>CM077597.1:53720000-56220000 GCA_039654915.1 Aquilaria yunnanensis
TCATCATAACTACACATAACAACCATGTAAGGGCACTCAACAAAAATACACTAATGCTCCTCACCCAGGAGCAACCCTAAAGTCCTAAGCTTCATCCATAAACATGAGAGGCAACTAGATATACAACATAAACAAGCCTCTTTACTAAGGTTCTTCCAACCAACTCCCACTTTGGAGATGAATCCCAGTGGTGAGTCATAAAAGCATATCCACGTGCTGCTAGCCTCTATGGCCAAAACGACGATAGTTGGTACTTTACTTCACTAACAAGTAATTATGAAAACTAGAATCATAAAGATTCTCATAACAAAGTACCTACAACAAAAGACTACCATGACTACCCCCAGTAGCTATCAGGCTCAACAGTGTTAGAGTCTACACAACATAAGCTAAGGAGTGAGAATTCGAGAATACTCAGTAAGGAGTCTTCACCTGCAAGGAAAGATACTAAAGATAACACATATAATCATATGTAATTTTCTATGAGCTCATACAGCATGAGGATAAACTTATACACATATGTTTCAGTCCCTTGGGACTTATCCTTCACCTAGTCTACTAGTAAGCAAAGCTTACTAGCCTAACGAGCAAAATTTTCACTAGTTGAAACTCCCTTATGTTGTATAGGGGCACTATGGTTGGACTAATGTGAACTAGGTCTTGGAGACCCACTAAGTGTACTAAGGTTCCCACATCAAAACCTCAAACCCATTGGCACAGATAGGTCTTCAATGGTACTAAACCTCACACCCAAGCTAGTGATACTTCATTGAGGCCCTTTATAACCTAGTTCTCTAACTTATGGTAAAAGTAACCAAAAATCTCAAGAAAACCCCTTGGAAAAAAGGAACCTCGACCCTTAGGTACCCTAAGCACCCCCTTGAACCTCCCTTCAAACCCTTAGCAAAAATGGAATTTTATGGCCAACATAACTATGGTGACACGTCAACACGGTTATAACTCCTTGGAAATTTTTGCAATCTTGGCAATGCATCTTCGTTGATTGGCGACACATTGCCATAGTATACAATTTGCTAGAACTTTCACATGGTTATTGGTGACACATCTTTGCTAGCTAGCAATGCATCTCCAACTTCCTTATGCCCAGAAAATCTTGATTCCTGCCATAAGCACCCTGGGAGGCCTCCCAAGCATATGAAACATGCTTTGATGGCCTTCCAACTCCACATACCTGTACAACATGTTGCAAAGGCCACAAGAAACTACCATAAACATAACTATGATGCATTAAAACATCATGCCAAACTCAATCAATCACCTAGCCTACCATGAACAAACTTGCCCACCGACTTATACTATTGCCAAAACTACTTGATTTCATCAAGCAACAACACTCCAATAGCATCAAATAAGCTCAAAACCATAAATCCCTTACCTTGATTTCAAGTTACAGGCAATGATTAAGCAACCCTTCTCCAAGAACAAGCTTCCACAAAGTCACACCTAAGTTCCAAATAAACCAAAGCAAAAGACACCAAATCACCAACTACAAACCAAAACCTAAGCCTGAAATCAACAAACAAACAAAAGATAAGCAAGAAATCAATGTTACCTCTTGCCAAAAATAGGGGACTAGCTGGAAAACATGGAAAACAATATCAAAACCACAAACCAACTTTGAAATAAGTTGCCCAAATCTTGTATACCTTCAGGCCTTCAAATTCCTTTAAGAACACTTGATTTTCAGCACGAAGTAAAGGTGAAATGGAGAGGAGAAGCTTAGACTCGAGTTTGGATTGGAAAAGGTAAAAATTGTAAGCCACAACACTTTACCAAGTTCCAACAAATGCCATCTCCTTTTAGCCCTCAAACTTTTTGAAAAGTGTTAAAAGAAATAGTAACTCAACTCAAAGTTTAGTCAAACCTTGTATACTTAGGCTAATTTTTCAGTTCAAAGCAAGGGTTGCAATTTAAAACACATTCTTAACTTTTGGGAATTGGCCTGACACCTCAGGATGCAAAATTACCATTTTGCACCTAAACCTCCTTTAGTTTCATAAGCTCCTCCAAACATAGTGAACCTTGTCTAACATAGTTAATCTTGCCTGGTTAACTTGAAACAAGGTATTCTACTAGGAATTAAGTTAATTACCTCCTTTGGTCAAGATTCTCGCTAAGAAGGTCAAGCTTCCCGCTAAGAAGGTCATAACAATAAGACTCATAAGGCTACTAGACATCTAATTGCAACCATGGAAGAAAATTTTTAGTAATTCGGCTATTGGCATGACTCCCCATCTAAGTGTGCTAATGAGATAAATATTTCTTCCCTTAAACAACAAGTTACTATTTTAAGTTCTCTGTCTCTTCAAATGGTTGTAAGTAATATGCAAATGGCAAAGGCTTGTAGGATTTGTTAAATTGTAGACCATCCAATGGATATGTGCCTAACTCTCCAAAAGGAACCCATTGAGCAAGTAAATGTAGTAGGTGCTTTTCCTTAATAACCATAAAGGAAGTATGATTGCTATTCAAATACTTACAATCAAAGGTGGAAGGATCACCCTAATTTGAATAATGGAAATTATCAAACAATTTAAAACTGCTCAAATTTCCATCAATAACAACACTCACACCTCCATATGCAACAACATGGCCAATCTTCTAATTCAGGTGTGCCTTTAGAAGATATTGTTAAGTGTTTCCAACTAATACTTTATAATTTCAAAAAGTGACAAGGTCTAGTATTAAGAGTTTGGAATGTCAAATGGGTTAGATGGTAAGTGTAATTAGTTTATTAGAGGCACAAAGTTCAGGGAAGCTACCTTCACGAAAGGTGATCAATCCTAATGATAATGTAAGTGCCATTACCTCGATAAGTTGTAAGGAAATTGAAACTTCAAAGAAAGTGGCTACTTCACTGTTCAAGCAAGAAAATGGAGAAGACATTCCTAATGATGATGAAGTACCAAAGCATAAGCTTCTACCTCTTTCTAAATATAAACAAGTGCCCCCATTTTGCCAATATTTAGTTGAGAAAAGGAAGCATGAGTAAAAATTCTAATTTGTATGAGACTTTTAGCAAATGTGTGGCTAATATTCCACTCCTAGATGTCATTAAACAAGTACCTCATTATGCAAAGTTTTTGAAAGAATTATGCATTGTTAAGAGGAAACAAAAACTTTCAGGCTGTATGAAGGTAAGACTAGGGGAGAATGTTTTTTCTGTTCGCCAGGAATACTCCTTGAAAAGTGTAGTGACCTAGGTATGTTCACTATTCCTTGTGCGATAGACAGCACTAGAATTGAAAAAGGCCATGTTAGATTTAAGAGCATCAATTAATGTCATGCCATATTCTATATTTGCTTCTTTGTAACTTGGTCTTCTAAATAAAATTGTTGTTGTGATTCAATTGGCTGATAGATCAAATCTCTATCTTAGGGGTGCAGTAGAGGATGTTCTCATGCGAGTAAATGACTTAGTTTTTTGTGTTGATTTTTATGTAATTGATATAGAGAATAGTGACTTACTTGCCCCTATTGTGTTTGAAAGACCCTTTTTTAAAACATCAAAGACTAATATTGATGTAGATACTGACACTCTCACAATAAAGTTTGATGGAAAAATTTCTAGTTCAATATTTTTTACAGAATAAAGGAACCTAACAATAATAGTTCAGCTTCTTTTGTTAAAAAATTGATATTTTAATGCACAATAAATTAGGGAGAAAATTTGAAAACTAAGAAAAGTTGGCACAGAAAGGTAAGAAAGAAAAGGCCAAGTTGTAGCAAGAGTAAGAGATGCCATTTGTGGTAAGACAAACAGTGTTTTGTATGCATGAAAAAAGATAAAAGGTGTTGCCTGGTAAGTCTAAGCATAATTGGATTGGACCATTTGTTACTTCTAATATTTCTACTCATGGTGCACTCGAGCTTAAATGTCATACCTATAACTTGCATAGGCCATAGGCTATGACTCTTGTATGGGTATGATACATTAAAGATGTGAATAGACAATGCAAGTTATGAAACATTAAAAGATAAAAAACAACTCACTAAATACCCTAATGGCATATCAGGGGGAACATAAGAGAAGAAAAATGCTCTATTCCTAAACCAAATGTGATTAAAGTATGGCTATAAAAGGTCTTTAAAAAAAGACTCATGGTTTGGAAGAACTTGGAAGCATTAAGGGGCAAAAATTTAAGGAGGCCCACAAGGGGGACTCTAAGCACACCCTTATGTGCCTTTATGTGAACTTGAGGGCTCTAAACCCCAAAACCTTAAGGGAAATTGTGTAAAATCAATGCCTAAGGACATGATATAAGTGAGGGTAGCTACATAAGCCCAGGAAATATGAAAAACAAATATGAAAGAACAAGAAAACCCTAGAAGGCACTAGAGGACTCTTAAGTGCACCTTTGTGTGCAAGCATGTGCTTATGAAGGCTCTAAAGCCTAATGTCATGAAAGGAATTACATGAGATTGATGCTTATCATTTAAATTAGAATGTAGGCTACAATTTGGGTTAATAGAAGGTGGAAATCACAAACAACCTATGGAAACACCTTAAGGAACATATAAGTGCTATCGAATGCACTTTAAGTGTGTTTACGTTCAACACAAAGTTTAAGGGCCTAATTTTCTGAATTAATTGATGAAGTGGGTGCTAAATATGTGAAAATTAAAGATTAAAGTAGGAAAAAATGAATATTTAAAGGAAATGAGCTTCTTGGAGGAGGATTTGACCAAAAATTAGTCAAGAGTCCATGGCAGCTTGGTCATTTGGCCACCGTTTGCTTTGTACTCTTCAAAGGCAGCTTCAATACAGCTTCTTAGCTATTGTCTAGCTATTTAATAGCTCATTTATAGCCTAAAAATATAGCAAACATAGACGAAATAATTTTTAGACCCCGAAATGCAAGCAAAATAAAAGACAAAGCCAGTTAGCCAAAACCAAGATTAAGTATGGCATATCAACTATGGCGCTCTTCAAGAGCTACTATCTGCTTGATTTCCTACTATTTTCTTACCCTTTACTACTTGGCCAAACCTCATTGATGCTTATGTTCAATGATGTGTGACCAAGCTTTCTTGCTGCCATTTAAACCATAGGTAAAAACCCATATGAAGCTTTTTCTCCTATATTTTGAAGGGGAAAAGCTACCCTAGGTGATGACTTAAAGCAAAGGAACCTAAAGGCTATGTAATGGGCTATGTGTGCATAAAGCAGTATGGTAAGCTAGCTAGTTTGCTTTTGGCAAGCTTAGGGTTTTTGTTCAATTTGGGCCAATCTTGATCAATCACCTTGACCCCTATGTTAATTGAACCTAATCAAAGTGATAACATGAAAAAAATAGAGGCATATCATGCTTGCTATGTTAGGGAAACTGTGTGTATGTGGTGTGTGTGTTTGTGGCCCTTTTCTGTTTGCATGTGTGTGCTAAACCCTATTTTGTATATATATGTTTTACATATTATTCTATATATGGCATTTTTTATGTCTTCTATGTTTTTGGGTGTAGGTTATTAAGCAAAAGTGGAGGTTTATATGTTTAGGAATGTTTTAAACATTATAAAGGCACTAGGTGCTGTATTGGGTCTCTACTGAGTACCTAAGTACTCACACCCTATTTTTCCCATTTCAAGCAACCTTTAGGAGAGGTTTGTGTATAGAGATGTATACTCTAGAATTTATCACTTATGAAAAGGAAGCATGCTGATAGCCAAAGGGCTATTACCCTTAAAGAACTCCTAATTGGCTTGTTGAGCACTTTCCTCACTAAGTATGTGTGACCAACTTCGGAGAAAGGGTGCCCTCACTATCCTCAGAGGGAACACTGCCTGAGAGCCGAAGGGCAATGGCCCCCGAGATCTCCTGATTAGATAGCCAGAAACCACCCTCGATGAAGCCTAGCCCCGACCTCAAGGAACACTCATACACCACCCTCGGCAAGGTAACATGACCAACTTCGGAAAAAGGTGTCTTTCACCACCCTCAGATCTACAAACTTACCAACCTCGGGAAAGTTGATCCACCATCCTTGATGGAGGAGAATGTTTCCCGAAGTTAACCCACACTGCCAAAGGGCCTTTCCCAACAGCCCTTGGGGAAAATCTCTGCCTAAACAGGTCTCATACCCCGAAAGGGTCTCACGGAGATACGACAAAAACAGTTGAGGAGTCTCTAACAGAGAGACCTCACACATGCCCCTGGCCTCTGGCCGAAATGGCCTATGACCAGCTGGAGATACCTATCTCTGAAGGTATGGATCGAATCTGACTGAACACGTGTCACAATCTGAACAGACTGTGTCAAACGACCTCCTCCCTCCACCCTCCTATAAATACTTAAGAAGGACCTTGGTAAGAACAGGACATAGAACTCTCGCTATTTTCCCACTCTTTGTTCCTTACTACTACTACTCTCACAAATACTGACTTGGGCGTCGGAGGCTCATCCCCCGGAAACACACTCCGGGGAGCTCCTAACCCTTGTTCTTCTAAGTGTAACAAACATCTTTACGCCGGAAGTTCTCCCTGCAAGCCAGCATGTCATTTGATGAAGTTACCGATAGGCCTCATTTGGCGCCATCTGTGGGAACTTATTCTCAAGTCACCGTCGTTGAGACCCGACGTTCTAAGGATAAGGGACTCTCAAAGTCCCCTTCTGCGCCGGAAGCTCAAATGGTGACTAAACAACCTGTAATGGAGACTTCATTGCCTGAGGATGAGCGTCCTCTGACAGTCATGATGAGCTTTCAACAAGACTTTTAGCACTCTGTTGTGGCGAAGATGACCCAACAGCTTGACCGAAGGTGGTCTTAGCCACCCCCGGGGGTAAGGGCCTTTTTCCCAACTACCCGTGAGGAGAAAAGTCCTAAGTCACCACACCGGAGTTCAAGAAATGGGGATTTCCACGATGAATCCTCAATGGAGAACATACCCCCCAGAGGACATCTTGCTAGAGAGACAGCGTCAAAGGGGCCTAAAACTTCCTGCCGGTGAAGTCCATCCCAGAATAAGAAGTCCCAATCCCCGCGCCAATGGGGTTACTTTCCAAAAAGGAGACGTTGCTCTCCATTGCCGACAACCACCAGTCAACAAGTATAAGATAGCTCTACCACCCTCATAAAGAAGATCCTAGAAAGGTTGGAAATGGTAGAAAGGTAGATCTCCCGAAAGCCTGTTTGGTCAAGGTTGTCGGAGACCTTCATCAGAGAAGAGTCACCCTTCATTCGTGCAGTAGTAAAGGCACTTATGCCGAGTGATTTTCGAGTACCACGCTTGGAAATGTATGATGGGTGCAGCGATCCCCAAGCTCAGCTAACGAAGTATAGGCACAGCATGGTGTTGCATGGCGCAGATAACGCCACACTTTGCAAGTGCTTCGAAGTCACCCTTTTAGGGCCAGCAACTGCATGATATAACTCCCTGGCTCCCGGAACCTTAATAGGTTTCTAGGAGTTATCCGTCGCATTCACCTAGTAGTTCATTAGAAGTAGGCCGACGGTGAAGATGCCCGTTCAAATGTTTGACATAGCTCAAAAGAATGGGGAGACCATTCGGCACTATGTCAAAAGGTTCAACCGAGAAGCCTTGAGTGTCCCCGATTTCTGCCCCAAAATCTACATCCTTGCCATGATCAGGGGACTTTGGAAAGATTCACAACTCTTCTATGCATTCTCCAAGGATCCCCCAGACACCCTCGGAGAATTCTACCAAAGGGCAGAACATCACATGATGGCCAAATAATTGAGGATGCGAAGGCCGAAGTTTGATCACAATCATTCTGAGGGTCAAAGTCACCAACCACGGTACCCAACTGAGGGCGGGGGCAAACCTCATAAACCAAGGGGGAAGAAACCGATGTCTTTCACTCCTTTGAACACTACAAAGACAAACATACTCATGCCTATGGAAAGACAAGGAACCACTATCCAGCGTTCGAAGGCCATGACCTTGGAAAACAAAAAGAACATGAAGAAGTTCTATCAATTCCACCGGGACCACGGGCACAATACCAAGGATTGCTTCTAGCTGAGAAAGTACATTGAATCTTTAATCAAGCAGGGGCAACTTAGGCACTACCTGTGGATGCCATCACCGAAAGGAAGGAGGGAAGAAAAGAGGCAAGGAGAAAATAAGGACTACGATTCTGATCGACGTCTGAATAGAAGTCTCAGAAAGCATCCGCCACCTCCGGCCAGAATGATCCAAACAATCACCACTTGGATACCCTCGACTGAGAGAAAAAGGAAAGTCTGAGAAATATCGATGATGGAGTTCAGAAGCCCAGCGAACAAGCTTATTCAAAAAGATGGATCTACCATGAAGTTCCCTCACGATGACTCTCTACTAATCATGGCAAAGATAGGGAGCTGGGAAGTCAAAAGAGTGCTCATCGACGATGGCTCCAATGCCGACGTTTTGTCCTCCCACTTGTTGCCAAATTTGGGCATCTCTAAGGGTGATCTTAAGCCCGTTACCTCCCTTACCTTCGGTGTAGGTCCCTCTGAACTCCCTGTGCTCGGGTGGATCAATCTGCCCTTGATGCTAAGGGGAACTTTGGTTCAGGAAAAGAAAGAGCTCTTTGGCTCCACAATGATGAGGTTCACTGTCATAGATGTTCCTTCTTTGTACAATGCCATCCTCGGAAGGTAGACACAAGGAAATCTTCACATTCATCCAGACGTGAAGTACCTAATGGTCACCTTCGGCACAAAGGAAGGGGACGCAGAAATATTCATTGATCAAGCCAAAGTAAGGAAAGTGTTCATGAAGGCAAAATAGAGCTCAGCGAAAGTTCACGTGTAGGCTTCAGAAGAAAAGAGCATGGCTGGAGAAGAGGCAATGGGAGGAGAAAAAAGTGACTATGAAAAAATAGAAACTAAGGATGTAGAGCTTTTCCCGGGCCAAACTACTCGAGTTGTGAAAAAACTGGCTGAAGGTGACAAGGAAAAACTTTTATCCCCTCTATTAATGAAAAATGATCTGTTTGCCTACTCTCCGAGTGATATGCCTGGGCTGGATTTGGGTGTAATCCAACATTGTCTTAAAGCGCGTCCGGAGGTGAAGCCTATTTGGCAGAAAAAATGTAGCCTCTCAGCGCATAAAAACAACTTTGTTAAAACTAAGTCCAATGATTAATGGAGGCAGGCATAATAAGGGAGGTCAAGTACCCCAAGTGGCTCAGCAACATAGTTGTTGCCACCAAGGAAGGGAGTGATAAGCTCTGGATGTGTATCGACTTCCGAAACATAAATGACGCCTGCCCAAAGGACTCCTACCCTCTGCCACCAATAGACCAATTGGTAGACGCTACTTCCAAATATGGTCTACTTAGCTTCCTTGACACCTTTAGCGGGTATCACCAAATTCAGATAAATCCCGAAGATGACGAAAAAGCTGCCTTCATAACCGAGGTTGGTACCTACTGCTACGTGAGAATGCCTTTCGGCCCTAAAAATGTGGGAGCAACGTATCAAAGGCTGATGAACAAGGTATTCAGCTCCCAAATTGGGAGAAAAGTAAAAGTTTATGTAGACAATATGATAGTCAAGAGCAAATAGCCTGGCAGTCATATTGTATACTAGGGGAAAACATTCAACCAACTTCGAAAATTTGGGATCTGTCTTAACCCCGAGAAATGTGTGTTCGGGGTGAGGGCTGGAAAATTCCTTGGGTTTATGGTATCAGAGAGAAGTATCGATGCCAACCCAGAACAGGTTGAGGCCCTGCTAGCATTCCAAACTCCCACGACGACCAAGGAGGTGCAAAGGCTTACTGGGAGAATCACGGCCCTTATTAGATTCATCTACAGGTATGGGGACCGTTGCCGAACATTCTTCAAAGTGCTCACCAAAGCAGCAAAGAACGAAGGCAATCTTGGGTCCGAGGAACATCCTTGGAATGAAGAGTGCAAAATGGCCTAGGACGAACTCAAGAGCTACCTAGCCCGCTTGCCAACACTTCGGCAGCCGCTAGGAGGAGAACCTCTCATCCTCTACCGCGCTGTTACCAAAAAGGCCATAATTTTGGTACTGGTAAGGGATGAAGGATGAAAATAGTGGCCAGTATACTATGTAAGTAAGTCCTTCCACAATTCTGAAGTTAGGTACCTTCTCATGAAAAAGGCCATTTACGTTGTAATGCTGGCAAGCAGGAGGCTACGGCCTTACTTCCAAGGACACCCTATCATTGTCTGAAGTAACCTACCTCTTCAAGATGTCATCAAAAAGGTAGACCACTCAGGAAGATTATCAAGTGGTGCATTGAACTCGGTGAATTTGACATCACCTATGAGCCGAGAAGGGCAATAAAGGCCCAAGCATTCACTGCCTTCATCACCAAAGTACCAAAAATTGAAGATACCCCGTGTTACCCACTCCGGGGTAGTCCAATTATGGTGCCAAATTTGAGCATTTAGACTCCCAGGATTGGTAATGTTTTGTAGGCGATCAGAACACTACCCTTGGTGTGCATACCCAAGTGGCCCTCTTGGGCACTATATAAATACATGCATATTGGTCCAACCATCATACGCATATTCAGATTTCATCCACACCATGGCAGCAAAGAAGGAAAACACTAGCACAAGTCTTAATCTTGGCTACCACACATTAGGCAATCTTGTTAAGTTCTAGTGACCAACTACTGCACCTGTAACTTCAACTAATAAAATGTATCATTATAGCCTCATACTCCCTTATTTTATTTGCTCCATTACCAAGTAGAGACTTAGACCAAACCAAGGAATTTTGTTTTACATCAATAGCCCACCTATGGACCAAGTTATGGATTTTTGAAGTTGGTTACAAAATTCTGACCAAATGAACAGTAACTTAGCCAATTTAGCAATGTCATATCTTTGGCTACAAGGATCCAAATCCATAAATTCCAAATTCCAGTTCAACCTCTAGATGTTCTCTAGGTGTGGTCAAAATTTCATACCAATATTCATTCTACACAGGGAGATATTAAACTTTAGGTACATGGTCAAAATTATGGCAACTTTTGGACCATTTTGCCCATACAATTTTTCCAAACCATGCAAACACTTCATTCACAAGGGAAAAGCCCTCCAAGGCTATCCCATACATGTCAATTACACATAGGAATTACATTCCCTTTCATGTAGCCAAAACAAAATTTACAAGTAAGCAGCCTATCATTCACACTTAGGCAGCTTTGCACCACATCACTTACATAGCCAAAACATTACTCAAATGTTCACATACTTGTCTCATCTTACATACACTACATGTACATGCATACATGCACTACATAATGGTCTTAACTCAGCTAAATGCACACCCTAGGTTACAGGTGTTCCTGAGACACAATGGACTCCAGAACAGGATGCTAGACAGCTACTGCATAACACAATAAGCACCACCATTAAAAATACCAAATGTGCTCCTAAAATCACCAAACTTTCCAGATGACAACTAGACATATGGAAGTTCATGTACCTGAATTTGAGATGAAAACTCAAACTACAAAGGTTAGTTTGAAGGAGATCTTTCAGCTAGACCTGAAATGATAGAATTGAGGGGAGTAAGTTTCATTGAGAAACTTAGTAAGAGTAACACTTGGTATCTTAAGGTAATGTGATCCTTATTAAAACCTGCATCCAAACACACTAAACACAAAAAACACAATGGATATATACAAGATATAGCAACCAAATGCAGCAGCCAAACACAAACAACAAACACATGAAATGTGGTAGCAACATATACCATAGGTTAGTCCATAAAACACATAATAAACATAACCAAATCACTATGGCAGCCCACCTCAAGCTAATGCCTGGTCTTAGGAGGATTTTAACACTAATTAGTACTAACTTTAGGCTCTAGAAACCCTCACTTTACTGCCATCATTGTGCACTTCACACTAGGTCACAAAACCTTCAATAAGTGTACTCCCCTCACTAAGCTTGGTTCATCAAACTCATAGGTCTCTTCCAAGCTTAGCCCTAGCTCCATGGATGTTTGAAAATTGTAGAAAATAGTCCATGAGAGCAAGAGAACCCTTATGAAAGTGGGTAGGCTGAAAATCAAGCTTGATCCTTGAAGTATGCAACAAATGGCTCTAGTTTGCTTCTAATTGCTTCCTTTTGCCTTGAATTTCAATCAATTGTAGGTTTGAAGGTGTGGTGGCTATGGAGGAAGTATGGTTCTGTTCTTGGGCTAGGGGAGGATGAAAATGAGAGAGGGATAAGTGATTTGGCCACTTAAATGGCCCTAAATGAGCTTAAGGGCACCAAAACACACTTAAACAAGCTTAACCTTGCTTTATGTCATTTTCCTTTTCACTAATTATGGTTTCTTTGTCTTAAACTCATTGGTACACATGTGCCCAACATTTTTTACTAATTATCAAGTCTTGGCTGCCTCCCCATGGTGGGATAACCCCACAATTCCACCCTTAGACTTAAGTCAAAAGCTTGAACACCTTAAGGTTTACACTAGGACATTTAGGTCCTTATAGCCTTTTGTGTTTCCTTTGTCCAAACTTGTCTTCCATGAGCAATTTGGTCCTCCAATAGCACTTTCATACCATTCATATCCTTCCCATAACTCTCCAAGTCTCTTTCTTGAGAGTTTTGCAATTGAGTACCCAAATTTCCAAAACCTTACAAAAAGGTCCATAGGTTGCTTGACAAACAAGCAATCCTTAAGGCTTTTCTTGGGGACCAAGTTACCAACTTGTAACATTTTTAAGGAGGTGTTGATCATGCCTTTTACGCCCCACACTTCAATCACTATGGTGAGAGTTACACAATATAACAGTTTTTTAGCCATTATGACACACTTGTAATTCTCCCATTTTGTGAGGTGGTAACACCCCGAAGGGCCTTAGAAATGCTGAACTTTAGTGGACACTCTTTGTTGATGGAGCCTCTGGTTCCGAACATCATGGAGCTGGAGTAATGCTTCATGGGCCCAAAGGTATGGAAGCCATGAAGGCCATCAAATTCGGATTCAATGTCACCAACAATGTCGCCGAATATGAAGCCCTTATAGCAAGCTTGCGGCTGGCAGAAAGAGTGGGTGTGAGGAACCTGAAGGCCCACAGCGATTCTCAATTAGTGGTCCAATAGATGGTGGGGGACTATGGTGCAAAGGACCCAAACTTGGCAAAGTACCACGACTTCGTGAAAAAGTTCATCCAGGAGTTCGACATGGTACATATAGAAAATGTACTGCATTGAGATAATATGGTGGCAGATACTCTGGCCAAATCGAAGGAGCCCACCGAAGTGCTGTATCAACCAAGCATAGTGGTAATGTGTATAGCAACCTCAAACAAAGGGTGGAAATATCCTATCAAGAAGTACCTCACAACTTTGAAACTTCCTGAAGACCCTCTTGAAGCTGCTAGGGTGTGAAAGCACTTAGGAAGATACTTCAGAATTGGAAAAGAGTTGTACTGACAAGGGTACGCAAGTCCATTTCAGAGGTGTATCAGTGAAGAGGACATGGAGATGGTCCTCAAAGAAGTCCATGAGGGGGCCTGTGGTTCACACATGGGAACTAATGCCCTTGCCAGGGTACTACTCCATGAAGGATATTTCTGGCCTACCTTAATGAAGGATGCGAGGAAGTTTGTCCAGAAATGCGACAAGTGCTAGAGACACGCTCATATCCAGAGACTACCCTCGGAAGTAATAACTTCGACAAACTATCCTTGCCCCTTCACTGTTTGGGGTATTGACCTAATTAGACCTCTCCCAACAGCTCCAGGAGGAGTGAAGTTCTACGTAGTCGCAGTAGACTATTTCACCGAGTGGATCAAGGCAGAGACTTTAGCAGCAATATCGATGAAGGACATACAAAGATTTGTCAGGAAGAACATCATATGTAGATTTGGTGTGCTGAGGGTAGTAGTAGTTGATAATGGTTCACAGTTTATTGATAAAGGTTTCCAAGAATTCACTACTGGCCTCAGGATAAAATTGCACTTCGCCCCAAGCACCCACCGTCAGAGCAATGGACAAGTTGAAGTGTCCAATAGAACGATAAAAGATGGTTTGAAAAACAGGTTGAAAGAAGCAAAGGGAAAATCGCCAGGAGAGCTTCCGAGTGTGCTATGGAGCTACCAAACCACTCCTAGAAGGGCCATAGGAGAGACACACTTCTCACTCATATTTGGCACAGAGGCCATTATCCCTGTCAAGGTTGTACAACCATCTGTTAGAATATAGGTGTTCGATGAAGAAGGGAACCACGTTGGGTTACGAACCAAGTTGGACATGGTTGACAAGCATAAAGAGATGGCTGAACTCAAAAGAAAAGCTTTTCAGCAAAGAGTAGCCGTTGCTATGAACCTGCATGTCTAGCGTAAAGGAGTCAAGAAAGGGGACCTCGTTCTCTGAAAGGCTGAATTTGAAGCCCGAAGACCATCTCATGGAGTACTTCCGACAAATTAGGATGGACCTTATTTTGTCCTTGAGGAAGTTTGACCAAGAGTCTACAAGCTCAGTGATACCGAAGGTGGAGAATTAAAAAATACATGGCATTTAGGCTCTTTGAAAAAATTCTACACTTAGAAAAATTTTCAAGGGAAAAATTGTACTACTTCTACTGAAGTGGCTGGCCAAACATGGTTGACACCCGAGGAGGAAAAATTGAATGTGGTTGTTTCCAAAAGTGCATGAGTAAAATTGTCCAATTTTTGTCAAAGGTAGTCAACCGAACATGGTCTGTGCCGAAGATGGAAAAAAGAATATGGTTCTTTACGAACATGGCTGATTCTGAAGGTGCTTAACTATTTTTTGTACGAATTAAGTTTAACTAAGGGTGATTGACCGAATACGGTTGGTGCCAAAGGTACTTACCTATTCTTGAAATCCAAGTTTTCCAAAGAAGGTTGACCGAAGATGGTCGTCAAACCTTCAAAGGTACTAACTTTCTAAGTCTTTACAAGAATACTATGACTCATAGCTGAAGATGGTTACAGTATATGAGGTTATATTAATCAGGAACTTAGCCAAAATTTTGAAGAAAAAAAGTTCGATTTTATTAACATTCATTACGAAAAGTACAAGGTGTATAACTCCCCAAGCAAAAAAGAAATAGGGCAAGGAAAAGGAGGCGCCTATTGCTTGTCTTGCCCATCTTCGAGGTCTTTAGCATCTTCAGCTGGGTCATCATGTGACTCGGCCTCTTCATTCGTGCCAACTTCGATCGCTGAAGGAGGGGGAATTGGAAGGTTGAGAAACTCTACCCTCAACCATTCCGAAGATGGTCCTTCGGGAATGTGTAGAGCCGCCAGGAATTAAAGGTCGAGGTCGGGAAAATTGGACATGACTTGGTGCCGAGCAAGGCAAAAACTGTCATGATAAGAGGACTTAGTCGCCTCATCGGACTTAGCCTTCCCCGCCTTCAAGTCCTCCAGCTCTTTCTTGAGGACCTTGACCTTCTTCTCCAGCTTTTTCTTTTTCTTCTTCTTCTCCTTCTTCAGCCGATTGATCTCAGCTTGGAGTTTAGCGTTGAGCCCCAATGTCTTCATAAGAGGACATTACTTGGTGCCGAGCAAGGCAAAAACTGTCATGATAAGAGGACTTAGTCGCCTCATCAGACTTAGCCTTCCCCGCCTTCAAGTCCTCCAGCTCTTTCTTGAGGACCTTGACCTTCTTCTCCAGCTTTTTCTTTTTCTTCTTCTTCTCCTTCTTCAGCCGATTGATCTCAGCTTGGAGTTTAGCGTTGAGCCCCAATGTCTTCATAAGGTCAGTGACGGCTTCCTCCTTCTCCTTTTAAAAAGCCTCATTCACTGAGGTCAGCGATATCACCTTCGCGCTGAGGGCCGACACCTTGAAGGAAAAATCCTCCATAAGCTCACCTTGGCTCTTTAGCATTTCCTACAGAAGGTTGGCCAACTCCACTCCGGCAATTTTATTAAGCTTGCCGTATTTGATGACTGAGTTGGCAAAAGGTTCCTTGGCCTTGGCCAAGGTCTCCTTCGACCGACTTTGGACAAAAGACTACTTAGCTACCCAAGCCCGAAGGTACCCACTGTACGCCAACAGCTGCAAAAGGTGAAGATTCTGAATAAGGGTCAAAAGGCAACAAAGGCTTAGAAATTTTCTAAGTCCTAAAGTGTCAAAGCCTACCTAGGCAACTTGTTCACTCATTCTCGCGGTGAGGACCTCCTCATTTGGGCACTCCTCTGTGAAGGACTGAAAGGTGGCATTCATCATAATGCCCTTCGCCATCTGAGGGGCCATCTTTTGACTATCCTTGGAGAACAAGTCCATGTCCTCCATGAAAGTCCAGAAGGGCTCCCTCAGGACCTTGTCCCTCAGGATTTTGGAGTCCCGAACTGCCTTCTTCCGAGCATGGTCCTCAACCCATGGAGCCTGCACTCATTCGCTTGCAAAGTCATGCTGAAGTTCCATCAGAACGTTATCCCTTAGCCATTCATTTATAAGGTCTAAAATGCC
Source organism: Aquilaria yunnanensis (assembly GCA_039654915.1). NCBI lineage: Eukaryota > Viridiplantae > Streptophyta > Magnoliopsida > Malvales > Thymelaeaceae > Aquilaria > Aquilaria yunnanensis. The sequence continues at coordinate 53,736,412 of CM077597.1, forward strand.
AAAAATTCCTAAACTCATAGAGGAATGGCTAAGGGAAATACCTAGGGGAAGTTCTGCGTCGTCTCTCTCAGAGTCGCTGACATCAAGGACCTCGGGAGGAATACCTTTGCCCTTTCTTCTTCGGTGCCCTTGCATTTCTTTGGCCGAAAGCTCCCTAACCGACGTCCCCAACACCTCGGTAGCCGCATTGGGACTAAAAGGGGTAGAACTGATGGCTGGTTCCGAATGGGGGTCGACACAAATGGGAGTTTGATCTAGCACCTCCACTTCCCCTTTGGGCAGAGGTGGAAGGGAGTCCTCCTTGGCTTTCTTAAACTTCAATGCCGAAAAGGAACTGCCCGGCGTCTTCTTCCTTTTAGGCGCTACCTTCTTCTTTTGCTGCTCCCCCTTCTCGGCTTGGCCGAGGAAGAGACTTTTGTAAAAAGCAGTAGACTTGTCACCTATATTTGCAAATAGAAGAACATCAGTGTAAGTATAGAATGGTATAGATGACAAAATCTGGGAACGAGCTTACTCTTAAAGTGCCGAGTACGTGAGTTCTCCCCGAATGAGCTTCACCAACCATGCATTCTTCCCATCGACCAAAGGCTTTGGTATACCTTCATCGGTAACATGCTCCTTAACAACCCCAAGTTCCTGAAGGACTTGTTCGGTCATGAAATTCCATCTAATGGGAAAGGGGTATAAAGAAAGCAGAGGGTCCTTGGGGTCCCAATCCATGACAGACTAAATATGGCTATCAAATTCTTCAAATTGGGACTCTAGCTCTAAGGTTAAGAGCTTCCTTGGGTCTACTAAATCAATATCAAGAGTCCCCGAAGCCCATTTGCTTGGTACGTCCTTCCGTCGCTCATCCACCTTCAGAAAAAAGAACTTCTTCTGCCACCCTTGCTAGCTATCCTTTGTTCCAAAGGTGAACATATATTTCTTGCTCCCAGATCCCTAAGGGAGCAAGAAAGAGAACCCGCCCTTCGGAACAAGGTGGAGTTTGTAGTATTGCATAAAAAAGATAAAGTAGGGCTCTCTATTGAAGACCCCACACATGCAAAGAAAAGTGTTGAAGTAGGAGTAGGAATTCAGAGGAAGTTGGTTCACAGCTATGCCATGGAATTGGTAAAAGTCACAAATCATCCTCGGATGGGGATACCGATGTCCCACCTTCAGTTGAGCCCTGAAGATGGTAACCTCATGTGAATGAGGAGCATAGCTGGGCATACCAGGACTAGGTAGCCTGGTGATGGAGTAGGAAGGGAGAAAAAATATAGCCGACCACTTCTTCACTTTCTCCGAAGTGGCATAGCTCATATGAGAGTTAAGTGGGAGCCAACTCTTAGGAATGGGATGAGCTTCTATATGGTAAGAAGACATGTTCAGAAATGAGACCCTAACCTCGGGAAAAAGAAGGGGAAAGAATCAAAACAAAAAAAGCATTTCAGAAGGAGACCCACCTAGTTCCGAATGAAGACAATAACCTCGGAAACCACCATACACTCACCGAAAATCGCTCTGCTACTAGCACCACCGCCAAAGAGGGAAAAAGAAAAGAGGAAATTAGAAAGCAAAAGAGAGTGAAAATGGAGAAGTGTGGAAAATTTTGAAGGAGGAAGGGTTTATATAGACCAAAGGAGGCAGGCGAAGCATCACCATAGTGACCCTTCATAGGCGAAGGGACATAACCGATGTAACAAACGCGACCGTTTGCTAGTCACCTGATGACACGTATCACCTGACGTGGGAAACAAAGGCACACCTTCTGACAGCTAGCAGACCTATTCAAGCCTAGCTCGAAGTGATGCATCTACCTGGTCAAAAGATGTGATGATTCATTAGAAGGCAACTAAAAACTCAGAGGGGGAATATTTACCCCAGTCCAAAGACACTACTTCGGAAACGTCGAGAGTTCAGTCAAAAACCCTACTTTGGCCAAATGAGGCATCTTAAATCAAAAATGGTGCACATATCGAAGAAGGTGACCTCGGTCAAAATTTAGCTATGCTGACTCGGACGTCTGCAACCTCCAACAAAGATTTTCACATCACTTTCGCAAAGGCTTAACACTGAAGACACAACTTTGGCGTCCCGAGGGGGGCATGTTGTTACCCACTCTGGGGTAATCCAATTATGGTGCCAAAATTGTGCATTTAAACTCCCAGGATTGGCAATGTTCTGTAGGCCATCAGAACACTACCCTTAGTGTGCATACCCAAGTGGCCCTCTTGGGCACTATGTAAACACATGCATATTGGTCCAACCATGACACACATATTCAGATTTCATGCACACCATGGCAGCAAAGAAGGAAAACACTAGCACAAGTCTTAATTTTGGCTACCACACATTAGGCAATCTTGTTAAGTTCTAGTGGCCAGCTACTGCACCTGTAACTTTCACTAATAAACTGTATCATTCTAGCCACATAGCCCCCTGTTTTATTTGCTCCATTATCAAGTATAGACTTACAGAAAACCAATAAATTTTTTTTTACATCAATAGACCACCTATGGACCAAGGTATGGATTTTTTAAGTTGGTTACAAAATTCTGACCAAATGAACACTAACTCAGCCAATTTTGCAATGTCATATCTTTGGATACAAGGATCCAAATCCAGAAATTCAAAATTCCAGTTCAACCTATAGATGTCATATAGGTGTGCTAAAAATTTCATACCAAGATTCATTCTACACAGGGAGATATTAAACTTAGGTACATGGTAGAAATTCTGGCAACTTTTGGACCATTTTGCCCATAAAATTTTTCCAAACCATGCAAACACTTCATTCACAAGGCGAAAGACCTCCAAGGCTATCCCATATATGTCCAATACACATAGGAATTAAATTCCCTTTATTTTAACAACTTTATGTGGCCAAAACAGAATTTACAACTAGGCAGCCCATCATTCACACTTAGGCAGCTTTGCACCACATCACTTACATAGCCAAAACATTACTCGAATGTTCAAATACTTGTCCCATTTTACATACACTACATGTACATGCATACATGCACTACAATATGGTCTTAACTCAGCTAAATACGCACCCTAGGTTACAGGAGGTCCTGAGACACAATGGACTCCAAAAACAGGATGCTGGACAGCTGCTGCACAACACAGTAAGTACCACCATTAAAAATACCAAATGTGATCCTAAAATCACCAAAATTTCCAGATCACAACTAGACATATGGAAGTTCATGCACCTGAAATTTCAGATCAAAAATCAAACTAAAAAGGTTAGTTTGAAGGTGATCTTTCAGCTGGACCTGAAATGACAGAATTGAGGGGAGTAAGTTTCATGGAGAAACTTAGTAAGGGTAACACTTGGTTTCTTAAGGTAATGTTATCCTCATTAAAAACTGCATCCAAATAAACTAAAACAAAAAAACCACAATTCATATATACAAGATATAGCAACCAAATGCAGCAGCCAAACACAAACAACAAACAAATGAAATGTGGCAGCAGCATATACCATAGGTTAGTCCGTAAAACACATAATAAACATAAACAAATCACTATGGCAGCCCTCCTCAAGCTAATGCTTGGTCTTAGGAGGATTTTAAAAGTAGTTATTACTAACTTTGGGCTCTAGAAACGCTCACTTTACTGCCGTCATTGTGCACTTCACACTAGGTCACAAAACCTTCAATAAGTGCACTCCCCTCACTAAGCTTGGTTCATCAAGCTCATGGCTCTCTTCCAAGCTTAGCCCTAGCTCCATGGATGTTTGAAAATTTCAGAAAACAGTCCATGAGAGCAAGAGAACCCTTACCAAAGTGGGTAGGTCGAAAATCAAGCTTAATCCTTGAAGTATGCAAGAAATAGCTCTCGTTTGCTTCCAATTGCTTCCTTTTGCCTTCAATTTCAATCAATTGCAAGTTGAAGGGGTGGTGGCTATGGAGGAATTATGGCTGTGTTCTTGGGCTGGGGGAGGACGAAAATGAGAGAGGGATAAGTGATTTGGCCACTTAAATGGCCTTAAATGAGCTTAAGGGCACCAAAACACACTTAACAAGCTTAACCTTGCTTTATGTCATTTTCCTTCTCACTAATTATGGTTTCTTTGTCTTAAACTCATTGGTACACATGTGCCCATCATTTTTGACTAATTATCAAGTCTTGGCTGCCCCCCCCCCCATGGTGGGATAACCCCGCAATTCCACCCTTAGACTTAAGTCAAAAGCTTGAACACCTTAAGGTTTACACTAGGACATTTAGGTCCTTATTGCCTTTAGTGTTTCCTTTGCCCAAACTTGTCTTCCATGAGCAATTTGGTCCTCCAATATCACTTTCATACCATTCATATCCTTCCCATAACTTTCCAAGTCTCTTTCTTGAGAGTTTTGCAATTGAGTATCCGAATTTCCAAAACCTTACAAAAAAGTCCATAGGTTGCTTGAAAAACAAGCAATCCTTAAGGCTTTTCTTGGGGACCAAGTTACCAACTTGGTGTTAGTATTGTGCCCAAAAGCCAATCATGAGATGATTGTATTTTTGCACATTGAGTCATGATATTTTATTGAGGCATTAATCCAGCAATTTTGTTTGTTGTTTTGTTTCTGCGTAACGTAATAAACATAATTGTAACCCTAGAATAATGATATTCTTAAACATCCCTAGTCTAGTATTATTGTGGAGCGGGTTGCAATAATACATAATGACTAGCATATGTGGAGACTAATATGAGATATGTAGTCTACATATGGGTACAAGTTGGAGAACTTGTGTACTGGACCGACCCACCATGAGAACACTTCATGGATCGTTATATGAATGTCATAAGTGATTCTCATAGTGATCATGGTATATGTAGTCCTTCGACCTAAGATCAGCAAGGTTCTCTACATGTGAGTCACATACTTTGATACTTTCCTTTGTTGCTTGTAATTGAGTGAACTTCAAGGAGGTCATTGGGTATGTCACATATCATGCGGAGAGATTTGTATGATCAAGATGGGATTTGTCCCTCCTATGTAACGGGAGTGATATCTTTGGGCCCCTTGATAGAGTGAGACTTAGAAAATGCATGGCCATGCTCTGATGAGTTGATATATGATATCAATGTCGTCAGTTTAAGTTGGTCTACTCGGTAATCAAGAAACCAAAAATTGGGCTATACGAGAGTGACACATTCCATGTCTTGTGCTTAGTCTTGATATCTTGGACAAAGGGACAATGGCATATATCGGTGATGATCATAAAGGTTTAGTCGATTCACCGACAATCTTGTCACTCGGGTAGCAATGATGTGTTGCTAGACACCGCTCATTGCTTATGATCATAAATGTGATTTATGATCATTGCCAACATGGCAAGAGCCTATTGGGTTGCACACATAGAGCTATTTGGATCATTAGAGTGCATGGGCTAATTATTTGGGTTATGGTTTCACTTTAATTTTGTATTAATAATGGGCCAAGGAGTTGAGCCATTATTAAGCCCGAAATTAAATCCTAATTGGATTAGGGCTTTGAAACCCATTAGGCCTGGAAGTTGAGTCTCACTATAAATACAACTTTTAAGTGAGAAATTCACAGGTCTCCTTGCCCTAGCCTCCCAAAAGGACAGCCGCACTCTTCTCTTGCAATTCCTTGGAGGACGCAAGCTAGCACTGCGAGCGCAAGAGAAACGCATCTGTCGGGATGCGGTGGAAGCGTGGTGATCCCGAGAGGCTCGTGTGGATACCATAGAGAGCCTGAACACATCAACTGTTCAGGTTTTGTGATTAGACTCTACAGTTGAGTGAGAGATCTTAACCGAAAATTAGGTATGAAAATTTCGAACACCCGGTTTACCCCATTTCACTTGGATCCTAGAGGGTTTCAGTTAAATTTCGCTGCGCTGTGTGGCTCCCGAAACCCAACATAATTCACCCTATGAAATCAACTAGATGATAAAAAACAGCTGGTTGATCCCCAATCTCCTAAAAAGGTTTAGGGTGGGGGTGAATTGGGCCCAAACATTAAAAGATTGAGAAAAAACAAAGTCTTGAACACTAAGATGTCTAAGTTCAAGCCGTTTCATAAGGAATTTGCAAAACACCCCAATTTGGGAATAGAAAAGCAGTTAGTTGAGCCAAGGACCATAAATAAAGATGTTATTTGGGAGACAACCCAAGGGGAGTTTGCTCCTTTTCTTCCAACTTTCATATTTATATTTTAGTCATTTTTGCTTTTTTTCTTACATTTAGGCATACATTAAGGACAATGTAGGTTTTATGTGTAGGGGTGTAGGTTTAGGCTTAGATTAATCATTTTATTTTGTTTTTTCTTGTTCTTTTCATTTTATGTCTTATTTGGAATGTTTCACTTTTTGCATGCTATTACTCAATCTTGAGAGGATTTTACTTTAAATTTGATGAAATTAGCTGACATGGGCATCCTTGGCCCTTACCCAAGAAGCCCGTGAGAACTGGTCTCATAGTGGTTGCAATTGGCTAGCTATATATGTGTGCGGATTAAAACTTCATGAAACCAATTGATTAACCTAGAATATGTAGGATGCAAACTCTTATGCTTTGACTAGAGTAAATAGAAAATGCAAACATTCACTTGGCCAAGATACTTCCATAGAAGACAAGTTCAAATAGCCAAAGCATACAAAATCAACATTTATGTGATTATTACTACACATAACAACCATGTGAAAGCATTCAACATAAAGTAGACTAATGCTCCTCACCCAAGAACAACCCTAGAGTCTAGGAAACCATCATAGACAAGGGAGGCAACTAGGAGTACAAAATATAGAAGCCATGACCGAGATATTCTCAAACTAACTACCACCTTGGAGGTAAGTCCCAGTGGTGAGTCACCAAAGTCCTGTCCACATGCTGCTAGGATCTACGACCAAGAAAACACTATAGTTAGCACTATTACTAAATAACAAGTAACCCAAATGGACTAGAATCATAAAGATTTTCAAGCATAGTACCTGTAACAATAAGCTACCATGACAATCCTCAATGATTATTCGACTCAACAATGTCAGAAACTGCACAACATAAGTTAGGGAGTGAGAATTCAAAAATTCTTAGCAGGGGTCTTCACTTCACTTGCAAGAAAAGTTACTAAGGACCACACATATGTAAACATAGGCAACCTACTCTAAGCACATATAGCCTGAGGCTAGACTTATGCGCATGGATCTCAGTCCCTTGGGACCTTTCCTCAACCTAGTCCTTTAACTACAAGGCGGAGCCTTGTCTTCTAGCAAGCATAGCTTACTAGCCTAACTAGTGATAAGTCACTTGTTGAAATCCCCTTATGTTGTACAGAACCTCTATGGTGGGACTACTATCGACTAGGTCACAAAGACCCATTAGGTGCACTAAGGTTTCATGTCACAACCTCATGGCTAACTACACGGCTAGGTCACAGATAGTACTAAGCCTTTCAGCCAAGCCAATGATACCTAGTTGTGATCTTTTGTTAACTATTTTTCTTGTTTATGGTGGGAGAAACCATAAAACTCAAGAAAACTCCTAGGTCTCAAAGGAGTTTTGGAAGCCCCTCAAAATACTTAGACCCCTAGGTACCCTAAGAACCCCCTTAGGCATCCCCTTGAACCTCCTAGAAAAATTGGAAAATTTTAGTGAACTTAACTATGGTGATGCATTGCCATAGTTACCAACATGCTGTGAACATTTCATGGCATTGGCAACATGTCACCAATACATGCGAAAACCCAGAATTTTCAATTTTGCTGCTATGAACTTTGAAGACTTACCAAACATAGTAATTATGCTTGGTTGGCCTTCAAACTTCATACACTAGAAAAACATGTTGCAAAGACCACAACCAACTATCACAAGCATTCTTATGATGCATTATAGCATCATTCCAATCTCCCCACACCTAGTACTGTACCATGATCAAACTAGCCCACTACTAATGTTATTGCCAAAACTACTTGATTTCATCAAGCAAACACAAACCAATAGCATTAATTAAGCTTGAAAACATAACTCCCTTACCTTAATTTCAATCCACAAGCAAGAAACAGGCAACCGTTCCTAAAAAACCAAAGCTCCATAAAGTTTTTCCTAGTTCCAAGCAACCAATGGCACAAACACATCATTACTAACTTCTAACCAAAACCCAATCTCCCAATCAACTAATAAACAAGAATTCACCAAGAACACAAGTGTTACCTTACATCAAAAATAGGGGATAGTGGAAAACATGGTTCCAAGCTCGAAAAATATGAAATTCTCCTTAGAACAAGCTTCCCATAGCTTATACTCCCTTGTTACATTCAATTTCACCAAAAACTCTTGGTTTTGGGCATGAATTGATGAAGAAATGGTAGAAAGAAAGATGAGCTTGGTTTTGGAGTGGAAATGGCAGCCATGCTTCACCTCTACCATATTTTATACCCATTTTTAAAATCAAGCCACCAAAGTTTACAAAAAGTTACAAATAAACCCCCTTACCTTAGTAAACCTTAGTCAAACTTGATGAAATCTTGTTTATTTGAACTAAAATTGGATCAAAGATAAAAGTTAAGTTATAAAACAATTTTTTAACACTTGGGACTTAGCTTGACTATTCGGCATGCAAAATTACCATTTTGCCCCTGAACATCATTTGGTGCCTTAACCTTCTCGGAGCTTAGTGAACTTTGCTAAACTTACATATTCTTACTATGTGAATTTGAAATAAGGTTTCAAACTAAGTTTCAAATACTTTACCTTCCTCAAACGAGTTTCCAGCTAGGAGAGCCATAATATTAGCAATCATGTTTTAGGTATGCTTTAAAGTGCCTTATGATGTATAAATTTTTAATTGGACTAATTATGTGACATATTGCTTAGCTTAATTTTGTTGACGTGCCTCAAGTATAAAATTAAAAATGTCGTTTTGTTTTTTGAGAAGTATGTATGCTAGGTAATAAAGCATGATCGATGAGTGAATGGCTTGCATTTTATTCTTTTTAAGCCAGTTCTAATTTTTTGGGTTTGCATAAATAGGGCAATGGAAAATAAGATACAAGATGGAGCACAATATGCACTCATACTACAAAATTAGGAATAAATCACCCTATTTTTGTTAGGACCATCCCTCAGTACTTGGCTTAGGCCAAGAATGCAGAGAAAACACAAAATAAACATGAGGGACTTGATTAAAAATGAGGATAAGGGTGTAAGTGAAAAACTAAGAAAGTTTAGGATTTAAGTGCACATGAAAAATTAGACTATGATGTCTATGGCATTAAACAAAGTTTAGGGGCCATATTGTACACTTAAACTAGTTCTACAAGTGAAACTATGAAACTTAAACTAGCAATTTCGGCCATGCAAATAAGTACAAGGAAAAGTGGAGAATTAGACCAACTTTTGGTAACTTTTGATTGTCGGTCAAGCCTTTTCCCCCACCAAGATTTATGCCATCATTTTTGTTGGTTTGTTTAATTAGCCATTGCCTTGGGTATTTGGCCGAAACATGCAATGGGAAATTGACCATTTTCAGCCATTTTACAAATACTTGGCAATGTCGGCCAAGAAACAAAAATTTGTGCCGAAATGTGCATGTGTTTAGTGACTAAAATGGAGCCATGGATCCTTGAAAGGCTAAATGAACCATGCAAATTAGTTCAAGCCCAAGAATGCCATTAACCCATTAATGAGTCCATGTGGCTATAACTGGATTAGCATGTTTCCCACTTAGAAATTTAAAAATTGCTTGGGTCAAAGCCATCGATTTGTGCTCTTGGCTGAAACTTGAGAGCTTTGGCATTGCTCTTGTGCTTGGTTGCCGATTTCATGCCATTTTGAAAGAAAATTGAAGCTTGAAGACATAATCAAGCTTGGGTGCTCATTTTCAGCAATAGGTGACTTGGAAGCTCAAGTTTAAAGCTTGATATTGAAGAGTACAAGGCTAGCCAAGAGTTGCTCAAGCTCAATCTTGAGGTAAAAATTCATAATTCACTTGGTTTTCTTGGAAATTTTCCATGATCAAGTGATATTAGTGATTAATGATAGTCGAAATGTGCTAGGAAGTTGTGGTTTGGAAGACACATTTCGGACTTGGATATTCAAGCACAACCGAGAGACCCAAGCTTTGTTTGGAAAGGTAGGATTCATGTTCTACTTGCTTGCTTTGTAATTATTCCATGAACAAGTAGTTATGAGTAGCTAAGTGATAGTCAATGTGTGCTATGTGATCTTAGTTACTTGATGGGCATTATTGAGGTGATTTAATTTATAAATTGGTTAGCTAATCAAATATGGGCATGTGCTAGAAACTCTAGTAAGTAAGGCCAACTTGCTAGGAGTTTTGGAGCTCTAGTGGATGGTGGACTAAAGTTGTGAAGAAGTATGTGCAATAGTGCACAAGGACACATGCTTGGGTTTCGGCCGAATGGTCATTATGGTGTGTGTGTGAGTTGTGTGCTTGTTTGTTTGTTCGTGTGTGCTAACCAATTGTAGGTAGCTTATTTATGCTTAATATGTCTCGGTTACTTTATGTGTATATTATGTTTTTGTGTTTTCAATGTCTTTCTTGCAGGACAAGTTAAGCTATTGGAGGTTAAGTCTTGGACTTAACTAAATAGACCTTATATGGTCGTTTGTGAATCCTACAAAGTAATTGTTACTCATTGCCCATATATATTTCTTGTTTCAGGAAAGGATATTCAGCTTAAGTAGTTTCGCTTGAGTTGCTAGCTTTTGTGTGCTAGTGGTGCTCTTGTGCTCGAGGTATGTGCCAATGTTGTACTTGGCTTAATTGAGTTATATTTACAAGTCTTATGTTTACGGTTTATGCCCAAAACTTATGGTACAAGTTTTGCAGGCTGAGATTAGATTATGGGACTTGTCTAGCAGAGGAGATGGATGTGTGTTCTTGGGCTCTAGTCTGGTGGTTTGCCTTTATGACTATGAACTTGTTCATAGGTTTAGTACTTCAGACCATGGTCATGTATATAGTCTTTAAGATCCTTCTCGGGTACTATAGGTAAACTTGAATGTAATTCATAACTTTGGCTAATTTTGGACAATGGGTACTCTTGGTATGTTGCCAAGTTAGTAGTACTTGTATGTAGGCTACTTTTATGTATATTAGCCTCAGATGAACTATGGTTTGTGTAAATATTTTAGATGCTTGAATGCCAAGTTATGCTATGTTATATGGAAGGATGAGTTTTGATGTATGGAATCTTTTATGTTACTTACTTGACCAGATGTTCATGAACATGAAAATGATTTCAAAAACTTGATGAAATGGGTATCTTTGTTGACATGCATTGGAGTAGCACACTTGATGAGCACACATCCTAGACACCTAACAGATTAAGTGTATGCCTTACTTGTATTCCAAGTTACAAATTTACAGCCTTGCCTTGTGTTGCAAGTTAGTGGTTGGGCCCTACTTAAGCTACAGGTAATTGTTCTAAATAACTCATAAGCCTCCTGGGGTACCTCCCAGCTCTCAGCTTAAGAAAATAAGACTTAAAACTACCTAACAAACAATGGTCAAATAAGAGGTAGTTAATAACACCTGAACATAAGAGTATTTAAATAACTCTTAGGTAGAAATGGTGAGTGCAACTGAGAGTGCACAGGCTGGGGCCTGTGTGGGGTGTGATAATTTTACTGGGAAAAAAAAGAATATTAAAAAAGTGATAGGTGCATGAGTTGGTTGTGTTAGTTGCTTAGTATGCATTTCTAAAATTATTTTTGAGATACTTGAATTTTACTCTTAAGGCAGGTTAGAATTTTAAGTTTTGTAGATATGCCAAATGAAACTTGAACTAAGTCACTTTTATGCATTATGATGGTGTTCTAAGGTGTGTCTAATGTAAGAAGTGCCATTTCATTGAGTTCAAGGTTTAGTTCTTTTGGCCTAATGTGGTAAACTGTACAAGATGGGCATAATATATGTCATGCAGTTGGTGGGAACCTTATATATAAGGCCTCTCAAGTTAGTCTGGAGCGCCAGTTCAGGTTGCTGCATGTCATTTATCTCAATAGGTATGTTCAGATTATGGCCTATCAAGGTGTTTGGCAGCCTTTGCCTAACTACCAACATCAAAATGTTTCTGCTAAGAATTTGATTGGCAACAACTAGAGCAGAGCACTCAATTGTAGATGCTTTGGAACAATGACAGCTAAGATAGGGTGCGTTCTACACGAGTGGTGTGAGAAGGTCCATCGATCAAGTTTCCATGGACATATTCTTTTGTGGGATCCCTATAAACCTTCCCCCTATGGACCTCTCCCAAGATGTACCATCACAGGCTCCCCCAGCCTAAGTTCAAGGACTGAAGTATTCTTGGTGGTACACTAATATTTCTACTACCTTCCTCCTGTGGACCACCTAGTTCTTTGTGGCGATCCAAGTACTTGGTAGTTATTTATGATGGTTTGAGTTCATGGCAGTTACTCATAATGATATGAGTGCTTGGCAATTACTTTAGCAAAGGACTATTTAGTTGTCCCTTACCAAAATCCTCACTATCGTAACTTGCCAGTGTTCAACTATTTTTCTCCTTGTCTTACATAGTGCTCTCTATCATGGATCCTTTTTCCCTTCACCACCCTTTTTCAGTTTGTTCATTGCAAAACTTCAAGGTACTCTCTACACCCTTTTTACCATATGCTTGATTTCTCTAAACTTTTTTAGGTTTCCCATTTTCTTTGTCATTAGCAGTTTGTGGTAATTTGTCCTTTATCTTGCAATGTATCTTCCATGTGTGACTCTCCAACCTTTGTTTTTGGTTAACCTTTGCCAGTTGTCTCATAGCCATTTTTGGTTGATTATGATTGAATGATATCTTTTTAGGACATGGCTTCCCAAAATTCTGGCAAGTTTTCCCAGATTTCAACATTTATAGCTAGGGCACCCAGGAATGGGCCAACTACCCATAGCTCTAGGCAAAGATTAGAACAAAGGCTTAAGGACTTATAGCCTAGTAACCCAAATTATGCCTCTCAGGTTAAACCATTTGGCTTGGCGATACTACATGAAAGGTAGTACATTCCTAATGGGATTGCCATGAGGGCTCTCAACCCTGAGGACAGAGGCTCTCAACGAGAAGAAATAACCATTTATGAGTTATAGCTAGAAAACGGTCCTCAAATCCTACTCATCAAGTTTTTGCTTCACCTTACAAAATTCCTTAGGATCTGTGTTAGTGTTAGTGTTGTGCCGAAAAAGCCAATCATGGGATGATTGTATTTTTGCACATTGAGTCATGATATTTTATTGAGGCATTAATCCAGCAATTATGTTTGTTGTTTTGTTTCGGCGTAACGTAATAAACATAATTGTAACCCTAGATAATGATATTCTTAAACGTCCCTAGTCTAGTATTATTGTGGAGCGGGTTGCAATAATACATAATGACTAGCATATGTGGAGACTAATATGAGATATGTAGTCTACATATGGGTACAAGTTGGAGAACTTGTGTACTGGACCGACCCACCATGAGAACACTTCATGGATCGTTATATGAGTGTCATAAGTGATTCTCAAAATGATCATGGTATATGTAGTCCTTCGACCTAAGAACATCAAGGTTCCCTACATGTGAGTCACATACTTTGATACTTTCCTTTGTTGCTCGTAACTGAGTGAACTTGAAGGAGGTCATTGGGTATGTCACATATCATGCGGAGGGATTTGTATGATCAAGATGGGATTTGTCCCTCCTATGTAATGGGAGTGATATCTTTGGGCCCCTTGATAGAGTGAGACTTAGAAAATACATGGCCATGCTTGGTAATCAATGTCATCAGCTTAAGTTAGTCTACTCGGTAATCAAGAAACCAAAGATTGGGCTATATGAGAGTGACACATTCCATGTCTCGTGCTTAGTCTTGAATTCTTGGATAAAGGGACAATGGCATATATCAGTGATGATCATAAAGGTTTAGTCGAATCACCGACAATCTTGTCACTTGGGTAGCAATGATGTGTTGCTAGACACCGCTCATTGCTTATGATCATAAATGTGATTTATGATCGTTGCCAACGTGGCATGAGCCTATTGGGTCGCACACATAGAGCTATTTGGATCATTAGAGTGCATGGACTAATTATTTGGGTTATGGTTTCACTTTAATTTCGTATTAATAATGGACCCAAGAGTTGAGCCATTATTAAGCCTGAAATTAAAGTCTAATTGGATTAGGGCTTTGAAACCCATTAGGCCTGGAAGTTGAGTCTCACTATGAATACAAATTTTAGTGAGAAATTCACAGGTCTCCTTACCCTAGCCTCCCAAAAGGACAGCCACACTCTTCTCTTGCAATTCCTTGGAGGACGTAAGCTAGCACTGCGAGCGCAAGAGAAACGCATCTGTCGGGACGTGGTGGAAGCATGGTGATCCCGAGAGGCTCGTGTGGATACCATAGAGAGCCTAAACACGTCAACTATTCAGGTTTTGTGATTCGACTCTACAGTTGAGTGAGAGATCTCAACCGAAAATTAGGTATGAAAATTTTTGAACACCCGGTTTACCCCGTTTCACTTCGATCCCGGAAGGTTTCGGTTAAATTCCGCTGCACTGTTTGGCTCCCGAAACTCAACAGTGGTATCAGAGCTACTGGTGAAACCCTAAATCGGGATTGAGTGTTGAATCGCATGATGTTAAGTGTTCGGTTGCTTTTCGGCCATGATTAATTAGATTTATTCATGATGCATGAAACCGAAACTCGTAATGAACATAGAAGATACATGAAGAAATGACACAAATTGGTTCATGAGATTAACCCGAAATTGATAGGTATGAGATACCTATATGGATTAGGATTCTTGCAATAGTTTCAAAAACCCTAGCTTGGTTCGGATTCTGCCTGTTCAGGCACCAAAAGCAATGTTGCTGACCAGCCAGCAAGACCGCCGTATGTGAAGCGCCACATAAATAAAAATTGGTTAATCAACGTGCGAAAATTGGCATGCATCTTTGTTGAATGAGATTTGACATGATATGCTGATTGGTGTTTGAAGCATGGTGCATGGTTATAGCCCTTGATTGGTTGTACTTGTAAATACGGCCTGCGCGTCGTGCCTTTTCTTATCACTCTCATTGTACATTCTCTTCTCACCTTACTCCCCTCGAATGTAACTCGAGGTTTCTATTATTGATGTAATGGTGCATTATGGGATCATCCAAGGTGGTTTGTCTAAGGAGGTGACAACAAAAGGGCAGCCAAAAAAGGAAGAGAAGGAGCTTGTGAAGACTCTTTTCTTTTCTTAGGCTTTTATGATATTCTCATTGGCTTGAGAATATCGCATAGTTTGGGCTATAACCATGTCACATTTAGTTTCTTGAATGCATGAGATGCATGTTTTTTATTTGTATGTGATGCATGTATAAGACAACCGGAGAAAACAAATTGGTGAGATCAAATGAAAAATCCCTCAAACAAATATTAAGTCATTAAATGTGATGCCTTCCAAATGTTGGCACTCGTCAAGACTTTGATCAACATTAGGTAGGTTTGCCAAAGCAAAGCACCTATGTTCATCTTGGTAAGGCCCGATGGGATAATAGTGATATCCAAATTGCTAACTTTGGGTCCGACTTAACTAAGTCATCCTAATAGGATTAGGGACTTAGAGGCATAGAGTTGGGCTTAAGTTCATGAGATGAGCTTGGACAAGTGTTGTTCACCCAACTATCCAAGAGTTGCATAAGATGCAATTGGCAAGGAGTTGCCTACTTAAATAGCTGTACCTTGAGAGAAAAGCCAAAGCTGACTCAGGTTGTGGTCAAATATGGATCTTGGCCCACTAGAATACCTTAGCGCCGAGGTGTTCAAAAATAATATCGAGGGTTATTATTTTGAGGAAAATAGTGGGAGTATCATTTAATAAAAGTCCTTATTAAATGAATTAAAATACATGCCTCTTACATTGCATATTTACTGTTGTAGATAACCATGGTGCAAAACACATCGACACTTTCGTTGCGATTGATCCTTGAGAAGGAAAAACTGAATGGGACCAACTTTATCAAATGGTACCGAAACTTGAGGATAGTCCTCAAACAAGAGAGAAAGGCTTATGTCCTAGAGCAGCCCATTCCGAAAGAGCCTGCTGCCACTGCTCCAAGAGTTGAAAGGGATGCTCACAAGAGGCATTCTAATGATGGTTTGGATGTTGCATGCCTCATGCTTATTAGCATGGAATCTGAGCTTCAGAAGCAACATGAGAACATGGGGGCGTTCGATATGATTGAACATCTCAAAATGCTTTTCCAAGAGCAAGCTAGGCATGAGAGGTTTGAGACCTCTAAGGCATTGTTTCAGTGCAAGATGTCTAAGGGAAGTCCCGTGGGTCCTCATGTGCTCAAGATGATTGGGTACATTGAGAATCTTGAGAATTTGGGATTTGCTCTTCAGAAAGAGTTGGCTATCGATGTAGTCTTGCAATCGTTGCCTGAAAGCTACAGTCAATTCGTCATGAACTATAACATGAACGACCTTGACAAGTCCCTTCCTGAATTGCTCAACATGTTGAGAACTGCTAAGCAAAACGTTAAGAAGGCTAAGCCCATTTCAATGGTTCAAAAGGGCAAGGGAAAGGGAAAAGCCAACAAGAAGAAGGATAAAGCTAATGGAAAGTCCAATGCTAGTTCTTCTTCAGCTGCACTGAAACCAAAGGGTGGTGTGGCAAAGGAAGGGGAGTGCTTCCATTGTAAGCAACCTGGACACTGGAAGCGCAACTACAAGCTCTATCTTGAAGAACTTGCTAAGGAAAAGGGAAGTAAGACTTCCACTTCAGGTATTCTTGTTATAGAGGCTAACTTTTCTACTTGCTCATCTTGGGTATTGGATACTAGATGTGGATCTCACATTTCTGCAAATGTGCAGGATCTAAATAGAAGTAGAAGATTGGCCCGAGGTGAAGTGGACCTATGTGTTGGAAATGGAGCAAAGGTTGCTGCCGTAGCGGTAGGGACTTACGTTCACACTTTACCTAGAGGATTAGTTTTAAAATTAGATAACTACTACTTTGTGCCTACTATTAGTAGAAATTTGATTTCTGTTTCTTGTTTGGACAAGAAAGGTTTTTCATTTATAATAAAGGACAAATGTTGTTCTATTTATTTGAATGAAATCTTTTGTGGTAGTGCTCAACTTAGCAATGGGTTGTATGTTCTAGACCTCGAAGATCCAATCTATAATGTGAATACCATGAAGGTCAGATTAAATGATTTGAACCCGACCTATCTCTGGCACTGTCGCTTGGGCCATATAAATGAGACCCGCATATCCAAGCTCCAAAAGGATGGACTCTTAGACTCATTTGATTTTGAATCATATGAAACATGTGACTCATGTTAGTTTGGCAAGATGACCAAAGCCCCATTCACAAGGCAAAGTGAAAGGGCTAATGACTTACTAGGACTCATACATAGTGATGTATGTTGCCCTATGTCTACACAAGCTAGAAGAGGTTTCCAATACTTTATTACTTTCACTGATGACTTCAGCAGATATGGCTATGTGTATCTCATGAGACACAAGTCAGAATCCTTTGAAAAGTTCAAAGAATTCAAGAATGAAGTAGAGAATCAAATTGGGAAGAGTATTAAAGTGCTTCGATCAAATCAAGGTGGAGAGTACTTGGATCGAGAATTCCTTGACTATCTGAAGGGGTGTGGTATAGTATCACAACTCACTCCACCAGGTACACCTCAGTGGAATGGTGTATCTGAAAGGAGAAATCGAACTCTGTTTGACATGGTTCGCTCTATGATGAGTCAAGCTGACCTTCCAAACTCCTTTTGGGGACATGCTCTAGAGATAGCCGCTTTTACACTAAACCGAGTTCCATCTAAATCGGTTCAAAAGATACCATATGAGATATGGAGTGGGAGGCATCCCAATTTGTCTTTTATGAAGATTTGGGGCTATGACGCTTATGTGAAATGTCAATCCTTTGACAAACTAGGGGCCAAATCTAAAAAATGTCTTTTTATTAGGTATCCCAAAGAAACAAAGGGTTACTATTTCTACAATCCTTCTGAGCAAAAAGTGTTTGTTGCTCGAACTGGTGTCTTTTTGGAGAAAGAGTTTATCTCTAAAAGAACTAGTGGGAGGAAAGTAGAACTTGAAGAAATTCAAGAACAACAAAGAGACATCAAACCTGAAATGGAACCTGAACAGACACCGCAAGATGTTGTTCAAGAGTCTGTTCCTGTAGCACAGAGCCCACGTAGGTCTGGTAGGATTCGGCGTGAGCCCGAGAGATATGGATTTCTTGTGACTCATATCAGTGATGTGATGCTCATGGATCAGGATAAGCCCACAACCTACCAACAAGCTATGTCAGGGCCTGACTCTGAGAAGTGGCTAGTGGCCATGAAATCCGAGATGGAATCCATGTATGAAAACCAAGTATGGACTTTGGTTGACCCACTTGAAGTGGTAAAACCAATAGGGTGCAAATGGGTTTTCAAGAAGAAAACTGACATGGATGGTAATGTGATTACCTTTAAGGGAGGATTGGTTGCAAAAGGTTTCAAGCAAATTCATGGTATTGACTATGATGAAACTTTTTCACCAGTTGCTATGCTTAAATCCTTCCGAATTTTGTTTGCTATTGCTGCACACTATGATTATGAGATATGGTAAATGGATGTCAAAACTGCATTCCTAAATGGAAAGCTACTTGAGGATGTGTACATGACACAACCTGAGGGTTTTGTTACTTCTGAGCATGCCAATACAGTGTGCAAGTTGCAAAGGTCCATTTATGGACTGAAGTAAGCTTCTCGAAGTTGGAATCTTCATTTTGATGATGCAATCAAAGAGTTTGGTTTTATCAAAAATGAAGATGAACCTTGTGTCTACAAGAAGGTTAGTGGGAGCACTATTGTCTTCTTGCTGTTGTATGTAGATGACATAGTACTAATTGGGAATGACATTCCTGAGCTATAGTCTGTGAAGACTTGGCTAGGGAAATGTTTCTCTATGAAGGACTTGGGTGAAGCAGCCTATGTGTTAGGCATCAAGATCTATAGAGATAGATTTAGAATGCTTCTTGGCCTAAGTCAAAGTACATATATTGACAAGGTACTAAAGAGGTTTAGCATGCAAGATTCCAAGAAAGGATTCTTGCCCATGTCACATGGTATCACTCTTTCTAGATCTCAGTGTCCGAGTACAACCAAGGAGAGAGAGCGCATGAGTAAGATTCCATATGCCTCAGCAATTGGATCTATCATGTATGCCATGATATGTACTCATCCCGATGTCTCATATGCTTTGAGCATGACGAGTATGTACCAATCGAACCCCGGTGAGAGTCACTAGACAGCTGTTAAGGACATCCTTAAGTACTTACGAAGGACTAAGGATGCATTCTTGATCTTTGGAGGTGAAGATGAGCTCGTTGTAAAGGGTTACACTGATGCAAGCTTCCAATCTGATAAGGATGATTTTAGATCGCAATCTGGTTATGTGTTTTGTATTGGTGGTGGTGCTGTGAGCTGGAAGAGTTCAAAGCAAGAGACAATAGCTGACTCTACAATAGAATCTGAGTACATTGCCACCTCTGATGCCGCGAAGGAGGCAGTTTGGATCAAGAAGTTCATCACTGAACTTGGAGTGGTTCCAAACATTGCCAACCCGATAGAGCTCTATTTTGACAATAATGGAGCAATCGCACAAGCTAAGGAACCTCGATCTCACCAGCTATCCAAACACATACTCCAACGCTATCATCTCATCAGGGAGATCATCGAGAGGGGTGATGTAAGGATATGCGACTTTGACAGAAAGCAACATTGCTGATCCACTGAGAAAGCCTCTTACGTAGCAGAAGCATGATAGCCATTCTAGGTCCATCGGTATTAGATACATGGATGATTGGCTTTTAGTGCAAGTGGGAGATTGTTAGTGTTGTGCCCAAAAAGCCAATCATGAGATGATTGTATTTTTGCACATTGAGTCATGATATTTTATTGAGGCATTAATCCAGCAATTATGTTTGTTGTTTTTTTTTTACGTAACGTAATAAACATAATTGTAACCCTAGAATAATGATATTCTTAAATGTCCCTAGTTTAGTATTATTGTGGAGCGGGTTGCAATAATACATAATGACTAGCATATGTGGAGACTAATATGAGATATGTACTCTACATATGGGTACAAGTTGGAGAACTTGCGTACTGAACCGACCCACCATGAGAACACTTCATGGATCGTTATATGAGTGTCATAAGTGATTCTCATAGTGATCATGGTATATGTAGTCCTTCGACCTAAGATCATCAAGGTTCCCTACATGTGAGTCACATACTTTGATACTTTCCTTTGTTGCTCGTAACTGAGTGAACTTGAAGGAGGTCATTGGGTATGTCACATATCATGCGGAGGGATTTGTATGATCAAGATGGGATTTGTCCCTCCTATGTAACGGGAGTGATATCTTTGGGCCCCTTGATAGAGTGAGACTTAGAAAATGCATGGCCATGCTCAGATGAGTTGATATATGATATCAATGTCATCAGCTTAAGTTAGTCTAGTCGGTAGGGGTAGTTTGCCGAAGTTATCATTTTCGGGGGTAGTCTCTGGATAGGTGCATGTCTTTGGCATTTGTCGCATTTATGGATGAACTGCCTCGCATCCTTCCTCAAGGTAGGCTAGAAATATCCTTGCCGAAGTAGTACTCCGGCCAGGGCGTCATTTCCGATGTGAGAACCGCAAGCCCCCTCATGGAATTCTTTCAGGACAGCCTCAACATCCTCTTCACTGACACATCTCTGCAACGGACTTGTATATCCTTGTTGGAACAATTCTTCCCTAATCAGGAAGTATCTTCCCGAGCATTTTCGCACTCTCACGGCTTCAAAAGAATCTTCGGGAAGTTCTGAAATTGTGAGGTATTTCTTAATGGGATCTTTCCATCCTCTACCCGAGGTTGTTACACACAATATCACTATGCTTGGCTGATATAGTACTTCAGTGGACTTCTTTGATTTGGCCAAAGTGTCTGCTTCCGCATTATCTCGACGAGGTACATTTTTTATGTGTACCATGTTGAACTCTTGGATGAGCTTTTTGATGAGGTCATGGTATTTTGCAAAGGTTAGGCCCTTTGCGCCGTAGTCCCCTGATGGGCTTCGCGAGCCAAACAATGCAGCGGATTTAACCGAAACCCTCCAGGATCCAAGTGAAATGGGGTAAATCGGGTGTTCAAAAATTTTCATACCTAATTTTCGGTTGAGATCTCTCACTCAACTGTAGAGTCGAATCACAAAACCTGAATAGTTGACGTGTTCAAGCTCTCTATGGTATCCACACGAGCCTCTCGGGATCACCACGCTTCCACCACGTCCCGACAGATGCGTTTCTCTTGCGCTCGCAGTGCTAGCTTGTGTCCTCCAAGGAATTGCAAGAGAAGAGTGCGGTTGTCATTTTGGGACGCTAGGGCAAGGAGACCTACGAATTTCTCACTAAAAATTGTATTTATAGTGAGACTCAACTTCTAGGCCTAATGGGTTTCAAAGCCCTAATCCAATTAGGCTTTAATTTTGGGCTTAATAATGGCTCAACTCTTGGGCCCATTATTAATATGAAATTAAAGTGAAACCATAACCCAAATAATTAGCCCATGCACTCTAATGATCTAAATAGCTCTATGTGTGCGACCCAATAGGCTCTTGCCACGTTGGTAATGATCATAAATCACATTTATGATCATAAGTAATGACGGTGTCTAGCAACACATCATTGCTACCCAAGTGACAAGATTGTCGGTGATTCGACTAAACCTTTATGATCATCATCGATATATGCCATTGTCCCTTTGTCCAAGATATCAAGACTAAGCACGAGACATGGAATGTGTCACTCTCGTATAGCCCAATCTTTGGTTTCTTGATTACTGAGTAGACTAACTTGAGCTGATGACATTGTTTTCGTATATCAACTCATCCGAGCATGGCCATGCATTTTCTAAGTCTCACTCTATCAAGGGGCCCAAAGATATCACTCTCATTACATAGGAGGGACAAATCCCATCTTGATCATACAAATCCCTCCGCAAGATATGTGACATACCTAATGAGCCCCTTCAAGTTCACTCAGTTACGAGCAACAAAGGGAAGTATCAAAGTATGTGACTCACATGTAGGGAACCTTGATGATCTTAGGTCGAAGGACTACATATACCACGATCACTATGAGAATCACTTATGACACTCATATAACGATCCATGTAGTGTTCTCATGGTGGGTCGCTCCAATACACAAGTTCTCCAACTTGTACCCATATGTAGACTACATATCTCATATTAGTCTCCACATATGCTAGTCGTTATGTATTATTGCAACCCGCTCCACAATAATACTAGACTAGGGACATTTAAGAATATCATTATTCTAAGGTTACAATTATGTTTGTTACGTTACGCAGAAACAAAACAAAAAACCATAATTGCTGGATTAATGCCTTAATAAAATATCATGACTCAATGTGCAAAAAATACAATCATCTCATGATTGGCTTTTTGGGCACAACATTAACACTTGCCCGAAGAATTTAGGCCCACCATTCCAGCTCTTTTCTCGACATATGATAGAGGAAGTATGGAATTTAGGATAGTTCATTGGGAGCCCCTACTTGTGCAAGGTCATGGGGGGGAGAAGGTGTTGATCGAATTGCTGAAGGGGCCCTTACTTTCTCTGAGCTTCAATAGACCTGTATGATCCCTTGTTCTACCATATGTTTCTTGTTCTTTTTTATTTTCATGAGTTCTAACCATTCATTTTGTGTTTTGGCCTATTCCTTCTCCTGGTCAAACATCTATTTGCTGGCCTTCGAGCAGCTGATGGAGGCTAATCCATCTAATTAGTGCAAGAGCTCAAAAGGTTAAAAATCATCGCTCCTGCCTATTCTCCAACAAGGACTCAAAGCCACACCGTTATATAAGAGCAACCTTCTATGCTAACCATACCAACTCCTATCCAGACACGGTTTCTAGCTTGCCAGTCCACTGCTGTTAAGCCTACTAAACCTAGTAGGACTATAACTACCTCTTCCTGGGGGACTCTACCCATCCAAATAACCATCTAAGCTCTACTATGGTTCCTGTTAATGTCCAAATATACAAATACCAGTAGTAAAAGACACTTATGTTCGGTAGCTCTTTGTTTAATGAGTCAAGGGGTGATGTAGAAAAGCTCACGGATCGTACTATGGGGCTTCAAGCATTAATCGTAACATCATATACATGAACTACAGTTGTTCAGGCCATCACATCTGTCATCCCCATGCCACAATAATCATAGTAAGGCCTTAGCAGAAGGTGTCTTAAGGTTCCCACAAGCGATCCTTTTGACCAAAGGGGAACCCATTGAAGTGATCATTTTCTTATCCCTGAGAGACGCCATTTTGGAAAGGGTTTCATGAACAATAGGAATAACTTTAGGGCTCCCTGCCAGTCCTGGGGATTTGCCATCATTAGACCTTGACATCATCTCAAGTAACGAGCATCTAGCTAAAACCTTTAAGTCCCATCATCCCTTTTATCTGACATAGAGTTTTTCCAAGGACCTCTCCTACCACCACCCGAGTATCCTCCCTAGAAGCTTAGGTTACTTCTTGGTGGAGCCAAAGAGATGCTCAGGCCCTGGCCCTGGGATATAAGTCGGACAAGCTGAACCTGGACAATAGTGCTTTCGATGACATTCCAACAACCCACGGTGGATGTCCCATGGAAAGTGTCATTGTCATTCAGTGCTAACCTCCTCATGCTAGTGAGTCATCGAGTAATGCCACCATTAGGGATTATTTGCAAGAACTGGGCATTAATCTTGCCCATGGGGCTCCTTCTTTTCTTCTTTCTTCCACTTTTCATACTTCTTCTTTTTTTTTAACCTTTTCTTTCTTCTTTTCCACTAAATTGGCTTCCACTCATGCGGCCAGCGCTAGCCATCTTAAGAGGCAATTTTTCAGGAATGAGGCCATCCAGCGAAAGTTGCTAACAATTCCCTCATGTATTTTCTTGTTCAGCTTTTATTGTATTGATTATATGTTCATATCTATATTCATGATGATTTCTACACAGAGGGGTGAGAGTACAAACCACATGCTTGGTGTAATTGGTGATAATAAAACATCGTTACCAAAAATGTTTCATTCAGTTAAGAAACAAATAAAAGAATGGAGGGATAAGGAGGTTGTTGAAGATTTTCAGAATCAAGGGACATTAATTGATAAATTTAAAGGGTCTTGTCTATTAAACCAGGCGTTTAAGTTTTACAATTTGAAGATTTACTATGAGTTTGAAGAAAAAGTTGATAAATGTGTTTTTAGTGGTTATACTCCGATACATGATAGTGATACAGTTGCTGAATATGGAGTTTTTTTTATAAGTATGATCTTCATCCATGTTTGGTAAAGTTTTTCAAATCAAACCCACTAAGGACATCATGTTCCTGCAAACACTTTGACGAGTTTAGGTATGCATTGCGTGCTTTTAATATTAACAATGTGACTATGACTCTTCGTGATTATTTGTTGCCAAGGTGGATCAAAAATGCCAGGCAGTCAATAGTTGGCAATTTGTGGTGCTGTTGGTGTTAGTAAGAGTTTCATAGTCATGATGTGGAGAAATAAAATCATGATAGAATTATATAACATTGTTATTTGTTGCCAGGATGATAAGAATCACTGAAAGTTGTGTGACAAGTGTATTAGTGCTATAAAGTAATGGATTGATGTAGTGTTCAGCAGTACCATTAACAATGATGCAACAATAAGCTCTAGTTATGTGGTTGATAGTTTAAGTCTAGATAATCCATCAATTTTGAGCATAAAAAGTTGAAGCAATAACAGAATTAGGAGTTGTATAAAGGGTAGCAGCTATAGGAGGTCACGGAAGTAGGTGTTGTCAGGGAAAGTCAATTTTGTTTTTGTTGCGGGAACAATAGTTATTACTGAAGAGAATAACATACTGATCACATAGAAATAGAGATACTTATAGAATTAGAATTAATAGAAATTGGTATCTTGTTGAATGTAGAATGTTGTTCTTTTTTCCAAAGCTTGTTGTTCTATTACAAATACAAAAGCAAATTACTTTTTTACAAGGGTATTCAACAAAAAAATTATAGAATAAATTTGACTCAGGTCTCCATGTGCAATGCTTATAACAAATTTGTTACCTACTCCAACATAGTCCAATTATGGTGCCAAACTTGTGCATTTAGACTCCCAGGATTGGTAATGTTCTATAGGCCATTAGAACACTACCATTAGTGTGCATACCCAAGTGGCCCTCTTGGCCATTATGTAAATACATGCATATTAGTCCAACCATCACACACATATTCAAATTTCATGCACACCATGGCGGCAAAGAAGGAAAATACTACCACAAGTCTTAATTTTGGCTATCACACATTAGGCAATCTTGTTAAGTTCTACTAACCAATCACTGCACCTGTAACTTCCTTTAATAAATTGTATCATTCCAGCCACGTGCCCCCTATTTCCTTCACTCCATTATCAAGTAGAGACTTATAGAAAACCAAGGAATTTTGTTTTACATCAATAGCCCACCTACAGGCCAAGTTATGGATTTTTTAAGTTGGTTACAAAAGTCTGACCAAACAAACAGTAACTTAGATAATTTTGCAACATCATATCTTTGGCTACAGGGCTCCAAATTCATAAATTTCAAACTTCAGTTCAATATATGGATGTGATCTAGGTGTGGTCAAAATATCATACCAATATTCATTCTACATAGGGAGATACAGCATTTCGAGTCCAGAGTGAAAATTCTGGTCACTTTATAACCATTTTGCCCATACAAAATTTCATAAGTGTGCCCATACAAAATTTCATAAGTGTGCAAACACTTCATTCACAAGCAGTAGGCCATTCAAGGCTATCCCTTACATGTCCAGTACACATGGGAAATACATTTTCTTGCATCTAGTAACTTTATTTGGCCAAAACAGAATCTACAAGTAAGCAGCCTATCATTCACACTTAGGTAGCTTTACACCACATTACATACATAGCCAAAACATTAGTCAAATGTTCACATACTTGTCTCATTTTACATACACTACATGTACATGAATACATGCACTACAAAATGGTATTAACTTAGCTAAATACACAACCTAAGTTACAGGAGTGCCTGAGATACAATGGACTCCAGAAACAGGATGTTGGACAGCTGCTGCATAACACAATAAGCACCATCACTAAAAATACCAAATGTGCTCCTAAAATCACAAAACTTTGAAGATCATAACTAGACACATGGAAGTTCATGTACCTAAAATTTTAGATCAAAACTCAACCACAATTGTCATTTTTAATGCGATCTCTCTGCTAGACCTGAAATGAAGGAATTGAAGGGAGTAAGTTCCATTGAGAAACTTAATAAGGGTAGCACTTGGATTCAATAGGCAATGTAACCATCATCAAAACCTAAATCCAAAGACACTAAAACATAAAACCACAATGGATATATACAAGATATAGCAACCAAAATGCAGCAGCCATTCACAACCAACAAACACATGAAATGTGGCAGCAACATAAACCATAGGTTAGTCCACAAAACACATAATAAACATAAATGAATCACTATGGAAGCCCTCCTCAAGGTAATTCTTGGTCTTATGAGGATTTTAACACTAGTTAGTACTAACTTTGGGTCTAGAAACCCTCATTTCACTTCCATCTTTGTGCACTTCACACTAGGTCACAAAACCTTCAATAAGTGCACTCCCTTCACTAAGTTTGGTTCATCAAGCTCATGGCTCTCTTCAAAAATTAGCCCTAGCTCCACGGTTGCTTGAAAATATAGAAAACAACCTATGAGAGCAAGAGAACCCTTGCCAAAGTGGGTATGCCAAATTTGAAGCTTGATCATTGAAGCACTCAAGCAATAGCTATAGTTTGTTTCCAATTGCTTCCTATTGCCTTCAATTTCAATCTTGGAGGTATGGTGGCTATAGTGGAGGTATGCAAGATGTTAGTGTTGTGCCCAAAAAGCCAATCATGAGATGATTGTATTTTTGCACATTGAGTCATGATATTTTATTGAGGCATTAATCCAGCAATTTTGTTTGTTGTTTTGTTTCTGCGTAACGTAATAAACATAATTGTAAACCTAGAATAATGATATTCTTAAACGTCCTTAGTCTAGTATTATTGTGGAGTGGGTTGCAATAATACATAATGACTAGCATATGTGGAGACTAATATGAGATATGTAGTCTACATATGGGTACAAGTTGGAGAACTTGTGTACTGGACCGACCCACCATGAGAACACTTCATGGATCGTTATATGAGTGTCATAAGTGATTCTCATAGTGATCATGGTATATGTAGTCCTTCGACCTAAGATCATTAAGGTTCCCTACATGTGAGTCACATACTTTGATACTTTCCTTTGTTGCTCGTAACTGAGTGAACTTGAAGGAGGTCATTGGGTATGTCACATATCATGCGGAGGGATTTGTATGATCAAGATGGGATTTGTCCCTCCTATGTAACGGGAGTGATATCTTTGGGCCCCTTGATAGAGTGAGACTTAGAAAATGCATGGCCATGCTCCGATGAGTTGATATATGATATCAATGTCGTCAGTTTAATTTGGCCTACTCGGTAATCAAGAAACCAAAGATTGGGCTATACGAGAGTGACACATTCCATGTCTCGTGCTTAGTCTTGATATCTTGGACAAAGGGATAATGGCATATATCAGTGATGATCATAAAGGTTTAGTCGATTCACCGACAATGTTGTCACTTGGGTAGCAATGATGTGTTGCTAGACACCGCTTATTGCTTATGATCATAAATGTGATTTTTGATCATTGCCAACATGGCAAGAGCCTATTGGGTCGCACACATAGAGCTATTTGGATCATTAGAGTGCATGGGCTAATTATTTGGGTTATGGTTTCACTTTAATTTCGTATTAATAATGGGCCAAGGAGTTGAGCCATTATTAAGCCAGAAATTAAATCCTAATTGGATTAGGGCTTTGAAACCCATTAGGCCTGGAAGTTGAGTCTCCCTATAAATACAACTTTTAAGTGAGAAATTCGCAGGTCTCCTTGCCCTAGCCTCCCAAAAGGACAGCCGCACTCTTCTCTTGCAATTCCTTGGAGGACGCAAGCTAGCACTGCGAGCGCAAGAGAAATGCATCTGCCGGGACGTGGTGGAAGCGTGGTGATCCCGAGAGGCTCGTGTGGATACCATAGAGAGCCTGAACACGTCAACTGTTTAGTTTTTGTGATTCGACTCTACAGTTGAGTGAGATATCTCAACCGAAAATTAGTTATGAAATTTTCGAACACCCAGTTTACCCCATTTCACTTGGATCCTGGAGGGTTTCGGTTAAATTCCGCTGTGCTGTTTGGCTCCCGAAACCCAACAGTGGTATCAAAGCTACTGGTGAAACCCTAAATCGGGATTGAGTGTTGAATCGCATGATGCTATGTGTTCGATTGGTTTTCGGCCATGATTAATTAGATTGATTCATGATGCATGAAACCGGAATTCGTAATGAACATATGAGATATATGAAGAAATGACACAAATTGGTTAATGAGATTAACCCAAAATTGATAGGTATGAGATACCTATATGGATTAGGATTCTTGCAATAGTTGCAAAAACCGTAGGTTTTGTTCGGATTCGGCCTGTTCGGGCACCGAAAGTAAGGTATTTTTGGTGGCTCGAATGGAGGAGTCTCGGGTGCCTACTTTCTCGAAATAGAAGATTTCTGGCTAAGCAATTGTAAAACAATTTTTTGCGCCGGAGGGCGCTGCCCCCCAGGCCCCCCGCAAGGGCGGCTCCCCTTGACCCCATCCGCTGACCGGTTAGCGGAACCACCACCTGCTGACCGGCCAGCGGGACCGCCGTATGCGAAGTGCCACATAAATAAAAACTGGTTAATCAACACTCGAAAATTGGCATGCATCTTTGTTGAATGAGATTTGACATGATATGCTGATTGGTGTTTGAAGCATGGTTCATGGTTATAGCCCTTGATTGGTTGTACTTGTAAATACGGCCTGCGAGTCGTGCCTTTTCTTATCACTCTCATTGTACATTCTCTTCTCACCTTACTCCCATCGAATGTAACTCGAGGTTTCTATTATTGATGTAATGGTGCATTATGGGCTCATCCAAGGTGGTATGTCCAAGGAGGTGACAACAAAAGGGCAGCCAAGAAAGGAAGAGAAGGAGCTTGTGAAGACTCTTTTCTTTTCTTAGGATTTTATGATATTCTCATTGGCTTGAGAATATCGCATAGTTTGGGCTATAACCATGTCACGTTTATTTCTTGTAAGCATGAGATGCATGTTTTATATTTGTATGTGATGCATGTATAAAATAACCGGAGATAACAAATTGGTGAGATCAAAAGATAAAATCCCTCAAACAAATATTAAGTCATTAAATGTGATGCCTTCCAAATGTTGGCACTCGTCAAGACTTTGATCAACATTAGGTGGGTTTGCCAAAGCAAAGTACCTATGTTCATCTTGGTAAGGCGCGATGGGATAATAATGATATCCAAACTGCTAACTTTGGGTTCGACTTAACTAAGTCACCCTAATAGGATTAGGGACTTAGAGGCATAGAGTTGGGCTTAAGTTCATGAGATGAGCTTGGACAAGTGTTGTTCACCCAACTATCCAAGAGTTGCATAAGATGCAATTGGCAAGGAGTTGCCTACCTAAATAGCTGTAACTTGAGAGAAAAGCCAAAGCTGACTCAGGTTGTAGTCAAATATGGATCTTGGCCCACTAGAATACCTTAGCGCCGAGGTGTTCCGAAATAATATCGAGGCTTATTATTTTGAGGAAAATAGTGGGAGTATCTTTTAATAAAAGTCCTTATTAAATGAATTAAAATACATGACTCTTACACCGCATATTTACTGTTGTAGATAACCATGGTGCAAAACACATCGACACTTTCGTTGCGATCGATCCTTGAGAAGGAAAAACTGAATGGGACCAACTTTCTCAAATGGTACCGAAACTTAAGGATAGTCCTCAAACAAGAGAGAAAGGCTTATGTCCTAGAGCAGCCCATTCTGAATGAGCCTGCTGCCACTGCTCCAAGAGCTGAAAGGGATGCTTACAAGACGCATTCTGATGATGCTTTGGATGTTGCATGCCTCATGCTTATTACCATGGAATCTGAGCTTCAGAAGCAACATGAGAACATGGGGGCGTTCGATATGATCGAACATCTCAAAATGCTTTTCCAAGAGCAAGCTAGGCATGAGGGGTTTGAGACCTCTAAGGCATTGTTTCAGTGCAAGATGTCTGAGGGAAGTCCCATGGGTCCTCATGTGCTCAAGATGATTGGGTACATTGAGAATCTTGAGAATTTGGGATTTGCTCTTTAGAAAGAGTTGGCTATCGATGTAGTCTTGCAATCGTTGCCTGAAAGCTACAGTCAATTCGTCATGAACTATAACATGAACGACCTTGACAAGTCCCTCCCTGAATTGCTCAACATGTTGAGAACTGCTGAGCAAAACCTTAAGAAGGCTAAGCCCATTTTGATGGTTCAAAAGGGCAAGGGAAAGGGAAAAGCCAACAAGAAGAAGGATAAAGGTAATGGAAAGTCCAATGCTAGTTCTTCTTCAGCTACACAGAAACCAAAGGGTTGTGTGGCAAAGGAAGGGGAGTGCTTCCATTGTAAGCAACCTGGACACTGGAAGCGCAACTGCAAGCTCTATCTTGAAGAACTTGCTAAGGAAAAAGGAAGTAAGACTTCCATTTCAGGTATTCTTGTTATAGAGGCTAACTTTTCTACTTCCTCATCTTGGGTATTGGATACTGGATGTGGATCTCACATTTGTGCAAATGTATAGGATCTAAGTAGAAGTAGAAGATTGGCCCGAGTTGAAGTG
The DNA here is from genome assembly GCA_039654915.1 of Aquilaria yunnanensis. Taxonomy (NCBI): domain Eukaryota; kingdom Viridiplantae; phylum Streptophyta; class Magnoliopsida; order Malvales; family Thymelaeaceae; genus Aquilaria; species Aquilaria yunnanensis. The sequence continues at coordinate 53,767,293 of CM077597.1, forward strand.
GACCTACGTGTTGGAAATGGAGCAAGGGTTGCTGCCTTAGCCGTAGGGACTTATGTTCTCACTTTACCTAGTGGATTAGTTTTAGAATTAGACAACTGCTACTTTGTGCCTACTATTAGTAGAAATTTGATTTTTGTTTCTTGTTTGGACAAGAAAGGCTTTTCATTTATAATAAAGGACAAATGTTGTTCTATTTATTTGAATGAAATCTTTTATGGTAGTGCTCAACTTAGCAATGAGTTGTATGTTCTAGACCTCGAAGATCCAATCTATAATGTGAATACCAAGAAGGTCAGATTAAATGATTTGAACCCGACCTATCTCTGGCACTGTCGCTTGGGCCATATAAATGAGACCCGCATATCCAAGCTCCATAAGGATGGACTCTTGGACTCATTTGATTTTGAATCATATGAGACATGTGAGTCATGTTTGTTGGGCAAGATGACCAAAGCCCCATTAACAGGGCAAAGTGAACGGGCTAATGGCTTACTAGGACTCATACATAGTGATGTATGTGGCCCTATGTCTACACAAGCTTGAGGAGGTTTCCAATACTTCATTTCTTTCACTAATGACTTCAGCAGATATGGCTATGTGTATCTTATGAGACACAAGTCAGAATCCTTTGAAAAGTTCAAAGAATTCAAGAATGAAGTAGAGAATCAACTCGGGAAGAGTATCAAAGTGCTTTGATCAGATCGAGGTGGAGAGTACTTGGATCGAGAATTCCTTGACTATCTGAAGGAGTGTGGTATAGTATCACAACTCACTCCACCAGGTACACCTCAATGGAATGGTGTTTCTGAAAGGAGAAATCGAACTCTGTTAAACATGGTTCGCTCTATGATGAGTCAAGCTGACCTTCCAAACTCCTTTTGGGGACATGCTCTAGAGACGACCGCTTTTACACTAAACCGAGTTCCATCTAAATCGGTTCAAAAGACACCATATGAGATATGGAGTGGGAGGCGTCCCAATTTGTCTTTTATGAAGATTTGGGGCTGTGATGCTTATGTAAAACTTCAATCCTCTAACAAACTAGGGCCCAAATCTCAAAAATGTCTTTTTGTTGGGTATCCCAAAGAAACAAAGGGTTACTACTTCTACAATCCCTCTGAGCAAAAAGTGTTTGTTGCTCGAACTGGTGTCTTTTTGGAGAAAGAGTTTATCTCTAAAGGAACTAGTGGGAGGAAAGTAGAACTTGAAGAAATTCAAGAACAACAAGGAGACATCGAACCTGAAATGGAACCTGAACAGACACCACAAGATGTTGTGGTTCAAGAGTCTGTTCCTGTAGCACAGAGCCCACGTAGGACTGGTAGGATTCGGCGTGAGCCCGAGAGATATGGATTTCTCGTGACTCACACCGGTGATGTGATGCTCATGGATCAAGATGAGCCCACAACCTACCAAGAAGCTATGTCGGGGCCTGACTCTGAGAAGTGGCTAGTGGCCATGAAATCCGAGATGGAATCCATGTATGAAAACCAAGTATGGACTTTGGTTGACCCACCTGAAGGGGTAAAACCCATAGGGTGCAAATGGGTTTTCAAGAAGAAAACTGACATGGATGGTAATGTGATTACCTTTAAGGGACGATTGGTCGCAAAAGGTTTCAAGCAAATTCATGGTATTGACTATGATGAAACTTTTTCACCAGTTGCGATGCTTAAATCCATCCGAATTTTGTTTGCTATTGCTGTACACTATGATTATGGGAATGCCAATAAAGTGTGCAAATTGCAAAGGTCCATTTATGGACTGAAGCAAGCTTCTCAAAGTTGGAATCTTCGTTTTGATGATGCAATCAAAGAGTTTGGTTTTATCAAAAATGAAGATGAACCTTGTGTCTACAAGAAGGTTAGTGGGAGTGCTATTGTCTTCCTGGTGTTGTATGTAGATGACATACTACTCATCGGGAATGACATTCCTGAGCTACAGTCTGTGAAGACTTGGCTAGGGAAATGTTTCTCTATGAAGGACTTGGGTGAAGCAGCCTATGTGTTAGGCATCAGGATCTATAGAGATAGATCTAGAAAGCTTCTTGGCCTAAGTCAAAGTACATATATTGACAAGGTGCTAAAGAGGTTTAGCATGCAAGATTCCAAGAAAGGATTCTTGCCCGTGTCACATGGTATCACTCTTTCTAGATCTCAGTGTCCGAGTAAAACCGAGGAGAGAGAGCGCATGAGTAAGATTCCATATGCCTTAGCAATTGGATCTATCATGTATGCCATGATATGTACTCGTCCCGATGTCTCATATGCTTTGATCATGACGAGTAGGTACCAATCGAACCCCGGTGAAAGTCACTGGACAGCTGTTAAGAACATCCTTAAGTACTTACGAAGGACTAAGGATGCATTCTTGGTCTTTGGAGGTGAAGATCAGCTCGTTGTAAGGGGTTACACCGATGCAAGCTTCCAATCCGATAAGGATGATTTTAGATCGCAATCTGGTTATGTGTTTTGTGTTGGTGGTGGTGCTGTGAGCTGGAAGAGTTCAAAGCAAGAGACAGTAGCTGACTCTACAACAGAATCTGAGTACATTACCGCCTCTGATGCTGCAAAGGAGGCAGTTTGGATCAAGAAGTTCATCACTGAACTTGGAGTGGTTCCAAGCATTGTTGACCCAATAGAGCTCTATTGTCACAACAATGGAGCAATCGCACAGGCTAAGGAACCTCGATCTCACCAGTGATCCAAATACATACTCCGACTCTATCATCTCATCAGGGAGATCATCGAGAGGGGTGATGTAAGGATATGCAGGACTTCGACAGACAGCAACATTGTTGATCCACTGACAAAGCGCCTTACACAACAGAAGCATGATAGCCATTCTAGGTCCATCGGTATTAGATACATGAATGATTGGCTTTTAGTGCAAGTGGGAGATTGTTAGTGTTGTGCCCAAAAAGCCAATCATGAGATGATTGTATTTTTGCACATTGAGTCATGATATTTTATTGAGGCATTAATCCAGCAATTTTGTTTGTTGTTTTGTTTCTGCGTAACGTAATAAACATAATTGTAACCCTAGATAATGATATTCTTAAACGTCCCTAGTCTAGTATTATTGTGGAGCGGGTTGCAATAATACATAATGACTAGCATATGTGGAGACTAATATGAGATATGTAGTCTACATATGGGTACAAGTTGGAGAACTTGTGTACTGGACCGACCCACCATGAGAACACTTCATGGATCGTTATATGAGTGTCATAAGTGATTCTCATAGTGATCATGGTATATGTAGTCCTTCGACCTAAGATCATTAAGGTTCCCTACATGTGAGTCACATACTTTGATACTTTCCTTTGTTGCTCGTAACTGAGTGAACTTGAAGGAGGTCATTGGGTATGTCACATATCATGCGGAGGGATTTGTATGATCAAGATGGGATTTGTCCCTCCTATGTAACGGGAGTGATATCTTTGGGCCCCTTGATAGAGTGAGACTTAGAAAATGCATGGCCATGCTCCGATGAGTTGATATATGATATCAATGTCGTCAGTTTAATTTGGTCTACTCGGTAATCAAGAAACCAAAGATTGGGCTATACGAGAGTGACACATTCCATGTCTCGTGCTTAGTCTTGATATCTTGGACAAAGGGATAATGGCATATATCAGTGATGATCATAAAGGTTTAGTCGATTCACCGACAATGTTGTCACTTGGGTAGCAATGATGTGTTGCTAGACACCGCTTATTGCTTATGATCATAAATGTGATTTTTGATCATTGCCAACATGGCAAGAGCCTATTGGGTCGCACACATAGAGCTATTTGGATCATTAGAGTGCATGGGCTAATTATTTGGGTTATGGTTTCACTTTAATTTCGTATTAATAATGGGCCAAGGAGTTGAGCCATTATTAAGCCCGAAATTAAATCCTAATTGGATTAGGGCTTTGAAACCCATTAGGCCTGGAAGTTGAGTCTCACTATAAATACAACTTTTAAGTGAGAAATTCGCAGGTCTCCTTGCCCTAGCCTCCCAAAAGGACAGCCGCACTCTTCACTTGCAATTCCTTGGAGGACGCAAGCTAGCACTGCGAGCGCAAGAGAAATGCATCTGCCGGGACGTGGTGGAAGCGTGGTGATCCTGAAAGGCTCGTGTGGATACCATAGAGAGCCTGAACACGTCAACTATTCAGTTTTTGTGATTCGACTCTACAGTTGAGTGAGAGATCTCAACCGAAAATTAGGTATGAAATTTTTGAACACCCGGTTTACCCCATTTCACTTGGATCCTGGAGGGTTTCGGTTAAATTCCGCTGCGCTGTTTGGCTCCCCAAACCCAACAGAAGAAGTGTGGAGGAGGGTGGTAGCTGTGTGGGTCAAATATGGGAGAAGAAAATTCAAGTTAGGCTTCTTAACTTAGCGTTAGGGCACTAAACACCCTTATTAGCCTTAATCATGCTTTATGTCATTTTCTTTGCCCATAAGCATGGCTTCTTTGTCTTAAACTTATTGGTACACATGTGCCCAACATTTTTGATCCATTTACAAGCCATAGCTGCCCTTCAAGAGGTGGGAAAACTCCAAATTGCTCCATTTGACTTAAGTCAAAGACATACACATCTTAAGGCCTACATTAGAACACTTAGGTCCTTTATGCCTTTTTATGTTTTTTTTATCCTTAGTTGTCTTCCATGAGCAATTTGGTCCTCCAATATCACTTTTATACCATTAATATCCTTCCCATAACTCTCCAAAGCTCTTTCTTGAGAGTTTTACAATTAAGTACCTGAATTTCCAAGACCTTACAAAAAAGTCCATAGGTTGCTTGACAAACAAGCAATCCTTAAGGCTTTTCTTGGAGGCCAAGTTACCAACTTAGAACACTTTTAAGGAGGTGTTCATTATACCTTTTACCCCTCACACTTAAATCATTATGAAGAGAATTACACAATATAATGGCTTTTTGACCATTATGCTACACTTGTAATTCTCCCATTTTTGTAAGGTGGTAACAAAATTGGTCTGGCAATATATGCTTGTGTATTAATCAAATTTTATTTTTCTTTTAAAAATTGACAAGCTTTAATGTTATTGGTCACGTCAACAAGTTTCTTATTTCATAACAACATGTCAGCAAAACTTTCTAGCGGTAACCTCCAACTTTCAACTATTTTCCATCTTATCTCCCTTCTGTTTCATCCAACAATCATACTTGATAACATTTTCAAACCTTTTCTTTTCACTTCCTCATTGAATTATGGCAAAACAATAATTGTACCTATAAATATTGTGATTTACTTTCATCCTTTTTAACAACTTGCTTTAAATTACTATGGATATCATGGACATATGTTTAATTAGACATAGGGGAGATTTTACAAATTTACCCCAAATATTTCCATTCCCAGCCGGTTCCTTTCTCTCCATTGCTCTTCTCACCTCAGTTCTTCTCACTGTCATTTTTCTCAACAAGTTTCTATTCCCACTGCCGCAAGCTGCTCTTTATGCCACCAATCACCATTTTTTTTCCTTCCAGATCAAATACATGACTGCTAGAGTGAAGAAGGATGCGATGAATTCTCCCTCTCATCACTGCCTACTCTTTTCCCTCTTCATTCTAATCGTCACACTGCAGACCATAGCCACTTGAAATGCCAGTGATCGAATCTTTGCGTGATTGAATCACTGCCTAATCAAATAACATCAGCTAATTGAATCACCTCTTCAATCGCCAATCAATGTATCATCTCCTCATTGACATTTTGATATCTCAACTCAAGTTCCTTGCTATCGCATGAATTCTTAGGTTGACTTCCTAGACCCCCAGCCTTTTTGACTCTCTAATCTCTCGCCAAGGGCCTCCAATCTGCTCAATCTACCCTATAGCCACCTCCTTAATGCTCTAACTTGTCGCCGAGGACCTTATCGTGCCATTCCAATCCTTGGCTAAATCACTTAGATCTTCGATGCTCTGGTGTCTCACCTTGACCAAGGACCTTGGTGAGGTAGAGAGATACAATATGAAGAAAAGACAAGTTGTGCTCAAACTTTTTTGTTCAGACATTTTATACATTCGTTATATAATTTTATACATTTATTCAGACATTTTTGTATATTTATTTAGACCCTTTAACTTATTCTTTCAGACACTTTAAATTTTGATGATAACAAATTTTTTGTTTATTGTTATAGTCATTTTTTTATTTTTTGTCAAACATTTTTACATAGTTATTCAAACACTTTTGCTTATTAATGTAAACACTTTTATTTTTTTAAATAATAAATTATTTGCATATGACTCAGATAATTTTACATATTTCTATAGATGTTTTAATATATTTATTCATACACTTCTACAAGTTCACATATTATTTTGGCTATGAACAAATAGTTTGCAAATTATTGAAAAAATATTCTGCATATTTTTTCGGACACTTATACATACTTGTTCACACACTTTTCCTTATTGCTATAGACACTTTGCATCTTTGTCTTTGACACTTATATAGATGCAAGAGATGACAAAATCTAGTGGTGGCAGCGGCAGTGGCAGTAGCGATGGTGGTGACAATGGAAACATCGGCGGTGGCAGGACTGAAGTAGGATTTCTGAATGGAGAGAGAAAGTTTTGGTGATGGACAATTTTGTCGATTTCTTTTCGTGGAAGTTGATTATATATAAAGAGTTAGAGATGGGTTAGTATGTCTAATTAGACATAGGTGCATAATATAATAATTACCTTTAAATAATCAAGGCCTTAATTCTCATTTCCTAGTACACTGTAACTCTAGACACCTTGTTGAAATAACACCTCTAGGTTGCCAACTTCCAAGCATCTACTACATACCTTACTATTACAGCCCTCTATGTAGTAGACCTTCAACTGCCAGTTAAGACTTATCAATCAAGTCAAGATCCCTAATTTAATGTTTTAATCAGTTTGAATAAGCAAGTCAAGCAAGTCTTTAAAACGGTACATGATTCCTAGTTCAGTTTGGCACCTAAGTGTCACCAGGGACAAAATGGTCATTTTGTACCCTAAGGTGATAGGTCTGGAATTTAATCTCATAAATTGTTCTTTTGGACCTAAGAGACAAGAAACCAAGGAGTTGGACTAAATTACCAAGTCTTATGGCACTATTAGAGCATAAAGTCATTAAGGCAAAATTAAATAAGTTGATGGGCTAAATTGAGAAGTTGGGCTTTTAATCCATTTTCAAGGATTTGGAAGCTACTATTCATCATCTTCAACCTCCCATTTTCGTAGCTCTCCCTTTCCTCCCAAATTTCATAGCCAAAACTTCAATTTCTCTTCAATTCTTTGTGGAAATCAAAGCCCCATGAGGCATATATGCATGAAAGGCTTCATCTTGCAAGGATTTTGTGTGGTAAGTTTGGGATGGAGTTTTTTACGCTTGGGAGCTTAGGTAACATTTTTCACTCTTTGTTCTTAAGTTGTTCTTGGTTTCTTGAGCTTTCATGAGCTTGGGTTTAGCTTGGTTGAGCTTAATTTGGTGCCTTCTATGTTGAATTTGCTTGGAACCACAGTACACCCTAGTGGAGCCTTTGTTGCTTGGTGTGCATGCTTAATTCTTGCTTGTTCTTTATAATTGAGGTAAGGGATTTAGTTATCACATTCATATGCTGCAAGTCTTAGCTGGTTGAATATTGGTTTCAAGTAGTTTGGAAGATATGCATAAGTTATGGTGCAATTTGCTTGTGATGGACTAGTGATAATCAAGCTCTTGGGTAGTGTAATTGAGCACTTGATGTTTGGTTGGTTTGACATAGTAATGGCCTATTGTCATATTCCTAGAGTTTTGGAACTTGTGGAGGTTTGGCTTGGATGTTTGGGAGGTGTTTGATGCCCTTAAGGTGTCTATGGACACTAGGTGCAACAGGAGGGCACATCTGATACCCAAAAGTTGTAGTTGTTGGTGCTGTGTCACCACTTCCCGTGACAAGTTGCCAAGACCCCGACAGCATTGACATGCTGTAGTATTTTTGGCATAACTTTTCTTTCGGGTGTCCAATTGAAGTGATTCAAGATTTCACATGAAGCTAAGATAAAGAGCTACAATTTTATGTATTTTCCCAGGACTAAATAATTCAAGGTGATATGGTATTTTATATGGAAGTGAGGGCATTACGACAAGGGAAAATGAGTTTGGCTAGATGACTAGCATTGGTGAACTACTTTGACTACAATATCATGCCATTAGTTTGAGTGAAGGATGGAAGATAATTTGGAAGATGTTCATGTACTACAAAAGGGCCATTAGGAAGGTCAAAGGGGTTTAGCACCATTGCTGGTCAAGTTGAAGGCTTAAAGCTTGGGACACCAATGAGAAACCCTTGTGTATATGTTAAGTCCATTCATAGCAAGTCTTACCACAATAGTGCGAACCAAGTAATGGTGGATAGAGGAGTAGAATGGATGAAGGCTTAGTGCACTTGGGGCCTAGCCAAGTTGTGACTTGAGGCACAAGTGAAAGCTTAGTGCATCCTTGGTAGGTTAAATGGCAAAGCTTAGTACCTTGATGGTCTAGGCAAGCTTATTAGCTCAAGACACCAAGTGGGATCCTAGTACGCCTATTTGGGTAGAGGCTTAGTACCATAGTGGCAATGGTGATCCAATGGATTAAGGCACCATGTGGAGCCTAGTACACCCAGTGAAATTCTTAGAACTCAAGCAAGGAGCATCCACCATGTTCATTGGCACAACAATCAAGGGAAGGTTAAAGTTACTATGTCCGTAAGCTAAGGCTTGCTAGAAGTAAGTTAATGTCCAAAACTCGCTAGGCATGAAGTGATGCTTGTGGAAAGACTAGGATGAGGAAGAGTCCCAAGGGACTTAGGTATATGTGCATATATTAGCCCTCAAACTACATTGGGCCCGTGGTAGATTTCATATATTCTATATATATGTTTTTGTTGTAAGTTCTAATGGTTTTTTACAGGTACCCAAATTCCTTATTAGGAATCTTTAGATTCTCACTCCTTTTAGTGTTGTTGTGTAGATTTCATCTATTTAGAGCCAGTGACCATACGGGGGTTGCCAAGCTAGTGTTTTACATGCAAGTAAACCACCTAGTGAATCGGGATAGCCAAAGGGCTATTACCCTTGGAGATTTCCCAAATTGGCTTGGTGAGTACCACCTTCGGGAAACACATGTGACCAACCTTGAGAAAATGGGAAGCCCCCCACCATCCTCGGTGTGAACACCACCATACAATCGAAGAGCCAATGTCTCCAAGATCTGAGCACCTATTCAAAGACCACCTTCGGTCAAGACTTAGCCTTGACCTCAACTACCCTCAGTAAGTGATTGGACCGACCTCGGAAAGGGCATGTACAACCATGCTCGGATGGTGAGCCCACCAACTTCGGGAGTGTGTATCCCCATCCTCGGTAAGGGAGAACGTGTCACACCCCACACAGGCCCCAGCCCATGCACACTCAGTACCACTCACCATCCACTGCCGGAAAGTCAAGGACACTTAAGTTTCTAAGTGTTGTTATCAGAGTTTAATTAGCCAACTTTCTTTAGGTAGGGTTTGGGCATTCTTCTTATGGGCCTGGGAGGTGGCCCAGGAGGCTTTGATAAGTTTTGTTTAGTTACTTGCAGCTTACACAAAGCCCAACCCACTAACTTGCAAAACAAGCAATACTTGCACTTTTTCCTTTAAGTGCTTATCTTGTGTGCACATCAAGTGTACTAGTCATATGCATGGCAACAAAGAATCCCATATCCATTTTCAAGTTTGAAAACACATACATAAATGTTCATGAGCATTTGGCCAAGTATAGTACACAAGGTTTTCATTTCCATAACAACATACTCATACTCATAAAGCCAAGGAAACTTGGCACACAAGCAACCAACATAAGTTCAACATACAAAGGCCTTCCAAGACCAAAAGTGCACAATGATAGCAAAAGTGCTATCGCCCTGACCACCTACCGACCACGGGAAAGAGGGAGCCAGACACCTGAGGCATACGACCTCGGAAAGGACTCCGGAGTGAAGGAAGTCATACACCTGAGGCGCACTACCTCGGTAGCTCACCAAATTCCAACTTCAGGAGCCAGTGCAGCACCTTTTTCGGGAGGGTGACCGAACCAGCTTCAGGGGAGAAAGACTAACCACCCCCTACAGGAGAAAGCCCCCGAAGACATAGACACCGAAGTTCCAGCCCGACTCCGGAAAAGAGCCTCTCACGCCGAAGTGAGACATCAACCAAAGGGACCTCGGTTGTACGGCAAGAGCCATCAAGGAGTATATGACACTCCACTCGCATACACCTCTAGACACGCTCTGACACATCCCCAATAATCCGCCCCGGGCATGCCCTGACACGCCATTTGCAGGGACACTCTAGCACGTCACTCTCGGGTTGACTAGACTCCTAGCCCAGAGGCCCATGTCTTGCTAGGAGTACCCTGTTGCCCAAAAGACATGGAATGCATCCCGCCGAACACGTGGAACGCATCCCGCCAAACACGTGTCACGATCTGGGCCGGCCACACGAGAAGAACTATTACTATTCGCCCCTCCATAAGTACTCAATAATTATTCCATGTAAGGGAGGAGGACATTACTTGAGACAATATAATCCTTTGCTCTTTATCATCTCATTACCTCCAAAAATACTCACTGGGGTGTCGGAGGCTCCTCCCCGGAAAAACACTCCGGGGACCTCCTAACCTTTACTCTTTGTGATTTCCAGGTGATCCACGTAGAGTACTATTCTTCCAGACTCATTTGTACTATCAGAAGTTCCTGCCACAGTCACCATGACACACACTGGAGATGCTTAAGGGCCTCAGATGGCGCCGTCTGTGGGAAACCACCCTCAGGTCACCGTCATTGAAACTCGGCGTTCTAAGGACTAGGGACTCCCGAGGTCCCCATCCGCGCTAGAAACTCAACCGGCAACTGAACAAACTGCAGCAAGGACTTCCCTGACCGAGGGCGAGCGCCCTCTGACTATTACCATAAGCTAGTCTGCATGAATTCCCATGTCCTGTCGCGGCCAAAATGACGCGGCAGTTAAGCCGAAGATGGCCGGAGCAAAATTCAGGCCGAAGGCCCTCTCATCAGTACCTCGTTGGGATGAGAGTCCCATATCAATCCATAGGAATTTGGGAAACGGAGATCAACGAGATGAGTCCTCGGAGGGAAGCATGCTCCCCGGAGTATGACCTACGGGAAAAGCAGGGTCGGGATGACCTAGACCTCCCCGCCGAAAGAGTTATGCACCCGAGGAAAAACTTGCTATCTCCTCGGCAACGAAGTCAAAACCCATTGCCGCGAGAGGTCATTTACGACTTAACTTGCGGGCAGAAGGCGTCGACTCTACTTCCCAGGACACGACCATTGTCCGAAGTGACCTGCCTCCGCGCAATGCTGTGAAAAAGAGTAGAGCATTCGGAAAAGACTATCAAAATGGTGCATTGAACTCAAAGAGTACTACATCGCGTATGAGCCTAGAAGGGCAGTAAGTGCCCAGGTATCGGCAGACTAGATCGCTGAAATCCCAAAAGTAGGGAAGGCTGAAACCAACAAAGGAGACAGAGTAAAGGTAGATCCAGAGTGGAAACTCCTTGTCAGTGGAACCCCAAGCGCAGAACATCAGGGCGCTGGGATACCCCCTCGGGGGCCCGAAGGCAGGGAGGCCACCAAAACGATCAAATATGATTACCAAAAGTGTTGGGCCATCCGAGCATGGCAACGCTAGGTATAATAACCTCGCACAAAAGGTGGAAAGATCCTACAAAGTGGAATCTTGCAACCAGAAAGTCCCGAAAAATCCCATGAAGAGGCAGAAAGTGCAAAGATGTTCTGGACGATGTTTCCTGATTAAGGAAAAGCTATACAGGCAAAGGTACGCAATTCTGTTATTAAGATATATCGGTAAAATGGGTGCAGGACAATTCCTTCCGAAGGCATGAAAATGGCCAGAGACACACCAGCACCCGAAGACTGCTTGCGGAGTGGGTAACCTCGGAGAGATTACACCGAGCCACTCCAGATGGCACCCGAAAATGTGAAGTTTTGCGTGTTAACAGAGGACTACTCCACTAAGTGGCATGAGGCAGAACCCCTAGTGAACATGCCGGCAAAAGAAATATGAAAGTTCATCTGGAAGAACATAATATGCTGATTTGGCATACCGACAATGATACTGGCCAATAATGATTCCCGGTCTATGGGTAAGGGATTTCAAGAATTTGTCACCAACTTCGGAATAAAAAAGCACTTCAGCCCACCAGCTCAGCCCCCAAGCAGCAGAGAAGTAGAGTTGCCAAAAGGGCTATAAAAGATAGACTATAAGAGATGCAAAGGGAAAGTGGCCAGGAGAACTTCCTACTATACTAAGGAGTTATCAAACGACTCCCCAAGGGACCAAGGGAGACACACCTTTCTCACTTATCCCCACTACAGAAAGCCATTGTCCATTGGAAGTAGTTCGGCCAGCATAACAGATGTTTGACGAAAGAGGAAATGTCCTCGGGTTGAGAACTGAGCTCGACCCAGTTGTCAAACATTGAGAAACGGCCGAGCTCAAAAGAAGGCCTTTTCGCCAAAAGGTGGCCACAAGTGCAAGACTTGCATGATAGGCCAAAAGGAATAAGGAAAAGGAGACTTCGCCCCCGAAAGGATGAATTAGAACCCCGAAAACCATCCTATGGGGTACTTCGGCCAAACGGGAAAGGGCCTTATTTGGTCCTAAACGATGTCCGAAGGGGAGCATACAAGCTTGGCAACAGCGAAGAAGGAAAACTGAAAGGTACAAGGCACTCGGGCGCCTTAAAGAAATTCTATACTTAGAATTTTTAGACAAGAAATGGTGCAAGCCAGAAATTTGTCTAAGTACAGAAAATTTTCCCCTGTATGAGAATGTTCGCCAAACAAAGCTGAAGTATGGATGGCCGACGAAACGAGCAAAGAAGTACTGAAGTCGCTTGACCGAAAGTGGTCAGGACAATTGGGAAAGAAAAATTGCTCAAAAAGACTTAGCCAAAATCATGAAGGAAAATCTATTGAAGAAGGTCTTGATACAAGGAGAAGATTAGAAGAAGAAAAGTACAAAGAAAAGGAAGAAGGCAAAGGTCCTAGAATATATAAGAGACCCCGGCGTCGTGGGAAGCTTCGGCTCTTGAGTCTTTCATTGCCGCCTTCGGTACAGAAGGAGGAAACGGAAAGTTAAGGAACTCGACTCTCGACCAAGTCCACCGAGGCCCCCCGGGAATATCCAGGGCAGCCAGAAAGGAAGGATCGAGGTCCGGATACTTCTTCAGAAACTAATGACGAGCTAGGCAGAAGCCATCCTGAAAAGCAACCTTGGATGTCTGGACGGCTTTGTCTCTTTCAATGTCCAACTCGTCCGCCTCATGCTGAAGATCCGAAACCTCCTTCTGAAGGTCGGAAATCTCCTTCTCCAGCTCCTCGATTTTCTTCTTCTTCTTCAAACCTTCCTTCAGCGAGTCAACCTTGGCCTGGAGTTCAGCATTTTCAGCCATTGCCTTTGCCAGGAGGGCAGACTCCCCTTCTTTTTCCTTTTGAAGGGTCTCGTTGGCCGAAGTCAGGTGACTAATTTATCGCCAAGGTCGGACATATTCTTGGAAAAATCCATCAAGAGCTCCTCTTGGCCCTTCAAGAATTCCTCCCGAAGATTGGCAATCTTCTCCTTGCATATTTGGCTCAACTTGGTGTTCGTCACCACCGAGTTGGCACAGAAGAATTTGGCCTTCTCCAATTTTTCTTCGGCCCAAGCTCGGACCGAAGACTGCTTTGCTGCCCAAGCTCGGAGGTATCCACTGTACCCCAAAAGCTGCAAAAAAGAAAGGTACTTAGTGAAATTTTCACAAGGTAAGCCAAAACACTTAGACAAAAAGTGGGAGGAAAAGTGAAGAGCCTGAAGAATTACCTGAGCAGCATGCTTGAAAACTTTTGTGGCAAGGGCATCCTCGGAGGCACCCTCCTCGGCGACTACCTTGAAGGATGCCTGAGTAAGCACGCCCCTCGCCATTTGGGGAGCCATTTCCCGGCAATCCTCGGAGAACAGGTTCAAGTCCTCAGTGAAAGACGAGAACGGCTCCCTTGGGACTTTGTCCTTCGGGACATGAGAATCCCAAAGAGCCCGCCTTTGGGCATACTCAACCATTCAAGCTGACGATGCTAGATCCTCTGCAAAGAAATATACGTCTCATCAGGTAAAAATTCCTTGATTATGAAAAATGTAAGATTGCAGGGGATAAGAGATAAACCTGGCTTGACCTCAGCAACATCGTCATCAGAGTCACCGACCTCCTCCACGTTGGTAGGAGTATGTTTGCCTTTGGCCCTTCGGCGTTTCTCTAACTCTTTGGAAGAAGGCTCCTCGAAAGAGCCTAACAAGTCCACCGACGTGGCGGGACTTGGAGGGGCAGGAGTGGCGACCACCCTGGCAAGAACCCCCCCGGGAGTTTCAGGCTTGGAAAAAGTTGCAACCTTTGTGGAAGTTGCAATGACATCGCCAGTCTTAGTGGAAGTAGCAATGGCATCGCCGACCTCCGACACGTCCTCCGAGGGGGGAAGAAGGGTGTCCTTTTTTGCCTTCTTGGCCGAAGACGGCCCGCTCCCAGAAGTTTTGCGCATCCTCTTTGTTTGTTCTCCCTTCTCGGCTTGACCAAGGAAGAGAGACCTGTAAGAGGCGGCAGACTCGTCGCCCATCTCTGAAAAAGATGGAAAACATCAGTGTGAGTCCACAGGCACTTATGCTAAAAATTTTTGAAAGAAACTTACTTTCAAAAAAGGCTTCGTAAGTAAGCTCGCTCCGAAAGAGCTTCACCAGCCAAGAGTTCTTCCCCTCGGTAGCAGGAGTTGCCATGCCGAGATCTGTCTTGTGCTCCGTAACCACCCCCAACTCCCGAAGGACATCCTCGGTCATGAGTTTCCACATGATCGGGAAAGGGTAGAGAGAGTGTGGAGGGACCTCGTCATCCCAGTCGGCGATAGCACGGATTCGTCTGTCAAAGTCCCCAAACCTCACCGCCAAATCGGGAGTTAGCAACTTTCTAGGATCCATGACATCCGCCTCCAGCTTTCCCCGTGCCCACTTAATCGAGAGGTGCGACCAGGCCTCTGCCACCTTCAGGAAGAAGAACTTCCTTTGCCACCCTCGCCAGCTATCCTTGGTAGCGAAGGTGAACATAAATTTCTTGCTACCAGAGCCCCGAGGTAGCATGAAATAAAAGCCACCCTTCAGAACTAGATAGAGCTTACAATACTGCATGAACAGGATGAAATGGGGTTATACCCCGAAGATCCCACACATGCAGAGAAAGGAGTTAAAATAGCAGTATGAGTTGGGAGGAAGCTGATTCACGGCTATGCCATGAAATTGGCAAAAGTCACAATTCATCTTCGCAGGGGGAAACCAAAGTCCGGCCTTCAGTTGGGCTCGAAAAACGGTAACCTCGTCACCCCGGTTCAGAAAGCTAAATTGACCAAGGTGGGGTAACCTTGTGATGGCATACGAAGGAAGGAAAAATTCGGTCTTCCACTTCTCTAATTTTTCAGAAGTAGAGCAACAAGGGTGAGACATAAGAGGTTGCCAGCTCTCGGGGATAGGCATGGTTGACTAAAAATGACTTCGGGAAGCTAACAGAAAAGTAGAAACCGAAGGAACTCTAGAAGTCAGAACCCACCAAAAGTCTTGCCGAAGTCGAGGTTTGAGGACACCGTCGTGAAAGGTTGCCGGAAATCGCTTCGCCGCTAAAACCGCCGCAAAAAAGGAGGAAAAGGGACAGAAGTAGACGAGAGCAAAGTGAGAGCAAAGAAAAACACAAATGAAGAGTATGACAGAAGAAGGCTTTTATAGATCGAGGAAGGGCAGCCAAAAGGGTGTCAAAATTACTGCACAAAGGTGAAACGTCGCCATAATCACCCCTCACGCATTAAAAGGCGTGCCCATCCCAGCAGATGCTTGCCATATGTCGCCCATCATGACAAACTAGGACGCATTTTCTGTTGGGTTTCGGGAGCCAAACAGCGCAGTGGAATTTAACCGAAACCCTCCAGGATCCAAGTGAAACGGGGTAAACCAGGTGTTCAAAAATTTTCATACCTAATTTTCGGTTGAGATCTCTCACTCAACTGTAGAGTCGAATCACAAAACCTGAACAGTTGACGTGTTCAGGCTCTCTATGGTATCCACACGAGCCTCTAGGGATCACCACGCTTCCATCACGTCCCGGCAGATGCGTTTCTCTTGCGCTCGCAGTGCTAGCTTGCGTCCTCCAAGGAATTGCAAGAGAAGAGTGCAGCTGTCCTTTTGGAAGGCTAGGGCAAGGAGACCTCCAAATTTCTCACTTAAAAGTTGTATTTATAGTGAGACTCAACTTCCAGGCCTAATGGGTTTCAAAGCCCTAATCCAATTAGGATTTAATTTCGGGCTTAATAATGGCTCAACTCCTTGGCCCATTATTAATACGAAATTAAAGTGAAACCATAACCCAAATAATTAGCCCATGCACTCTAATGATCCAAATAGCTCTATGTGTGCGACCCAATAGGCTCTTGCCATGTGGGCAATGATCATAAATCACATTTATGATCATAAGCAATGAGCGGTGTCTAGCAACACATCATTGCTACCCAAGTGACAAGATTGTCGGTGAATCGACTAAACCTTTATGATCATCACCGATATATGCCATTGTCCCTTTGTCCAAGATATCAAGACTAAGCACGAGACATGGAATGTGTCACTCTCGTATACCCCAATCTTTGGTTTCTTGATTACCGAGTAGACCAACTTAAACCGATGACATTGATATCGTATATCAACTCATCGGAGCATGGCCATGAATTTTCTAAGTCTCACTCTATCAAGGGGCCCGAAGATATCACTCCCGTTACATAGGAGGGACAAATCCCATCTTGATCATACAAATCCCTCCGCATGATATGTGACATACCCAATGACCTCCTTCAAGTTCACTCAGTTACGAGCAACAAAGGAAAGTATCAAAGTATGTGACTCACATGTAGGGAACCTTGATGATCTTAGGTTGAAGGACTACATATACCATGATCACTTTGAGAATCACTTATGACACTCATATAACGATCCATGAAGTGTTCTCATGGTGGGTCGGTCCAGTACACAAGTTCTCCAACTTGTACCCATATGTAGACTACATATCTCATATTAGTCTCCACATATGCTAGTCATTATGTATTATTGCAACCAGCTGCACAATAATACTAGACTAGGGACGTTTAAGAATATCATTATTGTAGGGTTACAATTATGTTTATTACGTTACGCAGAAACAAAACAACAAACAAAATTGCTGGATTAATGCCTCAATAAAATATGATGACTCAATGTGCAAAAATACAATCATCTCATGATTGGCTTTTTGGGCACAACACTAACATTTTCTGACATCCAGAAAACCCGGGCACGTTGCTCGAGACTGGCATGACTAGTTTCAAGACACAACGGTCCACTAGCCTATGGCGGGAAAAATAAAAAAGTTGGGTATCTCGAGAACACCGAAGGATGGATAGATGACATCTGTCCGAACAAGGCTTATCACGTAGGAGGCGAAGTGCCTCCCCAACCGACGTCATACTCCGAGTGTAAATCAATAAGGTCGGGGGTTCAAGGCTCCATGCCACCTTGTTCGACCGAAATGGACATACTACCATGTAGGCCTCCGGGAGTCCACGAGGTCGTCTTGTCAAAACTGCCAATTGGGCGATAGACGGACACCAAAAGGACTACTTGCCGAAGTCTCCACTTCGGCCTTTCCAAGGGGGGCATATGATAGCCGAAGTGCTATCGCCTTGACCACCTACCGACCACGGGAAAGAGGGAGCCAGACACCTGAGGCATACGACCTCGGAAAGGACTCTGGAGTGAAGGAAGTCATACACCTAAGGTGCACGACCTCGGTAGCTCACCAAATTCCAACTATGGGAGCCAGCGTAGCACCTTCCTTTGGGAAGGTGACCGAACCAACTTCGGGGGAGAAAGACGACCACCCCCTACGGGTGAAAGCCCCCCGAAGACGTAGACACCGATGTTCCAACCCGACTCCGGGAAAGGGCCCCTCACCCCAAAGTGTGACATCAACCAAAGGGACCTCGGTTGTACGGCAAGAGCCATCAAGGATTCTCTGACACTCCACTCACATATGCCTCCAGACACGTTCTGACACATCCCCGATAATCCGCCCCGGGCATGCCCTGACACTTCATTTGTAGGGACACTCTAGCACGTCACTCTCGGGTTGACTAGACTCCTAGCCCAGAGGCCCAAGTCCTGCTAGGAGTCCCCTGTTGCCCAAAATATGTGGAACGCATCACGCCGAACACGTGTCATGATCTGGGCCGGCCACACGAGAAGAACTATTACTATTCACCCTCCATAAGTACTCGATAATTATTCCAGGTAAGGGAGGAGGACATTGCTTGAGACAATATACTCATTTGCTCTTTATCATCTTATTACCTCCAAAAATACTCACTGGGGCATCGGAGGCTCCTCACCGGAAAAACACTCCGGGGAACTCCTAACCCTTACTCTCTGTGATTTCCAGGTGATCCACATAGAGCACTATTCTTTCGGACTCATTTGTACTATCAGAAGTTCCTGCCACAGTCACCATGACACACACTGGAGATGCTGAAGGGCATCACACAAGTCCAACAACCTAGCATCAACTACATGTCAACATGCCAAGGATACGAAATAGTCCAAACTTACAAGTCCAAGTCTCATAACCCATAAATTCACAAACTACCCATAATGCTCAAAGGTACTATAAAAGGTGCACTATAGGTACAAGTCTAAATAACCAAACTAATGGTCTCCAAAGTACGCACAACCTCAAATGCAATAAGTCCTCACAACCATCACCTCCTAGCACAAGTCCCATAGCTAAACTCCTGCAAAACTTAAGCCATTAAATTCGGCCTACATAAGACTTGGATATATATGCACATTTTCAAGCCAAGATTAAGTTGGCACACATACCTTGGACAACAAGCAATCTTGGTACTCAAAACCAAGAAGTCCAAACACAAGCACAACTACTCAAGCTCTTTACCCTTTCCTGAAAATTCAACCAATAAGGGCAGTGAGTTTTACAACTCAGTAAGGATTCACTACAACTCCAAAGGAGTCTATTTAGTTAAGCATAAGCTTAACCTCCATAATCAAGCATGTACCTACATCCAAAGACACAAAGACATAGAAAATACAATTTGGCCGAAGCCTATGTTCAACATATATCAATAATAAGTTGGTTAGCATGCATAATCAATCAGCAAAAGCACATAAACTCACACACACACTGATGGCCCAGGGCCTCATCGTTGTGAGTCATGATGACTGTTGAGGAGACTTCTAGGAGGAAGAACGCCTGGAAGGTGGATCGCCTCAAGGAGAGTACCTGGAAAACTGGTAAACAGGGTTAGGAGGCCCCCGGAGTGTTTTTCCGGGGGGGGAGCCTCCGACGCCCAAGTCAGTGGTGGCCGGAAGAAGGAGAAAGTCACTAGCTCAAAGAGAAAGGCAGAAAAGTCTCGCCTGGTATCTTCTCAAAGTATGGGAGCTGTATCTCCGGCCTGCCAACCTCCTGTCAAGTATTTATTTCCTGTATATATAGGAATACCTAGCCCGTTCAGATCATGACACGTGTGCGGTCGGATGCTCCTGAACGTCTGGGCGTAGGGGACAGATAGTTGGTAACTAGATGGCCTTGAGCCTTGTGCTGAGACGGGCCATGATATGATTCTGATGGCGTCTGCGCGTCAGGGCGACTTTTTACGTCTGTGGTGGGACGTGTCAGAGGCTTCCTTAAATGCTTCCTTAAATGCGCCTGCCGTACTCCCGAGGTCCCTGGGCGAGGTCGTCCTCTAGTTCGGACAGAGCCTCTTCGGGAAGCCTACCCTCAGTTCGGGGGTTCCCAGTTCCAGGGGGTTCCGCCTTCGGGGATATCATATTCGGGCAGCAATGTCTGGTGCCACTTTTCCGAAGGCGCGTTGTTCACAACCTTGGGGGGCGAATGGAGTCCTCAAGTTTTACTGGCGTGCCGAGGCTCGGAGCTCTCAGGCTATCTCCCGAGGTGCATGATTCCACCTATTCCCGGGAAGCGCCAGTTCTTCTGGCCGTTGTTGTGGCAGGGTATTCGGCCAGATTGAGGCGACAGCCTTTGGCTATCACATGCCCCCCTCTGGAAAGCCGAAGTGAAGACTTCGGTTTGCATCTCTTTCCGAGGTTGCCGTTGGGAGTCTTGTTGGGAAGCATAACCTATTCCGAGGTCGCACCTTTCGCCCGAGGGTCTGGGCTGTCCGGCCTTGGCCTATTCTTTGGTGTCTCCGAGGCAAAGCCTGTACCGAAGATACACCTCTTGCCCAAAAGTCATGGGCTGTTCAGCCATAGCCTGTCTCTTGGTGTCCTCGAGGTGGCCTGCTTTTTTATTTCTGCAGGTCTGATGGCCAAGCGTGTCAGACTGAGCGGCGCGTCTCCATTTCTCAGGGATGTCAAACGACGTGTCCCAATCAGGAGGCGTGTCCCGGTTTTCCAGGCACGTTTGGGGAGGCACGTCCCCCATTTCTGCGCAGCGGTTGACACGTGGCTTCTTGCCATTGGAGGAGAGGTGCGTCATTTACAGAGGGCGCGCCTTTTCGGGTGCAGCAGGCAGTTACGGCGACGGTTCGCCTCCAATGGGTACTTATGATGTTCTTTCGGTTACCCACCTTTGGCCTATAAATAGCCCATTCTATCATAAGTTCCACTTACTGTTTTTCTGCTCTTTTTCTGCTCTGCCCTCTGTTCTTGCGTTTTATCTTGCTTTCTGTGGCGGAGCTTCTTTAATCAGAGCTTATTCCTACCAACTTTCACGACGGCGTCCTCAGGCAAATCTTTTGGTGGGTTTTGATTTCCAGAGTACTTGATTCCTCTGTTTTTCTGAGTTTTTCTGGAAAACTGTTGTTTTTTCCAAACTCGTCTTCTGAGTTTTTTCTGGAAACTATTTTCTTTTCCATCTCAAACTCTTTTTCATGTCTGCGATGCCTGTTCCCGAGAGCTGGAAACCTCTTCTGGCCCATCCTTGCTGTACCACCCCCGAAAAACTAGAGAGGTGGAAGAAAAAATTCTTTCTTCCGTCTTACGCTATGACCAGACTGCCTCGTTCTAGCCATTTTGCTTTTTCAAACCGTGGCGACGAGGTTACCGTCTTCCGAGCCCAACTGAAGGCCGGTCTTCGGTATCCTCCCCCGAAGGTGGTTTGCGAGTTCTGCCAATTCCATGGCATTGCTGTGAACCAGCTTCCCCTGAACGCGTACTGCTATTTTAACGCCTACCTCTGCATGTGTGGCGTGTTCGGGATAGAGCCCCACTTCATCATTTTCATGCAGTACTACAAGCTCTATGTGGTCCCGAAGGGTGGCTTCTATTTCCTGCTGCCTCGGGGATCCGGGAGCAAAAAATTCACCTTCACCTTCGACACGAAGGATAGCTGGCGGGGGTGGCAGCCTAAGTTCTTTTTCCTCAAGGTGGATAAGAACTGGTCTGATGTCCCGACCAGGTGGGCTCAGGGAGTGCTGAACGCAGACGTCGTTGATCCGAGGATGCTGCTGACCCCACCGTTGGCTTCCGTGTTCGCGGATTTCGACGCCCGCATTCGGGCAGTCGCTGACTGGGCTCCCGAGGTCTCTCCTCGTGCTCTTTACCCCTTTCCTATCAACTGGAGGTTGATGACCGAAGAAGTCCTTCGGGAGCTGAAAGTGGTTAAGGAGCACGTGACTGACCTCAATATGCCCGCTCCCGCCATCGCCGGGAAAGACTCCTGGCTGGTCAAGCTCCTTAAGGGGGAGACTTCTTTCAAAACTTTTGCCGAAAGTGAGTAATCTTCCATCCCTTTATACTTTTTCCTCGGACTTACGCTGATATTTCTTCTCTTTTTCAGAGATGGGCGATGGGGCTGCCGCTTATTACAAGGCCCTCTTTTCTGGCCAAGTGGAGAAGGGGGAGCAGACAAAGAAGGCGGCTTCCCGAAGAAGGAAGACGACAGGGGCGGGACCCTCGGCGAAACGAGTTAGGAGGGCTCTCCAGCCTTCTCAGCCAGAGCTTTTGGAAGAAGAAGCTGGCGAAGACGCTGGTCTTGTTGAAATTCCACCGGCCGAGGTCCCCGCTACTTCCGCCGAGGTGCCTCCTCCCGACCTCGAGGCCCCCAGAAACACTGTAGTGGTAGAAGTACCCACCGCCGAGGAGCGGTACCGGCAGAAGGGTAAGGGTCTTTCTTCCGAGGGGCCCGAGGATCCCGAGGACACTGTCTCCGAGGTTCCTCCAGGTACGTCTTTAGGCGAAGTTCAGCTCCTTTTCCTTTCGCGAATTTTTCTTTTGCTCCTAACTTCCTTCTCACTTTCAGGGGAGCCTCTTACTGTTGGCTGGAGGGCCATTCATGAGAGGAAACGGGCCCTGCGTGATGCCACAATCCCTGAGGGGAAGATCCCCTTGGAGCCCTTTTGGACAATCACGGAGGATATGAACCTGTTCTCCGACGATTGTCCGAAGATGACCAAAGAGATTTGGAAGGGGATGACCACTGATGCCTCCTTCCGGGCCATTGCGGCGGCTCACCCGGGGGATAATACCCTCGCCGCAAAAGTCACCGAGCATGCTGCTCAGGTATAGTCTTTACACTTTTTTCCTCAATTTTCTAAGTGTTTAGACTTGTACTAACCTGGACTTTTGCCTTGCCGTAGCTGCTGGAGTACGCTGGTTATCTCCGAGTTCGGGTGGCCAGACAGGCTGCCTCCAAGGATGCGACTTTGCGTGAACTCAGTGAAGCGAAGGCTTCGCTTGCGAAGGTGATCGCCAGCAACCAGCAGCTGACAGCGGATTGTTCTCAGCAACTTGCTGCCGTTCGGGAGGAGTTCTCGAAGAAAAGAGAAGAACTTGAAAAGGAGTCCTCCCGGAAGATTGTCGACCTCGGCGACCAAGTAAAGGAGCTGCTTGCCGCCAATGAAGATCTTGTCAAGGACAAGGCTGTTTCCGACAGTCTTGCGTCGAGGTTGACCGGCGAGAACACTGCTCTTCAAGCCGAGGTCGAGGCTCTGAAGAAGGAGTCCGGAGAGATGCTGGGGACAAGCGAGCTCGAAGAGGAGGTTGCTGAGCTGAGGGACGAGGTCAATGTCCTTGGCATTCAAAAACGTACTTCTGACGACATGGCCAAGGTCGCCTTTCAGGACGGCTTCTGCCTCGCTCGGCACCAGGTGCTGCAGAGGTTCCCAGATTTGGACCTCTCTTTTCTGGAGGGCCTAAATATTCCTGAGGGACCTCGGTGGCAGTGGTCCAGGGTCGAGCATCTGAAGCTTCCTGGTCTTCGTCCGCCCGGCTCTCCCTAGTTTGTTTTAGGGCTCATCTTATTTTTCTCCTTCGTACTCCTTCTTTGGACACTTCTTTTGTAAGGCAGCGTTTGCTCTAAATGAACAATCTTTTCGGCTAAGTCCTTTCTTGCAAGTTTCTTCATTTCCACTGTCCCGAACACGTTCGCTTCAAGAGACTTTCGGAAAACCTGCAACCAAAGAAACTTTTTACCTTCCTTTGTCCCGAGCGTGCTCGCTCAAGAGACTTTCTGGAAAATTTGTAAAAATTTGGCTAAGTCTTTTGCAGGCTTTTTGTTTCCTTTTATCCCGAACATGTTCGCTCAAGGGCCTTCGGAAAACCTTTAGCCAAATTTTTCTGTCTTCCTATTGTCCCGAGCATATTTGCTCAAGGGACTTAGGAAAATCTTCACGAGATTGCTCATTCCCTTTTTCCCGAGCACGTTCGCTCAAGGGTGTTCGGAAATTACCTCTGCTTTTGTTTTGGCGTGTACTTTTGCGAGATTCTTGCTTTCCCTTTCTCCCGAGCATGTTCGCTCAAGGGTGTTCGGAAAATTTTCTCTGCACTGATTATGCTGAGTACCTTTGCAAGATTCTTGTTTCCCATTTTTCCCGAGCATAGTGGCTCAAGGGGCTTCGAGAAGTCACAACTGCTTTTTTCGTGGCGAGCACCTTCGCGGAAATCTGTCTTGGACAATTTGGTATACTTGAAAATTTTTCTCAAGACCATTCTTCTCTAGACCATTCTGTACTTAGAATATTTCTTGTACAATATACTTCTTCCGCTCAAGCTTAGGCGTAGAATCTTTTCAGGGCGTCTGAATGCCAAGTGTTTTTCAATTCTACGCCTTCGGCGTCGCCAAGCTTGTACACGCCTTTTCGTACTTCGGCGAGAACCAGATAAGGTCCTTCCCAATTTGCGCGAAGTACTCCGTGAGATGGCCTTCGGGGTGCAAAGTCGGCCTTTCGGAGAACGAGGTCTCCTTTTTTGATTTCTTTTGGCCTGGCTTTTAAGTTGATAGCCGCGGCCACTCTTTGCTGGAAAGCTTTTCTTCTCAGCTCGGCTATTTCTCTGTGTTCGGCCACCAGGTCAAGCTTGGTTCTCAGACCGAGGTCGTTTCCGCCTTCATCAAATACTTGCACCCGTATTGAAGGCTGAACTATCTCTATTGGGATAATGGCCTCTGTTCCGAAGACGAGTGAGAAGGGAGTTTCCCCTGTGGCTCTTCGTGGCGTCGTTCGGTAGCTCCACAATACACTTTGGAGTTCTCCTGGCCATTTCCCCTTGGCTTCCCCAAGTCTATTTTTCAGGCCATCTTTTATGGTCCTGTTTGATACTTCCACCTGCCCATTGCTTTGGGGGTGAGCTACTGGGGCGAAGTGCATCTTTATTCCGAGGTCGCTGATGAATTCCTGGAATCCTTTGTCTATGAACTGGGATCCATTGTCAGCTACTAGTACCCTCGGTATGCCAAATCTGCATACGATGTTTTTCCATACGAACTTCTGCACTTCTTTTGCCGAGATAGTTGCTAGTGGTTCTGCCTCTACCCACTTTGAGAAATAGTCCACTGCTACCACGCAGAATTTCACGCCTCCGGGCGCTGTGGGGAGTGGCCCAATGAGGTCTATACCCCAGACTGCGAAGGGCCAAGGATAGTCTGCCGACGTTACCATTTCCGAGGGTATCCTCTGGATTTTTGCATGTCTCTGGCAACTACCGCACTTCTGGACGAACTGCCTTGCGTCCTTTCTCAGGGTAGGCCAGAAGTATCCTTGGCGGAGTATCACTGCTGCAAGGGCATCAGTTCCAATGTGCGAGCCGCACATGCCTTCGTGGACTTCTTCGAGGACCATCTCAGTATCCTCTTCGCCCACACATCTCTGCAGCGGATTTGCATATCCTTGCCGATATAACTCTTCACCAATCAGGAAGAATCTTCCGGCGCGTCTTCGCAGTCTTGCAGCATTGCCGGCGTCTTCGGGAAGCTCATTCTCTGCGAGGTATCTCTTTATGGGGTCCTTCCACCCCATTCCCGAGGTCGTTACGCTTAGCACGGAGATGCTTGGATGGTCTAGCACCTCGGTGTATGTTTTGGACTTTGCTAAGCAATCTGCCTCAGTGTTATTCCGCCGGGGTACATTTTCGATCCGTACGGCGTCAAACTCTTGGATGAGTTTTCTTACCAGCTCGTGGTATTTTGCCAAGATGGGGTCCTTCGCCCCATAATCTCCTGCCGTCTGCCGAACTACCAGCTGGGAATCGCTGTGAGCCCTTAAGTTTCTCACGCCAATCTTTCTGGCCAAGTGTAATCCCGCTATGAGGGCTTCATACTCAGCCACATTATTGGTGACATTGAAGCTGAACTTGATAGCCTTCATCACCTCTAGGCCTTCAGGTCCTCTGATAACTATTCCAGCTCCCTGGTGTTCGGACCCCGAGGCTCCGTCAACATGCAAGGTCCATTCTGGCTCACCTTCTTTCGGATCTGAGTGGTTCTCCTCAGTGGTGGGTATTTCGGCGATAAAATCTGCCAATGCTTGGGCTTTTATGGCCTTCCGAGGCTCATACGTGATTTCGTGTTCGCCAAGCTCTATGCACCACTTGGAGAGCCTTCCCGAATGATCAACTCTCTTCATGACATCCCGTAGTGGTAGACTACTTCGGACGATGATGGGGTGAGCCTGGAAATATGGTCGCAGCCTTCTTCCTGCAAGCACCAAGGCGTATATAGCTTTTTGAAGCAAAGGGTACCTGACTTCGGCGCCGTGCAGGGACTTGCTGACGTAGTAGACTGGCCATTGTTTCGGCCCTTCTTCTTTTATCTGGACCGAGCTCACGGCCTTTTCTGTGACGGCGAGGTACAGTACGAGGGGTTCTCCCACCCGAGGTTGCCGCAGAGTCGGCAGGCTGGCCAGGTAGACTTTGAGTTCTTTCCAGGCCTTTTGGCAATCTTCATCCCAGGGATGATTGTTTCTTCCGAGGTCGCCTTCCATCTTTGCTGCCTTTGTGAGGACTTTAAAGAAAGGTCGACACCTATCTCCGTACCTGGAAATAAACCTGCTCAGAGAGGTTATTCTTCCGGTTAGTCTCTGCACGTCTTTCACTGTGGCAGGAGTTCGGAACTCAAGTAGAGCCTTAATCTTCTCAGGATTGGCGTCGATGCCTCTTTCGGATACCATGTACCCAAGGAATTTTCCCGACGTCACCCCGAAGATACACTTCTCGGGGTTAAGGCGAATCCCGAAGGCTCTGAGCTTTTGGAAGGTTTCCTCCAAATCTGCAACGTGGTAGCCGGGCAGCTTGCTTTTTACTATCATATCGTCAACATATACTTCCATGTTTCTCCCCATTTGATCTTTAATGACCTTGTTCATCAGTCTCTGGTAGGTGGCTCCTGCATTTTTCAGCCCGAAGGGCATTCTGATATAGCAGTACGTTCCTCCCTCGGTGATGAAGGCAGTTTTCTCTTCATCTTCCGGGTCCATCCTTATCTGATGGTAGCCGCTGAAGGCATCTAGGAAGCTCAGGAGCCCGTATTCGGCCGTTGAATCTACCAGTTGATCTATTGGCGGGAGGGGAAATGAGTCTTTCGGGCAAGCATCGTTCAAGTTTCTGAAATCAATGCACATCCGGAGTTTGCTGCTACCTTCTTTTGTGGCAATGACCACGTTGCTTAACCATTCGGGGTATTTGACCTCCCTGATAACTTCAGCATCCAATAGGCGCTGGACTTCGGTTTTCACAAAGTTGCTTTTGTGGGCTGAGATGCTTCGTTTCTTTTGCCTGATAGGTTTTGCTTCCGGGCTTACTTTGAGGCTGTGCTGTATTATGCCAGGGTTCACTCCTGGCATGTCTTTCGGCGAGTAGGCAAACAGATCTTTATTTTTTAGCAGAAAGGATACAAGATTTTCCTTATCACCTTTGGCCAAGCTCTTCCCTATTCGGGTAGATTGTCCTGGGACAAGATCTACTGCTTCCGTTTCTGCTTCTGCGGGATCTCCTTCTTTGCCTTTCTCCTGTGCCTTTGCCTCCACCGTTTGTGTAGAGCTGTTTGCCGGAGCCTTTCGTGTTTTTACAAACACCTTTCTTACCTCGGCTTGGTCGATGAAGACCTCTGCATCTCCATCCTTGGTGGCGAATGTGACAGTCAAGTACTTCACATCGAGGCGAATGTGCAGGTTCCCCTGAGTCTGCCTTCCAAGGATGGCGTTGTACGAAGACGGGACATCCATGACGATGAATCTTGCCATTGTGGACGCGTACGACTCAGCTGCTCCGTCTACCGAAGTGCCTTTCATCATCAAAGGGAGGTCGATCCATCCGAGGACGGGTAGTTCGGATGGCCCAACGCCGAAGGTGGGCGTGGTGACAGGTTTCAGCTCGCTGCTGGTGATGCCCAAGCTCGGCAGTAAGTGCGAGAATAGGACGTCAGCATTTGAGCCATCATCAAGCAACACTCTCTTGACGTCCCAGTTCCCTATTCTCGCCATTATCAGCAGCGGGTCGTCGTGGGGGAAGACGACAGTGGAGCCATCTTTGCGAGCCAATTTCTTTGATGGATTTTGATACTCCATAACCGCAATTTCTCTGGCTTTCCGCTTTCTTTCCGAGGATGGGAGCCCCGTGGTGATGGTTTGGATGACCCCTACTGGAGGTGGAAGGCGCCTTTTTGGACTTCTGTTTCTCCGCCTGTCGGAGTCATAGTCCTCGTTTTCGGCCCTCTCTTCCTCCTCTTTTCTGCCTTTTGGGGAGGGCATCCGCAGATACTTGCGAAGTTGGCCCTGTTTAATCAGCGACTCTATGTACTTCTTCAGCTGGAAGCAGTCTTCGGTGTCATGACCGTGGTCGCGATGAAACTGGCAGAACTTCTTGGCATTCTTCTTATTATCGGCGGCCATGGCCTTTGGCCGCCGAATCTGCGTCCCTTGCCTTTCCAGCGCCATGAGAATGTTGGTCCGTGTCGTGCTCAAGGGTGTGAAACTTTGAGGTTTCTTTCCTCGCATTCGCCGTGGTCGGCCTGTGTGTTCAGAAAGATACCGAGCTTGCTGGCTGGACCCTTCGGCGCGGTGATGATCAGACTTCGGCCCCGCCATCCTCAATTCCTCGGCTGTCATGTGCTGCTCTGCCCTTCGGTAAAATTCTCCGAGGGTCTCCGGGGGGTCCTTTGAGAACTCGTAGAATAGCTGTGAGTCACGCCGAAGGCCCCGTGTCATAGCGAGGATGCGGATTTCGGGCCGGAAGTCCGGGACGCTGAGTGCTTCCCTGTTGAATCGTTCGACATAGTCTCGGATCGTCTCTCCGTTTCTCTGCTCTATGTCGAACATCTGTACAGGCATTTTGGCCGTCGGCCTGCTCCCAATGAACTGCTGGGTAAAGGCTGTGGACAACTCCTGAAACTCAGTGATAGTCCCTGGGGGCAACGAATTGTACCATGCTGTTGCTGGGCCCGTGAGGGTGACTTCAAAGCATTTGCACATGGTAGCGTCATCAGCTCCGTGCATTATCATGCTCCGCCTGTACTTCGTCAGATGGGCCTGTGGATCAGTCCGGCCATCATAGATCTCCAGCCTAGGCACTCTGAAGTCGCCTGGCATAGCTGCCTCAACGACGGTGCAAATAAACGGGGAGCCATCTTCGCATAACGCCCCCGACAGCCTGTCCCAAACGGGTTTTCTGGTCACTTGCTTTTCCACTCTGTCCAGCCGTGCCAATATCCTTTCCATAAGCGCAGTGGTGCTAGGACCATTTTCACGGGAGGGTGATCGACGGCGCCTTTTCGGGGAGCGAGTTCGGCGCGGAGGGGTCAGGGCCCTCGCCTCGGGCGACGAACTGCTTCGCTGTGAGACTCTCGGTCGCTTGGACCCGGTTTGTCCCACAGGCCGTTTCCCGAGGGCTATATCTTCTGTGGATGATTCTCCGCGAGGATCTCCACTTTCTGAACTGCGGTGTGTAGACTTGGGGCTTCTCTCCCGAGGGCGTGTTGATGAGGAGGGTTTCTGGGCCTGTGACTGCTGTGGCCATCTTCGGTCGATCTGCTGAGTCATTTCAGCAACGACCGAGCGCTGAAAGTCCCTCAAGAAGCTCATGGTGATTACCAGAGGGCGGTCCTCCTCGGGCGTAGAAGTCTCTGGGAGTGTCTGCTCAGCAGCCGGTTGTATCTCAGGCGCGGACGAGGACCTTGGGAGTCCCTTGTCCTTAGAACGCCGAGTCTCAACGACGGCAATCTGCGAGCGGGTTCCCACAGACGGCGCCAAATGATGGCCCAGGGCCTCATCGTTGTGAGTCATGATGACTGTTGAGGAGACTTCTAGGAGGAAGAACGCCTGGAAGGTGGATCGCCTCAAGGAGAGTACCTGGAAAACTGGTAAACAGGGTTAGGAGGCCCCCGGAGTGTTTTTCCGGGGGGGAGCCTCCGACGCCCAAGTCAGTGGTGGCCGGAAGAAGGAGAAAGTCACTAGCTCAAAGAGAAAGGCAGAAAAGTCTCGCCTGGTATCTTCTCAAAGTATGGGAGTTGTATCTCCGGCCTGCCAACCTCCTGTCAAGTATTTATTTCCTGTATATATAGGAATACCTAGCCCGTTCAGATCATGACACGTGTGCGGTCGGATGCTCCTGAACGTCTGGGCGTAGGGGATAGATAGTTCGTAACTAGATGGCCTCGAGCCTTGTGCTGAGACGGGCCATGATATGATTCTGATGGCGTCTGCGCGTCAGGGCGACTTTTTACGTCTGTGGTGGGACGTGTCAGAGGCTTCCTTAAATGCTTCCTTAAATGCGCCTGCCGTACTCCCGAGGTCCCTGGGCGAGGTCGTCCTCTAGTTCGGACAGAGCCTCTTCGGGAAGCCTACCCTCAGTTCGGGGGTTCCCAGTTCCAGGGGGTTCCGCCTTCGGGGATATCATATTCGGGCAGCAATGTCTGGTGCCACTTTTCCGAAGGCGCGTTGTTCACAACCTTGGGGGGCGAATGGAGTCCTCAAGTTTTACTGGCGTGCCGAGGCTCGGAGCTCTCAGGCTATCTCCCGAGGTGCATGATTCCACCTATTCCCGGGAAGCGCCAGTTCTTCTGGCCGTTGTTGTGGCAGGGTATTCGGCCAGATTGAGGCGACAGCCTTTGGCTATCACACACCACATTCCATATTTGGCCAAAGGCCACTAGCAAGTGTCCATGTGCATTTGCACACAATTTCTACTCCAATGCATTCTCCATTCCCCTTGAGCTCCAAGTACATGGTAGATTGGCTAAACCCACCATGGACTCTAACACTTGCCATTATTGATTAGCTAATCAACCATAGAACCATTAGTTCCATCATAGCCCTTCAAGCATACTAAGATCATATAGTATATCTTGACCATCACTTAGTAGCTCTAATTACTTGCTCATGGAAAAAGTACCAAGAAACCAAGTAATACATGAATCCTTACCACACTTTTGAGCTTGAGTCAATTCAACCTTGCTTCGATTTCTTCAAAACCAAGTTTTAAACTTCAATTTCAATGATGTCTTGGCCAATTTCACCAACATAAGCTTGAATGCTTCATTCCAAGCGTCAATATCCAAGTCCAAATAACCTTTCATTTTCGGTCATGGACATAAACATCATGAGTTACACATAACACTTAAGTAATCTCATGAACTCACCAATTCTAGGCCAAGAACACCATGAACTCACCAAGAACACACAAGCATATTCATGAACAACATTCGGCCATGTTGTGTTCCTTGATGGCTAAGCTTTAAACTTTCAATCCAAGGTTGCCTAACACAATACAACCTTCATTTAATCATCATAAACACTTGTTCATGGAAAATATACCATGGATTCAAGTAACCTTGAGTTATTACCTCAAGAACAAAGCTCAAAAAATTTGGTTTTGCACTTCCACCTTCTAGAACACCATGCAACTTCAAGAACTCCAAGAAAACTTCATGAACATGGCAAGAACAAATTCGGCCTAGCTTGGATTCTTCAAGAACAAGCTCCAATCTTCATGAACAACAAGACATCTTCAAGATTTTGGTCATGAACTCACATGAACTCTCAAGAACACTCAAGTTTCGGCCAAGAACACTCAAGAACAAGTGAAGAACAATGATGAACAAGGAAGAACAATATGTTTCGGCCAAGAGCTCTCCAAGGCATGCAAGTGCAAGAAATGCCAAATTAAAGGAATGTCAAAGTGCTAAGATGGCCGGCCAACATTCCGTTCTTTTCTCCATTAAACAATTCAATCCCTCCACCAACACAATAAACAATTGTTTCCCCTTAAACAATTAATATCTTCCTCCAAGAATCCCATTATAATAATGCCTCCACTAGCCAAAACCCATTTGTTTAATATATAAGCATGGCCGGCCATGGACCAAAAGTCCATAAAAATGGCCTAACTCCACACTAGCCCCCATACAAAAATGCATGGCTGAATTTGTCCATTCCTTGTTTGCAGCTTCACTTGCATCGCTAGTTTAAGTGTGCAATGCAGTCCTCCAACTTTATTTCTTGCCAAACTCAACATAGTCTTCCATTTAAGTGCACTTAAGGCACATAGTTTTGTAGTCTTCCATTCACATCACTATTACCATGTTCAATTGAGTCCGTGTATTTAATTGTATGTTTCTTATTTTTCTTGGCCTTAGTTAAGTACTGAAGGGTGGTCTTGACAGAACATCTCCTAAAGGTGCCCTATCCTGTCAAAGGACCTCTCCTAACAACACTTGGTGGTAATGTCGGGCCAAAGGAGACCTCCTGCGCCGAAGGAGTCTCATACTCTGAAGGGGTCTAGCTTCTCGAGGAGGTCTTGTGGAGACACGACAGAAATGGTTAAGGAGCCTCTGACACAAAGACCTAGTACATGCCCCTGACCTCTGGCCAAAATTGCCTACGGCCAGCTGGAGATACCTATCTTCGAAGGTATGGACCACATCCGACCGAACATGTGTCATGATCTGAGCGGGCTGTGTCAAACGGACTCCTCCTTACGCCCTCCTATAATTACTTAGGAATGACCTTGGTAAGGGGGGATAGAACTCTCTCAACCCTTTTACTCTCCATTTTCTGCTCCTTATTTCCCAAATACTAACTTGGGTGTCGGAGGCTCTTCCCCCGGAAACACATTCCGGGGAGCTCCTAATCCTTGTTCTTCTGAGTGTTTAAGGCACCCTTATACCGGAAGTCTCTCCTTCAGGCCAATATGTCATATAATGAGGATGCCACCGAGCATCATTTGGCATCGTCTGTGGGAACTCCGTCTCAGGTCATAGTTGTTAAGACCCGGCGTTCTAAGGACAAGGGACTCCTGAAGTCCCAGTCTGCGCCTGAAGCTCCAACAGCGACTAAACCACCTACAGTAGAGACTTCTTTGCCTGTGGATGAATCTCCTCTGATGGCCATGATGAGCTTTCTATGTGATTTTCATTGCTCTGTTGTGGCTGAGATGGCACAACAGCTCGACCAAAGGTGGTCTCAACCACCTTCGGTCCGAAGGGCCTCTTCACCAATTGCCCACCGGGAGAGAAGTCCTAAGTCTACTCACCAGAGTTCGGGAAGTGGGGACTTCCACGATGAGTCCTCCACAGAGGATGTACCCTCCAAAGGACATCCTGCTGAAGAAATGGCATCAAAAGGCCCCAAAACTCCCCGCCGGCAAAGTTCATCATCAAATGGGAAGTCACAATCTCCCCGCCAACAAAGTTACTCCCCAAAAAGGAGACATTGCCCTCCATTGCCGAAGGCTACTAGGCAATGAAAAGAGACCAGTACTACCACCCTCATGGAGAAGATCCTAGAGAGGCTAGAAAAAATAGAGAGGCAAATTTCTCGAAAGCCTATCTAGTCAAGGCTATCGGAGACCTTCAACGAAGAAGAGTCACCCTTCATCCATGCAATAGTAGAGGCACCCATGCCAAGTGACTTTCGAGTACCATGCTTGGAAACATATGATGGGCGCAGCAACCCCCAAGCTCACCTAACAAAGTATAGATGCAGCATGGTGTTGCATGGTGCTGATGATGCCACCATCTGCAAGTGCTTTGAGGTCACTCTCTCTGGGCCGACGACTATGTGGTATAACTCCCAAGCCCTCGGGACGATAATGGGTTTCTAGGAGTTGTCCACCGCATTCACTCAACAATTCATTGGAAGCAGACCAATGGCGAAGATGCCCGTCCAGATGTTCGACATAGCGCAAAGGAATCGAGAGACCATTCGCGACTATGTTGAGAGGTTCAATAGGGAAGCCTTGAGTGTGCCAGACTTTCGCCCTAAAATCCACATCCTTACCATGATCAGGGGACTTTGAAGAGATTCACAACTCTTCTCCAAGTTCTCCAAAGATCCCCCTAACACCCTCAGGGAATTCTATCGAAGGGCAGAACAACACATAACAGCCAAAGAGCTGAGGATGGAAGGGCCAAAGTTTGATCACCATCACTCCGAAGGTTAGGGTCACCAACCTCGGTATCAGACCGAGGGTGGGGCTAAACCTCGGAAGCAAAAAGGGAAGAGGCAGGTGTTGTTCACTCCCTTGAATACCACAATGACAAACATACTGATGGCCATGGAGAGGCAAGGGACTACCATTCAATGTCCGAAGGACATGACCTCGGAGAATAAGAAGAACATGAAGAAGTTTTGCCAGTTTCACCGAGACTATGGGCATAACACCGAGGACTGCTTCCAGCTGAAAAAGTACATAGAATCTCTGATCAAACAAGGCCAACTGTGGCGGTACCTGCAAATGTCGTCCGCCAAAGGAAGAAGGCAAGAGGAAAAGAAAGGGGATGATGAGGACTATGATTCCGACCAACGTCGGAACCGAAGTCCCAGGAAGCATCCACCACCTCTAGTGGGAGTAATCTAGACAATCACCACTGGGATACCCTCAGACAAATGGAAAAGAAAAGTCCAAGAAATCTTGATGATAGAGTTTGGAAACCCAGTGAACAAGCTTATTCAGAAAGATGGGTCTACTGTGAAGTTCCCTCATGATGACCCGCTCCTAATTATGGCAAGGATAGGGAGTTGGGACGTCAAAAGAGTGCTCATCGATGATGGTTCCAACGCCGATGTTCAATTCTCCCACTTGCTGTCAAACTTAGGCATCTCAAAAGGTGACCTCAAACCTGTCACCTCCTCTACCTTTGGGGTAGGTCCATACGAACTCCTTGTCCTCAGGTTGGTCAACCTACCTCTGATGTTAAAAGGAACTTTGGTTCATAGCAAGGAAGAGCTCTTTGCCTCCACAATGACAAGGTTCATCATCATTGATGTCCCTGCTTCATACAATGCCATCCTCAGGAGGCAGACACAAGGGAATCTCTACATTCACCCAGATGTGAAATTCCTAACAGTCACCTTTGGCACGAAGGAAGGGGAAGCATAAATATTCATTGATCAAGTTGAGGTGAGGAAAGTCTTTGTGAAGGCTAGGCAAAGTCCAATGAAAGTTCATGCACAGACTTCAGAAGAAAAGAGCATACTCACTGAAGAGGCAATAGGAGAAGGAGTAGGTGACTTCAAAAAAATAAAAACAGAGGATGTAGAACTTGTCCCAGGCCGAAGTACCCGAATGGGGAAACAACTGGCTGAAGGTGACAAGGAAAAGCTTGTATCTTTTCTGTTAATGAACAAAGATCTGTTTGCCTACTCTCCGAAGGAAATGCCTAGGGTAGACCCTCGCATAATCCAACATAACCTTAAAGTGCACCCGGAGGCAAAGCCTGTTCGACAAAAAAAGTGAAGCCTCTAGGCGGATAAGAACAACTTTGTCAGAATCGAAGTCCAATGGTTAATGGAAGTAGGCGTAATAAGAAAGGTCATGTACCCCGAATGGCTTAGCAATGTTGCCATTGCTACGAAGGAAGGGAGTGATAAACTCTGAATGTGCATCGACTTCCAAAACATAAATGATGTCTGTCCTAAGGATTCATATCCTTTGCCACCGACAGATCAATTGGTGGACTCCACTACCAAATACGGTCTGCTCAGCTTCCTCGACGCCTCCAGTGGATATCACCAAATTCGGATGGATCCCAAAGATGAGGAGAAAACCGCCTTCATCACCAAAGTTGAGACCTACTGCTATGTTAGAATGCCCTTCAGTTTGAAGAATGCAAGGGCCACGTACCAAAGGCTGATGAACAGGGTGTTAGACACCCAAATCGGGAGGAATATGAAAGTATATATTGATGATATGATAGTTAAGAGCAAACTGCCTAGCAGTCATATCTTAGACTTTAAGGAAACATTTCACCGACTTCAGGAATTCAGAATCCGTCTCAACCCAGAGAAGTGTGTGTTTGGGGTGAATGCGGGCAAGTTCCTTGGATTCATGGTATCGAAAAGAGGTATCGATGCCAATCCAGAAAAAGTTTAGGCCCTGCTAGGATTCTGAACTCTTACAACAATCAAGGATGTGCAAAGACTAACTGGGAGAATCACTTCCCATAGTAGATTCATGTCCAGATATGGGGATCAATGCTGACCGTTCTTCAAAGTGCTCACCAAAGCAGCAAAAAATGAAGGTACCTTCAGATCCGAGGAACATCCTTGGAACAAAGACTGCCAAAAGGCCTACGATGAGCTCAAAAGCTACCTAACCCGTTTGTCCACACTTCGGTAGCTGAGGGAAAGAGAACCTCTCATCCTTTATCTCGCCATCAGTGAAAAAGTGGTGAGTTTGGTGCTTGTAAAGGAAGAGGGAGGAAGGCAGTGGCCGGTATACTATGTGAGTAAGTCCCTACATGGTGCCAAAGTTAGGTACCCTCTTCTACAGAAAGCCATCTATGCCTTAGTATTGGCATGTAGAAGGTTGCGACCTTACTTTTAAGGACACCCTATTACTGTCTGAAGTAACCTACCTTTTCGGGATGTCATGAGGAGGGTAGATCACTCGGGAAGATTATCAAAGTGGTGTATTGAGCTGGGTGAGTATGACATCACTTACATGCCAAGAAGGGCAATAAAGGCCCAAGCATTGGTAGACTTCATCGCCGAAGTGCCAAAAGCCAACGATACCCCTGAGGACCTCAAAAAGGATGAACCTGAGTGGACACTATTTGTTGATGAAGCCTCTGGTTTTAAACATCAAGGAGCTGGAGTATGTTAGTGTTGTGCCCAAAAAAGCCAATCATGAGATGATTGTTTTTTTGCACATTGAGTCATGATATTTTATTGAGGCATTAATCCAGCAATTTTGTTTGTTGTTTTGTTTCTGCGTAACATAATAAACATAATTGTAACCCTAGAATAATGATATTCTTAAACATCCCCAGTCTAGTATTATTGTGGAGCGGGTTGCAATAATACATAATGACTAGCATATGTGGAGACTAATATGAGATATGTAGTCTACATATGGGTACAAGTTGGAGAACTTGTGTACTGGACCGACCCACCATGAGAACACTTCATGGATCATTATATGAGTGTCATAAGTGATTCTCATAGTGATCATGGTATATGTAGTCCTTCAACCTAAGATCATCAAGGTTCCCTACATGTGAGTCACATACTTTGATACTTTCCTTTGTTGCTCGTAACTGAGTGAACTTGAAGGAGGTCATTGGGTATGTCACATATCATGCGGAGGGATTTGTATGATGAAGATGGGATTTGTCCCTCCCATGTAACGGGAGTGATATCTTTGGGCCCCTTGATAGAGTGAGACTTAGAAAATGCATGGCCATGCTCCGATGAGTTGATATATGATATCAATGTCGTCAGTTTAAGTTGGTCTACTCGGTAATCAAGAAACCAAAGATTGGGCTATACGAGAGTAACACATTCCATGTCTCGTGCTTAGTCTTGATATCTTGGACAAAGGGACAATGGCATATATCGGTGATGATCATAAAGGTTTAGTCGATTCACCGACAATGTTGTCACTTGGGTAGCAATGATGTGTTGCTAGACACCGCTCATTGCTTATGATCATAAATGTGATTTATGATCATTGCCAACATGGCAAGAGCCTATTGGGTCGCACACATAGAGCTATTTGGATCATTAGAGTGCATGGGCTAATTATTTGGGTTATGGTTTCACTTTAATTTCGTATTAATAATGGGCCAAGGAGTTGAGCCATTAATTAAATCCTAATTGGATTAGGGCTTTGAAACCCATTAGGCCTGAAAGTTGAGTCTCACTATAAATACAACTTTTAAGTGAGAAATTCGCAGGTTTCGTTGCCCTAGCCTCCCAAAAGGACAGCCGCACTCTTCTCTTGCAATTCCTTGGAGGACGCAAGCTAGCACTGCGAGCGCAAGAGAAACGCATCTGCCGGGACGCGGTGGAAGCGTGGTGATCCCAAGAGGCTCGTGTGGATACCATAGAGAGCCTGAACACGTCAACTGTTCAGGTTTTGTGATTCGACTCTACTGTTGAGTGAGAGATCTCAACCGAAAATTAGGTATGAAATTTTTGAACACCCGGTTTACCCCATTTCACTTGGATCCTGGAGGGTTTCAGTTAAATTCCGCTACGCTGTTTGGCTCCCGAAACCCAACAGAGTAATCCTCTGTGGTCCGGAAGGTATGGAAGCCATAAAGCCCATCAAATTTGAATTCAATGCCACCGACAACGTTGCCAAATATGAAGCCCTCATAGCAAGCTTACGGCTGGCAAAAAGAGTTGGTGTGAGAAACCTTAAGGCCAATAGTGATTCTCAGCTAGTAGTCTGGCAGATGGCGGGGGATGTTAGTGTTGTGCCCAAAATCTAATCATGAGATGATTGTATTTTTGCACATTGAGTCATGATATTTTATTAAGGCATTAATCCAACAATTATGTTTGTTGTTTTGTTTCTGCGTAACTTAACAAACATAATTGTAACCCTAGAATAATGACATTCTTAAACGTCCCTGGTCTAGTGTTATTGTGGAGCGGGTTGCAATAATACATAACGACTAGCATATATGGAGTCTAATATGAGATATGTAGTCTACATATGGGTACAAGTTGGAGAACTTGTGTACTGGACCGACCCACCATGAGAACACTTCATGGATCGTTATATGAGTGTCATAAGTGATTCTCATAGTGATCATGGTATATGTAGTTCGTCGACCTAAGATCATCAAGGTTCCCTACATGTAAGTCACATACTTTGATACTTTCCTTTGTTGCTCGTAACTGAGTGAACTTGAAGGAGGTCATTGGGTATGTCACATATCATGCGGAGGGATTTGTATGATCAAGATGGGATTTGTCCATCCTATGTAACGGGAGTGATATCTTCAGGCCCCTTGATAGAGTAAGACTTAGAAAAATGCATGGCCATGCTCAGATGAGTTGATATACGATATCAATGTCATCAGTTTAAGTTGGTCTACTCGATAATCAAGAAACCAAAGATTGGGCTATACGAGAGTGACACATTCCATGTCTCGTGCTTAGTCTTGATATCTTGGACAAAGGGACAA
The DNA here is from genome assembly GCA_039654915.1 of Aquilaria yunnanensis. Lineage (NCBI taxonomy): Eukaryota > Viridiplantae > Streptophyta > Magnoliopsida > Malvales > Thymelaeaceae > Aquilaria > Aquilaria yunnanensis. The sequence goes on from CM077597.1 coordinate 53,806,085, forward strand.
TGGCATATATCGGTGATGATCATAAAGGTTTAGCCGAATCATCGACAATCTTGTCACTTAGGTAGCAATGATGTGTTGCTAGACACTGCTCATTGCTTATGATCATAAATGTGATTTATGATCATTGCCAATGTGGTAAGAGCCTATTGGGTCGCACACATAGAACTATTTGGATCGTTAGAGTGCATGGGCTAATAATTTGGTTTTTGGTTTCACAATAATTTTGTATTAATAATGGGCCCAATAGTTGAGCCATTATTAAGCCCGAAATTAAAGCCTAATTGGATTAGGGCTTTGAAACCTATTAGGCCTGGAAGTTGAGTCTCATTATAAATACAACTTCTAGTGAGAAATTCATAGGTCTCCTTGCCCTAGCCTGCCGAAAGGACAGCCGCATTCTTCTCTTGCAATTCCTTTGAGGACGCAAGCTAGCACTGCGAGCGCAAGAGAAACGCATCTGCCGGGACGTGGTGGAAGCGTGGTGATCCTGAGAGGCTCATGTGGATACCATAGAGAGCCTGAACACGTCAACTATTTATGTTTTATGATTCAACTCTACAGTTGAGTGAGAGATCTCAACTGAAAAATTAGGCATGAAATTTTTCGAACAACCGGTTTACCCCGTTTCACTTGGATCCTGGAGGGTTTCGGTTAAATTCCACTGCGCTGTTTGGCTCCCGAAACCCATCAGTGGTATCAAAGCTACTGGTGAACCCTAAATCGGGATTGATGTTGAATCACATGATGTTATGTGTTCGGTTGCTTTTCTGCCATAATTAATTAGATTGATTCATGATGCATGACACCGAAACTTGTAATGAACATATAAGATATACGACGAAATGACACTAATTGGTTAATGAGATTAACCCAAAATTCAATGGTATGAGATACCTATATGGAGTAGGGTTCTTTCAACGGTTGCAAAAACCCTAGCTTGGTTCGGATTTGGCCTATTCGGGCACCGAAAGTAAGGTATTTTTGGTGGCTCGAATGGGGGAGTCTCGGGTGCCTACTTGCTCGAAATAGAAGATTTTGGGCTAAGCAATTGTAAGGCAATTTTTTGTGCCGAGGGGCGTTGCCCCCCGCACCCCCCGTAAGGGCGGCTCCCCTTGACCCCGTCCGCTGACCAATCAATGGAACCACCGCCTACTGATCGGCCAACGGGACCGCCATATGCAAAGCGCCACATAAATAAAAACTGGTTAATCAACGCGCAAAAATTGGCATGCATCTTTGTTGAATGTGATTTGACATGATATGCTGATTGGTGTTTGAAGCATGGTGCATGGTTATAGCCCTTGATTGGTTGTACTTGAAAATACGGCCTGCGAGTCGTGCCTTTTCTTATCACTCTCATTGTACATTCTCTTCTCACCTTACTCCCCTCGAATGTAACTCGAGGTTTCTATTATTGATGTAATGGTGCATTATGGGATCATCTAAGGTGATATGTCGAAGGATCATCCAAGGTGGTATGTCCAAGGAGGTGACAACAAAAGGGCAGCCAAGAATGGAAGAAAAGGAGCTTGTGAAGACTCTTTTCATTTCTTAGGCTTTTATGATATTCTCATTGGCTTGAGAATATCGCATAGTTTGGGCTATAACCATGTCACGTTTACTTTCTTGAACGCATGAGATGCATGTTTTATATTTGTATGTGATGCATGTATAAGACAACCGGAGATAACAAATTGGTGAGATCAAACGAAAAATCCCTCAAACAAATATTAAGTCATAAAATGTGATGCCTTCCAAATGTTGGCACTCGTCAAGACTTTGATCAACATTAGGTGTGTTTGCCAAAGCAAAGCACCTATGTTCATCTTGGTAAGGCGCGATGCGATAATAGTGATATCCAAATTGCTGACTTTAGGTCTGACTTAACTAAGTCATCCTAATAGGATTAGGGACTTAGAGGCATAGAGTTGGGCTTAAGCTCATCGGTTGAGCTTGGACAAGTGTTGTTCACCCAACTATCCAAGAGTTGCATAAGATGCAATTGGCAAGGAGTTGCCTACCTAAATAGTTGTAACTTGAGAGAAAAACCAAAGCTGACTCAGGTTGTGGTCAAATATGGATCTTGGCCCACTAGAATACCTTAGCGCCGAGGTGTTCCGAAATAATATCGAGGGTTATTATTTTGAGGAAAATAGTGGGAGTATCGTTTAATAAAAGTCCCTATTAAATGAATTAAAATACCTGACTCTTACACTGCATATTTACTATTGTAGATAACCATGGCACAAAACACATCGACACTTTCATTGCGATCGATCCTTGAGAAGGAAAAACTGAATGGGACCAACTTTCTCAAATGGTACCGAAACTTAAGGATAGTCCTCAAGCAAGAGAGAAAGGCCTATGTCCTAGAGCAGCCCATTCCGAATGAGCCTGCTGCCACTACTCCAAGAGCTAAAAGGGATGCTCACAAGAGGCTTTCTGATGATGCTTTGGATGTTGCATGCCTCATGCTTATTACCATGGAATCTGAGCTTCAGAAGCAACATGAGAACATGGGGGCGTTCGATCTGATCGAACATCTCAAAATGCTTTTCCAAGAGCAAGCTAGGCATGAGAGGTTTGAGACCTCTAAGGCATTGTTTCAGTGCAAGATGTCTGAGGGAAGTCCCATGGGTCCTCATGTACTCAAGATGATTGGGTACATTGAGAATCTTGAGAATTTGGGATTTGCTCTTCAGAAATAGTTGGCTATTGATGTAGTCTTGCAATCGTTGCCTAAAAGCTACAGTCAGTTCATCATGAACTATAACATGAATGACCTAGACAAGTCCCTTCTTGAATTGCTCAACATGTTGAGAATTGCTTAGCAAAACCTTAAGAAGGCTAAGCCCATTTTGATGGTTCAAAAGGGCAAGGGAAAAGGAAAAGCGAACAAGAAGAAGGATAAAGCTATTGGAAAGTCTGATGCTAATTCTTCTTCAGCTGCACTGAAACCAAAGGGTGGTGTGGCAAAGGAAGGGGAGTGCTTCCATTGTAAGCAACCTGCACACTGGAAGCGCAACTACAAGCTCTATCTTGAAGAACTTGCTAAGGAAAAGGGAAACAAGACTTCCACTTCAGGTATTCTTGTTATAGAGGCTAACTTTTCTACTTCCTCATCTTGGGTATTGGATACTGGATGTGGATCTCACATTTGTGCAAATGTGCAAGATCTAAATAGAAGTAGAAGATTGACCCGAGGTGAAGTGGACCTACGTGTTGGAAATGGAGCAAGGGTTGCTGCCTTAGCCGTAGGGACTTATGTTCTCACTTTACCTAGTGGATTAGTTTTAGAATTAGACAACTGCTACTTTGTGCCTACTATTAGTAGAAATTTGATTTTTGTTTCTTGTTTGGACAAGAAAGGCTTTTCATTTATAATAAAGGACAAATGTTGTTCTATTTATTTGAATGAAATCTTTTATGGTAGTGCTCAACTTAGCAATGAGTTGTATGTTCTAGACCTCGAAGATCCAATCTATAATGTGAATACCAAGAAGGTCAGATTAAATGATTTGAACCCGACCTATCTCTGGCACTGTCGCTTGGGCCATATAAATGAGACCCGCATATCCAAGCTCCATAAGGATGGACTCTTGGACTCATTTGATTTTGAATCATATGAGACATGTGAGTCATGTTTGTTGGGCAAGATGACCAAATCCCCATTCACAGGGCAAAGTGAAAGGGCTAATGACTTACTATGACTCATAGAAAGTGATGTATGTGGCCCAATGTCTACACAAGCTAGAGGAGGTTTCCAATACTTCATTACTTTCACTGATGACCTTAGCAGATATGGCTATGTGTATTTCATGAGACACAAGTCAGAATCCTTTGAAAAGTTTAAAGAATTCAAGAATGAAGTAGAGAATCAACTCGGGAAGAGTATTAAAGTGCTTCGATCAGATCGAGGTGAAGAGTACTTGGATCGAGAATTCCTTGACTATCTGAAGGAGTGTGGTATAGTATCACAACTCACTCCACCAGGTACACCTCAATGGAATGGTGTATCTGAAAGGAGAAATCGAACTCTGTTAGACACGGTTCGCTCTATGATGAGTCAAGCTGACCTTCCAAACTCCTTTTGGGGACATGCTCTAAAGACAGCTGCTTTTACACTAAACCAAGTTCCATCTAAATCGGTTGAAAAGACACCATATGAGATATGGAGTGGGAGGCATCCCAATTTGTCTTTTATGAAGAATTGGGGCTATGACACTTATGTGAAACGTCAATCCTTTGACAAACTAGGGCCCAAATCTCAAAAATGCCTTTTTGTTGGGTATCCTAAAGAAACAAAGGGTTACTATTTCTACAATCGTTCTGAGGAAAAAGTGTTTGTTGCTCGAACTGGTGTCTTTTTGGAGAAAGAGTTTATCTCTAAAGGAATTAGTGGGAGGAAAGAAGAACTTGAAGAAATTCAAGAACAACAAGGAGACATCGAACCTGAAATGGAACCTGAACAGACACCGCAAGATGTTGTTCAAGAGTATGTTCCTGTAGCATAGAGCCTACATAGGACTGGTAGGATTCGGCGTGAGTTCGAAAGATATAGATTTCTCGTGACTCACACCGGTGATGTGATGCTCATGGATCAGGATGAGCCCACAACCTACCAGCAAGCTATGTCGGGGCCTAACTCTGAGAAGTGGATAGTGGCCATGAAATCTGAGATGGAATCCATGTATGAAAACCAAGTATGGACTTTGGTTGACCCACCTGAAGGGGTAAAACCCATAGGGTGCAAATGGGTTTTCAAGAAGAAAACTGACATGGATGGTAATGTGATTACCTTTAAGGGACGATTGGTTGCAAAAGGTTTCAAGCAAATTCATGGTATTGACTATGATGAAACTTTTTCACCAGTTGCCATGCTTAAATCCATCCAAATTTTGTTTGCTATTGCTGCACACTATGATTATGAGATATGGCAAATGGATGTCAAAACTGCATTCCTAAATGGAAAGCTACTTGAGGATGTGTACATGACACAACCTGAGGGTTTTGTCACTCCTGAGAATGCCAATAAAGTGTGCAAGTTGCAAAGGTCCATTTATGGACTGAAGCAAGCTTCTCAAAGTTGGAATCTTCATTTTGATGATGCAATCAAAGAGTTTGGTTTTATCAAAAATGAAGATGAACCTTGTGTCTACAAGAAGGTTAGTGGGAGCGCTATTGTCTTCTTGGTGTTGTATGTAGATGACATACTACTCATCGGGAATGACATTCCTAAGCTACAGTCTGTGAAGACTTGGCTAGGGAAATGTTTCTCTATGAAGGACTTGGGTGAAGCAGCCTATGTGTTAGGCATCAGGATCTATAGAGATAGATCTAGAAAGCTTCTTGGCCTAAGTCAAAGTACATATATTGACAAGGTGCTAAAGAGGTTTAGCATGCAAGATTCCAAGAAAGGATTCTTGCCCATGTCACATGGTATCACTCTTTCTAGATCTCAGTGTCCGAGTACAACCGAGGAGAGATAGCGTATGAGTAAGATTCCATATGCCTCAGCAATTGGATCTATCATGTACGCCATGATATGTACTCATCCCGATGTCTCATATGCTTTGAGCATGACGAGTAGGTACCAATCAAACCCCGGTGAGAGTCCCTAGATAGCTGTTAAGAACATCCTTAAGTACTTGCGAAGGACTAAGGATGCATTCTTGGTCTTTGGAGGTGAAAATGAGCTCGTTGTAAGGGGTTACACCGACGCAAGCTTCCAATCCGATAAGGATGATTTTCGATCGCAATCTGGTTATGTGTTTTGTATTGGTGGTGGTGCTGTGAGCTGGAAGAGTTCAAAGCAAGAGACAGTAGCTGACTCTACAATAGAATCTGAGTACATTGCCGCCTCTGATGATGCGAAGGAGGCAGTTTGGATCAAGAAGTTCATCACTGAACTTGGAGTGGTTCCAAGCATTGTCGACCCGATAGAGCTCTATTGTGACAACAATGGAGCAATTGCACAGGCTAAGGAACCTCGATCTCACCAGCGATCCAAACAAATACTCTGACGCTATCATCTCATCAGGGAGATCACCGAAAGGGGTGATGTAAGGATATGCAGGACTTCGACAGACAGCAACATTGCTGATCCACTGACAAAGCCCCTTACGCAGCAAAAGCATGATAGCCATTCTAGGTCCGTTGGTATTAGATACATGGATGATTGGCTTTAGTGCAAGTGGGAGATTGTTAGTGTTGTGCCCAAAAGCTAATCATGAGATGATTTTATTTTTTCACATTGAGTCATGATATTTTATTAAGCCATTAATCCAGCAATTATGTTTGTTGTTTTGTTTCTGCGTAACTTAACAAACATAATTGTAACCCTAGAATAATGATTTTCTTAAATGTCCTTGGTCTAGTGTTATTGTGAAGCGGGTTGCAATAATACATAAGGACTAGCATATGTGGAGACTAATATGAGATATGTAGTCTACATATGGGTACAAGTTGGAGAACTTGTGTACTGGACCGACCCACCCTGAGAACACTACATGGATCGTTATATGAGTGTCATAAGTGATTCTCATAGTGATCATGGTATATGTAGTTCGTCGACCTAAGATCATCAAGCTTCCCTACATGTGAGTCACATACTTTGACACTTTCCTTTGTTACTCGTAACTGAGTGAACTTGAAGGAGGTCATTGGGTATGTCACATATCATGCGGAGGGATTTGTATGATCAAGATGGGATTTGTCCCTCCTATGTAACGGGAGTGATATCTTCGGGCCCCTTGATAGAGTAAGACTTAGAAAAATGCATGGCCATGCTCAGATGAGTTGATATACGATATCAATGTCATCGGTTTAAGTTGGTCTACTCGGTAATCAAGAAACCAAAGATTGGGCTATACGAAAGTGACACATTCCATGTCTCGTGCTTAGTCTTGATATCTTGGACAAAAGGACAATGGCATATATCAGTGATGATCATAAAGGTTTAGTTGATTCACCGACAATCTTGTCACTTTGGTAGCAATGATGTGTTGCTAGACACCGCTCATTGCTTATGATCATAAATGTGATTTATGATCATTGCCAACGTGGTAAGAGCCTATTGGGTTGCACAAATAGAGCTATTTGGATCATTAGAGTGCATGGGCTAATAATTTGGGTTTTGGTTTCACAATAATTTTGTATTAATAATGGGCCCAATAGTTGAGCCATTATTAAGCCCGAAATTAAAGCCTAATTGGATTAGGGCTTTGAAACCTATTAGGCCTGGAAGTTGAGTCTCACTATAAATACAACTTCTAGTGAGAAATTCGTAGGTCTCCTTGCCCTAGCCTCCCAAAAGGACAGCCCCACTCTTCTCTTGCAATTCCTTGGAGGACACAAGCTAGCACTATGAGCGCAAGAGAAACGCATCTGCCGGGACGTGGTGGAAGCGTGGTGGTCCTGAGACGCTTGTGTGGATACCATAGAGAGTCTAAACATGTCAACTGTTCAGGTTTTGTGATTCGACTCTACAGTTGAGTGAGAGATCTCAACCGAAAATTAGGTATGAAATTTTTTGAACACCCTGTTTTCCCCGTTTCACTTGGATCCTGGAGGGTTTTGGTTAAATTCCGCTGCGCTGTTTGGCTCCCAAAACCTATCAGGGGACTGCGGCGCAAAGGGCCCAACCTTTACAAAATACCATGACCTCATCAAAAAGCTCATCCAAGAGTTAAAGATGGTACACATAAAAAATGTACCTTGTCGAGATAATGCGGAAGCAGACACTTTGGCCAAATCAAAGAAGTCCACTAAAGTACTATATCAGCCAAGCATAGTGATATTGTGCGTAACAACCTCGGGTAGAGGATGGAAAGAGCCCATTAAGAAATACCTCACAACTTCAAAACTTCCCGAAGATTCTCTTGAAGTTGTGAGAGTGCTAAAATGCTCGGGAAGATACTTCCTGATTGGGGAAGAATTGTTCCAACAAGGGTATACAAGTCCATTGCAGAGATGTGTCAGCGAAGAGGATGTTGAGGCTACCTGAAAGAAATCCATGAGGGGGCTTGCGGTTCTCACATCGGAACTGACGCCCTGGCCGGAGTACTACTTCGGCAAGGATATTTCTGGCATACCTTGAGGAAGGATGTGAGGCAGTTGATCCATAAATGCGACAAATGCCAAAGACATACACCTATCCAGAGACTAACCCCGGAAATGATAACTTTGGCAAACTACCCCTGCCCCTTCACCGTATAGGGTATAGACCTCATTGGCCCTCTTCCAATAGCTCCCGGAGGAGTGAAGTTCTGCATAGTCGCAGTAGACTATTTCACCAAGTGGATTGAGGCAGAGCCTTTAGTGGCAATCTCGGTGAAGGACATACAGAGATTTGTCTAGAACAACATCATATGCAGATTCGGCATACTAAGGGTGATAGTAGCTAATAATGGTTCCCAGTTTACCGATAAAGGTTTCCAGGAATTCATAGTCAACCTCGGGACAAAGTTGCACTTCACCCCGATGGCCTACCCTCAGAGCAATGGACAAGTTGAAGTGTCCAACAGAATAATAAAGATGGCCTACAGAAAATGTTGAAGGAAGCAAAGGGAAGATGGCCAGGAGAGCTTCCGAGTCTTCTATGGAGCTATCGAACAACCCTTAGAAGAGCCATGGGTGAGACGCCTTTGTCATTCGTCTTCGACACAAAGGCCATTATCCCTGTCGAGGTAGTACAACCATCGGTCAGGATACAAGTGTTCATTAAAGAAGGGAAAAACATCGATTTAAGAACCCAGTTGGACCTCATTGACGAGCACAGAGAGATGGCCGAGCTCAAAAGAAAAGCCTTCCAGCAAAGAGTAGCTGTCGCTACCAACATACACGTGAAGCAAAAAGGAATCAAGAAGGGGGACCTCATCCTCCGAAAAGCTGAAATTGAAGCTCAAAGACCATCTCACAGAGTACTTCGGGTGAACTGGGATGGACCTTATTTGGTCCTCGATGAAGTTCGGCCAGGAGTTTACAAGCTCGCTGACACCGAATTTGGAGAATTGAAAAATACATGGCATTCAGATTCCTTGAAAAAATTCTATACTTAGAAATTTTTTCTAAGGAGAAATTGTACAATCCTCACCGAAGGTGACTGGCCAAACACGGTGCAAAAACTAAACGATGTTTTTCCCGAAAATGCCTACATGCAAGATTATACATTTCTTCTGAAGGCATAATGACCAAACATGTTAGCCTATGAAGGGGAAAATGAAACATGTTCGCTTTCGAGGGGGAGAACCAAACATGGTCACTGTCGAAGAAGTATTCATGAAAATAGATAATTTTTGCTGAAGAATATCAACCGAACATGGTTGAAAAAGACACTTAGCTACTTCGTGAAAAGTTAAGTTTAGCTGAAGATGTGCAACTGAACACGGTCACCTCTGATGGATGACAACCAAAGATGGTCATTTTATAATAGTGCCTCAGTAAATTTGCACACTTAGAAAATTTTCAAGAAGGAAGTTGCAAAAAAACACAAAAGAGGCATCACCGAAGATGGTTATATCCGAAGGTGAACATTTCCTTCAACCGAACATGATTTCCAAAGGATAGTTGCTTCCTAAAGTGCATAGTGAAGAACTGAGAAAAAAATTTTCAAGGATGAAATGGTCCGAATGTGGATATGTCCGAAGGGTTACTTTTTCTAAAAAACGCTAACCGAACGTGGTTGGCAAAAAAAGGACTTAACTAATTGTACATGTGTTAAGTGTCATAGAAGATGGTCTTTTTCCAAAGGACGATGACTGAACAGGGTCGCTGATAGCCAAAGGCTATCGCCTCAATCTGGCCGAACACCCTGCCACAACAATGGCCAGAAGAACTGGCGCTTCCCGGGAACAGGTGGAATCATGCACCTCGGGAGATAGCCGGAGAGCTCCGAGCCTCGGCACGCCAGTAAAACTTGAGGACTCTATTCGCCCCCCAAGGTTGTGAACAGCGCGCCTTCGGAAAAGTGGCACCAGACATTGCTTCCCGAACATGATATCCCCGAAGGCGGAACCCCCGAACTGAGGGTATGCTTCCCGAAGAGGCTCTGTCCGAACTAGAGGATGACCTCGCCCAGGGACCTCGGGAGTACGGCAGGAGCATTTAAGGAAGCATTTAAGGAAGCCTCTGACACGTCCCACCACAGACGTAAAAAGTCGCCCTGACGCGCAGACGCCATCAGAATCACATCATGGCCCGTCTCAGCACAAGGCTCGAGGCCATCTGGTTACCAACTATCTGTCCCCTACGCCCAGAAGTTCAGAAGCATCCGACCGCACACGTGTCATGATTTGAATGGGCTAGGTATTCCTATATATACAGGAAATAAATACTTGACAGGAGGTTGGTTGGCCGGAGATACAGCTCCCACACTCTGAGAAAATACCAGGCGAGACTTTTCTGCCTTTCTCTTTGAGCTAGTGACTTTCTCCTTTTTCCGGCCACCACTGACTTGGGCGTCGGAGGCTCCCCCCCCCGGAAAAACACTCCGGGGGCCTCCTAACCCTGTTTACCAGCTTTTCAGGTACTCTCCTTGGGGCGATCCACCTTCCAAGCGTTCTTCCTCCTAGAAGTCTCTTCAACAGTCATCATGACTCACAACGATGAGGCCCTAGGCCATCATTTGGTGCCGTCTGTGGGAACCCGCTCGCAAATCGCCATCGTTGAGACTCGGCGTTCTAAGGACAAGGGACTCCCAAGGTCCTCGTCCGCGCCTGAGATACAACCGGCCGTTGAGCAGACACTCCCAGAGACTTCTACGCCCGAGGAAGACCGCCCTCTGGTAGTCACCATGAGCTTCTTGAGGGACTTTCAGCGCTCGGTCGTTGCTGAAATGACTCAGCAGATCGACCGAAGATGGCCACAGCAGTCACAGGCCCAGAAACCCTCCTCATCAGCACGCCCTCGGGAGAGAAGCCCCAAGTCTACACACCGCAGTTCAGGAAGTGGAGAGCCTCGCGGAGAATCATCCACAGAAGATATAGCCCTCGGGAAACGGCCTGTGGGACAAACCGGGTCCAAGTGACCGAGAGTCTCACAGCGAAGCAGTTCGTCGCCCGAGGCGAGGTCCCTAACCCCTCCGCGCCAAACTCGCTCCCCGAAGAGACGCCGTCGATCTTCCTCCCGCGAAAATGGTCCTAGCGCCACTGCGCTAATGGAAAGGATATTGGCATGACTGGACAGAGTGGAGAAGCAAGTGGCCAGAAAACCCGTTTGGGACAGGCTGTCGGGGGCATTATGCGAAGATGACTCCCCGTTTATTCGCGTCGTTGTTGAGGCAGCTATGCCAGGCGACTTCAGAGTGCCTAGGCTGGAGATCTATGATGGCCGGACTGATCCACAGGCCCATCTGACGAAGTACAGACGGAGCATGATAATGCACGGAGCTGATGACGCTACCATGTGCAAATGCTTCGAAGTCACCCTCACGGGCCCAGCAACAGCATGGTACAATTCCTTGCCCCTAGGGACTATCACTGAGTTCCAGGAGTTGTCCATAGCCTTCACCCAGCAGTTCATTGGGAGCAGGCCGACGGCCAAAATGCCTGTGCAGATGTTCGACATAGAGCAGAGAAACGGAGAGACAATCCGAGACTATGTCGAACGATTCAACAAGGAAGCACTCAGCGTCCCGGACTTTCGGGCCGAAATCCGCATCCTCGCCATGACACGGGGCCTTCGGCGTGACTCACAGCTATTCTACGAGTTCTCAAAGGACCCCCCGGAGACCCTCGGAGAATTTTACCGAAGGGCAGAGCAGCACATGACAGCCGAGGAATTGAGGATGGCTGGGCCGAAGTCTGATCATCACCGTGCCGAAGGGTCCAGTCAGCAAGCTCGGCATCTTTCTGAACACACAGGCCGACCACGACGAATGCGAGGAAGGAAACCTCAAAGTTTCACGCCCTTGAGCATGACACGGACCAACATTCTCATGGCGCTGGAAAGGCAAGGGACGCAGATTCGGCGGCCAAAGGCCATGGCCGCCGATAATAAGAAGAATGCCAAGAAGTTCTGCCAGTTTCATCGCGACCACGGTCATGACACCGAAGACTGCTTCCAGCTGAAGAAGTACATAGAGTCGCTGATCAAACAGGGCCAACTTCGCAAATACCTGCGGATGCCCTCCCCAAAAGGCAGAAAAGAGGAGGAAGAGAGGGCCGAAAACGAGGACTATGACTCCGACAGGCGGAGAAACAGAAGTCCAAAAAGGCACCTTCCACCTCCAGTAGGGGTCATCCAAACCATCACCACGGGGCTCCCATCCTCGGAAAGAAAGCGGAAGGCCAGAGAAATTGCAGTTATGGAGTATCAAAGTCCATCAAAGAAACTGGCTCGCAAAGATGGCTCCACCGTCGTCTTCCCCCACGACGACCCGCTGCTGATAATGGCGAGAATAGGGAACTGGGACGTCAAGAGAGTGTTGCTTGATGATGGCTCAAATGCTGACGTCCTATTCTCGCACTTACTGCCGAGCTTGGGCATCTCTAGCAGCGAGCTTAAATCTGTCACCACGCCCACCTTCGGCGTTGGGCCATCCGAACTACCCGTCCTCGGATGGATCGACCTCCCCTTGATGATGAAAGACACTTCGGTAGACAGAGCAGCTGAGTTGTACGCGTCCACAATGGCAAGATTCATCGTCATGGACGTCCCGTCTTCGTACAACGCCATCCTTGGAAGGCAGACTCAGGGGAACTTGTACATTCGCCCCGATGTGAAGTACTTGACTGTCACATTCGCCACCAAGGATGGAGATGCAGAGGTCTTCATCGACCAAGCCGAGGTAAGAAAGGTGTTTGTAAAAGCACGAAAGGCTCCGGCAAACAACTCTACACAAACGGTGGAGGCAAAGGCGCAGGAGAAAGGCAAAGAAGGAGATCCCGCAGAAGCAGAAATGGAGGCAGTAGATCTTGTCCCAGGACAATCTACCCGAATAGGGAAGAGCTTGGCCAAAGGTGACAAGGAAAATCTTGTATCCTTTCTGCTGAAAAATAAAGATCTGTCTGCCTACTTGCCGAAAGACATGCCAGGAGTGAACCCTGGCATAATACAGCACAGCCTCAAAGTAAGCCCAGAAGCAAAACCTATCAGGCAAAAGAAACGAAGCATCTCCGCCCACAAAAGCAACTTCGTGAAAACCGAAGTCCAGGGCCTATTGGATGCTGAAGTTATCAGGGAGGTAAAATAGCCCGAATGGTTAAGCAACGTGGTCATCGCCACAAAAGAAGGTAGCAGCAAACTCCGGATGTGCATTGATTTCAGAAACTTGAACGATGCTTGCCCGAAAGACTCATTTCCCCTCCCGCCAATAGATCAACTGGTAGATTCAACGGCCGAATACGGGCTCCTGAGCTTCCTAGATGCCTTCAGCGGCTACCATCAGATAAGGATGGACCCCGAAGATGAAGAGAAAACTGCCTTCATCACCGAGGGAGGAACGTACTGCTATGTCAGAATGCCCTTCGGCTCAAAAATGCAGGAGCCACCTACCAGAGACTGATGAACAAGGTCTTCAAGGACCAAATGGGGAGAAACATGGAGGTATATGTTGATGATATGATAGTCAAAAGCAAGCTGCCCGGCTACCACGTTGCAGATTTGGAGGAAACCTTCCAAAAGCTCAGAGCCTTCGGGATTCGCCTTAATCCCGAGAAGTGTATCTTCGGCGTGACCTTGGGAAAATTCCTTGGATACATGGTATCCGAAAGAGGCATCGACGCCAATCCTGAGAAGATTAAGGCTCTACTTGAGTTCCGAACTCCTGCCACAGTCAAAGACGTGCAGAGACTAACCGGAAGAATAACCTCTCTGAGCAGGTTTATTTCCAGGTACGGAGATAGGTGTAGACCTTTCTTCAAAGTCCTCACAAAGGTAGCAAAGATGGAAGGCGACCTCGGAAGAAACAATCATTCATGGGACGAAGATTGCCAAAAGGCCTGGGAAGAACTCAAAGTCTACCTGGCCAGCCTGCCGACTCTGCGACAACCTCGGGAGGGAGAACCCCTCGTACTGTACCTCGCCGTCACAGAAAAGGCCGTGAGCTCGGTCCTGGTGAAAGAAAAAGGGCCGAAACAATGGCCGGTCTACTACGTCAGCAAGTCCCTACATGGCGCCGAAGTCAGGTACCCTTTGCTTCAAAAAGCTATATACGCCTTGGTGCTTGCAGGAAGAAGACTGCGACCATATTTCCAGGCTCACCCCATCATCGTCCGAAGTAGTCTACCACTACGGGATGTTATGAAGAGAGTTGATCATTCGGGAAGGCTCTCCAAGTGGTGCATAGAGCTTAGCGAACACGAAATCACATATGAGCCTCGGAAGGCCATAAAAGCCCAAGCATTGGCAGATTTTATCGCCGAAATACCCACCACTGAGGAGAACCACTCAGATTCGAAAGAAGGTGAGCCAGAATGGACCTTGCATGTTGACGGAGCCTCGGGGTCCGAACACCAGGGAGCTGGAATAGTTATCAGAGGACCCGAAGGCCTAGAGGTGATGAAGGCTATCAAGTTCAGCTTCAACGTCACCAATAATGTGGCTGAGTATGAAGCCCTCATAGCGGGATTACGCTTGGCTAGAAAGATTGGCGTGAGAAACTTAAGGGCTCACAGCGATTCCCAGCTGGTAGTTCGGCAGACGGCAGGAGATTATGGGGCGAAGGACCCAATCTTGGCAAAATACCACGAGCTGGTAACCAAACTCATCCAAGAGTTTGACGCCGTGCGGATCGAAAATGTACCCCGGCGGAATAACACTGAGGCAGATTGCTTAGCGAAGTCCAAAACATACACCGAGGTGCTAGACCATCCAAGCATCTCCGTGCTAAGCGTAACGACCTCGGGAACAGGGTGGAAGGACCCCATAAAGAGATACCTCGCAGAGAATGAGCTTCCCGAAGACGCCGGCAATGCTGCAAGACTGCGAAGACGCGCCGGAAGATTCTTCCTGATTGGTGAAGAGTTATATCGGCAAGGATATGCAAATCCGCTGCAGAGATGTGTGGGCGAAGAGGATACTGAGATGGTCCTCGAAGAAGTTCACAAAGGCATGTGCGGCTCGCACATTGGAACTGATGCCCTTGCAGCAGTGATACTCCACCAAGGATACTTCTGGCCTACCCTGAGAAAGGACGCAAGGCAGTTCTGTTAGTATTGTGCCCAAAAAGCCAATCATGAGATGATTGTATTTTTTGCACATTGAGTCATGATATTTTATTGAGGCATTAATCCAGCAATTTTGTTTGTTGTGTTGTTTCTGCGTAACGTAATAAACATAATTGTAACCCTAGAATAATGATATTCTTAAACGTCCCTAGTCTAGTACTATTGTGGAGCGGGTTGCAATAATACATAATGACTAGCATATGTGGAGACTAATATGAGATATGTAGTCTACATATGGGTACAAGTTGGAGAACTTGTGTACTGGACCAACCCACCATGAGAACACTTCATGGATCGTTATATGAGTGTCATAAGTGATTCTCATAGTGATCATGGTATATGTAGTCCTTCGACCTAAGATCAGCAAGGTTCCCTACATGTGAGTCACATACTTTGATACTTTCCTTTGTTGCTCGTAACTGAGTGAACTTGAAGGAGGTCATTGGGTATGTCACATATCATGCAGAGGGATTTGTATGATCAAGATGGGATTTGTCCCTCCTATGTAACGGGAGTGATATCTTTGGGCCCCTTGATAGAGTGAGACTTAGAAAATGCATGGCCATGCTCCGATGAGTTGATATATGATATCAATGTTGTCAGTTTAAGTTGGTCTACTCGGTAATCAAGAAACCAAAGATTGGGCTATACGAGAGTGACATATTCCATGTCTCGTGCTTAGTCTTGATATCTTGGACAAAGGGACAATGGCATATATCGGTGATGATCATAAAGGTTTAGTCGATTCACCGACAATCTTGTCACTT
This sequence comes from Aquilaria yunnanensis, assembly GCA_039654915.1. Classification (NCBI taxonomy): domain Eukaryota; kingdom Viridiplantae; phylum Streptophyta; class Magnoliopsida; order Malvales; family Thymelaeaceae; genus Aquilaria; species Aquilaria yunnanensis. Next base: position 53,822,019 of record CM077597.1, read on the forward strand.
GGGTAGCAATGATGTGTTGCTAGACACCGCTCACTGCTTATGATCATAAATGTGATTTATGATCATTGCCAACATGGCAAGAGCCTATTGGGTCGCACACGTAGAGCTATTTGGATCATTAGAGTGCATGGGCTAATTATTTGGTTTATGGTTTCACTTTAATTTCGTATTAATAATGGGCCAAGGAGTTGAGCCATTATTAAGCCCGAAATTAAATCCTAATTGGATTAGGGCTTTGAAACCCATTAGGCCTGGAAGTTGAGTCTCACTATAAATACAACTTTTAAGTGAGAAATTCGCAGGTCTCCTTGCCCTAGCCTCCCAAAAGGACAGCCACACTCTTCTCTTGCAATTCCTTGGAGGACGCAAGCTAGCACTGCGAGCGCAAGAGAAACGCATCTGCCGGGACGTGGTGGAAGCGTGGTGATCCCGAGAGGCTCGTGTGGATACCATAGAGAGCCTGAACACGTCAACTGTTCAGGTTTTGTGATTCGACTCTACAGTTGAGTGAGAGATCTCAACCGAAAATTAGGTATGAAATTTTTGAACACCCGGTTTACCCCGTTTCACTTGGATCCTGGAGGGTTTCGGTTAAATTCCGCTGCGTTGTTTGGCTCCCGAAACCCAACAAGTTCGTCCAGAAGTGCGGTAGTTGCCAGAGACATGCAAAAATCCAGAGTATACCCTCGGAAATGGTAACGTCGGCAGACTATCCTTGGCCCTTCGCAGTTTGGGGTATAGACCTTATTGGGCCACTCCCCACAGCGCCCGGAGGCGTGAAATTCTGCGTGGTAGCAGTGGACTATTTGTCAAAGTGGGTAGAGGCAGAACCACTAGCAACTATCTCGGCAAAAGAAGTGCAGAAGTTCGTATGGAAGAACATCGTATGCAGATTTGGCATACCGAGGGTACTAGTAGCTGATAATGGATCCCAGTTCATAGACAAAGGATTCTAGGAATTCATCAGCGACCTCGGAATAAAGATGCACTTCGCCCCAGTAGCTCACCCCCAAAGCAATGGGCAGGTGGAAGTATCAAACAGGACCATAAAAGATGGCCTGAAAAAGAGACTTGGGGAAGCCAAGGGGAAATGGCCAGGAGAACTCCAAAGTGTATTGTGGAGCTACCGAACGACGCCACGAAGAGCCACAGGGGAAACTCCCTTCTCACTCGTCTTCGGAACAGAGGCCATTATCCCAATAGAGATAGTTCAGCCTTCAATACGGGTGCAAGTATTTGATGAAGGCGGAAACGACCTCGGTCTGAGAACTAAGCTCGACCTTGTGGCCGAACACAGAGAAATAGCCGAGCTGAGAAGAAAAGCTTTCCAGCAAAGAGTGGCCGCGGCTATCAACTTAAAAGCCAGGCCTAAAGAAATCAAAAAAGGAGACCTCGTTCTCCGAAAGGCCGACTTTGCACCCCGAAGGCCATCTCACGGAGTACTTCGCGCAAATTGGGAAGGACCTTATCTGGTTCTCGCCGAAGTACGAAAAGGCGTGTACAAGCTTGGCGACGCCGAAGGCGTAGAATTGAAAAACACTTGGCATTCAGACGCCTTGAAAAAATTCTACGCCTAAGGTTGAGCGGAGGAGATATATTGTACAAGAAATATTCTAAGTACAGAATGGTTTGGAGAAGAATGGTCTTGAGAAAAATTCTTAAGTATACCAAATTGTCCAAGACAGAATTCCGCGAAGGTGCTCGCCACGAAAAAAGCAGATGTGACTTCCCGAAGTCCCTTGAGCCACTATGCTCGGGAAAAATGGGAAACAAGAATCTTGCAAAGGTACTCGGCATAATCAGTGCAGAGAAAATTTTCCGAACACCCTTGAGCGAACATGCTCGGGAAACAGGGAAAGCAAGAATCTCGCAAAAGTACATGCCAAAACAACAGCAGAGGTAATTTCCGAACACCCTTGAGCGAACGTGCTCGGGAAAAACGGAAATGAGCAATCTCGGGAAAATTTTCCTAAGTCCCTTGAGCAAATATGCTCGGGACAATAGGAAGACAGAAAAATTTGGCTGAAGGTTTTCCGAAGTCCCTTGAGCGAACATGTTCGGGATAAAAGGAAACAAAAAGCCTGCAAAAGACTTAGCCAAATTTTTACAAACTTTCCAGAACGTCTCTTGAGCGAGCACACTCGGGACAAAGGAAGGTAAAAAGTTGGCCCTTAATGTCTCTAGGTCGAGTAGCATTTCAGTTGCTTTTGGGCATGTGCATAGTCTTTACTTATGTAATGATGCACATGCATGGTTATTAGTTGTAGTAAACACACTTATCTTTTTTGCTTTGACTTGTGTTTTAGTTACTTTTATAAACGCTGGCAACTTTTTTTATTCATTTTCTTAAATTGATTTTCAAGTTCAAGCAAGTGCATGCATAATGCATAGGTTAATAACTAGATGCATGAAAGGTTTTAAAATAGGACAAGTAATTAACTAGCCAACTGCAACTAGCACGGGACTCCAATTTTCTAGTCTTCCTGGGATGGCCCCATTCAGGGTAGGCGATGCTACATGTGGTATCAAAGCAATGCTCTAGACTTGATTAGAAGTCATTGGAGACTAGGTGACTGAGATCAGGATGTTGTCATTGTGCTAGGATAGTTAGCGCTAACCAGTAGTTTCCATCTTCTGTGTGCGTTATCTGGCTTTGGTTGCAAGTTGCGATGGTGAAACTAAGTCAAGTGTAGTTTTGGTTGCTAAGGGTTCTATAGTGGATCCTAGTAGTCTAGTTATGGTGACATTAGAGCAGGTAGTTTGGCTTGCTCCAAGGTAGTGGCAACACTTTGGTGCAAGTAGTGGGATGTGCCCACTAACACGGCCGTCCCTGGCCCCTGCCCAGGACACCTATGAGAACTTGGTCTCACGGCGGATTGCAGTTGGTACTCATTGATATGTGCACGGATTAAATCCATGTCACTAGTTGATTATCCTAGAATATGCAATATGCATGCTCTTTATGCTTTGACGGGTTATTTAAAACCATAAAATGTTAATGTGGCCACAATTTTTCATATAAAACAAGTAGAGCAGTCAAAGCATACAAATCAACCTTTATATGAGTTAACTACACATAGCAACATGCGTGAGCATTCATACATATAGTAGCTAATGCCCCCGCCCAGAAAGCAATCCTCGAGTCCATGACTCTTCATTTCATAACTAAGGAGGCAACTAGAGTACTATGTACACATACAAAATCCTCTACTGAGATATTCTCATACTAACTCCCACCTTGGATGTGAATCCCAGTGGCGAGCTTTAGAGACTCCTCTGGATCCAACTAGGTCTAGCTATGCCTGACTATGTCCAATGTGCACTAGGCTCTGTAACCAATGAGCAATTTAGTTAGTACTGTGCAAGACCAACAAGCATCCAAACAATAAGTTCTAGAATCATCAAAACTTAGGTATTCTACCTGTGCACCAAAAACTACTACTAGAGTAACCCTCAACGGTCACTCAGCCCATCTCCATCTGTATCTGCACAACAAAACAGTAAGGGTGAGAATCCAAGATTATCAGTAAGGGGTAACCTCATGTACCAACAGTAAAACTGTGGACAGATATGAAATAACTCATGCATACTCTCTGCTAGCTCTCGCAGTGTAAGGGACCTCTCATATATGTAAATATATGGATATGCATGCTCGGATCCCGAAGGACCACTCCTCACATAATTTCCTTACTTTCTCATAGGCGTCACTCCGTGGCTCACAAGTCTAGCTCTCGACTTGTGCCTCGTAAGCCTTAGCTTACGCTTGACTTATTATATAACCTCTCCTTAACTTTGTTGTGCAGGGGAATTATGGTGAGAACTATGTAACTAGGTTGTTAAAACTCATAACCTTGGTGCATTTGAAGCCTCTCCTTACAACCCCATGATTTCCAACACTGCCAGGTTGCCAAGGGTTCTAAAACTTACACCTCAAGCTCATGACACTTGGTTATATTCGCTTGCAACTTAGTTTCCTTGCTTACTCAACAAGTAACCTCAAAACTTTTCAAAGCTCAAGGAAACTCCCACTTCTCAAGGGACTTCAGGAAGTCTCAAGTACCCCCGGCATACTTGAGGGCCGAGGTACCCAAAGGACCTCCTTGGGACTCACCTCAATCATCCTAGCAAAATGTGTAAAATTCTGCCTTTAAAAATTATCCTCACTTTGATTTAAGACAACTTTAAATCTGGGGCATTTTAGATGTTTCTAAAACTTGGAAGTGATAGTACTCCCTCTTAGCTTCGCATGGAACTTTGAATCACCTCAATCGGACACCCGAGCGAAAAGTTATGCTAAAAACAAAATCGGGTCTCCAATGCTGTCTTGGCGACGCGATGCTACAGTTGTCGACGTTCTGTGAACCTTTTTCCAATTGGCAATGCGTCACCAATCTGTGAAACTGCAGAATTGGCACGCATTTTGCTGCTATGACCTTTGGCGACTTAGTACACATATTAAACATGCATAAAAAGCCACCAAACTTCACACACACTTAGTTCATGTTGCAAGGAACATAACCAACTATCACAATGACATTAATGATGCTCTATAACATCATCAAATCTTCCTCAAACCCCATAGTTCACCACAATTCAACCAAAACTCATACTCAATGCTATGGCTAATTTCAATCAATTTCTTACAACAAACTCAACCACAAGCATTGTTCAAGCTTAAAAACACTACTCCCTTACCTCAACTCCAAGATACAAGCTAGAATCACTACTTTTTTCAAGCAACCAAGTGCAAGAAATCCTCACCTAAGTTCCGATCAAAACCAAAGCACCAAACATCACAATCTTCCTCTCTAACCAAAACCCAAGCCTCAAATCACTCAAATAACATAGAATTAACCAAGAACACAATGCTTACCACGTATCAAAAATAGGGGAGTAGAGAAATCATGCTTCCAAGCCTCCAAACCTTGTTTTCTAGCTTGAAACAAGTTCATCTTGGTTGGTATCCTTGGATGGCAACTCTAGGAATCAAGATCACTTGATTTCTACCTTGAATTGAGAGAGAAATGAGTGCTTGAGAGGGGAAAACGTGGTTATGGTAGCCATTAGCCACCTTTCCCTTCTTAAACCCTCACTCAACCCCTTAAGCCATCCAAGTTACAACCCTTAAACACATAAACCCCCATCTTTTAACACATGCTCATTTCTTGCTTAATTCTTGTTATTGTTTCAAGTTTGAGTTAAGGTTAAAGGTTAAGTTACAAAACTTAACTTAAAACACTCGGGACCCCGCCCGGTTACTTAGGATGCAAAATTACCATTTTGCCCCTATTCCTCATCTAGTGTTTAAACCTCCTTGGAACATAGTGAATTTTTGTAACTCCTTTATTCTAGCTTTCTAAACTTGAAACTAAAGTTCTAAACTTAATTTAGAACATTTTACCTCTCTCGGGAGTGCTGACTACTAGGAGGTCCATAACACCCACCATCCTAGGGGAAGTTTTTGTTAGTGTTGTGCCCAAAAAGCCAATCATGAGATGGTTGTACTTTTGCACGTTGAGTCATGATATTCTATTAAGGCATTAATACAGCAATTATGTTTGTTGTTTTGTTTCTACGTAACTTAACAAACATAATTGTAACCCTAGAATAATGATATTCTTAAACGTCCATGGTCTAGTATTATTGTGGAGCGGGTTGCAATAATACATAACGACTAGCATATGTGGAGATTAATATGAGATATGTAGTCTACATATGGGTACAAGTTAGAGAACTTGTGTACTGGATCGACCCACCATGACAACACTACATGGATCGTTATATGAGTGTCATAAGTGATTCTCATAATGATCATGGTATATGTAGTCCTTTGACCTAAGATCATCAAGGTTCCCTACATGTGAGTCACATACTTTGATACTTTCCTTTGTTGCTCGTAACTGAGTGGACTTGAAGGAGGTCATTGGGTATGTCACATATCATGCGGAGGGATTTGTATGATCAAGATGGGATTTGTCCCTTCTATGTAACGGGAGTAATATCTTCGGGCCCCTTCATAGAGTGAGACTTAGAAAATGCATGGCCATGCTCGGATGAGTTGATATACGATATCAATGTCATCAGTTTAAGTTAGTCTACTCAGTAATAAAGAAACCAAAGATTGGGCTATACGAGAGTGACACATTCCATGTCTCATGCTTAGTCTTGATATCTTGGACAAAGGGACAACGGCATATATCGGTGATGATCATAAAGGTTTAGCCGAATCATTGACAATCTTGTCACTTGGGTAGCAATGATGTGTTTCTAAACACCGCTCATTGCTTATGATCATAAATGTGATTTATGATCATTGCCAACATGATAAAAGCGTATTTGGTCACACACATAGAGCTATTTGGATCATTAGAGTGCATGGGCTAATTATTTGGGTTATGGTTTCACTTTAATTTCGTATTAATAATGGGCCCAAGAGTTGCGCCATTATTAAGCCCGAAATTAAATCCTAATTGGATTAGGGCTTTGAAACCCATTAGGCCTAGAAGTTGAGTCTCACTATAAATACAACTTCTAGTGAAAAATTCGAAGGTCTCCTTGCCCTAGCCCCCCAAAAGGACAGCCGCACTCTTCTCTTGCAACTCCTTGGAGGACGCAAGCTAGCACTGCGAGCGCAAGAGAAACGCATCGGCAGGACGTGGTGGAAGCATAGTGATCTCGAGAGGCTCATGTGGATGCCATAGAGAGCTTGAACACGTCAACTGTTCAGGTTTTGTTATTCAACTCTACAGTTGAGTGAGAGATCTCAACCAAAAATTAGGTATGAAAATTTTTGAACACCCGGTTTACCCCGTTTCACTTGGATCCTAGAGGGTTTCGGTTAAATTCTGCTGCGCTGTTTGGCTCCTAAAACCCAACAATTTTTCAAGACCTTGGATAAGTTAGGCAACATGATCTGTAGTAGCAGAAAGTGTGAACCTCCAAGGTGGGGAGTGACCCACAATTTCAGAATTTGAAGCCAAAAACCTTGGATGGTTAGGCAACACCAAAAAAGACTAGGATGTGCTGACCAAGACAAGAGAACTCTCGGTCAAGAAGGCTACATAGCATAGTAGAGGAGCACTCTCTTACTTTTTTTCTATGGGAGTAAGAGCTTGAGGTCAAAATCAACAAGGCCTTAACCTAGCATTGTGGAGGTTCTTTGTGAGTATGGACATGGAGTTATTGACAAGTTGTTCGGTAAGGCATTAGGACTTAGAAGGGAGTTAGTGGAGTCAGACACATAATCGACAAGGTGGAGGTTGGCTTACCCAACTTAGTTGGAGCATGAGCAGCATGCCCATAGTGAAGAAGTTGCCTAAAGATCGAGAATGGATCATAAGGATAATAGGGTTTGTCCCAAGGTGCAAGAAGAATATTGCCCTAAGTCATGCACCTAGGAAACTGATTTTGTAGTCTTAGTGGTTGTCAGACTAGAAGTGGTCATGGGCATGGTTAAGTCAAAGCCATCCCAAGAACAAGTCCCCAATATCAGTTGCCACAAGTATATGACCTAGTACACCAGAGCAGCATTTCATGTTTTACCTCTGCTAGTTAAGTGGTCGGGGTTGGCAACCACTATACAGGGACAACACTTGACTGGTAGTAGTAATAGACTCACGGGTAGGTTGAGGCTAGTGCAAAGAAAGTTCCTAACCTTCCATTAGTAGTTTAATTTCTTACTGGTGATTCTGGCATCCAGTTACTGGCATTGTCTTGTTCGGCATGTTGAGTAGTTTTGTTGAATAGAGTTAAGGGTGAACCCGAGTGCATTAGTACCCAAAAAAATGCACTAAATGTTAGGGTGATACCCAAGGCCTAGGACCCACTTGCTATTGCGTAAAACCATATAAATGGAGGCTTGAATGCCTTAGATTGGAAGTGTTCTAAGGTTCTATAGGCTACATTCTTTTGTAAGTTAGCTTGGCTGGCATAGTTAACATCAATAGTTGGCTAAGTAATTGGATGAGTTCCTTAAAGTATGTGAGCAACAGACCAATCCCACAAGGCACCAATAAGGTAAGTAGGTAAGATTTGAATTTTTATTTCTAAGCATGTTTTGCAGATGGAAGCTACAAAGGAAACAAGAAGCAAGAAACTCATTCATAGGGTAAATGAAAGGATAGTATTATTCGTTCATTCGTTGTATACCATAGTCTATAGCCATTAGAAGCAATGTAGTTACTAAGGGTTGGTCTCTACTACCCAGTGGTAGTAAGAAAACCTAAGCAATAGGAATGACTGCCATGGACCAAGGGATAATATATGATTTGTAGTCATCATCCCGAGGTTAAGTGGAGTTGAGGGCCACCAAGATGACTTTTAGGAGAAAGGTTATCAACTAGTGAGGCTAGTTTAGTAAGTAAAGGACTAAGTCTAAGATGGAGCCGAGAAACTTGTGGTAGCTTTCAATTGCCTTTTTTGTGCTAGTAAGTTAATGGAAATTTGAACCATTGGCCTGAAATGACCAGGTGATGCTAGGAGGAGTAAGCTTTCCCTAGACCCTTCGGGGTAAAGTTTGGTAGGCCCGTGTAGAAGATTTGACTATGACCGGTCAAGAGACAGATTAAGATGGCCGTAGTGGAATGTCCCACCTAGCTAGGTGATACACTTAGTAGTTTGAAAGTCCCAAGTAAGTATAGGTACAGTTGTGCTCAAGTAGTTGTGTTTTTTACTGTAGTAATTATTGGCATTCTTCAGAGTACAGGAAAGTCAAAGGATAAAACCATAGTCAGAGTTGGTCGAGTTAAGCTAGTCAAGATCCCAAAGTGCGTGTGAGTTTTATTAGACCCTAGTGCCTCATAAGGAAGGGCTAGTGACTTATGAGACTAGATAATGGGCTAGCAGGAAAGGCTGACAACTCAAAGGTATAGTACTAACCCTAAGATGCATAGGAAATGCTTAAATGCACTAGGTAGAGTTGTAACAGATGAGCCACCGAAGGAGTTTCCAATGCCTAGCCACCTCCGGATAATGAACCAAGTAAAGTGGTGAAGTAAGTTCTTCCACCTAGGAAAATGATGTTAATGAGACAAATTGCATCCATACATCATCCCAACAAGAGCTTGGCATGGTGTATTTCCTGGTATGCTAGTTAATGATCACCAAAAAGTCCCAAGGTACTTTGGTAGCAGTGAAGGGCCGAGTTGCCTAAAAAATGAAGACTTAGTATGAAGGCTTCAAGCACCAAGGATAACCTGAGTAAAGTGGCCAAAGCATCAAAGACCCATACTCTAGGGTGTGCCAAGACTTACAACTCATGGTATACCATTCAATCAGAAAAGCCCTAAAGTATAGTGGAGCATGGAGCAGAGTATGCCTTAGGTGCTAGGATTGTGTTATGGCAACGCCATAATACACTATTGACACACTTAGGCTAATGGTGAAGAACCATCAGTGCTAGAGTTAGTGGACAAGTTTCGTACTTGTTACCTTGCACTGAGAGGTTTTCGTAAAGGGAAATTGGGTGTTTGACCTAGGTTAAGACTTCTAAAGTGCAAGTGTTAGTGGACAAGTTTTAAACTTGTTAAGCTAACTTGCACTAGGAGGTTTGGTGCCAAGGGAAGTAAGGAGAAATTGTTGCCCACCGGACTTATCAAAACAAAGTTGAGTTATTTGAGTTCCTTCAGCAATGTTTGTATGTCTTGGATAGTGATCTACCATACCATAGTCTTCAAAGTGAAGTAGCAATAAGGTGCTTTTAGACCGAGCAAGGTTAGGCAAGGTGGGGAGTAGTGAGCAATGTAGTTAAGGTTGTCGTACGGATGAGCACAAAGTATAGCATTGACTATAGTACCTATACAGGTGAGGGCCCAACTTGAACGCCAAAGGGCATTAGTTAAGCAAGTTGGGTAGGTGAGCATCAAGTGTGTAGTTGTGAAGTTGACACCCTTTTCTAGGTTTGGTTGAGATATGAAAGCACCATATCCTAGGTTTCATCTTAAGGTAGAGACATCCAATTCAGAAGACCAAATTCTCCAAGGTGGGGAGAATGTTACGGCTTCTAGGTAGCAGACATTCAATGGCCATGTGAGACTTGCCAAACAAGCCAAGATCCCTAGTTTAATGCCTCAATTAGCTTGAATAAACAAGTCAAGCAAGTGTCCAAAAGGATAGAAGGTTCCTAGTTCAGTTTGGCACCTAAGTGTCACCAGGGGCAAAATGGTCATTTTGTACCCTGAGGTGATAGGTTTAGAATTTAAGATCATAAGCTGTTCTTTTGGACCCTAGAAACCAAGCAATTGGACTAAATTGCCAAGTCTTATTGCAGTATTTGAGTATAGTGTCTTTTTGGCAAAATTAAATAAGTTGAAGGCCTAAAGTGATAAGTTAGGCTTTTAAACCGTTTTCAAGGATTTGGAAGCTACTATTCATCATCTTCAACCACCCATTTTCGTAGCTCTCCCTTTCCTTGCAAATTCTATAGCAAAAACTTCAATTTCTCTTTAATTCTTTGTGCAAATCAAAGCCCCATGAGGGATCTATGCATGAAAAGGCTTCCTCTTGCAAAGATTTTGTGTGTTGAGCTTAGGATGGAATTTTCTATGCTTAGGAGCTTAGGTAACATTTTTCCCTCTTTGTTCTTGAGTTGTTCTTAGTTTCTTGAGCTCCCATGAGCTTTAGTTTAGCTTGGTTGAGCTTAATTTGGTGCATTGTATGTTGAATTTGCTTGGAACTGTAGGACACTCAAGTGGAGCCTTTGTTGCTTGGTGTGGATTCTTGATTCTTGCATGTTCTTCACAAATAAGGTAAGGGATTTAGTTATCACATTCATATGATGCATGTCTTAATTGCTTGAATGTTGGTTTCAAGTAGTTTGGAAGATATGCATAGGTCATGGTAGAATTTGCTTGTGATGGACTAGTGGCAATCAAGCTCTTGGGTAGTGTAATTAAGCCCTTAATTCTTGGTTAGTTTGGCATGGTAATGGCCTATTGTAGTTTTCTTCGAGTTTTGGAACTTGTGCAGGCTTGCCTTAGATGTTTGGAAGGTGTTTGATGCCCCCAAGGTGTCTATGGACACTAGGTGTAGCAGCAAGGCACATCTAATACCCAAAAGTTGTAGTCATTGGCACCACATCGCCATTTCCTGTGACATGTCACCAAGACCCCGAAAGCATTGACATAATATAGTATTTTTGGCATAAATATTTGCTCGAGTGTCCAATTGAGGTGATTCAATATTCCATATGAAGCTAAGAGAAAGATCTACAATTTCATGCATTTTTCCAGGACTAAATAGTCCAAGGTAAGATGGTATTTCAGATGGAAGTGAAGGCATTATGACAAAGGAAAATGAGTTTAGTTGGATGACTAGCATTGGTGAACTACTATGACTACAATATCTTGCCATCAGTATAATGAAGGATGGAAGATAATTTGGAAGATGTTTCATGTACTACAATAAGGTCATTAGGAAGGTCAAGGGGGTTTAATGCTACTGGTGGTCTAGTTGAAGGCTTAAAGCTTAGGACACCAATGAGAAACCCCTGTGTATATGTTGAGTCTTACCATAATAGTGTGAACCAAGTAATGGTAGATAGTGGAGCAGGATGGATGAAGGCTTAGTGCACTTATGGCCTAGCCAAGTTGTGCTTGAGGCACAAGTAAAAGCTTAGTGCAAACTTGGTAGGATAAATGCAGAGGCTTAGTATGTAAAGGCTCTCCTAGTGTTTCCTCTACATTAAATGTTGATGTAAGTAAATCCTAAGTTATTTCCCTCAGATAAGTTTTATTAAGCAAGGAAAACAAGCAAATGAAGGTTAAATTGAGTTCCAAAGAGTAATTGGCACCAAGGGGCAAAAAAGGCAAATTGGTAATTTTAGCCCACGTCAGTGGCATGACCTTAATTTCAGTAAAATTAGGTTCATGCAAATTTTTTGAACTACTTGATTTAAGACCATAAGTGTTTATAGCCATTTGGACCAAAAATGGAAGTTAAGGGTGAAAAATGCACTAAGTGAGAAATTAAGCTATTATGTCTTATAATGGCTTAAGTGGCCTAAGGGAAAAGTGTTTGGGTAATACAAACCTTTCTTTGGGATCAAGGAGTGATGGTGTGGGGAGTGTTTAAGTGGCCTAAGTGATTCAAAGTTAAGTTTGAGGGCCAAAGTGTCAAGTGGAAAAAAGGTTAGCTATATAAGTGGAGGAGATGACACTATTCATCATCTTCCCCATTTTCCATTTTCCTAGCTCTCTTACCTCCACAGCCCTCTACGTCCAAACCTCCCAAATCACTCAAGTTTCCATGGAAATCGAAGGTCCCAAAGCCATCCCAACAAGCCCTTAACTCATTTTTGGTGGAATTGGTGCATTTTGAGTTGTTCTTGCAAGTTTTTGGTTCAAACCCAAAGGTAAACATCTTTGATCCTTATGGGTTAGTTTTGAACTTGTTAAATGGTTAGAAATGGTCTTAACTTTGTACTATTGGTGTCCAATTTGGTTAATTTCAAGCTTGGAACTCAAAGGAACTCGTTGGAGCTTGAATGTGCTCATTGCTTGTTTCTTGCTTTCAAGATGATTTGAGGTAAGGGATTTAAGTTAATTCAGCTCCAATAATTGATAAAAATGTAGTATTATGAGTAGGAATGAAGTAGAAACAAGACCCATGTGAATTAGCCTTTGGATAGGAAGGTTTGAGCATGTTTTGTGCAAGTTCGCACGCTGTCACGCAATGCTGTAATGCATTCGTGACATGTCTCCGTTGGTGACACAATTTGGTGACGTGAACTGGAGACGTGTTGCCATTAGATGTCAAGATTCTAGAGTGTTCACGCCTTTGGTGACGTGTCTTCGACGGCGCCTCCAAGGCATTAGTCCCTCAAGCTTGGGGCATCCTAAAAATGTCTCAAACTCTTGGTTATCATCCCTAGGCTAATTTAAGATGTTCTATAGCCTCAATTGGGTCTAGAACTCATTCCTAAGTTGGGAATTATGAGTTGTTTAGGTGGTAGCTAAGTGGTGTGGTTAAGGAAGGGTAAGTAATGGTGGCTAAAGGGGTTAAAGTGCTTAAATTGCTAAGGCAACACTAAGGGATTAAGGTAGGTTTCAGATTATTTGTTGGGCAAGTGGAAGGTCATAGACCTTTGGGAAATAAAAAGGAAACCTAAGAGGATCCCAACCAAACTTTATGGTTTGGTAAGTAAGCCACTACGGAACCCTGAGCTAAGCTTGAAGAGCTTGGTAAGTTCAACCACATAAGGCAGCTAGCCTGCACAACAAGTGAAGGGAAGAGGCGAGTAAAGAGGGAGTAAGCAGTGACTTTCTCTAAGTAGCCCATCAAGGTAGGCAAGGTTTGAGTAAGTGACAACTTACTCTAAGGCGCCCGTAAGAGGACTTCATGGGGTTAGTTAAGTGCTAGCATAGAATACGAGGGCCAGTATTCAAGTACCCCAGCCGTAAGAGCTCACGGCAAGTCTAGCACCTATGGGTGCAAGGAAGTCCGAGGTGCATGTGCATGCGCATATTTCATCCATCTATCCTTCCATCCATCCATTCATCATTTGCATTATTTGTTGTTCTTTTCTTGTTTCTGATTATGCTGGTTGCTTACTTGTTTTGTTTGCATTTTATATATATGCATATATTTTGTATGCTTGCATTATTTTTTCTCACAGGTACTAAATCCCTTACTGAGTACTTTAGAGTACTCACCCCTTAAGTGTTGTGCAGGTATTAAGTGGACTAGTCGAGCTTAACAGTTGGTAAGAGGTAGCTATTAAAGCTTAGTTTTATTGGTTTAAAGGTATTCTCTAAGTAGGAAACTCCAAGTATCTAAGTTACTTATCAAATAAGCTAGTACTGACCAAAGTGTTTTGCTGTACAGTTTGAGGCTAAGTGAGTACAAGGAAAGTGTGCCTCATCACTTGAAGCTAGCTTGCTTGGGTGAAGAGCTAAGGATGGATCTTAGTATATATGAGCTACTTCTTTTATATGTATGGTAATTTCATACATAGATTGCCTCTACTAGTGTCCATTGGTGTGTATAACACTAGGGTTACATTTGGGTGCATATGAGTTTGAGATGTATGCACATAGTTGTTACTTGAAGTTAAAGCAACTAAAGTTTTATGTCTTGGCTTGTTTTGAATTATGTTTTTGTTAATTGCCGTGACACTATTTTCAATGATATTTTAATTTAATTGTTATCACATAGCCAGGACAATGAATGCATATTTCCTATGCAAGGTAGGCTAACTAGTTGCATATAAAGATTTAAGATATTTCACGAGTAATAACTAGCCAAATATAACCTAAGTGGGATTATAGGTCCAAAAGATCCTACTAGTGTTAGCAATTTAGGGCACTGGGGCCCTATTCCACCACAGTTGGTATTAGAGTAGGTCAATGGTCCTAGTAGAGGCAATAAGTGACTAAGATCCAAGTGTGTCCTTATGCTAAGATTGGTTAGTACTGCTTCTAAGTGCTGTTGGAGTTGTTTTCTAGCTTTGGTTGTAGGTATATCAGCGGATACCCGATAAGGTTCTGAAATTGGGGCAAAGGACTAAGCAAAGGTCTAAGTGGCTCTATTGAATTAGCCGTAGGAAGGTGGTGATTTTGTTGTCAATCCCAGTAGCACAATGGTGTGAGTAGCCCAAGGAGCATGCTCGACCCTCTAAGGAGTGGAGATCGTGGTTCATCCTTGATGGGTAAGGGTTGAAGGGTGCTAAGGCCTACTAGTACACTGAGACCGAGGGAGGAAATCCCCACCCTAAGGGCAAGACCAAGCTTAAGGAATGTCTACAGTTATATGGATAAGGGCAGAGTTTGACAAGCAGTCAAAAAGCCCCAGGGTAATGGCCAAGGAGCACTAAGTTATTAAGGGTGCACTAAGGCCAAGTGAACCATCATTGACTAAGAGCAAGGGCGACATGGATACCAAAAGAACAATAGACCATGGGATAAGGGCTACGGTGCACTAGAACCATGTGTGCACCCAGGCCAAGAGAGTAACATCTCCACCCTAAGGTAAGTTGAGGCCGAAGCAAAGCTCAGGTAAGAATCAGTTCGGTTGGAGTCCATGGAACCCAAGGAAGAACATCACGAACCAAAAAAGGGGGCTATGAGCTAAGTGCATTGAATCAAGGAAGGTAAAGGACCAAGGGCATGAATATGCTCAAGGTTAAGGCCTGAACAAGGCTAAGGTCAAGAATGCCTTAATCACCAGGAAAGCACTGCCAGTGCTCATAGACAACCAGGTAGATTTATTCAGACCAATTGATTGGTCAAGGAGCTAACAAAAAATAGAGGTACCTTTAAGTTTACTGCATAGTAGTAAGTAGTTTTCTTGTTTAAACTGCTATGTCTGTGGTTGTGACTAGCCTACCTAGAAAACTAGGATTACGGGTGAGGTGTGGGTATGAGAACCCATAAGAGCTTGAGAAGGGCAAGTTTTATTTAGACCCTTAAAGTGGTTAAGGTTTTCCCTAGAAGCTTAAGGGTAGCAAATATGCAGTGCTCGATCGTTGTGGTTTATTGATTGGTGCGCAATGCTTAGGAAGAGGATTGGTTAAAGGGCATAAGGGCTGACTTAACTACGCCGGTCATGAGTGACCCTTGGAAATATTCTAAGGGTAAGAGTGACTCGCACAGAAGAGTCTGTAGGTCATGCCATGAGTTAAGCCTTAAGTGATTAAACTTGTGCCTGTGGTGTAACGAGTACTTTGTGCACTATAGGAACAGTTTAAGGGAGGACAACTCTACGATAGTTATGGCTGGTCCAATTCTGAAAAGTGTTGCACACTAGTTTCAAAGGGTTACCAAGTAAAGCGAGATTGGATTCTCTAAGAACCCGTAACTAAGGTAAGAGGGCTTATAAAGCCAAGAGTTAACTTCAGGAACCTGAAGTTGCGAGTGAAGAAAAGCAAGTGGTACACTAAGGACTCACAGTAATTGTGAGCAGTTGGTTAAGTGAAGGTTGAGAACCATAACTTACAGGTCTTAAACTGTGAAGTTCTCTTTAAGGGTGTGGTTCCTTAAAGAGGGGAGTTCATTGATTTTGGTAAGTTGGTTGAGGTACAAGAGTTAACCTAAGCCTTAAAGACCAAAGGGGTAATATTTGGATCCCTCAGGAACTACAACCTGAAATGGGAGTGTAAGAAGGAACCATGAAAGCACCATTAGCCAAGTGGCTTTAAGGACAACTTAAGTGAGTAAAAAGAATTTGTCCTAAACAGTTTTAGAACCTGGACCTATAGCTAATAAGAACACCCATGGAGACATAATGAACTTCAAGTAGTACACTTATGCATTGCATTTTGTTATGGTCTGTGATGACCTAAGGCTGCTCAAGGAGAATAAAGGTGAATTGAGCAGTGTTCTCGATGGTAAATGAGTTCATTCATTCTGATAGTGGGAGCATTTTGTGAGTTCAATGGAGCTAACAAAGCTTTAAGCTAAAAGGTTAAGAGTACGGACCTAAGTTAACCCTAAAAGTTCATAAAGAAAAGGGACCCTAAGGTCTGAAGTCTACTCCATTATCGAAGGGTCTCAAATGAATCAGGAAGAATCGACATTGGTATTGTTGGGTGTGAATGTTGAGTTAAGGCCTTAAATATAAAGAAGCTCAAGATGGAGCTAAGTGTAAGTAGAGGTAATATCCTCATTAGTGATTCAACGCAACCAAAGTTGAGGTTGTTGGAAAATTTAGTGAACTTGCTAAGCCTAAGAAATTTATGGGATTCTTTATTTTCCTAAGGGGTAAGGTGAGAGGTTACCTAAGTGCTTTAAGAGTCGAAGTGGGGTTAGTTCATGGCTAAGAAAGACTCTTGAAGAAGTAGGTAGCCAAAAAAAGAACCAAAACCCTAAAGTAAAATTGTTGAAGCTAAGGTAGTTGGAGCTGCCTAATGAGTCCCTAAGTTGAGTTGCTAAATGATGGCCTTGAATCACTAAGAGCCCATGAGAATGACTCATACTGAAAGCTCTAGTAAATCTTATTATTCAAATAGACTTCAAGTGCTTAAGTGAAATACGGGCCAAAAGGGGGCCAAGTAAGACTTCCTTGGGCATAAGAAGGTTGTAGGTCTCAGTTAAGCCTAAGGGTGCGCACACTATGGGTTATGGGTGTGTAAATCACACTAAGTAATCATGGTGATTAGTGCATAAGGATGGGGTAGTAAGGCAATGACCTAAGAATGTGCCTAAGTATAAGGAAGTAAGGTATAGGTACCAAAATGGCCTCAACTAAGGAATAAGATTTGTAAGTCTCATTCAAACACATTTGTGTGTTGGGAGCACTCATGGTGGGTTGTGTTAACCTAATGGGTAAAGGGTGTTAAGAAATACCCCTATGGATTCCATGAGAAACCAAGATAAGCATAAGGGAAAATGGCAAATGCTACGTCGGAATCAAGCAAACTAAGATTTCTAAGAAGGCCAAGGGTGTGGCATAAGTTGTGGGACACAATGTGTACCCAAGAGTAAGAGCTAAGAGAGGACCATGAAAGGTTGAATGCCAAGAGACCTAAGGGCTTCCTAAGAAAAGTTAAGAAGGGCCGTGGAGCCAAAGAGAACTCAATGCCAAGTATACACCTAAAGTGGCCAAGTAATCGAGCTAAGGCATAAGGGTCACAGTAGTAATATGATGGAGGCGGTATACAGTATTTAAAGCACCTAAGCAAGTTCATCAGTGGTGCTAATGATTAGTCTTTAGTAATTTAAAGAGACCTAGGAAAAGGATGCAATGGCGTGGAATACCCCATCGTCAGAAAAGGCCAAGCTAATTAAGGAATGACTCCTAGGTATTAAAGAGTGAAGAAGCATGCTAAGGGTGTCTTAAGAATTAAGGGCCAAAGAATGGCTAAGTGACTGAAAGTAGTCAAGGACCCAAGCATGTTAGTGATTACCTAGAAGAGTCAAGTGTAGAAGAGTTGGGTAGTCTATGGTACACCTAAGGACACCTGAAGAATGTAAAGCTTTTATGAACTAAGGCACCTATACCATGAAAAGTGTGACAAGTTTACGAGTGCCTAAAATGGCTAAGGAACCCTAAGGTAGTAAGTGTAAATAGCTACCTAAGAAAGTTAAGGGTAAATCACCAAAAAAGGGTGCTATACTTAAGGTGCTAAAAGGCAGTGATGCAAAGAGCGCTAAGTGGTGGTAACTGAGAAACACGTAAGTAGGGCTAGAAAGCCTAAGTAAGGTGTAACAGTTCCACCAAGGGTAATGGTTCAAGTAGGAGACTAAATACTACTAATGGTACCCCCAAGCTAGAAGATGGCCAAAAAATGAGCTAGTAACTCTAGTTTGTATAGGCTTAAGTAAAAATTGGGAGTATAGGGATGTGCCTTGTGAACCAAGGTAAGGTGTCCATCCCATAAGTAATGTCTCCAAGGAAGGGTCTCCTAAGGAGTACCTTAAGTAGTTTCTTGACCAACAAGTCAAGAAGCTAAGTACTGAAATGAGCTTGTGGTTAAGGAGCTATGGGCAACCATAATAAGGAAAAGACCATGAGTAACAGAACTAAGCATGATGTAAAAGGATTATCATCCAAGTGTTGTGCTCGGTTAATAATCAAAATTTGGAGGACCAAATTTCTTATGGTGGGGAGAATGTAAACGCTCTCATAGTATTTCCTCTACATTAAATCTTAAGGAAAGTAAATCCCAAGTTATTTCCCTAAGATAAGTTATATTAAGCAAGGAAAACAAGCTAATTAAGGTTAAATTGAGTTCCAAATAGTAATTGGCACCTAAGGGGCAAAAAGGGCAAATTGGTAATTTTAGCCCAAGTCAGTGGCATGACCATAATTTCAATAAAATGAGGTTCATGCAAGTGTTTTGAACTACTTGATTTAAGCCCATAAGTGTTTATAGCCATTTGGACCAAAAATGGAAGTTTAAGGGTGAAAAATGCACTAAGTGAGAAATTAAGCTATTATGTCTTATAATGGGTTAAGTGGCCTAAGGGCAAAGTGTTTGGGCAAGAAAAACCTTTCTTTGGGACCAAGGAGTGATGGTGTGGGTAGTATTTAAGTGGCCTAAGTGATTCAAAGTTAAGTTTGAGGGCCAAAGTGTCAAGTGGAAAAAAGATGACACTATTCATCATCTCCCCCATTTGCCATTCTCCTAGCTCTCTTACCTCCACAGCTCTCCACCTCCAAACCTCCCAAATCACTCAAGTTTCCATGGAAATCAAAGGTCCCAAAGCCATGCCAACAAGCCATTAACTCATTTTTTGTGGAATTGGTTCATTTGGAGTTGTTCTTGCAAGGTTTTGGTTCAAACCCAAAGGTAAACGTATTTTATCCTTATGGGTTAGTTCTAAACTTGTTAAATGGTTAGAAATGGTCTTAACTTCGTACTCTTGGTGTCCAATTTGGTTGTTTTCACGCTTCGAACTAAAAAGAACTCATTACAACTCGAATGTGCTCATTGCTTATTTCTTGCTTTCAAGATCATTTGAGGTAAGGGATTTAAGTTAGTTCAGCTCCAATAATGCATATAAACATAGTATTATGAGTGGGAATGAAGTAGAAACAAGACCCATGTGAATTGGCCTTGGGATAGGAAGGTTTGAGCAAGTTTCTTGCAAGTTTGCACACTGTCGCACAATGCTGTAATGCATTGGTGATGCGTCTCCGTTGGCAACGCGAACTGGAGACGCGTCGCCATTAGATGTCAGGATTCCATACCATTGATTCCTTTGGCGATGCATCTCTGATGGCACCTCCAAGGCATTAGTCCCTCAAGCTCGGGGCATCCTAAGAATATCTTAAACTCTTGGTTATCTTCCCTAAGCTAATTTAAGATGTTCTGTAGCCTCAATTGGGTCTAGAACTCATTCCTAGGTTGGGAATTATGCATTATCTAGGTGGTAGCTAAGTGGTGTGGTTAAGGAAGGGTAAGTATATTAGTGTTGTGCCCAAAAGCCAATTATGAGATGATTGCATTTTTTGCACATTGAGTCATGATATTTTATTAAGGCATTAATCCAACAATTATGTTTGTTGTTTTGTTTCTGCATAACGTAATAAACATAATTGTAACCCAAAATAATGATATTCTCAAACATCCCTAGTCTAGTATTATTGTGGAGCGGGTTGCAATAATACATAACGACTAGCATATGTGGAGACTAATATGATATATGTAGTCTACATATGGGTACAAGTTAGAGAACTTGTGTAATGGACCGACCCACCATGAGAACACTACATGGACCGTTATATGAGTGTCATAAGTGATTCTCATAGTGATCATGGTATATGTAGTCCTTCGACCTAAGATCATTAAGGTTCCCTAAATGTGAGTCACATACTTTGATACTTTCCTTTGTTGCTCGTAACTAAGTGAACTTGAAGAAGGTCAGTGGGTATGTCACATATCATGCGGAGGGATTTGTATGATGAAGATGGGATTTGTCCCTCTTATGTAACGGGATTGATATCTTCGGGCCCCTTCATAGAGTGAGACTTAGAAAATGCATGGCCATGCTCGGATGAGTTGATATACGATATCAATGTCATCAGCTTAAGTTAGTCTACTCGGTAATCAAGAAACCAAAGATTGGGCTATATGAGAGTGACACATTCCATGTCTCGTGCTTAGTCTTGATATCTTGGACAAAGGGATAATGGCATATATCGGTGATGATCATAAAGGTTTAGTCGAATCACCGACAATCTTGTCACTTGGGTAGCAATGATGTGTTGCTAGACACCGCTCATTGATTATGATCATAAATGTGATTTATCTTCATTGCCAACGTGGCTTATTGGGTCACACACATAGAGCTATTTGGATCATTATAGTACATGGCCTAATTATTTGGGTTATGGTTCAACTTTAATTTCGTATTAATAATGGGCCCAAGAGTTGAGCCATTATTAAGCCTAAAATTAAAGCCTAATTGGATTAGGGCTTTGAAACCCATTAGGCCTGGAAGTTGAGTCTCACTATAAATACAACTTTTAGTGAAAATTCACAGGACTCCTTGCCCTAGCCTCCCAAAAGGATAGCCGCACTCTTCTCTTGCAATTCCTTGGAGGACGCAAGCTAGCACTGCGAGCGCAAGAGAAACGCATCTTCCAAGACATGGTGGAAGCGTGGTGATCCCGATAGGCTCGTGTGGATACCATAGAGAGCTTGAACACGTCAACTATTCAGGTTTTTTTATTCGACTCTACAGTTGAGTGAGAGATCTCAATCGAAAATTAGGTATGAAAATTTTTGAACACCCGGTTTATCCCATTTCACTTGGATCCTGGAGGGTTTCGGTTAAATTCCACTGCGCTGTTTGGCTCTCGGAAACCAACAAAGTAATGGTGGCTAAAGGGGTTAAAGTGCTTAAGTTGCTAAGCTAACACTAAGGCGATTAAGGTAGGTTTCAGATTATTTGTTGGCCAAGTGGAAGGTCATAGACCTTTAGGCAATAAAAAGGAAACCTAAGAGGATCCCAACCAAACTTTATGGTTTGGTAAGTAAGCCACTAAGGAGCCCTAAGGTAAGCTCGAAGAGCTTGGTAAGTTGAACCACATAGGGCAGTTAGCCTGCACAATAAGTTAAGGGAAGAGATGGGTAAAGAGGGAGTAAGTGCTGACTTCGTCTAAGTAGCCCATCAACGCAGGCAAGGTTTGAGTAAGTGACAACTTACTCTAAATTGCCCGTAAGAGCACTTCATGGGATTAGTTAAGTGCTAGCATAGGATATAAGGGCCAATATCCAAGTACCCTAGCCGTAAGAGCTCACGGAAAGTCTAGCACATGCGGGTGTAAGGAAGTCCAAGGTGCATATGCATCCGCATATTTTATCCATCAATCCATCCATCCATCATTTGCATTATGTTTTGTTCTTTTCTTATTTCTGATTATGCTGGTTGCTTACTTGTTTTGTTTGCATTTTATATATTTGCATACATTTTGTATGCTTCCATTGTTTTTCCCTGCAGGTACTAAATCCCTTACTAAGTACTTTAGAGTACTCACCCCTTAAGTGTTGTGCAAGTATTAAGGTGACTAGTCATGCTTAACAGTTGGTAAGAGGCGGCTGGTAAAGCTTAGTTTTATTGGTTTAAGGGTATTCTCTAAGTAAGAAAGTCTAAGTATCTAAGTTACTTATGAAATAAGCTAGTATTGACCAAAGTGTTTGCCTTACAGTTTGAGGCTAAGTGAGTACAAGGAAAGTGTGCCTCATCACTTGAAGCTAGCTTGCTTGGGTGAAGAGCTAAGGATGGATCTTAGTATATATGAGCTGCTTCTTTTATATGTATGGTAATTTCATACATAGATTGCCTCTACTAGTGTCCATTGGTGTGTATAACACTAGGGTTACATTTGGGTGCATATGAGTTTGAGATGTATGCACATAGTTGTTACTTGAAGTTAAAGCAACTAAAGTTTTATGTCTTGGCTTGTCTTGAATTATGTTTTCCTTAATTTCCGTGGCACTATTTTCAATGATATTTTAATTTAATTGTTATCGCATGGCCAGGACAATGCATGCATATTTCCTATGTAGGGTGGGCTAAGTAACTAGTTGCATGTAAAGATTTAAGATACTTCACGAGTAATAACTAGCCAACAGTAACCTAAGTGGGATTATAGTTCCCAAAGAGCCTACCAGTGTTAGCCATTTAGGGCGCTGGGGCCTTGTTCTGCCACATAGTACGTTGGTGGTCTAGGTGAGCTCATCAAATTAGTGCTAATTCATTTTTATTCGAACATCATTATTAAAACAATTGAACAACAAGGTGTAGACATGTGAACAGTATAATTGAACTTAGTTCAACAAAAATTTTTAGTAAAGGTGAAATGGGACGATTCAATAAAAGGACTATTACTAGCAATGCCTACTTTTATTACAAAGTCATGCTAGTGATAAACCTATTTTTGAAGTCATTGTGGTGACACAACAATAATGTTGTAGGAATTTTGATTCTTTCAATCTGCATCCTCACCATTGGGCCAAGATTACTCATCAACATTTTCTCATCATATAATTCCATGTGCCTCATCAATAATATGGCATAATCTGTCTCATTTGTGCAATACTCATTTTCTTGTCATACTTGTTCATTTGAGTTTTCCAGTCAAGGGCAGCATGGTGAGGTTAGAAATGTTTCAAATTGTTGGCACAATTTTGGTTGCTGAACTCTATAAAGTACTAAATCATTACAACCTGCTGTAGATGAAAAATAATATTTTTAATTTTATGAGCAAAAAAAAGGGAGCAGGGTCTAGAAATTATTAGTGTTACATTAAGGGCTTATCGGCATTTGTGAAGTTGAAGGCAAGCATGAAAAGATGATGGTAGACAAGGCATGGAATGATTATCTAACACCAAAACTAAAAGGTTCAAACAAGATTATATGAATCTGCTAACATAACCCACCTAAATTCTTTGAATCTTACCATGTACTTATTAAGTGAGCCAATGCCATTTGCTTTAATTGTTGGTTTGAGATCCTCAAGACCCTTTCCAACAACATAATTGCGGATTTCCTTTTCACTTCTCCAGAAATTTCTTGCCCTTTTGACAAATTCATTTGTTTTATGAAGATTTTTTTATAAAAATGTAATATGTAAAACAAAAGAAATATTGTATGTTATAATAGTACATATATCTAATACTGCAAATATGAATTTGTAATTTGACATTTAGTACTGACACACAACAAAGTAGACTGATAAAAAGACTTTCTTTGGGATTGGATGTGATCTCTCTTTGTAATTCAGCAATTTAGGCCAAGCATTAACTACAATAGCCACAATATATGTGTCCTTATTGAGAGTCTCTGAATGGCAGCATTGAAGTGTCTGGCAAGTTAAAAGTGAGCATAGTTCGAGTTGGTTTGGTTTTATGGTAGAACTGAACCAGCCTAAAATTGCCCTAGTTCTGAAATTTTTCTACCCAACCTGAGAACCGAGAGCCAAACATAACCAGAACCATGGTTCTGCAATTTTCAATTCTAGTTCTTGGGTTTTTTTATTTATGCCATATACCTAAAACAACACCAAAATTCAATAAAATTGCATCCATAACTAGTTTACAAAATATTCAATATAATATACAATGAAATCATCATTTAAATACATGTACTTAGCCACATTCAAAAGACTTTAACATGTTGTTACCAATATGGTTCAAAAGAGTTGCTTGTAGAGTATATTCCATCTCAACCAATTTATTTGCCTCCAGTAATTCCAACATTGGCATGACATTCAACTTAGAAAGCTAAGCCTTTAAGACCATTTCTTCAGTATCAAAACCTAAAATATGTTAATGTCATGAATTTCTAGTTTCACGTGGCCCATAAATGAAAAAACATGAGGATTGTGTCAGAGAGAGTAGTCTGGAGTAGAAAGATCAAAAATAAAATGACCCAAGAGTAATCGGTCTAAGAAGTGAAGTGATTCAAGTGAATATGGAGAAATTTCATGAAAGATCCCACAATTTCCATGTTATTTCAATTTAGGACATCAGTTTAGGGGTTTAATGTAAAAACACAAGATAGCCAACATAATTCTTCATTGAAATACATATAAATATTGGTATTTGGGTATTACTATAACTTTTATTATATAATTATATATATACCTCGGGCTTAGTTCCACATTGTGCTAGTTCCATATGGAACCAGAACCACCCAAAAACCATCGGTTTTCGTATATGTGGAACCAACCATGACCCAAAGTCCATTTCTATCCGACATAATAGGGGTGGTTCAAGTTGGGTTTTCACCCCTGTGGCAAGTTATTTTGACCTGGTCTTTCTCAAGGTTGTTTAGATTACAATCAGTATCATTATTTGAAGAAGAAAAGTATAGCACAAAACAACACATTCTTTTAAAATGTATAGTAAATATTTTCCTTGTTTTTGGTGTGAAGTGAATTGCAAAGTCCATAGCTTTTAGTTGCTCAGTTTCTAGGTCTTCTCAGGTGGTAATTTTTCCTTAATTTTGGACAAATTCATTTTGGATGAATGAAAGATCTTTTATATGACAATTGGTAGGTGCAAAGCAGGGAGTTTAGTTGGGATGTTGATGATTTGAAGGGCATCCTCAAGTTCTTATAAGGCTACTAGTATGTCAAGCACACTAAAAGCACTTGGTATATTGATTATTTAGAGTAGAACAACACTTTCTTGTGACATGGTTGGTATGTCAATGACATTGAAAGTTGGTGTTGACCTTATAACTGGATCACAATCTAATGATAAAACATCACAAACAACTGGTAAAAACACCATAACCTACTAACAAAAACATCATACAACATAGAATAAAACATCACAAAGTTCTCAAAGAAACATGACAAAGTAGATAGGGGAACACCACAAAGTATTGCACAAAACATGATGTTTAATGACTAAACTTTGTTTGTGCATGCTTAATTTAGGCACTTCACCTTGTTACCAAGATCCTCTTCAACATCTATAACTTCAGGTTGTTGTCTGCTACTACTATCCTCTTGCTACTGAACACAAGATCTTGATATAAAGTAATTTTTTGCACAAGTTTGTCTAATTACTAGATGATAGCTTCTTGATCATGCATAAGCTCATAATGCTTAAATTTAGTTTCCTTAATGTGCTCAGCTTCTTTTTCAACTTCATGTTCTCTTTGAACTTCATGTTTTGATGTAGTTACAAACTGCTTGTCTTGTACACCTTTTTCCTATTCACTACTTACCTTCTGATGTTAAGAGGTTACGTCCCGCTGTTCAGTTGTTACTTCAAAGTGTCCTGTAAGCTTGTCTTGTTCAGAGGATTCCTTCTGTTGTTCATTGTCATGTGTTTACTCTTGACTAGGGCTTTTCAGCTACTCTTTCTATACAACATTATGATACTTGTTCTTGAATTGTGACCAGGCCTTTTCTGTTGCTTGAATAATGTCAATGACAATTGCCTCGAATTCTTCTTTAAGGTCAGTACGAAATGATGATATGTTCAACCTTAAGTTCTATATGATTAAGGATATTTATGTTGGGAATTCCTTGAATGCAAACTTCATGATATTGAAAAGATATTTGTTTGCCTTGTTAGCATTAAATGTTTCACAAAGAACTTCAACGACAACCTCCTCATATCTGTTTAGCAGCTAGCTAGAAGAAGGTTTGCTTGCTATTTTCTTGATATTCTACATACAATTTCAGCAGCATCATTTTCTTTTCTTTTTTCATTTTTCTATCTTGTATTATTCCATAAGTAGGTGCACTACCAACTGGAAAAACACATAAAAGATTGCAAGGTGTTGTATGTATGATCTATTGGTATATTAGCATTAAAATGTTACCACCTCACAAAAATGGGAGAATTACAAGTGTGTCATAATGGCTAAAAACCATTATATTGTGTAATTCTCACAATAGTGATTGAAGTGTGAAAGGTAAAAGGCATGATCAACACCACCTTAAAACTGTTTCACATTGGTAACTTGGCCCCCAAGAAAAGCCTTAAGGATACTTGTTTGTCAAGCAACTTATGGACTTTTTTGTAAGGTTTTGGAAATTCGGGTACTTAATTTTAAAACTCTTAAGAAAGAACTTTGGAAAGTTACGAGAAAGATATGAATGGTATGAAAGTGCTTGATTCCCAGTGGCATCTTCGTTGCATGACATGCTAGAATTGAGAGAGACTTCCGGTCAGAAAGTATCTGCAAGATCTTGAAGAAAGCGGGTTAGGGGCTCCCCGGAGTGTGTTTCTGAGGGAGGAGCCTCCGACGCCCAAGTTAGTGTATTGGAGAAAAGTTGTTTAAGAATAGAGAATATAAAGGAGAGAGTCTCGTGTCCTTTACGCGAGAGCCTCTCGAGTATTTATAGGAGGGTGGAAGGAGAAGGCCATTTTACACAACCTGTTCAGATCAGGACATGTGTTTGGCTAGATCTAATTCATACCTTCAAAGAGACGCATCTCCAGCTGACCATAGGCAATTCCAGCCAGAGGGTAAGGGCATGTGCAAGGCTTCTATCTTAAAGATTCCTCAACTGTATTTGTCGCTTTTCTGTGAGACCCCTTCGAAAGTGTGAGATCCCTTCGAGTAGGGACTTTCCCTGAGGGCTACTGGGGGTGAACGTTACTGGCCTCTTCCCCCTTACTTTCCGAGGCTTGCCCCCTCCCTCAACTGAATACCAAGGTTGGTGACTCTGACCATCGGAGTGATTGTGGTCAAACTTTGGGCCATTCATCCTTAACTCCTCTACTGTCATGTGTTGCTCTGCCCTTTGGTAGAATTATCCAAGGGTGTCAGGGGTATCCTTGGAGAACTTGTAGAAGAGTTATAAGTCCCTCTTGAGTCCCCTGATCATAGCGAGGATTTGGATTTCGGGGCAGAACTCTGGCACACTAAGGGCTTCTCGGTTAAACCTTTTGACGTAGTCCTGAATGGTCTCCCCATTCTTTTGGGCTATGTCAAACATCTAGATGGGAATCTTCATCGTCGGCCTACTTCCGATGAACTATTAGGTGAAGGCAGTGGACAACTCTTGGAAACCCATTATGGTTCTCTTGGGCTAGGGAGTTGTACCACGCGGTTGCCAGCCTCAACAAGGTGACTTCAAAACATTTGCAGAGGGTGGCATCATCAACACCATGCTCCTCCTATATTTCATCAAGTGCTCTTAGGGATCGCTATGCCCTTCATATGTCTCCAGATGCGGTACATGGAAGTCACTAGGCATTGGTGCCTCTACTATCATATGGATGAAGGGGGACTCCTCTCTAGTGAAGGTCTTCGATATCCTTGACCAGACAAGCTTTCGAAAGACCTATTTTTCTACCTTTTCCAACCTCTCTAGGATTTTCTCCATCAGGATGGTAGTACCTTCCTCTCCTTGTTGCTTAACAGCCACAGGCAACAGAGAATGACGTCTTCTTTTCAGCAAGTAACTTCTCTGGCATAGAGATAAAGACTTCTCATCTAGGGATGGACTTTGCCGGTGGGAAGTTCAAGGCTCTTTCAACCCAATTCCCGCAGTGCGACATCCCCGGGATGGTATGTTCTCGGTTGAGGACTCATCATGGGAACCCCTACTTCCAAAGCTCTAACGAGGTGACTTGTGACTTTTCTCTGGACATGGGTCAGGAGAGGGTGCTCTTCCTCTTGGAGGTGCTATTGACCACCTTTGGTCAACTTGTTGTGTCATTTCAGCCATGATAGAACACTGAAAATCACAGAGGAAGCCCATTGTGACCATCAGAGGATGCTCGTTCTTTAGCAGGGAAGTCTCTGCCGCAGGCTGTTCAGCAGGATTAGGACCTTAGGAGTCCCTTGTGCTTTGAACGTCAGGTCTTAACAACAACAACTTGAGAATGGGTTCCCACAGATGGGTCCTAATGATGCCCGGTGGCATCTTCATTGTATGACATGCTGGGCCTTAGAGAGACTTCCAGAAAGAAGGTATCTGCAAGATCTTGAAGAAAGCAAGTTAAGAGCTCCCCGGAGTGTGTTTCTGGGGGAGGAGCCTCTGACACCCAAGTCATTGTATGGGAGAAAAGTTGTTTAAGAATAGAGAGTATAAAGGAGAGAGTCCCATGTCCTTTACCTGGGAGCCTCCCGAGTATTTATAAGAGGGTGGAGGGAGAAGGCCATTTTACACAACTTGTTCAGATCAGGACATGTGTTTGGCTAGATTTGATCTGTACCTTCGGAGATAGGCATCTCCAGCTGGTCACAGGCAGTTCCGGCCATAGGGTAGGGGCATGTACAAGGCTTCTGTGTCAGAGATCCCTCAACTATATTTGTCATTTTGCTGTGAAACCCCTTTGAAAATGTGAGACCCCTTAGGGAGGGACTTTCCCCAACCGCTACTAGGGATAGCCCTTCAAAATGGCGGACCATCTTCACGAGACAATTTCCTCTATCAAGGATAATGGACTTATAAACCTGAGGTTGGTAGCAAGCAAATCCGAGGGTTGCAAGGAGCCTTTTTCCTGGAGTCAGCTATGTGTATTACCGGGTGGTGGAGAGATTTCTCCCAAGGTTGGTGCTATAAAGTCCTGAGGGTGGTGCTAGACTCCTCCGATGGAGAAGGTCTTTGTGGGCAATAGCCCTTCGGCTATCAGTGCTAATAGAGGACCAAATTGCTCATGGAAGACAAGTTTCGAGAAAGAAAACACTAAAGGCATTAAGGACCTAAATGTATTAGTGTAAACCTTAAAGTGTTCAAGCTTTTACCTTAAGTCAAAGGGTAAAGTTGTGGGGTTATCCCACCTAGGGGAGGCTAGCTATGGCTTGTAAATGGGTCAAAAATGTTGGGCACATATGGACTAATGAGTTTCAGACAAAGAAACCATAATTAGTGAGAAGGAAAATGACATAAAGCAAGGTTAAGCTCGTTAAGTGTGTTTTGCGCCCTTAAGCTCATTTATGCCCATTTAAGTGGCCAACTCACTTATCACTCTCCCATTTTTAGCCTCCTCTAGCCCAAGAACATAGCCACACTTCCTCCATAGCCACCACACCTTCAAACTTGCAATTGATTGAATTGAAGGCATAAGGAAGAAATTGGAAGCAAACTAGAGCTATTGCTTGGATACTTCAAGGATCAAGCTTGATTTTTGGCCTACCCACTTTGGTAAGGGTTCTCTTCCTCTCACAGGTTGTTTTCTATATTTTTTAAAAAACCATGGAGCTAGGGCTAAGCTTAGAAGAGAGCCATGAGCTTGATGAACCAAGCTTAGTAAGGGGAGTGCACTTATTCAAGGTTTTGTGACCTAGTGTGAAGTGCACAATGATGGCAGTGAAGTGAGGGTTTCTAGAGCCCAAAGTTAGTAGTAACTAGTGTTAAAATCCTCCTAAGACCAAGCATTAGCTTGAGGAGGGCTGCCATAGTGATTTACTTATGTTTATTGCATGTTTTATGGACTAACCTATGGTTTCTGTTGCTACTGCATTTCATGTGTTTGATGGTTGTGAATGGCTACCGCATTTGGTTGCTATATCTTGTATATATGGATTGTGGTTTTTTGTTTTAGTGTCCTTGGATGCAGGTTTTGATGATGGTTACATTGCCTATTAAATCCAAGTGCTACCCTTACTAAGTTTCTCAATGAAACTTACTCCCCTTAATTCTGTCATTTCAGATCCAGCTGAGAGATCACCTTCAAAATAACCCTTGTGGTTTGAGTTTTGATCTGAATTTTTAGTTACTTAAACTTCCACATATGTCTAGTTGTGATCTGGAAATTTTGGTTATTTTAGGAGCACATTTGGTATTTTAGTGATGGTGCTTATTGTGTTATACAGCAGCCATCCAGTATCCTATTTCTGGAGTCCATTGTGTCTCAGGCACTCCTATAACTTAGGGTGTGTATTTAGCTGGGTTAAGACCATTTTTTAGTGCATGTATTCATGTACATGTATTGTATGTAAAATGGGACAAGTATGTGAACATTTGAGTAATGTTTTGGCTATGTATGTGATGTGGCGCAAAGCTGCCTAAGTGTGAATGATAGGCTGCTTACTTGTAAATTCTGTTTTGGCCACATAAAGTTGCTAGATGGAAGAGCATGTAATTCCTATGTGTATTGGACATGTATGGAATAGCCTTGGAGGGCTTACCTTGTGAATGAAGTCACCAGAATTTTGACTCTGTACTCAAAGTTCTATATCTCCCTGTGTAGAATGAATCTTCATATGAAATTTAGACCAAACCTAGATCACATCTAGAGGTTGAACTAGGATTTTTAATTTATGAATTTTAAGCCCTGTAGCTAAAGATATGATGTTGCAAAGTTGGCTAAGTTACTATTCATTTGGTTAGAATTTTGTAACCAACTTCAGAAATCCATAACTTGGCCCATAGGTGGGCTATTGATGTAAAACCAAATTCCTAGATTTTATTAAAGACTCTATTTGATAATGAATCAAACAAAATAGGGGGTTACTTGGCTAGATTAATACATTTTTTTGGAAGAACTTTCAGGTGCAGTGGCTGGTCACTTACACTTAATAAGATTGCCTAATCTGTGGTAGCCAAGATTAAGACTTGTACTAGTGTCTTCCTTCCTTGCTGCCATGGTGCTCATAAAATTTGAATATTTGTGTAGTGGTTGGACCAATATGCATACACTTACATAATTCCCAAGAGGGCCACTTGGGTATGCACACTAAGGGTATTGTTCTGATGGCCTACAGAACATACCTACCCTGAGAGTTTTAAATGTACAATTTTGGCACCATAACTGGACTTGTCGTGCCCAAACTTGCCCCTGGCCCATCCGGGCCCAAGTTACTTAAAGTATACAGCGGAAGTCTTATTTCACAGAAGGGGCATTTAATTTCTTATTACAACTTAAGGGCACGAACCCCAGGATACTTACTGGTACTAGCTCATTAATTTCTTATTTAAGGTGAAGTTTAGGTGCTCTCAGAAACATGCTAGTACCTATGTGGAATTTATGTGTTCATTTCATGGACTTTATCAAACATAGCCAAGTACATGCATGGCAACCAAAACACCAAATCCATATTTTGAAAACTTGTTTATGAACTCATGTCTTGCATACTCTTATATTGCCTTAGAAACATGCATACATCATCCCATAGCACACAGTCAAACATAGGCCTCTTCTAGTATTTCCTCCGCTTGTGCACACAATATCATAGGCATCACTTCACATACTTAATTCATCCAAAAGTATACATGTCCATTTACATGTACTTAATATCCTTAGATGCCATTTTAGCACATATGTGACCATTTCCATACTATTCCAAGTTCACTTGCAATTTCTTCCTTAAGTGCACATACGAGGCCAAATGTTGCATGCTTCATTAATGATCATAGCTTTAAGAACATGCAGTTATGCCAGTACTTAACATGTGAGCTCATTCTCATTGAACATAAACAGCTTAACTTCCATACTTGCATATCAATCTTAGCACATGCCAAGCACATGGTAATATCACCAAGAATTCCAAAACATACCATAGCCCGTGAGTTCATATTTACAAGTCATAAAGGTAGTGTTATACTGAAAGTGAACATATTCACTTAAACTTAGCCATGATATTCGGAAGCATGATACATGGCAAATAATGCATAATTCCATAGAACACATTCCACCTTAATAGACCTTGTTGCCATGAATTTCTAGACTCCAAATGCCTGCAAAAGGAAGTCCACAACATTAGCTTGATTCACAAGCAATCCATATCACATAAGACACTTAGAATATTGAGCAACATATGCACAAACCTTTACCATCCGAAAGAGTATACATACTCTTGACCTTAATGCTTTTTCTATAGCTTCTTTTTCCTACAAAAGTAGAGGAAGGCGGGTGAGTTATAAAACTCAGTAAAGATTCCGGTGGCATCCAATGCCTAACTTAGTGAGGTATTTCTTTTGGCTTTCAACGCCAACTTATGGCCTCCAAGGCTTAACAAATGGCTTCCAAAGCCTAACTTATGCCAGGAACGTAATGGCAATTATTCCATAGTCATGCAAAGAAAACACTAAGACAAAGAAAACACAGGGCATATAGCAATAACAATAATAATAATAATAATCGGGGTCAGCATGCACAACCAATTCATAAAAGCACATAAAACACACACACCACATAACACAATTCTGTATGGGCATAGCAAGCATTAGCATATTCCATATCACACAATATCGGTCGACCATTTCTTATACTGTACTTAGCTCATTAACTTGGGAATCGAGTTGGCCAAACTTAATTCCAAGCCTTAAATGCTTGCACAGAACTCATGAGTAAACAGAATTGCCGAAGCAATGATACTTAGCCCACTTAGCACTATGTGCCCGAACACTCACAAAGTGAGTATGAGAAATCCTCACACAGAATTGCCGAAGCAATAAAACAACTTAGCCCTGCATGCACTCCTAGGATCACATGGTTCTTTGACCATCACCTAGGGGCCTGAATACCCACACAAAAAAGCCATGGAACTATACCATGCAATAAAGTGAGTATAGGAATCCTTACCATAATTTCTGAAACCTCTCGATGCTTAAATTCCTTTGCCTTTCCTTGCTTTGTTGTTGTTAGAAATGCCTTTTTCTTAATGAACCATTTCTCTCAAGCTTCACTTGATTTTTGCTTTGTAGGCTTCTAACACTTCATAAACACCAAGAATACTTGGTTTATCTTCCAGAAAGTTCAAACATGAACTTGGCCAAATTTCTTCAAAATGGTAGCATGGCTGAAATTTCTACATGATCTTTCTTCAATATCTCACTTGATTTCTTGCTTTGGATGGCCTTGGAAGCTTAAGAATATCAAGAAAACTTGGTTGAACTTCATGGATGGCAATAATATATTATGGCCGAATTTTAGAGGAAGAAGAAATAGTTGTAAGCTTGAGAAAGAACCTAGCCAAATTTTGATGAAAGAAGGAGAGAGATTGGAGTGTGTTTTGAGTGTTTGAGTGTGAGAGAATAATAATGAATGGGTGGGAGTGAATGGCCGGCTATATGGGTGAATTATGGAGTGAATAATGTGCTTGGAAGAGTGGGAGACAAGATTTAATGGAAGAAAGACTAATTGGAAGACTTTTGTGTAAGTTGGTAGAAAAAGTTAAAAGTAGGAGACAAGTAGGTGAAGAAAGAATTCAAAGTCTTGACTAAGAATGGAAGGTGGATTAAAATAATAGGGGGTGAATAATGTGTTTGAAATGAGTGTGAGACAAGATTAAAAGAAATAAAGACTAATTGGGAGACTTTTGGGAAAGTTTGGTAGAAAAAGTCAAAAGTAGGTGAAGAAAGAATCCAAGGTGATGACTAAGGGTGGGAGGTCGATTAAAATAATGGGATTTGGAGGGAGGTGACATAAAATATTGGGAAATGGAGGGGCATGGCTGGCCAAGGCATCCTAGGCCTTTAAAATGGCCTAATTCCCCCTTTAGTCCTCCAACTTTTTGATTTTGGGCAATTGAGCCCAACTACTAAAAATCCCTTTGTGCAATTGAGTTCCTTAACTTTAAATTCCACCATTTCATCACTAATATTCTTGGCCTAAGCCAAGCTTAATTTCAAGAGTGTCCAACACTCACATAAACCCAATTCCTCACCTAAATAATGTCTCCCGAACTCAATGAGCTCAATTCCCTTTTTGAATTTTTTTGTTTAGCCATTTTTATCTCCATAATCTGAGACTTAAATATTCAGGATTTTCAGGGCATTACAGGACTACCCCAGAGTGGGTAACAAAAAGGTTAAAGGATACCTTTCCAAGCGCAAAATGGTAAGTCTTTTTCTTCTTGTCCATTTCTTGTTCCATCTATTTCATCACAAGATCATTACCCCATGCTAGCATTGTTCGAAATTTTCTTTCAACAGTAGGTACTGCATCACCAAGGACTCTATCTAGGTAAATTAGCTGGTAAAGTAATGAAAATTAAAGGTAAGTAGAATGAACAACAACATTAAGAAAGTAAAACATCAAATTGTACTAGAAAAAACAACACACTAAACTTACCGCCAAAACTACTCTATTAGTGTTCTTATGTTGTTACAGTATGAAAAACTATCTTAATTAGCTAAAACATATTTTATTACAAGAGGGAACATGACATATAAGTTATCTGTAATACTGAGCTATACATGATTTTTCAATTTACTAAAATGGACAACACTTTCTATCGTGTAGGACAACACATACTAGAAGAGAACATTATAGCTCAGTAAAGAGCTAACCTATAAGATTAGCATTCATCCTCCATTGTTCTTGGGGTTATTTACTTTTTTGTACAAACTTGTTTGCTTGATTGCTTCATCGAGCAAGTACTAGTACCAATTGTCGTCTTTGATACTTTTAGTGTTGTGGAGTGATTTTATGATCCTCTAATTGCTTGTCCTCGATGTTGTGGTAGGTGAAAATAAATTTGTAGCTAGAAAGACCATGAAGTTGATCTAGAAATTGTGTCTAGACTCTATGTCAATCTGGATTGCCTTTTTCAATTATTGGCTGGTTGGGATTTTGCCAACAAATTTCCCCATCCACGCTTTTAAGATGTCATCATTGACTTGACTAAGGTTTTTGCTGCGTGTCTCAAAATTTTGTAACCAATAGGTAAGCCAAAGATTAGATGGACATCTATTTGAGATATTTCCATTTCAAGCTTGTTTGGCAACTGTAAACATGATTTGTGCTTATTGAAATGGTAAAGAAGGAATAGTAGTAGACATTACCTAACTTTAATATGTTGCATGTTGAAAAATTGGTGAAATCCCATGTGATTAACATCTTTGACTTAGGTTGGGCTCTCTTGTATCAATTGCATTATATTCACAACCTTATGGCTACTTGTGAGTCACCTCTCAACTAGCTGTAAAGAACACTTCCTTGCATGTACTCCTTAGATACTACCCCAAAAGGTTATGGCAAAACATCCTCTTTTCAACATCACTTGGTCATTTTCTAATCTAATGTTTCAATGTTCCACTAACTCAAAGCAATAAGTGATCCCACAACTTCCTTAGTTCCACTCAGGACTTAGTCATTTAACTACTCAGCTAGCATCACTAGTCGAGTTTCTCTTCTTCCTTAAGCAAACTCTATGGCCCTCAACCCCACTGAACCTCAAGATAAGGGCCTTAGGCCACCGGCTATTCCTTGGTCTATGGCAGTCATCCCTATTACTCAAGCCCTCTTTCTACCTTTTGGCAGTCAAGTCAAAACCCTACCAATGTCTCTATTCCTACTAGCCTCACCCTAGGGTATATAACTAACATAAGAATAAACCTATCCATCTAGTTACCTTCATATGAGTTCCTCACCCACTGCCTCTTCTGTTTTGACCACCTATATTGCTTGGTTAGAAATAAAATTCCAACTTACCTACTTACCTTTTTAGTGTCTGATTGAACCCCACTATTGATTTGCTACTATAAGAAATCATCCATTAAACTACCCAGTCTTTTCATTACCAACTAGGCCAACCAAAATTAACTCATGGAGAAACATAACCTATGGAACCTTAGAAATTTTCTAATCTAAGCATAAGCCTATACTTATGCGGGTTAACACACTATCAAGTAGGTCTTAGGGTTCAAGGTATCACCCCAACACTTAGTACATTCACAGGTCTTAATGCACTCAGTTACCCTCAGCCCTGTTCAACTATTCTGCCCAACAAGCCAATTAAAACTATGCCAGTAAACTGATACCAAAAATACCAACAAGGAAACTAAACTGCTAGTAAAACATTAAAAACTTATTTCACACTAGTCACTTATTGCCCGTGAGTTCACTAAGGCTACCCATCGTGTCCAGCCAATGGCTACCTACTCTAACCACTCAACTAGTCAAAGCAAAGCTTGAATTACTACTCTAGTGCAATAGACTGACTCATTGCAGCAACTATTATTGGGAATAACTTCCTAGGTTTGCCTTAACTTGATCGACCCCATGTCTAACACTAGTCTGATGACCACTCGAACCATTGGCAATGGTTTTCTAGGTGCAAGACTTAGATCCATGTACTCCTAGCACCTTGGAACTAAGCCCTTTTTTCCACATGATCCGTTCTTGTTCTTTTGCCTCCAACTGACTTTTATCAACATATCACCCATGCTCCTTATCATGCCCCACACAGGCCCTACCCTAACTGCACCTAAAATGTGCTTAAGAGCATTGTTGTAGTTGTTGGGTTTCGGGAGCCAAACAGCGCAACAGAATTTAACCGAAACCCTCCAGGATCCAAGTAAAATGGGTTAAATCGGGTGTTCAAAAATTTTCATACCTAATTTTCGGTTGAGATCTCTCACTCAACTGTAGAGTCAAATCACAAAACCTGAACAGTTGACGTGTTCAGACTCTCTATGGTATCCACACGAGCCTCTCGGGATCACCATGCTTCCACCACCTCCCGACAGATGTGTTTCTCTTGTGCTCGCAGTGCTAGCTTGCGTCCTCTAAGGAATTGCAAGATAAGAGTGCGGCTGTCCTTTTGGGAGGCTAGGGCAAGGAGACCTGCGAATTTCTCACTAAAAGTTGTATTTATAGTGAGACTCAACTTCCAGGCCTAATAGGTTTCAAAGCCCTAATCCAATTAGGCTTTAATTTCGGGCTTAATAATGGCTCGACTATTGGGCCCATTATTAATACGAAATTATTGTGAAACCAAAACCCAAATTATTAGCCCATGCACTCTAATGATCCAAATAGCTCTATGTGTGCGACCCAATAGGCTCTTACCATGTTGGCAATGATCATAAATCACATTTATGATCATAAGTAATGAGCGGTGTCTAGCAACACATCATTGCTACCCAAGTGACAAGATTGTCGATGATTCGACTAAACCTTTATGATCATCACTGATATATGCCATTGTCCCTTTATCCAAGATATCAAGACTAAGCATGAGACATGGAATGTGTCACTCTCGTATAACCCAATCTTTGGTTTCTTGATTACCGAGTATACTAACTTAAGCTGATGACATTGATATCGTATATGAACTCATCCAGGCATGGCCATACATTTTCTAAGTCGTACTCTATCAAGGGGCCCGAAGATATCACTCCCGTTACATAGGAGGGACAAATCCCATCTTGATCATACAAATCCCTCCGCATGATATGTGACATACCCAATGACCTCCTTCAAGTTCACTCAGTTACGAGCAACAAAGGAAAGTATCAAAGTATGTGACTCACATGTAGGGAACCTTGATGATCTTAGGTCGAAGGACTACATATACCATGATCACTATGAGAATCACTTATGACACTCATATAACGATCCATGTAGTGTTCTCAGGGTGGGTCGGCCCAGTACACAAGCTCTCCAACTTGTACCCATATGTAGACTACATATCTCATATTAGTCTCCACATATGCTAGTCGTTATGTATTATTGCAACCCGCTCCACAATAACACTAGACTAGGGACATTTAAGAATATCATTATTCTAGGGTTACAATCATGTTTATTACGTTACGCAGAAACAAAACAACAAACATAATTGCTGGATTAGTGCCTTAATAAAATATCATGACTCAATGTGCAAAAATACAATCATCTCATGATTGGCTTTTGGGCACAACACTAACAGTAGTAACTAGTGCTCTTCTAGGAAGCCTACCATACACACATATGCTAGGTTCCAGGAATTGGCCGTGCCTTGCCCTCATCCACCTTTCACAACTAGGTGTGCTTATCTAGGTACCCACCAAGCACATTAGGGCACTAATTCACAAAGTGCACTAGGTCACACACACACTCACAAGCATAGGCAGAACACTAGGGAGCCCCTCAAGAGTCTACCAACTAAACCTTAGGTCAAGCTTGTGCCACAAGGCAAGCTTCTTATGCAACCTTTCAAGTGTTGTGCTTTTGTGCATATCAAGTGTGCATACAGCATTCGTAACAACCAAGATGCCCACTCCTAAGTTTGAAAACCATTTTCATATGTAAGGAAGGTTAACTAAACACATTCGTCTAAGCTTGTATAAGCCATACCACACATATGCACACAACCGAAACTACATAAGCATAGCAAACCACCATCAAGTTCACATAATCTTCATATCACACATGCACAACCTCAAGTTTATACATAAGTTTAGGTAAGCTTATCTAAATCCCACCTTACAACATACACAAACTAGCACATTCTTCTTTTGAACAATACCAAGAACATTCATACATAACACATCCGAGATACTTAGCTACATGCCAAAGTACTTAGTAGTACTCGAAAGCCACTCTGAACACATAGTACATAATGGTGGTTTGCAAGACAAGTCCTACCACTACTCCCATAATCAAAAGGGTAAACCACAAGATTAAAGCCCATGAGCACACATCCATGACTCTAGATTGTTCCCACAACACTAACCACTAATCCTGCAAGCAACACAAGACATATGAGCTTCCATATTCATATAGACTTGCACCTACACTTATTCAGCTAGAAACCAAAACTTAATGTCCATACCTCCAAGGCAGCCGAACACACAATCCTTAGCACACAAGCTACTCATGCTCAATATCCTTTCTTGAAAACATATAATTATGGGGCATGAGTTATATACATAACTCAGTAAGGATTCAAACAGCTCTTATAAGCCTATTTAGTTAAGCCCGAAGGCTTAACCTCCCATACATTAGCTTAAACCTACATTAAGACATAAAAACATGAAAAACACAAACTATACACAATAATAAATGAACCAGCAAGCTAATTAGGGTTAGCATGCACATACAAAACACCAAAGTACACAACTTACACACCACACACAGTCATTGGTCTCAGCCAACAAGAACACTAGCAAGTACACACCATATCATGTTCAAGTCCTACTTCCTTTTGTCACTAGTTCGCATAGAGCTCCAAGTTCACCCATAGGTTCGCCAACCCATGTTAGAACCCTAGTACGTGCCATTACTTAGCTAGCTAGCATACACATCACTTATACCCGAAGGTAAAACATAGCCCCTACGGCATTCTAAGTTCATCTAGCTCAATAACCATCACTTAGATGCCTAATACTCACTTGAACATGGAATGTATCCAAAATCAAGTAAACTATGGTGAAATACTTACCAAACCTTGCCCTTAGCTCTTGGCCAAGCACTCAATGCAAAGAACCAAGCTTCAAATGCAACCTTTAAGGTCAACTATGTCTAAAACACACTTAAGCAAGCTTGAATCTTTAATTCAACTTCAATCCACCATCAATTCAGCAAGAACCCGAGTTCTCAAGGCTAAGAACACCTAAACTAGCTCTACTAGAAGCCTTGACCCAAAAAATGGTATGGTTTGACTAAGTGGAAGCATGCATAACCGGTGGTGTGCCACATGTTGCAAAAATGGTCTTAATGCTAGCGTTAGTGTTCTTACTTCTTGCATGGCTCATTTTAGTCCTTCCATAAACATTTGCATCATTAAAGCCACCCGAATATGTGTGCAAAGTAGTCCCCAAGCTTACAAACTCACCACTACAACCTTAGGTCTTTCAAACATTTGTTCAAGTACTCTTGGTAGACATAATTTCAATGTACTGACATGTACCCACTAGCCTTATCACATGTACCATTCATTCATGCACATGACTTAGTTCTCCACTTCAATTTTACTTTAAATTTTCACATAATCCCAGTATGAAAATGAGGATCATACAAATCCCTCCGCATGATATGTGACATACCCAATGACCTCCTTCAAGTTCACTCAGTTACGAGCAACAAAGGAAAGTATCAAAGTATGTGACTCACATGTAGGGAACCTTGATGATCTTAGGTCGAAGGACAACATATACCGTGATCACTATGAGAATCACTTATGACACTCATATAACGATTCATGTACTGTTCTCATGGAGGGTCGGTCCAGTACACAAGTTCTCTAACTTGTACCCATATGTAGACTACATATCTCATATTAGTCTCCACATATGCTAGTCGTTATGTATTATTGCAACCCACTCCACAATAATACTAGACCAGGGACATTTGAGAATATCATTATTCTAGGGTTACAATTATGTTTATTACGTTACGC
Organism: Aquilaria yunnanensis; assembly: GCA_039654915.1. Taxonomy (NCBI): domain Eukaryota; kingdom Viridiplantae; phylum Streptophyta; class Magnoliopsida; order Malvales; family Thymelaeaceae; genus Aquilaria; species Aquilaria yunnanensis. The sequence goes on from CM077597.1 coordinate 53,862,431, forward strand.
AAAAACAGAACAACAAACATAGTTGCTGGATTAATGCCTTAATAAAATATCATGACTCAATGTGCAAAAATACAATCATCTCATGATTGGCTTTTGGGCATAACACTAACACTACCTAGGAATCCTGTGGGAACGTGTCACACATTAGTCATGAATGGCTAATTGAATAAGCACACACTAGTTCAAACCTTCATGCTTCTAGTTAATTAAACTACTATGCAACCATGCATGAGTAATGCTTGATAGCCAAAGGCTGTCGCCTCAATCTGGCCGAATACCCTGCCACAACAACGGCCAGAAGAACTGGCGCTTCCCGGGAATAGGTGGAATCATGCACCTCGGGAGATAGCCTGAGAGCTCCGAGCCTCGGCACGCCAGTAAAACTTGAGGACTCCATTCGCCCCCCAAGGTTGTGAACAACGCGCCTTCGGAAAAGTGGCACCAGACATTGCTGCCCGAATATGATATCCCCGAAGGCGGAACCCCCTGGAACTGGGAACCCCCGAACTGAGGGTAGGCTTCCCGAAGAGGCTCTGTCCGAACTAGAGGACGACCTCGCCCAGGGACCTCGGGAGTACGACAGGCGCATTTAAGGAAGCATTTAAGGAAGCCTCTGACACGTCCCACCACAGACGTAAAAAGTCGCCCTGACGCGCAGACGCCATCAGAATCATATCATGGCCCGTCTCAGCACAAGGCTCGAGGCCATCTAGTTACCAACTATCTGTCCCCTACGCCCAGACGTTCAGGAGCATCCGACCGCACACGTGTCATGATCTGAACGGGCTAGGTATTCCTATATATACAGGAAATAAATACTTGACAGGAGGTTGGCAGGCCGGATATACAGCTCCCACACTCTGAGAAAATACCAGGCGAGACTTTTCTGCCTTTCTCTTTGAGCTAGTGACTTTCTCCTTCTTCCGGCCACCACTGACTTGGGCGTCGGAGGCTCCCCCCCCGGAAAAACACTCCGGGGGCCTCCTAACCCTGTTTACCCGCTTTTTAGGTACTCTCCTTGGGGCGATCCACCTTCCAGGCGTTCTTCCTCCTAGAAGTCTCCTCAACAGTCATCATGACTCACAACGATGAGGCCTTGGGCCATCATTTGGCACCGTCTGTGGGAAACCGCTCGCAGATTGCCGTCGTTGAGACTCGGCGTTCTAAGGACAAGGGACTCCCAAGGTCCTCGTCCGCGCCTGAGATACAACCGGCTGCTGAGCAGACACTCCCAGAGACTTCTACGCCCGAGGAGGACCGCCCTCTGGTAATCACCATGAGCTTCTTGAGGGACTTTCAGCGCTCGGTCGTTGCTGAAATGACTCAGCAGATCGACCGAAGATGGCCACAGCAGTCACAGGCCCAGAAACCCTCCTCATCAACACGCCCTCGGGAGAGAAGCCCCAAGTCTACACACCACAGTTCAGAAAGTGGAGATCCTCGCGGAGAATCATCCACAGAAGATATAGCCCTCGGGAAACGGCCTGTGGGACAAACCGGGTCCAAGCGACCGAGAGTCTCACAGCGAAGCAGTTCGTCGCCCGAGGCGAGGACCCTGACCCCTCCGCGCCGAACTCGCTCCCCGAAAAGGCGCCGTCGATCTCCCTCCCGCGAAAATGGTCCTAGCGCCACTGCGCTTATGGAAAGGATATTGGCACGGCTGGACAAAGTGGAGAAGCAAGTGACCAGAAAACCCGTTTGGGACAGGCTGTCGGGGGCATTATGCGAAGATGGCTCCCCGTTTATTCGCACCGTCGTTGAGGCAGCTATGCCAGGCGACTTCAGAGTGCCTAGGCTGGAGATCTATGATGGCCAGACTGATACACAGGCCCATCTGACGAAGTACAGGCGGAGCATGATAATGCACGGAGCTGATGACGCTACCATGTGCAAATGCTTTGAAGTCACCCTCACGGGCCCAGCAACAGCATGGTACAATTCGTTGCCCCCAGGGACTATCACTGAGTTTCAGGAGTTGTCCACAGCCTTTACCCAGCAGTTCATTGGGAGCAGGCCGACGGCCAAAATGCCTGTACAGATGTTCGACATAGAGCAGAGAAACGGAGAGACGATCCGAGACTATGTCGAACGATTCAACAGGGAAGCACTCAGCGTCCCGGACTTCCGGCCCGAAATCCACATCCTCGCTATGACACGGGGCCTTCGGCGTGACTCACAGCTGTTCTACGAGTTCTCAAAGGACCCCCCGGAGACCCTCGGAGAACTTTACCGAAGGGCAGAGCAGCACATGACAGCCGAGGAATTGAGGATGGCGGGGCCGAAGTCTGATCATCACCGCGCCGAAGGGTCCAGCCAGCAAGCTCGGCATCTTTCTGAACATACAGGTCGACCACGGCGAATGCGAGGAAAGAAACCTCAAAGTTTCACACCCTTGAGCACGACACGGACCAACATTCTCATGGCGCTGGAAAGGCAAGGGACGCAGATTCGGCGGCCAAAGGCCATGGCCGCCGATAATAAGAAGAATGCCAAGAAGTTCTGCCAGTTTCATCGCGACCACGGTCATGACACCGAAGACTGCTTCCAGCTGAAGAAGTACATAGAGTCGCTGATCAAACAGGGCCAACTTCGCAAGTACCTGCGGATGCCCTCCCCAAAGGGCAGAAAAGAGGAGGAAGAGAGGGCCGAAAACGAGGACTATGACTCCGACAGGCGGAGAAACAGAAGTCCAAAAAGGCGCCTTCCACCTCCAGTAGGGGTCATCCAAACCATCACCACGGGGCTCCCATCCTCGGAAAGAAAGCGGAAGGCCAGAGAAATTGCGGTTATGGAGTATCAAAGTCCATCAAAGAAATTGGCTCGCAAAGATGGCTCCACTGTCATCTTCCCCCACGACGACCCGCTGCTGATAATGGCGAGAATAGGGAACTGGGACGTCAAGAGAGTGTTGCTTGATGATGGCTCAAATGCTGACGTCCTATTCTCGCACTTACTGCCGAGCTTGGGCATCTCCAGCAGCGAGCTGAAACCTGTCACCACGCCCACCTTCGGCGTTGGGCCATCCGAACTACCCGTCCTCGGATGGATCGACCTCCCTTTGATGATGAAAGGCACTTCGGTAGACGGAGCAGCTGAGTTGTACGCGTCCACAATGGCAAGATTCATCGTCATGGATGTCCCGTCTTCGTACAACGCCATCCTTGGAAGGCAGACTCAGGGGAACCTGCACATTCGCCCCGATGTGAAGTACTTGACTGTCACATTCGCCACCAAGGATAGAGATGCAGAGGTCTTCATCGACCAAGCCGAGGTAAGAAAGGTGTTTGTAAAAACACGAAAGGCTCCGGCAAACAGCTCTACACAAACGGTGGAGGCAAAGGCGCAGGAGAAAGGCAAAAAAGGAGATCCCGCAGAAGCAGAAACGGAAGCAGTAGATCTTGTCCCAGGACAATCTACCCGAATAGGGAAGAGCTTGGCCAAAGGTGATAAGGAAAATCTTGTATCCTTTCTACTAAAAAATAAAGATCTGTTTGCCTACTCGCCGAAAGACATGCCAGGAGTGAACCCTGGCATAATACAGCACAGCCTCAAAGTAAGCCCGGAAGCAAAACCTATCAGGCAAAAGAAACGAAGCATCTCAGCCCACAAAAGCAACTTCGTGAAAACCGAAGTCCAGCGCCTATTGGATGCTGAAGTTATCAGGGAGGTAAAATACCTTGAATGGTTAAGCAACGTGGTCATTGCCACAAAAGAAGGTAGCAGCAAACTCCGGATGTGCATTGATTTCAGAAACTTGAACGATGCTTGCCCGAAAGACTCATTTCCCCTCCCGCCAATAGATCAACTGGTAGATTCAACGGCCGAATATGGGCTCCTGAGCTTCCTAGATGCCTTCAGCGGCTACCATCAGATAAGGATGAACCCCGAAGATGAAGAGAAAACTGCCTTCATCACCGAGGGAGGAACGTACTGCTATATCAGAATGCCCTTCGGGCTGAAAAATGCAGGAGCCACCTACCAGAGACTGATGAACAAGGTCTTTAAAGACCAAATGGGGAGAAACATGGAAGTATATGTTGGTGATATGATAGTAAAAAGCAAGCTGCCCGGCTACCACGTTGCAGATTTGGAGGAAACCTTCCAAAAGCTCAGAGCCTTCGGGATTCGCCTTAACCCCGAGAAGTGTATCTTCGGGGTGACGTCGGGAAAATTCCTTGGGTACATGGTATCCGAAAGAGGCATCGACGCCAATCCTGAGAAGATTAAGGCTCTGCTTGAGTTCCGAACTCCTGCCACAGTTAAAGACGTGCAGAGACTAACCGGAAGAATAACCTCTCTGAGCAGGTTTATTTCCAGGTACGGAGATAGGTGTAGACCTTTCTTCAAAGTCCTCACAAAGGCAGCAAAGATGGAAGGTGACCTCGGAAGAAACAATCATCCCTGGGATGAAGATTGCCAAAAGGCCTGGGAAGAACTCAAAGTCTACCTGGCCAGCCTGCCGACTCTGCGACAACCTCGGGAGAGAGAACCCCTCGTACTGTACCTCGCCGTCACAGAAAAGGCCGTGAGCTCGGTCCTGATAAAAGAAGAAGGGCCGAAACAATGGCCAGTCTACTACGTCAGCAAGTCCCTGCATGGCGCCGAAGTCAGGTACCCTTGCTTCAAAAAGCTATATACGCCTTGGTGCTTGCAGGAAGAAGACTGCGACCATATTTCCAGGCTCACCCCATCATCGTCCGAAGTAGTCTACCACTACGGGATGTTATGAAGAGAGTTGATCATTCGGGAAGGCTCTCCAAGTGGTGCATAGAGCTTGGCGAACACGAAATCACGTATGAGCCTCGGAAGGCCATAAAAGCCCAAGCATTGGCAGATTTTATCGCCGAAATACCCACCACTGAGGAGAACCACTCAGATCCGAAAGAAGGTGAGCCAGAATGGACCTTGCATGTTGACGGAGCCTCGGGGTCCGTACACCAGGGAGTTGGAATAGTTATCAGAGGACCCGAAGGCCTAGAGGTGATGAAGGCTATCAAGTTCAGCTTCAACGTCACCAATAATGTGGCTGAGTATGAAGCCCTCATAGCGGGATTACGCTTGGCCAGAAAGATTGGCGTGAGAAACTTAAGGGCTCACAGCGATTCCCAGCTGGTAGTTCGGCAGACGGCAGGAGATTATGGGGCGAAGGACCCAATCTTGGCAAAATACCACGAGCTGGTAAGAAAACTCATCCAAGAGTTTGACGCCGTGCGGATCGAAAATGTACCCCGGCGGAATAACACTGAGGCAGATTGCTTAGCGAACTCCAAAACATACACCGAGGTGCTAGACCATCCTAGCATCTCCGTGCTAAGCGTAACGACCTCGGGAATGGGGTGGAAGGACCCCATAAAGAGATACCTCGCAGAGAATGAGCTTCCCGAAGACGCCGGCAATGCTGCAAGACTGCGAAGACGCGCCGGAAGATTCTTCCTGATTGGTGAAGAGTTATATCGGCAAGGATATGCAAATCCGCTGCAGAGATGTGTGGGCGAAGAGGATACTGAGATGGTCCTCGAAGAAGTCCACGAAGGCATGTGCGGCTCGCACATTGGAACTGATGCCCTTGCAGCAGTGATACTCCGCCAAGGATACTTCTGGCCTACCCTGAGAAAGGACGCAAGGCAGTTCGTCCAGAAGTGCGGTAGTTGCCAGAGACATGCAAAAATCCAGAGGATACCCTCGAAAATGGTAACGTCGGCAGACTATCCTTGGCCCTTCGCAGTCTGGGGTATAGACCTCATTGGGCCACTCCCCACAGCGCCCGGAGGCGTGAAATTCTGCGTGGTAGCAGTGGACTATTTCTCAAAGTGGGTAGAGGCAGAACCACTAGCAACTATCTCAGCAAAAGAAGTGCAGAAGTTCGTATGGAAAAACATCGTATGCAGATTTGGCATACCGAGGGTACTAGTAGCTGATAATAGATCCCAGTTCATAGACAAAGGATTCCAGGAATTCATCAGCGACCTCGGAATAAAGATGCACTTCGCCCCAGTAGCTCACCCCCAAAGCAATGGGCAGGTGGAAGTATCAAACAGGACCATAAAAGATGGCCTGAAAAAGAGACTTGGGGAAGCCAAGGGGAAATGGCCAGGAGAACTCCAAAGTGTATTGTGGAGCTACCGAACGACGCCACGAAGAGCCACAGGGGAAACTCCCTTCTCACTCGTCTTCGGAACAGAGGCCATTATCCCAATAGAGATAGTTCAGCCTTCAATACGGGTGCAAGTATTTGATGAAGGCGGAAACGACCTCGGTCTGAGAACTAAGCTCGACCTTGTGGCCGAACACAGAGAAATAGCCGAGCTGAGAAGAAAAGCTTTCCAGCAAAGAGTGGCCGCGGCTATCAACTTAAAAGCCAGGCCAAAAGAAATCAAAAAAGGAGACCTCGTTCTCCGAAAGGCCGACTTTGCACCCCGAAGGCCATCTCACGGAGTACTTCGCGCAAATTGGGAAGGACCTTATCTGGTTATGGCCGAAGTACGAAAAGGCGTGTACAAGCTTGGCGACGCCGAAGGCGTAGAATTGAAAAACACTTGGCATTCAGACGCCCTGAAAAAATTCTACGCCTAAGGTTGAGCGGAAGAAATATATTGTACAAAAAATATTCTAAGTACAGGATGGTCCGGAGAAGAATGGTCTTGAGAAAATTTTTAAGTATACCAAATTGTCCAGGACAAAATTCCGCGAAGGTGCTCGCCACGAAAAAAGCAGATATGGCTTCCCGAAGTCCGTTGAGCCACTATGCTCTGGAAAAATGGGAAACAAGAATCTTGCAAAAGTACTCGGCATAATCAGTGCAGAGAAAATTTTCCGAACACCCTTGAGCGAACATGCTCGGGAAAAAGGGAAAGCAAGAATCTCGCAAAAGTACACGCCAAAACAAAAGCAGAGGTAATTTCCGAACACCCTTGAGCGAACGTTCTCGGGAAAAAGGGAATGAGCAATCTCGTGAAAATTTTCCTAAGTCCCTTGAGCAAATATGCTCGGGACAATAGGAAGACAGAAAAATTTGGCTGAAGGTTTTCCGAAGGCCCTTGAGCGAACATGTTCGGGATAAAAGGAAACAAAAAGCCTGCAAAAGACTTAGCCAAATTTTTACAAACTTTCCAGAAAGTCTCTTGAGCGAGCACGCTCGGGACAAAGGAAGTTAAAAAGTTTCTTTGGTTGCAGGTTTTCCGAAAGTCTCTTGAAGCAAACGTGTTCAGGACAGTGGAAATGAAGAAACTTGCAAGAAAGGACTTAGCCAAAAGATTGTTCATTTAGAGCAAATCGCCTTACAAAAGAAGTGCCCAAAGAAGGAGCACAAAGGAGAAAAATAAGAGGAGCCCTAAAACAAACTAGGGAGAGCCGGGCGGACGAAGACCAGGAAGCTTCAGATGCTCGACCTTGGACCACTGCCACCGAGGTCCCTCAGGAATATTTAGGCCCTCCAGAAAAGAGAGGTCCAAATCTGGGAACCTCTGCAGCACCTGGTGCCGAGCGAGGCAGAAGCCGTCCTGAAAGGCGACCTTGGCCATGTCATCAGAAGTACGTTTTTGAACGCCAAGGACATTGACCTCGTCCCTCAGCTCAGCAACCTCCTCTTCGAGCTCGCTTATCCCCAGCGTCTCTCCGGACTCCTTCTTCAGAGCCTCGACCTCGGCTTGAAGAGCATTGTTCTCGTCCGTCAACCTCGACGCAAGACTGTCGGAAACAGCCTTGTCCTTGACAAGATCTTCGTTGGCGGCGAGCAGCCCCTTTACTTGGTCGCTGAGGTCGGCAATCTTCCGGGAGAAGTCCTTTTCAAGTTCTTCTCTTTTCTTCGAGAACTCCTCCCGAACGGCAGCAAGTTGCTGAGAACAATCCGCTGTCAGCTGCTGGTTGCTGGCGATCACCTTCGCAAGCGAAGCCTTCGCTTCACTGAGTTCCCGCGAAGTCGCATCCTTGGAGGCAGCCTGTCTGGCCACCCGAACTCGGAGATAACCAGCGTACTCCAGCAGCTACGGCAAGGCAAAAGTCCAGGTTAGTACAAGTCTAAACACTTAGAAAATTGAGGAAAAAAGTGTAAAGACTATACCTGAGCAGCATGCTTGGTGACTTTTGCGGCGAGGGTAAGATCCCTCGGGTGAGCCGCCGCAATGGCCCGGAAGGAGGCGTCAGTGGTCATCCCCTTCCAAATCTCTTTTGTCATCTTCGGACAATCGTCGGAGAACAAATTCATATCCTCCGTGATTGTCCAAAAGGGCTCCAAGGGGATCTTCCCCTCAGGGATTGTGGCATCGCGCAGGGCCAGTTTCCTCTCATGAATGGCCCTCCAGCCAGCAGTAAGAGGCTCCCCTGAAAGTGAGAAGGAAGTTAGGAGCAGAAGAAAAATTCGCGAAAGGAAAAGGAGCTGAACTTCGCCTAAAGGCATACCTGGAGGAACCTCGGAGACAGTGTCCTCGGGATCCTCGGGCCCCTCGGAAGAAAGACCCTTACCCTTCTGCCGGTACCGCTCCTCGGCGGTGGGTACTTCTACCACTACAGTGTTTCTGGGGGCCTCGAGGTCGAGAGGAGGCACCTCGGCGGAAGTAGCGGGGACCTCGGCCGGTGGAATTTCAACAAGACCAGCGTCTTCGCCAGCTTCTTCTTCCAAAAGCTCTGGCTGAGAAGGCTGGAGAGCCTTCCTAGCTCGCTTCGCCGAGGGTCCCGCCCCTGTCCTCTTCCTTCTTCGGGAAGCCGCCTTCTTTGTCTGCTCCCCCTTCTCCACTTGGCCAGAAAAGAGGGCCTTGTAATAAGCGGCAGCCCCATCGCCCATCTCTGAAAAAGAGAAGAAATATCAGCGGTAAGTCCGAGGAAAAAGTATAAAGGGATGGAAGAGTACTCACTTTCGGCAAAAGTTTCGAAAGAAGTCTCCCCCTTAAGGAGCTTGACCAGCCAAGAGTCTTTCCCGGCGATGGCGGGAGCGGGCATATTGAGGTCAGTCACGTGCTCCTTAACCACTTTCAGCTCCCGAAGGACTTCTTCGGTCATCAACCTCCAGTTGATAGGAAAGGGGTAAAGAGCACGAGGAGAGACCTCGGGAGCCCAGTCAGCGACTGCCCGAATGCGGGCGTCGAAATCCGCGAACACGGAAGCCAACGGTGGGGTCAGCAGCATCCTCGGATCAACAACGTCTGCGTTCAGCACTCCCTGAGCCCACCTGGTCGGGACATCAGACCAGTTCTTATCCACCTTGAGGAAAAAGAACTTAGGCTGCCACCCCCGCCAGCTATCCTTCGTGTCGAAGGTGAAGGTGAATTTTTTGCTCCCGGATCCCCGTGGCAGCAGGAAATAGAAGCCACCCTTCGGGACCACATAGAGCTTGTAGTACTGCATGAAAATGATGAAGTGGGGCTCTATCCCGAACACGCCACACATGCAGAGGTAGGCGTTAAAATAGCAGTACGCGTTCGGGGGAAGCTGGTTCACAGCAATGCCATGGAATTGGCAGAACTCGCAAACCACCTTCGGGGGAGGATACCGAAGTCCGGCCTTCAATTGGGCTCGGAAGACGGTAACCTCGTCGCCACGGTTTGAAAAAGCAAAATGGCTAGAACGAGGCAGTCTGGTCACAGCGTAAGACGGAAGAAAGAATTTTTTCTTCCACCTCTCTAGTTTTTCGGGGGTGGTACAGCAAGGATGGGCCAAAAGAGGTTTCCAGCTCTCGGGAACAGGCATCGCAGACATGAAAAAGAGTTTGAGATGGAAAAGAAAATAGTTTCCAGAAAAAACTTAGAAGACGAGTTTGGAAAAAACAACAGTTTTCCAGAAAAACTCAGAAAAATAGAGGAATCAGAGTACTCTGAAAATCAAAACCCACCAAAAGATTTGCCTGAGGACGCCGTCGTGAAAGTTGGTAGGAAAAAGCTCTGATTAAAGAAGCTCCGCCACAGAAAGCAAGATAAAACGCAAGAACAGAGGGCAGAGCAGAAAAAGAGCAGAAAAACAGTAAGTGGGACTTATGATGGAATGGGCTATTTATAGGCCAAAGGTGGGTAACCGAAAGAACATCATAAGTACCCATTGGAGGCGAACCGTCGCCGTAACTGCCCGCTGCACCCGAAAAGGCGCGCCCTCTGTAAATGACGCGCCTCTCCTCCAATGGCAAGAAGCCACGTGTCAACCGCTGCGCAGAAATGGGGGACGTGCCTCCCCAAACGTGCCTGGAAAACCGGGACACGCCTCCTGATTGGGACACGTCGTTTGACATCCCTGAGAAATGGAGACGCGCCGCTCAGTCTGACACGCTTGGCCATCAGACCTGCAGAAATAAAAAGCAGGCCACCTCGAGGACACCAAGAGACAGGCTATGGCTGAACAGCCCATGACTTTTGGGCAAGAGGTGTATCTTCGGTACAGGCTTTGCCTCGGAGACACCAAAGAATAGGCCAAGGCCGAACAGCCCAGACCCTCGGGCAAAAGGTGCGACCTCGGAACAGGTTATGCTTCCCAACAAGACTCCCAACGGCAACCTCGGAAAGAGATGCAAACCGAAGTCTTCACTTCGGCTTTCCAGAGGGGGCCATGTGATAGCCAAAGGCTGTCGCCTCAATCTGGCCGAATACCCTGCCACAACAACGGCCAGAAGAACTGGCGCTTCCCGGGAATAGGTGGAATCATGCACCTCGGGAGATAGCCTGAGAGCTCCGAGCCTCGGCACGCCAGTAAAACTTGAGGACTCCATTCGCCCCCCAAGGTTGTGAACAACGCGCCTTCGGAAAAGTGGCACCAGACATTGCTGCCCGAATATGATATCCCCGAAGGCGGAACCCCCTGGAACTGGGAACCCCCGAACTGAGGGTAGGCTTCCCGAAGAGGCTCTGTCCGAACTAGAGGACGACCTCGCCCAGGGACCTCGGGAGTACGGCAGGCGCATTTAAGGAAGCATTTAAGGAAGCCTCTGACACGTCCCACCACAGACGTAAAAAGTCGCCCTGACGCGCAGACGCCATCAGAATCATATCATGGCCCGTCTCAGCACAAGGCTCGAGGCCATCTAGTTACCAACTATCTGTCCCCTACGCCCAGACGCTCAGGAGCATCCGACCGCACATGTGTCATGATCTGAACGGGCTAGGTATTCCTATATATACAGGAAATAAATACTTGACAGGAGGTTGGCAGGCCAGATATACAGCTCCCACACTCTGAGAAAATACCAGGCGAGACTTTTCTGCCTTTCTCTTTGAGCTAGTGACTTTCTCCTTCTTCCGGCCACCACTGACTTGGGCGTCGGAGGCTCCCCCCCCGGAAAAACACTCCGGGGGCCTCCTAACCCTGTTTACCCGCTTTTCAGGTACTCTCCTTGGGGCGATCCACCTTCCAGGCGTTCTTCCTCCTAGAAGTCTCCTCAACAGTCATCATGACTCACAACGATGAGGCCTTGGGCCATCAATGCTTTGACTTAAAAATGATTAAATAAGTAATAAAACAAAAAAAAATTCCATAGCATTTCATTATAAACCAAACATTAAAACCATCAAAGTATATAAAACATTTCTAAGATTAACTACACATAATCAATAGTTTGTGAATATCAAAGCATAAAAAAAACTATGCTTACACCCAAAGGTGACTCTAGAGTTTAACTACTTAACCATGTGCATCGGAGGTAACCTAGTAGATGAAACTATACACTGAACCAAACTACAAAGATCCATAACTTGCTTCCACCTTTAATCTATATCCCACTGGCAACCTCTGTAAGCCCCTCGTTATGCTTCACTAGTCTGTCAACCAAATAAACAACTGTAGTTAGTATGATAACATAACCAATAAGTAAATTAGAAATCTAGAGTCATAATGATTCAATTAAACAATATACCATATCGTGAGCTTAACCCAACAACCCTCAATGGTTGCCAGATTAATAAGACTAAAATCTGCACAATAAAAGACTAAGGGAATGAGATTTGATGATTCTCAGTAAGAGATTCTTTAACCTTTAAGAAAAACCCTGAGGACAAGCATATATATATATATATATATATATATATATATATATATATATATACAATCAACTATGAGCTCAAAATAGTGCGACCCTAAACTTATGCGCATAGCGTCTAGCTTCCCAGTGCCATAGTACTTGTCATATACCTAGTCCTCTCATGAGGTGTTACTCTATGTGTAGCAAGTTTTTGTTAGTGTTGTGCCCAAAAAGCCAATCATGAGATGATTGTATTTTTGCACATTAAGTCATGATATTTTATTGAGGCATTAATCCAGCAATTATGTTTGTTGTTTTGTTTCTGCGTAACGTAATAAACATAATTGTAACCCTAGATAATGATATTCTTAAACGTCCTTAGTCTAGTATTATTGTGGAGCGGGTTGCAATAATACATAACGACTAGCATATGTGGAGACTAATATGAGATATGTGTTAGTGTTGTGCCTAAAAAAAAGCCAATCATGAGATGATTGTATTTTTGCACATTGAGTCATGATATTTTATTGAGGCATTAATCCAGCAATTTTGTTTGTTGTTTTGTTTCTGCGTAACGTAATAAACATAATTGTAACCCTAGAATAATGATATTCTTAAACATCCCTAGTCTAGTATTATTGTGGAGCGGGTTGCAATAATACATAATGACTAGCATATGTGGAGACTAATATGAGATATGTAGTCTACATATGGGTACAAGTTGGAGAACTTGTGTACTGGACCGACCCACCATGAGAACACTTCATGGATCGTTATATGAGTGTCATAAGTGATTCTCATAGTGATCATGGTATATGTAGTCCTTCGACCTAAGATCAACAAGGTTCCCTACATGTGAGTCACATACTTTGATACTTTACTTTGTTGCTCGTAACTGAGTGAACTTGAAGGAGGTCATTGGGTATGTCACATATCATGCGGAGGGATTTGTATGATCAAGATGGGATTTGTCCCTCCTATGTAACGGGAGTGATATCTTTGGGCCCCTTGATAGAGTGAGACTTAGAAAATGCATGGCCATGCTCCGATGAGTTGATATACGATATCAATGTCGTCAGTTTAAGTTGGTCTACTCGGTAATCAAGAAACCAAAGATTGGGCTATACGAGAGTGACACATTCCATGTCTCGTGCTTAGTCTTGATATCTTGGACAAAGGGACAATGGCATATATCGGTGATGATCATAAAGGTTTAGTCGATTCACCGACAATCTTGTCACTTGGGTAGCAATGATGTGTTGCTAGACACCGCTCATTGCTTATGATCATAAATGTGATTTATGATCATTGCCAACATGGCAAGAGCCTATTGGGTCGCACACATAGAGCTATTTGGATCATTAGAGTGCATGGGCTAATTATTTGGGTAATGGTTTCACTTTAATTTCGTATTAATAATGGGCCAAGGAGTTGAGCCATTATTAAGCCCGAAATTAAATCCTAATTGGATTAGGGCTTTGAAACCCATTAGGCCTGGAAGTTGAGTCTCACTATAAATACAGCTTTTATGTGAGAAATTCGCAGGTCTCCTTGCCCTAGCCTCCCAAAAGGACAGCCACACTCTTCTCTTGCAATTCCTTGGAGGACGCAGGCTAGCACTGCGAGCGCAAGAGAAACGCATCTGCCGGGACGTGGTGGAAGCGTGGTGATCCCGAGAGGCTCGTGTGGATAGCATAGAGAGCCTGAACACGTCAACTGTTCAGGTTTTGTGATTCGACTCTACAGTTGAGTGAGAGATCTCAACCGAAAATTAGGTATGAAATTTTCGAACACCCGGTTTACCCCGTTTCACTTGGATCCTGGAGGGTTTCGGTTAAATTCCGCTGTGCTGTTTAGCTCCCGGAACCCAACAATATGTAGTCTACATATGGGTACAAGTTGGAGAACTATTGTACTGGGCCAACCCACCCCGAGAACACTACATGGATCGTTATATGAGTGTCATAAGTGATTCTCATAGTGATCATGGTATATGTAGTCCTTCGACCTAAGATCATCAAGGTTCCCTACATGTGAGTCACATACTTTGATACTTTCCTTTGTTGCTCGTAACTGAGTAAACTTGAAAGAGGTCATTGGGTATGTCACATATCATGCGGAGGGATTTGTATGATCAAGATGGGATTTGTCCCTCCTATGTAACGGGAGTGATATCTTCGGGTCCCTTGATAGAGTAAGACTTAGAAAATGCATGGCCATGCCTGGATGAGTTCATATACGATATCAATGTCATCAGCTTAAGTTAGTCTACTCGGTAATCAAGAAACCAAAGATTGGGCTATACGAGAGTGACACATTCCATGTCTCATGCTTAGTCTTGATATCTTGGATAAAGGGACAATGGCATATATCGGTGATGATCATAAAGGTTTAGTCGAATCACCGACAATCTTGTCACTTGGGTAGAAATGATGTGTTGCTAGACACTGCTCATTGCTTATGATCATAAATGTGATTTATGATCATTGCCAACGTGGCAAGAGCCTATTGGGTCGCACACATAGAGCTATTTGGATCATTAGAGTGCATGGGCTAATAATTTGGGTTTTGGTTTCACAATAATTTCGTATTAATAATGGGCCCAATAGTTGAGCCATTATTAAGCCCGAAATTAAAGCCTAATTGGATTAGGGCTTTGAAACCCATTAGGCCTGGAAGTTGAGTCTCACTATAAATACAAATTCTAGTGAGAAATTCACAGGTCTCCTTGCCCTAGCCTCCCAAAAGGACAGCCGCACTCTTCTCTTGCAATTCCTTGGAGGACGCAAGCTAGCACTGCGAGCACAAGAGAAACACATCTGCCGGGACATGGTGGAAGTGTGGTGATCCCGAGAGGCCCGTGTGGATACCATAGAGAGCCTGAACACGTCAGCTGTTCAGGCTTTGTGATTCAACTTACAGTTGAGTGAGAGATCTCAACCGAAAATTAGGTATGAAAATTTTTGAACACCCAGTTTACCCCGTTTCACTTGGATCCTGGAGGGTTTTGGTTAAATTCTGCTACGCTGTTTGGCTCCCGAAACCCAACAGTTTTAGCCTCTAACTCCCTCCTAGCAAGCCTTAGCTTTCTGACACTATGAGCTTAGTTCACCCTTTAGCCTTCCCTTGATTATTGTACAAGTGAAGATGGTGGATGTCCCTCACTCAAGTTCCATAGAACTCATTGGATGTATTAAGCCTCCATATAGTGCCTGATGGCCTAAGGCCTCATCGTTGTGAGTCATGATGACTGTTGAGGAGACTTCTAGGAGGAAGAACGCCTGGAAGGTGGATCGCCCCAAGGAGAGTACCTGAAAAGCTGGTAAACAGGGTTAGGAGGCCCCCGGAGTGTTTTTCCGGGGGGGGAGCCTCCAACGCCCAAGTCAGTGGTGGCCGGAAGAAGGAGAAAGTCACTAGCTCAAAGAGAAAGGCAGAAAAGTCTCGCCTGGTATTTTCTCAGGGTGTGGGAGCTGTATATCCGGCCTGCCAACCTCCTGTCAAGTATTTATTTCCTGTATATATAGGAATACCTAGCCCGTTCAGATCATGACACGTGTGCGGTCGGATGCTCCTGAACGTCTGGGCGTAGGGGACAGATAGTTGGTAACTAGATGGCCTCGAGCCTTGTGCTGAGACGGGCCATGATATGATTCTGATGGCGTCTGCGCGTCAGGGCGACTTTTTACGTCTGTGGTGGGACGTGTCAGAGGCTTCCTTAAATGCTTCCTTAAATGCGCCTGCCGTACTCCCGAGGTCCCTGGGCGAGGTCGTCCTCTAGTTCGGACAGAGCCTCTTCGGGAAGCCTACCCTCAGTTCGGGGGTTCCCAGTTCCAGGGGGTTCCGCCTTCGGGGATATCATATTCGGGCAGCAATGTCTGGTGCCACTTTTCCGAAGGCGCGCTGTTCACAACCTTGTGGGGCGAATGGAGTCCTCAAGTTTTACTGGCGTGCCGAGGCTCGGAGCTCTCAGGCTATCTCCCGAGGTGCATGATTCCACCTATTCCCGGGAAGCGCCAGTTCTTCTGGCCATTGTTGTGGCAGGGTGTTTGGCCAGATTGAGGCGATAGCCTTTGGCTATCACATGCCCCCCTCTGGAAAGCCGAAGTGAAGACTTCGGTTTGCATCTCTTTCCGAGGTTGTTGTTGGGAGTCTTTTTGGGAAGCATAACCTGTTCCGAGGTCGCACCTTTTGCCCGAGGGTCTGGGCTGTTCGGCCTTGGCCTATTCTTTGGTGTCTTCGAGGCAAAGCCTGTACCGAAGATACACCTCTTCCCCAAAAGTCATGGGCTGTTCAGCCATAGCCTGTCTCTTGGTGTCCTCGAGGTGGCCTGCTTTTTATTTCTGCAGGTCTGATGGCCAAGTGTGTCAGACTGAGCGGCCCGTCTCCATTTCTCAGGGATGTCAGACGACGTGTCCCAATCAGGAGGCGTGTCCCGGTTTTCCAGGCACGTTTGGGGAGGCACGTCCCCCATTTCCGCGCAGCGGTTGACACGTGGCTTCTTGCCATTGGAGGAGAGGCGCGTCATTTACAGAGGGCGCGCCTTTTCGGGTGCAGCGGGCAGTTACGGCGACGGTTCGCCTCCAATGGGTACTTATGATGTTCTTTCGGTTACCCACCTTTGGCCTATAAATAGCCCATTCCATCATAAGTCCCACTTACTGTTTTTCTGCTCTTTTTCTGCTCTCTCTCTGCTTTGCCCTCTGTTCTTGCGTTTTATCTTGCTTTCTGTGGCGGAGCTTCTTTAATCAGAGCTTTTCCTACCAACTTTCACGACGGCGTCCTCAGGCAAATCTTTTGGTGGGTTTTGATTTTCAGAGTACTCTGATTCCTCTATTTTTCTGAGTTTTTCTGGAAAACTGTTGTTTTTTCCAAACTCGTCTTCTGAGTTTTTTCTAGAAACTATTTTCTTTTCCATCTCAAACTCTTTTTCATGTCTGCGATGCCTGTTCCCGAGAGCTGGAAACCTCTTCTGGCCCATCCTTGCTGTACCACCCCCGAAAAACTAGAAAGGTGGAAGAAAAAATTCTTTCTTCCGTCTTACGCTGTGGCCAGACTGCCTCGTTCTAGCCATTTTGCTTTTTCAAACCGTGGCGACGAGGTTACCGTCTTCCGAGCCCAACTGAAGGCCGGACTTCGGTAACCTCCCCCGAAGGTGGTTTGCGAGTTCTGCCAATTCCATGGCATTGCTGTGAACCAGCTTCCCCCGAACGCGTACTGCTATTTTAACGCCTACCTCTGCATGTGTGGCGTGTTCGGGATAGAGCCCCACTTCATCATTTTCATGCAGTACTACAAGCTCTATGTGGTCCCGAAGGGTGGCTTCTATTTCCTGCTGCCTCGGGGATCCGGGAGCAAAAAATTCACCTTCACCTTCGACACGAAGGATAGCTGGCGGGGGTGGCAGCCTAAGTTCTTTTTCCTCAAGGTGGATAAGAACTGGTCTGATGTCCCGACCAGGTGGGCTCAGGGAGTGCTGAACGCAGACGTCGTTGATCCGAGGATGCTGCTGACCCCACCGTTGGCTTCCGTGTTCGCGGATTTCGACACCCGCATTCGGGCAGTCGCTGACTGGGCTCCCGAGGTCTCTCCTCGTGCTCTTTACCCCTTTCCTATCAACTGGAGGTTGATGACCGAAGAAGTCCTTCGGGAGCTGAAAGTGGTTAAGGAGCACGTGACTGACCTCAATATGCCCGCTCCCGCCATCGCCAGGAAAGACTCCTGGCTGGTCAAGCTCCTTAAGGGGGAGACTTCTTTCGAAACTTTTGCCGAAAGTGAGTAATCTTCCATCCCTTTATACTTTTTCCCCGAACTTACGCTGATATTTCTTCTCTTTTTCAGAGATGGGCAATGGGGCTGCCGCTTATTACAAGGCCCTCTTTTCTGGCCAAGTGGAGAAGGGGGAGCAGACAAAGAAGGCGGCTTCCCGAAGAAGGAAGACGACAGGGCCGGGACCCTCGGCGAAGCGAGCTAGGAAGGCTCTCCAGCCTTCTCAGCCAGAGCTTTTGGAAGAAGAAGCTGGCGAAGACGCTGGTCTTGTTGAAATTCCACCGGCCGAGGTCCCCGCTACTTCCGCCGAGGTGCCTCCTCTCGACCTCGAGGCCCCCAGAAACACTGTAGTGGTAGAAGTACCCACCACCGAGGAGCGGTACCGGCAGAAGGGTAAGGGTCTTTCTGCCGAGGGGCCCGAGGATCCCGAGGACACTGTCTCCGAGGTTCTTCCAGGTATGCCTTTAGGCGAAGTTCAGCTCCTTTTCCTTTCGCGAATTTTTCTTCTACTCCTAACTTCCTTCCTACTTTCAGAGGAGCCCCTTGCTGCTGGCTGGAGGGCCATTCATGAGAGGAAACGAGCCCTCCACGATGCCATAATCCCTGAGGGGAAGATCCCCTTGGAGCCCTTTTGGACGATCACGGAGGATATGAATTTGCTCTCCGACGATTGTCCAAAAATGACAAAGGAGATTTGGAAGGGGATCACCACTAACACCTCCTTCCGGGCCATTGCGGCGGCTCACCCGGGGGATAATACCCTCGCCGCAAAAGTCACCGAGCATGCTGCTCAGGTATAGTCTTTACACTTTTTTCCTCAATTTTCTAAGTGTTTAGACTTGTACTAACCTGGACTTTTTGCCTTGCCGTAGCTGTTGGAGTACGCTGGTTATCTCCGAGTTCGGGTGGCCAGACAGGCTGCCTCCAAGGATGCGACTTCGCGGGAACTCAGTGAAGCGAAGGCTTCGCTTGCGAAGGTGATCGCCAGCAACCAGCAGCTGACAGCGGATTGTTCTCAGCAACTTGCTGCCGTTCGGGAGGAGTTCTCGAAGAAAAGGGAAGAACTTGAAAAGGACTCCTCCCGGAAGATTGCCGACCTCGGCGACCAAGTAAAGGGGCTGCTCGCCGCCAACGAAGATCTTGTCAGGGACAAGGCTGTTTCTGACAGTCTTGCGTCGAGGTTGACGGACGAGAACAATGCTCTTCAAGCCGAGGTCGAGGCTCTGAAGAAGGAGTCCGGAGAGACACTGGGGATAAGCGAGCTCGAAGAGGAGGTTGCTGAGCTGAGGGACGAGGTCAATGTCCTTGGCGTTCAAAAACGTACTTCTGATAACATGGCCAAGGTCGCCTTTCAGGACGGCTTCTGCCTCGCTCGGCACCAGGTGCTGCAGAGGTTCCCAGATTTGGACCTCTCTTTTCTGGAGGGCCTAAATATTCCTGAGGGACCTCGGTGGTAGTGGTCCAAGGTCGAGCATCTGAAGCTTCCTGGTCTTCGTCCGCCCGGCTCTCCCTAGTTTGTTTTAGGGCTCCTCTTATTTTTCTCCTTCGTGCTCCTTCTTTGGACACTTCTTTTGTAAGGCAGCGTTTGCTCTAAATGAACAATCTTTTTGGCTAAGTCCTTTCTTGCAAGTTTCTTTATTTCCACTGTCCCAAACACGTTTGCTCAAGAGACTTTCGGAAAACCTGTAACCAAAGAAACTTTTTACCTTCCTTTATCCCGAGTGTGCTCGCTCAAGAGACTTTCTGGAAAGTTTGCAAAAATTTGGCTAAGTCTTTTGCATGCTTTTTGTTTCCTTTTATCCCGAACATGTTTGCTCAAGGGACTTCGGAAAACCTGCGACCAAAGAAACTTTTTACCTTCCTTTGTCCCGAGTGTGCTCGCTCAAGAGACTTTCTGGAAAGTTTGCAAAAATTTGGCTAAGTCTTTTGCAGGCTTTTTGTTTCCTTTTATCCCGAACATGTTTGCTCAAGGGACTTCGGAAAAGTTTCAGCCAAATTTTTCTGTCTTCCTATTGTCCCGAGCATATTTGCTCAAGGGACTTAGGAAAATTCTCACGAGATTGCTCATTTCCCTCTTTCCCGAGCATGTACGCTCAAGGGTGTTTGGAAATTATCTCTGCTTTTGTTTTGGCGTGCACTATTACGAGATTCTTGCTTTCCCTTTTTTCCGAGCATAGTGGCTCAAGGGCCTTCGGGAAGTCACATCTGCTTTTTTCGTGGCGAGCACCTTCGCGGAATTCTGTCTTGGACAATTTGGTATACTTAAGAATTTTTCTCAAGACCATTCTGTACTTAGAGTATTTCTTGTACAATATATCTCTTCCGCTCAACCTTAGGCGTAGAATTTTTTCAAGGCGTCTGAATGCCAAGTGTTTTTCAATTCTACGCCTTCGGCGTCGCCAAGCCTATACACGCCTTTCCGTACTTCGGCGAGAACCAGATAAGGTCCTTCCCAATTTGCGCGAAGTACACCGTGAGATGGCCTTCGGGGTGCAAAGTCGGCCTTTCGGAGAACGAGGTCTCTTTTTTTGATTTCTTTTGGCCTGGCTTTTAGGTTGATAGCCGCGGCCACTCTTTGCTGGAAAGCTTTTCTTCTCAGCTCGGCTATTTCTCTGTGTTCGGTCACAAGGTCGAGCTTAGTTCTCAGACCGAGGTCGTTTCCGCCTTCATCAAATACTTGCACCCGTATTGAAGGCTGAACTATCTCTATTGGGATAATGGCCTCTGTTCCGAAGACGAGTGAGAAGGGAGTTTCCCCTGTGGCTCTTCGTGGCGTCGTTCGGTAGCTCCACAATACACTTTGGAGTTCTCCTGGCCATTTCCCCTTGGCTTCCCCAAGTCTCTTTTTCAGGCCATCTTTTATGGTCCTGTTTGATGCTTCCACCTGCCCATTGCTTTGGGGGTGAGCTACTGGGGCGAAGTGCATCTTTATTCTGAGGTCGCTGATGAATTCCTGGAATCCTTTGTCTATGAACTGGGATCCATTATCAGCTACTAGTACCCTCGGTATGCCAAATCTGCATACGATGTTTTTCCATACGAACTTCTGCACTTCTTTTGCCGAGATAGTTGCTAGTGGTTCTGCCTCTACCCACTTTGAGAAAGAGTCCACTGCTACCACGCAGAATTTCACGCCTCCCGGTGCTGTGGGGAGTGGCCCAATGAGGTCTATACCCCAGACTGCGAAGGGCCAAGGATAGTCTGCCGACGTTACCATTTCCGAGGGTATCCTCTGGATTTTTGCATGTCTCTGGCAACTACCGCACTTCTGGACGAACTGCCTTGCGTCCTTTCTCAGGGTAGGCCAGAAGTATCCTTGGCGGAGTATCACTGCTGCAAGGGCATCAGTTCCAATGTGCGAGCCGCACATGCCTTCGTGAACTTCTTCGAGAACCATCTCAGTATCCTCTTCGCCCACACATCTCTGCAGCGGATTTGCATATCCTTGCCGATATAACTCTTCACCAATCAGGAAGAATCTTCCGGCACGTCTTCGCAGTCTTGCAGCATTGCCAGCGTCTTCGGGAAGCTCATTCTCTGCGAGGTATTTCTTTATAGGGTCCTTCCACCCTGTTCCCGAGGTCGTTACGCTTAGCACGGAGATGCTTGGATGGTCTAGCACCTCGGTGTATGTTTTGGACTTCGCTAAGCAATCTGCCTCAGTGTTATTCCGCCGGGGTACATTTTCGATCCGCACGGCGTCAAACTCTTGGATGAGTTTTGTTACCAGCTCGTGGTATTTTGCCAAGATTGGGTCCTTCGCCCCATAATCTCCTGCCGTCTGCCGAACTACCAGCTGGGAATCGCTGTGAGCCCTTAAGTTTCTCACGCCAATCTTTCTGGCCAAGCGTAATCCCGCTATGAGGGCTTCATACTCAGCCACATTATTGGTGACATTGAAGCTGAACTTGATAGCCTTCATCACCTCTAGGCCTTCGGGTCCTCTGATAACTATTCCAGCTCCCTGGTGTTCGGACCTCGAGGCTCCATCAACATGCAAGGTCCATTCTGGCTCACCTTCTTTCGGATCTGAGTGGTTCTCCTCAGTGGTGGGTATTTCGGCGATAAAATCTGCCAATGCTTGGGCTTTTATGGCCTTCCGAGGCTCATAGGTGATTTCGTGTTCGCCAAGCTCTATGCACCACTTGGAGAGCCTTCCCGAATGATCAACTCTCTTCATAACATCCCGTAGTGGTAGACTACTTCGGACGATGATGGGGTGAGCCTGGAAATATGGTCGCAGTCTTCTTCCTGCAAGCACCAAGGCGTATATAGCTTTTTGAAGCAAAGGGTACCTGACTTCGGCGCCATGCAAGGACTTGCTGACGTAGTAGACCGGCCATTGTTTCGGCCCTTCTTCTTTTATCAGGACCGAGCTCACGGCCTTTTCTGTGACGGCGAGGTACAGTACGAGGGGTTCTCCCTCCCGAGGTTGTCGCAGAGTCGGCAGGCTGGCCAGGTAGACTTTGAGTTCTTCCCAGGCCTTTTGGCAATCTTCATCCCAGGGATGATTGTTTCTTCCGAGGTCACCTTCCATCTTTGCTGCCTTTGTGAGGACTTTGAAGAAAGGTCTACACCTATCTCCGTACATGGAAATAAACCTGCTCAGAGAGGTTATTCTTCCGGTTAGTCTCTGCACGTCTTTGACTGTGGCAGGAGTTCGGAACTCAAGCAGAGCCTTAATCTTCTCAGGATTGGCGTCGATGCCTCTTTCGGATACCATGTACCCAAGGAATTTTCCCGACGTCACCCCGAAGATACACTTCTCGGGGTTAAGGCGAATCCCGAAGGCTCTGAGCTTTTGGAAGGTTTCCTCCAAATCTGCAACGTGGTAGCCGGGCAGCTTGCTTTTTACTATCATATCATCAACATATACTTCCATGTTTCTCCCCATTTGGTCCTTAAAGACCTTGTTCATCAGTCTCTGGTAGGTGGCTCCTGCATTTTTCAGCCCGAAGGGCATTCTGATATAGCAGTACGTTCCTCCCTCGGTGATGAAGGCAGTTTTCTCTTCATCTTGGGGGTCCATCCTTATCTGATGGTAGCCGCTGAAGGCATCTAGGAAGCTCAGGAGCCCGTATTCGGCCGTTGAATCTACCAATTGATCTATTGGCGGGAGGGGAAATGAGTCTTTCGGGCAAGCATCGTTCAAGTTTCTGAAATCAATGCACATCCGGAGTTTGCTGCTACCTTCTTTTGTGGCAATGACCACGTTGCTTAACCATTCGGGGTATTTGACCTCCCTGATAACTTCAGCATCCAATAGGCGCTGGACTTCGGTTCTCACGAAGTTGCTTTTGTGGGCTGAGATGCTTCGTTTCTTTTGCCTGATAGGTTTTGCTTCCGGGCTTACTTTGAGGCTGTGCTGTATTATGCCAGGGTTCACTCCTGGCATGTCTTTCGGCGAGTAGGCAAACAGATCTTTATTTTTCAGCAGAAAGGATACAAGAATTTCCTTATCACCTTTGGCCAAGCTCTTCCCTATTCGGGTAGATTGTCCTGGGACAAGATCTACTGCTTCCATTTCTGCTTCTGCGGGATCTCTTTCTTTGCCTTTCTCCTGCGCCTTTGCCTCCACTATTTGTGTAGAGTTGTCTGCCGGAGCCTTTCGTGCTTTTACAAACACCTTTCTTACCTCGGCTTGGTCGATAAAGACCTCTGCATCTCCATCCTTGGTGGCGAATGTGACAGTCAAGTACTTCACATCGGGGCGAATGTGCAGGTTCCCCTGAGTCTGCCTTCCAAGGATGGCGTTGTACGAAGACGGGACGTCCATGACGATGAATCTTGCCATTGTGGACGCGTACAACTCAGCTGCTCCGTCTACCGAAGTGCCTTTTATCATCAAGGGGAGGTCGATTCATCCGAGGACGGGTAGTTCCGATGGTCCAACGCCGAAGGTGGGCGTGGTGACAGGTTTAAGTTCGCTGCTGGAGATGCCCAAGCTCGGCAGTAAGTGCGAGAACAGGACGTCAGTATTTGAGCCATCATCGAGCAACACTCTTTTGACGTCCCAGTTCCCTATTCTCGCCATTATCAGCAGCGGGTCGTCGTGGGGGAAGACGACGGTGGAGCCATCTTTGCGAGCCAATTTCTTTGATGGACTTTGATACTCCATAACCGCAATTTCTCTGGCCTTCCGCTTTCTTTCCGAGGATGGGAGCCCCGTGGTAATGGTTTGGATGACCCCTACTGGAGGTGGAAGGCGCCTTTTTGGACTTCTGTTTCTCCGCCTGTCTGAGTCATAGTCCTCGTTTTCGGCCCTCTCTTCCTCCTCTTTTCTGCCTTTTGGGGAGGGCATCCGCAGGTATTTGCGAAGCTGGCCCTGTTTGATCAGCGACTCTATGTACTTCTTCAGCTGGAAGCAGTCTTCGGTGTCATGACCGTGGTCGCGATGAAACTGGCAGAACTTCTTGGCATTCTTCTTATTATTGGCGGCCATGGCCTTTGGCCGCCGAATCTGCGTCCCTTGCCTTTCCAGCGCCATGAGAATGTTGGTCCGTGTCGTGCTCAAGGGTGTGAAACTTTGAGGTTTCTTTCCTCGCATTCGCCGTGGTCGACCTGTGTGTTCAGAAAGATGCCGAGCTTGCTGGCTGGACCCTTCGGCGCGGTGATGATCAGACTTCGGCCCCGCCATCCTCAATTCCTCGGCTGTCATGTGCTGCTCTGCCCTTCGGTAAAATTCTCCGAGGGTCTCCGGGGGGTCTTTTGAGAACTCGTAGAACAGCTGTGAGTCACGCCGAAGGCCCCGTGTCATAGCGAGGATGCGGATTTCGGGCCGGAAGTCCGGGACGCTGAGTGCTTCCCTGTTGAATCGTTCGACATAGTCTCGGATCGTCTCTCCGTTTCTCTGCTCTATGTCGAACATCTGCACAGGCATTTTGGCCGTCGGCCTGCTCCCAATGAACTGCTGGGTAAAGGCTATGGACAACTCCTGAAACTCAGTGATAGTCCCTAGGGGCAAAGAATTGTACCATGCTGTTGCTGGGCCCGTGAGGGTGACTTCAAAGCATTTGCACATGGTAGCGTCATCAGCTCCGTGCATTATCATGCTCCACCTGTACTTCGTCAGATGGGCCTGTGGATCAGTCCGTCCATCATAGATCTCCAGCCTAGGCACTTTGAAGTCGCCTGGCATAGCTGCCTCAACAATGGTGCGAATAAACGGGGAGCCATCTTCGCATAATGCCCCCGACAGCCTGTCCCAAACGGGTTTTCTGGTCACTTGCTTCTCCACTCTGTCCAGCCGTGCCAATATCCTTTCCATAAGCGCAGTGGCGCTAGGACCATTTTCGCGGGAGGGAGATCGACGGCGCCTTTTCGGGGAGCGAGTTCGGCGCGGAGGGGTCAGGGACCTCGCCTCGGGCGACGAACTGCTTCGCTGTGAGACTCTCGGTCGCTTGGACCCGGTTTGTCCCACAGGCCGTTTCCCGAGGGCTATATCTTCTGTGGATGATTCTCTGCGAGGCTCTCCACTTCCTGAACTGCGGTGTGTAGACTTGGGGCTTCTCTCCCGAGGGCGCGCTGATGAGGAGGGTTTCTGGGCCCGTGACTGCTGTGGCCATCTTCGGTCGATCTGCTGAGTCATTTCAGCAACGACCGAGCGCTGAAAGTCCCACAAGAAGCTCATGGTGATTACCAGAGGGCGGTCCTCCTCGGGCGTAGAAGTCTCTGGGAGTGTCTGCTCAGCAGCCGGTTGTATCTCAGGCGCGGACGAGGACCTTGGGAGTCCCTTGTCCTTAGAACGCCGAGTCTCAACGACGGCAATCTGCGAGCGGGTTCCCACAGACGGCGCCAAATTGTGGCCTAAGGCCTCATCGTTGTGAGTCATGATGACTGTTGAGGAGACTTCTAGGAGGAAGAACGCCTGGAAGGTGGATCGCCCCAAGGAGAGTACCTGAAAAGCTGGTAAACAGGGTTAGGAGGCCCCCGGAGTGTTTTTCCGGGGGGGGAGCCTCCGACGCCCAAGTCAGTGGTGGCCGGAAGAAGGAGAAAGTCACTAGCTCAAAGAGAAAGGCAGAAAAGTCTCGCCTGGTATTTTCTCAGGGTGTGGGAGCTGTATATCCGGCCTGCCAACCTCCTGTCAAGTATTTATTTCCTGTATATATAGGAATAGCTAGCCCATTCAGATCATGACACGTGTGCGGTCGGATGCTCCTGAACGTCTGGGCGTAGGGGACAGATAGTTGGTAACTAGATGGCCTCGAGCCTTGTGCTGAGACGGGCCATGATATGATTCTGATGGCGTCTGCGCGTCAGGGCAACTTTTTACGTCTGTGGTGGGACGTGTCAGAGGCTTCCTTAAATGCTTCCTTAAATGCGCCTGCCGTACTCCCGAGGTCCCTGGGCGAGGTCGTCCTCTAGTTCGGACAGAGCCTCTTCGGGAAGCCTACCCTCAGTTCGGGGGTTCCCAGTTCCAGGGGGTTCCGCCTTCAGGGATATCATATTCGGGCAGCAATGTCTGGTGCCACTTTTCCGAAGGCGCGCTGTTCACAACCTTGGGGGGCGATTGGAGTCCTCAAGTTTTACTGGCGTGCCGAGGCTCGGAGCTCTCAGGCTATCTCCCGAGGTGCATGATTCCACCTATTCCCGGGAAGCGCCAGTTCTTCTGGCCATTGTTGTGGCAGGGTGTTCGGCCAGATTGAGGCGATAGCCTTTGGCTATCAGTGCCTCAAGCCCTTAGGCTTGCCTAGGCCACTAGTGTACCATGATCCTACCCTTACCTAGGTGTACTAAGCCTCCATGTAGTGCTTCAAGCTAATAAGCTCGCCCAAGTCACTAGTGTACTAAGCCTCCACCACATAATCCTACTAAGAGTGCACTATGTTCTCACTTTTACATCAAGTAAACTTGCCTAGGCTACAAGTGTATTAAACATTCACTCATGTTGCTTACCTATCCACCATTCCTTAGTTCACCCTGGTGGAGTTGTACTCATCATGGATGGACTCATATTCACTAGGTTTCACGAAACCCACATCGCTGCACTAAGGCTTCTACATCAGGATGTCAAAACTGAAGACCTGGCTAACCTCCCAATGGTACTAAACCTTACACCTTAGGTAATGGTCTTGTATTGTGGCCCATTAAGCTTTTTTCCTCAATGGATACACTTGTAACCAATAAATCTCAAGGAAACTGCTCACTCCTATGAGAGTTCTGAAAGCCCCCAGGCACCACCTGACATCCTTCATGTTACACCTTCACAAAATGGGAAAATTACAGCGTAAGGACCTAAACTTATATGCTTTAATTTTCACCGTAGTGCATGATTTGTGAAGTGTAAAGTATTCAATAGACAACCCCCTTAAGTGGAAAAAACAATGATAGCTTGGTCCTTAAGAAAGCATTGGCACATCGCCTAATTTTCAAGTAACCTATGGACTAAATTGTAAGCTTACAAAAGTTGGGTACTCAATTGCACAAATTTCTAAAGATGGCTATGGAAAGGACATGGATGGAATTGTGAAAAAAGGACATGGATGGAATTAAGGATATTGTTGGGGACCAAAATGCTTAAAAAGGCAAAGTTGATCAATTATGGCATAATGCCAACTAAGGTGCTTAAGTGTCCACATTTTTGCCTAATGTCAAAATGATTTTTTGACAAGGTTAAAAGAGGCCAAACTCTATCATTTTCCTAGCCAAAATGGCTGGAAATAACCTGTCCAAGTGTTGGCCAAATTTTTAAAAATTTGCATATAGGCCACCTTGGTCAAAATGATGTATAAATGAAGAAAATTCTTCATTTCATTGCCATGTTCCTTAAATTTCGGACTCTAGTAGCTAAGAAATCTTCCTTAAGCTCTTCCATCATCCTCCATAGCCACCATACCTTAATAAAACAAGAGGAAGCAAGAGAAAGCAAAGAAGACATCAAAGAGTGCAAGAAAACCTAATTTTTGTTCTATTTGGGTTTTCAGATTTCATAGCAAAGGTAAGGATTTTCTAAAGTTTCCTGGATTGTTTACTGTATTTACAAATATCCATGAAGCTAAGACCATTCTTGGATGGGAGCAAAAAGATCAAGGAACCAAGTATGGGTTAAAGGGAAAAAAGCATGGCAAGGTTTCGGCCTTAGTGTTACCATGCTAAAGATGGCAGCAACAAATAAGGGTTTCTAGAGCCCAAGTTAGTACTAACTAAGACCTAAAAGACTCATAAGACCAAGAAAAATCTTGAGGAGGGCTGCCATAGCGTTATTAAAGTGATATATTATTGTTTTATTGAATGATTATGGACTAACCCTAATGTGTTATTGCTGCCAGCATTGCAGGTGTTTGTTGCTGTGTTTGTCGGTGCATATGGTTGCCATATTTGTGTGTATGTGTTGTTTTTTTATGTTTTTATGTCTTTGGATTTCATGTGGTTCGTTGCTATGGAAGACTTTACATTGAAAGCCCTTACTAAGTTTCTTACAAAGAGCTTACTCCCCTTTCTGTCCATTATCAGGAACACCTGAAAGAGAACGTTCAAACTAATAGTTCTTGTTTTATTTTTCATGTGAAATTTCAGGTACATTAACTTCAATATTTCTAGTATTAAAATGGAGTGTTTCATGATTTTTAGATCACATTTGCTAATTTTAGTGTTGGTACTTTCTGCCTTACGCAGAAGCTGTCTTTTGAGGTTTCTAGAGTGCATTGTGGTTGTAAGGCTCTCCAAGAAGCTAGTGTACATACCCAACTAATCTAGGAAATATGTATGATGCATCTATGCATGTAAATACACTATGGATGGTGTATGGATTATATATGAAGCAATAAAGTGATGTTTGAGGTTGAATGTTTAATTCTGTCCATTTTGCAACTCATTAGCTGTTCCAAAGAAAATTATGTTTAATGCTTATGGAATGCCTCTAAATTCAGGGGAATGAATTTCCCAAGTGTGTAAGACATGTAAGAACCTGCCCATGTTGGTTTTGCACATGGAAATGAAGTATATGAATCTTATGAAATTTTGTATGGGTAAAATGGTCATAAAGTGACCAGAATTTTGACTCTGCACTTAAAGTTCCATAAATCCACGTGTTGGAGGAATATTGGTATGAAATTTTGACCACACCTATAGCACATACATAGGTTGAACGGGAATTTTGAATTTCTAAATTTGGAGCCCTGTAGCCAAAGATATGACATTCCAAAGTTGGCTAAGTTACTGTTCATTTTTGTCAGAATTTGGTAACCAACTTCAAAAATCCATAACTTGGTCCATAGGTGGGCTTTTGATGTAAAACAAAATTCATTGGTTTGATCTAAGTCTCTACTTGGTAATGGAACAAAGAAAATATGGGGTTACATGGCTAGAATGATACAGTTTATTAGTGGAAGTTACAGGTGCAGTGGCTGGTCACTAGAACTTAACAAGATTGCCTAATGTATGGAAGCCAAAACAAAGAATTGTGCTAGTGTTTTCCTTCTTAGCCACCATAGTGTGCATAAATGTAAATATGTGTGTTATGGTTTGACCAATATACATATATTTGCATAAAGACCAAGAGGGCCACTTGGGTAATATAGTGAGCATTGTTCTGATGGCCTACAGAACATGCATAGCTTCTGGGAGATTGACACATTAAATATTGTCACTGTATTTAAGCTCTCAGAGTGGTAACACTTCACCCTTAGATACCCTAGGCACCCTTCCCTCGGACCTCCCCCAAGGCTCCCGTTCAAGAAAAACCATCAATTTTGACCTTTGCACCAAGGGCCATAGCCTCCACTGTCCAGGGCACAGCCCTGGCATCTTGAATGCTTTAGGCATCTCTAGGGCCATGACTTTTATGCTCAAGGCCCTGCACCCAAAGATGACGCCCTAAGCACCTTGGGACGCCTCCAAACTCTTCCAAACATGGTTAGGATGCCTCCCAACTTTACATACTTGTAAAACACATACACTAGGCCACAATGCATCCATTAAACCAAGCCTATGGTGCCCATACACACCACACAAATCACTGGAAGCACACTAGTCCGCCATGAACTTCACCTCCACCAATGAACACTATTCACAAGACTACATGGATTCTATCACAAGTAAGCTATAAAT
The DNA here is from genome assembly GCA_039654915.1 of Aquilaria yunnanensis. Classification (NCBI taxonomy): domain Eukaryota; kingdom Viridiplantae; phylum Streptophyta; class Magnoliopsida; order Malvales; family Thymelaeaceae; genus Aquilaria; species Aquilaria yunnanensis. Next base: position 53,892,177 of record CM077597.1, read on the forward strand.
GGCATCATATAAGTATAAGTCATAAATCCTATACCTCAATGAACCTTGAATTAGCAACGATCAAGCATCACAAGTCAAGAATTCCCAATTCCAAATGCTCCTCTAGGTTTCCTAGGTTCGAAGGCACCAACAAGGTTCATGGCACCAAAATAACACGAACCCAACAAAACCCAAGCTTAACATAGCTCAAAAAACAAGTAAAATCAAGGATCAAAACCATACCTCACAAATTTTAGAAAACCCAAGCACAAAAAATATCCCTTGAGCTTCAAAAGCACTAAAACAAGTGTAAAACAAGCTTTCCTCCTTATGGGCACCAAGAAACCCTTCAATTTTCACCAAGAATCTTAATTTTGAATTAGGAATCATGGAGGGTTTTGGGAGCCACGAAAATGAAGCTAGAGATTAGGTGAATAGTAGCAACCTCATCTCTTCCAACCATTTTTAAAACAACAAAACTCTCCTCCCCCCCCCCCCAAACTTCTTTAAATTTTTCAAATTTACCCCTTCCCCAAATAGTAACTTGGGGTCTTTAAATACTTAGTCACAAATGCTAATTTGGGGTTTGAGTTTTAAAAACAACATTATTACTCCCAAGACGTGTCCTGACCCTCCGAGGTGCAAAATAATAATTTTTCCTCTAGGTAAACCTAGTGCCATAAACTACTTGCAACCAACTAACCCTTTAATAACTTGCCCGCACTACTAAAATATCACGCTTTTCCAATTGCTAATTTACCAACGGCGTAGCCGTTGGTATTTACCAACGCGTAGAACCGTTGGTAATTATTTTCCAACGTGCACGCATTGGTGAGGGTTTCAAAAAAATTTAACAGTTTTTTTTTTCCAACGTACAAACCGTTGGTAATTACCAATGGTCTTAGCCGTTGTTAAAATTCCAACTTCCCAGCAGTTGGTAAAATTTTTTTTTTTTAAGGCTGATTTACCAACGGCTAGCCGTTGGTAAATCTTTTCCAACGTGCACGCGTTGGTGAGGGCTTCAAAAAAAATTTACAGTTTTTTTTTCCAACGTGCAAACCGTTGGTAATTACCAACGGTCTTAGCCGTTGGTAAAATTCCAACTTCCAGCAGTTGGTGAATTTTTTTTTTTTTGGAACTTTACCAACGGCTTGAGGCGTTGGAAAATTTTTTAGTGAAACGGTGCGTTTTGATTTTTCGGTTTTAAACCCCCCCCCCAACGCCGCGAAACCCAACTCGTCTTCTTCTTCTTCTTCTTCTGTTCTTCGCCTCTGTCTCCCTCTGCGTTATTGACATCCCACACGCACACACAGCACGTTCGTTTGAAGACCAAGGGGTGAAATTGCTTCATTGAGCTTAGTAAAACGTGGATCTGGTCTTCATTTCGTTGATCTGTAGGTTAGTGTGAATATTTTTCAATTTTTTTTATCGAATTTGGATCGGTTGTCTGTTGATAATGGGTTTTGATTTTCGTTGTTGTAGCTGATTTGAAGCTATTTTAAGGTATTTGAAGCAACTAAAGTAGGATTTGAGGTATGTTTGTTTAGAACGTATTTTTAATTTTTTTATTTTCCAAAAATAATTTAATATTCCGATTATTTCATTGTATTTTGGAGTAAAATTTGTGAAATATTTGTGATTTATTGTTGTTGATGGTTGGATGTGAACTATTTCGGTGACCCATTATAATTTAACATTTATGTGCAATTTATTAGTTTTTTTTGAATTTTCGGATTAAATAAAAAATAGAAAATAATTACTTTTCAGTAAAATGTGTGGGTAATATATGTATATGTCAAAATATTGAGTTTAATTAAAAATAGTGAAAAATTTATTGTCAGTTAATTGATTAGGTGGTATATTTAATATTTGTGTAAAATTAGTTTCTATATTTAGATATAATAAATAAGTACTTTGGAAGTAAATTATTTAGGTTGTATATTTATGTGTGAAATTATTTAGTTTAATTTAAAATAGTTAATAATAAGTTGTAAGTAAATTGATTAGGTAGTTTATTTAATTGTTGTGTAAAATTACTATGTAAGTAATCTACACTTACATTTACTATCACTTAAATTTTTATTTGTTTAGAACATATTTTTAATTTTTTTATTTTCCAACAAATAGGTAATATTCCGATTATTTCATGGTATTTTGTAGTAAAATTTGTGAAATATTGGTGATGTATTGTTGTTGATGGTTGGATTTGAACTAGTTGGGTGACCCATTATAATTTAACATTTATGTACATTTTCTTAGTTTTTTCTGAATTTTGGGATTAAATTAAAAATAGAAAATAATTACTTTTAAGTAAAATGTGTGGGTAATATATGTATATGTCAAAATATTGAGTTTAATTAAAAATTGTGAAAAATTAGTTGTAAGTTAATTGATTAGGTAGTATATTTAATATTTCTGTAAAATTAGTTTGTATACTTTGTGGATAATAAATAATTTGGTTGGAAGTAAATTATTCAGGTTGTATATTTATCTGTGAAATTATTTAATTTAATTTCAAATAGTATGGCAAGTTGGTTGAGGTAAGTTATTAAATATTTTTAATTATCCGAATTAATTCTTTTTTTGGGAAAGAATATGTATTTATTTATTTATGTTGTACTTAAAATTTTAGTATTATGACTGTTCATTCTACATTTTTCTGGTGATTTAGTTCGGTCTTTCCCATTTATTTTGTGTTAATTAATTTTTGATTAATTGTAATTTTAGTGATGTCATTAAAATTTTTTTCTTCTTAATAATTATCTTGGATAAAATTAGATTGTGGGATAATTTCTGTATGGATAAAATAACAAACAAAGCAGTAATGATAATAATAATACTAATTTATTATTATTATTTTTTGTACCCAATAATACAAACATAATAATAGTAATAATAATAATTATTACTAGTTGATTGTGGTAGTAGTAAGTTAGAAAATAATAAAAAATTTTGGTTAGTGATAGTTGAAATAATATTCATAATAATATTACCTCCAAATAATAGAAATAATAATAATTATAATAATACTATTAATTAAAATAAAACTAATAATTATTTGCAATTATAATAATACTAATAATAAGGATACTAATAATTATTAGAATTTTGTTTAAATTACGCGTTTAGAGTAAAGTTTCTTTTTTTAATTTTCAGAAATTTCTTATATTACCAGGATTTTAAGTTTTTGTCCCCCCCTTTTTCAGTTGCTCCCTGCATCTGTGAGCCTGAAGACGTACCCATAATAATGCAGAAAAAATACCTCGTAAAGGAATTTGGAGACCAATAGAGAAAATATTAAAACAAATAAATTAGGACCACTGAAGAGGAGGAGTCACTGTCATTCGAAGAAATCCAGGTAGCCTGATTGTACGAAACATGACTTTAACGCAAACTTCTTCCTAACCCTAACCTTTACCTTAGACCATACATCTACACTTAAACCCAACACAATATACCTAACCTTGTAAACCCTAAATACGACAAAATCTAACCTAAACTATAAGTCTATAATCGTAGCAGTATGAACCCTATACGTAAGTTTAAACTCTAATAGACATAAACTTAGACCCTAATCTTAACACTAATTTGTACTTTACCATAAACACTATACAGTAAATCTGAACCGAAATAATCCCCATCTTGTCAAAACTCTAGACTTAACCTGTACCTTAATTATAAGCTCGTAATTCAAATCATAAACCCTCAAACTGTAACCTTAAAAGTCTCAACGAGTAAAGGAATAATTAGGATGGAATGGAATAGAGGCCATTGATGAACTAGCAATCATTAGTACCGCATCTAGCAGTAGAAGGAGAGGCCGTGTATTTGGATTAGGATCTGAGCAGTTTGCTATTCCGGGACGCCGACAGCCAGGTCTCATCCCGCCTATCGACATTACACAAACACCGCAATTCAACGAGCAAGTACAGAAGATGATGGCGGAGGAGAATGTGCGAAGGGATGCGGAGTACGAGAGGAAGCTCGAGAGGATTAAGAGGAGACAGAGAGCAGAGATGGAGGCTCAGATAGCTGCATTGGAGGCAAACCGGGCTCAGTTGGAGATTATTTGTCGTACGCTAAACCTTCCATGTCCGCCGGGACAACCAGTTCCACATTATCCTGATGACTCGGACTTAGAGGATGAGAAGATAGTTGGGACTCCGTGATGGGCGTCATCAACAGGTTAGCGCATTTCCAAAGTTCTTGTGTTAGAGCCCTAGACATAATAATTTTTAGACCTAATTCAGACCGACTTGATATTTATGAAATGTGTAAGCCGTTGAATGTTGAATGCTTTCTTTCAGACATATCTGTTATTGCTTTAATGATGCTGTAGTTGAGAATATTTTATTTCAATTACGTTGGCATAGTTGTGTAATGTTTATTGCTGAGTAAAGCCGGGCGTACTTTTGAATTGGTATTTTATTTTTGAATGTGGATTGAAATGGGGAAAAATAAGAAACAACCGAAACCTGGAACGTTTAATACAAATAACGAAAGCGCAAATGCTAGATTTACCAACTTCTGCGAAGGGTCAGTACCAACGGCTTCAAAACAACAACCTTACCAACTTCCGGCAGTTGGTAATTACCAAGTAGCAAGTTACCAACTGCTGGCAGTTGGTAACTTACCAACGGTCGGCAGTTGGTAAATACAACTACGCGATGGAAACCGAGTCCTTTACATGACCGTTGGTAAGTACCAACGTGTATTTTACCAACGTCTACACGTTGGAATTTACCAACGTGTTATTAGTTGTGCATTGGTAAAAATTTTTCCAACGTATCGAATACCAACTGCCAGTTACCAAAGTGCAGCAGTTGGTAAATTCAATTTACCAACTGCTGCGCGTTGGAAAATGGCAGTTGGTAAAGTCGGTTATTTTAGTAGTGTCAATTTTGCTAATTCACCTTAACTAAGGTATTTAAGTTGAGGATTTACAAACTTACCTCACTCACCTAGCATTCCACTAGCAGGACTATAACATCATCTTCTCTTGATCTTCAAGTGCGATTAGAATTTAGAAATAACCTGACATACCATCCCAGAAACAATAGTAAGCATGACCAGCTAACTGCTTTAATATTAACTCAGTAAAAGGAAGTGGAAAGTGGTCTTTTTCTGGTGGCATCATTAAGTTTCCTTAGTTGATACACACTCTCCATCTAGTAATTGTTCACATAGGAATGAGCTCATTCTTGTCATTTGGAACAATTGTCATCCCTTTCTTCTTTGGCACAACTTCAATTGGGCTTACCCAAATACCATCTGAGATAGGACTAATTACCTTGGCATCTAATAATTTAATTACTTTTTCTTGTACCACCACTTTGACATTTGGGTTTAATCTTCATTGTGGTTAAACTACAGGTTTATGATCCTCTTCCATCAAGATATTGTGCATGTAATAAGATGGGCTTATCCCCTTTATATTGATGATAGACCACGCTTTTGCTTTCTTTCACTTTTGTAGTACCATCAATAACTTCCTCTTTTGATCCTCAATAAATAGAGCAAAGATGATTACTCATAGTTTGGAGTTTGCTACCAAGAAGGCATATTCTAAATCCTCAGGCAACTTCTTCAACTCCAAGTCTAACAATTTTTTAATGAAGGTTTTCCTTTTCTTTATGCCTTGGATGATTCTTTCTTCTTGTTTTTTTCCCTTCTAAGGTCTCTTCATCTTCCAATTAGGCCACCAACTCTTTTTTCTTTGAACTATTAATTTTGAATTCTTCTCCTTGAGCAATGCACACTTCCAGTTGGTCTTCCAAGGTAAATTCCTAAAACAACGAGTAACTTTAGCATCAATAGAATCTAAAGAGTAGCATGTGTCATCCCTATCAAGCGTATGTTTTATGGTATCTAAAACATGACAAGTAGCCTCCTCATTTCCTATTTTCAGCATTAGCTTGCCATTCCAAACATCGATTAATGGACCAGAAGTTGCTAAAAAGGGTATTCCTAGAATCATAAGAACTTGTGAATCCAAATCCATTTCTAAAATTATGAAATCAACTGGAATAATAAATTTATCAACCTTCACCAAAATGTCGTCAATTATTCCTCTAGGACATTTAATCAATCTATCTACTAATTGAATACTCATCTTAGTGCATTTAGGTTCTCCCAATTCTAATTTTTTAAATAAACAGTATGGCATCATATTTATGCTAGCACCTAAGTCTGCTAAAGCTCTACCAATCATTAAATGACCAATAGTGCAAGGAATAGTAAAACTCCACAAATCACCAATTTTCCTTGGTAAGTCATTCTGAATGATGGTTGAACACTCTCCATTCAGAATTACTGATGATAGCTCTTCTAACTTCTTCTTTGCTAGGATGTCATTCAAGAATTTCATGTAACTAGGCATCTACTCTAAAGCTTCTACAAAATAAATATCAATATGGAGTTGTTTAAACATATCAAGGAATTTAGAAAATTGTTCCTTATCCTTATCTTTTGATAAATAAGAAGAATATGATAAAGGAGGTCGATACTACTTAACTTTTTTCTTCTTTGGTGGTTCTTGTTGTACTTCTGGTTCTAAAGGTATCATGGCTTCTTCTTAGGCCATTTGAATTTGGTTTTTAGTATCTATCCATTCCTTTTATGCAGCCTTCTTCTCAGTAATCAGCCCCTTCTCGCTTCTTAAGGTAATGGCCTCCAATTGCTTTTTTATCGATGACATAAATACTTTGTTAATTTCCATCACCGTCTGTGACATTTGGTCCATCCATTGTTGAAACACCAACTATTGCATTTTAAAAATGTCCATGAGAACCTGGTATTGATCTTGAATGCTGCTTATAAATCTCATCACTACTTCCTCAAAATTTGAATTCCTCGTAGAAAATTGAGGTTACTGGAAATTTGTGTTCCTCCGTCAATTTGCCCAAGTATTGGTTGAATTACCCTCCCAACTAGGTTTAAATGGCCTACAATAAGCACTATTTTGTGGTCCTATAGAATTTTAGATAAAGTCCATGTAATCATTCCTGCTTCTCCACTTATACATCTGGCAACCCCAATTGAATGTTCTCCACAAAATTCACATTACATCACTTCAGCTTGCACAAAAAAAAATTTTGAATCCCGTCATCAGAGCTTTGACTTGATTAACCAATGTTGAATAAGCATTAGAATTTTGAACTGCAACTACTCTGCTTGGTTTAATTCTGGATGATGATTGTCATTGATAAATTATTCATAATCATCTCTTCAATCAAATTATGTGCTACTTCAATCTCTTGTTATTCAAAGTACTATCAACTGCTGCATCAATCATCTACTTGAAAGAATAATTCATACCAAGGTAGAACATTTTCACTTGCATCCTTGTAGGTAATCCATGATGCAAATGAATCTTTCCCAAACTTCATATAATGTTTCAGAATCCATCAAACTAAAAGCAGAAATATCATTACGAAACGTTGCAATATTAGCTGAAGAAAAACAATTCAATAAAAACTTCTTGACAAGAGCATTCCAAGTGGCAATAGAACATCTTGGAAGTGAAGTCAACAATTTCTTGGCTCTCCTTCTCAATGAAAACAAAAACAACCTTAACCAAATTGATAGCCAAAGTGCTATCGCCCTTTAAACCTATAAGTCTGGGCAAAGCACTACCCTCGGTAAGTCCGGCGTCACCCACAAGGAATGGGAGCACCAACCTTGGAAAAAAGAGGTCTGACGCCTTGAACATCCGACCTCGGTAATCCATCATCACCCTTGGGAACATCGGTACTAACCTCAAAAATACGGTGCATCGCCATCCTCGGTAAGGTGACCGAACCGACTTCGGAAAGACTCACCACCTTCGGCAGGAGAGAACACCTCCGAAGGGGAGCATCCGTGATGAGGGAACTCCCAGATCACTGAAATGACCTTGGAAGAAAGCCATCCTATTCCGAAGAGCTCTGTTCTACCGAAGGGATCTCAGGAGTACGGCAGGAACAATTAAGGAGCCTCTGACATGCCACCCTCGTACACAACACGCCGCCCTCATATGTGCTCTGACACACCGCTACTGCACACGTCCTGTCACGCAGACCTACCCCAGCCTTGACCCCTGGACAGACCTGCCTGTAGGCGGCTAGAGGCCCCCATGCCTAAAGGTACGAATTACATCCGACCGAACACATGTCATAATCTGAACGGGCCACATTCTCCTATATATATTAAGGAAGTGGCTTCAATAAAAGGGGGATCCCCACAAAAAAAGGGAAGAATCTCTCTACTCCTTACTTACCCTCCACCTTCAAACACTGACTTGGGCGTCAGAGGCTCCTCCCCAGAAAAATACTCTGGGGACCTCCAAACCTGTATTATTTGAGTGTTTCAAGCGACCTCCCCTGGGAAGTCTCTCCTTCAAGCGTTCCTCCCTCACCGGAAGTCCCTACCAGTCTCACCATGTCATACAGCGAAGATGCCGATGGGCATCATCTGGCGCTGTCTGTGGGAACCTACTCCCAGGTGGCCGTCGTTGAAACTCAGCGTTCTAAGGACAAGGGGCTCCCGAAGTCCCCTTCCACGCCAGAGGTTCAACCGGTAACCGAACAACCCACCGCAGGGACTTCCTTGCTTGAAGACGAACGTCCTCTAACCGTTACCATGAGCTTCCTGCGTGATTTTCAGCGCTCCGTTGTGGCTGAAATGACACAGTAACTAGACCGAAGATGGCCACAGCTGCCTCCGGACCGAAGGCCCTCTTCACCAGTACCTCATCGGGAGAGAAGCCCGAAGTCAACTCACCAGAGTTCGGGAAGCGGGGACCAACGCGATGAGTCCTCAACGGAAAACATACCCCCCAGGGTTTGACCTATGGGAGAAATGGGGCCCAAACGGCCCAGGACTCCCCGCCGAAGGAGTTCTTCACCAGAAGAGAAATCGCAATCCCCTTCGCACCGAAGTTACTCTAAAAAAAAAGGCATCGTTCTCCATTGCCGGAGGCCTCTAGGCAGCAAGAAGAAGAGCCCAGTGCCACACTCCTCATGGAAAAATCCTAAAGACGCTAGAGAGGGTGGAAAGACAGGTAACTTGGAACCCCGTCTGGTCTAGGTTGTCAGAACCCTTCAACAGAGATGAATCGCCGTTTACCTGAGCAGTAGTCGAAGCATTTATGCCGAGTGACTTTTGGGTGCCTCGTTTGGAAACCTACGATGGCCGAAGTGACCCCCAGGCTCACCTAACCAAATCAAGTGCAGCATGCTGTTGCACAGTGCTGATGAAGTCACCCTGTGCAAATGCTTCGAGGTTACCCTCGCTGGACCAGAAACGGCATGGTACAACTCGTTAGCCCCTGGAACCATCATCGGATTCCAATAGTTGTCTACCATTTTCACGCAGCAATTCATCGGAAGCAGGCCAACGGCAAAGATGCCAGTTCAAATGTTTGACATAGTGCAGAAGAATGAAGAAACTATTCACGACTATGTCGAAACGTTCAACCGAGAAACCCTGAGCGTTCCAAACTTTAGGCCGGAAATACGCATCCTTGCCATGATACAGGGACTTCGGAGAGACTCACAGTTGTTCTGTGAATTCTCTAAGGACCCCCGGACACCCTCGGTGAGTTTTACCGAAGAGCTGAGCAGCATATGACAGCTGAAGAGCTGAGGATGGGGGGCCCAAAGCTCGACCACATCTGTACCGAGGGGTCGAGCCAACAAACTCGCTACCCAACCGAATCAGGGGGACGACCTCGGAAGCTTAGAGGGAAGAAGCCGTTGACTTTTACTTCCCTAAACACCACAAGGACAAACATCCTCATGGGCATGGAAAGGCAAGGAACTCAGATTCAATGACCAAAGGCCATGACCTCGGACAACAAAAAGAACATGAAAAAGTTTTGCCAGTTCCATTGGGATCATGGGCATGATACCGAGGATTGCTTCCAGCTGAGGAAGTACATACAGTCCCTGATAAAGCAGGGCCAACTTTGACGTTACCTGCAAATGCCCTCCCCAAAGGGAAAGAGGGAAGAGGAAGGGAAAGGAGATGACGAGGAATATGACTCCAACAGACGCCGGAACCGAAGTCCCAGAAGACATCCGCCACCTCCGATAGGAGTAATACAGATGATCACCATAGGACTGCCATCGGTAGAGAGGAAAAGAAAAGCCAGGGAGATCTCGGTGATGGAATACGGTAACCCATCAAAAAAGCTTGTTCAGAAAGATGGGTCTACCATAATATTCCCTCATGACGATCCACTACTGGCCATGGCAAGGATAGGGAGTTGGGACGTCAAGAGAGTACTGCTTGATGATGGTTCCAATGCTGACGTCTTGTTCTTTCATCTGCTACAGAGTTTGGGTATCTCAAGGAGCGACCTCAAGCCCGTTACTTCTCCTACTTTCGGAGTGGGACTGTCCAAACTCCCCATCCTCGGATGGATTGACCTTTCTCTAATGTTAAGGGGAACTTCACTGAAGAACAAAGACGAGCTTTTTGCCTCCACAATGACAAGGTTCATCGTCATAGATGTCCCTTCATCATATAATGCCATCCTTGGGAGGCAAATGCAAGGAAACTTTCACATCTGCCCGGATGTGAAATACTTGACTGTCACCTTCCCAACAAAGGATGGAGATGCTGAGATCTTCATTGACCAAGAGGAAGTGAGGAAAGTATTTGTCAAAGCGAGAAAGGCTCCGGCAACAAATTGCGCGCAGACTACGATAGCAAAGGCCGTGCTCGCAGCAGAGGCCAAGGGAGAAGGAACAGAAAATTGTTGAGAAAATAGAAACGGAAGATATAGAACTTGTCCCAGGCCGAAATACCCGAATAGGGAAAAGATTGGCCGAAGGTGATAAGGAAAAACTTGTATCTTTCCTGTTAATGAATAAAGATCTGTTTGCTTACTTGCCGAAGGACATGCCTGGGGTAGACCCTCGCACAATCCAACATAGCCTTAAGGTACGCCTAGAGGCAAAGCCCGTCCGTCAAAAAAACTGAAGCCTCTCGGCGCACAAGAACAACTTCATCAAAACCGAAGTCCAGTATTTAATAGATGCAGGTATAATTAGGGAAGTCAAATACCCCGAATGGCTTAGTAATGTGGTTATCGCCACAAAAGAAGAGAGGGACAAGCTCCGAATGTGCATTGACTTCCGGAATGTGAATGACGCTTGCCCTAAGGATTCATATCCTCTGCCACCAATAAACCAGTTGGTGGACTCGACCGCCGAGTATGGTATCCTGAGTTTCCTCGACGCCTTTAGTGGGTATCACCAAGTTAGGATGGAACCCGAAGATGAGGAAAACACCACCTTCATCTCCGAAGTTGGTACATATTGTTACATTAGAATGCCCCTCGGGCTTAAAAATTCAGGAGCCACCTACCAGAGGCTAATGAACAAGGTCTTCAAAGCCCAAATAGGGAGGAACATGGAAGTGTATGTCGATGATACGATAGTTAAGAGCAAACCGCCTAGCAGTCACATCGCAGACTTGGAGGAAACATTCCACCAACGGAGAACCTTCGGAATTCACCTCAATCCCGAAAAATGCGTCTTCGGCGTAAGCGCGGGTAAGTTCCTCGGATTTATGGTGTCGGAAAGAGGTATCAATGCCAATCCAGAAAAGGTCAAAGCGCTACTAGGATTCCGAACTCCTTCCACAACAAAGGATGTGCAAAGGCTCACAAGGAGAATAACGTCCCTTAGTAGGTTTATTTCCAAATATGGGGATCACTGCCGACCGTTCTTTAAGGTCCTCACCAAGGTACCAAAAAATGGTGGCGACCTCGAAAGCAATATGCATCCTTAGAATGAAGACTGCCAAAAGGCCTGGGAAGAGCTTAAGGTCTACTTGACTCGTCTACCAACACTCCGGCAGCCACGGGAAAGAGAACCCCTCATACTATACCTCGTAGTCACGAAAAAGGCATTAAGTTCGGTTCTTGTGAAAGAAGAGGGGGCGGAACAATGGCCAGTATACTATGTGAGCAAATCCCTGCATGGCGCCAAAGTCAAGTACCCCCTACTACAAAAGGCTATTTACGCCCTGGTCCTTGCAAGCAGAAGATTGCGTCCGTATTTCCAACGCCACTCCATTATTGTCCGAAGTAACCTGCCTCTTCGAGATATCATAAAGAAGGTAGACCACTCAGGAAGGCTTTCCAAGTGGTGCATAGAGCTCAGCAAATATGATATTACCTATGAGCCGAGGAAGGCAATAAAAGCTAGCGCTTTGGCGGATTTCATTGCCAAAGATGGTCAATCAGACCTCGGCAAAAGTGAACCGGAGTGGACTCTGTTCGTAGATGGGGCCTCCGGCTCCGAGCGCCGGGGAGCTGGAATAATCATTCGCGGCCCCAAGGGTATGGAAGTCATGAAAGCCATCAAATTCGGGTTTAACGTCACCAACAATACGGCAGAGTATGAACCTCTCAAAGCAGGGTTACGCTTTGCTAGAAAAATTGGCGTAAGAAACCTGAAGGCCCACAGCGATTCTCAGCTAGTGGTCCGACAGATGGCAGGGGACTATAGTGCAAACCCAACTTTGGCAAAATATCACGAGCTCGTATCAAAGCTCATTCAAGAGTTCGACGCATTGCACATTGAGAACATGCCTCACCGAGACAATGTCAAAGCAGATAGTTTGGCCAAATCAAGAAAGTACACTGATGCCCCAAGGCATCTTCGTTTGCTGTCATGTTGACAGGTGGAGAGACTTCCTGAGGAGGCGAGCGCCTGGAGCTCTGGTTTCCCAGCTGAGTGTGCCTGAAAAGCTCAAAGAAGAGGTTAGGAGGTCCCCGGTTTGCTTTTCCGGGGAGGACCCTCCGACGCCCAAGTCAGTTTTCTGAGTGAAAGTGGAGGAAGAACACTAAGGGGTCAAGTGTCTTGCCTGTTTTGTGTTTTCTCAGAGGGAGCAAAATGCCCATCCTTTGCCCAGTCCCATTTCCTAGTATTTATAGGAGTAGCTGGTCCGTTCAGATCATGACGCGTGTTCGGTCGGATTTGATCTGTACTTTTGGACCTAGGGGACGGGCAGCCGTTTGCAGCCTCTTTTAGCCCTGGACCCGGACAGGTTGTGTCAGGACGGGGGCGGCTATGGCGTGTCAGTTCGCCGTTCTGATGTGACGTGTAGGGCTTGTGGGCGGCGTGTCAGAGGCTCCTTAAATGCTCATACCGTACTCCCGAGGTCCCCTGGGCGAGGTCGCCCTTCGGTGCGTGCACCCTCTTCGGATTCTATCCGTCCTTCGGTGCGAGCACCTCCTTCGGGATCTATCCCATAGTTCTGGGAGTTCCCTTGATGAGCACCTTCTTCGGGACTCACACCCATAGTTCGGGGATTCCCTTGTTCAGGTGTTTCTTGTTCGGGGAAGATCCTCTTCGGGGCCTCTGCCTTCGGGGAGATTCTCCCTTGCTTCAGAGAGATGGCTCTCTTACCCGAAGATGGTCAGTTTGGCCCCTCGATGGAGACGGTGTTGTCCTCGAAATTCCTGACGAGCTAACCAAAGTCTCGAGCTCATAGTGTTTGACTTCGCACCTTTCGAGGTCAGTGAAAAGATCCTCTCTTGGGTGACGTCAGACTCCTCGGCCAATATTCTGGCAGGGAGTTACTACCGAGGAGGCAATAGCCTTTGGCTATCACAGGCCCCCCTCCAAAAAGCCGAAGTGAGAAACTTCGGTTCATCGGTTTTCGGGTCCTGTGGTTGTGATATCTGTGCCGAAGACGCCTTCTTCTGCTTGTAGCGATAGGCAGCATTTTTGCGTCCTCGAGGCGCAAGAAGATAGGCTGTCCCTGTGCCGAAGATACACCCTCTGCCCGAAGTTTACAGGCTGTCTCTTGGTATCCTCGTGGCGAGGGAAGATAGGATAACCTTGTACCGAAGATAGACCTTTTGCCCGAAGTCACAGGCTGTCTTTTGGTGTCTTCGAGGTAACCTACTTTTTCACCTTTATAGGTCTGCTCATGCGTCGCGTCCTGTGTCTAGCGGAGTCAGTCTAGGGCGGCGCCTCTAGACCAAATGATGTCAGAGGGCGCGCTCGACGTGATGGACGACACGTGGCATGTTTGCTGCGCGATGGCTGACACATGGCACACTTTTATTGGGTAAGAATGCACTGAGTACGGCGGGCGCGAATTTTCAGGCGCTCTTAGCAGTTATGGCGACGCTTTGCCTTCCGAGGGATACTAATGACGACGGTTCTCCTGGCCTTCTCGGGCTATATATATCAGTCCTGTCATAACCCTCTTTCTGCTTCTGCTTTTGCTTTCTTTTTCCTTCTAATTGTCTCCCGATTTTCCGCGGCGGTTCTCCTTTTTCAGGCGTTTTTCCGACCACTTTTCACGACGGCTTCCAGAAATCCAGATTCCGGCAAGACCTTTGGTGGGTTTTAGTCCTTTTGCTTTTTTCAAAGCTTCTTCTTTGTTTTTCCCGAACTCGTTTTCCTTGTTTTTCCCGAACTCGTTTTCATCATGCCTGTTCCCGAGAGTTGGCAACCTCTTCTTTCTCACCCTTGCTGCACTACTCCGGCAAAACTAGCGAAGTGGAAGAAAAAGTTTTTCTTACCCTCTTACTCTGTGACGAGGTTGCCCCGTCCTGACCAATTTCCTTTCTCCAACCGAAGTGATGAAATCACCGTTTTCCGAGCCCAACTGAAGGCCGGACTTCGGTATCCCCCCCCCCCCGGAGATGGTTAGCGCGTTCTGCAACTTCCATGGCATTGCCGTTAACCAACTCCCACCGAACTCGTACTGCTATTTCAACGCCTTCCTCTGTATGTGCGGCGTTTTCAAAATAAAACCTCACTTTGTAGTTTTTCTTCAGTACTACAAGCTCTTCGTGGTCCCGAAGGGTGGCTTCTACTTTATGCTACCTCGGGGATCCGGGAGCAAAAAGTATACGTTCACCTTCGCCACCAAAGACAGCTGGCGAGGCTGGCAACAAAAATTCTTTTTCCTGAAGAAGTCGGAGGCTTGGTCGCACGTCCCGACCAAGTGGGCTCAGGGGAGGCTCAAGATGGATGTTGTTGACCCGAAGATACTGCTAGACGCCGACGTAGCACCTATCTTTGAGGACTTCGACAGGCGCATCCGGGCCGTCTCTGACTGGGCTGCCGAGGTCTCTCCTCGTGCCCTTTACCCCTTTCCGATCAACTGAAGGCTCATGACCGAAGAGGTCCTTCGGGAACTCAAGGTGGTAAAGGAGCATGTGACAGACCTCAACATGCCGAAACCGGCTTCTTCGGGGAAGGACTCCTGGCTCGTGAAACTCCTTCGGGGGAAAGAGACTTATGAGTCTTTTTACGAGAGTAAGTTACTTTCTCATTTTTTCCTTCATAACTTCATCTTGGACTTACACTGATCTTCTTTTCCTTTTTTCAGAGATGGGCGACGACGCGGCTGCCTTCTACAAGGCTCTTTTTACCGGGCAGGCCGAGAGGGGCGAACAGACAAAGAAGGCCACCTCTCGGAGGCAGAAGCAGACTTCGGGCAGCCCTCCTTCCAAACGGGCAAAGAAAGCTGCTCCTTCCTCTCTTCCACAAATTTCGGAGGAGGTAGGCGAGGAGCCCGAACACCCTGCTGCCCCTTTGCTCGAAGTTCCTTCTGTCGACGTCCCTTCTTCCGACGTCCTTCCTCAAAGCCCCACGCCTTCGCATGCTCTTCTGGAGGGCGATGGGGAAGAGACCCCTTCTGCCGAGGAACGGCGCCAAATAAGAGGCAAGGGGATCTCTACTGAGGCGGCGTCGATTCTTGAAGACGACGTTACCAAGGTGCCAGCAGGTTTGTACTTTGTCGAAGAACCTTTTTTCTCTTGTAAATCTTTAAGAGTTTTCTGGCCTTAACCAATTTTTCTGCTTTGTTGTGCAGCGGAGGTGGCCGCTCCTGACTGGGTTGCCGAACACGCCCGCAAGAGGGCCCTTCGGGATGCCAAAGTCCCAGCAGGGAAAGTTCCAAAAGAGCCCTTCTGGACGTTCACGGAGGACATGAATATGTACTCCGAGGACTGTCCTGAGATGGCCAGGCAGATGTGCAAAGGGGTTTTTACTGAGGCCTCTTACAAGGCCCTTATGGAGGCTTACCCAGGCGACATCTCTTTGGCCGCCAAACTCACTGAACATGCCGCCCAGGTACGCTTCACTGTTTCCTTAATGCTAATTTCGCCTTTGCTTTTTACTTAGCATTATTTTCCCTTTGTTTGCTTTTTTTGCAGCTGATGGGGTATGCCGGGTTGCTCCGTGTTCGGGTGGCGCGAGAGTCAGAAAGGAGGGCGTCACTCTGGGACCTTTACACCAAGACGAAGGCCCAGTGTTCGGCGTTGGCTACCGATAATGCTCAGCTGAAGCAGTCTTCGGAGAAGGAAATTGCTGAACTTCGGGAGGGGTTCATAAAAGAGAAAGAGGAACTTGAGAAAGGCACCTCCCAGAAACTTTCCGACATCGGCTCTCGGATGGCGGAGCTGACTTCGACCGTAGAAGTGATTCAAAAGGATAAGTCAGAAAGTGACGCAATCCTTGCGAAGACGCTCGAGGAAAAGGCCCAGCTCGAAGCCGAGGTCGCATCTCTGAAGAAGCCTTCAGAAGAGAAGAAGAAGATGAAGGCATTGAAGAGAAAGCTTAAGGATCTGGAGAAGGATTACGCGGATCTGAAGAAGGACTATTCAGATTTGGCGGTCAAGAAGCGGGAGTCCGATGATATGATGAAGTTGGGCTTTCAAGACGGCTTCTGTCTTACTCGGCACCAAATTCTGCAGAAGTTCCCAGATTTTGACCTCTCCTTCCTGGAAGGCATGAACATCCCGAAGGAGCCTCGGTGGACTTGGTCCAAGATCGAGCACTTGAAACTGCCTCCTTCTTTCCCGGCGCCGAAGGCTACCGACCAAAGCACAGAGGCTGGCAGTTCTCAAGACGCCGAGGTTCCTTAGTTTGTACTAGGGCCTTTTGTCTTCATTTTCTTCTTCTTTTTTGTAGTCTTTCAGCAACTTTCTTCTCTGTAAGCACTCTTTGGCTCAATAGATAAAAATTTGGCTAAGTATTTTTTTCCAGATCCCTTTGTTTCCCTTTGTCCCGAACATAATTCGCTTGAGAGACTTCGGAAAACCATACTCTTGCTTTCCTTTGTCCCGAACATATTCGCTCAAGGGACTTCGGAAAACCATACTCTTGCTTTCCTTTGTCCCGAACATATTCGCTCAAGGGACTTCGAAAAACCATACTCTTGCTTTCCTTTGTCCCAAACATATTCGCTCAAGGGACTTCGGAAAACCATACTCTTGCTTTCCTTTGTCCCGAACATATTCGCTCAAGGGACTTCGGAAAACCATACTTTTGCTTTCCTCGGCGATTGCTTTCGTGAGACTCTTGTTTTGTACTTCTTCAGAACTTTTTACTTAGACAAATTTGTCCAACTTGTGCAATACAACGTTCCCACCAATACTTTTTAGGCATAGAATTTTTTCAAGGCCTCTGAGTGCCAAGTGTTTTTTAATTCTATGCCTTCGGCATCGCCGAGCTTATAAACTCCTTTTCGTACTTCGGCAAGTACCAGGTAGGGTCCTTCCCAATTTGCGCGAAGTACCCCGTGGGATGGCTTTCGGGGTGCAAATTCAGCCTTTCGGAGAACGAGGTCTCCCTGCTTTATTCCTTTTGGCCTGGCGCGCAGGTTTATTGCTGCTGCTACTCTTTGTTGGAAAGCTTTTCTTCTCAGCTCGGCTACTTCTCTGTGTTTGCCGACGAGGTCGAGCTTGGTTCTCAGGCCGAGGTCATTTCCTTTTTCATCGAACACTTGGACTCGTATTGACGGTTGTACTACCTCGACAGGGATGATGGCCTCTGTACCGAAGACGAGTGAAAAGGGCGTTTCCCCTGTGGCTCTTCGGGGTGTTGTTCGGTAACTCCATAACACGCTTTGGAGTTCTCCTGGCCATTTCCCTTTTGCTTCTCCCAATCTCTTTTTCAGACCATCTTTTATGGTCCTGTTAGATACTTCCACCTGCCCATTACTTTGGGGGTGAGCTACTGGGGCGAAGTGCATTTTTGTCCCGAGGTCGCTAATGAACTCTTGGAATCCTTTGTCTATGAACTGGGATCCATTGTCCGCTACGAGTACCCTCGGTATGCCAAATCTGCATACGATGTTTTTCCATCTGAACTTCTGCACTTCTTTTGTCGAGATAGTTGTCAGAGGTTCTGCCTCGACCCACTTAGAGAAATAGTCTACTGCTACTACGCAGAACTTAACGCCTCCAGGCGCCGTTGGGAGTGGCCCAATGAGATCTATGCCCCAAACTGCGAAGGGCCAAGGATAGTCTGACGAAGTCACGAACTCCGAGGGTGTTCTTTGGATGTTCGCATGTCTCTGGCAACTACCACATTTCCGGATGAACTGCTTGGCGTCCTTTCTCAGGGTACGCCAGAAGTATCCTTGGCGAAGTATCACTGTTGCCAGGGCGTTGGTTCCGATGTGCGAACCACAGGCACCTTCGTGAACTTCTTCGAGGATCATTTCAGTATCCTCTTCACTAACACACCTCTGTAGTGGATTTGCATATCCTTGCCGATATAGTTCTTCTCCAATTAAGAAGAAACGTCCGGAGCGCCTTTGCACTTTTGCGGCTTTGCTGGGGTCTTTGGGGAGTGTGTTGGTTGCGAGATACATTTTGATTGGTTCTTTCCACCCTTTCCCGAGGTCACTATGCTTAACATCGCGACGCTAGGGTGGCTTAGCACTTCGGTGCAAGTTTTGGACTTCGCCAAGCAGTCTGCCTCAACATTTTCTCGTCGGGGTACGTTCTCGATTTTCACGACGTCGAACTCCCGAATAAGCTTTGTTACCAACTCATGGTATTTCGCCAAGGTCGGGTCTTTCGTGCCATAGTCCCCTGCCATTTGCCGGACCACCAGCTGGGAGTCACTGTGGGCTTTCAAGTTTCTCACGCCAATCTTTCTGGCCAGGCGTAATCCTGCTATGAGGGCCTCATACTCGGCCATATTGATGGTGGCGTTGAAACTGAACTTGATGGCCTTCATTACTTCTAGGCCTTCGGGGCCTCTGATAATCACTCCAGCTCCCTGGTGTTCGGATCCTGAGGCCCCGTCAACATATAACGTCCATTCTGGCTCGTCTTCGCCCGAAAACGAATGTCCCTCCTCGGTGTTTGGTACTTCGGCGATGAAGTCTGCCAAAGCTTGAGCTTTTATAGCTTTTCGGGGTTCATACGTGATGTCGTGTTCGCCAAGCTCTATACACCACTTGGAAAGCCTTCCCGAGTGATCAACTTTCCTCATAACATCCCGTAGAGGCAGGGTACTTCGGACGATAATGGGGTGAGCCTGAAAGTATGGCCGCAGCCTTCTCCCTGCAAGCACTAAGGCATATATAGCTTTTTTAAGCAAAGGGTACCTGACTTCGGCGCCACGTAGGGACTTGCTGACATAGTAGACCGGCCATTGCTTTGGCCCTTCTTCTTTCACGAGGACCGAGCTCACAGCTTTTTTCGTGACGGCGAGGTATAATACGAGGGGCTCTCCCTCCCGAGGTTGCCGTAGGGTCGGCAGGCTGGCCAAGTAGACTTTGAGTTCTTCCCAGGCTTTTTGGCAATCTTCATCCCAAGGATGACCATTCCTTCCGAGGTCGCCTTCCATATTTGCTGCCTTTGTGAGCACTTTGAAGAAGGGTCGACACCTATCTCCGTACCTGGAAATAAACCTGCTCAGAGAGGTTATTCTTCCGGTGAGTCCTTGCACGTCTTTGACTGCGGCAGGAGTTTGGAATTCAAGCAGAGCCTTAATCTTCTCGGGGTTAGCATCGATGCCCCTTTCGGATACCATGTACCCAAGGAACTTTCCCGAGGTCACCTTGAAGATGCATTTATCAGGATTAAGGCGGATCCCGAAGGTTCTGAGTTTTTGGAAGGTTTCCTCTAAATCTGCAACGTGGTAGCCGTTTGCAGCCTCTTTTAGCCCTGGACCCGGACAGGTTGTGTCAGGACGGGGGCGGCTACGGCGTGTCAGTTTGCCATTCTGATGTGACGTGTAGGGCTTGTGGGCGGCGTGTCAGAGGCTCCTTAAATGCTCATACCGTACTCCCGAGGTCCCCTGGGCGAGGTCGCCCTTCGGTGCGTGCACCCTCTTCAGATTCTATCCGTCCTTCGGTGCGAGCACCTCCTTCGGGATCTATCCCATAGTTTTGGGAGTTCCCTTGATGAGCACCTTCTTTGGGACTCACACCCATAGTTCGGGGATTCCCTTGTTCAGGTGTTTCTTGATCGGGGAAGATCCTCTTCGGGGCCTCTGCCTTCGGGGAGATTCTCCCTTGCTTCAGAGAGATGGCTCTCTTACCCGAAGACGGTCAGTTTGGCCCCTCGATGGAGACGGTGTTGTCCTCGGAATTCCTGACGAGCTAACCAAAGTCTCGAGCTCATAGTGTTTGACTTCGCACCTTTCGAGGTCAGTGAAAAGATCCTCTCTTGGGTGACGTCAGACTCCTCGGCCAATATTCTGGCAGGGAGTTACTACCGAGGAGGCAATAGCCTTTGGCTATCATACACTGAGGTATTGAGCCATCCGAGCATAGTAATAATGAGCATAGCAACCTCAGAAAAAAGATGGAAAAATTCTATAAAGCGGTATCTTACAACCTCGGAGCCTCCCGTTGACCCTTGCGAAGCAGCAAAAGTGCAAAGACGCTCCGGACGATATTTCCTAATTGGGGAAGAATTGTACCGACAGGGGTATGCAAGTCCCTTACAAAGGTGTGTCAGTGAAGAGGACATAAAGACAGTCCTCAAAGAAGTCCACGAGGGGGCTTGTGGTTCCCACATTGGAACTGACGCCTTGGTAGGAGTAATACTCCGCCAGGGCTACTTCTGGCCCACCCTAAGAAAGGACGCAAGGCAGTTTGTCCAGAAATGTGATAATTGCCAAAGACACACCAACATCTAGAGGTTACCCTCGAAACTTATAACCTCGGCCAACTACCCCTGTCCCTTTGCAGTATGGGGCATTGACCTCATCAGGCCAATCCCGAAAGCACCTGGAGGACTGAAGTTCTGCGTGGTAGCAGTGGATTACTTCACTAAATGGGTCAAGGCAAAGCCCTTGACAACCATTTCGGCAAAGGACATACAAAAATTCATCTGGAAGAATATTGTATGCAGATTCGGCATACCGAGGGTGATAGTGGCCGACAATGATTCCCAGTTTATTGACAAGGGATTCCAAGAATTCATCACCGAACTCGAGATAAAAATGCACTTCGCCCCGGTAGCTCATCCTCAGAGCAATGGGCAGGTAGAGGTATCTAACAAAACCATAAAAGAGGGTCTGAAAAAGAGATTCGGGGAAGCAAAGGGAAAATGGCCAGGGGAACTTCCTGGTGTGCTATGGAGCTATCGGACAACACCCCAAAGGGCCACGGGTGAGACGCCTTTCTCGCTCATCTTCGGCATAGAGGCCATTATTCCTATCGAGGTAGTCCAGCCATCAGTCAGGGTACAAGTGTTCGACGAAGAAGGGAATGACCTCGGCTTAAGAACTAAGCTCGACCTAATTGACAAACACAGAAAAGTAGCTGAAGTTAGAAGAAAAGCCTTTCAGCAAAGAGTGGCTTCAGCTACGAACCTACGCATTAGGTGAAAAGGAATAAGGAAGGGAGACCTTGTTCTCTGAAAGACTATGTTCGAACCCCGAAGGCCATCTCACAGGGTACTTCGGGCGAACTGGGAAGGGCCTTATTTGGTCCTTGATGAGGTTCAAAACGGAGTCTATAAGCTTGGCGATACCGAAGGTGGAGAACTAAAAAAAACATGGCACTCAGACGCCTCGAAGAAATTCTACACTTAGAATTTTGATAAGAAATTGTACAAGTTAGAATTTTTTTCTAAGTACAGACAATTTTCAGGAAATTAACTCCACCTAAGAGTTCTCGCCGAACAAGGTTCGAGTATGTACTTCTGAAAACCACGTATTCCTTCCAAAGTTGGTTGGGTCATTTTCCTAAAAGGCGCGTCTACCGAATATGGCTGATGAAAAAAGGCCAAACTTTGCCAAAGGGTATTAGCCAAAGCTAGCGTTTCCCCGAAGATGGTCGATAAAAAGAGCGAAAAATATCTTCTCAAGGGTCCTAGACCGAAAGTGGTTGAAACAACCCTTGGAAACAAAAAATTATTGCTCAAGGACTTAACCAAATTTTAAAGGAAGGAAAAATGTCATTAAGAAGGCCTTGTTACAAGGAGGAGATTACAAGAAGAAGACTACAAAGAAAAAGAAGAAGGCAAAGTAAAAGCCTTAAACACCTAAGGGACCCCGGCATCATGAGATGCTCCATCCCCAGTGTCCTTAGCCGCTACCTTCGGTGCTGGAGGAGGGGCAAATGGCAGGTTGAGGAGTTCAATCTTTGACCAAGTCCAACGAGGCCCCTCGGGAGTGTCCAGGGCAGCCAAAAAAGAAAGGTCGAGGTCTGGGTATCTCGCCAAAACTTGGTGTCGAGCCAGACAGAAGCCATCTTGGAAGGCAACTTTAGTCGCCTGAATAGCCTTGTCTTTCCTAACAGACAAGTCTCCTACTTCATTCTGCAAATCGGTGACCTCCTTCTCTAGCTTCTTCGTCTTCTTCTTCTTCTTTGTCTCCTTCTTCAGGGCCTTAACCTCGGCCTAAAGTTCAGCGTTGTCAACAAGGGCCATCGCCAGGAGAGCGGAGTCTTCCTCTTTCTCCTTTTGATAGGCCTCGTTAGCCGAGGTCAGACTCAGGACCTTCACGCCGAGGTCGGACATTTTCTGGGAAAAGTCCTTCAAAAGCTCCTCTTGGCCCTTCAAGAGTTCCTCCCGGAGTTTAGCAACCTCCTCCTTGGCTATTCTGCTCAACTTGATGTTCTTGACGACCGAGTTGGCGCAAAATACCTTGGCCTTCTCCATACGCTCTTCGGCACAAGACCGGACCGAAGACTGTTTTGCTGCCCAAACTCTGAAGTATCCGCTATACCCCAAGAGCTACAAAAAATGGGGGAGGACACTTGGTAAAAGTTGCACAAGGAAAGCCAAACACTTAGAAAATTTTGAGAGAAAAAATAAAGGGTCTGAAAAGTACTTGGGCAACATGCTCGGACATTTTTGCGGTGAGGACCTCCTCGTTCACGCACTCTTCAGCAACCGATTTGAAGGAAGCCTGGGTGAGCACGCCCCTCGCCATCTGGGGACCATTTACTGGCAATCTTCGGAGAACAAATTCATGTCCTCCGTGAAAGACCAGAAAGGCTCCCTCGGGACCTTATCCTTCGGGATATGAGAGTCCTGAAGGGCCCGCCTTCGGGCATGATCCACCATCCATGACGAGGGCGCCAATTCCTCTACATTGCCAAGACACAAGTTCCATTAAGGCATTGTCCCTTAGCCATATATCTATAAGATTAAGAGTGCTAAAAATGTCTAAAGGAAAAACTTGGCGCAACCTCGACAACGTCATTGTCAGAGTCCTGTATCTCCTCTACGTCGGCAGGGACGTGTTTGCCCTTGCTCCTTTTGCGCTCCTCGAGCTCTTCAGCAGAAAGGCCTCCTGCCGAAGAACCCAAGAGGTCCATCGACGTAGTGAGACTCCGGGAAACCGCACCGATGGCCACCTTCCGCGGTAAGTCGGCCGAAACTTCGGGCTGGCCTCCGACCTCTATGACGTCCTCCAAAGGTGGGGGAAGGAGGTCCTTCTTCGCTCTCTTAGCCGAAGATGGCCCGCCCCCAAACATTTTTCGCCTCTTTGAGGCCCCCTTCTTCGTCTGTTTCCCCTTCTCGGCTTGACCGAGAAAGAAGGATTTGTAGAATGTTGCTGACTGGTCACCCATCTCTGAAAAAGGAAGAAAATATCAGTGTAAGTCCAGACGGATACTTATACTAAAAATTTGGAAAGGAACTTACTTTCAAAAAGGGCTTCATAAGTGAGCTCCCCCCGAAGGAGCATCACCAGCTAGGACTTCTTCCCGTCAATGGCAGGAGCTAGCATACCGAGGTCCGTCTTATGCTCCTTGACTACCCCTAGCTCCCGAAGAACCTCCTTGGTCATGAGATTCCACTTGATGGGGAAGGGATATAAGGAGCATGGCGGGACCTCGGCATCCCAGTTGGCAACAGCTCGGATACGGCTGTCAAAATCCTCAAACCTCGCTGCCAACTCAGGAGTTAGCAACTTCTTGGGATCAACGACGTTCATCTCCAACTTCCCCCGAGCCCACCTAGTCGGTTTATGTGACCATGCCTCTGCCACTTTCAGGAAGAAGAACTTCTTTTGCCACCCTCGCCAACTATCTCTAGTGTCAAAGGTGAACATGTATTTTTTGCTCCCAAATCCCCGAGGTAGCATGAAATAGAACCCACCCTTCGGGACCGGATAGAGCTTGTAGTACTGCATGAAAATGATAAAGTGGGGTTCTATTTTGAAAACCCCACACATGCAGAGAAAAACATTGAAGTAACAATAAGAGTTGGGCGGAAGCTTATTCACGGCTCTGCCATGGAATTGGCAAAAGTTGCAAATCATCTTCGGTGGAGGAAACCAAAGTTCGACCTTTAGTTAGGCCCAAAAATGGTAACCTCATCACTCTTATTCATAAAGCTGAAATGACAAGGATGGGGTAGTCTGGTGGTGGCATAAGAGGGAAGAAAGAACTTGGTTGTCCACTTCGCTAATTTTTCCAAAGTGGAACAACATGGGTGAGACATGAGAGGTTGCCAGCTCTCGGGAATAGCTTGGACAGACATGAGAAAGACAGGAGAAGACATGTTCAGCAAAAGAAAATGACTTTGGAAAAAAGAGTCAGAGGACTTCGGGGACTAGAAAAAATAGAAACCGAAGAGACCGAAGGACCTACGAAAGGAAAACCCACCAAAACGTTTGCCGAAGTCGGGATTAGAAGACGCCATCATAAATGGTTGCCAGAAATCGCTCCGCCGCTTGTACCGCCGCAAAAGAGAGGGGAGAGCTCAAAAACAGACGAGAACAAGGCAGAGGCAAAAGAGAGCAAGTGAGGGTAATGACAGGAAGGAAGGTTTATATAGACCGAAAAAGGGTAGCCGAATCATCGTCATAACAACTCTGCAAAGGCAAATCGTCACCATAATTACTTCTCGAAGGCAAAAAGATGCGGCAGGCATAACCGACGCGATCACCCCCAATCACCACGTGCCACATGTCATCCAATGCGTGAAACGAGGACACGCTTTCTGACACCATGAAAACCCAGGCACGCCTATCCAAGCTAACACTCCTGGTTACGAGACGCGACGGTCCACTGACCTGCAGCAAAAAAAGTAAAAATAAAAAGACTGCGCACCTCGAGAACACCATGGGACAAACCAGAGGACAAGCAGTGACCCTCGGTTGGTAGGGCACGCCTTCGGGCGGCGAAGTGTCCCCTTACGCGACGGCCCACTCTGAGTCCTGTAAGGCGCCCCCAGAAAGTCTACAAGCCAAAGTCTTCACTTCGAATTTTTGAGGGGGGCATGTGATAGCCAAAGTGCTATTGCCCTTTAAACCTATAAGCCTAGGCAAAGCACTACCCTCGATAAGTCGGGCGTCACCCACAAGGAATGTGAGCACCAACCTCGGAAAAAGGGGCTCTGATGCCTTGAACATCCAACCTTAGTAATCCATCATCACCCCTAGGAACACCGATACCGACCTTGGAAATACGGTGCATCGCCATCCACGGTAAAGTGACCGAACCAACTTCAGAAAGACTCACCACCTTCAGCAGGAAAGAACACCTCCGAAGGGGAGCATCCGTGACAAGGGGACTCACGAATCACTGAAACGACCTTGAAAGAAAGCCATCCTATTCCGAAGAGCTCTCTTCTACCGAAGGGATCTCAGGAGTATGGCAGGAACAATTAAGGAGCCTCTGACATGCCACCCTCGTACACAACACGCAGCCCTCATATGTGCTCTGACACGCCGCCGCCGCACACATCCTGTCATGCAGACCTACCCCGGCCTTGACCATTGGACAGACCTGCCTGTAGGCGGCCAGAGGCCCCCATGCGCAAAGGTACGGATTACATCCGACCGAACACGTGTCATAATCTGAACGGGTCACATTCTCCTATATATATTAAGGAAGTGGCCTCAACAAAAGGGGGATCCCCACAAAAAAAGGGAAGAATCTCTCTGCTCCATACTTACCCTCCACCTTCAAACATTGACTTGGGTGCCGGAGGCTCCTCCCCGAAAAAATACTCCGGGGACCTCCTAACCTGTATTCTTTGATTGTTTCAGGCGGTCTCCCCTAGGAAGTCTCTCCTTTAGGCATTCCTCCCTCACTGGAAGTCCCTACCAGTCTCACCATGTCATACAGCAAAGATGCCAATGGGCATCATAAATGCTATCTTCATTGCCTCCAATAATTCTGAATGTATCACATATCTCCAATAAACTAGCAATATGAGGATTAGGATCCTCATTGACCAAACCATCAAATTGAACACAGTTTTACACCATCTAAATAATATTCCACTTAATCTCAAAATTGTTGGTGTTGACAAAAGGCCTAACAATACTTGATTCTATTCCTTCAAGAGAACGCTTAGCATAATCAAACATAGTCCTTTGCTTGATTACAGTCTTCCATGATTAACTGTTCTTCATTTTCTTCTTTTCACTCTACTTCAGGATGTAGTAGATGTGACTCTGTGTTCCTTGTGAAATGAAGTTTTCTTAAGGTTCTCTCAATTTCTATATCAGTGTCAGCCACTTCACTAGGATGCCTATGAGTCATACACCAATCCTCCTACAGGAAAAAAACAAGAAACTAGTAAACATAAATAAACTAAAACTAAAAATAAAAATATTGCAACAAAATAAACTAAATGGCTAGATTAATAAATATCAATCTTTCAGGTAGCAATCTTAACAAATGTTCCCCGGCAATGGCACCAAAAACTTGGTATGTTTTTTCAGTTCACAAAATCTTCACACTATACCAATGATTAATGTAGATATGTCAAATCTCTCTATACTTATCAATATGTGAACTTATAAACAAGTGCACCTATCATTAAAGTATAGTAGTGGCAAGTACCAAGATCATTTTTCCCATTGAATGGAGTGGTCTACAGTACTCAATATTTCTCCCTATTATCTAACTGACAATTAAGGGTTGGTTTGCCAATTAACTAAGAATTAACTAAACTAACTAATGCAGTAAAAAAATAATAAATAACTAACTGTTGGTAGCAAAAAAACAATCAGACAATCAACAATCAAGATATGTCATACTTAGATTTGAATCCCCCTAGAAATCCCTTGCATTACTCTTACTTTGGTTTAACAGGCATAAGATCAGCTTAGATCATGGAGTACTACCTAAATTATATTAACCCCATATCATTCCCATTCACTAACCCTTATTCTTAAGTCACTGATAAGGTGGCCAGTCCTATTGCACTTCCTAAGAATGCATTAATAGTTCTATAGCCCAACTACTAAGTTTCACCCTAGTTCGGAAGTATTATACCATACCTATTACTCCCAACTACAACAATATCCCGTCTACCTGATGGTGATCCACAACAAACATACTGGATACTACCTGTATATGTCCATCATCTAACATTGACTTACTAAGCTAGCTACTATCAATCAATGCAACAAAGCACATTGGATATATCACAAGAAAACCATAATTATATTAAACCAAAAGTATTCATAATCACAATATCATCCTAAGGTTCATTTATCATAAGCATAAGCAAAGAAAGTAGTTCATCGTACCAAAAAATGAACACAAAAAAAACAATGAAAAACCAAGAAAAAAAGTCTCCATCTCTAAATTGCTTCTAGCAGCCTTATTTTATGAAAACTTTACTCTTTTCTTTTTATTTTCATCTCCTTTTCCTCTTTCCCTTCTATTCCACCGAAATACCTTGATAAAACCCTAATACAAGCAATCATGGTTTGTAACATGGCCATGTTCAAGGTCGTATTCCTCCTCTGGAATGTAAAAATAATAAACATTTAATGACATGGTCAGGATCATGGGCGTGACACTAAACACAGGTGTGTTTGATGCTAACATGGGCATGTACAAGACCATGTTTACTCTAGATTTTTCCAAAACTCATAATTCAACTTCAAAACTTGCATAAAATCCTTCCTAACCCAAATAAAGCTTAAATATAACCAAAAAAATGAAATATAAAATAATTAAGCACCAAATTCTACCAAAAACACATCAAAAGACAAGTAAATGTCAAGGAAAAGTACATAGAAAACATGTATAAATATAAGCATATCATCAGGGTCTCCTCTAACCAACCTCAGATAAAGGGAAAATAAGTGGATGTCCTCATAAACACAATAAAAAAAACCTTCTTTCACCCTACTGAATACACCAATGGCTAGCATTTTTATGGCCCTTGGGAAGTAAGGAGGGATCAAGTGTCCAAAGCCTATGACTTCAAACAATAAAAGAAACCAAAAAAAGTACTGCGAGTACCTTTGGGATCGTAAGCATGATACCAAGGAATGCCACTAGCTAATGAAGTACATCAAGTCTCATATCGAGCAAGGATAATTAAGGTGGTATCCTCATCTATCATCCCTAAAAAAGAAAAAGAGAAGGAAGGATCAGATGAGGAACAATGATGATGACTATGATTCTGATTGTCAAAAGAACAAGTGATGTCCCTGGAGGCTGTCTCATCCACCTATTAGGGCCATTCATACTATCAGTATAGGACTTCATTTGGCTGAAAGGAAAAGGAACAAGTGAAAGATAGCACTAATTGAGTTTGATGGCCCGGCAAATTGTTTCCCAAGGTAAGATGAGTCAAGCATAAAGTTCCCCCTTTATGGTCTTCTTCTGATCACTACTCACAATGACAACTAGGCATGAAGAGGGTCCTTTACAATGATGGCTCCAAACTTAATGTCTTGTTCACCCACCTTTTCTTGAACTTAGATACTTACCAATTGAAGTTAAAGTCGATGTCCTCACTGACCTTTGGTGTGGGACTAGGGGAGTTACCTATCCTTGGGTGGATTAACCTACCCTTTATAGAAAGAAGGAATTTCATCAAGGATGATTTAGAGCTTTATATTTAGGTCATGATGAGGTTTATCATGATATATGTCTTATCTCCTTACAATACCATCAAAAGGCATACCCAGGGGAATTCACACATGAGGTCTAACATTAAATATCTAATGATAACCTTTAAGACTGAGCAATGAGATGCTTGCATCTATATTGATCATGTCAAAGTAAGGTGTGCCATCAAAGATATGCAACTGATAGCCGAAGGACTATCACCTCTCCTAGAAGGTACCTCCTACCAAAAGCATGCTCGGGAAACCTGGCACCATCCGAGGGAGGTACTAGTACTGACCTCGGACTAGCCGAATTCCAGTGCCTCGAACTCGGGATTTAGCCTAGTACCCCAAAGAACTCCAAAGGTGCAGACAGCCCCCTCGGGGGATTAAACGGATTGCCTTCGGCATAGGAGAACCAGCTACCGCAAGCAAGAGAGGATCTCCTAAAGGCGGAACCTCCGAGCTAGGCAGCTCCCCGAACTACGAACATAACTCCCGAAGAAGGGTGTTTGTCTCAGAGAACGACCTCGCCCGAAGGACATCGGGAGTACGGCAGGAGCATTTAAGGAGCCTCTGACACATCGCCCACAGACGCACCATGTCACCTCAAACGACGCTCTGACACGCCGACGCCGCCCAGGCCTTGTCACAACCTGTCTCGGACCAAGGCTCGAGGGAGCCTACAAACAGCTACTTGTCCCCTATGCCCAAAGGTACATAGCAGATCTGGCCGAATACGTGTCACGATCTGAACAGGCCAGACACTTCTATAAATACCAAAGAGCAGCTCCTTGCAAACGGTTGTTGGTCATTCAGTTGAGAGGATACGAACAGGCAAGGCCACAAAACCCTTGAGTGCTCTCTTTCCTTCACCTCTCAGAAAACTGACTTGGGCGTCGGAGGCTCCTCCCCGGAAAAACACCCCGGGGACGTCCTAACCTTTCCTTTTGGGCTCTTCAGGTACCACTCCCCGGTAAACCTTCACTCCGGGCGTTCTCCTCCTCAGGAAGTCCCTCCAGAAACCACCATGTCCTCCAGCGAAGATGTCTCCGGACATCATTTGGCGCCGTCTGTGGCAAAACCACCCTCAGGTTGCCGTCGTTGAGACTCGGCATTCTAAGGACAAAGGACTCCCAAAGTCCCCGTCCGCGCCTGAAGTCCAACCGGCTGCTGAGCAAACTCTTCCAGGGACTTCCACGCCCGAGGAAGAACGTCCTCTGGTCATAACCATGAGCTTCCTCCGTGACTTCCAACGCTCTGTTGTGGCTGAGATGACACAACAGATAGACAGAAGATGGCCACAACAAGCTCAAACCCAAAGGTCTCCTTCACCGGTACGCCCTCGGGAAAAGAGGCCCAAAGCAGTCCGCCACAGTTCGGGGAGTGAAGACCCACGTGAAGAGTCTTCAACAGAAAATATGCCCCTCGGGGCACGTCTTCCAGGGCAAACGGGGCCCAACCAACCCAAAATTTGACGCCGAAGGAGCCCTTTGCCTGAGACGAGGTCACCCTCTCCTCGACGACGAAGCCATTCTCCGAAGAGGCGCCGTCAATCTCCTCCACCTGAGGAAGAACCTAGCGCCACCGCCCTCATGGAGAAAATATTGGCAAGGCTGGACAGAGTCGAGAGGCAAGTGGCTCGCAAGCCAGTTTGGGCCAGACTGTCTGAATCTTTTTGTGGGGATCAGTCTCCTTTCACCCGAGCTGTGGTCGAGGCAGCTATGCCAGGTGACTTCAGGGTACCTCGGCTAGAGACGTACGATGGTCGAACCGACCCACAGGCCCACCTGACGAAGTACAGACGCAGCATGATGATGCACGGCGCGGACGACGCCACCTTGTGCAAGTGCTTCGAGGTCACCCTCTCTGGACCAGGAACCGCGTGGTACAACTCCTTGGCTCTAGGAATCATCAAAAAGTTCCAGGAGTTATCAACAGCCTTCACCCAACAGTTCATCGGGAGTCGCCCGACGGCGAAGATGCCCGTTCAAATGTTCGACATAGCGCAAAGAAGCAGAGAAACTATACGCGACTACGTCGAGAGGTTCAACAGAGAGGCTTTAAGTGTTCCATACTTTCGGCCAGAAATACGCATCCTCGCCATGACAAGGGGCCTTAGGAGGGATTCCCAACTCTTCTATGAATTCTCCAAGGACCCTCCAGACACACTGGGTGAATTCTACCGACGGGCCGAACAGCACATGACGGCCGAAGAACTAAGAATGGGTGGACCCAGGCCCGAGCACACCCGTGGCGAAGGGTCAAGCCAGCAGGCAAGCTATCCAACCGACTAGCCACCCCGACCTCGGAGAATGCGAGGAAGGAAACCCCCGAACTTCACAGCGCTGAACACCACGAGGACCAACATCCTCATGACTCTGGAGAGGCATGGAACACAAGTTCAGAGGCCAAGGGCCATGACCGCTGAAAATAGAAAAAACATGAAGAAGTTCTGCCAATTTCATCGTGATCATGGCCACGACACCGAGGATTGCTTCCAGCTGAAGAAGTATATTGAATCACTGATAAAACAAGGCCAACTCCGGCGGTACCTACGGTTGCCTTCCCCGAAGGGGAGGAAAGAGGAGGAAGGAAAGGTAGAAGATGAGGACTACGACTCTGACAAGCGGAGAAACCGAAGTCCGAAGAGGCGCCCTCCACCCCCTGCGGGAGTCATACAAACAATCACGACGGGGCTCCCATCCTCGGAAAGGAAAAGGAAGGCCAGGGAAATAGCTGTGATGGACTATCAAAGTCCGGCGAAGAAGCTATCCCGAAAAGATGGTTCCACAGTCGTCTTTCCTCACGACGACCCACTCCTGATCATGGCGAGAATTGGAAACTGGGATGTCAAAAGGGTATTACTTGATGACGGATCAAATGCTGACGTCCTATTTTCACAACTGCTGCCGAGCTTGGGCATATCCATCAGCGATCTCAAGCCTGTCACTTCACCGACCTTCGGGGTAGGACCGTCCGAGTTACCCGTCCTCGGATGGATCGACCTTCCATTAATGATGAGAGGGACTTCGGTCAAAGGACCAGCTGAGTTGTTTGCCTCGACAATGGCGAGGTTCATCGTCATGGATGTCCCCTCATCATACAACGCCATCCTTGGAAGGCAGACGCAGGGAAATCTGCACATTCGCCCTGACGTGAGATATTTGACTGTCACTTTCGCCACCAAGGAAGGAGACGTATAAATCTTCATAGATCAGGGCGAAGTAAGAAAGGTGTTCGTCAAAGCCCGAAAAGCTCCAGCAAACAATTCCACACAAGCTGTAGAAGCAGGGGCTTCAAAGTCAAAAAATGGCGAGAAAGAAGATTCTGGCAAGGTAGAAATGGAAGAAGTGGAACTTATCCCAGGACGAAGTACCCGAATAGGGAAAAACTTGTCCGAAGGAGATAAGAAAAAACTTGTATCCTTTCTGATAATGAATAAAGACCTGTTCGCCTACTCGCCGAAAAACTTGTCGGGGCTAAATCTGCGCGTAGTACAACATAGCCTCAAAGTAAGTCCGGAAGCAAAACCTGTCCGGCAAAAGAAACGGGGCATTTCAGCCCATAAAAATGACTTCATCAAAACCGAAGTCCAATGTTTATTGGAGGCAGATGTAATCAAGGAGGTCAAGTACCCCGAATGGCTAAGCAATGTGGTGATCGCCACAAAAGAAGGAAGCAACAAACTTCGGATGTGCATCGACTTCAGAAACCTGAACGATGCCTGCCCAAAAGATTCATATCCTCTCCCGCCAATAGATCAACTGGTAGATTCAACTGCCGAATACGGGCTCCTAAGTTTCCTAGACGCCTTCAGCGGCTACCATCAAATAAAGATGGACCCCGAAGACGAAGAAAAAACAGCCTTCATCACCGAGGGGGGGATGTACTGTTACACCAGGATGCCCTTCGGGCTCAAAAACGCAGGAGCCACCTACCAGAGGTTGATGAGCAAGGTCTTTAATGACCAAATAGGGAGGAACATGGAAGTCTACGTAGATGACATGATAGTCAAAAGCAAGCTGCCTGTTGACCATGTCACAGACCTAAGGGAGACTTTTCACCAGCTCAGGACCTTCGGAATTCGCCTTAACCCCGAGAAGTGCACCTTCGGGGTAACTTCGGGAAAGTTCCTTTGGTACATGGTATCAGACAGAGGCATTGATGCTAACCCAGAAAAAATTAAGGCTCTGTTGGAATTCCGAACTCCTGCCACAATAAAAGATGTGCAGAGACTTACTGGAAGAATAACCTCCCTTAGCAGATTTATTTCCAGATATGGAGACCGATGTCGAGCATTCTTCAAAGTCCTCACTAAGGCAGAAAAAAGGGAGGACGACCTCGAGAGTAATGATCATCCTTGGAATGAGGACTGCCAAAAAGCTTGGGAAGAACTCAAAATCTACTTGGCTCGCCTGCCCACTTTGCGACAGCCCCGCGAAAGAGAACCACTTGTGTTGTACCTTGCCGTCACAGAAAAAGCAGTAAGCTCAGTCCTTGTGAAAGAGGAAGGGGCGAAACAGTGGCCAGTCTACTATGTGAGCAAGTCCCTGCATGGCGCCGAAATCAGGTATCCTTTGTTACAAAAAGCTATATATGCCTTGGTCCTGGCAGGAAGAAGGCTACGGCCATATTTTCAGGCTCACCCCATCATCGTCCGAAGTAGTTTACCCCTGCGGGACGTCATGAAGAAGGTTGACCATTCGGGAAGGCTCTCCAAATGGTGTATAGAGCTTGGCGAACACGACATCACTTATGAACCTCGAAAAGCCATAAAAGCTCAAGCCTTGGCAGATTTCATTGCCGAGGTCCCCATTACCGAGGATAGCCACCCAAGTCCCGACGAAAATGAGCCAGAATGGGCCTTGTACGTTGATGGTGCCTCGGGCGCCGAGCACCAAGGAGCAGGGGTAATCATCAGAGGCCCCGAAGGCCTGGAAGTAATGAAGGCCATTAAGTTCAGCTTCAATGTCACCAACAATGTGGCTGAATATGAAGCTCTCATAGCGGGCTTGCGCCTGGCCAGAAAAATTGGTGTCAGAAACTTGAAAGCCCATAGCGATTCCCAGCTAGTAGTTCGGCAAACAGCAGGGGACTACGGGGCGAAGGATCCAACACTGGCAAAATACCATGAATTAGTGATGAAGCTTATTCAAGAATTCGACACCGTGCGAATCGAGAACGTGCCTCGCAGACATAACGCTGAGGCAGATGAATTGGCAAAATCAAAAGCATATACTGAGGTGCTAAGCCAGCCGAGCATTACAGTGCTGAGCATAATGACTTCAGGAAGAAGCTGGAAAGACCCAATAAAAACATATCTCGAAACCAATACGCTCCCCGAAGACCCCAATGAAGCAGCAAAAGTGCGGAGATGCTCCGGTCGTTTCTTTCTGATTGGAGAAGAGCTATATCGGCAGGGATATGCAAATCCGCTACAGAGGTGTGTTGGCAAAGAGGATATTGAAATAATCCTCCAAGAAGTTCACGAAGGCGCTTGTGGTTCGCACATCGGAACCGATGCCCTGGCAGCAGTGATACTTCACCAAGGATACTTTTGGCCTACCCTGAGGAAAGACGCTAGGCGGTTCGTCCAGAAATGTGGTAATTGCCAAAGACATGCAAAAATCCAGAGAACACCCTCGGAGTTGGTGACTTCGGCAAACTATCCCTGGCCCTTCGCAGTTTGGGGCATAGACCTTATCGGGCCGCTCCCGACAGCGCCTGGGGGCGTGAAGTTCTGCGTAGTCGCTGTAGACTATTTCTCTAAATGGGTCGAGGCAGAACCTTTGACGACTATCTCGGCAAGAGAAGTGCACAAGTTCGTGTGGAAAAACATAGTATGCAGATTCGGCATACCGAGGGTACTAGTAGCAGATAACGGATCCCAGTTCATAGACAAAGGGTTCCAGGAGTTTATCAGCGACCTCGGAACAAAGATGTACTTCGCCCCGGTAGCTCACCCCCAAAGCAATGGGCAGGTGGAAGTATCTAACAAGACCATAAAAGATGGTCTGAAAAGGAGACTGGGGGAGGCAAAAGGGAAATGGCCAGGAGAACTCCAAAGCGTACTATGGAGCTACCGAACAACGCCCCGAAGGGCTACAGGGGAAACTCCTTTCTCGCTCGTCTTCGGTACAAAGGCCATAATCCCAATAAAGGTAGTGCAACCATCAATACGAGTGCAGGTATTTGATGAAAGTGGAAATGACCTCGGCTTAAGAGCCAAGCTCGACCTCGTCGGCGAACATAGAGAAATAGCAAAACTAAGAAGGAAAGCTTTCCAACAAAAAGTGGCCGCCGCTATAAACTTGCGAGCTAGGCCAAAAGGAATAAAAAAGGGTGATCTCGTTCTCCGAAAGGCAGAATTCGCACCCCGGAGGCCATCACACGGCGTACTTCGCGCGAATTCGGAGGGACCTTATCTGGTTCTTGCCGAAGTACGAAGAGGGGTGTACAAGCTCGGTGACGCCGAAGGCGTGGAATTAAAAAACACTTGGCATTCAGATGCCCTGAAAAGGTTCTATGCTTAGAATCTTGATGAAAGGGTTTACATTGTACAAAGTTAGAAAAATTTTCTAGGTACACGGGCTTCTGAAAGAAAGATTCTTGAACAAAAGATATACTAAAATTCCACGAAGATGGTCGCCAGAATAAGCATAGGTGTGATTTCCTGAAGTCCCTCGAGCAAGCATGTTTGGGACAATAGGAAAACCTTGCGAGAATTTCTGAATACAAAGGCTCACAGAGAACCGATCTAATCTTCCGAAGTCTCTTGAGCAAATGCGTTCGGGGCAAGAAGGAATGAACAATCT
The DNA here is from genome assembly GCA_039654915.1 of Aquilaria yunnanensis. NCBI lineage: Eukaryota > Viridiplantae > Streptophyta > Magnoliopsida > Malvales > Thymelaeaceae > Aquilaria > Aquilaria yunnanensis. Next base: position 53,928,001 of record CM077597.1, read on the forward strand.
CACAAAAAAGACTTAGCCAAAATTTCTTACAGGAAAGAAAAAAGTCTTTATTAACAAACAAGATCGGTTTACAAAGAAGAAGGACTACCAAGAAAGAAAGAGTACAAGGAAAGGAGAAAAAGAAGGTAGAAGGGGCCTGAGATAAATTAGGGATTCTCGGCATCCCGGGAGCCACTAGCCCCTGCATCCTTTTCCACCACCGCCGGGGCCGGAAGAGTCTGAGGCAGGTTCAAGTGCTCGAGCTTGGACCAAGACCACCGAGGTCGCTCAGGAATATTTAGGGCCTCCAGGAAAGAAAGTTCGAGATCTTGAAACCTCAGAAGGACTTGATGACGAACGAGACAAAACCCGTCTTGAAAGCCAACTTTGGTCATCTCGTCGGATTTCCTCTTCTCGACCTCAAGATCTTTAAGCTCCTTCTCCAGGTCTTCAACCTTTTTCCTTAACGCCTTCACCTTCTTTTTCCTCGGCTCATCCTTATCCTTCTTCGAACAATCGACCTCGGCTTGAAGAGCGGCTTTCTCGGCCTCCGCCTTCGCCAGAAGAGCCGCAGAATTTGACTTCTCCTTTTGAAGTGCCTCATTAACCGATGTCAGCTCCGCCACTTTTCCACCGAGGTCTGAAATCTTCTGGGAGGAGTCCTTTATAAGTTCTCCTTTTTCCTTCGCAAACTCCTCCCGAAGGGCAGCAATCTCTGACGCCGAAGTCTGGGCCAGCTGAGTGTTCCGAGTGAGCAGGTCCAAGAACTGGGTCTTGTATTGTTCTATAGTCTTTAAAGCAGCGGCCCGGTACATCCCCTGCCTCGCCACCCAAACTCTGAGGAATCCGGCATATCCCAGCAGCTGCAGAAAAACAGAGGCAAGAATGAGACAAGGCAAAAAAGGAAAGGCAAATACTTAGAAGAAATCAGAGGGAAAAAAGCAAGGTGAGAAACACACCTGGGCGGCGTGCTCAGAAAGCTTCGCGGTGAGAGAGTCATCATCCGGATGAGCCCCCGCAATGGCCCTGAAAGAAGCTTCAGTAAGAACCACCTTCGCAATCTCCTTGGCCATTTGCGGGCAGTCTTCGGAGTACATGTTCATGTCCTCCGTAAAAGACCAAAATGGCTCCTTCGGAATCTTCCCCTTCGGGATATGGGCATCCCGAAGGGCCCGCTTCCGGGCGTGCTCGACAACCCAATCCGGAGGAAGAATCTCCTCTGCACGACAAAAGCAGAAAAATTGTCAAACACAAGTAGCTGGCAAAAAATTTAGAAAATGAGTGTCTAAGGCATCAAACCTGGTGGCACCTCGGCAACGTCGTCGCCAGAATCCAGGGCCCCCTCAGAAGAAATCTCCTTCCCTTTCCTCTTGCGGCGATCTTCAGCAGAAGGGGCTTCCACCAAAGCATCCAGAAGAGCCGCCGAAGTAGGGCTTGAAGGAGCGACATCTGCACCGACCTCGGTCGAAGGGGCAGCAACGGTTACCTCGGGCTCCTCGCCCACCTCCTCAGAAATCTCCGGTATAGGAGGTGGCACGGTCTTCTTTGATTGCTTGGCCGCCGGAGGCCCAGCGCCGGCCGCCTTCCGTCTTCGGGAGGCAGCCTTCTTTGTTTGTTCACCTTTCTGGGCTTGCCCGATGAAAAACGATCGGTAATAGGCAGCAATATCGTCGCCCATCTCTGAAAAAGAGAAAAAACATCAGCGTAAGTCCAAGATGAAATTGAAACAAGGGGACAAGGAGATGGCTTACTTTCGAAAAAATTAGCATAAGTAATGTCCTCCTAAAGAAGTTGTACCAGCCAGGAGTCCTTCCCAGCAATGGCAGGAGCCGGCATCTCGAGGTCCGTTTCGTGCTCCTTTACCACCTTCAACTCCCAAAGGACTTCTTCGGTCATCAACTTCCAGTTAATTGGAAAGGGGTAAAGAGAACGCGCTGCGACCTCGGAATCCCAGTCAGAGACCGCTCGAATGCGCTTGTCAAAGTCCGCAAAAATGGGTGTTAACTCGGGAGTTAACAGTATCTTCGGGTCAACGACATCCATCACGAGCTTTCCCTGAGCCCACTTCGTCGGGACGTACGACCAGGCCTCCTCCTTCTTCATAAATAAGAATTTCTGTTGCCACCCTCGCCAGCTATCCTTGTTGGCAAAGGTGAACTTGTATTTTTTGCTCCCTGACCCCCGAGGTAGCATGAAATAAAAGCCACCCTTCGGGATCATGAAGAGCTTGTAGTACTGCAGAAAAATGACAAAGTGTGGCTCTATACCGAAGACACCACACATACAAAGAAAAGCATTGAAATAGCAGTACGAGTTCGGCGGAAGTTGGTTTACGGCAATGCGATGGAAATCGCATAAATCGCAAACCATCTTCGGTGGAGGATACCGAAGTCCGGCCTTCAATTGGGCACGGAAAATAGTAACCTCGTCACTACGGTTTGAAAAGCTATATTGGTCCGAACGAGGCAACCTCGTAGTGACGTAGGAAGGAAGGAAGAACTTCTTTTTCCATTTTTTAAGTTTTGCAGAAGTAGTGCAGCAGGGGTGAAAAAGAAGGGGTTCCCAGCTTTCGGGAATAGGCATGACTGGCAAAAAACCGAGTTCGGGAAAAGGCAAAAAGCTATTTCGAAGAAAAAATTTGGAAAAACAGAAGAAACTGGAAGCTAAAACCCACCAAACGTTTTGCCAAAATCCGGATTTGAGGACGCCGTCGTGAAATGATTGCCGGAAAACCACTCTGTCAAAAAGCACCGCCGTAAGAGAGCAGGAAAAACACTACGGCAGTTGAGAGATAGAAGAAAGCAAAAGCAAAAGCAAAAGGGGGTTATGAAGGATTGAGGGTATATATAGAACGAGGAAGGGTAGGCGAATCGACGTCATAAGTGCTGTGCGAAGGCGAATCGTCACCATAATTGCCCATTCTGCATAAAAAGACGCGCCCGCCGTAACCGATGTAACCCTCTCCAATGACGGCGTGCCATGTGTCAGCAACCACGACAAATAAGGAACACGCTTTCTGAAGAATAGCGCGCCACCCCAGACTGACACGCCTGGTCATGAGACGAGACGTTTCAGTGACCTACAAAGATTACAGAAAATAGGTTACCTCGGAGACACCAAGAGACAGTCTGTGCTACGTCTACGGACAGAAGGTGTATCTTCGGCACAGGTACCATGCATAAAGCCCCGAAGGGTACCCTCCGAAAGCTGACAAAGCCAAAGTCCCTACTTCAGCTTCTAGGGGAAGGCATGTGATAGCCGAAGGACTATCGCCTCTCCTAGAAGGTACCTCCTACCAAAAGCATGCTCGGGAAACCTGGCACCATCCGAGGGAGGTACTAGTACTGACCTCGGACTAACCAAATTCCAGTGCCTCGAACTCGAGATTTAGCCTAGTACCCTAGAGAACTCCAAAGGTGCAGACAGCCCCCTCGGGGGATTAAACGGATTGCCTTCGGCATAGGAGAACCAGCTACCGCAAGCAAGAGAGGATCTCCCGAAGGCGGAACCTCCGAGCTAGGCAGTTCCCCGAACTGCGAACATAACTCCCAAAGAAGGGTGTTCGTCTCAGAGAATGACCTCGCCCGAAGGACATCGGGAGTACGGCAGGAGCATTTAAGGAGCCTCTGACACATCGCCCACAGACGCACCATGTCACCTCAAACGACGCTCTGACACGCCGACGCCGCCCAGGCCTTGTCACAACCTGTCTCGGACCAAGGCTCGAGGGAGCCTACAAACAGCTACTTGTCCCCTATGCCCAAAGGTACATAGCAGATCTAGCCGAATACGTGTCACGATCTGAACGGGCCAGACACTTCTATAAATACCAAAGAGCAGCTCCTTGCAAACGGTTGTTGGTCATTCAGTTGAGAGGATACGAACAGGCAAGGCCACAAAACCCTTGAGTGCTCTCTTTCCTTCACCTCTCAGAAAACTGACTTGGGCGTCGGAGGCTCCTCCCCGGAAAAACACCCCGGGGACGTCCTAACCTTTCCTTTTGGGCTCTTCAGGTACCACTCCCTGGGAAACCTTCACTCCGGGCGTTCTCCTCCTCAGGAAGTCCCTCCAGAAACCACCATGTCCTCCAGCGAAGATGTCTCCGGACATCAGCAACTAGACCTTAAGTGCACAGCCTTTAAAGGTGTCTAACAAGTCATCCTTGGGGCATCATGAAGTCAAGGAAAAAGATGTAGAAACTAAGCCCCTAAAGCTAGTTCCAGGTCAAAACACTTAAGTAAGGATATATATATCCAAAGAAAGAAAAACTTAACTTACTTATTTCTTACTTTTGAGTGAAGATCTATTTACCTACTCATTGAAGGATACGCCCAAGATTGATCTAGACATCATCCAACAAAGTTTAAAAGTATACCTTGTAGCATGACTTATTAGGTAAATGAAAAGGAACATCCCCCCCCCAGTAAAAGCTCCTTCATCAAACAGGGGATTCAATGAAATATGGAAATAGGAAAGACAAGGGAAGTGAAGTACCATGACTGGCTTAGGAATGTAGTAATTGCTATGAAGGAAAAGAGTGACAAACTTGGATTATGTATATTCTTCATCAAAGTCAATGATGTTTTCCCAAAGGACTCCTACCCTCTGCCTTCGATAAATCAATTGGTTGAATCAACTATTGAATACCAAACATTAAGTTTCTTGGACACCTTTAGCAAGTATCATCAAATTTGAACAAACCCTATTGATGAAGAAAACGCTCTCTATAATAACCGATGAAGGTACCTTCTACTATGTGCGAATGCCTTTCGGTTTGAAGAATGTATGTGCTACTTATCAACATCTTATGGACAAGGTGTTCGCCAATCAAATTGGAAAGAACATGGAAGTTTATGTTGATGATATGATAGTCAAGATTCGATATCTTGAAGATCATATCAGAGATCTTCAGGAAAATTTTAACAGTGGAAGAAGTTTGGCACACGGCTGAACTTAGACAAATGTATGTTTAGTGTAAAAGTACGTAACTTCCTCGGCTTTAGCGTTTCCTAGTAAGGGATCGACATGAACCGTGAAAAAAACCAAAAAACTCCTTGACACTAATACTCTGAAGCCCATCAAAGATGTACAAAGACTTACGGGGGGAAAACGGCATTAAGCCAATTCATCTTTCGATATGGTTGATAGCCAAAGGCTATCGCCTCAATCTGGCCGAATACCCTGCCACAACAATGGCCAGAAGAACTGGCGCTTCCCGGGAATAGGTGGAATCATGCACCTCGGGAGATAGCCTGAGAGCTCCGAGCCTCGGCACGCCAGTAAAACTTGAGGACTCCATTCGCCCCCCAAGGTTGTGAACAGCGCGCCTTCGGAAAAGTGGCACTAGACATTGCTGCCCGAATATGATATCCCCGAAGGCGGAACCCCCTGGAACTGGGAACCCCCGAACTGAGGGTAGGCTTCCCGGAGAGGCTCTGTCCGAACTAGAGGACGACCTCGCCCAGGGACCTCGGGAGTACGGCAGGCGCATTTAAGGAAGCATTTAAGGAAGCCTCTGACACGTCCCACCACAGACGTAAAAAGTCGCCCTGACGCGCAGACGCCATCAGAATCATATCATGGCCCGTCTCAGCACAAGGCTCGAGGCCATCTAGTTACCAACTATCTGTCCCCTACGCCCAGACGTTCAGGAGCATCCGACCGCACACGTGTCATGATCTGAACGGGCTAGGTATTCCTATATATACAGGAAATAAATACTTGATAGGAGGTTGGCAGGCCGGAGATACAGCTCCCACACCCTGAGAAAATACCAGGCGAGACTTTTCTGCCTTTCTCTTTGAGCTAGTGACTTTCTTCTTCTTCCGGCCACCACTGACTTGGGCGTCGGAGGCTCCCCCCCCGGAAAAACACTCCAGGGGCCTCCTAACCCTGTTTACCAGCTTTTCAGGTACTCTCCTTGGGGCGATCAACCTTCCAGGCGTTCTTCCTCCTAGAAGTCTCCTCAACAGTCATCATGACTCACAACGATGAGGCCTTAGGCCATCATTTGGCGCCGTCTGTGGGAACCCGCTCGCAGATTGCCGTCGTTGAGACTCGGCGTTCTAAGGACAAGGGACTCCCAAGGTCCTCGTCCGCGCCTGAGATACAACCGGCTGCTGAGCAGACACTCCCAGAGACTTCTACGCCCGAGGAGGACCGCCCTCTGGTAATCACCATGAGCTTCTTGAGGGACTTTCAGCGCTCGGTCGTTGCTGAAATGACTCAGCAGAACGACCGAAGATGGCCGCAGCAGTCACGGGCCCAGAAACCCTCCTCATCAGCACGCCCTCGGGAGAGAAGCCCCAAGTCTACACACCACAGTTCAGGAAGTGGAGAGCCTCGCGGAGAATCATCCACAGAAGATATAGCCCTCGGGAAACGGCCTGTGGGACAAACCGGGTCCAAGCGACCGAGAGTCTCACAGCGAAGCAGTTCGTCGCCCGAGGCGAGGTCCCTGACCCCTCCGCGCCGAACTCGCTCCCCGAAAAGGCGCCGTCGATCTCCCTCCCGCGAAAATGGTCCTAGCGCCACTGCGCTTATGGAAAGGATATTGGCACGGCTGGACAGAGTGGAGAAGCAAGTGACCAGAAAACCCGTTTGGGACAGGCTGTCGGGGGCATTATGCGAAGATGGCTCCCCGTTTATTCGCACCGTCGTTGAGGCAGCTATGCCAGGCGACTTCAGAGTGCCTAGGCTGGAGATCTATGATGGCCGGACTGATCCACAGGCCCATCTGACGAAGTACAGGCGGAGCATGATAATGCACGGAGCTGATGACGCTACCATGTGCAAATGCTTTGAAGTCACCCTCACGGGCCCAGCAACAGCATGGTACAATTCTTTGCCTCCAGGGACTATCACTGAGTTTCAGGAGTTGTCCACAGCCTTTACCCAGCAGTTCATTGGGAGCAGGCCGACGGCCAAAATGCCTGTGCAGATGTTCGACATAGAGCAGAGAAACGGAGAGACGATCCGAGACTATGTCGAACGATTCAACAGGGAAGCACTCAGCGTCCCGGACTTCCGGCCCGAAATCCGCATCCTCGCTATGACACGGGGCCTTCGGCGTGACTCACAGCTGTTCTACGAGTTCTCAAAAGACCCCCCGGAGACCCTCGGAGAATTTTACCGAAGGGCAGAGCAGCACATGACAGCCGAGGAATTGAGGATGGCGGGGCCGAAGTCTGATCATCACCGCACCGAAGGGTCCAGCCAGCAAGCTCGGCATCTTTCTGAACACACAGGTCGACCATGGCGAATGCGAGGAAAGAAACCTCAAAGTTTCACACCCTTGAGCACGACACAGACCAACATTCTCATGGCGCTGGAAAGGCAAGGGACGCAGATTCGGCGGCCAAAGGCCATGGCCGCCGATAATAAGAAGAATGCCAAGAAGTTTTGCCAGTTTCATCGCGACCACGGTCATGACACCGAAGACTGCTTCCAGCTGAAGAAGTACATAGAGTCGCTGATCAAACAGGGCCAGCTTCGCAAATACCTGCGGATGCCCTCCCCAAAAGGCAGAAAAGAGGAGGAAGAGAGGGCCGAAAACGAGGACTATGACTCAGACAGGCGGAGAAACAGAAGTCCAAAAAGGCGCCTTCCACCTCCAGTAGGGGTCATCCAAACCATTACCACGGGGCTCCCATCCTCGGAAAGAAAGCGGAAGGCCAGAGAAATTGCGGTTATGGAGTATCAAAGTCCATCAAAGAAATTGGCTCGCAAAGATGGCTCCACCGTCGTCTTCCCCCACGACGACCCACTGCTGATAATGGCGAGAATAGGGAACTGGGACGTCAAAAGAGTGTTGCTCGATGATGGCTCGAATACTGACGTCCTGTTCTCGCACTTACTGCCGAGCTTGGGCATCTCCAGCAGCGAACTTAAACCTGTCACCACGCCCACCTTCGGCGTTGGACCATCGGAACTACCCGTCCTCGGATGGATCGACCTCCCTTTAATGATAAAAGGCACTTCGGTAGACGGAGCGGCTGAGTTGTACGCGTCCACAATGGCAAGATTAATCGTCATGGAGGTCCCGTCTTCGTACAACGCCATCCTTGGAAGGAAGACTCAGGGGAACCTGCACATTCGCCCCGATGTGAAGTACTTGACTGTCACATTCGCCACCAAGGATGGAGATGCAGAGGTCTTTATCGACCAAGCCGAGGTAAGAAAGGTGTTTGTAAAAGCACGAAAGGCTCCGGCAGACAACTCTACACAAATAGTGGAGGCAAAGGCGCAGGAGAAAGGCAAAGAAAGAGATCCCGCAGAAAAAGAAATGGAAGCAGTAGATCTTGTCCCAGGACAATCTACCCGAATAGGGAAGAGCTTGGCCAAAGGTGATAAGGAAATTCTTGTATCCTTTCTGCTGAAAAATAAAGATCTGTTTGCCTACTCGCCGAAAGACATGCCAGGAGTGAACCCTGGCATAATACAGCACAGCCTCAAAGTAAGCCCGGAAGCAAAACCTATCAGGCAAAAGAAATGAAGCATCTCAGCCCACAAAAGCAACTTCGTGAGAACCGAAGTCCAGCGCCTATTGGATGCTGAAGTTATCAGGGAGGTCAAATACCCCGAATGGTTAAGCAACGTGGTCATTGCCACAAAAGAAGGTAGCAGCAAACTCCGGATGTGCATTGATTTCAGAAACTTGAACGATGCTTGCCCGAAAGACTCATTTCCCCTCCCGCCAATAGATCAACTGGTAGATTCAACGGCCGAATACGGGCTCCTGAGCTTCCTAGATGCCTTCAGCGGCTACCATCAGATAAGGATGGACCCCGAAGATGAAGAGAAAACTGCCTTCATCACCGAGGGAGGAACGTACTGCTATATCAGAATGCCCTTCGGGCTGAAAAATGCAGGAGCCACCTACCAGAGACTGATGAACAAGGTCTTTAAGGACCAAATGGGGAGAAACATGGAAGTATATGTTGATGATATGATAGTAAAAAGCAAGCTGCCCGGCTACCACGTTGCAGATTTGGAGGAAACCTTCCAAAAGCTCAGAGCCTTCGGGATTCGCCTTAACCCCGAGAAGTGTATCTTCGGGGTGACGTCGGGAAAATTCCTTGGGTACATGGTATCCGAAAGAGGCATCGACGCCAATCCTGAGAAGATTAAGGCTCTGCTTGAGTTCCGAACTCCTGCCACAGTCAAAGACGTGCAGAGACTAACCGGAAGAATAACCTCTCTGAGCAGGTTTATTTCCAGGTACGGAGACAGGTGTAGACCTTTCTTCAAAGTCCTCACAAAGGCAGCAAAGATGGAAGGCGACCTCGGAAGAAACAATCATCCCTGGGATGAAGATTGCCAAAAGGCCTGGGAAGAACTCAAAGTCTACCTGGCCAGCCTGCCGACTCTGCGACAACCTCGGGAGGGAGAACCCCTCGTACTGTACCTCGCCGTCACAGAAAAGGCCGTGAGCTCGGTCCTGATAAAAGAAGAAGGGCCGAAACAATGGCCGGTCTACTACGTCAGCAAGTCCCTGCATGGCGCCGAAGTCAGGTACCCTTTGCTTCAAAAAGCTATATACGCCTTGGTGCTTGCAGGAAGAAGACTGCGACCATATTTCCAGGCTCACCCCATCATCGTCCGAAGTAGTCTACCACTACGGGATGTTATGAAGAGAGTTGATCATTCGGGAAGGCTCTCCAAGTGGTGCATAGAGCTTGGCGAACACGAAATCACCTATGAGCCTCGGAAGGCCATAAAAGCCCAAGCATTGGCAGATTTTATCGCCGAAATACCCACCACTGAGGAGAACCACTCAGATCCGAAAGAAGGTGAGCCAGAATGGACCTTGCATGTTGACGGAGCCTCGGGGTCCGTACACCAGGGAGCTGGAATAGTTATCAGAGGACCTGAAGGCCTAGAGGTGATGAAGGCTATCAAGTTCAGCTTCAACGTCACCAATAATGTGGCTGAGTATGAAGCCCTCATAGCGGGATTACGCTTGGCCAGAAAGATTGGCGTGAGAAACTTAAGGGCTCACAGCGATTCCCAGCTGGTAGTTCGGCAGACGGCAGGAGATTATGGGGCGAAGGACCCAATCTTGGCAAAATACCACGAGCTGATAACAAAACTCATCCAAGAGTTTGACGCCGTGCGGATCGAAAATGTACCCCGGCGGAATAACACTGAGGCAGATTGCTTAGCGAAGTCCAAAACATACACCGAGGTGCTAGACCATCCAAGCATCTCCGTGCTAAGCGTAACGTCCTCGGGAATAGGGTGGAAGGACCCCATAAAGAAATACCTCGCAGAGAATGAGCTTCCCGAAGACGCTGGCAATGCTGCAAGACTGCGAAGACGTGCCGGAAGATTCTTCCTGATTGGTGAAGAGTTATATCGGCAAGGATATGCAAATCCGCTGCAGAGATGTGTGGGCGAAGAGGATACTGAGATGGTTCTCGAAGAAGTTCACGAAGGCATGTGCGGCTCGCACATTGGAACTGATGCCCTTGCAGCAGTGATACTTCGCCAAGGATACTTCTGGCCTACCCTGAGAAAGGACGCAAGGCAGTTCGTCCAGAAGTGCGGTAGTTGCCAGAGACATGCAAAAATCCAGAGGATACCCTCAGAAATGGTAACATCGGCAGACTATCCTTGGCCCTTCGCAGTCTGGGGTATAGACCTCATTGGGCCACTCCCCACAGCACCGGGAGGCGTGAAATTCTGCGTGGTAGCAGTGGACTATTTCTCAAAGTGGGTAGAGGCAGAACCACTAGCAACTATCTCAGCAAAAGAAGTGCAGAAGTTCGTATGGAAAAACATCGTATGCAGATTTGGCATACCGAGGGTACTAGTAGCTGATAATGGATCCCAGTTCATAGACAAAGGATTCCAGGAATTCATCAGCGACCTCGGAATAAAGATGCACTTCGCCCCAGTAGCTCACCCCCAAAGCAATGGGCAGGTGGAAGTATCAAACAGGACCATAAAAGATGGCCTGAAAAATAGACTTGGGGAAGCCAAGGGGAAATGGCCAGGAGAACTCCAAAGTGTATTGTGGAGCTACCGAACGACGCCACGAAGAGCCACAGGGGAAACTCCCTTCTCACTCGTCTTCGGAACAGAGGCCATTATCCCAATAGAGATAGTTCAGCCTTCAATACGGGTGCAAGTATTTGATGAAGGCGGAAACGACCTCGGTCTGAGAACTAAGCTCGACCTTGTGACCGAACACAGAGAAATAGCCGGGCTGAGAAGAAAAGCTTTCCAGCAAAGAGTGGCCACGGCTATCAACCTAAAAGCCAGGCCAAAAGAAATCAAAAAAGGAGACCTCGTTCTCCGAAAGGCCGACTTTGCACCCCGAAGGCCATCTCACGGCGTACTTCGCGCAAATTGGGAAGGACCTTATCTGGTTCTCGCCGAAGTACGGAAAGGCGTGTATAGGCTTGGCGACGCCGAAGGCGTAGAATTGAAAAACACTTGGCATTCAGACGCCTTGAAAAAATTCTACGCGTAAGGTTGAGCGGAAGAGATATATTGTACAAGAAATACTCTAAGTACAGAATGGTCTTGAGAAAAATTCTTAAGTATACCAAATTGTCCAAGACAGAATTCCGCGAAGGTGCTCGCCACGAAAAAAGCAGATGTGACTTCCCGAAGGCCCTTGAGCCACTATGCTCGGAAAAAAGGGAAAGCAAGAATCTCGTAATAGTGCACGCCAAAACAAAAGCAGAGATAATTTCCAAACACCCTTGAGCGTACATGCTCGGGAAAGAGGGAAATGAGCAATCTCGTGAGAATTTTCCTAAGTCCCTTGAGCAAATATGCTCGGGACAATAGGAAGACAGAAAAATTTGGCTGAAACTTTTCCGAAGTCCCTTGAGCAAACATGTTCGGGATAAAAGGAAACAAAAAGCCTGCAAAAGACTTAGCCAAATTTTTGCAAACTTTCCAGAAAGTCTCTTGAGCGAGCACACTCGGGACAAAGGAAGGTAAAAAGTTTCTTTGGTCGCAGGTTTTCCGAAGTCCCTTGAGCAAACATGTTCGGGATAAAAGGAAACAAAAAGCCTGCAAAAGACTTAGCCAAATTTTTGCAAACTTTCCAGAAAGTCTCTTGAGCGAGCACACTCGGGATAAAGGAAGGTAAAAAGTTTCTTTGGTTACAGGTTTTCCGAAAGTCTCTTGAGCAAACGTGTTCGGGACAGTGGAAATAAAGAAACTTGCAAGAAAGGACTTAGCCGAAAAAATTGTTCATTTAGAGCAAACGCTGCCTTACAAAAGAAGTGTCCAAAGAAGGAGCACGAAGGAGAAAAATAAGAGGAGCCCTAAAACAAACTAGGGAGAGCCGGGCGGACGAAGACCAGGAAGCTTCAGATGCTCGACCTTGGACCACTGCCACCGAGGTCCCTCAAGAATATTTAGGCCCTCCAGAAAAGAGAGGTCCAAATCTGGGAACCTCTGCAGCACCTGGTGCCGAGCGAGGCAGAAGCCGTCCTGAAAGGCGACCTTGGCCATGTTATCAGAAGTACGTTTTTGAACACCAAGGACATTGACCTCGTCCCTCAGCTCAGCAACCTCCTCTTCGAGCTCGCTTATCCCCAGCGTCTCTCCGGACTCCTTCTTCAGAGCCTCGACCTCGGCTTGAAGAGCATTGTTCTCGTCCGTCAACCTCGACGCAAGACTGTCAGAAACAGCCTTGTCCTTGACAAGATCTTCGTTGGCGGCGAGCAGCCCCTTTACTTGGTCGCCGAGGTCGGCAATCTTCCGGGAGGAGTCCTTTTCAAGTTCTTCTCTTTTCTTCGAGAACTCCTCCCGAACGGCAGCAAGTTGCTGAGAACAATCCGCTGTCAGCTGCTGGTTGCTGGCGATCACCTTCGCAAGCGAAGCCTTCGCTTCACTGAGTTCCCGCGAAGTCGCATCCTTGGAGGCAGCCTGTCTGGCCACCCGAACTCGGAGATAACCAGCGTACTCCAGCAGCTACGGCAAGGCAAAAGTCCAGGTTAGTACAAGTCTAAACACTTAGAAAATTGAGGAAAAAAGTGTAAAGACTATACCTGAGCAGCATGCTCGGTGACTTTTGCGGCGAGGGTATTATCCCCCGGGTGAGCCGCCGCAATGGCCCGGAAGGAGGCGTCAGTGGTCATCCCCTTCCAAATCTCCTTTGTCATTTTTGGACAATCGTCGGAGAGCAAATTCATATCCTCCGTGATTGTCCAAAAGGGCTCCAAGGGGATCTTCCCCTCAGGGATTATGGCATCGCGGAGGGCTCGTTTCCTCTCATGAATGGCCCTCCAGCCAGCAGCAAGGGGCTCCTCTGAAAGTAGGAAGGAAGTTAGGAGCAGAAGAAAAATTCGCGAAAGGAAAAGGAGCTGAACTTCGCCTAAAGGCATACCTGGAGGAACCTCGGAGACAGTGTCCTCGGGATCCTCGGGCCCCTCGGAAGAAAGACCCTTACCCTTCTGCCGGTACCGCTCCTCGGCGGTGGGTACTTCTACCACTACAGTGTTTCTGGGGGCCTCGAGGTCGAGAGGAGGCACCTCGGCGGAAGTAGCGGGGACCTCGACCGGTGGAATTTCAACAAGACCAGCGTCTTCGCCAGCTTCTTCTTCCAAAAGCTCTGGCTGAGAAGGCTGGAGAGCCTTCCTAGCTCGCTTCGCCGAGGGTCCCGGCCCTGTCGTCTTCCTTCTTCGGGAAGCCGCCTTCTTTGTCTGCTCCCCCTTCTCCACTTGGCCAGAAAAGAGGGCCTTGTAATAAGCGGCAGCCCCATCGCCCATCTCTGAAAAAGAGAAGAAATATCAGCGTAAGTCCGAGGAAAAAGTATAAAGGGATGGAAGATTACTCACTTTCGGCAAAAGTTTCGAAAGAAGTCTCCCCCTTAAGGAGCTTGACCAGCCAGGAGTCTTTCCCGGCGATGGCGGGAGCGGGCATATTGAGGTCAGTCACGTGCTCCTTAACCACTTTCAGCTCCCGAAGGACTTCTTCGGTCATCAACCTCCAGTTGATAGGAAAGGGGTAAAGAGCACGAGGAGAGACCTCGGGAGCCCAGTCAGCGACTGCCCGAATGCGGGCGTCGAAATCCGCGAACACGGAAGCCAACGGTGGGGTCAGCAGCATCCTCGGATCAACGACGTCTGCGTTCAGCACTCCCTGAGCCCACCTGGTCGGGACATCAGACCAGTTCTTATCCACCTTGAGGAAAAAGAACTTAGGCTGCCACCCCCGCCAGCTATCCTTCGTGTCGAAGGTGAAGGTGAATTTTTTGCTCCCGGATCCCCGAGGCAGCAGGAAATAGAAGCCACCCTTCGGGACCACATAGAGCTTGTAGTACTGCATGAAAATGATGAAGTGGGGCTCTATCCCGAACACGCCACACATGCAGAGGTAGGCGTTAAAATAGCAGTACGCGTTCGGGGGAAGCTGGTTCACAGCAATGCCATGGAATTGGCAGAACTCGCAAACCACCTTCGGGGGAGGATACCGAAGTCCGGCCTTCAGTTGGGCTCGAAAGACGGTAACCTCGTCGCCACGGTTTGAAAAAGCAAAATGGCTAGAACGAGGCAGTCTGGTCACAGCGTAAGACGGAAGAAAGAATTTTTTCTTCCACCTCTCTAGTTTTTCGGGGGTGGTACAGCAAGGATGGGCCAGAAGAGGTTTCCAGCTCTCGGGAACACGCATCGCAGACATGAAAAAGAGTTTGAGATGGAAAAAAAATAGTTTCCAGAAAAAACTCAGAGACGAGTTTGGAAAAAACAACAGTTTTCCAAAAAAACTCAGAAAAATAGAGGAATCAGAGTACTCTGAAAATCAAAACCCACCAAAAGATTTGCCTGAGGACGCCGTCGTGAAAGTTGGTAGGAAAAGCTCTGATTAAAGAAGCTCCGCCACAGAAAGCAAGATAAAATGCAAGAACAGAGGGCAAAGCAGAGAGAGAGCAGAAAAAGAGCAGAAAAACAGTAAGTGGGACTTATGATGGAATGGGCTATTTATAAGCCAAAGGTGGGTAACCGAAAGAACATCATAAGTACCCATTGGAGGCGAACCGTCGCCGGAACTGCCCGCTGCACCCGAAAAGGCGCGCCCTCTGTAAATGACGCGCCTCTCCTCCAATGGCAAGAAGCCACGTGTCAACCGCTGCGCAGAAATGGGGGACGTGCCTCCCCAAACGTGCCTGGAAAACCGGGACACGCCTCCTGATTGGGACACGTCGTTTGACATCCCTGAGAAATGGAGACGCGCCGCTCAGTCTGACACGCTTGGCCATCAGACCTGCAGAAATAAAAAGCAGGCCACCTCGAGGACACCAAGAGACAGGCTATGGCTGAACAGCCCATGACTTTTGGGCAAGAGGTGTATCTTCGGTACAGGCTTTGCCTCGGAGACACCAAAGAATAGGCCAAGGCCGAACAGCCCAGACCCTCGGGCAAAAGGTGCGACCTCGGAACAGGTTATGCTTCCCAACGAGACTCCCAACGGCAACCTCGGAAAGAGATGCAAACCGAAGTCTTCACTTCGGCTTTCCAGAGGGGGGCATATGATAGCCAAAGGCTATCGCCTCAATCTGGCCGAATACCCTGCCACAACAATGGCCAGAAGAACTGGCGCTTCCCGGGAATAGGTGGAATCATGCACCTCGGGAGATAGCCTGAGAGCTCCGAGCCTCGGCACGCCAGTAAAACTTGAGGACTCCATTCGCCCCCCAAGGTTGTGAACAGCGCGCCTTCGGAAAAGTGGCACTAGACATTGCTACCCGAATATGATATCCCCGAAGGCGGAACCCCCTGGAACTGGGAACCCCCGAACTGAGGGTAGGCTTCCCGAAGAGGCTCTGTCCGAACTAGAGGACGACCTCGCCCAGGGACCTCGGGAGTACGGCAGGCGCATTTAAGGAAGCATTTATGGAAGCCTCTGACACGTCCCACCACAGACGTAAAAAGTCGCCCTGACGCGCAGACGCCATCAGAATCATATCATGGCCCGTCTCAGCACAAGGCTCGAGGCCATCTAGTTACCAACTATCTGTCCCCTACGCCCAGACGTTCAGGAGCATCCGACCGCACACGTGTCATGATCTGAACGGGCTAGGTATTCCTATATATACAGGAAATAAATACTTGACAGGAGGTTGGCAGGCCGGAGAAACAGCTCCCACACCCTGAGAAAATACCAGGCGAGACTTTTCTGCCTTTCTCTTTGAGCTAGTGACTTTCTTCTTCTTCCGGCCACCACTGACTTGGGCGTCGGAGGCTCCCCCCCCGGAAAAACACTCCGGGGGCCTCCTAACCCTGTTTACCAGCTTTTCAGGTACTCTCCTTGGGGCGATCCACCTTCCAGGCATTCTTCCTCCTAGAAGTCTCCTCAACAGTCATCATGACTCACAACGATGAGGCCTTAGGCCATCAATGGTAATTGATGTCAGCCCTTCTTCAAAATCCTCACCAAGGAAATGAAGAATTCTACCAAGTTGGCCATCGAGGTCAAAGAGGAAAAGCCCTAGTGGAATGATAAATACTAGGAGTGATGGGAAAAATTAAACGCTTACCTAGCCAAACTTCCCACACTTCAGCAACCAAAGAAGGGGGAACCTCTCATACATTTCCTTTTCATAAGTGACAAGGCCATGAGTTTAGTCTTTGTGTGTAAAGAGGAGGATGAAAAGTGGTGGCCGAAGATTAAGACTGCACTTCCAAGGACACACTATTGTCATCCGAAGTAGCCTACCACTAAGGGATGTCAAGAAGAGTGTTTATCACTAAGGACAGCTATCTAGGTGGTGCATCTATCGGAGAATATGATATCATGTATGAAACAATAAAAGCCATTAAGAAACAAGCTTTGGTGGACTTTATCATCAAACTCCCTAAAGGCTTTAAAGAAGGGGCATAGATTGCCAAAAAGGATGAACCGAAGTGGACTCTCTTTGCGGACGAGCCACTAGTGCAAACCACTATAGTGATAGAATAGTTCTTTGAGGTTCTAAAGGGATGGAAACTTCAAACACAGTCAAATTTTGCTTCTAGGTGAAGAACAACATCTCTAAGTAAGAAGCTTTATTTGCTAGCCCTAAGTTAGTTAGGAACATCAGCATCAAAACCCTCCGAGCTTGCAGTGATCCTCAACTGCTATTTCAAAAATTGAATGGGGAGTATGAGGTCAAGGAACATAAACTTGGAAAATATTTTGATCTTATGATGAAATTAATGGAAAAATTTGAACGCATAAAGTAGAAAAGGTACCTTGGAAAGATAATGTAGAAATTGATGCATTGGAAAAGTCTCCGAAGCGTTTAATGATACTAGAAATTTTGAGCATCTATTGCTTGCACATCTTGAACATTGAGAATGGTGGAGAGCCTCGCTAGGGAACTACCTAGCATAAGCGAACCTGCCCCAATAGCCTCAAGAAGCCACAAAAGTAAAAAGGAAGGCAGGCAGATAATTTTTTGTAGGTGAAGAACTATATAAGCAAGGCCACTTTAGTTCCTTGTAGAAATGCATTAGAGAAAAAAATGCTGAAGAAGTCCTAAAAGAGGTCCATAAAGGAATACATGCATTTCACATTAGCATTGAGGCCTTAGCCGAAGTAGTACTTCAATAAGGGTATTTCTAGCCTACTCTCAAACAAGATGCTTGAAAGTTGGTCAAATTTTGCAATAAATACCAAAACCATGCCCTAATATAGAAGTACGATCTAATGTCATGAATTCAACAAACAACCCTTGCTCATTTACTGCTAAAAAAATCAACTTCATAGGGCCTTTTCCAACAACCCCCTAAGAAGTAAAGTCATGTGTAGTAAAAAATAACTAATTTATAGAATGGATTGAGGTTAAACCACTAGCTAATATATTGGCTAAAAAAGTCCAGAAGTTTGTCTAAAAAAACATCATTTGTAGGTTCAATTTCCTGAAGGTGTTGGTGGCAGACAATAGAACACAGTTCATTGACAAAGGATTCCAGGAATTCACAAGTAAACTTGAACTAACTTCACCCTAATAGGACACCCTTAAAGCAATGGGCAAGTCAAAATTTTGAACCGAACTCCAAGGGAAGGAATAGAAAAAAGGTTGGGGAAAGCCAAGGGAAAATGGCTGGGAGAATTGCAAAGGGTGTTGTGGAGTTACCGCACAATGCCAAGGAAGGAAAAAAATGAAACCACCCTCCTCCCTCATCAATAAGACAGAAGCCCTGATCCCAATCAAAATAGCCTATCCTTCAATCAAAGTGTAGATCTTCGACCAGGAATAAGTGAGTTCCACTTAAAAGTGAAGCTTGACTTAAGGGTAAATGGCACCTATTGTCCTTGAACTATGGCCTATTGATGCTCTAACACATCTTCGATGTAGGACATGTTGGGACCTCCGATAGAGCCTCGCCTGAGCGGTATCTGCACCACTTGAAGAATGTGGGTTAAGAGCTCCCCAGAGTGTTTTTCCGGGGGAGGGATCTCTGACGCTCAAGTTAGTACGTGAGGGAGAGGTTACTAAGAGCAGAGAACAGAAGAAGAGGGTGTTTTTCGCGTGTATTACCTGGGAGCCTCCCCAAGTAATTATAGGAGGCTTGGAGGAAAAGGCCATTATACCCAAGTTGGGTAGATCAGGACACGTGGTCGCCCAGATTTAATCCTTACCTTTGGGGATAGGTGTCGCCAGCTGTTCATAGGTGGTTATGCTCAGAGGGTAGGGGCATGTGCAAGGTTCCGGTTAGTGGTCCCTCAAAATTGCGTATTTGTCGTCTTCCCTTAGGACCCCTTGGGGACTTGAGATCCCTTTAGGCTTAGGATTTCATCTGAAGGTGATTGGGGGAAGCCTATTGGTTGTAGACTTCAATTTCTGAGGTTGGTCATGTGAATTTTCGAGGGTGGTAAAAAGCCTTTTCCAAGGTTGGTCGTACTCTCTTCCGGGGGTGTTGTCAGGTCCACTTGTCTGAAGGTCTTGTGGGTGCTAGTCCTTTTGCTATCACCTATATTAGAGATTCATTGCAGAACTAAAAAATGTTATATCATTCATCCTCTAAATTAGTAAATTGTTGAAATAACATCCTCCCGTTAGGTTAGACCATTAAAAAGTAAAGGAATGAAGGGAGAAAATGCACAATTAATCCTAAAACTAATTAATTTTTTTCTATTTGAGTCCTAAACCTTGGTGCATCTAACAATCAAGCCCCTGTCTCCGTCAAACTCCCGACCCCATGAGCCCAACCACTGCCCAGCCACCATTGTTCATTCTCCATCCTAACTCTAACCACCGCCCATCCACCTTGATGTTGACACAACACTGCCTGAGCCCGTATGAGCCTCCACATGCCCACCATTATTCTGGTCAGAGGAAGGGGATCCTAAATTCATGAAGCTATCTGATCAACACCATCAGACATCAACCGCCATAACCTCGATGACCTTGATGCGAAACCATCCAAGAAAAAAATAGCCAATTTAGCATCGCCAACTTCTATACCAAAGGAGAATGACCAAATTCAAAAACCCTTCATCCTCCTTCCCCACCATTGATCTTTCCACCAACGAAGCCCAATGCCCGCCACCGAATTTCATCCAAGGATCATTGGATAATACTGTAGTGATCCATCCCACCAGCTCCGCCTAGTAGCCACAGCCACTACCGTCGAAAGCTGGACACCGAAGAAGGATGAGGACAGTTTTAAGGGTTTTGTGACCCAGGCAATAATATGCAATGTTTAGGACTCAAAAATAAAAAATTAATTAGTTTTATGATTAACTGTGCATTTTCTCCCCCCATTTTGTCCAACCTAATGGAAGGATGTTATTACAACAATTTACTAAGTTAAAGGATGAATGATATAACATTTTTTAATTCCAAGATGAATCTCTAAGATAGGCCATAGTTCAAGGATGATAAATGCCATTTACCCCCTAACTTAATTGAGGAACATTGAGAGAGGTCAAACTTAGAAGAAAGGCCCTCCAACAAAAGGTCACCGTGTCCGCTAGCAAGAAAGCCTAGCCAAAAGGCATAAAGGAAGGAGATTTACTTCTTCACAAAGCTAAGCTAAAGGTGAGAAGACCTACACAAGTGGTTCTTTGGGCAAACTGGGAATGGCAATGAACGATGTAAGGCTAAGAGTGCACAAACTCTAAGACAAATTCAAGAAAGACCTTAAGAACACCTGGCATTCAAACACTCAAAAAAGTACTATGCCTAGCAAGTTGAAATACAGTACAATAAGTGTCGATATCATATGACCAGTATACTGAATTTTACATGAATGATAATGACATATTTTTACAAGTGTCAATCTTGACACTTAGTGAATTTTGTAACTCAAATTTAAGTCAGGGCTTAAAATTACACCAAAGTGAAGGAGTGGCCAAACCCTTCCTAAAAAAATAATGAAGACCTCACAAGAGACTTCAGAAAAGAATTCAGAAATTGACTTCAGACCAAGGTCTGAATGAAACTTCGGCATTAAGTTCAAATTGGAGAACTCAATAATGTGATCTAAAAAATATCTAACTTAGTACTGCAAAATCCTGACACTAATTAAGATATTTAAACTAGGGATTTAACTAAACAAATAAGCCTTCACTGACCTTAGTAGGGCCATTACCTGGAGGACCATTACAACAAGTATCCACCATAGCAATTCTCATTGTGCCCATAAACAAATCCAATTGGTAGATGCTTGGCTTGAGGTTTCTTGGAATAGTCAAGCTGCTTTGGTGAACCTGTAAAATATATAAAAAGGAAGAATGGAGGAAGGAGTCCTTTGGTATTTTCTTGGGAGGGTGGGAATCTTTAATGCTTAAGTTAGTTTTCTAGTGAGTACTTGTGAGCTCAATAAGTGCTAGTGCAAGTGTATCTTAGAAGTTTGGTAAGCTCTCTTTATATAGTCATCATCGAATGGGTGAGCATAATGGGCATTTGCTCCATAGGGAGCATATTGGGCCTAAGTGCCTCCCGAGGTCTACGCCTTTTGAAATCTGAGGAGCTTTCTTAAGAGCCTCGCAGGCTACCTGAGATGTACCATTAACTGTGCCTTTGACCTACTCCTCCATGATCTTAATGAATTGATCTATGCTAGTGACTGATGCGAACCCCGATGGTATAAAGACCATGAAACGCGCCCAAGATGTGATTCAAGCTCCACAAGACATCAAAAAGACTATGTTTAAAACCCCCACCCCTAATCAACCTATGATTAGAAATGAGAAGTATAGAACTCCAAGAACACAAGCACACTTGTGCACCAAGGCAGTCCACAAAGAACCAAAGAGAAAACCTCTCCAAAGAGCAATATTATTTCAAAATTTTTCTATGTGTTTACATCCAGAATATGTGCCTTTATATAGGCCTAAACTAGGGTTAAAATCTGGGCAAAATTCGCAGCCTAAATCCCTTAGGAATCCTAGATACAAAGACATAGGAAATCCTAGTCAAATTAGGACTCTAATTCCTAGTTTGAACAAGTTTAATGAATGCAGCGTATGCCACTTGTCCAAAACGATTTAAAACTATTCCATAGCCTAAATAACTTCCTAAATAATGTATCTAAATAGGATTTGAACGAAAATAAAATATAAATACAAGATTAAACCCGAAAACTCCCAAATAGCCTTTTTGGGTGCATTTTGGGCACTTTAAGGTTCTCTCTTGTATCTTCAGCTCTAAGCTTGAATCTTTGAGTTCCAATGGAATGAATCTTCATCTTAGATGTGGTAATGAAGGTCTGGAAAGTTAGAGCTCAAAAATCCAGCCTGTGGACACAAAATGCATCAAGAACACTTAAGGTGGCTCAAATGGTGCACTTTGAGTGGTGTCCTCGGTGTCCTTGTTTTGTGACTTATATAAGCACTCCAGAATTGAGTACCAAGCATATCCATCATGTCCATATGGTTTCTTGAAAGTTCCAGCAGCTCCTTGTGAAGTTCCATGTCCATTCTCCATGAAAAAACTTGAAACAAAGCCTTGTAGTGCACTTGAGAGCTCCTTAGCTTTCTTCCTTGTCATAGGTCCACTAGAAACCTTCAATGGGTCCTTTCCTTCTCCATGTGTGCCTTCCTTGATCATATCAGTGACTTCCTAGTTTATTAGCATAACAACTCTGACTTTCTTTGAGGATGGTGAAGAACAACTTGTTAGAGTATTCAAAGCATGCAGCCCTTGTACTAGATTATCAAATCTCTTCCTCGAGGACAAATTTGGCAGAGTCATTGGATGTGAGTCCAATGTAAGTTTGGAAAATTTCAAGGGGGATGTTGCCACAAAAAAAGAAAAAGCCGTAGAGCATGAAGTAATTTCAAGCGCTACCGGTTGTAGTGTTGGAGAACCTATTGGCATTTCAAATGGCATTTGAGGGGGAGGAGATGTCATGACCCTCATTTCCATACTAGGCTTATGTGAAAATTTTAAGTAAAATTGAAGTGGAGAACTAGGTCATCTGCATGAATGAATGGTACATGTGATCAGCACAGTCAATACATGTGAGTACATTAAAATTATGTCTACTAAGAGTACTTGAACAAACGTTTGAATGACCTAAGGTTGTAGTGGTGAGTTTGTAAGCTTGGGGACTACTTTTCACACATATTCAGGTGGCTTTAATGATGCAAACATTTTGTGGAAGGACTAAAATGAGCCATGCAAGAAGTAAGAACACTAACACTAGCATTAAGACCATTTTTGCGACATGTGGCACACCATCAGTTATGCATGCTTCCACTTAGTCAAAGCATCCCATTTTTCAGGTCAAGGCTCCTAGTTGAGCTAGTTTAGGTGTTCTTGGCCTTGAGAACTCAGGTTCTTTTCAAATTGATGGTGGATTGAAGTTGAATTGAAGATTCGAGCTTGCTTAACTGTGTTTCAGACGTAGGCAACCTTGAAGGCTGCATTTGAATCTTGGTTCTTTGCATTGAGTGTTTGGCCGAGAGCTAAGGGCAAGGTTTAAGGATTTCACCATACTCTACTTGATTTTGGTTACATTCCATGTTCAAGTGAGTATTAGGCATCTAAGCATGGTTATTGAGCTAGATGGACTTAGAATGTTGTAGGGGCTATGTTTTACCTTCAAGTATAAGTGATGTGTATGCTAGCTAGCAAAGTAATGGCAAGTACTAGGGTTCTAACATGGGTCGGCCAACCTATGGGTGAACTTGGAGCTCTATGTGAACTAGTGACAAAAGGAAGTAGGACTTGAACATGATACGGTGTGTACTTGCTAGTGCTCTTGTTGGCCGAGGCCAATGACTATGTGTGTGGTGGGTGAGTTATGTGCTTTTGTGCTTTGTATGTGCATGCTAACCCTTATTAGCTAGCTAGTTGATTTATTATTGTGTATAGTTTGTGTTTTTCGTGTTGTTATGTCTTAATGCAGGTTTAAGCTAATGTACGAAAGGTTAAGCCTTCGGGCTTAACTAAATAGGCTCATAAGAGTTGTGTGAATCCTTACTGAGTTATGTATAAAACTCATGCCCCATAATTATATGTTTTCAGGAAAGGATATTGAGCTTGAGTAGCTTGTGTGCTAAGGATTGTGTATTTGGGTACCTTGGAGGTATGGACATTAACTTTTGGTTTCTAGCTCAATAAGTGTAGGTGCAAGTCTATATGAATATGCAAGCTCATATGTCTTGTGTTACTTGCAGGATTAGTGGTTAGGGTTGTGGGAACAGTCTAGAGTCATGGATGTATGCTTATGGGCTTTAATCTTGTGGTTTGCCCTTTTGATTATGGGAGTAGTGGTGGGACTTGTCTTGCAAACCACCATTATGTACTATGTGTTCAAAGTGGATTTCGGGTACTATTAAGTACTATGGCATGTAACTAAGTATCTGATGTGTTATGTATGAATGTTCTTGGTAGTGTTCCAAGGAAGAATGCACTAGTTTGTGTATGTTGTAGGGTAGGCTTTAGATAAGCTTACCTAAACTTATGTATAAACTTGAGGTTGTGCATGTGTGATATGAAGATTATGTGAACTTGATGGTGGTGTGTTACGCTTATGTAGTTTCGGTTGTGTGTATATGTGTGGTGTGGCTTATACAAGCTTAGCCGAATGTGTTTAGTTAACCTTCCTTGCATATGAAAATGGTTTTCAAACTTAGGAGTGGGCATCTTGGTTGTCATGAATTGTGTATGCACACTTGATATGCACAAAAGCACAACACTTGAAAAGTTGCATTAGAAGCTTGCCTTATGGCACAAGCTTAACCTAGGGTTTAGTTGGTAGACTCCTAGGGCGCTCCCTAGTGTCCTGCCTATGCTTGTGAGTGTGTGTGTGACCTAGTGCACTTTGTGAATTAGTCCCCCAATGTGCTCAGTGGTTACCTAGATAAGCACACCTAGTTGTGAAAGGTGCATAAGGGTAAGGTGATACGATCAAAGAAGACACAACCAAGGATGGCAAGGATCCATTAAAGATAACTAGTGGACCATTGGCAAGGAAGAAAGATAAGGAGCTCACTAGTGCACTTCAAGCTTTTGTCTCAAGCTTTTTCATGGAGAATGGGCTTGGAATTTCTCAAGGAGCTGCTGGAACATGCAAGGAATCATATGGAGATGATGGCCAAGCTTGGATTTTGACAGATTGGCAATATTCCAATAGAAAAATCATATCTTGAGTTAAACAGATCAGAATTGAGTTATTCTTAATTCATTGGAAAGCTAACATTTGGAGCTGCAAATCATATGAGGACCATGAAACCCAGTTTGCACGTTAAGGGCTTCCAATTTAGCTTCAAAGTTGTGATTTGCGAGTCATCGCTGGTTTGGAAGCAGTTACAGTATTTTGGGCATATCTTTGGCTTTAGATGTCCATTTTGTGTGACTCAGGTGTCATTTTGAAGCTAAGAAAGAGATCTACAACTTTCATGCTTTGAATTTTGAGAAATCATTGCTTCATCAAGGTTGAATTTCATCTTGAAGAGCCATAAGTGCATCTGAGAAGACCATTTGGGGGTTTTAGGGCCAAACTTGTATTTGCACTTTATTTTCCTGATTATTTATATTATTTAGAATGTTATTTAGGCTATGGAATTCATTCAGGTTGCATAGGTTAAGTGGCATATGCTGCACACATCAAACTTGTTCAAACTAGGTGTTGGAGTCCTAGTTTAACTAGGTTTTCTTAAGTTTTTTGTACCTAGGTTTCCTAAGTGACTTGGGCTGCGAATTTTGCTGAGTCTTTTACCCTAGTTTAGGCCTATAAAAAGGCACATATTCTGGTTGTAAAACACAGCCATTACATGAAATAATATTGCTACTTTGGAGAGAATTTCTCTTTGGTTCTTTGTGGACTACCTTGGTACACGAGTTACTTGTGTTCTTGGTTTTCCTATACTTCTTGTTTCTAATCACAGGTTGATTAGGGGTGGGGGTTTAAAATCTAGTCTCTTTGATGTCTTGTGGAACTTAAAAAACATCTTGGACACGTTTCATGATCTTTACACCATCGGGGTTAGCATCACAAGACAAGGCCAATTCTTGGAACCTAGCATCTGTGTGTATGGTAGGCTTCCTAGAAGAGCACTAGTTACTGCAACAAGACTCTTAAGCACATTTTAGGTGCAGTTAGGGTAGGGCCTGTATGGGGTGTGACAGGAGAGCTGCTGATCGAGGCTCTTTCTAGCCATTTATGGTATGAAAGAGGAGGCCCCATGGCAGTGTGTTAGCCACTAGGGGGGGGGAGGAGTGCCACTTAGTCAACTTCCATCCAAAATAATGACTTGAATGATGGAAGGGGCTAAAATAGGATAAGATATATGAATTCAAAGATTTAAGGTGCACTAATTGAGGTAAAGGCCCACATTAAGACAACCATTACAGTTAGGGGATCATATTTGAATTTTATCTGAAGAAATATCAATCACCAAGCACGAGTTATTATTAATTCTCTCAAACACTGGGATTTCCCTGGCAGCCAGACTTCCAAAAAGTTGAAAATGAAAGAGCTGAAAAAAAATTTTGGATGACAGCAAGAATGTTGCATTCTATTCATTTCTTAGAGGGGTTTCAAATTTTAATATGGGTTTCCATCTCACATGGGGCTAAAAGGAGGAGACTGAGAGGAGGGAAAATGGCCTGGTCATTGTCAGCAAGAGGAAGGGATCGAAGAGGCAGTGGTTGAAATCAATAAAAGATGCTAGTTACATCCACAAGTTTAGAGTGCTAAAAGTAAGAGGATGAAACTTTAGGAGAATTGTTGTTTTTTTACTAAGACTTAACAGTTAAAATCACAGGATCACATCTAGGACATGTTTGGATACAAGAACAAATGAAGGTAAAAGACCCAAATAGCAAGTTAGAGGACTAACGATGAATTTTACCCATTTTTTATTTGCCTAAATAGTTCCATAAAACTTCAATTTTGTATAACTGAGCCACGGATTGCAAGGCCTACGTGTCATACCATTAGTTAACAGAAGTTAAGTGACACAAGAATTTGGTCCGCTGTGTACAGCCTGTCTATTTTAGAACTAACAAAACACATATTTTACGAGAACTAGGACTCATTTTTAGACTCATTTAAGTTTTAGGACGACCTTAACAAACCACAAAAACTTCTAGGACAGAGTGCCCTTTCCAAAATAGCTTTGAATGACCTTGTTAGATACTCATTTAACCACCTATCCATCCCCACAAACTTATGTTGCTTGGACTCAACATCCTTCAAACACCCAGTTGTGCCTATTTCTTGAAGCATTTCAGTACTACGATGTTGTAAATTATGGAGACCGCAAAACTTATTGTGAAATGTACATCGTTCCTCGAGACCTTTGAAAAATTTAAACACCAGGCCGTTAGAAGAGAGTTTGTCATATACCTGTGATATTAGAAAATGTTGATATTCGTCCATGCATCTTCTGCTGCTTAGTTCTTGCGCTTCTTTGTAGTCCTACATGTAGGTTTTAGAGAAGGCGGAATACCATTCAAGCAAACTCAAACGCTTCCAATAAAGAAAGTTGTTTCACATGCTTGGGCCAACACCAAATCTTAGACACAAGCAAGTGGGCAATGAAACATCTTACCCATGAACTTTTTTAGAAGTTTAGAGCTAGTTCATGACCACAGTTGCTAGCATTACATATGCGCGACTCTGGCAACTAGATTCTAAACCAAGACCATAGTTTACCTTCATACATTCCCAAAATTTACAGGATCGGAATATTTACTATCTGCAATCACTGTAAGCA
Source organism: Aquilaria yunnanensis (assembly GCA_039654915.1). Classification (NCBI taxonomy): domain Eukaryota; kingdom Viridiplantae; phylum Streptophyta; class Magnoliopsida; order Malvales; family Thymelaeaceae; genus Aquilaria; species Aquilaria yunnanensis. The sequence goes on from CM077597.1 coordinate 53,955,100, forward strand.
GTCGTAGATCACAACGGTAAATCTTTCCACTATCCACACCTGCAAGTCAAGCATAAAAAGCAAGCTGTCAGTAACCGCAAAAGTAATTAAATATTTTGAAAGGGCAGACAAACCAGCATATCCCTAGTCCAAATTTCCCACAAAATGTTATGAAATCCAGTCAGAGACAAATGTTCCCTCCTATGGCTATGGGTCGCCCATTCCATGCATCGTTCGCATTCAGGAATATACTACCATTCATCAAGCTTCTCACACAAGTACATGATGTTTCCTTTAGACTCCACAACTTAGTTCAATTTCCATTTTGCTTATGTTTGCATGCTTCCTGCCGAGATCAATTTAATTTATATCCAGTCAAACAGCACAAAAAAACCAGTCTTTGGCAACAAACTGCACAAATAAACTCTCATTTTTAGGCCAAACACTGATGCCATCTATAAATCATTTTCCGTGTCTTTCAACAAATCTTTACCATCATCCTTGGGTTGATACACTGAAGGGTGCTTTATATCACCCAGCCTCTAAGGGAGGCTAAACTCAAAGGCTCTGTTGGTTGAGATAAAGCGGTATATTATAAGCAGACCTATAATTCAGACAATCAAGGCAAAAGCGTAGAAAAGAGCAGGCCAAGCAGGGTAGTCAGAGGTAGATTACAATGTCGGTGACAAAAATTTCCATTAAAAGAATGTTCTATACTGAGTTACAAACTACCCAATTCACCCAAGTAAATATACCCCGAGCTTTTTGGCTTTGACACAGAAATGCATGACCAGCTCTGTGCGATAAGGTCACCATAGAAACTTCGGACCAGAGCTTCATAGACAAGCAAGCAAAATAGATTTATTGTATGTTCAAAGTTCAATACACCAAGAAAAACATACCTTAAACTTTTCAAGAGCAGTGCCAGACTTTTAGCCAATGAGTACAGGAGGGCATCTTACCTCCAAAACATGTAGGTTACACCTCAAAATGGCCCCCTCCTAATGACTTGTACAATAGCATGTATGTCTTCAAAATATAAACAGTCATTCTCTAAACAACCTGAGAGGAAACATTTGCTGCCAATAGTGTTCCACGAAACCCTTCTTCAGCATCTCCAATATTCATTTTCTGATTAGATATCTCATCTACACAAACCAATATATGAGCAGGTAATAAGTACTTCAATGATAATTTTCTCAGAAACAGAACTGATAACAGTATGATCACCATAGCAAACATGACCAGAATGCCCAAAGATACTACTATAAGCTGAAGGATGATTAATTTTACTACAGGGCCTGCGATGCATAAGAATTTTGTCAACGGGAATATGTGGTTTGTAACTATGTATTCATCATTTATAGACTTCAGGTACATAATCTCTCTACACAACTTCTAAATCAAAAATGGACAAAGACAAGCAAGTAGATGCACTAATATAACATTGCAAAGGATTATAACTACAATGAATGTGATGCTCTTGCTTTCTTGACTAGTTAATATACTAGACAAAATTATAAATTGAGGGTGTTATATGAAATAAAGAAAAAGAACCAAAGCTTAAGCTTCTATCCGATGGACCCTTGAGACAAAAGAGCCAAAACATTTCCCTTATCTATCACTCTGGTAAAAATTGAACAAACAGCTTGACTTAGTTTAAAACTTCATGGCTTGCTCAAATTGCTATCAAGATAAACTTGAACAAAATTTCATGCTTGCACGATTTACCTATTACTCGGCTCAATTTTAACTTATTCCCTTAATTTAAGCGAACAGTTTGAGCTCGATTGATATAAAGCTAGTTTGTGGCACATTCATATTATTTTCGATTCAAACATGAACAAAATACCAAGCTCGATAAACATAATCAACCCAGTAAATGCTCTGCTCATTTTCAACCTTAGTAAATTACTCGCCATGAGTTTTTGCTTTTGGACCCTCATATCATTATCATCATCCTACACCTTAATCCCAACTACACCGGGTATTGATGGCATGAAGGTTAGTGTTAATTAATTATTTAAAGTTAGTTAACACTATAAGTTCATGCAAAAATGAGTTGTTAGTCCCTAATTTCAAATTGGTCCTAAACCTCCATTTTGTTGCATATTGGTCCCCAACTGTTATAGTCCATTGTATATTGGTCACCAACCCTAGGCAAGACTGAGTTGACACAACCTAATTTACAGAGTGAAAAAATTAATAGTGTAAATGTTCCATTAACTGTCAAAACATTAGGGCGCTTTATTGGAAGGCAGTTACCAAACAGTTATGTAACTTTCTCATAAATTCAATCTATGCCACAATTTTCTGACAGATAATTGGCCATTTAAAATATCAGCTTTTTCTCTCTATAAATTTGGTTTTTTGTGCCAATTTAGTCTTGCTTAGGTCTAAGGACTGATATGCAACAAAATGAAGGAGAAGGGCCAATTTGCAATTGGAATTAAAGGTTTGGGACTAGTGGTGCTTTTACCCTTCATGGAAAAAACCATTAGTAGCAAAGTTTTACACCGGATGCCCTTTTTGACCTTTTGCATCCAATTGTAAAAGAGCACCTAAAGTCCTAGACACAAGAACCATAATTAGCAAAAAGAGTCGAATACTAAGGGAATGGCCACTAATTGCTCGAACTTATCTATGTGGCCAGGTCAAAGGGCATGACTATAAACAATTCCCACCCATACTTCTGTGGATCAGATTCCATCCACAATAAAAGATTGGAGAATGTAATAGGGTTAGCAAAAGATTTTGCAAACTAGGTTACTTTGAGTAGAGGATATACCAAGTGGATGAGACCACACAAGAAGAAAATAACTCCAATGTCATTGACAAATAATGTAAAAGTAGCACTATCAAGTACCAGCAATATCACGCTCTTCATGGATTTCTGAATCTTTCACCCATAGCTTATCACCAGCAAATATATTCATATCAGCGAGGGTTGCAGATTCCTGATCTATTACACGGGAGCCTTTGTGAAGTATCTGGTTTTCCTTGACAACCTGCAGATATTAACTAGTCTATGGGAGTGTAATGAACAGAAAAACAATTTACACAATGAGCACAAATTCTCACATGGAGAAAAGATCCGTCAAGCAGCAATTCATAATCAAGAAAGCAGGCAAAGTGTATCTGTTTCAACTATTTTATTACTGATATGGCTCCCTTGAACCCTAATGTAAATCCCAGAGCTTGGATCAAATGAATTCATAGTAAGCCTTGAAGATTGCTAAATTTAAACATTTCCCAAATAATTGTGAAAAATAATGTAAATATTGAAAACTTTCATGAAGCTGGCACTCTGGTAAGTGGAAGTTGAAAAGTGATACGAATTGCTGACAGGAATATCATAGATGCAAAAATGACACAAATGGAACTGAAGTAACTGGTACAGCAAATACATGTTTTTCTCGCATATGCATATTATCTGTGATATTAGGAAAAATTCCTAAACACAGACAAGTAGGACGTACATCAACGTTTTATGTAACATGAATAACCAAATATGTATTGATAAAAACAATGAAGGAAGCCGCCATGCACATGCATCACAAGAATTAAAATCAAACTTCACAAGTCAACTTGCATACCCCAAGTGACTCCCATATCATCATCTTTAATTGGTAAACTGATGTTGATGCAGAAACACATAAACTTATCAAATTTCCATGGTTTGACCTTCTTGACCGCTTAGAGGTTCGACGATCGGGATCAGAAGAATCTGCGGCTTCTAAGACAAACTTTGGCGCTTCTTTTCCCCTCACAAGGTATACGTAAATATCTTCATTGGAATAATTAAGTTTCTGCATCAACTCACAGCTTTCCTTCTCTCCAATACACTCCTCGCACACCTACGAAATCATAACATTGCATCAACAGCTGTTTTGAACAATTCACGTGCAGTCCTCACCAGACAGGCATCTATTGATGGTCACGGGTACATAGAAATCAACAATAAAATATTTATATTGATGAGTGCCCATAAGATCTGAAATCCGAATGCTGAATGATTAACTGGCATATGGCATGTTCCCTTATCACCACTGATGCAATTCCAGTCAATAATCTCTTTCCATCACCAATTGCCAAACTGAGAAGGCAGCAAGACTTGCTCTAGAAAGAATAATTACTATTTCAGCCTGTCTCTAAAAATTTTGATGCAAATAAAAATGTATTCAGATCTAGTGATTGGTGCTACAAAATGATACAAATAAAAATGTATTCAGATCTAGTGATATACTAGTATATGACTCAATTTATGCATGTGCAACTGGTCAAGACTCAACAAGTGTTAAACGACACTTTCAGGGGCAATATGACAATTCCTACGGCAGTGAAGTTGCACAAGCTTTCTTAAAGCCGCTTAAATTTTTACCTTAGTTATAGAATCTTCATTGAGCAATTTGATAAGAAGTCCTGGGCTCATGTTATTTGCAGATGATAATAATAAAGATAAATGAAATTAAGACCAAAATTAATCACAAGCTACAGCTACAGATCTGGAGTACTTAAAAACCAAAAATGCTTTAAATTTAGTAGATCTAAGGCCAAGTAAATGGAACTCAAACTTTGTCAATAAAGGCTTTAAGGTCAATATTTCCTTCAAGTTCAGCTCTTTCATCCATGGGAATGGGGGGAGACTGAACAAGTTACTGGTAACTAAACTAAAGTTGGGATGACCATAGGACACAAATAATCCATTCCCCACGAAGATATGTCCCATGCAGAGCAACCTGTGGAAGATTCCCTGTTTCAGAGTAGAGGTGGAGGTACCTTTCCCTGTGACTCGCAGAGATCTGCCCATAGATGATTATATATACTCTTTTATCAGAAAAGACAAGTTTGTATTATCACATCTTCTGCTCAGTGTAAAAAGTTTACTACTCTATATCAGTTTGCTTTTCCTTTTTCTGGATAATTTGCAATTAATAAAAAATTTAAATATGAAATCCAAGCATCCACATATTTCACAAATCATAAAGACAGAAAACTAGTTTGACCAGACAAATAGAGACAATCCTATGAAAAAGGAAAAAACTCTAAAAACTATCTCCTATATAAAAATTAAAGAAATTAACTACCTCCAGGGAAGTCCGAATCACAGGCAGTCTTGACTGAAACTCATCGTCTACTTCATTGGAAGTATCAAGGTGCTCATCACATACAGGCATATTCTCACATGTCCCAACCAAATTACCTATTCCATCATTTCTTAGCTCAATTACAGCAGAAATGCCTTCCTCTTCTGCACCATCCCACTCCTCACAAAAGCATTTCCAGTCATCTTCAGACACAATTGCCAACCTATCCATCTAGAATTCAAATAATGAGGCAGCCCATAATGCGGAAAGTCTAAAAGAAATAAAATCTGCAGTTAACTAATCAAAAAATGTTCACAACTGTGGCACATGCCTTGACACACTTGATATACTTACAGTAGGAACCTTCTGGAAATATAAACCACGTTTCTGGACCACATCAGGAGGCCTTTCTGTAAGACGTGAATGCTAGAAGAAGAAAAATATAAGATCCAGATCAGAAAAATATCCACTAGAGATAATCTTCTGATAAGTGCATTAAAGAATGTAAAACTGTACCAACAAAGTTTTTCATCCTGAATAATTAGTGCAAGTAAATCTTAGTGCAGGTAGAGGCACTACAGATATCTAGGAATAACATGGAAAAACATGGTTCTAGCTGCAGCAGAATTAAGTTGCTAGATGACAGAAATGTTACAGAAAGCTGCCCCACACCTTTTCACATTTTAATGAGCTAATGACGGCGCCTAGCTTTTCAGGCTCAGGTGTTGAAGAACTATTTTTTCCACTGGCAGTAACATAGCTTCTCCATTTTGTAATCCAAGAAGATGGCACCAAATAATACTTGCAATTTAGAAATAGTGGAGTATTCTTCCCCATGGCTAATTTCTCATGGTTTTGACGCTGTTTAAGCTTTACTGCTCTGCCACATAAACAATATATTCAACAAATGACATGAACATAATGACTGATAACAAACAGCAGTTCATGCAGATGACCTTCTAGAATCCTCCAAACATCCACACTCAGGACACTCCTCAGAATCAGAAGGAAATGTAGAGCAAGGATCATCAGGTTTTACTGTGACTGAATCCTCATAGAAGAACAGCCATAGATCTTCAGGAACTAGCAATCTCTTAGCACCAGTAGCCTGCTCGGGCCTCAAGTATCCATGTGGACATCTAATTGACATTGTTGGTCCAGTATCAGCTTCACTAGGGGCATCGAGGTTCTTTCTTTTCACCCACTGTTGTAACCTGCAAGTATAGAAAGTACCATCCTCTTGTAATTATCGCCATCACCCTAGAACTTTGATCTTCACTTATTATTAACATAAATAAAAGCAATGTAATCATGAAATAGTAACAGCCAGCAATAGAAAAGACACAGGGAAGAATATTAAATCAACTGCAAAAGTGACTACTTCCTCTCCCCAATAGCAACTTAAAATGGATGAAATCCATATATGGTCCCTTAACTATAACAGTCATCCTAATGTGGTCCCTTACCTCAACTTTGTCCTCTTAAAGCCCCCTAACTCATATCATGTTCAATCTGAGTCCTTTCTATCAGTTTTCCATCATTTTGGATGAAAGTTGCTTATGTGACACTCACACTACCATGTAGCCTCATCCTCTATAAAGATAAGTGACTATAGTAGAACAATAAACTTCAAACTAAAATTGACACAAACACACAATCTTAGGGACTTAAAAAGTAGACTAACCAAACTTCATCTTCTTCCCCAAATCTTCTCTACAATGCTGCCGCCGCCTTTCTGGAGCATCCTTGAAATTCTAATAGAATCCGATGTTGACCATTTACCTAGCTGGTGGAAAAGGATCCCTCATTAGGTGAAACAATCGTGCGCTCTTTTCCTTTTTGATGTTTTCAACGGGCAATCTTCACAATTGGTCACCTGAAGAGAACAGTGTCGAATCGCGCAGGGGGGAGAGGAGCCCATCATCGTCTCCATCATTGTATCATCATCATCCTATTTCCATCTTGTTGAGTTTTATTTGCCCTGGCCATTTTTACCTAAATTTAGTCTAGGTTTGCAAATATCCACAATTCCATCTAGGGTTCACTGTTCCTCCATTCCTGAATTCTGTCTAATCAGTACTAGCTTCGGTCTCTCTACCAAATTGGGGTTGGTTTTAGTGTTTCAATGGTTCAGGTTCAATTCTTTACCTACCCCAGTCTTGCTCTTCCCCTCTCATGTGTCATTCGTGGAAGATGCCCATTTTTTTCCTCATCGCTTCTCCTATTGTTTCTCTAATGCTATGTGGGTGTAGGTAATCACATTTTTTTTTTGTGCTCTCAAGGATTTTGCAAGTTTTCATCAGTATCACTATGTGCTACTAATTTCCTATTGTCCAGGTCTTTAGCCTACTCTCAGTTGCATCTTGCACCTCTATTTTTAATCTTTCATCCAAGCATTAACTTTGGTTGATCGCCCAAGCCCAACTGTTGTGGTGTCCAAAGAGAAGAAAATTGGTGATCTTGGCAGCGAAGTCAACGGGAGTTGAGACTTCAGAAACAAGAACGCCACATCTGTTGTCTTTCAATTGAAGGGAAAAACAAGTGAGGGAAAACAAGAAGGCAAGTCAAATGAATTGAGAAACCACGGATGAATCAACACCAGAACAATTGAAGGGAAAACAAGAAGGCAACAAAGTCAACACAAGTTGAGAGACAAATGAATTGAAGGGAAAAATGAGAGATGTGCGTTTCAGATGAATTGAAGGAAAAAACACATTGGGAAGAAACTGGAGTCCGAACCATACGTGTTTCAAGTCCCTAATGTTATGTGTTTGTGACAGTTTGAGTCTGAATTTTTATTCCTGCACAATATGGTCATCATTGTAGTTAAAGAGGAAGCCACGGTGACTGTCCAGGTCTCAACAAGTCCTATTGAGACCACCACAATAGCATTTCTATTGAAGTTAAAGCTAAAATTAATAGAAGAACCACAATTAGTAATAGTACACAATATATGGGTGCTAAGGGACTTTATGAGGACAAAGATAGATTAAGAAACCAAATTAGGAAGACCGTAAAGTTTGGGCACCACAAATGGATTTTACCCAACTTAAAATAAAAATATTAGTTTCTTTCTAGGAAAACAAGAGCAAGAAATAGGAATATACCATGACTTGGACACATAGTAAGTTCCATCCTGACACTTCCCAGAGAGTACATTCTCTGCAATCTCCTTCATCAATGTTCTTCGATCTCTGTAGCTGTCAGCAGAGACCAATGAAAGGGCAGCACTAGTAACACAGTCAATACAGTGGTCATCTTTTGTCAGTCTGGGGCCCCCATGATACTGAAACAGTGTCAACAAAGAGGAAAAACATACCTGTCAGTCAATCCATCAAACGGAAAGTACTTTTTCTTCATAGATATTACAATTAAGCGTGCAGCACAAAACAAGCTAACTCTAGAGTTAGTGATCCCAGAGAAACGTCAGACAAAATCAAATCAGACAATAGATGGTGATATAGTTCCTCACTGTAACTTGTAGTATATTATATTCTTGTAAGTGAAATTAAAAATGTCTTTATATTATGATGAAACAAAAGGTATCACAAATTTTGTATTCGCTTGATTATTCTAGGATAATTAGTTGTTATATGATAATCTTTGTCTCAAATAAATTAATGGATAATGGTTTAATTAGTATTTGGTGACCATGGAAAATAGTATGATTGATTGATAGGTTCCATTTAGAAATGATCATTCCTGTATCTATCTACCACCACTAAACATACATAATTTTTCATCTATGAAATCTTTAGAAAACTGCTCTGCCACCGAGCAAAGAATGACTATCTTGCTCATAGTTTGAATTATTTGTATATTAAAACGCATATTGAGAAGACCTTCAGTTGTAGGCCACAAATAAAGACATGGGCAGATGTTACCACATTACAAGCAGAAAGAAAGAAATGAGCTGTGCAAGTTGTCTCAAAACCCATCTTGTTCAATACAGGCAAAGAACATTTAATATCAGAACCTGTGACCCAGGATACGGACCAGCAAAAATACATATAAGAACATTTATGCATGGTTCCAGACTTCTTATAAGGGAAGGTAAAGCTTCAAACTACTTTATCCATTTCATCAATAACTTAGAAATAAATGAAGCCAACAGCAGAAATGTAGACAGAATGCAAAAGAACAAAAAAAAAATTGAATGAGTACTGGACAGATTAAAGATGGTAAGACCTTAGAGATTAATTTTGCCCAGGCTTCAGTCGATACCCTCTTCATGGAGCCAATTTTGAAGAAAGAGACCCTTCCATGTGGACATTGGATAGGTGTATTGTCTAAAACACTTGAACAAAAGAAAGATAAGTGCATAAAAGTTAATTATTATATACTTCAATACACGTACGCATACTATGCAGTTACATATGTTTCTAAGTTTGTGTTTACATGCGCATGCACAAATGTGTGAAGAGACAACATGCAAATGAAATAAATGTAGAGAAGATGAGAATGGCGTGCTGGATAAATAAAGATACACCAAGAATAGAATCAAGAAATGACAAAATAGGGGCAAGGTCGAAGCAGTTCCAACTCAAGGAGAAAACCGGGAAAGGTCACCTTGAATGGTTTGGTCACAAGCAGTGTTAAACAACAGATACACTACTACATACGAGAAATAAGCAGATACAAGCACCAAGCCCAACTGGCTGGGATGAAGACTTAGTTAGTTAATTGATCATGTATGAACACACGCAGACACACACACACATGCATGTACACATGCATGCGTACTGCATATGCATTCATCACTTTGGTTGATTGTTCAAACAACAACAGTAATCTATGTGAATCAATCTCCATAAGCACCATTTGAAATGTAAATGAAAATTGCAAATACATATAATTGTATAACTCAAATTATGCAAAACTATAAAGGAACGAATTGATCTCACCAAATAGAACAAGATCCAAATAAGTAAATAAAGGATGAAACTTGGCCATGGAAATAGGGGCCAAAGTTTGCCACTTACGGTGGAGATATCGCATCAGCCCATTGGCGAAGCCAATCGATGGAGATCCAACAATATAGTTCTTCAGCTGATTGAACTGGAGCTTCAGAAAGGATTGATCTCACTTCTTGCCTCCTTGACATTATATGATCTAGATGTTCTGCCTTCTCTAATTTGAACTTTTCACAAGCATCACTATATGATGAATTCAAGTCTTCTAACTCTTCAGCAAGATGTGGTGGAAGACAAAGACCACTGTGTGTGACTACATCATCACTTTCTGTTTCCATAGTCCTAACACCACCTAATGGGTCCTTGCCAATTCTACGAGTATACGTTAGCAAGTATGCATCAGTAGATGAAAACATCTCGACATGACCCCCGACACAAAATTCAGCATTCTGTGCCTGAACAACATTCAGATTATATCCATTCACTGAGGCATGAGTTCCTTCTTTTCTGGATGAACACACAAACTTTTCTGTTCCAGCGGCCTTCACTGTGGAAGTTGAAGTGCCATCCCCAAATGGGTGATGACCTAAGTATGATACATCCTCATCATCAAATTTCCACCACTGCCCTGTATTCACATCTTTAATATGAGCAATATAATGGCCACTGTTTGCAGCAGTTCCTTTGTGAATCAGCACTGCTGCTAAGTCGTATGTTAGTTCCATTTGAGACTGCTCAGACAACCTCCACTGCATATCAAGTTCCCTAGGGAAAGAGAATGCTGAAGATATTTTCTTCCTTGTAGTAGTCTACAGACACATAAAAGCAAAAGCCTCAAAACATGCTACTTCGCAAGATCACTGCTAAACTATCAAAGAAGGAAAATAACAACCTAGACAATAGGCAAGAATTGAATGACACTAGCTACACTTACTCTATAATTAACAAAAATACATGATTTCTTTCCAAAGTAAACAGAAGTATACCATTGCTTCAACATAAACAGGACCTAGAGTTTTAATATCAAGTTCCCCATACCTCTTCTCTCCCCAACAACAACAAATAAGAAAACAAGAACATTACATGCCTGCCATTACTACTGTACTATGACAATAGTTCAGAATAGAAAACAACATTAACAGTAGATCTAACTTTCACTAGGAAAATTATGATTTTACTAGAAAATTGCAACAAGCTAATTACAGCATTACCTTGGGGAGAAAATCATACCGCTTTAGTTGAAAGTTAAGCACATTGGGCAGCGTCTGCAGCTTGATGCTGCGAGTAGCATCCACTCTTCCATTACATGACTCACAAAAGTACTGGTTATCACCTTGAAGCTCTTCCACACTAAGGCAATCATCCAAGCTATCATCTAAAGTTTTCAACCCTTTGACATTTAACTCAAGCTCATAAAAATCCTCCATCTTAGAAGAAGCTTCAGAATTTTGGCCACATTGTGAGCACCTGCATTAAAGCAACTTAGGTCTTTGATATGCCCACATTGCAACCAATCTGTATCAAGTACATAAGAAATATAGCTCGCAAGCTTATGCAACCACATGCCATACATGGAACCATAAGCAATGGCACTTAAAATTTATCACAAACCAAGATTAAACATGCAAAGGTGAGCTGCAAGTGCCACATTGCAGGAGATTTAAACCTGAACAGAAACCTTTTTTTTTCTTTTTTTCTATGAAGTTACAACACAGATATGGAAACATTCCTGCAAAAGCTAAAGACAACTCGACATTATTTATATCAACACTAACATGAACCAGTTGAGGAATGAGCTGAAGATGAAATTTCACATTCAAAGATCTGCCCAAAAAGAGGCCACGCAAAATAAGAGTATATGATCCCTAAAATCAATTATTTACATGTTACAAACAGAGGACTAGTTTAAGTATCAAAAGGTTTATATTCTGTAAAACCATTAGGAGAAGGAACCTTGCAAATGATACAAGAACAGGGGAAAAAACCAAAGATGACATGCCAAATCGCTGCTGTTCACAAGGAAAGCATGAATACATGCATATCGCACCTAAGTTGTGGGGCAAAAGTTAGATTAACACTTTATATTTGAAATCTAGAAGTAGCTCGTCTACTTTTCCATTGTCAACTTTCTTCAATCGTTACCCAGTTCACAAGTCTGTTGTACTTTAGCAAGCAAATACATGTTGCATTAGAAAGAAAGTAAAATAAAATATGCAAACAGAGACAAGAAATAAGGGCAAAAATAATTAAATAATGGCATGAAGGAATTAAACAGAACAAGTATAACCAACTTAAAAAGCAAAAGGCAGGAACATAATTACGTAGTAACATGTGACACACTTCCACGAAAAAGATCTTGCACAACTGTCCTAGCTTTTGCAACACTGGAATGGCTCAGACAACGTTCGAGCAAAGAAAGAAGTAATGTCAGAAACTCATGGCTGTCCTGCTGGACTCCATTATCTAATTCAAGTGTTTTTATGAAAGGGGCTGAGTCGATAAAGGCCCTTTTACTAGCATGCAACTGAGCGAAAAGTCGAGCAAGTTGATCCAAAACAGGGTTTCCCTTCAAAACCTCAGGCTCAACACAAAAAAGACCTTCCCTGAAAGACTTGTTCATGTAAAGGCATTGGATGATGCTGTTAGCGTAGCAAGTGGCTCCCAGATTGGTTAGCCCTGCTGGTGAGTTGGCTGAAGCACGAAGATTCTCAGACGGATCTGGACCAAGAGCTTGGACAAACTCGGAAGTCTTCTGCCACAAGCCAGTTTTGCGGGTTCCGTTTGGGGGCGGAATCAACCCACAAAAGCAGTTTGGATTATCCTTACTGTTCACACGACAGCCCTGGCAAACCGGTTTATACACCATATAAAGCTTATTCAAAGCATCCTCACTAACTTCACCAGTCACATTGATTTTCCTAAAAGTAAAGCATCAGGAAAATCCGAAATTAAACCCATTCAGACAGGAGCAGAAAACGCCGCAGCTAACCGACATCAGATGGACGAGGAAAAATAAAACAAAAACCAAAATACCTCAAAATTTCGGGAATGGCATCGCTCTCGGTAGCCTGTAAAGGACGTTTGTTTTTACCGCGAGTGGTCGGCCGGCTCATCGAAACCCGACAGTACCCTAACCGAGCAAAGGAGGGAACACGCCAGCAACAAAATCGAGCTCGAAAAAATCGAAATCTGCGAGAGCAGCTTCTCAAATATGGAGATTTGCCGAAACTCTTGCTCTCTGAATCGGTATCAACACGAAGAGAGCTCGAACACACAGAATCCGATAGCAGAACAATACCCAAAAAAATGGAGAAGAACGAGAGAAGACGAAGATGAAGACAGAAAAGATTAAGTGGAGAAGACGAAAGGGCGGAGAAAGGGAGACGACTTCGTCCTTTACTTTTTCTCTTCGTGGTTTTTTTTCCGTTTTACATGTCGAATACGTTTCCGCTGCAGGAGAAGATGCTGCAGAAGACGACCTATCGGCGAGTAAATTGAACGGGCCGGGCCGATTGGTATCGGTTTGGATTGAAAAAGGGCCCAACACGGAGTTTCCATCAACTTCAAAATACGCGCCCTTTTGTTTGACGAATAGCGGCAGCAGCAGGCCCGCGTTCCTTCTTCCAGCAATGTTTGGTCGAGGCGGGAAAACCAGGCACTGTGGGCGGGAAATTTTTTTTCTTTTGTTTTTGATAATCAGACAAGAGAACGTAACATCAGTAAATCTTAATGATACATAATCTATTAACGATACATAATCTACCTGCACCCACCTATTCCTACATAAGCCTCACTTTGACCGCAAAGAAGAGAAATTCTTTATACAAATTAAAAGTTAAATCTTAGTTGACTATAAAAAACTGTTTATTGAGGTTGTCAAAGGTTCGTTAAAACTTCTCAATTATTTTCTTTAATGCTTACTCGATTCCTAATATGAGTAACTCATGAAAGTAAGTAGAACCCTGCTCGTATAATCGTCTGTTACTATGACAAACACATCAAGTATTGTCAAATTCAAGCATGTAATGTCATACGCACGGATCCAACAGTGCATGCCACATTTTTCACTGTGATGAACAATCACACACTAGTTTTCCAAGTGAGTCCGTGACCTTTAATTTAATCACCCTATGGCTAACACTTTTTAAACTAGATGCACATATATAAGGTATACATGTGTGCAAGGGTGGCACTACACACTACTCAATTTTAGGAAAAATATATAATTAGTACATAATTTTTAAAAAATATATTTTTTGGCCCCATAGAATTTTTTGTAATGCCGTCACTCACTTAAAAGTACATAAACTTCTTTCAAAATAGAAATATGTAAAAGTTGATGGCCAAATCACATGCCACAAAAATCATTAGTACTAGTGTATAATTTAACACAACATACCAAATGAAAAAAGAGAATCTTCTCAACCATACACCAAAAAGTAAGAAACATCAAGGAAAGTAAAGATAATAAAAAAATCTAATCCAAAGGGCCCACCAAAATAGTATTGGAATTTGTTTGACACTTCATATCCTTTACCACACAAATTGTCGTAGCCTTTCCCTTAAAACAAAAGAAAAATTTGCTCCAACCTTCTTCCTTCTTGGTAAATAAAACCCCAAATTAGACCTAATTATTACTGAATTATCGGGCCTTATGCCTAATTTATGAATAGAGATCCAATGAAGCCTATCAGACTCAAAACTAAGGCACAAGCAAAGTAAACCCACATACTGGCTATATGTACAGGAAGTATCTCTCTCACTCTTCTCTTACGTCTTTACACAATTATATTGACTTGAGTGTTGGAGAGGTCTCCCTCGAAACACACTCGGGAGTCCTCCTAACACCCATTTTTCTATATCCTTGTACGCAAGTGACCAGAGCCAGCTGATGATCAAGGGTGTTCTCCATCCAACCTAGAACCCTAGGTAGTTTAACTATTAAATAGTGCCATCTGTGGGAAACGGTGGTCTCTTCGATCACCAATCCCAACAACAAAATTCCCACCCCCAAGATTGTGATGGTTGTCTCCTCCGTGTCGTCAACCTCCCCTACACCGCTAAGACCCCTTAGGCTCAACGCCCTTATGCCCGACACCATTTATTCTTTCAGTGTCAAAATTAGGGAGCTCACAACAACAATCAATAGTCAAAATTGTAGAACTACAACTTAGATTAACCCAAAATTGACATTGATCACTTTTATAAAACTTTGATTTATTGCGATTTGTGGAACAGGTTTGATTAGCCTTGTCACACAGCCCCAATAATTTTTATTGATGGACAGAAGCCCCTGAAGAATCAACATTAAAACCAACACCTGCCATTCACCATAAGGATCAAACATTAAATCGCACCTCCGAGCACACCACCTCTACTACCACTGATAACCTCCACATGGCCTGGATATAGTCATCTTGCTTGTTGGTCATTCACCCCGAAGCGCCAACCCAAATGATAAGGACTTTAGAATGTGGTTGCTACAAGGAAATGGCAATGATCACGGCCCAATCAAGGTCAATGATCACGTAATTAATTTGGTTCCCGTGAACAAATAAAGGGATTGTTGCCTAAAAATAGCAAGGCTTAGAGAACGAATCAATGTCCCCAGTAACCGATGGGATAGCTCCGATGTTAACTGTTGATCGGGCCATCTAACTCAGGTATTGGGATTAACAGAAATCGCAACCATGCAACATTGTGGGGAGGAGACATGGAAGATATTTTTTCTCCGAGCTTTGTGGAGGAAATAAGGCGAAAACAAAGGATAAACAATAGTGGAATGGAACACGATACTTCTAAAAAGGGAAACAAGGAGAAAGAGAGAGAATGTTTGATGAATACTCATAAGTGTATAGCTACTAAAGATTTAAATCATCATTATACACTTTGAGTATGATTAATTTTTTAATTTGAAAAGTTATTCCACCAGGTTACTATTCATCCAAATTTACAAAATTTGCTAAATAACTGTTTTTTTTATATAGATGGATAAAATCATGATATCTCACAATTCTTGAACCAAAGATCGAGGCCTCAAATGTCTACAATTTTTAGTTCATGGTCCAACCTATTAAAAGATAAAGGAGGCTAAATTTGGATCGCAAATATAATTAGTTCCAACATTGGTACACTTGGCGACCCTTTACGAGAAAAATTATATCCAAAGCTATGGATGTTAGAATTAATTGATTCTAAATTCATTTGAAAGACAACACATAGATCTTCAACCCTACTTCACATATCAAGAATTAGTTTGATCATTTTCATTGCTAAAATCTGGTTATAAATGAGATAATTTGTTCTACTGCGTGCTAAAAAGTAATTTTGGTAGAAAAATCATAACTTGGGCTACAAACGTCAATTTTGAATGATCAAGCTATTTTTTTGAAGCAAAATAAGTTATCTACAAATCTCGTGTTTTGAGTAAGATCTAAATCAATGTGTATGGTAGTCAAAAAATTAAAAGAAGTTTGGGTCACCTTTGTTGATTTATATTCACCTACTTTTACTATTTTATATATCATTTATTATTCACCTACCTCAAAGCTCTATAAATAGGCAGCTTAAGGAAGATAAAATTAAGCTTGTTCTTAAGTGAAATTAGAGTTCTTATATCAAACATAACTCTCATTCTTTAATTCTATTCTTGTTTTCAATCTCAAAGCTCTGTTCAAGATATTTTCTTCTTGTTCTTACTTTGATTTTTCAATCTATATTTGTTTCATCTTTGTACATGTTGTTTACTCTTATTATGTCTAACTAATTTTTCTTTTGCTAAGGTAAAAGGGTGAAGTTTTTTATATAAAGGTTATGGCTAATCTGAATGGATCTTAACGTTATTGGAATTAACTTTCTTAATCGATTTAGCTATCCCTCTTGTTAAGTGGCAGTCTTGATTCATTATAATTAATCATTGGCACAAAAGCAACTTGATTTCTTCTATAAAGCATGACTCTGTCAGCTATATTGGAATCTTGAGTTATTGTGGATAAAGGTTGACATAATAGATACTTGAACACATTTGCAAGGTGCTGACGTTATAAGATAAATGAAAGCTAATATTAACTCATGTCTAATGTTTTTGGAATTTAATTTTTAAATTTCCCGATTGGGATCTCATTTATATGTGAATCTTAATTGAGTGGCAAAATGACCTAAAATTAACCGTAATTAATATATTAAAAGTAGAACCCCTAACCTTAGCTATTTATTTGAATTTGAGTTTTAAGCAACAATTGTTTATACTTTGCACAAATACTTTCTTTGTTAAAAATCTTTAATTTATATTTCTTAATTCACTTCTCTGTGGTTCGACACTTGGAATCTCGAGATTTTACTACTTACGGCAACATACACTTAGGTTACAACTATTAAAGTGCAGTAAGTTTTTTATACCATTGCCAGGGAAGTAAAATTAGAGTTCAAGTTCATTTACTTTTCATTTTGTTTCTCTTTATTTTGTTTTATTTTTATTGCTAATCATATGAAAGGTTAAACTTCCTATTTCTTATTTTCTGTTTATCTTGTTTTCTTTTTATTTTTTTATTATTGTTGAATGGAAGGCTAAGCCTCCTACCCATCTTATTATTGATATTGGTTTTTCTTGTTATTATTTTGTATATGCATGAAAACTGGTCACTTACATCAAACGGTAGACTAGTAAGAGAATCTTTATCTTCTTAAAACATGGCTAAACACATTAGTGACCAAAAGGATAACTATTCTCTACATAATGACTAAGATCGGCCTAGGACCCTTAGAAAACATATGAACCCCATAAGAAATAGCGAGCAAGCATGTCTAGTCTTTCATCCTGATGTTTCTCACTTCAACTTTAAGCTAAGTATTATTCAACTTTTACTAACATTTTATAGCTTTGATTCTAAAAATTGATACTTGCATTTGAGAGAATTTGAGGAAATTTGTCACACATATAATAACCTAAACTATAATATAAACACCAAATAAAGCTAAAACGTGACTATAGAATCTTATGCCATGCTCTATTAATTCATGAGATGAATTGCAATAACAACGTTTTAAAGTGCTTTTTCTTGCCTGAAAAACAAATTCTTTCAAAAGGCAAATTATCACTTTCACACAAAAACCACGAGAAACTTTTTACTAGTGTTGGGATAGATATAAAGATATACTTAATACTTGCCCACACCATGGTTTTGAAATATAGAGAATAAACTCACATTTTTGTAAGGTTTAACACTTAGGGAAAGACAAATAAAGTAATTAATATGCAATGGAACATTTGAGGATAAAGATCTTGACAACGCAATGAATTACCTAGACCTACTAGCTAAGAATGCATAGAATTTGGATTCCGCTAGTACCTATGAGACCCCAGGTAAGACTCAGTCTTTTGCATTTAGTGGTACCATATACCATATTGAGGAAGACAATGACCTTCAAGCAAAATTTCTAACTAAAAAGGTTGAGGCATTAGAAATGAAGAAAATTGGTCAATTGAAATCTGTTGAAGAAGTTATTTGTCACATTTGTAAGACTAATGACCATTCCATTAGCCATTGTCCAACCTTGCCTTATTTCAAAGAATGCCTTAATGGACAAGTCAATGCCTCAATAAACAAGTCAATGCTTTAAACAACTTCAAGAGGCTAACCCAAAATTTATACTCACTAACTTACAATCCTGATTGGAGGAATCATCTAAATTTCAGTTGAAAAAGTAATAATCATGCTTAACCCTCATAACTACCTTTGTACATCTAACAGAATTTTCAACAATATTAAGGATATGCACTTTATGTTCCTTCTTTTAGGAAAAATTTTGAAGATACATCGTATTCATTTATTAAGAAGCAAGAATCCATTAATGCTCAAACAAAGTCAAACCATGATTGATTTGAAATATATTCTTGCAAAATTTGCATTTGCATTCAACATTCAAGAGAAAGGGCAATTTCTTTCTCAACCATAACCGATTCCCAAAAGTCAAATCATGGATCAAGTGAAATTAGTCATTATACTCCATAATGGTTAGGTTATTGAAAACTTCATTCCTGATCCTTGTAAATAATGAATCAACTTCTAAGAGTAAAGAATGAGTTGAACCTATACCAAGTGAAGAATAAATTGAATCCCCACTTGTACCTCCCATTTCCTCAGGCATTAACTATTCTTAGGAAGGTGAATCACAATGCTGAAATTCTTGATATTTTTAAGGAGGTTGAAGAATTTGTGCATTGTTAAAAGAAAACTGAATATAAAAAAAAAAGCCTTCTTGGATGAACAGGTAAGTTCTGTTATTCAAAATAACGTTGCTTTGAAATAAAAGGATCACGATTGTCCAACAATTTCATGTTTCATTAAAGAACATAAAATTGAGCAAGTATTAATTGATCTTGGGGCTAGTGTAAACTTACTTCCATATTCAGTTTATCAAAAATTAAATTTAGATGAGTTAAAACAAACTGAGGTAACTCTTTTGATTCTTAACAGATCAGTAAAAGTACCTAGAGAAGTTGTTGAAGATCTGTTAGCCCAAGTTGATAAATTTATATATCTTATAGATTTTATTGCTTTAAACACATCACTAGTGGAAATTAAGAATTCAATACTTATTATCCTAGGATGGTCATTTTTATTAAACTCTAATGCTTTGATTAATTGTAGGAATGAACTGATGAAGCTATCATTTGGGAATATGACATTTGAGCTAAATATTTTCAATTTACTTAAGCAACCACATGAAAAAGAAAATGAAAGTGAAGAAGTTTGCATCATTGACATTATTGTGGAAAACTATATTCAATAAGAGAGTATTTCTAGTTCTCTGAAAAATTATCTGGTTAATTCATTTTAATCGAGTATACAAATGAATCAGGATACATCTAACATATGTGCATTACTTGATTCTTCGCAGGTAAAAAAAAAAAATGTTGGAAACCAAGAGTTGAGGAGTTAGGGCTGTTAGTGTTGTGCCCAAAAAGCCAATCATGAGATGATTGTATTTTTGCACATTGTCTCATGATATTTTATTAAGGCATTAATCCAGCAATTATGTTTGTTGTTTTGTTTCTGTGTAACGTAATAAACATAATTGTAACCTTAGAATAATGATATTCTTAAACGTCCCTGGTCTAGTATTATTGTGGAGCGGGTTGCAATAATACATAACTACTAGCATATGTGGAGACTAATATAAGATATGTAGTCTACATATGGGTACAAGTTGGAGAACTTGTGTACTGGACCGACCCACCATGAGAACACTTCATGGATCGTTATATGGTGTCATAAGTGATTCTCATAGTGATCATGGTATATGTAGTCCTTCGACCTAAGATCATCAAGGTTCCCTACATGTGAGTCACATACTTTGATACTTTCTTTTGTTGCTCGTAACTAAGTGAACTTGAAGGAGGTCATTGGGTATGTCACATATCATGCGGAGGGATTTGTATGATCAAGATGGCATTTGTCCCTCCTATGTAACGGGAGTGATATCTTCGGGCCCCTTGATAGAGTGAGACTTAGAAAATGCATGGCCATACTCGGATGAGTTGATATACGATATCAATGTCATCAGCTTAAGTTAGTCTACTCGGTAATCAAGAAACCAAAGATTGGGCTATACGAGAGTGACACATTCCATGTCTCGTGCTTAGTCTTGATATCTTGGACAAAGGGACAATAGCATATATCGGTGATGATCATAAAGGTTTAGTCGAATCACCGACGATCTTGTCACTTGGGTAGCAATGATGTGTTGCTAGACACCGCTCATTGCTTATGATCATAAATGTGATTCATGATCATTGCCAACATGACAAGAGCCTATTGGGTCGCACACATAGAGCTATTTGGATCATTAGAGTGCATGAGCTAATTATTTGGGTTATGGTTTCACTTTAATTTCGTATTAATAATGGGCCCAAGAGTTAAGCCATTATTAAGCCCGAAATTAAAGTATAATTGGATTAGGGCTTTGAAACTCATTAGGCCTGAAAGTTGAGTCTCACTATAAATACAACTTTTAGTGAGAAATTCGTAAGTCTCCTTGCCCTAACCTCCCAAAAGGACAGCCGCACTCTTCTCTTGCAATTCCTTGGAGGACGCAAGCTAGCATTGCGAGCGCAAGAAAAATGCATCTGCCGGGACATGGTGGAAGCGTGGTGATCCCGAGAGGCTCGTGTGGATACCATAGAGAGCCTGAACACGTCAACTGTTCAGATTTTGTGATTCGACTCTACAGTTGAGTGACAGATCTCAACCGAAAATTAGGTATGAAAATTTTCGAACACCTGGTTTACCCAGTTTCACTAGGATCCTGGAGTGTTTCGGTTAAATTCCGCTGCGCTGTTTGGCTCCCGAAACCCAACAAGGGTAACCCAAAGTTGAAAAGCAAGATAAAATACCTACACCAGAGTTGAAACCCTTGCCCAAGGAATTAAAGTATGCATTACTCGAAGAAAGTTCTTCTTATCCAATGACAATTTCATATACTCTCACATTCAAGGAAGAAGATAAGTTGATTGAGTTACTTAAGAGGCATAAAAATGCAATTGGATGGATATTAAAGGACATAAAATGGCATTAATTCTTTAATTTGTATGCACGGAATAAACTTGGAGAATAATGCTAAATCTTGTCAATAACTCTAAAGAAGACTCAACCCATAAATAAAAGAGGTAGTAAGATCTGAAGTTCTTAAATTACTTAATGTTTGAATTATCTATCCTATCTTTGATAACAAATGGGTTAGTCTAACCCAAATTGTTTCAAAGAAGTTTGGCATTACAGTGGTAATAAATAAGAAAGGTGAGTCTTTATCAAGTTGAAAGATCTACAGTGACTATAGAAAATTGAATATTGCCACTAAAAAGATCATGTTTCATTACCTTTCTTAGACCAAATTTTAGAAAGAGTAGCAGAACATTCTTTTTACTACTTTCTTGATTGCTATTCGGGTTATTACCAAATTTCAGTAGCTTTTAAGGACTAAGAAAAGGCTACATTACATGTCTTTTTCAAACCTTTGTATTTAGATGTATGTCTTTTGGACTATGCAATGGTCTAACAACATTTCAAAGATAACCTGAAAAATTCACTCATTTTTACGATATGTAGGATTCTATTGAAGGTTTATTAAAAGGTTCAGTGAAATATCTAAACCTCTTTGCAACCTCCTTACAAAAGATGCTTCATTTGAATGGACTAAAAAATGTCAAAATTCTTTTGATAAGTTAATTAACCTTTTAACATCCTCCTCGATCATGCAACCCCCAGACTGGTTCTTGCCTTTTGAGGTAATGTATGATGCTAGTGATTATGCAGTTGGTGTTGTTCTAAGACAAAAAAAAAAGAAGGTAAGCTATATGTAATTCATTATGCAAGAAAAACTTTGAACAATGCACAAATGAATTACACTATGACTGAGAAACAACTATTTGCAATAATATTTGCATTGCATAATTTTTGTTCTTATCTAATTAGTTCAACAACCATTGTTTATATTGACCATTTTGCTATCAGGTACCTCATGTCAAAGTAAGATGCTAAACCAAGACTGATACGCTAGATTTTATTACTTCAAGAACTCAACATTGTGATCAAGGATAAGAAAGGCATTGAAAATGTTATCCCTGACCATTTGTCAAGGTGACAACAAATTCATCAATTGAGGTTACACCTATAAATAATTGTTTTCTTGATAAAGTTTTATTCTTCTATCATTACAGTACCTTGGTGTACTAACGTTGTCAATTTTTTTGAGACACGATGGATGCCAGCTCAATTGAGTACCAAAAATAAGAAGAAATTTCTACATGAAATGAAAACTTTTATTGGAATGACCTTTATCCTTTCAAATACTATCCTGATTAGATATTCAGAAGATGCATATCCGAGGATAAGATAAAAAGTGTCATTGAATTTTATCTTTTAAGAGCTTTCAAGGGGCATTTTCCATCAAAGAAAATAATTGTAAAAATTTTACAGTTTAGATTTTACTGGTCATCCCTATTCAAAGACGCACATGCATTCACCAAAACCTGTGAAAATTGTCAGAAACTAGAATCTATTTAAAAAAAACATGATATTTTTGACTTATATCCTTATGATTGAAATTTTTTAATGTTGGAGGATAGATTTTATAGGGCCATTTATACCATTATTTGGATTTGTGTACTTTTTTATTATAGTGGATTATGTTTCAAAGTTGATAGAGGCAATTCCATGTCGAAATAATAATCATAAAACCATGCTTAAATTTTTTAAGGAAAATATTTTGAGTTGATTTAGAATTCCTTAGGCCATAATAAGTGATGGGGGAATACATTATCGTAATAGACAATTTGAATATTTATTGAAGAAATATGATATCACATACAAAGTTGTCACCCCTTATTATCCATAATTAAGTGGACAAGTAAAACTAGCAAATAAGGAAATAAAACAGATCCTTAAAAAAATAGTTAGCCCAAATCGAAAGGATTGGTTATTGAAACTAATTGATGCACTTTGGGCTTATTGCACTGCTTTTAAAATATCACTAGTATGTCTCCCTATAAGTTAGTCTGTGGAAAACCTTGTCATTTACCTGTAGAACTTGAATATAAAGCTTCCTGGGCTATTAAAGCTTTTGATTCAATTCTTGACGATACTGGTATATTGCGTAGGTTGCAACTAAATAAACTTGAAGAATTGATGAATGATGCATATGAGAATGCAAAAATATATAAAGCTAGGGCCATAGCTTTCCTTGACAAAACAATCTTAAAAAAAATACTTGAGGTTGGTCAAAAAGTTTTGCTTTATAACTCTCGACTTCACATATTTTCTGAAAAACTAAATTCTAGATAGAGTGGCCCTTTTGTTATGAAACTTGTTTATCCTTATGAGGCCATTGACATTGAAAATCCTAAAAATAGTAATGTGTTTAAAGCAAATTGGCAAAGAGTTAAACCATTTTTTTATAATCATGATTTGTAGGAAGAAGTTGTTTATCAATTTGTAGGAAGAAGTTTTTTATCTTAGTTATCCTCATAATAATCATGGTAAGTAAATGTTAATATGTCTTCTCTTCTTAGATGGTTTTCTTTTAAGTTTCATCTCCTTTTCTTTTTCTTATTTTGCTTTTCTTATTTTCTTGTTTAGGTGGCAGATATGGTACTCTGTGGCTCTCAAGTTGATTATTTCAGTTTCTCATAATAACTGGTTTATCTCTCTCCCTTTCTTAATTTCTTTTCAAAAATGGATTTTGTTCTTTTTGCTTTGAGAAAATACTCTTC
Source organism: Aquilaria yunnanensis (assembly GCA_039654915.1). Classification (NCBI taxonomy): domain Eukaryota; kingdom Viridiplantae; phylum Streptophyta; class Magnoliopsida; order Malvales; family Thymelaeaceae; genus Aquilaria; species Aquilaria yunnanensis. Next base: position 53,979,348 of record CM077597.1, read on the forward strand.
TTCTCTCCCTCTAAATATTTTTGAAAAGATTTACCAAGCTAGATATGAAAGATTAAGAGTTTTGATACACAAAGGTATTTTTGAAGATATATGTTGGTTAATTGAAGCTAAGGTCCGTTTGGCTTATGAAATCTCAAATATATTTGTGTCTTACATATCTGGTTTAGACAAAAGCTCTTACACCAATAAGCAAAGCGAAAGAGTTATGAGTTTGTCACAAATGTGGTCGATGAATTTATAATACTAGATGTCGTTCTTTAGGGTTGATGTCCAATAATCAAGAAGATAAAATATAATTCATTAAAAATGGCCTAAGTAAGGAGTCTTTGGACAATATCTGATTAACACTTGAGACGCACTTTTGTGAATTAGTACAAAACAAACTTCTTGGTTTATAAAGTATTTTTCACGAAGAACAAGAGCGTTGCAGTCTTGAGAATCTAATTTTAAAAAACCCTTTTTGCCAGTTTATAAAAAAAATTGGATGGGAAGCAAATCCCTAACTCATAGAAGGTGTTGAAGCTGTTACTGGATGTAAAACTAGAAGAAGATGGTTAACGATAAAAATGAAGGGAACATCAACTCGTAGATTTTGAAATATTTATGTATTTTATGGATTTTTCCCTAGAAAGGATGAATATTTTCTGAGAGCTACAAATCATTTGGGTAGAATCCTGGCTGGGGAAAAAATACATTTGATATATAGGGGAGGTAATGTTAGGTTAATGGGAGGTGTAGCAACAGCAGCGTTTGTAAGGGGTGGCTAAGTTTTATGTATCATTTCTGTATCTTTGAAGTGGATTTCTGGAGGTATGATTAAGGAAGAATTAGTGGTTCCAAATATGCAAGAGCGTTTGTTGCAAATGCTTTGTAATTTTGATGCCTTTATTGCCATACTAGGAGGGTTTGATACATTGGAGGAAATTTTCCAAATTACTTCAATGACCTAGCTTAATATGCACAAGAAACCCATTGGATTGTTGAATGTTAATAATTTCTTTACAAGTTTATTATCTTTCATAGATCAAGCTATGCAAGAGAAATTTCTCTTAGAAATAACAAGGCGGTTCCTAATATCTGCATCAACTACTGAAGAATTATTAGACAAAATGAAAGCTTTTGCTCTTGAACTAGATCCAGTAGAAATTCAGATTAACTAGGTATGACAGTTCCTTCTAACAAGCTGAATCCTATAAGTATCCTTTACCTTGCTAGTTGTTTTACTTTTTTTAATTTTTTTCTTCCTTGATAGGATGTTAATCTTAATAAGTGATGAAAATGCTGTGGAAGAGAGGAACCTGGACTTGTTAATCTATTTGTAGTATCTTATTTTTTTAGTTTTACTATTAGTATTATCTTTATTTTGTTTAGGTTATTTCAGGGTTTTATTTTCAGCAACTACTATTTTAGGTAACTTCTTCTTTACTTTTCCTATCTATATTTTAACATTAAGGACAATGCCTTAATCTGGTTGGGGGAGGAATAGTTGACATATAATTTTTTTTGGGCAAATAACACCAATTGTCCCTAAACTATACCAATGTTGGTTAATCGTCATGAAACTATCAAATGTTGCTTAATGGTCCTTGAACTATATCCAATGTTGCTCAATTGTCCTGCCGTCAACTAAACCGTTAAAGATGAATGAAAAAATAATGTGGCTATTGATGTGGCATGGAAAATAACGTGTGGCACCACTTTTTCATTCAACTTTAATGGTTTAGTAGACGACATGATGAGATAGTAACAATTAAATAATTTAAAGATGATTGGTGCAGCGCCTGATAGTTTTGGAACGATTAAGCAACATGAAATATAGTTTAGGGACAATCGATGTCATTTACCTTTTTTTTTTCTTTTAGGGTAGTTTTTCTCATGCTGATATTAAAACCATCAGACAGAGCCATTAGTTTAGGATGACTGAGTAAGAAATAATTTTACTCTTGAGACGCATCCTAGTAGGTATGCTGGTCATAACATTTTTTTTGGAGTAGGTTTTTGAACCTGCACAAGATGACACCCTCACAAATAATCTATATTTTCTATTGGAAAATTTATATGCTTAGTGATGGAATTGTTGAGGTGATGAGCTACATTAAATCTTAGATGCTTGAACTTTTGTTTGACATAATGATTTAGTCAAATTTCATTCACTTTGATAAAGGATTAGGATGTTATCATTAACATGCTAAAAATCTCAATTGTCTTTTAGATTTCAAAGAATACTTCAACTATGTGGCTATTGGGACTTCTAATGAACCATATCTTAGCTTGATTTGAAAAGAAAAAACAAACAAACAACGCCAAGAAGTATTGAAAAAAAAAAGAGAAGAAAAAAAATTGAAAGAAAAAAAAAAGAAAACAACAAGTGATGTTCGCTTTCAAAATGGCTACCTATTACCGTGGTTCTCCAAATAAGGCTTGAGCAAAAGTAAAAAAAGAAAAAAAGAACCTCTTGTAGTGTAATAGTGTGAAAGTCACCAAAAGCGATGGTTTTGAATTAGATTTGTTTTAATAAGCTACAAATATTAGTATGATTTACTGAAATCTTTTAGACACTCTGGATAGTCAGTCACACTTACTGCACACAACAATTTATGATCTTTCACACTTATCCCTTATTTGAGTGATTGAGAAGTGCATAAATCGTTATTACATTTTTATTTTTTTTTAATATTGTAATTTTGATGCTCATTACTTCAATGGTTTTTGATTTATGGTATAAAGATTGATTGTGGAAAATAGTGGATGAAACCTAAGCAATCATTGAGTATATTACCTTACTTGCCAGGGACTAGTAAGGACCTGGTTGGGGGGGTTTGATGAATACTTATAAGTGCATAACTATCAAGGATTTAAATCATCATTATACATATTGAGTATGATTAATTTCTCTCATTTGAGCAGCTATTCCATCGGGTTATTATTCATCAACATTTACAAAATATTCTAAATAACTGCTTTTTTATGTAGGTGGATAAAATTATGAAACCTCACAATTATTGGACCAATGATTGGGGCCTCAAATGTCTACAATTTCCATTTCATGATTTAGCCTAATTGAGAAATAGATGAGGCAAAATTTGGATTGTGAACAAAATTAGTTTCAGCATTTACGCATTTGGTGATCCTTCACAAGAAAAATCATATCTGGATTTGTAGATTTTAGAATTAATTGATTCCAAATTTATCCGAAATCCAATATATAGATCTTCAACCTTACTTTACATGCCGAGAATTAGTTTGATCATTTTCGTTGCCAAAATCTAGTTATAAATGAAACAATCTATTCTATTGTATGCTGAAGAGCAATTTTGGTAGAAAAATCATAACTTGGGCTACTGACATCAGTTTTGAATGATCAAGCTATTTTTTTGAAGCTAAATAAAAGATCTACAAATCTCATGCTTTTAGTAAGAGCTAAATCAATATGTATGGTGGTAAAAAAATTAAAAGAAGTTTGGGCCTGGCTTTGTTGATTTATATTCGCCTACCTTTACTATACTATCTACTATTTACTATTTCACCTACCCTTAGGCTCTATAAATAGGCAGCTTGGGAAGGACGAAATTAACCTTGTTCTTATGTGAAATTAGATTTCTTGTACTAAACGTAACTCTGCTTCTTTGATTCTGTTCTTGTTTTCAATCTTGAAGCTCTATTCGAGCTGCTTTCTTCTTGTTCTTACTTTGATCTTTCAATCTATATGATACTCCAACACATCTTCTATGTATGACATTGTGGGCTCCGAAGTATCTCTGGTTCGAACAACATGTACAACACAGTGAAATAAGGGTTAAGGAGTCCCCGGACTGTTGCCAGGGAAGGAACCTCTGACGCCTAAGTTAGAATACGGAAGAAGAGTTTATGAGAGCAATAGACAAAAAAGTATGCCTCTGATGTATTACTTGGGAGCCTCCAAAGTATTTATAGGGAGTTTGGGGCGAAAACCATTTTATAGAGCCTAGGAGATTAGGACACGTGCTCAGTCAGATCTTGGGGACCTTTAGTTTGTACCTCAGGAGAGGTGCATCTAGCTGGCCCCCTGACGGTTATGCTTAGTCGGAAGTTAAGAGCGTATGGAAGGTTCCTGTCAGTGGTCCCTAGAAGTTGTGTATTTGTCATCTTCCCTTAGGCCTCTTCAAGGGCTCATGAACCCATTCGGAAATCATGTTTATACCCAAAGGTAATAGGGAGGTTTCCGAGGTTTATTGGCTTGCTGTCCAAGGGTGGTGAGCTTTTCCGAACTTGGTTATGTCATCACCCAAGGATGGTAAAATACATCAGCCAAGATTGGTTAGTTTTCCATCGAAGGACAATGTCAGGTCCTTTTTCGAGGTTGACTGGGCTACCATCTAGGGGTGGTGTCCGGCTTCTTCACGTGGCAGGTCTCATGGGCAATAGCCCTTTGGCTATCAGATGCCCCCCCTCGAACAGAGTTGGAGGTTTACTTTCAACTTGTCAAGGGAGAAAACACCTTTTGCTTGATAAGGGAGATGTACCTTCGGCGCAACAAGGCAATTTTCTTTCACACTTTTTGTGTTAGGGTTTTTTCTTGCCTAGTAGGGTGCTCAATTGCCTCCATGACCATTCCAATTTTGAGGGTAGGTAGACATACTCCCTTGATTAGTGTGTAACAAATTTGATAACTCAAGAGGTGTGCCTTTGTTTTACACACTCAGTGACACGTGTCTCTATTTTAGCGGCTGTTTTCACCTTAGTTACATCGGTTATGACCCTTTGCTAGTAGTTTTTCATTATGGCATCTCTTCATTTGTGTTAGGATCATCCCTCAGTACTTGGCCCAAGCCAAGAATGCAAGAAAATGCAAAATAAACATAAGGGACTTGATTGAAAGTGAGAATGGTGATGTAAGTGCAAAACTGAGAACATTCGGGTCCTAATTGCACATGAAAAATGGTTATGTAGCTAATGGCGAGAAACTAAACTTAAGGGTCATATTGCACTCTTAACCGAGTGCTTAATGTGGGACTATGAAGCATTAGTAGGTTAATAGCGCCATGCAAAGTAATGCAAGGCCGAGAATGTCATTAGCACCAATAAGTGGGACAAGTGGCACTTAATCTATTTTTGCAAGTTATCACTTAGTCGAAAAAACTTCATTTCGGGTCCAACCTCCATCTTTACAAGGCTGAGAAGTGTTCTTGGTGTTCTTGAAGAGTTATGACCGGATTCTTGCGAAATTGAAGGGGAATTGGAGCTTAGAAGGAAAATTAAGCTTGGAATTAGTGTTGTGGGCACTAGGCAGCCTTAGACTTGAAGTTGCAAGCTCGGTCTTGGGCATTCAAGTACAAACTGAGAGCTCAAGCTTGTGTTTAAGGGTAAGGTTCATGTTCTACTTGATTTCTTGGTATAGTTCCATGTTCAAGTAGTTAATGGCAGCTAAGTGATAGTTAATTATGCTATGTGATCTTAGTTTGCTAGATGGGCATGTGGTTGAACTTTCGGGTTCATTACGGTTTGGCTAGCTAGTCAAGTTAATGAAAAGTGTTAGAATTCTTGGTAAGTTAGGCCAACTTGCTAGTGAATTCGGAGCTATAGTGGTTTGGTGAATGAAATGGTGAAGCTTGGAGTGCAAGATTGCACATGGACACTTGCTAGTGGCTTCGGTCGAGAGATCAATGTGGTGTGTGGGTGTGTTGTGTGCATTGTTTGATTTGTTTGTGCTTGCTAACCAATTATAGGTAGTGTTATCATATGTATATATTGTATTTGTGGTGTTTTCATGTCTTTATTGTAGGTTAAATAAGCATTGGGGAGGTTAAGTCATGGACTTAACTAAATAGACTCATTCATGAATCGTAATGAACCTTACCGAGTTGTAAAACTCTTGCCCATATTGTTTGTATTTCAGGAAAATGAACTGAGCTTGAGTAGTGTACTTGATTTGCTTGCTTGTGTACTAAGTTAGTACCTTATTGCTCAAGGTATGTGCCAAACTAAAAACTTGGCTTGTCTAAGTGTATATATATACAAGTCTTATGTTGTGCAGAAACTTATGTACTAAGTTTTGTAGGCTTGAATAGGCTGTGGGACTTGTCTAGGAGAATGGTGGAGATGTGGACAATGGCTTTGATAGTTGTGTTCACTTTCATGACCATGAACATGGTCATTGGGCTTGTACTTCTGTGTGTGCTTCCGTATTGCACCCTTAAGGTGTTTCTCGGGTGACTTAGGTAGGATGGCTTGTAATGCTTAAACTTGGCTAGTTTTGGACTTGTAGCATCCTTGGTAGGTTGCCAAGTAGGTGATGCTTGTATGTGGCTATTTTGTGTATATATGTAGCCTCGGTTGAACTTGGTTTTGGATGTACATATGTTGGATGCTTATGTGCCAAGTTATACTAAGTTTATGTGATTATGGACAAGTTGTTATGTGATGAACCTCTTGTGTTCTTTAATTGGCCGAATGTACATGAGCATGAAAACCTTGTTTTCAAAGTTTGCTAAGATGTGGGTTTCTTGGTTGTCATGCATTGAAGTAGTACACTTGATGAGCACACATTCTAGACACTTAAAGGTTTAAGTGTATGCCTTGCTTGTAATGCAAGTTATTGATTCAGCCTTGCCTTGTGTTGCAAGTTAGTGGTTGGGCCTTACCTGAAGCTGCAAGCAAAGTACACAAAACTTCTCATAAGCCTCCTGGGGCACCTCCTAGGTTCTCAGCTTAAGAAAATAAGACTTAAAACTATCCAAAAGAAAGTTGGCCAAAGTTAATTGTTCACTCATAACACTTAAGAACACAAGTGTTTTAATAACTTTCTGGGTAGTATATGAGTGGCTCTGAGAGTGCACAGGCTAGGGCCTGTGTGGGGTGTGACAATTTGCCTCCCTCGGGCTATGTATTTCCTTGTTCGATTCAAAAGTTCTTCACTTCTCATTTTGTTCTTTGCTCTCCTTCTCCTCATTTGCAAGTTTTCCTTCTCTCTTTCTGGTGTTTCTTCATGGTAAAGCAATTTTTGGTAGTTTGTTGCGATGGTTTTCCAGCTTCTTCAAGTTTACATAGCAAGAACTGTTATCGCTGTCCTAGTGGAAAGCTAGTTGGGAACCTAATTTCAAGTTTACATAGCAAGAATAGGCAAGTTTATCAAAGTTCACTAAGTTCCGAGGAAGTAAAGGCACTAAATGATGTTCAGGGGCAAAATGATAATTTTGCATCCTAAATAGCCGGGATAAGTCCCGAGTGTTTTAAAATGAGTTTTTATAACTTAACTTTCAACCTTAACCCAAACTTGAAAAATAAACAAGAATTAATCAAGAATGACTAGGTTACCAAATGGAGGGGACTTAATTGTAACTTTTTAAGTGGTTTGGTGGCTTGGGGTTAAATGAGCCTATAAGTTGGTAAAGAAAGGGGAGGGCTGCCATTTTCATGATTCAACCCGAGCTCCCCCTTATCTCTACCAATTCTCCATCAATTCAACCTCAAAATCAAGAGATTTTCATGGAAATGGAGGCCACCAAGGATATACAAGCTATGGAAAGCTTGTTTCAAGCATGATTTCAAGTTTTTGGAGCTTGGAACCAAGTTTTCCACTATCCCCTGTTTTTGATGCAAGGTAACACTTGAGTTCTTGGTGAATTCTTGTTTATTAGATGTTTAGAAGCTTGGGTTTTGGTTAGGAAGTAAGGTTTTGATGTTTAGTGTCGATGTTTTTTATTAGAACTTAGGTGATACTTTGGTGAGCTTAGTTGATTGGAAAAGAGATTGATTCTTGCTTGTTACTTAGAGTTGAGGTAAGGGAGTTATGTTTTCAAGCTTCATTAATGCTATTGGATAGAGTTTGCTTGATGAAATCAAGTAGTTTTTGCAATAGCATTAGTTAGTGGTTTGGTTTGATCATGGTGGACTAGTGTGTTTGGCTTAATTGGAATGATGTTATAATGCATCATAAGAAGGCTTGTGATGGTTTATTGTGGTCTATGCAACGTGTACTACACGTATGTGAAGTTTGAAGGCTATCCATGCATGTTTGATATGTTTGGAGAGTGTTCAAAGTTCATAGCAGTAAAACCGAAGATTTTCTGGGCATTTTGTAGGTTTCGTGACACATCGCCAATCCCCATGAATTCCCATGATGTGTCGCCAAGACCTCATAAAATTGGTAGAATGTTGACAACTGTGGCGACGCGTTGCCAAGACAGCATTTGACACCCGATTTTTGTTTTCAGCATAACTTTTCTTTCGGGTGTCCAATTGAGGTGATTCAAGATTCCACGTGAAGCTAAAAGGGTAATATCACCTCCATGTTTTAAAAACACTTAAAAGGGCCCATTTTTAAAGTTGTTTTAAGTCAAAGTTAAGGCAAGTTTATAGGAAATTATGGCCACAATAAAGCACCATAAGTGGGTGCAAGGTTTAGTACCATTAGAAGCCTAGTTGAGACTTTGGATTTGAGGCTTCAATGTGGAAACGTTAGTGCACCTAGTCTACAAGGTCTCATGGGTGAAAGGTTTAGAACCCTTGGAGACCTAGCCGTGCCGTTAGCCAGGAGGTTGCAAGGTGAAACCTTAGTGCACCTAGTTGAGATCCCGAAGAACCTAGTACATGAATCCACCCATGATCATTACCACACCGCTAGTGTGAAAATGGTGGATAGGGGAGCACCATGGATGACGGCTTAGTGCACTTGTTGCCTAGCCAAGCCGTGCCTTGAGGTACAAGTGAAAGCTAGTGCATCCTTGGTAGGTTAATTGGGTGGAGGCTTAGTGCACAATTGACCTAGTCAAGTCTAAGGACTTGAGGCATTATGTGGAGGCCTAGTACACCCACTAGATTTCTTACAGCACAGCGGGGAGCATCCACCATGTTCACCTGCATAACAACAACTAAGGGAAGGCTACATTATTGTGTTAGTCAGTAAGCTACGGCTTGCTAGGGGCGAGTTAGTGGCCAGAACTCGCTAGCATGGAGTGACGCCTCGTGAGGAGGACTAGGATGAGGAGAGGTCCCAAGAGACCTAGTTATATGTACATATATCAGACCTTCAGGCTGCAAGCGCACGTAGCAGGTTTCATATCCTTGTATATGTGGAGTCCTTAGGATTTTCTTGCAGGTACATTGAAGACTCTTTACTGAGAATCTCGGATTCTCACCCCCTTACTTTTTGTTGTGCAGATTTAGGTGTTGCTGAGCCAACAACCGTTGAGGGTTGTTGAGCTAGGCTTGTGATAAGGTATTAAGTTTATTTGAATCTTCATGATTCTAGTTTATGGGGCGCTGGTTGGTTAAGTTATGGTACTAACTACAGTTGTCTTTTTGGCCTACAGAGGCTAGTGAAGCACAAGGGAGGGCTTACGAAGCTTGCCATTGGGAGTTTTCTCTAAGGTGGAAGCTTAGTCTCAGATCTCAGTACAATCATTCAGTTTATAGTTTTAATGCACTAGTTTGCCTCCAATGGTCATGTTGAGTACTGTTACTTTGGAGTTGCTCTTGGGTGCGAGCATAGTCTACTCTTGTTTAGATGCTTGCACACAATTGATTATGTGTAGTTAATTTCACTTAATTGCTTTGAATGCTTTGACAGTTTTGATATTGTTTTATTAAATTATGCCATGGCAACATTTAAGTATTGTTTCTTTATTTTATTGATTAAGTCAAAGCACAAATCCATGCATGATTGCATAATAGGATTAGATAACTAGAAGCATGAAGGTTTTAACTAGTGCACACGTAATCAGTTAGCCAATTGCGACTAGTGTGGGACAAATTCCCATAGGCTTCCTGGGCAGACCCATAAGGGGTCATGTCATGAACAGGTGGGTGTGACTTCCAAAGTTGTTATTTCTTTTCCTCTTCCTCTTTTTCTTCTGTCGAAGTTAGAGCTTCTAAGATTCTGAGATGGAAGTTCGGAGCGCTGAAGTTAGTGTGTCAGAGAGAGTTGGAGCTCTCTCAATTCTCATCCGAGCTGCACGATTTCAGAGAAAGTGAAGAAGTGACGAGGAAAAATTTTCCTCCCTTCCTATGTTAAAATAAGAGGTCCCAAACATGGCAAATCAAGCTACCATCCTCGTGAAAATGAGGTAATAGTCTTTAGATCCCAGCTAAAAGTCGGCCTTTGGTATCTTCTGCCAAAGATGGTAACTGACTTTTGTAGGTTCCACAACATAACTGTTAATCAATTACCCCAGAATTCATACTCCTACTTTAACACCTTCCTATGTATGTTCGGGGTTTTTAAGATAGCTCATCACTTCATCATTTTTATGCAATATTACTTTACCCCATTTTGAAGTCATTGTTTTACTTATTGCTTCCTTGGGGGACTGGGAGCAAGAAGTATACCTTTACTTTTTCCACCAAGGATAGCTGGCGAGGTTGGCTGAAGAAATACTTCTTCATGGAGGTGGCAGAGAGCTAGAAAGATCTGTCGATGGAGTGGGCGTCAGGGACTTTGGCGATTGACGTGATGGATCTGGCGAAGCTCTTAATCGAAGAGCTAAAGTCCAAGTTCAAGGAATTTGATAGATGCATTAGAGAGGTAGCCGATTGGCATGATCAGGCACCTTCATGTCCACTTTACCCTTTTCTTATCAGGTGGAACCAGATGACCGAAGAGGTCCTTTAGGAGTTAGCATTATTAAGGAACATATTACCGACTCCGCAGTGCTTAAGCTGAAGATAGGTGGGAAGAAATCTTTGATTGTCCTGTTCCTTCAGAAGAGACTTTCTTACGAAGCCCTTTTGAAGAGTTAGTTACTTCTTGTCTGCTACTTGTTGAATCAATTTACACTTACACTGATGTTTTTTATTTTTTCAGAGATGGGAGATAAATTGGCTGACATCTATAAGAGCCTATTCCTTGGTCAAGTCGAGAAGGGCGAGTAAGGAAAAAAAAGGCCCCTAAAAAAAAGTAAGGGCAACGCTCGGGGGAGGCTCGCCAAAAGAAAGTCAAAAGGACTTTCTTCCTCCCCCTCTCAAAGTCGTGGAGAAAGTCGAGGATGTCATTACTAAGGTCGCCATTCTGTCGACTCTGCCTAGTCCCCGTTCCGCTATAGAGACTCTAGGGACTTCTTTGGCTGTACTTTCGGCTAGGGAAGGATGTTCTGGCTAACATCCTTGAGGTGTGTGACTCTAAGGCCGAAGAACTTGAGGTCCATTTACTAGGTTTGTCCTTTGACCTTTCATCTAGGAGGGAATTCTAGACTTTATAGATGAATGGCTAAGGGAAAATGTGGTAGTGGAACTTCAGCACGATCTTGTAGAGGAGTTGCATGTTCCTAATTAGGTAGTTGATCATGCAAGGATATGGACTTATTCTTAAGAGACTGCCAGAAAATGGTACCTCAAATCGCGAGGGGCATCATGACCAATGTTACTTCCAATCTTTGATGAAGTCATTTCCAAATGAAGAGATTTGGATGCTTGGATTACCGAGCATGATGCTTAGGTACTAATTCTCTTTTGGTACTTAGAAAATTTTTGCTATTTATTCAAGCTTTTGTTTCATCCTTTGCCTTATTTTGTGCAGATGCTCACTTATGGGGGGTACTTCTGAGCATGTTTTGCTAAGCAGGCCATGATTCATGCCCAGATAGAGGAAAATTTGGCAAAGAGCAAGGAAGCCTTGGTGAATACCTACTACAAGTATGGCGAGTTGAGCAAAATTGCGAAAGAAGGGTTTGTAGGGCTTTACTAAGAACTTGCCAAGAGTACCCAGAAGCTCTTTGGGAACTACACCTCCAAGGTGAACGATTTAGGAGCAATGTTGGTGGAGCAAACATGTACCAACAAGGCTCTTCAGAAGGATCATGATTCTTTGGTCTTTAGGGTAGGCCAGGCCTTTTGGAGAAGACCCAACTTCTGGTTGAGATCGAGCAGTTGAAGAAGTGGAGGAAGAAGAAAAAGAAGGAGGTAGAAGCTTTGAAGGGAGAAAAGGAGAAGGCTGATGAGATGACGAAGTGATCCTTCTAGGATGGTTTCTATTTAGCTTGTCACTAAATCTTTAGTCACTGCCCAAATCTGGACGTTCTTTTCTTTAGGCACTCGACATCCCAAAAGGTTTTTCATCTGAATGGTCGAAGACTAAATTCTTATGCCTTCCTCAGAAACCTCTGGAGATTGAAGATAATGTTGTGTTTGAAGAGTCTCAAGGAGAGGACGTAGAGGAGTAGTTGGTAGGGTCTCCGGACTCTTTTTTTTTCCCCAACTATATGTACTTTTCTTCCTTCTATTTAGTGGAATGCCCTTTATTCCATCTTTGTGCTCGAGATTTTGTCTAAGTCCCAGATATTTTCTTCTTCGGTTATGACGTATTCATTCGATTGTGCATATTCGGTATTTCTAGTGAGATGCTTAATACATAGATTAATCACCATCTTCAGCAAAAATGCTTCAATGGATAGCATGTTTGCCATCTTTGGCAAAATTTGAGCAGTACTTGATGGATAAAAATTTGTCTAAGTGTTTTAGGGCACCATATTCGGGTACCTTTTTCGGCTAATTTCAATCAACACTTTATCTACCTAAGGCACTTAGCATTTGTACAATTTCTCTTAGCAGAATCTTTCCCAGAAATTTTTCTAAGTGTAGTATTTTTTCAAGGTGTCTGAATGCCAAGTGTTTTTCAGTTCTTCACCCTCGGCATTCCCGATCTTGAAAACTCTTAGCTGAACTTTTTCTATAACCAAATAAGGTCTTGCCCAATTTGCACGAAATACGTCATGAGATGGTCTTCGAGGTTCCAATTTAGCCTTTTGGAGGACAAGATCCCCCAATTTGATCCCCTTTTTTCATAACTTTTAAGTTTACTGCGATAGCAACCTGTTGTTGGAAAGCTCTTCTTTGGAGTTCAACCATTTCCCTATGTTCCTTGAGCATATCAAGTTTGGCCCTTAGGCCGAGGTTGTTTTCTCGTTCATCAAACACCTATATCCTTAGAGAAGGCTTCACTATTTTGATAGGGATTAAGGCTTCTATTCCGAATATGAGAGAAAAAGAAGTTTCCCCCATAGCTCTTCTAGGGGTTGTTCGGTAACTCTACAGTACACTGGATAATTCACCAGGCCAGTTTCCCTTGGCCTTGTCAAGTCTTTTCTTCAAGCCATCCTTCAAAGTCCTATTTGATACCTCCACTTGTCCGTTGCTCTGGGGATTTGCTATTGGAATGAAGTGTATTTTTATCCCGAGGTTGGTGGTAAATTCTTGGAACCCTTTATGAATAAATTGGATACCATTGTCTGCTACTATCACCCTCGGGCAGCTAAATCTGCAAACAATGTTTTTCCAAATGAACTTTTGGATATCCTTGAACAAGATTGTTGCTAAGGGTTCGGCTTCAATCCTTTTTGTAAAGTAATCTACAGCAATGACGCAGTATTTGATGCCTCTTGGTGCCCTAGGGAGAGGACCAATGAGGTCGATTCCCTAAATGGTGAAAAGGCAGGGATAGCTAGCTGAGGTTATTACCTCTGAAGGTGCCCTTTACATAGATGAATGTCTTTGGCACTTAGGACATCGCTCAATGAATTGTCGAGCGTCTTTTTTTATAGTGGGCAAAAAATATCCCTGCCGAAGTAGTACTTTAGCTAAGGCATCTGTTCTAATGTGAGATCCACATATTCCCTCATGGACCTCTTTAAGCATTATTTTTGTGTTGTCTTCGTCTATGCACCTTTGCAAGGGATTGGAATATCCTTGTCTATATAATTCTTCTCTGATTAAGAAATATCTCCCTGACCTTATTCATATCATTGCCATTTCTCGAGGGTTTTCGGGCAAAGAGTTACTTGTCAAGTATTCTTTTATGGAGTTTTTCCATCATTTTTCCGTGGCTGCTACTGCCATGATGGCTATGCTCGGGGAGTCAAGCTCATCGGTGGACTATTTTGATTTGGCCAGTATGTTTGCTTCCATGTTTACTTCTGAGGTATCTTCTCAATTTGTAGCTGTCAAACTTCTGAATCAGTTCTTTGATAAGATCATGATATTTTGCCAACTTCTGATCTTTGGTCTCATATTCCCCTGTCAGTTTCTGAACAACTAGTTAGGAGTCACTGTAAGCCTTTAAGGCCCTTATGCCGATTCTTTTTGCTAATCGTAAGCCTGCTATGAGAGCTTCGTATTCGGCAATGTTGTTTGTGACTTGGAATCTGAATTTAATGGCCTTTGTGGCCTCCATTCCCTCGGGTCCCCATAGTCCTATACTAGTGCCTTAGTGTTCTAACCCTGAAGCGCCATCTATGAAAAACACCCATTTAGGATCCTCATCCCCGGGGTTCTCTAGTATATTCTCGCTCTTTAGTAATTTGGCTATAAAGTTTGCCAAGGCTTGGGCCTTTATTGCTTTTCTTGGCTCGTATGTGATGTTTTATTCTCTGAGCTCAATAAACCACTTTGACAATCGCCCCAAATGATCCACCTTCTTCATGACATCCCTTAGAGGCAAATTACTTTGGACTATGATGGAGTGTCCTTGGAAGTATGGCCGAAGTCTTGTACTTGCCATGCTTAAGGCATAGATTACTTTCTACAATATTGGATATCATGTGTTAGCCTTGTGCAAGGACTTGCTGACATAGTACATCGGCCATTGCTTTCCCGCTTCCCCTTTGATCAGAATTGAACTTATGGCTTTTTTGCTGATGGCGAGGTAAAGTGTGAAAGGTTCTCCTTCCTTGGGTTGCCGAAGTGTCGGTAAGAAAGACAGGTAGTTTTTTAGTTTGTCCCAAGCTTTTTGACACTCTTCATTCCAAGGGTGTTCTTAAGAGCTTGACCCAACATCACTTTTAGAGGCCCTGGTCAGTACTTTGAAGAAAGGTTGACACCAATCATCGTACCTAGATATGAATATGCTAAGCATGGTTATTCTCCCAGTGAGCTTTTGTATATCCTTGATAGTTGTGGCTGTTTAGAATCCAAGCAGGGTCTTGATCTTTTTCAGATTAGCATTTATGCCTTTCTTGGATACCATAAAACCAAGGAACTTGCCAGCTGTTACTTTGAATATGCGTTTTTTGGGATTAGGACGAATTCTATATGTTCGAAGCTGGTGGAAAGTCTCCTACAAGTCTACGATGTGACTACTTGGTAATTTGCTTTTAACTACCACGTCATTGACATATACTTCCATGTTCCTCATAATCTAGGGATCGAACACCTTGTTCATCAACCGCTAATATGTGGCTCTTACGTTCTTGAGGCCGAATGACATTCTCACGTAGTGGTATGTCCCTATGTTGGTTATAAATGCCATTTTTTCCTCATCCTTGAGGTTCATCCGAATTTGGTGGTACCCATTGAATGCATCTAGGAAGCTCAATAGTCCATATTCGATAGTGGAATCCACCAGCTGGTCAACTGTGGGTAAATGATATGAATCCTTAGGACAAGTATCATTGACACTCCTAAAGTCGATACAAATTCAAAGTTTGTCGCTTCTTTCCTTGATGGCAACGATGATGTTGCTAAGCCAGTCAGGATATTTAACTTCGCTTATTGTACCAGCTTCAAAGAAATGTTGGATTTCTTTTTTAACGAAGTCATTCTTGTGCGTTGATATGCTACGCCTTTTCTGCTGAATGGGCTTAGCTTCGGGGCTTACCTTAAGACTATGTTGGATTATGTCTAGTTTTATTCTGGCATATCCTTCAGGGAGTAAGCAAAAAGGTCCTTGTTCATTAATAAAAGGGATATAAGTCTATTTTTCTCATCTTTGGCCACATGTTTCCACACTCGGGTACTTCGGCAGGAACAAGTTCCAAATCCTTGGTTTTTATATTCTCACTATCACTTTTTTCCTCCCCTATTCTACTTCCAGTAGGTATGCCATCCTTTACCGTGTCCTGAACATGGACTTTGGCAGAGGTTTGCCTCACATTGACAAATACTTTTCTCACCTTGGCTTGGTCAATGATTATTTTGGCGTCTCCCTCTTTCGTCTCAAATGTGGTTGTCAAGTATTTCACGTCAGTCTGGAGGTGATGGTTCCCCTAAGTCTATCTGCCGAGGATGACGTTGTCGGATGAAGGAACATCTATGATGACAAACCTCATCATTGTGGAAGCAAAGAATTCTTCCCCTAAGCTGACCGAAGTGCCTTTTAGCATTAATGGTAGGTTGATCCATCCCAAGACTGGGAGTTCTGCGGGGCCAACCCCAAATGTGGGCAAAGTCATAGGCTTAAGTTGACTTTTAGAAATTTTTACATCTTTTTTCCTTAGAACTAATTTTAATTAAAATTCAATATTAAGTAGTTGTAATAATCCATTGAAAATACAATTTTTGTAATCTTATTAAATTTTTATGAAATTTTCTAGTTTAAGACATTAAAAAAGAAAAATTCATAAAAATTTAACAACATCATAAAGATTTATTTTCAAATGGATTATTGCATCTACATAATATTGGCTTTCAAATGAAATTGGTTTTAGGAAAAAAAGATGTAAAAATAAAATTAAGTCAGTTGACTTAAGTTAAAACAAATTGGCCCTTCGTCTTTGCCCATTTTCTTTTCATTTCTTTTCTCTCAGGACTTCAGCGAGGGCATTCATAAGTATCGCCGAAGTTTCCCTTGCTTAATCAAGGACTTGATCTACTTCCTCAACTGGAAGCAGTTTTTAGTATCATACCCGTTGTCCCGATGGAGTTGATAGTACTTCTTCATGTTTTTCTTGTTGTTCTAAGTCATGGGCTTCAGACGCTGGATTGAGGTCCCTTGCCTTTCTAAGGCCATCAGAATGTTAGTCCTTGTGGTATTTAAGGGAGTGAATGCCAGTGGCCTTTTGCTTTAGGGCTTCCGAGGCTTTCCCCTAGCTTCGGTTTGATATTGAAGTTATAGATTTTGACCTTCGGGAGATTGATAATCTACCTTGGGTCCTCTCATTTGCAGCTCTTCGGCTATCATATTGTTACCCACTCCGGGGTAGTCTAATTATGGTGCCAAAATTGTGCATTTAGACTCCCAAGATTCGTAATGTTCTGTAGGCCATCAGAACACTACCCTTAGTGTGCATACCCAAGTGGCCCTCTTGGTCACTATGTAAATACATGCATATTGGTCCAACCATCACACACATATTCACACTTCATACACACCATGGCAGCAAAGAAGGAAAACATTAGCACAAGTCTTAATCTTGACTACCACACATTAGGCAATCTTGTTAAGTTCTAGTGACCAGCTACTGTACCTGTAACTTCCACTAATAAACTGTATCATTCTAGCCTCATAACCCCTATTTTCTTTACTCCATTACCAAGTAGAGACTTAGAGCAAACCAAGAAATTTTTTTTTACATCAATAGCCCACCTATGGACCAAGTTATGGATTTTTTAAATTGGTTACAAAATTCTGACCAAATGAACAGTAACTCAGCCAATTTTGCAACGTCATATCTTTGGCTACAAGGATCCAAATCCAGAAATTCCAAATTTCAGTTCAACCTCTAGATTTTCTCTAGGTGTGGTCAAAATTTCATACCAAGATTTATTCTACACAGGGAGATATTAAACTTTAGGTACATGGTCAAAATTCTGGCAACTTTTGGACCATTTTGCCCATACAATTTTTCCAAACCATGCAAACACTTCATTCATAAGGGCAAAGCCCTCCAAGGCTATCCCATACATGTCCAATACACATATCAATTACATTCTCTTGCATCTAGCAACTTTATGTGGCCAAAACATAATTTACAAGTAAGTAGCCTATCATTCACACTTAGGCAGCTTTTGCACCACATCACTTACATAGCCAAAACATTACTCAAATGTTCACATACTTGTATCATCTTACATACACTACATGTACATGCATACATGCACTACATAATGGTCTTAACTCAGCTAAATACGCACCCTAGGTTACAGGAGGTCCTGAGACACAATGGACTCCAAAAACAGGATGCTGGACAGCTGCTGCATAACACAATAAGTACCACCATTAAAAATACCAAATGTGCTCCTAAAATCACCAAACTTTCTAGATCACAACTAGACATATGGAAGTTCATGTACCTGAAATTTTAAATCAAAAATAAAACCACAAAGGTTAGTTTGAAGGTGATCTTTCAGCTGGACCTGAAATGATAGAATTGAGGAGAGTAAGTTTCATTGAGAAACTTAGTAAGGGTAACACTTGGTTTCTTAAGGTAATGTGATCCTCATTAAAACCTGCATCCAAAGACACTGAAACACAAAAAACACAATGCATATATACAAGAAATAGCAACCAAATGCAGCAGCCAAACACAAACAACAAACACATGAAATGTGGCAGCAGCATATACTAGAGGTTAGTCCATAAAACACATAATAAACATAACCAAATCACTATGGTAGCCCTCCTCAAGCTATTTCATGGTCTTAGGAGGATTTTAAAATTAGTTAGTACTAACTTTGGGCTCTAGAAACCCTCATTTTACTGCCATCTTTGCGCACTTGACAATAGGTCACAAAACCTTCAATAAGTGCACTCCCTTCAATAAGCTTGGTTCATCAAGCTCATGGCTCTCTTCCAAGCTTAGCCCTAGCTCCATGGATGTTTGAAAATTCCAGAAAATAGTCTCTAAGAGCAAGAGAACCCTTAACAAAGTGGGTAGGCCGAAAATCAAGCTTGATCCTTGAAGTATGCAAGAAATAGCTCTATTTTGCTTCCAATTGCTTCCTTTTGCCTTCAATTTCAATCAATTGTAAGTTTGAAGGTGTGGTGGCTATGGAGGAAGTATGGCTGTGTTCTTGGGCTGGGGGAGGACGAAAATGAGAGAGGGATAAGTGATTTGGCCACTTAAATGGCCCTAAATGAGCTTAAGGGCACCAAAACACACTTAAATAAGCTTAACCTTGCCTTATGTCATTTTCCTTTTCACTAATCATGGTTTCTTTGTCTTAAACTCATTGGTACACGTGCGCCTAACATTTTTGACTAATTATCAAGTCTTGGCTGCCTCCCCATAGTGGGATAACCCCACAATTCCATCCTTAGACTTAAGTCGAAAGCTTGAACACCTTACGGTTTACACTATGACATTTAGGTCCTTATTGCCTTTAGTGTTTCCTTTGTCCAAACTTGTCTTCCATGAGCAATTTGGTCCTCCAATAGTACTTTCATACCACTCATATCCTTCCCATAACTCTCCAAGTCTCTTTATTGAGAGTTTTGCAATTGAGTACCCGAATTTCCAAAACCTTACAAAAAAGTCCATAGGTTGCTTGACAAACAAGCAATCCTTAAGGCTTTTCTTGGGGACCAAGTTATCAACTTGGAAAAATTTTAAGGAGGTGTTGATCATGCCTTTTACCCCCCACACTTCAATCACTATGGTGAGAATTACACATTATAATGGTTTTTAGCCATTATGATATATTTGTAATTCTCCCATTTTGTGAGGTGGTAACACATATACTGTTCGGATTTTCTGTAAAACTCTTTAAGTGTGTCCAAAGGATCTTTTAAAAAACTCATAGAAGAGCTGACAGTTCTTCCTTAGTCTTCAGATCATGGCTAGAATCTGAATTTCAGGGCAAAAGTCTGGGACACTGAAGGCCTCCCGATTGAATCGTTCGACATAATCTCGAATAGTCTTCCTATTTTTTGGGGCTATGTCAAACATTTGAACTGACATGTTTGCCGTCGGCCTACTTCTGATGTACTATTAGGTGAATGTTGTATATAGTTCTTGAAATCCCATAATTGTCCTAGCACCAAGGAGTTGTACGATGCGGTAGCCACCCTGGACAAGGTCACCTCAAAGTACTTGCAAGGGGTGGTGTCATCAGCTTCTTGCAACACCATGCTCCTCTTATATTTGGTCAAATGGGCTGTGGGTCACTTTGCCCATCATAACTTTCCAGACAGGGTACCTGGAAGTCATTGGGAATAGGAGCTTCCACCATTGCACGAATGAAAAGGCACTCATATGTGGTAAAGGTTTCAGATAACCTCGACCAAACAGGTTTTTAGGAGATTTGCTTCTTGACCTTATCCAACCTCTCCAAAATTTTTTCGATTAAAATGGTGAACTGCCTTTCTCCCATTTGCGGGAATGATGTGGCAAGGGGGAATGGTGTTTCCTTTTGGGCGAATAGCTTCATGAGTGAGGAGATAAGGTTTTCTGTTGAGGAGTAGGACTCTATCGTTGAAAGGCCTTTGCTCTCGCGATCTCGACCTTGCTGTGTTGGGTCCGCGAGATGGCAGGTCCTCCGTTGACGACTCATCATGAAGGCTCCCACTACCTAAGCTTCGACGAGGCGATCTGTGACTTCTTTTCGGGTGGGCTTCTGAGGAGGGTGTCCTTGTGTGTACATGAGCTTGTAACCATCATTGGTCAAGCTGTTGTGTCATTTTGGCTAGAATATATCACTGAAAATCATGTAGGAAGTCCATCGTGACCATTAGAGGATGTCTGTGCAAATAAGTCTCCGAGGGTAGCTAATTTGCTATTGTCTACGGCTTTAGCATGGACTGGGACTTAGGAATTCCCTTGTCCTTGGAACATCGAGTCTCCACAATAGCGAGTTGGGGATAGATTCCCACATACAACACCAGATGATGCTCCAACACATCTTTTATGTATGACATTGTGGCCTCCGGAGTATCTCTGGTTTCGAATAACACCTACATCATGATAAAACAAGGGTCAGGGAGTCCTCGGAGTGTTGCTAGGGAGGGAACTTTTCACGCCGAAGTTAGTATACGGAAGAAGAGTTTATGAGAGCAATAGACAGAAAAGTATGCCTTTGATGTATTACCCGGGAGCCTCCAGAGTATTTATAGGGAGTTTGGGGTAAAATCCATTTTACAGAGCCCAAGAGATTGGGACACGTGGTTGGTTAGATCTTGGTGACGTTCGGTCTATACCTTGGGCGAGGTGCATCCAGCTGGTCCCCCGATAGTTATGCTTAGCCGAAAGTCAGGGGTATGTGAAGGGTTCTTGTCAGAGGTCCCCAGAAGTTGTGTATTTGTCATCTTCCCTTGGGCCTCTTCAGGGGCTTTTAAACCCTTTTGAAAAGTTGTGTTTATACCCGAAGGTAATAGGGAGCCTTTTGAAGTTTATCGGCATGTTGTCCGAGGGTGGTGAGCTTGTCTTTTTGAAGTTGGTTATGTCATCACCCGAGGATGGTAAAATACGTTAGCCAAGATTGGTCAGTTTGCCATCCAAGGACGGTGTTAGGTCCTTTTCTGAGGTGGGCTAGGCTGCCATCCAAGGGTGGTGTTCGGCCTCTTCACGTGGAAGGTCTCATGGGCGAGCCCTTATACTATCACTCTATTTTTGTCATCTTTGTACATGTTGCTTACTCTTATTATGTCTAACTAATTTTTCTTTTGCTAAGGTGAAAAGGTGAAACTTTTGGTATAAAGGTTGTGGCTAATTTGAATGGATCTTAACATTATTGGTATTAACTTTTTTAATCAATTTAAGTACCTTTCTTATTAAGTGGGAGTCTTGATTCATCATAATTAATCATTGGCATAAAGGCTACTTGATTCCTTCTATAAAGCATGGCTCTACAAGCTATGTTAGAATCTTGAGTTATTATGGACAGCGGTTAACATGATGGATACTTGAACACATTTGCAAGTGTTGGCGTTATAAGATCAATGAAGGCTAATACTAACTCATGCATGATGCTTTTGGAATTTGATTTTTAAATTTCCAAATTGGGATTTCATTTATGCGTGGATCCCAATTGAGTGGCAAGGTGGGCTCAAATTAATCATAACTAATATACTAAAAGTGGAACCCTTAACCTTAGTTATTTATTTGAATTTGAGTTTCAAACAACAATTGTTCATAGCTTGCAAAAATACTTTCTTTG
This sequence comes from Aquilaria yunnanensis, assembly GCA_039654915.1. Classification (NCBI taxonomy): domain Eukaryota; kingdom Viridiplantae; phylum Streptophyta; class Magnoliopsida; order Malvales; family Thymelaeaceae; genus Aquilaria; species Aquilaria yunnanensis. The sequence goes on from CM077597.1 coordinate 54,001,125, forward strand.
TTAAAAATCTTTAATTTTTATTTCTTAATTCACTTTTCTGGAGTTAGACATTCAGACTCCCAAGAATTTACTATTTGTGATAACTTATACTTGGGTTATAACGCTAAAGTGCAACAATGGTCAAAATGCATTTATGTGTAAGCATGCCCATGTGGGCAAAAAAGGCAGGCAAAACAAAAGTGGGAACGGAAAGGAATGCCACGTAATAGTGGCTTTGGCCAAAAGAAAAGAAAACACCAAAAAATGGGGGGGAGGGGGGGGGGGAAGAAAGCCACGTGATCGGCTTGGTTTGCGCACTCACATGCTTACATATGTAGGGAAATTGTAAAAATTATTTTATTAGGCAAAATAAAAACATAAAGAAGAGAAACCGGGTAAGACAAATAAAAAAAATGGTACTAACACTATGGAACAGCTCGAATTATGGGAAAATTGTTAATTTTCCCCTAAGGTAGCAAATATGTTATTGCATATATATTTGCATGAAAAATATATGCTATTACGGATGCATTTATGTGCATAAAAATGCTAATGGACATGTGCATGAAAAGCATAGACTTTGCGTACAATTGATATCATTTGGTATGACCCTCTTGAAGACTAGAATTTACAAGCTAAGTATATTATTGCTATTGCACATAAGACTTAAAAACCAAATACATGTCCAGAGTGAATAAAATCCACATGAACTCTTACACTACATTTATTAGCCCACTACACGGACATAAATTCTCATGCTAAATTTTGGGGACTAAGTATGCCAACATGATTGTGTTATGAATTGCTTATCCTACCAAGTAGCAAGTTATTTGACATATTTAACATTTTCTTTATGCAGAAATGTTTTATCTAAAAGATGCAGGAGCCCTAGGGCCCGTCGTAGCATAGCTACAGAGCCCTTACTCAAAGAGCTCAAAATGGCTTTTGCACGCACAAGTGGGGGCATGAAAAATTTAAGCCACAGGGCCATGCCATCTTAACATCGGCAGAATAATGGTAAGGAAAATTTACAAATTTTCCCTCAAGGTAAAAATAACACTTTGTTGAAAAATGTGATCTTGTCCTCCTATGCAAAGATGACCATTACTTGATGTGCATATGATTATGATCATCATTTGTTACACATGTTCTAGCACATATTGAAATACTACGAGAGTAATCAAGCACTTTCACATGATATGACATACCGGCCATCGAGTAGTCAAAGTCTCATAGTGATCAAGCATGCTCATATGATGATCAGATGAATCCTTAAATACAGTTAATAAACCTACAAGGTATTATGTCAGCAATGCAAGAAAGCAACCAGAAACTTGCAACACGATTCTATGTCTTCTTTTTTGGGGCTTCATACAACTAACATGCTGCATTAAGTTAACAATAGCCTGGCCCTAACTTAGATTCAGGACACAGAAATGTTGACATGGGTTCAATGCAGTAGGTTCTTCCTAGTTCTTTACATAATCCTATTAATGGTCCCCAGTAGGCAAACGTCAATGCTTTTCCTTCGCATAAATTCTCAGTCACATACCAGCATGCTTTAGTATCATCGTCTGAAGTAGCCATAGGGCCGACTTATGCTACAGTCATAACAATCAAAGAACAATGTTAGGGCTGCTAGTATATTGTGAAGTAGCAATTACTCTGGCAGTGACAAGTGAAACAACAACTGTATGCTCTATTTCAGACATACCAAATACTTCAGTGTGAAGCCAGGGGACCATTAACACCTCAAACACATCATCCAGGTTATACTTATCCACAGTTGAAGTTAGGGGCTTCATTAAACTATTTTATTACCATAACTTTTACAGGCTGCATCCCCGTTGGTGCATTAAAATTCTCCTACACATGTTCATCAATAGAACTTGTTACCATCTATCATAAAAGCACCTCAAGGTTGCACCCGGACACCTCTTGAGGCTGCGCATAGCCCGCGAAGGCTTTTTAATCTGCTAGCCTTCTCCAAAAAGCCCATGCGGGCTTCATAATCTCTAAAAGGCTAGCGACTTCTCCAAAAAGCCCATGTTGGCTTCCTAATATCTGAAAGGTTAGCACATTCTCCAACAAGCCCACACAGGCTTCCTATTTACTGAAAGGCTAGTGCCTTCTCCAAAAAGCCTATGAATGCTTCCTAATCACTTAAAGGTCATCACCTTCTCTAAAAGCCTATGAAGGCTTTCTCTATCACTTAAAGGCTAACACCTTCTTTAAAAATATCCTATGTGGGCTTTTTAATCACAAAAAGGCCATGACACTTGAGGCCATGCCCAGACACCTTTTAAGGTTGTAGCCAAACACCCATCTGGGCCATACAATCAGATGGGAGGCTGACCCTGCAAAGGCTAAAAGCGTAATAGCCAAAGGCCCCTCAAGGTCACACAGTCAGATGAGAGGCTGATCCTATTAAGGCTAAACGACTAACAACCAAAGGTCCTTCGAGGCCATCTGGTCAGATGGGAGGCTGACCCTTTGAAGGCTAAACGCCTAACAGCCAAAGGCCTCTTAAAGCCACATGATCAAATTGAAGGCTGACCTTATGAAGGCTAAAAGCCTAATAGTTAGAGGCTACTTGAGGCTAAATGATCAGAAGGGAGGTAGCGCTTACGAAGGCTAAAAGTTTAACAGTCAGAGACATTAAATAGGGTTATACAATGAGAAGGGATGCTAACCTTGTAAAAAAATAGTCGGAGGCCCTGAACGAGGTCACATGATTAGGGATTGATCCCTCTCTGATTATAAGTACATGATATATGGCACCATCAGGGGGCAAACCTTTTCTGATGATGCCACATGACAAATAAAGGAGGATTGGCCCTAGGGCTACAAGTTCTGAGCCACAAAGGCTGAGACTTGTGTGATACCTAACTAAAATCCTTATGAGGGGGACAACAATCTCTACGAGCCATTATGACACCAAAAAAGCCCTAAGTTGAAGGGCTCAAGTTGTTAGAAGACCACAAAAAATGATAAGTTATCCTAGAAGTCTAATGATGGCTCATAAAATGATAGTAAAGCAAACAATGCAAAATAGCCTTTGTTTACTGCCATTAAAAAGAAGCTTGGGGAGGCATCACACACATCCTAGCAAGGGAAACTGCATAAGGTGTAGTGCCTTGACATAAGAAATGAGGGATTGTGCCCCTCTTGGACAAATGTGAACCTGTATTTAAGGGATGTTGACGTTTAAGAATATGCAGGACCTCTAGCCTATATTTTCTTAAAATGATAGGGATCTATTGGTAGGGAACATGCCTAACACAGGATCCTATCAACTATCAATTTGCATTGAAATTAGGACAATCATTAAAGGTCGATGCCTACACCAAAAATGAAGAAGGTTCCAACATGAAAAATGAATCTTATTTGTGCTTCTTACATGAACCCTTTCAAAGCACTATAAATGACATTAGCAAGGGAAAATAAGGTGGCCAATTGTAGCAATGTCTCATAGCCCAGCAAGGGCAGGCTGTCCTCTAAGAAATTCACCTTAGGGACTGTGGAGCCCACATTGGTGCTAATTCCTTGGCTTATAAGAATTTGTGACAAGGCTACTTTTGGCCCATAATCAAGTTAATGCCAAAAAACTTGTTCAAGGATGCCACGCCTACTAGCTTAACTCATGCATACAGAGGATGCCTTCATCTAATGCCTCATTGGCTGTTGACCCATGGCCCTTTCCCATGTATGGGCTAGACTTGATTAGGGCACTTTGCATGGCTCCAGGGCAAGTTAAGTATTGTCTTGTGGCAGTACACTATTTCATGAAATAGGTAGAGGCACAGCCATTAGCCTTCACCACCATGTCTTAGATCACAAAATTCTTATGGAATAACATCATTTGTCAATTCGCATGCCCTTGAGCCATCATTATTGATAACGACCCCAAAGAAGGATTCAGGAAGGACTTTTAAAAGATTGCCTTTAGTCATTGTTGAAAAGGGTAATACCAACGACTTTGCGTATAATGAGCCCTTATCTGTTGGGCAATACTAAAGACCATAAGGGCTGTGAGCCCCTGTAAGCACATTGCAAGGCTTCATAAGCTATGACCCCATAAGTTATGTGCCCTCCATAGGCTGAGTAGAAAGCCAAACAAGAAGGTCGAAGAATTTATTAAAGATTCTTAACAAGAGCTTGGAAATCTCTTAACAATCAAACACATTCCAAGCCTTCTTGCTAAATGGGAATTGAATATTTGTACAAGAAGAAAACCCCTGAAAAGCACATCGTGCCCATAAGAGGATGAAAAGGTCTTATAAATCCACATTGGAAAAAGTAGCCCCAACTGAAGATTCTTAGAAGAAAATAGTACTATACACTAGATGGGAAATAGGCATTATTTGACTAGCCTTGATGGAAATACATCTCGTTTTCTTCAAGGCCTTGAACAAAAGTAGGTCTACTTTTCCTAAGTTGATTTTATACTTTATTCTAGAACTCTTTTAACTTTTCAAAGGATTCTAACTTGTGTTTCATAAGAAACATATAGCCATATCTACCAAAGTCATCAGTAAATGTAATTAAGTATAGGAAGCCTCCGCTAACTTGTGCAAATGTGGGCGCACACACATAAGTATTTATGAGTACTTGTAAGTCATTGGCTCTTTGATTATGCCCAGTGAAAGAGGTTTTAGTCATCTTTCCCAATAAACATGGCTCACATGTCTCATATAATTCAAAATCAAATAAGTCCTAGAGTTCATCTTTGTGGAGCTTGGATATATGAGTCTCATTTATGTGGCCTTATTGACAATGCTGGAGACAGGTTTGGTTTAAATAATTCAATTTGACCTTCTTGTTATTGATGTAATAGATCGGATTTTTGAGTTCTAGAACATACAAATCGTTGCTAAGTTGTGCACTACCATAAAATATTCCATTTAAATAAATGGAACAACACTTGTGCTTTATTATAAATGAAATGCCTTTCATGTCCAAACAAGGTACATAAATCAAATTTATACTAATAAGAGGCACATAATAATAATTGTCCAATTCTAAAATCAATCCACTAGGCAAAGTGAGAAAACAAGTCCCTATGGCTAATGCAGCAACTTTTGCTCCATTTTTCACTCGTACGCGTATTTCACCTTGGGAAAATCTTTTACTTCTATTTAGATATTGTACATTTCCACAAATGTGAGATCCACATTCAGTACCCAATACCCAAGTTGAGGAAGTAGAAAATTAACCTCTATTAAAAAAAACCAAAAGTGGAAATCTTACTTCCCTTATTCTTCTCGAGCTCTCCAGGTTAGAGCTTGCAGTTGCACTTTAAATGTCCAAGTTTCTTATAATGGAAGTATTCCCTTTCCTTAGCCACACCATTGGACACTTTTAGTGTACCTGAAGAATAATTAGCATTGGACTTTCCTTTAGCTTTATCCTTCTTCTTGTTGGCCTTTCCTTTCTCCTTGCCCTTCTAAACCACCAAAATGGGCTTAGCTGTCATAAGGTTTTGCTCAGTAGTTCTTAACATGTTGAGTAATTTAGGGAGGGACTTGTCAAGATTGTTCATGTTGTAGTTCATGATGAATTGATTGTAACTTTCTGGCAGTAATTGTGAGATGACATCAGCAGCCAACTCTTTCTGAAGGGCAAATCCCAAACTCTCAAGATTCTCAATGTACCCAATCATCATTAGCACATGAAGACCCATGGGGCTCCCTTTAGACATTTTCACTAAAACAATGCTTTAGAGGTATTAAACCTCTCTTGTCGAGCTTACTCTTGGAAGAGCATTTTGAGATATTTGATCATAATGAACACCCCCATGTTCTTATGTTGCTTCTAAAGCTAAAAAATCATGGTAATCAGCATGAGACAAGCAACATCTAAGGCATCAGAATGCTTTTTATAGGCATCCTTTTTTAGCCATTGGAGCATTGCCAGCAGGTTTATTCAGAAATGGTTGCTTTAAGACATAAAACTTTCTTTTTTGCTTGAGAACTATCTTCAAATTTTTGTACCATTTGAGAAAGTTGGTCCCATTTGATTTTTCCTACTCAAGGATCGATCACGATGTAGTGTAAGTGTCGTGCCCAAACTTGCCCTTGGCCCATTCGGGCCCGATTACTTAAACACGCAGCGGAATTTTTCACAGAAGGGGCATTTATTAATATTTATCAAAACATACGAGCACGCTAGGATACTTACTGGTCTAGCTCATTATGTTCTTATTTAAGGTAAAGTTTGAGTGCTCTCGGAAACAAGCTAGCACCTATGTGGAATTTATGTGTTCATTTCATGAACTTCATCAAACATAACCAAGTACATGTATAGGAACCAAAACACCTAGTTCATATTTTGAAAAACTTGTTTATGAACTCATGTCTTGCATACTCTTATATGTTTTAGAAACATACAAAGACTATTCCATGGCATATAGTCAAACATAAGCCTCTTCCAGTATTTTCTCCACTTGTGCACACAATATCATAGGCATCACTTCACATACTTAATTCATCCAAAAGTACACATGTCCATTTACATGTACTTAATATCCTTAGATGCCATTTTAGCACACATGTGACCATTTCCATATTATTCCAAGTTCACTTACAACTTCTTTCTTAAGTGCACATACAAAACTGAATATTGCATGCTTCATAATTGAACATAACTTTTATGAACATGCAATTATATTGGTACTTAACATTCGAGCTCCTTCTCATTGAACATAAACAACTCAACTTCCATACTTGCATATCATTCTCAGCACATGCCAAGCATACCAAAACATTCCATAGTCCATGAGTTCATATTTACAAGTCATAAAAATGGTGTTATACTGAAAGTGAACATATTCACTTAAAACATAGCCAGGATATCCAAAAGCATGATACATGGCAAACAATGCATAATTCCATAGAATACATTCCACCTTAATAGACCATGTTCCCACAAATTTCTAGACTCCAAAAGCCTGTAGAAGGAACTCCACAACCTTAGCTTGATTCACAAGCAATCTATATCACATAAGACACTTAGAATATTGAGCAACACATGCACAAACCTTTACCATCTGAAAGAGTATATATCACTCTTGACCTTAATGCTTTTCTATAGCTCTTTTTCCTACAAAAGTAGAGTAGGACGAGTAAGTTATAAAACTCAATAAGGAATCTGGTGCCATCTAATGCCTAACTTAATGAGGTATTTCTTATGGCTTCCAAAGCCAATATATGGCTTCCAAAGCCTAACTTATGCCAAGAACATAATGGCAATTATTCCATATTCTTGCAAAGAAAACACTAAGACAAAGAAAACATAGGCATATAGTAATAACAAATACAATAATAATTAGGGTCAGCATGCACAACCAATCATAGAAGCACACAACTCACACACCACTTGACACCATTCCGTATGGGCAAAGCAAGCATTAGCATATTCCATATCATACAATTTCAGTCAACCATTCCTTATCTTATGTCGTATTGAGCTCATTAGCTTGGGAATCAAGTTGGCCAAACTCAATTCCAAGCCCTAAATGCTTGCACAGAACTCATGAGTAAATAGATTTTTTGAAGCAAAGATACTTAGCCAGTTAGCACTATGTGCCTGAATACTCACAAAGTGAGTATGAGAAATCCTCACACAGAGTTGCCGAAGCAACAAAAACAACTTAGCCCTCTTAGCACTCCTAGGATCACATGGTTCTTTGACCATCACCTAGGGGCCCAAAAACTCACACACAAAGTCATGGAAAAACCATGGAACAAAGTGAGTATAGGAAATCCTTATCATAATTTTAGTAACCTCTTGTTGCTTAATTCCTTTGCCTTTCCTTGCTTTGTTGTTGTTAGAACTTGTTCTTTTTCTTAATGGACATAACCTTAACTTAAGGAGGTAAGGCCGGAACTTAATTCTCCTTTGATCTTACCCTTGATCCAAGCCTTAAATGAACCTAGGAGCCCAAGAACACCATGAACAAGTGTTCAAGCCCATGAAATCTTTCCATAGTGGACATGGCCAAAATTTTAGCTTACCATTTCTCTCAAGCTTCACTTGATTTTCAAGCTTACATGCTATTAGAAGCTTACATATACCAAGAATACTTGGTTTTAACTTAAAGAATTCAAAATGAATCCTTGGCCAAATTTGTCCTTTCATTCTTCTTTCTTATTTTAGTTCCATATATTCCTAGGAACCCATAATTGCCAAGAACACTTGGCTGACTTACAAAAATACAAAGACAACAACATGGCCGAATCCTTTAGCTTACAAAACTTCTTCTTTTTACAACTTCCTTTTTGGTTCTTGTCTTGAACATCCATAAGAGCTTGTTGAGTACCAAGAACACTTGGTTTAAGCGCACTAATGCCAAAATAGAGACTTGGCTGAATTTCCACCTTTGCCTTTCATCCATCGTTCACTTGTTTTTCTTGCTTAGGATGGCCATAAGAGCTCAAAAGTACCAAGAACACTTGGTTTAGAGCTCCACAATGCCAAGAACATACTTGGCCAAAATTTCCTTCTTGCTTGGAAACCTTCACTTGATCTTTGCTTTGTAGGCTTCTAACACTTCATAAACACCAAGAATACTTGGTTTATCTTCTAGAAAGTTCAAAAATGAACTTGGCCGAATTCTTCAAAAAATGGTAGCATGGCCAAAATTTTCACATGATTTTTCTTCAATATCTCACTTGATTTCTTGCTTTGGATGGGCTTGAAAGCTTAAGAATACAAAGAAAACTTGGTTGAACTTCATGGATGCCAATAATATATCATGGTCAAATTTTAGAGGAAGAAGAAAGAGTTGGAACTTGGAGAAAAGAACATGGCCGAAAATGATGAGAGAATGGAAAATCCAAACTGATTAGGTCCCGGGGTAAGTGGATTGGGAGCCAAAGAATTTTCCTAATTTGGGAATTTAGCTCAATTAATGTGAGGGGACATTAAATTAAGTGTTAAGGATTCATGAAATTAACCTTGGCTTAGGCCAAGAAAAATAATGGTGAAAATGGTGGATTTCGAAGATGAAGGACTCAATTGAACAAAGGAATTGTTGTAAGTTGGGCTCAATTGCCCAAATTCAAAAGATTGGAGGACTAAGTAGGGAATTGACCCATTTTCATGGCCTTGGATGCCATGGCCAGCCATGTCCATTCAAAATAATATATTTTATGCCACCTCCACCTCCACCCACACCTCCACTCACCTTTGTCCCCCCCACCTTCACCACTTCATCATTTAACCTCACCCACTCTTCCAATTTGTCCCCGCACTTTGTCTCCCACTTCCCATTTGAATTATTACTCCACTAAGGCATTATTCCCACCCATTTTGGACACCCATAACCGGACATACACTCCCCCATTCAACAAAATACATTTCCCCACTCATCTCACCTCATTCAAGCCATTTCACTCTCTTTCTTCAATCTCTCTCTACAAACTCTCTCTCCCTTCTCTCTAGTTTTGGCCAACACTTGTTCTTCTCTCCAAGAACATTTCTAACTCTTCTCCTTCCTCCAAAAAATTCTGCCATCACTAGAAATCATCCTTCCATAAATTGAAACCAAGTGTTCTTGGTTGAATTCATGCTCTAAACACCCAAAGAGCAAGAATCAAGTAAAAGATTCAAAGAAAACCAAGGAGAGAAATTCGGCCATCTTCATTTCTTGGAGGTTTTGAACTCTTCTCAAGGAGTTCTTTGTGTATATGAGCTTCTAAGCTCATTGGGAGGAAGAATCAAGAAGAAAGTCCGAAGAACATCAAGCACACAAAATCCGGTCTCACCTCCTAATTGAGGTTCCGTAAGTATGAACCAAGTGTTCTTGGTATTTTGATTTCTTTAAGTTAATTACCAAGTATTCTTGGTATTTTTATGGATTCTAATAAATCTGGACATTTTGGTTCTTATGATAGAAAATCATTTCTAGAGCCGGCAAGCAAGGAAAACGAAGGAAAACAAGCTCCTAAGAGCTTTTCGGTGTTGGTAAGGATTCCTATACTCTTTGAGTATTCGGGCCCCTAGGTGATGGTCAAAGAACCATATGATCCTAGGTGTGCTAAGAGGGCATAAGTTAAATTATTGCTTCGGCAATTCTGAATCGCTCATGAGCTAAGTTAAGTAAGCAAGCATTATGGGCTAGGATTTAAGTAGGCCACCTTAAATTCCTATGCTAAGTGAGATCTCCGAAAATGAAAAGTATGTGAAATTAATAAAATGAAACTTGAGGGATGCTTGCTGCCCTTCTGTAAATCAAGGTGTTAAGTGGCGTGTGTTTGTGTGCTTCTATGAATTTGATGTGCATGCTAACCCCCGATTTCGATTATTATTGTATATGCATGTATCTTTGTGTTTTCTTTGTCTTTATGTTTTCTTTGCAGGAATTTTGGAATAATTATTGCCATTACATTCTTGGCATATGTTGGGCCTTAAAGGCCATAAGTTAGGCTTTGGAAGCCATATGGAATCCTTATTGAGATTTAAATCTCACCCGCCCTACTCTACCTTTGTAGGAAAAAGTGTGCTTGAAAGATTGAGCTAAGAGTCCTAAGTACTCTTTCTGTGGTGTTGAGGTTGAGTATGTAAATACTATTTGCTCAATTTATTCTAAGTATTTACCTTTAGTTGCTTGAAAATCAAGCTAATAAAATGTGGACTTTGTGTGCAGGACTACGAGTCTAGAAACTGTGGGAACAACGTCTTAAGGTGGATTTGTGTTCTTTGGATTATGGCTTGCTTTTAAGCATGTAATAGTTGGTCTTAGTTAAATGACCAAATTTATGGACTTAGCTAAATTTTGGCCAAACTTAGTATTTTGGGATTGTAATATGGACTATGGACACTTTGGGTGTTTTTATTGCTTGGTGGACTTACGAAGGCCCATGCATGTTTTATGGAAGTATGATTTTCATGAAAACTGGAAGCATGTGTAAATTGGGCTTAAATGTGTGTAATGGGCTTAACTAAGATTTTGGACAAAGTTGAATATATTCTTATTAATTTTGGGCCATATGCATGTTAAGTACAGAAAAGGCCCATAAGTCCATGTTTATGTGAAAACATGCTATGTTTGGTTAAGTATGTGCACACTAAAAAGAACATGCAAGAAAACTTAGAAAAGCATGAAATTTGGATGCATGTGTAAGGAATGGCTAATAAGAAGAATAGGTGCACATATGTGAATTAATGTAAGCCTAAGCATTAGTTTGCTTTTAAAAGCATTAAGAGATTACGTGCACTAGTGAACACCAAAATACATAAGCATGCGAAGCATATGCATGAAATTAAGTTTTCAAACTTAAGTTGGTGTTTTGGTTGCCATGCATAATCTTGGCTAAAGCTTGGTAAATACCATGAAAATGAACACATGAAATCCACATAGGTGCTAGTTTGTTTCCAAGAGCATTTAAGCTTAAACCTTTAATAAGAACACAACAAGCTAGTACCAGTAAGTATCCTGGGGTTCGTGCCCATAAGTCTTAGTGAGTAATAAAAGCCCCTTCGGTTTAATTAAACTTCCGCTGCATGTCTTATATAATTGGGCCCGAATGGGCCAGGGGCAGTTTAGGGCACGACAATTTTAGCCAAGTTTATTTCCAAGAGTGTCCAACACTCACATATACCCATTCCTCACTTAGTCAATGTCTCCCGAGTTCAATGAGCTCAATTTACTTTTTTAGAAAAATTTTCTAAGCCCTTTTTATCTTCATAATCTGAGACTTAATTACTCGGAATTTTGAGGGCATTATAGTAAGAGTCATGCATTTTAATTTATCTAATAAGGAATTTTATTAATTTATATTTCCATTATTTTACTAAAAATAATAACCCTTAATGTTATTTTGGAATAACTCAACTTTAAGGTATTCTAGTTAGCTTTGGATTTTCTTTCTAGTCATAGCTATTCATGTATACAACTTGTGGCAGCCCTTGGCTACCTGTGGTGGCCTGCTGCCTAAGATCACTAAGAATTCATGGAATTCCCAGGGTTTGGCTCATAATTGTTAGTTTCTTTGCTTTTGATAAAAACTAAAGCACATGACCTAAGCTTACTAACCTAGACACTAGTGTTAAATAATGCATGAGTAATTTTGGAATGGAAATTTAAACATAAAATAAAACATTCAAAACATTGGTGGTACCACACTTAAAAATAATTATAAAACTAGCCAAAGCCATAAACACATTTTCTACAAGCATCAACCCTATGTACATTATTCAATTATGTACATGAATTACAAACCAAAACACATAACTAATTAATGTTGCTAGAGGCATCTAGTACAATTAAGTACTCAAGCATAACCTATTGAGATAACCACACCATGCTAACCATTTGAGTTTTACCTCTTAAGTGCATTTAGCCCGGACCTTCCTTTTTGCTTTTAGATCAACCATTGCTAAAGGTTAATCCAACATAGTTAGTACATGATGAAACCAATAAATTAGGAAAACACAAATTAGCAAGTATAACTTATACCTGCTTAACTAGCTCAACAACCATGCTTGGGTTGTTGGCTGAACCACCTCAACCTTTATACATAAACTAAGGGGTGAGAACGATAAATTCATGGTAAGAGGTCTTTGTGGTACCTGCAAAACAAAACCCTAGAGGACGCTGTGACAATAAATAAATCACAAAACTACTGTGAGCTCATTACGAGTTGAGGACTAAAATAGAAGCATGTATTTAGGTCCCTCAAGACCCCTTCTCATTCTAGTCCTTATCCAGGATATTGTCTTGCTTCTAGACAGTTATGGCCCCTAACTCGCCTAGCAAGTCTTGACTTGCCAATTGTGCTAAGTCGTTACCTAAGCATATAACAACTTCCCCTTGGATATTATGCACAACAGTAATCCAAGTCTACTGGGCAAAGCCAAGTTAGGTGCACTAAGTTCCCACATTAGTACCTTAAGGCTAACACCCGGCTAGGCCATTAGGTGTTACTAACCTTTCACCCCTCATATGGTGAACCCTGACTAGCACATAGCTAATCCAATTTGGGCATGCTAGGTTCCCATTTAGCTCTTAGGGCTTGAGACCCAGCTAAGCCATACTAAACTTCCACCCCTAGGTATGCTAGGCTCCCATTTTTGTCCCTCAGGTCTAAATCGACTAGGTGACCAAGTGTTACTAAGCCTCCACCTTCCTTAATGAACCTTGAATAACACCAGGCTTGGTACTTACTACACTTCAATGAGTTGGCCATTGCTAGGAATCGTGTGTGCTCTAAGTGCTCATTCTATTTTCTATCACATAGTAATGTTTGAAATGCACTAAGGTAGCCTAACTACCTTGCAGCTCCTCTAAGGCCTCTATAATTGCTCTAGTAACTTAGCTTAAGTTTTAATTCACTTACCTACTTAGAGCTTTTGGTGTTCCTCATGATTCACTAGTTTAGCTTGCACTTACATGGGCATTAAGCAACCTCCTAAGCCATGAACATTCTCCATTTTAGGCCTCCCATAGGCCTACCCTAGAGCTCACATTGTGCCTAAATACACTTATATGCCCCTATTAGCCTCATAGTGCCTTCTTTGGCCCTTAGGTGTTTTCATCAACTTCATGCAGTTCTTATGGCTCTTACACTACCTTAGAGTTAGTAATATACTGCCCCAAATCACCTTTTCTAACAACAGGAGGCTGTGCAAAAAATTGCACACATTAATCGTGCCTTAGTGCACATGCACTAGTCTTAGTTAATTACACTATGGTTCTTGTTCACCAAAACTTGTGCGCCATTCTCCATGCTTAAACTAATTTATTACTTACTATTAATGCATTTTAACTACGTAGACCTCAACTCGGGCACCAAAGTACCCTTATGGACACACAAGGCTTAATTGTCCACATACCATCTTCTCCTTGCTTTGTTTGATCCATTTGTTGGTTGTTCTTCATTCCATGGCCATTCTTAGACTTGAAAGACAATGATAAATATGTCTAGGATGTTTTTGAACCATTTAGGACTAAAAAACATCCTCTTTGGCTGAAGCCCAAAGCAATTGTGGTACTACAACATGAGCCTAGCACTGTAGTGCCATAGTTGTTTGCTTGAAGCTGTCCAAAACTTGAGGCACCTAGAGAATGACTTGGGCATGAATTTCCTTGGCACCTCAGTGCCAGAATAGCATTGTAGTGCCATGAACCGGGCAGCTTCATGCTCGTTTGTGAAAACTATGCACAATTGACTCAAACTTGGTAAAAATCTCAACTTGCATTTGCATTTGCTACATCCTAGAGTAGTGACACTTCATCTAGTTTAGTTTAGGATTATTTAGCGACTTGTTTAATTCATCATTGACTCTTGATTGTTTAGCTAAAGTTATCTTTGAGTGGTAGTACTTGGCAAATAATTCAATCAATCCTTGTGGGAATGATACTCTTTTTTACTCTACTCCAACATCCACCATGTACTTGCAGTTAGGGTTTTAAAACTCACAACAAGCATTGAATTGAACAATAACTTTTCTTAGAGATTAACTCTAGACAAAATCTTTATTTCTTTACTTATTTTTTGCCTTTGTGCTTGGATATTTCCTTGGTAGGTATCATTGTTGTATGACTCATTCCCAACACTCTACTTTGCTGCCATTGATATTAGAGATAGACAGGCATCTTAGAGGGCTTTAGGCAACATCACACTTGGGTGAATCTAGCTCTAATTCTACATCCATGGAGGGTGGTGGAGATAATCTTAATGCTAATGGTGGAAAAAATGGATACAGTGGTGGTATTGATCATCAAGATGAGGTGTATCCAAGGAATCCACAAAGGCCTATAAGGGAATGCATTTGACCCTTGGTGACGGAGAATTATTCAGGCATTGTTAGGTCACTGGTGCAAGCCAACAACTTTGAGTTGAAGCCAACATTGATTTCTCTCAGCCAACAAAACCAATTTGGAGACCTAGCTTTAGAGGATCCCAACACACATATAGTGAACTTTTTGGAGGCATTTGATTCTTTCAAAGCCAATGGAGTCTTCATCGATACTATTAGACTTTGATTGTTTCCCTTCTTACTCTGGTACAAGACTAAGGCATGGTATTAATCACTTTAAATAGCAAGTTTCACTACATGGAATGAAATGGCCAAAAAATTCTTGAACCAGCTTTTCCTTCCATTCAAGGCTACCCACTCAAGAACTTCAGTTGTGCCATTCAAGCAACATGAGATGGAGTTCATTTTAGAGGCTTGGGAAAGATTTAAGGAGTTACTCAGGTAGTTCCCACAACAAGGATTCTTGGATTGGCAACAAATCCAACTATTCTATAAAGGCTTGGTACCTACTTCAAGGTTTGTGATTAATGCTTCAATCGGTGGATCGTTGATGTTAAAGACAGTCAGAGATGCCTTCCAAATTCTTGAATAATTGGCACTTAATAGAGAGCAATGGCCAGGTGAAAGAGATCAACCTAGGAGAGGTGTACTTGAGGTTGATCAATAAATCTCATTATCAGCACAAATGGTTTCCTTCATGAATCAAGTTTCCAAGTTGACCAACAAGAAAGAACTAACCGTTGAGCAAGCTATTGTCTCTACCTCCAACATATATGGTAGACATATGGATATGGAGCTTGAAGAAGCAAATTTCATGGGCAACTAGAATTTTGAGTTTAGGAACAACCAAATGGGAAATCATTACAACCCAAGTTGGAAGAACCATAAAAATTTTTCTTGTTAAAATACAAGGAATGTTCAACAACCACCACCACCTCCAAGTTTCAATCAAGCTCCAATGGAGAAAAAACCTTCTATGGAAGATATTGTGTTACAATTCATGAAAGAAACAAAGGATAAGATAGGAAAGAATGATGCCAAGATGGCAAATTTGAGTGCTATCATTGCAAGTTTGGAATTAAATATAAGTGCAAGCATTAAGAACATGGAGAATTAAATTGGGCTAATGGTTTTGGTAGTAGGGACATCTCAAAAAGGGAAGTTTCCCAGTGACACCAAGATAAATCCAAGGGGGCATTATCAGCCATTACACTTAGAGGAGGCAAACAACTTGCAGACCCAAACAAGAATATGCCTTCTCAAGTCACTCCCATGGTTTAAATTGAAAAGCAAGTGGAATAAGAACAAGTGGTGGAGTTGTCTAAAGAGCAACCATCCAAAGTTCAACAACTCCCACCTAACCCATCTTTTCCATTCCCATAAAGGTTTCAAAAGAAGAAGCTTGTGGAGCAATATGGGAAATTTTGGTAGACTTTCAAAAAGCCTTATATCAATATTGCTCTTTTGGAGGCATTGTTGTGTTCGTAGTTCACAAGAAATCTTTTCAACTACAGTAGTTGACATGACGCTGCATGGCCCTGCTTAGGAAACCTATGAGAATAAGTCTCATGCTGGTTATGATTGGCTAATTAATTATATGCACCCTTGTTAAAACTTTGTGCCACTAGTTCTGTAACCAAGAAATGCAATCATACATGCAAGGATTGCTTTGAATTGGAAAGTAGAAAACCATAAAATATTTATACAGCCTAGGCATTTTCCATAAAATTGATGTTCAAAGAACCAAAGCATACAAAACCATCATAGTGTCAGCATAATAATATTATACATAATTAACCACATATAGGCATCCAAAATAAACAAGACTATGCTCTACACCCAAAGGCAACTCTAGAGTCTATAACTCTATTCATAGACATTAGAGGTTACTATCATACAACATACATACATCAGACTAGTGCTATTGAGATCAAATCAACTAGCTTCCTCGTTAGTTAAGAAATCTTAGTGGCAAGCCTTAATAATCCTCCACGTGCTTACTAACCTCTGTCCAAGAAAACCGTAGTTAGTACATAACAACTTAACTACTAAGTAGCTAAGTAACTAGAATCTCAAGGATTCACAAAGCAATGTACCTATAACAAAAACTACCATGACAATCGTTAATGACTATTGGGTCCATTAACCTTAGTATTTGCACAACATGAAACTAAGGGAGTAAGAATCTGATGATTCTCAGTAAGGGATCTTCAACCTACAAGGAAAACACTAAGGGCAACACATATATATGTATATGTAATCTGTTGTGAGGTCATATAGTGTGTGGCTAAACCTATGTGCATAGTGTTTCAGTCCTTTGGGGCTTGTCCACTACCTAGTCTTTAACTACAAGGCGGAGCCTTGTCTACTAGCAAGCATTACTTACTAGCCTAACTAGTGAAGTTCATCACCAGTTGAACCTCCCTTATATTGTACAGGTGAACATGGTGGATGCACCTTGCTTGAGTTCTAAGGAACTTACTAGGTGCACTAGGCCTCCACATAGTGCCTTAAACTATTAAGCTTCCCTAGGTCAATTGTGTACTAAATTTCCACCTTAAAACTCTACAAAAGTGCACTAGGTCTTCACTTGTGCTTCAAGTAAACTTACCTAGGCTACAAGTGCACTAAACCTTTACTCATAGTGCTTACCTATCCATTATTACTTGGTTCACTACTAAATTAATGTTTAATTAACCATGGAGATGATTAGCAAGCTTACCTAGGGTCCCCAGAGGTCCCCTAAGGCCTTAGGAATACTAATGCAATTAATCTAGCTCTTTAGGCCACAATGCATACACACTAGCCATATGGCGCATTCGTATCTTAGTCAGCTTCTCTATTCTAGATTTCATGTGAATGCACCATGGGTTGGTGCATTTACATCGCCTGGGAAAGCTCTATGTTGTTGTTTATTTTGCCTATGCTCAAGGGGTTGTTTCCTTGGTTCAGTTCAAGGAATAACTTACCAAATCAATCTCCATGGCCAATGTATATGTTCCATGCATCAATTTTGCAAGCAAAACAGCTAGTCTCTTACCTTAATTTCAATTTACAAGCAAAGATCAAGCAATCACTCACCAATAATTAAGGCTCCACTAGGTTTTTCTTAGGTTCCAAAACAATCCAAAGTAAATGGCACCAAATTAACACAATCTAAGCAAAATCCAAGCCTTAAAACAACTAGCAAACAAGAAATCACCAAAGAAATCATGTTGCCTCATGAGCAAACCCATCCCTAGCTGGAAAAATGTGAAAAACATTTCAAAGACCAACAAATAAGCTTAAAATAAGCCAGCTGAAGCTTGTATACCCTTGGAACCTTCAAAATCCACCAAGATCTCTTGATTTTATGCAAGAATTGAAGGAGAAATGATGTGGGCAAAAGGGAGCTCGGGTTTTGGAAGGGAAATGAGCAATAGTAGCAGTAATTCCACCTTTACCATGTTTAAAAGCTTTTGTTTCAAAAGCCCTTCAAGGTTTCTTAAGTTTGCCAAAAGAACCCTTTCCAAAAATAGTAACCTTTGGTCAAATCTTGGCCAATCTTCAACATTTAATGAAATTTTTTGGTGCTAAGCAAGGGTTAGGTTTTAAAACCTGATTTTTGACTCTTGGGCTTGGCTCGACACCTCAAGGTGCAAAATTACTATTTTTTCCCCAAACCTCTTTTGATGCCATAATCTCCTTGGAACCTAGTAAACCTTAACTAACTTGCTTGACTTTGCTGAATAAACTTAAAAAATAAGGTATTAAACTAGGGATTTATTAATTTATAAACCTTAAATGAGCTTCTTGCTAGTAGGGTTATAACATTCTCCCCACCTTGGAGAATTTGGTCCTCCAAATTCAATCTCCCCACCTTAAGGCATTATGCTAGGATACGGTGCCAACATATCCTGATCAAAGCTACCAAGGGTGTTGGTCACACAAGAACCCACTTGGCACTAAACTACCCGACTCACTCAGCTAATGCCCTCCAGCACTTAAGTCAAGCCCTATCTCATATAGGTACTATGATTAGTGCCATAGTTCATGCTCACATCCAACTGTAATCCTATTGCTGCTCACTGTTCTCCCCACCTTAGTCTGACCTTACTCAGTCTGAAGCACCTTAGGGCTATGGTATGGCTCATTTTACAGCTCTCAACTCATGGTGCTACTAAAGGATTTTCAACTTCTTAGTCTATCCAAGTAAACCTGGTGACCACAACTCTTCAACACCAATCCCTGTGCCCGAGCCTTCTAGTGCAAGTTAACTTAAGAGGTTTTGAAAACCTGTCCACTAACCTTACACTAATAGCCACTTGCTAAAAGCTTAACACTGACCAACTTCCTCTTCCCTTTCCTTTATGCCAAACCCACTAGTGTAACCTAACTTAACAAGTTAAACTTGTCTGTTAACACTCACACTGAAAAATACTCGCTCTAGGTTTGGCACTTGACAACTCCTTTTGATAACTAGGCTAAGTATGTCATTAGTGTACTATGGCCTTGCCATAAATGCCCTGGCACCAAAGGCATACTCTGCTCCATGATTCACTACACTATAGGCCTTTTCCAATGGGTGCTTTACTAAGAGTTGTAGGTGTTGGCACACCCTAGAGTACAAGTCTTTAATGCTCCCCTTGGATAGCCTATACACAACGGCGTATTGGTGCACTAGCCGAGATACCTATGTACCACCTGAGGACTATGCTTTTACTGCCCTCATTACTTTGGAGTCTTACACCTACATGCTTACCAGAGAAAACTTATCTAGCATGAGTGTCAAGACCTCTAAGCAGCTAGTAGCCCTTGGGCTTCATTCGTGCCCCCCTCGGCTTAGGCCTCCCAGTACCCGGTGATTAAGCTATTGACATGCTACCTAAGCCAAAGGTCTTGACGCTTCAACTACTTCACTCATAATATCTTAGGTGCCTAAAGCCTACACACTAAATCTCCACACTTCCTTACACTTGGAGCCCAATACCCTACACATGTCGGATTAGCTTCTTGGGTACATCCTTACTACAATTGCTTCTCATCCATCAATAGTAACTTTGTGCTTGAAGCACCTATGGGGTCCTTAGCCGAGTTACAAAGCACTACCCAATCCTAGGCCAACGTAGGCATCGTTCATTTGGTAGCCAACTAGACAGCTTAGCCTCATTCACTAGGCTTCGACGTGCCACCAACTTACTCAACACCTCGTCTACCTCATAGGTGTCTCAACCTCAACACTATCAACCAATTGCTTGATGACCATTCATCATTTATTACAAAGAACCATCTCCACCTTCCACACTTAACTACCATTCCATGACTATATTGTGTCATCCTCATGTTGAAATGATGTACTTGTGGCTTTTGCTAGATCAACTTACCTATTTAGTTGGAGAACCAATTTCACCCCACTTCAGTTAACTATAGAGATGTGGTTAGCTTTGTAAAATCTGTCAGGTGGCTCATCTGTGTTAATTCCACTTAGTGCACCCACTAGTGCCTTGTAAAGGCACTAGGGTTAATTCCTTTACAACTACTAGAGTCATTGCACAACATGAAAGCACAACTGTACCTATTCAAGACCTAGCACTTCAAATTACCAAGCAATATATTAAACTAGGTGGGAGATTAATTCTCACTTTGGTCACTTGTGAGTCACCTTTTGACTAGTCATAGTGAACTCTTCATCGTGGGCACTTTTTGAACACTAAGCCGAAGGGTTAAAGTAAAACATTTTCTTTCTGGCATCACCTGATCATTTTTGATATGGCGGTCCAATGTTTTACTAACTTATTGGCATTAGCTCAAAGCAACATGCGATCCCCATAACTTACTTGGTTCCACTCAGGACTTAGTCCTTTACCTACTTTACTAGCTTCACTAGTCGATTCTATCTCTTCTTCCACAAGTCATTTCGGTGGCCTTTGAACCAACTTAACCTCAAGATGATGACCATAAATGATTGGCTATCCCTTGGTATATGGCAATCAATCCTATTGCTTGTTCTCTCTTACTACCTTCTAGTAGTTGAGCCATACCCCAGCAATAACTTTACTCCTACTAGCTTAACCTTAGGGTATATAGCTAATGGGTGGACAAGCCTACCCATTCATTTTCCCCTAGATGTGTTCCTTGCTTCTTGCTTCATTTTGTGATAGCCTCTTACATTCAATGGTTAGAAGCAAAATTAAAACTTACCTACTTTACCTTCCCAGCATCTAATTGTATTGCTTCATTGCTTGGCTACTTTAAGGAACTCATCTTGGCTACTCAACTAGCTAATTATTCACCATCATCTAGGCCACAATACTAACTCATGCAAGAAGACAACCTATGGAACCATAAAACATTTATAATCTAAGGCATTTAAGCCTCCACTTATGTGGGTTCTGACACTAGCAAGTGGGTCCCAGGGTTTCGGGTATCACCCAATACTTGGTGCATCTTTAGGTCTTAATGCACTTGGATTAGCCCTTAACCTTGCTAAAAAATAAATCCTAAGAAGCTAAATAAAACTATGCTAGTAATTGATGCCAAAAACTACCAAGCAAATGTAAAACTACTAGTGAAAAGATAAGGATTTACCTCACACTAGCCACGCACTGCCCACAAGTTCACTATGGCTACTAGTCACACTTGGCTGGTGGCTACTTACGTTGACCACTTGACTAATTGAAGTTAAGCTACTGCTCTGGTGTACTATGCCAACTCTCAGTGGCAACAATTATTGAGGACAAACTTCTTAGGCTGGTCTTAACTTAATCGAGCCCAAATGTGACACTAGTCCGATGACCACTCGGGCCATTGGTAATAGTTACTAGGTGCAACGTAAGAGCCATGCACTTTTTGCACCCTAGGCTTAAGCCCATCTCCTACATGATCCATTCTTGTTCTTTTTCCCCTAGTCAACTTTTGCCCTGTGGGCATGTCACTCATGCTCCTACTAGGTTGGATGAACCAACCTTTACCTTGCTGTCTTATGTCTTCGAATCGTCAATCTCTCTTTCTAAAGCCAATGCCTTTTTGAACCACTTGGCAATAGCTCCGAATGCTCACCATCACCATATACCTCTACAGCATAAGCTTAACGCCATGGAAGAACTTTTTAGCCTTTAGCTCATCATTTTCGGCCATGTATCGAGCATACTGGATGAGTGAATTGCAACGTTGCTTATACTTCCTTATAGTCATCTCCTCTTAGCCTCATTAGTGTACTATTGTTGTAACTTCCTCCCAAAGTTTGACCACTTGAGGACTTTTCTCTTATACTCTAGTAGGTTCCCATTACTCTCCTTCAACAAATCCAACACATCATCCCACCATAAGCTAGCCTTCCCTCCCTCCCAAAAAGAAAGGTACTAAGGCCATTCTTTACTCAAGCTCGTAGCCTCTACAAACAAAAATCCGATTCATTCTGTTCAGCCCATCCTTTACCTTGTCGGGGTCGCCTATCCCATCAAAATTTAGCAGGCCAACTGGCTTGAACTTCTTAAGAAATATCATCTGATGTGGCATTTCTCCCCTTATTGGAGCCTTCATACCTTCTTGCTCCTCCTCATGCTCAAAGGCATGCTCCTGCCTTTTACAGGCCCTAGGCGCTTGTCGACGGTAGGCATGCCTCTTGTGAGCTTGGGATGGGTAACTCCCTTGGTCATCATCCTCTAAAGTGGATCCTTCATTTTCTTAGTCCTAAAACAACTCTCTCGTAATGGTGGTGATGCCTTGTCATACCTGCACCATAGTCTAAGTCATCCCCAGAAGCACCCAAGATATCTCATCCAACCTTAAAACAACTGGATCACTAGAACCCTCATCGGGGCCCTTAGCTTTTTTTTAGTAGCCTAACCCATCCACATTGGTAGGTTTAACCTTTGGAGCTTTAGGTGTAATCATCTTAGTTTGATGGTACTCCTCACCTTGGAGCTCCCAATCCTACGAATCATGTAGCCTACCACGTGTTCGAGGTTAAGAAACAATAGGATGGTGGCCATATCCTAACTACCTACTCCTAGGTGTTTCTTCTACCTTAGAGCAAGCAAAGTTACCTACCCTGATGTTGCCATACTAGACCGCTAGGATCCATTGCCAGACCTCTAGCATCCAAACTGCAGCCGCCCAAGTTTCACTATTGCAACATGTAACCAAAGCTAGACGATAACTTATAGATGTTGGTTAGTACTAACTACCCGAGCACGTGGATCATAACCTAGACCTTAGTTCCTAGCTTCCAATGCCTATGAACCAGGCTCTAATACCAACTAACAAGGCCCTGCATGGCCATGCCTAGGAAACCTATGAGAATAAGTCTCATGCTGGTTGTGATTAGCTAGTTAATTATGTGCACCCTTGTTAAAACTTCATGCCACTAGTTCTTTAAGCTAGAAATGCAATCATACATGCAAGGGTTGCTTTGACTTGGAAAGTAGAAAACCATAAAATATTTATATAGCCTAGGCATTTTCCATAAAATTGATGTTCAAAGAGTCAAAGCATACAAAACCATAATAGTGTCCTCATAATAATCCTACACATAATTAATCGCTTGTGGGCATCCAAAATAAAGAAGACTATGCCCTACACCCAAAGGCAACCCTAGAGTCCATAACTCTATTCATACACATTGGAGGCTACTATCATACAACATATATACACCGAACTAGTGTCACTGAGATCCAATCAACTAGCTTCCATCTTACATGAGAAATCCTGGTGGCAAGCCTCAATAATCCTCCACATGCTTACTAGTCTCTATGGCGAAGAAAACTTTAGTTAGTACAATAACAACTTAACTACTAAGTAGCCATATAACTAGAATCTCAAGGATTCACAAAGTAATGTACCTATGACGGAAACCATCATGATAATCCTTCACGACTGTCGGGCCTATTAACCTCCCTATTTGCACAACATTAACTAAAGGAGTGAGAATCTTATGATTCTTAGTAAGGGTGTTAATGTTGTGCCCAAAAGCCAATCATGAGATGATTGTGTTTTGCACATTGAGTCATGCTATTTTATTGAAGCATTATTCCAGTAATTGTGTTTTTTTGTTTTGTTTCTATGTGGCATAATCAAACATAATTATAGCCCTAGAATAATAGTATTCTTAAACATCCCTGGTCTAGTATTATTATGGAGTGGGTTGCAATAATACATAAAGACTAGCATGTGTGGAGGCTAATATGAGATATGTAGTCTATATATGGGCACAAGTTGGAGAAATGTGTATTGGACCGACTTACAATGACAACACGACATGGATTGTTGTATGAGTGTCATAAGTGATTCTCATAGTGATCATGATATATGTAGTCCGTTGACCTAAGGTCACCAAGGTTCCCTATAAGTGAGTCACATACTTTGATGCTTCCCTTTGTTGGTCATAATCGAGTGAACATAAAGGTGGTCATTAGATATATCACATATCATGAGGAGGGTTTTGTATGATCAAGATGGGACTTGTCCCTCTTATGTAATGAGAATGATATCTTCAGGCCCTTTGATTGAGTGAGACTTGAGGAAATGCATGGCCATGCTCGAATGAGTTGACATGGCATATCAATGTCATCATTTTTAGTTAGTTTACTTGGCAGTCAAGAAACCTTAGATTGGGCTATACGAGACTAACACATTCCATGTCTTGTGGTCAGTCTTGATATCTTGGACAAAAGGGCAATGACATATACGAATAATAATCATAAAGGTTTAGTTGAATCATCGACTATCTTGTCACTTGGGTAACAATGATGTTTTGCTAGACACCACTCATTGTTTATGATCATAAATGTGATTTATGATCATTTCAAATGTGAGAGGAGCCTATTGGGTTGTACACTTAGAGACAATTGGATTATTTAAGTGCATGAGGCAAACTGTTTGGTTTTCGTTTCATGATAATTTTGGATTAATAATTGGCCAAAAAGTTGAGCAATTATGATGCCTGAAATTAGATATAATTGGGTTAGGGTTTTGAAACCTATTAGGCTTAAGAGTTAACCCTCACTATATATACATCATATAGTAAGGATTTTCTTGCCTTAGCCTCCATAAGGATGAAATCAAAGGGTTTTGAAAGGTTCCAGCTGCATTCTCCTCTTGCCTTTCCTTGGAGTACACAAGCTAGCATTACGGGCATAAGAGGAACGCACTTGTCCGAATGTGGTGGAGGCATGGTGATCTAAGTGGTTCGTGTAGAGATTGTAGAAAGCTTGAACATGTCAACTATTCAAGTTTCTATTCAAGTTTGTGATTCAACTCAACAGTTGGGTGAAAGATCTCAGCCAAATGGGTATAAAAAATTTTGAACACCCGTTTTACTCTGTTTCACTTGGATCTTGGAGGCTTTCAGTTAGTTTCAGCTATGCTTGTTTGGATCTTAAAACCCTATAAAGGGATCTTCAACCTACAAGAAAACACTAAAGATAACACATATATATGTTTATGTAATCTATTGTGAGGTCATACAGTGTAAGGCTAAACCTATATGCATAGTGTTTCAGTCCCTTGGGACTTATCCGCTACCTAGTCCTTAACTACAATGTGGAGCCTTGTCTACTAGTAAGCATTGCTTACTAGCCTAACTAGTGAAGTTCATCACTAGTTGAACCTCCCTTATGTTGTATAGGTGAACATGGTGGATGCAACTTGCTTGATTTTCAAGGAACTTACTAGGTGTACTAAGCCTCCATATAGTGCCTTAAGCTATTAAGCTTGCCTAGGTCACTTGTGTAGTAAGCATCCACCTTAAAACCCTACCAAGAAAGCACTAAGCCTTCACTTGTGCCTTAAGTAAACTTGCCTAGGCTACATGTGCACTAAACCTTCACTCATAGTGCTTACCTATCCACCATTACTTGGTTCACTACTAAATTAATGTCTAATTAACCATGGAGATGATTCACAAGCTTAATTAAGGTCCCCTGAGGTCCCCTAAGGCCTTAGGAATACCGATGCAATCAATCTAGGTTTTTAGGCCGTTATGCGTACACATTAGCCACATGGTGCGTTCGTATCTCAGTTAGCTTCTTAATTGTAGACTTTGTGCAAACGCACCATGAGTTGGTGCGTTTACATCACCTGGGAAAGCTCTATGTTGTTCTTCATTTTGCCTTTGCTCAAGGGGTGTTTTCCTTTGCTCAATTCAAGGAATGACTTACCAAATCAACCTCCATGGCCAACATATAAGTTCTATACATCAATTTAGCAAGCAAAACAACTAATCCCTTACCTTAATTTCAAGTCACAAGCAAAGATCAAGCAATTAGGTTTTTCCTAGGTTTCAAGATAGTCCAAAGCAAATGGCACTAAATTAACATAGTCAAAGTAAAACCCATGCCTTAAAACACCAAAGAAACAAGAAATCACTAGGGAAATCATGTTACCTTATGAGCAAACCCATCCTTAGTTGGAAAAATGTGAAAAACACTTCCAAGACCAACAAACAAGCTTGAAATTAGACACCCAAAGCTTGTATGCCCTTAAAGCCTTCAAAATCCACCAATATCTCTTGATTTTGTGCAAGAATTGAAGGTGAAGTGACGTGGGCAAGAGGGAGATCAGGTTTTGGAAGGGAAATAAGCAATAGTAGCAGCCACTCCACCTTTACCAAGTTTTAAAGCTTTTGTTTTAAAAGCCCCTCAAGCTTTCTTAAGTTTGCCAAAAGAACCCATTCCCAAAATAATCACCTTTGGTCAAATCTTTAACATTTAATGAAATTTTTTGGTTTTAAGGTTAGGTTTTAAAACATGATTTTTGACTCCTGGGACTTGGTCCGACACCTCAAGATGCAAAATTACCATTTTTCCCCTATACCTTTTTTGATGACATAATCTCCTTGGAACCTAGCAAACCTTAACCTACTTACTTAACCTTACCAAATGAACTTAAAAAATATGGTATTGAACTAGGGATTTATTAATTTATAATCCTTAAATGAGCTTCCCGCTATGAGGGTTATAACACTAGTAAACAATGTGGATGTGCCAAATCACTTTATACTTAAATAAACATGTGAACTCATAGGCAAGTGCACCTATCATCAAAGTATAATAGTGGTGAATTCCAAGTTCATTTTTCCCTAGGAACGGAGGTTGTCTACTGTGTTCAATATCTCTCTATTATCTAACCATTAATTAAGAAGATTTGTTAACTAACTACTATGAATTAACTAAACTAAACTAATGCGGTGACTAAACTATTAACTATTACAGAGAGCCGAGAAAAATAAAAACAATCAACAATTAGAAATCTTATACTTAGAATTGAATCCCCTTAGAACTTCCTTTGTGTTGCTTTTACTTCGGGTTTAATAGGATTGCGATTAACTTGGATAGTGGAGTACTGCTTAATGTAGATTGGCTTCCTATTGTTTTTGTTACACTAACCCTATTCTTAAGTCACCAATAGGGTGTCTAGGCCTACCAAGCTTCCTAAGAATGCAATATAAGTCCTATGACCCACTACTAGGTCTCACCCTAGTCCGGAGATATTATACCGCACTTATTACACTTGGTTACGATAATATCCCTTTTATCCAATGATGATATACAATGAATATACTTGATACTACCTGACACATGTTCATCTTCCCATATTGAATTAATAGGCTAGCTATTAATCAATGCAAAAAAGCACTTTGGATAAAATTGCAAGAAAACCTATAATCATATTAAACAAAAAATAATCACAATCACAAAATCGTAATAAGGTTTATCTACTCTAAGCATAAGTAGGAAAAGTTTAGCTAATAGTACTATAACATAAACACCAAAGAATCAAAAGAAAACTAAGAAAAGAATAATCCATGACTGAATTTCTTCTTTTCCAAGAAATCTTTGATTTGGTGCTTATAAAACGGTGTTTACCATCAGAATTGCTTACGGCAGGCTTCCTCCATGAAAAACTCTCTTTTTCTTTGTCTATTTTTGCCTCATTTGGCTTTCCTAGGCATCCCTTGGCCACCTCTAGGCACCCTCCTTCTTGTTTTCCTTGAAACCTTTAAAAATAGCTTCAAAAAGCCTAATAGCATGGAAACACGGGCTGTAACATAGGCGTGCTTGGGAAAATATGGTATCTAACATGGGCATGTAATAGACCATGTTGTAAAAATCACAAACTTTAATGAAATAGTTAGGAAGATAGGTGTGTAGATGAACACAAGTGGCGCATGTAACGGGCATGTACAAGGTCATGTAAGCTCTAAAACTTCTTTAAAACTTGCAATTCAACTCCAAAACTTCGCCAAAATCCTTCCTAATTTAAACGAAGCTGAAATATGACCTAAAAACAAAAATATGAACCAATTAAGTGCCATATAGTAGCAAAAACACATAAAAGACAAAGCAAATACAAGGGAAAAACCTATAGAAAACATATCTAAATATGAACATATTTTATTTTTCCCCCCATACTTGAGCTTTTTCTTGCGCTCAAGCAAAAACCAAGAGAAAAATCTAAATAATTTCTTAAAACCTTAAAAAGAATTGAAACATAGGATTATTTCCTTGAGCAAAGAGATATAGAGAGAATTGAGACTCTAATTATCTCGAGAAATTAATGAGACTACCAAGCATGCAACTCCTTCTATCTAGCACTTTTAAAACAAAATAATTTTAATGGTAACAATTTATTCTCAAGCCAGTAGCCGATATATCTCGAAACTGAAGGATATCATCAAATTTTCATGCAAAGTCAAAAGCACAAATCACATTAAGCTAGATCTGACTTTGCACAACCATTTAAACCATAAACTAGGTATTGGGAAATTAATTGAATTTTCAATGTCTTTTTCCTACTTTTTTTTTCTTCTCATACAATTCTTGCCATGTTTCAAAAACTTTTGTGGCAATTGTACACTATAGGAGCTTTATCTATACCCAAGCTAATTTGCAACACAAACCAACAAGATCTTTTGATCATACTAATGCATTTAGTATTTTTCTGAGTTGTGATCGACTCTTGCCTTATGAGAAGACCCCAACCTACTTCAACACTAAAAACAGTGATGTAATATACTTATACTTCACATCACTTTATCAACTATCAATGACAAATCCATCAACCAAACTTTCCACAAACTAACTTAGAAACTCAAAACTTAGCATGCTTTGAACAGAGTACTAAACATAAAAACTTGATGTAAAAATAGCTTGTCAAAACCATCTTCCACTAGCTTGTGAATTAATAAAAAAACACTTAAAAAAATAGATTAAGTACTAAAGTGAAAGATTAGGAATTACTTACTTGGTCTTCATGTTAAGAGCTTAAGATATTAAATTAGCAATCATTCTCTAATAAGCACATGCTCAATAAAAAGATTTAAAAACAAATAAGGTCCAAAAAATTTAAAAATTTTCAGACAAATCACCAAATTGATAAATTCAAGAATAATCATAATAAATTAGGGATAAAAAATAAAATCCACTCTCCCACACTTAAATTTTACATTTCTTTCAATGTACTAGCATAGGAAAATAAAGTAAAAAAGGAAGGGGTGATAGAAACTAATACTGCGCTTGAAAAGAAAAATGAATTGTTTGTCTCGCAAGTTGGCATTCCAAAAAGTAGTATCATAAAAGGGTGTTGAATGAGGCTTCCAATCAAAAATTTGAAGGCTTTCAAAGAAAATAGAAAAAGATGATCTACCATAAAAAAAAGCAAAAGAGACATACGCAGATATAAAAACTAAATGAAAATATGAAACAAAATTAAGAGCGATCGATGCACCAATATCAAAATATAAATAACGAAAGCATAAATGAAAATGGAAAATATGAATAGCAACAATATCCATTATAGCATAACCTTAAAATATAAATCAATGAATGTCCTAGATTGCAAAGGATCAAGCATCTTCAAGAGGTGGAATGTCAATAAAAGAGCTCATAGTCATCATCATCGGTATAGGCTTAGTGGTATTCTCAGTAAACCCAGCCTTAGTAGTTGGCTCCTTAACCATAGTCTTAGTCCTAGCTCTCTAACCTCCTTGGCAGTAGCAGTCTCGACAGCTTTCTCCTTAACAATAGTCTCTGCAATGACCTCTTGTCCAGCTATCTCTCCTCCAACAGCTACTTTAGTCAACATTCCATTAGTGGTGGCCTCATCTCTCACCTCAGCGACTCACTAGGCCTCATCAACACCATCTTGGTCCTCCATACTCTTGACCGAACCTAATTAAGCTAACGTCTCCCAATTAAACAACTTGTTAGCCTTGAACGGCTTCTCCTCCATATCAAATCTCTCCCACTATGAATCCTTCTTGAAGTCGAGAAGAGGATTCATCTTCTTCGGCTTCTTCACTAGCCTCTTGGTGCAGACCGGCAACTTCTCCTAATGTTTCACCAAGTTGAAAAATGTAGAAGATTTTTTCCTAGTGCAGCAAATAATCTCAACTACAATATATTCAACAATAATTCCCAAACACATGAGCTCTAATTAAAAATCAATCAAAATTCTCTCAAACAACATAATCCAATTTTTAGCTAAAGGCATTAAGTTGATTAGGCTTAATGTCCTAAGCTAAAAGGATAGAAGGTATGAGAAATTGAATCAACATGAAGCATGATTACACTATTTCTTGATTCATAAGAAACCTATATTTGACCACACCACAAGACTACCAATTCCTACATTTTATGAAATTTCAAGACAAATTAAATAATCAAGGCATTCTTCATAAATCAAAACCCAAAAAAAAAAATCAATTTAGGCCATAAAATCCATTAAATCAAGCATACATAACATAAATTCCATCAATAACCAATTCCAACTATCCCTTTTCCAACAAAACAACAAAAAAGCCAATAGTTGCATAACATGATATCAACTTAAGACAAACATGAATAGGCATGAAAAATCAACCAACTAACTCATATATGACTATATGACCTACCCATAGCAAGAAATCAAGCTAATCTTCCATAAAATTCAAATAAAGTTAAAGGGATAAAGTTACCTCGAGAGAGAGAATATCAAATATGTTAGTGTTGTGCCCAATAGCCAATCATGAAATGATTGTAATTTACACATTCAGTCATGATATTTTATTGATGTATTATTTCAGTAATTGTGTTTGTTGTTTTGTTTCTGTGTGATATAATCAGATTTAATTGTAACCCTAAAATAATACCATTCTTAAATGTCCCTGGTCTAGTATTATTTTAGAGTGGATTGTAATAATATGTAAAGACTAGCATGTGTGGAGACTAGTATAGGATATGTAGTCTACAAATGGGTACAAGTTGGAGAACTTATGTACTGGACCAACCCACCATGAGAACGCTACATAAATCATTATATAAGTGTCATAACTGATTCTCATAGTGATCATGGTATATGTAGTCCTTTGACCTAAGGTCATCAAGGTTCCCTACATGTGAGTCACATACTTTGATACGTCCCTTTGTTGCTCATAACTAAGTGAACATGAAGGTGGTCATCGGGTATGTCACATATCACGCGGAGGCTTTTTTCTAATTAAGATGGGATTTATCCTTTCTATGTAACAAGAGTGATATATTTGGGCCCATTGATTGAGTAAGACTGAGAAAATACATGGCAATGTTTGGATGAGTTAATATGGGATATCAATGTCATCAGTTTTATTCAATCTACTCCGTAATCAAGAAACATTAGATTGGGCTGTATGAGAGTGACATATTCTATATCTTGTGCTCAGTCTTGATATATTAGACAATGGGACAATGACATATACAAATAATGATTATAGAGGTTTAGCCAAATCATTCTATCTTGTCACTTGGGCAATGATGTGTTGCTAGACACCGCTCATTGTTTATGATCATAAATGTGATTTATGATCATTGCCAATATGATAGGAGCCTATTGGGTTACACACTTAGGTCCAATTAGATTATTTGAGTGCATGTTGCCAAATTGTTTGGTTTTGGTTTGATGACAATTTTGGATTAAGAATTGGCCCAAAGGTTGAGCCATTTTGAAGCCCAAAATTAGACCTAATTGGATTAGGATTCTGAAAGCTATTAGGCCTGAAAGTTAAGCCTCATTATATATACATCATATAGTAAGGCATTTCTAGCCCTAGCCTTCCTAAGGACAAAATCATAAAGGTTCTAAAAGGTTCCAGCTGCACTATCTTCTTGCCTTTCCTTGTAGGATGCAAGCTAGCACTATGGTCATAAGAGGAACGCACTTGCCGGAATGTTATAGAGGCATGGCAATTCAAGTGGTTCATGTGGATATCGTAGAGAGGTTGAACATGTTAATTGTTCAAGTTTATGATTTGACTCAACAGTTGGGTGAAATATTTTAGCTGACTAGGTATAAAAATTTTGAACATTTGATTTACTCCTTTTCACTTGGATCTTAGAGGGTTTTGGTTAGTTTCAGCTACACTTGTTTGGCTCCCAAAACATTACAGTGGTATAAGAGCAACTGGTGAGACCCTAAATCAGGATTGTGTGTTGAATTGCATGATCTATTGTTTGTTCTATTGTTTTCGATCATGATTAATTGGATTGATTCATGATGCATGAACCAGAACTCGTAACATATACGAGATATATGAAGAAACGACACAAACATGTTAATGAGATTAACCCTAGATTGATGGATATGAGATATCTTTCTAAATTAGGATTGTTGCAATAGTTACTACAACCCTGGTAGATGTCAGCCATATGTTGTTCGGGCACCCTAGGTAGGGTACTTTTGGCTGCTCGGACAAGGGTGATCTCGGGTGCTTTGCTGGTCAGAATAGGTGATCCCAGGCAACATAATCATAACAGAATTTTTTTCTTCTGGGGGCACTGCCCCTTTTCAACCCCATGCAAGGGCTACTCCCCTTGACCCCACTAGCTAACCAGCTAGCAGAATCGCCGTTTTGGTCCCCAAAGCACCACATTAATAAACTGGTTGACAAACCCACTTTAATTGGCATGCATTTTCTTATAGAATGAGATTTGACATAATATGCTTGTTGTTAGTTGAAGCATGGTGCATGGTTATAGCCCTGATTGGTTGTAGTTGTAAATACGGCCTGAGTTTCATGCCTTTTCTTTACTACTCTCTTTGTACATTCTCTTCTCACCTTACTCCCCTCAAATATAACTTGAAGTTTCTATCATCATTGTAATTGTACCCTTTGGGATCATCCATGATGATGTGTCCAATGAGGTGACTACAAGGAGGCAACCAAGCAAGGAGGATAAGGAACTTGTGAAGACATTTTTTTGTTCTTAGGCTTTTATGATATTTTCATTGGCTTGAGAATATTGCATAGTTTGGGCTATAACCATGTTATTTTGTTGTTAGCATGAGATGCATGTTTTATATTTGTATGTGATGCATGTATAAGACGATCGAAGATAATAATTGGTGAGATCAGAGGAAAATCTTTCAAACAAAATATTAAGTCATTAAAAGTGATGCCTTTAAAATGTTGGCACTTTTCAAGACTTTGATCAACATTGGGTGGGTTTGCCAAAGCAAAATACCTATGTTCATCTTGGTAAGATGAGATGGGATAAAAGTGATATCCAAATTGCTAACTTTGGGGCTGACTTAACTAAGTCATCCCAATAGTGTTGGGGACTTAGAGGCATAGAGTTGGACTTAAGTTCATGAGATGAGCTTGGACAAATGTTGTTCACTCTATCCAAGAGTTGCATTAGATTCAATTGGCAAAGAGTTGCATACCTAAATAGCGATGACTTGAGAGAAAAGCCAAAGCTGACTCAAGTTATGGTGAAATATGGATCTTGATCCACCAGAATATTTTAACACTGAGGTGTTCCAAAATAATATTGAGGGTTATTATTTTGAGTAAAATAGTGGGAACATCATTTAATAATAGTTCTTATTAAATGAATTAAAATACATGATTCTTACATTGCATATTTACTGTTGTAGATTACCATGGCACAAAACACATCAACACTTTCATTGCAAACGATCCTTAAGAAGAAAAAGCTAAATGGGACCAATTTTCTCAAATGGTACCAAAATTTGAGGATAGTCCTCAAGTAAGAAAGAAAGGTTTATGTCCTAGAGTAACCCATTCCGAATGAGCCTGCTGCCAATGCGCCTAAAATTGAAAGGGATGCTTATAAGAAGCATTTTGATGATGCTTTAGATGTTGCTTGTCTTATGCTAATTACCATAAAATCTAAGCTTTAGAAGCAACATGAGAACATGGGGGCATTCGATATGATAGAACATCTCAAAATACTCTTTTAAGAGCAAACTTGACATAAGAGGTTTGAGACCTCTAAAGCATTGTTTCAGCGCAAAATGTCTGAAGGAAGTTTCATGGGTCCTTATGTGCTCAAGATGATTGGGTGCATTGAGAATCTTGAGAGTTTGAGATTTGTTCTTCAGAAAGAATTGGCTATTGATGTAGTCCTGCAATCATTGCCAGAAAGCTACAGTTAGTTTTTCATGAACTACAACATGAACAATCTTGACAAGTCCCTCATTGAATTGCTCAACATGTTTAGAATTACTAAGCAAAACCTTAGCAAGGCTAATCCTGTTATGATGGTTCACAGGGGCAAAGGAAAGGGACTTATGTTCTCACTTTGCCTAGTGGATTGGTTTTAGAATTGGACAATTACTATTATGTGCCCACTGTTAGCCAAAATTTGATTTTTGTTTCTTGCTTGGACAAGAAAGGTTTTTCATTTATAATAAAGGACAAGTAATGTTCCATTTATTTGAATGAAATCTTTTATAGTAGTGCTCGGCTCAGTAATGGTTTGTATGTTCTAGAACTTGAAAATGCAATCTATAATGTGAATACCAAAAAGGTCAGGTTGAATGATTTGAACCTGACCTATCTCTGGCATTGTTGTTTGGGCCATATAAAAGAGACCTTCATATCTAGGCTAAAAAAGGATGGGTTCTTAGACTCATTTGTTTTTCAATCATATTAGACATGTAAGCCATGTTTATTGGGCAAGATGGCCAAAACTCCATTCACTGGGCAAAGTGAAAGAGACAATGACTTAGTAGGACTCATACATAGTGATGTATGTAGGCCTATGTCTACATATGCTAGAGGAGGCTACCAATACTTCATTACTTTTATTGATAACTTAAGTAGATATGACTATGTGTATCTTATGAAACACAAGTCAGAATCCTTTGAAAAGTTCAAAGAATTCAAGAATGAAGTACAAAATCAACTCAAGAAGAGTGTCAAAGTGCTTCAATTAGATCAGGGTGGAGAATACTTAGATCAAGAATCCCTTGACTATCTAAAGGCATGTGGTATAGTATCACAACTCACTCTACCTCGTATACCTCAACGGAATGGTGTATCTGAAAGTTGAAATCGAACTCTGATAGACATGGTTTGATCTATGATGAGTCAAGCTGACCTTTCAAACTCCTTTTGGGGACATGCTCTAAAGACAACCATTTCTACATTAAATTGAGTTCCATCTAAATTGGTTCAAAAGATTACATATGAGATATAGAGTAGGAGGTCTCTCAGTCTATCTTTTATGAAGATTTGGGGCTATGAGGCTTATGTGAAATGTCAATCCTTTGACAAGTTAAGGCCTAAATCTTATAAATGTCTCTTTGTTGGGTATCCTAAAGAAACAAAGGGTTACTATTCCTACAATCCATTTGAGCAGAAAGTATTTGTTACTCTAACTGGTGTCTTTCTAGAGAAAGAGTTTATCTCAAAAGGAACCAGTGAGAGGAAAATAAAGCTTGAAGAAATTTGAGAACAACAAAGGGACATTGAACTTGAAATGGAACTTGAATAAACACTATAAGATGTTGTGGTTTAAAAGTTTATTTCTGTAGCATAGAGCCCATGTAGGTTTGGTAGGATTCAACGTGAGCCCTAGAGATATGGATTTCTCATTACTCACAGTGGTGATGTGATGCTCATGGATAAGGATGAGCCCACAACCTAACAACAAGCTATGTCGAGACCAAATTCTAAAAAATGGCTAAAGGCCACGAAGTCCGAGATGGAATCCATATATGAAAACTAAGTATGGACTTTGGTTGATCAACCCGAAGGGGTAAAACTCATGAGGTGCAAATGGATTTTCAAGATGAAAACTGACATTGATGGTAATGTGATTACCTTTAAAGGATGATTGGTTGCAAAAGATTTTAAGCAAATTCATGGTATTGACTATGATGAGACTTTTTCACTAGTTGCCTTGCCTAAATCCATCTGAATTTTATTGGCTATTGCTGGACACTATGATTTTAAGATATGGCAAAGTCAAAACCACCTTCCTAATGGAAAGTTGATTGAGGATGTGTTCATGACACAACTTGAGGGTTTTGTCACTCTAGAGAATGCCAATAAAGTGTGCAAGTTGCAAAGGTCCATTTATGGATTGAAGCAAGCTTTTCAGAGCTGAAATCTTCATTTTAATGAAGCAACAAAAGAGTTTGGTTTCATAAAAAATGAAGATGAATCTTGTGTCTACAGGAAGGTTAGTGGGATTGCTATTGTCTTCTTGGTCATACTATTCATCAAGAATGACATTCCCGAGCTACAGTTTGTGAAGACTTGGCTGGGGAAATGTTTCTCTATAAAGGACTTGGTTAAAGCAGCCTATGTGTTAGGCATTAGGATCCATAAAGATAGATCTAGAAAGCTGCTCGGTCTAAGTCAAAGTACATGCATTGACAAGGTGCTAAAGAGGTTTAGCATGCAAGACTCCAAGAAAGGGTGCCCATGTCGCATGGTATAACTTTCTCAAGATCTCAAAGTACTAGTACACCTGAGGAGAGAGAATGCATGAGTAAGATACCATTTTCCTTGACAATTAGATCTATCATGTATGCCATGATATGTACTCATCTTGATGCCTCGTATATGTTGAGCATGAAGAGCAAGTACCAATCAAACCCTAGTGAGAGTCACTGGACAATTATTAAGAATATCTTCAAGTACTTAAGAAGGACTAAGGATTCATTCTTGGTCTATGATGGTGAAGATGAGGTCGTTGTAAGGGGTTACACCGATGCCAGCTTCCAATCTGATAAGGATAATTTCATATCACAATCTAGCTATGTGTTTTGCATTGGTGGTGGTGTTGTGAGCTCGAAAAGTTCAAAGTAAGAGATAGTAGTAGACTCTACAACAGAATCTGCATACATTGCTGCCTTTGCCGCTACGAAGGATGCGATTTGGATCAAGAAGTTCATCATAGAACTTGGAGTAGTTCCAAGTATTGTTGACCTAATAAAGCTCTATTGTGACAACAATAGAGCAATTACATAAGCTAAGGAACCTCAATCTTACCAATGATCCAAACACATGCTCTGAGGCTATCATCTCATTAGGGATATCATCAAAAAGGGTAATGTAAGGATATGCAAGACCTTGACAAACAACAACATTGCTGATCCACTGACGAAACCCCTCACACAGCAGAAGCATAATAGTCATGCTAGATCAATTGGTATTAGATACATGGATGATTAGCTTCAGTGCAAGTGGGAGATTGTTAGCGTAATGCCCAAAAGCTAATCATGAGATGATTGTATTTTGCACATTGAGTCAGGATATTTTATTGAGTTATTATTCCAGTAATTGTGTTTGTTGTTTTGTTTCTGTGTGACATAATCATACATAATTATAACCTTAGAATAATAGTATTCTTAAACATCCTTGGTCTTGTATTATCGTGGAGTGAGTTGCAATAATACATAAAGACTAGCATGTGTTGAGATTAATATGAGATATGTAGTCTACATATGGGCACAAGTTGGAGAACTTGTGTACTAGATCGAGCTACCTGAGAATGCTACATGGATCGTTATATGAGTGTCGTAATCGATTCTCATAGTGATCATCGTATTTGTTGTCCTTTGACCTAAGGTCATCTAGGTTCCTTACATGTGAGTCACATACTTTGATATTTCCCTTTGTTGCTCATAATTGAGCGAACATGAATGTGGTCATTGGATTTTTCACATATAATGCGAAGGGTTTTATATGATCAAGATAGGATTTGTCCCTCCTATGTAATGGTAGCGATATTTTTGGGCCCCTTGATTGAGTAAGACTGAGGAAATGCATGGACATGCTTGGATGATTGATATGGGATATCAATTTCATCAGTTTTAGTCAGTCTACTTAGTAATCAAGAAACCTTAGATTGGGCTATACAAGAGTGACACATTCCATGTCTCATGCTCGGTTTTGAAATCTTGGACAACGGGACAACAACATATACGAATAATGATCATAGAGATTTAGTCGAATCATCGGCTATCTTGTCACTTGGGTAGCAATGATGTGTTGCTAGGCACCACTCATTGTTTATGATCATAAATGTGATTTATGATCATTGCCAATGTGATAAGAGCTTATTGGGTCACACACTTAGAGCCAATTGGATTATTTGAGTGCATGGGGCCAAATTGTTTGGTTTTGGTTTCATGATAGTTTTGGATTAATAATTGGCCCAAAGGTTGGGCCATTGTGAAGCCCAAAATTAAGCCTAATTGGATTAGGGTTTTGAAACTTATTAGGCTTGGGAGTTAAGCCTCACCATATATACATCATATAGTAAGGATTTTCTACCCCTAGCCTCCTTAAGGATGAAATTAGAAGGGTTCTGAAAGGTTCCAGCCACACATTGCTCTTGCCTTTGCTTGGAGGACACAAGCAAGCATTATAAGTGCAAAGGAACGCACTTGCTGAAACATGGTGGAGGAATTCTCTATAAGAAAAGAATAAGAAATAAGTACACTAAAAATAAGCTAAAAATTCAAAGGAAAATAATTTAATGAAAAAAATGGCTAAATTAATAAAGAACAGCCTTTCAGGTAGCAATCTCAATAAATGTTCCCTGGCAATGGTGCCAAAAACTTGGTGTATTCGTAGTTCACAACAA
Source organism: Aquilaria yunnanensis (assembly GCA_039654915.1). Lineage (NCBI taxonomy): Eukaryota > Viridiplantae > Streptophyta > Magnoliopsida > Malvales > Thymelaeaceae > Aquilaria > Aquilaria yunnanensis. The sequence goes on from CM077597.1 coordinate 54,039,707, forward strand.
ACCTTTTCCACTACACTAGTAAATAATGTGGTTGTGTCAAATTTCTCTATTCTCAAATAAACATGTGAACTCATAGGCAAGTGCATCATCATTAGGGTATAGCAGTTGCAAGTGCCAAGATCATTTTTCCCTACAAACAGAGGTTGTCTATCATACTCAATATCTTTTTATTATCTAACCATCAATTAAGAGGATTTGTTAACTAACTACCATAAATTAACTAAACTAAACTAATGTAGTGAATTAAACTATTAACTATTGACAGGCTGTGGAGAACAATCAAAACAATCAGCAATTATAAACCTCACACTTAGAATTAAATCCCCCTAGAACATCCTTCATGTTGCTTTTACTTTGGTTTAATAGGATTGTGATTTGACTTGGGCCGTGGAGTATTACCTAATGTAGATTAGCTGCCTATTATTCACATTACACTAACCCTATTCTTAAGTCACTGATAGGGTGTCTAGGCCTACCACGCTTCCTAAGAACACATGATAAGTCCTACGACCCATTGCTAGGTTTCACCCTAGTCCAAAGGTATTATATTTCACCTATTGGTCTCAGTTATGATAATATCCTTTTTACCCAATGACGATCCACAACAAACATACCAAATACTACCTGATGCATGTTCATCATCCCATATTGAATTAATTAGTAAGCTATTATTAATCTACACAACATGTTGGATAAATTGCTAGAAAAACACATAATCATATTAAACAAAAAATTATCACAATCACAAAATCATCCTAGGGTTCATGTACTTTCAGCATGAGTAGGAAAAGTTTAGGTCATGGTGCTATAAAATAAATACCAAAGAATTAAAAGAAAACTAAGAAGAGAATGATCTATGGCTGAACTTCTACTTTTCCAAATAATCTTTGATCTGGTGCTCAAAAAATAATGTCGATCATCAGAATTGTCTCAACAGTCTTCCTCCATGAAAGACTCTCTTTTTTTTCTATCTATTTTCACCTTCTTTGGCCTTCCCAGGCAGCCCTTGGCCACTTTTGGGTACCCTCTTGCTTGTTCTCCTTGAAACCCTTAAAAATAGCTTGAGAAACCTTAATAGCATGTAAACACGGGTTGTAACATGGGCATATTTAGGTAAACAAAATATCTAACATGGGCATGCAATAGGTGGTGTTTATTAACATGGTTAGAAACATGGGCGTGTAGATGAACATGGGGGTGTCTAAAGGCGTGTAAGGCCCTACAAGGGTGTGTAAGCTTTACAATTTCACCAAAAGCCTTCCTAATTTAAATGAAGATGAAATATGACCTGAAAAGAAAACATAAGCACCATATCCTAGCAAAAAAATGTCAAATGACAAGCAAATACAAAATAAAAAACCTAAAGAAAATGTAACTAAATATGAGCGTCAGGCATTGACTTTATTTATGCGACGTTCTTGATGGACATCATTGTCAGGAAGAGGAAATTTGAAGATTAAGAGATTGTCAAGCTTAGTGAAGAATGGAGGGTGGTCATTTGAAGGAAGCTCCCTGAAAAGCTCAAAGATCCGAGGAGTTTTGAAATGCCTTGTTCTATTGGTTCTCCTTGTCATAACATCGCATTGTGTGACCTTAGTGCTAATGGTGTTTTTGTAGTTCACACAAACCTTTCCCACTACATTAATAATTAATGTGAATGTGTTAAATATCTCTATACTCATAAATATGTGAACTCACAAGCAAGTGCGCCTATCATCAAAGTATAGCAGTGGTAAGTACCAAGATACAGCAGAAAATAATTTAGACAATCAACAATAAGTTATCTCATACATAGGATCAAATTCCCCTAAAAATCCCTCATGTTGCTTTTACTTCAGTTTAACAGGATTGTGATTAACTTGGACCATGGAGTACTACCTAAATTAGATTGGCTCCCTGTTATTCCCTTTACACAAATCACTATCTTTAAGTCACCGATAGAGTGTCTAGGCCTACCGCACTTCCTAACAGTGCATCATTAGTCCAACGATTCACTACTAGGTTTCACCATAGTTCGGAGGTATTATATCGCACCTATTACTTTTGATTACGATAATACGCCTTTTATGCAATGGTGATCCATAACAAACAAACTGGATACTACTTGTCACATGTTCATCATCCTACATTGAATTAATAGGCTAACTACTATTAATTAATGAATCAAAGAACATTGGATAGATCACATGAAAAACATAATCATATTAAACTAGAAAATAATCACATTCTCAAAATCATGCAACATCTACTCTAAGCATAAGTAAGGAAAATTTAGTTCATAGTGCCGTAAAATAAACACAACATAATGAAAGAAAAATTAAGAAAAGAAGTTTCGATCTCTGAATTACTTCTTCTCCAAGAAATCTTTGATCCGGTGCACATTAAATGATGTTGATAATTAGAATTGCCTCTACAAGCCTTGTTCCTTGAAAACTCTGTTATTTTTCTATAGTTCTTCACCTCTCCTTGACTTTTTATTATTTTTTTAGTAAATAATCTAAAAAACCCTACTCAATAGTGACACACGGTTTGGTGCATGCCTATGTTCAAGGCCATGTAATGCCCTTGGAACTTAAAATTTGACCAATTAATGACATGGTTTGACTCATGGGCATGTAAGGCACTACATGGGTGTGTTGCAAGGCGTGTCTACTGCAGACTTTTCCAAAACTTGTAATTCAGCTCCAAAACTTTGCAAAAATCCTTCCTAACATAAATGAAGCTAAAATATAACCTAAAAATTAAATATGATCTAATTAAGCACCAAATCATAGCTTAAACATATTAGATGACAAGCAAACACAAGAGAAAAACATATGGAAAACACAAATAAATATGAATGGATCATATTTTTTCCACCTCACTTGAACTTTTGCTTGCCTTGAAGTAAAAACTCAAAAGAAGAATCTAAACAAGAAAAATCAAAACTTTAAAACCATCAAGTCATAGAAATCATTGAATCATATTCTTGAGCAAAAGTATAGAGAGGATTGAGGCTTTAAGGGTCTTCAGAAGTTAACAAGACTACCAAGCATGCAACACCTTTAATCTAACACTTTAAAATAAATAAATAAATAAATAAATAAATAATGGGAACAATTCATCCTCAAGCTAGCAAACCATATCTTTTAAAGCTAAAGGGAAGAACATCAAATTTTCATGCAAAGAAAACAACACAAACCACACTAAGCTCAGGCTCACTTTACACCACCTTTCAAACCACAAAACCTTGGATTGGGAGATTAATAGAATTTTTCAATTCTTTTGTTTCTTTTTTTGTTTTCACTAATTCTCTTCTTATGCCAAAAATTCTTTTAGCAAGTATACACTACAGGAGCTCTGTCTATACCCAAGCTAATTCTCAACATAATCCAATATGATCTTTGATTATACTCATGCTCTTAGCATCTTTTTGAGTTGATACACTCCTACCTTAGGAGAAGAGTCTCAACCTACATCAACACTAACAATAACATAGTAGCATACATCCATATGACACTTTATTAAGTATATCATTCAACAATTAACCACAAATCCATCAACCAAACTTTACCACTCATCCAATGATAGAAACTCAAAACTTACCATGCTTTGACCAGTGCACTGAACACAAAAAATTGATGCAAAAATAATAGCTTTTAGAGATCATCTTCCACGAGCTTGCCAATGAATTGCAAAAACATTTTAAAAATAAATTTAGCACAAAAGTGATAAATTCCAACAATCACTTATGTGATCTTTAAGTTAAGTACTTAAGGCATTAAGCTAATAACCACTCTCTAATAACAAGAACATGCTTTATATGATGATTCAAAACAATTAGGCTCCAAAAATTTAAAAACTTTTTAGAAAAAAACACTAGAAAGATATATTCAAGAATAAAAAAAATAGAGAAGGGGTAAAGATAATAGCCACTCCCTCATACTTAAATTGTATATTGCCATCAATGTACTAACATAGAAAACAAGTGAAAAAGAAAGAGTGATAGAAATTGATACTGCCCTTGAAAAGAAAAATCATTTACTTGTTGTGCAAGTCGGTATTCCAAAAGTTCCATAAAAAGGCTATTGATCGAGCTTCATATTGAAATGTGAAGGCTTCTATGAAAATAGAAAAGATGATCGATCACAAAATATAACAAAAGAAATAAGAAATATAAAAACTATGACAAAATAATATGAAATAGAAAAAGAGCAACAGAAGCTCCATTAATAAAGCTAGGAAGCCAATAGGAATAAAAAAAAAGTAAAACATAATAGTAATAATATCCATAATAAAAATATAGGAATAAAAGATAAATGAATGTCCTACATTTTACTCTATAAATGAAATTACTCTCTCCACCCTGCTAGAGCATGGATTCACAGGCATTCCCCTCTACATGCGTAAGGCTATCGGTATGACCTTACATAGATGACATTCACCACTCGGAATATGCTCTCACGATCTTCAGGATCATGGATACGATACTACCTCATCAACTGTGTGAGTAACTAAGAGAAAACCACCTGAAGGTGAAATTAACTCACAGACTCTCTGATACTCATCAAAATGAGCTCCCCAATGTTTACTGGGCCATCAGAAGTGAATGCATAAGAACTCTCTGCCTTTTCCTCATAACATATGAAGTCAGCATTGTGGGAAGCAAAGTTGCATTAATAAATGTGAGCTAGACCTGGAACTCATAACTTATTTTTAAGGCAAGGAGGGTAGGTGGGAGTTTAGGTTGAGTGATCAATGCAACTGACTTCCCACAAAGCACTACAGATAACCCATTAAGCAATAAGTGGTGGACTAGTACTTGAATGTTTTGGATATCAAAATGTGTGTTAATCTGGTCAATAAGAATGGTCAATAGTCGTCCCTGTATCCTAACTTGCATCAGAGGTCCCGAAATGTGGCAGTTGGCATGGGCATTTGCATAGGACTCACACATTAACATCAACAATGCAATGTCTGGTGGCCTACAAAAAACATGCAATCCATGACATTTAATGGTGGCCATTAGGGGTTGGTTATGAAGGCTGGAACAATCAAAGCCCAGATGATGAATCACTCCCCTTCTTACTGTGGCTTCATGAACTCGGAAGGCTCATAGGGAAATAAATCTATTGTTGTCCCACTCCCGCTCCCACCATGGCTCATCCTAACCTTTTTCATTAGACATGCTGAAAAATGTAGAAGATTTTTCCTAGTTCAAATAATCTCAAACATCATATAATCAACAATAATCTCAGGAATAAGAGCTCCAGTTGAAAATCAATAAAACTACCTGTGAGTGATCTTAACCTTGGTAGCCCCTTAGGCATGGGCTTAATTATTGGCATGGCCTCACACAGACCCTTAGGCTAGGGTTTAAGAAAAATAATGTTGCCACCTTAGTTTAAAAATAGGGTAAAAACCAAGGAAAAACCCTATTTGACTCCAAATCAATGAAAAGGGAAATTTTGTGTAAAAACTTGATATTTTGGGATTAGGGATCGAGCATGAGTTGGGAAGGTGTTAGACACCCAACTCACTTGAAACAAGCTTAAAACAAGTCAAAAACAACCATTAGTAAGAAACAATGCATGCATGTGTTAAATGTCAAACAAGAGTGAGATGGTGGAATTTAGTTATTAGGCTTCAACTTGGGTTGAACTCCCAAGCTTCCTACATACCCAAGTGTGATGTAGGAACAAAGCCTGTGTAGTTTGATCCCTTGTGAATGGGAGGCTTAGATGACCAGTTAGGATGTGTACCTTGATGGTTGATGAAGTGGTTCCAACAAGAGCATTCGGACTATCTTGGTTGCATGATTTGAAGTTGAGGATAGTAAGGATCACCTTCAAATTGTTTGACATTGGTGGTGGATGAATTTCATAGATAGCATTCTTTCTGGTGCCTAAAAATCCTAACAAAAGACTCTAAAAAATATAGAAATAAAAAATGTTTGTACAAAAAATAACGGTGAAAACAAAAATAAACGATAAGATGAAATCAAAATTAATTTACGAAAGGCTAAGCAACCAATTAACTCAAACACTAATCCTGCATGAAAAATGTTAAAAAATTAAACCCAACAGACTCGAATACTAATCTTGCAGTAGGTTGCCTTTCGGTTCTTTGTCTGACAGCGATGGATGGGAGATTGGTGATGTAAGCTATGACAGTGATGATTGGGGTGTTCTTCAAGAAGATAAGTGATGGGTGAAGACAACGGAGCACGATGGATGAAGGAGGGGACTGATTTGTGTAATGCTCTGCTTTTTTTATTGAGCATCACTTGTAGTCGTGCGACACTTGGTGGGTGGCTTTAAGGGGAGGTCCACAATGGTGCGAAGGATTGGGGCCAGTGATGGTGGTTAGGTAGGTGACTGGAGAGGATTGTTGCATTTGGGGACGGTGGTGACAGAGATGGGTGGTTAGGGTTTCTAGGCAGGGTAGCGAAAAAGCAAGGCTTATGCTACAATTTTCCCTTTTTTTTCAGCTGGAGCTTAGGGTTTTCAAATTTTACTCTGGTTTTCAAGTTTCACCCTCTTAAAACAATTGATTTTGGTTGTATTTATAGCCTAAATCATGCTTGAACTCCAACAAAAATATTCAATGATTAAATCTTGATCAAAGTATGATAGAATCATAGGAAATTCATTAATTATGCATTTAGTTCCTAATTGTCTCCTAAGTTTTAGCTTAGCCCAAGCTGATCTAGAATCATTAATTAGGCCCAAACTTCTTACATAAATTTCAATGAATGCCCAAACTTTCACAATTAAGCCCAATTTTAACCTAGATTATCTAAATGGCTTAAATTTGATTCTCAAAATAAAAATAACTCAATTATGACCTAAAAAAAATTTAAAGACTAAAAAAAAAATGGATACAATACAACAATTTTAGATAAAAACACCAAAATACCCCTATACACTAATTAACCAAGTTTTTCCATAATCTAGCCTATGACACCAAAAAGAAGGACAAAATGAGTGTTTACAGTTTTCCCTATATCATCTCATTTTTGTTGGATAAAAGTGGGCTAATGCCTGAGATACTCTTGTTGCCTTGACACAAATGAAGTGGAATGAGAAGTTGAAAGTGAAAGAATTGATTTGAAAATGATTGGTGAAGTAGTATGGTAGATAGGGTAGTTAGTTTGCCATGATTGCTCTCATGTTGTTAACGAGGTGGTGTTGTCTTAAGAGATTGATTTGGTTGTCCATAAGATCTTCAAGAATACTATGGTTGTCTTAAAGGTCATTGAGAGTGGTCTAATTGTCTTAGAAGTTGGCGGGAGTAGTCTGACTGTCCCTAGGCTTTTTGAGAGCAATTTGATTGTCTTAAAAGTTGATAAAAACTTTTTACGGGTCAAGGAAGAAGTATTCTCAGAGGTTAAGTGAGAAATGATGACAGCCTTATGAATTAGGTAAGAGATTCTTGTGGGTCAAGCGAGAAAAGATGGAAGCCATATAGGTCAAGTAAGGGATTATTGTGGGTAAAGCAAAAAGGATTCTTATAGGTCAAGTAAGATATGATGGAAGCCTTACAGGTCAAGTAAGGGATTCTTACGGATCAAGTAAGAAGGATTCTCATGGGTCATGTGAGATAAGATGGAAACCTCATAGGTAAAGTGAGGGATTCTTGAGGGTCAAGCAAGAAGGATTCTTATGGGGTCAAGTGGGAAAAGATGGTAGCCTCATGGGTCAAGTGAAGGATTCTTAGGGGTCATGTAAAAAAGATTCTCATGGGTCAACTGAGATAAAATGGAAACCTCTTGGGGTCAAGTAAAGAATTCTTCCGAGTCAAGTAAGAAGTATTGTCATTGGTTAAGTGAGAAAAGATGAGAGCCTCACGGGTTAAGTGAGGGATTCTTGCAGGTCAAGCAAAAAGGATTCTCACAACTTAAGTGAGAAAATATGGATGCCACATAGGCAAGTGAGGGATTCTTGCAGGTCTATTAAGAAGGATTTTCATGGGTTAAAAGAGAAAAAATGTGATCCTTAGGGGTGAAGTGAAAGATTCTTGTAGGTCAAGTAAGAAGGATTCTCATGGGTTAATTGGGATAAGATGGAAGCATGGTGCCAAGTGAGGGATTCTTGCAAGTCAAGAAAAAAGGATTCATATGGGTCAAGTGAGATAAGATGGAAACCTTATAGATCAAGTGAAGGGTTCTTGCGAATCAAGTAAGAAAGATTCTAATGGGGTTAAGTGAGAAAAAATGCTAGCATTATCAAGTCAAGTGAAAGATTATTGTGAGGCGTGCAAAAAGGATTCTCACGAGTGAAGTGAGATAAAATGGAAGCAAGAAGAATTATCATGGGTCAAGTGAGACAAAATGTAAACTCAGGGGTCAAGAATGGGACTTTTGTGGGTCAAGCAAGAAGAATTCTCACAAAACATGTGAGAAAACATGCTAGCTTTATGGGCCAAGTGAGGGATTCTTGCAGGTCAAGCATGAAGGATTCTCACAGGTCAAGTGAGATAAGTTGGAAACGTCATGGGTCAACTGAAGGATTTTTATAGGTTTACCAAGAAGAATTCTCACGGGTCAAGTATGACAAAATGTAAACCTCATGGGTCAAGTGAGGGATTCTTGTGGGTCGAGCAAGAAGGATTCTCAGGGTCAAGTGAAAAAAGATGGAAATGTTGTGTGTCAAGTGAGGGATTATTTTGGGTCAAGTAAGAAGAATTCTCACTAGTCAAGTGAGACAAGATGTAAACCTCTTGGGACAAGCAAAGAGTCGGTGAGTGTTTCACCTCATAGGTGCAAAGTTGTAGGTCTTAAGGAGGGATAACTACATGGGTTCTTAGCTTGTAGGGCCTAAAGTGGTGAGTGCCTAACTAGTAGGGCTGAAGTAGATGTGCCTAGTGCATAGGGTTTGAAGAGAAGTGCCTATTGATAAGGCTTAAAGGTGGCTGCCGATTGGTTGGGCTTAAAGATTGGTTGCTTAATTGGCAGGGCTTACAGATGGGTACCTTCAAAGAGGGCATCAATGGCTTAAAGGAAAGGTCACTGCCTAATTAGAAGGGCTTAAGGTGAATAAGGTAGCATGGTGCATGATATGACCCTGGAAATAAGCCTAGACTTCAAGCATTTAAGGTTAATTCATTTTGAGACTCTATTTTATTTTAGAGGTCTAGGGCCTAATGCATGGGGATCTGTGAATTCTTGATCTTGAATGAGTGAATTGCCCTGGTGTTAATGCTTTAGGGTGCCATTGTAGCCTTGTAAGGAATTTTTTTTGTCTTCGATCTTTAGAAGATAACTTGCCTTAACATGAAGCCTCAACATGAAATAAATGTGCTTGTCATGCCCCATTGTGTAAGTTTGAGGTAAAAGTTTGGCCTTATAGAATGCTTAATTCTATGAGTGGATTCTTGTATACTTTACCCTTTGTTTTTGCGTGATGAACATGGTGATGTGCTCTCATTTGATTAAAGGAGTCCTTGGGTGTGAATTTTGGGAGGTTCAACTTCTTGGCACGGATGTCTTGATGGTTATTTGTGGGCGTTTTGATGTAGATGTCTTCTTGGAAGGTGGCTTGATAAAGGTGTCTTATTTTAAAATGCTCTGATGAGGGTGCTTTGATAAGGGTGGTGGTTGGTAGTATGGTATTTTTTAATGAGGTAAATTTTTAGAATGAGAAGGACCTTTAAGCAACTTAGAACCATGAAATTTTCATAACCTAAAGCATAGGTGCTAGTGAACCACAAGAGAATGTGTTGTAACCAAACACAGATTGAGGTCTCTCTTAATAATAGTGATCTACACAAAAACAAGTCCATCTCTAAGTATGAACATTTCGTAGGGTTGTATCGTGGCCTTGGGTGATGGTGAAGAAAGAATGGGATAAATAGGCTCAAATACCTAAACATGCCTCTAGAGTATGCTTCTCATGAAGCATAGACTTTGATTTTGAGGCTCTATTGCACTTGATCATCATGATTGACCTCCTCAGGTGTAGTTGCAAAAACCTTCAAGATTTTTTATAACACTTGATGGGCTTGACTTTTGTTACAAGGCCTCATAATCATAATGGTAAAGTTTTTCTTGAATGATTAGTACTCATGATTAGAACCTTTCTTGAGTTACTTTTCTTTGCAAGCATACATTGATGTTCAGAGACTCAAATTTCATTTTGATTGCATATCATTGACTTAAAAGATAAGGCCCACTAGTCACATTTTTATTTTTATTTTCTTTTTACCTTAACTTTTGCCCAAGCTGCCCTTATAGGTTTTCAACTTAGTGAGGGTTCCTTTTAACTTTTGCCTAAGCTGCCTGCCCTTGCGGGATTTCAGTCTTAATAAGGCGTCTTTTATCATTTTATAGTTGAGTTTATTTTTTTTTTGGGAGACTAATAGCAAAATGTTATGTTTGTCACTTAGATTCAACATTCTTCAAAAGGTACAGTGCATCTAGGACATCTTTCCTTGCATTAGCCATTTTTTTGTGCATTTGAGCGGTGTTGATCAATACCTTTTAATGGCTTTAAGTGTGTGTGATGGACAAGATTTTGTGGAGTTGAATTATACACCTTAAGAGTCGCATACGCTTTCCCAGGTTAGGGTGATTGGTTAAGAAAGAACAGGCCTAGTGTTTTTGGCTCAAAATGGTTTGTAAAGGATATTACATGATAAGGGTAAAAGAAAGATGTCTGCTATGAAGATGGCCATCTATCATTTAGAAAGACTCACTTTTTTACTAATCATCCAAAATTGAAAAAGACACCAATAACTTAAAAACACAGTTATTGTTTGTTTACCAAGTTTAAAGATCAAATTCTCAAATAATCTAGTAGCATCCTTGCCCTAGATAATGAATATTTCATAGCACTAAAATGCATAAAGATCCCAATCATTCATTCAAATGAAAAAAGGGTACATGGAAGGGGGAGAAACAACAAATTAGAAAAAAACTCCTCTTGCTTAGATCTTCATAATGATGAGGCTTATAGTTTAGTCTTGAATTCATTTTGTTAGGTTAACACATTCTTTAATAGTAATAGCATTCACTTGACTATGAGTTTCATGTGTAAGAAGAGGATTTGTGACCACACTTGGCTTTGTTGGCTGACTGACTATGCGATTGTCAATAAGTTCTTGAATCATGTGCCAGAGGGTGGCACACTTATCAGTATGATGCCTAATTCCATCATGAAAAGCACAATACTGACTAAGATTGTACTACTTCGGTAATGGATTTGGAGGAGGACTAGGGGCAAGTGGCTTCACAAGATCTTTCTTATTAAACTTTTGTAGCACTTTACTTAATGGTGCATATAACTAGGTGAAATGGTGAGGTAGGTGAGCATGCTTTTGAGCACTGATGGCATTGACCTCTGTGCCCCTTAACATTTGAAATTTAAGTGACTTCTTAAGCTTAGTTCCATCATCTACTCTTATTCAGACCAAGTTAATAGCATTCTCTATTTGTGTTCCAGCGGTTAACAACACTTTAACTATTGGAAGATATTGAGCAGAAAGGTGTTAGTTGTAAATTGGGAAAAGGTTCTTGACCATTATTGCAATTTGCTCCTCCTTAGTAGGCCTGTTGATAATTTGGGAAACCTTGGCCCTTCATAGGGTGATAAATGCTGAAAATGTCTCCTTTGGTTATTGTTTGGTGGTCTTAAGATCTATCCTTGTAACATCCACTTTCATTGAAGTTATCAAGCTTGAGCATCTTGAACTTCATTGGCACATGAGCCTCAAGGAATAGAGATAGTGCATCTAAATCTAGCTATGCTTTGTCCCTTTTCATCTTTCTCATCGTCTCATTCAGAGTTAATACCTTCTCGTGCAGTAGGGGCATGAAGGGGCACTAGTGGGCACTTGAGTACATAGGTCATCTTTGAGGGTTTTGTGCAAGGTGGACTCAATGAAATCTTGCATTCTTGGATCAATGAGAGTATTTCCAACAGGAGTATTGAACATCAACTTCTTTTGGGTGCCACGCTGAAGTCCATCAAGAGGAAGACCCATGGAATCAACACCTTCAAACAATGCATACGTCCTTTTGTTTTGAGATTCTTGTGTTTTGCTGTGGCTGTCAATGCTTCCTTGAATTCTTTTTAGCATCTTCATCAAGTTAGACTCCATCCCTCGCATAAGCAATCCCTTAGTGTGAGCCATAACCTTTGTCTTCATTAGCCTAAATCTAGCCAATTTTAGACCATATATATGTATGTGATGCACTGATATGTATGCATGTTTTAAGTCTTACATGCATGAGCAAGTTAAAGGACTCTATGTGCATGTATGCATGAATAAACAAGTGAATGTGTATGCATGACCATGAAGAGGTACATGTGTGCATGATTGTATGCAAGAATGTAGATTAATGATACAACTAAATGGGTAGCTAGAATGGTAGGTTGTGCTATCCTAGAGGGAGTAATGGTGTTGCCCCTGCGATTTAAGCATCCTAAAGTCATAAGGTTAGCTACCTAGGCAATGACTAGCATGAGGTAACTCTCAAAGCGCCTAAATTAGGGTGACCTATCTCAACCTAAGCAAACTTGAAGTAACTAGACTATAGTGCTTGATTTTAAGCCTATGTCTATGTCCTTTAAGCTTTAGGCACAAAATTTGTTTTGGTGGAGTGTGTGGATGTGTGATGCTTGTATGATCATGTTAATACACCATGTAAGGCAATACAATGTGTGAGGCAAATGCCAAGATAAGCAATACACTGTGATAACAATAAGGTACCTAAGGGATGGTTCTAAGTGTTGGGTTTCGGGAGCCAAATAGCGCAGCAGAATTTAACCGAAACCCTCCAGGATCCAAGTGAAACGGGGTAAACCGGGTGTTCAAAAATTTTCATACCTAATTTTCGGTTGAGATCTCTCACTCAACTGTAGTGTCGAATCACAAAACCTGAACAGTTGACATGTTCAGGCTCTCTATGGTGATAGCCGAAAGGCTATCGCCTCTATCTGACCCGAACTCGGAGCGTCAGGGAACGCGAGGAAGCTATTAGCCCCCCCGAGGTACTAAACAGATCGCCTTCGAAAACGGAGAAGCAGCTATTGCATGCCGAAGAGCATCTCCCCGAAGGCGGAACCCTGAATTAGGGAACCCCCAAACTGTGGGCATATTTCCTGAAGGGCATCGTCCGTACCAGAGGACGACCTCGGCCAGGGAGCTCGGGAGTACGGCAGGAGCATTTAAGGAGCCTTTGACATACCGCCCACAGATGCTACATGTCACCTCAGACGGCGATTTGACATGCCAACGCCATCCAGGTCTTGTCACGACCTGTCTCGGTTCGAGACTCAAGGAGCCTGCCACCGGCTACTCGCCCCCTACGCCTAGAAACTCAGAGAACATCCGACCGAACACGTGTCGTCATCTAAACGGGCTGGGCTTCTCTATAAATACCAGGGAACAGACCCTGGCAAACGGTTGGCAAACAATCCAACTCTCCCTTTCTGAGAAAATACAAACAGGCAAGCCCACCAAGCCTTTTAGTGTTATTCCTCCATTTTCTCTCAGCACCACTGACTTGGGCGTCGGAGGCTCCTCCCCGGAAACACACCCCGAGGACCTCCTAACCCTCTTTTCCTAAGCTTTTCAGGCACGCCCTCCTGGGCAATCTGGCCTCCCGACGGTCTCCCTCTCCAGAGGTCCCTCCACAAGTCTCAATGTCACCCTACAAAGATGCTGCGGGGCATCATTTGGTGCCGTCTGTGGGAACTCGCTCTGAGGTCGCCGTCGTTGAAACTCGGCGTTCTAAGGACAAGGGACTCCCGAGGTCCCCATCCGCGCCTGAGAACCAACCGGCTGCTGAGCAAACATTCCCAGGGACTTCTACGCCTGAGGAAGACCGCCCTCTAGTCATTACCATGAGCTTTCTACGGGACTTTCAGCGTTCAGTCGTGGCTGAGATGACACAGCAGATAGACCAAAGATGGCCACAACAAACTCAGGCCCAAAGACCTCCCTCACCAACATGCCCTCGAGAGAAAAGCCCAAAATCGACTCATCGCAGTTCGGGAAGTGGAGACCCGCGTGAAGAATCCTCTACGGAAACCATACCCGTCGGGAAACGGCTTGTGGGACAAACAGGGTCCAAGCGACCCAAAGTCTCACAACGAAGAAGTTCGTCGCCTGAGGCAAGATCCCCATCCCCTCAGCCCCAAACTAGTTCCCTGAAGAGGCAGCGGCAATCTCCCTTCCCAGAGGAAGAGCCTAACGCCACGGTTCTTATGGAGAGGATACTAGCGAGGCTGGACAGGGTGGAAAAACAAGTAGCTCGCAAACCCGTCTGGGCTAGATTGTCGGGAACCTTCTGCGAAGATGAGTCCCCATTCATCCAGGCCGTAGTTGAGGCAGCCATGCCAGGCGACTTCAGAGTACCTCGGCTGGAGATTTATGATGGCCGCACTGATCTGCAGGCCCATCAGACCAAGTACAGGCGCAGCATGATAATGCACGGTGCTGACGACGCTACCATGTGCAAATGCTTCGAAGTCACCCTCACGGGACCGGCAACTACGTGGTACAATTTACTGGCTCCAGGAACCATCACTGAGTTCCAGGAGTTGTCCACGGCTTTCATGCAGCATTTTATTGGAAGCCGGCCGGCGGCGAAGATGCCTGTCCAAATGTTCGACATAGAGCAAAGGAACGGAGAGACCATACGCGACTATGTCGAAAGGTTCAACAGGGAAGCTTTGAGTGTCCCGGACTTCCGGCCCGAAATACGCATCCTCGCCATGACGCGGGGCCTTCGAAGGGACTCACAGCTGTTTTACGAGTTCTCTAAGGACTCCCCGGACACCCTCGGCGAATTTTACCAAAGGGCCGAACAGCACATGACTGCTGAAGAGCTCAGAATGGGTGGGCCGAAGTCCGATCACGCCCGCGTCGAAGGCTCCAGCCAGCAAACTCGGCATCCAGCGGAACAGACAGGCCGAGGTCGGAGACTGAGTGGAAGGAAACTCCCAATTTTCACACCCCTGAACACCACACGGACAAACATCCTCATGACGATGGAAAGGCAGGGGACGCAGATTCGGCGGCCAAGGGCCATGACCGCTGACAACAAGAAAAAAATAAAGAAGTTCTGCCAGTTTCACCGCGACCACGGCCACGACACTGAAGATTGCTTCCAATTGAAGAAGTACATAGAGTCGCTGATAAAACTGGGCCAACTTCGATGATATCTGCGGATGCCTTCCCCGAAAGGAAGAAAAGATGAGGAAGAAAAGCCCGAGGATGAAGACTATGATTCTGATAGACGGAGGAACCGAAGTCCGAAAAGGCGTCCTCCACCACCGGCCGGTGTAATTCAGACAATCACGACGGGGCTTCCATCCTTAGAAAGAAAGAGGAAGGCCAGAGAGATAGCCGTCATGGAATATCAGAGTCCGGCAAAGAAACTGGCCCGAAAGGACGGATCCACCGTCATCTTTCCCCATGACGATCCGCTACTGATCATGGCAAGGATAGGAAACTGGGACATCAAGAAAGTGCTGCTCGATGATGGATCGAACGCTGACATCCTGTTTTCACACCTACTGCCAAACTTGGGCATATCCAGCAGCGAGCTTAAGCCCGTCAGCTCGCCTACCTTCGGGGTCGGACCGTCCGAACTACCTGTCCTCGGATGGATCGATCTCCCCTTGATGATGAAAGGCACTTCGGTGGATGGGACTACTGAATTATACGCCTCCACGATGGCGAGGTTCATTGTCATGGATGTCCCTTCATCCTGCAACGCCATCCTCGGAAGGCAGACACAGGGAAATCTGCACATTCGCCCTGATGTCAAGTACTTGACTATCACTTTCGCCACCAAGGATGGAGATGCAGAGATCTTCATAGATCAAGGCGAAGTAAGGAGGGTGTTCGTCAAAGCACGAAAAGCTCCAGCAAACAACCTCGCACAAACAATGGAGGCAAAGGCACCAGAGAAGGGCAAGGAAGAAGATCTCGCGAAAGCGAAAATGGAAACAGTAGAACTTGTCCCAGGTCAATCTACCCGAATAGGGAAGAGCTTGGCCGAAGGTGACAAGAAAAAACTTGTATCCTTTCTACTGGAAAATAAAGATCTCTTTGCCTACTCGCCGAAAGATATGCCAGGGGTGAACCCTGGCGTAATACAGCATAGCCTCAAAGTAAGTCCGGAAGCAAAGCCAGTCCGGCAAAAGAAACGGGGCATCTCAGCCCATAAAAACAACTTCATCAAAACCGAAGTCCAGCGCCTGCTAGATGCTAAGGTTATCAGGGAGCTCAAGTACCCCGAATGGCTAAGCAATGTGGTCATTGCCACAAAAGAAGGCAGCAGTAAGCTCCGAATGTGCATCGACTTCAGAAACTTGAACGATGCTTGCCCAAAAGACTCATACCCCCTCCCACCAATAGACCAATTGGTAGACTTGACTGCCGAATACAGACTCCTAAGCTTTCTAGACGCCTTCAGTGGTTACCATCAAATAAGGATGGATCCCGAAGATGAGGAAAAAACCGCCTTCACACCGAGGGGGGAACATACTGTTACGTCAGGATGCCCTTCGGGCTCAAAAACGCAGGAGCCACCTACCAAAGATTGATGAACAAGGTCTTTAAAAACCAAATAGGGAGAAACATGGAAGTGTATGTCGACGACATGATAGTCAAAAGCAAGCTGCCTGACAAACACGTCATGGATCTTAAGGAGACTTTTCACCAGCTCAGAGCCTTCGGGATCCGTCTCAATCCCGAAAAATGCATCTTCGGTGTGACCTCGGGAAAATTCCTGGGGTACATGGTATCCGAAAGAGGCATTGATTCCAACCCAGAAAAAATTAAGGCTCTGCTCGAGTTTCGAACTCCCGCCACAATAAAAGATGTGTAGAGACTCACTGGAAGGATAACCTCCCTCAGCAGGTTTATTTCCAGATACGGAGATCGGTGTCGGCCATTGTTCAAAGTCCTCACAAAGGCAGCGAAAAAGGAGGACAACCTCGGAGGTGATGACCATCCCTGGGGTGAAGATTGCCAAAAGGCCTGGGAAGAACTGAAAATCTACTTGGCCAGCCTACCTACTCTGCGACAACCTCGCGAAGGAGAGCCTCTCGTGCTATACCTCGCCGTCACAGAAAAAGCTGTGAGTTCGGTCCTTGTAAAAGAAGAGGGGCCAAAGCAATGGTCGGTCTATTACGTGAGCAAATCCCTGCATGGCGCCGAAGTCAGGTATCCTTTGTTGCAAAAAGCTATATATGCCTTGGTGCTAACAGGGAGAAGACTACGACCATACTTTCAGGCTCACCCTATCATCGTCCGAAGTAGTCTACCACTACGGGACGTCATGAGGAAAGTTGATCATTCTAGAAGACTCTCTAAGTGGTGTATAGAACTTGGCGAACACGACATCGCTTATGAACCTCAAAAGGCCATAAAAGCTCAAGCACTGGCAGACTTCATTGCCGAAGTACCCACCACCGAGGATAGCCACCCAGACCTAAACAAAGGCGAGCCAGAATGGACCTTGCATGTTGACGGAGCCTTGGTGTCCGAACACCAGGGAGCTGGGGTAATTCTCAGAGGCCCCGAAGGCCTAGAGGTAATGAAGGCCATCAAGTTCAGCTTCAACGTCACTAATAATGTGGTTGAGTATGAAGCCCTCATAGCGGGATTGCGCCTAGCAAGAAAAATCAGCGTAAGAAACTTAAAGGCCCACAGCGATTCCCAGCTAGTGGTCCGACAAACGGCAGGAGACTATGGGGCAAAGGACCCAACCTTGGCAAAATACCACGAGCTGGTAGCAAAACTCATCCAAGAGTTTGACGCCGTACGGATTGAGAAGATACCCCGGAGAAATAACACCGAGGCAGATTGCTTGGCAAAATAAAAAACATACACCGAGGTGCTGGACCATCCAAGCATCGCAGTGCTAAGCATAGTAACCTCGGGAAAAGGTTGGAAAGACCCAATAAAAAGGTATCTCGCAGAAAATGTGCTCCCTGAAGACCCCGGCGATGCTGCAAAGTTGCGAAGACGCTCAGGCCGATTCTTCCTAATCGGCGAAGAGTTATATCGGCAGGGATATGCAAATCCGCTGCAAAGGTGTGTGGACGAGGAGGATACTGAAATGATCCTCGAAGAAGTCCACGAAGGCATTTGCGGTTCGCACATCGGAACCGACGCCCTTGCAGCAGTAATACTTCGCCAAGGATACTTCTGGCTTACCCTGAGAAAGGATGCAAGGCAGTTCGTCCGGAAATGCGGTAGTTGCCAGAGACACGCGAATATCCAGAGGACACCCTCGGAAATGGTAACTTCGGCTGACTATCCCTGGCCCTTCGCAGTCTGGGGCATAGACCTCATTGGGCCGCTCCCCAGAGCGCCTGGAGGTGTGAAATTCCGCGTGGTAGCAGTAGACTATTTCTTCAAATGGGTTGAGGCAGAACCACTAGCTACTATCTCGGCAAAAGAAGTGCAGAAGTTCATGTGGAAGAACATCGTATGCAGATTTGGCATACCAAGGGTGCTAGTAGCTGACAATGGATCCCAGTTCATAGACAAAGGATTCTAGGAATTTATCAGCGACCTCGGAATAAAGATGCACTTCGCCCCAGTAGCTCACCCCCAAAGCAATGGGCAGGTAGAAGTATTTAATAGGACCATGAAAGATGGTCTGAAAAAGAGACTGGGGGAAGCAAAAGGGAAATGGCCAGGAGAACTCCAAAGCGTATTATGGAGCTACCGAACAACACCCCGAAGAGCCACAGGGGAAACGCTCTTTTCACTAGTCTTCGGTACAGAGGCCATCATTCCAATCGAGGTAGTACGACCATCAGTACGGGTGCAAGTGTTCGATGAAAGTGGAAACGACCTCGGCCTAAGAACAAAGCTTGACCTCGTCGGCGAACATAGAGAAATAGCCGAGCTGAGAGGAAAAGCTTTTCAGTAAAGAATGGCCGCGACCATAAATTTACGAGCCAGGCCAAAAGGGATCAAGAAGGGAGACCTCGTTCTCCGAAAGGCTGACTTTGCACCCCGAAGGCCATCCCACGGAGTACTTCACGCGAATTGGGAAGGACCTTATCTGGTGCTTGCCAAAGTACGAAAAGGCGTGTACAGACTTGGCGACGCCGATGGCATAGAATTGAAAAATACTTGGCATTCAGATGCCTTGAAAAAATTCTATGCTTAAGGTTTCGTGGAAGAATTGTGTTGTACAAATTAGAGAAATATTCTAAGTACAAAAGTTTCTTAGAGAAATTTTTGAAGTACAAAACCAGAATTCCACAAAGGTGCTCGCCGAAAAAAAGCACAGATGATTTCCCGAAGTCTCTTGAGCAATCATGTTCGGGAAAAATGGGAAATAGCGAATCGCGCAAAGATACTCGCCGTAACAAATGCAGATGCCGTTTCCCGAAGTCTTTTGAGCGAATGTGTTCGGGGCAAAGAGAAATGAAAAAACTCACAAAAGGACTTGGCCAAAAAATCTTCATTAAAGATAAACCAGCTTACAAAGAAGAAGGAGTGCCAGAAAGAAGAAAAAGAGAAAAAAGAACGAGGAAAAGGCGAAGAGCCCTAAAAGAGACTAAGGATTCTCGGCGTCCCGAGAGCTACCAACCCCTGCATCCTTCTCCACCACCTTGGGCGTCGGGAAAGAAGGAGGCAGGTTCAGATGCTCGATCTTGGACCAGGACCACCGAGGCCCCTCGGGAATCTTCAAAGCCTCCAAAAAAGAGAGGTCCAGATCTGGGAACCTCTGGAGGACTTGGTGCCGAGCGAGGCAAAACCCGTCCTGGAAAGCGACCTTAGTCATCTGGTCGAATTTATCCTTCTCAACCTCCAGGTCCTCGAGCTCATCCTTCAGGTCCGCGACCTCCTTCTTCAGCGCCTTTATCCTCTTCTTCTTCTCAGGCTCCTTCTTCAAGGAATCGACCTCGGCATGAAGCGCATTCTTCTCAATCAGGAACCTCGCCAGGAGCTCTTCAGACTCTGATTTCGACTTTAGAAGCGCTTCGTTGGCCGAAAGCAGTCCCGCCACCTCGGAACTGAGGTCAGAAACCTTTTGGGAGGAATCCTTCAAAATATCCTCTTTTCCCTACCGAAGGGCGGCAACCTCCTTCTCCGCAGCATCAGCCAGCTGCAGGTTCTTGACGGCCAGTTCCGAACACATGGCCTTCGTTTTCTCTAAGGTCTCTAAGACCGAGTTTCGGAACTGCGTCTGCCTGGCCACCCGAACTCTGAGGTAGCCAGCGTACGCCATCAGCTGCAAAAAGATGAAGGTGAGGTCAGTAAAAGCGAAACACTTAGAAAAAATTCTTCAAGGGCAAACCAGCATACCTTAGCAGCATGCTCGGTAACCTTCGCTGCGAGGGTGTCATCGCCCGCATGAGCCGCTGCAATAGCCTTGAAGGAGGCCTCAGTAAGCACCCCCTTCGAGATCTCCTTAGCCATTTGGGGGCAGTCTCCGGAGAACAAATTCATGTCCTCCGTAAACGTCCAAAAAGGCTCATTCGGGATCTTCCCTTTCGGGACTTTGGCATCACGGAGAGCTCGCTTCTGGGCGTGTTCGGCCGCCCAACTTGGAGTAAGTGACTCCTCTGCATGGCAAAATGAGCAGCTGGTGAGAACAAAAAGAACTTCCGAAAATAAAGGCATTACACTTCGGCTGAAAAAGCAAACCTGGCGGCACCTCGACGACGTCATCGTCAGAAGCCGGGGCCTCCTCGGTAGATATCTCCTTACCCTTGCGTTTACGCCGCTCCTCGGCAGAAGGAGCCTCCACCATGGCATCCAGAAGAGCCTGCGATGAAGTGGGGCTCTGAGGAGGGATGTCGACCGAAGAGACGTCCGCAGCAACCTCGGGAGGCGGAATGGCAGCGACCTCGGGCCCGTTTGGCCGAAGGTCCAGCACCAGTGGTTTTCCGCCTTCGGGAAGCCGCCTTCTTCGTCTGCTCGCCCTTCTCTACTTGGCCGGTGAAGAGGGACTTGTAGAAGGCAGCGGTGCTGTCGCCCATCTCTGAAAAGGAAAGAAAGCATCAGCGTAAGTCCAAGACGAAAGCTATAACAACGGAAGTCAAAGATAGCTTACTCTCATAAAAAGTTTCATAAGAAACTTCCTCCCGAAGGAGCTACACCAACCAGGAATCCTTCCCGGCGATGGAAAGAACTGGCATCTTGAGGTCCGTATTGTGCTCCTTCACTATCCCTAACTCCCGAAGAACCTCTTTGGTCATCAACCTCCAATTGATTGGGAAGGGGTAGAGAGAGCGCGAAGGGACCTCGGGACCCCAGTCCGAGACAGCACGGATACGGCCGTCGAAGTCCGCAAAGATAGGAGCCAACTCTGGGTTTAGCAGTATCCTCAGATGCACGACGTCCATCTCCAGCTTTCCCTGAGCCCATTTGGTCGGAACATACGACCAGGCCTCCTCCATCTTCAGAAAGAAAAATTTTTGTTGCCACCCTCGCCAGCTGTCCTTGGTGGTGAAGGTGAACATATATTTCTTGCTCCCAGATCCCCGAGGTAGCATGAAGTAAAAGCCACCCTTCAGGACCACGAAGAGCTTGTAGTACTGCATAAAAATAATAAAGTGGGGTTCTATCCCGAAGACGCCACACATGCAGATGAAGGTGTTAAAATAGCAGTACAAGTTCGGCTGAAGTTGATTTACGGCAATGCCATGAAATTGGCAGAACTCGCAAATCATCTTCGGAGGAGGGTACCGAAGTCCGGCCTTCAGTTGGGCTCGGAAAATGGTAACCTCATTACTACGGTTTGAAAAGCAAAATTGGTCAAAACGAGGCAACCTCGTAACGACATACGAGGAAAAAAGAACTTTTTCTTCCATCTTGCTAGTTTTTTGGGGGTGGTGCAGCAAGGATGAGATAAAAGAGGTTGCCAGCTCTCGGGAATAGGCATATTGGCAGAAAAATGGGTTCGGAAAAAGGCAAGAAAACAAGTTCCGGAAAAAAATCTAAAAATCAGAAGAGTCTGGAAAACAAAAACCCACCAAAAGACTTGCCAAAATCTGGGTTTGAAGTCACCGTTGTGAAAGGTTGCCAAAAAAACTCTGTTAAAATAGCTCCGCCGCAAAAAGCAAGAGAAAGCGCAAAAGTAGTGGCAGGCAGGGAAAAGAGCAGAAGCAAAAGCAAAAAGGGAACTTATGATGGAATGGGCTATATATAGGCCGGAAGTGGCTAGTCGAATCGGCGTCATAAGTACCCTTTGAAGATGAACCGTCACCATAACTGCTCTCTGCGCCCGAAAAGACGCGCTCTCTGTGACCGACATGACTCCCCTCAAATGACAGTGTACCACGTGTCAGCTGCCACGACAAAATAGGGGACGCGCCCTCTGACATCCCTAAAAAACTGGGACGCGCTGCTCCAGATTGACACGCCTGGTCATGAGACGTGACGCTGCACAGACCTGCAAAAGGTAAAAGGAAAGAAGTAAGTAACCTCGAAGACACCAAAAGACAGGCCATAGCCAAACAGCCCATATCTTCGGGCAAAAGGTGTACCTTCGGCACAGGTTTTACTCCCTAAAAAACTCGCAAAGAGTATCCTCGAAAAGACTACAAACCGAAGTCTCCACTTCGGCTTTCCAAAGAGGGGCATGTGATAGCCAAAAAGCTATCGCCTCTATCTTACCTGAACTCGGAGCGTCAGGGAACGCGAGGAAGCTATTAGCCCCCCCGAGGTACTAAACAGATCACCTTCGGAAATGGAGAAGCAGCTATTGCATGCCGAAGAGCATCTCCCCAAAGGCGGAACCCTGAATTAGGGAAACCCCGAACTGTGTGCATATTTCCCGAAGGGGCATCGTCGGTACCAGAGGGCGACCTCGGCCAGGGACCTCGGGAGTACGGCAGGAGCATTTAAGGAGCCTCTGACATGCCGCCCACAAACGCTACATGTCACCTCAGACGATGATTTGACACGCCAATGCCGTCCAGGTCTTGTCACGACCTGTCTCGGTTCGAGACTCAAGGAGCCTGCCACCGGCTACTCGCCCCCTACGCCCAGAAACTCAGAGAACATCCGACCGAACACATGTCATCATCTGAACGGGCTGGGCTTCTCTATAAATACCAGGGAACATACCCTGGCAAACGGTTGGCAAACAATCCAACTCTCCCTTTCTGAGAAAATACAAATAGGCAAGCCCACCAAGCCTTTTAGTGTGATTCCTCCATTTTCTCTCAGCACCACTGACTTGGGTGTCGGAGGCTCCTCCAAGGAAACACACCCCGAGGACCTCCTAACCCTCTTTTACTAAGCTTTTCAGGCACGCCCTCCTGGGCAATCTGGCCTCCCGGCGGTCTCCCTCTCCAGAGGTCCCTCCACAAGTCTCAATGTCACCCTACAAAGATGCTGCGGGGCATCATATGGTATCCACATGAGCCTCTCGGGATCACCACGCTTCCACCACATCCCGGCAGATGCATTTCTCTTGCGCTCACAGTGCTAGCTTGCGTCCTCCAAGGAATTGCAAGAGAAGAGTGTGGCTGCCCTTTTGGGAGGCTTGGGCACGGAGACCTGCAAATTTCTCACTAGAAGTTGTATTTATAGTGAGGCTCAACTTCCTGGCCTAATGGGTTTCAAAGCCCTAATCCAATTAGGCTTTAATTTCAGGCTTAATAATGGCTCAACTATTGGGCCCATTATTAATACGAAATTATTGTGAAACCAAAACCCAAATTATTAGCCCATGCACTCTAATGATCCAAATAGCTCTATGTGTGGGACCCAATAGGCTCTTATCACGTTGGCAATGATCATAAATCACATTTATGATCATAAGCAATGAGCGGTGTCTAGCAACACATCATTGCTACCTAAGTGACAACATTGTCGGTGATTCGACTAAACCTTTATGATCATCACCGATATATGCCATTGTCCCTTTGTCCAAGATATCAAGACTAAGCACGAGACATGGAATGTGTCACTCTCGTATTGCCCAATCTTTGGTTTCTTCATTACCGAGTAGACCAACTTAAACTGATGACATTGATATTGTATATCAACTCATCCGAGCATGGCCATGCATTTTTCTAAGTCTGACTCTATCAAAGGGTCCGAAGATGTCACTCCCGTTACATAGGAGGGACAAATCCCATCTTGATCATACAAATCCCTCCGCATGATATGTGACATACCCAATGACCTCCTTCAAGTTCACTCAGTTACGAGCAACAAAGGAAATTATCAAAATATGTGACTCACATGTAGGGAACCTTGATGATCTTAGGTCGAAGGACTACATATACCATGATAACTATGAGAATCACTTATGACGCTCATATAATGATCCATGAAGTGTTCTCATGGTGGGTCGGTCCAGTACACAAGGTCTCCAACTTGTACCCATATGTAGACTACATATCTCATATTAGTCTCCACATATGCTAGTCGTTATGTATTATTGTAACCCGCTCCACAATAATACTATACTAGGGATGTTTAAGAATATCATTATTCTAAGGTCACAATTATGTTTGTTACATTACGCAGAAACAAAACAACAAACATAATTGCTGGATTAATGCCTCAATAAAATATCATGACTCATTGTGCAAAAATACAATCATCTCATGATTGGCTTTTGGGCACAACACTAACACTAAGGCCACTATGTACATGAGGGTGAGAAAGGTGGGTCAAATGTCCTCTATCAACTAATACATATATATACGTCCCAATATTCCACATTGGTCAAGCACTGCCATTCATCTTTTAAAGCACTATGGAGTTAGAGCTTGAGCAAAGATGCATTAGGAGGACCAAAGTTCTATGGTCGATGGTCTTTAGAGCCAAAAAGGTACACACACAGGTATAACCAGTGTAGCCATAATGCAAAACACATGCATGTCAACCACCATGTTATCAAACAGCATGCTTACCAAACACCGTGTGAAACATACAAAAAGAATTGGTTTTAATGCTTGTTTTGAACAACTTTTATAATTAAATCCTTTTATTTTTCAATTTTGAAAAAGTATTTGGTGGAGTTGCCTCGACCTTGACAGCCCTTGAGGCACAGGTACAATTATTGGTACTGCCTCACACCGATCCTTATGCTAGGGTTTAAGAAAAATAAAGTCACCATCTTAGTTTAAAATACGGTAAAAACCAATTAAAAACACAACTTGAGTCCAAATTGATGTAAAGGCAAAATTTGAATAAAAACTAGAGATTTTGGTTTCAAGGATTTGGTATGAGTTAGGAAGGTGTTAGGCACCCAAATCACCTGAAACAGGTTTTAAACAAGCAAAAATGAATTGTCAGTAACAAACAATGCTTGCATGTGTTAGATGTCAGACTAGAGTGATTCTAGCAAAGAGGCAACGCAGAGGATGGTTACGTGCCACCTTCTAGTGACACCCAATCACCATAGTCACCATGGAGTGATTTGCAAAAGAACCTGTAATCTATTGTTGAAATAATTTCTAGGTTTTGATGACCAGAGATTTAGTCTACTATTTATTTCCTTATTAATTTTTTGATGTTTGGCTTTCCTTGTTGTTGCCACCATTTCATCCACTTTATTCTTTTTTCAACTTGGAAATATCAATCTATCATTAGCACCAAGAGTGAAGCTAAGCCATCTAGTGATGCACAACCAGCCACATCCGTTCAACAAATTACAATTCAAAAGTTGAATAGGTCAAATTCTGTTTTGTGGGCAAAGTCTATTATCTTCTATCTTAAGGGACTGGGAAGATATAAGAATGTTACTGAATGTACTCCTAAGATGATGTGACATAGCTTGAGATCTTGGAACAACGTGACAACCAAATTATGACCAACCTTTGGAATACCATGGAGCTGAACATGGTAGACATATGTCAACATGCGAACATGGCTAAGGACTTATAGGAGTATTTGTGACTTCTTTTTTCCAGTGATGGTACACATATTTATGATTTGTTTGTGGAATTGTTTGAGTGTGAGCAAGGAGAAAAGAGCCGTACAAAGTACCTTTCCAAAATTAAGAATTTGTTCAAAGAGCATCTGGTTGCCCAACCAATGCTAATTGATGCAAATGAAATTTGAAAACAAAAGGATGAGTTGTTTGTGATGAGATTCCTTGCTGGATTAAGACTAGAATATGAGCTAATTTATGCTCAGATACTAGGAGGCATAGAATTTTCATCACTTGCTAAAGTATATTTATGTGTCTCTTGAACTTTGAAAGAACCTATGCAAAACATGAGTAGTGATAAATCTACATTGGTTGTTCAAAGTGGTAGAAGAGGTAACTGAGGACCTGGTAATGGTCATAGTAGCTGAGGTGCTTAAAGAGGATGAGGTAGAGGAGGCTTGAGAACATGTAATCATTATGGCAAGGATGGCCATGTTGGTGATTTTTGTTGGGAATTACATCCTCACCTTTGATGAAAACCTTCTCATTTTGCTAATGTGATGGAAGCATCCAATAGCTCACCTTCAATGAGTAAGAAGTGAAGATTAAAATGATTTCTAGTTAGAAGTATGCAAATTTCATCCAGTAGCAAGTAGCCAAACAAGTAGCCACACCTACTGCATTGCTTGCCCACCTAGGTAATCATACTGCTTGCATATTGGCCTCTGTTAAACCTTGGGTTATAGATTAAGGTGCCACTGATGATATTACGGGAACACCTATGCTATTTGACCAAATCATTCCTGTTTCAGTATCACACCGACTCACTATTGCTAATAGATCCAAGACTTGTATAACTGGAGTTAGGACTTCATTTCCTACTTCATCATTTACATTGCCATCTAATTTGTATATTCTAAAATTTCCCTTCAATTTAATTTCTATTACTAAGCTAACAAAATTTGAGGATGAAGAAGACAATTAGCAGAATGCATGAGTCTAGTGATTTTTACTACTTTGATACAAGTTGTTCCCCAACTTCTTTCTCAGTTATTGCTTCCCCCCTTAAATTCGTAGTCACCTTAAGCATTCTTCCATGCAAAAACTAAAGAAAATGGTCCTCAATTTAAATTTGACTCATAATATTGATTGTCAATCTTGTCAACTTAGGAAACATCATTGTGTCCCTTTTCCATCTAGAGTTAGCTCCTTTACATTAGTTCATTAAAATTTTTGGGGTCCATGTCATGTTTCATTAAAACTTGGTTATCATTACTTCATGATTTTTATTGATGATTGGTTTAGAATGACATGGGTTTAATTAATTGAAGAATGATTTGAATTAAATTATATATTTCAGTCTTTCTGTTATGAAATCAAAAATTAGTTTGATATGCCAATTTGTGTTTCTCATGAGTGATAATGCTAAAGAATATTTTTGTGAGGCTTTTATATCATATATTAAAAATTGTGGTATAATTCACCGATCTTCTTGTTGTTACACACCATAGCAAAATGTTGTTGCTAAAACAAAATTTTGGCATCTTGTACAGGTTGCTCAAACTTTCTTGATTGACATGAAGGTGCCAAAGGAATTTTGGAATGATGCTATTCTCACAACTTGTCATCTTACTAATAGGATGCCACATTCTACTCTCAATGCTCCAATTCCTTATGCCATGCTATTTCTTCATTATTCTTTATTTCCTCTACCATTTCGTATTTTTTGGATGTGTTTGTTTTGTTAATCAATTTTAAACTGCGGTAGACTCGTGCGCCTAAATGTATTTTCCTTGGTTACTCGAGGTCACAAAAAGGTTATTGCTACTATAGTCCCTCATTCAAATTTTTTTTTGTCTATGCTTATGTCACATTCTTTGAAAACACAACATACTTTCTAAAAAATGAAGATGTAAGGCCTAAATACTCAAATCACCCCTCAGCTTTAAGGAATAGGTCATTTAGTCCCCTACACTTTTTTGGGGTTTTAATTAAGCCCTAAACTTTCATCATGAGGAAACTTTACTCCATTAACCTAGAAACTCACTCATATGGATGCACATGGGTGGGCATCATGCAATTAACATTCTTTTACTAAATAGAGTTGATGGTGGGAGTTTGTAGTTGAGGGCATAAATTCCCAAACTTGTGAGGAACCTTAATTTGCAAATCATAACCATTTTGGAATTTTAGTGAAATTCATTGGTGTACTAAATTATGTCAAACTAGGAATCAACGTCAGAGGGAAGTTCGCAAGAGTATTTAGAATTGAATGAGAAAAACAATGGTGTTCATATACCGTAAATGTAGAGTGAAGACTATCCAATTTGTGGCAACAGGAGACAATGAGGATTGAGGCTGATGGTTCTTGAAGTGTGGAAACTTCATGGCTTGCGTGTGGATAACATGGATGACACCCAGCAATTACCTATTAGGTGACATTGTGCAAGAAAGGACAACTTTTTTTTAATGGATTTACTATCCTTTTAGTGATTGTGAAACAGCAATGATAAGACTATTAAGATGAAAAGAGAAGAAATTGGAGCTAGAGTTTTGAAATTGAAGATCAAGAGTAAGGACTTAAAGGCCAAGTGTTGTTCGGTAGAAGCTGAAATTTTGAAGTTAAAGCTGCAGATTAAGGAATTGGATGTAGAGATGAATTCAAGGGCAGAGAAATAGAACTGAAGCACAAAGAGGAGATGGTTGAAGTCCAGAGGTAGCTTAACCAAGTCAGTGTATACATGTGGGGATTACTTGGATTGCTGGTGATTATAATTGGCAGTAGGTTTTTTTGAGTATTTTTGTGGACGTTCGCATGTTGCAATTAGGTGTGCTTGTAATAGTAGGTAGTATATGGTGTGTTGGTGTGTACGAATATGGTTTTGTTACGGTGTAGCTAGTATAAATGGCCCAAAACATTGTGAAAGTATGCCAAGTGTTATATGGATGCATGGTGAAAGTGTGCCAATTATTTTGATGTGGTGTCAATTTGCAAGTACTAGTCTCCCATTCACATTTTCAATCATGGTTCAATCTTTGAACACAGAGTATCCATACAATACTAAAATTTGTCAGTAATTGGAATCCTAAAAGTGATAGTTTCCCAAGTATTCATACAACACCAAAAGTAGAGTTTACGTTGTCTAAACATAAAGGATAGCAATACCAACACTAGCATAAGTTCACTGTATATACCCTAAGAATTGATTCCAAATGAAGCAGTCACAAAAACCAAAATAACCCAGACATATAGTTTTCATTTCCAAAAAATAGTTTGCTTTATGAACAAAAGGCATGATGTTGGCCATCATTACTATCTTCCCTACTGCTAGTAGCTTCTATCTCACTAAGTGCGGGGCCTCATTTTTACTGTCTTCCTTAACTTCTATTGACCATATGAACTGCTATAGGTGGATGAAATTTTACTTGCTACTTTCCTCCCCTAACTAGCAGCCCTTCCTAACTATTGTTGGATCCCAGAACTGAGGGTGGGATTAGCCTGACATTAATGAATTAGTGAGCATAAATTACAATGTTTTGTAAGTAGAAAAGAGTGAGTAGATTGATAATGTTTATAGCCTTTGTTAGGCAAGTCCTCTGATTGTGGGTTTTACTCCCACAAATACCACAATGCATGATCCTACTGTGTCTATTAACCTTTGTGCTTGATTTACTTGACCAATTTATTTTCCTAATCCTATTAGTCTTTGGCTTCCCTGGCATATACCTATGGATATGGCAACAAAGGACCTAGCCCAATGTCTTCCTATAACTCCTGACTTGGCATTGGTTGGGTGGCATAGTTGTATGCTAACATGGACATTTCCTTCCTGAACCAATGACTTAGGTTGTCCTTTTGGTCTTCCCTCTTACTTAGAATTGCCCTTACTGCATGAACACATGGTACTCCAGATTTTGGCCAACGAAGACATGTGCAGCTCTTGTTGCCAAGCTTAACAACGTGGGATACACGGCCCAAACTAACTTCACATCCATCATCACCATTCCACTTCAAGATCCATTTATAACGCTCACCAGTCTTCCACTCTAGAATACCAGTAATGTTCTTTTTGTATTCACACTTTTATCTTGCAGCAAACAATCTTCTGTTAGTTGTTATCTTTATTATATAGCTCTTTATTTCTTCAAGCATGGAAGTGATAGGCTTACTCCTTGTAGCAAGTATGACAAAGTTAAAGGTCTTAATCCTGTTATTATCAGTAGTGTCAACCTTAATTGCATGGTTGAAGTATGCTTTACACCAACTCCTAGGATTCTTAATGATAAGTGATTCTGCAGCTCTTGGTTGCAATTTCTCAATTGCCTCAAGCTACCTATTCAAGGCATACTCATTTGGTACCTTGGCAACTACATAAAAAGCTTACTTCATTGTTTCCCGATGTAGTCACAATGCTAGTTGCTATAAATGTGTCTTGCACATAAATGATGCTCTACACTAGGAAGAAGCTTAGTAAATACATTGAGTAGTCCCTGTTGGTGTGGTTCAGAGAACATTGTTAGCAAATACACTTAGTAAGTACAATGTCAAAAAAATTTTTAAAAAAGTGAAAATATATGCACCTTTTTTATTTGTTTGACATAAAGCACCAACCATCACCATCTAATGTTCCTATATCAATTTTCATATGCCCTAGATACCATCGCCAGTAATCAATGGACTCTACCTTCACCATTGGCCAAGCATTGGGTACATTTAGTTGTTTGCTTTATTGCCCATGGTAGTCAATAGTTTCCCCATAACAATACCCTTAAAAAAACATCCATCCAACCCTAGGTAAGGCCGTCATTCCTCTAGAAAATGCCTCCATATAGAATCAAAGCACACATAAAAGTTTTTGAACAAGGGAACTGTGCTATCAAAACTATGCTCCACCTCCAGATCAACACTACTGCCAAGATTTTAAGCCAACAAAGCATGAACATAGTCAAGCAATTTTGCATACTTCACCTCCATAGTTCTTTTTAGTTTCTTAAGAACTCTTGCTTTGGGTTTTTTGCATTAACTTTTGTGCACATCAATCTACAATTCACACATAATGGTCTGAGCAAGGAAATTGGGCTTGATTGCTGGGTGTGCACATATTAGGTACTCATATGTTCTTGCTATCCATTGGTCTCTGGTTCTGCCAAGCTTAAACAATTTTGTGCATCATGAGTGGAAATGTAGGTCTTCATAAAGAAGTACTTCTTGTTTAGGTGCTCCTTATAAGCCACATGTAGTCCCCAAGGACAAGTTGTGCCTTTATAGCACACCCTCACACATTTGGACTCATTTTTAAGGTATGTGTAATCACGTTTCTCTTGGATACTGATAGCCGAAGGACTATCGCCTCCGCCTGGCCGAACTCCCTGCCACCAGAATGGCCAGGAGATCTGGCGTTACCCGGAAAAAGGTGGGATCACACACCTCGGAGAAAATCCGAAGAGCCCAAGCTCGGCATGCCAGGAAACCTGAGGATACTATCAGCCCCCCCGAGGATAGTAAACGGACCGCCTTCGGAAAGTGGCACCAGCTAGGGCGGGCCGAACATGATCTTCCCGAAGGCGGAACTCCCTGGATCTGGGAACCCCCGAACTAGGGGCAGGTTTCCCAAAGTCTCACAGTCCGTACTACAGTACGACCTCACCCAGGGACCTCGGGAGTACGGCAGGAGCATTTAAGGAAGCCTCTGACATGTCGCCCACAGACGTCACAAGCCGCCTCAAATGGCGCTCTGACACGCCGACACCATCAAAATCACATCATGGCCCGTCTCAGCTCAAGGCTCAAGGAAGCCTGCCACCAGCTACTTGTCCTCTACGCCCAGACATTCAGAGAACATCCGACCGAACACGTGTCACAATCTGAACGGGCTGGACACCTCTATAAATATCAGGGGAAAACACCCTGGCAAACGGTTGGCAAAGATCCTGACTCCTCACCCTGAGAAAACACGACCAGGTGAGTTCACTAAACCCCTCAGTGCTATTCCCTCTGCCTTCTCTCAGCACCACTGACTTGGGCGTCGGAGGCTCCTCCCCGGAAAAACACCCCGGGGACCTCCTAACCCACTTTTTCTGAACATCTCAGGCACTCTCCCTTGGGCAAACCGGCCACCAGGCATTCTTCCTCTCCTGGAGTCCCTCCATCAGTCACCATGACTACCAACGATGAAGCCCCCGGGCATCAGATACAATACTTTGTCAATGCCCTCTTAAACTATTAGTGATCTATGAACACCATATCCACTGAGAATTTCACCTTCTTCTTCACTCACATATAAGCTAGCATCATCTGAGTTGCCTAACCCTTCCACATCATCACCAGCATACTTATCCTCACCAACATCATCCTTTTTCTCATTATCCCCTAAAACAAAAGTAAAACCCATGTTTGTTTTCCTCTTAATAGAACTGATAAAAAAGAACCTATGGACAACATCCATTCCTATTTTTAACTCTTCATCACCTCATGGACATAGAGATGCATCTAAGCCTTCCAATTCCTCCTCACACTATCTTCCTAGACCTACTCCTTCTTCTTCATCAACATCACTTTCTAAACTACTGTGGTCAGCTTCCTCATAACTATCCACAGCATATTCTCTTGCCTTTGTGGTGGTCCCCTCTACTTGGTCATCCAACAATTTCTTATGTGACCTTAACCAATGAACATTATATTCAACATATACATCTGCCTTCAAATTCATACTTACAAGTGAAAACATAGCCAATATTGCACCATCAACACTGGTGCAATTCAATCCAAAATCAAGGGACTTAGTAAGGTCCTTATGGTAAACATTAGTCAAGTCCTCATCCTCATAACCCAACTCATGTAGCACTACCTAATGACCATTGACGTAACCTATTCTTCTCCACTTTGATTACAAATGCGCAATGGTTTAAGTACATTTTAATTGGCTCCTTCACAAAAATCCCACCATGAAAAATCTTAATTTCACTACGTTAGACATTTGCAAGCTGAAAATCAAATGTTACACATAAAAATATCTTTATTTCCATCATAATGCACAAACATATTTTGAACAAAATCACAAAATAAAAATCATAAACCAACCATAACATCATTGCTTGATTTGGGTTTTAATGCACATATTGCCATTGTTCAACAACAATGTTACTTACTCCGGGATAGTCCAGTTATGGTGCCAAAATTGTGCATTTAAAACTCCAAGGGTTGGTATGTTCTGTAGGCCATTAGAATAATACCCTTAGTGTGCATACCCAAGTGGCCCTGTTGAGCACTATGTAAATACATGTATATTGGTCTAACCATAACACACATATTTACATTTATGCACACTATGGCAGATAAGAAGGAAAACACTAGCACAAGTCTTAGTTTTGGCTTCCACACATTAAGTAATCTTATTAAGCGTAAGTGACCAACCACTGCACCTAAAACTTCTTCCAAAAAACTTTATTAATCAAGTAGAACTTAGAGCAAACCAAGGAATTTTGTTTTACATCAATAGCCCAACTATGGACCAAGTTATGGATTTTTTAAGCTGGTTACAAAATTCTGACCAAATGAACAGTAACTTAGCCAATTTTGCAACGTCATATCTTTGGTTACAAGGCTCCTAATTCAAAAATTCAAAATTTTAGTTCAACCTCTAAATGTGCTCTAGATGTGGTCCAAATTTCATAGTGAGATTCCTTCTACACAGGGAGATATATAACTTTAAGTGCAGAGTCAAAATTTTGGTCACTTTATGACCATTTTTCCCATACAATATTTTATAAGTGTGTAGACACTTCATTCACAAGGGGAAAGCCCTCTAAAGCTACCCCATATATGTCCAATACACATGGGAAATACATTTTCTTTCATCTAGTAACTTTATGTGGCCAAAACAGAATTTACAAGTAAGTAGCCTATCATTCACACTTAGGCAGCTTTGCACCACATAACATACATAGCCAAAACATTACTCAAATGTTCACATACTTATCTCATTTTACATACACTACATGTGCATGCATACATGCACTGCATAATGGTCTTAACTCAACTAAATATGCACCCTAAGTTACAGGAGTGCCTGAGACACAATAGACTCCAGAATAGGATGCTAGATAGCTACTACATAACACAATAAGCACCATCATTAAAAATACCAAATGTGCTCCTAAAATCACCAAACCTTCTAGATCATAAATAGAAACATAGAAGTTAAAAATAAATAAAATTTTATATCAAAAGTCAAACCACAAAGGTCAGTTTAATGTAATCTTTTTGCTGGACTTGAAATAACAGAATTGAGGGGAGTAAGTTTCATTGAGAAACTTAGTAAGGATAGCACTTGGATTCAATAGGCAACGTAACCATCATCAAAACATGCATCCAAAGACACTAAAACACAAAACCACAATTCATATAGACAAGATATAGCAACCAAATGGAGCAGCCATTCACAACCAACAAACACATGAAATTCAACAACAACATAAACCATAGGTTAGTCCATAAAACATGCAATAAACTTAAGTATATCACTATGACAGCCCTCCTAAAGCTAATGCTTGGTCTTAGGAGGATTTTAACACCAGTTAGTACTAACTTTGGGCTCTAGAAACCCTCACTTCACTGCCATCATTGTGCACTTCACACTAGGTCACAAAACCTTCAATAAGTGCACTTCCCTCACTAAGCTTGGTTCATCAAACTCATCGCTCTCTTCCAAGCTTAGCCCTAACTCCATGGATGCTTCAAAATATAGTAAACAATCCATCTGAGCAAGAAAACCCTTACCTTGATAGGTATTCTAAAATT
The DNA here is from genome assembly GCA_039654915.1 of Aquilaria yunnanensis. Taxonomy (NCBI): domain Eukaryota; kingdom Viridiplantae; phylum Streptophyta; class Magnoliopsida; order Malvales; family Thymelaeaceae; genus Aquilaria; species Aquilaria yunnanensis. Next base: position 54,074,308 of record CM077597.1, read on the forward strand.
GGAGCTTGATCCTAGGTGCACTCAAGCAATAACATCAAATAGCTTCCAATTGTGCTTCCCTGACTTCAATTGCAAGTAGTTTTGAGTTTGAAGGTATGGTGGCTATGGATGAAGTATATAGGAGGGTGGGTTGCATCCCTTGGCTGGTATGGCCGAATATGAGAGAAGAAATGGTGGTCTTGACTACTTAAATGGTCAAAAGTACACTAAACACACTTAAGTAGTCTTAACCTTGTCTTATGTCATTTTCCTTACTACAAGACTATGGTTTCTTAGTCTTAATCTCTTGGCCCACATTTGACCATCCTTATCTTCCTTTAGCAGTGCCTCCTTAGGTGGGATAAACCCACAATTTCACCATTTGACTTAAGTCAAAGACATACACATCTTAAGGCCTATATTAGAACACTTAGGTCCTTTATGCCTTTTCGTGTTTTCTTTGTCCTTAGTTGTCTTCCATAAGCAATTTGGTCCACCAATAGCACTTTCATACCATTCATATCCTTCTCCTAACTCTCCAAATCTCTTTTGTGAAAGTTTTGCTATTGAGTATCCTAATTTCCAAAATCTTATAAAAAAGTCCATAGGTTGCTTAACAAATAAGCAATCCTTAAGGCTTTTCTTGGGGACCAAGTTACCAACTTAAAACACTTTTAAGGAGGTTTTCACTATCCCTTTTACCTTTCATACTTCAATCACTATGAAGAGAATTACACAATATAATGATTTTTTTACCATTATGCCACACTTGTAATTCTCCCATTTTTGTGAGGTGGTAACAAACAACACCATATACAATTCATGTTATTGACACATTGCCATCCCTACACACAATTATTCATGTACATAGTCAACCCACCAACCCTTTGCTCTTATTTAATTCCTTCAATAATGCACCAAGTTAAAATAATCAGTTCACGTACCTTTATAACACTACCCACACCCTGTCTCTATCCTTGAGTTTTGGTCCTCCCTAAAGAATATGGAATCTTGATGGAATTGTCTGCTCTTTGCTCCTTCAATCAATTCTTTTCTATTCTTGTTTTTGTAGTTGCAACACTTAACTGAGCTCTCAAAATATCATACTCTAACCCATTCCCAATTCTTCATTTCCTGCCTCAATGAAACACATTGTATCATCTCTATCTAGGGTGTAACAGAGAAAAGCTCACATGTGCTCATGTGAGTGGGTTTTTGAGTTAATGGAGTAAAGTATGATGAAAGATTAGGCTTCAAATAATACCCCAAAAAAGTAAAAGGGGCCAAATGACTAATTACTTAGAGTTGAAGGGTGATTTGGGTATTTAGGCCAAGATGTAACTAGTGTTCACCATTGCTTGCCTTCACCAATTTATAGCCCTCCAATAAATCCATCTACAACTTCTAACCTTACTCATCTTGCTAGGTTACCTCATCCAAATTCATTGGTCTATTCCCAGTGAACTATCTGGACGAGCCTTCTCCTCCAATGCCTGGCTTGCCTTGTATTTAGATTCAAACACCAATGATCTAGATTTGGCCATTGCCTTAAAGAAAGGTAGATGAACTTGTACAAATTATCGCATCTCTAGTTTTGTCTCCTATAACCATTTATCTTTGTTATTTTGCTTATTTTTATCAAGCTTAGACTCTATTTCTATTCCTAAAAGTATAAAAAAGGCTATGCAGCAGTTTGGGTGGAGGTAAGCTATACAGGGGAAATGGATGATTTATGGTTTAATGGTAAATGGGAGCTTGTTGATCCTTCTCCTAGTGCATCAATGTGTTGGGTTTCGGGAGCCATACAGCGTAGCGGAATTTAACCGAAACCCTCCAGGATCCAAGTGAAACGGGGTAAACCGGGTGTTCAAAAATTTCATACCTAATTTTCGGTTGAGATCTCTCACTCAACTGTAGAGTCGAATCACAAAACTTGAACAGTTGACGTGTTTAAGCTCTCTATGGTATCCACATGAGCCTCTCGGGATCACCACGCTTCCACCACGTCCCGGTAGATGCGTTCTCTTGCGCTCGTAGTGCTAGCTTGCGTCCTCCAAGGAATTGCAAGAGAAGAGTGCAGCTGTCCTTTTGGGAAACTAGGGCAGGGAGACCTGTGAATTTCTCACTTAAAAGTTGTATTTATAGTGAGACTCAACTTCCAGGCCTAATGGGTTTCAAAGCCCTAATCCAATTAGGATTTAATTTCGGGCTTAATAATGGCTCAACTCTTGGGCCCATTATTAATACGAAATTAAAGTGAAACCACCATCCAAATAATTAGCCCATGCACTCTAATGATCCAAATAGCTCTATGTGTGTGACCCAATAGGCTCTTGCCATGTTGGCAATGATCATAAATCACATTTATGATCATAAGCAATGAGCGGTGTCTAGCAACACATCATTGCTACCCAAGTGACAAGATTGTCGGTGAATCGACTAAACCTTTATGATCATCACCGATATATGCCATTATCCCTTTGTCCAAGATATCAAGACTAACACGAGACATGGAATGTGTCACTCTCGTATAGCCCAATCTTTGGTTTCTTGATTACCGAGTAGACCAACTTAAACTGATGACATTGATATCGTATATCAACTCATCGGAGCATGGCCATGCATTTTCTAAGTCTCACTCTATCAAGGGGCCCGAAGATATTACTCCCGTTACATAGGAGGGACAAATCCCATCTTGATCATACAAATCCCTCTGCATGATATGTGACATACCCAATGACCTCCTTCAAGTTCACTCAGTTACAAGCAATAAAGGAAAGTATCAAAGTATGTGACTCACATGTAGGGAACCTTGATGATCTTAGGTCGAAGGACTACATATACCATGATCACTATGAGAATCGCTTATGACACTCATATAACGATCCATGTAGTGTTCTCATGGTGGGTCGGTCCAGTACACAAGTTCTCCAACTTGTGTCCATATGTAGACTACATATCTCATATTAGTCTCCATGTATGCTAGTCATTATGTATTATTGCAACCCGCTCCACAATAATACTAGACCAGGGACGTTTAAGAATATCATTATTCTAGGATTACAATTATGTTTGTTAAGTTACGCAGAAATAAAACAACAAACATAATTGCCGGATTAATGCCTTAATAAAATATCATGACTCAATGTGCAAAAAATACAATCATCTCATGATTGGCTTTTGGGCACAACACTAACACAATGGTAGGGTGTCATTGGGTATATATGATTAAGACTCAGGTTGATGATTCAATTGAAGAGCTAAAAGCTAGCCTAGTTGCCAAAGGATATACACAAGTTTATCATGTTGATTGTTTTGAAACATTCCTTCTGTAGAAAAGATGACCTCTATTCATATTTTAATCTATTTGGTAGCTACATATCATTGGCCTCTTCATCAACTTGATATTAAAAATACATTTTTCCGTGGTGATCTTGAAGAGATGATCTATATGGAGAAACCCCTAGGGTTTGTTGCTCAAGGGGAGACAACAAGAGTATACATGTTGAAAACATATTTGAATGGACTAATTTACCAAGGGCAAGGTTTGGATGATTCAGTTCAGTTGTAATGAAGTTTGGGCTAAAAAAATGTGGAATAGACTGTCCTGTTTTCTATTGACAAAAAAAGGTTGGTAAAATACTATTAGTTGTTTGTGTTGATGATATCATCATCATAGGTGATGATCGAAGTGGAATTCTAAACCTAAAAAAGTTCCTAGAAAAGGAATTCCAAACTGAAGATCTTGGCTTACTAAAGTACATTTTGGGAATTAAGGTTACAAGATCTAAAGTTGGCATTTGTTTGTTACTGCGTAAATATGTCCTTGACCTTCTTAAAGAAACTAGCCTGCTGGGATGCAAACCAGTGGATTCTCTGATGGATCTTAACACTAAGCTTGATGTTGATCATGGAGAAATTTTAAATGGTCCAGGACGATACAGAAGGCTGGTTGGGAAAGTGAATTACTTTATTGTTACCAGACCTAGAGAACTTTTAAAAGATCTAGGATGATATAGAAGGCTAGTTGGTAAATTGAATAACCTTACTGTTACCAGACCCAAAATTACATTTGCGACAAGCGTGCTAAGTTAGTTCATGCAATTGGCTTACCTAAGCCAATAGGATGCAGCCATATGCATTCTAAGATGTCTTAAGCATGCTCCTCGCAAGGGACTCTAATACAAGAATCATAAGCATTACCAGAACATGCTTATACAGATGCTGATTAGGCTAGTTCAAAGGCTAATCAACACTCGACTAATGGTTATTCTGTGTTCATTTGTGGTAATCTAATTTACTAGAAAAGAAATAAGGAGATAGTGGTTTCTTGCTTAAGTGCCAAGTTAGAATATAGAACTATGGCACATACAACTTGTGAGCTCGTTTTGGTGACATATATTAAAAGAGCTTGGCTTTCAAAAACTCAACCTATGAAATTAATGTGTGATAATTGAGCAATAATTCACATTGCTTCTAATTGAGTGTTTCATGAAAGAACCAAACACATTAAAGTTGATTGTCAATTTATGAGGGAAAAAATTCAGCAAAATGTGATAAAAACAATTCATGTGTAGTATGAAGATAGCTGATTTATTCGCTAAGTCCTTTGCTAGAAATTAGGTTACATCCTTATGTGATAAGCTTGGAGCTTGTGATGTTTATGCTTTAGCTTGAGCGGTATTGTTAGAATTGTCTAATTTGATTAGTAGTGATTCTAGGGATTACGATTTGATATGATCGAGAGTAATTATAAGGATTAAAGTAATTTGCTCCAATCAAGTTATAATTGCAAATTTCCTTCTTTACCCATATCACTCTAATATAAATATAGGATGAAAGGTAGTTGTTTTATTCAAGTACTCTTAATCCTTCTCTCCATTCCATTTTGTATTTCTTCCAATAGGTAAAGGAGTTGTACTTCCTGTGTTTTGTAAGGATAGCTGTGTTGCAAGATTATACCTTTGCATTGTGTAAATATGTTCTAAGCTGAAGGAATACAAGTTTTGGTAGTATGACTACTAAATTGCTGAGAATGACCATTAGGTTGACTTTTAGCTAGTGGAAGCTTTTGAGACTCTAACTTCACAAGTTTGCTTTATAGGATAACTAGAACATTCTTGCGAGCTCTTTGTATGAAAATTCCTAGGTTAAAAAGCATACTACCCACTTCTACTACTGATTAACTATGAACAGCCTGGTCTAGGAACATCATGTGTTCCAAATACTATGTTCCTAAAAGTGGAACTAAATTTTATAGGTTCTTGGATACAAAGGAGTTGTAGGGAAGGGTCTATATATTTATGACACTTCGATTTTTTTTTTCAGCAAAGAACTATTGAAATCTACAGCAGGAAATCACAGACCTATAAAGTTTGACCAGTCTGCTGACTTTCAGTTAGCAAATGTGTCTAGAGCTGAAAATACACTACATTGGGCACTCTTGGTATTAAAATTTCTAATTTTGGTAGAATGGCACCATTGAGGAAAGAATCTACAAGTGTAAGGTGGTTTGTCAAGGGGTCTAAGGATCGAATTTTGATCTAAGCTTCCATACTGAAATTTTTGTTTCAAGCAAGTTTCTTATGGGTTGAAAAATGTGTGTAGTAAGTTTGAGTGAGTAACCTTACTATGATAATTAAAATGACCCCTAAAGCCAAGAATTTCAATTACTGTGCTTGTAGGTGGACATATTTTGCATATAGTCTGATCTTGCAAATTATAGGCAATGCCACTGCTAGTTAATAATTGCAAGTGGTTTTTGCGATGGCTTTGTAACTTCTATAGCACGTTTTCATTAGGATAGAGACGGTTCTTAGTAACCAATATTACTGGTGCATGAAAGGTGTCTTAGACACTAGTCTAGTTCTTGGATTAACTAAAATTAAATTTTGAAAAGCTTTCAAAGTTAATGAAACTCATGGAATAAAGTCCACTACTAAGGGAGGGTTTTCTAGATTGAACCCCCTACCTACTAGACCAAAGCTAGTTGTTTATTATAACTAATGGGAATTTTTTTATTTTGGCTTGTAGTGGTCATTTTTCACCTTAGAGTTGACTTTGAGGTTGAGAAGGAAAGCTGAACTAAAACTTACAGATATGAATGCTCCCATAATTTGAACTTACTGAGACTCTCAAAGATGATTTTTGGCTCTAGTGTATAGGATTTTGCTTCGCTGGTTTTAAGAGGGCAAAAATGTTGCTCAAGATTTCTAAAATTGTGTCTTTGATTTATTGGTTGGTGTGTTGCTGATTTTGGGAGGTTATTTGAATTAGTTGACAAAAGTCCATGATAGTAGCAATGTATAGAACTTGGAGGTCTACCCAAAAATTTTATAGAGGGAGATGACTAAACCTACAACATATGAAGAAGAATTGATAGTGAGTGGGTGCAAAAAGTACTAATTTAAGATTAATTGAAAAAAAAATTAAAGAGAGCATTTATGAATTGGATCAGGATAAATTTGTGGAATAAAAGGAAAGATGCATTTGTCTGATTTAGCAAGGGATAATGAAGGTTTTAGTTTTCTAGAAAAGAAATAGTTTGATACTAATAGTTTGACCAAAAGTTTGACCACGAAAGCAAACTATTAGTTTATGTCATGTTTTGGGTAGAAGGTCTCTAAGAAGATTAAAAACTTGTGGAAAATATGAGTTTTATAGCCTAGGAACTGTGACTCCTTAAAGGGATGTGAGTTACCAAAACTGCCAACTAGGATACAGTTCTATTATTACTAAACTGAAAGGTATTCTAGACACTACTTGTTTGTTATCCACTAGGCTTCAGGAGTTTTTATTGACTAACTATAGAAGTATAAAGCTTGGTAAGGTGGCTACATTCATTGATGGTGAGTTTTGGTTGCTTATAGCATGGTCAAGCTATTGAAATTGGCTAGAACCAAATACTACTCAAAGCTACTGTTGCAAAGTGGACTTAAGAGTCGACTTTTTGTGTAGGACTTTTGTGTTAATTCTTTTAATGCTTTTAAAGACAGTCATTAGACTGTAAATCTACATAAAGTGTCATATTATCAAAGCTAATAAAAATAGTTCATTGCGCTGTTGTATTGCAATTGATGGTGCTATGTAGAAAATCATTAATTCAAAGAATATGAACAATACTATAGAATAAAAAGTAATTACTTTACTGATAGGAATGTGATAAGTACGGGAGACTAAAAAACTTAAACGCTACTACTTAATTTTTTTATGGTTGCAATATAAGTGTGGAAATCCCATTAATTGTGCAGAAAATAGGATCAAAATCAATATGATTAGTTAATTGATTATAATTAAAGTATATATGTTAGACATATTTTCTTGTTATAGTTTAGGGCACTAATTTCCATGTATCTATATATAACCTATCATATATAGGTGTAAAAAGATGTAAATATACAATAACGGACATAAATTTTCTTATTCTTTATTGGCTGTCATGGTGTTAGAGTAAGGTTCTTTGAATCAGAGCTCACCACAATAAAAACTAATGATGAAAGTAGAATTTTTTATGCCTATGATAATGAGGCTAATAGCTCCTCCATTGTGGCTCTAAAAGACACTTCCTTCCTACTCACTATGGAAAAACTCAATACGAAAAATTTTTGTGAATGGGCTCAATCAATCAAGCTCATAATCACAGCAATGGAAAGTTAGGAAACCTGCCTCAACCAACACTATCACTTTTAGAAATAAAAGTCAGTCAATTCTATAGTGACTGCATAGCTTGTGAATACCATGGTGTCCTTTGTTAAGAAGACTTGTGTGACAGCTCTCCTAGTCAACTAATCAAGTAAGTGTTTATTTACTTTGATTAAGTGTTTATGAAATTAAGTACCTCAAATTAGCGCCTTGTTAAGCAAGTAACATGAGCTTAATTAAGTTAAGTGAGTTCCTAAGTGTGATTTGGCATAGTTAAGTCAAGACCATTAGTTGTTCTAGCTTTTAGAATCATCCTAGTAAGTTTTGACAACTTGTGGCACTAAGTGTTCTATTTGAGCCATTTAGAACTTAAGTGCCTAGAGTGTTCAAGAAAATTTAGTTTGAGAAGCTTTTAGTACCTTTTAAAACAAAGAAAAGTGAGTTTGGAGTGTGAGTTGGTGAGCTATTTGAAACAAATGAAAGTATGAGGGCTTAAGTGCAAGGGAGAGAAAAGTTGCTTAATAAGCTTATAAGTTAAGTTTCTTCTTCTCTTCTTCATACTTAGCCATTTCTTGCAAACACCAAAAATTCGTGGCTCCATCTCCTCTCCCAAATTCCCAGCTCAAGCTTCATTTCCTTGCAAGTTTTCATCAAAATTAAGAGTGCCAAGGGGTTAGGAAAGATCACCAAGCTTTGTTTGAGGTGTTCTTGCTTCATTTGATCTTTGGAAGCTTGTTTTGGATCCAATTTCGTAGGTAAGCTTCTTGAGATCATTTGGTGTGATTATAGGTTGTTTCTAGAGCTAGAAATGGTCTTGGTTTGATTGGTTTGGGTGCCAAATTGCTTTGGTTTTAGGCTTGGAACTCAAGGAAGCTCAATTGAGCTTAGGAGGCTTTGTTGCATTGCTTGCTTTGTGGCTAAAATTGAGGTAAGGGTTCAAGTAATTAAGCTCAAATAATGCATGGTTTTGTAGTTTTGTGTGTTGGGATGAATTAGAAACAAGACCCATTAAGTTTGGATTAGAAATGAGAGAGTTTGAGTAGCTTGTGTACAAGAACGACGCTGTCGCACAAACCCAGAAAACAGAGTTGGCGACGCGTCGCCAATTTGTCCGCGAATTGGCGCCGTGGCGCCAGGGTGCGAAAATGTACACAGAGCGTTTGTTCGGCGGCGCCGCGTCGCCAAATGCAAATTTGGCCTCGATTTCCGGCCATCCTAAGATTAACTTAGACTCTCGGTTTCTATCCCTAGGCTATTCTAAGACGTTCCATAGCCTCGGTTGGGTCTAGAATTCATTCCTAAGGCGGGAATTGTGCATTATTTGGAAGGTAGTCAAGTTGTGTGGTTAAGTGTAAAAGATTGTGACTTGGTGGCTAAGTAACTCATAGTATTTAAGCTTTTAAATGGATATTAAGGGGATTAAGTGGGTTTTTAGACTCTTTATTGGCCGTATAGAGTATCAATTACATATGGTTAATAGAGAGAAAAACCTAAGTCGATCCCAACCAAGCCATTTGGTTTGGTAAGTGAGCCACTAGTAGTATTTTGAGTTAAACCTTGAGGGTTTGACTAGTTAAACCACATAGGAAGACTACCCTGTACAATAAATTAAGGGTAAAGGCGGGTAAGTTTGAGATAGGTGACGACCTACTCTAGAACCCGTAGATGGGACTTAATTGAGGTAAAGTGTCCGGGATACGAGGGCCAGTATCTCAAGTACCTCAGCCGTTTGAGCTCACGGCAAGAATTAAGGCACTTAAGTGCAGAAAGTCCCAAGTGCATGTGTTGTGTGCATTCCATACCATACATCCATACATTGCATTTTTGGCATTTTGTTGATTGTTTGTTGTTTGAATTGCATGTTTGATTGCTTGGTTGCCATATTGCATATTTGTTGCATATTTCTTTGCAGGTATTTAAGAAGGGAATCCTTACTGAGTACTTTTAAGTACTCATTCCCTTAGTTTTATTGTGCAGGATCTAATCCCGGGCCTAATCACTGAAGTGATAGCTGAGGCCTAAGCTTTCTGTTTTGCAGGTATTTTATTGAGAATCCTAGTGATTCTAGTTTCTTGCAGTATAAGTTATGTGCTAACCAAGTTGTGCCTTTACAGTGTAGAGGCTAAGAGTACACAAGAACAAGGTCTAGTGAAGGGCTACACTTGGAGCTTGGCTTAGCTCAAGGTGGGCTCAAGTAAATGATCTTAGTAGTTAGTAACTTTGTCTCTTGTACATAGTACTTGGTGTACTAAGTAAGTTGCCTCTATTGGGATACATTAGGATGTAAATCCATCTTGTTACTTTTGGGTGCATGCTAGAGTTGTAATGTATGCACAAAACTGTTACTTGTAGTTAAAGCAACTAGTATTTCAATGACTTGGTACGTTTTCAGTATGTTTTAATGAAATGCTCGAGCAATGTTTTAATTCAAGACTTTTAAATTTCGGTTGCATTGCCAAGTCAGAAGCATGCATAACTTAATCTGAGTAGGCTAAGTAACTAGTTGCATATAAATTGTTTTAATTTATATTGACGAGTAATAGTTAGCCAATTGTAACTAGTGGGATTCATTATCCCTAAGAGCCTACAAGATTAGGGGCACTGGGGCCCCGTTCCGTCACAACTTGCATGTATTTGTTGATGGTGAAAGATGTGTGGGATATTGTTTGTGAAACTTATTCTGATGTAGAGAATGAGTCTCAATTTTTTACGATTAAAAAACACAACTTTGGTAGATGAAGCAGGCAGATTGAGAAGTCATCGATTACTACATGGAGATGTCGGCATTGTGGTATGAACTCAATTTGACTATGGAGGAAGAGTGGGACTATGCTAGCAACAACATGCAATATAAATTTCAACTGGAAAAGGAGAGAGTTTTTGAGTTTCTAGCTGGACTCAGTTAGTACCTTGATGATGTTCAGATTTTGGGTCACTTTCCATTTTCATTTATACAAGAATTTTTTGTGGAAACAAGACGGGAGGAGCAATGATGTCATGTGATATTAAAGGTGATTGGGTTCATCATATGCTAGGCCTAAAGCATCGGCTCTTGTCTCTAGAAGTCCAGTGGCTGAGCTAGGGCCAAAAAATAAAAAAGGACGTCCTGCATATAAGTATTGCCTTAAAGACTAGACATACTATTGACACCTACTAGGTAATTCATGGAAAACCAATAGATTGGAAACCCTAATAGAATAATAAATATCGAGGCTACAATGCTATAACTAAGAGTTTAGTAGACAAATCTCAAAAGGCAAAGAAAAATAATCCAACTTCCAGCAAGGTTTTTATGTCTGTGCAATTGGAGTAGCTATACAAAATTTTTACCAAACTCTAAGTGTCAGAGTCCTTATATTCCACTCCTTCAGGTTTGCTAGCCCATATTGTTACTTCCTTATATACCATAAGTGTGGCAAAAAATTCTTGGATCTTTGATTCTGGTGCATCTCACCATATGATGAATGGTTATCATCCTTTTTTCATGTTCTACACCTTGTGCAGGCAATCTTGAAGCTAAAATTGTAGATGGCTCATATGCACCTATCGCAGGAAAGGGTAGGAATTGACTTTCTGAATCTCTTGTTTTAGAAAATGTTATGCATGTTCTGAACATGTCTTATAGTCTACTCTCATTCAGCAAACTAACTAAATAGTGTCACTATGTTAGTAATTTTTTTTCCTTCATATTGTGAATTTTAAGACCTATCATTGGGAACATGATTGGTAATGCTGAGTGTCAGGGGCTTTATTATCTTGAAGAAGCTATTGTGAGTGAACAATATAAAATGGCAGTTTGCAATTTTGTGGCTACTATATAGAACAGTGAACTTTTGTCATGGCATTTCAGAATGGGTCATCCCAATTTTTGATACTTGAGACACCTATTTCCTTCTCCATTTTTAACAAAACAATCATTTGTTCCTCAATGTGAGATTTTTGAACTAGCCAAGCATCATCATGCTTTTTTTCCAACATCTAAATATAAGCCATCGAAACCATTTTCCTTGTTGATCTCTAAGGTCCTTCTCATATACCTAATTGTAATCAATCAAAATGGTTTGTCACAGTCACTTGTGATCACACTTGAGTTTGTAGGGTTTATCTACTCAAAGATAAAGTAGAGGTTTTCTCTATGTGTGTTAAGTTTCATTCCATGATACAAACACAATTTCAGACACAAATTCAAATTTTGAGCATAGATAAAGACACAAAGTATGTCAAAAAAATCCTTACATGATTATCTTTAAAACCAAGGAATAATTAACCAAAATTCTTTTGTTGACATGCCCCAACAAAAATGGGGTCACTGAATGAAAAAATAAACATCTTCTTGAGGTTACTCATTCTTTAATGCTTGCCTTAAACATGCCTAAAGCTTTCTAGGGTGACATAGTTTTGATGTTTGCCTATCTCATTAATTGGATGCCTAGTTGTGTTATTTCCTTCAATACATCTCTCTCCAAATTTTAATTTTTTCCCAACCATTCACCTTAGCCTAAGTCTTCCTCTTAAAGTATTTGATTGTACCACCTTTGTGCATGTTCACCCTGATAATCGCAAAAATTTGGATCCTCGAGCCCTTAAGTGTGTATTCTTAGTTATTCTTTATCACAAAAAAGATACAAATGTTATGATATATCTACAAAGAGGGCATATTTTAGTCTTGATGTAATTTTCTTTGAAAACACTGTTTACTTTTAGAAAACCTCTCTTAAGGGGGAGAACTCAAGTGAAGTTTAGTTTCTACATTTTGACTTAAATATAATTAACTCTCTCCCAAATAGTGATCATGAATTACTTCCAAACATTAAGCTAGTGTCCCATATTAAGTTAACTCAGTCTAGGATACCAACCACAAAAGTAAATTGGTATCGAGGGGGAGATGGAGGAACATACAAGGATATGCTTGTTTACTCAAGCAGGCCGAAATCAGGCGATATGGAGAACCTCACATTTGATGCTCCAAGTGAGTTCAACCTGTTGCTAGCTCCAAGTCACCTTGATCCATCTTCTATCCTAGGTTTGTTCCTTGATATTGACCTTTCCATTACTCGTAGAAAAAAAAATCCTTGGTCATGTACCCTTCATCCAATTTCAGAATTTCATATATTTTGATGCTCTGTCTACCAAGTTTTGTGCTTTCATCTCTAACCTTGATAGTATAGAAATTCCAAAAGATATAGAGAAGGCTTTAGGAAATCCAAAATGGAGAAAGGCGGTCATAGAGGAGATATGGGATCTAGAACAGAAAGGAACCAAGAAGAAGATAGACTTACCCGAAGGAAAGAGACTAGTTGGTTGTAAATGGGTTTTTACATTAAACTATAGTGCTACAGGAGTTATAGAATGTCATAAAGCCTAAATGGTGGCAAAAAGGTTCACATAGAGTTATGATATTGACTACACCGAGGCCTTCGCACTAGTGGTAAAATTAAATACAATCTGGATTCTTCTTTTAGTAATGGCCAATTGGATTAACCTCTTCATCAATTGGACATCAAGTTTGCATTCCTAAATGGTGAATCAGAAGAAGAGGTATTCAAGATAATACATCCAAGATTCTCCAAAGGAAAGGAAGGAAAAGTTTACAAGCATAAGAAGCCTCTATATGGTTTGAAACAGTCAGCAAGAGCATGGTTTGATAGATTTGCATTAATGATAAGAGGCTAACGATACTGGCATGGGCAATTAGACCACATCATGTTCATTCAGCACTCTAAGAATGGTAAGAAGACAATTCTAATTGTATACATGGATGACATAATTCTTACTAGCGATAATGTGATGGAGTCAAAAGGAGTGAAGAGAGTTATAAGCACAGAATTTAAAATTAAAGATTTGTGAAAATTGTGACACTTTATAGGGATGGAAGTTGCAAGATCAAAGAAGGGGATTAGTGTCTTACAAGGGAAATATGTGCTCAACCTACTTGCTGAGATTGGTATGCATGGATGAAAGCCTAGTGACATATTGAAGCTAGAAATAAACATAAAGAGGATAGAGATCTAGTAGAAAGAGGCAGATACAAAAGATCGGTTGGCAAGTTGATCTACTAATACTTATCACATACTAGACCCAACATTGTATTTGTTATCAGTATTGTAAGCCAACACATGCATTTTCCAAAACATTCTCATCTACAATCCATTTACAAGCTTTTCAGATATATTAGATATCTTAAATTGTCTTTAGGTAAAAGACTGTTCTTCAGTGAGAATGCAAGCAGAAATGTATAGGTATTTTACAGATGCCGATTTGGCAGGATATAAAGAATATAGGCGATCTACCATGGGTTATTGTGCCTTTGTAGGGAAACTTAGTAGCCTAGAGAAGTAAGAAGTAGAGTGTTGTGTCCAGGAGTAGTGTTGAAGCTGAATTTGAAGTAGTGGCGCAAGGAATATGTGAAGGACTTCAGATAAAAAATGTGTTGGAAGAGTTACAGATTATTGGTAAACTGTCTATCAAGTTGTACTGTGGCCATAAAGCTACCATAAGAATATCTCATAATCTAGTAGCCATGACAAAAAAAAAGCATGTGGAAATTAATAGACATTTCATCAAGGAGAAAATTGAATGATGAATCATCTGCACAACATATGTCCCCACAAAAAAACAAATTGTAGACATCTCTATCAAAGGACTATTGTAGCCATAATTTGAGCATCTCATATCCATGTTGGATCTAATTAACATTTATGATCTAACATAAAGAAAAGTGTGGAAATCCCATTAACTGTCCAGTGAAATAGGATGAAAATCAATATGATTCTCTAATTGATTCTAATTAGCATATATATATTTGGCATATTTTCTTGCTACAGTTTAGGACACTAGTTTCCATATATCTTTATATGACCTATTATATATAGGTACATAAAGATGTAAATAAAAAAGTAACAAATAAAGAATTTCTTATTCTTTATTGGCTTTCAAGTAATTAATGATTGACTTTGGAAGCTATGAACTATTACATTGGAAATTGGCTAGTCCAATGTTCTGACTTGTCAAGGCATGGTTTATGTGATATCTGAGTATTGGATTGAGTGTATAATAAAGCTAAATTGGTGGTAGTGAGTAAAAGGTTGGGTGAGCTTTAAAGCTCATGAAAGTAGTTGTATAGTAAGTTGGTGTAGTAAAAAGGAATACTTGTAAGGACAAATTGAGGAAATGATAAACCATATTATTGGCTGATTCCATCAGGCAGGTACAAACAAGGGTGCTAAACTTCAGCTCCTTCCTACAACATACACTATTTATAGAGATTATTTACACCATGTAGGCCATTTTGAAAGGAATCAATAAGCTGTACAATGAGGGATGGATATTGCTTGTATGCAAAGGTTGCAAAAGAAGGTTTATTGGCTCATAAAAAATGATTGGGCTTGAAACTAATAGACTATTAAAAATTACACTGCACTTCTGAGCCTAAAAGTATTAAACCAAAAATGTTCATAAAAGTTTTGCCAGTTGTAGTCTCGGGGTTGAAGATTGACCAAGTTGGTGACTTTGAGCTAGAGTTATAAGAAAAATTTGAAATCTCATATCATGGTCTATACTACTAATTGAAGTATACGTGGGCTGAAAAATTTAATGTACCACGTTACAAAATGCTAGAAATATTATACGGTTCAATGAAGGCACAAAAAATTTGACCTTTGTGTTGACTTTCTATAAGTCTTATCAATTGATATCAGGATTTCATAGGTGAACTCATATTATTAATTGAAACATGTCTAGAGTGAAAAATCTATATGTCATTCCAAAGAAAACTATAATTCTACTTGGCCAGCTCTAACTGCTAGAACATTGAATACTTGGTTGACTTTCAATTTGAAGAAGGTTTTAGAATTGAGGGTTTGCAGATGGTTGATACTCCATACTATAAACTTGTTGAAACATTCAAAATAGAATTCTAACCCTTGTAAAAATATTTTGATAACTGCTTTGACAGGAAAACTTTCATGAGTGAAATTCATAGTCTTCCCTGAAAACCTTTACTGTTTTTGTGCATAGTTTTTGCGTAAATGTAGTAATGGTTGGAAATGGTTTAGTAGACCATAGTCCATGGAAGGAACAGTAAGTATGGTTAAGCTTATGCTAGACATAAGCTGAGCACTACAACAAGAATGATAATTGTCTAATAAATTTAGTTGGTGTACTTGAACTTGCTTGGTAAGTAACATTAAAGAAGACTTCCAAGGAAATTCAAATGGCTAGAAGCTCTAAGTCTTAAGTAGCAACTTGAACTTCATAAGAAGGAGATAATGTTCAGTAATGAGTAGTCAATTAATATCTTGCAGAACTAGGTGTACTAAATCAATAATAAGGTTACTAAAAGGTATGAAAACTTTGATAAAAATTGATAGTTCAAACCAGTCCTATGAATGATGGAACTAAAGAACTAAGAAAGCTTTAGATTTGATTTCTAGCATGATAGCCAAATTAGGATACCAATTTTTTGTAGGGGACAGGAAATGTTACCCTTGTCATTGTTATATTAGTTTACTAAGGATTAATTATCTAACTGAGGGGGATTAAATTGATTAAATGCTAAAAATTTGTGCAAGCAATGCACGATGAGTTAAATGGATAGAGGAAAATATCATTGGACTCAATTGGAAATAATTAAAAGGTAAAGATTAAAGCAGGAATAAACCCTCTTACTGCAAAGTTATGTTAGTTGTCGAGCTCAGCTATTAAATGCTCACTTCTATTATATGATCATCGTTGACCTCTCAAATTGAAAATTCTAATGAGAATTAGTGTGTTTAAGAAGAGAGCTAGAAAACCAGAATGATTAGTAGTTTGGCTGATGTTGGAACAATACAAGCAGCATCGTTTCTTATGTTGCAAGATAGAGAACTTTGGTAGAGCTACAGGCTAGGTTCTCTAGCTTTAGAAAACAAGCAACACAAGGAACATGGACCTTTTCCTAGATGCATTATGAATTTTACTGTGGTGTTTGGAAGTGCTTTGGAATCCTAGCAATGCGTTAAGTTAGGAGGCTTGGGGAACAATGGGACAAAATTATTGTTGAGTGATCATGGTTCTAGAAAGTGGGAAGGTACTAATTACTGAATTCTGGTTGCTGATTCAGATTTTTGTCTAGTATTTTGATGTTAATCCAAAAGTGAAAAGTGAGAACAGCCTTGCATGTCAATGGTAAGTTAAAGAAATGCAAGTTAGGGAGGTCATTGAGTGACCTTGGTTGTAAAAGGAGGAGTTCCAGGTTATTTGGAAATCTGAACCTTGACCATAGATTACTGACTATTTGCATATGCTTTTTAGTTACTGAAGGTTAGGCCCAAGGTACAAAGGGAATAGAATTTGCTTGATCCACTATAAGGGATCACTTGCTAGCAAGCATCTGGGAGTGGTGCATCCAAGGCATGATACTATTACACCATACTATGACCCCCCTTCTGTACTAAAATAGCTTAATTACTATATGCGCTGATGCTTGCTAGGTCATTATGGCTAGTTGGGGGTTGCTGGTCATTATAACATATTTTCATGCATTCATACATCCATTCATTCATGCATTCTGTTCTATTGCTATTTTTTTTTCATTTTTCTACTAGTTTATAATATTTTGGAATATCCACTAGTATAATAATTGCTATAGTGCTATATCTATTATTCTGAATTATTTCTTGGGTTTACCTTATTTTATAGGTTATTGAATTTGTAGTTATATATTATGTACTACTCTTTATTAAGTTTCAATGAAACTCATTCCCCTTTATAGTCATGCAGGTTAAGCCAGTGTATTATAATAGCTGCTTTAGTATTTTTATTTATTTCTAGTTGATTACAAGTTAGCAGTTATTGTGTTCATTGATTCTATTCATCTTGTACTACCAATTCAATCTTTACTTTAATCTGACACAGTTTTAACTTAGGCACTCTTTCCTTCTTGCCTGAGTATACTCCTTATGTAAAGGCTCTCCTAGTATTTCCTCCACATTAAATGTTGAGGTAAGTGAATCTCAAGTTATTTTCCTCAAATAAGTTTTATTAAGCAAGGAAAGCAAGTTATTTAAGGTTAAATTGAGTTCCAAAGAGTAATTGGCACCTAAGGGGCAAAAAGGGCAAAATGGTAATTTTGGCCCAAGTCAGTGGCATGACCGTAATTTTGGTAAAATTAGGTTCATGCAATTTTTTTGAGCTAGGTGATTTAAGACCATAGGTTGTTATAACCATTAGAACCAAAAGCAAAAGTTAAGGGTGAAAAATGCACTAAGTAAGAAAATAAGCTATTATGTCTTATAATGGCTTAGGTGACTCAAGGGCAGTGTATTTGGGTAAGAAAAATCTTTCTTTGGGACCAAGGAGTGATGGTGTGGGGAGTGTTTAAGTGGCCTAAGTGATTCAAAATTAAGTTTAAGGGCCAAGGTGACAAGTGGATGAAAGTTGGATTAAGTTGGTTATAAATGGAGGAGATGACACTATTCATCATCTCCTCCATTTGCCATTTTCGTAGCTCTCCTTCCTCCCTTTCTTTCTACCCCTAAACCTCCCAAATCACTTAAGTTTCCATGGAAATTGAAGGTCCCGAAGCTATCCCAACAAGCCCTTAGCTCGTTTTGATGGAATTGGTGCATTTGGCGTTGTTCATGCAAGTTTTTGGTTCAAACCCAAAGGTAAACGCTTTTTATCCTTATGGGTTAGTTTTAAGCTTGTTAAATGGTTAGAAATGGTTTAACTTCGTGCTCTTGGTGTCCAAATTGGTTGATTTCAAGCTTGGAACTCAAAGGAAGTCATTGGAGCTCAGATGTGCTCATTGCTTGTTTCTTGCTTTCAAGATGATTTGAGGTAAGGGATTTAAGTTAATTAAGCTAAAATAATGCATAGAAATGTAGTGTTATGTGTGGGAATGAAGTAGAAACAAGACCCATATGATTTGAGTTTGGGATGAGAAAGTTTGAGCAGTTTTCGTGCAAGGTCGCATGCTGTCACGCAATGCTGGAAGGCGTTGGTGACCGGCAACGCGAGTTGGCGACATGTTGCCGAAAAGTGAAAAAATTCTTTGATTGCTGATGCCTTTGGCGATGCGTCGCCAACGGTGGCGCCAAGGCATTTTGCCCCCAAGTTCCGGGCATCCTAAGAGTGTCTCAAACTCTCGGTTTTCATCCCTAAGCTAATTTAAGATGTTCCATAGCATCGGTTGGGTCTAGAAATCATTCCTAAGTTTGGAATTATGCATTATTTAGGTGGTAGCTAAGTGGTATGGTTTAGGAAGGGTAAGTAATGGTGGCTAAGGAAGTTAAAGTGCTTCAATTTCCAAGTGAGCAGTAAAGGGATTAAGTTGGGTTTCAAACTCTTTGTTGGCCGAGTGGAATGTCATAAACCTTTAGTCAATGAAAAGGAAACCTAAGAGAATCCCAACCAAACTTTATGGTTTGGTAAGTAAGCCACTAAGGTGCCCTAAGCTAAGCTCGGAAAAGCTTGGTAAGTTGAACCACATAAGGCAGCTACCCTGCACAGTAAGTTAAGGGAAGAGACGGGTAAAAAGTGAGTAAGTGGTGACTTACTCTAAGTAGCTCGTCAAGGCGGGAAAGGTTTGAGTAAGTGATGACTTACTTTAAGGCGCCCGTATGATGGACCTCATGGGGTTAGTTAAGTGCTAGCATAGGATACGAGGGCCAGTATCCAAGTACCCCAGTCGTAAGAGCTAACGGCAAGTCTAGCACCTACGGGTGTAAGGAAGTCCGAAGTACATTTTCATGTGCATATTTCATTCATTCATCCATTCATCCATCATTTGCATTGGTTGTTGTTTTATTCTTGCTTCTGGTTGCATTGTTGGCTGTTTGTTTTGTTTTGTATATATATATATATATATATATATAATTGTTGTGCTTTGTATGCTTGCATATCTTTCTTCCTGCAGGTACTAAATCCCTTACTGAGTACTTTAGAGTACCCACCCCTTAAGTGTTGTGTAGGTTTAAGCAAACTATTTGGGCTTAACAGTTGGTAAGGGGCAGCTGTTAAAGCTAAGTTTTATCGGTTTAAAAAGGTATTCTCTAGTAGGAAACTCCAAGTTTCTGGGTTACTTATGGCATAAGCTGGTACTGACCAAAGTGTTTGCCTTTCAGTTTTAAGGCTAAGTGAGTACAAGGAAAGTGCGGTTCATCACTTGAAGCTTACTTGCTTGGGTGAAGAGCTAAGGATGGATCTTAGTAGTTATAAGTTGCTTCTTTAAATATGTATGGTAGTTTCATAGATAGATCGCCTCTACTAGTGTCCATTGGTGTGTATAACACTAGAGTTACATTTGGGTGCTTATAAGTTTGAGATGTATGCACATAGTTGTTACTTGAAGTTAAAGCAACTAATGGTTTATGTCTTGGCTTATTTGAATTATGTTTTCGTTAATTTCCGCGGCACTGTTTTCAATGTTGTTTTAATTTAATTATTATTACCTAGCCAGGACAATGCATGCATATTTCTTATGCAGGGTAGGCTAAGTAACTAGTTGCACGTAATGATTTAAGATACTTCACGAGTAATAACTAGTCAATTGTAACTGAAGTGGGATCATAGCTCCCAAAGAGCCTACTAGTGTTAGTAATTCAGGGCACTGGGGCCCTTTTCCGCCACAGCTTAGGTAGCTAAGGTTACCACCCAATGAAATTAGGAAGACACTCGGGCATTGGCTATAGGATACGCACCACACGAGCCTAGACTGGACATCAGCATTTCTAAGGACATTCATGCTAACTGTTCTTGGTTGGTGTACCTCGGAAAACATCTTTGTTAGTCGGTGCTAACTCTTTCATCCTAATGTTCCATTGAGCATTCCAATCCTAGCATTGAAGATTGTTTGCTAGAACTATATGTTGATCTCACCTAGGTAAAGGGACTTTTTCTTCCCATTATTCTTGTTTCTTCTTTTTTTACTAACCTTTGCCCTCTCCTCTTCCACTTAACTAGCTTCTACTTACATGGTTGGCACTTGTCTTTTCAAGAGGCAACACATTGAGCACAAGGCTATCTAGTAAGCATTGCAGATAGCTCACTTCTATCACCATCATAATTTGCTGAGGTTGATTCAGTGAGCCTTCTACTCGGGGGGTCTCTTTGAGCAAGTTCAAGCTTTTCAGGAGACGGAGTGTGCCAGTTATGAGGATTGAGACTCAGAGCTTACTTCCCTCCTAATAAGGGTTAAGGGGCTTACGAAGTTGCTCAGGAAGTCTGAGGAGTCTCGTTTGACTTAGGCACAAAATGTCAGATTTGGAGGAAGAGTAAAGCTCCTTACTAGTGAGGGCTTGAATGCCTTCAAGCAGGGTCCTTGCAATGCTCACTATCAAGTGTTGATATAGCGCCCTGACCTGAACCTAGACTCTTCTTGGATAAGACTTATAGTTTGCCTATGCCCCTTAGTGAATGGTGTCGGAATGAGTATATTAGCCATCCAGTTTGAATTTTATCCTCTAACAAGGTGGTGGACTTCCTCTCGTAGCCAATTAGTTTCAAAGAGGCCGTACCTAATGACACCTTTGCCACACCCTTAGGTCAATCCAAAAGCACCCCTTCTTAGAGGTGCCAAGGATGCCTTAGCTAGAACAATAAGGATTTTAGTATAGAGCTAGGCCATCCCAATGTTAGAACCAATCAAGGCTATAATGGTAAGGACCAATTATTATAAGGCTAATCTGGACCATCTCATTAAGGCTCATGAGAAGTAGGCCGAGATTGAGCAATTGATGGCAAAGTTGAGAGCTAACTATTCTAAAAAAGAGGTTGAAGAATCCATCAACAGGCTGTCGTGCTCTAATAGGGTTGCTCGTTTCATTAATGAGAACATGTAATTTGATGAGCCTTTATACTTCCACACACCTTGGCTAAATCACATTATTTTTTCCTTTTGTTTTCCACAAATCTTGCTTTTGTATCCTTTTTAGGGGCATTACTAGGGTTAATTATCATTCAGTCTCCTAACCTCCAACTCTCCCCTTCCTTTCCCGAGTTGCTCCCATACTCATGAAAAAATCCTAAACAAGTGGTTTTTGGATTTCATTACACTTCTTGTATGTCAATTTCACCCAAGTATCCATTATGTTGTGCATAGTAGTACTGAACTCATGGGTTCACCAAGCCAAAAATAGCCTTTTGGATACTTAAATAGGCCTATGGGAGTATATGTCTGAGTTCATACTTTTGTTTTTTCCTCAACGGTGGCATCCTACCATTGTTCCAGGCACCTTACCAAAGTCCTTTGCCGGCTCTCTGGGGAACCTATTTTAGTTTTCCTACTTTCAACCTATGAAAATTCTCGATCCTGAGGTTTGTAAATTCACATAATCATTGCTATAATACCTTACTCTAGTTGTCCTATCAACAATTCTTGTGCAATCTTTTCACCAATTATATTGTTTACATGCACAAAAGATTATTTTGCAAATAAAGACATAGAGATCAAAATAAGCTCTAATTTAGAAAAATCAAGGCAAATTCTAACCATTTATTGGGAAAATTTCCCAAAGTGCTAATGATTTCCCACATCTTTTGTCAGGATTAAAAGTCTTATAGTAATATATGCACCACTAAAGCATTTATAATCCTTTATAAAATATGGTCGTATGGTGATTTACAAAATGTCATAAAAAACATAGCTAAGCATTTGGACCTCGATCAGGTCCTTACTTAGCTTCTTCTGGGCAAAGAGAATAGCTTCTCATCTTCTTCCTAACTGTCTTTTGCAAAGGGTCTTTCTTTCTGCCTTCCTCAGTCATTCTGGCAAACTTCTCTTCCTCATATTCTTGGAAATCAGCTTTTACCTGCATAGGGTTGATCCTTTTGTTAGTATGGCCATGAAGTTGTCATGCCTTTTTAGGTAGTCATTTTTTAACTTTGTGACCTCTTTCCCCCATTTTCATATATTAGCCTGTCATTTCATAGGGCTTTCATATTGATGCTTCTTATGTACCGAATAATTGATAGGTACATTAACCATTTTGTAACTTTGATGGGGGGCACACTATGAGCTTATGTCACCTTGGTTCAATGAATGGTGCTTCTGCACATTTTTATAAGCATTTCCTAATGAACTAGGATTAGCCTATGCCTTACTGAGGGTTGCTTGTGCTTCTATGCCAACATTAAGCTATGCTTATTGCTGCCTTTTAGGCTTTGTACAATTAACTCGTAAACCTTATATTTTACTTACTCAAATGACCAACTGATACTTCTTAATTTGGTTCATTGATAGGAACTTCCAAGACCATTTTTTAGTGTGCTAAGATAGTTTTACACTCACTCTACTCTTTAAGCATGACAGCCATCATCTACCCATATCTAGATACATGTTACTATGCTATAGTGTGACCTACTCTTCCCTTCAACTAGGTTTGGATGTTTCTTGGATAGTACTCAGTTGCATAATGATATTACCAGTTCTAGATACCTATTAAGGGAACAAAAAAATACTTAAGAGTTTGGTTGGTGATTACTAACCTTTTGAGGGACCTACGTATCAATCTCATTGAGATAATTCATAAGCTACACTCCCTCCATGATTTTCAAAGGATGTTCTAGCTTCTTGCATGCACTCTTGTTTCCAATAGACCATGAGGAAATTGGCTAGGCTTCTTTCTGGTCAATGTAAATTTACACACCTTTCTCCTTTGTTGTAAATTTTATGGTCAAGTACCATACAATAGGGACACATATGAAGCAAACCTTGTGACTCTCTCCCAAAGAGGGTGTTGTATACATACGGTAGATCCATGACATTGAACTTTACAATGGTAGACGTATAGAGCTCTTTCCGATCACCTTTCACTTTCCTGATTAGCATGAGTGGAAGCTCTATCCATCCTAGGACCGATAGTTCCTTTGGCCTGATTTCGTAGGTTAGGCTGGTCATCAGTCTTAACTCACTCCCCAAAATTCCTAGCTTTAAAAGGACTTTTGTAAAAAGTACATGTATGTTCAAACCATCATCACAAAAGACACTTCTTACTTCCCACCCCACTATTGTAACCAAGATGACCAAGGGGTCATTATAAGGAAACTCAACCATGCTCCCACCTGCCAAGAGTAGTTTTGAGTTTGGGCTATAATATTGAAGCTGGTACAATTCCCTGGCCTTCCTTTTTCATTCTAAAGATGGTATCCTAACTGCCAAAACATGAATCACTCCCATAAGTGTGGAACTTGGCATTAGAGGAATTGTCTCCTACATTTGTCTCCCATCCTATCAGAATCATAGTCCTCATCCTCTTCTTGAGTCTTTGTCTTTGTCCTCTCATTGGTGGCTGATGTTGCTTTAGGAATTGCGTAACTTTCCCTGCTTAATCTAACTTTCGAAGCACTTCCTCAGTTGATAATAATCTTCTCTATCATGGCCAGGTTCCTTGTAGAGCTAATAGTAATCCTTTAAATTCCTCTTGTTTGTGGGGTCCAAGGGTTAAGGCCTTGGAATAGCCTTTTTGTCATTCTAGGAATATCAACATATTTGCTAAAGTTATGTAGAGATTAGGACCTGCTGGGTTGGCCCATTTTTTGTTTCTTCCCCTCTTTGACCCCATTGACTGGTACACTAGTGATGGTGGCTAGAAGCTTGGGGACAAGGGCTAATACAGTTGCTATGGGGGATATGCTTCTATTTTCTCATTCGCTTGGTTGGCCATCGTCATCTCCTCGACATTCATGTATTGGTTGCCCTTGTCAAGGAACTCATTCAGTGAAGTGTGAACCTGCTCTTTGAAATTAAAAATAAGGGAAACATCCAACTTCAGTTCCTTGATCATAGCTATTATTCTAACATCTAAGTGCATACCCTACACATCAAGGGTTGTTTGGTTAAACATTTGAATGTAGTCATAGAAAGACTCCATGGTAGAAATCGAACAACTGGACGTATCCTCTTTCTTCCAACTACTCTAGATGAAGTGTTGGACAAATGCGTGTTTAAGATCAATGAAACAAGATAAACACCCCCTAGGAGGTTCCTGAACCAAACAAAATCCAATCCGGTGAGGATTAGTTCAAAAATCTTATATAAAGTTGCATCATCTACATCTTTGTAAGTCATAACCAGATGGTACTTTTTAATGTGTGTGTTGGGATCATCAAGACCATGGTATGGATCCTTCTGGGGAGCTTTGAAACCAAGTGGCAAAGGAACCTCAACGATTTATCTAGTAAATGACTGGTGATCATTTTTCAAAACGCCAATCAACCAAGACCATACCGGCTTTGTGAAATTTCTGAGTCCATCGTTACCAGCCATTCTAGAATGCCGCCTCATTGGATTTTAGGTTTTGAAGTAGAGGGTCCAGTTGGTTGTGTAGAGGTTTGATTTATTCTTGTTGCTATTGCCTCCTTAGGGCTCTTTCTGTGGTCGGACTGTGTGGGGGCCTCTATGTAGGCCTGCTTCAGTCAATTGATCCTCTAGCCTCTAGGATTTCATTTCCACAATGGTTTACTGGAGCTCCCTTAGGGCAACTATTGTGAGGGCAATAGGCTCATTATCTACAGGATTTTGAGTATCTTTTCCTCCATGTTTGTTGGTATTCACTGTAGCATTTGTCGCCATTCCCATAGACAACACCAATTTGGTAGAGTATGGCCTCTGGGGGTCGCTAGAATGGTAAGCCTGTGGTGAGTTACCTGTAAGGTAAGACCACAAAATGAAAAAGAGTGGAGGGGGGGAGCCCTGATGATCTCTTCAGGAGATACTATAATGTTCAAGTTAGTTTCTTCGATAAGGAGTGGTAAGGTGTAGATGATGAACACAACGTACCTTGTGCGGTTGGAGAGGGACCTCTTATATAGGACCTTGTGGGTTAATCTAGAGTGTTGGTTAAGGTCGTTACGAGTTCTTTATCTCAGTAGGCCAGCTAACATTGTGACTTATTAGGGGATTTGGCAGCCTTTCCCCAACAACTGGTACATAAATGTTTCTGGCTGGAATATGCTCAATAGTTATCTGAGTAGGGTCCCTAGGGGTAGCTACATTATCAAGCTAGGACATGTTCCGTAAGAGTGGTATAGAAAGGTCCTTCCATTTGATTTCCATGGACACATTCTTTTCTAAGAATCTGATAAGCCTTCTTGAAGGAGTGTGAGACGGCTCTTCTATGATGTACGATCACTAGAAATTCATTAATTTACTTTCCTCGATTGAGCTTCCTACTAGGAGGGCCATAATAGGAATCACAAATGAGATCAAACAAGCACACACAAATTTAACAAGGCTCGACTCTTAACTAGCCTACATCCATTTATTAGAGAAATCCACTCAAACAAGAGATAGAGATTACAATAGAGGTATTCCCTTGTTGCTCAAGTTGGCTTATGGATCCCCTACATACTACTGATAACCTTATAATCTTGCCTTCACACAATTACAAGATATGAGAATCACAAAAGGCTTATTGTCCTAGCTCTCTCCAGCCTCCGGACACCTTCTCCTTCCTGAAACTCTCACATCTTGCCTATTCACAACAACTAATTTTTCTCTAATACTCAAGGCTCTAACACAACAACCTTTCTTATAGGTCATACCTAAGCTCAAACCAAATCAAAATATAAAAAATAAATCCTAAACAAATAGGAAAACTAAAACCAAAACCTAAACAAAATGAATTTAAGCCAACAAACACAGCACATTTAATGACAAGTTACATCTCAAAGTTAATTATTATACTATTCACCTATGCCTAATTAGACATACTAACTCACCCTTACCTCTCTATATATAATCCACCTATAAAAAAATTGATAAAATTACCCCTTACCAAAACTCTCTTTCTCCCTTAAAAAAACCTACCTCATTCCCACCACCGCCGAGGTAACCACTACCGCTACCTCTAGATCTTCCGTCATTACTCGCACCTACACAAGTGTCAAACACAAATATGAAAGGTATCTAAAGCAATTGGGAAAAGTGTGTGAATAAGTACGTATAAGTTTCTAAATTAATATGTAGACTATTTGTTCTCTTCAATATGTAAATGTGTAGAATTGTTTGAATAAATATATTAAAGTTTCTGCAGAAATATGTAAAAGTGTCTTAACAATAAGTACACAATTTATTATACTAAAAACTGAAAGTGTCTAAATCAATAAGCATAAATGTTTGAATAACTATGTAAAAGTGTCTGACCAAAAATATAAAAACGACTATAACGATAAGTAGAAAATTTGTTATCTTCAAATTTAAAAGTGTCTAAAACAATAATTGAAAGTTTTTAAATGATTACATTAAAATTTCTTTTTTTCTTCATCAAATTATGCCCTTTCCTTCTCTGTCCATCTCTTTGCCTCTATTTTCCTTTCACAGTCGATTGCACCCCACCGGCTCTGCCCGTTAATCATGCTTCACCATCAATTGCACTTTGCCATTGATCATCCTCTGCCCATTGATCGCACTTCACCATTGCATGTTAATCACACTTCAATTGTGCTTCGCTCAAGACCTCATTGTTTTCCTTTAAATTTGCCAATATCAATCTCAACCTCCAACATTACCCCAGCATCAAACCATTCATTGACATCGGCATCTGATGCCACTTTGATTTCCTCCTTCTGATACGACCTGCCTTCTTAGACCTCATCGATGATTTGAATTTCACAACAAGGACAAGTGGCTATTGGATTGTCAAGATGAATACAAACAAACAACAACCATGATTGCATAGCGGCATAAAGATGAGTGGCGATTGGATCGTTGATGATTGGTGATGCACGGCGATGAAGAGGAACGTAGAGGAGTGGCAATCATCATGATGAGGAGGAACACAAAGCGGCGGCAATGGGCAGCCACTAGATCATTGGAATGAAAGAGCGATAGTGACTAATGGCGATTGGAAGTCAGAACGAATAGAGGAGAAGAATGCCAGCAAATCGAGAGAGAAACTATTTGAGAAAGGAAAAAGTTAAGGGTAAAATTGTAAAATATCCACTATGTATAATTAGATATATGTCTATATTATTCATAGTACTCAAAGCCCACAACAACAAAATAGGTTTCTAGTGATGTTTTTCTAGTGACATTTTCTATAGATGTTGCTAAACATAATTAAGAAATAGTTAAAATGACATTTAATATACATGTCACTTTAATTCGGCATTTTTGTAACATTTCATGGTCTGCAATTGTTCGAAGGTAATTAAAAGGTGAATTCCTGACATTTGTGGAATTCAATTGGCTTTCAATGTTTTCCTTTTTTTCGCTGATATAGAATTTGACTATATTTTTCATAGATATTAATATTATTATGTTCAAATCATTCTAGAATCAGGCACCTTTTGTATAAAGTACATATTATTTTCAATATTTTAATATTCCAAACAAAAATATAACTATGTGACAAAGTATCTTCAGTTTTATTCAAATCAAATATAATTAATTATATTATTAGTTTTAATAAAATACTTAAATAATTAATTAAACAAAATTTTTAATTATGTAAAAATATCCAAAAAAAACCCACTAATCTACTATTATATATGAAAGTAGGTAGTTTGGTCTAATTGTCTTTTCATAATTTGAAAAAAAAAGTAACAAAAATTGATGGGATGACACTTGTTACTTTAAATGCACAACAACATGACACCTAGTGATTTCTAGTTTTACCCTTCTAAGGAATGATGTGGCATATTACAATTGGGCCTCGGTTTAACTTTAACCAATATAAAACTGTTTTTAGAAAAGTATCATCTTTTACATGGAAATGACACTTGTCCCACTTTGCTTTACAAAATTAAATATGGGTCTGAGGGAAAACATTTTCAATTTTTTATTCAAAAATAACGATTTGTTAATATAATCCAATTGATTTTTATTTTTCTGTTGGTAAACCCACTTCAACCTGTTAGGCCCATGTTCCTATCTAGATATTTTTTAATCTGAAGGAGTTTCTCCCACATTCCTATTAGGACTTTTTTAATTCAAATTACAATGGTCTAGTTGATTAATTAAAAAAGGAGTTGACTACATTCTCTACTTTTCACTCAAGCAAAGTTAGTCCTCAAATTCTTTGAAGCAATTTCACCATTTTGCTTCTTCCTACTGAACAAAGGATGTTACTACCCTTTAGGCAGCGGACCTTCAATGGCCAGGTGAGACTTATCAAATAAGTCAAAATCCCTAGTTTAATGCCTCAATTAGCTTGAATAAGCAAGTCAAGCAAGTGTTTAAAAAGGTAAATGGTTCCTAGTTTAATTTGGCACCTATGAGTCACCAAGGGCAAAATGGTCATTTTGTACCCTAAGGTGATAGGTTGGGTATTTAAGCTCATAAGTTGATCTTTTGGACCTAGGTAATAAGAAACCAAAGAGTTGGACTAAATTGCTAAGCCTTATGGCACTATTTGAGCATGGGATCTTTTTGGCAAAACTAAAGAAGTTGAAGGGCTAAAGTGAGAAGATTGCTTCCTAAACCATTTTAGGACTTTTGGCAGCTACTATTCATCATCTTCAACCTTCATTTTCGTAGCTCCCATTTCCCTCTCAAATTCCATAGCCAAAGCTTCATTTACTCATCAATTCTTTGTGGAAATCAAAGGCCCATGAGGTATATATGCATGAAAGGGCTTTCTCTTGCAAGGATTTTGTGTGGTGAGCTTGGGATGACATTTTTTAGGCTTGGAAGCTTAGGTAATGTTTTTCCCTTTTTTTTCTTGATTTGTTCTTGGTTTCTTGAGTTTCCATAAGCTTGGGTTTAGCCTGGTTGAGCTTAATTTGGTGCCTTGTATGTTGAATTTTCTTGGAACCATAGGACACCTTAGTGAAGCCTTTGTTGCTTGGTGTGGATGCTTGATTCTTGCTTGTTCTTCACAATTGAGGTAAAGGATTCAGTTATCATATTCATATGATGCACCTTTTAGTTGCTTGAATGTTGGTAACAAGTAGTTTGGAAGATATGCATAGGTTATGGTAGAATTTGCTTGTGATGGACTAGTGGCAATCAAGCTCTTGGGTAGTGTAATTGAGCCCTTGATGCTTTGTTAGTTTAGCATGGTAATGGCCTATTATAGTATTCCTAGAGTTCTGAAGCTTGTGGAGGCTTGTCTTGGATGTTTTAGAGGTGTTGGATACCCCCAAAGTGTCTATGGACACTGGGTCAGAAAACAGGGCATGTCTGGAACCTAAGAAGTGATACCAAAAACTGACATGGCCATCCTTGGCCTTTGCTCAGGAAGCCTATGAGAACTGGTCTCACGGTGGTTGCAATTGGCTAGCTGTATATGTGCATAGATTAAAATTTCATGAAACTAGTTGATTAACCTAAAATATGCAAGATGCATGCTCTTATTCTTTGACTAGATTAAATAGAAAATGTAAAACATTCAGTTGGCCAAGATATTTTCATAGAAAACAAGTTAAAAATCCAAAGCATCCAAAATCAACTCTTATATGATTATTAGTACACATAACAACTGTGTTAGAGCATTCAACATAAACTAGACTAATGCTCCTACCCAAAGAGCAACCCTAGAGTTTAGGACTCCATCATAGACAATGAAGGCTACTAGGAGTACTATGTATACAAGCCTAGACCGAGATCTTCTCAAACTAACTTGCACCTTGGGGGTAAGTCCCGGTGGTGAGTCACAAAAGTCTTATCATGTGCTGCTGGGCTATGTGGCTAAGAAAAACACTATAGTAAGCACTGTTGCTTAACCAACAAGTAACCCAAGTAGACTAGAATCATAAAGATTCTCAAGCACAGTACGAACAACAACAAGCTACCACGACAACCCTCAATGATTATTCAGCCCAACAACATCAGAATCTACACAACATAACTAGGGAGTGAGAATTCAAGAATTCTTAGTAAGGGTCTTCACTTCACCTACAAAAAAAGTTACTAAGTACCACACATATGTGAACATATGTAACCTGTTGTGAGCTCATACAACCAGAGGCTAAACTTATGTGCATATGCCTTAGTCCCTTAGGACTTCTCCTCATCCTATTCCTTGAACTATAGGGCAAAGCTTTGCCTACTAACAAGCAGAGCTTACTAGCCCAACTAGTGATGATTCACTAGTTAAAACTCCTTTATGTTGTACAAGGGCTCTATGGTGGGGCTACTATCGACTAGGCCATAAAGACCCATTAGGTGCACTAAGGTTTCACATCGCAACCTCATGCCTGACGGCACGGCTAGGTCCGCAATGGTACTAAGCCTTTCACCCAAGCTAATGATACCTAGTTGTGGTCCCTTGTTAACTAGTTTACTTTTCTTATGGTGAAAGTAACCCAAGAAAATTCCTAGGACTTAGAGGAGTTTTGGAAGCCTCAAAGTATCCTCAGAATACCTAGATCCCTACGTACCTTAAGCACCCCCTTGACCTCCCTTCAAACCTCTAAGTAAAATTGGAAAATTTCAGCCAACATAACTATGGCGATGCATCGCCAATACCTGTGATTGCCAGAATTTTCAATTTTGCTGCTATAACATTTGAAGACTTACCAAACATGTTAAACATGCTTGGATGGCCTTCAAACTTTACATACCTATGAAACATGTTGCAAAGACCACAACCAACAATCACAAGCATTCCTATGATGCATTATAACTGTTGGGTTTCGGGAGCCAAACAGCGCAGCGGAATTTAACCGAAACCCTCCAGGATCCAAGTGAAACGGGGTAAATCGGGTGTTCAAAAATTTCATACCTAATTTTCGGTTGAGAGCTCTCACTCAACTATAGAGTCGAATCACAAAACCTGAACAGTTGACGTGTTCAGGTTCTCTATGGTATCCACACGAGCCTCTCAGGATCACCACGCCTCCACCATGTCCCGGCAGATGCATTTCTCTTGCGCTCGCAATGCTAGCTTGCGTCCTCCAAGGAATTGCAAAAGAAGAGTATGGCTGTCCTTTTGGGAGGCTAAGGCAAGGAGACCTGCGAATTTCTCACTTAAAAGTTGTATTTATTGTCACACCTCACACAGGCCCTGGCCTGTGAGTCCCTAACCTGTCTCACAACCCAACTAAGAACTGGGCATCTAGCCCTCGGCCTAACCAACAGAACTAACCTTAAGTCTTATTTTCTTAAGGTAATGGGCCTGGGAGGTGGCCCAGGTGGCTTTTAAACCAATCTAGTAATTACTTGCAGCGTAGGTAAAGCCCAAACCACTTTCTTGCATAACAAGCAAGGCAATAAATAATGCAACTTTCAGCGCATACATGGTGTGCAATCAAGTGTGCTACCTATATGGCAACCAAGAAGCCCACAATGTTGGTTTAGGTTTTGAAAACCACAAGATATAATGGATGTAGCTATCGGCCAGCAATCGTATATACAATGGAGCACCACAAATCTGATGAGGTCAAGCCAACAATATCATACAAGTGCCAAACCTTGGCCCATAATTCTCATAGCACAAAACCATACACATAACCATCCATACTCATACATAACTTGGCACACAAGGTTCTCAAAATAACATCACCATCTAGGTATCCAAGACTACAAATATACACAACCAAAAGTGTAGTCTACCTAGCAAATAACATGGCCAAAATGCCAAGCATCCATAAGTTGTTCATGCCAAGTTATGTACAGACCGAGACCCAAATCCTAGTGCTCAAACATCACCTTAAGGATCCCATACAAAAGCACACACTGCAACACCAAGCCCGTGGCCATATTCATGGTCATAAAGGTGAAAAGCAAAACCAGAGCTAAAGTCCAGATATCCATGCTCTCCTAGACAGTTCCCACTCTACAGCCTGCAAGCTTAAACCATAAGTCTCGGCCAACTCACAATAAAACTTGCAAATAATACTAAAGTGTCAAGCCAAGCACACATTGGCACATACCTTAGCAACAAAGCACATAAACACTAAGTGCACACACAAGGCAGCTTAGCACTACTCAGGCTGAATATCCTTGCCTGAAAAAAAAATGGAGAATGGGCAGTGAGTTTAACTCAGTAGGATTCACTTCATTATACCCAACTCTTAAAGAGTTTATTTAGTTAAGCCGAGTGAATACTCAAGGCTTAACCTCCAATTAGTTAGCTCAACCTGCAAAACAAACACAAAGACAAGAAAAGCAGGTGTATCCATATACAATAACAATAGTGGGGGTTAACATGCACAAGAAATCACCAAGGCACACAAGTACTCACACACACTTCACATTGTTGCTCTCGGCCATATAAGCCATACATGTACTCGTGTGCAATCCTTGCACATAATCTTACCAAAAAAACATTCCATATGGAGCTCCCAAAATGCCAAGCAAATAGGCCACATTCACTTGCATTTTTTTAGTACATGTACTATAGTCAATTAGCTAATCAACATTGCAACCACATATAACCAATAAGCCCATCAAGCAACTAAGATCACATGGCAGATTTTTAACCATCACTTAGCCACCTTAACACTTGAACCATGGCATATATTACCAAGCGAACTCAAGTGCAGTGAACCCTACCTCAAGCTCTCGGTCTCCAATAAAACTTCAAGTGTCCAAGTGCCTTTCAACCTCAATGCCTACCATAATAAGGCATAATCATTAACAACATAACCCATGGATCAAATACCATGATTTCAATGAAAGACACTATCACCCAACACTTTGAAGCTCTCAGCCATATAAGCCAAAATACTTAAACATAAGCTGCCCATTAATCTCACATACCATGAGCCATTATAATCTCCAATAAACAACAACCATGGCATTAATGCCAAGTAACCAAGTGAAATATACCTTTTCACTCTAATTTATACTTTCGGCCAAAGCACATATTTTCACATAGTTGTACTACTCAACATACCAATTCACTAAATGAGTATCCAAACAACTAGTGAACTCATTCATGGCACAATTACCATGCAAATAGGCAACATTATAAGTAAGCACCAATTCCACCCTTTCGACCATAGTACCCATTTCATATACACATGTTCTTTATTCAATCCAATCCAACACATAACTACCAATGCATCATTAAGCATGGTTCATGGCATCAATGCCCTGTAAACAAAGGTTGGACATGAGTTACCTCCAAACTCACTTTCGGCCAAAGTACCAACTTGCACAATCTTGGTGTCCTTCATCCAAACAACCTATCACAAGGTTAAATGATCATCAACAAGCATCACACATGGATTAATTTCCATGAATTCCAAAGAGAACACCAAGAACACATATTCAACACATTCGGCCATAGCTAGGTTTTCCACCAAGCATTTCAATTGCTTTAAATCTCCAAGCTTAGCAACAAATGAGCGTTCCAAAATCCTTGTTCATGGAAGGAAATACCATGGATTCAAGGAAAAACCAAGGTTACCTCAAGAACCCTAGCTCAATTTGCTCGGCCCTTCACCGATTCTTCATGAACAAAGCTTGATTCCAAGCAAGCACAAGCCGAATCCACTTCTCCAAGCTTGAATCCGCCCAAAACCTCAAGAACTTTGGATTTAGAAGCAAGATTGTGAAGGAACTCTCAAGGGTGCTCTCGGTTTAGCAAGGACAAGGGAGCCGAAATGAAGCAAATGACTTAGGCTAGTTTCGGCCGAAAGTCATTGGCTTTAGTTAGCCAAAAATGCTAAGCTCACTTCCATTTCCTTGCATGGCGCATTAAAGCCCTTAAGTTCACTTGTGCACAAGGCCGCCACTCAATTTGGTATCTACATGTACACTTAAGTCCACACATGGCTCAAATTGCCAAGCAAATAAACAACACAAGTACCAATGTGTCATAAGTACTCATGCATAACCGGCCATGTAACTAAAATAAAGACTAGTTAGTTTAACTAGTAACTAGTGAATAGTACACTAGTGGTAGACAAGATTTTGACTAGTAATCATTGTTGTCTCCCAAATTTGGGCTAGTCTTGCACTAGTCACCCATTAAACTTGCATGGCCGAAATGATCAACTTGAAGTTGATAGTTTTAATTGTACCACTCATCTACGTGTACATTTTGGTCCCCTTTCTCTGTTTTCTGCTAGCTTTCCCATAGTACATTTTCTCTGTGCAATTAAGTCCTGAAAGTCTCCTGTTTTGCACATAAGTCACTATACCAGTCTCCAGAGCTTCTCTTACTTCCCTTTCTATTTTCTCTGATTTTTCCTTGGTTCTCCTTGGCCTAAGCCAAGCACATAGGAGGTGCCTAACATTTATAGTGAGACTCAACTTCCAGGCCCAATGAGTTTCAAAGCCCTAATCCAATTAGGATTTAATTTCGGGCTTAATAATGGCTTAACTCCTTGGCCCATTATTAATACAAAATTAAAGTGAAACCATAACCCAAATAATTAGCCCATGCACTCTAATGATCCAAATAGCTCTATGTGTGCGACCCAATAGGCTCTTGCCATGTTGGCAATGATCATAAATCACATTTATGATCATAAGCAATGAGCGGTGTCTAGCAACACATCTTTGCTACCCAAGTGACAAGATTGTCGGTGAATTGACTAAACCTTTATGATCATCATCGATATATGCCATTGTCCCTTTGGCCAAGATATCAAGACTAAGCACGAGACATGGAATGTGTCACTCTCGTATAGCCCAATCTTTGGTTTCTTGATTACCGAGTAGACCAACTTAAACTGATGACATTGATATTGTATATCAACTCATCGGAGCATGGCCATGCATTTTCTAAGTCTCACTCTATCAAGGGGCCCGAAGATATCACTCCCGTTACATAGGAGGGACAAATCCCATCTTGATCATACAAATCCCTCCGCATGATATGTGACATACCCAATGACCTCCTTCAAGTTCACTCAGTTACGAGCAACAAAGGAAAGTATCAAAGTATGTGACTCACATGTAGGGAACCTTGATGATCTTAGGTCGAAGGACTACATATACCATGATCACTATAAGAATCACTTATGACACTCATATAACGATCCATGAAGTGTTCTCATGGTGGGTCGGTCCAGTACACAAGTTCTCCAACTTGTACCCATATGTAGACTACATATCTCATATTAGTCTCCACATATGCTAGTCATTATGTATTATTGCAACCCGCTCCACAATAATACTAGACTAGGGACGTTTAAGAATATCATTATTCTAGGGTTACAATTATGTTTATTACGTTACGCAGAAACAAAACAACAAACATAATTGCTGGATTAATGCCTCAATAAAATATCATGACTCAATGTGCAAAAATACAATCATCTCATGATTGGCTTTTTGGGCACAACACTAACAATAACATCATTCCAAGCTCCACAAAACTAGTAGTCCACCATGAACAAACTAGCCCACTAACTAATGCTATTGCGAAAACTACTTGAGTTCATCAAGCAAACATATTCCAATATCATTAATCAAGCTTGGAAACATAACTCCCTTACCTTAACTCCAACTCAGAAGCAAGAATCAATCAACTCTACCACAAAGAACCAAGTTCCATAAAGTTCTTCCTAGTTCTAAGCAACCAAAGGCACAAAACACATAATTGCTAGCTTCTAACCAAAACCCAAGCTCCCAATCAACTAATAAACAAGAATTCACCAAGAAAACATAAGTTACCAGGCGTAAAAAATAGAGGATGGTGGGAAACATGGTTCCAAGCTCCAAAACCATGAAATGCTTTTTGGAAGAAATTTCCTATGGCTTATACTGCTTTGGTAGCTTCAAGTTTCACCAAAAACTTATGATTTTGAGTTCCAAATCAAGAAGATATGGTAGAGTGAAGGATAAACTCGGGTTTAGCATGAAAAATGGCAGCCATCCCTCACCTTTACCAAGTTATATACCCATTTTAAAACCAAGCCCCAAAGTATTTAAAAAGTTACAAAATGCCCCTCCTTTAGGTATCCTTAGTCAACCTTGGTGAAATCTTGTCTATTTAGACTAAACTTGGGTAAAAGGTAAAAGTTAGATTTTAAAAACTCATTTTTAACACTAGGGACCTAGCCCGACTATTTGAAACACAAAATTACCGTTTTGCCCTTAAACCTCATTTAGTGCCTTAACCTTCTCGGAACTTAGTGAACTTGGCTAAACTTACCTATTCTTGCTATGTGAACTCGAAATAACGTTCCAAACAAAGTTTCAAATACTTCAGCTTCCTCAAACGATCTTCCAGCTAGGAGAGCCATAACATTCTCCCCTCCTTCTAGAATTTGGTCCCCCAAATTCCGCTGCAACTAAGAAAAAACACCAAGATACCTTTTCAGCATATTCTACTCCGTCTCCCAAGTAGCTTCCTTCTCACTATCATTTGACCAAAGGATCTTAACCATTGGAATCAACTTGGTCTGGAGTTTCTTAACTTGCCTATCAAGCATCTGAACTAGCTTTTCTTCATAGGTCAAGTCTTCCTGGATGGGTACCACCGATGGGTTAACTACCTATCCTAGATCCACTGTGCATTTCCTTATAAGACTAACATGAAACACGTTATACACTAGGGACAAGTTGGGTGGTAATGCCAACCGATAAGCAACCTTCCTTATTCACTCCGAAACTTCATAGGGACCAATGTACCTAGGGCTAACTTACCCCTTTGCCCAAATTGGGTAACTCCTTTCATGGGATACACCATGAGAAATACTTTGTCCACAACTTCCAAGCTCAAATCTGTTATCCTCAGATTTGCATACCTAGTCTGTCGATCATTAGCTACCTTAATTCATTTTTGGATCAACTTGATCTTAGCTGCGGTGTCAGCTATAATCTCAAGACCAATGACTACCCCATCTGAAGGGTTTGCCCAACAATAGGGTGTCATGCACCGGCTCCCATACAAAGCCTCATATGGTGCCATACCTATAATAGTTTGGTGATTGTTATTTTAAGCAAACTCAATGAGTGGTAGTTGCTGATCCCAATCACCTTTAAATTCAATAGCACACATGTGCAACATATCTTCCAAAGTCTAAATCACTCTTTTATACTATCCACCAATTTGAGGTTGGAAGGCAGTCCTGAGACTAACCTTACTCCCTAATGACTCTTGGAAAGCATTCCAAAACTATGATACAAACTGCAGATCCCTATCAGATATAATCTAATACGGTATACCATACAACCTCATGATCTCTTTAAGATACAATTGAGCCAACCTCTCCAAAGTATAAGTAATCCTTATAGGTATAAAGTGCGCTGATTTAGTCAACCTATCGACCACCACCCATATAGCATCATGCAGACTTAAGGTATTCAATAACCCTACTAGGAAATCCATGTTAATGGACCCCCACTTCCTTTCTGGAAGAGGTAAACTTTGAGGTGTGCCTGCTAGTTTTTATGTTCAGCTTTAACCATTTGGCTAGTCAAACACTTAGCCACATATTCTACTACATCCCTCTTAAATCCTGGTGTAATACCCGAAAAATGATAATGACTAAGTCCCGGGTTAAGTGGATTAGTGATATAAAAAGTTTCCTAATTTGGAAACATAGCTCAATTAAATTGAGAAGACATGGAATTAATTATGGAATGGGCATAAATGAGTGTTGGACACTCTTGGAATTAAACTTGGCTAAGGCCAAGAGAATTGGTGATGAAAATGGTGGAATTTGAAGTTGAGGGACTCAATTGCACAAAGGAAAATTCTGTGGGAGGACTCAATTGCATAAATTGAGAAGTTGGAGGACTAAGTGGGGGAGTTAGCCAATATGCATGGTAGATTTTTCCATAGCCGGCCACCCCAAAATACCATTTAAATATTGTCCCACTACACCTCCACTAAGAATTGTTTATTATCCCACTTGGACATGTCCCCAATTTCCACCTTAGTTTATTATATTGCCCATCATTGTCTCCCATGCATATCTCCACTTTCCCATTTGTTTATTGGCTCCACTAAGTATGTCCCCCACCCCATTTGAATTAAGGTAGCCAGCCATCACTCCATTTGGGCATTCCATCACTTCACTGATCACTTCAAACACCAAACTCTCTCAAGCTCTCTCCTCTCATCTCATTTTCAACCATGGTGCCATCTCCAAGCTCCGATCTTCTTCTTCTTCATCTAAGTCTCGGCATATACAAAAAATCACTCCTCCATACACATCCAATCCATTTTTTTAGTGATTTCAAGCTTCTAAACACATCTAGAGCAAGAAATCAAGTGAGATGTCCAAGAAAGCTGACTATGAAGTTTCGGCCATATGGAGATTTTAGTGTTCTTGAGCTCAACTCAAGAGCTCATGAACATGCATGGCATTTTTAAGCCATGAGGAGAAAGGAAATCAAGAAAAACTCCAAGAAGATGAAGCTATATTTTCGGCCATTCCTCTTCAAAGAGGGGTTGTAAGTAAAAACCAAGTTTCTTGGTGTTTTGATGTATTTTTTAGCTAGATATTGCTCACTAATGTTTCGGCCATGTTGGATTTTTGCTAGAAAAGCAAGTTGAAGTTTTGGCCATGAAGGGTTCTTAGTGTTCTTGAGCTCAACTCAAGAGTTCAAGGCATGCATGGCATTTTCAAGCCATGGGAAGCAAGAAAATCAAGAAGAACTTCAAAGAAGAACAAAGCTCAAATTCAGCCATTACCTCTTTGTGAGGGGTTGTAAGTGAAAACCAAGTTTCCTTGGTATTTTGATGATTTTGAGCTAAGATTATTGCTCACTAATAGTTCGGTCATCTTTGGATTTTTTGCTAGAAAGGCAAGTTTACCTCTCTTGAAGTTTCGGCCTTGGACATTTTATGAAGGATACCAAGTTTCTCTTGGTGGTTTTGAAGCATTGGAAGCCATGCAAAGCAAGAAGGTTACATGCATGGATGAAGGTTTCGGCCATGTGTGTCCATGGCATTATAAAGCTCTATTCCAAGTGTTCTTGGTACATTGGAGCTTGTATGGTCATCCCAAGCAAGGAAACAAGCTAAGGATGGAAGAACAACAAAGAAGAATTTTCGGCCAAAATGGTATTTTTGACATGCAAGCATAAAACCAAGTTTTCTTGGTAGAAATGGAACTCTTATGAGTATACAAGACAATGGCCAAAAGATGGATGTAAAAAGAGAAATTTTGTAAGCTATAGAAGCAATAAAAGTTTCGGCCATATTGTTGTTTCTGTGACTTGGCATTTTAGCCATGAGTTCTTCATAGTAATGGGTTCCATGATGCATGTGGAACAAAAATATGAAAGAAAGAAATGAAGAGTACTTTCGGCCTTAGTGGCAATTTTTGGTGGATGTATGTAGACCAAGTGTTCTTGGTGGTATAAGTGTTCCTAATGAAATACGGGACTAAAATGAGAAAGGAGAAGTAAAGGACAAATCTGTCAACAATTGTTCTTGAAGTCCTTAAGTGGAAACCAAGTGTGCTTGGTAAATGTGAAGCTTTTAAGTACAAGAAAGCTTGAAAATCAAGTAAAGCTTGAGAGAGAAGTAAAGACAATGTTCATCCACGACCATTACAGAAAAAGTTCCAGAACTAAACGCTTGAGCATAGTGTTCTTAAACTCCTACATTGGCTAAATTGGCCACATTGGCGATATTGGCAAAATGGGCTACATTGGCAAAAGACTTGGACAATAACCAAGAAAGGTTAAATTATTGGCCTTACCTCTTTAAGTAGGGTTGAATATGTTAAACCAAGATGATAGCCAAAGTGCTATCGCCCTGACCACCTACCGATCACGGGAAAGAGGGCGCCAGACACCTGAGGCATACGACCTCGGAAAGGACTCCGGAGTGAAGGAAGTCATACACCTGAGGCGCACGACCTCGGTACATCACCAAATGCCAACTTCGGAAGCCAATGTGGCGCCTCCTTCAGGAGGGCGACCGAACCAGCTTCGGGGGAGAAAGACCAACCACCCCCTACGGGAGAAAACTCCCCGACGGCGTAGGCACCGAAGTTCCAGCCCGACTCTGGAAAAGGACCCATCACCCCGAAGTGAGACATCAACCAAAGGGACCTCGGTTGTACGGCAAGAGCCATCAAGGAGTCTCTGACACTCCGCTTATATACGTCTCCAACACGCCACCCCCAAACACACTCTAACACGCCATTGCAGCATGCGTCCTGTCAGACAGGGCTACACCTATTACGGCTCGCGCCCCGAGGAGCCTGTAGATGGCTAGGGGCCTCCACGCCCAAAAGTACGAACACCATCCATCCATACATGTGTCACAATCTAAAGGGATCACCTCCTCCCTTATAGACCAGGGAAATGGTCATAGGCAGGGGGTTCTCCGCCCGGAGGACCAAAACGACAAAAGGACGCACTCCTCTCTCCGCCTGAATACTCTCCCTTCAGCCCTCAGAAAGACACGCCAGGCAAGAGTTCCTTGTGCTTATTACTGAGTAGCTCTCTTTCTCGGAGCACCGACTTGGGCGTCGGAGGTTGCCCCCCGGAAAACCACCCCGGGGGCCTCCGAACCCCTATTTTCTGAGTGTTTCAGCCAAGTCTCCCTGAAGGATCCCTGCTCCAGACTCTCTCCCAGACCGAAAGTCTTTCCCGTCCTCACCAGCCACGGTACCAGGAAGCTGCCGGCCACCACTTAAGGTGACCCTCTCAGGGTACCTTCTTGCACCTCCAGGACCCCCTGCTGCCCACACCGATGCACACAGTGGAGATGCTGGCTCTGCCTAACCGGACCGCATTAGATGCTGGCTCCGCACCTCCTGAAGCCCGGCATCATCTAGCGCCGTCTGTGGGAAATCACTCCCAGGTTGCCGAAAGTTGAAGCCCGGCGTTCTAAGGATGGGGACTCCCAAGGTCCCTGTCCGCGCCAGAGATTCAACGGGCAACCAAGTAATGGCAGCAGGGATTTCCCTGCCCGAGGGTGAACGTCCTCTAACTATTACCATAGGCTTCCTGCACGCATTCCCACGTCCTAGCGTGGTCAGAATGATGCAGTAGTCAAACCAAAGAAGGCCGCAGCAAAAATTTAGGCTGAAGGCCCTCCTCATCAGTACCTCGTGAGGTGGAGAATCCCATGCTAATTCACAGGAATTGGGAAAACGGAGATCAACGGGGTGAGTCCTCTGCGGGAACGATGCTCCCCGGAGTATGACCTACGGGAAAAGCAGGGTCACGATGATCCAGACCTCCCCACCGAAAGAGTTCTACACCTGAGGAAAAAATCACCATCTCCTCGACAACGAAGTCAAAACCCATTGCCCTGAGAGGTCATTTATGACTTGACTTGCGGGCAGAAGGCACCGACTCTACCTCCTAGGACACGACCGCTGTTCGAAGTGACCCGCCTCCGCACAACACCGCGAAAAAGATTAGAGCATTCAGAAAAGACTATCAAAATGGTGCATTGAACTCAAAGAGTACTACATCGCACATGAGCCTAGAAGGGCAGTAAGCGCCAGGTACTGGCAGACTAGATCGCCGAAATACCAGAAGTAGGGAAGGCTGAAACCAACAAAGGAGACGAAATGAAGCTAGATCCAGAGTGGAAACTCCTTGCTAGTGAAACCTCAAGCGCAGAACATCAGGGCGCTAGGATATCCCCTCGAAGACCCGAAGGCAAGGAGGCCACCAAGACGATCAAATTTGATTACCAAAAGCGTTGGGCCATCCGAGCATGGCAACGCTAGGTATAATAACCTCGCACAAAAGGCGGAAAGATCCTACATAGAGTAATCTCGTGACCAAAGAAGTCCCAAAAATCCTCATGAAGAGGCAGGAAGTGCGAAGACATCCCGGACGATATTTCCTGATTAAGGAAAAGCTATACAGGCAAAGGTACGCAATTCCGTTATTAAGATATATCGGTAAAATGGGTGCAGGACGATTCATCCAAGAGGTGTGAAAATGGCCAGAGACACGCCCGCACCTGAAGACTGCCTTTGGAGCTGATAAGCTCGGAAAGATTGTACCGAGCCACTCCAGATAGCACCCGAAGATGTGAAGTTCTGCGACTACTTCACTGAATGGGGCAAGGCAGAACTCCTAGCAACGATGCCAGCGAAAGGTGCACAAAAAGCTCATCCGGAAGAACATAGTATGCTGATTTGGCATACCAACGGTGACACCGGCCAGTAATGATTTCCAGTCTATGGACAGAGGATTTCAATAATCCATCACCGACCTCAGAATAGAAAGGCACTTCAGCCCACTAGCTCAGCCCCAAAGCAATAGACAAGTAGAGTTACCGAAAGAGCTACAAAAGAGGGACTATAAGAGATGCAAAGGGAAAGTGGCCAGGAGAATTTCCTATTGTACTAAGGAGTTGTCACTTATCTCCAGTACAAATGCCACTATCCATTTGAAGTAGTTCGGCCATCATACAGATGTTTGACAAAGGATGGCCAACGAACCAAGCCCGAAAGCAGGCCTTTTCGACAAAATATGGCCATAAGTGCAAACCTGCATGATAGGCCAAAAAGAATAAGGAAAAGAAGACCTTGCCCCCGAAAGGCAGAATTAGAACACCAAAAGCCGTCCTATGGGGTACTTCGGCATTTGATCCTAAATGAGGTCCGAAAGGGAGTATGCAAGCTCGGCAATACCGAAGAAGGAAAACTGAAAAATACAAGGCACTCAGGCGCCTTAAAGAAATTCTACACTTAGAATTTCTAGACAATAAATGGTGAAAGCCAGAAATTTGTCTAAGTACAGAAAGTTTTCCCGTGTCTGAGAATGTTCGCCGAACAAAGCTGAAGTATGGACTCTCGAAAGTCTCCTATTCCTTCCGAAGTTAGTTGGGTTAAATACCCAAAAGAGGGCAAGTCTACCGAACACGGCCGACAAGGGGTAGGCTAAACTTTGTCTAAGGGAACTTCGCCAAATGTGAAAGACCTCCCGAAGAATGGCCAATGAAAATGAGCAAAGAGAGTACCAAAGTCCCTTGACCGAAAGTGGTCGGGACAAATGGGAAACAAAAATTGCTCAAAAATACTTAGCAAAAAAAAATGAAGGAAAATTCATTGAAGAAGGTCTTGATACAAGGAGAAGATTACAAGAAGAAGAGTACAAAGAAAAAGAAGAAGGTGAAGGTCCTAGAATATCTAAGGGACCCCAGCGTCATGGGAAGCTTCGGCTCCTGAATTTTTCGCCGCCACCTTCGGTGCAGGAAGAGGAAACGGCAGATTGAGGAACTTGACTCTTGACCACATCCACCGAGGCCCCCCAGGAATATCCAGGGCTGCCAGAAAGGAAGGATCAAGGTCCGGATACTTCTTCAGAAACTGATGACGAGCTAGGCAGAA
Organism: Aquilaria yunnanensis; assembly: GCA_039654915.1. Lineage (NCBI taxonomy): Eukaryota > Viridiplantae > Streptophyta > Magnoliopsida > Malvales > Thymelaeaceae > Aquilaria > Aquilaria yunnanensis. The sequence continues at coordinate 54,118,012 of CM077597.1, forward strand.
GCCGTCCTGAAAAGCAACCTTGGACGTCTGGACGGCTTTGCCTCTTTCAATGTCCAACTCGTCCGCCTCATGTTGAAGATCCGAAACCTCCTGCTGAAGGTCAGAAATCTCCTTCTCCAGCTCCTCGGTTTTCTTCTTCTTCTTCGAACCCTCCATCAGCAAGTCGACCTTGGCTTGGAGTTCGGCATTTTCAGCCATTGCCTTCGCCAGGAGGGCAGACTCCCCTTCCTTTTCCTTTTGAAGGGTCTTGTTGGCCGAAGTCAAGCTGATTAATTTGTTGCCAAGGTCAGACATCTTCTTGGAAAAATCCTTCAAGAGCCCCTCTTGGCCCCCTTCAAGAACTCCTCCTGAAGACCGGCAATCTTCTCCTTGCATCTTTGGTTCAACTTGGTGTTCGTCAGCACCGAGTTGGCACAAAAAACTTTGGCCTTCTCCAATTTTTCTTCAGCCTAAGCTCGGGCTAAAGACTGCTTTGCTACCCAAGCTCGGAGGTATCCACTATACCCCAAAAGCTGCAAAAAAAAAGAGAGAAGGTACTTAGCAAAATTTGCACAAGGAAAGCCAAAAACACTTAGGCAAAAAGTGGGAAGGAAAAGTGAAGAGCCTAAAGAGTTACTTGGGCAGCATGTTGGGAAACTTTTGTAGCAAGGGCATCCTCAGAGGCACACTCCTTGGCAACTGCCTTGAAGGATGCCTGAGTAAGCACGCCCCTTGCCATTTGGGGAGCCATTTCCCGACAATCCTCGGAGAACAAATTCATGTCCTCCGTGAAAGACCAGAATGGCTCCCTTGGGACTTTGTCCTTTGGGACATGAGAATCCCGAAGATCCCTCCTTTGGGCATGCTCAATCTTCCAAGCCAGGGGTGGCGCATCCCCTGCAAAAAGAAACATTCATCTTATGAGGTAAAAATTCCTTGTTTATAAAAAATGTAAGTTTTGATCGTAGGGAAAATAGAGATAAACCTGGCGCGACCTCGGCACAGTCGTCATCAGAGTCATCGACCTCTTCCATGTTGGCAGGAACATGTTTGCCCTTGGCCCTTCGGCGATTTTCTAAATCTTCGGCAGAAAGATCCGCCAAAGAGGCCAACAAATTCGCCGACGTGGCGGGACTCGGAAGGGCAGGAATGCCCACCTCGGCAAGAACCCCCCAGGCAGTTTCAGGCTGGGGCAAAGTTGCAACTTCTGTCGAAGTTTCAATGACATCGCCAACCTTGGTGGAAGTAGCAATGACATCGCCGACTTCCGAAACGTCCTCCGGAGGGGGAAGAGGGATGTCCTTCTTGGCCTTCTTAGCCGAAGATGATCCGCTCCCAGAAGCCTTGTGCCTCTTCTTTTGTTCTCCCTTCTCGGCCTGACCAAGGAAGAGAGACCTGTAGTAGGTGTTAGACTCGTCGCCCATCTCTGAAAAAGAAGGAAGAAATCAGTGAGCTGGCATGCTGAGATCCGTCTTGTGCTCCGTAACCACCCCCAACTCCCAAAGGACATCCTCGGTCATGAGTTTCCACATGATCGGGAAAGGGTAGAGAGAGCGTGAAGGGACCTCGGCATCCCAGTCGGTGACAGCATGGATTTGTCTATCAAAGTCCCTAAACATCGCCACCAACTCGGGAGTTAGCAGCTTCCTGGGATCCATGACATCCGCCTCCAGCTTTCCCCGAGCCCATTTAGTCGGGACGTGCGACCAGGCCTCCACCACCTTCAGGAAGAAGAACTTCTTTTGCCACCCTCGCCAGCTATCCTTGGAAGCGAAGGTGAACATAAATTTCGTGCTCCCAGATCCCCGAGGCAGCACGAAATAAAAGCCACCATTCGGAACCGGATAGAGCTTATAGTACTGCATGAACAGGATGAAATGGGGTTCTACCCCGAAGATCCCGCACATGCAGAGAAAGGCATTGAAATAGAAAAATGAGTTGGGAGGAAGCTGATTCACGGCTATGCCATGAAATTGGCAAAAGTCACAAATCATCTTCGCAGGAGGAAACCGAAGTCCGGTCTTCAGTTGGGCTCGAAAAAAGGTAACCTCGTTACCCCGATTCATAAAGCTAAACTGGCCAAGGCGAGGTAACCTTGTAATGGCATACGAGGGAAGGAAAAATTTGGTCTTCCATTTTTCAAAATTTTCAGGAGTGGTGCAACAAGGGTGAGACATAAGAGGTTGCCAGCTCTCGGGAACAGGCATGGTTGACCCAAAAATGACTTCAGAAAAAGGGGGGAAAATGATTTCAAAAAGAGGAAAAATGACTTCGAGAAGCGAAAAGAAAAGCAGAAATCGAAGGAACTCTAGAAATCAGAACCCACCAAAAGTCTTGCCGAAGTCTGGGTTTGAGGACGCAGTCGTAAAAGATCACCGGAAATTGCTCCGTCGCTAAAACCGCCACAGAAGAAGAGAAAAAGGTACAGAGCAAAATGAGAGCAAAGAAACACAAATAAAGAGTATGACAGAAGGAAGGCTTATATAGATCGAGGAAGGGCAGCCAAAAGGGCATCATAAATGCTGCGTGAAAAGTGAAACGTTGCCATAATGGCCCCTCGCGTGAAAAGGCGTGCCCATCCCAACTGATGCCTGCCACGTGTCACCTGTCCCGAGAAACTAGGACGTGTTTTCTGACATTCAGAAAACCCGGGCTGTAATGCCCGGACAATCCAAAGTGATTAGGTCCTGGGTTAAATGGATTTGGAGCATAAGAATTTTTCCTTAATTGGGAATTTAGCTCAATTAAATTGAGAAGGCAATATGGCATGTGCATAATTGAGTGTTGAACATCTTAAAAATAAGCTTGGCTTAGGCCAAGAGAAATAGTAATGAAAATGGTGGTTTTTAAAAATGAGGGACTAAATTGAACAAAGGGATTTTTAGTGGTTGGGCTCAATTGCCAAAAATTAGAAAGTTGGAGGACTAAAGGGGGAATTAGGCCATTTTAATGGCCTTGGATGCCTTAGCTAGCCATGCCCCTCCAATTCCCAATATTTTATGTCACCTTCCTCCAAATTATTTTAATCCACCTCCTACCCTTAGTCATCACCTTGGATTCTTTCTTCACCTACTTTTGACTTTTTCTACCAAACTTACCCAAAAGTCTTCCAATTAGTCTTCATTTCTTTTAATCTTGTCTCCCACTCATTTCAAACACATTATTAATTTCCTACTATTTTAATCCACCTCCCATCCTTAGTCAAGACTTTGGATTCTTTCTTCACCTACATGTCTCCTACTTTTGACTTTTTCTACCAATTTACACAAAAGTCTTCCAATTAGTCTTCCATCCATTAAATCTTGTCTCCCACTCTTCCAAGCACATTATACACTCATTTTCCTTCCCATATGGCTGGCCATCACCTTCCCACACATTAAAACATAATCAACCCACTCATTCAAAGCCATTTGCTCTCAAACTCTCTCCTTCTCTCTCCATTTTCTTCCATACCAAGTCTCACCATTCCAAACACATTTCCAACTCTTTTCCTCATCTAAATATTCGTCCATAGCTAGAAATAATCATTTCTCAAATTAAAACCAAGTATTCTTGGTTGAATTCAAGCTCTAAGACCATAAAGAGCAAGAATCAGGTGAAGAATTCAAAGAAAACCAAGGAGGAAAATTCGGCCATTTCCATTTCTTGGAGGTTTTAAACTCCACTCAAGGAGCTCTTTGTGTGATTGAGTTCCTAAGTTCATTAGAAGCAAGAAATCAAGAAGAATCTTGAAGAACATCAAGCACAAGAAATTGGCCTTACCTCTTCTGTGAGGTTCTGTAAGTGTACACCAAGTGTTCTTGGTATTTTGTGTTATTTGAGTTAATCACCAAGTGTTCTTGGTATCTTATGGTTACTAATAAAATTTGGCTCATCTTGGTTCTTATGCTAGAAAACAATTTCTAGAGTCAACAAGCAAGGAAAACGAAGGAAAATAAGCTTCTAAAGCTTTCGGTGTTGTGGGTAAGGATTCCTATACTCACTTTATTGCATGGCCTAGTTCCATGGATTTTTTGTGTGAGTATTCGGGCCCCTAGGTGATGGTCAAAGAACCATGTGATCCTAGGAGTTCTAAGAGGGCTTAAGTTATGTTATTGCTTCGGCAATTCTGTTTTGCTCATGAGCTAAGTTAAGTAAGCAAGCATTATGGGCTAGGAGTTAAGGCGGCCACCTTAATTCCTATGCTAAGTGAGCTCTCCGAAAACATTAAGTATATGAAATTAATGAATTAAAACTTGAGGGATGCTTGCTGCCCTTCTGTGAACAAAGTGTTAGGTGGCGTGTGTTTGTGTGCTTCTTTGATTTGTTGTGCATGCTAACCCCCGATTATGATATTATTGCTATATGCATGTATCTTTTTGTTTTCTTTGTCTTTATGTTTCCTTTGCAAGAATAAGGATTATTTTTCCATTACATTCTTGGCATATGTTAGGCCTTGGAGGCCATAAGTTAGGCATTGGATGCCACGGAATCCTTATTGAGTTTTATAACTCACCCGCCCTACTCTACTTTTGTAGGTAAAGATTTGCTTGAAAGATCAAGCTAAGAGTCTTGAGTACTCTTTCTGTATTCTAAGGACTTGAAGTTTTAGAATTGTGGGAACAAGGTCTATTAAGGTGGAAATTTGTGTTCCATGGCTTTGTGGATTTATGGCTTGCTTTTAAGCATGTTTTTGTTGGTCTAACTTTAGTGACCAAATTATGGACTTAGCTAAAATTTGGCCAAACTTGGCTTTGGGCTTGTATTATGGACTTGGACATTTTTGGGTATTTTTATTGCTTGGTGGACTTACCAAGGCCCATGCATGAATTTATGGGTTATGTTTTCATGAAACTTGAAGCATGTTGAAATTGGGCTTAAATGTACATTTTGGGCTTAAATAAGAACTCGAAAAATTTGATTTTATTCTTGGTTAAATTTGGGCCATATGCTTGTTAAGTACTAAAAGGCCCATAAGCCCATGTCTATGTTAAAAGCATGCAATGTTTGGCTATGTATGCTCACTTAGTAAAGAACATGCAAGTAAACTTAGAAAAAGCATGAAATTGGATGCTTGTGTAAAGTTTGGCTAATAAGAAATTTAAGTGCACATATGTGAATTAATACATGCCTAAGCATTAGTTGCATCTAAAGGCATTAAGTGATTATGTGCACTAGTGAACACCAAAACACATAAGCATGCAAAGCATATGCATGAAAATAAGTTTTTAAACTTAAGTTGGTGTTTTGGTTGCCATGCATATTTGGTAAAGACCATGAAAATGAACACATGAAATCCACATAGGTGGTAGCTTGTTTCTGAGAGCACTTCAACTTAACCTTAATTAAAGAACTTAACGAGCTAGTATCGATAAGTATCCTGGGGTTCGTGCCCATAAGTCTTAGTGAGTTTTAAAAGCCCCTTCTGTGTAATGAAAACTTCTGCTGCATGTTTTAAGTAATCAGGCCCAAATGGGCCAGGGGTAGTTTAGGGCATGACACGGGCACGCTGCTCGAGACTGGCCCCACTAGTTTCAAGACACGATGGTTCACTAGCCTGTGGCGGGAAAAATAAACAAGTTGGGTATCTCGAGGAGCACCGAAGGATGGATAGATGACATCTGTCCGAACAAGGCTTATCACCTAGGAGGCGAAGCGCCTCCCCAACCGACGTCATACTCTGAGTGTAAATCCATGAGGTCCGGGGTTCAAGGCTCCGTGCCGCCCTGTTCAACTGAAATGGACATACTACCACATGGACCTCTGGGAGTCCACGAGGTCGTCCTGTCAAAACTGCCAATTGAGTGATTGACGGACACCAAAAGGGCTACTTGCCGAAGTCTCCACTTCGGCCTTTCCAAGGGGGGCATGTGATAGCCAAAGTGCTATCGCCCTGACCACCTCCCGATCATGGGAAAGAGGGTGCTAGACACCTGAGGCATACAACCTCGGAAAGGACTCCAGAGTGAAGGAAGTCATACACCTGAGGCATACGACCTCGGAAAGGACTCCGGAGTAAAGGAAGTCATACACCTGAGGCACACGACCTCGGTACATCACCAAATGCCAACTTTGGAAGCCAGTGTGGCACCTCCTTCGGGAGGGCGACCGAACCAGCTTTGGGGGAGAAAGACCAACCACACCCTACGGGAGAAAACTCCCCGAAGGCGTAGGCACCGAAGTTCCAACCCGACTCCAGAAAAGGACCAATCACCCCAAAAGTGAGACATCAACCAAAGGGACCTCGGTTGTACGGCAAGAGCCATCAAGGAGTCTCTGACACTCCGCTCATATACGTCTCCGACATGGCAGCCCCAAACACAATCTAACACACCATCGCAGCATGCGTCCTATAACACTGGGCTACACCTATTGTGGCTCGCGCCCCGAGGAGCCTGTAGATGACTAGGGGCCTCCACGCCCAAAAGTACAAACACCATCCATCCATACACGTGTCGCAATCTAAAGGGATCACCTCCTCCCTTATAGGCCAGGGAAATGGTCAAAGGCAGGGGGTTCTCCGCCTAAAGGACCAAAAGGACAAGAGGATGCTCTCCTCTCTCCTCTTGAACACTCTCCCTTCGGCCCTCAAAAAGACACGCCAGGCAAGAGTTCCTTGTGCTTATTGCTGAGTATCTCTCTTTCTCGGAGCACTGACTTGGGTGTCGGAGGTTCCCCCCCAGAAAACCACCTCGGGGGCCTCCTAACCCCTATTTTCTGAGTGTTCAGCTAGGTCTCCCTGAAGGATCGCCGCTCCGGACTCTCTCCCACACCGAAAGTCTTTCCCGTCCTCACCGACCACGGTACCAGGAAGCTGCCGGCCACCACTTAAGGTGACCTTCTTAGGGTACCTTCTTGCACCTCCAGTACCCCCTGCTGCCCACACTGCTGCACATAGTGGAGATGCTGGCTCCGCCTAACCGGACTGCATCAGATGCTGGCTCCGCACCTCCGGAAGCCCGGCATCACAAGAGTTCTTGGTAAATTATGGTTCTCATGGTTAATGAAAAGAAAGAGATTAACTTGCTAGTTTTTTAGGCTTTATAAGTCCATTAAGGCAAAGACAAAGTTACAACAACAAACAAAGCAAAGCAAGGCAAAGACAATGAGCAAAAAGGTTACAAAAATGTTGGTAAGGATCCCTATACTCACTTTCTCCATGGTATATTTTCCATGACCTTTCATTGTGAGTATTAGTGCCCCTATGTTATGGTCAAAGAGCCAAGTGAGCATAGGTGTGCATGTCAGGGCTAAGTGGTTATTACATTTTATGAGGACTCATGATACTTTCTTAGTTGGATATTTGGGCACATAAGTGCATAATGGGCAAGGTATTGTTGCTTTGGCAACTATGGTTTACTCATGAGTAATTATGCAAGCATTTGGGTCTTGGCATTGAGTTTGGCCAACTCGGTCCCAAGTTAATGAGCTCAGTATAAAATAAAGAAATGGTCGACCAGGAATGGTGTTATGGAAATGCTAATGCTTGCGATGCCCATGGTTCCATGAGGAACGGTGTCACGGGACACGATGTTACGACAACAGTGTTATGTGCGTTGAGTTGTGTGCTTCTCTGAAATTGTTTGCGCATGCTGACCTAGATTATTATTATTATTGTTATTGCGTTATATCTTGTGTTTTCTTTGTTTTAGTGTTTTCCTTTGCAAGAACATGGATTAATTGCCATTACAATCTTGGCACAAGTTAGGCTTTGAAAGCCGTATAATGACTAAGAAAGTCATGAGATAATTACCTCACTTGGCATTGGATGCTGCTAGGATTCTTATTGAGTTTTATAACTCACCCACCCTGCTCTACCTTTTTAGGAAATGGATGGCTTGATAGATCAAGCAAAGAGTACCAGAGTACTCGTTATGATGTGCTAAAGGGTTGGGTATGTGTATAGTGCTGCTCAATATATTCATAAGTTCAAAGTGACTTATGTGGTATAGATTGCTTGTGGATCAAGCTAATGTTGTGGACTTACCTGTGCAGGATATGGAGTCTAGAAGTTGTGGGAACAAGGTCTATAAGGTGGATTGTGTTCCATGTTTATATGAGTTGAAGATTAAGTAGTTATGAGAACTTGGTCTGTAAAACTTGAACTTGGATAAACTTAGACATGAAGCATTCCTTGGTATGTTTTCCAAGTAGGTGATGCTTGTTTGCTGTTCTATGGATAGGCATAGTTCTGGATAACTTATGATGATGAATTTTACTTTGGATGGATGATTATGATGACTTTTGATGTTGATGACTTTAAAGGATGATTATACGAGAAGTATGCTTGAATTCATGACGGTGGAATGTCTTGATGGATGATTGTGTTATGTGTACTAGATTTGGCAGAATGCTTATGGATATGAAATATGGTTTTCAAACTTGAAATGGAATATGGGCTTCTTGGTTGCCATGCATTGAAATAGTACACTTGATGGACACACATTTGATGCACTTAGTGGATTAAGTGTATGACTATATGTAGCTTGGATGAAATGAGCATGTGAAGATATTACAGGAGAAGCTTATGTTGAATTGGAATAAAGTATGCATGTGATGAAGTATGCACGTAAGCAGGATAAAATCATGAATGGAGCACTAGAAATTCCACTTAGGTGCTAGCTTGTACCTTAAGAGCACCCTAACATCACCTAGGAAGTAATTAATTGACAAGCTAGTACTAGAATAGATCCTGGAGTCACACTGTAGGTGCTCATAATAATTAAGAAAGCCCATTTTGTATGAATAACTTCCACCGTATTACTCTGATAATCAGGCCCAGATGGACCAGGGGCAGTTCAGGGCGTGAAACCTGGCCACCAGAAATATGTCTTCAGATCATGATACATCTTACTAACTACAGGGTGAATACTTAACTTACTAGTATGTGCTTCTTGTAGGACTTGCTACCTATGTCCCTCCACATTTGGCACATAGAGTCAATTTCCATGGTGTAGCATTCCACCCTTGTACTAGAACTCTTTTCTCATGGTACCGAGTCTCTTTTCTCTAGAAATTCTCTTCAACAATGGATCTTTACCCTAAGCATCCCTAACTTTAAACAACAAAGCTGACTGTATCTCGAATGTGTAGACTAGGGATTTTTTTTGCCAAAACTCATGCAAAGTCAAGAAACAATCCCCCAATACTTCTCCTGAAGAACTCATAGCCTGATCCTTAGATAGGATCACTTTTGTCTACTTTCGACTTAGTGCATCAACCACTACATTTCCTTTGCTTGCACAATACTCAATTGAGCAATCATAATCCTTTATGTACTCGATCCATTCATATGATGCATGTTTTAGTTGCTTGAATGTTGGTTTCAAGTAGTTTGGAAGATAAGCATAGGTTATGGTAGAATTTGCTTGTAATGGACTAGTGGCAATCAAGCTCTTGGGTAGTGTAATTGAGCCCATGATGCTTGGTTAGTTTAGCATGGTAATGGCCCATTGTAGTATTCCTAGAGTTTTGGAGCTTATGGAGGCTTGTCTTGGATGTTTGGGAGGTGTTGGATATCCCCAAAGTTGTTGGTTACACGTCACCATTGCATCGCCATTCCTAGCGACGCGTCATCAAGACCCAAACAGCATTGACATGCTATAGTATTTTTGGCATAACTTTTTTGTTCGGGTGTCCGATTGAGGTGATTCAAGATTCCACGTGAAGCTAAGAGGAAGAGCTATGAAAATGGGAGGTTAAAGATGATGAATAGTAGCTACAAAAAGTCCTAAAATGAGGTAAAATGCTATCTTCTCACTTTAGCTCTTCAACTTCTTTAGTTTTGCCAAAAAAACCCCAGCTCAAATAATGCCATAAGACTTGGCAATTTAGTCCAACTCTTTGGTTTCTTGTCACCTAGCTCCAAAAGAATAACTTATGAGCTTAAATACCCAACCTATCACCTCGGGGTACAAAATAATCATTTTTCCCCTAGCGACACTTAGGTGCCAAATTGAACTATGAACCATATACCCTTTTAAACACTTGCTTGACTTGTTTATTCAACGTAATTAAGGCATTAAACTAGGGATTTTCACTTGTTTGATAAGTCTCACTTGGTTATTGAAGGTCTGCTGCCTAAAGGGCCATAACATTCTCCCCAGGTTGGAGAATTCAATCCCCTGAATTGGATCTCCCCACCTTAAGATTAAAACCTAAGATATGGTTGATAGCCAAAGGCTATTGCCTCCTCGGTAGTAACTCCCTGCCACAATATTGGCCGAGGAGTCTGACGTCACCTAAGAGAGGATCTTTTTACTGACCTCGGAAGGTGCGAAGTCAAACACTATGAGCTCGAGACTTCGGTTAGCTTGTCAGGAATTCGGAGGATAACACCGTCTCCATCGAGGGGCCAAACTGACCGTCTTCGGGTAAGAAAGCCATCTCTCTGAAGCAAGGAAGAATCTCCCCGAAGGCAGAAGCCCCGAAGAGGATCTTCCCCGAACAAGAAACACCTGAACAAGGGAATCACTGGACTATGGGTATAAGTCCCGAAGAAGGTGTTCATCAAGGGAACTCCCAGAACTATGGGATAGAATCCGAAGAGGGTGCACGCAACGAAGGGTGACCTCGCCCAGGGGACCTCGGGAGTACGATATGAGCATTTAAGGAGCCTCTGACATGTCGCCCACAAGGCCTACACGTCACATCAGAACGGCGAACTGACACGCCGCAGCCGTCCCAGTCCTGACACAACCTGTCCGGGTCCAGGGCTAAAGGAGGCTGCAAATGGCTGCCTGTCCCCTAGGTCCAAAAGTACAGATCGAATCCGACCGAACACGTGTCATGATCTGAACGGACCAGCTACTCCTATAAATACTAGGAAATGGGACTGGGCAAAGGATGGGGCATTTTCCTCCCTCTGAGAAAACATAAAACAGGCAAGACACTTGATCCCTTAGTGTTCTTCCTCCACTTTCACTCAGAAAACTAACTTGGGCGTCGGAGGGTCCTCCCCGGAAAAGCAAACCGGGTACCTCCTAACCTCTTCTTTGAGCTTTTCAGGCACGCTCAGCTGGGAAACCAGAGCTCTAGGCGCTCGCCTCCTTAGGAAGTCTCTCCACCTGTCAACATGATAGCAAACGAAGATGCTTTGGGGCATCATTTGGCGCCGTTTGTGGGAAACTACTCCCAGGTAGCTGTTGTCGAAACTTGGCGTTCGAAGGACAAAGGACTCCTGAAGTCCCCATCCGCGCCTGAGACCCAACCAGCAACCGAACAAAGTCCCCCAGAGACTTCCTTGCCTAAAGAGGAACGCCCTCTTGTCATCACCTTGGGTTTTTTACGAGACTTTCAGAGGTCTGTTGTGGCTGAAATGACACAACAGATAGACCGAAGGTGGCCGCAACCAGCCCAGGCGCAAAAACCCACTTCGCCAGCACGACCTCGGGAGAAAAGCCCAAGGGCAACCCATCATAGCTCGGGAAGCGGGGAGCCACGGGAAGAGTCCTCGATAGATAACTTGCCCCTCGGAGCACGGCTGGCGGAAAGAGTGAGGTCTGAACGACCCGAAGTCCCGTCCAGAAGAAGTTTGTCGCCAGAGGCAAGGTCCCCCTCACCTCGGTACCGAAGTCGCTCCCTGAAGAGACGGCAACAGTCCTTTTACCCAAGAACCTCCAAGCACCAGGAAGAGGAGCCCAGTGCTACGCTCCTCCTGGAGAAAGTCTTGGCAAGATTGGAGAGAGTGGAACAGCAAGTGGCACGCAAGCCTGTTTGGGCCAGGCTAACTGAAACCGTCTCTGGAGATGAAACTCCTTTCGCCCGAACAGTGGTCGAGGCGGCCATGCCAAGTGACTTCAGGCTACCTCGGCTAGAGACCTATGAGGGTCGGACTGATCCCCAGGCCCACCTAACAAAGTACAAACGCAGCATGGTGCTACACGGGGCTGATGATGCTACACTCTGCAAGTGCTTTGAAGTCACCCTCGTAGGACCAGCAACTGCCTGGTACAATTCCCTGCCTCCCGGAAACATCAGGGGGTTCCAGGAGCTGTCCACAGCGTTCACCCAACAGTTCATTGGGAGCAAGCCGACGGCCAAGATGCCCGTCCAGATGTTTGACATAGCACAAAGAAACGGGGAGACCATCCGTGACTATGTCGAGAGGTTCAACAGAGAGGCCCTCAGTGTTCCGGACTTTCGTCCCGAAATCCACATCCTCGCCATGACGAGGGGCCTCCGGAGGGATTCGCACTTGTTTTATGAATTCTCCAAAGATCCCCCGGACACGCTGGGAGAATTCTACCGAAGGGCTGAACAACATATGACAGCCGAAGAGCTGAGAATGACTAGACCGAAGGCTGACCATATTCACGCTCGTGGCGAAGGGTCCAGCCAGCAAGCCCGGTGTCCAACAGAACAGTTAGGCCGACCTCGGAGAATGCGAGTAGGAGGAAGGAAGCCCCAAAACTTTACACCTCTGAGCACCACGAGGGGTAACGTCCTCATGGCGTTGGAAAAACAGGGGGCTCAAATCCAACGACCGAGGGGCATGGCTGCTGACAACAGAAGGAACATGAAGAAGTTCTGTCAGTTCCACCGTGATCACGGTCATGACACCGAAGACTGCTTTCAGTTGAAAAAGTACATTGAATCACTGATAAAGCAGGGCCAGCTTCGGCGTTATTTGAGAATGCCTTCCCCGAAGGGGAAAAAAGAGGAAGAAGGAAAGCCCGATGATGAGGATTACGATTCAGACAGGCGAAGGAACCGAAGTCCGAGAAGGCGTCCTCCACCTTCGGCAGGAGTAATACAGACGATCACAACCGGACTTCCATCCTCGGAAAGAAAAAGAAGGGCCAAAGAGATAGCGGTGATGGAATATCAGAGCCCAACGAAAAAATTGGCCCGCGAGGATGGCTCCACCATCGTATTTCCCCATGACGATCCATTGCTGATAATGGCGAGGATAGGAAACTGGGACGTCAAGAGGGTACTGCTGGACGATGGGTCAAACGCTGACGTCTTGTTATCACATTTGCTGCCAAGCTTGGGCGTATCCAGGAGTGACCTCAAGGCTGTTACTTCACCCACGTTCGGCGTAAGACCATCTGAGGTACCTGTCCTTGGGTGGATCGACCTCCCCTTGATGATGAAAGGAACTTCAGAGAAAGGAACTGCTGAGTTGTTCGCCTCTACCATGGCAAGATTCATAGTCATGGACGTTCCTTCGTCATACAATGCCATCCTTGGCAGACAGACACAGGGAAATTTGCACATTCGCCCTGATATAAAGTACTTGACCGTCACCTTCGCCACCAAAGAAGGAGACGCAAAGATCTTCATTGATCAAGGCGAGGTGAGAAAGGTGTTCATCAGAGCACGAAAGGCTCCAGCAAGCAACTTAGCACATGCTGTAGAAGCAAAAGAGCTGGAAAGGGGCGAGGCAAAAGATCCCACAAAAGTGAAAACAGAAGAAGTAGAGCTTGTCCCAGGCCATAGTACCCGAATAGGGAAAAGCATGGCCGAAGGAGACAAGGAAAAACTTGTATCTTTTCTGCTTGCAAATAAAGATCTGTTCGCCTACTCGCCGAAGGACATGCCAGGGGTAAACCCTCGCGTAATCCAGCATAGCCTCAAAGTGAGTCCGGAAATAAAACTTGTCCGGCAAAAGAAACGGAGCATCTCAGCTCACAAAAGTGACTTCGTCAAGACCGAAGTCCAGCGTCTGATAGACGCTAGCATTATCCGGGAGGTAAACTACCCTGAATGGCTAAGCAACGTGGTAATTGCCACAAAAGAAGGAAGTAGTAAGCTCCGGATGTGCATCGACTTCAGAAATTTGAACGATGCTTGCCCGAAAGATTCATATCCTCTTCCGCCAATAGACCAACTGGTAGACTCAACTGCCGAGTACGGGCTCCTAAGTTTCCTGGACGCTTTCAGTGGGTATCATTAGATAAGGATGGACCCCGAAGATAAAGAGAAGACTGCCTTCATCACTGAGGGAGGAACATATTGCTATATCAGGATGCCCTTCGGACTCAAAAATGCAGGAGCCACCTACCAGAGGCTGATGAACAAAGTCTTCAAAGACCAAATGGGGAGGAACATGGAGGTGTATGCTGATGATATGATAGTCAAAAGCAAACTGCCTGGCTACCACGTTGCAGATTTAGAGGAAACCTTCCAAAAACTCAGAGCCTTCGGGATCCGCCTTAATCCTGAGAAATGCATCTTCGGGGTGACCTTGGGAAAGTTCCTTGGGTACATGGTATCCGAAAGAGGCATCGATGCTAACCCCGAGAAGATTAAGGCTCTGCTTGAATTCCGAACTCCTGCCACAGTCAAAGACGTGCAAAGACTCACCAGAAGAATAACCTCTCTGAGCAGGTTTATTTCCAGGTACGGAGATAGGTGTCGACCCTTCTTCAAAGTCCTCACAAAGGCAGCAAAGATGGAAGGCGACCTCGGAAGGAATGGTCATCCTTGGGATGAAGATTGCCAAAAAGCCTGGGAAGAACTCAAAGTCTACTTGGCCAGCCTGCCGACCCTGCGGCAACCTCGGGAGGGAGAGCCCCTCGTATTATACCTCGCCGTCACGAAAAAAGCTGTGAGCTCGGTCCTCATGAAAGAAGAAGGGCCAAAGCAATGGCCGGTCTACTATGTCAGCAAGTCCCTGCATGGCGCCGAAGTCAGGTACCCTTTGCTTCAAAAAGCTATATATGCCTTGGTAGTTGCAGGAAAGAGGCTACGGCCATACTTTCAGGCTCACCCCATTATCGTCCGAAGTACCCTGCCTCTACGGGATGTTATGAGGAAAGTGGATCATTCGGGAAGGCTTTCCAAGTGGTGTATAGAGCTTGGCGAACACGACATCACGTATGAACCCCAGAAAGCTATAAAAGCTCAAGCTTTGGCAGACTTCATCGCCGAAGTACCAAACACCGAGGAGGGACATTCATTTTCGGGCGAAGACGAGCCAGAATGGACGTTATATGTTGACGGGGCCTCAGGATCCGAACACCAGGGAGCTGGAGTGATTATCAGAGGCCCCGAAGGCCTAGAAGTAATGAAGGCCATCAAGTTCAGTTTCAACGCCACCAACAACATGGCCGAGTATGAGGCCCTCATAGCAGGATTACGCCTGGCCAGAAAAATTGGCGTGAGAAACTTGAAAGCCCATAGTGATTCCCAACTGGTGGTCTGGCAAATGGCAGGGGACTATGGCGCGAAAGACCCGACCTTGGTGAAATACCATGAGTTGGTAACAAAGCTTATTCGGGAGTTCGACGTCGTGAAAATCGAGAACGTGCCCCAATGAGAAAATGCTGAGGCAGACTGCTTGGTGAAGTCCAAAACTTGCACCGAAGTGCTAAGCCACCCCAGCATCGCGGTGTTAAGCATAGCGACCTCGGGGAAAGGATGGAAAGAACCAATCAAAATGTATCTCGCAACCAACACACTCCCCGAAGACCCCAGCGAAGCCGCAAAAGTGCGAAGGCGCTCCGGACGTTTCTTCTTAATTGGAGAAGAACTATATCGGCAAGGATATGCAAATCCACTACAGAGGTGTGTTAGTGAAGAGGATACTGAAATGATCCTCGAAGAAGTTCATGAAGGTGCCTGTGGTACGCACATCGGAACCGACGCCCTGGCAGCAGTGACACTTCGCCAAGGATACTTCTGGCCTACCCTGAGAAAGGACGCCAAGCAGTTCGCCCGGAAATGTGGTAGTTGCCAGAGACATGCGAACATCCAAAGAACACCCTTGGAGTTCGTGACTTCGGCAGACTATCCTTGGCCCTTCGCAGTTTGGGGCATAGATCTCATTGGGCCACTCCCAACGGCGCCTGGAGGCGTAAAGTTCTGCGTAGTAGCAGTAGACTATTTCTCTAAGTGGGTCGAGGCAGAACCTCTGACAACTATATCGGCAAAAGAAGTGCAGAAGTTCGTATGGAAAAACATCGTATGCAGATTTGGCATACCGAATGGTACTCATAGCGGACAATGGATCCCAGTTCATAGACAAAGGATTCCAAGAGTTCATTAGCGACCTCGGGACAAAAATGCACTTCGCCCCAGTAGCTCACCCCCAAAGTAATGGGCAGGTGGAAGTATCTAACAGGACCATAAAAGATGGTCTGAAAAAGAGATTGGGAGAAGCAAAAGGGAAATGGCCAAGAGAACTCCAAAGCGTGTTATGGAGCTACCGAACAACACCCCGAAGAGCCACAGGGGAAACGCCTTTTTCACTCGTCTTCGATACAGAGGCCATCATCACTGTCGAAGTAGTACAACCGTCAATACGAGTCCAAGTGTTCGATGAAAAAGGAAATGACCTCGGCCTGAGAACCAAGCTCGACCTCGTCAGCGAACACAGAGAAGTAGCCGAGCTGAGAAGAAAAGCTTTCCAGCAAAGAGTGGCAGCAGCCATAAACCTACGCGCCAGGCCAAAAGGAATAAAGAAGGGAGACCTCGTTCTTCGAAAGGCTGAATTTGCACCCTGAAAGCCGTCCCACGGGGTACTTCGCGCAAATTGGGAAGGACCCTACCTGGTACTTGCCGAAGTACAAAAAGGAGTTTATAAGCTCGGTGATGCCGAAGGCATAGAATTAAAAAATACTTGGCACTCAGAGGCCTTAAAAAAATTCTATGCCTAAAAAGTTCGGTGGGAAAGTTGTATTGCACAAGTTGGAAAAATTTGTCTAAGTAAAAAGTTCTGAAGAAGTACAAAACAAGAGTCTCACGAAAGCAATCGCCGAGGAAAGCAAAAGTAAGTTTTTCCAAAGTCTCTTGAGCGAATATGTTCAGGACAAAGGAAAGCAAAAGTAAGGTTTTCCGAAGCCTCTTGAGCGAATATGTTCGGGACAAAGGAAAGCAAGAGTATGGTTTTCCGAAGTCTCTTGAGCGAATATGTTCGGGACAAAGGAAAGCAAAAGTATGGTTTTCCGAAGTCTCTCGAGCGAATTATGTTCGGGACAGTGGGAAACAAAGGAATCTGGCAAAAATACTTAGCCAAATTTTTATCTATTGAGCCAAAGAGTGCTTACAGAGAAGAAAGTTGCTGAAAGACTACGAAAAAGAAGAAGAAAATGAAGACAAAAGGCCCTAGTATAAACTAAGGAACCTCGGCGTCTTGAGAACTGCCAGCCTCTGTGCTTTTGTCGGTAGCCTTAGGCGTCGGGAGAGAAAGAGGCAGTTTCAAGTGCTCGATCTTGGACCAAGTCCACCGAGGCTCCTTGGGGATGTTCATGCCTTCCAGGAAGGAGAGGTCAAAATCTGGGAACTTCTGCAGAATTTGGTGCCGAACAAGACAGAAGCCGTCTTGAAAGCCCAACTTCGTCATATCATCGGACTCCCGCTTCTTGACCGCCAAATCTGCATAGTCCTTCTCCAGATCCGTGTAATCCTTCTCCAGATCCTTGAGCTTTCTCTTCAATGCCTTCATCTTCTTCTTCTCCTCTGAAGGCTTCTTCAGAGATGCGACCTCGGCTTCGAGCTGGGCCTTTTCCTCGAGCGTCTTCGCAAGGATTGCGTCACTTTCTGACTTATCCTTTTGAATCGTTTCTACGATCGAAGTTAACTCCGCCATCCGAGAGCCGATATCGGAAAGTTTCTGGGAGGTGCCTTTCTCAAGTTCCTCTTTCTCTTTTATGAACCCCTTCTGAAGTTCAGCAATTTCCTTCTC
The DNA here is from genome assembly GCA_039654915.1 of Aquilaria yunnanensis. Taxonomy (NCBI): domain Eukaryota; kingdom Viridiplantae; phylum Streptophyta; class Magnoliopsida; order Malvales; family Thymelaeaceae; genus Aquilaria; species Aquilaria yunnanensis. Next base: position 54,135,602 of record CM077597.1, read on the forward strand.
TGAAGACTGCTTCAGCTGAGCATTGTCAGCAGCCAACGCCGAACACTGGGCCTTCGTCTTGGTGTAAAGGTCCCAAAGTGACGCCCTCCTTTCTGACTCTCGCGCCACCCGAACACGGAGCAACCCGGCATACCCCATCAGTTGCAAAAAAAGCAAACAAAGGGAAAATGATGCTAAGTAAAAAGCAAAGGCGAAATTGGCACTGAGGAAACAGTGAAGCGTACCTGGGCGGCATGCTCAGTGAGTTTGGCGGCCAAAGAGTTGTCGCCTGGGTAAGCCGCCGTAAGGGCCTTGTAAGAGGCCTCAGTAAGCACCCCTTTGCACATCTGCCTGGCCATCTCGGGACAGTCCTCGGAGTACATATTCATGTCCTCCGTGAACGTCCAGAAGGGCTCCTTCAAAACTTTCCCTGCTGGGACTTTGGCATCCCGAAGGGCCCTCTTGCGGGCATGTTCGGCAACCCAGTCAGGAGCGGCCACCTCCGCTGCACAACAAGGCAGAAAAATTGGTTAAGGCCAGAAAACCCTTAAGGATTTACAAGAGAAAAAAAGGTTCTTCGACAAAGTACAAACCTGCTGGCACCTCGGTAACGTCGTCGTCAAGAATCGACGTCGCCTCAGTAGAGATCCCCTTGCCTTTTATTTGGCGCCGTTCCTCGGCAGAAGGGGTCTCCTCCCCATCGCCCTCCAGAAAAGCATGCGAAGGCGTGGGGCTTTGAGGAAGGACATCGGAAGAAAGGACGTCAACAGAAGGAACCTCGGGCAAAGGGGCAGCAGGGTCTTCGGGCTCCTCGCCTACCTCCTCCGGAATTTGCGGAAGAGAGGAAGGAGTAGCTTTCTTTGCCCGTTTAGAAGGAGGGCCGGCCGAAGTCTGCTTCCGCCTCCGAGAGGCGGCCTTCTTTGTCTGTTCGCCCCTCTCGGCTTGCCTGGTAAAAAGAGCCTTGTAGAAGGCAGCCGCGTCGTCGCCCATCTCTGAAAAAAGAAAAAGAAGATCAGTGTAAGTCCAAGATGAAGTTATGAAGGGAAAAATGAGAAAGTAACTTACTCTCATAAAAAGACTCATAAGTCTCATTCCCCTGAAGGAGTTTCACGAGCCAGGAGTCCTTCCCCGAAGAAGCCGGTTTTGACATATTGAGGTCTGTCTCATGCTCCTTTACCACCTTGAGTTCCCGAAGGACCTCTTCGGTCATGAGCCTCCAGTTGATCGGAAAGGGGTAAAGGGCACGAGGAGAGACCTCGGCAGCCCAGTCAGAGACGGCCCGGATGCGCCTGTCGAAGTCCTCAAAGATAGGTGCTACGTCGGCGTCTAGCAGTATCTTCGGGTCAACAACATCCATCTTGAGCCTTCCCTGAGCCCACTTGGTCAGGACGTGTGACCAAGTCTCCGACTTCTTCAGGAAAAAGAATTTTTGTTGCCACCCTCGCCAGCTGTCTTTGGTGGCGAAGCTGAACGTATACTTTTTGCTCCCGGATCCCCGAGGTAGCATAAAGTAGAAGCCACCCTTCGGGACCACGAAGAGCCTGTAGTACTGGAGAAAAACTACAAAGTGAGGTTTTATTTTGAAAACGCCGCACATACAGAGGAAGGCGTTGAAATAGCAGTACGAGTTCGGTGGGAGTTGGTTAACGGCAATGCCATGGAAGTTGCAGAACGCGCTAACCATCTCCGGGGGGGGATACCGAAGTCCGGCCTTCAGTTGGGCTCGAAAAACGGTGATTTCATCACTTCGGTTGGAGAAAGGAAATTGGTCAGGACGGGGCAACCTCGTCACAGAGTAAGAGGGTAAGAAAAACTTTTTCTTCCACTTCGCTAGTTTTGCCGGAGTAGTGCAGCAGGGGTGAGAAAGAAGAGGTTGCCAACTCTCGGGAACAGGCATGATGAAAACGAGTTCAGGAAAAACAAGGAAAATGAGTTCAGGGAAAACAAGGAAAACGAGTTCGGGAAAAACAAAGAAGAAGCTTTGAAAAAAGCAAAAGGACTAAAACCCACCAAAGGTCTTGCCGGAATCTGGATTTCTGGAAGCCGTCGTGAAAAGTGGTCGGAAAAACACCTGAAAAAGGAGAACCGCCGCGGAAAATCGGGAGAGAATTAGAAGGCAGAAGAAAGCAAAAGCAGAAGCAAAAAGAGGGTTATGACAGGGCTGGTATATATAGGCCGAGAAGGCCAGGTGAACCGTCGTCATTAGTACCCCTCGGAAGGCGAAGCGTCGCCATAACTGCTAAATGCGCCTGAAAAGTTGCGCCTGCCGTACTTAGTGCATTCCCACCCAATAATAGTGTGCCATGTGTCGGTCATCGCGCAGCAAACGTGCCACGTGTCGTCCATCATGTCGAGCACGCCCTCTAACACCATTTGGTCTAGAGGCGCCGCCCTAGACTGACTCTGCTGGACACAGGACGCGACGCATGAGCAGACCTATAAAGGCAAAAAAGTAGGTTACCTCGAAGACACCAAAAGACAGCCTGTGACTTCGGGCAAAAGGTCTATCTTCGGTACAAGGTTATCCTATTTTCCCTCGCCACGAGGACACCAAGAGACAGCCTGTGACTTCGGGCAGAAGGTGTATCTTCAGCACAGGGACAGCCTATCTTCTCGCGCCTCGAGGACGCAAAAAGGGCTGCCCATCGCTTCAGGCAGAAGAAGGCGTCTTCGGTGCAGATATCACAACCACAGGACCCGAAAACCGATGAACCGAAGTTTCTCACTTCGGCTTTTCGGAGGGGGGCCTGTGATAGCCAAAGGCTATTGCCTCCTCGGTAGTAACTCCCTGCCAGAATATTGGCAGAGGAGTTTGACGTCACACAAGAGAGGATCTTTTTACTGGCCTCGGAAGGTGCGAAGTCAAACACTATGAGCTCGATACTTCGGTTAGCTCGTCAGGAATTTCGAGGATAACACCGTCTCCATCGAGGGGCCAAACTGACCGTCTTCGGGTAAGAAAGCCATCTCTCTGAAGCAAGGAAGAATCTCCCCGAAGGCAGAAGCCCCGAAGAGGATCTTCCCCGAACAAGAAACACCTGAACAAGGGAATCACCGGACTATGGGTATAAGTCCCGAAGAAGGTGTTCATCAAGGGAACTCCCAAAACTATGGGATAGAATCCGAAGAGGGTGCACGCACCGAAGGGCGACCTCGCCCAGAGGACCTCGGGAGTACGATTTGAGCATTTAAGGAGCCTCTGACATGTCGCCCACAAGCCCTACACGTCACATCAGAACGGCGAACTAAAACGCCGCAGTCGCCCCAGTCCTGACACAACCTGTCCGGGTCCAGGGCTAAAGGAGGCTGCAAACGGCTGCCTGTCCCCTAGATCCAAAAGTACAGATCGAATCCGACCGAACACGTGTCATGATCGGAACGGACCAGCTACTCCTATAAATACTAAGAAATGGGACTGGGCAAAGGATGGGGCATTTTCCTCCCTCTGAGAAAACACAAAACAGGCAAGACACTTGATCCCTTAGTGTTCTTCCTCCACTTTCACTCAGAAAACTGACTTGGGCGTTGGAGGGTCCTCCCCGGAAAAGCAAACCGGGGACCTCCTAACCTCTTCTTTGAGCTTTTCAGGCACGCTCAGCTGGGAAACCAGAGCTCCAGGCGCTCGCCTCCTTAGGAAGTCTCTCCACCTGTCAACATGACAGCAAACGAAGATGCTTTGGGGCATCAATGGTGGCTGCATATCTCGGCCAAACTAGCAAAGGGTGTCAACTTTGCAACTTCTCACTCGGTGCTTACCTACCTGACTTGATTAACTAATGCCCTTTGGCATTCAAGTTGGGCCCTCACCTGGATAGGTACTATAGCCAATGTTATACTTTGTGTTCATGCTAACTGGCAATGTCAACTACACTGCTTACCATTCTCCCACCTTCCCTGACTTCACTAGGTTTAAAAGCACCCTAGTGCTACTTTACTTTGAAGACTCTGGTATGGAACTCTATTATCTTTGACATACATACACTACTGAAGGATCTCTGATAACTCAACTCTGTCCTGATAAGTCCAGTGACCAATAACTTTTCCTTACTTCCCTTGGTGCCAAACCTCCTAGCACGATTTAGCTTAACAAGTTTAAAACTTGTCCACTAACGCTTGCATTTTGGAAGTCTTAAATTAGGTTAAGCACTCAATATCCTTTTACCAAAACCTCTCAGTGCAAGATGGCTTAACAAGCATAGAACTTGTCTAGTAACTTTAGCACTTGTAGTTCTTCACCGTAAACCTAGTACTCAGCATTGAAAAAAACCACTAGATAAAGCGTGTCACCAGGCCTCACCATTACACAATCCTAACACCCAAGGCATTCTCTGCTCCGTGCTCCATTATACCCTAAGGCACTTTTGATTGAATGGTCTACCATGAGTTATAAGCCTTGGCACACCCTAGAGTGTGAGTCTTCAATGCTTTGGTCACTCTACTTAGAGTATCCTTGGTGTATGTCATGGGTTTTGGGAGCTAAACAGGGCAGCGGAATTTCACCGAAACCCTCCAGGATCCAAGTGAAACGGGGTAAACCGGGTGTTCAAAAACTTTCATACCTAATTTTTGGTTGAGATCTCTCACTCAACTATAGAGTCGAATCACAAAACCTGAATAGTTGACGTGTTCAGGCTCTCTATGGTATCCACATAAGCCTCTCGGGATCACCACGCTTCCACTACGTCCCGGCAGATGCGTTTCTCTTGCGCTCGCAGTGCTAGCTTACGTCTTCCAAGGAATTGCAAGAGAAGAGTGCGGCTGTCCTTTTGGGAGGCTAGGGCAAGGAGACTTGTGAATTTCTCACTAGAAGTTGTATTTATAGTGAGACTCAACTTCCAGGCCTAATGGGTTTCAAAGCCCTAATCCAATTAGGATTTAATTTCGGGCTTAATAATGGTTCAACTATTGGGCCCATTATTAATACAAAATTATTGTGAAACCAAAACCCAAATTACTAGCCCATGCACTCTAATGATCCAAATAGCTCTATGTGTGCCACCCAATAGGCTCTTACCACGTTGGCAATGATCATAAATCACATTTATGATCATAAGCAATGAGCGGTGTCTAGCAACACATCATCGCTACCCAACTGACAAGATTGTCGATGATTCGACTAAACCTTTATGATCATCATCGATAAATGCCATTGTCCCTTTGTCCAAGATATCAAGACTAAGCACGAGACATTGAATGTGTCACTCTCGTATAGCCCAATCTTTGGTTTCTTGAGTACCGAGTAGACCAACTTAAACTGATGATATTGATATCGTATATCAACTCATCCGAGCATGGCCATGCATTTTTCTAAGTCTTACTCTATCAAGGGGCCCGAAGATATCACCCCCGTTACATAGAAGGGACAAATCCCATCTTGATCATACAAATCCCTCCGCATGATATGTGACATACCCAATGACCTCCCTCAAGTTCACTTAGTTACGAGCAACAAAGGAAAGTATCAAAGTATGTGACTCACATGTAGGGAACCTTGATGATCTTAGGTCGGAGGACTACATATACCATGATCACTATGAGAATCACTTATGACACTCATATAACGATCCATAAAGTGTTCTCATGGTGGGTCGGTCCAGTACACAAGTTCTCCAACTTGTACCCATATGTAGACTACATATCTCATATTAGTCTCCACATATGCTAGTCATTATGTATTATTGCAACCCGCTCCACAATAATACTATACTAGGGACGTTTAAGAATATCATTATTCTAGGGTTACAATTATGTTTATTACGTTACGCAGAAACAAAACAACAAACATAATTGCTGGATTAATGCCTCAATAAAATATCATGACTCAATGTGCAAAAATACAATCATCTCATGATTGGCCTTTTGGGCACAACACTAACAGTGGAAGCGTAGTGCACCAATTTGGTTGGAGGCTTAGTACCAAAATGGCCTAGGTGAGCCAATGGCTTAAGGCACTATGTGGAGCCTAGTACACCTAGTGAATTTCTTGGAACTCAAGCAAGGAGCATCCACCTTGTTCACCTGCACAACAATCAAGGGAAAGTTAATGTTAGTACATCAGTAAGCTAAGGCTTACCAGGAGCGAGTCAGTGGCTAGAACTCGCTAGGCACAAAGTGACCCCCATGGGAGGACTAGGATGAGGAGGAGTCCCAAGAGACTCAGTTATATGCACATATATTAGCCCTCATACTGCATTAGGCCCGTAGTAGATTTCATATATTCTATATATATAAGTGTCCTCAGGTTTTTGCTACAGGTTCTAACGTTTCTTTACAGGTACCTAAATCCATTACCAAGAATCTTTGGATTCTCAGTCCCTTTAGTGTTGTTGTGCAAATTTCATCTATTTGGAGTCGGTAACCATAGGGGGTTGCCAAACTAGTGTTTTACTTGCAAGTAAACCACCAAGTGAATCATTATTGATTCTAGTTTTACTGGTTAAGTTGTTTATGCTAACTATAATTGTCTTGCAGCTTTGTACAGGCTAATGGCACAAGGATGGACATAGTCGACCACGGATCTCAGTAGTAGTCCTTCAGTATATGTATGTATGCTAGTTTGGCCTCCAATGTCTCTAGGTTGAGTAGTATTTCAGTTGCTTTTGGGCATGTGCATAGTCTTTACTTATGTAATGATCCACATGCATAGTTATTACCTATAGTAAATATACTTATGTTTTATGCTTCAGCTTGTGTTTTAAATATGTTTTAATAAATTTCACACAATGTTTTAGTTTCTTTTCATGTTTTTTAATTACAGTTGAAGCAAGCCTATGCATGTTGCATTTTAGGTTAATAACTAGAGGGCTTGAAAGGATTTAAAATAGGACAAGTAATTAATTACCCAATTACAGCTAGCACGGGACTCCGGTTCCATAGTCTTCCTAGGAGGGCCCTATCCAGGGTAGGTGATGTTACAAAGGAATTCCCACAATAGCAGTTTTTGCTCCCTTACATGCTTCATTAGTTCAACTTGCATAGACAGACTGCAGTGTACACCATTTGATTTCAGTAACAAAATTTTAGTAACAAAATTCTCAACATGCAGCATCTATTATTTCATTTCATTGATTGTATTTCAGGTTATTTGACTTACGGCATTCCTTCTTTTCAAAGTAATCTTATCACCAACAGCATACAATTTTTGGTATTTATTCGTGCCATGTAAGATAGTAAGTCTACTAATTCCTATATGTAAACATGTTGGTCATCTTAAATCATCAATTCCAGTTATCATAATGCATTCTATTCACTATCAAGTTTTTCTTATTCTCAACAACCAAGGGCACGCATCAGAAGGACTAGCCAATACAAAGAGATACACATAACGTGAACATATGTTCACATTTTATAACTTCCATGCCATATGCCACATGTGTTTTCTGTGTTTATAGTTTTTTGCTCTTGTTTGCTCCTATTTGTGTTAGTAATAATTAACTTAAAATCGTAACTCTTTAGTCTCCTAACAACTATGTTCGGAAAGTGCAATGTGTGTTGGGTTTCGGGAGCCAAACAGCGCAGCGGAATTTAACCGAAACCCTCCAGGATCCAAGTGAAACGGGGTAAACCGGGTGTTCGAAAATTTCATACCTAATTTTCGGTTGAGATCTCTCACTCAACTGTAGAGTCGAATCACAAAACCTGAACAGTTGACGTGTTCAGGCTCTCTATGGTATCCACACGAGCCTCTCGGGATCACCACGCTTCCACCACGTCCCGGCAGATGCGTTTCTCTTGCGCTCGCAGTGCTAGCTTGCGTCCTCCAAGGAATTGCAAGAGAAGAGTGCGGCTGTCCTTTTGGGAGGCTAGGGCAAGGAGACCAACGAATTTCTCACTTAAAAGTTGTATTTATAGTGAGACTCAACTTCCAGGCCTAATGGGTTTCAAAGCCCTAATCCAATTAGGATTTAATTTTGGGCTTAATAATGGCTCAACTCCTTGGCCCATTATTAATACGAAATTAAAGTGAAACCATAACCCAAATAATTAGCCCATGCACTCTAATGATCCAAATAGCTCTACGTGTGCGACCCAATAGGCTCTTGCCATGTTGGCAATGATCATAAATCATAAGCAATGAGCGGTGTCTAGCAACACATCATTGCTACCCAAGTGACAAGATTGTCGGTGAATCGACTAAACCTTTATGATCATCACCGATATATGCCATTGTCCCTTTGTCCAAGATATCAAGACTAAGCACGAGACATGGAATGTGTCACTCTCGTATAGCCCAATCTTTGGTTTCTTGAATACCGAGTAGACTAACTTAAACTGATGACATTGATATCATATATCAACTCATCGGAGCATGGCCATGCATTTTCAAAGTCTCACTCTATCAAGGGGCCCAAAGATATCACTCCCGTTACATAGGAGGGACAAATCCCATCTTGATCATACAAATCCCTCCGCATGATATGTGACATACCCAATGACCTCCTTCAAGTTCACTCAGTTACGAGCAACAAAGGAAAGTATCAAAGTATGTGACTCACATGTAGGGAACCTTGATGATCTTAGGTCGAAGGACTACATATACCATGATCACTATGAGAATCACTTATGACACTCATATAACGATCCACGAAGTGTTCTCATGGTGGGTCGGTCCAGTACACAAGTTCTCCAACTTGTACCCATATGTAGACTACATATCTCATATTAGTCTCCACATATGCTAGTCATTATGTATTATTGCAACCCGCTCCACAATAATACTGGACTAGGGACATTTAAGAATATCATTATTCTAGGGTTACAATTATGTTTATTACGTTACGCAGAAACAAAACAACAAACATAATTGCTGGATTAATGCCTCAATAAAATATCATGACTCAATGTGCAAAAATACAATCATCTCATGACTGGCTTTTTGGGCACAACACTAACAATGTGGTGGTACTTTTTTCTCCGGGAAATAGTTCTATTTTTCGAACATTGTCAAAGGATGCAGAGGCTCAAATCTATGCCAACCATTTTATAAAAAAAGTTATATTTTCTAAATTATTTTGTAATGATCTAGAGACTAAAATATTTGCTTAAAATTACTATTCAGCTTATTTCACTCTACTAGAGGTTATGTCCATCCCTTTTGTTGAAAACCTTGAACACATTTGTGATAAGCTTAAAAAAGCTATGCCTGCTTACTCCAATTCCCTTGAAGGTGGCAGGTTTAGGGTGAGTGTTCACATTGAGCTTGGGTCAACAGAACGAGAAAGTAATTTTGTCAAAGTTGATGGTGCACTATCTAGGAACCTTGCATACGCTAAGGATTCAACAGGAAAGGATGCTATACATCGGATTAAGCTTTTTCATGGGTTTTTCATCCATGATGTAAATTTTGATGGTAATGTTAAAATAAGGGAGGTGCTGACATAGAAGGAACAAGAGAACAATGCCCTAAAATACCAGTTGGAGATAATTCAAACCATATTTGCGGACATGAATAGAGCAAGTTAATCTACTGTAGGTTGAGATTGCAGATCTCAACGCTCAATTAGTTGCAGTTCAAACTGGAAATCTAGAGGGTCTGGAGAATGACCCTTCTAAGGCTAGTAGTTAAAATAGTGACCTTCATGAGTAAAGGTCTTCAGAGTTTTTCATTATCTTTTCAAGAACATTCATTTTAAGTTATATTTGCTTTAGTTTAAAGTTGTATTAAGACATGGTAATTGTATGCAAATTGTTTTTATTAACATACCAATATTATTTTCCCTCATATTTTTTTTTGTTATACATTTTCTTCAAATTATCAGTTCCCACATTACCTTTTCCCTTACTCCTCGACTAAGTTTTTTAGGTGATTTGTGCATAATTTTACAATTATAGATATGTTCAGGATAGCAAACAATCACAAGATGACAGATATGTTTAGCACAGTAATAATAGTGTATAAGAAACCAATGCATTACCTAGCACAACTCCTTACTTCTTCTTAAAAAAAAAAATTGAACATTAAATGCCTTACCTTCCATTCCTTGCTTCCCAGTTAACAAAACTCCTTTCTCTTGCTCCTCCTTCTTACCGAATGCTTGAATTTCCCTTAGGTCAATTAAGAAAAACATAAATAAAATGTTACTTGTAGGAATGCAATCTCATAGGGTGTACAAAATTAGGAAAAACAACTAAAAAAAGAAAGGATCGGTACCTTTATAAAACAAGGGCCTCCACAGAAGCAGCCATGTAGTGGCTACACTCCCATCTTGGTACTACTAAATGGCCACATGTGTGGTTATTCTCTTTACAGAAGATGGTTCAACTTCTTCCATGCTTTTTTTTTAAAACTAAGAAGGCACTAAACAAACTAAAAAAAAGGATGACACACTAAAAAAGGATACCAAGTATGCTGCCATGCAGATAAATTTTCTAGTGGTAGTACTGCCATTCTGGAAAATTCTTTTCCCAGATTTTAAAAATTCTTAGATGACTGGATTCTTCTTTTCCTCCCCTTTATTTGTGGCAACCCTAGGCCGCATGTGGCTGCCTGTTGCCTAGGATTGCTAGGAATTCAAGGAATTTACAAGTTTTGGTTCACAATTATTGGTTTCTTTGCTTGCAATAAAAACCAATGCACGTGACCTAAGCTTACTAACCTATATACTAGCACTAAATAATACATGAGAAGCTTTGGCATGGGAATTTAAAATTAAAGTAAAACATTCAAAACATTGGCAGTACCACACTTAAAAAAAAATTATAAAACTAACCAAAGTCGTAAACACATTTTCTACAAGCACTAACCCTATGTACATTATTTAATTATGTACATGAATCACAAACAAAAACATAAAACTAACCAATGTTGGTAGAGGCATTTAGTACAATTAAGTACTCAAGCATAACCTATTGAGATGACCATGATAAGCTAACCAAAACACAAAACTAACCAATGTTGCTAGGTCATTAGGTGTTATTAACCTTTCACCTTTCCTATAGTGAACCCTGACTAGCACATGGCCAATCTAGTTTGGGCATATCAGGTTTTAACTCTAGCTGTTCGAGCCTGAGACCCAGCTAGGTAACTAGGCATACTAAACCTTTTCCCTTAGGTGTACTGGGCTCCCACTTTAGTCCCTCAGGTCCAAGACCCATCTAGGTGACCAAGTGATGATAAGCCTCTACCTTCATTGGTGAACCTTGAATGATACTAGGCTTGACATTTACTACACCCCAATGAGTTGGCCATTACTAGGAATCATGCTTGCTCTAAGTGCTCTTTTTGTTTTCTAGCACATACTAGGGTCCTAAATGCGCTAAGGTAGCCTAACTACCTTATGGCTCCAAGGCCCCTTGAACTACTCTAGTAACTTAGCTTAAGATCTAAGTTACTTACCTACTTAGAGCTCTTAGTTTTTCTCTTGATTCCCTAGGATAGCTTGTACTTACTTAGGTTTCAAGAAACTTCACAAGCCAAGCCAATCTCTCACATTATCCACTCTAGGCTTTCCATGGGTCCTAGGGCTCACATTGCACCTAAATGTGCTTATGTGCCCCTATTAGCCTCACAGTGCCTTCCTTGGCGCTTAGGTGTTTTCATTAACTTTTGTAGTCAATATAGATCTTGCACAAAACTAGGTTCAATGAAATACTAACCCAAATCATCTTTCCAAACTATAGCAAGTTGTTCCATAAGTTGCCCACACTAACAATGCCTTAGTACACATGCACTACTCTTTGTTAACTAGGCCACAGTTCTAGTTCACCAATGCTAGTTCACCATGCTTCTGTTAGTGTTGTGCCCAAAAAGCCAATCATGAGATGATTGTATTTTTGCACATTGAGTCATGATATTTTATTGAGGCATTAATCCATCAAATTTGTTTGTTGTTTTGTTTTTGCGTAACGTAATAAACATAATTGTAACCCTAGAATAATGATATTCTTAAATGTCCTTAGTCTAGTATTATTGTGGAGCGGGTTGCAATAATACATAATGACTAGCATATGTGGAGACTAATATGACATATGTAGTCTACATATGGGTACAAGTTGGAGAACTTGTGTACTGGACCAACCCACCATGAGAACACTTCATGGATCGTTATATGAGTGTCATAAGTGATTCTTATAGTGATCATGTTATATGTAGTCCTTCGACCTAAGATCATGAAGGTTCCCTACATGTGAGTCACATACTTTGATACTTTCCTTTGTTGCTCGTAACTGAGTGAACTTGAAGGAGGTCATTGGGTATGTCACATATCATGCGGAGGGATTTGTATGATCAAGATGGGATTTGTCCCTCCTATGTAACGGGAGTAATATCTTCGGGCCCCTTGATAGAGTGAGACTTAGAAAATGCATGGACATGCTCCAGTGAGTTGATATACGATATAAATGTCATCAGTTTAAGTTGGTCTACTCGGTAATCAAGAAACCAAAGATTGGGCTATGCGAGAGTGACTCATTCCATGTCTCGTGCTTAGTCTTGATATCTTGGACAAAGGGACAATGGCATGTATCGGTGATGATCATAAAGGTTTAGTCGATTCACCGACAATCTTGTCACTTGGGTAGCAATGATGTGTTGCTAGACACCGCTCATTGCTTATGATCATAAATGTGATTTATGATCATTGCCAACATGGCAAGAGCCTATTGGGTCGCACACATAGAGCTATTTGGATCATTAGAGTGCATGGGCTAATTATTTGGGTTATGGTTTCACTTTAATTTCGTATTAATAATGGGCCAAGGAGTTGAGCCATTATTAAGCTCGAAATTAAATCCTAATTGGATTAGGGCTTTGAAACCCATTAGGCCTGGAAGTTGAGTCTCACTATAAATACAACTTTTAAGTGAGAAATTCGCAGGTCTCCTTGCCTTAGCCTCCCAAAAGGACAGCCGCACTCTTCTCTTGCAATTCCTTGGAGGACGCAAGCTAGCACTGCGAGCGCAAGAGAAACGCATCTGCCGGGACGTGGTGGAAGTGTGGTGATCCCGAGAGGATCGTGTGGATACCATAGAGAGCCTGAACACGTCAACTGTTTAGGTTTTGTGATTCGACTTTATAGTTGAAAAAGAGATCTCCACCGAAAATTAGGTATGAAATTTTCGAACACCCGGTTTACCCCGTTTCACTTGGATCCTGGAGGGTTTCGGTTAAATTCCACTGCGCCGTTTGGCTCCCGAAACCCAACAGCTTCTTACTTAAAATACTTGTTTACTCACTATTAATGCATTTAAACTACTTAGGGATGACTACAAGCCTCAACTAGGGCACCAAAACACCCTTATGGACACATATGGATCAATTGTGCACACAACATCTTCTCCTTGCTTCATTTGATCCATTTGTCACTTGTTCTTCATTCCATTTCCATTTTAAATCTTGAACCACCCTTAGAAACATGTCTAGGATGTTTAGGAACCACTTAGGAACCAAAAACTCCCTCTTTGGTTGAGGTTCGAAGCAACTGTGGCACTATAGCACGACCTTGGCATCATGGCGCCATAGTTGTGTGAAGGTGTTAGGAAATGTTGGTCCACTGGCATTGTAACCCCCAAAGTATGGCCTGGGCAAGCATTTCCTTAGTGCCTCAGTGCTAGAACAACACCACAATGCCTAGAACTCACCAGCTTAATCCATCTTCACGAAAACTATGCACAATTGGCTTAAACATGGTTCCAATCACTTCTAGGCTTGCAATTACTCATCCCTAAGGCCAAATATGATGAAAATGAATTAACATAACAAGGAAAACAAGAAATCCCCTTACCTCAAATACAACCTGTTAGTGTTGTGCCCAAAAAGCCAATCATGAGATGATTGTATTTTTTGCACATTGAGTCATGATATTTTATTAAGGCATTAATCCAGCAATTATGGTTTGTTGTTTTGTTTCTGTGTAACGTAACAAACATAATTGTAACCCTAGAATAATGATATTCTTAAATGTCCCTAGTCTAGTATTATTATGGAGCGGGTTGCAATAATACATAACAACTAGCATATGTGGAGACTAATATAAGATATGTAGTCTACATATGGGTACAAGTTGGAGAATTTGTACTGGACCGACCCAGCATGAGAACACTGCATGGATTGTTATATGAGTATCATAAGTGATTCTCATAGTGATCATGGTATATGTAGTCCTTCAACCTAAGATCATCAAGGTTCCCTACATGTGAATCACATACTTTGATACTTTCCTTTGTTGCTCGTAACTGAGTGAACTTGAAGGGAGTCATTGGGTATGTCACATATCATGCGGAGGGATTTGTATGATCAAGATGGGATTTGTCCCTCCTATGTAACGGGAGTGATATCTTCAGGCCCCTTGATAGAGTGAGACTTAGAAAATGCATGGCCATGCTCAGATGAGTTGATATATGATATCAATGTCATCAGCTTAAGTTAGTCTACTCGGTAATCAAGAAACCAAAGATTGGGCTATACGAGAGTGACACATTCCATGTCTTGTGCTTAGTCTTGATATCTTGGACAAAGAGACAATGGCATATATCGGTGATGATCATAAAGGTTTAGTCAAGTCACCGACAATCTTGTCACTTGGGTAGCAATGATGTGTTGCTAGACACCGCTCATTGCTTATGATCATAAATGTGTTTTAAGATCATTGCCAATGTGGCAAGAGCCTATTGGGTGGCACACATAGAGCTATTTGGATCATTAGAGTGCATGGGCTAATTATTTAGGTTATGGTTTCACTTTAATTTCGTATTAATAATGGGCCCAAGAGTTGAGCCATTATTAAGCCCAAAATTAAAGCCTAATTGGATTAGGGCTTTGAAACCCATTAGGCCTGGAAGTTGAGTCTCACTATAAATACAACTTTTAGTGAGAAATTCATAGGTCTCCTTGCCCTAGCCTCCCAAAAGGACAGCCGCACTCTTCTCTTGCAATTCCTTAGAGGACGCAAGCTAGCACTGCGAGAGGAAGAGAAACGCATCTGCTAGGATCTGGTGGAAGCGTGGTGATCCCAAGAGGCTCGTGTGGATACCATAGAGAGCTTGAACACGTCAACTATTCAAGTTTTGTGATTCGACTCTACAGTTGAGTGGGAGATCTCAACCGAAAATTAGGTATGAAAATTTTTGAACACCCGGTTTACCCCGTTTCACTTGGATCCTGGAGGGTTTTGGTTAAATTCCGTTGCACTGTTTGGCTCCTGAAACCCAACACAACCAAAGAAAATCAGGCACGTTAAGCACTAAAGCTTCCATGACTCCACTAAGAGTTTCCTATGGTTCCAAGACAAATTCATCACAAATGGCACCAATTCTAGCTCAACTAAGCTTACCCAACCTCATGGCAGCTCAAGAAACCAAGAACACAAAGGAGAAAAAATGAACCTAAGCTCCCAAGAACCAAAAATGTCCCTCCAAAGCTCAACGCACCAAAACTAAGCAAGAGCAAGCTTGCTGCCACTTGGGTACTCCTTGGGGCTTCCAAATTCACCAAGAATTGAAGGAATAAGAAAGATTTGGGCATGAAATTTGAGAGTGAAATGAGATATACGGGTTTGAGAGAGGAAGATGATGAATAGTGATGACTCTCACCCCTAAAATGGTTTAAAAACCAACCTTCTACTCTTTGACCCTTCAACTTGCTTGATTTTGACAAAAGAACTCTACTTCCAAATAGCGCCACTAACTTTGGCAATTTTATCCCTACGTTAGTTTCTTATCACTTAGGTCCAAATGAATTACTTTGAGCTTTAAAATTAATCCTATCACCTTGGGGTGTAAAATGACCATTTTAGCCCTAGTGACACTTAGGTGCTGAACAATGTAGGAACCATCACACCCTTAAATAACTTGCTTGACTTTCTAAATTAAACTAATTGAGGTCTTAAGTTAAGGATTTCTTACCTTGTAACCAAGTCTTTCCTAACCGTCACCAGTTCGATACTTGGAGGGCTGTAGCATTATCTTTGTCTTAAACCATTCGTTAAAAAATGCAACAGTTTTTTGTAGATCAGGGTTGAAAAAATTGGCTACATTTTTGTTAGAAAATTGGATCCTTGTCCAACCACCGAAGGAGGAAGAAACTAGCAAACCGTAGACTATTGACATACTCTCTCCGAAAATCTTTTTGAAATAATGGAAGACATGGTTCTGCATCTGCTCACTGTCAGTAAGAGAGGCGATTATTATCCACCCTGCCTAGAGGTTGAAAAAATAGAAACCATTCTTACTATTGATAGAAAACCTTTCGAGAAGATAAATTGATGCCAGATCTAGGGAAATTATTTTAGAATTTGACATCTGTACTTTGAAGAAAAGTGTAGAGGAGGTGAAGATGAAGAAGAAAATGCTTGACTAAAAAAAATCTAGAAAAAAAATTATTCATGGCAGCACCGCCACCAAAAAATTCATAGGGGTGGCAACTGTCTACCAGAAAATTCCCCTCTCTGGTGAAGCCGTGGGAAATACATAGTCACAACAGCTACTAACCAAAAACTTTAACTATCATGCTTGTGACTTGTATAGGTCCTAGGCTATTATGAAATGTACATATCAATTCTATTATGTAAATATGTGATTAATACAATTCACAAGTGTAACATTAAGGGCTACACAATGTAAGTGCCCATGAAGGTACCTTAGAGGCACTCCATCTGAACCCCAAAAGAAAATTTATGAAATATGGTGAAACCATGACCCAAATGACGCTATATCATAGTGCTAAGGCACAATGTGATAATGGGACTTAGTTTTGTGAGTAAAAATTTGTTGAGAAACCAAGAAGTCAAGTAAAATGCACTAAAACAATCTTAAGTGCACCATTGTGTACCATTATGTGCAAGAGTGTGCTTGTGGTGGCTTTGAAGCCTATGGACTTAAAGGAAATTTTATGGGAATGATTTTTATCATTCAAGTGGTAATGTGGGCTACAAGGTGGACCACTAAGAGGTGGAAAACACTAAGGCAACATGAAGACACTTCAAGAAACATTAAAATGCTCGTAGATGCACTCCTAAGTGCACTTGTGCTCAGAACAAAGTTTGAGGGCCTAATTGACCAAATGAAGTGTCAAATTGGGTGCTCAATATGCACCACTTGAGAAGCTAACAAGGTTAAAAAAAAGTTCAAAATCACTTAAGCTACTTGGAGGAAGGTTGGACCAAAAGTCCAACGTCAATGGTTATGGCAGCTACACATTCGGCCAAGTTTGTTTGCATAGTCTTTAATGGATAGTCAAGGCACCTTCTTGGCCATTTATTGGTAGCTTGCTAAGCCCATTCAACTTTTCTAAGTACCTACCATGCACCAAAAGAAAGGCCAAATAAAGAAAAGAAAATAAACTAGTCAAAGGACTAGAATGGCGACTTGGTTGGTCTTTTCGGCCACAGTTTGATTTTGGTCTCTAAAGACCAATTTATGGTAGCTTCCTAGATATTTCTTGGCATCCATATGAGTGCATTAAGTCAAGCATAATACCTATTAAGGGCTGAAACAAAAACAAAACAAAAATGAAGAAAAACCAACTAAATAACTTGGTTACAAAGCCATTTGGCCAACATTGGTTACTACGTCTTTCAAGGCAGTTTCCAAGAAAATTCTTACACCATTTACCACCCAAGACTTAGCTTAATACCTACCAAAAAACATAAAAAATAATGAGAAGAAAAATGACCAAAAGAAAGGCCAAAACAAATAAAGAAGTTGTAAATGACTTATTCAAGTCATTTGGCCACTACCAATATTCAAGCCTCCTTAAGGCAATTTCTTTGCAAGTGTTTAAAAATTTCTTGGCTATTCTCTACTCTCCTATCTATTTCAAACACTATAGACACAAAGTAAGAGTACATGGAGGCTGAGACATAAGCAAGAAATTCAATACAACACCAACAAGCCAAAACCGAAGCTATGTTGATGCATCCAAGATGGTGT
Source organism: Aquilaria yunnanensis (assembly GCA_039654915.1). NCBI lineage: Eukaryota > Viridiplantae > Streptophyta > Magnoliopsida > Malvales > Thymelaeaceae > Aquilaria > Aquilaria yunnanensis. The sequence continues at coordinate 54,153,446 of CM077597.1, forward strand.
TCTTTTGAAGCTACTTTATTTTTCCTTTATTCATGAATTCTCATCACCACCTAACTATTGGTACTCTTGACTAAGTACCCTCAAGTTTTTGGAAAGAAAGTCCATGGAGAAGGTTGGATAAAGCGTGAATTCGAGATAAACATCAATCAAAACTTTCACTTGGTGTTACCTAAGTTAGTGTCTATACTTTTAGACAAATGATCAAGCTTCCTTACTACTTCTTAAGTACAGGTGAAGACCTAATATGATGCTTCTTCTCTTATATTTTTTAGTGGAAAAGCTGCCCTAGGTGATGGCTTAAGCCAAAGGAACTGAGAGACTATGTTAATGGGCTATGTGTGCTTAAAGTGTTGGGTTTCGGGAGCCAAACAGCGCAGCGGAATTTAACCGAAACCCTCCAGGATCCAAGTGAAACGGGGTAAACCAGGTGTTCGAATATTTCATACCTAATTTTTGGTTGAGATCTCTCACTCAACTGTAGAGTCGAATCACAAAACCTGAACAGTTGACGTGTTCAGGCTCTCTATGGTATCCACACGAGCCTCTCGGGATCACCACACTTCCACCACGTCCCGGCAGATGCGTTTCTCTTGCACTCGCAGTGCTAGCTTGCGTCTTCCAAGGAATTGCAAGAGAAGAGTGCGGCTGTTCTTTTGGGAGGCTAGGGCAAGGAGACCTACGAATTTCTCACTTAAAAGTTGTATTTATAGTGAGACTCAACTTCCAGGCCTAATGGGTTTCAAAGCCCCAATCCAATTAGGATTTAATTTTGGGCTTAATAATGGCTCAACTCCTTGGCCCATTATTAATACGAAATTAAAGTGAAACCATAACCCAAATAATTAGCCCATGCACTCTAATGATCCAAATAGCTCTATGTGTGCGACCCAATAGGCTCTTGCCATGTTGGCAATGATCATAAATCACATTTATGATCATAAGCAATGAGCGGTGTCTAGCAACACATCATTGCTACCCAAGTGACAAGATTGTCGGTGAATCGACTAAACCTTTATGATCATCACCGATATATGCCATTGTCCCTTTGTCCAAGATATCAAGACTAAGCACGAGACATGGAATGTGTCACTCTCGTATAGCCCAATCTTTGGTTTCTTGAATACCGAGTAGACTAACTTAAACTGATGACATTGATATCATATATCAACTCATCGGAGCATGGCCATGCATTTTCAAAGTCTCACTCTATCAAGGGGCCCAAAGATATCACTCCCGTTACATAGGAGGGACAAATCCCATCTTGATCATACAAATCCCTCCGCATGATATGTGACATACCCAATGACCTCCTTCAAGTTCACTCAGTTACGAGCAACAAAGGAAAGTATCAAAGTATGTGACTCACATGTAGGGAACCTTGCTGATCTTAGGTCGAAGGACTACATATACCATGATCACTATGAGAATCACTTATGACACTCATATAACGATCCATGAAGTGTTCTCATGGTGGGTCGGTCCAGTACACAAGTTCTCCAACTTGTACCCATATGTAGACTACATATCTCATATTAGTCTCCACATATGCTAGTCATTATGTATTATTGCAACCCACTCCACAATAATACTAGACTAGGGACGTTTAAGAATATCATTATTCTAGGGTTACAATTATGTTTATTACGTTACGCAGAAACAAAACAACAAACAAAATTGCTGGATTAATGCCTCAATAAAATATCATGACTCAATGTGCAAAAATACAATCATCTCATGATTGACTTTTTGGGCACAATACTAACATAAAGCACTATGGTAAGCTAGCTAGTTTGCTTTTGGAAAGAATATGGTTTTTTTCTCAAGTTGGGCCAAGCTTGATAATTACCCAGTGCTTTATGACAAATAAACATTAATTCAAGTGATCACAAGAAGAAACTGCCAAAGAATCATGCTTGCTATGTTATGGAAACCTAGTGTTGTTGTGTTTGTGTCTGTATGCTTCTCTGATTCCATGCATGTGCTAACCCCTTTATCATTTATATATGTATTATGTATTATGCTATACTTGTTGTTTTGGTTTCTTTTATGTCTTTGGATGCAGGTTACCAAAGAAGTTTGAAGGTTTATGTGTATCAATGTTTTAAACATTGAATAAGGCACTAGGTGCTGTTTGGGTTCTTCACCGAGTACCTATGTAATCATGCCCTTTTTTCCCATTTCAAGTAAAGAAGTGGAGGACTAAGGGGCTCAAGAACGTCTTCATGGGGTCTATATACAAGGAGGTAAAACTCTCAGTTATGGCTTCGTAGAAAGGAAGCTTAAAGAGGTTCACTAATGTAGACTAATGATTGTGTTTCTATGTTAGGTAGGCCCTGATGGCTATGGTGGGTATTGCTGTTGCTGGAACAATCCTGGTATGGACTAGAACCAAGAGGGTCATGAATAACTTGTGGCCTAAATATCAAGTCAAAGTGAAAGTAGAAATCTTAGTAGGTCTAGAGACTGTATGAATAGAAAAGAGTGTACCATGCATAACATCTTTTGAAACGTAAAACTTTGGTGTTTTAGGCCATGTAGTCCTTCTTGAAATTTTGGCTTGTATATAGTTGTATATGTAAAACAAGAGGATGAGGCTAGAATAAATGTGTGCTTATACATATTTTTGGGCCTAGGTAGGCCATAGGGCACTAAGGAAAAGAAATATGCGTGGTATGAATCCTATGAAGTATGCATGTATGTATGAGCATGGTTAACTCTGATGAAACCCTAAAACATGTAAAAACCTACTATTACATGCATACTTAGCCCCTAAGCAATCTTAAGTAAACCCATTTGTTGGTAAGATTAAGTAAATTCTACTAAAACTTCAAAAGCTTGAGATTCCCAATAAGGTAAACTTTAAGTTCGGGTTAAGAATCCTAAGAGTCAGAGTCCAAATCACCATTTGCAATCAACTAAGTAACTAAAATCCACCAATTACTAAAAATCTAAGGAAAAGATTAGGGTAGGGGTGAGTTGGGCCCTGAAATTAACCCCACAACGGTGATGCCACTGAAATCTTCATCCAGACGTTGGTGCCGCCACTCAAAACCCAAAAAGCCTACAACTAGACTATAGAGATGTCAGAGCGTTGAAAGGGTTTATAGAGAGAGGGGGGCCAATGAAATGAGGTGGTACCGAAAAATTCTGTGTTTATTTATTTTCTGAAAAAAAAAATTACACAGCTTCGTCCCTCTTCTTTTCTCGCTTGCTGACTATGACCCTAATTTCCTAAGCACATTTCATTGTCACCCTAAACTTTAACTCTTACATTTTTAGCTCTCACAGTTTAACAAACTCATGTACAACAAAAAGGCCAATGTCCTAGAATTTTTAAGAAATTATGTGGGGTAGAACAAGGACCCAGTGCCCTAAATTTATAACCACTGGTAAGCTATTAGGGAACTATAATCCCACTTAGGTTACAATTGGCTAGCTATTACTTGTAAAGTAATTTAAATCATTACATGCAACGAGTTACTTAGCCTACCCAATAAAAAAAAAATGCATGCATCATCCTGGCTATGCAATAACAAGTAAATAAAATTATAAAGAAAATCGTGGTGTGCCAGTTAATAAAACATAAGTTAAAACAAGCCATGACATGAAAATCATAGTTGATTTAACTTCAAACGATAACTATGTGCATACATCTTAACCTTATATGCACCCAAATGTAACCCTAGTGTTATACACACTAATGAACACCAGTAGAAGCAACACTTAGAATGAAAAATATCATACATACAATAGTGACAACAATATCTACTAAGATCCACCCTTAGCTTTCCACCCGAGCAACCTAGCCTCAAGTGACAAGCCTTACTTTCCTTGTGCATACGTAGCTTTGAAAGCTGAAAAAACAACACCTTGGTCTGTACTAATTTACATTATAAGAACTCATTATCCAAAAGGTTCATACTTAGAGAGTACCTTAAAAAAAATAAAACTTAGCACTAAGAGCCACCTCTCACCAACTGTTAGGCCCGACTAACCTTTTAAATACCTGCACAACACTTAAGGGGTGGGTACTCAAAAGTACTCAATAAGGGATTTGGCACTTGCAAGGAAAACATATGCAAGCATGCAAAGCAATATATATACAAACAAACCAAGCACCCAAACAACACAACAAACAATTAGCACAAACAACTAATAAACAACAATAATAATGCAATGTAATGTATGGATGGATGAGTGAATGCGCATGTTTATACACTTAGGACTTCTTTACACCCGAAGGTGTTCTTAACTATCATGAGCTCATACAACTAGGGTACTTAGATACTGGCCCTCATATCCGATACTAGCAGTTGATTAAACCCCATGAATTCCTCTTTGTGGGCACCTTAAGTAAGCCATCACTTACTTGACCTTGCCTGCCTTTTATGGGCTATTTAAAGTAAGTTATCTCTTACTCAACTCTTACCCATAACCTCCCTTTACTTATTGGGCTAGGTAATTGAACTTAGTGGCCAAACTCTGCCAAGTTCCCCTAAACTCAACTTAGGCAACTTAGTGGATTTGCTTACCGAGCCACATCAACATGGTCAAGACCTCTTGGGTACCATTTGATCCCCGAAGGTATTTGACCTCTACCCTTGGGTGATCAAGGGTCCCAGACCCTTCTCATGTCCCTCTCCAACGTCAGAGGTTCATGACCTCACTCCTAGGCCATTGGAGGGCTCATACAATACTTGGTCCCTCCTTAGTACCCTACTTATGATTTAAGATATCTAACTTATACACTTTTCCTTAGCTTTCTTAACAACCCACTTATTACCTACTTATTAATGAATAAATAAATCTTAGGAGCACTTTTGAGCCATGTTAGGATATCACCTAACCCTTAGGAATTGATTTGGGACACTCAGAAACAAGGTTGGCACAATTCAGGCATAATCCTATAGCATTGTAAGTTATGGTGCAACAACATCATGATTTTATAGAAGTTGCTGAATATGATGCAATAGCACCAACCTAGTTTGTGCAACTACATTGTACATCTAGGAAGCCTATTCTTCCTCTTGAGCTTGATGTGATCACATCAAAAAAAATTAGTGTGACCGCATTAACTCCTGGAGTTGTATTTCTTTGCCCCTTTCTTGGCCAATCTTGCTCCAAATCTTACCCAAATCAGTTCCAATCACTTTTGGCTTCATTTCAACTCACTCCTAGGCATTCTAACCCTAATTATGCATCATTTAATCATACCATAACATAAATCCCTTACCTCAAATGAAGAGTTTCTCAAATCAAGCAACTATTCACCTTAAGCTCAACCTAGCTCCAATGCCTTCCAATTCTGATTTCTTTGCAAATTAGGCACCACAATCACTTTGTCAAGACCATTTCTAACTCATTGATACCATTAGAACCAACCCATAGCTTAACAAGTGGCTTACCTCATGAATTTAAATTGAAACCACAAAGAACAAGCTAGAAATCTTCCAATGCACCAAAATAGCTCAAATTCTTGCTTGGGGCTTGTTGAGATAGCATTAGGGGCTTCATTTTCATGAAAATATTATACCAAAGTGAATATTTAAGGTGGGATGGTGTGGTGGAGGAAAGGGATGTGGGTTTGGCTCAAGGAAGAAGAAGATGAATAATATCTTCATTCCTCCCAAAATATCTCCAACAACCCAACCTCCATTTACCCTTAGTCTTGCTTAGCTCCTTAATTAGCTTAACTAAGGTCCTCACTTAAGGTCTAATAAACTCTATTTAGCCTCCAATGAGAGAGCACTAATCTCTCCACCTAGCCCTTAAGCTAATCACACACTTAAAGAAATCAAAACACTTAATCCCTCAACTTTGCAACTTGGTGCATTTAAGCCCTTCCTCATCACTTATTGGTTCTAATGAGTCACAACACTTATGGTCTTGACAATTTTAGTCATTTTCACTTACATGACAATAACATTACTAAAATTACCGCCACGCTATCAACTTAGATCAAAATTACTATTTTGCTCTTACAACCCTTAGGTGCCGATTAACACTTATGAACCCTTATGGAGCTTACTTTAGTTGCTTGACTTGTTTAATAAAATTCTCACTTCAAAAAATTAACATGGGATTTACTTACCTTGGCATCCAAGGTATGGGAAAAATAATTGAAGGGCCTTTACATTATGGAATATTACATAAACTACATTTTCAAAATACTATAATTTTTACCTCAAACGCCAAATTTTGGGTTACAAAAAAAAAAGAAAAACTATGAATAACTTAAAATAGAATTATATGCACTTTTCCTTTCCATAGCACACCATACATCCAGTTTTCAAACACACCCAACTTTTTCTTATTATTTTTTCCAAGGAACTAACTTGTTACATTTATAGCTATTACTTATTATTATTAACAAATGCTGAACAGTACAATAAATAAATTTTAAAAAAGTATATAAATAGGGAAATCAAAGAATAAGTAGCTATGGTTATGATATTTTTGTTATTTTCATCTGAAAAATTTCCACCTCAATTGCCTTTTTTTCTAATATTATATTGACATACTATATAATTACTTTAATATAATACTTTTATTAATATGATTGAAAATTCTAAAAAATTTGTTCAAATTTGTTTTCTATCTCCCACTTACCATGCAGTACGTCTCTCACTTTGTAGATACACTTCCTCATCATGTTGCGCCTACCCATTGATATTATTGCCCTCATTCTCTCAAAAGTCTTATTCCATAGCCTTAAAGATTTTAGGAATCTAGCATCTATGCACAGCTTTTTCCCATTTGCCTTCACTGTCCCAACTATTTTCACTTCTTTCAATGTTTCACCTCTTATATAGGATTGGTATCCTAATTGAGCTTCGCCTCAGTTCAAAAAGTTGAAGGACTCCGGCCATTAGATTGTTATCTTCATTCATGGAATTCTTTTCTATTTTAAGTATGGTGCATTTGATGAAGGATTATCCTTCATATATTTATCTTCTGTCCATGGGATACCCATTGCAATGTACCTATATGCTATTCTTCAAAGTGTTCATGGCCCTTTCTATATGAAACAAGGCATTGAATACATCAATACACTTAAAGAAGATAAGGCACACATTGGGGCAAGCGTATTGTTGACCTTCACCATGAAGCTGATTTTGTGATTGCGACTATTATTGAGAGATGGCTTGGCCAAAAGTGTTACTTATTCATCGAACCTGCCAATCCACAGCACCAGCATCATCATTGTGGAATGTGCATTTATTGTATCCTTCTCGCTCCTTGTATCAATAGGTGGATTGAGGCTTACTATGAGATTGATAATCCTAGGTTGTGTGAAGAATGTGCAGTCGATGGCGAGTATAGGTCTCTCCTTTAAATGCTTAGTAGGTTTGAATCGACTTCTCCCTTTACTTTCTAGGATTTACAAGTTAGGGCTCTGGTACTTAGGATTTACTATTACATGTTCCCATGTAAATATGTTCCCTATTTAGTATATTCTATTCATCAACACTTGGTCTAAATTTCATTTATTGGTTGATACCACTGCTGTTCCCTAATTATTGTTCTTGTGTGAATGTGTTTTGCATTACTCCTCCCTAAGTGTGTTTTATAGTATTTATATGCTTTTATTGTATTTATCTTTCTCCCTATTCACTTTATTCAATGACTTTATTTTTTATTTCGTGCTACTCTATGTACATTTGGTAAATTGAGCATGATATACGATTAGGTTTAGGGATTATATTAATATTGTTACACTGCCTTACATTTGTAAGGATATGGATTCTCGTGCACCACATTAAGCTGCGATGTGCTCATCGACAAGGCCACCAATTTGTTCCAATTATAGGTAATTGTAATTCTAACACATCGGCTATTGAACCTTGCTATTCTACTTCTCACTTAGGTGTTGTTCGAGTCAATTCCTTGTTTCAAACCCCATTTTCTTTTATTGTTTCAACTCATTCACCGTGTAATATTTTGTCATCTCATCCTCCTCTTACTAATATATCAAATCAACTCCCCTCTAATGATGAGTTTACAAATTCTTGACCACCAATAAAACAAGATGCCACTCCTATGGCTTTTTTAATATCTCATTCCTTACCATCAGTGCATATTCATTGAAGTTTTGAATTGGGTGAGAGTTCATCTGCTGCTACAAAATGTTCACACATGCACCAGATTATCTCTTGCTTCTGAATCTACCCCTACTACACCATTCAATGATTTCCCAACTGATATTCCATATACAGTTATATGATATTTACAATACTTCCATTATACTTCACTGAACTCCTTCTTGTACACATGCATAAATTTTCTTACCGAGCATTACTTCAATGTGAAAGCCCTAGATGTTGATGAAGTTCGGCAATCTGGTATTCATGCCCGTCAGTTACAACAAGATGATCATCAATGTATGCCATATTCTCTTATCGCCTTACCTTGTTTGTGAGTAACATGTTATCCTCCTGATAATTTTATTATATGATCCAGGGATAGACCATCTTATGAAGATCTTGGTCCCCCAAACTATATTTGTTCCCATTATGGGGCCATTATGTGGTGCCATGAAAGAAGTGACAAGTCACATAACAAGAGTAACCCTGAACTCTCTTTATGTTGCCGTAAGGGCAAGATCTTTATTTCTCATTCACTACCACCACCTCAATTCATTTGCCATTTGTTTGACTATAATGGTGATGAGATACCGAAGTATTTCCGTAGACATATCCTAGAATTCAATTGTAGATTTTCTTTCACTTCAACTAGTGCATATGTGGATTCAGTAGACATGATGGAAAAGGTCCACCAACATTTAGATCTTTTAGAATGAATACCACTATATTGGATCTTTATATCCTAATACAGGAGATCATCGTCACTTCACTTAGCTTTGCATGTATGACACTGAGCATGAAACATACAATTAGAATATGAGTTTTAGTGATGGAAGTTACACTAAGAATGATCAACTCATTGTTGATAGATTGATACGGATGTTTAATGAGACCAATGAGCTGGTCAAATTTTTTAGAATAGCTCAGGATCAAGTGAGTGATACCATATAGCCCCCAGTGTGCGTTCGACTTCTAAGTTCTAGGGGAGGCAATAAATGATATAATCTCCCTACTTCTAATGAGGTTGTTGGCCTGTTTGATGGCATTGATGAGGACAATAGTAACTATCGAGATATATTGGTTTATCCATGAAATTCAGAACCACATAGAATTGACTTCTTCCACCTAAAGCATGTGCTCTGCATTTCCCTCTATTCCTTGTGCATGGAGAAGATAGTTACCATCTCGAAACAGGTTATATGACAGAGGATGGCCAGCTATCTCTTGTAGGAACTGTAACTCTAAAGGAGTTTTATGCATTTTAAATGCAGCAATGACATAATGGTCATTATCTTATCCTTTTGGGGGCTTGATTATTCCATGAATATATTTTTTATGCTTATTGTGTAACATTTGAATCCCATTTTTTATGGCTCAGAAGGAACGAAAATCAATTTTCATACTAAGATCTTGTGTGGGTTACAAAATGCAGTGAATCGAGGTGATACAGATGTTTCATTGTATGGTAGGAGAACCATTATACTGTTTTCCTTTGTCGAGGGTCCGAGGTATTTGATACAAAATTATCAAGACTTCATGTCTTTATGTCGAGTTATAGGGTACCCTAATTTATTCATTACATATACCTATACCCTAAAATCGCTAGAAATTCAACATTTCCTTCAACTAATTTCTAGCCAACCCCTTAAAGATAGACCTGATATTATGGATCATGTATTCATGATGAAGTTATACCATTTTATGCAAGATATCACCAAAGGGAGACACTTTGGCCGTACCATTGGAGATATTTGCACAGTTGAATTTCAGAAATGAGGCCTACCCCTTGCCCATATTGCTATTTTTCTTCATCCAGATGACTAGATCAACACTCCTGCTAAAATTGATTAGTTCATCTCTACAGAACTCCCTGATAAGGATAAATATGTGGGATATAAGCTAGTTTTTACCCATGTGCTTCATGGTCCATATGGGGCTGCCAACCCACGGTATCCATGCATGGTCAATAATTCATGTTCAAAACACTACCTGTGTCATTTCCAAACTAAGACCATAATTAATTCCCCTTTTATCAAAGGAGGCATGATAATCATGCCATAATGATCAATAGAATACCATTAGATAATCATTCAATCATCCCTCATAATTGTGATCTGTGTGTTAAGAATGATTGTCATGTTAATGTGGAGGTCATAAACAGGGACATGTGTGTCAAGTATTTGTGTAAATATGTGTGTAAGGGTGCTGACATGTTAACTGTTATTCTGGAAGGCCATTGAACGGGTCAAGGTAGTACGAGTAAGTCAGCTCTGAATGAACATGATGAGATCAAGGTGTACATGGATTGTAGGTTTGTTTCAGCATCTGAGGCCATATGGTGTATTTTTTGCTTCTTTATCCATGAGCATCATCTAGCTGTAGAGAGATTTTCTTTCCATTTACCCAATAAGCAGAATGTGATGTATGAAGAGGGTAAAGACCTTCGTGATATTATGCGGGCTTAGAGGAAAGTATGACCAAGTTTGAGGCCTGAATGCATTGTAATTCACATGACGAGCTAGCAGCTACATTAACACATGTTCAATTCCCTCAACGTTTTGTCTTCAATAGACAAACAAAAATATGAATTCATTGTGTAGAAGACATAGTATCAAGAGATTATACTTTGCCTACCCAACTGTAGGGGAGAAATTTTACTTACGCATGCTTCTGAATGTTGTTAAGGGGACATAATCATATGAGGAAATTCACACAGTGAATGGGATTCTATACCCAACATATAGAGAAGCATGTTTTATACTAGGTCTTTTAGAGGGTGATGGAGAATGGAATCAGTGCTTATGTGAGGCAGCTAAGTGGGCATCTGGAAACTAGTTATGATAGTTATTTATGATCTTCTTTGTCAGGTCCCAATTCACCCCCACTCTAAACCTTTTTAGAGGTTTGAGATCAAACTGTTGTTTTTAGTCACTCAAATGATCCTTCCATGGTGAATTAGGCTCTGACTCCCATGATTATTGACCCCAACTTTTATTTAATTAGGTGGGAATCTCAAGCTTTTGAAGATTTAATGGGTTTTACTTAATTCACCCAATTGACTGAGTTTCAACCAGATGAATTCACTTAGGTGGTTTCATAAATGCATATGGGGTTTAAGGAGATTAGGTGACTCATGTGTGTGTTTTGTGTCCTTAATGCCTTTGCCAAGACATGCACACATTCATGCACATACAAACTAGATTAAGTAATTACAGACCACACATGCATTTTTCCTAGCTTGTTATACTTAGTGCCTCAAGGCTTTCCTAAGCCCAAAATACATACAAGGCACAAGCCAATGCTCTACTCCATATCCCTTTTGCCATTAGTTATCTACAAATATTTACAGCCTAAAATTGGGTAGATAGGGACTACATGGCCCAAAATTACACACAACAAAAGTTTTATTTCTAGATGTCATGCATGGTATATGGCATAGGTCAAACTGTCTCTAAGCCCATTGTCACTTTTGTTAGTGTTGTGCCCAAAAAGCCAATCATGAGATGATTGTATTTTTGCACATTTAGTCATGATATTTTATTGAGGCATTAATCCAGCAATTTTGTTTGTTGTTTTGTTTCTGCGTAATGTAATAAACATAATTGTAACCCTAGAATAATGATGTTCTTAAACGTCCCTAGTCTAGTATTATTGTGGAGCGGGTTGCAATAATACATAATGACTAGCATATGTGGAGGCTAATATGAGATATGTAGTCTACATATGGGTACAAGTTGGAGAACTTGTGTATTGGACCGACCCACCATGAGAACACTTCATGGATCGTTATATGAGTGTCATAAGTGATTCTCATAGTGATCATGGTATATGTAGTCCTTCGACCTAAGATCATCAAGGTTCCCTACATGTGAGTCACATACTTTGATACTTTGCTTTGTTGCTCGTAACTGAGTGAACTTGAAGGAGGTCATTGGGTATGTCACATATCATGCGGAGGGATTTGTATGATCAAGATGGGATTTGTCCCTCCTATGTAACGGGAGTGATATCTTTGGGCCCCTTGATAGAGTGAGACTTAGAAAATGCATGGCCATGCTCCGATGAGTTGATATATGATATCAATGTCGTCAGTTTAAGTTGGTCTACTCGGTAATCAAGAAACCAAAGATTGGGCTATACAAGAGTGACACATTCCATGTCTCGTGCTTAGTCTTGATATCTTGGACAAAGGGACAATGGCATATATCGGTGATGATCATAAAGGTTTAGTCGATTCACCGACAATCTTGTCACTTGGGTAGCAATGATGTGTTGCTAGACACCGCTCATTGCTTTTGATCATAAATGTGATTTATGATCATTGCCAACATGGCAAGAGCCTATTGGGTCGCACACATAGAGCTATTTGGATCATTAGAGTGCATGGGCTAATTGTTTGGGTTATGGTTTCACTTTAATTTCGTATTAATAATGGGCCAAGGAGTTGAGCCATTATTAAGCTCGAAATTAAATCCTAATTGGATTAGGGCTTTGAAACCCATTAGGCCTGGAAGTTGAGTCTCACTATAAATACAACTTTTAAGTGAGAAATTCGTAGGGTCTCCTTGCCTTAGCCTCGCAAAAGGACAGCCGCACTCTTCTCTTGCAATTCCTTGGAGGACGCAAGCTAGCACTGCGAGCGCAAGAGAAACGCATCTGCCGGGACGTGGTGGAAGCGTGGTGATCCCGAGAGGCTCGTGTGGATACCATAGAGAGCCTGAACACGTCAACTATTCAGGTTTTGTGATTCGACTCTACAGTTGAGTGAGAGATCTCAACCGAAAATTAGGTATGAAATTTTCGAACACCCGGTTTACCCCGTTTCACTTGGATCCTGGAGGGTTTCGGTTAAATTCCGCTGCGCTGTTTGGCTCCCGAAACCCAACAACTTTGACCTCCACTTTCACTTGGCACTTAGGCCATAGTTGCCTTATTACTCTTTTAGCTCAACCCATACCAGGATGGATCCAAACACAGCAAGTCCCACAGTAGCCATTAGGCCCTACAAACTAGCACACATAACACAACCATTAGTTCAATCTTATGAACTTTTCCATGCTTCCTTCTTCATAAGTAATAAATCCAGAACATACCTCTTTGTACATAGACCTCTCTAGGAGGTTCCTTAGCCCTTCACTCTTGCACTTTTTTACCTGAAATGGGCAAAAGAGGGCATGAGTACATAGGAACTCAATAAGAACCCAAATTCAGCACCTAGTGCCATCACAATGTTTATAACATTGCCATACATATAAACCTCCAATTTTGCTTAATAACCTACATCCAAAGACAAAGAAGACACCAAAATCAGTATACACAAGATAATACAAATGCTTATATATACAAATCAAGGGTTAGCACACGCATACAATCAGAGAAGCACACAAACACACACACCACATACACACAGTTTCCTTAACATAGCAAGCATGATTTTCTTTCAATTTCTTCATATGACCATTTTGATTAGATTCAATTAACATAGAGCTCCAGCTGATTGATCAAGTTGAACCAAACTTGAACAAAAACCCTATGCTTGCTGAAAGCAAACTAACTAGCTTACCATAGTGCTTAAAGCACACATAGCCCATTACATAGCCTCTAGGTTCCTTTGGCTATAGCCATCCCCTAGGGAAGCTCTTTCCTATTCAAAAAGAAAGAGACAAAGCTTCATATGGGTCCTTACCTAGGTCTAAAATGGCAACAAGGAAGCTTGATCACATAACATGTACCATAGGCGCCACCATGAACTAGCTTTGAATCACCATGTCTCGACTTGGCTTCTTTTTGTTCTTCTTTGCTTTCTTTCTTTTTGGTGGCTCTAGCATGCTTTTCTAGAGGTTTGACTAGGTTGTAGAGGATGAGATGGTACTAGGAAGCAAGAAAGCATCAACCCACTAAGAGCACCTCCATTGGCCTACCATGGGCCACCATGCTTGGTTTCGATTTTGGCTCTTTTGGCTTCTCTTGCTTTAACTTTATTTTTGGTAGCTTTGCAAGGAGTTTTTCCCAAACTTTGGAGGTCAATTCTACAGCAAGAAATAGCTAAGAAGTAGCCTTAATTGAGGCCTAGTCAAGCGGTGAATATTCCACCGAATTTTGCCTTGGCGGCTAAGAATTTGGACCATCTTTTTGGTCTAACTCCCTCCAAGTTGCTTAAGTCATTTTTTATATTCTTTCTTCCTAATTAGCTCTTCAAGTGGAATTTTTTAAGTACCACTGCATGCATTAATTCAGCCAATTAGGTCCTCAAACTTTCCTTTGAACATAGGTGCACTTAAAGTGCATCTGAGAGCTCTTTAGTGTACTCAAGGATGTTTCCATAGTTTCCATGTATTTTTCACCTTCTATTAGCCCACATTATAGCCTTCATTTTCGTTTAAATGGTAAACATCAACCTCATATAATCTTTTTCAATATTTTAGGCTTTAGGGCTTTCACATGTCCATGGTTGCACACAAAGGTGCACCTAAGGGGTCTTATGGTGTACCTTAGAGTGCTCTTCTTCTTTCTCATGTGTTCTTCATCTTTCTTGGGCTTATGTAGCTACCTTCACTTTTATTTTAACTTTATGCATTAAGCCCACATAATTTTGTTACCACCTCACAAAAATGGGAGAATTACAAGTGTGTCATAATGGCTAAAAACCATGGCTAAAAACCATTATATTGTGTAATTCTTACCATAGTGATTGAAGTGTGGGGGGTAAAAGGCATGATTAAAACCTCCTTAAAAGTGTTCCAAGTTAGTAACTTTGCCCCCAAGAAAATCCTTAAGGATTGCTTGTTTGTCAAGCAACCTATGGACTTTTTTGTAAGGTTTTGGAAATTCGGGTACTCAATTGGAAAACTCTCAAGAAAGAGCCTTGGAGAGTTATGGGAAGGATATGAATGGTATGAAAGTGCTATTGGAGGACCAAATTGCTCATGGAAGACAAGTTTAGACAAAGGAAACACCAAAAGTATTAAGGACCTAAATGTCCTAGTATAAACCATAGAGTATTCAAGCTTTTGACTTAAGTCTAAGGTTGGAATTGTGGGGTTATTCCACCATGGGTGAGGCAGCCAAGGCTTGATAAATAGTAAAAAATGTTGGGCACATGTGTACCAATGAGTTTAAGACAAATAAACCATAATTAGTGAAAAGGAAAATGACATAAAGCAAGGTTAAGCTTGTTTAAGTGTGTTTTGTGCCCTTAAGCTCATTTTAGCCCATGTAAGTAGCCAATTAAATTAATTCTTCTCCCATATTCGACCCACATAGCTATCACCCTCCTTCACACTTCTTCCATAACTCCTCCATAGCCACCATACCTCCAAGATTGAAATTGAAGGCAAAAGAAAGCAAGAAAGGGCAATTGGAAGCTATGTGGTGCTAAGACTTGAGTGCACCTAGGATCAAGCTCCAATTTTAACATACACTCAAGGTAAGGGTTCTCTTGCTTTCATGGGTTGTTCTCTATAATTTTCAAACATCCATGGTGTTAGTATTGTGCCCAAAAGGCCAATCATGAGATGATTGTATTTTTGCACATTGAGTCATGATATTTTATTGAGGCATTAATCCAGCAATTTTGTTTGTTGTTTTGTTTCTGCGTAACATAATAAACATAATTGTAACCCTAGAATAATGATATTCTTAAACGTCCCTAGTCTAGTATTATTGTGGAGCGGGTTGCAATAATACATAATGACTAGCATATGTGGAGACTAATATGAGATATGTAGTCTACATATGGGTACAAGTTGGAGAACTTGTGTACTGGACCGACCCACCATGAGAACACTTCATGGATCGTTATATGAGTGTCATAAGTGATTCTCATAGTGATCATGGTATATGTAGTCCTTCGACCTAAGATCATCAAGGTTCCCTACATGTGAGTCACATACTTTGATACTTTCCTTTGTTGCTCGTAACTGAGTGAACTTGAAGGAGGTCATTGGGTATGTCACATATCATGCGGAGGGATTTGTATGATCAAGATGGGATTTGTCCCTCCTATGTAACGGGAGTGATATCTTTGGGCCCCTTGATAGAGTAAGACTTAGAAAATGCATGGCCATGCTCCGATGAGTTGATATATGATATCAATGTCGTCAGTTTAATTTGGTCTACTCGGTAATCAAGAAACCGAAGATTGGGCTATACGAGAGTGACACATTCCATGTCTCGTGCTTAGTCTTGATATCTTGGACAAAGGGACAATGGCATATAACGGTGATGATCATAAAGGTTTAGTCGATTCACCGACAATCTTGTCACTTGGGTAGCAATGATGTGTTGCTAGACACCGCTCATTGCTTATGATCATAAATGTGATTTATGATCATTGCCAACATGGCAAGAGCCTATTGGGTCGCACACGTAGAGCTATTTGGATCATTAGAGTGCATGGGCTAATTATTTGGGTTATGGTTTCACTTTAATTTCGTATTAATAATGGGCCAAGGAGTTGAGCCATTATTAAGCCCGAAATTAAATCCTAATTGGATTAGGGCTTTGAAACCCATTAGGCCTGGAAGTTGAGTCTCACTATAAATACAACTTTTAAGTGAGAAATTCGCAGGTCTCCTTGCCCTAGCCTCCCAAAAGGACAGCCGCACTCTTCTCTTGCAATTCCTTGGAGGACGCAAGCTAGCACTGCGAGCGCAAGAGAAACGCATCTGCCGGGACGTGGTGGAAGCGTGGTGATCCCGAGAGGCTCGTGTGGATACCATAGAGAGCCTGAACACGTCAACTGTTCAGGTTTTGTGATTCGACTCTACAGTTGAGTGAGAGATCTCAACCGAAAATTAGGTATGAAATTTTCGAACACCCGGTTTACCCCGTTTCACTTGGATCCTGCAGGGTTTCGGTTAAATTCCGCTGCGCTGTTTGGCTCCCGAAACCCAACACATGGAGCTAAGACTAAGCTTGGAAGAGAGCCATGAGCTTGATGAACCAAGCTTAGTGAGGGGAGTGCACTTATTGAAGGTTTTGTGACCTAGTGTGAAGTGCACAATGATGGCAGTAAAGTGAGGGTTTCTAGAGCCCAAAGTTAGTACTAACTACTGTTAAAAACCTCCTAAGGCCAAGCATTAGCTTGAGGATGGCTTCCATAGTGATTCATTTATGTTTATTGCATGTTTTATGGACTAACCTATGGTTATTGTTGCTACCGCATTTCATTTGTTTGTTGGTTGTGAATGGCTGCTGCATTTGGTTGCTATATCTTGTATATATGCGTTGTGTATTTTGTGTTTTACTGTCTTTGGATGCAGTTTTTTATGATGGTCACATTTTCTATTGAATCCAAGTGTTACCCTTACTAAGTTTTTCAATGAAACTTACTCCCCTCAATTCTGTCATTTCAGGTCCAGCAGAAAGATCTCATTCAAACTGACCTTTTTGTTTGAGTTTTGATCTGAAATTTCAAGTACATGAACTTCCATATGTCTAGTAATGATCTGGAAAGTTTGGTGATTTTAGGAACACATTTGGTATTTTTAATGGTGGTACTTATTGTGTTGTGCAGCAGCTGTCCAGCATCCTGTTTTGGAGTCCATTGTGTCTCAGGCACTCCTGTAACTTAGGGTGTGTATTTAGCTGAGTTAAGATAACTATGTAGTGCATGTATTCATGTACATGTAGTGTATGTAAAATGATACAAGTATGTGAACATTTGAGTAATGTTTTGGCTATGTAGGTGATGTGGTGCAAAGCTGCCTAAGTGTGAATGATGGGCTGCTTAGTTGTAAATTCTGTTTTGGCTACATAAAGTTGTTAAAAGCAAGGGAATATAATTCCTATGTATAATGGACATATATGGGATAGCTTTGGAGGGTTTTCCCCTTGTGAATGAAGTGTTTGCACACTTATGAAATTTTGTATGGGCAAAATGGTCATAAAGTGACCAGAATTTTGAATCTGGACTTAAAGTTCTATATCTCCCTGTGTAGAAGGAATATTTGTGTGAAATTTTGATCAAATCTATATAAAATCTATAGGTTGAACTGGAATTTGGAATTTCTGAATTTGGATCCTTGCAGCCAAAGATATGATGTTGAAAAGTTGGCTAAGTTACTATTCATTTGGTCAGAATTTTGTAACCAACTTAAAAAATTCATAACTTGGTCCATAGATGGGCTATTGATGTAAAAAAAATTTCTTGGTTTGATGTATGTCTCTACTTGATAATGGAGCAAAGAAAACAAGGGGGAAATGGCTAGAATGATACAGTTTATTAGTGGAAGTTACAGGTGCAGTGGCTAGTCACTAGAACTTAACAAGATTGCCTAATGTGTGGTAGCCAAGATTAAGACTTGTGCTAGTGTTTTCCTTCTTTGATGACATAGTGTTCATGAAATGTGAATATGTGTGTGATGGTTGGACCAATATGCATGTGTTTACATAGTGCCCAAGAGGGCCACTTGGGTATGCACACTAAGGGTAGTGTTCTGATGGCCTACAGAACATTACCAATCCTGGGAGTCTAAATGCATAATTTTGGAACCATAATTGGACTTCCCTGAAGTGGGTAACAAATTCTCCTTAGAATTTTAGGCTTTATAGCCTTCAATTCCATCTGGGTACACCTGAGAGTCCTCTTGTGGCCTTCCTTCATTTCTTTGTGATGCTCTTAGGCTCATTGCAAATCTTTCCTTAAACCATGAGTTTTCTTCTCAAGACCCATCATGGGACCATATTTTAGTCACTTTTGGCACAAGAACAGAGCACTCTTCTCTCATGTTCCACTAATGTGCCCTTATAATGTCTTTGGGGCACATTACGAGTGCTTAGTCTTGTATGTTTCTTTTGTCCTTGTGTTTCATGACTTGCATTACTTTTTTACACCATTTTTACTCATCATATTTATATAAGAATCACAGCCCCTGGCCTATGCAAGTCATATGTATGACATTCTTACTATTTTGTCATGTTGAGGACTCACTTGAGCTGTGGAGAGGTAATGTTACTTCCTTATGTGAAGATATCTTATACCGACAACACAGGTTGTTCAACAATTCACAACTTTTTCTTATCGAGGAGGAGCAGCAAAATTATGCACTGTATGATATTGAAGAAGGAATGAATAGGGTCAAAAGAAGTTTGTGGGAATTCCTAACTATGCCATTCCCGCAACTTGATGGTATGATGTTGCTCAAAAACTCCCTCCTAATTGAGGAATTGAATTACAATAGGCCTGCTCTTGCTACAGAACATGCTGAATTGGTTTAGCAATTAAATGACAGCCAACTTCATATCTACTCAGAGCTCCTTCATGTTGTAGAGTCCCGTCAAGGTGGATTCTTCTTCGAGCCTGGTAGTGGAGGAACTGGTAAGACTTTCCTATTGCGTGCTATCATTTCTAGACTATGATTCTTTGGTAAAATTGTCCTCACCATAGTGAGCTATGAAATTGCATCACTTTTGATACCTGGAAAAAGAACTATGCATTCTAGGTTTAAGATCCATATTCCTACAGATAGTACTTCAATGTGCAATAGTAAGAGGTCAACCCCAATGGTTGAGCTTTTTTGCAACACCAGTTTGATTATATGGGATGAAGCTCTTTTGGCACATCGACATACTTTTGAAGCTGTTGATCACACCTTTTGCGACATTCTTGTTGTGGTTTACCCTGGTTCTATGACCAAAATATATGGTGGTATTCTTGTAGTCCTTGGTGGTGATTTTACACAAATTTTGCCTGTTATTCAACATGGTAGTTGTGTGCATATAATTAGAGCTTCAATATTGTCATCCCCGCTTTGGCCCTAATGTATAGTGTACTACATGACATAAAATATGCACCTATAAAACTCAACATCACCTGAAGTTGATGAATTTCATCAATGGATTATACAAGTAGGAGATGGTTCTAATTGTCACGAAGACTATCTAAGGATGAGAAGAAACCTACATGGATTGAGATCTCGAATGAGTACTTAATCCCATGTTCTATAGACCCCATTGCTGATGTCATTGTTACAACTTACCCATATTTGGTTCTAAGGAACGAGGATGTCAACTACTTAAAGGAACGATCTATTCTTTCATGCACTGATGACATTGTAGACAAGGTGACCGATACTATCATTAATATGCTCCCTGGTGATGTGGAAACATTTCTCAGTGCCAATAAAGTTTCACTTGTATAAGATAACTTTGAAGCACATATATCCTTGTTTCCAACGGGGTACCTCAATACCTTCAAGTTCTCTGGTTTCCCTAACCATGAACTTCAACTAAAGGTTGGCGTTCCTGTTATGTTGTTGAGGAATTTGAACCAATCTCTAGGTTTGTGCAATGGTACATGAATGGTCATCATAAGGTTAGCACAAAGGGTCACTGAGGCAGAAATTATCACAGGTTTGAACTCTAGATGCTACTATTTTATTCCATAGGTAGAAATGCTCCTTTCTGATAACGACTTACCCTTCATCTTCTACCAGAGGCAATTCCCACTCAAGTTCTATTTTTCCATAACTATAAATAAAAGTCAATGACAGACTTTTAACCATGTCAGCCTATATCTACCAAAACTTGTTTTCAACCATGGCCAACTATATATAGCTACCTTTCGGGTCACCAGTCCTACTAGTTTTCATGTCCTTGTCAATACATATGACCCTAATAACAAACTAATAAGGAATATAGTGTATCGTGAAGTCTTCCAGTGGCTCAACCGACCTTAATCATTTGTTCAACTGTTATTGTATGTATAATGTCATTGCCACTTAATTTTATGTAACTAATATGTGTGGACTAACATATAACTTTGTTGTTGTATTTCCTAACTTACAGTTGATGATGAGACCACAAATTACACCCGTCAGTCAATTAAGCCCCCTTACCTATAACTCGACTCTGAGAAGCCATCAATGTCAACAACAATGACCGATTCAAAATATTGCTAACACTACTTGATGAGAAGGTGTTCCTTCTACTAAACTTTCTATCATACAACCTTATTGTAATTTACAATTTCCCTTTTCTTACTTCCATTTTCTTATACATTGTATGTCTCTTCTTAGAACGATTACATTCATGCACCAACTCCATAGCTCCCAGATTTACATCTGTGCTACAGGAAGGGAATGTTTATATCATCTCCAATTTTGGTGTGTTTATAGCTAACAGAGCATACTAACCAATTGTAAAAAATAGGGTAGCACCATATATTGAAAATGTCACTTAAACTTTAAGTGACACTGGATATAGCAACATATGTGACATTTGTAAAAAAATGTTACACTAATTATGTTATGACGTTTTTTTAAGTTATTGTGACATATAACAAATGGTTATATAGGCCTTTTTATTGTAGTGGCCCCATCAGAAACTTCCTTCGCTTAATTGGATGTAACAAGAGACAAATCTCGACTGTGGCAAGGGTGATTGCTTGATCCGTTGTTTTACTCTTCAGGGCAATCTCCCGTTTGTTTGATTCGGGGCACGCAGTTTGGGGGCTCCTGGTTGCCTTCAGCCAGCTTCTCTTCGAGCTGGTAATTATAACCAGCTTCTCGTCGAGCTGTTCATTACAACCAGCCATTGTCCAAATAATGCCTTGAGTCAGAGGATGAATCTGACACCTGCAGTGATGTGCCTAGTATCCACAATGGCTATCACCAAACCATCGCGTTGTTCTGAAATGGCACCATTTGACGAGATCCACCAAGTTGAAGGCTTACAAAGCCAAGGCAAACAAACTGACGGTAGGAAGAAAACCTGCATGCAAAGAGGAAATGTGGAAGAAGGGATCCTGGGTGTTTTTGGCCATGGGGAAACTCTCCAACTGCCAAGTCATTCAATTGTAAGATGAAGATCAGTTTAGAGATTTGTGCTAGGGAGATGGAACCTGGTACCTGCGGAGCGGCTCAATGTGCTACATATTCTCCGTCCTTTTCTGTTAGTGTAAAAACCATTGACTTGCAGTCCAACAACAGACTAGTACTTTGTAGGGTACGTGTATCTCGGTGTTACACTATTTAGGAGATGGAATAGGAAAAGTACTAACAGACCTCGACCCATTCCTCCCTTGCCAGGAACCTCGGCTAGCCAATTCCTTGAGCTCGGCACTATTTTCGCCTCGAGGGGTGGTTTATAGTGATAGCTCGTCCCTTTCCCGTGAGCCTGAGGGGTCTGCTCCTCAGAGGGCGAACCTACCACGGCAGCAACGTTGTTAGTTCTTTCATTATAGGTCTTTTGCGGTGGGCTATCAATCACTGACTATTGCGCCTATGTCAATACTTTGCATGTAATGTAGTAAAATCGGTCTTGATATCTTCTGAGCACCAATAAACGAGGTAAGAAATAAAAATTGAGAGGCTTAAGTGTGTGGGTTAATTTAGTTCAAGGGCAAAATGTGGATTTAGACTGGTAACACTAGAATATTTAACAGAATATCTCGTTTGTTAGTCACATTGGTGGTTAATTTGCCAATTTTCATAACTTAAGTTGCGATACTGCATCTTTGGTATGTTTTGAGTGGCACATGGCACATTTAGACCAACGAAAAATATGGTGGCAAATTTGTGCCCAACTTGCTATTTCTACCTATTCCTTTCTGAAAATTCTCATCAACCCTTTCCCTCGATACCGCTCAACAACTATCAACATTTCTCATCTCACCATCAATCCAACCATTAATTTCTCTCACGTGTCCCGCGAAGCCTGCCTAACAACTGGTGCACTCCCCTAATCTTGCGTTCAAATCGCCATGAAAGCCGGACACCATAAAAACAAACAAGAGCACGATGCCCCAACCTAGGGAATCGATACCATGCCCACAGACCCTTGGCGGCTTGGTTGATTACTAAATTCTTCATGCAAGAGCACCTGAAACGCCTGAGCCAAAAGACCAACCAACATCTTTTATACTTCCATATTAGAAACCTGAACATTCTTTGATAAAAATGTCCCGCCCTGATTCAGAATTTACAACTGAAAATTACATGTCTTTTTCTTGCAAATGAGGATCAACATTTGAAGGCTTTATGTTTATAGGACATGTCCGGACACTATGTCCTCGTTTTTTACATAAGCGGCAGCTGTATGCTCTTTTCCCACAATTTGAATCATTTCTAAAGCCCAGAACCTGAGGACATGTCCGGCTATTGTGGCCATGACCATGACAAACTTTGCAGCAGTACCGTCTTGTAAATGAGTTCCCCCGATGGCTGAACCTAGACATCAGACAGGTTCTTTTGTTATGGCCCTTTTGCCCGCATAATCGACATTTCAACTGCCTGTCTACTGACCCGCTACTGAGTTCAGGGCAGTAGTGTCTCCTATGCCCTTCCCGTCCACACTTCCCACAATAAAACTTGACTCCTGCAGAGGGAAGCTGAATCATGTTAGTCAACAAAGAAGACCATTAAGCAATGGTCCATCTCTCCTTTGCTTGCATGTTAAATTACAAAAACGATGGGATAGAAATGAACTGGATAAATTATAACCACTGGGGAAGGAAACTATGAACCATATCTGTTCCATGCCAAACAAAGATGAACTGTCCGTACAACCAAATGATATAAAGGCGACTCCTATGACTATTTTATAAAGCCCATAGAGTGCTATTTCATTAATGTAATACAAGATTGCTCTGGTACCATGAACATAAATACAACTTAGAGATATAAGTTAAGGATAAACAACTACTCACAGTACATGCAAAACAAAGTTCTATTAAACCCCAACAAGATGGTGGAACAGTTGCACAATAACAGAACAGGAAATAACATTAAACAGATTCAACATGCATCCAAATAAAAATGTAATCTGGGACGGGGTCTAAACAACAATATCCACTTGGATTAAGAGAAGAGCAACAAAAATGCATGGTTTGATTTTAGGTGCTAGCCAATATGTTGGGGAGTATGAGTTAGAATGAGTGGCGGAAAACTTCTTTAGCTTTTGATGTTCTCTGCTGCTATTGACGCAGATTTGAAAATTCTCTTCTAGAGAAATTTTAAATCAGACATACATACATACATAACATATATATATATATATATATGTGGATCAAAGGCAATGAAAAGCCATCTGCTAATTAGAACGGAATGTCACCAGACACCAGTAAACTCTAATGAAGTGGGTGTCATATCCTGTCTGTTTTAAAATAGTTAAGTTGCCTGTGTAAATAGACAATTTAATGGGCAAGGAAGCTCTGGGTTCTCACTAAACTTATTACTGAGGAAAATTCTGGAATTCTGGGGTTTTATTTGAGCAATTCCTGGATTATGCTCACTTGTGGTACTAAAAGGGTGAAGAAATGTAGCCAAGCCTAGATTAGAGCCTAGATTAAGTCATGCAGTGATGACTGTGGACAAAAATCAAGGACCGATTATTAAGAGGCTATGAAGTCCTGGACTGAATGTAATTATAGTGGCTCAATGGAAAAGAATGAACGATCGGGGGTTTAATTGGCCAGTAAGAGGACAGAATTGATTAATCAAGGAAAGCTTTGGTAAGTGGTGCGCTTGGTGTAGCATGGCCCGAATCAAGGTCAAGGACCAAATTAGAAATAATTACGAAGCCAAGGGACTGCACTTGGGGTTACCCCACTAGTGTATGTGACAGCAACATCGTGGTCCTCTTGCTCTACAACACAGAGTTTACTCTTTAAGCTTCTAATCAGTCCATGGTCTAGTTTAGATAGAAAATAAGGAACCAGCTGGAAATTAAGAAGCTGCAGGAGTTTGGTTTCAATTTCCAGCAGGTTTTGCCTCGGGTTGAATGGGTAAGGAGCCTTCTTCATTAGCAAGGCATGTCAATACTGAACTGAGCTATAGCTTCTGGTTTGAAGGATTAGTTGTTCAGGAGAGTTATGGTTGACTCGGAGAGGGTGGCCGCATGGTCTGACTGTGATGGAGCTCAGGCTACACATGTTGGATGGGTTACTTCACAGCCAAGGAGGGCAATGGTGGGACTCCAACAGTAAGATCTACAATTAGGAACCCATAAGGGTGATATGTAGGTAAGAGTATTACTGAGATTTCTATTAATGCATTCTATGCAAGCACACTGAGGTTAGGAGGCCATGTGACATTGATTATTATGAATGATCATGGTTTTCCAGTAGTTAATCTGAACAAAAGGCCTGAGAGGCTGAACAAGCTTAATTCAAGGAATTGTCACCTGGAATAGGCAAGCAATAGGGGTTAGGTGCATCCGGAGCATTGCCTATTTATGGTACCTTATGGAGTTACTGAACCCCTTCTGGGCATGAGCTCTTTGAACTGACTAATCACTGATGCTTCTTGTACTGTTGTTTTGATTTTAGTGATGTTTTTATTATTAGTGTTTCAGGTTGTTTGATGTTTGCCTACTCATTGTTTTCTTGTTTCTGCCTGAGTTTCCAAAGAAAACTCACCCTTCTGAACTATTGCAGGGCTGTTTAAGAGTTCTACTGTAGATTTCTGGATATTTTTGCTCTCTGTTTAGTCTGCTGGTTGGTACATTCTATTGCTGATTGGTTAAGTTCAATAACTTTCTGGATTAGCACACACTCTGAAAACTGAAGCTAATGAAACTAGTTTGATGTGTGTAGTTATGTGGCTGGTCAGGGAGATGAATTCTAGAGTTGGACTCTCTTCTGGATAGGAGCTTATAGAAGCAAGTCTTGGACAGTTGGACAGGGGTTTCTGAACCCTAGTCCCTGGGTTCTGTAGTTGCTTAGTTCTCAAGTTAGGAATCAGTACCTAATTCTGTACTTCTGGTCTAGGACTGGTTCTGAAGCTAATGTTTACTAGTCATACAAGTACTATTTCTGTTTAGACTGATAAATTTGGAACTTCTGGAACACAGAACGGTTTTATAAACTTATTGCTTTGAATGTGGTTTTCCCTGCAGAAAATTGTCACGTATGTGTATGGTTGACTTGTGGTTTGACTTTCTGATATGGTTGAGATTTTGAATAGAAATTTTTTATACAAGTCTTGTTTCATGTTAGAAACATGTCTGAATCATCAAACCTAGTTTCATAACTCAACTCTGGAATTTGGTTAGCCAACCGAATTTCTGCAGGAATTAACTAGCTCTGAGCAGTGTTTCTGATTTTTTAAATGGAATTACTGTATTTCCTTGGAAAAACAAACCACATTCTGTTTCTTAAACTTGTACATGAAGTTTTCAAGGCAATTTCCTAAGGCCATGCTTATAGACAAACTGAGAATTTGCTGTTTTATACGCTTGTGTTGTTTCCAGCAGAAATACTTTATAAAAGGAATACCATTTCCTGTAAGCTTTCTGCTTTCTGTGTGCGTAAGCAGTGACAGGGTGTGACAGTGGGTCCTTGCTGGAACGACTAGGAGTAGCTGAAGGAAGTCTTGACTTCCACTGTTCGGGCAAGATTACATGTATTAAAATTGAAATCTGAACATAGAAGAGAAGATTAAACACCGACTTGAGGATTGTTTAAAAGAATGTCCAAGGGATGATGCCAGGTTTCCAATGTAGGCCAGACAATGGAGTGTCTTGTGATGATGTGGCGGTGGGCCAGGAGAAATACGAACAATCTCAGCCATGACAGTACGGAAATGTCACCCTATGATCATCTCCTTGCCCAAAAACAACATAAAACATCACATGATGTTTTTGGTTATGTCTATACATAGCCAAAATATAGACAGAAGATTGCAATTAGTTTGAGGAAACAAACGCTAGATAACTGATAAGTATGATTTAGAGGAGTGGAGAAAGATAGCACAAATGTATCCGAAGATTGTCACCAGCGAGAATAAGAACATAATCCAAGCTTGTGTGGTCAAAAACTGCGAGAAGGTTCTGAGTTCAGAGTTGACATGGTTGGCCACTAATGATCAATGGAAGTCATGCTGACCACCTCAGCCATGGTATGCTGGTATCTCGTGGTGGATTAAGGCAATGCAGAAAGAAGACCGTGGGTGGTAACAACTGTAGGAGTGCTGATATTGGTACTGGGAGGGTGGAGGAAACCTCTTGTTTTTGCAGGAATTCCTCATGAACAAGAAGCTCATTGTGAAGTTCCTCAAGGGAAATCGACAGTCTCAGGCATGAACAGCCGCAGTATAACTTGATGCTATGATTTGAGACCATTTATAACATAGAAGGTGAGCTAATTAGATAGCTGCACATGCACCATAGCAAGTTGTCAGCAATGCTGCTGATGGACCAAAGATCCCAAGGAGCGAGCGCTGCTGTGAGCAGTGACACAAGCCTTGAAGGTCATTATGTGATTTCAGCAGCAGTTTGTAAACCTGTGACTGAGCCAATTCGCTTCACAGGCCCTTTTTGCTGGTATGACAAGAGGAATGACAGGCATGGAAACTAGGCCAAAAATTCGTCAAGAATGAGGCTGTTTTGACATCACTAAAATGCTTGGTTGTAATTTATTGTAGAAAGCCCTCTTTGAAATCAATAATAATGTGTTGTGGGAGAAGGGGTGGATCCCTCAGAAAAACCAAAGAGGTTAAGGGTGGGGGGAAGTGGAGAACTAAGAGCTCAACGATTTAAATTTGAGATTAGCAGGTTTGAGGGAATTAAGCAACGACTTTTACACTTAGTGGTGCTTTATATTTTTAAAAAATTTCTTCCCATTTCTCTATTTTAATTTTTCCAACATGGTAGAAACGGCAAGGTAGATTTCAGAAGGAAAATAAAAAGGAACAAGGATCTAAAGGGCAATAGAAACAAGGTTGGTGAGAAAAGGCCTAAAGCCATTTTTGGCCCCTAAACTTGAATGACCTGGACACATAGCCCCCTGAACTTGGAATCGGTCTAACTTGCCCCCCTAAACTTGGAGGTTGGGACACTTTAGCCCTTTTTCCCTCATTTGATCATCACATGATTTCTCTTAACCTAACACCGCTTGCATTCCATTTGTCTGTAGCTGTTCGCTTAACATAGTAGAAAGAAGAAGCAGAGCAGAACACAGAAGCAGAGGGCTATAGCGAATACTATAGATGCTATCTGCCCTTTTTGCCAAAATTAAACTAGTGAACTAGATATTACCAAAATCAACACAATAAATCAAAGTAAAGGACGATAAAACCCAACCACCATTGTAGCTACGAGAAGAAACAAAAACACACTGAACGAAACAAAAAAATCCTGAAAACCCAAAAAAGTAAGGAATAAACAGAATCTGGGGAACAAAGAGAAGTTTTATTTTGATTAAAAGCCTTTTGAGGTATGAACTAAAATATTATTCTTAAAATTTATAGTCACATTAAACTATAAAAGCGTTCAAAGCTAGATTCTCCCAAAAATAGTACGAAGCATATATATATGTACTGAGGTTTTTTTTTTTTTGTTTCTTTTTATAGTTACTCTTTATGTAAAGCAAGAAATTTAATAATTTTAAAACCATTTATAGATAGATTTGGTATTGCTCCTAAAAAACCACTTATGGATTTGGCGTTCTACTGCTTCTCAAAAATTTATTTTTCTACCAAACATACCCCTTTCATGTGATATTTACTGCTTCTCTTATCTTCTTTTGCTGTCCCATTGTCACGGTTTCTTTTGCTGTCCCATTGTCACGGTTCAATTCCGCGTGTGTGATGTTACCTGCAAGAAAAGGAAGTGCAAGGAAAATATGGTCTCCAACTCCAAGCCAAAGTCGGAAGTGATGGGGGAAGAAACCCAAATCCTAACAGAAACTGATATGCATCCGCCAGACCTATAAATTAAGCTGAAGAGCTCCTAACGGAAGATAGATATCAGAATTATGGCCGACGACGATCGAGACCAGAACTCACCCAAGAGAAAAGACAGACCGACTTCTCTGTGTTCAGCTCCGCTTCTCTGTGTTCTGCTCTGCTTCTTCATTCTGCTATGCTAAGCAAACAGCCGTATTTAATAACAGACAAACGGAATGCAAGCGGCATTAGGTTAAGAGAAATCACGTGATGATCACATGAGAGAAAAGGGCAAAAGTGTCCCAACTTTCCCAGTTCAGGGGGCGAGTTAGACCAATTCCAAGTTCAGGGGGCTAAGTGTTTGGGTCATTCAAGTTTAGGGGCCAAAAATGGCTTTAGGCCGGGAGAAAAGGATAGAATCATTGCTCTGATACAATGACAAACTTTTGGCTGAATCTAAATAAAGAGTGTTGACAGTGAATGTGAATAGCCATATACAACTAGGTTATAAAAGAAGACAAGAACCGTCTGTACAAAATTAAATTTTTTATACCAGAGGATGAACAAAATTAAATGCTTAATATTGTATTATTACAACACAATGAGAATAACAGTCTCTGAACCAAAAGCCAAGTGCAGCAGATATCTTAACATAGCATATTTAAGAAGGATTATATCCAAATTGTAAACACAACAATCACTTCTGATATGGAATGTCTAGGGCGCCAAAAAAAGTTGAAAGCTGCTTTTTAACATCAATAGGAACAGAGACTGAGCAGAAATAATAAAGAATACTTGTTAGGGAACATATCAAGAAAGTAAATGCTAATTTAACATGTCTTAAAGATCTCAAGTCATCAAAAAGCTGATTAGAACAAGCAAGTTAGTGCAACTAACATGTTAAGAGGAAAATGGAATATGATGATGCAGTAAAGCAGTCAGCTTCAAGATTGATATGTAAAATCTAAACTGAACCTTTCATAGAAATGCTCCTCTTGCGACGATTCTCTGGGTTGCTAAAGAAAGCTTTCATAGCTTCAGAAGCACGTTTCCTTGCAGCAGCTGTTCCTTTAGCTTTCTGCATTACATGCAAAATTTCGTGGGAAGCATAAAACCTCTTGAACTCAAGTACCCAATTAGCAGTTCGAACGGATCATCTGAGTATGTACAGCAGCAACCATTATCACTGTCTTTAACATCATTACATTTCAAAACTAATAATCATCGGTATATGGATTCCACCAAAAATAGAAGAAATGGAAAAGACAAGAGCAAGAGAGAGAGAGAGAGAGAGAACTAGGATATTTTCCAATAAAACTGTTCAAATACAAACCCCCCCCCCCCCCCCAAAGGGTAAAAAAACGGAGGGATAAAGGAAAAGCCGCTCATTCATTAACCTAATGCAGTCCCAATCCTCATATGTTGGAATATTTTGGAGATCGTGAGAAGAAGATTTGATGTTCTTTATTAGGAAAACGTATATACAGCGAGGAGATACTCTGTAATCTTTTTATTTTTAGGATATTAGGATCTGTTTCTTTGTTTCCTGATTGTTATACTGTAAAATAAGGAACTGTCCTAATTTAGATTCAAACAGCTGCGTATTTAACTATGTAATTCTTTACGAATGAAAGCAGATCATAACAAGCCCTTACCGTTTCTATATGGTATCAGAGCCAACCCTAATTTTCTAGCCGTCTCTCTACATCTTTTTTGCCTAACATGTCTGAAATCTCATTTGAATCTACACCTTCCACCAACAATCAGCCAAACAATACTACAATCCTAACTCAAGCCCCAAACACCGATTCTCAGTCTATTCAGATCACTAAATGGTGATAATTTTTTACGGTGGTCTCAATCTATTCAAATGTATATTTGAGGGCGAGGGAAAATTGGCTACCTTACTAGAGATAAGAAGGCACTAGCACCAGAGGACCAGACACATGCAACATGGGATGTAGAGAACTCTATGGTCATGACTTGGCTCGTCAATTCCACGGACGAGGACATCAGTTCTAACTACATGTGCTACTCCACAGCCAAGGAATTATGGGATAATATAAATCAGATGTATTCTGATTTAGGAAACTAGTCCCAAGTTTATGCGTTTAACTCTAAAACTTGGTGAAATTCAACAAAGAGATGACACTGTCACCAAGTATTTTAACTCACTAAAAAGGCTGTAGCAGGACTTGAACCTCTTCAATGACTATGAATGAAAATCTGCGAATGATGACAATTACTGCAGAAAAACCATGGAGGCTCATTGAATTTACAAGTTCCTTGCTGGACTCAATGTGGAATTTGATGACGGGGCAAGATCATTCATAGATCACCCCTTCCCCCAATAGGTGAAGTATTTGCAAAAGTTAGAAGAGAAGAAATCCATAGAAACGTCATGTTGGGAAAAAAGGACACCAATGCAATTGTCGACACTTCAACCTTAATTGCCTTTGATGAGGTCATAAATAAGGCTGTCAGATTCCAGAAGAAGACTGAGGAGAAGCCACGGGTTTGGTGTGATCACTGCAACAAACCTCACCACACTCAGGAAACCTGCTGGAAGATTCACGAAAAGATTGGAAGAATAAAAGGACCAGTTACAGGTTCAGCCGTGCAACACCCTTTGCTAGTGAAGCCGAAACAATTCCGTTCAACAAGGAGCAGATGGATCATCTCCTAAAATTGCTAAAGTTTAGTTCATCATCTGGTATTCCTCATGTTTCTCTTGCACAAACAGGCAGTGAATCCAGTGCCCTTACCTATTGTTCAAATCTTGCTCCATGGATCATTGCTTCTGGAGCCTCTGATCATATGACTAGCCTTTCTAGACTTTTTCTGCTCTTATTCCCATGTTCTGGTAGTAAAAAAGTAAAAATTGTAGATGGTAGTCTCACCCATCGCGGGGAAAGGTTTGATAAAACTCTCCAAGAATATTGATCTTGAATCTGTTCTATATGTTCCCAAACTAACCTGCAATCTTTTGTCTGTAAGCAAACTTTCCAAAGATTCTAATTGTAGTGTTTTTTTCTTTGACTCTCACTATAAAATCCAGGAACGGACTTTGGGGAAGAAGATTGGCAGTGCTAAGATAATAGATGAACTTTACTACTTTGATGGAGACTCTTCTGATAATAAAAAAGCTCAGGGCTTTAGTAGTGTTAGTTCTAATCCTGCTTATGGACAAATAATGCTTTGGCATTTTAGACTAAGACATCCTAGTTTTCAATACCTTATGTACTTGTTTCCTGGTTTATTTAAGAGGTTGAACCTCTTTGTTTCAATGTGAAAGTTGTTATTTATCTAAGAGTCACCGTACTACATATTCACCAAAACCTTATAGTCCCTCAAAACCTTTTTATTTGATACACAGTGATGTTTGGGGACCTTCAAAAGTCACCACAATTTCAAGAAAAAAATGGTTTGTCACCTTTATAGATGATCATACACGTTTATGTTTGATTTATTTGATGAGTGAGAAACCTGAAGTGGAAAAACTGTTTAAGGATTTTTACAAAATGGTTGAAACACAGTTTCAAACTTAAATTAGTATTCTTCATACTGATAATAGAACCGAGTATTTCAATAAACATTTGGGAGTTTTTTTAAAGGAAAAAGGTGTTCATCATCAATCTACATATGTGGATACCCCTCAACAAAATGGTATTGTTAAAAGGAAAATAAACGTTTACTTGAAGTAGTTTGTGCTATTATGTTTTACATGAATGTTCCAAAATATCTATGGGGAGAAGCTATTTTGATAGCCTCATATTTGATTAATAGGATGCCGACCCACATTTTAAAATATAGCACGCCTTTGGATTACTTCAAAAATATTTTTCCTATGTCACGGATCCACGGATCCACTCTGATTTACCATTTACAATTTTTGGATGCACTACTTTCGTCCATATTCCCAACAATTCTGATTCAAAAGTGGATCCTAGAGCTGAAAAATGAATTTTCGTAGGGTATGCACCCAAAAGATAGGACTAATATCAAGTTCAGTAGGCAAATCAAGCACATATGCATTTGGTCCAAGCTTCTTTAAAACAGAAAACGGGCCCATGGCTTAACTTTTTAAAATTAGCTTTTGCTAGTCGCTCAGGTCTTATGTGAACAATGGCTTAATCACCAACATTAAATTCCTTACCACTACGATGCACATCAACAGCAAGTTTATAGTTCAAATTACTCATGGCAGTTGTGGCATTCGATATTTGGGTTCAAAGGAGGTCCATTAAGGGTGGCTGGTAGAGTTCCTCTAAGTTCTTGTGGAGTTGTCTTAAGCAAAAGTTGTATATTAGGTTTCGGAGGGGTGTACCTAGGTTCTAAAGAGCGGTACAGTGCCTTACCTTTAGATCTAAAATAGGTCTCTAGCCTTAACGCACGTTGGTAAGCTTCCTCTTTAGTGTCGGGCATATTTAACTCAACTTCTCCCTTGATATCTCTTCTCAACTCGTTCACAAACCTACCACAATCTGAAACTCAATCTCATTAATGCCTACTCTTAACATAAGTTCATCAAACCTCTCCATGTAACTAGACATTGTATAAGTTTGCTTAAGGTTGAGTAGCTGGTCATACAATTGTCTTATATGAAAGGTAAGGTACTTCTCAGTCAACTTTCGCTTCATAAAAGTCCATTACCTAATCAGGGGTTCGTTCAGGTTGTTGAGTGATTGTTCGACCCCACGCCAGTACTTCTTGGCTGCTCCTATTAGCTTTAGCTTCGCGAACCAAATCCCCTCCATATCACACATGTGATACCAATTGCAGTATTCCTCTAACTCATGTGATATCAAGAAACCTTTGCCCATGTAGCTAAAATAAACTCAATTCGAGTTTTACTCTTGCTGTTAATTTCAATTCGCCTTTGTGTCAGTTCGATGTAAAAAATGCATTTTTGAATGGAGACCTAGAAGAAGAAATCTATATGAGTATACCACCAGGATTTGAGGGAAAACATGGACCGAACCAAGTCTGCAGATTAAAAAGGCCTCTATATGGTCTCAAGCGGTCTCCTAGAGCATGGTTTGAGCACTTCAGGAAAGCTGTAAAGAGTTGTGCCTATTATCAAAGTCAGGCTGACCATACAATGTTTTACAAGCATAGCAAGGAAGGCAAAGTTGCAATTCTAATTGTTTATATAGATATAATTTTGACATGTAATGATCTTGAAGAACTGGGAAAGCTTAAGAAGAAGCTGGCGGCTATTTTTTGGATCAAGGACCTAGGTGCACTAAAATACTTTCTTGGAATGGAATTTGCGAGATCCAAGGTATCTTCATCAACCAATGAAAGTATATACTTGACTTGCTTGGTGAAACAGGTTTACTCGGGTGCAAACCAGCTAAAACTCCTATAGAACCTAATTTCAAGTTACAACCTGCTAATGCCAAGGAAGTACAGAATAGAGAACAGTACCAAAGACTCGTTGGAAAACTGATTTACCTATCTCACACTCGCCCCGACATAGCTTTTACTGTGAGTATGGTAAAGCCAATTTATGCACTCTCCTAGACCAAGACATTTTGATGCTGTATACAGGATTCTGAGATATTTGAAAGGAATGTTTGGAAAAGAATTGTTATTAGAAAAACATGGCCATCTACAAGTTGAAGCCTATACAGATGCAAATTGGGCAGTAAGCGTTACTGATAGGCATTCTACTTCTGGCTACTGTACATTTATTGGAGACAACCTTGTTACCTGGCGAAGCGAAAAACAAAACATGGTGGCTAGGAGTAGTGCTGAAGCTGAGTTCAGAGCAGTAGCCCATGGAATTTGCGAAGTCTTATGGATTAAGAGACTATTGGAAGAATTGAAAATCTCTAATCCATCTCCCATGAAGGTTTACTGTGATAATAAGGCAACTATCTCTATTGCTCATAATCCGGTTCTCCACGATAGAACGAAGCATGTGGAAGTTGACAAGCATTTTATCAAGGAAAAAATTGAAAGTGGACTGATTTGTATGCCTTAAATCCCTACTGCAGAACAGATTGTAGACATTCTCACTAAAGGACTACCTCAGAGACGGTTTGACAAGCTAATTAACAAGCTGGCTATGGAAGACATCTTCAAACCAGCTTGAGGGGGAGTGTTGGAATATTTTGGAGATGGTAAGAAGAAGACTTGATGTTCTTTGTTACAAAACCATGTATACAGCTAGGAGATACTCTCTAATCTTTTTATTTTTAGGATATTAGGATCTGTTTCTTTGTTTCCTGATTGTTATACTGTAAAATAGGAAACTGTCCTAATTTAGATTCACACAGCCATGTATTTAACTATGTAATTCTCTATGAATGAAAGCAGATCATAACAAGCCCTTACCGTTTCTATATCATAAATGAATCATGATGAATTTTGGTTTTTTCCCTTGGACCCTGGCAAAGGGAGCACCACCAGCAAGGCACTAAATCACCAGTACATGACTCTCCAGTCAATCGGACGAATATCCAGATACTGAATATCTGACCTGCTTGTCTCTAAGCAGCCAGAAGGCCAGGACATCTAGACAAAAAATGGTCTCTAGTTTCTGAATTGTAAATAAGTAAAGTATCATCCAGAGAAAAATGCCAAATAAAGCAAATGATCACTGCTAACAAGTAGATGAAAACAAGCTTAGGAATAGTTTGCTGTCTTCATTAGCAAACCACATGAAGAAGCCTTAGGAAAATACTGTGATGTAGGGCAAGAAGAAAATAGACCAGACAAGAACAAAGAAGAGAAAAACAAGGGGGAGGGGAAAATTCAATTTACTCAATCCACAAAAAAATAAAAATCAAACGCTAGAATAAATAAAACTAATATCTATTAATAAGACCTAATAAGTCATAAATGATCTAAGGGATATAAAATAATTATATACCAACAATAAAGAAATTTTCATAGTTATATAAATCACTCAAATCCCGAAAAGAATACTTCCCCTGTATTGCATCATTCTCCCCACTTAGTTTGAGTTATCTAACAGTGAAGAATGAGATAGTTGAGTTGAGCATCAACGGGCTTCAGCAAAAGTGGCCAAGAGCAAAATTGTGTGAAATACACCATCTCAAATTGTTTAGACATAGGAAATCCATCTTGAACCTTTTGAGTGTCAATAACCTCCAATCCGATGCCAACTTTACCATGAACAATTCTAGATTCCTCAAGCAATTTAGGACCGTTCGTAGGAACATCTGATGCCCTTTCAAGTTCATCACGTTGAAAGTCAAAATTAGTTGATTCACATGCTATAGTTTCAACATCAACTTGCAGTTGTTCCTCTACAAAATTCTAGATTAATAGGCGTGATTCCATCATCAATTACTAGAGCTTATTGGTCAAAAGAAAATTGTTCTCCAGATTCTCAAAGTCCACTTTTAATTTCAGTTCTAGCACAATCCTTCTCTATAATAGATCCTTCCGCATCCAATTTGCTTGGTACCTGTTGAGTTCTTCCTGCAAGAGTAAATGAATTTACTCGAAAGCTCTTACTTAATCTCATTGATACTAGCTCGAATTTTAGACATCTCTTCTAACAGAAATTGACACAACTTGTCTCTAAGCTATTGTTTCAACAGTTGAGGTTTGTATCCTTTGTGCTTGAATCCATTCCTAAGGTTCAAGTACTCTGATCTAAGCAAGGGACTCTTAGTTTTTTCCAATATATTTGTTCCTTTGATTAAACAACTCAGCTAAATACACTTGATCATCACAGATCTCATCAACTAAACTCTAAACTTTTTTTCTCCATTGTCAAATGCTTAAATGAACAAATACTATCATGAGTACAAAGTGGAATTTCTAACCAACATTCACTGTAGATAGTTTCCCCATGCAAGAAACATGCAGCTAGAGACACATGCTAGTGACTTGCATATTGAAAAACACCATAATACTCATAGGACCCATCAAGCATAACAATATCCTCTACATGTTAATAAAATGCAAACACTTTCTAGAGCAACTTAGTAGCAACAAGTTATGAGCAATATTCCACCTTTACTAGTATAGAACAATCGGCATCCATTTTGAATAGAACTCCAATCAAAAGACAAAATATGTTGCCACATTGAAAGCCATAAAATTGCGCCAAACGTTGCACATGGACTTCCTCAGTTTGATTGGGCTTCAAAATGAAATCAACCCAATGCTAGCTGTCCTTCAAAAACTAAAATGCTCCTTTATTTTTTTTCTTTTTTTTTTTATTGACCTTGCTTCTTCTGCAAAGGAAACTCAAACAATGGCTGCCGATAGAAGAAATTGAAGTGGGTCGCAAAATCCTAGGTTGACTTTAGCCACCAGATTTTTTTACTTATGAAAAGAATCATGAGGACCAAAAGCAAAGCCAGCTGTGAAATCCCACAACTGGGGTTTTGGTGAAGGGACTTCTAGTTTCAAAAAGAGATGTGAGACCAGAAAGCTGGCTCAAAGAAGTGACAGCAAATTGGCTCACTAAAGACAGTGGGTCTTGAGTGAAACTTGTTTTGTGTTGCAACAATAGGAAAGGCTAGCCGATGTAGAAGAATTAGGTCACAGAAATTTCTCTGGTCCCCTTGAAAGCAATGATGCAAGGGAAGTGTGTAGGACCTTTGATGTAGGGCAAGAAGAGAATAGAGCCAGAGGGAGAAACCAGAAGAAGAAAACCAGAGGGAAGGGGAAAAAAACAATTTACTGAATTCATCAAAAACTAAAATTTAATGCAACATAAAGAACCTTACATAGGGATCTTAAAACCTAAAACTAAACCCTAGAATAACTGACAAGGGAAACTAAAATTTATTTATAAATACCTAATAATAGTGATAAATAACCTGAGATATAAAATAATTATAATTTCTTAAAGTAAACAAATTTTTCAGAATTAAAGAAATCATCCAAATGCCAAAAATACAAGAATTATCCTAAATAATATACTCCCTCTGTCCCAGAATAGATAAAACATTTCTCTGGGCACGGAGATTAAAGTGTATGTAATTTATGTTGTTTTTTCCAATTTTACCCATGGAACTAAAATTAAATTTTTTTTGGATTTTGTGTAGTGAGAGTTTAAATAATGATTAAAAAAAAATTTTAGGTTTTGTACAATGAGAAATTGAGTGAAGATTAAAAAAAGATTATTTATTGGGTTTTGTGTAATGAAAGTTTAAATGGGGGTAAGAGGGTAAATTGATTATTTAAAATTTTTCAAAAGATGAAACGTTTCAACCTTTTTGGGACATCAAAAAAAAAAAATACGTTTCATCTAAATTGGGACGGAAGGAGTAGTAAATTTCCCTTGTGTTGCATCATACTGCATAAGGTGATCATTTGCTAGCAATAGCAGAGTGCCAAAGCCATGCTGGTCAGAATTTTTCCATGCTGGCAGTGGATTCAATTGTTTTTCACCTATTAGAGAAGCAACAAGGGTTACATAGAAATGCTGTCCGAAAATAAGTATATGAACTTCTACTCTAATGAAGCATAAATGTGATTACGTGGATAGCTAAGGAAGCAAGATGGAAGTGTGAGAGGATGGAATTACTCTACGGAACTGGTTGAGAATGAATGAGGTTGAGAGAGTATTACGAACTACTGGAGGAATTGGAATGCCCAAGAGTTATAACTTCAAGAGTCCAGCTATGACTCTAGCCAAACCAACCTAGCCGAGAGTGTAAGAAGATAATCATGGTATCAGTTAGCAGTCTGTAAATGTTAATAAATGAAAAACCAGATGCGCATGACAGCCACAAATTACTAAGAAAGTAGTCTAGGCTGTGGCAATCCAAAAAACTGAAAACAGGTTCACTTAAGTTGAAGCAGGTGAACCGCCACTTTTGTTTAAGCAGCTTGGAGACTAGATTCCAGTTTGAAGGAAAAAGTTGGGCTAGAAATTTATTTCACTTATGTTTACGCAAACAATAAGTGAGCATAAGAGCTAGCAAACATAATTCGAAAGGTAAGTACCTGCATCAAGGAACCTAAAAACCGGATTCCACCTTCACCTAAGAGCCCGCTTTGCCAATGACGTACAAGGTATTGCAGACCTAGACAGGGTCGAGCTCGCATTGCAACAACTCAGGGTCCTGCATACAGAGGCGGGAACCCTCTGTCCAAACCAAAGAAGGTCCCTTTGACCTGCTACACTTTGCGCAGGTATATCTCTCTCTGAGAATTGCCCCGATATCCGGACCTCATTCCTGGAAGCATATCTCAGCAAGTGGATCATGTTTATAACAGTTGCACACAATCTCCCACAACCTTTTCCACAACCTCCATATCTTGGGGATTTTGCTCAATCTCCTGTGACTTGCATGAATCTCTCATAAACAGCTCTCCATAACAACCACAACTACTCAACTATGAAAGGTCATTTCATTGGTCAGGCAAGGTAAGGTAGACCAAAAGCCTCACAAATCACAACCACTCCACATCTTCACTCTCATTTTCTCCTTCTCATCTTTGGCAAATACGAACTTAGGCGTCAAAGGGGCCTCCACGGGAATACACACCCCAGGGGCCTTTTAATGTCTTTTGGTGCAATATGTTCTAGCACTCCCCACATTAGCAGGGGGACGATTTCTATGGCAGTTGTCACTTTGATTATCAATTAAGTGTAGTTTTATGCTTTACAACTTTAGTGACGCTAATCTTCATCATTGATAAATTACCCAAAATCCTAACATCAATCATAAAAGCTATCCCAAACAGGGTTGCAGTCAAAATCATTGCATGCACTATTCAATTGTTAAAGATCTGCTTTCATATGCTTTATACAACACAGATATGCATATATAGGGAGTAGAACCAAATGTGGGGGAAAGGGGGAGGATTTGAGCTTTTGTTTGCTACGTCAAAGGTTGTTACTTAACCATTACGGTAAGAGTGCTCTTCATACGAAAAAAAAAAATGAAAAGATCGATACAAATTTAAAATAATTTTTACACTGCCAGAAATCTGCATAGGAGCCCCAACAGGACACCATCTTGTATCAAAATTTCCAGACCCAGATAAAAAGCACCAAAATCAAGAGCCGAAATCGTACCTTGATAGCAGCAACTCTTTGTGCTTGAAGGATAGGATCGCGATGGATAATCCTCATTCTATTACTAAAAAGCCCAGTTTTGGCATTCAGACTCTGCAATCAACCAGCTAACAAGAGAATATTAGATCTGTATTCACATGGAAGAAATCCTTGAAAATCTAAATGCAAAAGTGAGGAAAGTTAGGATATTAGAAACACATTATTAATCAGTGCAAAGTAACTGGCAACCTAAGAATGAAGATTTACTGAAAGAAACAACTTATATGATGCAAGATTGACGCACGTAGAAATGACAAAAGCTACTACATATAGAAATAGTATTTTTCAAGCCAAAACAAAGCAAAAATATTCTGACTGGGGAGCCAATCCACAGCATACAGTAAAAGGATTGCAAAATCTGCTTTGATTTGCTTTTGAAAATGAAGAGCAAATAAAACTCAGAATACAAATGTTGAAGGTTAAAACTTTATTCCCAGTAGGCTTTTCTCAAAAATAAATATACATAATGAAAAGAAACAAATATTAATGTATTAAATTTGCAGAAAATGAAAGAATTTCAGCATTTTTATTCCAAGAGGGCTTGATAAATCATTATCAACATGGCAGGATTAAACATGAAGCAGAACTAGATGATTTAGGCCCTCAGCCCCTGCTTTCACATGTGGGTGACGAAATATGACCAACTGATCCCAGGAATCCACTATAAATTTATCTAAATGGTGTCCCAAAAGATTTGATGAAACTTATAACTGCATGCATCGCATCCTTATAGAATACAGAAGGTAACTATAGGCAGATCAAACTAGGCATGCAATATTTTGTGGGGAAAGTTACAAGCTAAGGTTTGAGCCGCTAACTAACTTTAGATGCCAGCTAAGGTTTGAACAGCCAACTAACTTTTAGAGACCGGCTTATCTTCAGTCCAACTTCAGGAGATGGTGATTGGTATACACGTTTTGATTTTCTTTTCTCTTCAAGCTTTATATCTAAATTGTCCACTTCATCATCCTCCTTCACTTTGAATCGAGAACTGGAGAATGGTCAAACATGTTAAAAAAAGAAACTAAGATATGGTTAAACTATGTTATATAACAACCAAAATGAAGCATTTGACATAACACAATATCTAGAAAACAAATAAGACTGAAAATCCATCATAAAAAGACTGCAATTCTACTTGAAACAGAAATGGTAAAAGTACTATACTATGACTCAAGAACACATATACTTTCAAGTATACAAGGAAATATTTATATTCCGCTACATATCACATCAGCAAATTCTAATGACAAGAAAAAAGAGAACTATCCATCGAAGGAAAATAGAAACTATGGTAATAAAATACATTGGTTCCAATCCCCCATAAGTATGAAAGCAAGCATTGAAGGATAATAGAAACTATGGTAATAAAAAACATTGGTTCCAATTCCCCATAAGTATGAAAGCACCAATAAGCATAGAAATGGATTGACATCACTTAACAAGAACTCTCATTTTGTTTCTACAAACAAAAGTATTACTTATTTTATGAATTCATAATTCTCTAGTTTTCACATGAAGTGTATCACATAGTATACCACTAAAGTCATCAGACATGTCCAAATTAACAGCCTTTGGAGCTTGGATTCCACACTATGAACACACCTCCAAGCTATCCAATTTCATTTGTTATATGAGTTCATGATTCTCTTGTGGCTAAGATATTAATTATTTCATTTAGACATCTTATTGCAAGTTTGGGATCAACATGTGGTGGCATGCAACAGTGAGTAATATAGAGAAACCATAGAAAAAGTTCAACCAATTTACTAAAAAACAAAAATGAAATAAAACATTACACTCTTTTTCATTTCGTACTCTTCCCAAAGAAATTTACCTTGAACGGACTTTCTCCCATGGTTGCTCATCAATTGACTCCTTCCATATTACACGATCCCCAGAGCATTGAGAACAAGTCACTATGCCCTGTCATAAAGGTAATAGAAACAATTTTGAAAGAGTTAGAATATCACACAAATGCATTGATATGACGATCACTATTTTGAGCATCTCTGACTATTCTCAATTTCGGCTTTAGTTTTAATGAGAACAATTAATTTATAGTTTGGCAGTAGAGAGTGTGATTTTGGAAACTTTACACCATGTTCACACCTATATATGGGAACTGAAAAAAAGAGAAATGGAAATACTTCTTGAAATAATCAATATTATTACTTCAGTTTCCAATTGGAAGTTTTTAGATACTTAAGCTCGTTGAGTCTTAGGAATGGAATAATTAAGTCAAAACTCATTGGATGAATGTATTGTTAACCAAACTTTTAGTACAGTGGCCATCAGTCAACACCAATAGCCTCATTTTTCAGTACAAGAACCTAAGCTGCAAACATACTTTTTTAAAAATCATCTACTAAATCACCAAAATCTACCAGCATAGCCACTATCAAAACTACAGCACCCTTCCCACCCATCCAAGTCAAGAACCAATGATACAGACAACACAAAAGCATGATGACCCAAGGTTTTGAAAAGTAAAAAGCGCACTATAGCAATAAGGCTTCCAAAGCACAAAGCGCGAAGCGCAAAGCAAAAGCGAGGGCTTTAATGAAGTAAGGTGCTCCGTTAGACATAAATTCTAGGATATGTAACCAGCTAATTAGATACATAAAAGTACCAAAATAAACTACTAAATATGTTTAATATCTATAAAAAGACAAACACATCCATATAATGTACCAAAGTAGTAATAGCAATTTATAGAAAAATAGTAAAACCAAATACTCTAAATCCCAAGTCTCAGAATACTCAAAGATCAACTATCATCATCTTGAAAACTAGCAAAGCCATCAAAATCATAATCAGTAGATTTATATCTCTCATCATCTTCCTCTTCATTTTGTCCTCTTTGCTTTTATTCTGCTCTTCTTCTTTGTACTCCTCTGTACTTGGTCCACAATTGTCTGCTTCTCTTCATTTTTTTCCGGATGGCTTGTCTTCAATGCCGAGACTCTTGACTCTTCTCGAGTCTCTTCGTTTCCTCTCTTTTTTATTTCTGCTGCTCTTCGTTTCATCTCTTTTTTATCTCTCTCCCCCTCTCTTTAATTCTTTCAACTCACGCCAATGTAAGTTCCAACCCGAACTTTTATCTTTTCAACCCGCCGCTTTCTTTAAGTGTAAGTTTAGATAAAATTATTTTATTTTATTTTTTTTTTTAAAAATTGCAACTTAAGTAAAGCGATGCTTTGCGCCATGGCCAAAGCGTGCGCTTCGAGCGCTTAGAGCGCACTCTTTAAAAAGGGCATCGCTTTCATCGCGAAAAGCCCTTGCCCCCTATCGCTATGCACTTTGCGCTTTTAATAACCTTGTGATGACCTCATCCAAGCATGCGGTCTGCTGAAAATTCATACAGCCAAGAAAATATATAACCAAATTGTTACATTATCGAACAATATTGAATTCCCTAATTTGATACGCTTGGCTCAATTAAGCAAATATAGTGTTATGGAACGTTATATTATATTTTAGGAAGGATAATATTTCTTTCTTTATTCCTAGGGATTTCTTTCCTTATATTCCTCTCCTATCTAATATATAAAGGTCATGTGAGGGTCTTGTATTATCAAGCCCTCAGTTTCTCCTCCTATTATTCTATAACATGGTATCAGAGCCATAACCTAATCATAGCACCTTCCGCAACCACTTCTTCCCCCAAACCACCTCCCGTATTTTTCTGTTAGCCGCTACCCTTTTCAGAAAACCAGCAACCACCCAACCAAATCAAAAACCAACAACACAGAGACACTCAGGAGGCGCCGGCGACCAGAACTACACTGGAGGTGTCGCCGGAAAACCAACCACGCACCGGCGCGTGGCAGTCACGCACCAGCGCGTGGCAGTCACACGCCG
The DNA here is from genome assembly GCA_039654915.1 of Aquilaria yunnanensis. Classification (NCBI taxonomy): domain Eukaryota; kingdom Viridiplantae; phylum Streptophyta; class Magnoliopsida; order Malvales; family Thymelaeaceae; genus Aquilaria; species Aquilaria yunnanensis. The sequence continues at coordinate 54,197,059 of CM077597.1, forward strand.
CTGTCCGGCGACCTCCGGCGACGGCGGTTCAATGGGTCTGATCGATTTTCTGTCCTAAACAAGTTTCTGGTCTTCGTTTACATCAATTATGACCAGAAGTTGAGTTTCGTCGTTCTTCAGTCGTTTTCAGTCAGTTGGTACATCATCAGCCCCGTTTTCTGTTAGTTTCTGATACTGTCAGTTATCAGTAATCAGAAACATGTCAGGACCTGATGACAAAAGTCCTCAAGGGAGTTCTCTGCCGGTCATTGTCCCGCCAGCAGGCACCCCCACGCAATTCAGCAATTTGCGGATTGCCAAACAGTGTTTGAACGGTAATAACTACTCATTATGGGCTAGGAATGTGGAGTTGTATTTTACAGGTTAAAGAAAAATGTCTCATCTGACTGACGATCCTCAAGCATCCGAGAGTTGGAAAGCTGATGATGCACAATTGCTCCATATCCTTTTTGATTCAATGAAACCTAAAATTTCATCTCTATTTTCTCATGTTCGAACCTGCAAGCAAGCTTGGGAGTATGCTAAGCTTTTATATTCCAGTAATATCCTTCGTATATATGAGGTTTCTGTTGAAGTGTTTCAGTCCAAACAGGAAGGCAGTCTTCTTGAATATTTTGCAAAAGTGAAACATGCAATGGAAGAAATGAATTCTTTGCTTCCTATTACCCCTGATGTCAAGGAGATGCAACGTCAGAGAGAGCAGTTGGTGCTTATGACTTTTTTGGCAGGGCTAAAACATGAATTTGAACCAGTTCGGTCCCAGATTCTTGGCGGAATAGAACTTCCTTCATCACCTGAAGTTTTTGCACGACTTTCTCCCACTATGATAAAGGAAAGTTCAGCAAGCAAAAGTTCTGACCGGTCTGCCCTTGCAATACAGCCCAGTCCACAAGCAAAGGGAGGTCGTGGAGGTGGTCGTGGAGGATGCAGTAGTCGTGGTGGTCGTGGCAGCAGAGATGAACGTGCTAGAGGTTCACGGTTGCACTGCACATATTGTGATAGAGATAGACATGAGGAGGAGACTTGTTGGGATAAGTATCCGGCTCTGCGAACAGCACATTTTGCATTACATGAGGAATCATCTTCAGTTACAGCCCCACAGCAGTCTGTAACGATATCTCAAAAAGAGTATACTAAGTACCTGCAGTATCAGTCCACACAGCAGGCTTCCACTTCTTCTATGGCTTCTGTTGTTCATCGAGGTAACCAACAGCCTGTTATTCCTCTAACCTTCCTAGAAATCAACTCTGGGTACTAGATTCTGGTGCCACTAACCACATTTCAGATAAAATAACCAATTTTGACCATATTTCCTCTTTACCAGTATCTCATAATAAACTCACCATTGCAAATGGATCCACCACCACCATTAAAGGTGTTGGACCCATCCATCCTTGTCACTCTCTCAGTTTACCATCTACTTTATTCGTTCCAAATTTTCCTTTCAACCTTATGTCTATAAGTAACCTAACCAATCAACTAAATTGCTCAGTTTGTTTCTTCTCTGATCATGTCATTACCCAGGATTTGAGGAGCAAGAAGACGATTGGAGAAGGGCATGAATCGAATGGAATGTACTATTTCGATAGACTGCAGTCATCAGTTGCTTGTCATACATCGGTCTCACCTTAATTAGTTCATAGTCATTTGGGGCATCCATCTTTAGCAAATATCAAGAAGCTTGTTCCAGATTTAGTTTCAGCCTCTAATTTAGATTGTGAGCCAGGTCAATTAGGAAAGCATCATCATGTTCCCTACTTTCCTCGAGTCAATAAAAGGGTTGAAAAACCTTTTATGCTAGTTCATTCAGATATTTGGGGTCCAAGTCGTGTCAAGTCTAAATTAGGTTTTCAATATTTCATAATTTTTATTGATGATTTTTCTCAAATAACTTGGTTGTTTTTAATGAAATATCGTTCTGAGTTATTCTCTATTTTTTGTACTTTTTGTGCTGAAATTCAAAATCAATTTAATTCTCGAATTAAAATTCTTCGCAGTGACAATGCTAAAGAGTATTTTTCTCACCCAATGTCTAGCTATATGGAGCAACAGGGGATTATACATCAATCCTCCTGTCCAAAGACATCTCAACAGAATGGAGTGGCCGAGAGGAAAATCCAACACATTGTTGAAATAGCTCGTACCCTTTTAATTCACATGAATGTTCCCAAAAGTTTTTGGGTCGATGCTATTCTTACTGCATGTTTCCTCATAAATCGAATGCCTTCTTCTATTTTGTTGGGTAAAATTCCATTCTCTGTTCTCTTTTCTTCTCAAGCTCCGTTTTCTATTCTACCTCGAATATTTGGGTGTGTTTGCTTTGTTCATCAACACCAATCCTAGAGCCTTAAAATGTGTTTTTCTTGGATACTCTCGTCTTCAGAAAGGGTACAAATGTTTTTGTCCTTCACTGAATCGATTTTTTGTTTCTGCTGATGTTACGTTCTTTGAAAACACACCTTATTTCTCTAATACTCAATCTGTGTCTGTTGATGCCGATGACTGTTTGCCTTTACCATTTGTACCAACCCAAATAGCTCCTGATGCATCAAACACTAGTAGTACATCTTTAGAGCACATTCCTGATACTGATCATCCACTGTTAGGGCGTCTGTCTCGTCCTGACCTGCAGGTTTATACTCGACGTCCTCGAGTTGAAGTACCACCAGGAGATTCATGCTCACACAACCGTCTTCTTCATCTTCAATACCTAAGGGTGATGATTTGGATCTTCCAATTGCACTCCGCAAAGGGAAAAGGTCTTGTACTTCTCACCCAATCTCCAACTTTGTTTCTTATGATTCTCTATCACCGTCATACTCTGCTTTTGTTTCCACCTTGTCCTCTATACCCTTGCCTAAGTCTGTTTCAGAAGCCATCTCTCATCCTGGATGGAAACAAGCTATGGAAGAAGAGATGTCAGCTTTGCGGACTAATAACACATCGAACTTGGTTTCTCTTCCGCGTGGTCAGACTGTTGTGGGTTGTCGCTGGGTTTTTACTGTAAAGGTTCATCCCGATGGGACAGTTGATCGATTAAAAGCCCGTCTAGTTGCAAAGGGATATTCCCAAGTATATGGCATAGACTATTCAGAAACCTTTTCTCCAGTAGCCAAATTGACATCTGTTCGTATCATCATTGCATTGGCTGCTACATATGCATGGCCCTTACATCAGTTAGATGTGAAAAACGCCGTTCTTCATGGAGATCTTGAGGAAACTATCTACATGGAGCAACCACCGGGTTTTGTTGCTCAGGGGGAGGTTGATTGTGTACGTCAACTAAATAAGTCATTGTATGGATTGAAACAATCGCCATGGGCATGGTTTGGTCGTTTCAGTTCAGTTGTTATGAAATTTGGTTTACAGCAGTGTGGTGTGGATCATTCTGTCTTTTATCGCCACTCTGAAGCTGGTAAAATCCTCTTGATTGTCTATGTTGATGATATTGTTATTACTGGTGATGATGCATCTGGTATTCAATTGTTGAAGGTTTTTCTGCAAACCAAGTTTCAGACAAAAGACCTTGGTCCACTGAAATATTTCTTGGGAATTGAGGTAGCACGGTCTAAGATGGGAATATGTCTTTCGCAAAGAAAGTATGTTCTAGACCTTCTAGAAGAAACTGGTTTGTTGGGAACCAAACCGGTTGACAGTCCCATGGAGCCAAATGTCAAGCTTGATGTAGATAAAGGGGAATTGTTGGAAGATCCTACCAGGTATCGAAGACTTGTTGGCAAATTAAATTATCTGACTGTTACTCGTCCAGATATTTCATTTGCTGTAAGTGCAGTAAGTCAGTTCATGAACTCTCCCCGTACTAGCCATTGGGATGCAGTCGTTAGAATCTTGAGATATCTCAAAAGTGCACCAGGACAAGGTCTTCTTTACCAAAATCATAGTCACACTCGGATTCAAGGATACACAGATGCTGATTGGGCAGGTTCCTACGATCGACGGTCTACGTCAGGCTATTGTGTATTCATGGGAGGAAAGTTGGTGTCCTAGAAAAGCAAGAAACAAAGTATTGTCACAAGATCAAGTGCTGAATCCGAGTATAGGGCAATGTCATATACTACATATGAACTAGTTTGGTTAAAACATCTTCTCATGGAACTTGGTTTCGGACACTCAACTCCTATGGAATTAATGTGTGATAATCAAGCAGCCATTCACATTGCTTCTAATCCTGTTTTTCATGAGAGAACCAAACATATCGAAATTGACTGCTACTTTGTTCGTGAGAAGCTGCAAAGAAGTTTGATCAATACCCCATATGTCAAATCAGAGGATCAACTTGCTGACTTATTCACCAAAGCTTTAGGAGGATCTAAAGTAAAGTCTATATGTGACAAGCTTGGAGTTTATGATATGTATGCTCCAGCTTGAGGGGGAGTGTTATGGAATGTTATATTATATTTTAGGAAGGATAATATTTCTTTCTTTATTCCTAGGGATTTCTCTCTTTATTCCTAGGGATTTATTTCCTTGTATTTCTCTCCTATCTAATATATAAAGGTCATGTGAGGGTCTTGTATTATCAAGCCCTCAGTTTCTCCTCCTATTATTCCTATAACATATAGCAAGAATTATTAGTTTGTCCAATGTAGTTCAATTTCATAACTAGTCTAATCATAGAGACCAAGGTAGAGGTAGAGGCATCTTATTAGCCACTGTTATTCAGGTTTCATGAATAGAGTAATCACTTGTGAACATGGTTAAAAAATTCAAGTCAAACACAACGCCAATGCAAGTGCTCTCTCCCAATGATAGAGGCCCATAAAGAAATTCTAATGATGAACGTCCAACCAGATTTTCACTTGTACACCAGTGAGTATTTGGCAAAGGAGATATTTTCACTTGTTTTTCCCTTATTGTATGCTTTCAATGCTAGGTCCAATAGATGATCATTAAAATTCTATCAAGCTCAACAACGACATATCAAAAAGTAAATGATATAGTATCTAAAGCCTCACATGTTTATGAAGACGGAGGGTTCCATAAAGGTTCACTACCAACCATCTTATGCTTCATAGATCATTAAAATGGTGTGCAAATGGAAACATACATACTATGAATCTCATGCCTATGCTTTAATTGGTATCATACCATAGGAACAGAGCTAGGTACCTTTCCATTACATAAGAAACAGTCTGATGTTGATCTTTCTACTCCACACTCAGTACAAGGAGTATAACCTCTTCCCCTGCAACTTGGGCAAGGGAGCTCTCTAATGTACTGACCATGAGGACCAAACCATGATCTGGAACTCGGAGACCCCGTGACTGCATCCCTGAAAATTTAATTCAATGGATGTTAAATGATTTATTCTGCAATACAATCAACTAAACTCACTTACCCAACAAGTTTGGTAACAAGTTGCTTATACTGAAATATACTAAAAGGTAAGGCCTCATTTTGATAGATAAGATATGATAGAATTATAACTTCTAATAGTGCCTCAAAAAAAATTATCAATCCTATTGTGTCCTCCATATCAAACAGGGATGAACTCAGAACATAATTATCAAACGCAAACCATCTGCCTTTTATCCAATTCCTTGCAAGGGAAAAACATATTTCCTAATCCTAATGCAAGAAATGAAAAATTTGCAACACCCTCATTCAAGTAACTTGTACTCAAGGGAAAAATCACAAACATGAGTGAGCAGTAAACAGATATGGGAAACAGTAGAATTAGAACCTCGACCTTAAATCGACCTCCAGCCCGAATAACTCCTCGGAGGGATCATAACCCAACTACAACAGCCAAACAAGAAAAATCCCGAAATGAAATGAATAAAATTGCAAAAGGACCAAAAAAGGTTTGAGGCAAAAGAGAAAACACATTGAATATGAACCAGGCGTACCTGGTTCTGCTTGGGAGACGATGAAGAATCTTCTCCGGCGGGGTAGGGAAACGCGCGAAGGCTAAACTTAAGTTGTTTCGTCCTGGGGTGAACCAAAACCCAAAAGCTCAAGGCTCTGTGTGGGCGCTGAGGTAGCAACGGTCGAAAGCAAGGACAAATTGACGACATCGAAGCGAGTTTTTCAAAAATTCAAGGAGAATAATCCACTAATAACGTAGGAATCGATGCGGTAAGCGAGGTTGCCCGACTTTAAATTTGCCATCTGGGTTTCGATAGGAAATTCGCTGTGTTCTAGACCATCGCATCTGGCGGCAGGTGCCGCGGTACCGCTGTGTCCCGTTATCATTCTATTCTATTATTTTTCCTAGAAAATATTTGAATTTATTTGTAACCTTCATTTTTTTTTTTTTTTTGGTCAAAGCGAAGAAGCTTATTTCTAGTATTAAGTCCTAAAAAGGGGTAAAGGAATCCTAAAAATTTTACATAAATTTTCTATTTCGGTCTTAACACTCAAGAGTATATTCTCCCAAATTATTTCTTTTAGCTGACACTAAGCTTTTACATAACATTTTAGTCTTTGAAATTTATTCATTTCCCTTTTTTCTTTGAATTAAAATAGTCAAGTTACAAAGAATTTCATCTTACAAGAAAAACTCAATGCTAAGTTAAAAGGACAGCAAGTTGGAGTAAAATCGTTGACAAATAGCATTCTAAAATCATGATTCTAATCCATAATTAATTATAGCAGAAATTTTTACACGTTTGTGTAAATTTAGTTGAATAAAGTAAGGCAAGACAAAGAAGAAACTTTAAGGAACAGAAAAGTTTAAAAAATATAGTTTTAGGGTAGTTTGTTTTAGCTTAATCGGATTTGATTGATTCATTATTCACATGCAGTTGAAGTGTAAATACAAGTCAAAATTAACCCACTTTTTCGAATGAATTTACCCCTTTGACAAATTGCCACACTTAACTAACTTTCCCCATGCATAGCCACTGGTCACATCCCTCACCATAGCCAGTCTCGCTTCTAAACATGTTCTATTTGACTAGATCTATCCAACCAAAGTTGTTCAAACAGATCTAGCCGACCAAATCTACTAGAGCAAATTCACACTACAAGGGTGAAGGAAAGAAGCAATCGCAATTCTAGCCTTCGACCAATTGGAATTGGTGACTAAAACTTCAACCACTCATCCAGTCACCAGAATACTAGTTGCTAGCTGGTAATGGCTAAGGCTGGTGTTTAGACCTATCAGTCTCCCTTATGGAGTACACCCTTAAAAAAAAGTGACTGAAATGTCAATTGCTAGGCCTAGCAATTGCAACTTTAGTCACTCTGTTTCATTTTTTTTTATTTCAATTATAAGTATTAACATTCAAATAAAAATATTTTATTAAATTATTTTAAATGGATTCATAATTTAATGAAATGAAAATTTAAATGAAATTAATTTAGTATTAATAGAAAAGTCAATTCAATAAAACATACATAAAACAAAGTATACATACACCTAAAAGGTACACCATGAAATCGAAAGTATCATCGTCCTAATAGTCCTCAGCCCTACACTAGTTAGATGCACAATCCTCGCCTTCAACATTACGTATATAGTGACTTTACCCCAAACAAGGCCTTCCTAGGAAGCCTATAGAATCGGAGTCCCGCTTTAGTTGTAGTTGGCTAATTAATTACTTGTCCCATTTTAAAACCTTGCATGTATCTAGTTATTAACATATAATGCACTTTGCATGCACTAGCTTTGACTTGAATTTTTGTTTATAGAAAGGAAATAAAAACATTGCTGACATTTATAAAATATAACTAAAACACAAGTCAAAGTAATAACCATGCATGTGCATCAATACACAAGTAAAGATTATACACGTGCCAAAAAGCAACTAAAATACTACTCGACCTAGGAACATTGAAGGCTAACTAGCATACATATGTATACTGAAAAACAACTACTAAGATGCAAGCTTTTCTATGTCCTTCCTTATGCCCCTGGCCTCTATAAGGTTATGGAACAAGTATAGTTAGCACAAACAACTTAACCAGTAAAACTATAATAATTATAATTCATTAGGCGGTTAACCTGTATACAAAACACTAGCTCGACAACCCTTTATGGTCATCAGCTCCTTACTGACAATATCTGCACAGCAACATTAAAGGAAGTGAAAAGCCAAAAATTCTCAGTAAGGGATTCAAGTACAGGTACCTATAAAGAAATAATAATACCTACAAAGAAAAACCATGATGACACTCATATATGTAATATGCGAAATCTACTGTGGGCCATTTGTAGTCTTAAGGCTAACATATGTACATATGTTTGAGTCTTTTGGGACCTACCTTTTTCTAGTCCACGCACGCACATCACTCATACCTAGCGAGTTCCAGCCTCTAACTCACTCCTAGAAAGCCTTGGCTTGCTGACATGCTAATTAGCTAAGCTCACTAAATAATTTTCCCTTTGTTGTTATACAGGCGAACATGGTGGATGCTTCTTACTTGAGTTTTAAGAAACTCACTAGGTGTACTAAGGTCCCACAAAGTGCCTCAAGCCATTGGCTCAGCCAGGCCACTATGGCACTAAGCCTCTATCCAACTAGGCACACTATGCTTTCACTTAGTGTCTCGAGCTAATAAGTTTACCCTGATCACCAAGGTACTAAGCCTAGCCTATTCTACCTACCAAGGTTGTACTAAGTTTTCACTTGTGCCTTGAGTCACAACCCGACTAGGCCATAAATGCACTAAGTTTTCTTCCATAGTGCTCTATTATCCACCATTCCTTGGTTCACCCTATCCATGGTGAGATACTGGCTTAGTAAGTTCCAATGAACTTGCTTGAGTGCACTAGGATCCTACGTTGGTACTTTAGAATTAAGGCGTCAAACTAGGTTACCAACATTACTATATCCTTCACTCATACTAATAGCATCTTGTTGTAGTCATAGTAGTTCATCAAAGCAAGTCACCTGGTCATTCTCATGCTATTTTATCATAATCCCCTCACTTCCAAGTACAATGGAATTTCACCTAGGATGATTTTGACTTGGTTGAAACCATGAAATTGTAGATCTTTCTCTTAACTTTGCGTGGGCTCTTGAATTGCCTTAATTGAACTTTTCAGTGAAAAGTTGTGGCAAAAATACTATAGCATGTTAATGCTGTCAAATGTTGGCATAGGAAATGACACTATGGCGCCACAAGCACTTTCTCTCAGATTCTAGATTGGTTTCTAGGTGTTGCAATGCCAAGGGGGCACCGCAATGCCAAGCCTTGAAGCCCAGCTGCTACAAACATGTCTCCAAGCCTCTTAGGAGGCTTCAAATGGCTTTCTAAGGCCATAGGGTAATTTCCCCAAGCTTTATACCTTTACTATGGACTACAAGGAACAATTTTATGCCATCAAAACCTAGCCCTTGGTTCTCCAACACACCATATCTAACCATGAACAACACACTTCACAATAAATTCAATTCTCACAATTCACATGAAACCACAAGCAAGCAAACTAAGAAATGCATTAATGGAGTGTGTAAACTAAATCACATACCTCAATTAAAGAGAACAAGCAAACAATCAAGCATCCATACCAAGAAATTGGGTTCCACTAAGGGTTCTTATGCTTCCAAGCAAATTCAACATAATGGCACCAAAATAAGCTAGACCTAGGCTTATGGAAGCTCAAGAAACCAAGAATAATAAAAAACAACTAGACCCAACTAAATTTAGAGCTTATCTAGCTCAAAAACATCTTCCAAGGCTCACAACAAGAAACCCATGCAAAAGTAATCTCTTCCATACTTATGGGCTTTGATTTCCACCAAGAATTGAAAGAAAATTAAAGATTTGGCTATAAATTTCAAAAGGGAAGAGGGAGTTACAGGTTTGGGGGAAGATGATGATGAATAGTGGCCTCCCAAACCCTTCAAAATGGTTTAAAAACCAACCTTCTACCTTTAGCCCTTCAACTTCTTTAATTTTACCAAAAAGACCTCATGCTCAAGCAGGCCATTAATTTATGCAATGTTGTTCCAAACTTTGCTTTCTTGCCACTTAGTTTTAAAAGAATAACTTATGAGCATGAAAATTGAACTTATCACAAAAGAATAACTTATGAGCATGAAAATTGAACTTATCACCTTAGGATGCAAAATGACCATTTTGCCCTCAGTGATACTTAGGTGCTAAAATAACCTAAGAACCATCTAACCCTTAACTATTACAGCCCTCAAGGCAGTGGACCTTCAATTTCCAGGTAAGACTTGTCAAATAAATCAAAATCCCTAGTTCAATGCCTCAATTACCTTGAATAAACAAGTCAAGCAAGTGTTTAAAAGGGAAAATGGTTCCTAGTTCAATTTGGCACCTAAGTGTCACTAGGGGCAAAATGGTCATTTTGTTCCCTGGGTGATAGGTTTGGAATTTAAGCTCATAAGTTGTTCTTTGGACCTAAGTGATAAGAAACCAAAGAGTTGGACTAAATTGCTAAGTCTTATGGCACTATTTGAGTATGGGGTCTTTTTGGCAAAACTAAAGAAGTTGAAGGACTAAATGGTAAAAGGTTGGTTTTAAAACCTATTTTTGGGAGAAGCTCATCACTATTCATCATCTTCAACCTCCCAAACCTGTAGCTTTCCTTCTCTTCTTCAATCCCATGCCCAAACTTCTATTTCTTGATCAATTCTTGGTAGAATTTGGTGCCCCATGAGGTATATATACATGAATAGGCTTCCGCTTGCAAGGATTTTGTGTGGTGAGCTTGGGATGGCGATTTTGATGCGTGGGACCTTAGGTAACATTTTGTCCTCTTTGTTCTTGAGTTGTTCTTGGTTTCTTGAGCTTTCATGAGCTTGGGTCTAACTTAATTGAGCTTATTTTGGGTGCTTACTGTGTTGATTTTGCTTGGAACTATAGAAGCCTTAGTGGAACCCATTCTTCTTAGTGTGATGCTTGGTTCTTGCTTGTTCTTCCCAATTGAGGTAAGGGATTTAGTTATCACATTCATATGATGCATGTCTTAGTTGCTTGAATGTTGGTTTCAAGTAGTTTGGAAGATATGCATAGGTTATGGTAGAATTTGCTTATGATGGACTAGTGGCAATCAAGCTCTTGGGTAGTGTAATTGAGCCATTGATGCTTGGTTAGTTTGGCATGTTAATTGCCCATTGTAATATTCCAAGAGTTCTAGAGCTTGTGGAGGCTTGTCTTTGTTGTTTGTGAGGTGTTGGATACCCCCCAAAGTGTCTATGGACACTAGGTATGAAAACAAGGCATGTCTGGAATCCGAGCAGTGATACTGTTGCCACTTTATTGCTATTCCCAACAATGCATCGTCAAGACCCCGATAGCATTGACATGGTGTAGTATTTTTGGCATAACTTTGCACTTGGATGTTTGATTGAGGTGTTCAAGATTTTACGCGAAGCTAAGAGGAAGAGATACAATTCTATGCTATCAACAATGCCCAAATCTACCTAGATTATTTTTGAATTTATTTCCAAAGGAAGGGGCTTAAGAGTGCCTAAGGGGACTTGGGATGGAAAGTGCCTAATGGTGTCTTAGTACCTCCCGTGGCTTCTTAAAGAACTAGGTAGTTAATGAAGTCTTCTTGGGTGTAAAGAAAACATGATGGAAGTGAGAGCATTCTGACAAGGGAAAATGAGTTTGGTTGGATGATTTTCATTAGTGAACTACTATGACTACAATATCATGCCATTAGTATGAGTAAAGGATGGAAGATAATTTGGAAGAAGTTTCAAGTGCTACAATAGGGCCATTAGGAAGGTCAAGGGGGTTTAGCACCATTGGTGGTCTAGTTGAAGGCTTAAGGCTTGGGGCACCAATGAGAAACCCTAGTGTATATGTTGTGTCCAACCATAGCAAGTCTTACCATAATAGTGTGAACCACGTAATGGTGGATAGTGGAGCACCATGGATGAAGGCTTAGTGCACTTGTGGCCTTGCCAAGTTAAGCCTTGAGGCACAAGTGAAAGCTTAGTGCATCCTTGGTAAGTTAAATGGCGAGGCTTAGTACCTTGGTGGTCTAGGTGAGCTTATTAGCTTAAAACACCAAGTGGCAGCCTAGTGCTTCTATTTGGGTGGAGGCTTTGTGCCATAGTGGGCTAAGTGAACCAATGGCTCAAGGCACTATGTGGGAGCTTAGTACACCTAGTGAGTTTCTTATAGTGCAAGAAAGAAACATCCACCATATTCACCTGCACAACAACCAAGGGAAGATTAATTTACCGCGTCAGTAAGCTAAAGCTTACTAGGAGCGAGTTAGTGGCCTGAATTCACTAGGCATGGAGTGACGCCCGTAGGAAGACTAGGATGAGGAGGAGTCCCAAAGGACTCAAATATATGTGCATATATTAGCCCTCATACTACATTGGGCCCACAGTAGATTTCATATATTCTATATATATGATTGTCCTCAGGTTTTTGTTGCAGGTTCTAACGTTTCTTTGCCGGTACCCAAATCCCTTACTGGAAATCTTCGGATTCTTAATCCTTTTAGTGTTGCTATGCAAATTTCATTTGTTTAAGCCGATGACCATAAGGTAGGGTTATCGAGCTAATGCTTTACATGTAGGTAAACCACCTAGTGAATCGTTATTGATTCTAGTTTTACTAGTTAAGCTGTTTGTTCTAACTATAGTTGTTTTACAGCCTTCCAGAGGCTAGTGGCACAAGGATGGACATAGTCGACTATGGATCTCAGTAGTAGTCCTTCAGTATATGTATGTATTCTAGTTTGGCCTCCAATGTCTCTAGATCAAGTTGTATTTTAGTTGCTTTTAGGCAAGTGCATAGTCTTTACTTATGTAATGATGCACATGTGCGATTATTACTTATAGTAAACACTCTTATCTTTTATGCTTTGACTTGTGTTTTAGTTATGTTTTATAAATGCTGACAGTGTTTTCAATTCATTTTCTTAAAGTGTAATTCAAGTCGAAGCAAGTGCGTGCATAATGTATATTAGGTTAATAACTAGATGCGTGAAACATTTCAAAATGGGACATGTAATTAACTAGCCAACTGCAACTAGCGCGGGACTTTGGTTCCCTAGTCTTCCTGGGAGGGCCCCTTTTGGCGTAGGCAATGCTACATTTAACAAAGTTGCTTGATATGCGTATTCAAACTAATTAAAGTATTGAACTAAGAATTTTGACTTAATTAAAAGTCTTACCTAGCTTTTGTGGGCTAAATGCCTAGACGGCCACAACATTCTTCCCAACTTGGAGAATTTGGTCCTCCAAATTGAATCTCCCTACCATGAGATGAAACTTAGGATATGATGGTAACATATCCCGACCTAAACCTACCAAGTGGGGTCAACTTTACAACAACCTAGTTAGTGTTCAACTACCCAACTTGTTAAACTAATGCCCTTCGGTATTCAGGTCAGGCCCTTAGTCATAGATGTACTATAACTAATGCTATACTTTGTGCTTATGTTGAATGGCACTCCAATCATAATTGTTCATTGTTCTCTCCACCTTTACCTAACCTTTCTTAGCCCAAAAGCACTTTAGTGCTACCTTTTCATTGAAGATTATCGTATAGTACTCCACTATCATCAGCATACAGACACTGCTAAAGGATCTCCGATAGGTCAACTTTGTGTCAGTAAGCCCAATCACTAACAACTCCTCTTCACTACCCTTAGTGCCAAAACCTCCCAGTGCAAGTTAGCTTATCAAGTTTAAAACTTGTCCACTAGCACTTGCACTCGAGAAGACTTAACTTAGGTTCGGCACCTAACACTCTTATACCAAAACCCTTAAGTGCAAGATAGCTTAACAAGTATGAAATTTGTCTACTAACTCTTGCACTAGTGATTCCTTATCATAGGCTTGGTACTCAGTGCTCTAGACAACCACTATACTAGGTATGCCACTAGTGTACTATGGCCTTGCCATAACACACCTCTAGCACCCAAGGTATATCCTGCTTCATGCTCTACTATACTCTAGAGCTCATCTATTCAAGTGATCTACCAAGAGTTGTACGTCTCGACATGCCATAGAGTATGAGTCTTTAACGCACCTCTAGGATGGCCCTTCTACTTCAAGCATCTTAGTGCACCATGCGAGATATGTATGCACTACCTAAGCATTCCAATCCTACTGCCCTTGCCACTTCGGAGTCTGTTACACTTGCATTACTACTCGAAAAAATTCCTCCTACACAAGTATCAGAACCTCCAAGTGTCTAGTAGTTCGTGGGCTTTATCCATGCCTCTTCAGCTAGGTCCAATAACGGGATACCAATATGTTACCTAAACCAAGGTCTTAGATGCTTGAGTCGCTCTACTCGGTGTATCCTTTGGTGCATGAAGCGTACACACTAAGTCTTCCTTGGCCTTCACTCGGAGCTTTAAAAACTACATATACCAGATTAACATCCCAGATATTTCCTTAGCACACTTGCTCCTCGACCACCAATACTTACCCGTGCCCTAGGCACTACTAGGGTTTTTAGCCAGGTCATAATGTGCTACTTGATCCTAGGTCAGGCTAGGTATCCTTGGCTCGCAAGCCAACTAAAGACCTCAAAAAAAACTAGGCCCTGATGTGACTCTGATCTTGTCTCCTTTTTTAGGCCACTTGCCCCTGACACCATTACCAAATACCTTGGTACCTTCAGGTAATCATTAATTACTTGGTTTAACTATGATCATAGAAGGACCACCTTTACTTACCTATACTTTTATGTCTAACTGCCCTACCATTAACTACACCATGCCAACTTTTTGTTGTGATGATGTATGGTTGTGGTCTATTGGTATAACCTAATTTTTGTAGAAGAAGGAATCAATTTCATCACTTGTATCAATTCATTATTAGGTGGTGGTTAGCCATGAAAACTCTTTGGTTGGCTCACTTACTACAACTCCACCTAGTGCATTAAAGCATTTTCCTATGCACCTCGGGATGGGTACTATCCCTTAAAGTTGTAAGCCTTACCAACTCGCCTATTATCTAATCTCACAAGTCACCGACCCTTCCTTTAATAGGCACTAGGGTCTAGTGAAACTTACACTTACTTTGGGCTCCTGATTAGCTTAACCCGACCCTCTCTAACTACGGTTTCAACTTTTGACCTTTCTTTACTCCGATGAACACCTGTAACTGCCGGAGTCATAGTGTAGGCACTTGAGCACACTGTATCTATACCAAACTTAGCACCTATAACTACTAAGTAAATCACTTGGCTAGCTAGGAGATTCCACTACAGTTATTCCAAGTTGTCTCTTGATTGGTCATAGTGAACTATTCCTCATGCGCCTACTCAACTCTACCTCAATAAGTCAAGGTAAAGCTTTTTCTTTCCTAGCATCACTCAGTCATTCTGTACCTATATTTTAGCTCTCCACAACCTCACTGGCATTAAAAGCAACTAACACCTACCATGAGTTATTTGGCTCCATTTAAGACCTAGACCTTTACTTATTCGGCTAACATTAATAGTTGAGCATCATTCTTCCCTTAAGTCATCCTGCTAGCCCTCGATTCCACTTAACTTCAAGATGATGATTACAAATCATAGGTTATCCCTTAGTCCATGGTAGTCATTCCTATTACTCAGGTTATCTTATTGCCACTTTGTAGCTGAGACCAACCCTTAGCAACTAATTCACTCATACTAACTCTATACTAAGGCGAATAACTAATGAGTGAATATTCCTAGCCACTCATTTGTTCCTCACCCCTCCCCACTTTTTCCATTTACACCTGCATTTTATGATTAAAAATGAAAATTGAAACTTACCTACTTACCTACCTGGTGTTTAACTAAACTACTTCACTGCTAAGCTGCTCTAAGGAACTCATCTAGTTACTAAGCCAACTTTTAATACCACCAAGACCAACCAAACTAATTTATGAAAGAATACAGCCTATAGAACCTTAGAATACTTCCAATCTAAGGCATTCTAGCCTCTACTTATGTGATTCTCTGCACTAGCAAGTAGGCCCTAAGGTTCTAGGTGTCACCTCAACACTTAGTCCAATTTTGGGTCCTAATGCACTTGGGTTAACCTTAACCTCAATCAACAATACTATTCAACATGCCAATAAAAACAGTGGTAGTAATTTGATGCCAAGGACTACCAACAATGAAATTAAACTACTAATGGAAGGTTAAGAACTCATGTTACACTAGTCTTGGCCTACCCACGAGTCCACTATGGCTACTGTCAAGTGTGGCACCTGTGTCACGGTTGCCTACCCCAACCACTTAACTGGCCGAGGTAAAACTCAGGCTACTATTCTAGTATACTAGGTCAAATCCTTATAGCAACAACCATTTAGGACTTGTTCCTAGGTTGGCTTTGTATTAATTGAGCCTATGGCTAACACTAGACTAATGACCACTTGAACCAGTAAAGTTGGTTTTCCCAGGTGCAAGACTTAGAGCCATGCACTCCTTACATGTTGGGCTTGCGCCTTACTTTCTTCCTGATATGTTATTGGTCTTCTACTAGCTCCTACACTATGGACATGTTGCCCATGCTCCTACTAGGTTAGGTGAGCTAACCTCTACCATGCCACTTTATGCCTTGGATTTCACTAACTCTTTATGAAGAGCCAATGTCTTATTGAACCACTTTTTGGTAACTCCACGTTAATGCTCACTAAGAAACTCCACACACACTAGGCTAAGGTCTTGTTGGTTTCGGCCTCAGGCTCCTACTTTCATAGAAGTAAGATATGAGAGTGCTTCTTTGCTTTGCTATATAGCCTGCTTGGCCAAAGGTTTTCTATTTTGGTTAGTACATCCTCATCTCTTTCAGTGTCGCCTAAGCCAACCATAAGTTGGTGGGTTTAATTCCTGAAAATGTGGGTCACTCCTTACCTTGGAGGTTTCATAGCTCCTGGCCCCTACAGATCATGTTTCCTACATCATTCCGAGGTCCTGAAAAATTTTCCCTAAGATGGTGGTCACATCCCACTACTTGCACCAGGTTGCGTCCTCTACCTTGGAACAAGTTAAACTACTTGCACCAATGTTGCCACACTAGACTACCAGGATCCATTTTTGGACCCATGGCATCCAAAATTTTACCCGACTTAATTTTCACCATCGCAACCTATAACCAAAGCCTAATAGTGCACACAAAATATACAAACTACTGGTTCATGCTAACTATATTAGAGAAGGACAACATCCTGATCTCAGTTCTCCTAAGCCACCAATAACACCGAATCGAGTCTAGAGTCTTGCTCTAATACCTCCTATAGTGAGTTTACCTTGAACAAGGCTCCCCTAGAAAGTCTATGGAACCTAAGTCCCACGATAGTTGTAGTTGGTTAGTTAATTACTTGTCTTATTTTAAAACCTTTCATGCATTTAGTTATTAACCTATAATGCACCATGCATGCACTAGCTTCGACTTGAATTTTTGTTTATAGAAAGGCAATAAAAAACATTGTCCGCATTTATAAAATATAACTAAAACACAAGTCAAAGCATAAAATATGGTGAATTTAATTGCAAGTAATAATCGTGCATATGCATCATTCCACAACTAAAGACTATGCACATGTCCAAATGCAACTAAAATACTATTCAACCTTAGAACATTAGAGGGTAATTAGCAGACATACATATACTGAAAAGCTACTACTGAGATCCAAGCTATTTTATGTCCTTCTTTGTGCCCCTAACCTCTGTAAGGCTACGAAACAACTATAGTTAGTACAAACAACTTAACCAGTAAAACTAGAATCATTATAATTCACTAGGCATTTTACCTATTCACAAAACACTAGCTTGACAACCATTCATGGTCACCAACTGCTTACAGGCAATATCTGCACACAACATTAAAGGGAGTGAGAATTCAAAGATTCCCAGAAAGGGGTTCGGGGTACATGCACATAAACAATAAAAATTGGCAAAGAAAAACCCTGAAGACACTTATATATGTAATATATGACTTCTATTACATGCCCTATGTAGTCCTTCTTCTTAGTTTTCGCACGGATGTCACCCTATGCCTAGCAAGTTCTAGCCTCTAATTCATTCCTAATAAGCCTTGGCTTGCTGATGTCCTAGTGAGCTAAGCTCACTGAATATCTTTTTCTTTTATTGTTGTATTGGTGAACATGGTGAATGCTCCTTGGTTGAGTTCTAAGAAACTCACTAGGTGTACTAGGGTCCCACATATTTGCTTAAGCCATTAGCTCACCTAGACCACTATAGTACTAAGCCTCCACCCAACTAGGTGCACTAAGATTCCGCTTGTCCAACTGTATAGCTACATAATTGAGATCAAAACCTGAGGAAAAGTTCCTCTAGGTAGCCATTTGGCTAAGCGTCATAATAAAGGTAAACATCAGGTTGGGGCTGGCTCGAAACTACATCTACATCTACATTTGTGTAACAGCCTTGCTCAATTACATCCTCTCATCAGTCCTCTCTTTAATAGAGGTGAGCTAGGATCGAGGTTTTATATTCTCCTAATGTAGCTATTTTATACAATCATCCTTATAGCCCTAAACCAAAATATGGTTAGGATAAAGTGGATTTAAATTATAAAGGGATGTTAAATGTTACAAGGAGTACCTCCGACCGTGCATTACAATATCCCTCAGGGAAGCCAATACCTGTAGGATCCCAATGCATGCTCTCTTGTATGGTCCATTAGTAACCCTTTGCCAGCACTTTTAGCAAAGTGCAGGATGCATAGACATATCATCCCCCATACTTAAGACTAAGCTCTGCCTTATACTTCACCTAAGCACATGAACAAGTATGAAATGAGGTTAACGGTAATTGATGTAATTTAAACACTTTGTGACTTACCACCATATTGTTCTACTTCTACAAGAAACTCTCAACCATGTTGCTTGATTCTTTCTTGGTTGACATTTACCGAATAAAATTATTGAATGTTTGGGTTTTGATGTCCTTCACCTATTGCATGAAATGAAAACAAGGCTGTCAAATCAATTAATAAAAATTAAAAATTTAATAGCTCTAATGTTTGAAACAATGTTAACAATACCATCTTATCGCAAACCATTTGCTTCATTTGGCTATCAAAAGAATGCTTAGGCCCCCACACACCCCTTAGGTACACCCTTACCAAGCTATATGTTTTTTAAAATTTATGATTAAATCTCACAAGTTATCTAGGCTACTTATGCTGCTTTTATGCTTCCATTCATCTGTGTTCCAACGGTTACACACATTTTACCAATGGTTGGCAAAACATTATTAGGAATAAGATGTATGTAGTCCTGTTCTAGTTAAAAAGCCTTTGGCCAAGTGCTTTTCAATTATAGCTCTTCTCAAATTATTTAGCTTGTTCTTGTAGTTCTTACTTGTAGTACGAAAGAACTACTCCTAATGAAACATACAATATGTTCACTATAAATTTCCATAGTTATAATTTAGTATTTATAGTTTTCTATAGATTTAATCAGTAAACACTTAAGTTAATTTTTTTCAATTTGATCAGATGCTTAGTAAAACTAGTTGCCCTTAAAAAGATCAATAAAAAAAGATGTGCAAACAAAGCTACAGTGGAAAACACATTTACTAGTAAACTTACAATTAGTTAATAAGTCTTAAAATATATTAAAAACTAAAATTAACAAAACATATGACATCGGCTCTGTGACCCTCCCATGGATTGTCTTATGCAGTGCCTGTGGCTTCTGTTGTGTGGCCTTCTAGCTCATAGGAGATTATTGGTCAAGGATACGGTGATGGTGGGCTGAGTGCTGGTTCTCTCAAAGGCATTTGAAGGGGAACCATGGCGCGCACTAAGGAAGTTCATAAGTGGCATAAACTCAAGGGTACCATACTAATTGTGACTTCCATGCTACTAGGTGCCAACTTCATAGATATGCTGCTTCTTTGTCCCTCTACATTTATGTGAATTTCGTTGAGAGGTTAAGGAAGAGGATTGTTAACTTTAGAGGCTCGGGTCACCATGATCGCCCAAAGACTGTGACAAATATTTAGTAAATCAATTCACACTAACTTACATGAAATTCACATTAACACTAATTAGCATTATTTTTTTAAAAAAATCTTATTAACAGTAATTAACACAAAATTAACACTAAGGACCCAAAAAAATCTAAATAATACTAACTAATTAAAAAAATAACAAACTAATCCTTAAATCCTAACCTATTAACATGAATGTTAAAAACAAATTTCTAACAAAAAACCAGGAATTAACATTATTTACAACAAAAAATTTACAATAAAAATTTTATAACACTAAGTGCCATAAAAATATAATGAATGCTAACTAAATTACAAAAGAAAATAGCATCCTAATCCTTAAATCCTAACTAATCATCATAAAAATTAAGAAAAAAATTCAATTAAAAAAAGATGCATCAAAAATCACAAAATAAAGAAGAGATCAAGGCAACAACACAATCCTAGTAGCAGAAATACAAACAACCGAGCTTCCGGAGGATGAAAAGCTTTTTTAAGAGTTTTTGAAGATAAAGTAGAGGCTTGAATCGAGAGACCTAGGGTTTAAGCAGTTCTATGAAAATCAACCATGAGAAGTGACTAAAATTTCAATCACTTTACTTGAAAAATCTGAATAATCCTTAATGAGCAACTAAAAGCTCAGTTGCTAAGGAGCATTTTTGTTACTCCTGTTTATTTCTTTCACCTAAGGGTCAATCTGTTAGGATTGTACCTATTGTCTGATTTTGGCACTAAAAAAAGATTTATATGAAGGCTTTTGGTGTCCAAAACCTTCCTCACAGTGTGACTTCTTCATCGAAGGGCCTTTCAGATGAAGTTAGCCTAAAAATGGATCGTTGGCCTGAGCCTTACAACATGAAGAGAAGGGAGCTAGGAGGTTCCCTAGAGTATTACTAGGGAGGGAGTCTCCGACACCTAAGTCAAGTGAGTATAAGAGTTAACATGGGAGTAAGAAGCAAAAGGAGAATTGATGGCCAAAGGGCCATAGCCCTTAGAAGCCTATCACAAGAGTGAACCAAACTCGGCCCCAGAAAGGTTATTTAGGGGTAAAGGTTGTACCTTATCCAATCAAAAGGTTCCTTGGCTAAATAAGATGATACCTCGATTAATACCAACCCCAAGGTATCTGTTTTTAACCAATATAGGCTTTTTGGATTGAAAAGGGGCACATTAGCTAGCATGCTCCAAGGTTGACTATAAGCCCTTGACAAAACCGTTATAGCCATACCATAGACGGTGTCCAGGTTGCCCTCCTAGCACCTGTTAGAACAGTTGGTTGAAGAGGTTAGTTAGGATAAGTGAACCTCTAACCTTAAATCCTAACTAGACTCATGGTTGGCTGATTTAGAGAACTGCCTCCATACTCTCATGCTCTAGACCCCATATAAGGGGGGAACTTCACATGCCTGAGGTAATCATCCTCTCATAATCCTTAGAATGCTCCTATTTCTTTCATCCTTGGTTTAACTTAAGCATCAAAGGATTCCTCCCCAAATAGGGTATGGTTCCTTCCCACCCCTTCTTTTCACCTTTTAGGTCAATGTTGACATAGAGAGAGCTTCCTAATGACCTTACCATACTAGTTTCAGATTTTGGCAAGAGCCTAGGACACTAAATGGTGCCATCTGTGGGAACCTAGCCACATATCATCATGGTGACAACTTAGGTGTCCAAGAACAAAGTGTTGCTAAATCCCCCACTAGAGAAAAGCCCATTAGCTAAAGGAGACCTGATCGGCCAACAAAGTGTTCTACCTGAAGATGATTTCCTGATTAGTCTAATGATGAGATTCCTACGTAAGTTTCAACGTACTAGTGTCTTTGAAATCATTCAGCACTCTAAGCAGTGTATACCCCAGAAGCCTCTTATGAGGAATTCAAAGAAAAAGTCTCCAAGTTCAGTCAAAGGTTCCTCCCAGACTTCAAAAAAAAGTGCGCAAGATGAGTCTTACTTTGAAAGTCCGCCACCTCATGGCAAGAAAAAGGACTAGAAAGAAAAGAACCTTATATCTTTTGGGTGAAAGTCTTGGCACCGGAGAACTCTTTCATCTCATCAACATTAGGAAGAAACATGTAACTCCCTCATGATGAAGTTTTTAGAGAGTATGGACAAAATGGAAGAACAAATAGCATGAAAGCCTATATGGACACGCTTGTCTGAAATGCTTATTGGAGATGAGGCTCCATTTGTGCTAGCCATCTGAAATGCTCACATCCCATAGGATTTTAAAGTCCTTTGGCTAGACTCCTATGATGGGAAAGAATGCCCCCATGCACATCTTTCAAAATATTACAACAACATGGTTCTAATGAGGCAACATTATACAAATTTTTTTAGATAACTTAGTATGGCCCAATGACAACTTGGTACAACTCCTTACCTCTTTGTTCTATAACTTTATTTCATGAGTTGCCGACTAGTTTCATGCACCAATTCATCGATAGTCATCATTTGGCTATAAAGGCCACTTAGTTGTTCATCGTAACCCAAAAGGACAATGAGTCTTTTCATGATTATGTCAATCGATTTAGTCAAGAGGCCTTTAAGGTCATTGATCTTTCTCCCGAAGCCTATATTTGAGCCTTTATAAGGGAACTTCAAAATTTTTTTGACTTGGCCATTAAGCTCTCAAAATGGATGGTGACCACAATAGGACTATCAGTTAGCCGAACAGTATATGATAGCCGAAAATATTGATGCCGGTCAGCATCTTCATGGAGTGACATTGAGACTTGTAGAGGGACTTCTTGAGAGGGAGACCGCCAGAATGCCAGATTGCCTAGGGGAGCGTGCCTGAAAAGCTCAGAATAGGGGGTTAGAAGGTCCCCGGGGTGTGTTTCTGGGGAGGAGCCTCCGACGCCCAAGTCAGTGTCCTGAAAGAAAATAAGGAAGGAGCACTGAAAAGTAGAAAGGCCTTGCCTGTTTGTGTTTTCTCAAGGAAAGGAGTCTGCTCAAGGATCGATCCTTTGCCTAGGTTTATTTCCTGGTATTTATAGGAGTATCCAGCCCGTTCAGATCATGACACGTGTTCGGTCAGATCTTTCCTGAATTTCTGGGCGTAGGGGACAAGTAGCCGGTGGTAGGTTTCTTGAGCCTTGAACCGAGACAGGTCATGACGGGACCTGGATGGCGTCGGTGTGTCAGGCCGCCGTTTGGGGCGGCCTGCAACGTCTGTGGGCGACATGTCAGAGGCTCCTTAAATGCCCATGTCGTACTCCGGAAGTCCCTGGACGAGGTCGCCCTCTGGCGCAGACGATGCCCCTTCGGGAAATATGCCCGTAGTTCGGGGACTTCCCTGATTCAGGGTTCCGCCTTCGGGGAGATCCTCTTTGGCTTGCAATAGCTGATTCTCCATCTCCGAAGGTGATCTGTTTAGTACCTCGGGGGGCTAATAGTATCCTCGAGTTTCCTGACGCTCCAAGTTCGTGTCAGATAGAGGTGATAGCCCTTCGGCTATCACATGCCCCCCTTTGGAAAGCCGAAGTGGACACTTCGGTTTGTAGTCTTTTCGAGGATGCTCTTTGGGAGATTTTAGGGAGTAAAACCTGAGCCGAAGATACACCTTTTGCCAGAAGATATGGGCTGTTCGGCCATAGCCTGTCTTTTGGTGTCTTCGAGGCGACCTACTTCTTTCCTTTCTCCTTTCGCAGGTCTGTGCAACGTCGCGTCTCATGACCAGGCATGTCAGACTGGAGCAGCGCGTCCCAGTTTTTTAGGGGTGTCAGAAGGCGTGTACCCTATTTTGGCGCGGCGGCTGACACGTGGCACATTATCATTAGAGGAGAGTCGCGTCGGTTACCGAGGGCACGTCTTTTCAGGTGCAGAGAGCAGTTATGGCGACTGTTTGCCTTCAAGGGGTACTTATGACGCCGATTCGTTTACCCACCTTCGGCCTATATATAGCCCATTCCATCATAAGTTCCTTTTTTGGTTTAGCTTCTGCTCTTTTCCCTGCTTGCAACTGTTTTTTCCCCTGCTTTCTGCGGCGGTGCTGTTTGACAGAGTTTTTTCCGGCAATCTTTCACGACGGCGACTTCAAACCCAGATTTTGGCAAGTCATTTGGTGGCTTTTTGATTTCCAGAATCCTCTGATTTTTAGAATTTTTCCGGAAGTTGTTTTCTTTCCTTTTTTCCGAACTCGTTTTTCAGCCAACATGCCTGTTCCCGAGAGCTGGCAACCCCTTTTGTCTTACCCTTGCTGCACCACCCCCAAAAAACTAGAAAAATGGAAGAAAAAGTTCTTTCTTTCTTCGTATGCCATTACGAGGTTGCCACGTTCTGACCAATTTTGCTTTTCGAACCGTAGTAATGAGGTTACCGTTTTCCGAGCCCATCTGAAGGCCGGACTTCGGTACCCTCCTCCGAAGATGATTTGCGACTTCTGTCAATTCCATGGCATTGTTGTAAATCAACTTCCGCCGAACTCGTACTGCTATTTTAACGCCTTCATCTGCATGTGTGGCGTCTTCAGGATAGAACCCCACTTTGTTATTTTTATGCAGTACTACAAGCTTTTCGTGGTCCCGAAGGGTGGCTTTTATTTCATGCTACCTCGGGGATCCGGGAACAAAAAATATATGTTCACCTTTGCCACCAAGGACAGCTGGCGAGGGTGGCAACAAAAATTTTTCTTTCTGAAGATGGAGGAGGCCTGGTCGCATGTTCCGACCAAGTGGGCTCAGGGAAAGCTGGAGATGGACATCGTAGATCCGAGGATAATGCTAACTCCGGAGTTGGCTCCTATCTTCGCGGACTTCGACGGACGTATCCGCGCTGTCTCGGACTGGGGTCCCGAGGTCTCCTCGCGCTCTCTCTACCCCTTCCCCATTAATTGGAGGTTAATGATCGAGGAGGTTCTTCGGGAGCTAGGGGTAGTGAAGGAGCACAAGACTGACCTCGAGATGCCAGCTCCTGCCATTGCCGGGAAGGATTCTTGGTTGGTGAAACTTCTTCGGTGGGAAGTTACTTTCGAAACTTTCTTCGAGAGTAAGTTATCTCTGGCTCTCTTTGTTATGGTTTTCATCTTGGACTCACGCTGATATCTTCTTTCTTTTCCAGAGATGGGCGACGGCACTGCTGCCTTCTAGAAATCCCTTTTCACTGGCCAAGTTGAGAAGGGTGAGCAGACAAAGAAGGCTGCTTCCTGAAGGTGGAAAACGACTGGGGCTGGGCCTTCGGCCAAACGGGTGGAGAAGACTATTCGCCCTCCTCATTCAAAAATTCTTGAGGAGGTAAGCGAGGAGCCCGAGGTTGCTGCCATTCCGCCGCCCGAGGTCGATGCCGACGTCCCTTCTCGGAGCCCTCCCTCGTCGTAGGCCCTTCTGGATGCTGTGGTAGAGGTTCCTTCTACCCAGGAGCGGCGTAAACGCAAAGGCAAGGGGATCTCCACCGAGGAGACCCCGGACTCTGGCGATGACGTCATCGAGGTGCCGCCAGGTTCGCTTTCTCAGGCAAAGTGTGATGTCTTTACTTTTTGAATTTTGGGATGTACTTGTCTTGACCAAGTTCTTGCTTTTGCCGTGCAGGGGAGTCACTTACTCCGAGTTGGGCGGCTAAACACGCCCGGAAGCGAGCCATCCGCGATGCTAAAGTCCCGCAAGGGAAGATCCTGAAGGAGCCTTTCTGGTCATTTACGGAGGACATGAATTTGTACTCCGGAGACTGCCAGCAAATGGCTAAAGAGATCTCGAAGGGGATGCTTACTGAGGCCTCCTTTAGGGCCATTGCAGAAGCTCATCCGAGCGATGACTCCTTCCCCGCGAAGGTTTCCGAGCACGCTGCCCAGGTATGCTTCACGCCTATCTTTTTTCTCTTCAATTTTTTCTAAGTGTTTGGCTTTCTCTGTCTTACTGACCTCGCCTTTATCCCTTTGCAGCTACTGGGGTACGCCGGCTAGCTCAGAGTTCGGGTAGCCAGGCAGACGGCATTCCGAGCCTCGGCCTTAGAGGTTATTGAAAAAACTAAGGCCATGTGTTCGGAATTGGCTAGCAAGAACCTGCAGCTGGCTGATGCGGCAGAGAAGGAGGTTGCTGCCCTTTGGGGGGAAAAAGAAGAACTTTTGAAGGACTCCTCCCAGAAGATTTTTGACCTCGGCTCCCAGGTGGCGGAGCTGATTTCGGCAAACGAGGCGCATCTAAAGGAGAAATCAGAATCTGAGGCTCTCCTGGCGAAGGTGCTTGCTGAGAAGGCCGAGCTCCAAGCCGAGGTCGATTCTTTGAAGAAGGAGCCGAGGAAGAAGAAGATGAAGGCACTAAAGAAGGAGGTTGCGGATCTGCAGAATGATCTTAAGGAACTTGAGGTCGAGAAGGACAAGTCTGACCAGATGGCCAAGGTCGCTTTCTAGGACGGGTTTTGCCTTTCTCGGCACCAAGTTCTTCAGAGGTTCCCAGATCTGGACCTCTCTTTCTTGGAGGCTCTAAACATTCCCGAGGGGCCTCGGTGGTCCTGGTCCAAGCTTGAGCACCTGAACTTGCATTCTTCTATCCCGGCGCCAAAGGCGATGGACAAGGACGTAGGGGCTGGTGGCTCTCGGGACGCCGAGATTCCTTAGTTTGTTCTAGGATTCCTTGCCTTTTTTTTTCTTTTTCTTTGTAAGCCGATTCACCTTAATGAAGATTTTTTTGGCTAAGTCTTTTTGCGAGATGTTTCGTTTTCCCCTTTGTCCCGAACATGATTGCTCAAGGGACTTCGGAAAATCATATCTGCGCTTATTTCGGCGAGCACCTTCGCGAGATTTTTCGTTTCCCATTTTTCCAGAACGTGATCGCTCAAGGGACTTCGGGAAATCGTATCTGCACTTATTACGGCGAACGCCTTCACGGAATTCTGGCTTGAACACTTTTTATACTTGAGAATTTTTCTAAGAAACTTCTGTACTTGGCATATTTTCCAAATTTGTACAACACAATTGTTCCGCAAAACCTTAAGCATAGAATTTTTTCAAGGCATCTGAATGCCAGGTATTTTTTAATTCTACGCCTTTGGCGTCGCCAAGTCTGTAGACGCCTTTTCGTACTTCGGCAAGAACCAGATAAGGTCCTTCCCAATTTGTGCAAAGTACTCCGTGGGAGGGCCTTCGGGGTGCAAAGTCAGCCTTTCGGAGAACGAGGTCTCCTTTCTTGATTTCCTTTGGCCTGGCTCGTAAGTTTATAGCCGCGGCCACTCTTTGCTGAAAAGCTTTTCTTCTCAGCTCAGCTATTTCTCTGTGTTCGCTGACAAGGTCAAGCTTGGTTCTTAAGCCGAGGTCATTTCCATTTTCATCGAATACTTGTACCCGTATTGATGGTCGCACGACTTCGACTGGGATGATGGCCTCTGTACCGAAGACGAGTGAAAAGGGGGTCTCCCCTGTGGCTCTTCGGGGTGTTGTTCGGTAACTCCATAACACGCTTTGGAGCTCTCCCGGCCATTTCCCTTTTGCTTCCCCTAGTCTCTTTTTCAGACCATCTTTTATGGTCATGTTAGATACTTCTACCTGCCCATTGCTTTGGGGGTGAGCTACTGGGGCGAAGTGCATTTTTGTTCCGAGGTCACTGATGAATTTCTGGAATCCTTTATCTGTGAACTGGGACCCATTATCAGCTATAAGTACCCTTGGTATGCCGAATTTGCATACAATGTTTTTCCATACGAACTTCTGCACTTCTTTTGCCGAGATAGTCGCTAGGGGTTCTGCCTCGACCCATTTGGAGAAATAGTCTACTGCTACCACACAGAATTTTACACCTCCAGGGGCTGTTGGGAGCGGCCCAATGAGGTCTATGCCCCAGACTGCGAAGGGCCAAGGATAATCAGCCGAAGTCACCAATTCCGAGGGTGTCCTCTGGATATTTGCGTGTCTTTGGCAATTACCGCATTTCCGGACGAACTGCCTAGCGTCCTTTCTCAGGGTAGGCCAAAAGTATCCTTGGCGAAGTATTACTGCTGCAAGGGCATCGGTTTCGATGTGCGAACCACAAGCGCCTTCGTGTACTTCTTCGAGGATCATTTCAGTATCCTCTTCGCCAACACACCTCTGCAGTGGGTTTGCATATCCCTGCCGATATAATTCTTCGCCAATTAGGAAGAATCGGCCGGAGCGTCTTCAGATTTTGGCAGCTTCACTGGGGTCTTCGGGGAGCGTATCGTCAGCGAGATATATTTTTTTATCGGGTCTTTCCAGCCTTTTCCCGAAGTTGATATGCCCAGCACTGTGATGCTCGGGTGGTTTAGCACCTCGGTGCATTCTTTTGATTTTGCCATGCAATCTGCCTCGGCATTATCTCGCCGAGGCACGTTTTTGATTCGTACGGTGTCAAACTCCCGGATGAGTTTTGCCACCATTTCATGGTATTTTGCCAAGGTTGGGTCCTTTGCCCAGTAGTCTCCTACCGTTTGTCGCACTACCAGCTGAGAATCGCTATGGGCTTTCAGGTTTCTTATGCCGATTTTTCTAGGCGGGCGCAATCCTGCTATGAGGGCTTCATACTCCGCCATATTGTTGGTGACATCAAAGCCGAACTTGATAGCCTTCATCACTTCTAGGCCTTCAGGACCCTTAATGATCACGCCAGCTCCCTAGTGTTCAGACCCCGAGGCTCCGTCGACATGCAAAGTCCATTCGGGCTCATCTTCGCCAGGATCCGGATGGCTGTCTTTGGTGGTGGGTACATCGGCGATGAAGTCTGCCAGTGCTTGGGCTTTTATGGCTTTCCGAGGTTCATAAGCGATGTCATGCTCGCCAAGCTCTATACACCACTTGGATAGCCTTTCGGAATGATCAACCTTCCTCATGACATCCCGAAGTGGTAGACTACTTCGGACGATGATAGGGTGAGCCTGAAAGTATGGTCGTAGCCTTCTCCCTGCCTATACCAAGGCATATATAGCTTTTTGCAACAAAGGATACCTGACTTCGGCGCCATGCAGGGATTTGCTTACATAATAGACCGGCCATTGTTTCGGTCCCTCTTCTTTCACAAGGACCGAGCTCACAGCCTTTTCCGTGACGGCGAGGTATAGCACAAGGGGCTCTCCAACGCGAGGTTGTCGTAGAGTCGGCAGGCTGCCTAAGTAGATTTTGAGTTCTTCCCAGGCCTTTTGGCAGTCTTCATTCCAAGGGTGATCATTATTTCCGAGGTTGTTTTCCTCTTTTGCTGCCTTAGTGAGGACCTTGAAGAACGGTCGACACCTGTCTCCATACCTGGAAATAAACCTGCTAAGAGAGGTTATCCTTCCGTTGAGTCTCTGCACATCCTTTATTGTGGCAGGAGTTCGGAACTCGGGTAGAGCCTTGATTTTTTCTGGGTTAGCATCAATGCCTCTTTCTGATACCATGTACCCAAGGAATTTTCCCGAGGTCACTCCGAAGATGCACTTTTCGGGATTGAGACGGATCCCGAAGGCTCTGAGCTGGTGGAAAGTTTCCTTTAGATCTGCGACATGGTCGTCAGGCAGCTTGCTTTTGACTATCATATCATCGACATACACTTCCATGTTTCTCCCTATTTGGTCATTAAAGACCTTGCTCATCAACCTTTGGTAGGTGGCTCCTGTGTTTTTAAGCCCGAAGGGCATTCTGACATAGCAGTATGTTCTTCCCTCGGTGATGAAGGCAGTTTTTTCCTCATCTTCGGGGTCCATCCTTATTTGATGATACCCACTGAAGGTGTCTAAGAAACTTAGGAGCCCGTATTCGGCAGTTAAGTCTACCAATCGGTCTATCGGTGGGAGGGGGTATGAGTCTTTTGGGCAAGCATCGTTCAAGTTTCTGAAGTCGATGCACATCCGGAGCTTACTGCTTCCTTCTTTTGTGGCAATAACCACGTTGCTCAACCATTCGGGGTATTTGAGCTCCCAGACGACACCAGCGTCTAACAAGCGCTACACTTCGGTTTTGACAAAGTTACTTTTATGGACCGAGATGCTACGTTTCTTTAGCCGGACAGGTTTTGCCTCGGGATTAACTTTAAGGCTATGCTGTATTACGCTAGGGTTTATCCCTGGCATGTCTTTCGGTGAGTAGGCAAATAGATCTTTATTTTCCAGTAGAAAAGATACAAGTTTTTTCTTGTCACCTTCGGCCAAGCTCTTCCCTATTCGGGTAGATTGACCTGGGACAAGTTCTACTGTTTCCATTTCCGCTTTCGCGGGATCTCCTTCCTTGCCCTTCTCTGGTGCCTTTGCCTCCATCGTTTGTGCGAAGTTGTTTGCCGGAGCTTTTCGTGCCTTTACGAACACCTTTCTTACTTCGCCTTGATCTATGAAGATCTCTGCATCTGCATCCTTGGTGGCGAAGGTGACAGTCAAGTACTTCACATCAGGGCAAATGTGTAGATTTCCCTGTGTCTGTCTCCCAAGGATGGCGTTGTACGATGAAGGGACATCCATGACAATAAACTTCGCCATTGTGGAGGCGTAGAGTTCAGGAGTCCCTTCTACCGAAGTTCCATTCATCATGAAGGGGAGGTCGATCCATCCGAGGACAGGCAGTTCGGACGGTCCTACCCCCAAAGTAGGCGAGGTGACGGGCTTGAGGTCGCTGCTAGTTATGCCCAAGTTCGGCAGTAAGTGCGAGAATAGGACGTCGACATTCGATCCGTCGTCGAGCAGCACTCTCTTAACATCCCAGTTCCCTATCCTCGCCATGATCAGCAGCGGATCGTCATGGGGAAAGATGACGGTGGATCCATCCCTGCGGGCCAGTTTCTTTGTCAGATTCTGATATTCCATGACTGCTATTTCTCTGGCCTTCCTCTTTCTTTCCGAGGATGGGAGCCCCGTCGTGATTGTTTGTATTACTCCTGCCGGAGGTGGAGGGTGTCTCTTCGGACTTCGGTTTCTTCGCCTGTCAGAGTCATAGTCCTCATCTTCGGCCTTTTCTTCCTCATCTTTTCTTCCCTTCAGGGAAGGTATCTGCAGATATCATCGAAGTTGGCCCAATTTTATTAGCGACTCTATGTACTTCTTCAGTTGGAAGCAATCTTCGGTGTCATGGCCGTGGTCGCGGTGAAACTGGTAGAACTTCTTTATGTTTTTCTTGTTATCAGCGGTCATGGCCCTTGGCCGCCGAATCTGCGGCCCCTGCCTTTCCATCGTCATAAGGATGTTTGTCCGTGTAGTGTTCAAGGGTGTGAAAGCTGGGAGTTTCCTTCCCCGCATCCTCCGAGGTCGGCCCGCCTGTTCGGTTGGATACCGAGTTTGCTGGTTGGACCCTTCGGCGCGGGCGTGATCGGACTTCGGCCCACCCATTCTCAGCTCCTCGGCGGTCATGTGCTGTTCGGCCCTTCAGTAAAATTCACCGAGGGTGTCCGGGGGGTCCTTAGAGAACTCGTAAAACAACTGCGAGTCCTTCCGAAGGCCCCGTGTTATGGCGAGAATGCGTATTTTGGGCCAAAAATCCGGGACGCTCAAAGCTTCCCTGTTAAACCTTTCGACATAGTCACGGATGGTTTCTCCATTTCTTTGCTCTATGTCGAACATCTGTACAGGCATTTTTGCCATTGGCCGACTTCCAATAAATTGCTGTGTGAAGGCCGTGGATAACTCCTGGAACCCCGTGATGGTTCCTGGAGCCAATGAGTTATACCATGCAGTTGCTGGTCCTGTGAGGGTGACCTCAAAACATTTGCACAAGGTAGCATCATCGGCTTCGTGCATTATCATGCTGCGTCTGTACTTTGTCAGATGGGCCTGTAGGTCAGTGCGGCCATCATAGATCTCTAGCCAAGGTACCCTGAAGTCGCCTGGCATGGCTGCCTCAACTACAGTTTGGGTGAACGGGGACTCATCCTCGCAGAAGGTTCCCGACAGCCTAGTCCAGATGGGTTTGTGGGTTACCTGTTTCTCCACCCTGTCTAGTCTCGCTAGTATCCTCCCCATAAGGATAGTGGCGTTAGGCTCTTCTTCTGGGAAGGGAGATTGCCAGCGCCTCTTCGGGGAGCGAGCTCGGCGTCGAGGGGACAAGGACCTTGCCTCAGGCGACGAACTCCTTCGTTGTGAGACTTTGGGTCGCTTGGACCTTGTTTGTCCCACAGGCCATTTCCCGAGGGGTATGTTTTCCGTAGAGGACTCTTCACGTGGGTCCTCGCTTCCCGAACTATGACGGGTCGATTTAGGGCTTTTCTCCCGAGGGCGTCCTGGTGAGGGAGGCCTTTGGGCCTGAGCTTGTTGTGGCCACCTTTGGTCTATTTGCTGTGTCATCTCAGCCACGACAGAACGCTGAAAGTCCCGTAGAAAGCTCATAGTAATGACTAGAGGGCGATCTTCCTCGGGCGTAGAAGTCCCTGGGAATGTTTGCTCAGCGGCCGGTTGATCCTCAGGTGCGGATGGGGACCTCGGGAGTCCCTTGTCCTTAGAACGCCGAGTTTCAACGACAGTGACCTCAGAGCGGGTTCCCACAGACGGCGCCAAATGATGCCGGTCAGCATCTTCGTGGAGTGACATTGAGACCTGTAGAGAGACTTCTTGAGATGGAGACCGCCGGAATGCCAGATTACCCAGGGGAGCGTGCCTGAAAAGCTCAGAAGAGGGGGTCAGAAGGTCCCGGGGTGTGTTTCCGGGGAGGAGCCTCCAACGCCCAAGTCAGTGTCCTGAAAGAAAATAAGGGAGGAGCACTGAAAAGTAGAAAGGCCTTGCCTGTTTTTGTTTTCTCAAGGAAAGGAGTCTGCTCAAGGATCGATCCTTTGCCCAGGTTTATTTCCTGGTATTTATAGGAGTATCCAGCCCATTCAGATCATGACACGTGTTCGGTCAGATCTTTCCTGAATTTCTGGGCGTAGGGGACAAGTAGCCGGTGGTAGGTTTCTTGAGCCTTGAACCGAGGCAGGTCGTGACGGGACCTGGATGGCGTCGGTGTGTCAGACCGCCGTCTGGGGCGGCCTGTAACGTCTGTGGGCGACATGTCAGAGGCTCCTTAAATGCCCATGTCGTACTCCCAAATTCCCTGGACGAGGTCGCCCTCTGGAGCGGACGATGCTCCTTCGGGAAATATGCCCGTAGTTCGGGGACTTCCGTGATTTAGGGTTCCGCCTTCGGGAGATCCTCTTTGGCTTGCAATAGCTGATTCTCCATCTCTGAAGGCGATCTGTTTAGTATCTCGAGGGGGCTAATAGTATCCTCGAGTTTCCTGACGCTCCGAGTTCGGGTCAGATAGAGGTGATAGCCCTTCGGCTATCAAAGATGACTGCCGATGATGAAAAGATGGACATTAGGAAAAGTGATCAAAGGCCTTAGTTTCAACATCATGTTGAAGCTAGTGGCAATAAACAGTCACTCAAGAATCATGGAAAAAATAAGCCACCAGCGCCACTAGTCTTTACTGCATTAAACACTTCCAGGGCCAATACCCTTCTGGCTCTTAAAAGACAAAGAGGATCCCAAGGGCCTAAATTGATGTCCACCAACAATAAAAAGAATATGAATAAGTATTGTCAATATCATCAAGACAATGGGCATGATACTGAAGATTTCCATCAACTGAAGTACATTGAAGCACTTATCAAGGAAGGTCAGTTGAGAAGGTATCTTTGATTTCATTCACACAAAAGTGGAAGGAAGAACGGGGATCTGAATTATGATAAGGATGATTATGATTATGACCACTAAAGAAACCATAAAAGATGCTGAAAACAACCATCCCCTCCTGCCAAGGTCATCTAAACAATCACTACTAGTCTTCCTTCCACAAAAAGGGAAAGGAATGAGAGGAAAATAACCACTGTCAACCACTGTCAACATTGGCAAAGCCACAAATCAACTAACAAGATTTGATGGGTTTGTTATCAATTTTCCTCATGATGATTCACACTTGATCATGGCTTGAATAGCCAATTAAGATGTGAAAAAGGTCCTTTATGATGACAGATCAAATGCCGATGCCTTATTTGTACATATAATGCCAAAGTTGGGTATATTGGAGGAAAAGCTAAAGCCGATGAACTCTCCTACTTATGGTGCAAGGCCTAACGAACTACCTGTCCTTGATAGCATTGATTTGCCATTCATGTTGAAAGGGAGGGCTATGGAAGGCATAGAGGAGTTTTATGCTTTTGTAATGGAAAAGTTCATTATCATTAATGTACCATCACCTTACAACACTATAATTGGTAAATAGGCCTAAGGAAAACTCCATATGATATATGATGTTAAGTATCTGATTGTCACGTTTGAGGTACAGAAGGGGGATGCAATCCTTTTTATTAATTAAGCCGAAGTCTGAAAGGTCTATACATTGGCTGCGCTGCCCTCAGAGGATCTTCGAGCAGTTAAAGATTCTATAGTTAAAGAAATGGATGTAGATACAAAGAACTTAGAGCTCATTAAGGGCTGAAGTATTAAAATCGAGAAGAATATACCTAAAGAAGGAAAGACCATACTTGCAGCATTCTTAAGTTGAAATAAAGATGTTTTTGCTTACTCACCAATGGATATGCTTATGATTGACCCAAACATTATTCAAAATAGTTTAGATGTTGATCTTGAAACATGATTGATAAGACAAAAAAAAACACAATATCACCCCCAACAATAGAGCTTTCATCAAGCAAGAAATCCGATGACTTCTAAAAGCATGGGTGATTAGAGAAGTTGAGTATCTAGGTTGACCAAGTAATGAGGTAATCAGCATGAAATGAGGGGAGCAATAAACTTTGGATGTGTATAGACTTTACTAGGGTCAATGACACATGTCCAAAAGACTCATACCCACTGCCCTTGATCAATCAATTGGTATACTTGACTTCAGGATACATGACTCTGAGTGTTCTTGATGCCTTTAGTGGGTGTCATCAAATATGGATAAATTATGCTAATGAAGAGAAAACATCATTTATAATAGATGAAGGCATCTTCTACTAGATAATGATGCCTTTGGCCTAAAACTTGTAGGAGCCACGTAGTAGTGTTTGATGGGTAAAGTGTTTGCCAAACAAATTGAGAGAAATATGGAGTTGTACATTGATAACATGATTTTTGAAAGTCCTAACAACTTGGGTCACATTATGGATCTCTAAGAAACATTTTAACAATTAAGGAATTTCGACATACGCTTGAATCATGAGAAGTGAGTGTTCAAAATTAGCACAGTAAAGTTCCTCGGTTTAATGGTCTTTGAACAAGGGATCGATGCAAACTTGGACAAAATTCAGGCTTTGCTCAATTCAAGGACCCTGAAGATGATTAGGGACATCTGAAGACTTACTAGAAGGATAACTACACTTAATCACTTCATTTCCTACTATGGTGACCAATGTTGGACTTTCTTCAAAATCCTTACAAAGGAAGCAAAGGATTGCATAAGCACTAAAGAGGGAACCTCTTGCTAGAATGAGCAATGCCAAGCTGCTTGAGAAAAATTGAAGGCTTATTTAGCCAAATTGCTAACACTTAGACAACTAAAGGAGGGAAAGCCCCTTATACCTTGCCGGGTTGTAAGTGGAAAAGTAGTAAGTTTAGTATTAGTGTGAGAAGAAGATAACAACCAGTAATAGCAAGTGTATTGTGCAAGTAAGTCATTCCACAGTGCCAAAGTAAATTACCCAATGCTGTAGAAAGTGATATACGCATTTGTGCTAGTAGGACATTGGCTCAAACCCTACTTCCAAGGACATCTTATCATCCTTCGGAGTAGCCTTCCTCTTAGAGACATCATGAAATGGGTCGACCATTCAGGTGACTCTCTAAGTGGTGCATAGAGCTTGGCGAGTATAACATAATCTTAAAACTAAGGAAGGTGATCAAAGAATAGGCTTTAGCAGATTTCATAGTTAAGTTACCTCTTGGAGCATAAGCCAAAATCTCTACAGATGATGAAAAGGAGCCAAAGTGGTCTTTTTCATCGGTGGTGCATCAGGTGTTGAACATCAGGGCACTAGAATAGTGTTGTAGGGACCACAAGGGATGGAAACTTTTAAATCCATCAAATTCATCTTGGTAACCAACAATTTTGCGGAATCAAAAACTCTTATTGCCAGGCTGGAGCTATTAAAAGCACTAGCATAAGATCTCTCTGAGCTTGCAGTGATTTTCAGCTTTTGTTCTACAACTGAAAGGGGTTACTAGGCTTAGGAGCCAAGGTTGAAAAAATATTTTGTCCACATAAAAAAATGATGGAAAATTTTGAAAAAGTCCGTGTTAAAAGATGTTCAAGTGAAAAAATGCCAGGGCATTCACCCTAGCAAAATCCATGAAATACACTAAAGAATGGATAACCCTAAGTGTTAGCATGCTGCACCTGTTATGCATAGAAGAGGGATGGAGAGCACCACTTTAGAGATACTTTGTTGAAGACAAGTTACCTAAAGATGCTTAAGAAACCACGAAAGTGAAAAGGAGTGGCAGATATTTCTTCATCGATAAGGAAATATGTTGACAAGGGTACTCTAGTCCTTTACAAAAATGCATTAGATAGGAAGATATGAAGTCAGTCCTAAAAGAAGTACATGGGGGAAGATTTGGATCTCATATTGGTACTCATTCCTTGGCTACTGTAATACTTTAGTAAGGCTACTTTTGTCCAACATTAAGAAAAGACCTATGGAGAATCATCAAACACTGTGATAAGTGTCAAAGGCATGCATCTGTGTAAAGGGTTCCTTGCAAAACTGTAACCTCAGTGAGCTACCTTTGGCCTTTTGCTGTATAGGGAATGGACCTCATCAGTTCTTTCCCCATTGCCCTGGGAGGAGTAAAGTACTGCATAATAGCAGTTGATTACTTTACAAAATGCATAAAAGAAAAATCGTTAGTAGCCATATCAGCTACAAAAGTCCAGAATTTTTTATGGAAAAATATGATCTGTAGGTTCAGATGCCCCAGGGCATTAGCAGCCGATAATGGAACATAGTTTGTTGATAAAGGATTTCAAAAGTTCACAACTGAATATGGAATCAAAATACACTTCACTTTAGTAGATCATCCATAGAGCAATGGTTGAGTTGAAGTATCAAACCAAACAATAAAAAATGGGCTGAAAAAGAGGCTAGGAGAGGCCAAAGAAAATTGGACGGGGGAGCTACCTTGTGTGTTGTGGAGCTACCGCACCATTTCATGAAAGGCTACTCAGGAAAGTCTTTTCTCTTTTGCCTACAAAATTAAGGCCCTAATACCTATTAAGGTGCCCTATCTTTTTGTTAGAGTTCAAGTATATGATCAAGCAATGAATGAGATCAGCCCTAGAGCCAAACTTGACTTGATAGAATAATATAGGGAAATGTCCGAACTCCACAGAAAAGCCATGTAGTAGAGAATGGCATTTGCAGATAATCAGAATATAAGGTTAAAAAAGATCACTGTGTAAGATATGGTCTTTTATAAAGCTGAAGTAGGACCTCGAATGACTTTACAAAGGGTATTCTGGGCAAATTGGAAGGGTCTCTACCTCGTCACTGAGGAAGTAAGAGCTAGAGTCTTTAAATTCCAGGTTATGTTCAAAATGGATTTATGGAACACTTGGCATGTTGATTGCCAATGAAGTGGCTAAAGCGCTTCCTTAGGTGAAAAATAGTATAAAGGAAAAAAAGAAGATCTTGGTGATCATTGTACTAGCTGAAGATGCAAAGGGAAGGTGACAGTTTTTCTGAAAAAACTCCAACACTTAGAAAATTTTGCTTGCAATAAATTTTTTCTGCAGTGAACACTTGAATTAAAGGTAGCAAGATCAGCCAAATCAACAAGAAGAAAAAAAAAATAAGGGAAATCAATTTCTTTGAAGCATTTAAGTTGAGGTTCAATTCGAACCCTCAATTTGAAAATTCAAAATACGAACTTGAAATCGAAAGTAGAGAAGTTTAGAAACACCACCATTCAAAATGTATTGAGTGCAAAAATGCAAACTCAGAAATACAAACGTAGATTATCTAAGTAAAAGCGCACAAAAAACTTAGGTGCAAAACTAATGGATGAGACTAATAGAAGTCAAATGCCAAAACATCCTAAAAAATCCTATAGCTAAAGTTAGAAGATCAAAAAAGAAATATTTCATTCATATCAGTCAAAAGTCAAAGAGTTACAAAGAGTCAAAAGAAAAAAAAAGAATAAGAAAAGAGGAGAAAAAGAAAAAGGAAAGAAAGAGGAAAAAAGTCCATACCTGCTAATCAGGAGTGTTGGCATTATCTTTTTCTTCCTCTTTTTTTCATCATCTTCTTCCTCATCATCATAATCCTCTTCAATGGGTGATGGACCATTAGGTTTGCCCAAGTACTCATCGTTAGAGTGGCTAGAGGCAGGGCCTTCAGATCTTTGGAAAGCATTGAGGAAAGAAAGGTCAATGTGGGGATGTAGCTCCAAGACTTGGTGCCTCACTAAGCAGAAGCCATCTCGCAGCCTGTTGATGGCGAGATTGGTTACTTTCTAAAGCTCCTCACCCATTTCCTTTTTCTCTCTTTCTAGCTTTTGGATCCTTTTCTTTGTTTCCTGAAGGGCCCTTTTTAAATTCTTCTTGCCCTTGGTGGACTTCTTCAACTTTGTTCCAAGGTCATCATGATTGACCTTGATGGAATCTTTGTCCAGGGATGAGAAGGTAAACTTTTTTCTGAAAACCTCCACCTTAGCCCTTTCCTCCTGGGAGAAGGCTTTCACCTTCTTGATGATGTGCTTTTTCAGATCATCAAGTTCTTTCATCACCTTGTGCTTCAAATGGCCAGACTTGAATGCCATCTCGGCAAGGGCACTTTTAGCCTTGTCCAAGTTCTCTTCAGTCTAATTCCGGATACTTGTCTATTTTATGACAAAGTCACAATAGTATCGACAAATGATGAAGAACTATGAAAAAGGAATAGTTGGATTCAATAAAAAGAAAGGATGAAAAATAGAACTTAACCAGAAAGGTTGAAGTTAATACATTGATGGCATAATCGGAGATTGCGGAGGCAATCATCTCTTCATTAGGGAGAGTGACTCCTCGGTAGAGCTAGGGAATCGTCTTCCCCAAAACATCGTAATCAAATAAGGTCATATCTTCTGTAATGTCCAAAATCAGTGACTTCGGCACTACATCTTTGGGCAAGTGAGTGTTCTGAGCTCATCGATGAACCTCATGCTCAGCCATCAGTGAGTACTAGGGGAAAACATCAAAAAGGAGAAAGGAAGCTTATGAGAAACAAAAGCTGAATAGGTAATGCCATGACCCACACAAGCCCTACCTTAACTGCACTTTTCTCAACTAGGTGTGCTTAGCTAGTACGTACCGAGTGCCTAGGGCACTAGGTCACACACACACATCTACAAGCATGGGTAGGGCACTAGTGAGCACACCAGGAGCTTACTAATCTGACTTAAGTTAAACTTGTGCCGTAAGCAAGCTTCTCATACAACTTTTCAAATGATGTGCTTTTGTGCATATCAAGTGTCCATACCATTCATGTCAACCAAGATGCCCATTCTCAAGTTTTGAAAACCATTTTCATATGTAAGTGAGGTTAACTAGACACATTTGGCTAAGTTTACACAAGCTATTCCACATATATGCACACATTAGAAACTACGTAAGTATAACACATCACCAAGAACATTAATACATTTCACAACCGAGGTACTTAGTTATATGCCATAATTTATACACAAACAAGTTCTTGGAATCATACCAAGACCAACACAAAACCTAAAGTCATCTCCTCTTATGAAGGTTCACCTACAGTGCACATACATGATAAGCACAATTACTTAATACATAAGTTTGGTAACAACCAAGGACATTAAAAAATGCCCCAAAATCCGAAAGGAAAAGTTCACATAATTATGTACCTAAACATACCCGAAAGCCACTAATACCACATAAATTGAAACAATGGTTTGAAGTTCAGGCCCAACTATCAAACTCATGGTCATAAGTGTAAGGTTTCGGGAGCCAAACATGTACAATGGAATATAACTGAAACCCTCCAAGATCCAAATGAAATGGGGTAAACCGGGTGTTCAAAAATTTTCATACCTAATTTTGGTTAAGATCTTTCTCCCATCTCTTGAGTTGAATCACAATACCTAAATAGTTGACATGTTCAAGCTCTCTATGGTATCCACACGAGCCTCTTGGGATCACCACGCCTCCACCATGTCTCGGCAGATGCATTTCTCTTGCACTTGTAGTGCTAGCTTGTGTCCTCCAAGGAATAACAAGAGAAGAGTGCGGTTGTCACTTTTGGGAGGCTAATGCAAAGCTGGGAATTTCTCACTATAAGATGTATTTATAGTGAGACTCAACTCCCAGGCCTAATGGGTTTCAAAGCCCTAATCCAATTGGCCTTTAATTTCAGGCTTAATAATGGCTCAACTTATGGGCCAGTTATTAACATGAAATTATCATGAAACCATAACCAATTAAATTAGCCCATGCACTCAAATAATCCAAATAGGCTTTATGTGTGTGACCCAATATGCTCTTACTATGTTGGCAATGATCATAAATCACATTTATGATCATAAACAATGAGTGGTGTCGAGCAACACATCGTTGCTATCGAAGTGACAAGATTATCGGTGATTCGACTAAACCTTTATGATCATTATCCATATATGCCATTGTCTATTTGTCCAAGATATCAAAACGAAGAATGAGACATGGAATGTGTCACTCTCGTATAGCCCAATGTTTGGTTTATTGATTATCGAGTAGACTAACTTAAACTAATGACATTGATATTATATATAAACTCATCTGAGCATGGCCATGCATTTTCTAAGTCTCACTTTATCATGGGGTCCGAAGATATCACTTCCGTTATATAGGAGGGACAAATCCCATCTTGATCATACAAAACCCTCTGCATGATATGTGATATACCCAATGACCTCCTTCAAGTTCAGTCAGTTACAAGCAATAAAGGGAAGTATCAAAGCATGTGACTCACATGTAGGGAACCTTCATGACCTTAGGTGAAAGGACTACATATACCATGTTCACTATGAGAATCACTTATGACACTCATATAACGATCCATGTAGCCTTCTCATGGTGGGTCAGTCTAGTACACAAGTTCTCCAACTTGTACCCATATGTAGACTACATATTTTATATTAGTCTCCACATATGCTAGTCATTATGTATTATCATAGCCCACTTCACGAAAATACTAGACCAAGGACATTTAAGATTATCATTATTCTAGGGTTATAATTATGTTAATTACGTTACGTAGAAACAAAACAATAAGCATAATTACTGGATTAATGCCTTAATAAAATATCATGACTTAATGTGCAAAATACAATCATCTCATGATTGGCTTTTGGGCACAAATACTAACAATAAGAGCAAACAATGTCATATAGGCTAAGGAGCGCATGTCTATAACACTAGACTTGTCGCACAATCTACTTATAAAACCTGCAAGCAACATAACCATATGAGCTTGCATATTCACAACGACTTGTACCTACACTAATTGAGCCATAACCATAAGTTAGTGATCATACAACCAAGGTACTCGAATACATAATCCTTAGCACACAAGCTACTCAAGCTTAATATCCTTTCTTGAAACACATAATTACAGGGCATGAGTTATATACATAACTTAGTAAGGATTCACACAACTTTTATGAGCCTATTTAGTTAAGCATGAAGGCTTAACCTCCCATAACATAGCTTAAACTTGCATTAAAACATGAAAACACAAAAAACACAAGCTATACATAATAATATATCAACTAGTTAGGTAATAAGGTTTAGCATGCACATACAAAGCACCAAAGCACACCACACACATAACATGTTCAAGTCCTATTTCCTTGATCACTAGTTCACATAAAGCTCCAGGTTCCCCCATAGGTTAGCTGACCCATGTAAGAACCCTAGTACTTGCCATTACTTAGCTAGCTAGCACACACATCACTTATACCCAAAGGTAAAACATAGCCTATACAGCATTCTAAGCTCATCTAGCTGAATAACCATCACTTAGAAGCCTAACACTCTCTTGAACATGGAATGTAACCAAAATCAAGTAGAGTATAGTGAAACCCCTACCAAACCTTGCCCTTAGCTCTCGGCCAAGCACTCAAAGTAAAGAACCAATCTTCAAATGCCACCTCTAAGGTCGCTTATGGCCGAAATGCTTTTAATTAAGCTCAATTCTTCAAATGTAGCTCAAATCATCAAGGAATCACCATGAATTGCTGTGAACCTGATGCTCCTCCACCAAGAACACTAGCTTTGAATTCCATTAGGAGTTTTTGATGTGTTTTGACAACTGGCCAAGTAGTGGAAGTATGCAAAATTCAGCCATGAGACACGTGGCATGAAAATGGGCAAAATGCTAGTCTCGGTAGAGTCATTTTCTTGCATGGCACCATGTAGCTATCCAACAATATTTAGTGTCATTTAAGACACCTGAAAACATGAGCAATTAGGTCCCCAATTTTGTTACCACTAGCCTTTTTAGGTCACCAACCGTGCACAAATGCACATCCGAGTAGGCCTACCTTTGCTATTGCCTCATGTGTCCTTAGGGCCCATCAAGTGCACTAGTTAATCTTGTGCTAGGCTTAGTCTTTCATTCTTAATTAGATTAGGTCTAGCACAAAATGAAGGTTGTGACAACCTCCCATCCTTAAAGAATTTGGGTCTTCTAAATTCTTCATTAGCTTTGGGTAAACACTTGGGTAATTCTTTGCAATCTCCTCTTCCACTTCCCAAGTAGTCTCTTCTTGAGTATAGTTACTCCACTGGACCTTTACCATGGAAGTCCATCTACTTTTCAACTTTCTATGGAAATCCATCTACTTCTTAACTTTCTTGTGTATTTTGCTAAGATTTAAATAGGTACCTATTCATAAGACAAATTTGGTGTCATAGGTGCACCAGTTGGTAGAACCACTTGCTTAGAACTTGGAACATACTTCTTTAGTAGGCTTACGTGAAAAGTATCATGAACATGCCAAAGTTCAGGTGGTAGGTCCAACTTGTATGCCACATTTCCAATCTTAGCCAACACTTTGTATGACCCAATGTATTTTGGGGCTAGTTTCCCCTTCTTACCAAACCTTATCATTATTTCATAGGAGAAACCTTGAGCCACACTGAGTCTCCTTCTTGAAATTCCAGGTCTCTTCTCCTTATCAGGTTTGCATAGGACTGCTGCCTATCATTAGCAGCTTTGATCCTAGCCTAGATCAGGTTTATCTTCTCAGTGGTCGCTCTGATGATTTCTAGTCCTAACTCCAACTTATCCCCTAATTCATGCCAACAGTGGGGAGTGATACATTGTTTGCCATAGAGAGCCTTATAAGGTGCCATTTCTATCACTGAATGGTACCCATTGTTGTATGAAAATCCCACTAATGGTAGATGCACATCCCATTTCCCTTGAAAGTCAATCACACAACACCTTAGCATCTCTTTTAGAATTTGAATTGTTTTCTTTATTTGTCCATTAGTCTGTGGATCGTATGCTGGGCTAAACTTGAGTTTAGTGCCTAAGGCATGATGTAAGGATTTTTAGAACCTAGAAACAAACCTAGGATCCCTATCTGAAACAATGTCATTAGGCATTCCATGAAGTCTCACTATTTCCTTAATGTAAAGCCGGGCAACTCTATCCAGTGAGTCTGTAAGGTTTATAGGTAGAAAATGGGCTGCCTTGGTCAATCTATCTACAATGACCAAAATGGCATCATGTTTCCACCTTGTTAGTGGCATCCCCACTACAAAGTCCATAAATATGGATCCCTACTTTCTTTCAAGTATAGGTAAGCTTTGAAGCTTCCCTCCTGGTTTCTGGTGTTCAACCTTTACTTGTTGGCACACTTCACACTTAGCTACATAAGTTCCAATATCATGCTTCATGTATAGCCACAAAAAATAAACTTTAAGAGCATGATACATCTTAGTAGCTCCTAGATGTATAATGAGCTTACTTAAGTGTGCTTTTTCCAGGATTTGAGGTCTCAAATTATCCTTTTCAAGTACATATAACCTATTATGGAAGTACAACAATTATGGCTTATAGGAGAAGCCTTGTAATAGTTATCCCCTTCTTTGACCAACCACCAATTCAATTTTTTATCATTAATTTGTGCCTCCCTGATGATTTCCTTCCATTTAGGGGCAATGGTAAGCACACTTAGTTGATCCAATTCCCATATCAACCATTGTCTTGCCAAGCAAGTTAAGCTTAGGCTTTCAGCCTTATCTCCAACTTCACCACCTTTGAGCACTCTAGTGTAGCTCCTACTCAAGGCATCTGCCACGACATTAGCTTTGCCAGCTGTGTATTCAATCACACAGTCAAAGTCCTTAAGGTACTCCAACCATCTCCTTTGTCTCATGTTGAGGTTCTTCTGGGAAAATAAATATTTGAGGCTTTTATGGTTAGTGTAGCGTTGAAATTTGTTACCTAGTAAATAATGCCTTTATTATTTGAGTGCAAAGACCACAGCTGCCAGTTCTAGGTCATGAACTGGATAATTCTTCTCATGTGGTCTTAGCTGTCTTTAACCATAAGCAATTGCCTGCCTATCCTGCATTAAGACACAGCCTAATCCTGCTTGGGATGCATTAGTCTATACCTCATATGCCTTTTCAAGGTTTGGTAACACTAATATAGGAGCCATAGTCAATCTCCTATTTTGCTCTTAAAAGCTATTTTCACATTCACTTTCCCATACAAACTTTTGGTCTTTTCTTATTAGTTGGGTCATAGGAGTTACTATCACAGAAAATTTTAGTACAAACCTCCCAGCTAACCCCAAGAAACTCTTAACTTCCTTAACATTTTGGGGTTTCTTCCAGTCCAAGATTGCCTTAACCTTTTCAAGGTCTACTGCCAGCCCCTAATCATTAATCGCATGGCCTAGAAATTTAATCTCTCAAGTCTGAAACTTATATTTGCTCAACTTTCCATATAATTGGAGCAAGCCAAGTACAAGCCTCAAATGTT
Organism: Aquilaria yunnanensis; assembly: GCA_039654915.1. NCBI lineage: Eukaryota > Viridiplantae > Streptophyta > Magnoliopsida > Malvales > Thymelaeaceae > Aquilaria > Aquilaria yunnanensis. The sequence continues at coordinate 54,241,770 of CM077597.1, forward strand.
CTTTATGGGTTTCCTCATCTTTTGAGTGCACCAATATATCATCAATAAACACCACCACAAAGTGGTCCAAATATGCCTTGAACACTCTTTGCATGAGGTCCATAAAGAAAGTAGGTGCATTGGTGAGCCCAAATGGAATCACTGTATACTCATAGTGTCTGTACCTAGTTCTAAAAGCAGTTTTAGGTATGTCTTTTTGTTTAACTCTCAGCTGAAAGGAACCAAACCTAAGGTATATCTTGGAGAATACTCTTGCTCCTTTCAGTTGGTCAAACAAGTCCTTAATCCTTGGGAGAGGATACTTGTTCTTAATAGTTAAGGCATTAAGCTTTATGTAATCTATATAGAGTCTAAGGGTTCCATCCTTTTTCTTTATAAACAAGACAGATGCTCCCCATAGAGACATAGTAGGTCTTATGAAGCTTTTCTTAAGCAACTCATCTAGTTGCTTCTTTAGCTCTACCATTTCAGGTATGGCCATTATATAGGGAACAGTAGATATAAGTGCTGCACCTAGCAATAGTCTGATTTCAAACTCTACTTCCCTAGTAGGTGGTAATCCTGGCAAGTCTGTAGGAAAAAATTCTAGATATTCTTGTATAATGGGTATTCTACCCAGTTCATCCATTACTCCATCTTCATTTAGTCCCACAAACTCTTGTTCATCAATTATGGGTATTTGTTGCACTATGTCCACTTGATAATCTGACACCATATTAAATGTACTTTCAAGGTTATATGGTTCCTTCTTGCACCCTCGGTCTAACTTGAGTGCGAATGATCACTTTTTGGAAATACTCTGGGGATCCCTCTCGGCCCTTCTTTCTGCCTTTCGGGTCTACATGACTCAGAGAGAGCTTTCAAGTAACCCTGCCATGCCAATTTTAGATTCCAGTGAGAGCCTAGGGTACCAAATGGCACCATCTATGGGAACCTAGCCACATATCACTATGGTGACAAATCGAGCATCCAAGAATAAGTTATTGACAGATTTTTCACTGGAAAAGAGCCCACCAGCTGAAGGAGAACAGACTAGCCAACAAAGATGAAGCTGGTAATATGAGTTGCCTTGTGTAGCAATCTATTACCACTTTATGTTCACTCAACTAATTCATTCCTAGTATTATGTCATAATCATACACTTCCAAGACTACTAGGTTGGTTTTAAGTTCAAGTTCACTAAGTCTTATCACACAGTTCTCAACAATGTGGTTAGTGAACATAATTTCATTACCAACTGTTTTGACTAGGTACATACTTGTCATGTTCCTTATTTCTAAATTCATTTCTTTTACAAGCTTAGAAGAAATAATAGACAATGAAGCTCTAATATTAAATAATGCAGAAATTATATGGCCATTTAGGTAAATGGTACCTTTTAAGGCTTTTCTGCTCAACCTTTGGTGGCCAGCCACATTTTTTCTGCCTCTATTTGTAGTGCATCCTGCACCTTCTTAGATGTTTTAAGCTAAAACACTCTGCTTGGAGGTGGATTTGACTTCATTTGGTCATGTGGTAGCTTAGGCAGTTGATCCCTTCTTGGGTTGGGCACATTCTACCCTTTCATTGGTGGTTGCCCCTAAGCCTACTTGGGGCTGAAGTCCTTTGTCATCTTCTTGTCATCTCTCTTAGCTGGGCAGTCCTTTACCCAATGGTCTTGAGGCGCACATTTGAGGCAACCATTGGAAAGTCTGAAGCATGGCTTGTTGCCATGGAACTTCCCATAAGTGGTGCACTAGGGTTCATATTGCTGAGGTCCCCTTTCTCTTAGCCTCCCTTCTCCACTCTACAGGTTCGGCCTCTTCTTTGACTATATTCTTATGCCCTTTGTTTGTACCACTCATACTTCCTAGGCCACTCTTTGTCTGCCTCTTAAACTCTTGCTCAAGTGCTATGGTACTTTGTACTACCTGGTAGTACTTTTTAGTACTGACAACTTTGAGGATTTGCCTCAGCTCAAGCCTTAAACCCCTCAAGAGCCTCTTGGTTCTAAGCTCTTCCTGCCCATCATACTGTGGAGCATATCTTATCAAGTTATTAAACTTCTGCTCATACTCCATCACACTGAGGCTTCCTTGCTCTAGTTGATCAAACACCATTTGCTTTTGATCCTTTAGGGCCTCACTTACATATTGTTGTTGAAAGACTTGGAGGAATTTGGCCTACCTCCTAGACCTCCTTATAACAGGTGGCCTTATTTGATTCTTGTTAGTGTTGTGCCCAAAAAGCCAATCATGAGATGATTGTATTTTTGCACATTGAGTCATGATATTTTATTGAGGCATTAATCCAGCAATTTTGTTTGTTGTTTTGTTTCTGCGTAACGTAATAAACATAATTGTAACCCTAGAATAATGATATTCTTAAACGTCCCTAGTCTAGTATTATTGTGGAGCGGGTTGCAATAATACATAATGACTAGCATATGTGGAGACTAATATGAGATATGTAGTCTACATATGGGTACAAGTTGGAGAACTTGTGTACTGGACCGACCCACCATGAGAACACTTCATGGATCGTTATATGAGTGTCATAAGTGATTCTCATAGTGATCATGGTATATGTAGTCCTTCGACCTAAGATCATCAAGGTTCCCTACATGTGAGTCACATACTTTGATACTTTCCTTTGTTGCTCGTAACTGAGTGAACTTGAAGGAGGTCATTGGGTATGTCACATATCATGCAGAGGGATTTGTATGATCAAGATGGGATTTGTCCCTCCTATGTAACGGGAGTGATATCTTTGGGTCCCTTGATAGAGTGAGACTTAGAAAATGCATGGCCATGCTCCGATGAGTTGATATATGATATCAATGTCGTCAGTTTAATTTGGTCTACTCGGTAATCAAGAAACCAAAGATTGGGCTATACGAGAGTGACACATTCCATGTCTCGTGCTTAGTCTTGATATCTTGGACAAAGGGATAATGGCATATATCGGTGATGATCATAAAGGTTTAGTCGATTCACCAACAATCTTGTCACTTGGGTAGCAATGATGTGTTGCTAGACACCGCTCATTGCTTATGATCATAAATGTGATTTATGATCATTGCCAACATGGCAAGAGCCTATTGGGTCGCACACATAGAGCTATTTGGATCATTAGAGTGCATGGGCTAATTATTTGGGTTATGGTTTCACTTTAATTTCATATTAATAATGGGCCAAGGAGTTGAGCCATTATTAAGCCCGAAATTAAATCCTAATTGGATTGGGGCTTTGAAACCTATTAGGCCTGGAAGTTAAGTCTCACTATAAATACAACTTTTAAGTGAGAAATTCGCAGGTCTCCTTGCCCTAGCCTCCCAAAAGGACAGCCGCACTCTTCTCTTGCAATTCCTTGGAGGACGCAAGCTAGCACTGCGAGCACAAGAGAAACGCATCTGCCGGGACGCGGTGGAAGCGTGGTGATCCCGAGAGGCTCGTGTGGATACCATAGAGAGCCTGAACACGTCAACTGTTCAGGTTTTGTGATTCGACTCTACAGTTGAGTGAGAGATCTCAACCGAAAATTAGGTATGAAATTTTTGAACACCCGGTTTACCCCGTTTCACTTGGATCCTGGAGGGTTTCGGTTAAATTCCGCTGCGCTGTTTGGCTCCCGAAACCCAACAATTCTTACCCTGATAAGTCCTCTGTACAGCTTTTCACTAGAGCTCTGTCTTCCCTTCAAGTTTAAAGGTGGCTAGCAGGACTTTTTATGTAGAGGATACCTCCATCCTTTCAAAAATTTTCTCCAACTAGTAAACCTAGAATTCTGCTCCTTCAAGGTCACACCCACCCTTGAATACATGAGGTTTTAAGGCTAGGAATCCTTCCAATTGGCCCTCCCTAAGTCCATATCTTACAGGTCTTCTTCTTCTTACTTCAGTGTCTCAGGCTCCACCTCTTAGTGCCTTCATCTTGTAGTAACTTCTAAAGGAGGCTCAGTCTTCCTTAGGACCATATCAGTGTTTAGTTCTTCCATTTCTGGACTTTCTTCCACCTTCACTCTTGTTTTTTGCCTCACCTTAGATCTAACTCTCCTTACTCTCGGGTGCCTCCTTTCATCCACACCCTCATCTTCATCTCCATATTTCCCATTCTTACTTGCTTGGTCATAATGCACTGGCTCTTTGCCAAGCTTCTTGCCTCTTTGCCCTTCTTCAACTTCTCTAACTTCTTCAGCACTATTATGTGCCTAAGCTTGGCTTCTACCCAAGGCTTGCATGCCCACCACCAACTGAGCAGTGGTGCTTGCATAGCTTCCATCATCATTTCCATCTCCTCCTGTTTGCCTCCATTGGGTCCAGGTAGGTTATCCTTGGCATTAGGCCCTTCGGCCCCATTAGGCTCTAAAGCTTCCTATTGTCTTTTAGTCTCATGTGTAGGTTCTCCATCGCTCATATAGGCTACTTTACTCTCATTTTCCTTAAGAACTCATCTATCCTTGCTTCAGGTTCTTATCTTGCACAGTAGATCACATGCACACACACATGCTCAACAAGTATAAGTTTACTTAAACTTAAGTGGCAACAAGTCTAGACAGAACCTTAGGTGCTAACCTGCTTTGATACCAACAATCATGGCTACATAGGCCCTACCTTAACTACACCTTTCCCAACTAGGTGTACTTAGCTAGTACCTACCAAGCGCTTAGGGCACTGGGCCACACACACACATTTACAAGCATGGGTAGGAGACTGGTGAGGGCCCAGGAGCTTACTAATCTGACCTTAAGTTAAACTTGTGCCGCAACCAAGCTTCTCATATAACTTTTCAAGAGATGTGCTCTTGTGCATATAAAGTATGCATACCATTCATGTTAACTAAGATGCAAATTCTAAAATTTTGAAAACCATTTTCATATGCAAGTAAGGTTAACTAGACACATTTGGCTAAGTTTATACAAGTCATTCCGCACATATGCACACATTAGAAACTTCATAAGCATAACACAGCACCAAGAATATTCATACATTTCACAACTGAGGTACTTAGTTGCATGCCATAATTTATACACAAAGAAGTTCTTGGAATCATACCAAGACCAACACAAAACCTAAAGTCATTTCCTTTCATGAAGGTTCACCTATAGTGCACATACATGATAAGCACAACCACTCAATGCATAAGCTTGGTAACAACCAAGGACATTAAAAAATGCCCCAAAATCGGAGAGGAAAAGTTCACATAACTATGTACCAAAACATACCCAAAAGCCACTAACACCACATAAATTAAAAGTATGGTTTGAAGTACAATCCCAACTATCAAACTCATGGTCGTAAGATCAAACTACAACACGTAGGCTAAGGAGCACATGTCCATAACACTAGACTTGTCCAACAATCTACTCACAAAACCTACAAGCAACATAACCATATAAGCTTTCATATTCATAAAGACTTGTACCTACACTAATTGAGCCATAACCATAAGTTAGTGATCATACCTCCAAGATACCTGAACACACAATCCTTAGCACACAAGTTACTCAAGCTCAATATCCTTTCCTGAAACACATAATTACAGAGTATGAGTTATATACATAACTCAGTAAGGATTCACACAGCTCTTATATGCCTATTTAGTTAAACCCGAAGGCTTAACCATCATAACATAGCTTAAACTTGCATTAAAACATGAAGACATGAAAAACACAAGCTGTACACAATAACATTTCAACTAGCTAGCTAATAAGGGTTAGCATGCACAAACAATACACCAAAGCATATAACACACACACCACAGACATAACCATTGGTCTTGCCTAATAAGAACACTAGCAAGTACACACTATAACATGTTCAAGTCCTACTTCCTTTTGATCACTAGTTCACATAAAGCTCTAGGTTCCCCTATAGGTTAGCCGACCCATGTAAAAACCCTAGTACTTGCCATTACTTAGCTAGCTAGCACACACATCACTTACACCAGAAGGTAAAACATAGCCCTTATTGCATTCTAAGCTCATCTAGCCCAATAACCATCACTTAGAAGCCTAACACTTACTTGAACATGGAATGTAACCAAAATCAAGTAAAGTATAGTGAAACCCTTGCCAAACCTTGCCTTTAGCTCTTGGCCAAGCACTCAAAGCAAAGAACCAAGCTTCAAATGCTACCTCCAAGGTCACCTATGGTTGAAATGCTCTTAATCAAGCTCAATTCTTCAAATGTAGCTCAAATCATCAAGGAATCACCATGAATTGCCATGAACCTGATGCTCCTCCATGAACAACACTAGCTTTAACTTCCATTAGGAGTTTTTGACATGTTTAGACAACTGGCCAAGTAGTGGAAGCATGCAAAGTTTGGCCGTGAGCCACATGCTGTGAAAATGGGCAAAACGCTAGTCTCAGTAGATTCCTTTTCTTGCATGGTGCCATTAGCTCTCCAACAATATTTAGTGTCATTTACAAGACCCAAAAACATGGGCAATTGGGTCCCAAATTTTGCTAACTCGCCACTACCCTTCTTAGGTCACCAACCGTGCACAAGTGCACATCCGGGTAGGCCTACTTTCGCTATTGCCTTATGTGTCCTTTGGACCCATCAAGTGCACTAGTTAATCTTGTGCTAGGCGTAGTCTTTCATTTCTAATTAGCTTAGGTCTAGCACAAAATGAAGGTTGTGACAGGTTAGGCCTTACTGAAATAGTTAGACCAAAAATGGTTTTTGTTTGTTGGATGGAGGAATAAGCAAGTTTAGGTCGGTCAAGTGAGTCGTGTAAACCTCAAGCTCCTGAAGAACCTTTTGAGTCATTATATCCTACTTGATTGGAAGTGAATAAAATGCCTCCCCCATATTCGGTTCTCCCTAGTCTATTACAACTTTGATTTTGGTATCAAACTCCTAAAGGCACTATTTCAACTTACTATCAAGGAGGACCAAAGGATCTTTGATGTCTACCTCCAAGGGGACAGACCATACCAACTATCCAATATCTTCCATAACTTTGGGACCATCATGAAGAAGTTCTTCTTCTACCCATTATGCCATCCTTCTTAAGTAACAAAGCAGAAATTGCACTTCTTGTTCCTAGTACCTCAAAGGAGCATGAAGTTGAAGGAACCCTTTAATTAAGCTTAAAGCTTATAATTTTACATAAAGATGAGGAAGTGGGGCTCAACCTTGAAGACTTCACACATGTAGAGATAGGCGTTGAAGTAGACATATGACTTTAGCAGCAATTGGTTCACTACTATTCCATAAAACTTGTAGAAGTCCTTGATGATAATGTGGGGGATATCAAAGCCTGACCTTTAATTATGCCTTGAACATGATAATCTCCACTGGAGGTGCATGGTACCTTATCTCGCCCTTCTTTGGCACCCAAACTTTTCTTGATAAGGGAAGGAAATATTCATTCTACCACTTATTTACTTTCTTTGGGGTGGTAGAGTTCAAATGACAGTCAAGGGACTCCCAGTTTCCCTTTTTTGTTCCACTAACTGCTTCAGCCATCAACCTGCTTCAATTTGAGAAGAATAGGAGGAAAATGAAGTCCATCAGTTTAGAAAGCTAGACGACAATGATTAGTCAAAATTGATAAAGCATAGCAAAGATGGTCGTACAAAGAAAAGATGAATGCATGAGAACTTGCTAGAAAAAACAAAGAAAAGAGAGAACTCAAAAGAGAAGAAAGCAAAAACAAGTGAAATAAGGAAGTGAGGAACTCTCCAAAGGTGAGGTATCTATACTACCAAAGTAGGAGACTTGAGAGACATATTGAAGGGAGAAAGTGCAATGACTAAAATGCCCTTTTGAGTTAGAAAAGCACGACTGAAGGTGAAGCACCAATCGCTGCTAGCCATGTATACCTTAAAACCCAGATCTAAGCCACATTTGTATCATAAAGACCTGGTGAGTGATAGCCAGAGTAACGTTAGTTCTACAAAATGAAAAGAGATAACGGACACATTAGGGAAGACCAAATGTTAGAACGCCTTAACAAGCTGACAAGATGTTATGACCACTTCAAGGAAGCTTGAGCATCATGAATATGGGGAAAAAAAAAAAGAGTCAACATCCATGTCAAAGTAGGATGGGTTCCCAAAAACCTTTTTACACCAGTGGCCAATGTCACAACTGGTCATTGGCCTTGGAGGAAGGCATGTGGGGGCCAAAGGGCAATAGCCCTTAGAAATTTATCATAGGAGAAAATCAAGCTCGGCCATAGAATGGCTCGCCTGGGGCCAAAGAAGTAGCTTGTCTAATTGCAAGGTACCTCAGTTAATGCCAACCCTGAGGTATCTTATACCAGTTGATATAGGCTCTCTAAATTGAAAAAGGGCACATCAGCTAGCATCCTCCAAGGTTCACTACAAGCCCTTGACAAGACCCTTATAGCCATACCATAGAGGGCATGCAATACACCCTTTCTGTGCCTATTATAATAGATGGCTAAAAGCGTTAGTTAGGATAAGTAAACCCCTAACCTTAAATCCTAACTAGACACGTGGTTGGCTGATCTAGGGAACCACCTTTGTACTCTCACACTCTGTACCTTATTTAAGGGGAAAGCTTCACATGCCTGAGGTAAGCCATTCTCTCTTATTCCTTAGAATGCTCTTCCTTCTTGCACCCTCAGTCTAACTTGAGTGCCGAATGATCACTTTTTGGACAAACTTTGGGGATTCCTCTTGGCCCTTCTTTCTACCTTTCGGGTTTACATTGACTCAGAGAGAGCTTTCAAGTAACCCTACCATGCCAATTTTAGATTCCAGTGAGAGCCTAGAGTACCAAATGACACCATCTATGGGAACCTAGCCACATATCACTATGGTGACAACTCAAGCATCCAAGAATAAGATATTGACAAATTTTTCAATAGAGAAGAGCCCACCAGCTAAAGGAAAACAGACTAGTCAACAAAGTGTTCTACTTGAGGATGGTCACCTGATCACTCTAATGATGGGATTCGTATGTGAATTCTAGCATACTATTCTCTAAAATCACATAGCATTTTAAGTAGTGTATACCCCAAAAGCCTCCTTAGAAAAATTTTACATCAAAAAAATGTCTAAATCTAGCTAAGGGTTCATTTTAAACTTTAATAGAAAGCAAGAAAAATGAGTCTCACTTTAAGAGTTCACCACCTCACAGCGGGAAGAATGACCAGAAAAAAAAAACCTTATATATTTTAATCAAAAATCATGGCATCGAAGGACTCTCTCACCCCGCCGATGTAGGGAAGAAACATCTAACTCCCTCATGATGAAGCTCTTGGAGAGGATGGAAAAAATTAAAGAGCAAATGGCATGAAAGCTTGTATGGACACACTTGTCCGAAATGCTTGTCGAAGATGAAGCTCCCCTTATACCAGCCATTAGAAATGTTTACATTCCATTGGATTTTAGATTCCTTTGACTAGACTCTTGTGATGGTATAGAGACCCTCATGTGCATCTTTCGATGTATTGCAACAAAATGGTGCTAATGAGGCAACATTATGCAATTGTTACAAGAAAATTTAGTCCGACCCAACAACAGTGTGGTACAACTCCTTACCTCATTGTTCTATAGCTTTCTTTCATGAGTTGTCGTTTGGTTTCATGCACCAATTCATCAAAAGTCATCCTTCGGCTACAAAGGTTCCTTAGCTGCTCAATGTAACCTAAAAGGACAATGAGTCTCTTCAATATTATGTCCATAGGTTTAATAAAAAAGGCTCTTAGGGTCATTGATCTTTCACCTGAGGTCGGTATCCTAGACCTTATGAGGGACTTTAGAAATATTCCAACTTCACTTTTGTGCTCTTGAAACAAATGTCGACCATAGTAGGTGAACTTTATCAATTAGCCAACGCTGAAGAAATGGCTGCCGATGATGAAAGGATGGGCACTGGAATAAGTGATCAAGGGCCCTAGTTTCAACATTAGAGTGAAGGCAATCATTAGAAAAAGAAGCCACCATTCTTCACTACATTAAACATTTCCAGGGCCAATATCCTTGCAAGTCTTGAAAGACAAGGAGGGGTTCAAAGGCCTAGACCGATGTCAACCAACAATAAAAAGAATATGAAGAAGTATTGTTAGTGTCATCAGGACCATGGACATGATACTGAAGATTGCCATCATCTAAAGAAGTACATTGAAGCCCTAATCAAGCAAGGTCAGTTGAAAAGTTATCTTCAATTCCTTTTACCCAATAGTGGAGGGAAGAATGAGGATCTAAAGTATGATGAGGATGATTTTGATTCTGATCACCAAAGGAACCATAGGAGAGCCTGAAGACAACCACCCCTACAGCTGGTGTCATACAAACAATCACTACTGGTCTTCGTTCAACAAAAAGGAAAGGGAAGATGAGGGAAATAACCACTTTCAACATTGGAAAAGGCACAAATCAACTGACAAGAATTGATGGGTCCATTATCAATTTCCCTCACGATGATCCACTCTTGTTCATGGCTCGAATAGCCAATTAGGATGTGAAAAAGGGCCTTTGTGATGATAGATCAAATGCCGATGTCTTATTTGCACATATACTGCACATCTACTGCCAAAGTTGGGTATATTGGAAAAAAAGCTAAAGTTGATAAACTCTACCAATTTTGGCATTAGGTATGATAAACTACCTATCCTCGGTGACATTGATCTACCCTTCATGCTGAAACGGAGGGCTATGGAGGAAATAGAGGAGTTTTATGCTTTTGTAATGACAAAATTCATTATCATTACTGAACTTTCACCGTACAACACAATAATTGGCAGACAGTCCCAAGGAACGTTCTATGTGAGATTTGATGTAAAGTATCTAATTATTATGTTTGAGGCTGGGAAAGGGGACTTAAACATCTACATTGATTAAGCCAAAGCTCGAAAGGTCTTCACAAAGGCTCACCAAGCTTCCTAAAAAAAAAGGTACATACATCGACTACAATCACCTCAGAGGATCCTCGAGAAACTAGGGATTTTGGAGTTAAAGAAATGGATGTAGAAATAGAGAGCTTAAAGCTCATTAAGCCAAATTACTAAAATCCTGAAGAAAATACCCAAAGAAGGAAAGGCTAAACTTATAGTGTTCTTAACTTCAAATAAATATCTTTTCTTTTACTTGCCAAAGGATATGTCCAGGATCGACCTGGACATTATTCAACATAGCTTAAATGTTGATCCTGAAGCGTGACTAATAAAACAAATGAAACATAATATCACCCCAAACAAGAGAACTTTCATCAATTAAGAAATCCAGTGGCTTCTGGAAGTAGCGTGATTGGTGAAATTAAGTATCCAGATTGGCTAAGTAATGTGGTGATCAACATGAAATGAGGGGAGTGATAAACTTCAAATGTCCATAGACTTTACTAGGCATATTGGCATATGTCCAAAACTCTAGTATCGACTGCCCTCGATTGATGAACTAGTAGTCTTGACTTCGGGATACATGACTTTAAGTTTTCTTGATGCCTTTAGTAGGTGTCATCAAATATAGATGAATTTTGCTAATGAAGAGAAAAGATCATCCATAATCGATAAAGGCACCTTCTGCTACATAAAGATGCCTTTTAGCCCAAAAAATGTAGGAGCCACATAGCAGTGCTTGATGGATAAAGTGTTTGCCAAAAAAATTGGTAGAAATATGGAGCTGTACACTGATAACATAATTTTCAAAATTCCTAAACACCTTAGGTCATGCTATGCATCTTCGAGAAACAGTTTAGAAATTAAGGAAGTTTGGCATATATGCTTGAATCTCGAGAAGTGAGTGTTTGGCATTAGCATTGGAAAGTTCCTCAGCTTAATGGTCTCCAAAAAGGGATTAATCAAACTTGGGAAAAATTTGGGCTTTGCTCAATTCAAGGACCCTAAAGATGATTAAAGATGTCTAAAGACTTACTAGGAGGATAACTGTAGCTGATTGTTTTATTTCCTACTATGGTGATCAATGTTGGCCTTTCTTTAAAATCATTACAAAGGAAGTAAAGGAGTGCATAAGAACTAAATAGGGAACCTCCTACCAGAATGAGCAATACTAAGACACTTGGGAAAAATAAAAGGCTTATTTAGTTGAACTACCAACATTTGGACAACTGAATAAGGGAGAGCCCCTTATACTTTACCTGGCTATAGATGAAAAGGTAGCAAGTCCAGTATTAGTGTGAGAAGAAGACAATGTCTAATGCTCTTAAGTTCCTAAGTGTTTAAGCCATAAGCTATGAAAATTTATAGCCTAAGAATTATGTATGACTTTGCATTTTTGGACTTATTGAACTTGGAAACTTATGATTTGAATGAAGATTGAATGTAGCTTGGGAGTTGGAACCTTTTAGGTTCATAATTTCACTTGGCCAAGAAAGGAGGTGGAAATGATGATTTAGGAAGTTAAGGGACTCAATTGTAAAGTCTATTGAATGGTCTAATTGGAGGAATCTTTTGAGTAGTGCCTAGATTGATTCATGCAAGATTGTGGCTTTGCTCAGGTGGGCAATTAACCCATTTTATTGCCACATGGCTATGTCTGGCTAATGCATGTCTCCACTAGGCTTCCCCCCTCCTTGGCCGATTATTCCACCATATATGAATGCTTGAGTTCTTGATTTTTGCTATGTTCTTGAGCTTCCAGGTCCCAATCAAGACCATACAAAGTGGAAATTAAGTAGAGAAAGGAGAATTGTGACTAAATCAAGCTAGGAAGGCAAGTTCTAGCAATAACAAGCTAAGAAGAGTAAAAGTTCAAGCTTGTAAGTTTCGGCCATCAAACATTTCTAGGTAGAGGTAAGGACTTACGTATTCACTAAGCTAATCATAGTTGGACTATGTTATGTTAGTGAATTATACGTGCTTAAGTGATGGTAATTTTGGCCAAGGTATCCTAAGTAACAATGAGGGCTAGGGTTACTATGCAACTATGTGATTTGATGCTAATTAGCTATGTTAGCAAGCATTAGGGCTAGGAATTGAGATGTCCAACTCAATTCGCAAGCTAGGGAGCTATTGGGTATGATTAGTGTTCATCAATAAGGTTAACCAAAATCAAGTTTGTGTGGAATCATGCTTCCTATGCCTTTTGAATGATGTTTAGGTGGTGTGTGTGTAATTGTATGCGTCTATGCTTGTTTGTGCATGCTAACCCTCTTTATATTGTTTATTTGTTATGTATATAGTTGTATTGTGTTATGTTTTCGTGTTTTTGTTTGTAGGTGCTTGGAGGTTTGTCTCGATTAAGCATTAACTTAACCTATGTTTATGTCTTGTAGGCTATGTTAAGTCCTTATTGAGTTTCATACTCATTGGCGTAACTTTTATGAATGTAAGAAAGGGTTTACTTGAGAGGAATCAAGCTAAGAGTATTGTGTACTTTTCTGGGTTTTAGCAAGGTATTATGTAGTGTATGGTGTTGCTTAATATTCTAAGTGGTTTGGATTGCTTGTGTATCAAGCTAATGTGTGTGAACTTCATTCTTGCAGGCCTTGTGTGTTTAGAGTTTGTGGGAACAAAGTCTAGTGAGGTAGGAATGTGTTCTACGACATATATGTTGTGGCTTGCCTTGTTGATCATGTGTTTGGTGGTTGGTTTTATTTTAGAGACTATAGTCATGTTTGAAATGGTTATGATCACTTTTGGGTATGTTTAAGTGTAGAAGCATATACATGGGCACTTTTGGATGGTAGTGTGTTTTGGTGTTCTTGGTAGGCTTACCAAGTTCTATGTATATGTTTTGGTTGTTGTGCACCTATGGTGCTTAAGTTATTTGTATAACTAAGGATTTCTTGGATGGTGTTTGTATGGGTGGCCTATGGTGTCATGACCTTACCTCAGTACTTGGCCCATGCCAAAAATGCAAAAGAAAGGCACTACAACAATGGGGGACTTAAGTGAAAATGAGGAAGGTCATGTATATGTGTAACTGATAACTATCGGTTCAAAATGCACATTTAAAATGGCCTAAGTGCTAGTGGCGAGAAACAAAGTTTAAGGGCTGAATTGTACTTGTAATCGGGTGCTTAAACTTAAACTTATGTTAATGATGGGTTATATGGTGCCATGCAAAGAAATGGTGCAACCAAGAAGGGCATTATGCCCAATTGTGTGCCACATGGCCATTTACCGGAAATGCATGCTTCCACTAAGGCTAATACCATGATTTTGGGTCAAACCTCTTCCTTGTTGAGCTTGACCGAGTTTTTTGTTGTTCTTGGGTTGGAAGCGTCAGTTCATACCAATCTCTTGTTGATTGAGGCTTGAATTGAAGAATCAAGCTCATATTTGGTGAATTCGGCCATAGGCGACCTTGCACTTGTGTTTTCAAGCTTGGCCTTGAAGATTCAAGTTGAAAGAGCTGAAAGCTAGAATTGGTAAGAATTCACAGTTAACTACTTGATTTTGGTATTGTTCCATGTTCAAGTAGTGTTTTGGCTTCTAAGTGATGGTAAATTGAGCTATATGATCTTAGAATGCTATATGGGGCATATATGGTACCTTCGGGTTTATGTGGTATGTTGACTAGCTAGTCACTAATGGTAAGTACTTAAAGTTCATTATAAGAGGGCCAACCTATATTTGAAGTTGGAGCTCTAGTGGAATGGATGGTTATATGGTGAAGTTTGATGGAACTTATGAGTGTACTTGCTAGTTTGGCTTCGACCAAGAAGGACATTGTGTTTGTGGTGTGTGAGTTGTGTGCTTGGTTGCTTGGTTGTGCTTGCTAACCTCTCATCGTTGTAGTTATTATGTGTATATACTATTATATATGTTGTTTTGGTTTTTTCTTGTCTTTGTTTGTAGGTAAAGCTTAATTGTGGGAGGGCTTAACTAAATAAGCTCCTAGATCTGTAGTGATCCTTATTGAGTTTTTGAAAACTCATGCCCCTTATTATATATGTTTCAGGAAAAGGTCTTGAGCTTGATTAATTGCTTGTGTGCTAAGTTATTGCTCAGTTTTGCCAAGGTATGTACTAAACCGAATGCTTGGCTTGATGAGTACATAATGCAAGTCTTATGGTTAAAGCACAAACTCCTATGTTTGAGTTTTACAGGATTGTGTAGATTTGTGGGAGAAGTCTAGGACTATGGATGTGTGCTCATGGGCTTTAGTCATGTGATTTGCACTTATGGGTATGGGCATGGTTATAGGCATCTTCCTACAAACTTTGGGTTTGTATTATACCCTTAAGGTAGCTCTCGGGTATTATTAGTACATAGGCTTGTAATGCACAAGTAGGTGTTGTCTTGTATTTTGAATACTTTTGATGATGTCCCAAGTAATTTGGTAATAGGTTGATGTATATATGGATGAATGAGCCTCGGATGGCCTAAGCCTTTTGTGCATATTTTATGAATGAAAGCCTATGTTGTACTTATGAGCTTTGAGTACTCATGTTTTGACCATAGTGTGTGAACCTCCCTCGGTTCTTAATGTTTTGTTGTGCCGAGTGTGCATATGACATGTAAAGCTTGTGTTTTCAAAAAAATTAGATGGATATGGGCTTCTTGGTTGCATGCATTGGAATGCCACACTTGATGAGCACACACCCGAAACACTTAATCATGAAGGTACACATATCTTGCCTTGAGTTTCAAGTAACTAAATAAGCCTTGCCTTGTGATGCAAATAATGACGTAAAACTTCTTGATTAGACTCCTGGGGCACCTCCTGGGCCTTAGCCTTAAGAGTACAAATTTTGAGTGAGAATAATGATCATGGTCGAGCCATAATGGCACTTTAAGTGCATAGGCCAGGGCCTGTGTAGGGTGTGACCTATGGTACGCTTACCATGGCATGTATGTGTGTGTAATGAAGTACTTGTAAGGTGAACTTGAACTAGGATGGAAATGCATGTTCATGTTGTGCCAAGATGCTATCCAATGGAGTTAAGTGCTTGTGACTATGTATTTGCACTTTTGGTGCACTTGTATGAGGGGCTTTCCCTCCCGAGGTTGTCTAAGCCTTTAAGTTTCTCACGCCAATCTTTCTGGCCAAGCGCAATCCTGCTATGAGGGCTTCATACTCAGCTACATTGTTGGTGACGTTGAAGCTGAACTTGATAGCCTTCATTACCTCCAGGCCTTCGGGGCCCCTGATAATTACTCCAGCTCCCTGGTGTTCGGACCCCGAGGCTCCGTCTACGTGCAAGGTCTATTCTGGCTCACCCTCTTTTGGATCCGGGTGGCTCTCCTCAGTGGTGGGTATTTCGGTGATAAAATCAGCCAGTGCTTGAGCTTTTATGGCCTTCCGAGGCTCATACGTGATTTCGTGTTCGCCCAGCTCTATGCACCACTTGGAGAGCCTTCCCGAATGATCAACTCTTTTCATGACATCCCGTAGCGGCAGACTACTTCGGACGATGCTGGGGTGAGCCTGAAAGTATGGTCGCAGCCTTCTCCCTGCAAGCACCAAGGCATATATAGCTTTTTGAAGAAAAGGGTACCTGACTTCGGCGCCATGCAGGGACTTGCTGACATAGTAGACCGGCCATTGCTTTGACCCTTCTTCTTTCACGAGGACCGAGCTCACAGCTTTTTCTGTGACGGCGAGGTACAGTACGAGGGGCTCTCCCTCCCGAGGTTGTCGTAGAGTCGGCAGGCTGGCCAGGTAGACTTTGAGTTCTTCCCAGGCCTTTTGGCAATCTTCATCCCAAGGATGATCATTTCTTCCGAGGTCGCCTTCCATTTTTGTTGCCTTTGTGAGGACTTTGAAGAAAGGTCTACACCTATCTCCGTACCTGGAAATAAACCTGCTCAGAGAGGTTATTCTTCCGGTGAGTCTCTACACATCTTTGACTGTGGCAGGAGTTCGGAACTCAAGCAGAGCCTTAATCTTCTCGGGGTTAGCGTCGATGCCTCTTTCGGATACCATGTACCCAAGGAATTTTCCCGAGGTCACCCCGAAGATGCACTTTTCAGGATTAAGGCGGATCCCGAAGGCTCTGAGCTTTTGGAAGGTTTCCTCTAAATCTGTGACGTGGTAGCCAGGCAGCTTGCTCTTGACTATCATATCATCAACACACACCTCCATGTTTCTCCCCATTTGGTCTTTGAAGACCTTGTTCATCAGCCTCTGGTAGGTGGCTCCTGCATTTTTGAGCCCGAATGGCATCCTGATATAGCAATATGTTCCTCCCTCGGTGATGAAGGCAGTCTTTTCTTCATCTTCGGGGTCCATCCTTATCTGATGGTAGCCACTGAAGGCATCTAGGAAACTTAGGAGCCCATATTCAGCAGTTGAATCTACCAGTTGATCTATTGGCGGCAGAGGGTATGAGTCTTTCGGGCAAGCATCGTTCAAGTTTCTGAAGTCGATGCACATCCGGAGTTTGCTGCTACCTTCTTTTGTGGTGATGACCACGTTGCTTAACCATTCGGGGTACTTGACCTCCCTGATAACCTCAGCATCTAGGAGACGCTGGACTTCGGTTTTGACAAAGTTGCTTTTGTGGGCTGAGATGCTTCGTTTCTTTTGCCGGACAGGCCTTGCTTCCGGACTTACTTTGAGGCTGTGCTGTATTATGCCAGGGTTCACCCCCGGCATATCTTTTGGCGAGTAGGCAAACAGATCTTTATTTTCCAGCAGAAAGGATACAAGATTTTCCTTGTCACCTTCAGCCAAGCTCTTCCTTATTCGGGTAGATTGACCTGGGACAAGCTCTATTGCTTCCGTTTCTGTTTTGGCGAGATCTTCTTCTTTGCCTTTTTCTGGTGCCCTTGCCTCCATCGTTTGCGCGAGGTTGCTTGTCGGAGCTTTTCGTGCTTTTATAAACACCTTTCGTACCTCGGCTTGGTCTATGAAGACCTCTGCATCTCCATCCTTGGTGGTGAATGTGACAGTCAAGTACTTCACATCAGGACGAATATGCAGATTCCCCATTGTCTGCCTTCCAAGGATGGCGTTGTACGAGGACGGGACGTTCATGACGATGAATCTCGCCATTGTGGAGGCGTACAACTCAGCTGCTCTGTTCACCGAAGTCCCTTTCATCATCAGCGGGAGGTCGATCCATCCGAGGACGGGGAGTTCGGATGGTCCAACCCCAAAAGTGGGCGAGGTGACAGGCTTCAGTTCGCTGCTGGAGATGCCCAAGCTCGGCAGCAGGTGCAAGAATAGGACGTCAGCATTTGAGCCATCATCAAGCAGCACTCTTTTGACGTCCCAGTTCCCTACTCTCGCCATAATCAGTAGCGGATCGTCGTGGGGGAAGACGACGGTGGAGCCATCTTTGCGAGCCAGCTTCTTTGATGGACTTTGATACTCCATGACTGCAATTTCTTTGGCTTTCCGCTTTCTTTCCGAGGATGGGAGCCCCGTGGTGATGGTTTGGATAATCCCTGCTGGAGGTGGAGGGCGCTTTTTTGGACTTCTATTTCTCCGCCTATCGGAGTCATAGTCCTCATCTTCAGCCCTTTCTTCCTCCATTTTTCTGCCTTTCGGGGATGGCATCCTCAGGTATTTCCGAAGTTGGCCCTGTTTTATCAGCGACTCTATGTACTTCTTCAGCTGGAAGCAATCTTCGGTGTCATGACCGTGGTCGCGATGAAACTGGCAGAACTTCCTGGCATTCTTTTTGTTATCGGTGGTCATGGCCCTTGGTCGCCGAACCTGCGTTCCTTGCCTTTCCAGCGCCATGAGAATGTTGGTCCGTGAAGTGCTCAATGGTGTGAAACTTTGAGGTTTCCTTCCTCGCATCCTCTGAGGTCATCCTGCGTGTTCGGTAGGATGCCGAGCTTGTTGACTGGACTCTTCAGCGCGGTGGTGATCAGACTTCGGCCCAGCCATTCTTAGTTCTTCGGCGGTCATGTGTTGTTCTGCTGTTCGGTAAAATTCTCCGAGGGTCTCCGGGGGGTCCTTTGAGAACTCATAAAACAGCTGTGAGTCTCGCCGAAGGCCTCGTGTCATGGCAAGAATGCGGATTTCGGGCCTGAAGTCTGGGACGCTCAGAGCTTCCCTGTTGAATCTTTCGACATAGTCTTGGATGGTTTCTCCATTCCTCTGCTCTATGTCGAACATCTGCACAGGCATCTTTGCCGTAGGTCGGCTCCCAATGAACTGCTGGGTGAAGGCTGTGGACAACTCCTGGAACTCAGTGATGGTTCCTGAAGGCAAGGAATTGTACCACGCCGTGGCTGGCCCTGTGAGGGTGACTTCGAAGCACTTGCACATGGTAGCGTCGTCAGCACCGTGCATTATCATGCTGTGTCTGTACTTCGTCAGATGGGCCTGTGGATCAGTACGGCCATCATAAATCTCCAACCGAGGTACTCTGAAGTCACCTGGCATGGCTGCCTCAACAACGGCCTGAATAAATGGCGAGTCATCTTCGCAGCATGTTCCCGAGAGTTTGGCCCAAACGGGTTTTCTGGCCACTTGTTTTTCCACTCTGTCCAGCCGTGCTAGTATCCTCTCCATCAGCACTGTGGCGCTAGGGCCTTCTTCAGGGAATGGAGATCGCCGGCGCCTCTTCGGGGGGCGAGTTCGGCGCTGAGGGGACAAGGACCTCGCCTCAGGCGACGAACTGCTTCGCTGTGAAACTCTCGGTCGCTTGGACCTGGTTTGTCCCACAGGCCGTTTCCCGAGGGCTATATCTTCTGTGGATGATTCTTCGCGAGGGTCTCCACTCCCCGAACTGCGATGTGTAGACTTGGGGCTTTTCTCCTGAGGGCGCATCGGTGAGGGGGGTCTCTGGGCCTGTGCTTGCTGTGGCCACCTTTGGTCGATCTGCTGGGTCATTTCAGACATGACCGAACGCTGAAAGTCCCTCAAGAAGCTCATGGTGATTACCAGAGGGCGGTCTTCCTCAGGCGCAGAAGTCCCTGGGAGTGTTTGCTCAGCAGCCGGTTGTATCTCAGGCGCGGACGGGGACTTCGGGAGCCCCTTGTCCTTAGAATGCCGAGTCTCAACGACGGCTATCTCAGAGCGGGTTCCCACAGACGGCGCCAAATGATGGCCAGGGGCCTCATCGTTTATAGTCATGGTGACTGGTGGAGAGACTTCTGGGAGGAGGAACGTCTGATGGAATGGATAGCCCAAAGGAGAGTGCCTGAAAGCTCAGAAACAAAGGGTTAGGAGGCCCCCGGAGTGTTTTTCCGGAGGGGGATCCTCCGACGCCCAAGTCAGTGGTGGCTGAGAAAAGGCAGAGGAAATAGCACGAAGGGCTGAAGAGTCTTGCCTGGTAATTTTCTCAGAGTGTGGGAGCAGTGTTTTGCCAACCGACCAGCCTCCTGCCAAGTATTAATTCCTGGTATTTATAGGAGTGCCTAGCCCGTTCAGATCGCGACACGTGTTCGGTCGGATGTTCCTGAATTTCTGGGCATAGGGGATAGATAGCTGGTAGCAGGTTGCCTTGAGCCACGTGCTGAGATGGGCCATGATGTGATTCTGATGGCGTCCGTGTGTCAGAGCGCCTATTCAGGCGGCTTTATGACGTCTGTGAAAGGACGTGTCAGAGGCTTGCTTAAATGCTTCCATAAATGCTCCTGCCGTACTCCCGAGGTCCCTGGGTGAGGTCATCCTTTAGTTCGGACAGAGCCTCTTCGGGAAACAAGCCCTCAGTTCGGGGGTTCCCAGTTTCAGGGAGTTCCGCCTTCGGGGATATCATGTTCGGCTCGCTGTCTGGTGCCGCTTTTCCGAAGGCGATCTGTTCACAACCTTGGGGGGGCGAGTAGTGTCCTCGGGGTTTCCTAGCATGCCGGGCTCGGAGCTCTTCGGCTATCTCCCGAGGTGCCTGATCGCACCTTTTCTCGGGTAGCGCCAGCTTCTTCTGGCCATCATTGTGGCAGGGAGTTCGGCCAGATAGAGGCGATAGCGTTTGACTATCACTAGGGTTTTCTCCAAGACAGACCTCAGATCTGGATATTCCTAGTTGAGAGTCAAGGATGAGGATATATCTAAGATAACTTTTAGGACTAGATATGGTCACTTTGAGTACACAAGGATACCATTTGGGCTCACTAATGCCCCAGCCTTCATGGACCTCATGCGAAGAGTGTTCAAGGCTTACTTGGACCTCTTTGTTTTGGTGTTCATAGAAGATATATTAGTGTACTCAAAGGATGAAAAAGCCCATAAGGAACATAAAGGTTAGTACTAGGCTTGCTAAATGAGCATAGGTTGTATGGCAACCTAAGCAAGTGCCAATTCTGGGCCAAGGAAGTTGGAATTATTGGACATGTCATCAATGAACATGGATTAGCAATTGATCCCGAGAAGATTGAGGTTGTCTTAGAGTGGAAGCAACCACAAAATGTGAGGGAGATAAGAAGCATCCTAGGGCTTGCTGGCTATTACAGGAGATTTGTACCTAAATTCTCTACAATAGCAGTGCCATTCACTCAATTGACAAGGAAGGATCAGAAGTTTGAGTGGGATGAACAATGTGAGGCTAGTTTCCAAGAACTCAAGAAAAGATTGACTACAGCCCCAATAATGGTTCTACCAGACCCTAGTAAGGAGTATGAGGTGTATACTGATACTTCTCAAGTAGGGCTAGGTTGTGTGTTAATGCAAGGGAGACAAGCAATAGCCTATGGATTAAGGCAACTTAGGCCTCATGAAAAGAACTATCTAGTTCATGATCTAGAATTGGCAGCAGTGATCTTTGCATTCAAGTAATGGAGACACTATCTACTAGGAAACAAGTTTCAAGTCTTCATAGACCATAAGAGTCTAAAGTATCTATTTACACAAAAAGATTTGAACATGAGGCAAATAAGATGGTTTGAGTACTTCACGGATTTTGAGTGCATCATTGAGTATACAGCTAGTAAAGCCAATGTGGTAGCTGATGCTCTTGGAAGGAAGTACACTAAAGTACTTAGAGCCACTAGAGAGCCTACTAAGGCAGAGGTGCTTAGTCTAACTAATTTAGTCCAAGAGTGGGGGCAGTGGGAAATGGGCCAAGTGAAAGTCCTCATTATTAGGTAAGAGTGGAAAGACCTAATTTAGGAAGCATAGTTGCAAGATAAAGAGCTTCCTAAGATTTGTGAGCAGAAACAAGGAAAGTTGTATCAGGGATTTTCCTTTAAGAAAAGGAAACTATACTTCCAAAATAGGATTTATGTGCCTAGTAAGAATGGACTTAGGCAACAAATCCTAGAGGAAGCCCACCCTAGCTTGATAAGTATGCATCTTGGAGCTCAAAAGATGTACAAGGATTTGAGATCCCATTTTTGGTGGCCATATATGAAGCAATAGATAGGTGCTTGTGTGGCTAAGTGTATGGCTTGCCAACAGGTCAAGGTAAAGCACCAAAGGCATGGTGGTAAACTATAGAGCTTGCCTATACCAGAAAGAAATTGGGGTTCCATATCTATGGACTTTGTAATGGGTATGCTATTGACCAGAAAGAAATGTAACACAATCTGGGTCATAGTGCATAGATTGACAAAGGCTCAACTTACAGACTTATTGGATATGTTGGCTCTACTCTATATTAGAAAAATAGTGAGATTTTATGGTGTACCAGATGACATTGCCTCAGATAGAGATCCTAGATTTGTATCTAGATTCTAGAGGTCCTTGCATTATGTTTTAGGCACTAAATTGAAATTTAGCTCAGCTTACCATCCTCAAACTGATGGACAGACTGAAAGAACGATTCAAGTCTTGGAAAATATGCTGAGATGTTATGTTATAGACTTCCAAGAAGAGTAGGACAAACACTTGCCTTTAATGGTGTTTTCCTACAACTATAGGTATCACTCAGTGACTGGCATGGCATCTTATGAAGCACTCTATGGTAGGAGGCACATAACTCCACATTGTTGGCATGAACCCAGGGATAAGTTGGAAATAGGCCCAAAACTCATAAGAGAAACTAATGGGAAGATTAATCTAATCCAAGAAAGGATTAGAGCTACCAACAATAGGCAAGAATCATATGCCAATCAAAAGAAGATAAGGGACCTTGAGTTCCAAGTAGGAGATTGGGTGTGGTTGAAGGTGTCTCCTATGAAAGGAGGAATGAGGTTTCATAAGAAGGGAAAGTTGGCTCCAAGGTATGTAGGACCATACCCAATATTTGCAAGAGTTGGAAATGTAGCCCACAAGCTAGAACTACCTCCTGAGTTAGGCCATGTACATGACACCTTCCATGTTAGTTTGTTGAAGAAATGTGTCTCTAATCCCAGGCAAGTGGTACATGTTACTAATGTTCCTATTGCCCAAAATCTTACATGTGAAGAACCAATTTGGGTATTGGCAAAGGACACTAGAAAGCTTAGGAGTAAGTGGATACCTATGGTCAAAGTCCAATGGAGTATCCATTCTGAAGAAAAAGCCACATGTGAAGTTGAAGATGAAATACTTAAGAGCTACCCAATATATTCCCTAGATTCTTAGGAAATTTGGAGCATCAAATTTCTTAAGGAGGGGAGGTTGTAATACCCTTCAGTTCCTAAGTGTTTAAGCCATGGGCTATAAAAGTTTATGGCCTATGAATTGTGTATGACTTTGGATTTTTGGACTTATTGAACTTAGAAACTTATGATTTGAATGAAGATTGAATGTAGCTTGGGAGTTGGAACCTTTTGGGTTCATAATGTCACTTGGCTGAGAAAAGAGGTGCAAATGATGGTTTAGGAAGTTGAGGGACTCAATTGTAAAGTCTATTGAATGGTCTAATTGGAGGAATCTTTTGAGTAGTGCCTAGATTGATTCATGCAAGATTGTGGCTTGCTCAAGTGGGCAATTAACCCATTTAATTGCCACTTGGCTATGTTCGGCTAATGCATGTCTCCACTAGGCTTCCTCCCTCTTTGGCCGGTTATCCCACCATGAATGAATGCTTGAGCTTTTTGAGTCTCGCTATGTACTTGAGCTTTCAAGTCCCAATTGAGACTATATGAAGTGGAAATTAAGTGGAGAAAGGAGAATTGTGACCGAATCAAGCTAGGAAGGCAAGTTCTAGCAATAACAAGCTAAGATTAGCACAAGTTCAAGCTTGTAAGTTTCGGACATCAAAGATTTCAAAGTAGAGGTAAGGATTTATGTATTCACTAAGCTAATCATAGTTGAACTATGTTAGTGAATTATATGTGCTTAGGTGATAGTAATTCTTGCCAAGGGATCCTAAGTAACTATGAAGGCTAGGGTTGTTATGCAACTATGTGATTTGATGCTAATTAGCTATGTCAGGAAGCATTAAGGCTAGGAATTGAGATGGCCAACTTAATTCCCAAGCTAGGGAGCTTTTGGATATGATTAGTGTTCTTCAATGAGGTTAGCCAAAATCAAGTTTATGTGGAATCATGCTTGCTATGCCTTTCGGATGGTGTTCAGGTGGTGTGTGTATAGTTGTGTGCTTCTATGCTTGTTTGTACATGCAAACCCTCTTTATATTGTTTGTTTGTCATGTATATACTTATATTGTCTTGTGTTTTCGTGTCTTTGTTTGTAGGTGCTTGGAGGTTTGTCTCAGTTTAGCATTGACTTAACCTATCTTTATGCCTTGGAGGTTAAGTCCTTATTGAGTTTTGTACTTATTGCCCTACCTTTTATGAATGTAGGAAAGGGTTTACTTGAGAGGCAATCAAGCTCAGAGTATTGTATACTCTTTCGGGTTTTAGTAAGGTATTGTGTAGTGTATGGTGTTGCTTAATATTCTAAGTGGTTTGGATTGCTTGTGTATCAAGCTAATGTGTGTGAACTTCATTCTTACAGGCCTTCTGTGTTTAGAGTTTGTAGGAACAAAGTCTAGTGAGGTAGGAATCTCTTTTATGCCATATATGTTGTGGCTTGCCTTGTTGATCATGTGTTTGGTGGTTGGTCTTATTTTAGAAATTGTAGTCATGTTTCAAGTGGTTATGATCATTTTTGGGTATGTTTAAGTGTGGAAGCATGTAAATGTGCACTTTCAGATGGTAGTGTGTTTTGGTGTTCTTGGTAGGGTTCTCAAGTTCTATGTATATGTTTGGTTGTTGTGAAACTATGGTGTTTAAGTTATGTTGTGTAACTAAGGAAGTCCCAAATGGTATTTGTAGGGGTGGCCTATGGTAGCTCCACCAAGGCATGTATATGTATGTAATGAAGTACTTGTAAGATGAACTTGAACTAGTATGGACATGCATGTTCATGTTGTGCCAAGATGCTATCCAAAGAAGTTAAGCGCTTGTGAATATGTATTTGCACTTTTGGGTGCACTTGTATGTGAATGTGTGTTTAGGGAATACATGTAATTAAGGAGGGCCTATGGTAGGCTTATTGAGCCATTTGGGTGCCAAGCTAGTATGATGAGGTGGATGTCTATATATGTGTGTAACCAAGTATAATTGTGAATAGAGATGGATATGTTCATGTGTTAGTGCATTTATGTATTGTTGTGGTTATATGTATGCTTTCGGACATGAGTGCATTAGGGTGGCTTAAGGTAGGCTTGTTGAGACACATGTGAGTGTGTGACATGTGCACATAAAAACCAAGTTTTCAAAACTTTGATTGGTGTTTTGGTTGTCATGCATTTAAATTGTTCATGAGTTGGTATTGGAGATAAAATGAATATATAAACCCATTTAGGTACTTGGTTGTTTCATAGAGCATGTATTAACTTGATTAACAAGCTTGTGCCATGTAATTATCCTGGGTACATGCTCGTGTGTCTTGGTAATGTCGAGGCGTGCCCTAGTGGCCCTCTTTTGTGTCCTAGCTGTGCCTAAGAGGCTTAAGCCCCTATGACTAGTAAATCAAGCTTCCAAACCAAATTTGATAGACATAATTGAATTTCAAAACCTTTTATTTAAGGTTTCAAACCTCCCAAATAGGCTAAGGGCTTTGTTGGCCATTACACAATGGGCAGTGATAGCCATTGTACTACATAAGCAAGTCACTGCATAATGCCAAAGTAGATTACCCAATGCTACAAAAAGTAGTCTATGGCTAACAGGATGTCGGCTGAAACCGTACTTTTAAGGACATTCTATCATTTTTTGGAGTCGCCTCTCTCATAGATGTCATAAAGCAGATCAACCATTCAGGTTGACTCTTTAATTGGTGCTTAGAGCTTGGCAAGTATGACATAGTCTACGAATTGAGGAAGGCAATCAAAGCACAAGCTCTAGTAGATTTCATAGTTGAGCTATACACACATACATATATGTGTACATAGATGACGAATAGGAGCCGAAGTAGCATCTTCTCATTAGTGAAGCATCAAGTGTAGAACATTAGGGCGTCGGAATAATGCTACAGTGGCCAAAATGGATGGAAACTTCTAAATCCATCAATTTCATCTTGGTAGCCAATAATGTTTCAAAAGATGAAGCTCTTATTGTAGGACTAAATCTTGCTAGAAGCATTGGCACAAGATCTCTCTGACCTTACAGTGTGTTCGGCAACAGATGGGGGAGTACGAGATTAAAAAGTGATGGTTTTGAAATAGTCCTTGTTGAAAGGTGCCAAGGCAAGAAATTGGCCCTAGAAAAATTTTTAAAATACACCAAAGAATAAACTACCCTATGCATTAGCATGCTACACCTATTGTGCATAGAAGAGAGATGGAGAGCACCACTCTAAAGATACTTGGCTGAAGGCAAGTTACCTAAAGATGCTTAGGAAGCAGCAAAAGTTAAAATGAGGAGTGATAAAGATTTCATCATCGGTAAGCAATTATATTGAAAAAGTGATATGATCAAGAAAAGTACAACCAAGGATGGCAAGGACACATTTAATAAACTAGTGGACTAGTGACAAGGAAGAAGGCTAAGGAGCTCAAAGTGCACATACAAGGCCTAATGGTGCAAGTTCAAGCTCAACAATTCTATGGCTATTCAAATGGATCTATTTCAAGTTAATATGCCTTTCTTAAGTTATTTCCTAGGTATCTAAGCCAAGAGAAGGTAGCATACTTGGAGGGAGGACATATGCCCAAGTTTTTGTTTTATCATGCTCAAATGAAGCGTAAAGGGAGTCTAATTTGTGTCAATTCATACCCATGGTGCCAAGGATGTATCTTATGCTTCTCCTAGATTTTTTGGATCATATATTATGGAAGGGAAACCAATACAGTATCTTGGATACGTTCTACACACCTAAGTGCACAATTTCAAAGCTTGGAGCCAACACATGCACCTTTGGAGCCACCTTGAAGTGTTCATAAGCCAATTTCTTCCACAAGCTGAATCTTTGAGCTCTAAAGTTTCAATACCTCTTTCCAACATCTAAGAGGAAGAATCACACCAATGAAACTCAAATATTCAAGCTTGGAGTTGAAGATACAAGCAAAAACCCTAAAAAGCCCATAAGTGCACCTAAGAAGACATTTTGGGGGTTTTTACGGCCAAACTTGTATTTGCACTTTTTTTTATTTATTTTCCTGATTGTTTACATTATTTAGGATGTTATTTAGGCTATTTAACTGATTTAGGTCACATAGGATAAGTGGCATACTCTGCACACCTTAAACATGTGTTAAAAGGGTGTAGGAGTCGTAGTTTGACTAGGTTTTTTTAGGTCCTTTGTATCTAGGTTTCCTATATGACTTGGGCTGAGAATTTTGATAAGTCTTTTGCCCTAATTTAGGCCTATAAATAGGTACATATTCTGATTGTAAAACATAGCCTTCATATGAAATAATATTGCTACTTTGGAGAGAAAATCTTTTTTGTTCTTTGAAGACTACCTTGGTGCACAATTTGATTGTGTTCTTGGTTTTCTTATACTTCTTATTTCTAATCACAAGTTGATTAGGGATGGAGGCCTAAATCTAGTCTGTTTGATATCTTGTGGAGCTTGAAAAACATCTTGCATGGGTTTCTTGGACATTATACCAAAGGGGTTTACATCAGTTGGTATTAGAGCCACAAGTTCCATCCAAAGGACATTTCCTTGTGTTCTTGTTTCTCTTCATTTTTCTTTCAATTTTTTCCAGTTATTTCATGTTTTAATTCTTTATTTTAATCCTTTTTCATCTTATTTTAGGTCTGCCCTTTTTGTTTCTAGCAGAGTTTCAAATCAAAACCATAAAAACAACAAAAACAAGCCAATTAGTGTTACCTTGTCTTTTGGTTTTCATCCGTTTGTTCTTGTTTCTTTCTTATCTTTTTATTTCATGTCCAACACTATTAACCTACCTTGCTTTCATTTTTTATAGCATCCTAGAGTCAAGAAAACACCAAAAAAAGAAGGATCCAAGTTCAGGAAGTTTAAATACCAAAAGGTTGTTTCAAATTGTGCAAGTTTTCACTAGTTTCTTGTCTTGGCTGAAAAGCAAGCAAATTTTTTGTCTTTGGCAGCAAGGAACTTCAAGAAGAAAGTTGTTCTAGTATCAAAATAGCAAGGAAAGAAAAGGAGGTTTCAAAAAATAAAAAATAAAAAATAAAAAATAAAAAATAAAAAAATAAAGAAAAGAAAAGAAAAAGAATTTGCAAAAAAGCTTGCACAAAGTGTTTTGGTTTTTGCACCCACAAACCCTAACCTTTTGTTTTGAGCCAAAAGCTTTTCTTTATGGTTCTTGTAATCATCTATTGCAAGGGCTTCCTAAAGTCTTTTAAAGCTTATTTAGCCCACCTTTATTTTGGAGTCAAAATTATTTTCAAGAATTCAAGTTTTCTTGTGTGCTTTGAGGAAAGTTTTCTTAGAAATTTTGAGGACTCTTTAATAGCAATATTCTCACTGACAAATTGAGTGTTTTGAGCGTTCATCTTTGAGAGAAACACACGAGGTGAGTGTGTGAGGATATTTGATTTTAGGAGTATGGAGGGCCAGGAGGATAAGAGGATGGAAGTGAGACACAATGAGGAGCCTACCATGAGAAAACTTCAAGAAACTCTAAATAGATTTGTTGGGAGGATTGAGGACATAAATTTGAGGTTGCCAAAGAGACCTAATCCCATCTTGCAACCAATGAGAGGTCCAAGGAGGGAAGATCCTGAGGAGGAAGAAGGATTTTGGCATGACTATGGGCTTCCAAAGAAAGGGGAGCAAAGGGAGGACAACAATCTCAACTCCATCAAGCTTACCATTCCATCCTTCTAAGGGAAGAGTGATCTTGATGCATATTGGGAGTAGGAACAAAAGATTGAGATGGTGTTTGATTGCCATCATTACTCCAAGGAAAAGAAGGGTAAATTGGCTACCATAAAGTTCATTGACTATGCTCTTGTATGGTGGAAACAGGATGTTACTTCTAGGAGAAGGAATGAGGAGGAGCCCATGCACACATGGAGAGCCATCAAAGCCTTGATGAGGAGGAGATTTGTTCCTAGCTAGTGTTGGGTTTCGGGAGCCAAACAGCACAGCGGAATTTAACCGAAACCCTCCAGGATCCAAGTGAAACGGGGTAAACCGGGTGTTCGAAAATTTCATACCTAATTTTTGGTTGAGATCTCTCACTCAACTGTAGAGTCGAATCACAAAACCTGAACAGTTGACGTGTTCAGGCTCTCTATGGTATCCACACGAGCCTCTCGGGATCACCACGCTTCCACCACGTCCCGGCAGATGCGTTTCTCTTGCGCTCGCAGTGCTAGCTTGCGTCCTCCAAGGAATTGCAAGAGAAGAGTGCGGCTGTCCTTTTGGGAGGCTAGGGCAAGGAGACCTGCGAATTTCTCACTTAAAAGTTGTATTTATAGTGAGACTCAACTTCCAGGCCTAATGGGTTTCAAAGCCCTAATCCAATTAGGATTTAATTTC
The DNA here is from genome assembly GCA_039654915.1 of Aquilaria yunnanensis. Taxonomy (NCBI): domain Eukaryota; kingdom Viridiplantae; phylum Streptophyta; class Magnoliopsida; order Malvales; family Thymelaeaceae; genus Aquilaria; species Aquilaria yunnanensis. Next base: position 54,271,320 of record CM077597.1, read on the forward strand.
GGGCTTAATAATGGCTCAACTCCTTGGCCCATTATTAATATGAAATTAAAGTGAAACCATAACCCAAATAATTAGCCCATGCACTCTAATGATCCAAATAGCTCTACGTGTGCGACCCAATAGGCTCTTGCCATGTTGGCAATGATCATAAATCACATTTATGATCATAAGCAATGAGCGGTGTCTAGCAACACATCATTGCTACCCAAGTGACAAGATTGTCGGTGAATCGACTAAACCTTTATGATCATCACCGATATATGCCATTGTCCCTTTGTCCAAGATATCAAGACTAAGCACGAGACATGGAATGTGTCACTCTCGTATAGCCCAATCTTCGGTTTCTTGATTACCGAGTAGACCAAATTAAACTGACGACATTGATATCATATATCAACTCATCGGAGCATGGCCATGCATTTTCTAAGTCTTACTCTATCAAGGGGCCCAAAGATATCACTCCCGTTACATAGGAGGGACAAATCCCATCTTGATCATACAAATCCCTCCGCATGATATGTGACATACCCAATGACCTCCTTCAAGTTCACTCAGTTACGAGCAACAAAGGAAAGTATCAAAGTATGTGACTCACATGTAGGGAACCTTGATGATCTTAGGTCGAAGGACTACATATACCATGATCACTATGAGAATCACTTATGACACTCATATAACGATCCATGAAGTGTTCTCATGGTGGGTCGGTCCAGTACACAAGTTCTCCAACTTGTACCCATATGTAGACTACATATCTCATATTAGTCTCCACATATGCTAGTCATTATGTATTATTGCAACCCGCTCCACAATAATACTAGACTAGGGACGTTTAAGAATATCATTATTCTAGGGTTACAATTATGTTTATTATGTTACGCAGAAACAAAACAACAAACAAAATTGCTGGATTAATGCCTCAATAAAATATCATGACTCAATGTGCAAAAATACAATCATCTCATGATTGGCTTTTTGGGCACAATACTAACAATCTCCCACTTGCACTAAAAGCCAATCATCCATGTATCTAATACCGATGGACCTAGAATGGCTATCATGCTTCTGCTGCGTAAGGGGCTTTGTCAGTGGATCAGCAATGTTGCTGTCTGTCGAAGTCCTGCATATCCTTACATCACCCCTCTCGATGATCTCCCTGATGAGATGATAGCGTCGAAGTATGTGTTTGGATCGCTGGTGAGATCGAGGTTCCTTAGCCTGTGCGATTGCTCCATTGTTGTCACAATAGAGCTCTATCGGGTCAACAATGCTTGGAACCACTCCAAGTTCAGTGATGAACTTCTTGATCCAAACTGCCTCCTTCGCAGCATCAGAGGCGGCAATGTACTCAGATTCTGTTGTAGAGTCAGCTACTGTCTCTTGCTTTGAACTCTTCCAGCTTACAGCACCACCACCAATACAAAACACATAACCAGATTGTGATCTAAAATCATCCTTATCGGATTGGAAGCTTGCATCGGTGTAACCCCTTACAACGAGCTGATCTTCACCTCCAAAGACCAAGAATGCATCCTTAGTCCTTCGTAAGTACTTAAGGATGTTCTTAACAGCTGTCCAGTGACTTTCACCGGGGTTCGATTGGTACCTACTCGTCATGCTCAAAGCATATGAGACATCGGGACGAGTACATATCATGGCATACATGATAGATCCAATTGCTGAGGCATATGGAATCTTACTCATGCGTTCTCTCTCCTCGGTTGTACTCGGACACTGAGATCTAGAAAGAGTGATACCATGTGACATGGGCAAGAATCCTTTCTTGGAATCTTGCATGCTAAACCTCTTTAGCACCTTGTCAATATATGTACTTTGACTTAGGCCAAGAAGCTTTCTAGATCTATCTCTATAGATCCTGATGCCTAACACATAGGCTGCTTCACCCAGGTCCTTCATAGAGAAACATTTCCTTAGCCAAGTCTTCACAGACTGTAGCTCAGGAATGTCATTCCCGATGAGTAGTATGTCATCTACATACAACACCAAGAAGACAATAGCGCTCCCACTAACCTTCTTGTAGACACAAGGTTCATCTTCATTTTTGATAAAACCAAACTCTTTGATTGCATCATCAAAACGAAGATTCCAACTTCGGGAAGCTTGCTTCAGTCCATAAATGGACCTTTGCAATTTGCACACTTTATTGGCATTCCCAGGAGTGACAAAACCCTCAGGCTGTGTCATGTACACATCCTCAAGTAGCTTTCCATTTAGGAATGCAGTTTTGACATCCATTTGCCATATCTCATAATCATAGTGTGCAGCAATAGCAAACAAAATTCGGATGGATTTAAGCATAGCAACTGGTGAAAAAGTTTCATCATAGTCAATACCATGAATTTGCTTGAAACCTTTTGCGACCAATCGTCCCTTAAAGGTAATCACATTACCATCCATGTCAGTTTTCTTCTTGAAAACCCATTTGCACCCTATGGGTTTTACCCCTTCAGGTGGGTCAACCAAAGTCCATACTTGGTTTTCATACATGGATTCCATCTCGGATTTCATGGCCATTAGCCACTTCTCAGAGTTAGGCCCCGACATAGCTTGTTGGTAGGTTGTGGGCTCATCTTGATCCATGAGCATCACATCACCGGTGTGAGTCACGAGAAATCCATATCTCTTGGGCTCACGCCGAATCCTACCAGTCCTACGTGGGCTTTGTGCTACAGGAACAGACTCTTGAACCACAACATCTTGTGGTGTCTGTTCAGGTTCCATTTCAGGTTCGATGTCTTCTTGTTGTTCTTGAATTTCTTCAAGTTCTACTTTCCTCCCACTAGTTCCTTTAGAGATAAACTCTTTCTCCAAAAAGACACCAGTTCGAGCAACAAACACTTTTTGCTCAGAGGGATTGTAGAAATAGTAACCCTTTGTTTCTTTGGGATACCCAACAAAAAGACATTTTTGAGATTTGGGCCCTAGTTGGTTAGAGGATTGACGTTTTACATAAACATCACAGCCCCAAATCTTCATAAAAGACAAATTGGGACGCCTCCCACTCCATATCTCATATGGTGTCTTTTGAACCGATTTAGATGGAACTCGGTTTAGTGTAAAAGCGGCTGTCTCTAGAGCATGTCCCCAAAAGGAGTTTGGAAGGTCAGCTTGACTCATCATGGAGCGAACCATGTCTAACAGAGTTCGATTTCTCCTTTCAGAAACACCATTCCATTGAGGTGTACCTGGCGGAGTGAGTTGTGATATTATACCACACTCTTTCAGATAGTCAAGGAATTCTCGATCCAAGTACTCTCCACCTCGATCTGATCGAAGCACTTTGATACTCTTCCCGAGTTGATTCTCTACTTCATTCTTGAATTCTTTGAACTTTTCAAAGGATTCTGACTTGTGTCTCATAAGATACACATAGCCATATCTGCTGAAGTCATCAGTGAAAGTAATGAAGTATTGGGAACCTCCTCTAGCTTGTGTAGACATAGGGCCACATACATCACTATGTATGAGTCCTAGTAAGTCATTAGCCCTTTCACTTTGCCCTGTGAATGGGGCTTTGGTCATCTTGCCCAACAAACATGACTCACATGTCTCATATGATTCAAAATCAAATGAGTCCAAGAGTCCATCTTTATGGAGCTTGGATATGCGGGTCTCATTTATATGGCCCAAGCGACAGTGCCAGAGATAGGTCAAGTTTGAATCATTTAATCTGACCTTCTTGGTATTCACATTATAGATTGGATCTTCAAGGTCTAGAACATACAACCCATTGCTAAGTTGAGCACAACCATAAAAGATTTCATTCAAATAAATAGAACAACATTTGTCCTTTATTATAAATGAAAAACCTTTCTTGTCCAAACAAGAAACAGAAATCAAATTTCTACTAATAGTAGGCACAAAGTAGCAGTTGTCTAATTCTAAAATTAATCCACTAGGTAAAGTGAGAACATAAGTCCCTATGGCTAAGGCAGCAACCCTTGCTCCATTTCCAACACGTAGGTCCACTTCACCTCGGGCCAATCTTCTACTTCTACTTAGATCCTGCACATTTGCACAAATGTGAGATCCACATCCAGTATCCAATACCCAAGATGAGGAAGTAGAAAAGTTAGCCTCTATAACAAAAATACCTGAAGTGGAAGTCTTACTTCCCTTTTCCTTAGCAAGTTCTTCAAGATAGAGCTTGCAGTTGCGCTTCCAGTGTCCAGGTTGCTTACAATGGAAGCACTCCCCTTCCTTTGCCACACCACCCTTTGGTTTCAGTGCAGCTGAAGAAGAACTAGCATTGGACTTTCCATTAGCTTTATCCTTCTTCTTGTTGGCTTTTCCTTTTCCCTTGCCCTTTTGAACCATCAAAATGGGCTTAGCCTTCTTAAGGTTTCGCTCAGCAGTTCTCAACATGTTGAGCAATTTAGGGAGGGACTTGTCAAGGTCATTCATGTTATAGTTCATGACGAACTGACTGTAGCTTTCAGGCAATGATTGCAAGACTACATCAATAGCCAACTCTTTCTGAAGAGCAAATCCCAAATTCTCAAGATTCTCAATGTACCCAATCATCTTGAGCACATGAGGACCCACGGGACTTCCTTCAGACATCTTGCACTGAAACAATGCCTTAGAGGTCTCAAACCTCTCATGCCTAGCTTGCTCTTGGAAAAGCATTTTGAGATGTTCGATCATATCGAACGCCCCCATGTTCTCATGTTGCTTCTGAAGCTCAGATTCCATGGTAATAAGCATGAGGCATGCAACATCCAAAGCATCATCAGAATGCCTCTTGTGAGCATCCCTTTCAGCTCCTGGAGCAGTGGCAGCAGGCTCATTCAGAATGGGCTGCTCTAGGACATATGCCTTTCTCTCTTGTTTGAGGACTATCCTCAAGTTTCGGTACCATTTGAGAAAGTTGGTCCCATTCAGTTTTTCCTTCTCAAGGATCGATCGCAATGAAAGTGTCGATGTGTTTTGTGCCATGGTTATCTACAACAGTAAATATGCAGTGTAAGAGTCATGTATTTTAATTCATTTAATAAGGACTTTTATTAAACGATACTCCCACTATTTTCCTCAAAATAATAACCCTCGATATTATTTCGGAACACCTCGGCGCTAAGGTATTCTAGTGGGCCAAGATCCATATTTGACCACAACCTGAGTCAGCTTTGGCTTTTCTCTCAAGTTACAGCTATTTAGGTAGGCAACTCCTTGCCAATTGCATCTTATGCAACTCTTGGATAGTTGGGTGAACAACACTTGTCCAAGCTCATCGCATGAACTTAAGCCCAACTCTATGCCTCTAAGTCCCTAATCCTATTAGGATGACTTAGTTAAGTCGAACCCAAAGTTAGCAGTTTGGATATCACTATTATCCCATCGCGCCTTACCAAGATGAACATAGGTGCTTTGCTTTGGCAAACCCACCTAATGTTGATCAAAGTCTTGACGAGTGCCAACATTTGGAAGGCATCACATTTAATGACTTAATATTTGTTTGAGGGATTTTTCTTTTGATCTCACCAATTTGTTATCTCCGGTTGTTTTATACATGCATCACATACAAATATAAAACATGCATCTCATGCTTACAAGAAATAAACGTGACATGGTTATAGCCCAAACTATGCGATATTCTCAAGCCAATGAGAATATCATAAAAGCCTAAGAAAAGAAAAGAGTCTTCACAAGCTCATTCTCTTCCTTTCTTGGCTGCCTTTTTGTTGTCACCTCCTTGGACATACCACCTTGAATGATCCCATAATGCACCATTACATCAATAATAGAAACCTCGAGTTACATTCGAGGGGAGTAAGGTGAGAAGAGAATGTACAATGAGAGTGATAAGAAAAGGCACGACTCGCAGGCCGTATTTACAAGTACAACCAATCAAGGGCTATAACCATGCACCATGCTTCAAACACCAATCAGCATATCATGTCAAATCTCATTCAACAAAGATGCATGCCAATTTTCGCGTGTTGATTAACCAGTTTTTATTTATGTGGCGCTTCGCATACGGCGGTCCCGCTGGCCGATCAGCGGGCGGTGGTTCCGCTGACCGGTCAGCGAACGGGGTCAAGGGGAGCCGCCCTTGCGGGGGGCGTGGGGGGCAGCGCCCCCCGGCGCAAAAAATTGTCTTACAATTGCTTAGCCCGAAATCTTCTATTTCGAGAAAGTAGGCACCCGAGACTCCTCCATTCGAGCCACCAAAAATACCTTACTTTCGGTGCCCGAACAGGCCGAATCCGAACAAACCTAGGGTTTTTGCAACTATTGCAAGAATCCTAATCCATATAGGTATCTCATACCTATCAATTTCGGTTAATCTCATTAACCAATTTGTGTCGTTTCTTCATATATCTCATATGTTCATTACGAATTCCGGTTTCATGCATCATGAATCAATCTAATTAATCATGGCCGAAAACCAATCGAAGACATAGCATCATGCGATTCAACACTCAATCCCGATTTAGGGTTTCACCAGTAGCTCTGATACCACTGTTGGGTTTCGGGAGCCAAACAGCGCAGCAGAATTTAACCGAAACCCTCCAGGATCCAAGTGAAACGGGGTAAACCGGGTGTTCGAAAATTTCATACCTAATTTTCGGTTGAGATCTCTCACTCAACTGTAGAGTCGAATCACAAAACCTGAACAGTTGACGTGTTCAGGCTCTCTATGGTATCCACACGAGCCTCTCGGGATCACCACGCTTCCACCACGTCCCGGCAGATGCGTTTCTCTTGCGCTCGCAGTGCTAGCTTGCGTCCTCCAAGGAATTGCAAGAGAAGAGTGCGGCTGTCCTTTTGGGAGGCTAGGGCAAGGAGACCTGCGAATTTCTCACTTAAAAGTTGTATTTATAGTGAGACTCAACTTCCAGGCCTAATGGGTTTCAAAGCCCTAATCCAATTAGGATTTAATTTCGGGCTTAATAATGGCTCAACTCCTTGGCCCATTATTAATACGAAATTAAAGTGAAACCATAACCCAAATAACTAGCCCATGCACTCTAATGATCCAAATAGCTCTACGTGTGCGACCCAATAGGCTCTTGCCATGTTGGCAATGATCATAAATCACATTTATGATCATAAGCAATGAGCGGTGTCTAGCAACACATCATTGCTACCCAAGTGACAAGATTGTCGGTGAATCGACTAAACCTTTATGATCATCACCGATATATGCCATTGTCCCTTTGTCCAAGATATCAAGACTAAGCACGAGACATGGAATGTGTCACTCTCGTATAGCCCAATCTTCGGTTTCTTGATTACCGAGTAGACCAAATTAAACTGACGACATTGATATCATATATCAACTCATCGGAGCATGGCCATGCATTTTCTAAGTCTTACTCTATCAAGGGGCCCAAAGATATCACTCCCGTTACATAGGAGGGACAAATCCCATCTTGATCATACAAATCCCTCCGCATGATATGTGACATACCCAATGACCTCCTTCAAGTTCACTCAGTTACGAGCAACAAAGGAAAGTATCAAAGTATGTGACTCACATGTAGGGAACCTTGATGATCTTAGGTCGAAGGACTACATATACCATGATCACTATGAGAATCACTTATGACACTCATATAACGATCCATGAAGTGTTCTCATGGTGGGTCGGTCCAGTACACAAGTTCTCCAACTTGTACCCATATGTAGACTACATATCTCATATTAGTCTCCACATATGCTAGTCATTATGTATTATTGCAACCCGCTCCACAATAATACTAGACTAGGGACGTTTAAGAATATCATTATTCTAGGGTTACAATTATGTTTATTATGTTACGCAGAAACAAAACAACAAACAAAATTGCTGGATTAATGCCTCAATAAAATATCATGACTCAATGTGCAAAAATACAATCATCTCATGATTGGCTTTTTGGGCACAATACTAACAGCTAGTACACTAGAGATCAACGCGTTAAGCTTCAAAGGCTAGTGTAAGGCCAAATGAGTGTGGAGGACTACCATAAAGACTTAGAGATGACCTTGACTCGAGCCAACATCATTGAGGATGAGGAGACCACCATTGCTAGATTCATCAATGGTCTCAACCATGAGATAGCCCATAAAGTGGAAATGGTGCCTTATTTCAATATGAAGGACTTGCTTCATGGTGCCACTGAGGCGGAGAGGATCATCAAGAAAGCAAAGGCATCTAAGATGTCTCAAGGAGGAATTTCCACCTGGAGAGGAGCATGGAGCAAGGATGTGAGAGAAGCATCCAAGCCAAAAGTCAATGACCACAATAGGAGGCTTGTCTCAGCCTTAACAAGAAAAGTCAATCATGCTTGTCCTACTTTAACCACAACAAGTCATCGAGGATCAAAGAAAGCTCCAAAGTGAGGTTGAGAGAAAAGAAGAAAAACGGGAATGTTGAGGGCAAAAGTGATGAGGGCAAAGCTAAAAGAACAACCGAGAGATCAAGTGAGAAGAGTGAACATGAGGGGAAAAAGAGTGGAGAGTTCCTAAGAGAATAAATTGAGTGTGAAGTTAAGAGAAGACAAGAGTGCAATGAACCCAAGCTGAACGAAGAGAGAAAGGCCTATAGAGAAACCATACTTTTATCTAACATAATGAAGTCTTCTTCTACTATTGTGTTGCCTTCTTTTCAGGATGTAAGTGGAGATGAACTACAAGAATCAAGTAAGTTGTTGCCCATCCAAGAAGTTGGTGTTCCCAATATTCCAAGACATGTCCCATGCATCAAACCAATGAAGGAGGTTGAAAAGGGACAACTTAAGGTAAGTCCTAGTGATTTCAATTGCAAAAGTATGCCTAACATTGTTTCTTACTCAATGGTTCAAGGGGAAGAAGATATTACAACTTCACCTGAAGTCATTGAGTGCAAAGGTGAAAATTTTGTGGTTTTTACACCTAAGGAAGATATATGGAGACTAATAAGTCCAACCACTATAATGTATTTCTTCCTTGCACCTATATCTAATGTGGTTTTGTGTGAAAATCTCAAACAATGTGTGTTTGCTATGGAAGTTGTTTTGAAGAATGGTTTTCACGAAACTAGATTAAGAGAAGGAAGTAAGCATGGGAATTTGACAAAATATGGTTTTAAATCTTCTAATTCTTTGGTTTTGTCAAATGCTCTTTCGAATTGCATGAGTTTCTTTAAAGAAAAATCTATTTTAGTGTCTTTTTTTTATTTTGTTTGTTTTGTATCAATCTCACATTGTTTTGTTTTACCTCAACTTAAATCTACTTCTTTGGAATTTTTCATGCATAAATTAGTTCTTACCCATGCATTACATGCTTCTTTGATTCCCATTTATGTTTAGCCCATTTTTGTGCTTCAATCTTTAATTTCCAGCAAGCATTTTTTTTTGTCATGACACATGCATTACATAGAGTTTTGAGCCTTGATATTTTTGCTTTATGACCAAGCTTGAAAGTATTTATTTTGAGTGAAAATTCTAGTTTTAAATTCAACCTTTTAAGGAGGTATGTTGAGTCCTTTGTTTTGTGTCACATCCCATTCACAAATTTCATGAATTGTGGTGCATATACATGCAAAAATAAGTTTGCCACTATATTGGTTTCACTTAATCCTATCTATTCAATTCTTGTTTCATTTAAAATGCTTAGGATTTTTGTGAAATTCATGCATCCTTTTTTTATTTTTAGTTTAGGCCTCATTGTGTTCAATTCTTGTTTATTTGAATGGCCTATGCAAACTATTGTCTTGACAAGCATAACTTATGCTTTTCATGACCTTTACGCTTATGTGAGTTTAGGTTAATTTCTTTTGAGTGCATACAGCATCCTTGAGGTAAATTCTTTCTACACTTTTCCTTGTTGTGAGAGTAATGTTTTTGAGATGGCAAAGGCAATGAAAGTGATGCCTAGAGTTAGGATGAAAATTGTGCAAACTTTCAGATTTTTTGTGCTAATTTCTTCAAACTTTTTTTTTGAACATGGAGGTATGAAAATTAACATTGTGTTGGGATATTGGTTTATGTTTTACATAGGAGTAAAGATCCATACACAAGCATTCCATGCTATTGGTGCTTATGTGCAAGGTAAGTGCTTAAGTATTGACTATTTTATCCTTATTGATTTAGTTCCCTTTTCTAATGTAGGTTTTGATTTGAGGATGAATCCTTTTAAGGAGGAGGGAGTTGATATGATCACAGAAGGCACAACCAAGGATGGCAAGGACCCATTGAAGAAAACTTGTGGACCATTGACAAGGAAGAAGGCTAAGGAGCTCAAAGTGCACATATAAGCCATAATGGTGCAAGTTCAAGCTCAACAGTTTTATGGTGATTCAAAAGGGCTATTTCAAGTCAATATTCCTTTCTTAATTTGTTTCCTAGGTTTTCAAGCTAAGATAAGGTAGTATACTTAGAGGGAGGACAAATGCCCAAGTTTTTGTTTCATTATGCTCAAATAAAGCCTAAAGGGAGTCTGATTTGTGTTAATTCATATCCATGGTGCCAAGGATGTATCTTATGCCTCTCCTAGCATTTTTGGAACATATGTTATGGAAAGGAAACCAATATAGCAGCTTGGATATGTTCTACACACCTAAGTGCACAATTTTAAAGCTTTGAGCCAATTTCTTCCACAAGTTGAATATTTGAGCTCTAAAGTTTCAAGACCTCTTTCCAAAATCTAAGAGTAAGAATCACACCAATGGAACTCAAATATTCAAGCTTGGAGCTAAAGATACAAGCAAAAATCCTGAAGAGCCCATAAGTGCACCTAAAATGACATTTTGGGGGTTTTTAGGGCCAAACTTGTATTTGTACTTTATTTTATTTATTTTCCTAATTATTTACATTATTTAGGATCTTATTTAGGCTATGGAATTGATTCAGGTCACATAGGATAAGTGGCATACACTGCACACCTTAAACATGTGTTAAAAGGGTGTAGGAGTCCTAGTTTGACTAGGTTTTCTTAAGTCCTTTGTACCTAGGTTCCTATGTGACTTGGGCTATGAATTGTGATAACTTTTTTACCCTAGTTTAGGCCTATAAATAGGCACATATTCTGGTAGTAAAACACAGGCTTCATATGTAATAATATTGCTACTTTTGAGAGAAAATCTCTTTTGTTCTTTGAGGACTACCTTGGTGCACAAGTTGCTTGTGTTCTTGGTTTTCTTATACTTCTTGTTTCTAATCATAAGTTGATTAGGGGTGGGGGTTTAAATCTAGTCTCTTTGATGTCTTTTGGAGCTTGAAAAACATCTTGGGTGGGTTTCATGGTCATTATACCAAAGGGGTTCACATCACAAAGGTGCTCTAGTCCTTTACAAAAATGAATTAGAGAAGAAGACATGGAGTCAATTTTGAAAGAAGTACATAAGGGAAGATATTGATCTCAGATCAGAATTGATGCCTTGGCTGGGGTAGTACTTCAACAAGGCTACTTTTGGCCAACATTAAGACAAGACGAACAAAGAATCGTCAAACACTGTGATAAGTGTCAAAGGTGTACATGCATGGAAAGGGTTCCTTCCAAACCTTCTTGCGTTGGTGGCTGATGTCCCAACTAGTCATCGACCTTGAAAGAGGGCACATGGTGGCTAAAAGGCTATATCCCTTAGAAGCCTATCACAGGAGTGAACCATGCTCGGCCCTAAAAACGCTCACTTGTGGCTGAGGTAGTACCTTGGCTAGATTAAAAGGTACCTTGGTTAATACCAACGCCAGAGGTTCTCTTATTAATTGATATATGGTCTCAAGACTGAAAGGGGGCACATTGGCTAGCATGCTCCAAGGTTCACTGCACACTCCTGATAAGACCGTTATAGCCGTACCACAAAGTGTGTGCAGGACACCCTCCATGTGCTTATCTGAATAGTTGGCTGAAGAGGTTAGTTAGGAAAAGTAAACCATTAACCTCAAATCCTAGCCAGACATGCGGTCGGCTGATCCAAGGAACTGCCTCCATAGTCTTATGCTCTAGACCTTATATAAAGGAGGAACTTCACATGCCTGATGACATGACCTCTCATGGGCCTGCCCAGGAAACCTGTGGGAACTTGTCCCACGTTAGTTGCAATTGGCTAATTGATTACATGTGCACTAGTTAAAACTTTATGCTTCTAGTTATTTAATCCTACTATGTATTCATGGATGAGTTTATGCTTTGACTTAATCAATAAAATAAAGAAATGGTACTTGAAACATTTCCATGGCATATTTTAATAAAATCAATATGAAAATTGTCAAAGCATTCAAAGTAATTAAGTGGAACTAACTACACATAATCAATTGTGTGTAAGCATCCAAACAAGAGTAGACTATGCTCACACCCAAAAGTGACTCTAGAGTAAATTACTCAACATGACCATTGGAGGTAAACTACTGTATTAAAACTGTACACTGAATGAATGTACTGAGATCCATAATCAAGCTTCCACATTAAAGCAAACTCCTAGTGGCAAGCTTCGTAAGCCCTCCCTTGTGCTTCACTAGCCTCTATAGGCCGAAAAGACAACTGTAGTTAGTACCATAACTTAACCAACAAGAAACCCATAACTAGGATCATAAAGATTCAAATAAACTAAATACCTACTCATAAGCCTAGCTCAACAACCCTCAACGGTTGCTGGCTCAACGACACCGAAAATTGCGCAACAAAAAGTAAGGGAGTGAGAATCAAAGATTTTCAGTAAAGGGTCTTCAACTTGCAAGAAAAATCTTGAGGACTCATCATATGAGAACATATGTAACCTGCTATGAGCTTATACAGCCTGAGGGTCTGATATATGTACATATAACTAGGTCCCTTGAGACCTTTCCTCATCCTAGTCCTCCTCACGGGGCGTCACTCCTTGCCTTGTGAGTTTTGGCCACTAACTCACTCTTAGTAAGCCTTAGCTTACTGCCTGACGCAATAATGTAGCCTTCTCTTTATTGTTGTGTAAATGAACATGGTGGATGCTCCTTACTTACACTGTAAGAAATCTAGTAGGTGTACTAGGCCTCCACATAGTGCCTTAAGTCCTTAGACTTGACTAGGTCACTTATGTTAGTGTTGTGCCCAAAGGCCAATCATCAGATGATTGTATTTTTTGCACATTGAGTCATGATATTTTATTAAGGCATTAATCTAGCAATTATGTTTGTTGTTTTGTTTCTGCGTAACATAACAAACATAATTCTAATGATATTCTCAAATGTCCTTGGTCTAGTATTATTGTGGAGAGAGTTGCAATAATACATAATGACTAGCATATGTGGAGACTAATATAAGATATGTAGTCTATATATGGGTACAAGTTGGAGAACTTATGTACTGGACCGACCCACCATGAGAACACTACATGAATTGTTATATGAGTGTCATAAGTGATTCTCATAGTGATCATGGTATATGTAGTCCTTTGACCTAAGGTCATCAAGGTTCCCTACAAGTGAGTCACATACTTTGATACTTTCCTTTGTTGCTCGTAACTGAGTGAACAAGAAGGAGGTCATTGGGTGTGTCACATATCATGCGGAGGGGTTTGTATGATCAAGATGGGATTTGTCCCTCCTATGTAACGGGAGTGATATCTTTGGGCCCCTTGATAGAGTAAGACTTAAAAAAATGCATGGCCATGCTCGGATGAGTTGATATACGATATCAACGTCATCAGTTTAAGTTGGTCTACTCGGTAATCAAGAAACCAAAGATTGAGCTATACGAGAGTGACACATTCCATGTCTCATGCTTAGTCTTGATATCTTGGACAAAGGGACAACGGCATATATCGGTGATGATCATAAAGGTTTAGTCGAATCACCGAAAATCTTGTCACTTGGGTAGCAATGATGTGTTGCTAGACACCGCTTATTGCTTATGATCATAAATGTGATTTATGATCATTGCCAATGTGGCAAGAGCCTATTGGGTTGCACACATAGAGCTATTTGGATCATTAGAGTGCATGGGCTAATTATTTGGGTTATGGTTTCACTTTAATTTCGTATTCATAATGGGCCCAAGAGTTGAGCCATTATTAAGCCCAAAATTAAAGCCTAATTGGATTAGGGCTTTGAAACCCATTAGGCCTGGAAGTTGAGTCTCACTAAAAATACAACTTTTAGTGAGAAATTCGCAGGTCTCCTTGCCCTAGCCACCCAAAAGGACAGCCGCACTCTTCTCTTGCAATTCCTTGGAGGACGCAAGCTAGCACTGTGAGCGCAAGAGAAACGCATCTGCTGGGACGTGGTGGAAGCGTGGTGATCCTGAGAGGCTCGTGTGGATACCACAGATAGCCTGAACACGTCAACTATTCAGGTTTTGTGATTCGACTCTACAGTTGAGTGAGAGATCTCAACTGAAAATTAGGTATGAAAATTTTCGAACACCCGGTTTACCCCGTTTCACTTGGATCCTGGAGGGTTTCGGTTAAATTCCACTATGCTGTTTGGCTCCCGAAACCCAACAACTTATATACTCTGCCTCTACCCATTTAACCTACCAAGGATGTACTAGGCTACTACTTGTAGCTCAAGGCATGGCTTGGATAGGCAACAAGTGCACTAAGCCTTCATCCATGGTGCTCCCCTATCCACCGTTACTTGGTTCACACTAGTGGAGTGGCAATGATCATGGTTGGAGCCATTTACTAGGTTCTTTAGAACCCCAACTAGGTGCACTAAGGTTTCCACATCAAATCCTTAAATCCAAAGTGTTAGCTAGGCTTTCGATGGCACTAAACCTTGCACCCAACTATTGGTGCTCATTGTGACCATATTTTCCTTTAAAATTTACCTTCATTTTGAGTTAAAATAACTTTAAAACTGAGCCATTTCAAGTGTTTTGAAGGCATGGAAGTGATAGTACTCCCTCTTAGCTTCGTGTGGAATCTAAAATCACCTCAATTGGACACCCAAGCGAAAAGTTATGAAGAAAACAAAACCGGGTGTCAATGCTGTCTCGGCGACGCGTCGCCTGCCAATTTTTGAGGTATTGGCGATGCATCATGGGAACTCGTATTGATTGGCGATGCATTACCAAACCTGTGAAATTCCCAAAAAACTTCCTATTTTGCTGCTATGAACTTTGAACACTTTCTAAATATATCAAACATGCATGGATAGCCTTCAAACTTCACACACGTGTAGTACACGTTGCAGATACCGCAATGCACCATTCAAACCAATCCTATGATGTCCATAAACACCACACAAATCCTTAGAAACTCCCTAGTCCAACACGTTCATTACCATCCACTAACTAATGCCATTCACAAAACTACTTGAATTTAACAAGCAACCAACCTAGGAATGGCATCAATTATGCTTGAATCATAAATCCCTTACCTCAATTACTTAAGAACTAGAAAGAATCAAGCACCAAAAGCTTCAAGCTTCAAGCGCCAGGCTCCACTAATGTTTCCTATGGTTCCAAGCAAATTCAACTTATAAGGCACCAATTCAAGCTTATTCTAACTAGGACCAAGCTCATGGAAGCTCAAGAAACCAAGAACAACTCAAGTAAATCATTTGGGCAAAATGTACCTAATCTCCATAAGCCTAAAAAATGTCATCCCAAGCTCAGCACATAGAATCCATGCAAAAGGAAGTCCTTTCATGCATATAAACCTCATGGGGCACCAAAAACCACCAAGGATTGATGAAGAAATTGAAGTTTCACCATGGGATTGAATAGGAGAATAAGAGCTAAAAATTTCAGAGCTTGAAGATGATGAATAGTGGCTGCCAAAACCTTCAAAATGGTTTAGTTTAAATAGCCAACTTCTCACTTGAGCCCTTCAACTTCTTTAGTTTTTGCCGAAAAGACCGCCATGCTTAAACAGTGTCATAAAACTTGGCAATTTCATCCAACTCTTTGGTTTCTTGTCACTTAGGTCCAAAAGATCAACTTATGAGATTAAATACCAAAGTTATCACCTCGGGGTACAAAATGACCATTTTGCCCCAAGTGACACTTAGGTGCCAAATTAAACTAGGAACCATCTATCCTTTAGATAACTTACTTGATCTTGCTAATTCACCTTTAATTAGGGTATTTAAACTACGAATTTATGAACTTATCTTACCCACCGAACGTTCCGCTAGGAGGGCCAGAACACCTGAGGTAAGCCATCCTTTCCAACTCCTTAGGATACTCCTACTTCTTACACATTTGGTCTAACTTGAGCATCAGAGGATCCTATCCAGACATACTTTGGCGTTCCTCTTTCCCTCTTATTTCCACCTATTAGGTTTATGCCAACTTGGAAAGAGCTTCCTAGTGACACTACCATGACAATCTTATATTTCAGTGAGAGCCTAGGACACCAAGAAGAGTAAGTATATTAGGTACCTTACCTTGGGGTCTTATGAGGCTATGTATAGACCAGGTAGGCAAATGGGCTTGATGGGCTATGGTAGGTGGAGGATTGCCGGCCGACTAGCAAAAAAAAAAATCCAAAGTTTGTACCTATAAGGTAGCTTTGATAGAAGTTCTCAAGATGTGGGTGGTGTAAGACAAGGAGGCACACCCAAGGACCCTTTGAAGATCACAAGTGGATGGATCACAAGAAAGAGTGCTAGGGAGTTGGCCATCACACTTCATGCACTTTTCATGCAATTCTTCATGTATGATGAAGCTAGAAACTCTCATAGAGGCCTTGGAACACATTATGGTTGATCAAGTAGTGAAGATATAGCTTGGTGCACCATTTAAGGCTTAAAAACATAGATGCACCCTTGGAGCCCCAATGCACTCGAGAAGCATGCACCATGGTGCCACTTGAGTGCACCTCATGACATGACCATGGTTCAAGTTTCATGGAAGCTAGATCACACTTTCTTGAGTCTAACGGTGCATGAAAACACCTTAGGTGTGCCCTGTTAAGCTCATATGAGTTGGTCAAAGGAATGTCATAGCCTGCTAGAGCTTTTTAGTTTCCATATCTAGAATACTCTTATGTAAGCAATGTGAACTTGTATTTTTATGTATTTAGCACATGTTTTTTATTAGGATGACAAAACTTGGTCTTATTCTAATTTATATTAAATTTTTAGACTTAGTTTGATGCAAGTTATACTTGGTTTAAGACTTTTAACTTAATTAGGGTTCTAACTAGTTTGTTTCCTACGTATGTCAAATTTATTGGCCTATGAATCATTGTAAAAAGGCCACAATTTGCCTGTAAACATCCTAGTTCAAAATATACAAAATATTGCTTGAAAAGTGATGCCCGGCGGTATCATTGTTGAATGACATATTGGTCCATAGGGAGGACTTCTGGTGTGAATATGTCTGAAACATTTAGAAGAAACACAGGTTAGGAGCTCCTTGAAATGTGTTTCTGGGGGAGGGGCCTCCGATGCCCAAGTAAGTATTTGTGAGAGTAGTAGTAAACAGTAGAGAGTAGGGAATAGTGGGAGTCTTGTCCGTGTTTACCAAGGTCTATTCTATGTATTTATAAGAGGGTGGAGGGAGGAAGCCATTTGATACAGCTTGTCCAGATCATGACACGTGTTTGGTCAGATCTGATCCATACTTTCGGAGGTAGGCATCTCCAGCTGGCCATGTGCGAGGTCTCTTTGTCAGAGGCTCCTTAACCATTTTTGTCGTATCTTCATGAGACCCTTTCAGGGTGTGAGACCCCTTCAGGCGGAGATTTATTCCCTAGGGCCACTGGGGAAGTCTATTTAGAAGAGTGGGTCACCTTCGAGAGACTTTTTCCTCTGTCGAGGATGGTGGATCTTCCAAGGTCAGTAGCTTCACAAATCTGACGGTGGTAAAGACACATTTTCCCGAAGTTAGTCATGTTCCTCTCCGAGGGTGGTGTTGAGAATGCCCCGAGGTCGGGGCTAAGCTCCTTCTAAGGGTGGCGTTAGGTCAGCCGATCAGGAGATCTCCGGGGTGATAGTCATTCGGCTATAACATGCCCCCTTCAGACGAGCTGAAGTCATATCTTCGGTGTTATAAGTTGAAGCAATACTTTCGCCAGGAGACCTTACTCTTGTTGGCTCTTCGGTCAAAGACCCCACTTCTCGGCCGAAGTTTCACTGTGAGCATTTTTTGAGGGTTTTTGCACTCTATTTCGAGCCCTTTACAAGGATGTTGTTTAGAACCAGCTTCTTATTCTTCGCTGAGGTCACACCTTCGGTACCGAAGGGGATATTCCGTGTTCTCAGCACAAATTATCCTTCTAGCTAACCTTCAGAGGTAAAGGGCTATAATTTCATCAATGTTTTTCATTGTCAACGAATCATCCTATCTTCTGACTAGGCAATCGAGTCTCTTCGGGATAGGCGATATAGGCTTGCCAGTGTCAGGAGGTGTGCCCTCGATTTTTGCATCATGTGACATGTGTCATCGAGTTAATGGTGATTAGTCACATTTGTTATGTTGGTTGCGTCCCTTCATTTATGAAGGGTCATTATGATGATGCTTCGTCTACCTCATTCAGTCTATATAAGGCCTTGTCCTTTAGAGGTTTTCTCAATCTTCTACTTTCGCTCCTTTTCCTCTAGATCTCTCTTTCCTTTTCGAGCTTCTTCTTACAGCGGTGCTAGCGGCGGAGCGATTTTTGACAAGTCTCACGGCGATCTGCAAAGTTCTTTTCCTTTCCCGAACTAGGTGGGCCTATTTCTAAAGTTGTTCTTCTTCTTCCTTTCCTTTTTTTTTTCCTATCTATCTGAGGTTAGTTTCTTTGTTACTGAAGATGTCATCCGGCCAAGCCACAGTTAGACCTATTCTTGAGAGTTGGCTTCCTCTCAACACTCACCTGAGCTGCGCCACCTCAAAAAAGTTGAAGAAGTGGTCGGCAAAGTTTTCCCTTCCTTCATATGCCATCGTCAAGCTACCTTCCTCATCATGACGAGGTTACCGTCTTCAAAGCACAGCTGAAGGTGGGTTTTTGGTATCTTCCATCGAAGATGGTTTATAACTTCTACCAATTTCATGGCCTAGCCGTCAACGAACTTCCTCCGAACTCATATTCTTATTTTAACGCCTTTCTTTGAATGTGTGGGGTCTTTATTATAGAGCCCCACTTCATCTTTTTCATGCAATATTATAAACTCCATCCCATCCTAAAGGGCGAATTTTACTTCTTACTCCCTCAGGGATCCGAGAGCAAGAAGTTTACTTTCACTTTCAGCACCAAAGATAGCTGGCGAGGTTGGCAGAAAAAGTATTTCTTTCTAAAGGTGGAAGAGCAGTGGAAGGACGTTCCCGTGAAGTGGGCTTTAGGAACCTTGGCCATCGACATAGTAGACCCAAGGAAGCTACTAACCTTAGAGCTGGAGTCTCAGTTTGAAGAGTTCGACAGCCATATTCGGGCTGTCGTAGATTGGGATGCCGAGGTTCCCCTGCGTTCTCTCTACCCTTTCCCCATTAGATGGAGTTTTATGACTGAGGAGGTCCTTCGGGAGCTTGTGGTAATCAAGGAACATGTCACTGATAATGGCATGCTGAAGTCCCTGGTTGATGGGAAGAAAGTGTGGCTTGTGCTGCTTCTTCGGGGCAAACTTACATACTCCGAACTTGTAGATAGTAAGCTTTTGTTTAGTTTTTTTGCTTTGGATTTTTCTGTACTTACATTGATATTTTTCTTTTTTCAAAAATGGGCGACAAGTTTGCATCTTTCTACAAGAGTCTCTTCCTCAGTCAAGCCGAGAAGGGGGAACAACAAAAGAAAAAGGCACCCAAGAGGAAGAAGGTGCCAGCTAGGCCATCCTCGGTCCCAAAGTCAAAGAAAAGTAAGGAGGACTCCCTTCCACCTTTGCTCGAAGGTCAGGTGGAGGTACTCGACCGAACTCCTGTGCATTCTGATCCTCATTCGGGGCCAGCCATCCATTATACCCTTCACGTCCTGATGCTGTTATCGAGGCACTAGGGACTTTGTTGGGGGAGGTGTCTGCCGAAGAGGCTTAGGACCTGCGAAGGAGGAAAGGCAAGGACATCCCCACCAAGGTGTTGGACGTTAGTGAGTCTGACGAAGAGGGGCTTGAACTCCAACAAGGTTTCTCCCTTAGCCATTCGTCTTGGGATTGGGTTTTTCTAGTATTTTAGACCTTGTAGATGAATGGCCAAGGGATAACATTATAACTGAACTTTAGCGTGATTTTGCATATGAGCAAGCACAGGACCTTCAGGATTGAAAAATCCTGAAGGACAAGGTCTCGACGGAGCCCTTTTGGACCTTCATGGAGGATATGAACTTGTTTTCCAAGGATAGTCAGAAGATGGCCCCTCAGATGGCGAGGGGCATTATGACTAATGCTACCTTCCAGTCTCTGACGGAGGAGTGCCCGAATGAGGAGGTCCTCGCAGCGAGGATGATCGAGCATGTTGCCCAGGTAAACCTTAGCCCTCATTTGGAATTCCTCTTTTTGCAGCTTTTGCTGCTTTTGACCCTCATTCGGAATTCCCCTTTTTGTTGCTTTTGATCCTCATTCGGAATTCCCTTTTTTGCATCTTTTGGTGTACGGTTGATATTTTCGGGCATGGGCAACAAAACAGTCTTTGGTCTGACGTCGATTGGAGGAGAACTTGGCCAAGGCCAAGGAGCTGTTTGCTAGCTCAGTCGTCAAGTATGGCGAGCTCAAAAAAATTGCAAATGAAGACCTGGCTAGTCTTTGAGAAGAGGTGCTGAAGAGCCAAAATGAGCTTTTGGAGGACTTTTCTTCCAAAGTGTCAAACCTCGGTGCGAGGGTGGTGGCGCTGACTTCCTCCAATGAAGACTTTCAGAAGGAGAAGGAGGACGCCATTGCCGATCTCAAAAAGGCATTAGGGCTCAATGCCGAATTCATAGCTGAGATCGATTAGCTAAAGAAGGAGAAGAACAAGAAGAAAATGAAACTTGAGAAGGAGGTGGAGGTGCTGAAGAAGGAGCTGGAGGACCTGAAAACTGAAAAGGCCAAGTTAGATGAGGCGACTAAGTCCTCATACCAAGATGGGTTCTGCCTTGTCTGTCACCAGGTCCTTTCCAAGTATCCTGACTTGGACCTCTCCTTCTTTTGAGCGCTTAACATTCTGGAAGGACCATCTTCGGAATGGTCAAGGATAAAATTTCTCAACCTTCCAATTCTTCCCCCTTCGGCTACTGAAGCTGGCACAAATGAAGATGGTGCTGAAGGTGATGGTGCCGAAGATGCTGAGGAGCCCGAAGATGGATTGGACAATGAATAGGCCTATTCTTCTTCCATTTTTTTTCTTCTTTTTTGTATTCCACACCTTGTACTTCTACAATGAAATTTTATTGGAACTTTCTTGCTTGAAATTTTGGCTAAGTCCATGACTGACACTACTTCAGACAAGTTTCAACCTTCAGCGCTTAACCATCTTTGGCCATAAATCCTTGAAAAATACAGTCAAGGATTTATAGCCTAATCTCTCCAAAGTCAATCAACTATCTTTGGTTAGCCATATTTAGGATCAACCATCTTCGGTTAGCCTTTTTCAGGAGGCTTACCTTGCACAAGAATGATTAAGTACCTTTGGGATAAACTTATATTCGGTCAACCATCTTCGGCAAATCTTGCTTTGTGTAGGTATAGTTAAGTATCTTTGGGTCAACCATATTTGGTTAATCACCTTCGATAGAACTCATTCAATACCAGTCATGCACCTTCAGAAGTGACCATATTTGGTTCATCTTTTTCGGCAAACTATACACAAATTTTCACCTAAAATTTTTCTAAGTATAGAATTTTTTCAAGGAGTCTAAATGCCATGTATTTTTCAATTCTTCACCTTCGGTGTCATCGAGCTTATAGACTCCTAGCTAAAATTCCTCAAGGACCAAATAAAGTCCATCCCAATTTGCCCAATGTACTTCATGAGATACTTTTCGGGCTTCGAATTCAGTCTTTCAAAGAACGAGGTCCCTTTTCTTGATTCCTTTGCGCTTGACATGCAAGTTTGTAGCAACGGCTACTCTCTACTGAAAAGCTTTTGTTTTGAGCTTCGCCATCTCTCTATGCTTCTCAATCATATCCAACTTGGTTCTTAAACTGAGGTTGTTCCCTTCTTTGTCAAACACCTATATTCTAACAAATGGCTATACAACCTCGATAAGGATAAAGGCCTCTATGCCAAAGATGAGTGAGAAGGGTGTCTCACCCGTGGCCCTTCTAGGAGTTGTTCAGTACCTCCACAACATGCTTGGGAGCTCTCCTGGCCACTTTCCCTTTGCTTCCTTCAACCTCTTTTTCAGACCATTTTTTATCATTCTGTTGGACACTTCAACTTGCCCATTGCTCTGAGGATGGGAAACCGGGGCGAAGTGCAATTTTATCCCAAGGTCGATTGCAAATTCCTGGAAACCTTTATTGGTAAACTAGGAACCATTATCAGCTACTATCACCCTCGGTATGCCAAATTTGCATATGATGTTCTTCCAGAGAAATCTTTGTATGTCCTTTGCCGATATTACTGCTAAAGGCTTTACCTCGATCCACTTGGTGAAATAGTCTACTGTGACTATGCTGAACTTCACTCTTGAAGTTATTAGGAGAGGCCCAATGAGGTCAATACCCTAAACAGCGAAGGGGCAAGGATGGTTTGCCAAAGTTATTATTTCCGAGGGTAGTCTCTAGATGGAAGCGTGTCTTTGGCATTTGTTGCATTTTTGGACAAACTAACTCCTATCCTTCCTTAAGGTAGGCCAAAAATATCCTTGGCGGAGTAGCACTCCGGCAAGGGCATCAGTCCTGATATGAGAACCACAGGCCCCCTCATGGACTTCTTTAAGGACCATCTCAACATCCTCTTTGCTGACACACCTTTGTAGCAGACTTGCGTACCCTTGTTGATACAAGTCTTCTCCAATCAGGAAGTATCTACCAGAGCACTTTCGTACTTTTGTAGCTTTAAAAGGATCTTTGGGAAGTTCCAAAGTTGTGAGATATTTCTTGATAGGATCTTTCCACCCTATAGCCGAGGTTGGTATGCACATTAACGCTATGGTCGATTGATAAAGTACTTCGGTGAACTCCTTTGATTTGGCCAAAGTATCCGCCTCCATATTGTCCTGCCGTGGTACGTTTTCTATCTATACCCTATCGAATTCTTGGATAAGCCTTTCTGTGAGGTCGTAGTACTTTGCCAAGATCAGGTCTTTTGCCCCGTAGTCCCCCGCCATCTATCGGACGATCAATTGAGAATCGCTGTGGGCCTTCAGATTTCTCACACCAACTCTTTTTTCCAACTGTAAGCCTACTATGAGGGCTTCATATTTGGCGACGTTATTGGTGACGTTGAAACCGAACTTGATGGACTTTGATGCTTCCATACCTTCAGGTCCCCGCAGAATTACTCTGGCTCCTTGATGTTCGGAACCGGAGGCACCATCCATGAAGAGTGTCCACTCAGGTTCATCACCATCGAGGTCCTCCGATGTATCTTCGGTTTTTGGTACTTAGGCGATGAAATCCGCCAATGCTTGGGCCTTTATTGCCCTTCTCGGCTCATAGGTGATGTCGTAATCACCAAGCTCGATGCACCACTTCGAAAATCTTCCAAAGTGGTCTACCTTCCTCATGACATCCCGAAGAGGTAGGTTACTTGGAACAATAATAGGATGTCCTTGAAAGTAAGGCCGCAGCCTTCTGCTTGCCAACACAAGAGCATAGATGGCCCTTTGCAAGAGAGGGTACCTAACTTCGGCATAGTGCAGGGACTTGCTTGCATAGTATACTAGCCACTGTTTTCCTCCTTCTTCCCTTACAAGTACCGAACTTACGACCTTTTCGGTAACGGTGAGGTAGAGGACGAGAGGTTCTCCTTCCAACGGCTGCCGAAGTGTTGGTAGGTGGGTTAAGTAGTTTTTGAGTTCATCCCAAGCCTTTTGGCAATCTTCGTTCGAAGCATGTTCCTTGGAACTGAGGTTACCTTCATTCTTTGCTGCTTTTGTGAGCACTTTGAAGAATGGTCGGCACCGGTCCCCGTATCTGGAGATGAATCTGCTAAGGGCCATGATTTTCCTAGTAAGCATTTGCACATCCTTAGTTGTCGTGGGAATTCAGAATCCTAGCAGGACCTTAACCTTTTCTTGGTTGGTGTCGATACCTATTTTGGACACCATAAACCCAAGGAATTTGCAACCATTACCTCGCACACACATTTCTCAGGGTTAAGACGGATCTAAACTCTCGAAGTTGGTGGAATGTTTGCTCTAAGTCTACGACATGACTACCAGACTGTTTGCTCTTGACTATCATATCGTCAACATATACTTCCATATTTCTCCCAATTTGGGAGCGGAATACCTTGTTCATCAGTCTTTGGTATGTTGCACTTGCATTTTTAAGGCCAAAGAGCATTTTGACATAGCAGTAAATCCTAATTTCGGTAATGAAGGTGGTTTTTTCCTCATCCTCAGGATTCATCCAATTTGGTGATATCCACTAAAGGCATCGAGGAAGCTAAGTAGACCATATTTGGCAATGGAGTCTACTAATTGGTCTATTGGTGGCAAAGGATATGAGTACTTTGGACAGGTATCATTTATGTTTCGGAAGTCGATGCACAACCGGAGCTTATCACTCCTCTCTTTCATTGCAACAACTACATTGCTTAGCCATTCGAAGTACTTGACCTCCCTTATTATTCCCGCCTCCATTAACCATTGGACTTCAGTTTTAACAAAGTTTTTCTTATGGGCCGAGAGGCTACGTTTTTTCTGCCGAATAGGCTTAACCTCCGGACACACTTTAAGACAATGCTGGATTATACCAGGGTCCACCCCAGGCATATCACTCAGAGAGTAGGCAAATAGATCTTTGTTCATTAATAGATGGGATACAAGCTTTTCCTTATCACCTTCAGCTAGTTTGTTCCCCACTCAGGTACTTCGGCCTTGGACAAGCTCTACATTCTCTGTTTCTATTTTTTCAAGGTCGCTTCTTTCCTCTTCGCTTGTCATGCTCTTCTCCCCTGAAGTCTGTGCATGCACTTTCATTGGGCTCTGTCTTGCCTTCACGAAGACTTTCCTTGCTTCAGCTTGATCAATGAATATTTTCGTGTCCCCTTCCTTTGTGCCGAATGTGACCATTCGGTACTTCACATCTGGGCAAATGTGAAGATTACCCTGTGTCTGCCTTCTGAGGATGGCAGTGTATGAAGAAGGGACATCTATGATGTCATGCCCTCAACTACCCCCGGCCCATCTGGGCCTAATTATCAAAGCTTGCAGTGGAAGTTATTCACACAGAAGGGGCTTTATTACCTATTATGAGCACCTATGGGTGCGACTCCAGGATCTATACTGTTACCACCTCACAAAATGGGAGAATTACAAGTGTGTCATAATGGCTAAAAAACATTATATTGTGTAATTCTCACCATAGTGATTGAAGTGTGGGGGGTAAAATGCATGATCAACACCTCCTTAAAAGTGTCCCAAGTTGGTAACTTGGTCCCCAAGAAAAGCCTTAAGGATTGCTTGTTTGTCAAGCAACCTATGGACTTTTTTGTAAGGTTTTGGAAATTCGGGTACTCAATTGCAAAACTCTTGAGAAAGAGACTTGGAGAGTTATGGGAAGGATATGAATGGTATGAAAGTGATATTGGAGGACCAAATTGCTCATGGAAGACAAGTTTGGACAAAGGAAACACTAAAGGCAAAAAGGACCTAAATGTCCTAGTGTAAACCTTAAGGTGTTCAAACTTTTGACTTAAGTCTAAGGGTGGAATTGTGGGGTTATCCCACTATGGGGAGGCAGCCAAGACTTGATAATTAGTCAAGAGTATTGGGCACATGTGTACCAATGAGTTTAATACAAAGAAACCATAATTAGTGAAAAGGAAAATGACATAAAGCAAGGTTAAGTTTGTTTAAGTGTGTTTTGGTGCCCTTAAGCTCATTTGGGGCCATTTAAGTGACCAAATCACTTATCCCTCTCTCATTTTCGTCCTCCCCCAGCCCATGAACACAGCCATACTTCCTCCATAGCCACCACACCTTCAAACCTGAAATTGATTGAAATTGAAGGCAAAAGGAAGCAATTGGAAGCAAACTAGAGCTATTTCTTGCATACTTCAAGGATCAAGCTTGATTTTCGGTCTACCCACTTTGGTAAGGGTTCTCTTGCTCTCATGGACTGTTTTCTGCAATTTTCAAACATCCATGGAGCTAGGGTTAAGCTTGGAAGAGAGCCATGAGCTTGATGAACCAATCTTAGTGAGGGGAGTGCACTCATTGAAGGTTTTGTGACCTATTGTCAGGTGCACAATGATGGCAGTAAAGTGAGGGTTTCTAGAGCCCAAAGTTAGTACTAACTACTGTTAAAATCCTCCTAACACCAAGCATTAGCTTGAGGAGGGCTGCCATAGTGATTTGGTTATGTTTATTATGTGTTTTATGGACTAACCTATGGTTATTGTTGATGCTGCATTTCACGTGTTTGTTGTTTGTGTTTGGCTGCTGCATTTGGTTGCTATATCTTGTATATATGAATTGTTTTTTTTTTGTTTTAGTGTCTTTGGATGCAGGTTTTAATGAGGATCACATTACCTTAAGAAACCAAGTGTTACCCTTACTAAGTTTCTCAATGAAACTTACTCCCCTCAATTCTGTCATTTCAGGTCCAGCTGAAAGATCACCTTCAAACTAAACTTTGTGGTTTGATTTTTGACCTGAAATTTCAGTTACATGAACTTCCATATGTCTAGTTGTGATCTGGAAATTTTGGTGATTTTAGGAGCACATTTGGTATTTTTAATGGTGGTACTTATTGTGTTATGCAGCAGCTGTCCAGCATCCTGTTTTTGGAGTCCATTGTGTCTCAAGACCTCCTGTAACCTAGGGTGCGTATTTAGCTGAGTTAAGACCATATTGTAGTGCTTGTATACATTTAAATGTAGTGTATGTAAGATGAAACAAGTATGTGAACATTTGAGTAATGTTTTGACTATGTAAGTGATGTGGTGCAAAGCTGCCTAAGTGTGAATGATAGGCTGCTTACTTGTAAATTCTGTTTTGCCCACATAAAGTTGCTAGATGCAAGAGAATGTAATTGATATATGTATTGGACATGTATGGGATAGCCTTGGAGGGCTTTCCCCTTGTGAATGAAGTGTTTGCATGGTTTGGAAAAATTGTATGGGCAAAATGGTCCAAAAGTTGCCAGAATTTTGACCATGTACCTAAAGTTTAATATCTCCCTGTGTAGAATGAATCTTGGTATGAAATTTTGACCACACCTAGAGAACATCTATAGGTTGAACTGGAATTTTGAATTTATGGATTTGGATCCTTGTAGCCTAAGATATGACGTTGCAAAATTGGTTGAGTTACTGTTCATTTGGTCAGAATTTTGTAACCAACTTAAAAAATCCATAACTTGGTCCATAGGTGGGCTATTGATGTAAAAAAAACTTTCTTGGTTTGCTCTAAGTATCTAATTGGTAATGGAGCAAATAAAATAGGGGGGTAAGGGCTAGAATGATACAGTTTATTAGTGGAAGTTACAGGTGCAGTAGCTGGTCACTAGAACTTAACAAGATTGCCTAATGTGTGGTAGCCAAGATTAAGACTTGTGCTAGTATTTTCCTTCTTTGCTGCCATGGTGTGCATGAAATGTGAATATGTGTGTGATGGTTGGACCAATATGCATGTATTTACATAGTGCCCAAGAGGGCCACTTGGGTATGCACATTAAGGGTAGTTTTCTGATGGCCTACAAAACATTACCAATCCTGGGAGTCTAAATGCACAATTTTGGCACCATAATTGGACTACCCCGGAGTGGGTAACATATACTGGTAATAGCTCATTAATTATTTACTCTCAATGTTGGGGTACTCTTAGAGACAAGCTAGCACCTATGTGGAATTTTAGTGTTCCATTCATGATCTTTATCCTGCTTAGCCAGGTACATGCATGGCAATCAAAACACCATATCCATATTTCTGAAAACTTGTTTATGGACTCATATTCATGTACTCAACCATAGGCCTTAGAAACATGCATACTTAAGCTTCTACCAATAATTTCTCCACTTGTGCACACAATGCAACAGGCATTACTTCACATACTCAGTTCATCATTCAATTACTTGCAATACAAGCAAGGCATGCACTTAGTCCATTAAGTGCATAGGATGTGTGTCCATCAAGTGTACTATTTCAATGCATGGCAACCAAGAAGCCCATTGATGCCCAGAAGCATCTTCGTCGGGTGACATTATGACTTCGGGAGGGACTTCTTGAGAGGGAGGACGTCTGGAGCAAAGATTTCCCAGAGGAGTGTGCCTGAAATGCTCAGAAAGAAAAAGGTTAGGAGGTCCCTGGAGTATTTTTCCGGGGAGGAGCCTCCGATGCCCAAGTCAATGTTCTGAGGGGAGATAGAGGAAGAGCACTAAGAGGCTGAGTGGTCTTGCCTGTTCGTGTGTTGTCAGGGAGAGGGGGCCGGATCCTTTTCCAGGGCCTGTTTCCTGGTATTTATAGGGGTGCCTAGCCCATTCAGATCGCGACACGTGTTCGGTCGGATGCGATCTGTACTTCTGGGCGTAGGGGACTAGTAGCCTTTTGTAGGCTCCTCGGGTCTGGGACCGAGACAAGTCATGACAAGACTTGGACGGCGTCGGCACGTCCGACAGCCGTTCGAGGCGGCGTGTAGTGCATGTGGGTGACATGTCAGAGACTCCTTAAATGCTCATGTCGTACTCCCAAGGTTCTCTAGGCGAGGCCGTCCTTTGGTACGAACGCCCCTCTTCGGGAATTATGCCTGTAGTTCGGGGAGTCCCCTGGTTCGAGGGTTCCGCCTTCGGGGAGATTCTCTCTTGCTTGAAATAGCTAGTTCTTCATCCCTGAAGGTGATCCGTTTGGTCCCTCGAGGGAGCCGGTAACATCTTTAAAATTCCTGACGTACTAGCCGAAGTCCCGAGTTTGAGGTGTTTGACTTCGCTCCTTCCGAGGTCAGTAATAGCGCCTCTCTTGGATGACGTCAGGCTTCCCGACCACACTTTTGGCAGGAAGTATGTACTGAGAGAGATGATAGCCGAGAGAGGTGATAGCCTTTCGGCTATCACCCATGTACCATTTCAAGTTTAAGAACCACAATTCATATCCATGGGCATTCGGCCAAGTCTAGTACACATAACATATTCATCCATCTTGACATTCCACCTGCATAAAACCATGCATTCTTGGCATATAATCATCCATCCAAGGCATAATCATCATAAGTCATCTGAAGCTAATCATGATCACAATGGGCAGCAACAAAGCATCACCTAATTGGAAAACATACCAAGGATGCTACATGTCCAAAATTAGCCAAGTTCAAGTTTTACAAACCAAGTTCTCATAACTACCCAAACATCAACTCATAATGACATGGACCATATTCCACCTTAATAGACCTTGTTCCCACAACTTCTAGACTCTATAAGCCTGCATAAGGAAGTCCACAACATTAGCTTGATTCACAAGCAATCTATACCACATAACTCACTTAGAACATATGAATATATTGAGCAATACCATACACATACCCAACCCTTTAACATATCAGAAAGAGTATTCCAATACTCTTAGCTTGATCTTTCAAGCAATCCATTTCCTACAAAAGTAGATCAGGACGGGTGAGTTATAAGACTCAATAAGGATCCCAGTGGCATCCAATGCCTAACATAGTGTGGTAATTATCTCATGACCCTCAAAGTCATCATACGGCTTTCAAAGCCTAACTTTTGCCAAGAATGTAATGGCAATTAATCCATGTCCCTGCAAAGGAAAATACTAAAACAAAGAAAACACAACGCATAGCACAACAACAATAATAATAATAATCTGGTTCAGCAAGCACAAACAATTTCAAAGAAGCACACAACACAACATACACAACACTGTTCTCGTAACATCGTGTCCCGTGACACCGTGGGCATCGCAAGCATTAGCATTTCCATAACACCATTCCCGGTGGACCATTTCTTTATTTTATATTGAGCTCATTAACTTGGGGATCAAGTTGGCCAAACTCAATGCCAAGACCTAAATGCTTGCAATTTACTCATGAGTAACCATAGTTGCCAAAGCAACGATACCTCGCCCACTATGCACTTATGTGCCCAAATATTCACTAAGAGAGTATCATGAGTCCTCACACAAAGTTGCCGAAGCAACAAAACCACTTAGCCCTGTCATGCACACCTATGGTCACTTGGTTCTTTGACCATCACATAGGGGCACTAATACTCACAAAGAAGGTCATGGAAATATACCATGTAATAAGTGAGTATAGGAATCCTTACCAAATTTTTAGTGACCTTTTGCTCAATGTCTTTGCCTTTCTTTGCTTTGTTTTTGTTGGAACTTGTCTTTTCCTTAATGGACTCAACCTCAACTTAAGTAGGTAAGGCCCAAACTTAATCTTTCTTGGTTATTACTCTTTGTCCAAGTCTCAAGTCAATGTAGCCAATGAAGCCAATGTATCCAATGTAAGAGTTTAGGAACACTATGCAAAAGTGTTTTAGCTCATGGAGTTTTTCTGTAATGGAGATGGCCGAATATTTATCTTGACTTTTCTCTCAAGCTTCACTTGATTTTAAAGCTTTCATGTACTTAGAAGCTTCATATATACCAAGCACACTTGGTTTCCACTTAAGGCTTTCAAGAACAATTCTTGGCCGAATTTGTTCTTTATTTATTCTTCCTCATTTTAGTTCCATATTTCATTAGGAACACATAAACACCAAGAACACTTGGTTTGCACACACATCCACAAAAATGGCACTATGGTCGAAAGTGCTCTTCATTCTTTCTTGCTTATTTTGGTTCCACATGTATCTAGGAACTCATTAATACCAATACCTCTTGGCTAACATGCCATGTCACAAAAATCACAACATGGCCGAAAGTTTAATTACTTTCTTTAGCTTACAAAGCTTCTCTTTTTACATCCATATCTTGGCTATGACCTTGTACAATCATAAGAACTCCTTTGCTACCAAGAATACTTGGTTTTAGCTCATGCATGCCAAGATACCAACTTGGCCGAAACTTCATCCTTGTCTTCCTTGCATCCTTTGCTTGTTTTCTTGTTTAGGATGACCATACAAGCTCCAATGTACCAAGAACACTTGGAATTGAGCTTTATAATGCCATGGACACACATGGCCGAAACCTTCATCCATGCATGTAACCTTCTTGCTTTGCATGGCTTCCAAGGCTTCAAAATCCACCAAGAATACTTGGTATCCTTCATGAAAATATCCAAGGTTGAAACTTCAAGAGAGCTCATCTTGCTTTTCTAGAAAAAATCCAAAATGGCCAAACCATTAGTAAGCATCAATCTAGCTCAAAAATTCATCAAAACACCAAGGAAACTTGGTTTCACTTACAACCTCTCTTAAAGAGGTAATGGCCGAAAATGAGCTCCATCCTTCTTGAAGTTCTTGATTTTCTTTCTTCCCATGGCTTGAAAAATTCCATGCATGCCTTGAACTCCTTGAGTTGAGCTCAAGAACACTAAGAATTCCATATGGCCAAAACTTTCTAGTGAGTTTTCTTTGATCTCTCACTTGATTCTTGCTTTGTATGTGTTTAGAAGCTTGGAAATACCCAGGAAACTGGGTTGAATCTTCATGAATGTTGTTTTCTTGCTATGGCCGAATGTAGAAAGAAGAAGAAGAAGTTGGGAGCTTGAAGAAGGAAGCATGGCCGAAACCTTGAGGAGAGGAGAGAGTTTGAGAGCAAATGAGTTTGTTTAAGTGTAAGAAAATGCAATTGAATGGATGGAGCTTGGATGGCCGGCTACCTTACTCAAGTGGAGGGGGAGACAAGTCCAAGTGGAGCCATTAAACAATTCATAGTGGAGACAAGAGTGGGAGACAAAGCATGGGCAAGTTATGGGCTTTAGACTTAATTAATGTGTGAGTGGGAGACATGGTGAGTGAGATAATATTGTATGGGTGAGTGGAGGGTGTAGTGGGACAATATTATAATGGAAAACGGGCGATGGCCGGCCATGGCTTAAATTGCCATTCAAATTGGGCTAATTTCCTCTTTAGTCCTCCAATCTTCTCAATTTGTGCAATTGAGTCCTCTGACAAAATTTTCATTTGTGCAATTGAGTCCCTCAACTTTAAATTCCACCATTTTCATCACCAATTCTCTTGGCCTAAGCCAAGTTTATTTCCAAGAGTGTCCAACACTCATTTATGCCCATTTCTCAATTAATTCAAGGTATCCCAAGCTTACTGAGCTCAATTCCCAATTAGGAAAAAAAAATTCCATGGCTTGAATCCACTTGACCCGGGACTTAATGATTTAGCATTTTTTGGGTATTACATATGATGCTGAACCTCATCATTGTGGAACCAAAGAGCTTTTCCTTGGTTTGAACCGAGGTTCCCCTTAGCATCAAGGGCAGATCGATCCATCCGAGTATAGGAATTTCGGTGGGACCTACGCCGAAGGTAGGGGAGGTAACGGGTTTAAGATCACCCTTGGAGATGCCCAAGTTCGGCAACAAGTGGGATAACAAAACATTGGTGTTCGAGCCATCATCGATGAGCACTCTTTTGATGTCCCAGCTCCTTATCCTTGCCGTGATTAGGAGGGGGTCATCATGAGGGAACTTCATGGTACACCCATCTTTCCAAACAAGCTTGCTCGCCGGGTTGCCGAATTCCATCATTGAGATTTCTTGGACTTTCCATTTCATCTCAGCCGAGGGTATTCCCATGGTAATTGTGTTGGGTTTCGGGAGCCAAACAGCGCAGCGGAATTTAACCGAAACCCTCCAGGATCCAAGTGAAACGGGGTAAACCGGGTGTTCGAAAATTTCATACCTAATTTTCGGTTGAGATCTCTCACTCAACTGTAGAGTCGAATCACAAAACCTGAACAGTTGACGTGTTCAGGCTCTCTATGGTATCCACACGAGCCTCTCGGGATCACCACGTCCACCACGTCCCAGCAGATGCGTTTCTCTTGCGCTCGCAGTGCTAGCTTGCGTCCTCCAAGGAATTGCAAGAGAAGAGTGCGGTTGTCCTTTTGGGAGGCTAGGGCAAGGAGACCTATGAATTTCTCACTTAAAAGTTGTATTTATAGTGAGACTCAACTTCTAGGCCTAATGGGTTTCAAAGCCCTAATCCAATTAGGATTTAATTTCGGGCTTAATAATGGCTCAACTCATTGGCCCATTATTAATACGAAATTAAAGTGAAACCATAACCCAAATAATTAGCCCATGCACTCTAATGATCCAAATAGCTCTACGTGTGCGACCCAATAGGCTCTTGCCATGTTGGCAATGATCATAAATCACATTTATGATCATAAGCAATGAGCGGTGTCTAGCAACACATCATTGCTACCCAAGTGACAAGATTGTCAGTGAATCGACTAAACCTTTATGATCATCACCGATATATGCCATTGTCCCTTGGTCCAAGATATCAAGACTAAGCACGAGACATGGAATGTGTCACTCTCGTATAGCCTAATCTTTGGTTTCTTGATTACCGAGTAGACTAACTTAAACTGATGACATTGATATCATATATCAACTCATCGGAGCATGGCCATGCATTTTCAAAGTCTCACTCTATCAAGGGGCCCAAAGATATCACTCCCGTTACATAGGAGGGACAAATCCCATCTTGATCATACAAATCCCTCCGCATGATATGTGACATACCCAATGACCTCCTTCAAGTTCACTCAGTTACGAGCAACAAAGGAAAGTATCAAAGTATGTGACTCACATGTAGGGAACCTTGATGATCTTAGGTCGAAGGACTACATATACCATGATCACTATGAGAATCACTTATGACACTCATATAACGATCCATGAAGTGTTCTCATGGTGGGTCGGTCCAGTACACAAGTTCTCCAACTTGTACCCATATGTAGACTACATATCTCATATTAGTCTCCACATATGCTAGTCATTATGTATTATTGCAACCCGCTCCACAATAATACTGGACTAGGGACATTTAAGAATATCATTATTCTAGGGTTACAATTATGTTTATTACGTTACGCAGAAACAAAACAACAAACATAATTGCTGGATTAATGCCTCAATAAAATATCATGACTCAATGTGCAAAAATACAATCATCTCATGACTGGCTTTTTGGGCACAACACTAACAAATTGTCTGGATTACTCCTACCAGAGGTGGTGGGTGTTTTCTGGGACTTCGGTTTCGATGTCTGGTGGAATCATAGTCCTCATACTATCCCCTTCTATCTTCCTCATTCTTTTCCCAGGCTTTGGGATAGGGCATCCACAAGTAACGGCAAAGTTGCCCTTACTTGATTAGGGACTCAATGACTTTCTTAGCTTAAAGCAATCTTCGGTATCGTACCCGTGGTCCCGGTGGAATTGACAAAACTTCTTCATATTCTTGTTGTTGTCCGAGGCCATTGCCTTTGGACACTGGATTGATGTTCCTTGCCTTGCCATGGCCATCAGTATGTTCATCCTTGTGGTGTTCAAGGGAATGAATGACACCGGCCTCTTCCCCCTTTGTTTCCTTGGTCTACCCCTACCCTCGGTAGGGTACCAAGGTTGGTGACTCTGACCCTCGGAGTGATTGTGATTAGACTTCGGCCCTCCCATCCTTAGCTCTTTGACTGTCATGTGTTGTTCTGCCCTTCGATAGAATTCTCTGAGGATGTTAGGGGGATCTTTAGAGAACTCGTAGAAAAGTTGTGAATCTCTCCTAAGTCCCCTGATCATGGCAAGGATGTGGATTTCGAGGTGGAAGTCAGGCACACTGAGGGCTTCTTGGTTGAACCTTTTGACATAGTCCCAAATGGTCTCCTTATTCGTTTGGGCTATGTCAAACATTTGGATGGGCATCTTCATCGTCGGCCTACTTCTGATGAACTGCTGGGTGAATACGGTGCATAACTCCTGGAATCCCATTATGGTTCTGGGAGCTAGGGAGTTATACCACGCAGTTGCTAGCCCTGACAAGGTGGCTTCAAAACACTTGCAAAGGGTGGCGTCATCAGCACCATGCAACATTATGCTATGCCTAAATTTTACAGGTGGGCTTGGGGGTCGTTGCGTCCATCACACATCTCCAACCGTGGTACTTGGAAGTCACTTGGCATAAGCGCCTCTACTACTGCATGGATGAAGGGTGACTCTTCTCCAGTGAAGGTCTCTAACAACCTTGACCAGACAGGTTTTCAAGAAACCTATTTTTCCACCTTCTCCAGCCTCTCAAGGATTCTCTTCATAAGGATGGTAGTGTTATCCTTTCCTCGTTGCCTAGTAGTCATCAGCAACGAAGAGTGATGTCATCTTTTCAGTGAGTAAATTCGTCGATGAAGGGACTAGGACTTCCTGTCAGTGGATGGACTTCATCGGCGGGAAGTTCTGGCCCCTTTTGACATCATTTCTCCAGTGCGACATCCTTTGGAGGGAGGATCTTGAGTCGTGAGAAGCCCCACTTCCGAAGCTCCAGCAAGGTAACCTTGGGCTTCTCTCTTGACGGGTACTAGATGACGGCGCCCTTCCCCTACGAGGTGGTTGTGACCACCTTTGGTCAAGCTGTTAGGTTATTTCAGCCATGATAAAGCACTGAAGTCGTATAGAAAACCCATCATAACCGTTACAGGACATTTTTCCTAGGGCAAGGAAGTCTCTACCACAAGCTGTTCAATTGCCGCTTGAGTTTCCAACGCAGACTGGGACCTTGGGAGTCCTTTGTCC
This sequence comes from Aquilaria yunnanensis, assembly GCA_039654915.1. NCBI lineage: Eukaryota > Viridiplantae > Streptophyta > Magnoliopsida > Malvales > Thymelaeaceae > Aquilaria > Aquilaria yunnanensis. The sequence goes on from CM077597.1 coordinate 54,306,936, forward strand.
TTAGAATGCCAAGTCTCAACAACGGCGACCTAAGAATAGGTTCCCACAGACGACGCCAAATGATGCCTGGTGGCATTGTTGTTGAATGACATGTTGGCCCGTAGGGAGGACTTCCGGTGTGAAGATGTCGGAAACATTTAGAAGAAACACGGGTTAGGAGCTCCCCAGAGTGTATTTCCGGGGGAGGAGCCTCCGAATCCCAAGTCAGTATTTGCGAGACTAGTAGTAAAGAGCAGAGAGTAGGGAATAGTGGGAGTTTCGTCCGTGCTTAACAAGGTCCCTTCTATGTATTTATAGGAGGGTGGAGGGAGGAGGCCGTTTGACACAACTTGTCTAGATCATGACACGTGTTCGGTCAGATCCGCTTCGTACCTTTAGATGTAGGCATCTCCAACTGGTCATAGGCTGTTTTGGCCAGAGGGCAGGGGTCTGTGCGAGGTCTCTTTTTCAGAGGCTCCTTAACCATTTTTGTTGTATCTCTGTAAGACCCCTTCGGGGTGTGAGACACATTCGGACGAAGATTTATTCTAATCGCCCACTAGGGACTGCCCTTCGGAAGAGTGGGTCACCTTTGGGAGACTTTTAGGATGATGGATCTGCTTTTTCTAGGTCGGTAGCTTTACAAATCCGAGGGTGGTGAAGACACCTTTTCTCGAAGTTAGTCATGTTCCTCTCTGAGGGTGGTGTTGAGAATGGCCCGAGGTCCGGGCTAAGCTCTTTTCGGGGGTGGCGTCAGGTCAACCGATCAGGAGATCTTTAGGGCGATAGCCCTTTGGCTATCAGAAGGTTTTTCTTTTGAGCTCTTTGTGAACTTGGCTTAGTGTATAAGGAAGCTTGGCTTTTTTTGTTCCACTTTCTACTTCTCGTTTCTAACTATTGATTGGTTAAGGGTGGTGGTCAAAATCTAGTCCTTTGGAGTGTTATTTGTGGAGCTTGTAGCAATCTTGGGCATATTTATTGGTCCTTATACTAACGGTGTTCACATCAACGGGCGAGGTCGCTTGTTGACAAGCCTCGTACCAGCAATGGTCTTGTCGGTGGTCCCTAAGGCCTATCTTAGTCTGAAGAGTCTTGAAATGCCTACCTCAGCAATCCCCTATCTTAATTTGTTTCTATTTTCGTGAGATCAAGGAACCTAGCTAAATTAAGCATTTTGAATGAATTTTGGACATCTTTGAGGGTGATAGCCCTTCAGCTATCATATGCCTCCCCTGAACAGCCTCGATGTCTACTATGACATTGGGGTAGGTGTTCCAAGGAAGCCTTGTAGATGGCCTTCCCTCTACTATAGGATATTATAACTTGAGGCTTTTTTCCATTTTCCTAGACATTTTTATGACCTAAAAGCTTTTTCCTTCCTTGATTTTCTGGTGTTTAAATGCTATAAAATTCACCAAGTTAGATTTGCATCAAGCTCATACTAATGATCAATTGAAACATTTCTCTCAGAGCCTTGCCTGATGCCCTGTGGCATCTTCATTGTATGACATGCTTGGCCTAAGGAAGGCTTTCGGTGAGAAGGTATCTGCAAGACGTTGAAGAATGTGGGTTAGGAGCTTGCCGAAGTATGTTTCTAGGAGAGGAGCCTCTGACGCCCAAGTCAGTATACAGTAAAGAGGTAGCTAAGAGTAAACGAGTAAGAAAGAGAGAGTCCTATTTGTTTACTTGGGAGCCTCCCAATAATTTATGGGAGGACAGGAGAATAAGGCCGTTATGCCTAGCCTGAAGAGATCAGGACACGTGTTTAGCTGGATCTAGCCCATACCTTCGGAGAGAGGTATCTCCAGTTGGACGTAGGTAGTTTCGGCCAGGGGGTAGGGTCGTGTGCGAGGCTTTGTGTCAGAGATCCCTCAACTATATTTGTCATTTTTCCATAAAACCTCTTTGAGGATCTAAGACCCCTTCGGACAGGAATCTCAACCGAAGGCGACTAGAGAAGGCCCTTCGTGTTACCACCTCACAAAAATGGGAGAATTACAAGTGTGGCATAATGGTAAAAAACCCATTATATTGTGTAATTCTCATTATAGTAATTAAAGTGTGAGGGGTAAAAGTCATGATCAATACCTCCTTAAAAGTGTTGCAAGTTGGTAACTAGGCCAAAAAAAAAAGCCTTAAGAATTGCTTATTTATCAAGCAACCTATGGGCTTTTTTGTAAGGTTTTTTAAGTTCGGGTGCTTAATTACAAAACTCTCAAGAAAGAGCCTTGGAGAGTTATGAGAAGGATATGAATGGTATGAAAGTACTATTGGAGGACCAAATTGCTCATGAAGACAACTAAGGACAAAGAAAACGCAAAAAGGCATAAAGGACCTAAGTGTTCTAATGTAGGCCTTAAGATGTGTATGTCTTTGACTTAAGTCAAATGGTGAAATTGTGGGGTTATCCCACTCAAGGGGGGAAAGCTAAGGCATAGTAGGGATATGGCCAAATGTGGGCCAAAAAATTAAGCATAATAAACCAAGGTTTTGTAGCAAAGAAAATAACATAAAGCAAGGTTGAGCTTGTTAAGTGTGTTTTGTGCCCTTAAGCTCATTTAAGCCCATTTAAGTAGCCAACCCACTTATATCTCTAAGAGCACAGCCACACTTCCTTCATAGCCACCACGCATTCAAACTTGCAATTGATTGAAATTGAAGGCAAAAAGAAGCAATTGGAAGCAAACTAGAGCTATTGCTTGGATACTTCAAGGATCAAGCTTGATTTTTGGCCTACCCATTTTGGTAAGGCTTCTCTTGCTCTCATAGGTTGTTTTCTATATTTTTGAGCAAAAATGGAGCTAGGGCTAAGCTTGGAATAGAGCCATGAGCTTAATGAACCAAGCTTTGTGAGGGGAGTGCACTTATTAAAGGTTTTGTGACCTATTGTGAAGTGCACAAATGATGGCAGTGAAGTGAGGGTTTCTAGAGCCCAAATTTAGTACTAACTAGTGTTAAAATCCTCCTAAGACCAAACTTAGGATTGAGGAGGGTTGCCATAGTGATTTACTTAAGTTTATTGCATGTTTTATGGACGAACCTATGGTTTATGTTTCTGCCACATTTCATGTGTTTGTATGTTACGAATGGCTGCTGCATTTAGTTACTATATCTTGTATATATGTATTGTGGTCTTTTGTTTTAGTGTCTTTGGATGCAGGTTTTAATGAGAGTCACATTTTCTTCAGAAACCAAGTGTTTTCCTAACGAAGTTTCACAATGAAACTTACTACCCTCAATTCTGCCATTTTAGGTTCAGCAGAAAGATCACATTCAAATTGACCTTTGTTCTTTGAGCTTTGATCTTAAATTTTAGGTACTTAAACTTCCATATATCTAGTTTTAATCTGAAATGTTTGGTGATTTTATGAGCACTTTTGGTATTTTTAGTGATGGTGCTTATTGTGTTATGCAGCAGCTATCCAGCATCCTGTTTCTGGAGTCCATTGTGTCTCAGGCACTCCTGTAACTTAGAGTGCATATTTAGTTGGGTTAAGACCATTATGTAGTGCATGTATGCATGTGCATGTAGTGTATGTAAAATCAGACAAGTGTGTGAACATTTGAGTAATGTTTTGGCTATGTATGTGATGTGGTGCAAAGCTGCCTAAGTGTGAATGACAAGCTACTTACTTGTAAATTCTTTTTTGGCCACATAAAGTTGCTAGCTACAAGAGCATGTAATTGATATGTGTATTGGACATGTATGGGACATCCTTGGAGAGCTTAGCCCTTGTGAATGAAGTATTTGCACACTTTTAAAATTTTGTATGGGCAAAATGGTCATAAAGTGACTAGAATTGTGACTTTGCACTCAAAGTTCTATATCTCCCTGTCTAGAATGAATCTTGCTATGAAATTTTGACCACGCCTAAAGCATATCTAGAGGTTGAACTGGGATTTAGAATTTCTAAAGTTGGAGCCCTGTAGCCAAAGATATGATGTTGCAAAGTTGGCTAAGTTACTATTTATTTGGTTAAAATTTTGTAACCAACTTAAAAAATCCATAACTTGGTCCATAGGTGGGATATTGATGTAAAACCAAATTCCTTGGTTTGCTTAAAGACTTTACTTGATAATGAAGAAAATAAAATAGGGGGTTACATGGCTAGATTAATACAGTTTTTTGGAAGAAATCTCAGGTGCAATGGCTGGTCACTAACACTTAATAAGATTGCCTAACGTGTGGTAGCCAAGATATAGACTTGTGCTAGTGTTTTCCTTCCTTGATGCCATGGTGTGCATAAAATGTGAATTTGTGTTTAATGGCTGGACCACTTGGGTATGCACACTAAGGGTACTGTTCTGATGGCCCATAGAACATACCAATGCACCATAACTGGACTACCTCAGAGTGTGTAACACTTTGGATGGGTGGGCCTATCTTCAGGAGTCATTTCCTCTAACGAGGATGATAGACGTATCTTCCTAAGGTTGGTAATATGAGTTCCCAAGGACAGTAAAGAACCTTTTTCCTGCAATTGGTTGTATATGCTTCCAAGGGTGGTATGGAGAATTCTCCCAAGGTTGGTCATATGAATTCCCGAGGGTGGTGTCAGGTCTACCAATGGGAAGGTTTTGTGGGCAATAGCCTTTTTGCTATCACATGTCCCCTCCGGAGAAAGCGAAGTTACTTCTTCGATTCTAGCATGTTGTGGAGTATCAATCATCCTATAACGGGGTTTGGCCAGTTTTGTCGAACTTACACCTTCGGACTAGGTTTATCGTGTTAGGCCAAGATCTTCCGAGGTCATACATATGGCACGTAAAGCAGTGAATTTTTCCCTCCCAGGGGTTTTCATTTCCCACCAGCAAGGGGTGGATAGACCTGTTGCCTTGTTTTGTGCGCCACCTAAACCTAGCATCTGGAATGGTGTGCCTCCATTTTTCATGCCTAGTAACACGTGTCACTGAATCACGGACCAGCTATCCTGTTAGTTACATCTGGCACATCTCTATGACTGGAATTAGTCATTATGACGCCCTTTCGCTTGCCTCCTCCGGGCCATATAAGCATCACTCCTTATCAGAAGTTCTGCCTCTCTTATTTGTACCTCATTCTCCCTTTTTGAGCTTCTGCCCTTCATCCGGTTCTCCTTTGTTTCTGCAGCGGTTGTAGTAGTGGAGTGATTTTTGGCAAGTCTTGTGGCGTCCTACGAGGTTTCCTTTATTTCCCGAATAGGTGGGTTTTTGTACGAAGTTGCTTTTTCCCTTTTTTCCTCTGTCTTTCTGAGGCTAGGATCTTTGGCCCTGAGGATGTTGGTTGAAAATGCCAAGGTCTCCCCTTTTTCATGAGAGTTGGATCCCTTTCAACTCTCAAATGAGTTATGCGACTTCGGAGAAGCTGGAGAAGTGGAGGCTAAAATTCTTTTTTCCTTCCTATGCAAAAATTAGGCTGCCCAGTCATAGTGAACCAAGCTACCTTCCTTAAGGGAAGGAGATTACTATTTTCAAAGCATAACTAAAGGCTGGTCTCTTTTATCTACCCTCGAATGTGGTTTTTGACTTTTGCTACTTCCATGGCATAGCCATCAATCAAATGCCCCTGAACTCCTATGCCTATTTTAACGCTTTCTTGTGCATGTGTAGGGTTCAAAATCATCCCGCACTTTTTTTTTCTTCAATACTACAAACTTCATCCCATCCCGAAGGGGGGGTTTTACTTTTTACTTCCTCAGGATTCCGGAAGTAGGAAATTTACTTTTACCTTCGATACTAAGGATAGTTGGAGAGGGTGCCAAAAGAAGTACTTTTTTATAGAGATTGATGAGAAGCAGAAAAACCTTCCAGCTTGGTGGGCTTCGGGTACTCTGGTGACTGGCATAGTGGATCCAAGGAAGTTGCTAACTCTAGAACTAAAGTCTCAATTTGAAGAGTTCGACAGTCGTATTCAAGCTGTCACGATTTGGGACGCTCAAGGGCCTTCACACTCTCTCTACCTGTTTCCCCATTAGATTGAGCTTCATGACCAAGGACGTTAATCAGGAACTTGGGGTTATTACCGAGCATGTTACAGACAAAGACATGCCAAAGCCATTAGTGGATGGAAAGAAGGCATGGCTCGCTCGTCTCCTTCGGGGTGAACTCTCTTATTCCAGCCTTGTAGAAAGTAAGCTGTTCTTCCAACTATAGTGCTAGAATTTTTTATACTTACACTGATATTTTTTCCTTTGCAGAGATGGGTGACAAGTTTGTGGCATTCTACAAGAGTATATTCCTTAGCTAGGGCGAGAAGGATGAATAGCAGAAAGCCCCAAAGAGAAAGAAGGGCACTAGGGTGACATACTTCCCCCTCCCCCCAAAGTTCTTGCTGACATGGTAGACCTTGCTACCAATGTCGCAGTTTCTTCTTTGGAAGTGGCCATACAGTCACTTCCACTGAGTCTTTACCTCTGCATCAGAAGCCTTGGGAACCACTTGCAGACAAGGTCCCGAGGGAGCTGTTCTGGACCTTTATGGAAGACATGGACTTTTTCTCTGAAGGCTCCCAGAGGATGGCGCCCCAGATGGCCAAGGGCATTATTACAAATACGACCTTTTAGCCTCTTATGGATTCCTACTCGAACAAGGAGATCTTGGCTGCTCAGATTTTCAAGCTTGCAACCCAGGTAATTCATGTTTGCAAGTTAGAAACATTTTCTCAAATTTGTTATCCCTTCTCATAGAATCCTTTCTTTGCAGCTGCTGGCTTATTCAGGCTATCTTTAGGCTTGGGTGATGAACCAATCCTGCATCCAGAACCAATCTGAGGAAAATCTAGCAAAGGTGAAGGAGATGTTTGTAAGCTCCTGACTGAAGTTTGGTGAACTTAGCAAGATCACCAAGGAGGAGCTTGCCCAACTTTACCAAGAGGTTTCAGAAAGACAAACAAAATTTGTTGAGGAGTGTTCCTCAATAATCTCCAACTTCGGGGTAAGGTTGGTGGAGTAGACTTCTTTGGCCAAAGCACTTCAGATGGAGAAGAATGAGGTAGCTGCTAATCTGACCAAGGCCTTGGCCCTAAATGTTGATCTTGAGGCCGAGGTTAGTGATTTGAAGAAGTGGAAGAAGAAGAAGAAAGATGAAAGAGAGGGGAAAAAGGATGTTGAGGTACTAAAGAAGGAGATGGAACTTTGGATGGCAAAAAATGACAAGTCAGATGAAGCGTCAAACTCATTGTTTCAAGACATTTCTATCTTGCCCACAACCAAGTTCTTTCCTGATATCCTGACCTCGATCTTTCCTTTCTTCAGGCATTGGACATTCCTAAGGGGCCTTCTTCACCATGGTCCAAGATCGAGTACCTCAACCTGCCCGACCGTTCTCCACCAGCTGAAGAGGTGGATGGCAAAGATTAGGAAGCGCAAGAAGGTTCCGAAAATGGTGAATATCCTGCTAGAGCAATTTATGCCCCTCTTTTTTTTTTTTGCTTCTGCCTTTCTTAATGGAATAACTTTTATTTCTAAAAATTTGGCTAAATCCTCGATGGGTATGACCTCTGATGCTATTTTGACCATATTTGGTATTGTAAGGCTTCAGCATCTTCAGTCGCGTACTATCCTTGTTAAAAATACTACCAAGGATTCACAACTCTAATTTTTTCTGAAGGTAATGTTCAGTTATCTTTGGTGAGTTATGACCATCTTTCTAAGTGTTTAAGAATAGAATCCAAGCAATGTTTTCGGGAAACATGCTATGTTACAAGAACACTTAGGGATTTTCAAAATCAACCATATTTGGTTAACCTCCTTCGGTAAAGCTTGCACAAGGTCACATAGCTACTTTCAAAATCAACCATATTTGGTTAACCCCCTTCATTACACGTTGAGTAGCTTAAGAAAGCACCACATTTGGTTGATTTCTTTGGAGAGGTTTCTCCTAATTAAGCTCCCCCATTGGAAATATTTAAGTGTATAATTTTTTCAAAGAGTCTAAATGCCATATGTTTTCAACTCTTCTCCTTTAGCATTTCCAAGTTTGTAGACCCCTGACTGAACTTCCTTAAGGACCAAATCAAGTCCTTCCCAATTTGCCTGAATTACACCATGAGATGGTCTTCGGGATTCTAGTTCAGCCTTTTGGAGAATAAGGTCTCCTTTCCTAATTCCTTTGAGTCTAACATGGGAGTTTGCTATGAAGGCTACCCTTTGTTAGAAAGCTTTTCTTCTAAGTTCGGCCATCTCCCTATGTTCATCAAGCATATCGAGTTTCGTTCTCAAACTAAGGTTGTTTCATTCTTCGTTGAACACTTGTACTCTGATGGACAATTGTACAAGTTCAACGGGAATAAAGGCGTCAGCATCGATTATGAGTGAAAAAGGTGTTTCACTGGTGGTTCTTCGAGGGGTTGTTTAGTAACTCTATAGCACAGTCAGAAGTTTTCCTGGCCATTTTCCCTTGGCTTCTTTCAGCCTCTTCTTGAGACCATTTTTATCATCCTATTAGACACCTCAACTTGTCCATTGCTTTGAGGATGAGCAACTAGGGTGAAATGTAATTTTAGCCCGAGGTTGGTTATGAATTATTGAAATCCTCTATCAATGAATTGGGAACCGTTGTATGTTACTATAAATCTTGGCACACCAAATCTGCATATGATGTTTTTCTGGATGAACTTATGGATCTCCTTTGCCAAAATTGTTGCCAGATGTCAGGACCACCAGTTAGTACTTGGCTATGGCCAAGAAGAGAATGATGAAGACATGAAATTAAGTACAAGAGGGACTTGTTTGAACATGGTCTTAGTGATGAGAATACAAGACTATGTGAATTATGTGTTTTAATTACACATACAAAAGTTCTATGTGAACTATGCCATGAAATAAAGTTCTAGTACCAAACTGGACTGGTAACTAGTGACTAACATGGAACTATGCAATACTATGGGCCAAATTGCACATACATGAAAAACTATGTATGACTTGGCAAGAAATAAAGTTTGAAGACTCAATTGAAAACCTTGGACTAGTGCTGGAATTAAAACTACAAACCAAGGATGGACAAATTTAGCCATGCAATTTTGTGAGATGGCTAAAGAGGAGGTAAGCCAATATTGTGGCTCTTGGTCAATGGGCAGCCAACTTGACTTAAATTAATTAATTGGAAGTGTTAGTGGAGCTATTAAAATATTGGAAGTTGCCTAGTGGAGCCATTAAAATAAGGTAAACCTTGGACAAAGATATGAATTGTTTATTCATGGTGGAGCATGATTGATTTGTTTATTGGTGATGATGGAAGATGGAATTAATTATTGCTAAAAGAATGGTGTGATGGACGAATTTTATATGGTATAATAATGCAATTATGTCCACATTTTGTGTACTTGGCATGTGGGCCAACAATTTAAAAAGAAATGCTGGAAATTGCATTGAATTTGGTGGCTAGAATGGAAGTATGGAGACATGGAGGGTTGGAGGCGCCATGCAATTTAGTTGGGGGATTTTCTTGGCATTTAAGCCAACTTGGGTAAATTAATTGAAGGCTGGAAGCCTTTGTCCGCCACCCAAATTGCAGCTCCCATTCTTTGACCAAATATTATATGGAAGGGTTTTTGGTGCTTGGGAGAATATTGCATTGTACAATGCTGAAATTTATTGTTTAATGGGCACTTGAGTGGGCGGCCTTCTTATGCAGCAAACATTCCTTGGAGTTGTCATTTAGTTGCTGCCTTCGTTGGTTTTGGAGAGCACTTGGCCGAAACATAAAGCTCTTCCATGTTCTTCCATGTTCTTGCTTGTTCTTCACTTGTTCATCTTGATTCTTGGCCGAAACTTGAGTGTTCTTGAGTGTACATCCAAATTTCCAGCAAAACTCTTGAAGATACCTTGTTGAGCGTCAAGATTTGAGCTTGTTCTTGAAGGAACAAGGCATGGCCGAATATGTTCATGCATGTTCATGAAGTTCTCTTGAAGTTTACTTGGTGTTCTTGGTGTTGCATGTTGATTTGGAGCTCGGTTGTGCAAGTCCAGAATTTTCAGCCTTGTTCTTGAGGTAAAGGCTCAAGAGTACTTAAATCCATGGTATGTTTTCCATGAATAAGAGTTATATTGACTAAAGGAAGGCTGTATTGTGTTAGGAGAACCTTGGACCGAAAGTTTGAAGCTAAACCACCAAAGAACACTAGTTGGCCGAATGGTGTGCATGTTTGTTCTTGAGTGTTCTTGGTGAGTTCATGGTGTTTTGGCATGGAAATGATGATTTCATGAGTTTATGTGAATGATATGTGAAACTCATGGTGGCTGTGTTTATGGCCGAAAATGAAAGGTAACTTGGACTTGGAGATTGAAGCTTGGATTAAGACATTCAAGCTTGTGTTGGACAAACTAACCAAAACACCATTGAAGTTGAAGTTTCAAACTTAACTTGGAAGAAATCCAACAAGGCCGAATTTACTCAAGCTAAAAAGTGTGGTAAGGATTCATGAATTACTTGTGCTTGGTATATTTTCCATGATTAATGACAAGTAATTGAAGCTACTAATTGATGGTCAAGATTTGCCAAGTGATGTTAGTATGCTTGAAGGGCAATATGGAATTAATGGTTCCATGGGTTGATTAGCTAATCAATGAATGGCAAGTGTAAAGTTCTTGGTGGGTTTGGCCAATCCATCAAGCACTTGAGAGCTCGAGGGGAATGGAGATGATTTCATGAAGAAATGGTGTGCAAAATTGTACATGAGCACTTGCTAGTGGCTATGGCCGAATTGAAGAAGTGGTGTGTGTGTGAGTTTGTGTGCTTTTGTTGATTGATTGTGCATGCTAACCAACTTATTATTGATATATGTTGAATATAGGCTTCGGCCAAATTGTATTTTCCTTGTCTTTGTGTCTTTGGATGTAGGTACTAGCTTGATTATGGAGGTTAAGCTTATGCTTAACAATATGAACTCCTTTGGAGTTGTGTGAATCCTTACTGAGTTTTAAACTCACTGCCCTTATTGGTTGAATTTTCAGGAAAAGGTAAAGAGCTTGAGTAATTGTGCTTCTGTTTGGACTTCTTGGTTTTTGTGTACCAAGTTTACTTATTGTCCAAGGTATGTGTGCCAACAAATTCTTGGCTTGAAATGTGCATTTTATTCCATGGTCTTATGTAGGCCGAATTTAATGGATTAAGTTTTGCAGGAGATTAGCTGTGGGACTTGAGCTAGGAGGTGTTGGTTGAGTGGGCTTTTGGCATTTGAGACTTGGTGGGCTTTGGAGACCAATAACTTGGTCTTTTGGACTTGTACCTATAGTGCACATTTTGTAGTACCCTTTGAGCATTATGGGTAGTTGTGTACATATGGGCTATGTGAGAATTGGGCTGCAAGTTTTGGGCCCATTTGCATCCTTGGCATGATTGCCATGTAGTTGTTGTTAAGTTGTGGACTTAAGCACTTTAGGGCCCATGTTGGACTTATGCATTTTGGGCCTTAGTGGACTTTGTATGTTGGACTTGTTGGCTGTATGTTAGCCAAGTTTCTTTGGACTTTATGACTATCAGCATGATGTTTTGATGTTGGCTTCCTTGTGTACTATACTTGGCCGAATGCTCATCATCATATATGTATGTGTTTTCAAGCTTGAAAATGGATATGGGCTTCTTTGTTGCCATGCATAAGACTAGTACACTTGATTGCACACAAGTTAAGCACTTAAAGGAAAAAGTGCAAGTGTTGCTTGTTTTGCAAGTAATGGGTTGGGCTTGCTTAAGCTGCAAGGTCTTGGTCTAAAATAAGCAGGGACATCCTGGGCCACCTCCCAGGCAAATAAAAAGAATGCCCAATAATCTACTTAATGAAGGTTAGGTAACTAAACTCTGATGATAACTCTTAAAGACCCAAGTATTCTGGACCTTCAGGGTAGTGGTTGGTGAGAGGCACAGAGTGTGCATGGGCTGGGGCCTGTGTGGGGTGTGACACCAGAGGCTCTACCTCGATCCACTTAGTGAAATAATCTACTGCAACCATGTAGAATGTCACTCCTCTTGGAGCTGTCAAGAGAGGACCAATGAGGTCAATACCCCAAACACTGAAAGGGCAAGGATAGTTCACCGAAGTTATTGTCTTTAAGGGTACTCTTTGAATGGGTGTGTGTCGTTAACACTTATCACATTTTTTGATGAACTGTCTTGCATCCTTCCTTAAAGTAGGCTAAAAATATCCTTATTGAAGTAGTACCCCAGTAAGGGCATCAGTCCCGATATGGGATCCACAGGTCCCTTCATGGACTTCTTTAAGGACTGTCTCGATGTCCTCTTCACTGTTACATCTTTGCAGTGGATTAGTGTACCCTTGCCAGTATAATTCTTCCACGATCAGGAAGTATCTACCTGAGCACTTTTGCACCTTTGTAGCTTCCAAAGGGCCTTCAGGTAATTCTGAAGTCGTAAGATAATTTTTGATAGGATCTTTCCATCCTTTGTCCAATGTTCCAACGGCCATTATTGCTATGCTCGGGTGGTCTAACACTTCGGTGGACCATTTTGATAGGCCAAAGTATCCACTTCCACATTATCTCATCGAGCTACGTTTTCTATTTGTACCATGTTGAACTCTTGGATAAGCCCTTTTACAAGATTATGGTACTTTGCCAAGTTTAAATCTTTTGCCCTGTAGTCCCCTATCATCTGCCGAACAACGAGTTGGGAGTTACTGTGTCCCTTCAAATTTCTCACACCAACTCTTTCTAACAATCATAAGCCTGCTATGAGGGCTTCGTATTCGGCAACGTTATTGGTAACATTGAAATCGAATTTGATGGCCTTCAAAGTTTCCATACCCTTGGGTCCACGGAGAATTACTCCGGCTCCCTGGTGATCGGATCCTGAGCTACCATCAATGAATTGTGTCCACTCAAGTTCATCATTTCCAAAGTCCCCTAGAGTACCTTCGGTTTGAAGGACCTCAGCAATGAAATCTGCCAGCGCTTGGGTTTTTATTGCCCTCTTTGGTTCATAGGTGATATCATACCCACTGTGCTCGATGCACCACTTTGATAATTGGCCCGAGTGGTCTACCTTCCTCATGACATCCCGAAAAGGTAATTTACTTCAAACTGTGATGGGATGTCCTTGGAAATAAGGCCGAAGTCTGCTGCTTGCCAATACTAGGGCATAGATGGCTTTTTGTAGTAGAGGATACCTAACTTTGGCACCATGTAGGGACTTGCTTACATAGTACACCAGCCACTACTTCCTTCCTTCCTCCCTTACTAGATTCGAACTTACAGCTTTCCCAGTTACTGCATGGTAAAGGATGAGCAGTTCTCCTTCCCTCGATTGTCAGAGTGTAGGAAAATGGGTTAAGTAACTTTTGACCTCCTTCCATGCCTTCTAGCATTCCTCATTCCAAAGGTGTTCCTTAGCTCTAAGGTTTCCTTCCTTTTTTGCCACTTTTGTAAGCACTTTGAAGAACGGTTGACACCGATCTTCATATCTGGATATGAATCTACTAAGGGAAGTTATTCTTCTTGTTAGCCTTTATATATCCTTTGCCATTGTCAGAGTTCAAAACACTAGTAGGGCATCGACCTTTTCGGGGTTAGCGTTTATACCTCTTTCAGATACTATGAATTTGAGGAATTTCCCTGCTGTTACCATAAATATGCATTTCTCAAGGTTAAGACGTATTTCAAAGTTCCTAAGTTCCTGGAAGGTCTCTTGTAGGTCTGCGATATGACTGCTAGGTACTTTGGTTTTAACCATCATGTCATCGATGTATACTTCAACATTTCTCTCGATCTGGGAATTGAACACCTTGTTCATCAGCCTTTGATACGTTGCTACAGCATTTTTGAGGTTGAAGGGGATTCTAACGTAACAATATGTCCTGAATTTGGTAACGAATGCTGGTTTTTCCTCATCCTTGGGACTCATCTGAATTGGGTGATATCCACTGAAAGCATTTAGGAAGCTTAATAGCCCATACTCGGAAGTAGAGTCGACCAGGTGATCTATTAAGGGGAGGGGGTATGTATCCTTTGGACAAGCATCATTGACATTTCGGGCAATGACGACATTGCTAAGCCACTCGGGATATTTGACTTCCCTTATCACTCCAGCTTCCAAGAGTCTTTGAACTTCTTCCTTGATGAAGTAGTTCCTTTGGGCCGAAAGGCTACACTTTTTCTACTGAATGGGCTTTGAGTCAGGTCGCATCTTAAGATAGTGTTGGGCTATGTCTAGATTCACTCCAAGCATGTATTTCAGTGAGTAGGAAAAAAGATCTTTATTAATTGTCATAAGGGATACAAGTTTTTCTTTTTCCCCTTCGGTCAATTGTTTCTCGACTCGGGTACTTTGGCCGGGGACTAGTTCTATATCCTTAGTTGGTATTTTCTCACCATGTTTCCTCTTCCTGTAACTTCTTTGAGAGTGGCACCCTTTTCCCTGATGGTCTGTGTATGGACTTTGGGGGGACTTCTTCTTGCTTTGACAAACACCTTCCTGACCTTAGATGGGTCAATGACTATCTCTGTTGCTTCGAAAGTGATTGTTAGGTATTTGACATCTATCCAGAGATGGAGATTACCTTGTGTTTGCCTCCCGATGGTGACGTTGTATGATGATGACACATTTATGACTATGAACCTTGTCATAGTAGATGTAGGAGATCAACCCATCCTCATTTCCCATTCTGACCGAAGTTCCTTTTACCATAAGCGGGAGATCAACCCATCTGAGCACAGGAAGTTTAGCTAGTCCTACTTTGAATATGGGGGATGTCATTGGCTTGAGATCATTCTCCATTATGCCTAGTTTTGGCAACACATGGGCGAAGAGGATGTTAGCATTCGAGCCATCATTTAGGAGCACTCTTTTGACATCCCAGCTTCCTATCCTTGCCATGATTAGGAGAGCGTTGTCATATGGGAACTGCACTATAGACCCATCCTTCCAAACAAGCTTGTTCATTGGGTTGTCGAATTCCATCATTGCGATTTCTTGAGCCTTCCTGTTCCTCTCAGTCAAGGGTATTACGGTTGTGATTGTCTGGATTATACCCATTGGAGGTGGCAAGTGCTTCCTGGTACTTCGGTTGTAACGTCAATTAGAATCATAGTCCTCATCCTCCCCTTTCCTCTATTCCTCTTTTCTTTCTCGGTCTTTGCGCGATGGCATCTGCAAGTAGTGTCAAAGTTGCCCTTGCTTAATCAAAGATTCAATATACTTCCTTAGTTGGAAACAATCCTCGATATCATGCCCATGGTCCTGATAAAATTGATAGAATTTCTTCATGTTCTTCATATTGTTTGAGGTCATGGCCTTCAGACATTGGATTGTCATTCCTTATCTTTTCAGGGCCATCAGGATGTTCGTTCTTGTAGTGTTTAGGGGGGTGAATGATACTAGCCTCTTCCCCCTTGGTTTTCGAGGTCTGCCCCCTCCCTCGGTGGAATACCGAGGTTGGTGGCCCTAACCCTCTGAGTGATTATGGTCAGACTTTGGGTTGCCCATCCTTAGCTCCTCAACTATCATGTGTTGCTCGGCCATTCAGTAGAACTCTCTAAGGGTGTCAGGAGGATCTTTGGAGAACTCATAGAAGAGCTGTGAGTCCCTTCTTAGTCCCCTAGTCAAAGAAAGGATTTGGATCTCGGGGCAAAAGTCCAGCACACTGAGGGCTTCTCGGTTAAACCTCTCGGCATAGTCCTGAATGGTCTCCCTATTCTTTTGGCCTATGTCGAACATTTGGATTGACATCTTTACCATTGGTCTGCTTCCGATGAACTACTGGGCAAAGGCGGTGGACAACTCCTGGAAACCCACTATGGTTCTAGGTGCTAGGGAGTTGTACTACCCAGTTGTTGGCCTTGACAAGGTGAGTTCGAAACATTTGCAGAGGGGATGGTATGTTCTCCGTTGATGACTCATCATGTGGGCTCCTGCTGCTGGAGCTATGACAAGGTGACTTATGGCTTTTCTCCATATGGGTGTCTGGGGAAGGTGCCCTTCCTTTTGGAGGTGCTTGTGACCACATTTGGTCAAGTTGTTGTGTCATTTCAGCCACAATAGAGCATTGAAAGTTGCATAGAAAACCCATCATGACCACCAAAAGACACTCGTCATCTAGGAGGGAAGCCTCCGCTGCAGGCTATTCAGTCATTGCTTGAGTCTCTGACGCAGATTGAGACCTCAAGAGTCCCTTGTCCTTTGAACTCCGAGTTTCCATGACAGCGACTTGGGGATGAGTTCCCATAGACGGTGCCAAATGATGCCCTGTGGCATCTTTGTTGTATGACATGTTAGGCCTGAGGAAGACTTCTACAAGACCTTGAAAAATGTGGGTTAGGAGCTCCTCGGAATGTGTTTATGAGGGAGGTGCCTCTAACGCCTAAGTCAGTATATGGGAGAGAAGTAGCTAAGAGTAAACGAGTAAGAAAGAGATATTCCCATGTGTTTACCTAAGAGCCTCCCAAGAATTTATAGGAGGACAGGAGAATAAGGCCGTTATGCTTAGCCTGAAGAGATCAGGACATGTGTTCAGCTAGATCTAGTCCATACCTTCGAAAAGTTGTATCGCCAGCTGGATGTAGTAGTTCTAACTAGGGTGTAGGGCTGTGTGTGAGGCTCTTTGTTAGAGATCCCTCAACTATTTTGTTGTTTCTCCATAAAACCACTTCGGGGATCTGAGGCCCCTTCGTACATGAATCTTAACCGATGGTGACTAGAAAAGGCCTTTAGGATGGGCGGACCTATCATCAGGAGTCATTTCCTCTGTCCAGGATGATAGACGTATGTTCCCACGATTGGTAATGTGCGTTCCTGAGGACGGTAAGGAACCTTTTCCTGGAGTTGGTCGTATATGCTTCTGAGGATGGTATGGAGAATTCTGTTGGTTGTATGAATTCCCAAGAGTGTTGCCAAGTCTGCCAATGGGAAGGTTTTGCGGGCGATATCCTTTCGGCTATCAATGCCATTGTTAAGTTCATTGTATACGTGTGTCGACACTTAATTGGTTGTTGTGTGACTAGATGCATCAGTTCATTCAGAAGGGCAATTTAGTCATTTTCTATGCTTCAATAATTATGTTAGTTAGGGCTCTTTCTTTGGACCTATTTATACCTTCAGTCCTTAGAGAGAACTCCTCATTCCTTGCTCTCGCTCTTGTCTTTTTCCTTCTTGCTGTCAAGTTTTCTTATTCTTTTAATCTGATGTTGAGGCTCTTACAGTGGAGCCTTCTTTCACCCCCACTTTTTCATCACATCATTAACATTTTATGGCAATTTTTCACCACTTTTCACTCTCCTTTTTACCGAAGTTCCATCATTTCCATCGGTCGGTAATATGGTTTCCCCATCTAATTTTGAGGTGCCCTCTATTTCCCATGGAGCTAAAACATCCATAGGGCTCTTTGGATGCTCACCTTAGCTACACCACAATGGAGAATGTTGCAAAGTAAAGGATGAAATAACTTCTCCCTTCATACATCCATGTTCATTTTCTTGAAAAGGCCAAACTGAGTTACTACCCTTAGGAATGAGAGATTAATGTGTTCCTTACTCAGATAAAGGTGGGAATTTAGTTTCCTCAATGAAATTGATATGTGACTATTATAAGTTCTACGGGATCACTGTCAACTAAATGCCATCAAACTCTTATGCACACTTCAACACCTTTTTGTGCATATGTAAAGTCTTCAGCGTCGAGCCCTACTTCCTTATTTTCTTGAAATATTATAACTTGCAACCACTGTCAAAGGGGTCATTCTACTACCTTCTACCTTAAGGTTCAGCTAATAAGAAGTTTTCTTTCACTTTTGCAATTCAGGACAGTTGGAGGAATTGACAAAAGAAATACTTCTTCATTACCATTCCTGAATCTTAGGGCACTTTAGGCAAGTGGACTTTAGGGACTCTTGATGACATAGATGAGTCATCTGAACTCCTCTATAAGGAACTTGATTAGAGGTTCGAGGAGTTTGATTCCAAGATTCGAAGTGTGGCAGATTAAGGTGAGTCGAGGGACGATGTAGACCTTATACCTTGCCCATTAAGTGGGACTTGATGACCAAGAGGTACTTCGGGAGCTTAAGGTTATCTATGAGCATTTAACCGATGCTAATATGCCTACCCCTCAAAAAATAGGAATAAGGCTACCTTGGTTAAGCTTCTTTGGAAGCAAGTTTCATATGCTAAAGTTATGGAAAGTAAGTCCTTTTTTCTTCAACTCTTTATTTTGCCAAGGTACTTAGTTAATATTCCTCTTGTTGTAGAGATAGGTCACAAATCACTAAGTTTTCAAGAAAGTTTTCCTGTATAAGTTAAAGAAAGATAAAGAGGAGGGGAATAAGCCCCTCAAAAGCAAGAAAAAAATCTTCAACGGGTATTGTAATGAAGAAGGTGCTCATTGACCCTTCTCCTGACTTAGGTAAGGAATCTGAGAAGAGGACTGCTTCTGCTTCACCTAAGGCTACTCATGGGGGAGGTACCTTAGAGGTCCAGGCTATCGACATGACTTCTCACTTTAAGATTAAGAGGATTGAGAGAGATATGCCTTCCCTACCTCTAAGCCCTTACACAACCACCACTATCTTGGGGCCCATTATTTAGGATGTGATCAATTTTTCATGCATACAAGGGGGCAAGGATCTAACTAGTAAAGTTGTTAAGGTAAAGAAGAAAAAGGGAAAATATGATATAGCCCCTATAGAGGTTATATAAGCTCACAATGTTTCTGATTTCGAGGTGACCTTGTCCCTTGTTGCCGAAGTTCCTTTAGGTTTGGTCCCTAACCTTCATTACTTTAGTCTAGGCTTATTTGATATTTATAGATTAATTGATGATTGGTTGGGGACTAATCTTATGAACAAACTCCACCACAACCATGCAAGTGACACGTTGGCCTAGGATTGGAAGGCAAATCATGATTGATGAAGGCACTTAACGAATGCACCCCTTGGGTAGGGAAAGGTGCCAAGGTCACCAATTTGGAGCTTGAGTGAGGATATAGACCTTTTTTGTGATGCTACTCTGGAAATGGTGCCCAAATTTTACCAAGGGATCACTACCAATCCAACCTTGGACACCTTGATGGAGTTCTTTTTTGAATGAGGAGATCATCATAGCTGTCCTTTCTAACTGCACTACCAAGGTTCCTCAAACTGTCATGCATTAGAATTTTCCAAGTAGCATGATTTTTGGAAGGTGCTCACTTTGCTTTTTCTATGCCTTTTTAGCTATTCACGCTCACAAGCTACCTCTAAGATTAGGTCACCAAGCAATCAGATGCTTGAACTTACACGTAGGAGAATGTGGCTAAGGCCATGAGTGCTCTATCTAAAGTCACCTATAAGTTTAGGTAGCGAAAGACTTTGGCAAAAAAGAACCTTGATTTTTGGAAGAAAGAGCTGGTTGAGAAGATGAGGGGTTCTATGAGGATGCCGAGGAAAAAATTGAGAACCTTGGAAAAGAGTTCACTCTATTTTATTTGGAGAAGGAGGGACAATGTCTTACTACCAATGAGGATTTACACTAGAAGCTTGCAACCTTCTCCAGGAAAAGGAAAAAACTATCTCCAAGCAAGAATAAACTTTGGTGGGATCTTAGGGCTATGAAGAAGAAAATTGAGGAATTGGAGTAGGAAAAAAAGCACATGGGAGATGAGATGAAAAAGATTTATAGGATTGAAATCTATAGGCTCCAAGATGGCTTTTGCCTTGCAAGATACCAAGATTTGAAAGAGCATCTTTATCTAGACCTCTCTTTCCTGAATGCTTTTTAGAGGCCAAAGGTCTTGGCTTTGCCCAATTTCTAAATGTGTACCTCGGTGCTCCCGAAGCTAGTCCTAAAGAGAGTGAAGAGGAGGCTGAGGAAAAAGAGGAAGAAGAAGATGAAAAAAAAAAAAAGAAGCAGTAAATGTAGAGGCTAAGGGAAAAGAAGACAATGAAGTCACTCAGGATGAAGGGTAGCCCTTTTGGCTAATAGTCCTTAAGCCACTGTTATGTACTTCTGGTTTAGCTTAATATATATTCTATTTCATAGTCGTACTTCTTCAAAGTTTTTTCCTTTTTCCTAAAAATTGTGTGATTGTTTTTTAGTGCTTATCGTGATTTACACAAATTCACCCTTTATTTTCCTTGTCAAAATTTTCCAAGACTTTCATGAAATTTCAAGACTTAGATAAAGTCCTCCCTTTGAGACATATATGAAGTCCTCCCTTTGAGAGTTAGATGAAGCCCCCCCTTTAGCATTTATGTTTTTTAAAGTAGTTGGCTGACTTCATTTTGCCATTTTTGGGGGCAAACTAGTGCTTATAGTACGCAGGCTCGCCTTCACCTTCCTAGGGCATTATTCAGCCCAAAACATAAGTTAAAAAATTTTCTAATTGTTGGGATTACAAAAGTTCTTTTATTTTATTTAGAAAGAAGATGCATTGGCCACAAAGATATACAGGCTAAACCTTTACTTTTATGAATAATATTTTTTCAATACATTTGCTTGCTAAGTATTTTTTAGGCTAGCTCCAAAACAATCTCAGAGCTTATCGACTCTCAGCCTAACTTTTTCGGTAACAAGGTGAGTCCCTTCCTAACTTGCCCGAAATACCCAATAAGATGACTTTCAGGGTTCTACTTCGGTGCAACGGATAACTAGAACACCCATTTTAATCCATTTTGAATTTACTTTTTGGGTTAATGTGCCAGCAACTATATGCTGAAAAGCCTTTCTTCATAGTTTTGCCATTTTTCTATGTTCTTCAATCATGTTTAGCTTAACTAGTAAACCAACATTGTTCTCCTCTTGGTCAAAGACTAACACTCGGATTGAAGGATATGTTTTCTTGATCGATATAAGGGCTTTAGTTCTGAATGACAAAGAGGAAGGAGTCTATTTGCTGGCCTTCCCTGGTGTGGTTCTATAACTCCATAAAATAATTGGTAGTTCTCTTGGCCACATGCTCTTCACTTCCCCCAACCTCTTTTTAAGGCCTTATTTCAGGGTCCTATTAGATACCTTGAACTAGCCATTGCTTTAAGGATGTGCCATAGGTGCAAAATATATTTTCATTTAAGATCCCTTGAGAATTCCTAGAATCCTTTATTTATGAATTGAGTTCCATTGTCCGCAATGAAGACTCTTGGACAACAAATCTACATACAATGTTCTTCCAGATGAACTTTTGGATGTCTTTTGCCAATATATTTGCTAAGATTTCAACCTCGATTCAATTTGTGAAATAGTCCACTTTGTGGAAAGGTGTTATCATGTCAATTCCCTAATCAGAAAAAAAGGCAAGGGTAATTTGTTAGGGTGATGACCTCAAAAGGTACTCTTTGGATCAAAGCATGCCTTTGACATTTATCGTAATGGTTAACTATTTTTTTAGCATCCTCCCTTAAGGTAGGCTAGAAATACTCTTCCTAAAGAAGTACACCTGCTAAGGCATCCATTCCGATGTGTGAGCCACACATTCCCTCATGGACATTCTTCAAGACTACCTCAATATGTTCTTCTCATCTACACCTTTGACGAAGGTTGGAGTATCCTTGCCTATAGAGCTTATCTCCAATTAGAAAATACCTTACCAACCTCTATTTTATTTTTTATGCTTCTCGAGGGTCTGAAAGAAGGCACCAGTTGGCTAAATAATCTTTTATCAATTTCCTCCAACCCCTTTTAATGTTCATGATTTTTATGATGACAATGCTCAGAGTAGGGAGTACTTTAACATGGTCTCCTGATTTTGCCAGAGCATCAGGTTCAACATTTTTATTCTAAGGTACTTTTTTTATTTGCACTTGTTCAAGCTTTTGGATTAGTTCACTTCTGAGCTCAAAATATTTTTTTAGCTTAGGCATTTTAACCTTGTGTTCACCTTTCAGCTGCTAAACTAATAGATGGGAGTTGCTACAAGCTTAAAAAGACTTCATGCCTACTTTCTGAGCAAGCTTAAGTTTAGCTATAAGCGCTTCATACTTGGCCACATTGTTCATTATGTGAAAACTAAACTTGATGGACTTTGCTACTTGCATTCCTTTAGGCACCTGAAGTATGATTCCTGATCCTTGGTGTTTAGAATTGGATGCTCTGTCTACGAAAAAGGACCATCTTAAGTCTTCATGTTCTAAAATATCTAGGACTGCTCCTGCATTTTCAGGTAATTTAGAAAAAAAAAATTAGCCAAGGCTTGAGCCTTTATTCCTTTTATTGGGTCATAGACGATGTCGAATTCACCAAGCTCTATACATCACGTAAAGAGGCAACCTGAGTGATCCACCCTTTTCATGGCATCCTTTAGTGGTAAATTGCTTTAAACCACAATGGTGTGTCCTTAGAAGTATGGCCAAAGTCTTTTCCTTGCCAACACTAGGGTGTATATTATTTTTTAAAGTATAGGATCCTACTTCAGTGTCATGTAATGATTTGCTGACAGGATAGGCCAACAGTTAATGCCCATCATCTTCTTCTCAAACAAGAACCGAGCATACTACTTTATCACTAATCCTGAGGAACAGTGTTTGTGGCTCCCCCTCCTTAGGCTGCCAATGTAACAACCCTCTTAACGAGAAGCTTGCTTCAGGGAGGTAAAGTAAATTAAATCCTAGTTTGGAACCTTATTTTAAGCTCACATACCAAGATTAAGTATGTTAGGCAAGGTTCACTAAGTTCCAAGGATTTATGACATCAAACTAGGATAGGGGCAAAAATAGTAATTTTATATCCCAAAGTGTCGGGCTGAGTCCCGGGAGTCAAAAATGTGTTTTAAACCCCAAAAATTAGCATAAGTATGTAAGCTTTGACAAAATTTTGACCAAAAGTTACTATTTGGAAAAGGGGGCTTTTTGTGAATTTTATGAAAGTTTGGTGTCTTGTTTGGTTCAAAGGTTATAAACTTGCAAGAAAAAAGGGGGAGGCTGCCATTGCTCGTTTTTTTCCTTCCTTTCCCGAGTTCAACCTTGCCCTCACCATTTCTTTCTTAATTCTTGCCTAAGTGTTCTTGGTGGATTTTGAAGGCCCAAGGGTATATAAGCCTTAGGTAGCTTATTTCAATTTGGTTTGTGGTTTTGGAAGTGTTTTTCATGTTATCCACCAGGTGCCCTATTTTGGGCAAGAGGTAACATGAAATTCTTGGAGTTTTCTTACTTGTTTAATGATTTTGAGGCTTGGGTTTTGCTGGGTTGATATTAATTTGGTGTCATTTGCTTTGGTTTGCTTGGAGCTTATGTAGAACCTTGTGAGGCTTTGTTCATGGTAAATGAATGCTTGATCTTTCCGTGTAGCTTGAAATACAGGCAAAGGATTTAAGGTTCAAATGTATTTGATTCCATTCATAGCTTATTTGTGGCGAAATTCGAGTGAATTTGATGATTGGCTTTAGTTATGGAGGGAGATGCTCATGGTGGACTAGTTGGGTTTCCAAGCTTAATGTTATATATTTAGGCATTAAAAGCTTGGTAGGAATGGTGCGTTGTGGCCCAATGCATGTTTACTTGCAGGTTTAAGGCACTTGAAGGTGTTCCTAGGGCCATTGGAAGGCCCTAAATGGGCTATGACAGGAAATCTGGAATTTCTGGGCACAAAAGAGTTGGGGATGCATCACCAAGGGTTAGGGCCACATCGCCAAGCCCTTCGTGATAGAATTAGTGATTTTTGTACTATGGTGACGCATTTCCTTTGGTTGGCAATCCATCCCCGCCAACTTTGACACCCTGTAGTATTTTTGTCATAACTTTTTGCTTAGGTTTCCAATTGAGGTGATTCAAGATTTCATGTGAAGCTAAGAGGAAACACTATCATCTACATGCCTTCACCAAGCCTAGAATGTCCTAGATTTAGATGTATTTTAGTTCAAGGAATGTTTGGCCATAATGGAGCACCATTAGTCGAGTGTGAGGTTTAGCACCATAGGAAGCCTAGTTTGGCCTTCAAATTTGAGGCTCTAATGTAGCAACCTTAGTTTATCTAGATGGGTTATAAAGAGCCTAGTAAATGAGTCCAACCATGGTTATTGCTATTCCACTAGTGTAAACCAAGTAATGGTGGATAGGTATTTGCCTTGAGTAAAGGTCTAGTACACTTGTAGCCTAGGCAAGATTACCTGTGATACAAGTAAGAACCTAGTGCACTCTTGGTAAGAGTTTAAGGTGGAAACTTAGCACACAAGTGACCTAGGCAAGTCTAAAAACTTGAGGCACTATGTGAAGGCTTAGTACACCTAGTGAGTTTCTTGAAACTCAAGCGAGACGTATCCACTACGTTTACCTATAAGACATAAGGGAGGTCAAAACTAGTGATGAACTTCACTTGTTAAGCTAGTAAGTAATGCTTGCTAGTAGATGCTTTAACTTGTAGTTTAAGGATTAGGTAGAGGACAAGTCGCAAGGGATTGAAATGTTTGCACATAGGTTTAGCCTCACACTATATAAGCTCACAGTAGACTACATATACATATATATGTGTTGTCCTTAGTGTTTTTCTTGCAGGATGAAGGTCCTGTTGGGTTTCGGGAGCCAAACAGCGCAGCGGAATTTAACCGAAACCCTCCAGGATCCAAGTGAAACGGGGTAAATCGGGTGTTCGAAAATTTCATACCTAATTTTCGGTTGAGATCTCTCACACAACTGTAGAGTCGAATCACAAAACTTGAACAGTTGACGTGTTCAGGCTCTCTATGGTATCCACACGAGCCTCTCGGGATCACCACGCTTCCACCACGTCCCGGCAGATGCGTTTCTCTTGCGCTCGCAGTGCTAGCTTGCGTCCTCGAAGGAATTGCAAGAGAAGAGTGCGGCTGTCCTTTTGGGAGGCTAGGGCAAGGAGACCTGTGAATTTCTCACTTAAAAGTTGTATTTATAGTGAGACTCAACTTCCAGGCCTAATGGGTTTCAAAGCCCTAATCCAATTAGGATATAATTTTGGGCATAATAATGGCTCAACTCCTTGGCCCATTATTAATACGAAATTAAAGTGAAACCATAACCCAAATAATTAGCCCATGCACTCTAACGATCCAAATAGCTCTATGTGTGTGACCCAATAGGCTCTTGCCATGTTGGCAATGATCATAAATCACATTTATGATCATAAGCAATGAGCGGCGTCTAGCAACACATCATTGCTACCCAAGTGACAAGATTGTCGGTGAATCGACTAAACCTTTATGATCATCACCGATATATGCCATTGTCCCTTTGTCCAAGATATCAAGACTAAGCACGAGACATGGAATGTGTCACTCTCGTATAGCCCAATCTTTGGTTTCTTGATTACCGAGTAGACCAACTTAAACTGACGACATTGATATCATATATCAACTCATTGGAGCATGGCCATGCATTTTCTAAGTCTCACTCTATCAAGGGGTCCAAAGATATCACTCCCGTTACATAGGAGGGACAAATCCCATCTTGATCATACAAATCCCTCCGCATGATATGTGACATACCCAATGACCTCCTTCAAGTTCACTCAGTTACGAGCAACAAAGGAAAGTATCAAAGTATGTGACTCACATGTAGGGAACCTTGATGATCTTAGGTCGAAGGACTACATATACCATGGTCACTATGAGAATCACTTATGACACTCATACAACGATCCATGAAGTGTTCTCATGGTGGGTCGGTCCAGTACACAAGTTCTCCAACTTGTACCCATATGTAGACTACATATCTCATATTAGTCTCCACATATGCTAGTCATTATGTATTATTGCAACCCGCTCCACAATAATACTAGACTAGGGACGTTTAAGAATATCATTATTCTAGGGTTACAATTATGTTTATTACGTTACGCAGAAACAAAACAGCAAACAAAATTGCTGGATTAATGCCTCAATAAAATATCATGACTCAATGTGCAAAAATACAATCATCTCATGATTGGATTTTTGGGCACAACACTAACAGGTCCCTTACTGAGAATCATAAGAATCTCACTCCTTTAGTTTCATGTTGTGCAGATTTTGGGCGTCACTAAGCCAACAACCATTAAGGGTTGTTGAGCTAAGCTCACAAGCAAGTATATGGTTTAATTGAATCCTTGTGATTCTAGATTTGCTAATTTGCATGTTGGTTAGGTTTTGGTGCTAATTATAGTTGTCTTTTTTGCCATCAGAGGCTAGTGGAGCACAAGGGAGGGCTTTGGAGCATACCACTAGAAGTTGCTCTAAGGTGGGAGCTCAGTTTTGAATCTCAGTAGTGTTGTTTAGTATATAGTTTTCATACACTAGTTTACCTCCAATGCTTATGTATGAGTATTATACTCTAGAGTCACTCTTGAGTGTAAGTATAGTATACTTGTTCTTGGACGCTCACAAGTAGTTAAGTATGTGTAGTTAACCATATAAATGCTTTGTATGCTTTGATGGTTTTGATGATTCAATTTTAATTAATCGCCATGGTAATGTTTTATGTTATTGTTACTTATTTAATCATTCAAGTCAAAGCACATACTCATGCGCAACTACATAGTAGGATTAATTAACTATAAGTATGAAGGCTTTGACTAGTGTGCAAGTAACCAATTAGCTAATTGTGACTAGTGTGGGCCAAGTTCCCATAGGCTTCCTGTGGGTAGGCCCACTTGGGGTCATGTCACTTTGGTATCAAAGCTTGGTCATGGTCATTGAAGGGTAAGAATTAAGATCTAGTGGATTGCGCTTATGCTAAGGTAGTTAGTACTAACCAACATCTGTGAGTTGTCATCTGGCTTTGGTTGCAAATTTTGATGGTGAAACCAGGTCAGTTGCAGATTAGACGCTAGAGGTCTGGTAATGGATCCTAGCAGTGTAGTGTGGCAACGTTAAGGCAGGCAACTTGACTTGCTCTAAGATGTAAGAAACACCTTGGAGTAAGTAGTTGGTATGTAACCACCATCATACGAAGTTGCTTTTGAACCTCAATGGGAGGTAGGCAACATGATCCGTAGGCCTTTGAAGGCATGGAAACCTCCAAGGCAGAGAGTACCACAAGGTCGAGTTGGTTACTCTTATTGTGTCAGAACTTGAACCTACTAGCTTGAATGGGTTAGGCTACCAGAAAAGAGCTAAGGATGCATTTACTGACTGACAGGCACTTGGTCAAATAGGCTATGAAATGGAGTGAAGCACTCTCATACCTTTTATCGAGAGTAGGAGTTTGGGACCTAAACCACCAAGGCCCTAAGATAGTGCATAGAGGCCTTTGATGATCATCAATGTTAGGCTACTGGTGAATGGTCTAACATGCAGTAGCCTTCGAAAGAGAGTTAGAGGAGTTAAAGACATGAGATGGTGAAGTGGAGGTTGGCTCATCCAACCTAGTAGGAGCATGGGCGATATGCCCATAGTGCAAAAGTCGACTAGAGACCAAGGAAGAAGAATGGACCATGTAAGAGAGGCTTAAGCCTAGGGTGCAAAGAGTGTATGGCTCTTGGGACGCACCTAGAAGCTATTATCAATGGTCTGAGTGGTCATCGAACGGGTGTCATATTTGGCCTCAGTTGAGTTAAGACCAAACTAGGTAGTTTGTCCTTAATAGTTGTTGCCAAAAGAAGTTGGCCTAGTACACCAAAGCAATAGTTCAAAGCTTTACTTTGACTAGTCAAGTGGTCGGAGTAGCCAGCCACCAGCTGGGTGCAACTAGTTGTAGTGAACTTATGGGTAGTGTGTGGCTAGTGTGAGGAAAGCCTTTACCCTCTCACTAGTAGTTTGTTACTTACCTGGTAATTTTTTGTAACGATTACTGGCATAGTTTTAATTAGCTTGTTGGGTGGTAGTTTCGAGCAGGGTTAAGGGCTAACCTAAGTGCATTAGGACCTAAAGATGCACCAAGTATTGGGTGATACCAAAAACCCTAGGACCCACTTGCTAATGTGTGTACCCCATATAAGTATAGGCTTCAATGCCTTAGATTGGAAAACATTCTAAGGTTCCTTAGGTTGTCTTCTTGCTTGAGTTGTTTGGTTGGTCAAGCTGGTACTGAATGATTGGCTAGTTAAATGGATGAGTTCCTTATAGTACCTAAGTAATAAAGTAGATCAGCCAGAAGCTGAGAAGGTAAGTAGGTAAGCATTTATTTTGTTTCTAGGGGTAAACAGATGGATAGGTTTGTTCATCCTTTAGCTGTATACCCTAAGGTTGAACCAGTCAGAGTAAAGTTATTACTAGGCTTTTGGTCGACCACCAAAAGGTAGTAAGGGAGCTGAAGTAATAAGTTTAGCAGCCACAGACCAAGGGATAGCTGGTGATTTGTGGTCATCATCCTAAGGTGAAGTTGGGCCGAATTCCACTTAGATGACTTGTGGAAGAATAGAGACTCTGCTAGTGTGGCTAGTCAAGTAAGTAAATGACTAAGTCCTTAGTGGAACCAAGGAAGTTGTGGGGATTGCATGTTGCTTCGAGTCAATGCCAATAAGTTAGTAAAACATTGGACTGTCAGGTTAGGAATGATCAAATGATGCCAAAAAAAGGATGTTTTGCCTTAACCCTTCAGGTTAATGTTCGAGGAATGCCCATGAGGTAGAGTTCACTATGATCGGTCGGGAATCGACTTAGAAATAGCCAAAGTAAGAAGTAATCTCCCACCTAGTTTAATATGTTGTTTGGTAATTAGAAGTGCCAGGTCTAGTATTAGGAATAGTTATGTTCACTTGTTGTGCAATGGCGCCAGCAATTGTGTTCACTGGAGTAGGGGAAGGTTGAGGGTTAAAACCCTAGTCAGTGAGAGTTTTGGTTAAGCTAGTTTTAAGCCTAAAATTAGTGTAACTCACTGGACCCTAGTGCTTTGTAAATGAAGGGCTAATGACTTGCGAGATTAGTTAGGGGCTAGCAAGTGCACTAAGTGAAATTTACCATGAATAAGCCAGCTAAGATATTTTACGTGGCTAACCACCTCCCGATAATTAACTGAAGTGGCAGTGAAAGTGGCTCTCCTATGAAGTAGGTAAGTTGATGTGACAAAAGCCATGAGTGCATCATTTCGACACATGGATGACACAACATAGTCATGGTATGGTAGTTAAGTATGGAAGGTGAAGATTGTTCTTTATAACCATAGGCTAACTGATGGATGGTCATTGAAAGGCCGCTTAATAGTATTAAAGGTCAAGAGACCTATGAGATAGTCAAAGTCTTGAGTAAGATTAGAGGCTTGTCAAAGCCTAGTGAATTAGGCTAAGGTGTTTAGTCAGCTACCAAGCCAAAGACACTTAGGTTGGCCTAATATTTGGTTGTACCTTATAACTTGGCTAATGACCCCATAGGTGCTTCAGGCACAAAATGAGTATTGATGGTCGGGAAGCAAGTGTACTAAGGATGCACCCAATAAGCTAATTTAGCGTGCACAGGGTATTGGGCTTTGAACACAAGTGTAGAGTCTTAGCATGTAGTCTTTGGGCACCTAGGATACTCTGAGTAAGCAACTGAAGCATCAAGACCTTCGACTTGGGTAGCATGTTGATAGCTTAATCACTGGGTGCTGGAAGACCTAAGCCAAGGGGGCACAGATAAAGCCTAAGGGCTGCTAGCTGCTTGGAGGTCTTAGCACTTGCGCCAAATAAGTTTTCTCTGGCAAGCATGCAAGTGTAAGAATCTCTAAAGTAGCAAGGGTAGTAGGATCACATTGCTTGGGTGGTGCATAGGTATCTTGCTTAATGCACCAGTATGCCCAATGCATAGAGGCTGTTCGAGGCAAGCATCAAAGGCTCATATTTTAGGGCTTGCTGAGACATACAACTCTTGGTAGGTCACCTATTAGAAGAGCGCTAGAGTATAATGGAGCTTAGAGTGGAGCATGCCTTAAGGTGCTAGAAGTGTATATGGCGAAGCCATAGTACACTAGTGACACACTTAGTCTAGTGATCATTGGGAGTTGTCGAATGCCAACCTAGGGTAAGGAATTGACTATTTGAAAGATAGTGGATGAGTCCTATGCTTGTTAAGCTAGCTTGCACTAAGTGGTTTGGTATAGAGACATTTGGCACCGAACCTAGAATGAGTCTTTTTCAGTGTGAGTGTTAATGGACAAGTTTAACTTGTTGCTTACACTAGTGGGTTTGGCATAAATGAGAGAAAGGATGAAGTTGGTGGGTGCCGAGCTTTTGGTGGGTGGCTATCAGTGTAAGGTTAGTGGATAGGTTTTCAAAAACTTGTTAAGCTAACTTGCACTAGGAGGCTTAGGCACAGGGATTAGTGTTGAAAAGTTATGGTCACCGGATTCATTGGGATAGGTTAAATAGTCAGAAATCCTTTATTAGCACCATGTGTTAAGAGCCATAAAAAGAGCCATACCATAGTCATTGAGAAGGTGTTGCACTAAGGTGACTTGGATCGAGTAAATCTAGGCAAAGGTGGGGAGAATAATGAGCAGCAATGGGAGTACTGTGGGGTGTAAGCACAAAGTATGACACTAGCCATAGTACCTATGCAAGGCAGGGCCTAAACCTAAGTCCTTGGAGGGCATTGGTAAAGTAGGTTGGGTAGTTTAGCACTAAGTGGGTTGTTATATGACTGAAACCTTTTAGTAGGCTTAATCAAGATATGTTGGCACCGTATCCTAGGATAATTTCTTTTGGTAGGGAGGTTAAGTTTGGAGGACCAACTTCTCCAAGGAGAGGAAAATGTTATGGCCCTCCTAGTAGGAAGCTTGACTGAGGGAGGTAAAGTAAATAAAATCCTAGTTTGAAGCCGTATTTTAAGCTCACAGAGCTGTTAGTGTTGTGCCCAAAAAGCCAATCATGAGATTATTGTATTTTTTTGCACATTGAGTCATGATATTTTATTAAGGCATTAATCCAGCAATTATGTTTGTTGTTTTGTTTCTGCGTAACGTAATAAACATAATTGTAACCCTAGAATAATGATATTGTTAAACACCCCTGGTCTAGTATTATTGTGGAGCGGGTTGCAATAATACATAATGACTAGCATATGTGGAGACTAATATGAGATATGTAGTCTACATATGGGTACAAGTTGGAGAACTTGAGTACTGGACCGACCCACCATGAGAACACTTCATGGATTGTTATATGAGTGTCATAAGTGATTCTCATAGCGATCATGGTATATGTAGTCCTTCGACCTAAGATCATCAAGGTTCCCTACATGTGAGTCATATACTTTGATACTTTCCTTTGTTGCTCATAACTGAGTGAACTTGAAGGAGGTCATTGGGTATGTCACATATCATGCAGAGGGATTTGTATGATCAAGTTGGGATTTTTCCCTCCTATGTAACGGGAGTGATATCTTCGGGCCCCTTGATAGAGTGAGACTTAAAAAATGCATGGCCATGCTCGGATGAGTTGATATACGATATCAATGTCATCAGCTTAAGTTAGTCTACTCGGTAATCAAGAAACCAAAGATTGGGTTAGACAAGAGTGACACATTCCATGTCCCGTGCTTAGTCTTGATATCTTGGACAAAGGAACAATGGCATATATCGGTGATGATCATAAAGGTTTAGTCGAATCACCGACAATCTTGTCACTTGGGTAACAATGATGTGTTGCTAGACACCGCTCATTGCTTATGATCATAAATGTGATTTATGATCATTGCCAACGTGGCAAGAGCCAATTGGGTCGCACACATAGAGCTATTTGGATCATTAGAATGCATGGGCTAATTATTTGGGTTATGGTTTCACTTTAATTTCGTATTAATAATGGGCCCAAGAGTTGAGCCATTATTAAGCCCGAAATTAAAGCCTAATTGGATTAGGGCTTTGAAACCGATTAGGCTTGGAAGTTGAGTCTCACTATAAATACAACTTTTAGTGAGAAATTCGCAGGTCTCCTTGCCCTATTCTCCCAAAAGGACAGCCGCACTCTTCTCTTGCAATTCCTTGGAGGACGCAAGCTAGCACTACGAGCGCAAGAGAAACGCATTTGTCGGGACATGGTGGAAGTGTGGTGATCCCGAGAGGCTCGTGCATAGAGAGCCTGAACATGTCAACTGTTCAGGTTTTGTGATTCGAGTCTACAGTTGAGTGAGAGATCTCAATCGAAAATTAGGTATGAAAATTTTTGAACACCTGGTTTACCCCGTTTCACTTGGATCCTGGAAGGTTTCGGTTAAATTTTGCTATGCTATTTGGCTCCCGAAACCCAACAAGAGCCAGATTAAGTACATTAGGCAAGGTTCACTAAGTTCCAATAAGTTTATGACACCCAATTGGGATCGGGGGCAAAATGGTAGTTTTGTATCCCAAAGTGTTGGGTAAAGTCTCAAGAGTAAAAAATGTGTTTTAAAACCCAAACCTAGTTTAAAACCCAAAAATTAGCCTAAGCATGTAAGGTTTGACCAAGTTTTGACCGAGAGTTACTATTTAGGGAAGGGGGCTTTTTGCAAATCTTATGAAAGTTTCGTGGCTTGTTTGCTTTAAAGGTTATAAACTTGCAAGAAAAGGGGGGAGGCCGCCATTGCTCATTGTTTCGCCCCTTTCCCGAGTTCAACCATGCCCTCACCATTTCTTGCTCAATTCTTGCCCAAAATCAAGTGTTCTTGGTGGATTTTAAAGGCCTAAGGGGTATACAAGCCTTGCGTAGCATATTCCAAGCTTGGTTTGTGGTTTTGGAAGTGTTTTTCATGTTTTTCAGTAAGTGCCCTGTTTTGGGCGAGGTAACATGAAATTCTTGTAGTTTTCTTGTTTGTTTGATGATTTGAGGCTTGGGTTTTGCTTGGTTGACGTTAATTTGGTGTCATTTGCTTTGGTTTGCTTGGAGCTTAGGTAGAACCTTATGAGGCTTTATTCATGGTGAAGGAATGCTTGATCTTTGCTTGTAACTTGGAATAAAGGTAAGGGATTTAAGGTTGAAGGGTATTTGATGCCATTCATAGCTTGTTTATGGTGAAATTTGTGTGAATTTGATGATTGGCATTAGCTGCAGAGGAAGATGTTCATGGTGGCCTAGTTAGGTTTCCAAGCTTAGTGTGATGTATTTGGGCATTGAAATCTTGGTAGGAATGTTACATTATGGCCTAGCACATGTGTACATGCAGGTTTGAGGCACTTTAAGGCATCCCTAAGGCCATTGGAAGGCCCCAAAGAGGCTATGGTAGGAAATCTGGAATTTCTAGGCATGAAAGAACTAGGGATGCATCGTGAACCCTTCCTGACAAAACTAGTGAATTTTGTAATATGGTGACGTGTCTCCATTGGTTAGCGTCACATCCTCTCGAGCTTTGATACCCGATAGTATTTTTGTCATAACTTAGTACACTAGTGACCTAGGGATGTCTAAAGGCTTAAGGCACTATGTGCAGGCTCAATACACTTAGTGAGTTCCTCATAACTCAAGCGAGGCACATCTACCATGTTCACTTGTACAACATAAGAGAGATCAAAACTAGTGATGAACTTTACTAGTTAGGCTAGTAAGTAATGTTTGCTAGTAGACAAGGCTTTGCCTTATATTTTAAGGACTATGGAGAGGACCAGTCTAAAGGGATTAAAATGTATGCCCATAGGTTTAGCCTCACATTGTGCGAGCTCACAGTAGACTACATATACATATATATGTGTTGTGCTTAGTATTTTCCTTACAAGTCAAAGATCCCTTATTGAGAATCATAAGATTTTCACTTCCTTAGTTTCAGGTTGTGTAGATTTTGGGTGTCGCTGAGCCAGCAACCATTAAGGGTTATAGAGCTAAGCTCACTAGAAGGTATATGGTTTAATCGAATCCTTGTGATTCTAGTTTTGCTAGTTTGCATGTAGGTTAGGTTATGGTGCTAACTACAATTATCTTTTTTTCCATCAGAGGCAATGGAGCACAAAGGAAGGCTTTGGAGCTTACCACCGAGAGTTGCTCCAAGGTGGGAACTTAGTTTTGGATCTTAGTAGTGTTGTTTAGTGTATAGTTTTCATACACAAGTTTGCCTCTGATGTTCATGTATGAGTATTGTACTCTAGGGTCGCTCTTAGGTGTGAGTATAGTTTACTTTTGCTTGGATGTTCACACATAGTTGATTATATATAGTTAACTACATAAATGCTTTTTATGCTTTCACAGTTTTGATGATTCGATTTTAATTAAATGGCATGGTAATGTTTTATATTTTTTATTACTTATTTAATCATTCAAGTCAAAGCACATACTCATGTATGAATGTATAGTAGGATTAATTAACTAGAAGCATAAAGGTTTTAACTATTGTGCATGTAATCAATTAGCCGATTGTGACTAGTGTGGGACAAGTTCCCATAGGCTTTTTGGCCAAGCCCACATAGGGTCGTGTTAGCCAAAGTGTAGGAAGCTTTTTCAGGTATTCTTTTAAATTTTCCCAGACAACCTGGTACTCATCATTGTAACAAGGTTACTCTCCTCCTTCTTTAGTCATTCCCTTTTCCGCTTTATTCAATGCTTAGAAGAATGGATGACATTAGCTGCCATAATGAGATATGAACTGACAAAGTGTAGTTATTTTACTAGTGAGTTTTTGAACGCCCTTAATAATTTTCGATGTTCGAGAATCTAGAAGGTTCTTATCACGGCCCCACATGGCCTTGCCTAGGAAATCTATGAGAACAAGTCTCATTCTAGTTGCAATTGGGTAATCAATTATGTGCACCCTTGCTAAAACTTCAAGCCACTAGTTATTTAGCTTATAAATGTAGTCATGCATGCAAGAGTTGCTTTGACTTGGCAAGTAGAAAACCATATAACATTTACATAGGCTAGGTATTTTCCATAAAATTGATCTCCACAAATTTAAAGCATTCAAAACCATCATAGTGTCATTATAATCCTACACATAATTAACTGCATGTGAGCATCCAAACCAAAAAAGACAATGCCCTACACCCAAAGGCAACCCTAGAGTCCATAACTCTATTCATACACACATTGGAGGCTACTATCATACATCATGTTTATACAAGACTAGTGCTATTGAGATCCAATCAACTAGCTTCCACCTTAGATGACAAATCCTAGTGGCAAGCCTCAATAATCCTCCATGAGTTCACTAACTCTATGGCCAAGAAAACTATAGTTAGTATGGTAACAACATAACTATCAAGTAGTCAAATAACTAGAATCTCAAGGATTCTCAAAGCAATGTACCTATAAAGGAAACTACCATGATAATCCTTAACGATTGTCGGGTCCAAGAACCTCAATATCTACACAACATGAAACTAAGGGAGTGATAATCTTATGATTCTTAGTAAAGGGTCTTCAACCTATAAGGAAAACACTAAGGACAAAACATATATATATATGTATATGTACTCTACTGTGAGCTCATATAGTATAAGGCTAAACTTATACACATAGCATTTCAATCCCTTGGGACTTGTCCTCTACA
The DNA here is from genome assembly GCA_039654915.1 of Aquilaria yunnanensis. Lineage (NCBI taxonomy): Eukaryota > Viridiplantae > Streptophyta > Magnoliopsida > Malvales > Thymelaeaceae > Aquilaria > Aquilaria yunnanensis. The sequence goes on from CM077597.1 coordinate 54,342,111, forward strand.
AGGTGGAGCCTTGTCTACTAGTAAGCATTGCTTAGTAGCCTAAATAATGAAGTTCATCACTAGTTGAACCTTCTTTATGTTGTACAAGTGAACATGGTGGATGCACCTCGCTCTAGTTACAAGGAACTTACTAGGTGTACTAAGCTTCCACATAGTGCCTCGATCTATTGAGCTTGCCTAGGTCACCTATGTACTAAGCTTCCACCAATGGTGCACTTGGTTTTCACTTGTGCCTCAAATAAACTTGTATAGGCAACAAGTGCTCTAAACCTTCACTCACCTGGTCTATTGCTAAATTAAAGTTTAACTAACCATGGGGATAATTAGCAAGCTTAACTAGGGTCCCCTGAGGTCCCCCAAGGCCTTAGGAATACCCATGCAATCAATCTAACTCTTCAAGGTACAACGCATACACATTGGCCATATGTTGCGTTTGCATCTTAGTCAGCTTCTCAATTCTAGATTTCATGTGAGTGCACCATGGGCTGGTGTGTTTACACTGCCTGATGAAATTTCTATGTTGTTCTTCATGTTACCTATGCTCAAAGGGTGCTTTCCTTGGCTCAATTGAAGCAATAACTTACCAAATCAACCTCCATGACCAACATATAAGTTCCATACATCAATTTAGAAAGCAAAACAACAAATCCCTTACTGTAATTTCAAGCTACAAGCAAAGATCAAGCATTCCAACACCAATGAGCGATGTTCCACTTGGTTTGCCTAGGTTCCAAGGAAACCAAAGCAAATGACACAAAATTAACACCATCTAAGCAAAACCCAAGCCATAAAACATCAAACAAACAATAAACCATCAAGAAATTGAAGGTACCTCACGTACAAACCAAGCACCAAGCAAGAAAATGTGATTCCAAGCTTCAAGAGCACAAAACTTCCTTGAAATAGGCCACCTAAAGCTTATACACCCAGGGAACCTTTAATTTTCACCAAAAACTCTTGAATTTGGGAAGAAATTGAAGGAGAAATAAACGGAGAATCAAGGAGCTTGGGTTTTTGGAAGGAGTGGGTGAATAGTTGCAGCCATCCTCTTCTTTACCAAGTTTAAAAGCCTTCAACCCATTAAGCTCTAAAACTTTCTTAAGTTTTTCAAAAAAACCCCCTTCCCAAAATAGTAACATTTGGTCAAAACTTGGTCAAATCTTCCAACACTGAATGAAATTGTTAGGTACTAAGCAAGGGTTAGATTTTAAAGTACATTTTTTACTCCCTGAACTCAGCCTGACACCTCAGGATGTGAAATTACTATTTTTCCCCTGGACATCTTTTGATGACATAATCTCCTCTAAACCCAGTAAACCTTAACTAACTTGCTTGACCTTGCTAAATGAACTTAAAATGAGGTGTTAAACTAGTGATTCACAAATTTATAAACCTTAAATGAGCTTCCCACTATGAGGGCTATAACAGTTCTAACTTTTTCTGAATTGGCACTAATGCCTCGTTCGAAGGCCATGAAGCCAAGGAACTTCCCAGCTCTTACTCTAAAGGCATATTTCTTAGGGATTCAAGTGGATATTGAATTTCCTCAACTGTGGGAAGGTCTTCCTTAGGTCTTCAATATGTTATTTGGTGTTTCTACTCTTAACAATCATATTGTCAGTGTAGACCTCCATATTTCTCCCAATTTGTTTTGTGAAGACCTTATCCATTAGTTGCTGCTAAATTTCTCTTGCATTCTTTAATTCGAAAGGCATCCGAATATAGTAGAAGGTTCCTTCATCAGTGATGAACAATGTCTTTTCTTTATCAGTAGGATCCATCCATATTTGGTGGTGAGTACGTCTAAAAAACTTAGTAACTTATAGTTGGCAGTAGAATCCACCAGCCGATCAATTGAAGGAAAATAGTACAAATCCTTCGGGTAAGCATCATTTACCCTAGTAAAGTCAACGCACATTCAAAGTTTATTGCTTCCCTCATTCGTTGTAATAACAACATTATTTAACCAATCTAGGTATTTTACTTCCCTAATTACTCCAGCTTCCAACAAACGCTGAACCTCTTTCTTGATGAATTCTCTCTTATTTGAGGTAAGGTTACATTTTTTTTCTATCGGATATGTTGTGCATCAGGATCTACTTTAAGGCTATGTTGGATTATTCTTAGATTTATGCTAGGCATATCCTTCAGCAGGTATGCAAAAAGATCTTTATTTAAAAGAAGGAATGATACAAGTTTAGCCTTTTCGTCTTTATGGATGTTCTTCCCCATTCGAGTACTTTGGCTAGGACCAAATTCAAGATCCTTAGTTTCTATATTTTCATTTTTGGATGCCTAATTTTCTTTGTCTATGGTAGCCTTCATCAAGGTTTGTGCATAATGAACCTTTCTTGGTGTCTGTCTTGCTTTGATGAAAAGTTTCCTAACCTAGGCCTGGTCGATGAAGATATCTACATCCCCCTCTTTCATCCTAAAGGCTATCATCAAGTACTTAACATATGATCCAAGGTGAAAATTTCCTTATGTTTGCCTTCTGAGGATAGTGTTGTATAGAGATGGGATGTTAATCACTATGAACCTAATCATAGTTTAGCCATATAGTTCGGTATCATCCTTCTTTGACATCCCTTTCAACATGACAGGGAGGTCGACGAATTCAAGGAATAAGAGTTTGCTGTGTCCTATGTGATAGCCGAAGTGCTATCACCTTGGTCAACCACCGACCACGGAAAAGGATTCCGGAGTGAAGGAAGTCATACACTTGAGGCACTCGACCTCGGTAGCCCGCCAATTCCAACTTCGAAAGCCAGCGTAGCGCGTCCTTCGGGATGACGGCCAAACCACCCTCTGGGAAAAGGACCGACCACCCCCTGCGGGAAAAAGCCCCCCGAAGACGAATAGACCGAAGTTCTAACCGGACCCCCCCGAAGTGAGACATCAACCAAAGGACCTCGGTTGTACGGCAAGAGCCATTAAGGAGTCTCTGACACTCCATTTACACAAGTCATCAACACGCCACCTCCAGGCACGCTCTACCACGACGTCACTATCCAACATCCTGTCACATAGGGCTACACCTACTCCGGCTTGCAACCCGAAGAGCCTGTAGATGACTAGGGGCCTCCACGCTTAGAAGTACGAACACCATCTAAACCATACACGTGTCATCATCTGAAGGGGTCATTCTCTTCTTTTGATACAAGGGAAGTCATCACAATGAAAAGGGGGCTTCCGGGAGGGGGTTCTCCGCCCGGAGGACCAAAAGGACAAGAGGACGCTCTCCTCTCTCCGCCTGAATACTCTCCCTTCAGTCCTTAGAAGGACATGCCAGGCAAGAGTCCCTTGTGCTTATTACTGAGTATCTCTCATTCTCATAGCACTGACTTGGGCGTCGGAGGTTCCCCCCGGAAATCCACCCCGGGGGCCTCCTAACCCCTGTTTTCTGAGTGTTTCAGCAAGGTCTCCCTGAAGGATCTCCGCTCCGGGTTCTCTCCCGTGCCGGGGGCCTTTCCCGTCCTCACCAGCCACGGTATCAGAAGCTGTCAGCCATCACTTCAGGCAACCCTCTCAGGGTACCTCCGTGTCCATCCAGGAGTCCCTGCTGCCCACACTGTTGCACAATAGTAATGATGATGGCTCCGCCTAACCGGATCCGCATCATTTTGGCATCATCTGTGGGAACCCAGCTCCAGGTCGCCATCGTTGAAACTTGGCGTTCTAAGGACAAAGGACTTCCGAGGTCTCCGTCCGTGCCAGAAATTCAACCGGCAGCCGAACAAGCGATGACAGGAATTCATCGCCTGAGGACAAACGTCCTCTGACTATCACCATAGGCTTCCTGCATGAATTCCCATGTCCTGGCATGGTCGGAATGATGCAGTAGTTAAGCCAAAGAAGGCCACAGCAAAAATTCGGGCCGAAGGCCCTCCTCATCAGTACCTCGTGAGGTGGAGAATGCCATCCCAATTCACAGGAATTGGGAAAACGAAGATCAACGGGTTGAGTCCTCGGCGGGAACCATGCTACCCGGAGTACGACCTATAGGAAAAGCAGGGTCACGATGACCCAGAGTTCCCCGCCGAAAGAGTTCTACACCCGAGGAAAAAATCACCATCTCTTCGGTAACGAAGTCAAAACTCATTGCCCTGAGAGGTCATTTACAACTTGACTTGCGGGAAGAAGGCGCCGACACTACTTCCCAGGACACGACTGCTGTCTGAAGTGACCCGCCTCCACGCAATGCTGCAAAAAAAGAGTAGAGCATTCGGAAAAGATTATCGAAATGGTGCATCGAACTCGGAGAGTACTACATCATGTATAAGCCTAGAAGGGCAATGAACGCCCAGGTACTGGCAGACGGCATTACCAAATTCCCAGAAGAAAGGAAGGCTGAAACCAACAGAGGAGACAGAGCGAAGGTAGATCCAGAGTGGAAACTCTTTGTCAGTGGAACCCCAAGCGCAAAACATCAGGGCGCTGCGATACCCCCCTCGGGGGCCCGAAGGCAGGGAGGCCACCAAAACGATCAAGTTTGCTTACCAAAAAGTGTTGGGCCATCCGAGCATGGCAACGCTAGGTGCAATAACCTCGCACAAAAGGTGGAAAGATCCTATAAAGAGGAATCTCGCAACCAAGAAGTCTCAAAAATCCTCATGAAGAGGCAGGAAGTGCGAAGACATTCCGGACGATATTAAGGAAAAGCTATACAGGCAAAGGTACGCAATTCCATTATTAAGATATATCGGTAAAATGGGTGCAGGACAATTCATCCAAGATGAGTGAAAATGGCCAAAAACACGCTAGCACCTGAGGACTGCCTTCGGAGCTGATAACCTCGGAAAGATTGCACCGAGCCACTCCAAACAACACCCGAAGATGTGAAGTTTTGCATAATAGTAGAGGACTACTACACTAAGTAGGGGAAAGGCAGAACTCCTAGCAACCATGTCGGCAAAAGAGGATTTCAAGAATCTGTCACCAACCTCGGAATAAAAAGGCACTTCAGCCCATTAGCTCAACCACCGAGCAACAGGGGTAGCCAAAAGAGGGACTATAAGAGAGGCAAAGGGAAAGTGGCCAGGAGAACTTCCAACGCGGAGACATTTTTCTCACTTATCTCTAGTGCAGAAGCCACTATCCATTTGAACGAGTTCGGCCATCAAACAGATGTTTGACGAAAGTTGAGAACTAACCTCGACTTTGTTGGCAAAAGGCCGAGCTCGAAATCACGCCGTTTCGGCAAAAGGGGCCCATAAGTGCAAACCTGCATAATAGGCCAAGAAGGAAAGGAACAAGGAAAAAGAGACCTCACCCCCGAAAGGCCGAATTGGAACCCGAAAGCCGTCCTGTGGGGTACTTCGGCCAAACGGGAAAGGACCTTATCTGGTCTTAGGGAGTATACAAGCTCGGCAACACCAAAGAAGGAAAACTGCAAAGAACAAGGCATTCGGGCGCCTTAAGGAAATTCTACACTTAGAATTTTTAGACAAGAAATGGTGAAAGCCAAAAATTTGTCTAAGTACAGGAAATTTTCCTGTATGAGAATGTTTGCCGAACAGAGCTGAAGCATGGAACTCCCGAAAGTCTCCGGTTCCTTCCGAAGTTGGTTATGCACCCCAAAAGAAGGCAAGTCTACCGAACACGACCGACAGGGGATAGGCTAAACTTTGCCTAAAGGGACTTCACAAACGGCGAAAGACCTCCCGAAGAATGGCCGACGAAACGAGCAAAGAAAGTACCGAATTCCCTCGACTGAAAATGATAGGGACAAGTGGGAAACAAAAATTGCTTAAAAAGACTTAGCCAAAGTTATTCATTGAAGAAGGTCTTGGTACAAGGAGAAGAATACAAAAAGGAAAGTACAAAGAATAAGAAGAAGGTAAAGGTCCTAGAATATCTAAGGGACCTCGGCGTTATGGGAAGCTTCGGCTTTTGAGCTCTTCGCCACAGCCTTCGGGGCAGGAGGAAGCGGCGGCAAGTTGAGGAACTCGACTCTTGACCACATCCACCGAGGCCCCCCGGGAATATCCAGGGCAGCCAGAAAGGAAGCATCGAGGTCCGGATACTTCTTCAGAAATTGATAACGAGCAAGGCAGAAACCGTCCTGAAAAACAACCTTGGACGTCTGGACGGCTTTATCTCTTTCAACATCCAACTCGTCTGCCTCATGATGAAGATCCGAAACCTCCTGCTGAAGGTCGAAAATCTCCTTCTCCAGCTCCTCGATTTTCTTCTTCTTCTCCGAACTCTCCTTCAGTGAGCCGACCTTGGCCTGGAGTTCGGCATTTTGAGCCATTGCCTTCGCCAGGAGGGCAGACTCCCCTTCCTTTTCCTTTTGAAGGGTCTCATTGGCCGAAGTCAGGCTGATTAATTTGTTGCCAAGGTCAGACATTTTCTTGGAAAAATCCTTCAAGAGCCCCTCTTGGCCCTTCAAGAACTCCTCCGGAAGACCGACAATCTTCTCCTTGCATATTTGGTTCAACTTGGTGTTCGTCAGCACCGAGTTGGCACAGAAAACTTTGGCCTTCTCCAGTTTGTCTTCAGCCCAAGCTCGGGCCGAAGACTGCTTTGCTACCCAAGCTTGGAGGTATCCACTATACCTCAAAAGCTACAAAAAAAGAGAGAGAAGGTACTTAGCAAAATTTGCACAAGAAAAGCCAAAAAACACTTAGGCAAAAAGTGGGAAGCAAAAATGAAGAGCCTGAAGAGTTACCTGAGCAGCATGCTGGGAAACTTTTGCAGCAAGGGCATCTTCGGAGGCACACTCCTCGGCGACCGCCTTGAAGGATGCCTGAGTAAGCACGCCCCTCGCCATTTGGGGAGCCATTTCCCAACAGTCTTTAGAGAACAGATTCATGTCCTCCATAAAAGACCAAAACGGCTCTCTCAGGGCTTTGTCCTTTAGGACATGAGAATCCCGAAGATCCTTCCTTCGGGCGTGCTCAATCTTCCAAGCAATGGGCGCCGGATCCTCTGCAAAAGAAACACACATCTTATCAGGTAAAATTTCCTTGGTTATAAAAAATATATAAGTTGATTGCAGGAAAAAGGAGACAAACCTGGCGCAACCATGGCACAGTCGTCATCAGAGTCACCGACCTCCTCCACGTCGGCAGGAATATGTTTTCCCTTAGCCCTTCGGCGCTTTTCTAAATCTTCAGCAGGAAGATCCGCCGAGGAGCCCACAAGATCTGCTGACGTGGCGGGACTCAGAGGAGCTGGAAGGGCAATCACCCCGGCAGGTACTTCGGCGGCAGTTTCAGGCTCCGCAATAGTTACAACCTTGGTGGAAGTTGCAATGACATCGCTAGCCTTAGTGGAAGTAGCAATAACATCGCCGACTTCCGAAACGTCATCCGAAGGGGGAAGAGGGGTGTCCTTCTTGGCCTTCTTGGCCGAAGATGATCCACTCCCAGACGCCTTACGCCTCTTCTTTTGTTCTCCCTTCTCGGCCTGGCCAAGGAAGAGAGACCGGTAGTAGGCGGCAGACTCGTCGCCCATCTCTGAAAAAGAGGGAAGAAATCAGTGTAAGTCCACAGGCATTTATGTTGAAAAAACTTTGAAAGAAACTTACTTTCAAAAAAGGATTCGAAAGAGTGCTTGCTCCGAAGGAGCTTTACCAGCCAAGAGTTCTTTCCCTCGGTAGTAGGAGCTGGCATGCCGAGATCCGTCTTGTGCTCTGTAACCACCCCCAATTCCCGAAAGACATCCTCGGTCATGAGTTTCCACATGATCGGGAAAGGGTAGAGAGAGCATGAAGGGACCTCGGCATCCCATTCGGCGACAGTACGGATTCTTCAATCAAAGTCCCCAAACCTCGCCGCCAACTCGGGAGTTAGCAGCTTCCTGGGATCCATGACATCCACCTCCAGCTTTCCCCGAGCCCACTTAGTCGGGACGTGCGACCAGGCCTCCGCCACCTTCAGGAAGAAGAACTTCCTTTGCCACCCTCGCCAGTTATCCTTGGTAGCGAAGGTGAACATAAATTTCTTGCTCCCAGATCCCCGAGGCAGCATGAAATAAAAGCCACCCTTCGAAACTGGATAGAGCTTATAATACTGCATGAACAGGATGAAATGGGGTTCTACCCCGAAGATCCCGCACATGCAGAGAAAGGCGTTGAAATAGAAAAATGAGTTGGGAGGAAGCTGATTCACAGCTATGCCATGAAACTTGAAAAAGTCACAAATCATTTTCGCAGGAGGAAACCGAAGTCCGGCCTTCAGTTGGGCTCCAAAAACGGTAACCTCGTCACCTCGATCCATAAAGCTAAACTGGCCAAGGCAAGGTAACCTTGTGATGGCATAAGAAGGAAGGAAAATTTTGGTCTTCCATTTCTCTAATTTTTCAGGAGTGGTCCAGCAAGGGTGAGACAAAAGAGGTTGCCAGCTCTCGGGAATAGGCATGGTTGACCGAAAAATGACTTCGGAAAAAGGGAAAAAATGATTTTGGAAAGATGACTTCGGAAAGCAAAAAGAAAAACAAAACACCGAAGGAACTCTAGAAGTCAGAACCCACCGAAAGTCTTGCCGAAGTCGGGGTTTGAGGACACCGTCGTGAAAGGTTGCCGGAAATCGCTCCGCCGCTAGGACCGCCGCACAAGATGGAGAAAAAGCAAGAGCGAAGCAAGAGCAAAGTGAGAGCAAAAGAAACACAAATCAAGAGTATGACAGGAGGAAGGCTTATATAGATCCACGAAGGGCAGCCAAAAAGGCGTCATAAATATTGTGCGAAGGCGAAGCGTCGCCATGATTATCCCTCGCGAACAAAAAGGAATGCCCATCCCAGCTGATGCCTGCCACGTGTCGCCCGTCACGAGAAACTAGGACACGCTTTCTGGCATCCAGAAAACCCGGGCACATGGCTCGAGACTGACACGCCTAGTTTCAAGACGCGACGATTCACTAGCCTATGGCAAGAAAAGTGAACAAGTTGGGAATCTCGAGACCACCAGAGGGCAGACAGATCACACCTATCTGAATAAGGTTCATCACCTAGGTGGCGAAGTGCCTCCTTAGCCGACGTCACACTCTGGTTGTAAATCAGGTCCAGCGTGTTGGGTTTCGGGAGCCAAACAGCGCAGCGGAATTTAACCGAAACCCTCCAGGATCCAAGTGAAACGGGGTAAACCGGGTGTTCGAAAATTTCATACCTAATTTTCGGTTGAGATCTCTCACTCAACTGTAGAGTCGAACCACAAAACCTGAACAGTTGACGTGTTCAGGCTCTCTATGGTATCGACACAAGCCTCTCGGGATCACCACGCTTCCACCACGTCCCGGCAGAAGCGTTTCTCTTGCGCTCGCAATGCTAGCTTGCGTCCTCCAAGGAATTGCAAGAGAAGAGTGCGGCTGTCCTTTTGGGAGGCTAGGGCAAGGAGACCTGCGAATTTCTCACTTAAAAGTTGTATTTATAGTGAGACTCAACTTCCAGGCCTAATGGCTTTCAAAGCCCTAATCCAATTAGGATTTAATTTCGGGCTTAATAATGGCTCAACTCCTTGAGCCATTATTAATACGAAATTAAAGTGAAACCATAACCCAAATAATTAGCCCATGCACTCTAATGATCCAAATAGCTCTATGTGTGCGACCCAATAGGCTCTTGCCATGTTGGCAATGATCATAAATCACATTTATGATCATAAGCAATGAGCGGTGTCTAGCAACACATCATTGCTACCCAAGTGACAAGATTGTCGGTGAATCGACTAAACCTTTATGATCATCACCAATATATGCCATTATCCCTTTGTCCAAGATATCAAGACTAAGCACAAGACATGGAATGTGTCACTCTCGTATAGCCCAATCTTTGGTTTCTTGATTACCGAGTAGACTAACTTAAACTGATGACATTGATATCATATATCAACTCATCAGAGCATGGCCATGCATTTTCTATGTCTCACTCTATCAAGGGGCCCAAACATATCACTCCCGTTACATAGGAGGGACAAATCCCATCTTGATCATACAAATCCCTCCGCATGATATGTGACATACCCAATGACCTCCTTCAAGTTCACTCAGTTACGAGCAACAAAGGAAAGTATCAAAGTATGTGACTCACATGTAGGGAACCTTGATGATCTTAGGTCGAAGGACTACATATACCATGGTCACTATGAGAATCACTTATGACACTCATATAACGATCCATGAAGTGTTCTCATGGTGGGTCGGTCCAGTACACAAGTTCTCCAACTTGTACCCATATGTAGACTACATATCTCATATTAGTCTCCACATATGATAGTCATTATGTATTATTGCAACCCGCTCCACAATAATACTAGACTAGGGACGTTTAAGAATATCATTATTCTAGGGTTACAATTATGTTTATTACGTTACGCAGAAACAAAACAATAAACATAATTGCTGGATTAATGCCTCAATAAAATATCATGACTCAATGTGAAAAAATACAATCATCTCATGATTGGCTTTTTTTGGGCAGAACACTAACACAGCGTTCAAGGCTCCACGCCGCCCTGTTCGACCGAAAACGGACATACTGCAACGCAGGCCTCTGGGAGTCCACAAGGTTGTTCTGTCAAAGACTGCCAGTTGAGCGATAGACAGACGCCGACAAAGCTACTTGCCGAAGTCTTCACTTCGACTTTCCAAGGGGGGCATGTGATAGCCGAAGTGCTATCACCCTGGTCAACCCCCGACCACGGAAAAGGATTCCGGAGTGAAGGAAGTCATACACTTAAGGCACTCGACCTCGGTAGCCCGCCAAGTCCAACTTCGGAAGCCAGCGTAGCGCGTCCTTCGGGACAAACGGCCAAACCACCCTCGGGGAAAAGGACCGACCACCCCCTGCGGGAAAAAGCCCCCCGAAGAGGAATAGACCGAAGTTCTAACCGGACCCCCCGAAGTGAGACATCAACCAAAGGACCTTGGTTGTACGGCAAGAGCCATTAAGGAGTCTTTGACACTCCGCTTACACAAGTCATCAACACGCCACCTCCAGGCACGCTCTAGCACGATGTCACTATCCAATGTCCTGTCACATAGGGCTACACCTACTCCAGCTCGCAACCCGAAGAGCCTGTAGATGACTAGAGGCCTCCACGCTTAGAAGTACAAACACCATCTAAACCATACACATGCCGAACACGTGTCATCATCTGAAGGGGTCATCCTCTTCCTTTTATACAAGGGAAGTCATCACAGGGAAAGGGGGGCTTCCGGGAGGGGGTTTTCCGCCCGGAGGACCAAAAGGACAAGAGGACGCTCTCCTCTCTCCGCCTGAATACTCTCCCTTCAGTCCTCAGAAGGACACGCCAGGCAAAAGTCCCTTTTGCTTATTACTGAGTATCTCTCATTCTCATAGCACTGACTTGGGCGTCGGAGGTTCCCCCCCGGAAATCCACCCCGGGGGCCTCCTAACCCCTATTTTTTGAGTGTTTCAGCAAGGTCTCCCTGAAGGATCTCCGCTCTGGGTTATCTCCCGTGCCGGGAGCCTTTCCTGTCCTCACCAGCCACGGTATCAGAAGCTGTCGGCCATCACTTCAGGCAACCCTCTCAGGGTACCTCCGTGTCCATCCAGGAGTCCCTGCTGCCCACACCGTTGCACAACAGTAATGATGCTGGCTCCGCCTAACCGGATCCGCATCACTATGCCGAAAGTTGGTGATGACATCAGCTTTAGTTGTGGCAGCCCTCGGAACTATAAGGCTAATCAGCCAGGTAATTAGTTAATTTAACAAATTACACTTTAAATAATTTATTTGCAAGCTAAGTCTTGGTAATATAGGGTCTAGTAGTTAAAAATGAATAAAATTGATCATTTAAGCAAGCCGGGCTAAGAAGGGTATTTTGGCCATTTCATATAGTGACCCATCTTTATTGCACGGTTAGATATAGCATGAGAAAATATTAGAGTTTGAGATATCACAATTTTTCGTGCTTTTCACTTTATCATCGTGAAATTTTGGATTAACTAGATTGTCCATAAGTGGTTTAAATGTAATCCTTAAAGAGATAAGGATTGAATTAGACGTTTGTAAAAAAGCTGGTGACTGACGTATAATTATATATGTGAAGAAACAAGCTGTGGCGTAATACTAACCTTGGTCTTAAAGTTTTACCATTTTATCAGTTAAGGATCAAGTGTTTAAAGATGCAGTTAGACCATGCATGCGCCTTGCACATGCCAGCTTACTTAATAAGCTTTATTGATCGGCCAACTTGTTTCCTCCCTCACCCAGAAGCTCCAGCTAGCTAAAACCTCTCTCACCTTCGAACCACCATATTCAAGATCCCTCCAAGCTCAATCCACCCAAATTTAAGCACAAATAAGTAAAATTTTGAAGGAAAATCAAGTTTTGTGCTATCCTAAGCTAGGATTTCTTGCTTCTTGTCTGAGTAAGTTTGGTTCTATTATTTCCTCTATTTTATTCTTTGGTTTAGCTCTGTAAATTCTACGAATTAATGTTAGACTTGATTTTTAAGAGAAATTAAAGGTGCTCAACATGTTTGAAGGTGTTTATGAGCTTATCCATGGTTGATTTTGCTCCTATGGTGTATTTTTCATCATCTTAGGATTTCTGGCACTATTCATGAGATTTTTATGGAAGAAATCATGGCTGGGATAAATTTTTTGATGTGTTTCCTAGCTTATATATGTGAATTGAGATGCAAATGAGCCCAAAACCCAAGAGAACTAAGGCTGGAACTTTTGTGTAGCTGAAACTAGGAGTGTTGTGCTAGGTGTGGTTTAATTCTTTTATAGCCAGCCATAATTTCATGTTCTAGAGGTTTTGGTAGCTCAATAAGGTTGTTCTCTTACTTATGAACTAGTATTTGAAGGCTGGGAAGAGGGAGAATAGATGCTAGGTAGTAGATTGACAATAGGAACCATATTGTGCCTTAACGTAAAGTTTTGGAGCTGCTAAAATTGTAATTACTTCCAGGAATAAACTGTATTATTTCATTAATTTTGGCGGCTTTTGGTTGTTATAATATTTCTTATACACTAGTACACAAGACATGAGAAATAAAAGAGAAAGATTTGGGCCGCATTTATGCTATTAAAAGTGTAAAGAACCACAAGATAGGCAAACTGGGGACAGAAAATTCTGGGCTATTGGTGGTTGTTTCAGGGGCTGTTTCCATGTGTTAAATTTGATAAATTGTGCTTAGAATGATTAATATAGGTGCTAGAAATAAGCTACTAAGAGAGGTCCTAAGTTTGGCTTGAAATCGAGACAAAAAGACTAAATACTTGAAGCTTGCAAACAAAGTTATCTAAGGTAAGGGTTATTTAATTTGTATGTTTAAGTGTTAAATAAATTCGGCCAAGAAACTTCTATATCAAGTGGATGAATTGTTGATGAATTTAACAAGCATCTAAATTGAGTATTGATGGCTATTTAAGAAGCTTATATGATTAGGTTTGGCAGGAAGCCAAACTCTGAAGTGCATCTGAAGTGTGTATGAACATACTTGTAAACTTGTATAAGACCTTAATATGGTCTAATTTATGAAGAGTATAATGGTTTGAGAACGTAAGATACCTAGGGTCACGATGATGGGCCAATGCTTGGATGAACCTAAGAGGGGGAAGTGTCCTCAACCACTCACAAAGCCTTGGAATACTAGCACTAACACATGCATTTAAATAAGCAAATAGTTCACTCATGTACATAAAATAAGGGATATTAGAAAATACTAAGAATCTTTCAAAGCAATATTTGTATGCGCAAGTTAGACTTGTCAATCACAAGACAAATGGGAAAAGGAATTGTGGGAATTAGCTACTCCCATAATTATTGGCCAATAATACGAATTCCTAGCACTATGATTTGAGCTCAAGTGCATAAGGCATATATATAGACATCCTTATGGATATTATGCATGGTCCTATATTGTTATTTTTCTTGCATGTTATAACCCTTACTGGGAACCTCTGGTTCTCACATCCCTTTTATGTTTTATGTGAAGATACTAATACATCTAGGGCTAACAACTAATATAAGGAAAGGTCATTAGTAGTTTAATACCATAGGCAAGGAGCACGGGGTACATGAACACTGTAGTGATCTCCTTTGGCAGTATAACTCAAGTGGGATCAGATTCCCTGATTTTCAATGTGTAGCATATGTATAACACTTTTGTGTATGATGTATATATGTATGTGGAAGTTATGCCTCTGGTAAATGCTATGGAACTATTGGTTATGTTCCCTGGTAGCTTGTCTGGATTCACAGTGCATAATAGTATGTTTTATATGAATGCATATTTTGAAATGCTGGCCAGCTGCACTGAGTATATTTTATTTTTATGGTCATTGACCTATAGCCATAGTAAGGCGTAGTATAAAATAGTAATGCATTAAGGATTTAATTAATTAGCAGGCCCACTAAGGAGCAACTTGCACAGGCCTAGCACTAAATTAGTGTAAGGTTCCTAGGGTCCTATATGACTTAGATAGGATTATAGGTAAAGAGGCTTGTGACATTAGTTCTGCCTTTGAGTTACCCAAATTCAGTAGGAGATGAGCAAACAGGACATTGACATTAGACTCATTGTCACAAAGGACTTGTTTCACGTATCGGCTTCCAATTCGAGCCATGATAAGTAGTGGATCATTATGAGGAAACTTAACAAATAATCCAACACATCGAGCTAGCTTGTTGGTCAGACTATCGAATTCTATTAAAGTGATTCTCACTCATTTCTTTTCCTTTCTATTGAAAGGATCCCTGTGGTGATCATTTGAATCACCCCGGCAAAAAGTGGTGGTTGTCTTCTAGGACTTCTGTTACTTTGGCAGTGATCCAAATCAACTTCCTCATCATCGCATCTTCTCTCTTCCTCCTTCCTGTGATGGGACTTTAGTGAAGGCAAGCATAACTAATGTCAGAGTTGGCCTTGTTTTATAAAAAACTCTATGTAGTTCCTTAATTGGAAGCAATATTCGGTGTCATAGTCGTGGTGCCCTTCGAATTGACAGCATTTTTCCATATTTTTTTATTGTTCAAGCTCATTAGCTTTGGATGCTTGCTTGCCGCCCTCTATTTTTTAATTGCCATCAAAATATTAGTTCTTGAAGTATTCATGGGGGTGAAAAATACCTGCTTCTTTCCCTTATTCTTCTAATGTTGTCCAGCATTTTCTCCCTGATGTTGGTTTATGGGTATGTCGAAGACCTAACATTCATACTTTTGACCTCTTATTCCAAGTTCTTCGATAGTCATATGTTGTTTGGCCCCTTGATAGTATTCTCCCGAAGTCTCAGGGGAATCCTTCAAGAATTTGTAAAACAACTGAGAATCCTTTTGAAGTCCCCTGGCCATTGCCCTCATCTTAATATCGAGGTAAAAATCTGGAACACTCAAAGTCTCTCATTTAAACCTCTTAACATAATCTTATATGGTTTGTCCACTCTTTTGGGCTATGTTGAACATCTGGATCGGCATCTTTGTTGTGGGATGACTGTCAATTAGCTATTGTGCAAAGGCTACAGAGAGTTCCTTAAACCTTGAAGTTGACCTCAGTGCTAAGGAGTTGTACCATGTCATGGTTGGCTCAGAAAGGGTAATGACATGGCCGTCCTTGGCCCCTGCCCAAGAAGCCTGTGAGAACTGGTCTCACGGTGGTTGCAATTGGCTAGTTGTATATGTACGCAGATTAAATCCCATGATACTACTTGATTAACCTAGAATATGCAAGATGCATGCTCTTCATACTTTGACTTGGATCATTAAAAACATAAAGCATTAACTTGGCCGAGTAATTTCTATAGAAAGTAAATACAAACAGCCAAAGCATACAAAATCAACCTTTGTGTGAATTTACTACACATAACAACTCTTGGGAGCATCCATACATAAAGTGGACTAATGCCCTCATCCAAGAGCAACCCTAGAGTCTAGGACTCTTCATAACATAGACTATAGAGGCAACTAAGAGTACTGTATAAATACAAGCCTCTACTGAGATCTTCTTGAACTAACTCCCACCTTGGATGGAAATCCCAGTGGCGAGTCTCAAAAGCCCTTGCCCCAGTGCTACTAGGCTCTGCAGCCAAAGAAAGACACTAGTTAGTACTGTTACTTGACCAACAACTACCCATGTAGACTAGAATCATAGAGATTCTCAAGTGCCGCACCTGTACACACAAAAGCCCATTACCACAATAATCCTCAATGATTACCCAGCCCAACAACTTTAGTCTCTGCACAACATAATTAGGGAGTGAGAACATAACATTCTTAGTAAGGGTCTTCAGTGTACCTCCAAGAAAATTACTAAGGACACCACATATGGTACAATATTTAACCTGCTGTGAGCTCATACAGCCTGAGGGTCTGAAATATATACATATAAAACTAGATCCCTTGAGACCTCTCCTCATCCTTGTCCCTGAACTACAAGGCATTGCCTTGTCCTCTAGCAAGCAAAGCTTGCCAGCCTAACTAGTGATAAATCACCAATTGAACCTCTCCCATTTATATTGTACAAGGGAATTATGGTGGGACTATTGTAGACTAGGCCATAAAGGCCTTGTAGACTAGGTGCACTAAGGTTTCCACATTGAAGGCTTCAAGCATTGAATCACCTCAATCGGACACCCGAGCGAAAAGTTATGCTGAAAAAAAAATCAGGTGTCAAATGCTGTCTTAGCAACGCGTCGCCAACCGTGATGACGTGTCACCACAGTTGTCGGCATTCTGCCAATTTTTGAGGTCTTGGTGATGCGTCGTGGGAACTCGTGTGGATTGGCGACGCGTTGCCAAACCTGCAAAATGCCTAGAAAATCTCCGGTTTTGTTGCTATGAACTTTGAACACTCTCCAAACATATCAAACATGCATGGGTAGCCTTCATACTTCACATACGTGTAGTACACGTTGCATAGACCACAATAAACCATCACAAGCCTTCCTATGATGCATTATAACATCATTCCAATCAAGCCAAACACACTAGTCCACCATAATTCAACCAAATCCTCTAATTAATACTATAGCTAGAATTACTCAAATTCTTCAAGCAAACTCAAGCCAATAGCTTTAATTGAACTTAAAAACATAACTCCCTTACCTCAACTCCAAGTAACAAGCAAGAATCGACCTCCTTTCCACTCAACTAAGTTCAACAAAGTGTCACCTAAGCTCCAATAAAAAACATAAGCACTAACCATCAAAATCTTGCTTCCTAACCAAAACCCAAGCTCCAAACTAACCAAATAACATGAATTTAATCAAGAACACATTGGTTACCTTGTAGCAAAAATAGAGGATGTGAGAAAACACACTTGCAAGCTTCAAAACCATGATTTTATGCTTGAAATGGCCTTCCAAGAGTCTATATACCTTTGATGGCTCTTGTTTCTCACCAAGAAACTTGAATTCTAAGGTGAATTTGAAATGAGAGTGGAGAGGATGAACACAAAAATTATGGCAGCGACCCTCACTTTCCCCTTCTTAAACCCTCACTTAACACATAAGCCATCAATGTATTAAGCTTAATTCACTTAAGCCCCCATCTTTGGTAACTTAGTCATTCTTAATTAATTCTTGTTTATTCCTTCAAGTTTGGGTTAAGGTTTAAAGTTAAGTTATAAAACTCATTTTAAAACACTCAGGACAATGCTCGGCTATTCAGGATGCAAAATTACCATTTTGTCCCTAAACCTCATTTAGTGCCTTATCTTCCTCGTAACTTAGTGAACTTTGCTAATTTCTCTATTCTTGCTAAGTAGACTTGAATTAAGGTTCCAAACTTAATTTAGAACACTTTACCTTCTTCAAACATGCTCCCCACTAGAAAGGCCATAACATTCTCCCCTCCTTCTCGAATTTGGTCCCCCAAATTCCGTTGCAACTCCAGAAAAACACTAGGATACCTTTTCAGCATATCCTACTCCATCTCCCAGGTAGCCTCTTCTTCACTATGGTTAGACCAAAGGATCTTAACCATCGAAATCCACTTGGTCCGAAGTTTCTTGACTTGCCTATCAAGTATTCGAACTGGTTTATCTTCGTAAGTCAAGTCTTCCTAAATGGGTATTACTGAAGGATTAACTACCTGTCCCGGATCCATTGTGCATTTTCGGAGTAGACTAACATGAAACACGTTATGCACTTGGGATAGGTTAGGTGGTAATGCTAACTGATAAGCAACTTTCCCTACCTTTTCCAATATTTCATAAGGTCCAATGTAACTAGGGGCTAACTTTCCCCTCTGCCCAAACCGACAAACTCCCTTCATGGGCGACACTTTAAGAAGTACTTTGTCCCCAATTTCAAAACTTAAGTCTCTTCTTCTCAAATTCGCATACTTAGTCTGTTGGTCATTAGCTGTCTTAATCTGCTACTGGATTAACTTAATCTTAGCTATAGTGTCAGCTATGATTTCAGGTCTGATAACTACTTTATTTGGAGGGTCTGCCCAACAATAGGGCGTCATACATCGCCTCCCATACAAAGCCTCATATGGTGCCATTCCAATAACAGTTTGGTGACTGTTATTATAAGCAAACTCGATCAGTGGTAAACACTGATCCCAATCACCTTTGAAATCAATAGCACACATCCGTAACATATCCTCCAAAGTCTGAATCACTCTCTCAGATTGCCCATCAGTCTAAGGATGAAAAGCAGTACTGAGGCTAACCTTGCTCGCCAATGTTTTTTGAAAAGCATTCCAAAATCGTGATATGAACTGAGGATCTCTATCAGATATAATGTGATCTAGTATACCATGGAGTCTCACAATCTCTTTAAGATACAACTAAGCTACCTTCTCCAATGTATAAGAAATCTTGATAGGTATGAAGTGTGCCGACTTCGTCAGTCTATCAACCACTACCCATATAGCATCATGCTGACTCCGGGTATTCAGTAACCCCACTAGGAAATCCATAGTAATGGATTCCCATTTCCTCACTGGCAGAGGTAAACTATGAAGTGTGCCTGTTGGTTTCTGGTGTTTAGCTTTAACCATCTGGCATGTCAGACACTTTGCCACATGTCCTCCTACATCCCTTTTCAACCTGGCCACCAAAAATGTGTCTTCAGATCTTGATACATCTTACTAACACCAGGGTGGATATTCAAAGTACTACTATGTGCCTCTTGTAGGACTTGCTGCCTAAGTCCATCCACATTTAGTACATAGAGACGATCTCCATAATGTAGTATTTCATCCTTGTATCTGAATTCCTTCCTCATAGTGCCAAGTTTCGCTTCTCCTGAAATTTTCTTCAACAATGGATCTTTTATCTGAGCTTCTTTAACTCTGACTAACCAAGCTGACTGCACTTCCAGAACGTAGACTAGGGATTTCTCTCAACTTTGCCATAATTCATGCAAAGCTAAGAAACAGTCCCTCAATACTCCTTCAGAGGAGTTCGTAGCCTGATCCTTAGATAGGATCACTCCCGTGTACTTCCGGCTTAACGCATCTGCTACCACATTTCCCTTACCAGCACAGAACTCAATCGAACAATCATAAATTTTATGTATTCAATCCACCGCCGCTACCTCATGTTCAGATCCTTCTGGGTAAACAAATATTTCAAACTCTTATGATCGGTGAAGATCCTAAATGATCTCCCCATCAAGTAATGCCTCCACAACTTTAGTGCAAAAATTACTGCCGCTAGTTCAAGATCATGAACCGGGTAGTTCAACTCATTGGGTCTCAACTGTCTTGAACCATAGGCTATCACTTGACTGTCCTGCATCAACACACATCCTAAACCAAAACCTGATGCATCAGTATACACTGTAAAAGCTTTGTTCAGATCAGGCAAAACAAGTATAGGTACATTAGTCAATCTTTTCTTCAACTCCATATAAGCTTCTTCACACTTTCGTGTCCATTCAAATTTCTGAGTTTTCTTGGTCAAGGCTGTCAACGATGTAGCTATCATAGAGAATTTCTCTATGAATCACCTATAGTTGTCTGCCAAGCCCAAGAAACTCCTCACTTCTATAACTGTGGTTGGTCTTTTCCACTCAACTAGCGCCTGAACCTTTTCGGGATCAACTGATAAACCCTGAGCACTAATGATGTGCCCCAAAAATTGAATCCTTTCGGACCAAAACTCACACTTAGACAACTTTGCATAGTACTGATTATCCTTCAACACTTGCAAAACTGTTCTAAGGTGTTTTTCATGTTCTGATGAAGACTATGAATATTCCAAAATATCATCAATGAAAACTTCAACAAACTGATCTAAAAATGGTTTAAAGATCTGATTCATAGCTTCCATAAATACTGCTGGAGCATTCGTCACACCAAACAGCATAACTGTATATTCATAATGTCCATACCTCGTTCTGAAAGAAGTTTTTGGGATATCTTTCTCCTTAACTCTGATCTAAAAATATCCAAACCGAAGGTCAATCCTAGAAAACACCTTCGCTCCCCTGAGTCTATCAAACAGATCATCAATTCTAGGAAGCGGAATTTATTCTTGATTGTCACTACATTCAACTTTCTATAGTCAATGCACAATCTAAAAGTTCCGTCCTTCTTCTTCAAAAATAACATTGGAGCCCTCCATGTTGATACACTAGGCCTTATAAAGCCTTTCTCTAGCAGTTCCTCCAACTGCTTCTTTAACTCATCCATTTCAGGAGCTGACATCCTGTAAGGTGGTATTAAAATAGGCTCAACCTCTGGCTGCAGATGGATTGCAAACTCAGTATCCTTCTTAGGTGGTAACCCAGGTAACTTTACCGGAAACACCTCAGGAAACTGATTCGCTATAAGAATTTTCTCAAGTTCCTCCTCTATGGCCACCCCATTCAATGAAGAATGCTCTTCTTCATTAACTATGGGGATGGTATCCAAAAGTCTAAGGTGTAAACTCTTAGCACTAGACGCCAATCATCCCGCGCATGTCACTCTAGCTCCCTGAGCATCAGTAATGTCTACTGAGTGATTCACACAGTCAATTTGTGCCTTATGCTTACTTAACCAATCCATTCCCAACACTAGGTCATAAGACTTCAATTCTATCACCCATAACTCACAACAGAAATCATGGTTGTATAACTGCAAGGGATACCTAGTAACCACTTCATTGGTTACAAAGTTCTGATGAGTCTCAACACACCCAAGATTTCTCGCTACAATTTAAACTTATCTACCAAGGCAGAAGATATCACTAAAAGAGTAGCTCCTGTATCAAAAAGCACTCTAACACTACGATTCTGAAAAGTAAAATTACCTCGAACGGCGGCTGGTTCTTTGGTCACCTGACTCGCCAGGGCAAAAACCCTCGGCTCAACTGCTGTTGCGGCTACACCAGGCCGATTCCCTATGGCAAGGGGTACAGGGGATAAATTTTAGGGTGGACCTGGCAAAGGTCGAGCCCTTGGGCATTCCCTCGCCCAATGTCCTCTCTGACCACAAATATTGCAAATATCTGTCCCCAAAGTACATGGTCTTCCACCATGAAACTGTCTGCACCTAGGACATAAGCCCGTCTTCCATCTTTTTGATGGATTTTGGTTTTCCACCATTGATCGCTTCCCATCACTCTTTCCTAGGTTTGCTGGTCCAACCTCCACCTTTTTGCTAGGTGCCCTCGAATCCTCAAATTCTCTTTCTGAGGCCAATGCCTTCTGAACCACTTGGCGATAGCTCCTGATATCCACTGTCACCATATACCTCTGAAGCACGGGTTTCAAACCTTGGAAGAACTTCTTAGCTTTCAACTCATCATTGCCAATCATGTACGGAGCATGCTGGATAAGAGAATTGTAGTGCTGTTCATACTCCTACACAAACATTTCTCCTTGTACCAGATTCTCGAACTGAATCCTCCTTTGATCTTGTGCAGCTTCACTAATGTACTCCTGTCTGAACTTCTTCTCGAAGTCTGACCACTTGAGCACCTTTTTCTTGTGCTCTGGCTGGGTACAATTACTTTCCCTCAGCATCTCCATCACATCATCCAACCATAAACTAGCCCTTCCACTCAGAAAGAAAGGCACTAGAGTCATTCTCTGCTCAGGCTCATAACCTCCACAAGTGAAAAGTCGATTCATCCTCGATAACCAATCCTCTGCTTGATCAGGATCACTTGTCCCATCAATGCTCGGTGGATCCACAATCTTAAATTTCTCTAACAATCTCATCTGATGTGGAGTGCTTCCCCTCCTTGGAGCCTCCATCACCTCTAGCTCTTTTTCCTCCTCTTGAACATGATTTATACGTTCATGAGCCCTAGGCACTTGCTGCCGCTCACCATGCCTTTCTTGATCCTTGTGTACATCATTTTCCTCTTGAGCAACATCTCTGTCCTCATAATTTCTAAACATCTCAGTCACAATAGTATTCATACCCTGCACCACTTGGGCCATAGTACCCTGGATATTTCTGTTGGGTTTCGGGAGCCAAATAGCGCAGCGGAATTTAACCGAAACCCTCCAGGATCCAAGTGAAACGGGGTAAACCGGGTGTTCAAAAATTTCATACCTAATTTTCGGTTGAGATCTCTCACTCAACTGTAGAGTCGAATCACAAAACCTGAACAGTTGACATGTTCAGGCTCTCTATGGTATCCACACGAGCCTCTCGGGATCACCACGCTTCCACCACGTCCCGACAGATGCATTTCTCTTGCGCTCGCAGTGCTAGCTTGCGTCCTCCAAGGAATTGCAAGAGAAGAGTGCGGCTGTCCTTTTGGGAGGCTAGGGCAAGGAGACCTGCGAATTTCTCACTTAAAAGTTGTATTTATAGTGAGACTCAACTTTCAGGCCTAATGGGTTTCAAAGCCCTAATCCAATTAGGATTTAATTTCGGGCTTAATAATGGCTCAACTCCTTGGCCCATTATTAATACGAAATTAAAGTGAAACCATAACCCAAATAATTAGCCCATGCACTCTAATGATCCAAATAGCTCTATGTGTGCGACCCAATAGGCTCTTGCCATGTTGGCAATGATCATAAATCACATTTATGATCATAAGCAATGAGCGGTGTCTAGCAACACATCATTGCTACCCAAGTGACAAGATTGTCGGTGAATCGACTAAACCTTTATGATCATCACCGATATATGCCATTGTCCCTTTGTCCAAGATATCAAGACTAAGCACAAGACATGGAATGTGTCACTCTCGTATAGCCCAATCTTTGGTTTCTTGATTACCGAGTAGACCAACTTAAACTGACGACATTGATATCATATACCAACTCATCGGAGCATGGCCATGCATTTTCTAAGTCTCACTCTATCAAGGGGCCCAAAGATATCACTCCCGTTACATAGGAGGGACAAATCCCATCTTGATCATACAAATCCCTCCGCATGATATGTGACATACCCAATGACCTCCTTCAAGTTCACTCAGTTACGAGCAACAAAGGAAAGTATCAAAGTATGTGACTCACATGTAGGGAACCTTGCTGATCTTAGGTCGAAGGACTACATATACCATGATCACTATGAGAATCACTTATGACACTCATATAACGATCCATGAAGTGTTCTCATGGTGGGTCGGTCCAGTACACAAGTTCTCCAACTTGTACCCATATGTAGACTACATATCTCATATTAGTCTCCACATATGCTAGTCATTATGTATTATTGCAACCCGCTCCACAATAATACTAGACTAAGGACGTTTAAGAATATCATTATTCTAGGGTTACAATTATGTTTATTACGTTACGCAGAAACAAAACAACAAACAAAATTGCTGGATTAATGCCTCAAAAAAATATCATGACTCAATGTGCAAAAATACAATCATCTCATGATTGGTTTTTTGGGCACAATACTAACAATCTCCCACTTGCACTAAAAGCCAATCATCCATGTTTCTAATACCGATGGACCTAGAATGGCTATCATGCTTCTG
Organism: Aquilaria yunnanensis; assembly: GCA_039654915.1. NCBI lineage: Eukaryota > Viridiplantae > Streptophyta > Magnoliopsida > Malvales > Thymelaeaceae > Aquilaria > Aquilaria yunnanensis. The sequence continues at coordinate 54,365,921 of CM077597.1, forward strand.
CTGTGTAAGGGGCTTTGTCAGTGGATCAGCAATGTTGCTGTCTGTCGAAGTCCTGCATATCCTTACATCACCCCTCTCGATGATCTCCCTGATGAGATGATAGCGTCGAAGTATGTGTTTGGATCGCTGGTGAGATCGAGGTTCCTTAGCCTGTGCGATTGCTCCATTGTTGTCACAATAGAGCTCTATCGGGTCAACAATGCTTGGAACCACTCCAAGTTAAGTGATGAACTTCTTGATCCAAACTGCCTCCTTCGCAGCATCAGAGGCGGCAATGTACTCAGATTCTGTTGTAGAGTCAGCTACTGTCTCTTGCTTTGAACTCTTCCAGCTTACAGCACCACCACCAATACAAAACACATAACCAGATTGCGATCTAAAATCATCCTTATCGGATTGGAAGCTTGCATCGGTGTAACCCCTTACAACGAGCTGATCTTCACCTCCAAAGACCAAGAATGCATCCTTAGTCCTTCGTAAGTACTTTAGGATGTTCTTAACAGCTGTCCAGTGACTTTCACCGGGGTTCGATTGGTACCTACCCGTCATGCTCAAAGAATATGAGACATCGGGATGAGTACATATCATGGCATACATGATAGATCCAATTGCTAAGGCATATGGAATCTTACTCATGCGCTCTCTCTCCTCGGTTGTACTCGGACACTGAGATCTAGAAAGAGTGATACCATGTGACATGGGCAAGAATCCTTTCTTGGAATCTTGCATGCTAAACCTCTTTAGCACCTTGTCAATATATGTACTTTGACTTAGGCCAAGAAGCTTTCTAGATCTATCTCTATAGATCCTGATGCCTAACACATAGGCTGCTTCACCCAAGTCCTTCATAGAGAAACATTTCCCTAGCCAAGTCTTCACAGACTGTAGCTCAGGAATGTCATTCCCGATGAGTAGTATGTCATCTACATACAACACCAAGAAGACAATAGCGCTCCCACTAACCTTCTTATAGACACAAGGTTCATCTTCATTTTTGATAAAACCAAACTCTTTGATTGCATCATCAAAACGAAGATTCCAACTTCGAGAAGCTTGCTTCAGTCCATAAATGGACCTTCGCAATTTGCACACTTTATTGGCATTCCCAGGAGTGACAACCCTCAGGTTGTGTCATGTACACATCCTCAAGTAGCTTTCCATTTAGGAATGCAGTTTTGACATCCATTTGCCATATCTCATAATCATAGTGTGCAGCAATAGCAAACAAAATTCGGATGGATTTAAGCATAGCAACTGGTGAAAAAGTTTCATCATAGTCAATACCATGAATTTGCTTGAAACCTTTTGCGACCAATCGTCCCTTAAAGGTAATCACATTACCATCCATGTCAGTTTTCTTCTTGAAAACCCATTTGCACCCTATGGGTTTTACCCCTTCAGGTGGGTCAACCAAAGTCCATACTTGGTTTTCATACATGGATTCCATCTCGGATTTCATGGCCATTAGCCACTTCTCAGAGTCAGGCCCCGACATAGCTTGTTGGTAGGTTGTGGGCTCATCTTGATCCATGAGCATCACATCACCGGTGTGAGTCACAAGAAATCCATATCTCTCGGGCTCACGCCGAATCCTACCAGTCCTACGTGGGCTGTGTGCTACAGGAACAGACTCTTGAACCACAACATCTTGTGGTGTCTGTTCAGGTTCCATTTCAGGTTCGATGTCTCCTTGTTGTTCTTGAATTTCTTCAAGTTCTACTTTCCTCCAACTAGTTCCTTTAGAGATAAACTCTTTCTCCAAAAGGACACCAGTTCAAGCAACAAACACTTTTTGCTCAGAGGAATTGTAGAAATAGTAACCCTTTGTTTCTTTGGGATACCCAACAAAAAGACATTTTTGAGATTTGGGCCCTAGTTTGTTAGAGGATTGACGTTTTACATAAGCGTCACAGCCCCAAATCTTCATAAAAGACGAGTTGGGACGCCTCCCACTCCATATCTCATATGGTGTCTTTTGAACCGATTTAAATGGAACTCGGTTTAGTGTAAAAGCGGCTGTCTCTAGAGCATGTCCCCAAAAGGAGTTTGGAAGGTTAGCTTGACTCATCATGGAGCGAACCATGCCTAACAGAGTTCGATTTCTCCTTTCAGAAACACCATTCCATTGAGGTGTACCTGGTGGAATGAGTTGTGATATTATACCACACTCCTTCAGATAGTCAAGGAATTCTCGATCCAAGTACTCTCCGCCTCGATCTGATCGAAGCACTTTGATACTCTTCCCGAGTTGATTCTCTACTTCATTCTTGAATTCTTTGAACTTTTCAAAGGATTCTGACTTGTGTCTCATAAGATACACATAGCCATATCTGCTGAAGTCATCAGTGAAAGTAATGAAGTATTGGAAACCTCCTCTAGCTTGTGTAGACATAGGGCCACATACATCACTATGTATGAGTCCTAGTAAGTCATTAGCCCTTTCACTTTGCCCTGTGAATGGGGCTTTGGTCATCTTGCCCAACAAACATGACTCACATGTCTCATATGATTCAAAATCAAATGAGTCCAAGAGTCCATCCTTATGGAGCTTGGATATGCGGGTCTCATTTATATGGCCCAAGCGACAGTGCCAGAGATAGGTCGAGTTTGAATCATTTAATCTGACCTTCTTGGTATTTACATTATAGATTGGATCTTCAAGGTCTAGAACATACAACCCATTGCTAAGTTGAGCACTACCATAAAAGATTTCATTCAAATAAATAGAACAACATTTGTCCTTTATTATAAATGAAAAACCTTTCTTGTCCAAACAAGAAACAAAAATCAAATTTCTACTAATAGTAGCCACAAAGTAGCAGTTGTCTAATTCTAAAACTAATCCACTAGGTAAAGTGAGAACATAAGTCCCTAAGGCTAAGGCAGCAACCCTTGCTCCATTTCCAACACATAGGTCCACTTCACCTCGGGCCAATCTTCTACTTCTACTTAGATCCTGCACATTTGCACAAATGTGAGATCCACATCCAGTATCCAATACCCAAGATGAGGAAGTAGAAAAGTTAGCCTCTATAACAAGAATACCTGAAATGGAAGTCTTACTTCCTTTTTCCTTAGCAAGTTCTTCAAGATAGAGCTTGCAGTTGCGCTTCCAGTGTCCAGGTTGCTTACAATGGAAGCACTCCCCTTCCTTTGCCACACCACCCTTTGGTTTCAGTGCAGCTGAAGAAGAACTAGCATTGGACTTTCCATTGGCTTTATCCTTCTTCTTGTTGGCTTTTCCCTTTCCCTTGCCTTTTTGAACCATCAAAATGGGCTTAGCCTTCTTAAGGTTTTGCTCAGCAGTTCTCAACATGTTGAGCAATTCAGGGAGGGACTTGTCAAGGTCGTTCATGTTATAGTTCATGACGAACTGACTGTAGCTTTCAAGCAACGATTGCAAGACTACATCGATAGCCAACTCTTTCTAAAGAGCAAATCCCAAATTCTCAAGATTCTCAATGTACCCAATCATCTTGAGCACATGAGGACCCACGGGACTTCCCTCAGACATCTTGCACTGAAACAATGCCTTAGAGGTCTCAAACCTCTCATGCCTAGCTTGCTCTTGGAAAAGCATTTTGAGATGTTCGATCATATCGAACGCCCCCATGTTCTCATGTTGCTTCTGAAGCTCAGATTCCATGGTAATAAGCATGAGGCATGCAACATCCAAAGCATCATCAGAATGCCTCTTGTGAGCATCCCTTTTAGCTCTTGGAGCAGTGGCAGCAGGCTCATTCGGAATGGGCTGCTCTAGGACATATGCCTTTCTCTCTTGTTTGAGGACTATCCTCAAGTTTCGGTACCATTTGAGAAAGTTGGTCCCATTCAGTTTTTCCTTCTCAAGGATTGATCGCAACGAAAGTGTTGATGTGTTTTGTGCCATGGTTATCTACAACAGTAAATATGCAGTGTAAAAGTAATGTATTTTAATTCATTTAATAAGGACTTTTATTAAACGATACTCCCACTATTTTCCTCAAAATAATAACCCTCGATATTATTTTGAAACACCTCGGCGCTAAGGTATTCTAGTGGGCCAAGATCCATATTTGACTACAACCTGAGTCAGCTTTGGCTCTTCTCTCAAGTTACAGCTATTTAGGTAAGCAACTCCTTGCTAATTGCATCTTACGCAACTCTTGGATAGTTGGGTGAACAACACTTGTCCAAGCTCATCTCATGAACTTAAGCCCAACTCTATGCCTCTAAGTCCCTAATCCTATTAGGATGACTTAGTTAAGCCAAACCCAAAGTTAGCAGTTTGGATATCACTATTATCCCATCGCGCCTTACCAAGATGAACATAGGTGCTTTGCTTTGGCAAACCCACCTAATGTTGATCAAAGTCTTGACGAGTGCCAACATTTGGAAGGCATCACATTTAATGACTTAATATTTGTTTGAGGGATTTTATCTTTTGATCTCACCAATTTGTTATCTCCGGTTGTTTTATACATGCATCACATACAAATATAAAACATGCATCTCATGCTTACAAGAAATAAACGTGACATGGTTATAGCCCAAACTATGCGATATTCTCAAGCCAATGAGAATATCATAAAAGCCTAAGAAAAGAAAAAAGTCTTCACAAGCTCCTTCTCTTCCTTTCTTGGCTGCCCTTTTGTTGTCACCTCCTTGGACATACCTCCTTGCATGATCCTTGGACATACCACCTTGGATGAGCCCATAATGCACCATTACGTCAATAATAGAAACCTCGAGTTACATTCGAGGGGAGTAAGGTGAGAAGAGAATGTACAATGAGAGTGATAAGAAAAGGCACGACTTGCAGGCCGTATTTACAAGTATAACCAATCAAGGGCTATAACCATGCACCATGCTTCAAACACCAATTAGCATATCATGTCAAATCTCATTCAACAAAGATGCATGCCAATTTTCACGTGTTGATTAACCAGGTTTTATTTATGTGGCGCTTCGCATACGGCGGTCCCGCTGGCCGGTTAGCGGGCGGTGGTTCCGCTGACTGGTCAGCGGACGGGGTCAAGGGGAGCCGCTGCCCCCCGGCGCAATCATGTGTCTTACAATTGCTTACCCCGAAATCTTCTATTTCGAGAAAGTAGGCACCCGAGACTCCTCCATTCGAGCCACCAAAAATACCTTACTTTCGGGGCCCGAACAGGCCGAATCCGAACAAACCTAGGGTTTTTTGCAACTATTGCAAGAATCCTAATCCATATAGGTATCTCATACCTATCAATTTCGGGTTAATCTCATTAACCAATTTGTGTCGTTTCTTCATATATCTCATATGTTCATTACGAATTCCGGTTTCATGCATCATGAATCAATCTAATTAATCATGGCCTAAAACCAATCGAACACATAGCATCATGCGATTCAACACTCAATCCCGATTTAGGGTTTCACCAGTAGCTCTGATACCACTGTTGGGTTTCGGGAGCCAAACAGCGCAGCGGAATTTAACCGAAACCCTCCAGGATCCAAGTGAAACGGGGTAAACCGGGTGTTCGAAAATTTCATACCTAATTTTCGGTTGAGATCTCTCACTCAACTGTAGAGTCGAATCACAAAACCTGAACAGTTGACGTGTTCAGGCTCTCTATGGTATCCACACGAGCCTCTCGGGATCACAACGCTTCCACCACGTCCCGACAGATGCGTTTCTCTTGCGCTCGCAGTGCTAGCTTGCGTGCTCCAAGGAATTGCAAGAGAAGAGTGCGGCTGTCCTTTTGGGAGGCTAGGGCAAGGAGACCTGCGAATTTCTCACTTAAAAGTTGTATTTATAGTGAGACTCAACTTCCAGGCCTAATGGGTTTCAAAGCCCTAATCCAATTAGGATTTAATTTCGGTCTTAATAATGGCTCAACTCCTTGGCCCATTATTAATACGAAATTAAAGTGAAACCATAACCCAAATAATTAGCCCATGCACTCTAATGATCCAAATAGCTCTATGTGTACGACCCAATAGGCTCTTGCCATGTTGGCAATGATCATAAATCACATTTATGATCATAAGCAATGAGCGGTGTCTAGCAACACATCATTGCTACCCAAGTGACAAGATTGTCGGTGAATCGACTAAACCTTTATGATCATCACCGATATATGCCATTGTCCCTTTGTCCAAGATATCAAGACTAAGCACAAGACATGGAATGTGTCACTCTCGTATAGCCCAATCTTTGGTTTCTTGATTACCGAGTAGACCAACTTAAACTGACGACATTGATATCATATACCAACTCATCGGAGCATGGCCATGCATTTTCTAAGTCTCACTCTATCAAGGGGCCCAAAGATATCACTCCCGTTACATAGGAGGGACAAATCCCATCTTGATCATACAAATCCCTCCGCATGATATGTGACATACCCAATGACCTCCTTCAAGTTCACTCAGTTACGAGCAACAAAGGAAAGTATCAAAGTATGTGACTCACATGTAGGGAACCTTGCTGATCTTAGGTCGAAGGACTACATATACCATGATCACTATGAGAATCACTTATGACACTCATATAACGATCCATGAAGTGTTCTCATGGTGGGTCGGTCCAGTACACAAGTTCTCCAACTTGTACCCATATGTAGACTACATATCTCATATTAGTCTCCACATATGCTAGTCATTATGTATTATTGCAACCCGCTCCACAATAATACTAGACTAGGGACGTTTAAGAATATCATTATTCTAGGGTTACAATTATGTTTATTACGTTACGCAGAAACAAAACAACAAACAAAATTGCTGGATTAATGCCTCAATAAAATATCATGACTCAATGTGCAAAAATACAATCATCTCATGATTGGCTTTTGGGCACAATACTAACAATTTCATCTAGCCTTGCCACAACTAGGTCACTAGAACCCTCACCAGGTTCCCTAGTTCCCCTTGAAGTTCCTGACCTAGTGTCAACCATGGCAACCTGCAAGCAAAGCCAGACAACATTCCCCAGATGTTGGTCAGTACTAACTTCCTAGCACATGGACATTCCAATCTACACCTCAGTCTTAGCCTCCAATATCTATGAAATGAGCTCTAAGCTCGGATACCAAAAACTGACACAGCCGTCCTTAGCCCCTGCCTAGGAAGCCTGTGAGAACTGGTCTCACGGTGGTTGCAATTGGCTAGTTGTATATGTGCGCGGATTAAATCCCATGATACTAGTTGATTAACCTAGAATATGCAAGATGCATGCTCTTCATGCTTTGACTTGGATCATTAAAAACATAAAGCATTAACTTGGCCAAGTAATTTCTATAGAAAGTAAATACAAATAGCCAAAGCATACAAAATCAACCTTTGTGTGAATTTACTACACATAACAACTCATGGGAGCATTCATACATAAAGTGGACTAATGTCCTTACCCAAGAGCAACCCTAGAGTCTAGGACACTTCATAACATAGACTATGCAGGCAACTAAGAGTACTATATAAATACAAGCCTCTACTGAGATCTTCTTGAACTAACTCCCACCTTGGATGGAAATTCCAGTGGCGAGTATGAAAAGCCTTTGCCCAAGTGCTACTAGGCTCTGCAGCCAAAGGAAGACACTAGTTAGTACTGTTACTTGACCAACAACTACCCATGTAGACTAGAATCATAGAGATTCTCAAGTGCCGTACCTGTACATACAAAAGACCATTACCACTATAATCTTCAATGATTACCCAGCCCAACAACTTTAGCCTTTGCACAACATAACTAGGGAGTGAGAACATAACATTCTCAGTAAGGGTCTTCAATGTACCTCCAAGAAAATTACTAAGGACACCACATATGGTACAATATTTAACCTGCTGTGAGCTCATACAGCCTGAGGGTCTGAAATATATACATATAAAACTAGGTCCCCTAAGACTTTTCCTCATCCTTGTCCTTGAACTACAAGGCATTACCTTGTCTTCTAGCAAGCAAAGCTTTGCCAGCCTAACTAGTGATAAATCACCAGTTGAACCTCTCCCATTTATGTTGTACAGGGGAATTATGGTGGGACTATTGTAGACTAGGTCATAAAGACCTTGTAGACTAGGTGCACTAAGGTTTCCACATTGAAGCCTCAAATCCAAAGTCTTAACTAGGCTTCTAATGGTACTAAACCTTGCACCCACTTATGGTGCTCTATTGTGGCCATAATTTCCTTTAAAACTTGCCTTAAATTTAAGTTAAAAAACTTTAAAAATGGGCCATTTTAAGTGTTTTTAAAACATGGAGGTAATAATACTCCCTCTTAGCTTTGTGTGGAATCTTGAATCACCTCAATCGGACATCCGAGCGAAAAGTTATGCTGAAAACAAAATCGGGTGTCAAATGCTGTATTGGCAACGCGTCGCCACAGTTGTTGACGTTCTGCCAATTTTTTAGGTCTTGGCTACGCGTCATGGGAACTCGTGTGGATTGCCGACGCGTTGCCAAACCTGCAAAATACCCAGAAAATCTCCGATTTTGCTGCTATGAACTTTGAACACTCTCCAAACATATCAAACATGCATGGATAGCCTTCAAACTTCACATACATGTAGTACATGTTGCATAGACCATAATAAACCATCACAAGCCTTCCTATGATGCATTATAACATCATTCCAATCAAGCCAAACACACTAGTCCACCATAATTCAACCAAATCCTCTAATTAATACTGTAGCTAGAATTACTCAAATTATTCAAGTAAACTCAAGCCAATAGCATTAATTGAACTTGAAAACATAACTCCCTCACCTTTACTCCAAGTAACAAGCAAGAATCAACCTCCTTTCCACTCAACTAAGTTCAACAAAGTGTCACCTAAGCTCCAATAAAAAACATAAGCACTAACCATCAAAATCTTGCTTCCTAACCAAAACCCAAGCTCCAGACTAACCAAATAACATGAATTTAATCAAGAACACATTGGTTACCTCGTAACAAAAATAGGGGATGTGAGAAAACACACTTGCAAGCTTCAAAACCATGATTTTTTGCTTGAAATGGCCTTCCAAGAGTCTATATACCTTTGATGGCTCTTGTTCTCACCAAGAAACTTGGATTCTAAGGTGAATTTGATGGAGAAATGAGAGTGGAAAGGATGAACACGAAAGTTGTGGCAGCCACCCTCACTTTCCCCTTCTTAAACCCTCACTTAACACACTAGCCATCAAAGTACTAATTCACTTAAGCCCCCATCTTTGGTAACTTAGTTATTCTTGATTAATTCTTGTTTATTCCTTCAAGTTTGGGTTAAGGTTGAAATTTAAGTTATAAAACTCATTTTAAAACACTTGGGACCACGCCCGGCTATTCAGGATGCAAAATTACAATTTTACCCCTGAACCTCATTTAGTGCCTTATCTTCCTCAGAACTTAGTGAACTTTGCTAACTTCTCTATTCTTGCTAAGTAGACTTGAATTAAGGTTCCAAACTTAATTTAGAACACTTTACCTTCTTCAAACATGCTCCCTACTAGAAGGGCCATAACAGGTAACCTCAAAGCATTTGCATAATGTAGTGTCATCAACTTTGTACAGTGTCATGCTTTATATGTACTTAGTTAGATAAGCCTGGGCTTTACTTCAGCCATCATAGTTGTAAAGGCTCTCCTAGTATTTACTTTACTTTAGATGTTGAGGAAAGTGAATCCCAAGTTATTTTCCTCAAATAAGTTTTATTAAGCAAGCAAAACAAGCCAAGTAAGGTTAAATTGAGTTCCAAAGTGTAATTGGCACCTAAAGGGCAAGTAGGGAAAAATGGTAATTTGACCCAAGTTAGTGGCATGACCATAATTTCAGTAAAATTAGGTTCATGCAACTATTTTGAGCTAATTTATTTAAAACCATAAGTGTTTATAACCATTTGAACCAAAAGTGGAAGTTAAGGGTGAAAATGCACTAAGTGAGAAATTAAGCTATTATGTCTTATAATGGCTTAAGTGGCCTACGAGTAAAGTGTTTGGGTAAGAAAAACCTATCTTTGGGGAATGACGGTGTGGGAAGAGTTTAAGTGGCCTAAGTGATGCAAAGTTAAGTTTGAGGGCCAAAGTGTCAAATGGAAGAAAGGTTGGCTATATAAGTGGAAGAGATCACACTATTCATCATCTACCCCATTTTCCATTTTTGTGGCTCTCTCTCCTCCATAGCTCTCCACCCTCAAAGCTCCCATTCTAACCAAAATTCCATGAAATTTGAAGGTTCCAAAGCTATCCCAACATGCCCTTATCTCATTTTTTGTGGAACTGGTGCATTTGGTATCATTCTTGCAAGTTTTTTGTTCAAACCCTAAGGTAAACGTCTTTGATCCTTGTGGGTTAGTTCTAAACTTGTTAAATGGTTAAAATGGTCTTAATTTCGTGCCCTTGGTGTCCAATTTGTTTGAATTCAAGCTTGGAACTCAAAGGAACTCTATGGAGCTCAAGTGTGCTTGTTGCTTGTTTCTTACTTTAAGGATGATTTGAGGTAAGGGATATAAGTTAATTCAACTCAAATAATGCATAGAAATGTAGTATTATGTGTGGGAATGAAGTAAAAACAATACCCATGTGAATTGGACTTGGGATGGGAAAGTTTGAGCAAGTTTTGTGCAAGTTCACACGCTGTCGCGCAATGCTATAATGCAAATTTGGCAACCGGCAACGCGAATTAGAAACCTGTCGCTGGTAAGCCTCAGGATTCCCAAGTGTTGATGCCTTTGGCGACGTGCCAATGGTGTTGCCAAGGCATTAGTCCCTCAAGCTCAGGGCGTCCTAAGAATGTCTTAAACTCTCAGTTTTCATCCCTAGGCTAATTTAAGATGTTTTGTAGCCTTGGTTGGGTCAAGAACTAATACAATCAAAGAAGGCACAACCAAGGATGGCAAGGATCCATTGAAGATAACTAGTGGACCAATGACAAGGAAGAAAGCTAAGGAGCTCACTAGTGCACTTCCAGCTTTTGTCTCAAGCTTTTCCATGGATAATGGGCTTGGAATTTCAAAAGGAGCTGCTGGAACATGCAAGGAATCATATGGAGATGATGGCCAAGCTTGGATTTGGACAAATTGGTGATGTTTCGGTAGAAAAATCATATCTTGAGTTAAAAAGATCAGAATTGAGTGATTCTTAATTCATTGGAAATCTAACATCTGGAGCTACAAATCATATGAATACCATGAAACCCAATTTGCATGTTAAGGGGGTCCAATTTAGCTTCAAAGTCGTGATTTGTGAGTCATCGCTGGTTTGGAAGCAGTTGTAGTATTTTGGGCATATCTTTGGCTTTAGATGTCCATTTTGTATGATTCAGGTGTTTTTTCGAAGCTAAGAAAGAGATCTACAACTTTCATGCTTTGCATTTTAAGAAATCATAGCTGTATCAAGGTTGAATTTCAGCTTGAAGTTGAAGACACAAGCAAGAACCACCCGAGAAGACTATTTTGGGGTTTTTATGGCCAATCTTGTGTTGTAACGTATTTTATTTTAATTTTCCTATTATTTACATTATTTAGGATGTTATTTAGGCCATGGAAGTGATTAAGGTCACTTAGGATAAATAGAATTCACTACACACCTTAAACATGTGTTAAAAGGGTGTAGGAATCCTAGTTTGACTAGGTTTTCTTGAGTTCTTTGTAACTAGGTTTCCTAGGTGACTTGGTCTGGGAATTTTGTTGAGTCTTTTACCCTAGTTTAGGCCTATAAATAGGCACATATTTTGGTTGTAAAACAATAGCCTTGACATGAAATAATATTGCTACCTTGAAGAGAATTTCTCTTTGGTTCTTTGTGGACTACCTTGGTGCACAAGTGTGCTTGTGTTCTTGGTCTTCTTATACTTCCCGTTACTAGACATAGGTTGATTAAGGGTGGGGGTCTTCAAATCCAATCTCTTTGATGTCTTATGGAGCTTGAAAAACATCTTGGGCACGTTTCATGGTCTTTATACCATCGGGGTTCGCATCAAGAACTCATTCCTAAGTTGAGAATTATGCATTATTTAGGTGGTAGCTAAGTGGTGTAGTTAAGGTAGGGTAAGGAATGGTGGCTAAGGAAGTTAAAGTGCTTAAGTTGCTAAGGGAGCACTAAGGGGATTAAAGTAGGTTTCAGGCTCTTTCTTGGCCCAAGTAGGAGGTCGTAGACCTTTGGGCAATAAAAAGGAAACCTAAGGGGATCCCAACCAAACTTTATGGTTTGGTAAGTAAGCCATAAATGAGCCCTAAGCTAAGCTCGAAGAGCTTGGAAAGTTGAACCAGATAAGGCGGCTACCATGCACAATATGTTAAGGGAAGAGACAGGTAAGGAACAAGTAAGCGGTGACTTACTTTAAGTAACTCATCAGTGGCGGGCAAGGGTTGAGTAAGTGGCGACTTACTCTAAGACACCCATAATGGTTTGTAAAAAGATCGCAACAAGGGTAGTCATATCACGTTGTGGTGTAGAGCTCAGCATTGAGGATGGTCAGGGTCACCTCGGAACAGAGATGGTATTTTCTATGTGGTCTAAAAACTGAAAAAAAAAACTCTTTAAAAATAAAGAGAATAAAATCAAGTTAGTATTAAATAATCAGGATGAAATTAAATTAAAATAAGAATTAAAATAGAAATAAAACATAAAATAATATTCTTAAAAGACCCAATTAACTCGAATGTTAATCTTGCATAAAAAAAATTATTAGTGAAACAATTATTAGGAAAATATACAAAAAGAGAACAAGACTATTTAAGAATAAAACATTATTAAAACAAATAAATAAAATCAAATAAAAATTAAAAACAAAATTTACTTGACTAAAATTGGTTAAAAATGACTAAACCCAAGAAAACATGGAAATTGTTAGCAAAATTGACTAGAAAACATCCAAAAACACAAAGAAAGAGGTTTTGTTAGTGACTGAATTGTAGTAAAATAACGTTGTAAATTCTAGTAATGAACTTGTAGACAGAAAATGAAAGTTAGTGACTTAAACAAAGCCCATCGTGACCGTTAGAGTACGCTCATCCTCTAGCAGGGAAGTCTCCGTCGTAGGCTGTTCAGTCATAACGCAGACTGGGACCTCAGGAGTCCTTTGTCCCTTGAACTCCGGGTCTCAACAACAGTGACCTGGGAAAGGGTTTCCACAGACGGCGCCAAATAATGCCCGGCGACATCCTCGTTGTATGACATATTGGCTGTAAGGGGGACTTCCAATGAGAAGATATCTGCAAGACTTTGAAGAGTGTGGGTTAGGAGGTCCTCGGAGTGTGTTTCCGGGACAGGAGCCTCCGACGCCCAAGTTAGAAGTTGTGTGAGAGCAAAGAGTAAGGAAGAAAGTGTCCCATTGTTCTTACCAATGACCCTTCTATGTATATATAGGAGGGTGGAGGGAGGAGGTCGTTTTGCACAGTGTAACCAGATCGTGACACGTGTTTGGCTAGATCTGGTACGTACCTTCAAAGGCAGGTATCTCTAGCTGGCCGTAGGCAGTTCCGACCAAAGGGTAGGGGCGTGTGTGAGGCCTCTTTGTTAGAGGTTCCTTAATCGTATTTGCCGTTTCTCTGTAAGACCCCTTCCAAGATATAAGACCCCTTCAGGCAGAGATTTATCCTCGAGGGGTATTGGGGAAGGCCCTTCGAAAGAGCAGACCATCTTAGGGAGACTTTTTCCTCTGTCGAGGATGGTGGATCTATTTTTCCAAGGTTGGTAGCTTCACAAATCCGAGGGTGACGAAGACCCTTTTTTTCCCAAAGTTGGTCCTATAACTTTCTGAGGGTGGTGTGGAGAATCCTCGGAGGTTGGTACTATGATGCTTCTGAGGGTGGTGTCAAGTTAGCAAATTAGGAGGTCTCGTGGGCGATACTCGTTCTGTTATCACATGCCCCCCTCGGAGAAGCCAAAGTTGTGTCTTTTACGTTGATTCGTTTGGGAGCATGTAATAGAAAGCTGAAGCTGTCCCTTGGCCAAAAGAACTTACTTGTGCTAGCTCCTCGGGCCAACACCCCACTTTTTTTGCTGAAGTTGCATTCTCGGCACTTTCCAAGGCTCCTTTTTTATGTTCTATTTACCAGTTTTAAGCCCTTAATGAGGATGTTGCTCCGAACCAGTTTTCTTATTTTTCGGTGCAGTCAAACCTTCAGAATCTAAGGAGCTATTTCATGTCCTCAGTCTAAATTCTCGATCTAACCAAAGTTGCATCTTCAGAGGTGAGGAGCTATAATCTCTTCAATTTTTTTCATTCCTGCTTTCTTGTCAATGAACTGTCTTATCTTCTGACTGTGCAGTTGCGTCACTTCGGGTTAGGTGATATAGGCCTGCTATTGTCAGAAGGCGTGCCCTCAATTCTTGCATCATGTCACACGTGTCATTAGATTATTGGCAATCAATTGTGTTCGTTATGTCGGTTGTGTCCCTTCGTTTGCGAAGGGTCATTATGGTGACGCTTCACCTACCTTCTTCGGCCTATATAAAGCCTTTTCCCTCTAGGGTTTCCTCACTCCTCTACATCCATTCCTTTTGCTCTCAAACTTTCTTTCACTCTCTAGCTTTTTCTTATGGCGGTGCCAGTGGCAGAGCGATTTCCGGTGAGGTTTTGCAGCATTCTCCGAAGTTCTCATTTTCCTCCCAAATTAGCAGGGTTTATTTCTGAAGTTGTTCTTCTTCTTCCCATTTCTTTTCTTTTCCCCCCATCTATCCGAGGTTAGTGTCTTAGTCGCCGAAGATGTCATCCAAACAAGCCACGACTAGAGCTATTCCCAAGAGCTGGCTTCCTTTCAACTCCACTTGAGCTGCACGACTTCAAAAAAGTTGGCGAAGTAGAGGCTCAAGTTTTTTCTTCCATTTTACTGAAAAATTAAGCTACTCGATCAAAATGAACAGAGCTACCTTCCTTGTTCGAAGGAGATTACCATCTTTAGAGCTCAATTGAAAGAGGGTCTTTGCTATCCACCATCGAAGGTGGTTTCGGACTTTAGCCAATTCCATGGCATAGCCATCAATCAGATGCCTCTGAACTCCTATGCCTACTTCAATGCCTTCCTATGCATGTGTGGAGTATTCAAAATTGTCCCACATTTTGTCTTCTTTTCCAATAGTACAAACTTCACCGTATCCTGAATGGGGGATTCTACTTCTTGCTCCCTCGAGGATCCGGGAGCAAGAAATTTACTTTCACCTTCGGCACCAAAGACATCTGGAAAAGATGGCAGAAGAAGTACTTCTTCATGGAGATTGATAAGAAGTGGGTAGATCTTCCTACTCAATGGGCTTCGGGTACCTTGGCCATCAATGTAGTAGACCCAAGGAAACTATTAACTTTAGAATTGGAGTCTCAATTTGAGGAGTTCGATAGCCATATTCGGGATGTTGTGGACTGGGTTGCTGAAGTACCCCCACGCTCTCTCTACCCCTTCCTCATTAGATGGAGCTTCATGACTGAAGAAGTACTTTGAGAACTTAGGGTTGTCAATGAGCATATTACTCACTTGGACATGTCAAAATCGGCTGTGGATAGGAAAAAGTCCTGGTTGGTCATGCTCCTTCAAGGCGAACTTACATATTTGGCACTTGTAAAAAGTAAGCTCCTTTTCAATTTGTTGTTTAGGACTTTTTTGTACTTACACTGATGTTTTTCTCTTTGCAATGATGGGCGACAAGTCAGCAGTGTTTTTCAACAGTCTCTTCCTCGATCAAGTTAAGAAGGGAGAACAGCAGAAGAAAAAGTTGCCCAAAAGAAAGAAGGTGCCTACTGGATCACGCTTGGCTCCGAGGTTGAAGAAAAATAAGGAGGACTCCCTTCCCCCTCCCCCTGAAGACAAAGTGGAGGTGCTTGATAAAACACCTATGCATGCTAACCCGCCCTCGGAGCCGGCCATCTACTCAACCCTTTTAAGTCCCAATGCTGTTGTCGAGACATTGGGGACTTCAGTGGAGGAGATTTCAACCAAAGAGGCCCAAGAGAGACTAAGAAGGAAGGGCAAGGTTATTCCCATTGAGGTGCTGGATGTCATCGAGTCTGACGGAGAGGGTGCCGAACTTCCACCAAGTTTGTCTCTTAGCCATTCATCTATGAATTTGGGATTTTTTGGTATTTTAGACCTTGTAGATGAATGGCTAAGAAATAATGTTATAACAGAAATTTGGCATGACTTTGTAGAAGACAAGGCACGATCGGTGTGGATGACAGACCTGTTAGTGTTGTGCCCAAAAAGCTAATCATGAGATGATTGTATTTTTTCACATTGAGTCATGATATTTTATTAAGGCATTAATCCAGCAATTATGTTTGTTGTTTTGTTTCTGCGTAACGTAATAAACATAATTGTAACCCTAGAATAATGATATTCTTAAACATCCCTGGTCTAGTATTATTGTGAAGCGGGTTGCAATAATACATAACGACTAGCATATGTGGAGACTAATATGAGATATGTAGTCTATATATGGGTACAAGTTGGAGAACTTGTGTACTGGACCGACCCACCATGAGAACACTACATGGATTGTTATATGAGTGTCATAAGTGATTCTCATAGTGATCATGGTATATGTAGTCTTCGACTTAAGATCATCAAGGTTCTCTACATGTGAGTCACATACTTTGATACTTTCCTTTGTTGCTCGTAACTGAGTGAACTTGGAGGAGGCCATTGGGTATGTCACATATCATGCGGAGGGATTTGTATGATCAAGATGGGATTTGTCCCTCCTATGTAACGGGAGTGATATCTTCGGGCCCTTTGATAGAGTAAGACTTAGAAAATGCATGGCCATGCTCGGATGAGTTGATATACGATATCAATGTCATCAGTTTAAGTTAGTCTACTCGGTAATCAAGAAACCAAAGATTGGGCTATACGAGAGTGACACATTCCATGTTTCCTGCATAGTCTTGATATCTTGGACAAAGGGACAATGGCATATATCGGTGATGATCATAAAGGTTTAGTCGAATCATCGACAATCTTGTCACTTGGGTAGCAATGATGTGTTGCTAGACACCGCTCATTGCTTATGATCATAAATGTGATTTATGATCATGGCCAATGTGATAAGAGCCTATTGGGTCGCACACATAAATCTATTTGGATCATTAGAGTGCATGGGCTAATAATTTGGGTTTTGCTTTCACAATAATTTTGTATTAATAATGGGCCCAATAGTTGAGCCATTATTAAGCCCGAAATTAAAGCCTAATTAGATTAGGGCTTTGAAACCTATTAGGCCTGGAAGTTGAGTCTCACTATAAATACAACTTCTAGTGAGAAATTCGCAGGTCTCCTTACCCTAGCCTCCCAAAAGGACAGCCACACTCTTCTCTTGCAATTCCTTGGAGGACGCAAGCTAGCACTGCGAGCACAAGAGAAACGCATCTGCCGGGACGTGGTGGAAGCGTGGTGATCCCGAGAGGCTCGTGTGGATACCATAGAGAGCTTGAACATGTCAACTATTCAGGTTTTGTGATTCGACTCTACAGTTGAGTGAGAGATCTCAACCGAAAATTAGGTATGAAAATTTTTGAACACCCGGTTTACGCCATTTCACTTGGATCCTGGAGGGTTTCGGTTAAATTCCACTGCGCTGTTTGGCTCCCAAAACCCAACAAGACCACCTTCAGTGGAGGACCATTCGGGACTCCAAGATCCCGAAGGACAAAGTCCCGAGGGACCCCTTTTGGACCTTCACCGAGCACATGGACCTGTTCTCCGAAGATAACCAAAAGATGGCCCCTCAGATGGTGAGGGGCATTATGACCAATGCCACCTTCCAAACTTTAACCGAGGAGTGCCCTAATAGGAAGGTCCTTGCCTCTTGAATGGCCGAGCATGCTACCCAGGTAAACCTTAACCCTTAGGAGTTACGAAAAATTTTGAGTCTCTATTGCTTGTGACCCCACATTCGGAGTTCTCTTTTTTGCAGCTGTTGCCGTACAATGGATACTTTTGGGCTTGGGTAGCCAAACAATCTTTGGTCTAAAAGTCAGTTAGAGGAGAACTTAGCCAAGGCCAAGGAACTGTTTGCGAGGTCAGTTATTAAATATGGCAAGCTCAACAAAATCACCAAAGAGGACTTGGCCAACCTCCAGCAGGAAATGTTGAATAGCCATAAGGGGCTAGTCGAGGAGTTCACCTCCAAAATCTTCGACCTCAGTGCGAAGGTCGTGGAGCTGTCTTCAGATGGTGAAGCCCTTCAACTGCTGCTGATCTCATGAAGGCCCTGGGGATCAATACTGAATTCCTTGCCGAGATTGAGCAGCTGAAGAAGGAAAAGAAAAAGAAGAAGAAATTGGAGAAGGAGGTTGAAGCATTAAAGAAGGAGTTGGAGGATTTGAAGGCTGAAAAGGCAAAGCCAAATGAGGCAACCAAGTCCTCATTCCAAGACTGCTTCTGCCTTGCCCATCATTAAGTCTTGTCCCAGTACCCAGACCTCGACGGTTCCTTCCTAAGGGCCCTCGACATTCCCGAAGGTCCTTCCTCCTCTTGGTCAAGAATTGAGTATCTTAAACTTTCGACCCCTCCACCTTCAACTGTGGATGATGAGGATGATGATGGGGCCGAAGATGAAGACGGCGCGGATGCTACTGCCAAGGTGCCTAATGATGGGCCCAATAACCAATAGAGCATAGCTCTCCCTTTTTTTTTTGGCACTTTTTACTTCATCAGTGGAACTTAATGGAACTTTCCCTTTTTTTGCTCAAAATTTTGGCTAAGTCCATGATAGGTATGACTTCGGGCATTGTTTCAATTTTTGGTGTTGAACCATCTTCGACAGACTTACTTTGTACAAAAATAGTTAAGTACCTTTGGGATCAACTATGTTCGGTCGACCACCTTCGATAAAACTTGCTTTGTGTAGATATAGTTAAGTACCTTCAAGATCAACTATGTTCGATCGACCACCTTCGGTAAAACTTGCTTTGTGCAAATATAGTTAAGTACCTTCGGGATCAACTATGTTTGGTTGACCACCTTCGGTAAAACTTGTACAATACTACTCATGCACTTTCGGAATCAACCATATTCGGTTCACCTTCTTCGGCGTACTCTGCACAATTTTTTCACCTAAAATTTGTCTAAGTGTATAATTTTTTCAAAGAGTCTGAATGCCATGTGTTTTTCAACTCTTCTCCTTCTATATTCCTAAGCTTATAAACTCTTAGCTGAACTTTCTCAAGGACCAAATAAGGTTTTTCCTAATTTGCCCAAAGTACACCATGAGATGGTCTTCAAGGTTCCAGTTCAGCCTTTTGGAAAACCAGGTCTCCTTTCTTGATCCCTTTAGGTTTGACATGCAAGTTTGCAGAGATGGCTACCCTCTGCTGAAAAGCTTTTATTTTGTGGTCGGCCATCTCTCTATATTCGTCAATCATATCTAACTTGGTTCTTAAACTGAGGTTGTTCCCTTCTTCGTCAAACACCTGTATTCTGATATAGATGGTTGCATGACTTCGAGAAGGATGATGGCCTCAGTGCCGAAGACAAGTGAGAAAGGTGTCTCACCCATGGCCCTTTTGGGAGTTGTTCGGTAACTCCACAGCATGCTCGGGAGTTCTTTTAGCCATTTCTCCTTTACTTCTTTCAACCTCTTTTTCAAACCATCTTTTATAGTCCTATTAGACACTTCAACTTGTCCATTGCTCTGAGGATGGGCAACTGGGGTGAAGTGCTCTTTTGTCCCAAGGTTGGTTGTGAATTCTTGAAATCCTTTATCAGTGAATTGGGAACCATTATCCGCTACTATCACCCTCGGCATGCCGAATCTACATATGATATTCTTCCAGACAAATCTCTGTATGTCCTTTGCCAAAATTGCTACCAAAGGCTCTGCCTCGATCCACTTCGTGAAATAATCCACTGCGACTACACAAAACTTCACTCCTCTTGGAGCTATTAGGAGATGCCCAATGAGGTCAATACCCCAAATAGTGAAGAGACAAAGATAGTTTGCCGAAGTTACCACTTTTGACGGTACTCTCTAAATGGGTGTGTGTCTCTGGAACTTGCCGCATTTCTGGACAAAATGCCTCGCATCTTTCCATATGGTAAGCGAAAAATATCCTTGTCAAAGTAATACTCTAACAAGGGCGTCAGTCCTGATGTAAGAGCTACAGGCGCCCTCATGGACTTTTCTTAGGACTATCTCACTGTCCTCCTCGCTGATACACCTTTGTAGCAGATTTGCGTACCCTTGTCGATACAATTCTTCCCTGACCAATAAGTATATACCTGAGCACTTTCACATTTTTGCAACTTCAAGAAGGTCTTCAGGAAGTTCTAAAGTTGTGAGATATTTCTTAATAGGATCCTTCTATCCTCTACCCAAGGTTGCTATGGACATTATTGCTATGCTCAGTTGATCAAGTACTTCGGTTGACTCCTTTAATTTGGCCAAAGTATCCGCTTCCATATTATCTCGTCGGGGTATGTTTTCTATTTGCACTCTGTTGAATTCTTGGATAAGCCTTTTTACTAGATCATGGTACTTTGCCAAGTTCGGGTCTTTTGCCCCGTAGTCCCCCACCATCTGTTGGACCACAAGCTGAGAATCACTATGGCCCTACAGATTTCTCACCCCAACTCTTTTTGCCAATTGTAAGCCTGCTATGAGGGCTTCATATTCGGCCATGTTATTAGTGACACTGAAACCGAACTTCATGGATTTTGAAGCTTTCATACCTTCAGGTCCCCATAGAATTACTCTGTCACCTTGATGTTTAGAACTGGACGCGCCATCGACAAAGAGTGTCCACTCAGGTTCATCACTTCCACCTCTAGAGTAACTTCGATTCTTGGTACTTCAGTGATAAAATCCGCAAATGCTTGGGCCTTTATTGCCCTTCTTGGCTCATAGGTGATATTGTATTCAGCGAGCTCAATGCACGACTTTGATAATCTTCCAGAGTGGTCTACCCTCCTCATAACATCCCTAAGAGGTAAGTTACTTTGAACGGTGATGGGGTGTCCTTAGAAATAAGGCCACAGCCTCTTGCTTGCCAACACTAGGGCATAGATGGCCTTTTGCAGAAGAGGTTACCTAACTTCGGCACCGTGTAGGGACTTGCTCACATAGTATACTAGCCACTGCTTTCCTCTCACTTCCTTTACAAGTACCGAACTTACTGTCTTTTCGGTGACAACGAGGAAGAGGATGAAAGGTTCTCCCTCCCATAGCTGCCAAAGTGTTGGCAGACGGGTTAAGTAGCTATTGAGTTCATCCCAAGCTTTTTGGCAATCTTCATTCCATGGGTGTTCATTGGAACCGAAGTTGCCTTCATTTTTTGCTGCTTTGGTGAGCACTTTAAAGAATGGTTGGCACTAGCCCCCGTTTCTGGGGATGAATCTGCTAAAGGCCATGATTCTTCCCGTAAGCCTTTGCACATCTTTGGTCATCGTGGGAGTTTGGAATCCTAGTAGGGCCTTAACCTTTTCTAGGTTGGCATCGATACCTCTTTCAGATACCATAAACCTAAGGAATTTGCCAGCAGTCACCCCAAACACACACTTTTCAGGGTTAAGACAGATTCCGAATTCCCGAAGTTAGTGGAATGTTTCCCTCAAGTCTATGATATGACTACTAGGCTGCTTACTCTTAACTATCAGATCATCGACATATACTTCCATATTTCTCCCGATTTGGGAGCTGAATACCCTGTTCATCAGCCTTTAGTATGTTGCTCCTGCGTTTTTAAGGTCAAAGGGCATTCTGACGTAACAGTAGGTCTCATCTTCGGGATTCATCCGAATTTGGTGATATCTGCTAAAAGCGTCGGAAGCTAAGTAGACCATATTCAACAATGGAATCTACCAATTGGTCTATTGGTGGTAAAGGATACTAGTCCTTGCACATGCATCATTTATGTTTCGAAAGTCAATGCACATTCAGAGTTTATCACTCCCTTCATTTATGGCAACAACAACATTGCTGAGCCATTCGGGGTACTTGACCACCCTTATTATACTAGCCTCTATTAACCATTGGACTTCGATTTTAATGAAATTGTTCTTATGTGCCAAGAGGCTACGCTTTTTGTGATGAACAGGCTTCACCTCCGGGCATACTTTAAGATAGTTCTGAATTATACTAGGGTCTACCCCGAGCATATCCTTCGGAGAGTAGGCAAACAAATCTTTGTTCATTAAAAGATGATATACAAGCTTTTCCTTGTTACCTTCAACCAGTTTTTTCCCCACTCGAGTACTTTGGCCTGAGACAAGTTCTACATCCTCTGTTTCTATTTCTTCAAAGTCATTTTTTTCTCCTTCTGTTGCATCTTCACCGACCATGCTCTTCTCTCCCAAAGTTTGTATGTGAACTTTCATTGGTCTCTATCTTGCTTTCATGAAAACTTTCCTTACTTCGGCTTGATCGATAAGTATTTCTGCGTCACCTTCCTTTTTGCTGAATGTGACCGTTAGGCATTTTACATCTGTGCGAATGTGAAGATTACCCTATCTCTGCCTTCTGAGGATGGTGTTGTATGAAGAAGGAACATCTATGATGATGAACCTCATCATGGTGGAACCGAAGAGGTCTTCCTTAATCTGAACCGAGGTTCCTCTTAGCATCAAGGGCAGATCAATCCAGCCGAGTACAGGGAGTTCGGAGGGACCTATGCCGAAAGTGGGAAAGGTAACGGGTTTAAGGTCGCCCCTAGAGAGACCCAAGTTCGGAAACAAATGGGAGAATAGAACATCAACGTTCAACCCATCATCAATTAGCACCTTTTTGACATCCCAACTTCCTATTCTTGCCATGATTAGGAAAGGGTCATCATGTGCAAACTTCATGGTAGACCCATTTTTCCGAACAAGCTTGTTCGTCGGGTTGTCAAATTCCATCATCGAGATTTCTCAGACTTTCCTTTTCCTCTCAGCTGAAGATATTCCAGTGGTGATTGTCTGGATTATTCCTACCGGAGGTTGTGGGTGACTTCTGGGACTTTGGTTGTGATGTCGGTCAGAATCATAGTCCTCATCCTCTTCTTTCCTCTCTTCTTTCTTTCTCTCTCAGGCCTTGGGCAACGGCATCTGTACGTAGTGTCGAAGTTGCCCTTGCTTAATTAAAGATTCAATATATTTTCTTAGCTGGAAGCAATCTTCGGTATCGTGACCATGATCCCAATGAAATTGATAGAATTTCTTCATGTTCTTCTTGTTTTTCGAGGTCATCGCCTTCAAACGTTGGATTGTGGTTTCTTGCCTTTCCATGGCCATCAAGATGTTTGTTCTTGTAGTATTTAAGGGGTCAATGATACTGGCACCTTTCCCCTTGTTTTCTGAGGTCTGCCCCCTCCCTCAGTGGAAAACCGAGGTTGATTCTGACTCTCGAGGTGACTATGCTCAGACTTCAAACCGCCCATTCTTAGCCCCTCGGTTGTCATGTGCTACTTTGCCCCTCGGTAGAATTCTCTGAGGGTGTCAGGGAGTCTTTGGAGAACTCATAGAAGAGTTGTGAGTCCCTTCTAATCCCCCTAATCATGGTGAGGATGTGGATTTCTAGGCGGAAGTTGGGCACACTGAGGGCTTCTCAGTTAAACCTCTCAACATAGTCCTGAATGGTCTCTCATTCTTTTGGACTATGTCAAACATTTAGATGGGCATCTTCACTATCGGCTTGCTTCCAATGAACTGCTGGGTGAATACAGTGGATAACTCCTAGAAACCCATTATGATTCTGAGAGTCAAGGAGTTATACCACGCAATTGCTGGTCCTGACAGGGTGACTTTGAAAGATTTGCAGAGGGTGGCACCACCAGCACCATGCAACACCATGCTGCGCCTATATTTCATCAAGTGGGCTTAGGGGTCACTGCGCCCATCATATGTCTCCAAGCATGGTACTCGGAAATCATTAAGCATTGGTGCCTCTACAATCGTACAGATGAAGGGTGACTCTTCTCTAGTGAAGGTCTCTGACAACCTTGGCCAAACAGGCTTTTGGGAAACCTATTTTTCCACTTTCTCCAACCACTCTAGGATTCTCTCCATGAAGATGGTAGCACTGTCCTCTCCTCTTTGCCTGGTAGTCACCAGCAATGAAGAATGACGTCTACTTTTCAGTGAGTAACTTCTCTGGCGTGGGGATAGGGACTTCCCAGCCGGAGATGACTTTGCTGGTGAGAAGTTCTGGGCTCTTTTGACCTAATTCTTGTAGTGCAATGTCCCTGGCATGGTATCTTCTCCATTGATGACTTATCTTGAGAACTCCCGCCTCCAGAGCTACGATGAGGTGACTTGTAACTTCTCTTTGGATGTGTGCTTGGAGAGGATACTCTTTTTGAAGGTGCTTGTGACCATTTTTGGTCGAGTTGTTGTGTCATTTTAGCCACGGTAGAGTGCTGAAAGTCACGCAGAAAGCCCATCATGACCGTCAGAGGGTGCTTGTCCTCTGGCAGGGAAGTCTCCGTCGTAAGCTGTTCAGTCGTTGCTTGAGTTTCCAGCGCGGGCCGAGACCTCGGGAATCCCCTGTCCTTTGAATGCCGAGTCTCAACAACAGTGACTTGAGAATGGGTTCCCACAGACAATGCCAAACGATGCCCGATGGCATCCTCGCTGCATGACATGTTGGCCTGAAAGGCATACTCCAATGAGAAGATATTTGTAGGACTTTGAAGAATGTGGGTTAGGAGGTCCTCAGCCTGTGTTTCCGGGGGTGAAGCCTTCGCCGCCCAAGTTAGTGCATGGTAGAGAAGTTGTTTGAGAGCAAAGAGTAAGGAAGAGAGTGTTGGGTTTTGGAAGCCAAACAAGCGCAATGGAATTTAACCGAAACCCTTCAGGATCCAAGTGAAATAGGGTAAACCGGGTTTTCAAAATTTTTCATACCTAATTTTCGATTGAGATCTCTCACCCAACTGTAGAGTCAAATCACAAAACTTGAGCAGTTGACGTGTTCAAGCTCCCTATGGTATCCACACAAGCCTTTTGGGATCACCATGCTTCCACCATGTCCCGGCAGATGCGTTTTTCTTGCTTTCACAATGCTAGCTTGCATCCTCCAAGGAATTGCAAGAGAAGAGTGCGGTTGTAATTTTGGGAGGCTAGGTCAAGAAAGCTGTGAATTTCTCACTAAAAGTTATATTTATAGTGAGACTCAACTTCCAGGCCTAATGGGTTTCAAAGCCCTAATCCAATTAGGCTTTAATTTCGGGCTTAATAATGGCTCAACTCTTGGGCCCATTATTAATACAAAATTATTGTCAAACCATAACCCAAATAATTAGCCCATGCACTCTAATGATCTAAATAGCTCTATGTGTGCGACCCAATAGGCTCCTACCATGTTGGCAATGATCATAAATCACATTTATGATCATAAGCAATAAGCAGTGTCTAGCAACACATCATTGCTACCTAAGTGACAAGATTGTCGGTGATTCGACTAAACCTTTATGATCATCACCGATATATGCCATTGTCCCTTTATCCAAGATATCAAGACTAAGCACGAGACATGGAATGTGTCACTCTCGTATAGCCCAATCTTTGGTTTCTTGATTACCGAGTAAACCAACTTAAACTGATGACATTGATATCGTATATCAACTCATCTAAGCATGGCCATGCATTTTCTAAGTCTAACTCTATTAAGGGGCCCGAAGATATCACTCCCATTACATAGGAGGGACAAATCCCATCTTGATCATAAAAATCCCTCCACATGATATGTGACATACCCAATGACCTCCTTCAAGTTCACTCAGTTACGAGCAACAAAGGAAAGTATCAAAGTATGTGACTCACATGTAGGGAACCTTGATGACCTTAGGTCAAAGGACTACATATACCGTGATCACTATGAGAATCACTTATGACACTCATATAACGATCCATGTAGTGTTCTCGTGGTGGGTCAGTCCAGTATACAAGTTCTCCAACTTGTACCCATATGTAGACTACATATCTCATATTAGTCTCCACATATGCTAGTCGCTATGTATTATTACAACCCGCTCCACAATAATACTAGAGTAGGGATGTTTGAGAATATCATTATTCTAGGGTCACAATTATGTTTATTACGTTATGCAGAAACAAAACAACAAACATAATTGCTAGATTAATGCCTTAATAAAATGTCATGACTCAATGTGCAAAAATACAATCATCTCATGATTGGCGTTTTGGACAACACTAACAGAGAGTGTCCCGTTGTTCTTACCAAGAAGCCTCCTAAGTATTTATAGGAAGGTGGAGGGAGGAGGCCATTTTGCACACCGTATCCAGATCGTGACACGTGTTCAGCTATATCTGGTCCGTACCGTCGGAGGCAGGTATCTCCAGCTAGTCATAGGCAATTCTGGCCAGAAGGTAGGAGTGTGTGCAAGGCCTCTTTGTTAGAAGTTCCTTAACCATACTTGTTGTTTCTCCATAAGACCCCTTCAGAGATGTGAGACCCTTTCAGGCAGAGATTTATCCTCGAGGGCTACTAGGGAAGGCCCTTCGGAAGAGCGGACCATCTTCGAGAGACTTTTTCCTCTATCGAGGATGTTGGATCTATTTTGTTGAGGTTGGTAGCTTCGAAAATCCGAGGGTGATGAGGACCCCCTTTTCCCAAAGTTGGTCATATAACTTTCTAAGGGTGGTGTGGAGAATCCCCCAAAGTTGGGACTATGACGCTTTCGAGGGTGGTGTCAAGTTAGCAAATTAGGAGGTCTTGTGGACGATAGCCCTTCGGCTATCTCCATGTAAATGCATGCATATTGGTCCAACCATTACACACATATTTATATTTTATGCACACCATGGCAGCAAGGAAGGAAAACACTAGCACAAGTCTTAATCTTGGCTACCACACATTAGGCAATCTTATTAAGTGTAAGTGACCAGCCACTGCACCTGAAACTCCTTCCAAAAGACTGTATTAATCTAGCCATCTAACCCCCTATTTTATTTCCTTAATTATTAAGTAGAGTCTTTGAGAAAACCAAGGAATTTGGTTTTACATCCATAGCCAACCCATGGACCAAGTTATGGATTTTTTCAGTTGGTTACAAAATTCTAATCAAATGAACAGTAACTTAGCCAACTTTGCAATGAGCAAATGAACAGGAATTTGGCTAAAGGGCTCCAAATTCAGAAATTCTAAATCTTAGTTCAACCTCTACATGTGCTCTAGATGTGGTCAAACTTTCAGACCAAGATTCATTTTACACAAG
Source organism: Aquilaria yunnanensis (assembly GCA_039654915.1). Taxonomy (NCBI): domain Eukaryota; kingdom Viridiplantae; phylum Streptophyta; class Magnoliopsida; order Malvales; family Thymelaeaceae; genus Aquilaria; species Aquilaria yunnanensis. The sequence goes on from CM077597.1 coordinate 54,393,003, forward strand.
GAGATATTAAACTTTAGGTCCAAGGTAAAAAATCTAGCCACTTTTGGACCATTTTGCCCACACAGATTTTCCAAACCATGCAAACACTTTATTCACAAAGGGTAAGCCCTTCAAGGCTATCCTATATATGTCCAATACACGTAAGAAATACATGCACTTGCATTTAATAACAATATGTGGCCAAAACAAAATTTACAAGTACGTAGCCTATCATTTACACTTAGGCAGCTTTACACCACATTACATACATTGCCAAAACATTACTCAAAAGTTGACATACTTGTCTCATTTTACATACACTACATGTACATGTATACATGCATTACATAATGGTCTTAACTCAGCTACATACTGACCCTAAGTTACAAGAGTGCCTGAGACATAATGGACTCTAAAAATAGGATGCTAGACAACTACTTCATATCACAATAAGCACCATCACTAAAAATACCAAATGTGCTAAAAAATCGTCAAACTTTCTAGATCACAACTAAACATGTGAAAGTTTTAAGTGCCCAAAATTTTAGATCAAAACTCAAACCACAAAGGTCAGTTTAACTGTGATCTTTCTGCTGGACCTGAAATGGGCAGATTTGACGGGAGTAAGTTTCATTGTGAAACTTAGCAAGGGCAACACTTGTACTCTTAAGGAAATGTGACCCTCATTTAAACCTGTATTGAAAGACCCTAAAACACAAAATCACAATGCATATGTACAAGATATAGCAACCAAATGCAGCAGCCATTCACAACCAACAAACACATGAAATACGGCAGCAACATAAACTATAGGTTAGTCCATAAAACATGCAATAAACTTAAGTAAATCACTATGGTAGCCCTCCTCAATCTTAAGCTTGGTCTTAGGAGAGTTTTAACACTAGTTAGTACTAACTTTGGGCTCTAGAAACCCTTCAATTCATTTCCATCACTGTGCACTTCACACTTGGTCACAAAACTTTCAATAAGTGCACTCCCCTCACTAAGCTTGGTTCATCAAGCTCATGGCCAGCTCATGGCTCTCTACCAAGCTTAGCCCTAGCTCCATGGATGCTTGAATAATATAGAAAATAGTCCATGAGAGCAAGAGAACTCTTTACCAAGATGGTAAGTCTGAATTTTAAGCTTAATCCTTGAAGCACCCAAGCAATAGCTCTAGTTTGCTTCCAATTGCCCTTTCTTGCTTTCAATTTCAAGTAGCTTTAAGTTTGAACGTATGATGGCTATGGAGGAAGTGTGGAGGAGAGGGCTGGCTTTCTTTTTGTTGGTGGAGGCTAAAATTGTGGAGAGATAAGGACCAAGATGGACTTTAAATGGTCTTAAGTGCACAAACACACTTAACTAGTATTAACCATGCTTTATGTCCTTTTCCTTGCCACAAGACCATGGTTTATTAACCTTAATTTCTTGGCCCACTTTTGAATTCCTTATCTCATGCCTTAGCTATGCTCCCTAGTGTAGGACAACCCCACAATTTCAACATTTGACTTAAGTCAAAGACATACACATCTTAAGGCCTACATTAGAACACTTAGGTCCTTTATGTCTATTTGTGTTTTCTTTGGCCTTAGTTGTCTTCCATAAGCAATTTGGCCCTCCAATAACACTTTCCTACCATTCATATCCTTCTCATAACTCTTTAAATCTCTTTTGTGCAAATTTTACAATTAAGTACCCGAATTTCCAAAATCTTACAAAAAAGTCCATAAGTTGCTTGACAAACAAGCATTCCTTAAGGCTTTTCTTAGGAGCCAAGTTACCAGCTTAGAACACTTTTAAGGAGGTTTTGATCATGCCTTTTTACCCCCTACACTTCAATCGTTATAATGAGAATTACACAATATAATTGTTTTTTGACCATTATGCAACACTTTGTAATTCTCCCATTTTTGTGAGGTGGTAACACATACAAAGTATTTATATGGTTAACTACACAAAATCAACCACATGCGTATATCTAAGAAAAAGTAGACTATGCTCACACCCTATAACGACTCTAGAGTACACTGCTCATACATGAACATCAAAGGTAAACTAGTGTATGAAAACTATACACTGAACAACACTACTAAGATCCAAAACTAAGCTCCTACTTTAGAACAACTCCCCATGGCAAGCTCCAAAGCCTTCCCTTATGCTTCACTAGCCACTGTTGGCCAAATAAATAATTGTAATTAGTACAACAACCTAACCAACAAGTGAACCACAAAATTAGAATCACAAGATTCAGATAAACCATATACATACTCCTGGGCTTAGCTCAACAACCCTCAATAGTTGCTGGCTTAACGACACCCAAAATTGCACAACAAAAGTTAAAGGAGTGAGAATCAAAGATTCTTGGTAAAGGATCCTTCAACCTACAAGAAAAAAGTTGAGGACACACATATATACAATATATATATGAAGTCTACTATTCGCGTTTGCAGTTTGAGGGCTAACATATGCACATACATTTGTGTCCTTTGGGACCCCTCATCTTCCTAGTCCTCTCACGGGCATCATTCCATACCTAGCGAGTTCTGGCCCCTAACTCGCTCCTAGCAAGTCTTAGCTTACCGACATAGTAACTTTAACCTTTTCTTGATTATTGTGCAGGTAAACATGGTGGATGCACCTCCCTTAAGTTCCAAGGAACTCACTATGTGTACTAAGCCTCCATGTAGTGCCTTAAGTCCTTGGACTTGCCTTGGTCACTTGTGTACTAAGCTTCCACCTCAAAACCTTGCCAAAAGTGCCCTAGGTTTTCACTTGTGCCTCAAGTAATCTTGCCTAGGCTACAAGTGCACTAATCCTTCACTCAAGGCATATACCTATCCACCATTGCTTGATTCACCTTAATGGAGTGGAAATTGCAATGGATGGACTCATATTTACTAGTGAGTGTACTAAGGTTTTACATTAGCTGACACGATCCCCCGTGCCCCTGCCCGGGATACCCTGTGAGCGTATGTCTCACGGTGGATTCTAATTGGCTAGCTGAGTATGTGTTTGGATTAAATCCGATGCTACTAGTTGATTAACCTAAAAATGCAATATGTATGATCTTATGCTTTGACTTGGTTTATTAAAACCATAAAAGATTAAAACAAGAACTCGGCCGAGTAATTTCTGCACAAATATATACAAACTGCCAAAGCATATCAAAATCAACAATTTTTGTGGTTAACTACACATAAACAACTCATGAAAGCATTCATACAATGAAGTAACTAATGCTCCCACCCAAGAACAATCCTGAGTCAAGGGCTCTTTATAACATAGATTATGGAGGCAAAAGAAAGTACTGTATCAAAATACAAGACTTTGCTGAGATCTCTTTACCCTAGCTCCCACTTTGGGCACCCGTCCCAGTGGCGAGTCTCACAAATCCTCTGCCAAGTGCTACTAGGCTCTACAGCCAAAGGAAGAAACAAGTTAGTACTGCTACCTGACCAACAAACCAACTGAGCACTTAGGCAAACTAGAAACTCAAGGTTTCTCAACTACCTTACCTTTACACACCAAAAAGGTACTACCGCGATAATCCTCAGCGATTATCCGGTCTAGCTACTCTAGGCTCTGCATAACAAACAGGGAGTGAGAATTCAATAATTCTCAGTAAGGGGTCTTCCAAGTACCTGCAAGAAAAACCTAGGACTCTGGCTGCGAGCTCACACAACATGAGGGTGCTAGTATATATGCATATAACCAGGTCCGTAGACCTCTCCTCAAGTAGTCCTCCTTACCAGGCCAAGCACAACTACTTAGCAACCTGGCACTCGGCCCAAGGGCGAACCTTAGCAAGCCACAAACAATCATAAAACCTCTCACCTAGTTGTTATGCAGGGGAATTATGGTGGGACTTTGTAGACTAGGCCGCAGGGCCTCGTTGATGTAGACTAGATGAACAAGGTTTCGCCTCGTGGCCTCGTGGCTACGGCACGGCTAGGCCGACGAGGGTTCTAAACCTCTCACCTGAACTAGTGGTAGCTAATTATTTTCAAATGCAACATAGTTTCCTTAAAAACTTGCCTCCACTTTGAGTTAAAATAAATCTAAAACTGGGACAATTTAAGTGTTTTTAAAACATTGAGGTGATAGTACTCCCTCTTAGCTTTGATTGGAATCTTGAATCACCTCAATCGGACACCCGAGCGAAAAGTTATGCTGAAAACAAAACCGGGTGTCAAATGCTGTCTTGGCGACGCGTCGCCACAGTTGTCGACGTTCTAAGACATTTTTCTGGATTGGCGACGCGTCGTGGGAACTCGTGGGGATTGGCGACGCATCGCCAAACCTGCAAAATGCCCAGAAAACCCTGATTTTGCTACTATGAACTTTGGACACTTCCCACATATATCAAACATGCATGGAATGCCTCCAAATTTCATACAACCATAGTACATGTTGTATAGAACATAACCAACTATCAAAAGCTAAGCTATGGTGTCTTGTAACATCAATCCAATCCTCCCAATTCCTCTAGTCCACCATAATTCAACCAAAATGTTCACTTAATGCCATAGCTAAAACCACTCAAATTCTTCAAGCAAACTCAAGCTAATGGCATTCCATGAACTTAAAAACATATCTCCCTTACCTTAACTCCAAGAACCAAGCAAGAATCAAGCTCCTCCTCCCTCAAACAAGCTCCCAAACTTCTACACAATTCCAAACCAAAAACAAAGCTCTAAACATCAAATTCTTGCCTCCTAACCAAAACCCAAGCTTCCAATCAACCAAATACCAAGAATTCAATCAAGAACACAACTCTTACCTCGTTCAAAAATAGGGGATGGAGAAAAACACCTCTCCAAGCCTCAAAAACATGAATTCAAGGTTGAAAATGCATCCTCCAAGCTTATACACCCTTAATTGCACCTCTTGACACCAAGATCACTTGATTCCAAGTTCAATTTGAGAGAGAAATGAGTGAGGGAAGCTTAAGAACGTGTTAATGGTAGCTTCTCCTCCTCTTTCCCTTCTTAAACCCTCACTTAACACCAAGATCACCAAGGTTTCAAGTTAAGTGCAATTAGGTCCCCCATCTTTGTAACTTAACAGTTCTTGATTCAATTCTTGTCTATTTGTCAAGTTTGAGTTATAGTTAAGAGTTAAGTTATAAAAATTCATTTTAAAACACTCGGGACTCATCCCGGCTACTCAGGGTGCAAAATTACCATTTTGCCCCTGAACTTAGTTCAGAGCTTTATTCTTGTCGGAACTTAGTGAACTTCGGTAAACTCTTTTATTCTTGCTAAGTAAACTTAAATTAAACTTCTAAACTTAATTCAAAACTCTTTACCTTCCTCAAGAAGGGTCATAACATTAGCACCTTAAGTCCGAAGGCTTAACTGTTGGAATTCTTGGCACACCAAGATCCTTTTTAAGATAGGATTTGAGCTCATTGAGCTAACTCTAGCTTGAACTGTTAGTGTTGTGCCCAAAAAGCCAATCATGAGATGATTGTATTTTTGCACATTGAGTCATGATATTTTATTGAGGCATTAATCCAGCAATTTTGTTTGCTGTTTTGTTTCTGCGTAACGTAATAAACATAATTGTAACCCTAGAATAATGATAATCTTAAACGTCCCTAGTCTAGTATTATTGTGGAGCGGGTTGCAATAATACATAATGACTAGCATATGTGGAGACTAATATGAGATATGTAGTCTACATATGGGTACAAGTTGGAGAACTTGTGTACTGGACCGACCCACCATGAGAACACTTCATGGATCGTTATATGAGTGTCATAAGTGATTCTCATAGTGATCATGGTATATGTAGTCCTTCGACCTAAGATCATCAAGGTTCCTTACATGTGAGTCACATACTTTGATACTTTCCTTTGTTGCTCGTAACTGAGTGAACTTGAAGGAGGTCATTGGGTATGTCACATATCATGCGGAGGGATTTGTATGATCAAGATGGGATTTGTCCCTCCTATGTAACGAGAGTGATATCTTTGGGCCCCTTGATAGAGTGAGACTTAGAAAATGCATGGCCATGCTCCGATGAGTTGATATATGATATCAATGTCATCAGTTTAAGTTGGTCTACTCGGTAATCAAGAAACCAAAGATTGGGCTATACGAGAGTGACACATTCCATGTCTCGTGCTTAGTCTTGATATCTTGGACAAAGAGACAATGGCATATATCGGTGATGATCATAAAGGTTTAGTCGATTCACCGACAATCTTGTCACTTGGGTAGCAATGATGTGTTGCTAGACACCGCTCATTGCTTTTGATCATAAATGTGATTTATGATCATTGCCAACATGGCAAGAGCCTATTGGGTCACACACATAGAGCTATTTGGATCATTAGAGTGCATGGGCTAATTATTTGGGTTATGGTTTCACTTTAATTTCGTATTAATAATGGGCCAAGGAGTTGAGCCATTATTAAGCCCGAAATTAAATCCTAATTGGATTAGGGCTTTGAAACCCATTAGGCCTGGAAGTTGAGTCTCACTATAAATACAACTTTTAAGTGAGAAATTCGCAGGTCTCCTTGCCCTAGCCTCCCAAAAGGACAGCCGAACTCTTCTCTTGCAATTCCTTGGAGGACACAAGCTAGCACTGCGAGCGCAAGAGAAACGCATCTACTGGGACGTGGTGGATGCGTGGTGATCCCGAGAGGCTCGTGTGGATACCATAGAGAGCCTGAACACGTCAACTATTCAGGTTTTGTGATACGACTCTACAGTTGAGTGAGAGATCTCAACCGAAAATTAGGTATGAAATTTTTGAACACCCGGTTTACCCCGTTTCACTTGGATCCTAGAGGGTTTCGGTTAAATTTTGCTGCGCTGTTTGGCTCCCGAAACCCAAGATCAACAGCTATCTAAGGCAGGTAAAAGTAGCTCCCTTTAGCTCAAGTCAGCTCACTTCAGCTATAACTAGCTCAAAGTAGCTAGACTTCAGCTCAAGTCAGCTCAAGCCAGCTCACTTCAGCTTCTGGTAGCTGAATATAGCTGGACTTCAGCTGAAGTCAGCTCACTTCAGCTATAAGTAGCTCAAAGTAGCAGGACTTCAGCTCAAGTTAGCTCAAGTCAGCTCAAGTCAGCTCACTTCAGCTTTTGGTAGCTGAATGTAGCTGGACTTCAGTTCACTTCAGCTGAGAGTAGCTAACTCCAGCTCAAGGTCAGTTCAGGGAACTAGACCTTAGTTCATGGAGCTTGATTGGAGCTCAGAGGAGCTCAGAGGAGCTCAATGGTGCATAAGTAGCATAGTGAGCTAGCTTTGTGCCAGCTCACCTTGCTTTTAGCTCAAAACCACCAAGAGACACATCTTTTGTGTAAAGGTATGTCTCTTCATCAAAAGAGATGACTACTGGCTAAAAGAACATGTCTTTTCATCCAAAGGAAGTGTTCCCTGAGTGAAAAGGCATGTATATTCGGCCATGAGGGTGGTTGGGGTAGTTACTGCACCAAGAGTGATGTCCTATGACTTCAAGGGACATGTATATGTGGCCATAAGGTAGTTATGGGGTGGTTATAGGCCAAAGGAAGTGTTCCTTGGCTAAAAGACATGTATTTTCGCCATAAGGTAGTTATGGGGTGGTTATAGGCCAAAGGAAGTGTTCATTGGCTAAAAGACATGTATTTTCGCCACCATACATGACCCTTGGCCAAAGGAAGTGTTCATTGGCTAAAAGACATGTATTTTCGCCACCATACATGACCCTTGGCCAAAGGAAGTGTTCTTTGGCTTAAAAGACACCTTTCTTGGTGTAAAGGTGTGCCTTTTGGTCATCTATAAATAGCCTTTAGAGGCCAGCCATTTTAAGCACGAATTTGCACTCCATTTGCTCCATTTTCTTGAGAGAAAATTGTTCTCCTCCTATTTCCTTTAGAGGCCGAAATATTAAACACTTCTTGAGAGCATTGTGGGTGGATTTACATAGAGAATGTTCATCTCTATTTCAAGCTTCAAGGTGCTCCTCTAAGATCAAGTTCTCCCTCAAGTTTTCGCCAAAGATAACCAAGAAGAAAGGTGCACATCTTTTCTTGGTTTAGTAGCATGTTAGGTTTCATTTCTTATGTATGTTCTTAGTAGCATGCTAGGATTTATTTAACACAACATGTATGTGATCTTGATATGCTATATAACATGTTATGCATGCCTATATCCATGTTGAATTCAAATGAACAAATAAGAATGTGGCATATACATGAGTAGATAACATAAAAGTATGTTATCATAAGATCCTGAAATCTTCAATTGGTATCAGAGCCAGGTTATGAACATGTATATGTTGCATTTAGTGAGCATGATTTAGGATCATACATATGTGTATGATTGTGATAAGGCTAATGAAGGATATGTGTATGGAGCAATGAAGGCATGTTTGTGTATTTCTAATTGAATGCTATATGCATCTCTTTTGCCATGTATGAGCATGTTAGAAGTTTTTTCATACACATGTTGTTTTGTTGAGTCTTGTTGTGTAAATTGAACTAAAACATGTGAATTGCATCAATGTAGATGGCTTGTAAGAATATAGTTGCAGAATTAAACCATGACCTCAAATTGGATGGTGAAAACAATTCAATTTGGCAACAGAAGGTCAAATTCATTTTAAGTGAACAAGATACTCTTGATGTGCTCACTCAAGAGATCATGCCTCCTGCTGAGGGACAGGATAGGACTGCCTATGAGGCATTCCTAAAGAAGAACTCTATGTGTAGAGTCACTCTCCTTTCTACTATGGTCGATGAGATTATGGTGGAATTCTCCAAGCTTGAGGGGGCTAAGGCCATATGGGACTCAGTCAAGGCCAAGTATGGAGATATTTCTATAGAGAAACAATGCTCAATGATTCTCAGGTTTCAGAATTATGTGAAGCGTGCTGATCACTCTATGAGTGCTCACTTGTGTGAGATGTCACGCATGATCCACCAACTCAAGACAGCAGGGCATGTGCTCACCGATGAGCAACAAGTGCAATCAATAATCCATTCCTTGCCGGATGAGGAATGGCAGTTGATGAAGGTCAACTTACGCCATAACCCTCAAATAATGTCATTTGATGACATTGCTCATCACCTTCTCCTTGAGGCTGAATTAATGGCTCTCAAGGACCATTCTAGGGTATATATTGCCTCATCTTCTATCCAGAAGGGATGGAAGAAGAATGGTGGCAAATGAGGGCTGGGAAAGGGCAAGGGAAAAGCTCCTGCTTCCAAGAAAAAGTTCAAGAAGAAACGGGACATAAGCAAGCTGAAGTGCTTCAACTGTGGGTATAAAGGACACTTTGCAAAAGATTGCAAGGGTCTACCCAAGGTACATACTATTAGTGTTGTGCCCAAAAGCCAATCATGAGATGATTGTATTTTTGCACATTGAGTCATGAAATTTTATTAACGCATTAATCCAGCAATTATGTTTGTTGTTTTGTTTCTACGTAACGTAATAAACATAATTGTAACCCTAGAATAATGATATTCTTAAACGTCCCTGGTCTAGTATTATTGTGGAGCAGGTTGCAATAATACATAACGACTAGCATATGTGGAGACTAATATGAGATATGTAGTCTATATATGGGTACAAGTTGGAGAACTTGTGTACTGGACCGACCCACCATGAGAACACTACATGGATTGTTATATGAGTGTCATAAGTGATTCTCATAGTGATCATGGTATATGTAGTCCTTCGACCTAAAATCATCAAGGTTCCTTACATGTGAGTCACATACTTTGATACTTTCCTTTGTTGCTTGTAACTGAGTGAACTTGAAGGAGGTCATTGGGTATGTCACATATCATGCGGATGGATTTGTATGATCAAGATGGGATTTGTCCCTCCTATGTAACGGGAGTGATATCTTCGGGCCCCTTGATAGAGTGAGACTTAGAAAATCCATGGCCATGCTCCGATGACTTGATATACGATATCAATGTCATCAATTTAAGTTGGTCTACTCGGTAATCAAGAAACCAAAGATTGGGCTATACGAGAGTGACACATTCCATGTCTCGTGCTTAGTCTTGATATCTTGGACAAAGGGACAATGGCATATATCGGTGATGATCATAAAGGTTTAGTTGATTCACCGACAATCTTGTGACTTGGGTAGCAATGATGTGTTGCTAGACACCGCTCATTGCTTATGATCATAAATGTAATTTATGATCATTGCCAACTTGGCAAGAGCCTATTGGGTCGCACACATAGAGCTATTTGGATCATTAAAGTGCATGGGCTAATTATTTGGGTTATGGTTTCACTTTAATTTCGTATTAATAATGGGCCCAAGAGTTGAGCCATTATTAAGCCCGAAATTAAAGCCTAATTAGATTAGGGCTTTGAAACCTATTAGGCCTGGAAGTTGAGTCTCACTATAAATACAACATCTAGTGAGAAATTCGTAGGTCTGCTTGCCCTAGCCTCCCAAAATGGCAGCCGCACTATTCTCTTGCAATTCCTTAGAGGACGCAACCTAGCACTGCAAGCGCAAGAGAAACGCATCTGCCGGGACGTGGTGGAAGCGTGGTAATCCCAAGAGGCTCGTGTGGATACCATAGAGAGCCTGAACATGTCAACAGTTCAGGTTTTGTAATTCGACTCTACAATTGAGTGAGAGATCTCAACCGAACATTAGGTATAAAATTTTTGAACACCCGGTTTACCCTGTTTCACTTGGATCTTGGAGGGTTTCGGTTAAATTCTACTTCGTTGTTTGGCTCCTGAAACCCAACAGTGGTATTAGAGCTACTGGTGAAACCCTAAATCAGGATTTAGTGTTGAATCGCATGATGCTATGTGTTCGATTGCTTTTCGGCCATGATTAATTAGATTGATTCATAATGCATGAAACCGGAATTCGTAATGAACATATGAGATATATGAAGAAACCACACAAATTGGTTAATGAGATTAACCCGAAATTGAATGGTATGAGATACCTATATGGATTAGGATTCTTGCAATAGCTACAAAAACCCTAGATTTGTTCTCATTCGGCCTATTCGGGCACCGAAAGTAAGCTATTTTTGGTGGCTCGAATGGAGTAGTCTCGGGTGCCTACTTGGTCGAAATAGAAGATTTCGGGCTAAACAATTGTAAGACAATTTTTTGCGCCGGGGGCCGCTGCCCCCCACGCCCCCCATAAGGGCGGCTCCCCTTGACCCCGTCCGCTGACCGATCAGCGGAACCACCGCCCACTAACCGCCAAGCGGGACCACCGTATGCGAAGCGCCACATAAATAAAAACTGGTTAATCAATGCGTGAAAATTGGCATGCATCTTTGTTGAATGAGATTTGACATGATATGCTGATTGGTGTTTGAAGCATGGTGCATGGTTATAGCCCTTGATTGGTTGTACTTGTAAATACGGCATGCGAGTCATGCCTTTTCTTATCACTCTCATTGTACATTTTCTTCTCACCTTACTCCCCTCGAATGTAACTCGAGGTTTCTATTATTGATGTAATGGTGCATTATGGGCTCATCCAAGGTGGTATGTCCAAGGATCATGCAAGGAGGTATGTCCAAGGAGGTGACAACAAAAGGGCAGCCAAGAAAGGAAGAGAAGGAGCTTGTAAAGACTTTTTTCTTTTCTTAGGCTTTTATGATATTCTCATTGGCTTGAGAATATCGCATAGTTTGGGCTATAACCATGTCACGTTTATTTCTTGTACGCATGAGATGCATGCTTTATATTTGTATGTGATGCATGTATAAAACAACCGGAGATAACAAATTGGTGAGATCAAAAGAAAAAATCCATCAAAAAAATATTAAGTCGTTAAATGTGATGCCTTCCAAATGTTGGCACTCGTCAAGACTTTGATCAACGTTAGGTGGGTTTGCCAAAGCAAAGCACCTATGTTCATCTTGGTAAGGTGCGATGGGATAATAGTGATATCCAAACTGCTAACTTTGGGTTTGACTTAACTAAGTCATCCTAATAGGATTAGGGACTTAGAGGCATAGAGTTGGGCTTAAGTTCATAAGATGAGCTTGGACAAGTGTTGTTCACCCAACTATCCAAGAGTTGCATAAGATGCAATTGGCAAGGAGTTGCCTACCTAAATAGCTGTAACTTGAGAGAAAAGCCAAAGCTGACTCAGGTTGTGGTGAAATATGGATCTTGGCCCACTAGAATACCTTAGCACCGAGGTGTTCCGAAATAATATCGAGGGTTATTATTTTGAGGAAAATAGTGGGAGTATCGTTTAATAAAAGTCCTTACTAAATGAATTAAAATACATGACTCTTACACTGCATATTTACTATTGTAGATAACCATGGCACAAAACACATCGACACTTTCGTTGCGATCGATCCTCAAGAAGGAAAAACTGAATGGGACCAACTTTCTCAAATGGTACCAAAACTTGAGGATAGTCCTCAAACAAGAGAGAAAGGCATATGTCCTAGAGTAGCCCATTCCGAATGAGCCTGCTGCCACTACTCCAAAAGCATAAAGGAATGCTCACAAGAAGCATTTTGATGATGCTTTGGATGTTGCATGCCTCATGCTTATTACCATGGAATCTGAGCTTCAGAAGCAACATGAGAACATGAGGGCGTTCGATATGATCGAACATCTCAAAATGCTTTTCCAAGAGCAAGCTAGGCATGAGAGGTTTGAGACCTCTAAGGCATTGTTTCAGTGCAAGATGTCTGAGGGAAGTCCCATGGGTCCTCATGTGCTCAAGATGATTGGGTACATTGAGAATCTTGAGAATTTGGGATTTGCTCTTCAGAAAGAGTTGGCTATAGATGTAGTCTTGCAAACGTTGCCTGAAAGCTACAATCAGTTCGTCATGAACTATAACATGAATGACCTTGACAAGTCCCTTCCTGAATTGCTCAACATGTTGAGAACTGCTGAGCAAAACCTTAAGAAGGCTAAGCCCATTTTGATGGTTCAAAAGGGCAAGGGAAAGGGAAAAGCCAACAAGAAGAAGGATAAAGCTAATGGAAAGTCCAATGCTAGTTCTTCTTCAGCTGCACTGAAACCAAAGGGTAGTGTGGCAAAGGAAGGGGAGTGCTTCCATTGTAAGCAACCTGGACACTGGAAATGCAACTGCAAGCTCTATCTTGAAGAACTTGCGAAGGAAAAGGAAAGTAAGACTTCCACTTCAGGTATTCTTGTTATAGAGGCTAACTTTTCTACTTCCTCATCTTGGGTATTGGATACTGGATGTGGATCTCACATTTGTGCAAATGTGCAGGATCTAAGTAGAAGTAGAAGATTGGCCCGAGGTGAAGTGGACCTACGTGTTGGAAATGCTGCCTTAGCTGTAGGGACTTATGTTCTCACTTTACCTAGTGGATTAGTTTTAGAATTAGACAACTACTACTTTGTGCCTACTATTAGTAGAAATTTGATTTCTGTTTCTTGTTTGGACAAGAAAGGTTTTTCATTTATAATAAAGGACAAATGTTGTTCTATTTATTTGAATGAATTTTTTTATGCTAGTGCTCAACTTAGCAATGGGTTGTATGTTCTAGACCTCGAAGATCCAATCTATAATGTGAATACCAAGAAGGTCAGATTAAATGATTTAAACTCGACCTATCTCTAGCACTGTCGCTTGGGCCATATAAATGAGACCCGCATATCCAAGCTCTATAAGGATGGACTCTTGGACTTGTTTGATTTTGAATCATATGAGACATGTGAGTCATGTTTGTTGGGCAAGATGACCAAAGCCCCATTCACAGGGCAAAGTGAAAGGGCTAATGACTTAATAGGACTCATACATAGTGATGTATGTGGCCCTATGTCTACACAAGCTAGAGGAGGTTTCCAATACTTCATTACTTTCACTGATGACTTCAGCAGATATGGCTATGTGTATCTTATGAGACACAAGTCAGAATCCTTTGAAAAGTTCAAAGAATTCAAGAATGAAGTAGAGAATCAACTCGGGAAGAGTATCAAAGTGCTTCGATCAGATCGAGGTGGAGAGTACTTGGATCGAGAATTCCTTGACTATCTAAAAGAGTGTGGTATAGTATCACAACTCACTCCACCAGGTACACCTCAATGGAATGGTGTTTCTGAAAGGAGAAATCGAACTCTGTTAGACATGGTTCGCTCCATGATGAGTCAAGCTGACCTTTCAAACTCCTTTTGGGGACATGCTCTAGAGACAGCCGCTTTTACGCTAAACCGAGTTCCATCTAAATCGGTTCAAAAGACACCATATGAGATATGGAGTGGGAGGCGTCCCAATTTGTCTTTTATGAAGATTTGGGGCTGTGATGCTTATGTGAAACGTCAATCCTCTGACAAACTAGGGCCCAAATCTAAAAAATGCCTTTTTGTTAGGTATCCTAAAGAAACAAAGGGTTACTATTTCTACAATCCTTCTGAGCAAAAAGTGTTTGTTGCTCGAACTGGTGTTTTTTTGGAGAAAGAGTTTATCTCTAAAGGAACTAGTGGGAGGAAAGTATAACTTGAAGAAATTCAAGAACAACAATGAGACATCAAACCTGAAACGGAACCTGAACAGACACCACAAGATGTTGTTCAAGAGTCTGTTCCTGTAGCATAGAGCCCACGTAGGACTGGTAGGATTCGGCGTGAGCTCGAGAGATATGGATTTCTCGTGACTCACACCGGTGATGTGATGCTCATGGATCAGGATGAGCCCACAACCTACCAACAAGCTATGTCGGGGCCTGACTCTGAGAGGTGGCTAGTGGCCATGAAATCCGAGATGGAATCCATGTATGAAAACCAAGTATGGACTTTGGTTGACCCACCTGAAGGGGTAAAACCCATAGGGTGCAAACGGGTTTTCAAGAAGAAAACTGACATGGATGGTAATGTGATTACCTTTAAGGGACAATTCGTTGCAAAAGGTTTCAAGTAAATTTATGGTATTGACTATGATGAAACTTTTTCACCAGTTGCTATGCTTAAATCCATCCGAATTTTGTTTGCTATTGCTGCACACTATGATTATGAGATATGGAAAATGGATGTCAAAACTGCATTCCTAAATGGAAAGCTACTTGAGGATGTGTACATGACACAACCTGAGGGTTTTGTCACTCCTGAGAATGCCAATAAAGTGTGCAAATTGCAAAGGTCTATTTATGGACTGAAGCAAGCTTCTCGAAGTTGGAATCTTCATTTTGATGATGCAATCAAAGAGTTTGGTTTTATCAAAAATGAAGATGAACCTTGTGTCTACAAGAAGGTTAGTGGGAGCGCTATTGTCTTCTTGGTGTTGTATGTAGATGACATACTACTCATCGGGAATGACATTCCTGAGCTACAGTCTGTGAAGACTTGACTAGGGAAATGTTTCTCTATGAAGGACTTGGGTGAAGCAGCCTATGTGTTAGGCATCAGGATCTATAGAGATAGATCTAGAAAGCTTCTTGGCCTAAGTCAAAGTACATATATTGACAAGGTGCTAAAGAGGTTTAGCATGCAAGATTCCAAGAAAGGATTCTTGCCCATGTCACATGGTATCACTTTTTCTAGATCTCAGTGTCCGAGTACAACCGAGGAGAGAAAGCACATGAGTAAGATTCCATATGCCTCAGCAATTGGATCTATCATGTATGCCATGATATGTACTCATCCCGATCTTTCATATGCTTTGACCATGACGAGTAGGTACCAATCGAACCACGGTGAGAGTCACTGGACAGCTGTTAAGAACATCCTTAAGTACTTACGAAGGACTAAGGATGCATTCTTGGTCTTTAGAGGTGAAGATGAGCTCGTTGTAATGGGTTACACCGATGCAAGCTTCCAATCCGATAAGGATGATTTTAGATCGCAATCTGGTTATGTGTTTTGTATTGGTGGTAGTGCTGTGAGCTGGAAGAGTTCAAAGCAAGAGACAGTAGCTGACTCTACAACAGAATCTGAGTACATTGCCGGCTCTAATGCCGTGAAAGAGGCAGTTTGGATCACGAAGTTCATCACTGAACTTGGAGTGGTTCCAAGCATTATCGACCCGATAGAGCTCTATTGTGACAACAATGGAGCAATCGCACACGCTAAGGAACCTCGATCTCACCAGTGATCCAAGCACATACTCCGACGCTATCATCTCATTAGGGAGATCATCGAGAGGGGTGATGTAAGGATATGCAGGACTTCGACAGATAGCAACATTGCTGATCCACTGACAAAGCCCCTTACGCAGCAAAAGCATGATAGCCATTCTAGGTCCATCGGTATTAGATACATGGATGATTGGCTTTAGTGTAAGTGGGAGATTGTTAATGTTGTGCCCAAAAGCTAATCATGAGATGATTGTATTTTTGCACATTGAGTCATGATATTTTATTAAGGCATTAATCCAGCAATTATGTTTGTTGTTTTGTTTCTCCGTAACGTAATAAACATAATTGTAACCCTAGAATAATGATATTCTTAAACGTCCCTTGTCTAGTATTATTGTCGAGCAGGTTGCAATAATACATAACGACTAGCATATGTGGAGACTAATATGAGATATGTAGTCTACATATGGGTACAAGTTGGAGAACTTGTGTATTGGACTGACCTACCATGAGAACACTACATGGATCGTTATATGAGTGTCATAAGTGATTCTCATAATGATCATGGTATATGTAGTCCTTCGACCTAAGATCATCAAGGTTCCCTACATGTGAGTCATATACTTTGATACTTTCCTTTGTTGCTCGTAACTGAGTGGACTTGAAGGAGGTCATTGGGTATGTCACATATCATGCAGAGGGATTTGTATGATCAAGATGGGATTTGTCCCTCCTATGTAACGGGAGTGATATCTTCGGGCCCCTTGATAGAGTAAGACTTAGAAAATGCATGGCCATGCTCGGATGAGTTGATATACGATATCAATGTCATCAGTTTAAGTTGGTCTACTCGGTAATCAAGAAACCAAAGATTGGGCTATACGAGAGTGACACATTCCATGTCTCGTGCTTAGTCTTGATATCTTGGACAAAGTGACAATGGCATATATCGGTGATGATCATAAAGGTTTAGTCGAATCATCGACAATCTTGTCACTTGGGTAGCAATGATGTGTTGCTAGACACCGCTCATTGCTTATGATCATAAATGTGATTTATGATCATTGCCAACATGATGAGAGCCTATTGGGTCGCACACATAGAGCTATTTGGATTATTAGAGTGCATGGGCTAATTATTTGGGTTATGGTTTTACTTTAATTTCGTATTAATAATGGGCCTAAGAGTTGAGCCATTATTAAGCCCAAAATTAAATCCTAATTGGATTATGGCTTTGAAACCCATTAGGCCTGGACGTTGAGTTTCACTATAAATACAACTTCTAGTGAGAAATTCGCAGGTCTCCTTGCCCTAGCCTCCCAAAAGCACAGCCGCACTCTTCTCTTGCAACTCTTTGGAGGACGCAAGCTAGCATTGCGAGCGCAAGAGAAACGCATCTGCCGGGATGTGGTGGAAGCGTGGTGATCCCGAGAGGCTCGTGTGGATACCATAAAGAGCCTGAACATGTCAACTATTCAGGTTTTGTGATTCGACTCTACAGTTTAGTGAGAGATCTCAACCGAACATTAGGTATGAAATTTTTGAACACCCGGTTTACCCCGTTTCACTTGGATCTTGGAGGGTTTTGGTTAATTTCTGCTGCGCTGTTTGGCTCCCGAAACCCAACACATACATACCCTTCTACTTCCTTTGTACATGTTGTGTCATGTACATTACTAACTGAGTGCAATTCTATGTG
The DNA here is from genome assembly GCA_039654915.1 of Aquilaria yunnanensis. Lineage (NCBI taxonomy): Eukaryota > Viridiplantae > Streptophyta > Magnoliopsida > Malvales > Thymelaeaceae > Aquilaria > Aquilaria yunnanensis. The sequence goes on from CM077597.1 coordinate 54,410,691, forward strand.
GATTGTAGACTCGGGAGCAATAGGCCACATAGCCCGGGACAGGTCCTGGTTTGTGGCCTACAGGAAGCTCTCAAAAGGAGCTAAGCATGTTTCAGTAGGGAATGATGCCAGGCTGGAAGTAGAAGGCATAGGAACATGTAAAATTCCTATAAATATTGGATATTTGTATCTAATAGATGTATTGTATGTACCAAACATTTGTAGAAATTTGATTTCTATAAGTTGTATGTTGAAGTACAATTATTGCTTTAATTTCTTTAATAATAATGTGTCTATTATTAAAGATGGTCGAATAGTATGCACTTGTTCAGTTAATAATGGGCTTTATGAATTGAAGCCAACTAACCATTCTGTTGCAAGTCCTAGTTGCTATGTGACAGAGGTCACAAATGAAATGAGATGGCTTGAGAGGTTAGGTCATATTGGTCAAGATAGAATGGACAAGCTAACCAGGAGTGGCTTGCTAGGTTCCTTGACCAAGGTTGTCCTTCCAAGTTGCCAATCATGCCTAGAGGGCAAAGCCACAAGAAAGCCTTTTGGCAAAGCAACTAGGAGAAGTGAGGCACTAAGTTTAGTTCACTCTGACCTATGTGGGCCAATGAGGGTTGAATCCAGAAATGGATTTAAGTATTTCATCACATTCACAGATGATTATACTCGATTCACCCACATCTACCTACTAAGAAACAAGGCAGAGGCCTTGGCATGCTTTGAGAAGTATGTACACTTGGTTGTGAACCAAGTAGGTAAGAAGGTTAAGTCCTTGAGGACAGATAGGGTTGGAGAGTATACATCAAATGCATTCAAGGCATTTTGTGACTTGAAGGGTATTGAGAGGGAGTTCACTCTTCCTTGGACACCCCAACAGAATGAAGTGTCTGAGAGGAAGAATAGAACTCTTATGGACATGGTACGTTCCATGATGGCAAAGGCCAACTTAGACATCACTTATTGGAGTGATGCACTGCTGTGTGTAGTTCATGTCCTTAACAGAGTACCCACCAAGAATGTGAACTCTTCTTCATATGAGTTATGGAAGAAGAAAACTCCTAACCTAAGCTATTTACGCCCTTAGGGTTGTTTAGCTTATGTTCACATAACGGACCATCCTTTGGGAAAGTTGGGTCCAATAGGGAGGAGGTGTGCCTTCCTTGGTTATGCTGAACAGTCTAGGGTTTATGTGTTCTTGGATATAAGTCACAAAACTGGGAACATCTTTGATGCAATGAATGCTAACTTTGTGGAGGATGAGTTTCCCAAAGTTGGTGAGTGTGGTGACTTAACCTCATTAAGTCAGATCCTAGATGAGGATCAACCAAGTGACATAAGGACACCTGGGACACATGCACCTACTCTAGAGGGAGTACCTCAACCACATGGAGCAATGGCTCCAGAAATGCCTGTTGTTGTGGACCAACATGAGCAAGACCTCCAAGAGGAAGGTTTTTTTCAAGAGGGAGTTGAGGATACTCAAGAGCAAAATGTTGAGCCTCAAGAGATGGAGCATGAGTTGCCTCCATCTCAGCCTATATTGAGAAGATCAATAAGGAAATTTGGACCACCTAAAGAATGGTGGATCTTGGATAGTGAGGCAAATTTGGTTGCATCTGAGATAGATGAGCCAAGTAACATTAAGGAGGCTTTTGTGGGTGCACAGAGGGAAGAGTGGCTAAATGCAATGAAGGATGAGTTGCATTCAATGCATCTCAATGGGGTTTGGGAGCTAAGTGATCTTCCTCCAGGCCGTAAGGCAATTGGGAATAAGTGCGTTCTCAAGATCAAGGTGAACTCTGATGGAAGTATCGAAAGATACAAGGCCCGTTTGGTGGCCAAGGGTTTTACATAGAATGAGGGTGTTGATTTCAAAGACACCATCTCTCCTGTTGTAAAATTCACTTCCATCAGGATATTACTTGCCATCGTGGCAAATCTAGACCTAGAGTTACATCAAATGGATGTAAAGACCGCCTTTCTCAATGGTGATTTGAGTGAGGAGATATATATGAGACAACCTAAGGGGTTTGTCCAAAAGGGTCAAGAGGACAAGGTATGTAGACTAAAGAAGTCTATCTATGGTCTTAAGCAAGCTTCAAGACAATGGTACTTGAAGTTTCACCATGCAATCACAAGCTACGGCTTTGTGATGATGCATGAAGACCATTGTGTATACTTGTACTCTTCTGGGTCTAGTTTTGCAGTATTGACTCTATATGTGGATGATATTTTGATTGCAAGTAATGGGCTTGCTTTGTTAAGTACCATCAAGGGATGGTTGTCTTCCACCTTTGACATGAAGGACATGGGAGAAGCTGCCTTTATCCTAGTTGTTAAGATCCTGAGGGATAGAAAGGCAAGGCTGTTGGCCCTTTCTCAAGAGCCTTATATTGATAAGATTCTTGCAAGGTTCAACTTAACAAATGCAAAGCCCATGAGTACACCTCTTGCATATGGTTGCAAGATTGGAGAGGACTTATGTCCTAAGACTCCAAAGGAGAAGGAAGAGATGGCTCAGGTCCCCTACCTAAGTGCCATTGGTAGCTTGATGTATGCCATGTTATGTACAAGGCCAGACATCAGTCAAGCGGTTGGACTTCTAGCACGATATTCTTCCAACCCTGGTCTGGAGCATTGGAAGAGTGTCAAGAGGATCCTAAGGTACCTCAAAGGTACTAAGGATTATTGGCTTTGTTACCAAGGTAAAGACCTTGGTTTACGTGGCTATTCTGATGCTGATTGGGGAGGAGATAGAGACTCCAGCAAGTCTACATCTGGTTATATTTTCATGCTAAATGGTGGGGCTAGTACTTGGTGTAGTAAGAAGCAAACTTGTACAGCATTGTCCACAATGGAGGCTGAATTTGTTTCATGTGCCTCAGCTGTACAAGAAGCCCTTCGGCTAGGTTATTTCCTTAAAAATTTGGAGTCCAGGGTTTTTATTGAGAAACCTATTACTTGTTGGCTTTCGGGAGCCAAATAGCGCAGCGGAATTTAACCGAAACCCTCCAGGATCCAAGTGAAATGGCGTAAACCAGGTGTTCGAAAATTTCATACCTAATTTTCGGTTGAGATCTCTCACTCAACTGTAGAGTCGAATCACAAAACTTGAACAGTTGACATGTTCAGGCTCTCTATGGTATCCACACGAGCCTCTCGGGATCACCACGCTTCCACCACGTCCTGGCAGATGCGTTTCTCTTGCGCTTACAGTGCTAGCTTGCATCCTCCAAGGAATTGCAAGAGAAGAGTGCGGCTGTCCTTTTGGGAGGCTAGGGCAAGGAGACCTGTGAATTTCTCACTTAAAAGTTGTATTTATAGTGAGACTCAACTTCCAGGCCTAATGGGTTTCAAAGCCCTAATCCAATTAGGATTTAATTTCGGGCTTAATAATGGCTCAACTCCTTGGCCCATTATTAATACGAAATTAAAGTGAAACCATAACCCAAATAATTAGCCCATGCACTCTAATGATCCAAATAGCTCTATGTATGCGACCCAATAGGCTCTTGCCATGTTGGCAATGATCATCAATCACATTTATGATCATAAGCAATGAGCGGTGTCTAGCAACACATCATTGCTACCCAAGTGACAAGATTGTCGGTGAATCGACTAAACCTTTATGATCATCACTGATATATGCCATTGCCCCTTTGTCCAAGATATCAAGACTAAGCACGAGACATGGAATATGTCACTCTCGTATAGCCCAATCTTTGGTTTCTTGATTATCGAGTAGACCAACTTAAACTGACGGCATTGATATCATATATCAACTCATCGGAGCATGGCCATGCATTTTCTAAGTCTCACTCTATCAAGGGGCCCAAAGATATCACTCCCATTACATAGGAGGGACAAATCCCATCTTGATCATACAAATCCCTCCGCATGATATGTGACATACCCAATGACCTCCTTCAAGTTCACTCAGTTACGAGCAACAAAGGAAAGTATCAAAGTATGTGACTCACATGTAGGGAACCTTGCTGATCTTAGGTCGAAGGACTACATATACCATGATCACTATGAGAATCACTTATGACACTCATATAATGATCCATGAAGTGTTCTCATGGTGGGTCGGTCCAGTACACAAGTTCTCCAACTTGTACCCATATGTAGACTACATATCTCATATTAGTCTCCACATATGCTAGTCATTATGTATTATTGCAACCCGCTCCACAATAATACTAGACTAGGGACGTTTAAGAATATCATTATTCTAAGGTTACAATTATGTTTATTACGTTACGCAGAAACAAAACAACAAACAAAATTGCTGGATTAATGCCTCAATAAAATATCATGACTCAATGTGCAAAAATACAATCATCTCATGATTGGCTTTTTGGGCACAATACTGACATTACTATCTACAGTGATAGTATGGCAGCCATGGCTTATACTAAGGACCCCAAATACCATGGAAAAACCAAGCACATTAGCATGAAATATAACTTTGTGAGGGATGCAAATGAAGAGGGTGAAGTTAGGATTGAGTACATTTCTACAGACCTGATGGTCGCAGATCCTCTCACTAAGCCATTGCCACCACTTGTATTTGCTCGACACGTTAGAGCAATGGGTCTTAGAAGAATGTAAATGTTGGGTGTACTTCACCTCTTTGGTGTCACACATGTTATGTATTTCTTTGAAATAATACAGATTATTTTATGAAATACTCAGTTCAATTTTATGAAACACAACGAACAAATGAACATGTCAAACATAGGCAGAGGATGACTTTCTCACACAAGTCATTCACCCTTGATCTTTGCGTAAGATTAAGGATGAGACTGGCTAAAGGCTTAAATGAAACTTAAGTGAATGATACATTTAAGTGGGAGTCATGCTCCAACACATGACACTTTAGCTTTTATGGTCGCCTTGATTATGAGTAATCAAGACTCAATGCTTTGGTGCATTCAGTTGTATGCCCATTCATACATCCTAGCCTATGTTAAATGTAAGCTAAGGCTTACATGGAGAAATTTCATGGTTATTGACATGTCCTCCTTTTATATGTTAAGAGGAGTACACTTCATGGTGTTTTAAGAGGGAGAAATGACACACTCCTCAATTTGAATGGAGATCACTCCAAGTAGGAGTGACATGAGTAAAACACCTTAGAAGTGTATTATGGAACTTTAATGGATGTGTTTCCAAGTGTTTCATGACCATGAAATACGACCAGAGAAGAATTTAAGCAAGTTGTCTCTATTCTTGCTTAGTGTGAGATTCTTCGAATCAGACTCTTAGTGTGACGGCTCTCCTAGTTAAAGAAAGGTCTTAACCAAGTAAGTATTTATTTTTAGTTTATTTAAGTGTTTTTATTAAATTAAGTACCTCAAGTTAGCACCTTGTTAAGCAAGAAAGGCAAGCTTAACTAAGTAAGTGAGTTCCTAAGTATGGTTTGGCACCTTAAAGTCAAAAATGGGTAAATTGGTAATCTTGAGCCAAGTTAGAAGCATGACTACAATTTTGATGAATTAGGGTCATGTAAGAAAATTTGCCTTAGTTAAGTCAAGACCATTAGTTATCCTAGCTATTAGAACCATCTTTGAAGGTTTTGAGTAAAATGTGGCACTAAGTGTTTATTTAAGCCATTTAGATCTTAAGTGGCCAAAGTGTCCAAGAGGCCAAGTGTGAGATGGTTTTTGGTTGAGAGTTTGGTGACCAAATTAAGACAAATGAGAACTTGTGGGTCAAGGGGCAAGAGTGGAAGAAGTATGCTTTAGACGGGGGGAGTTTGTATATTTTTGGTTAAGATTGACTTCCCTTGCCATTTGTTTCCTTCCCCAATTTCGTAGCTTCATCTCTTCACCAGAATTTCTGCTCCAAAGCTTCCCATTTCTGCAATTCTCCATCAATTTTTGAAGGCCCAAGGTGTTTACAAGAAGCCTCAAGCTTCATTGTTGGTGCTTTAGCTTCAACTAGCTCTTTAATGCTTATTTGGACTTAAAATTCGTAGGTAAGCTTCTTTGGTTTTCATGGGCTGGTTCTAAGTTGTTTCCATAGCTAGAAATGGTCTTGGTTTGAAGTTATTGGTGCCATATCACGTTGGTTTTAGGTGTTGAACTCAAGAGAGCTTGGTTGAGCTACGGATGGCTTGTGCTTTGATTCTTGCTTTGTGGCTGAGTTGAGGTAAGGGTTCAAGTTAATTAAGTTCAAATAATGCATAGAAATGTAGTGTTTTGTGTGGGAATGAAGTAGAAACAAGACCCATGTGATTTGAGTTTGGGATGAGAAAGTTTGAGTAGTTTTCGTGCAAAGTAGCACGCTGTCGCGCAATGCTGGAAAGCGTTGGCGACGCGTCGCCAGTAGCTACGCCATATTGTCGATGCGTCGTTGGTGGCGACGCGAGTTGGCGACGTGTCACCGAGAAATGCAAAATTTCTCTGAACACTAATGCCTTTGGCGACGCGTCGCCAACGGTGCCGCCAAGGCATTTTGCCCCCAAGCTCTGGGCATCCTAAAAGTGTCTCAAACTCTCGGTTTTCATCCCTAGGCTAACTTAAGATGTTCCGTAGCCTCAGTTGGGTCTAGAACTCATTCCTAAGTTGGGAATTATGTATTATTTAGGTGGTACCTAAGTTGTGTGGTTAAGGAAGAGTATGAAATGGTGGCTAAGGAAGTTAAAGTGCTTAAGTTCCTAAGTGAGCACTAAGGGGATTAAGTGGGTTTTCAGACTCTTTGTTGGCCAAGTGGAATGTCATAGACCTTTGGTCAATAAAGAGGAAACCTAAGTCGATCCCAACCAAATCATTTGGTTTAGTAAGCGAGCCACTACGGAGCTCTAAGCTAAACTCTAAGGGTTTGGCTAGTTAAACCACATAGGATGGCTACCTTGTACAATAAGTTAAGGGTAAAAGGCGGGTAAGTTTGAGAGGAGGTGACGACCTACTCTAGAACCCATAGATGAGACTTATGGGAGGTAAAGTACCCGGGATACGAGGGCCAGTATCTCAAGTACCTCCGCCGTTTGAGCTCACGGCAGGCTTATGGCACCTAGTGTGCAGGAAGTCCCAAGTGTTATGTGAATTTCATGTCATGCATTCATGCATTGCATATTTTACATGTTGTTGGTTGCTTGAGTTTGTTTGTTGGTTGATCACTTGTCTGTTTGCTTGTTTGTCATGGTTGCATGTTGGCTTGCTGCTATCTTCTTGCAGATACCCCAAAGGACCCTTACTGAGTACTTTCATGTACTCTCTCCCTTAAGTTTATTGTGCAGGTTCTAACCCTAGGCCTAACAACTAGATGATAGCTGTGGCCTAAGCTTTCTCTTTTGCAGGTATTCTTCCTTAAGAATCCTTGTGATTCTAAGTTTACTTATGGACTAAGCTATGTACTAACTAAGTTTTATGCCTTTACAGTGTAGAGGCTAGAAAGGTGCACAAGGACTAAGGAAGGGCTTGCACTTGGAGCTTTGATAGCTCAAAGGTGGGGCTCAAGTAGATGATCTTAGTTAGGTTTTTTTTGTCTTATGTATATAGTACCTTGTGTACTAAGGAGTTGCCTCTATTAGGATACATTGTGATGTAAAACCATCTAGTTACTTTTGGGTGCATGCTAGTGGTGTAAAGTATGCACAAACTATTACTTGAAGTCGAAGTAACTAGTATTTCACTGTCTTGGCACGTTTTGAGTATGTTTTAATTGAAATGCTCGAGCAACATTTTTAACAAATAATCTACTTATTTGTTTGCATTGCCAGGCCAAAAGCATGCATATCTTTTACTGGGTAGGCTAAGAAACTAGTTGCATATAAATTATTTTAATTTACTATGTCGAGTAATAGTTAGCCAATAGTAACTTAGTGGGATTCATAGTCCCTAAGTGCCTACAAGTTGAGCCAATGGGGCACTACGGCCCCGTTCCGTCACACTTAGTGAGTATGGCTTGCTATTAGGAAGTTGAGTTAATTATGATTACTTTGATTGGTTGTCGAAGGTCTTAGAGAAATGAGACTGGAGTATCCTTCTTTTGGGTAATCATGTTAACTCATTGACCTAAGTAGTTGAAGCTAAAAGGAAAGACATTACAATGATACACGTTCACTACATTCAATCTTGGGCACACATATTACTGTGAGTAGTATGCTAGATTGAATGACAAGTGATTGAAATGAGTACTCAATGCTTAATACAATCATGGATTTCAAGGAGTTGAAATTCTAAGAAGGAGACTGATTGTGATTAAGAAGTGTATCATATGTCTGGGGTCTGAAAGGCATAACTTGATGTGTTCAAGCAAGCTTGATATGTTTAAGCAACACACTTGAATTTGATGTGTTCAAAGGAAAGTTTAAAGAAGTTCAAACTATGAGGAGAGGACAATCTTCTATTGAGAGTCTAACAACCTCAATGGAAGAGACTTAGTGTGTGTGCCTGAGGTCGCACCCACAACTCTATATATGTAGAAGTGTTTGGATCATTTCGGCTATTAGGATTAAGGAGTTTGTTTTGAGTGGGAGCTGGAAGCTTAAAAGCATCTTAGTGCAAGTGGGAGTTTGTTGGAATTCTTGGCGCACCAAGATCCTTTTAAGATAGGATTTGAGCTCATTGAGCTAACTCTAGCTTGAATAGTTATCTAAGGCAACTAAAAGTAGCTCCCTTTAGCTCAAGTCAGCTCACTTCAGCTATAAGTAGCTCAAAGTAGCTGGACTTCAGCTCAAGTTAGCTCAAGTCAACTCAAGTCAGCTCACTTCCCCTATAAGTAGCTCAAAGTAGCAGGACTTCAGCTCAAGTTAGCTCAAGTCAGCTCAAGTCAGATCACTTCAGCTTTTGGTAGCTGAATGTAGCTGGACTTCAGTTCACTTCAGCTGAGAGTAGCTAACTCCAGCTCAAGGTCAGTTCAGGGAACTAGACCTTAGTTCATGGAGCTTGATTGGAGCTCAGAGGAGCTCAATGGTGCATAAGTAGCATCGTGAGCTAGCTTTGTGCCAGCTCACCTTGCTTTTAGCTCAAAACCACCAAGAGACACATCTTTTGTGTAAAGGTATGTCTCTTCATCAAAAGAGATGACTATTGGCTAAAAGAACATGTCTTTTCATCCAAAGGAAGTGTTCCTTGAGTGAAAAGACATGTATATTCAGCCATGAGGGTGGTTGGGGTGGTTATTGCACCAAGAGTGATGTCCTATGACTTCAAGGGACATGTATATTCGGCCATAAGGTAGTTATGGGGTGGTTATAGGCCAAAGGAAGTGTTCCTTGGCTAAAAGACATGTATTTTCGCCACCATACATGACCCTTGGCCAAAGGAAGTGTTCTTTGGCTTAAAAGACACCTTTCTTGGTGTAAAGGTGTGCCTTTTGGTCATCTATAAATAGCCTTTAGAGGCCAGCCATTTTAAGCACGAATTTGCACTCCATTTGCTCCATTTTCTTGAGAGAAAATTGTTCTCCTCCTATTTCCTTTAAAGGCCAAAATATTAAACACTTCTTGAGAGCATTGTGGGTGGATTTACATAGAGAATGTTCATCTCTATTTCAAGCTTCAAGGTGCTCCTCTAAGATCAAGTTCTCCCTCAAGTTTTCACCAAAAATAACCAAGAAGAAAGGTGCACATCTTTTCTTGGTTTAGTAGCATGTTAGGTTTCATTTCTTATGTATGTTCTTAGTAGCATGCTAGGATTTATTTAACACAACATGTATGTGATCTTGATATGCTATATAACATGTTATGTATGCCTATATCCATGTTGAATTCAAATGAACAAATATGCATGTGGCATATACATGAGTAGATAACATAAAAGTATGTTATCGTAAGATCCTAAAATCTTCATTAACTAGGCCACTAATGGTCACTAAATCTTTCACTCACTTCCTAGCACTTAATGTAGTCAAACATTTGACCAACACCAAAACCCGACTAACAACTCAAGCTTTGATACCATTCTTAGCACATTGTGCGATTCTCAGGTGCACTAAGGTAGTTCTTACCACCTTTCACCCTAGAGTCTCATAAGGTACTACCTTAGTTCCTAAGGAAACCTCCTAATTGACTTAAGAAGACCTTAGTCAATTTAGGCATCAAAGCTATATCCTTAGAACCCAATGATGGGTCTCTGCCTCGAGATAACAAAAGGGTTGGTGCTGAGGAACTTAAAGCTACGTCCTCAAGGGCTGAAGACGCGTCTTTAAGGCCTCGGTGAGATTAATGGTGCATTGTTGGAAACCAGGGATGCATCATTGCCTAGGCACTTACAAATTTGCAAGTGTTTGGTGTCCTAAAACATGACGCAAGCCATTATATCAATACTAGTCCACCATAAGCAACACTATCCACCAACTAATGCCATTTACCAAATTACTTGATTCTAACAAGCAAACAAACTATCAATGGCATCAAACATGTAAATGCAATAAATACCTTACCTTAATTACATAAGAATTAGCAAGCATCAAGCACCACAAGCCCAGAATTTCCAATTCCAATGGCTCTTATAGGTTTCCTAGGTTCCAAGGCACAAACAAGGTATATGGTACCAAATTAACACTAACCCAACAAAACTCAAGCTTGATTAAGCTCAAGAAACAAGAAAACAACATGGGAAACAGGTTACCTCACGCACACAAGCTTGCCCAAGCTATAAAACACCTCCAAGAGCTTTAAAAACACCAAAACAAGTTTAAAACAAGCTTCCTCTTACTTGGGCACCATGAAAGCCTTCTAATTTTGGCAAGAAACCATGAATTTGTGAAGATTTAAGCAAGAGATGAAGAGAGGAAGGAAAAGCTACGAATTTTGTGCTGGAAATGGTATGAATGGTGGCAGAAATTCACCCCCCAAAAATGTTTTAAACACAAAACCTCCTCCTCCCCCAAACTTTTTTATAAGTTGCAAAAATACCTCTTCCCCAAATAGTAATAAGGTGTTAAACCTTAAACAAAAACTTAATTAACTTGGGTTTTGAGTTTTAAAAAAATGACATTTTTACTCTTGGGACTTGTCCCAACCATCCAAGATGCAAAATGACCATTTTATCCCCGGGCAAACCTAGTGCCATAAACCACTCGAAACCAACTAAACTTTAAATAACTTACTTGATCTTGCTAATTCACCTATAATTAAGGTATTTAAGCTAGAGATTTATGAACTTACCTTGCTCACCGAGCATTTCACTAAGAAAGTTATAACATTCTCTCCACCTTGGAGAATTTGGTCCTCCAAATTCAATCTCCCCACCTTAAGACACTATACTAGGATAAAGTGCCAATGTATCTCAAATAAACCTACCAAGGGGTGTCAGTCACACAACAACCCACTTGGCTCCAAACTACCCAACTTGCTCAGCTAATGTCCTCTAGCACTTGAGTCAGACCCTGTCTTTTATAAGTACTGTGGCCAATGCTATTCTTTTTGCTTACACCAACAGTATTCCGATTACTGCCCTCTTTTCTCCTCACATTTGCCTAACCTTACATGATCTGAAACACCATAGTGCAACCTCACTTTGGAAGACTATGGTATGGTCTTTCACTATTGTCAGCTTATGGGTACTGTTGAAGCTCTTTGACTTCTCAAAGTTGTACAAGTAAATTTAGCGATTATAACTCCTCAACACCAAACTTTGTGCCAAGTACTCTAGTGCAAGATAGCTTAACAAGCCTTTAGAAGCCTGTCCACTAACCTTACATTGATAAGATCTTACTAAAAGTTCAACACCAACAAACTTCCTTCACTTTCTTCTCTGTGCTATAACCTACTAGTGTGAGCTAACTTAACAAGTTAAACTTGTCCGTTAACACTCACACTACAAAAGTTCCACACTAGGTTCAGCACCTAACATCCTTGTACCAAACCTCTTACTGCAAGTTAGCTTAACGAGCATATGACTCATCCACTAACCCCTCACACTGACAGGTCCACACTCTAGGTTTGGTACCCGACAACTCCTAACAATCATTAGACTAAGTGTGCCACTAGTGTACTATGTTGTCACCATATACACTAATAGGACCCTAAGGCATACTCCACTCTAAGCTCCATAATACTCTAGGGCTTTTCCAAATGAGTGAACTATAGAGAGTTGCAAGTTTCAGCCCACCCTAGAGTACAAGTCTTTAAATACTCCCCTTAAACGGCTCCTATGCATCAGGCAGACTAATGTGCCGAGAAAAGTACCCATGCACCACCTGAACACCATAATCCTACTACCCTTGCTACTCTAGAGTTTCTTACACCTATAAGCCTACCAGAGAAAGCCTTTCTGGCATGAGTGGCACGACCTCCAAGCAGTTAGAAGCAATTGGGCCTTGTCTGTGCCCCCTCAACTCAGGTTTCCTAGCAGTCAATGATTAAACTATCAATATGCCACCCAAGCTAAAGGTCTTAATGCTTTAGCTGCTCCACTCAGAGTATCCTAGGTGCCCGAAGCTTACACACTCAGTCTCTTCACTTCCCTACACATAAAGCCCAACATCTTACATACTCTAGATTCTCTCTTCGAATGTGTCATTAGTGCACTTACTTCTCGGACACCAAAACTTAACCCATGCCTAAAGCACCTACAGGGTCCTTAGCCGAGTCACTAGGTGCCACTCAATCTTAGCCGACCTTGGCATCCTTGGCTTAGTAGCCAACTAGACACCTCGTCCTCCAAACTAGGCTCTGACATGCCTTTAGTTTTACTCAACACCTGGACTACCTCCTAGGCCTTTCGACCTCTAACACCAACAAATAACTCATTGTCAACAATCATCACTTAAACTAAGGTTACAAGGAACCATCTCTAACTTCCATGCTTAACTACCATACCATAACTACACCATGCCAACCTCTCATCAGGGATGATGTACCAGTGGCTTTGCCTCGTCCACTTAACGTACAGAGTGGGAAAACTGACTTTAGTTAACTATTGGGAGGTGGTTGGCCATGGAAAAATCACTCAGGTGGCTGCTCTGCTACAACTCCACCTAGCGCTCCAATTATGCACCACGGGACCAATTCTATCCCCTGGAGTTTTGAGCCTACCCACTAACCTCAACCAATCTTGCAGATCACGAGCCCTTCCTTTTGAAGGCACTAGGGTCAAGTGAAATACTCAAACTCTAGACTTCAAATAGCTCAACCAATATCCTCACTAACTAGGCTTCTAACCCTTCTCTTTACTTCGGTAAATGCGACAACTATCAGAGTCATAAAACAGACACTTAAGCACAACTGTACCTATACTAGGCCTGGCATTTTGATTACTAAGTATAACACTGAACTAGGTGGCAGCTTACTTCACCTAGTAGTTACATGCGAGTTACCTCTTGACTAGTAGTAGTGAACTCTCCTTCACGGGCACTCTTCAGGCACTACCCTATAGGGTGAAGGCAAAGTATCCTCTTTTTGGCAGCACTTGGTCATTTATGACCAGATAATTCATTGTTCCACTAACTGACTAGCACTAACATAAAGTATCAAATGGTCACCACAATGTCCTTGGTTCCACTTAGGACTTAGTCCTTTGCTTACTCAGCTACTTTCACTAGTTGAGTCTTTCCCTCCCACAGGTCAACTTGGTGGCCCTGGACTCCTTATAACCTCAAGATGATGACCATAAATCACCGGCAATCCCAAGGTCCATGGCAGTCCTTCCTATTGCACAATTTCTCTTACTGCCTTTTGGCAGTCAAGCTAAACTCTAGCAGTGACTCTACTCCTCCTAGCCTTACCCTAGGGTTTACAACTAGCAGACGAATAAACCTATCCATCCACTTACCATCGGATGAGTTCCTTACTCTTTGCTTCTTCTGTGGTCACCATCTGCATTCCATGGTTAAAAATTAAATTAAACTTACCTATTTACTTTCTTAATGTCTGGTTGAACTGCTTTATTGCTCAGCTACCCTAAGGAACTTATCCGTTCAACTAGCCAGTCATTTGCTATTAACTAAGCCAACCAAAACTGACTTGTGAAAGAACATAACCTATGGCACCATATAACATCTCCAATCTAAGGCATTTAGGCATCTATTTAAGTGGTTTTTCACACTAGCAAGTAGGTACTAGGGTCCCGGGTATTACTCCATTACTTGGTGCATTGTTAAGTTCCTAGTGCACTTAGATTAACCCTTAACCCCGCTCAAAACTACTACCCAAGAAGCCAAATAAAACATCCCAGTAAACTGATGCCAAAACTTACTAACAAAGTAACTAGACTACTAATGAAAGGTTAGAGACTTACTTTACACTAGCCATTTACCTACTCGCGAGTTCACTACAGTTACCCATCGTGTCTAGTTGGTGGCTGCCTACTCTGACCACTTGACTGGCCGAGCAAAGCAAAAACTACTGCCTTGGAACTCCTTGTGGCAATTATTATTAGGGACAACTTTATAGGCTAGTGTTGGCTTAACCAAGCCTAATAATATCCCTAGTCTGATGACAACTTGGACCACTGACAACATTTTCTAGGTGCAAGCTAAGAGTCATGCATTCTTGGCACCCATGGGTCTTATCCCTCCACTTTATAATCCATTCTTGCCTTTTGGTCTTTAGCCAACTTTTGCACTATGGCCATATCACCCATGGTCTAACTAAGTTGGATGAGCCAACCTCCACCTTGCCATTTGGTGTCTTCGGCTCCTCTAACTCCTCTTCAAGAGCCAATGTATCCTAGACCACTTGCTAGAGGCCCACCTCGAAGATCATCAAGTGCCCCCGTAAACTAGCCTAACGCCTTGAAGGTCTCAGCCCAAAGCTCATATTCTCGAGCATAAGGGTATGTGAGTACTCCTCTTCATTGCTTTGTAGCCGAAATGACCAAGTGTCTATCACTTAGGTTAGTACATCTTCAGCTTGTTTCCATGTTGCCTAACCCATCCAAGTTGGTGGGTTCAAATTTTGACACATTAGGAGTAACTGACAAGGCTTGGTAATACTCCCCACCCTGGTGGTTTCCATACCTTCATTGTCTTGCTAATCATGTCGCCTACCTCATTCCAAGTTCCAAAATTGATTACCTTGGATGGCGGTCACATCCCAACTACTTGCACCAAGGTGTTGCCTTACCTTGGAGCAAAACAAAAATAACTGCCCCAACATTGCCACACAAGACTGCAAAGATCCATTCTCATACCTTTAGTCTAAAAGCAAACCTAACCTAGTTTCACCATCGCAACTTGTAGCCAAAGCTAAATGGCAACTCATAGATGTTGGTTAATACTAACTACCCTAGCACAAGGACAATCCACTAAATTTTAGTTCTTAGCCTCCAATTGCCATGATTGAGCTCTAATACCAAACTGATAAGGCCCCTTATGGGCTTACCCAAGAAGCCTATGGGAATTTGTCTCATGCTAGTCATAATTGGCTAATTGATTACGTGCACAATAGTTAAAACATTTATGCTTCTAGTTAATTAATCCTACTATCAATCATGTATAAGTATGTGCTTTGACTTGATCAATAAAATAAGGAAATGATACTTAGAACAATGCCATGGCATTTAATTAAAACCCAACATCAAAACTGTCAAAGCATACAAAGCATTTATGTGGTTAACTACACATAATCAATCATGTGTGAACATCCAAGCAAAAATAGACTATGCTCACACCCAAGAGTGACTCTAGAGTACACTGCTCACACATGAATATCGGAGGCAAACAAGTGTACAAAAACTATACATTAAACAACACTATTGAGATCAAAAACTAAGTTCCCACATTAGAACAACTCCTAGTGGCAAGCTCTAAAGCCCTCCCTTATGCTTTACTACCCACCGTTAGCCAAATAAATAATTGTAGTTAACACAACAACCTAACTAACAAGTGAACCAGAAAACTAGAATCACAAGATTTAGATAAACCATATACCTGTTTGTGAGCTTAGCTCAACAACCCTCAATGGTTGCTAGCTCAATGACACCCAAAACTGTACAACGAAAGCTAAGGGAGTGAGAATCAAAGATTCTCATTAAGGGATCCTTCAACCTGCAAGAAAAATGCTGAGGACACGCATATATACAATATATATATATATATATATATTAAGTCTATTGTGCGTGCATGTTGTCTGAGGGCTAACATATGTGCATACATTTGAGTCCTTTAGGATCCCTCTTCTTCTTAGACCTCTCACGGGCATGACTCTGTGACTAGCGAGTTTTGGCCCCTAACTCGTTCCTAATAAGCCTAACCTTACCAACGTGGTAACTTTAACCTTCCCTTGATTATTGTGCAGGTGAACATGATGCATGTGATGGGTTTCGGGAGCCAAACAGCGCAGCAAAATTTAAATGAAACCCTCCAGGATCCAAGTGAAACGGGGTAAACCGGGTGTTCAAAAATTTTCATGCCTAATTTTTGGTTGAGATCTCTCACTCAACTGTAGAGTCGAATCACAAAACCTAAACAGTTGACGTGTTCAGGCTCTTTATGGTATCCACACGAGCCTCTCGGGATCACCACGCTTCCACCACGTCCCAGCAGATGCGTTTCTCTTGTGCTCGCAGTGCTAGCTTGCGTCCTCCAAGGAATTGCAAGAGAAGAGTGTGGCTGTCCTTTTAGGAGGCTAGGGCAAGGAGACCTGCGAATTTCTCACTTAAAAGTTGTATTTATAGTGAGACTCAACTTCCAGGCCTAATGGGTTTCAAAGCCCTAATCCAATTAGGATTTAATTTCGGGCTTAATAATGGCTCAACTATTGGGCCCATTATTAATACGAAATTATTGTGATACCAAAACCCAAATTATTAGCCCATGCACTCTAATGATCCAAATAGCTCTATGTGTGTGACCCAATAGGCTCTTACCACCTTGGCAATGATCATAAATCACATTTATGATCATAAGCAATGAACGGTGTCTAGCAACACATCATTGCTACCCAAGTGACAAGATTGTCGATGATTCGACTAAACCTTTATGATCATCACCGATATATGCCATTGTCCCTTTGTCCAAGATATCAAGACTAAGCACGAGACATGGAATGTGTCACTCTCGTATAGCCCAATCTTTGGTTTCTTGATTACTGAGTAAACCAACTTAAACTGATGACATTGATATCGTATATCAACTCATCCGAGCATGGCCATGCATTTTCTAACTCTTACTCTATCAAGGGGCCCGAAGATATCACTCCCGTTCCATAGGAGGGACAAATCCCATCTTGATCATACAAATCCCTCCACATGATATGTGACATACCCAATGACCTCCTTCAAGTCCACTCAGTTACGAGCAACAAAGGAAAGTATCAAAGTATGTGACTCACATGTAAGGAACCTTGATGATCTTAGGTCGAAGGACTACATATACCATGATCACTATGAGAATCACTTATGACACTCATATAACGATCCATGAAGTGTTCTCATGGTGGGTCGGTCCATTACACAAGTTCTCCAACTTGTACCCATATGTAGACTACATATCTCATATTAGTCTCCACATATGCTAGTCATTATGTATTATTGCAACCCGCTCCACAATAATACTAGACTAGGGACATTTAAGAATATCATTATTCTAGGGTTACAATTATGTTTATTACGTTACGCAGAAACAAAAAAACAAACATAATTGCTGGATTAATGCCTCAATAAAATATCATGCGTCAATGTGCAAAAATACAATCATCTTATGATTGGCTTTTTGGGCACAACACTAATAATCTCCCACTTGCACTAAAAGCCAATCATCCATGTATCTAATACCGATGGACCTAGAATGGCTATCATGCTTCTGCTGCGTAAGGGGCTTTGTCAGTGGATCAGCAATGTTACTGTCTGTCGAAGTCCTACATATCCTTACATCACCCCTCTCGATGATCTCCCTGATGAGATGATAGCGTCGGAGTATGTGTTTGGATCGCTGGTGAGATCGAGGTTCCTTAGCCTGTGCGATTGCTCCATTGTTGTCACAATAGAGCTCTATCGAGTCGACAATGCTTGGAACCACTCCAAGTTCAATGATGAACTTCTTGATCCAAACTGGCTCTTTCGCAGCATCAGAGGCGGCAATGTACTCAGATTCTATTGTAGAGTCAGCTACTGTCTCTTGCTTTGAACTCTTCCAGCTCACAGCACGACCACCAATACAAAACACATAACCAGATTGCGATCTAAAATCATCCTTATCGGATTGGAAGCTTGCATCGGTGTAACCCCTTACAACGAGCTGATCTTCACCTCCGAAGACCAAGTATGCATCCTTAGTCCTTCGTAAGTACTTAAGGATGTTCTTAACAGCTGTCCAGTGACTTTCACCGGGGTTCGATTGGTACCTACTCGTCATGCTCAAAGCATATGAGACATCGGGACGAGTACATATCATGGCATACATGATAGATCCAATTGCTGAGGCATATGGAATCTTACTCATGTGCTCTCTCTCCTCGGGTGTACTCAGACACTAAGATCTAGAAAGAGTGATACCATGTGACATGGGCAAGAATCCTTTCTTGGAATCTTGCATGCTAAACCTCTTTAGCACCTTGTCAATATATGTACTTTGACTTAGGCCAAGAAGCTTTCTAGATCTATCTCTATATATCTTGATGCCTAACACATAGGTGGCTTCACCCAAGTCCTTCATAGAGAAACATTTCCCTAGCCAAGTCTTCACAGACTGTAGCTCAGGAATGTCATTCCCGATGAGTAGTATGTCATCTACATACAACACCAAGAAGACAATAGCGCTCCCACTAACCTTCTTGTAGACATAAGGTTCATCTTCATTTTTGATAAAACCAAATTCTTTGATTGCATCATCAAAATGAAGATTCCAACCTCAAGAAGCTTGCTTCAGTCCATAAATGGACCTTTGCAATTTGCACACTTTATTGGCATTCTCAGGAGTCACAAAACCCTCAGGTTGTGTCATGTACACATCCTCAAGTAGCTTTCTATTTAGGAATGCAATTTTGACATCCATTTGCCATATCTCATAATCATAGTATGCATCAATAATAAACAAAATTTGGATGGATTTAAGCATAGCAACTCGTGAAAAAGTTTCATCATAGTCAATACCATGAATTTGCTTGAAACCTTTTGCAACGAATTGTCCCTTAAAGGTAATCACATTACCATCCATGTCAGTTTTTTTCTTGAAAACCCATTTGCACCCTATGGGTTTTACCCCTTCAGGTGGGTCAACCAAAGTCCATACTTGGTTTTCATACATGGATTCCATCTCGGATTTCATGGCCACTAGCCACTTCTCAGAGTCAGGCCCCGACATAGCTTGTTGGTAGGTTGTGGGCTCATCCTGATCCATGAGCATCACATCACCGGTGTGAGTCACGAGAAATCCATATCTCTTGAGCTCACGCCGAATCCTACCAGTCCTACGTGGGCTCTGTGCTACAGGAACAGACTCTTGAACCACAACATCCTATGGTGTCTGTTCAGGTTCCATTTCAGGTTCGATGTCTCCTTGTTCTTCTTGAATTTCTTCAAGTTCTACTTTCCTCCCACTAGTTCTTTTAGAGATAAACTCTTTCTCCAAAAAGACACCAGTTCGAGCAACAAACACTTTTTGCTCAGAAGAATTGTAGAAATAGTAACCCTTTTGTTTCTTTGGGATACCCAACAAAAAGGCATTTTTGAGATTTGGGCCCTAGTTTTTCAGAGGATTAACGTTTCACATAAGCGTCACAGACCCAAATCTTCCTAAAAGACAAATTGGGATGCCTCCCACTCCGTATCTCATATGGTGTTTTTTGAACCGATTTAGATGGAACTCGGTTTAGTGTAAAAGCGGCTGTCTCTAGAGCATGTCCCCAAAAGGAGTTTCGAAGGTCAGCTTGACTCATCATGGAGCGAACCATGTCTAACAGAGTCCGATTTCTCCTTTCAGAAACACCATTCCATTGAGGTGTACTTGGTGGAGTGAGTTGTGATACTATACCACACTCCTTCAGATAGTCAAGGAATTCTCGATCCAAGTACTCTCCACCTCGATCTGATCGAAGCACTTTGATACTCTTCCCAAGTTGATTCTCTACTTCATTCTTGAATTCTTTGAACTTTTCAAAGGATTTTGACTTGTGTCTCATAAGATACACATAGCCATATCTGCTGAAGTCATTAGTGAAAGTAATGAAGTCTTGGAAACCTCCTCTAGCTTGTGTAGTGTTAGTATTGTGCCCAAAAAGCCAATCATGAGATGATTGTATTTTTGCACATTGAGTCATGATATTTTATTGAGGCATTAATCCAGCAATTTTGTTTGTTGTTTTGTTTCTGCGTAACGTAATAAACATAATTGTAACCCTAGAATAATGATATTCTTAAACGTCCCTAGTCTAGTATTATTGTGGAGAGGGTTGCAATAATACATAATGACTAGCATATGTGGAGACTAATATGAGATATGTAGTCTACATATGGGTACAAGTTGGAGAACTTGTGTACTGGACCGACCCACCATGAGAACACTTCATGGATCGTTATATGAGTGTCATAAGTGATTCTCATAGTGATCATGGTATATGTAGTCCTTCGACCTAAGATCATCAAGGTTCCCTACATGTGAGTCACATACTTTGATACTTTCCTTTGTTGCTCGTAACTGAGTGAACTTGAAGGAGGTCATTGGGTATGTCACATATCATGCGGAGGGATTTGTATGATCAAGATGGGATCTGTCCCTCCTATGTAACGGGAGTGATATCTTTGGGCCCCTTGATAGAGTGAGACTTAGAAAATGCATGGCCATGCTCCGATGAGTTGATATATGATATCAATGTCATCAGTTTAAGTTAGTCTACTCGGAAATCAAGAAACCAAAGATTGGGCTATACGAGAGTGACACATTCCATGTCTCGTGCTTAGTCTTGATATCTTGGACAAAGGGACAATGCCATATATCGGTGATGATCATAAAGGTTTAGTCGATTCACCGACAATCTTGTCACTTGGGTAGCAATGATGTGTTGCTAGACACCGCTCATTGCTTATGATCGTAAATGTGATTTATGATCATTGCCAACATGGCAAGAGCCTATTGGGTCGCACACATAGAGCTATTTGGATCATTAGAGTGCATGGGCTAATTATTTGGGTTATGGTTTCACTTTAATTTCGTATTAATAATGGGCCAAGGAGTTGAGCCATTATTAAGCCCGAAATTAAATCGTAATTGGATTAGGGCTTTGAAATCCATTAGGCCTGGAAGTTGAGTCTCACTATAAATACAACTTTTAAGTGAGAAATTCGTAGGTCTCCTTGCCCTAGCCTCCCAAAAGGACAGCCACACTCTTCTCTTGCAATTCCTTGGAGGACGCAAGCTAGCACTGCGAGCGCAAGAGAAACGCATCTGCCAGGACGTGGTGGAAGCGTGGTGATCCCGAGAGGCTCGTGTGGATACCATAGAGAGCCTGAACACGTCAACTGTTCAGGTTTTGTGATTCGACTCTACAGTTGAGTGAGAGATCTCAACCGAAAATTAGGTATGAAATTTTCGAACACCCGGTTTACCCCGTTTCACTTGGATCCTGGAGGGTTTCGGTTAAATTCCGCTGCACTGTTTGGCTCCCGAAACCCAACAGTGGTATCAGAGCTACTAGTGAAACCCTAAATCGGGATTGATTGTTGAATCGCATGATGCTATGTGTTCGATTGGTTTTCGGCCATGATTAATTAGATTGATTCATGATGCATGAAACCGGAATTCGTAATGAACATATGAGATATATGAAGAAACGACACAAATTGGTTAATGAGATTAACCTGAAATTGATAGGTATGAGATACCTATATGGATTAGGATTCTTGCAATAGTTGCAAAAACCCTAGGTTTGTTCGGATTCGGCCTGTTCGGGCACCGAAAGTAAGGTATTTTTGGTGGCTCGAATGGAGGAGTCTCGGGTGCCTACTTTCTCGAAATAGAAGATTTCGGGCTAAGCAATTGTAAGACAATTTTTTGCGCCGGGGGGCGCTGCCCCCCACGCCCCCCGCAAGGGCGGCTCCCCTTGACCCCGTCCGCTGACCGGTCAGCGGAACCACCGCCCGCTGACCGGCCAGCGGGACCGCCGTATGTGAAGCGCCACATAAATAAAAAACTGGTTAATCAACACGCGAAAATTGGCATGCATCTTTGTTGAATGAGATTTGACATGATATGCTGATTAGTGTTTGAAGCATGGTGCATGGTTATAGCCCTTGATTGGTTGTACTTGTAAATACGGCCTGCGAGTCGTGCCTTTTCTTATCACTCTCAATGTACAATCTCTTCTCACCTTACTCCCCTCGAATGTAACTCGAGGTTTCTATTATTGATGTAATGGTGCATTATGGGCTCGTCCAAGGTGGTATGTCCAAGGAGGTGACAACAAAAAGGCAGCCAAGAAAGGAAGAGAAGGAGCTTGTGAAGACTCTTTTCTTTTCTTAGGCTTTTATGATATTCTCATTGGCTTGAGAATATCGCATAGTTTGGGCTATAACCATGTCACGTTTATTTCTTGTAAGCATGAGATGCATGTTTTATATTTGTATGTGATGCATGTATAAAACAACCGGAGATAACAAATTGGTGAGATCAAAAGAAAAATCCCTCAAACAAATATTAAGTCATTAAATGTGATGCCTTCCAAATGTTGGCACTCGTCAAGACTTTGATCAACATTAGGTGGGTTTGCCAAAGCAAAGCACCTATGTTCATCTTGGTAAGGCGCGATGGGATAATAGTGATATCCAAACTGCTAACTTTGGGTTCGACTTAACTAAGTCATCCTAATAGGATTAGGGACTTAGAGGCATAGAGTTGGGCCTAAGTTCATGAGATGAGCTTGGGCAAGTGTTGTTCACCCAACTATCCAAGAGTTGCATAAGATGCAATTGGCAATGAGTTGCCTACCTAAATAGCTGTAACTTGAGAGAAAAGCCAAAGCTGACTCAGGTTGTGGTCAAATATGGATCTTGGCCCGCTAGAATACCTTAGCGCCGAGGTGTTCCGAAATAATACCGAGGGTTATTATTTTGAGGAAAATAGTGGGAGTATCGTTTAATAAAAGTCCTTATTAAATGAATTAAAATACATGACTCTTACACTGCATATTTACTGTTGTAGATAACCATGGCACAAAACACATCGACACTTTCGTTGCGATCGATCCTTGAGAAGGAAAAACTGAATGGGACCAACTTTCTCAAATGGTACCGAAACTTGAAGATAGTCCTCAAACAAGAGAGAAAGGCATATGTCCTAGAGCAGCCCATTCCGAATGAGCCTGCTGCCACTGCTCCAAGAGCTGAAAGGGATGCTCACAAGAGGCATTCTGATGATGCTTTGGATGTTGCATGCCTCATGCTTATTACCATGGAATCTGAGCTTCAGAAGCAACATGAGAACATGGGGGCGTTCGATATGATCGAACATCTCAAAATGCTTTTCCAAGAGCAAGCTAGGCATGAGAGGTTTGAGACCTCTAAGGCATTGTTTCAGTGCAAGATGTCTGAGGGAAGTCCCGTGGGTCCTCATGTGCTCAAGATGATTGGGTACATTGAGAATCTTGAGAATTTGGGATTTGCTCTTCAGAAAGAGTTAGCTATCGATGTAGTCTTGCAATCGTTGCCTGAAAGCTACAGTCAGTTCGTCATGAACTATAACATGAACGACCTAGACAAGTCCCTTCCTGAATTGCTCAACATGTTGAGAACTGCTGAGCAAAACCTTAAGAAGGCTAAGCCCATTCTGATGGTTCAAAAGGGCAAGGGAAAGGGAAAAGCCAACAAGAAGAAGGATAAAGCTAATGGAAAGTCCAATGCTAGTTCTTCTTCAGCTGCACTGAAACCAAAGGGTGGTGTGGCAAAGGAAGGGGAGTGCTTCCATTGTAAGCAACCTGGACACTGGAAGCGCAACTGCAAGCTCTATCTTGAAGAACTTGCTAAGGAAAAGGGAAGTAAGACTTCCACTTCAGGTATTTTTGTTATAGAGGCTAACTTTTCTACTTCCTCATCTTGGGTATTGGATACTGGATGTGGATCTCACATTTGTGCAAATGTGCAGGATCTAAGTAGAAGTAGAAGATTGGCCCGAGGTGAAGTGGACCTACGTGTTGGAAATGGAGCAAGGGTTGCTGCCTTAGCCGTAGGGACTTATGTTCTCACTTTACCTAGTGGATTAGTTTTAGAATTAGACAACTGCTACTTTGTGCCTACTATTAGTAGAAATTTGATTTCTGTTTCTTGTTTGGACAAGAAAGGTTTTTCATTTATAATAAAGGACAAATGTTGTTCTATTTATTTGAATGAAATCTTTTATGGTAGTGCTCAACTTAGCAATGGGTTGTATGTTCTAGACCTTGAAGATCCAAGCTATAATGTGAATACCAAGAAGGTCAGATTAAATGATTCAAACTTGACCTATCTCTAGCACTGTCGCTTGGGCCATATAAATGAGACCCGCATATCCGAGCTCCATAAGGATGGACTCTTGGACTCATTTGATTTTGAATCATATGAGACATGTGAGTCATGTTTGTTGGGCAAGATGACCAAAGCCCCATTCACAGGGCAAAGTGAAAGGGCTAATGACTTACTAGGACTCATACATAGTGATGTATGTGGCCCTATGTCTACACAAGCTAGAGGAGGTTTCCAATACTTCATTACTTTCACTGATGACTTCAGCAGATATGGCTATGTGTATCTTATGAGACACAAGTCAGAATCCTTTGAAAAGTTCAAAGAATTCAAGAATGAAGTAGAGAATCAACTCGGGAAGAGTATCAAAGTGCTTCGATCAGATCGAGGTGGAGAGTACTTGGATCGAGAATTCCTTGACTATCTGAAGGAGTGTGGTATAGTATCACAACTCACTCCACCAGGTACACCTCAATGGAATGGTGTTTCTGAAAGGAGAAATCGAACTCTGTTAGACATGGTTCGCTCCATGATGAGTCAAGCTGACCTTCCAAACTCCTTTTGGGGACATGCTCTAGAGACAGCCGCTTTTACACTAAACCGAGTTCTATCTAAATCGGTTCAAAAGACACCATATGAGATATGGAGTGGGAGGCGTCCTAATTTGTCTTTTATGAAGATTTGGGGCTGTGACGCTTATGTAAAACGTCAATCCTCTAACAAACTAGGGCCCAAATCTCAAAAATGTCTTTTTGTTGGGTATCCCAAAGAAACAAAGGGTTACTATTTCTACAATCCCTCTGAGCAAAAAGTGTTTGTTGCTCGAACTGGTGTCTTTTTGGAGAAAGAGTTTATCTCTAAAGGAACTAGTGGGAGGAAAGTAGAACTTGAAGAAATTCAAGAACAACAAGGAGACATTGAACCTGAAATGGAACCTGAACAGACACCACAAGATGTTGTGGTTCAAGAGTCTGTTCCTGTAGCACAAAGCCCACGTAGGACTGGTAGGATTCGGCGTGAGCCCGAGAGATATGGATTTCTCGTGACTCACACCGGTGATGTGATGCTCATGGATCAAGATGAGCCCACAACCTACCAACAAGCTATGTCGGGGCCTGACTCTGAGAAGTGGCTAATGGCCATGAAATCCGAGATGGAATCCATGTATGAAAACCAAGTATGGACTTTGGTTGACCCACCTGAAGGGGTAAAACCCATAGGGTGCAAATGGGTTTTCAAGAAGAAAACTGACATGGATGGTAATGTGATTACCTTTAAGGGACGATTGGTCGCAAAAGGTTTCAAGCAAATTCATGGTATTGACTATGATGAAACTTTTCACCAGTTGCTATGCTTAAATCCATCCGAATTTTGTTTGCTATTGCTGCACACTATGATTATGAGATATGGCAAATGGATGTCAAAACTGCATTCCTAAATGGAAAGCTACTTGAGGATGTGTACATGACACAACCTGAGGGTTTTGTCACTCCTGGGAATGCCAATAAAGTGTGCAAATTACAAAGGTCCATTTATGGACTGAAGCAAGCTTCTCGAAGTTGGAATCTTCATTTTGATGATGCAATCAAAGAGTTTGGTTTTATCAAAAATGAAGATGAACCTTGTGTCTACAAGAAGGTTAGTGGGAGCGCTATTGTCTTCTTGGTGTTGTATGTAGATGACATACTACTCATCGGGAATGACATTCCTGAGCTACAGTCTGTGAAGACTTGGCTAGGGAAATGTTTCTCTATGAAGGACTTGGGTGAAGCAGCCTATGTGTTAGGCATTAGGATCTATAGAGATAGATCTAAAAAGCTTCTTGGCCTAAGTCAAAGTACATATATTGACAAGGTGCTAAAGAGGTTTAGCATGCAAGATTCCAAGAAAGGATTCTTGCCCATGTCACATGGTATCACTCTTTCTAGATCTCAGTGTCCGAGTACAACCGAGGAGAGAGAGCGCATGAGTAAGATTCCATATGCCTCAGCAATTGGATCTATCATGTATGCCATGATATGTACTCGTCCTGATGTCTCATATGCTTTGAGCATGACGAGTAGGTACCAATCGAACCCCGGTGAAAGTCACTGGACAGCTGTTAAGAACATCCTTAAGTACTTACGAAGGACAAAGGATGCATTCTTGGTCTTTGGAGGTGAAGATGAGCTCGTTGTAAGGGGTTACACCGATGCAAGCTTCCAATCCGATAAGGATGATTTTAGATCGCAATCTGGTTATGTGTTTTGTATTGGTGGTGGTGCTGTGAGCTGGAAGAGTTCAAAGCAAGAGACAGTAGCTGACTCTACAACAGAATCTGAGTACATTGCCGCCTCTGATGCTGCGAAGGAGGCAGTTTGGATCAAGAAGTTCATCACTGAACTAGGAGTGGTTCCAAGCATTGTCGACCCGATAGAGCTCTATTGTGACAACAATGGAGCAATCGCACAGGCTAAGGAACCTCGATCTCACCAGCGATCCAAACACATACTCCGACGCTATCATCTCATCAGGGAGATCATCGAGAGGGGTGATGTAAGGATATGCAGGACTTCGACAGACAGCAACATTGCTGATCCACTGACAAAGCCCCTTACGCAGCAGAAGCATGATAGCCATTCTAGGTCCATCGGTATTAGATACATGGATGATTGGCTTTTAGTGCAAGTGGGAGATTGTTAGTATTGTGCCCAAAAAGCCAATCATGAGATGATTGTATTTTTGCACATTGAGTCATGATATTTTATTGAGGCATTAATCCAGCAATTTTGTTTGTTGTTTTGTTTCTGCGTAACGTAATAAACATAATTGTAACCCTAGAATAATGATATTCTTAAACGTCCCTAGTCTAGTATTATTGTGGAGAGGGTTGCAATAATACATAATGACTAGCATATGTGGAGACTAATATGAGATATGTAGTCTACATATGGGTACAAGTTGGAGAACTTGTGTACTGGACCGACCCACCATGAGAACACTTCATGGATCGTTATATGAGTGTCATAAGTGATTCTCATAGTGATCATGGTATATGTAGCCCTTCGACCTAAGATCATCAAGGTTCCCTACATGTGAGTCACATACTTTGATACTTTCCTTTGTTGCTCGTAACTGAGTGAACTTGAAGGAGGTCATTGGGTATGTCACATATCATGCGGAGGGATTTGTATGATCAAGATGGGATTTGTCCCTCCTATGTAACGGGAGTGATATCTTTGGGCCCCTTGATAGAGTGAGACTTAGAAAATGCATGGCCATGCTCCGATGAGTTGATATATGATATCAATGTCATCAGTTTAAGTTAGTCTACTCGGAAATCAAGAAACCAAAGATTGGGCTATACGAGAGTGACACATTCCATGTCTCGTGCTTAGTCTTGATATCTTGGACAAAGGGACAATGGCATATATCAGTGATGATCATAAAGGTTTAGTCGATTCACCGACAATCTTGTCACTTGGGTAGCAATGATGTGTTGCTAGACACCGCTCATTGCTTATGATCATAAATGTGATTTATGATCATTGCCAACATGGCAAGAGCCTATTGGGTCACACACATAGAGCTATTTGGATCATTAGAGTGCATGGGCTAATTATTTGGGTTATGGTTTCACTTTAATTTCGTATTAATAATGGGCCAAGGAGTTGAGCCATTATTAAGCCCGAAATTAAATCCTAATTGAATTAGGGCTTTGAAACCCATTAGGCCTGGAAGTTGAGTCTCACTATAAATACAACTTTTAAGTGAGAAATTCGTAGGTCTCCTTGCCCTAGCCTCCCAAAAGGACAGCCACACTCTTCTCTTGCAATTCCTTGGAGGACGCAAGCTAGCACTGCGAGCGCAAGAGAAACGCATCTGCCAGGACGTGGTGGAAGCGTGGTGATCCCGAGAGGCTCGTGTGGATACCATAGAGAGCCTGAACACGTCAACTGTTCAGGTTTTGTGATTCGACTCTACAGTTGAGTGAGAGATCTCAACCGAAAATTAGGTATGAAATTTTCGAACACCCGGTTTACCCCGTTTCACTTGGATCCTGGAGGGTTTCGGTTAAATTCCGCTGCGCTGTTTGGCTCCCGAAACCCAACATGTAGACATAGGGCCACATACATCACTATGTATGAGTCCTAGTAAGTCATTAGCCCTTTCACTTTGCCCTGTGAATGGGGCTTTGGTCATCTTGCCAAACAAACATGACTCACATGTCTCATATGATTCAAAATCAAACAAGTCCAAGAGTCCATCCTTATAGAGCTTGGATATGCGGGTCTCATTTATATGGCCCAAGTGACAGTGCTAGAGATAGGTCGAGTTTAAATCATTTAATCTGACCTTCTTGGTATTCACATTATAGATTGGATCTTCGAGGTCTAGAACATACAACCCATTGCTAAGTTGAGGACTACCATAAAAGATTTCATTCAAATAAATAGAACAACATTTGTCCTTTATTATAAATGAAAAACCTTTCTTGTCCAAACAAAAAACAGAAATCAAATTTCTACTAATAGTAGGCACAAAGTAGCAGTTGTCTAATTCTAAAACTAATCCACTAGGTAAAGTGAGAACATAAGTCCCTACGGCTAAGGCAGCAACCCTTGCTCCATTTCCAACACGTAGGTCCACTTCACCTCGGGCCAATCTTCTACTTCTACTCAGATCTTTCACATTTGCACAAATGTGAGATCCACATCCAGTATCCAATACCCAAGATGAGGAAGTAGAAAAGTTAGCCTCTATAACAAGAATACCTGAAGTGGAAGTCTTACTTCCTTTTCCTTAGCAAGTTCTTCAAGATAGAGCCTGCAGTTGCGCTTCCAGTGCCCAGGTTGCTTATAATGGAAGTACTCCTCTTCCTTTGCCACACCACCCTTTGGTTTTAGTGCAGCTGAAGAAGAACTAGCATTGGACTTTTCATTAGCTTTATCCTTTTTCTTGTTGGCTTTTTCCTTTCCCTTGCCCTTTTGAACCATCAAAATGGGCTTAGCCTTCTTAAGGCTTTGCTCAGCAGTTCTCAACATGTTGAGCAATTCAGGAAGGGACTTGTCAAGGTCATTCATGTTATAGTTCATGACGAATTGACTGGAGCTTTCAGGCAACGATTGCAAGACTACATCTATAGCCAACTCTTTCTAAAGAGCAAATCCCAAATTCTCAAGATTCTCAATGTACCCAATCATCTTGAGCACATGAGGACCCGTGGGACTTCCTTCAGACATCTTGCACTGAAACAATGCCTTAGAGGTCTCAAACCTCTCATGCCTAGCTTGCTCTTGGAAAACCATTTTAAGATGTTCGATCATATCGAACGCCCCGATGTTCTCATGTTGCTTCTGAAGCTTAGATTCCATGGTAATAAGCATGAGGCATGCAACATCCAAAACATCATCAGAATGCTTCTTGTGAGCATCCCTTTTAGCTCTTAGAACAGTGGCAGCATGCTCATTCGGAATGGGCTGCTCTAGGACATAAGCCTTTCTCTCTTGTTTGAGGACTATCCTCAAGTTTCTGTACCATTTGAGAAAGTTGGTCCCATTCAGTTTTTCCTTCTCAAGGATCGATCGCAACGAAAGTGTCGATGTGTTTTGTGCCATGGTTATCTACAACAGTAAATATGCAGTGTAAGAGTCATGTATTTTAATTCATTTAATAAGGACTTTTATTAAATGATACTCCCACTATTTTCCTCAAAATAATAACCCTCGATATTATTTCGGAACACCTCGGCGCTAAGGTATTCTAGTGGGCCAAGATCCATATTTGACCACAACTTGAGTCAGCTTTGGCTTTTCTCTCAAGTTACAGCTATTTAGGTAGTCAACTCCTTGCCAATTGCATCTTATGCAACTCTTGGATAGTTGGGTGAACAACACTTGTCCAAGCTCATCCCATGAGCTTAAGCCCAACTCTATGCCTCTAAGTCCCTAATCCTATTAGGATGACTTAGTTAAGTCGAACCCAAAGTTAGCAGTTTGGATATCACTATTATCCCATCGCGCCTTACCAAGATGAACATAGGTGCTTTGCTTTCGCAAACCCACCTAATGTTGATCAAAGTCTTGATGAGTGCCAACATTTGGAAGGCATCACATTT
This sequence comes from Aquilaria yunnanensis, assembly GCA_039654915.1. NCBI lineage: Eukaryota > Viridiplantae > Streptophyta > Magnoliopsida > Malvales > Thymelaeaceae > Aquilaria > Aquilaria yunnanensis. The sequence goes on from CM077597.1 coordinate 54,441,105, forward strand.
AATTACTTAATATTTGTTTGAGGGGTTTTTTTTTTCTTTTGATCTCACCAATTTGTTTTCTCCGGTTGTTTTATACATGCATCACATACAAATATAAAACATGCATCTCATGCTTACAAGAAATAAAAGTGACATGGTTATAGCCCAAACTATGCGATATTCTCAAGCCAATGAAAATATCATAAAAGCCTAAGAAAAGAAAAGAGTCTTCACAAGCTCCTTCTCTTCCTTTCTTGGTTGCCCTTTTGTTGTCACCTCCTCGGACATACCACCTTGGACGATCCCATATTGCACCATTACATCAATAATAGAAACCTCGAGTTACATTCGAGGGGAGTAAGGTGAGAAGAGAATGTACAATGAGAGTGCTAAGAAAAGGCACGACTCGCAGGCCGTATTTACAAGTACAACCAATCAAGGGCTATAACCATGCACCATGCTTCAAACACCAATCAGCATATCATGTCAAATCTCATTCAACAAAGATGCATGCCAATTTTCGCGCGTTGATTAACCAATTTTATTTATGTGGCGCTTCGCATACGGCGGTCCCATTTCGCGTCTTACAATTGCTTAGCCCGAAATCTTCTATTTTGAGCAAGTAGGCACCCGAGACTCCTCCATTTGAGCCCCCAAAAATACCTTACCTTCAGTGCCCGAACAGGCCGAATCCGAACAAAGCTAGGGTTTTTGCAACTATTGCAAGAATCCTAATCCATATAGGTATCTCATACCTATCAATTTCGGGTTAATCTCATTAACCAATTTGTGTCGTTTCTTCATATATCTCATATGTTCATTACGAATTTCGGTTTCATGCATCATGAATCAATCTAATTAATCATGGCCGAAAAGCAACCGAACACATAGCATCATGCGATTCAACACTCAATCCCGATTTAGGGTTTCACCAGTAGCTCTGATACCACTGATGGGTTTCAGGAGCCAAACAGCGCAGCAGAATTTAACCGAAACCCTCCAGGATCCAAGTAAAACGGGGTAAACCGGGTGTTCGAAAATTTTCACATCTAATTTTCGGTTGAGATCTCTCACTCAACTATAGAGTCGAATCACAAAACCTGAACAGTTGACGTGTTCAGGCTTTCTATGGTATCCACACGAGCCTCTCAGGATCACCACGCTTCCACCACGTCCCGGCAGATGTGTTTCTCTTGCACTCGCAGTGCTAGCATGCGTCCTCCAAGGAATTGCAAGAGAAGAGTGCGGCTGTCCTTTTAGGAGGCTAGGGCAAGGAGACCTGCGAATTTCTCACTTAAAATTTGTATTTATAGTGAGACTCAACTTCCAGGCCTAATGGGTTTCAAAGCCCTAATCCAATTAGGATTTAATTTCGGACTTAATAATGGCTCAACTATTGGGCCCATTATTAATACGAAATTATTGTGATACCAAAACCCAAATTATTAGCCCATGCACTCTAATGATCCAAATAGCTCTATTTGTGCGACCCAATAGGCTCTTACCACATTGACAATGATCATAAATCACATTTATGATCATAACCAATGAGCGGTGTCTAGCAACACATCATTGCTACCCAAGTGACAAGATTATCGATGATTCGACTAAACCTTTATGATCATCACCGATATATGCCATTGTCCCTTTGTCCAAGATATTAAGACTAAGCATGAGGCATGGAATGTGTCACTCTCGTATAGCCCAATCTTTGGTTTCTTGATTACCGAGTAGACTAACTTAAGCTGATGACATTGATATCGTATATCAACTCATCCAAGCATGGCCATGCATTTTCTAAGTCTCACTCTATCAAGGGGCCCGAAGATATCACTCCCGTTACATAGGAGGGACAAATCCCATCTTGATCATACAAATCCCTCCGCATGATATGTGACATACCCAATGACTTCCTTCAAGTTCACTCAGTTACGAGCAACAAAGGAAAGTATCAAAGTATGTGACTCACATGTAGGGAACCTTGATGATCTTAGGACGAAGGATTACATATACCATGATCACTATGAGAATCACTTATGACACTCATATAACGATCCATGAAGTGTTCTCATGGTGGGTCGGTCCAATACACAAGTTCTCCAACTTGTACCCATATGTAGACTACATATCTCATATTAGTCTCCACATATGCTAGTCACTATGTATTATTGCAACCCGCTCCACAATAATACTAGACTAGGGACGTTTAAGAATATCATTATTCTAGGGTTACAATTATGTTTATTACGTTACGCAGAAACAAAACAACAAACATAATTGCTGGATTAATGCCTCAATAAAATATCATGAGTCAATGTGCAAAAATACAATCATCTCATGATTGGCTTTTTGGGCACAACACAAACAGCATGCACCTCACTTGAGTTCCAAGGAACTCACTAGGTGTACTGAGCCTCCAAGTAGTGCCTCAAGACCTTAGACTTGCCTAGGTCACTTGCCAAAAATGCACTATGTTCCCAGTTATGCCTCAAGTAATCTAGCCTAGGCTACAAGTGCACTAAACCTTCACTCTACAGGGTTTCGAGAGCTAAACAAGTGCAGTGGAATATAACCGAAACCCTCAAGGATCCAAGTGAAATGGGGTAAACTGGGTGTTGAAAATTTACCTAATTCGGTTGAGATCTTTCACTCAACTGTTAAGTTGAATCACAAAACCTGAACAGTTGACATGTTCAAGCTCTTTACGGTATCTACATGAGCCTCTCGGGATCACCACATCCCGATAAATGCATTTCTCTAACACCCGCAGTGCAAGCTTACATCCTTCAAAGAATGGCAAGAGAAGAGTGCGGTTGGAACTTTTGGGAGGCTAGGGCAAGAGCTGTGAATTTTTCATGATATGATGTATTTATATTGATACTCAACTTCCAAGCCTAATAGGTTTCAAAGCCCTAATCCAATTAGGTTTAATTTTACGCTTAATAATGGCTCAACTTTTGGGCCAATTATTAACACGAAATTATCATAAACCATAACCCAAATAAATTAGCCCATGCACTCAAATAATCCAAATAGGCTTTATGTGTGTGACCCAATAAGGTCTTACCACAATGGCAATGATCATCAAGTACATTTATGATCATAAGGATGAGCGGTATCTAGCAACACATCATTGCTACCTAAGTGATAAGATTATCGGTGATTCAACTAAACCTTTATGATCATTATCTGTATATGTCATTCTCCTTTGGTCCAAGATATTAAGACTAAGCATAAGACATGGAATGTATCACTCTCGTATAGCCCAATCTTTAGTTTCTTGATTACCGAGTAAACTAACCTAAACTGACGACATTGATACTGTATATCACCTCATTCGAGTATGGTTATGCATTTTCTAAGTTTCCCTCTATCAAGGGGCCCGAAGACATCACTCCCGTTACATAGGAGGGACAAATCTCATCTTGATCATACAAAACCCTCTGCATGATATGTGACATACTCAATGACCTCTTTTAAGTTTACTTAGTTATGAGTAACAAAGATAAGTATCAAAGTATGTGACTCACATGTAGGGAACCTCGATGACCTTAGGTCAAAGGACTACATATACCATGATCACTATGAAAATCACTTACGACACTCATATAACAATCCATTTAGTGTTCTCATGGTAGGTCGGTCCATTACACAAATTATCCAACTTATACCCATATGTAGACTACATATCTCATATTAGTCTCCACATATGCTAGCCGTTATGTATTATTATAACCCGCTCCATAATAATACTAAACTAGGGACATTTAAGATTATCATTATTCTAGGGTTATAATTATGTTTATTATATTACGTAGAAAGAAAACATCAAACATAATTACTAGATTAATGCCTTAATAAAATATCATAACTCAATGTGAAAAATATAATCATCTCATGATTGGCTTTTGGGCACAACACTAACAATCTCCCACTTGCACTAAAGCCAATCATCCATGTATCTAATACCGACAGACCTAAAATGGCTATCATGCTTCTGCTGTGTAAAAGGCTCTGTCAACAGATCAGCAATGTTGCTGTCTGTCGAAGTCCTGCATATCATCACATCACCTCTCTTGATGATCACTGATGAGATTGAGGTTCCTTAGCCTGTGCGATTACTCCATTGTTATCACAATAGAGCTCTATCAGGTCGACAATGCTTGGAACCGCTCCAAGTTCTATGATGAACTTCTTGATCCAAAATGCGTCCTTCACAGCATTAGAGGCAGCAATGTACTCTAATTCTATTGTAGAGTCAGCTACTGTCTCTTGCTTTGAACTCTTCCAGCTTACAGTACCACCACCAATACAAAACACATAACCAGATTACAACATAAAATCATCCTTATCGAATTGGAAGCTAGCATCGGTGTAACCCCTTACAATAAGCTCATCTTCGTCCCCACAGACCAAGAATGCATCCTTAGTCCTTTGTAAATACTTAAGGATGTTCTTAACAGTTGTCTAATGACTCTCATGGGAGTTCGATTGGTACCTGCTCGTCATGCTCAAGGCATGCGAGACATCGGGATGAATACATATCATGGCATACATGATAGATCATATTGCTGAGGCATATGAAAACTTACTCATGCGCTCTCTCTACTCGAGTGTACTCAGACACTGAGATCTAGAAAGAGTTATACCATGTGACATGGGCAAGAATCCCTTCTTGGAATCTTGCATGCTAAACCTCTTTAGCCCCTTATCAATGTATGTACTTTGACTTAGGTCAACCAATTTTCTAGATCTATCTCTATAGATCCTAATACCTAACACATAGGCTGCTTCACCCAAGTTTTTCATAGAAAAACATTTCCCTAACCAAGTCTTCACAGACTATAGCTTAGGAACATCATTCCTTATGAGTAGTATGTCATCTACATACAACACCAAGAATGTTGCGTTTCGGGAGCCAAACAAGTGCAATGGAATTTAACGAAACCCTCCAGGATCCAAGTGAAACAAGGTAAACCGGGTGTTCAAAAATTTTTATACCTAATTTTAGGTTGAGATCTCTCACCCAACTGTTGAGTCAAATCACAAAACCCGAATAGTTGACGTGTTCAAGCTCTCTATGGTATCCACACGAGCCTCTCGGGATCACCACACTTCCACTATGTACCGGCAGATGCGTTTCTCTTGCACTCGCAGTACTAGCTTGTGTCCTCCAAGGAATTGCAAGAGAAGAGTACGGCTGTCCTTTTAGGAGGTAGGGGCAAGAAGCTACGAATTTCTCACTAAAAGTTGTATTTATAGTGAGACTCAACTTCCAGGCCTAATGGCTTTCAAAGCCCTAATCCAATTACGCTTTAATTTCAGGCTTAATAATGGCTTAACTTTTTGGCCCATTATTAATACGAAATTATTGTAAAACCATAACAAAAATAATTAGCCCATACACTCTAATGATCCAAATAGCTCTATGTGTGCGATCCAATAGGCTCTTACCACGTTGGCAATTATCATAAATCACATTTATGATCATAAACGATGATCGGTGTCTAGCAACACATCATTGCTACCCAAGTGACAAGATTGTCGGTGATTCGACTAAACCTTTATGATCATTACCCATATATGCCATTATCCCTTTGTCCAAGAGATCAAGACTAAGCACGAGACATGGAATGTGTCACTCTCGTATAGCCCAATCTTTGGTTTCTTAATTACCGAGTAGACCAACTTAAACTGATGACATTGATATCGTATATCAACTCATCCGAGCATGGCCATGCATTTTCTAAGTCTCACTCTATTAAGGGGCCCGAAGATATTACTCCCGTTACATAGAAGGGACAAATCCCATCTTGATCATACAAATCCCTCCGCATGATATGTGACATACCCAATGACCTCCTTCAAGTTCACTCAGTCACGAGCAACAAAGGGAAGTATCAAAGTATGTGACTCACATGTAGGGAACCTTGATGATCTTAGGTCGAAGAACTACATATACCTAGATCACTATGAGAATCACTTATGACACTCATATAATGATCCATGTAGTATGCTCATGGTGGGTCGGTCCAGTAACAAGTTCTCCAACTTGTACCCATATGTAGACTACATATATCATATTAGTCTCCACATATGCTAGTCGTTATGTATCATTGAACCCGCTCCCTAATAATACTAAACAGGGGACATTTAATAATATCATTATTCTAGGGTTATAATTATGTTTATTACGTTACGCAGAAACAAAACAACAAACATAATTGCTGGATTAATGCCTTAATAAAATAACATGACTCAATGTGCAAAAATACAATCATCTCATGATTCACTTTTGCGCACAACACTAACAAAGAAGACAATAGCATTCCCACTAAACTTCATGCAGACACAAGGTTCATCTTTATTTTCAATAAAATCAAACTCTTTGATTGCTTCATCAAAATGAATACTCCAACTCCAAGAGGCTTGTTTTAGTTCATAAATGGACATTTTTAACTTGCACACTTTATTGGCATTCCTAGGAGTGATGAAACCCTCAGGCTGTGTCATGTGCACATCCTCAAGTAGCTTGCCATTTAGGAAAATAGTTTTGACATTCATTTGCCATATCTCATAATCATAGTGTGCAACAATAGCCAATAAAATTCGGATGGATTTAAGCATGGCAACTGGTGAAAAAGTTTCATCATAGTCAATACCATGAATTTGCTTGAAACCTTTTGCAACCAATTGTCCCTTAAAGGTAATCACATTACAATCCATGTCGGTTTTGTTCTTGAAAACCCATTTGCACCCTATAGGTTTTACCCATTCAGGTGGATTAACCAAAGTCCATACTTGGTTTTCATACATGAATTCCATCTCGGACTTTATGGCCTTTAGCCACTTCTCAAAGTCAGGCCCTAACATAGCTTGTTGGTAGGTTGTGGACTCATCTTGATCCATGAGCATTACATCACTAGTGTGAGTCATGAGAAATCTATATCTCTCGGGCTCACGCCGAATCCTACCAGATTTTCATGAGCTCTATGCTATAGGAACATACTCTTGAACCACAATATCTTGTAGTGTCTGTTCAGGTTCCATTTCAGGTTCGATGTCCCTTTATTGTTCTTGAATTTCTTCAAGTTCTACTTTCCTCCCACTGGTTCCTTTAGAGACAAACTCTTTCTTTAGAAAGACATCAGTTTGAGTAGAAAACACTTTTTGCTCAGAAGGATTGTAGAAATAGTAACCCCTTGTTTCTTTGGGATACCCAACAAAGAGACATTTATGAGATTTAGGCCCTAACTTGTCAAATGATTGACATTTCACATAAGCGTCACAGCCCCAAATCTTCATAAAAGACAAACTGGGATGTCTCCCACTCCACATCTTATATGGTGTCTTTTGAATCGATTTAGATGGAACTTAGTTTAGTTTGCGGCTATCCCTAGAGCATGTCCCCAAAAGGAATTTGTATAGTCAGCTTGACTCATCATAGATCAAACCATGTCTAACAGAGTTCGATCTCTCCTTTCAAATACACCATTCCATTAAGGTGTACCAGGTGGAGTGAGTTGTAATACTATACCACACTCTTTTAGATAGTCAAGGAATTCTTGGTCCAAGTATTCTCCACCTCAATTCGATCGAAGTACTTTGATACTTTTCCCGAGTTAATTTTCTACTTCATTCTTAAATTCTTTTATCTTTTCAAAAAATTCTGACTTATGTCTCATGAGATACAAATAGCCATATCTACTGAAGTCATCAGTAAAGGTAATAAAGTATTGGAAACCTCCTATAGCATGTGTTGACATAGGGCCACATACATCACTATGTATGAGTCCTAGCAAGCCCTTAGCCCTTTCACTTTGCCTTGTGAATAGGGCTTTGGTCATCTTGCCCAATAAATATGACTCACGTGTCTCATATGATTCAAAATCAAATGAGTCCAAGAGTCCATCCTTATGCAGCTTGGATATGCAGATCTCATTTATATGACCTAGACGATAGTGCCAGAGATAGGTCAAGTTTGAATCATTCAATCTGACATTCTTGGTATTCACATTATAGATTGGATCTTCGAGTTCTAGAACATACAACCCATTGCTAAGTTAAGCACTACCATAAAAGATTTCATTCAAATAAATAGAACAACATTTGTCCTTTATTATAAATGAAAAACCTTTCTTGTCCAAACAAGAAACAGAAATCAAATTTCTACTAATAGCAGGCACAAAGTAGCAGTTGTCTAATTCTAAAACTAATCCACTAGGCAAAGTGAGAACATAAGTCCCTACGGCTGAGGCAGCAACCCTTGCTCGATTTCCAACACGTAGGTCTACTTCACCTCGGGCCAATCTTCTACTCCTACTTAAATCCTGTACATTTTCACAAATGTGAGATCCACATCCAGTAACCAATACCCAAGATGAGGAAGTAGAAAAGTTAGCCTCTATAGCAAGAATACATAAAGTGGAAGTCTTACTTCCCTTCTCCTTAGCAAATTCTTTAAAATAGAGCTTGCGGTTGCGCCTCTAGTGTCGAGGTTGCTTACAATGAAAGCACTCCCCTTCCTTAGCCACACCACCAGATGATTTTAGTGCAGCTGAAAAAGAATTAGCATTGGACTTTCCTTTAGCTTTATTCTTCTTCTTGTTGGTTTTTCCCTTTCCCTTACCCCTTTGAACCATCATAATGGGCTTAACCTTCTTAAGGATTTGCTCAGAGGGAGGGACTTGTCAAGGTCGTTCATGTTATAGTTCATGACGAACTGACTGTAGCTTTTGAGCAATGATTGCAAGACTACATCAACAACCAACTCTTTTTGAAGAACAAACCCCAAACTCTCAAGATTCTCAATGTACCCAATCCTATTGAGCACATGAGGACCCACAGGGCTTCCCTCAGAAATTTTGCACTGAAATAATGCCTTAGAGGTCTCAAACCTTTTATGCCTAGCTTGTGCTTGGAAGAGCATTTTGAGATGTTCGATCATATCGAACGCCCCAATGTTTTCATGTTGCTTCTAAAGTTTAGATTCCATGGTAATAAGCATGAGGCAAGCAACATCCAAAGCATCATCAGAATGCCTCTTGTGAGCATCCTTTTCAGCTCTTGCAGCAATGGCAACAGGCTCATTCGGAATGGGCTGCTTTAGGACATAAGCCTTTTTCTCTTGCTTGAGAACTATCCTCAAATTTTTGTACCATTTGAGAAAGTTGGTCCTATTAAGTTTTTCCTTCTCAAGGATCAATCACAATGAAAGTGTCGATGTGTTTTGTGTCATGGTTATCTACAACAGTAAATATGCAATGTAAATGTCATGCATTTTAATTCATTTAATAAGAACTTTTATTAAACGATACTCTCACTATTTTACTCAAAATAATAACCCTCATTGTTATTTCGGAACACCTCGGCGCTAAGGTATTCTAGTAGGCCAAGATCCATATTTCACCACAACCTGAGTCAACTTTGGCTTTTCTCTCAAGTACATTTATTTAGGTAGGCAACTCCTTGCCAATTGCATCTCATGCAACTCTTGGATAGTTAGGTGAACAACACTTGTCCAAGCTAGTCTCATGAACTTAAGTCCAATCCTATGTCTCTAAGTCCCCAATCCTATTGTGATAACTCAGTTAAGTTGGATCCGAAGTTAGCAATTTGGACATAACTATTATACCATCACGCCTTACCAAGATGAACATAGGTGCTTTGCTTCAGCAAACCCATCCAATGTTGATCAAAGTCTTGATGAGTGCCAACATTTGTAAGGCATCACATTTAATGACTTAATATTTTATTTGAAGGATTTTTCCTTTTGATCTGAGCAATTATTATCTCCGGTTGTCTTATACATGTATCACATATAAATATAAACATGCATCTCATGCTAACAACAAAGTAAACGTAACATGGTAATAGCCCAAATTATGCGATATTCTTAAGCCAATGAGAATATCATAAAAGCCTAAGAAAAGAAAAGGGTCTTCATAAACTCCTTCTCCTCTTTGCTTGGTTGCCCTTTTATTGTCACCTCCTTGGACACATCACCTTGGACGATCCCATAATGTACCGTTACATCAATAATAAAAACCTCAAGTTACATTCAAGGGGAGTAAGGTGAGAAAAGAATATACAATGAGAATAACAAGAATAAGCCATGACTCGTAAGCTGTATTTATAAGTACAACCAACAGGGCTATAACCATGCACCATGCACCATGCTACAACCATCAATCAGCAAAACATGTCAAATCTCATTCAACAAAAATGCATGCCAATTAATGCGCGTTCATTAACCTATGTTTATTAATGTGGTGCTTCACATACGGTGGTCCTGCTGACCGGTCAACAAGTGGGGTCAGGGGGAGCTGCCCTTGTAGAGGTCTGCTAGAGGGGCAATGCCCCTTGGCACAAAAAATTGTCTTACAATTATATTGCCTGAGATCTTTTATTTCGAGTAGCTAGGCACCTGAGACCACCTCCATTCAAGCCACAAAAAATACTCAACTCTCAGTGCTCGAAACCCTAATATGATCCTTGCTAGGGTTTTGCAACTATTGCAAGAATCCTAATCCGTTTAGGTATCTTATACTAATCAATCTAGGGTTAATCTTATTAACCAATTTGTGTCATTTCTTCATATATCTCATATATTCATTATGAGTTCCGATTTCATGCATCATGAATCAATTTAATTAATCATGACCGAAAGCAACCGAACACACAATATCATGTGATTCGACATTCAATTCCGATTTAGCGTTTTACCAGTAGCTCTGATACTATTGTAGGGTTTCAGGAGCCAAACAAGTACAGTGGAATATAACCAAAACCCTTCAGGATCCAAGTGAAACGGGGTAAACTGGGTGTTCAAATTTTTTTATACCTAATTCGTTTGAGATCTTTCACTCAACTGTTGAGTCGAATCATAAAAGCTAAACAGTTGATGTGTTTAAGCTTTCAACAGTATTTACATGAGCCTTTCGGGATCACCACGTCTCAACCACATCCCGGTAGATGCATTTTTCCTACACCCACAGTGCTAGCTTGCATCTTTCAAAGAATGGCAAGAGAAGAGTGTGGCTGGAACTTTTGGGAGGCTAGGGCAATAGCTGCGAATTTCTCACTATATGATGTATTTATAGTGAGACTCAACTTCCAAGCCTAATGGGTTTCAAAGCCTTAATCCAATTAGGTTTAATTTTAGGCTTAATAATGGCTCAATTTTTGGGCTAATTATTAACACAAAATTATCATGAAACCATAACCCAAATAAATTAGCCCATGCACTCAAATAATCCAAATAGGCTTTATTTGTGCCACCCAATAGACTTTTACTATGTTGGCAATGATCATAAATCACATTTATGATTATAAGGAATGAGTGGTGTCTAGCAACACATCGTTGCTACCCAAGTGACAAGATTGTTAGTGATTCGATTAAACATTTATGATCTTTATCCGTATATGTCATTGTGTCTTTGTCTAAGATATCAAGACTAAGCATAAGACATGGAATGTGTCACTCTTGTATAGCCGAATCTTTGGTTTCTTGGTTACCGAGTAGACTAACTTAAACTGATTACATTGATATTGTATATAAACTCTTCTGAGCATGGCCATGCATTTTTTAAGTCTGACTCTATCAATGGCCCCGAAGATATCACTACCATTACATAAGGGAGACAAATCTCATCTTGATCATACAAAACCCTCTACATGATATGTGACATACCCAATGACCTCTTTTAAGTTCACTCAGTTACGAGCAACAAAGGGAAGAATAAAAATATGTGACTCACATGCAGGGAACCTTGATGACCCTGGGTCAAAGGACTACACATAGCATGATCACTATGAGAATCACTTATGACACTCATATAACGATCCATGTAGTGTTCTCATGGTGGATCAATCTAGTACACAAGTTTTCCAACTTGTACCTCATATGTAGACTACATATCTCATATTAGTCTCCACATATGCTAGTTGTTATGTAATTATTGTAACCTGCTCCACGATAATACCAGACCAAAGATATTTAAGATTATTATTATTCTAGGGTTACAATTATGTTTATTATGTTACGCAAAAACAAAACAACAAACATAATTACTGGATTAATGCCTTAATAAAATATCATGACTCAATGTGCAAAATACAATCATCTCATGATTGACTTTTGGGCACAACACTAACACACTCAAGGCATATACTTATCCATCATTACTTGGTTCACCCTAGTGGAGTAGAAATTGCCATAGATGGACTCATATTCACTAGTGAGTGTACTAAGGTTTTACATTAGCACCTTAAGTTCGAACGCTTAACTAGGCCACTAATGGTCACTAAACCTTTCATTCACTTCCTAGCACTTAATGTAGTCAAAAATTCAGCCAACACCAAAACCCGACTCACAATTCAAGTTTTGATACCATTCTTAGCACATTGTGCGATTCTCAGGTGCACTAAGGTAGTTCTTACCACATTTCACCCTAGAGTCCGACAAGGTACCACCTTAGTTCCCAAGGAAACCTCCTAATTGACTTAAGAAGGCCTTAGTAAATTTAGGTATCAAATCTGTGCCCTCAGAACCCAATATTATGTCTCTGCTTGGAGTTCACAAAATGGTTGGTGTTGAGAAGCCCAAAGCTGCATCTTCAAGCGTTGATGACACGTCTTTAAAGCTTATTGTGTACATATAATGCCTTTGTGCATATATGAATGATATGGGAAATCTTTCACAAATCTTGAAACTTTACAAAATCCATTATTTTTGCTTGATATGCTTATGCAATAAGGTATATAAAATTATTTCAAAGCTTCTAGTCAACTATATAAAGCCCCCTACCAAAAATTTTAGTCTAAGAACCAAAATAATTTTATTCTAGGCATGCTATTCAGGATAATATTACCATAGCTTAGGAGCTCTTTCAAGCCACAAAAGTACTAACAGAAGTAGTTGATGCCCCAAAGCATCTTCGTTTGCTGTCATGTTGACAGGTGGAGAGACTTCCTAAGGAGGCGAGCGCCTGGAGCTCTGGTTTCCCAGCTGAGCGTGCCTGAAAAGCTCAAAGAAGAGGTTAGGAGGTCCCCGATTTGCTTTTCCGGGGAGGACCCTCCGACGCCCAAGTCAGTTTTCTGAGTGAAAGTGGAGGAAGAACACTAAGGGATCAAGTGTCTTGCCTGTTTTGTGTTTTCTCAGAGGGAGGAAAATGTCCCATCCTTTGCCCAGTCCCATTTCCTAGTATTTATAGGAGTAGCTGGTCCGTTCAGATCATGACACGTGTTCGGTCGGATTCGATCTGTACTTTTGGACCTAGGGGACAGGCAGCCGTTTGCAGCCTCCTTTAGCCCTGGACCCGGACAGGTTGTGTCAGGACTGGGGTGGCTGCGGCGTGTCAGTTCGCCGTTCTGATGTGACGTGTAGGGCTTGTGGGCGACATGTCAGAGGCTCCTTAAATGCTCATATCGTACTCCCGAGGTCCCCTGGGCGAGGTCGCCCTTCGGTGCGTGCACCCTCTTCGGATTCTATCCCATAGTTCTGGGAGTTCCCTTGATGAACACCTTCTTCGGGACTTATACCCATAGTCCGGTGATTCCCTTGTTCAGGTGTTTCTTGTTCGGGGAAGATCCTCTTCGGGGCTTCTGCCTTCGGGGAGATTCTTCCTTGCTTCAGAGAGATGGCTTTCTTACCCGAAGACGGTCAGTTTGGCCCCTCGATGGAGACGGTGTTATCCTCGGAATTCCTGACGAGCTAACCGAAGTCTCGAGCTCATAGTGTTTGACTTCGCACCTTCCGAGGTTAGTAAAAAGATCCTCTCTTGGGTGACGTCAGACTCCTCGGCCAATATTCTGGCAGGGAGTTACTACCGAGGAGGCAATAGCCTTTGGCTATCAGTAGTGGCCCTTAGTGTTTCATGGCAACTCTCAAATTGGACATAAGAAAAACATATGACAAACTCCACTGGAGTTTCATTAAGACTGTTCTTCAAGTCATGAATTTTCCTAACCAATATGATGATTATGCAGTGTGTTATGATGGTATCATTCTCTATCCTAGTCAATGGTAACTTGATGAAGTGGTTTAATTTGAAATAGAGAATCAGGAATGGGACCCCTTATCCCCTTATCATTTTATTCTTTGTGGGGAGGCTCTATTGAATTATCTGACCAATTAACAATCAATTGGACGCATCTCGAGTATCAAAGCGAGTATCTTTAAGTCTAGTATTATCCATCTACTTTTGCAGACAACTGTTTGATCTTTCTAAATTGAAGCTTGGAATGGTTGAAAACCTTAAGCAGCATTATCTTCTTCTATACCGGGAAGCAGCAGTATAAGAAATTAATTATAAAAAATAAAGTGGGCATTCATTCAGAATATTCTTCATAACTTTATTACTCTATTTTGCCAATCCCTTTATTTCCTGGTAAATGATGCTGGGACTAAATATATGGCGATTCCTTTTAATTGTGACATGTCCAAGAATGCCCCCTTTGAGTTCTTGGTCTCAAGGTTTGACTGTAAGTTTTCTTTTTAGAAATGGAAGCTTGTGAACTTTGCTAAGAGGCTCACTCTCACCTAGGCCACACTATAGTCCATTCTTATTTACACCATGTCCTTATTTTACATCTTTGTTATGACAAGTGATAACCTATCCAAATCTGTGGTTAAATTATCGTGACGAGGTTTGGATCAAGAGCAAGGTATCTATTTTTGCAATAAATTCTTTCTTTCACTTCTAAAGGGCCATGGATGATTGGGTATCCGAGACCTGAGAATGTTTAATCAAGCCTTTCTTGCCAAATCCTTTCACAGAATCATGAACAAAGATCTTAGCTCGTTGGTGTGTCATGTTTTGCAAGCAAGCATGGTAGAGAGGAATCCTTTTGAAAGGCAAGTACAGGTTCAAATCTTACTATGGTGTGGAAAAGTTTGCATATTGGGTGAGATTTCCTTAAGAAAAAATTGCGTTAAAATATTGGTGATGGACGATCTGTAGATGTTTGGCATGATTATTGGATTGTTGACTTTCCCCTGGACAAACTTGCCAACAACAGATGTAATCCTTCTAATCCTGGATCCCTTTCTAGATTAATTACTAAAGTCAAAGATCTATTCTTTGCAAACTCAACCTCATGGAATATTCCATTGTTATATTTGGTCTTTCCTTAAAAAGCGATGGGGGCAATCATTAAGAGAACCAGGAGAAGAAGGATGAGGATTTGAGTAATTGGCTAGTTTGGGAAGAGGCTGAAGCTGTGGTGTTTATGAAAAAGAAAGGCTATGTTTTAGCATAGCTTTAAAGTATCTCATAGAATCCAAGTTCCTTAAATCTTTCCATTCATAAGTTTTTGAAAAAGTTGTGGGCCTTGAGTATTCCAACAAAATATGAAACTTTTGTCTGGCCAAAAAGATCTGAGCTTCTAAAGAAGGCATTCACATTCTAGCGTTTTGCCTCATTATGATGCCTTGGAAGAAAACATAACACACTTGTTTGTGCATTGCCCAATGTCTACATATGTTTAGGGACGAACCCAAGTATCTATCAACCTAAATCCAACGAGGACTTTCTTTAGTAGATAATTTGAAACCTTCCGAACAATCTTACTTGGCAATTAAAGGCTGGGGACTACATTTTCATTACTCTTTGCCACTCGGAACTCTAAGGTCTTTAAAAATGTTCTACATTCAGAGCAAATCATTTAGAATAGGAAACTCTTCATCCATGAAACAAGTTTGGTAGCTCAACACAAGGATCATATCACTAGATATTTTCTCCTAAGACCTCTTTTTTGTATTAAATGCTAGTTTAATAATAATTGTATCACCTCCAACCTAATGATCTTTCAAGTGGATGAAGCTTCGAATCCTGGGATGGGGATGGGTGTGGTGGCTTTCTCTTTTCAAGATCCTTCATTTGCCCAACTTGCAATTTCTTTTACTTCCTTGGAAAAACCCTTTGGTGATGTGCATGGAGATTTGAGCTATTCTCATTGCAATGAAGAATGCCAACTCTTACGGCATGAGCAACATTACTATTTTAACAAATTGCTTGTTTGGATTCCTTCAAATTGCATATTATAATTTCACCCATTTGGATGTTGTTAAAGATGTTTCTAAGATTTGTCAAATAGATGACTAGCCAGCTTAGAAGAGTCTTGATAGTGGTAGTTCACTGAAAGACAATAGATCAGTGCACACCATTTGGCCTTGATAACTTTTAAGTTATTTTGTTTTGTGTAATTTGTTCTTTGTTGTTATTTCCTTTTTTACTATAAAAAAAACATTTTGGAACAGCTATCCTTCTCTTTGAGGAATTAGCCTTTTCTATTTCCCTTTTAGAAATGGCCCATGTAAATTTTTTGGCTATGTTTGTTACTGCTTCCGTGTACTTGCATTCTTTATATAAGTTATATTGTGATAGACATTCGGATAAGATAAGATTTGAAGCTCCTCAAACCAGGTCTCCTAAGAGATTAATTTCATCAAGATTCATTCCGGCCCTTCAAATGCTCAAAGACTTCAGGTTTAGCTGAGGTTAATAACTATCTCAACATGTCATTCGAGTCAAGCGACATCAACATATTGAAGTGATAGAAACAAAAAAGATCAAGGTTTTTGAAACTATCGATCATCGCCTAGGAGATTCTCGTAATTCCAGTCTCCACCGTTGCATCCGATGCAACGTTTAGTGCAGGAAAATGAGTAATATTGAAGAAACGATCAAAATTGACACCAAAGATAATAGTCTGCGTATGTAACTAAGATTGGGGCTTCACTGTACTCCGAAAGCAAGACCAAAAAAGCTTTGATGATGAGGTGTGAATTTTTTTTCTCCTTCTTTCTTTTAGTTTGTATTTAATCTACCTATGCTATTAAACAAAAATCATATATTTTAATTTTTGGTAATTTTTGAAATGTTTGCAATTTCATTATGAAAGGCACATTCTAGTTAGTTGTAAGTGCCATTAAGCTTTTTTATTTAATAAAAATTGCACTGGTGGTAATATTTTTATTTACAAACAAAATTCATTTCAAAATTAAGTTATAAAATTATTTTTTTTAGAAAAAAATCTAGGCACAGACCAGACATGTTATCAATCTGGCCCACCTTAGCCTGGCTCATTCTCGGCACTCCCAGGCCCAGGCCCAAACTCAGGCCCAAGCCCAGGCCAATCTAGACCAGTCCCGGGTCAGGTCAACCCGAATCCCGTCTCTGTGTTAGCTTTTAGCATCTACGAACTTGCTTCAGATGTGGCGGTGTGTGCAGAATCAATTTTAAGAGAAAATCGTCGGCATGTGTTTTGCTTCGGCTGGGTGAAGAGGCAGACAGGAAAGCCAAAAGAAAAGAAAAATGCTCCGGCTTCATCTCTTATCTCCTCCTTTTTCTGGTCACTCCTTAAACCGGCCAACAAAACCCTCTCAAATTCGGCCCTTCAATGGCCGCTGTTCCAAAAGTTATGGCTTTCCTTTGTTTCACACGACCTCTACACTTCAGCTAAAATGCCGACAGTCTGACTACTTGGACCAACGGCGCTTCGACGACTCCTCAAGGCCGCAGCCTGCAGGCAAGTTATGCTTCAGCTTGTTTAGATAAATGAAAGAACAAAAATTGGAACGGTCCATTTGCAAATTTAAATCCTTTAGGTGCTTGCCTCCGTGTTCTAATCCGGTTTACGGTTCTCGGTGGGTGTAGCCGCAGAATTGCCACCAAGGTTTTATGTGGGTCACACGATATACAAAGGCAAGGCAGCGCTCACTGTGACACCCAGGGCGCCAGAGTTTGTGTCTCTTGAAGTATGTCCGGTTCCCATTTGGTATTCGTTGGAGGAAGTGTATAGTTTGGTTTATGTTTTGGTTTATTCGTTACGATTCCTTTTTGGTGATTGTTTCGCATCTGCATGAAGTCAGGGGCCTTCAAAATATCAAAGGAGGGGTACGCGTTGCTTCAGTTTGCGCCTGCAACTGGTGTTCGTCAGTATGATTGGAGCAGAAAGCAGGTCTCTTCGTCTTCATGTTTTTTCCTGCTTGTCAAGTCCCCTGGTTTTGTTTAGGGTCCATGGTTGGGTTTTTATGTGGGTATAGCTGGTCTTTGTTGTAATTCGGCTGGTAATGATGATAGTCCTCCTATTCCAGAATACATGGTCCCTGGACTTTTTTTTTTTCATGTAGTTTTAGGTGGTCATATGTGTTAATCGGTTCGTTGAAAGACAAATGATGGACAATGATGAATGGTAGTGTTTTTATACTATTCATCACCATTCACCATTCATTTTTTCTGCAGATGGACTATAAGATATGACCTCCTAAAACTGTATGAAAAAGCCAAAGGATCAAGTTTTCTGGAGCGGAAGGTGTACTTCTTATGGATTAGATATTCTTGTAGCTGCTACAGTTTATATCAACAATGCAGTATCTAAACCTTCCTGTTCATGGTCTGAAACAATTTAACAAATTTGCAAGCTTTGTCATCAGTCTCATCTTAAATTGCAGGATTGATTACTTTGCACTGCTTCACAATTTTAGAATCCACCTATACAATTTCATTAGTGAGCAAGGCCACAGTGGTTACAGCTGCTGGAGATCATCAATTATTGGATTAATTCTGGTTTGGGTTCAAAGTTATATATGGTTACAAATAATGCTAATAAGGTCATGTCAAGTTTTATTCTCCCACTTAAGATTTATGGCGCATGCCACTTTGTTTCTATGAAGCATTTTGATAACTTTGTCAATTGACCCTTCTAATTTTAGTTTTAAGATTTGTATTTTGTGATTGAACATAGATAAATTCAAAGAAAACTAATGCAATGGATAACTGGATTTGCATTCCTGCAGGTGTTTTCCTTATCAGTCACAGAAATTGGAACCCTTGTTGGTCTTGGTCCAAGAGAATCATGTGAATTCTTCCATGATCCTTTGAAGGGAAAAAGGTGCTCCTCTCTCTTTCTCTGTGTGATAACTTGTGCTTAATTATGGTGGAATAGTAGGTTATGTGAAGAAGAGGGATGAAAAGGCATTAATTTGGGTTTTCTAAACTGACATGACTGGAGAATTGTCTTGCAAAAAAATTGTGCATTTCCAATCTTGTCACATTTCTATAAAAAGATACTGATGGTTGAGACACACCCTCTGCAATTACAATGACCATCTCTCTTTCTCTATGTGATAACTTGTGCTTAATTATGGTGGAATAGTAGGTTATGTGAAGAAGAGGGATGAAAAGGCATTAATTTGGGTTTTCTAAACTGACATGACTGGAGAATTGTCTTGCAAAAAAGTTGTGCAGTTCCAATCTTGTCACATTTCTATAAAAAGATACTGATGGTTGAGACACACCCTCTGCAATTACAATGACCAGTTTCAGTATTCAATATTGTCTGGAGCTTTTTTAATAGTATGTGATTTTTGCTCCATTGGACTCGGTTCTTTCCTCTCTCTCTCTCTCTCTCTCTCTCCCTCAATTGAGACACTGTTGTGGACCAGGGTCACGAAACAAGGAACTTATCCAGGAATTTGGTCCTTAGAATTGTTGGACATTGTTTATCAAATGTCAATTTCTCAAAGCAATTTTTACATATGGCTGACAATTCTGTTGTGCAGAGTTGTGCAGAAAGTGCTTTTCCTGATATTGACTTTAAAACCATTGAGGAGTTAAAATTGTCTGTGAATAACTAAAGTAACTTAGTTTGGTAAACTAGTTAAAAGGCTGTGGCAGTCTTCAACGCAAATGTTTGACCTCATATTAAATTAATAGAAAGCAAGAAGAATAGGAATAAGACGGGTGATTCCTGATTTAAAAACCAATATCAGAGTTAAGAAACAGTAAGTTCCCAGGCTCTTCAGTTTTTGTGAAGTTCATGATGGAGTGTCGTGGCCGTTCTGGGGCTGTCAGCTTCTGAGGTTAGTGAAAGTTGGGGTGGTTTCATTTTGGACAATTCTTCTTTCCCATCTCTAAAGTCTCAACCTATTTTATCTTCTCAATGTCAAATGCATGTCGAGTCATGGCCTGTTCTGTCTTGGCCTTCCTATTTGGTTGTTTTTATCTGCTGGATTCTTTTTGTCAAGGTTCAGTGGATAAAGCTTTTTTGGACCTTTTGACTGTTTTTCTTGGTGGAGGTTGGTTGGAGATTGTTGTCTTTCTTTTGTACTTTCATGTCTGGGTTGCTGTGTTGGGTTGATGGTTTCAGATGTATTGGTTGGGAGCTTTGTTTCAGGTGCATGTTCCAAGCTGGTCCTACAAGTTCTTTTGTGGCAGCTGGTACTTTTATGTTTTGACAATGCGTTTAGCATCTGGGGCTTTTGGGTTTTGTCTGCTTTTTCTTCAGATTCATTGAGTTTATTTATTTGTACTGTCATTCTATTCTTAAAATGAAAATTTCCTTTACCAATAAAAAAAATTAAAAAAAAACACTAACCAACCTTTCTTCAGAACCCTGTGCACTGAACTGGCATGTGTTATGTACCTCTTATAGATTCAGGACTAGCTTATGCAACAACTCACTTATGACTGCTGTCAAAACCCTTTTTGTACTACTTCTCCCCATGGTCTGTACCAGAAAATAACTTTTCTAACTGAGATTAGAGATCTCAATGGCTTTCCATTAATACAGTATCAACATACAAATCCGAAGTGGCCATCAAAAGGCGTAATTGGTTTGAGATCAAAACAGGGTTCATGAGTTGCAGGAAATAAGAAAACATAGGAAGGAAAAGGGTTAGGCCGACCTTGGACATTACACCCTAGGATCCCTAAAGGTGGCATTTAGTTGTGGAAACTTTTTCAGTTTTCTTTTCCAAATTTTCTTTTGATAAAGTTTGAGTTCGTACCTTGTTTTAAGGATGTGGAAAACCTTTGATGTCCATCGTTTCTACTGGAAGAGGTCACCATGGCTGAGGTTGGTGTGGCGATTTTCCAGTGGAGATCACCTGAGATGTCAAAAGAGAGGAGCTAAGAGGTCCACATACTTTCTCCGGGAGAGGAGCTTCCAATGCTCAAGTTAGGTGGAGTTGAGAGGATTTGGGAGTAGCAAAGCACAAGTAGAGAGAGTATGGCTTGGTTACCTCAAGTGTAGTAGTTCATCATATATATAGGCATGGGCGAGATATCTGTTACATGGATCCTGTGATCTGGGCATGATGTGGGTAACAAGATCTGGAATAATGGAGTTCGTACTCTGGAGGAGTCCCTGCCAGCTGGCCTCCTGACACTTGCAGCCAACAGTACTCAGTTGTACTATATTAACGGTTTAGCCAAGGTAGAGGGACCTCGGTGACCAGTTTCCAAAGTCCCATGGTTACCTGAGGTGCTGACGTCCGACTGGATGTCCCCTGGGGGACCTTGGTTAATACCATACGGAATAGGAAAAATTTAATCCCTTTGGGATTATTTAATTTAATCCCCAAAGAAATGGGAATACTAGACACTTAGGTTACAGCTCAAATAGACTCTTATCAGGAGTAACTGAATGAATCATAGGAAAACTTGGAGTGATAACCCTGACCAACTCTTTAGCAGCTTGAATGCTACTAACAAAGCCCAAACAGAACAGGAAAAGAGCTATGTAAATCCTGGTTGACTTTAGAAGCCCTAATTATTAATATAATCAACTAAGACTCTATTAAGGTAACAAAACCCTAAAACAACTCAAAACCTATTGAAACAAAATACCCTTATATAATTATGAAATGAAAATAAAATAGAAAAGTTTGACTTTTCTGGGTTGTATCAGAATCAATAAGCTCAGTTAGTGACATGGTGGGATTTGAATACTATTTATATGAAATTGCAAAGCAGAACCTCTAAATTGAAGGTTAGAAAGCCTCTGATCAATGATTAGAGATGACTGATTACAAATTTACAGAGTTCAATGTCATTTTGTGGCATCCAGTGCATTACGAATAGAAAGTAGAGGAAGCAGGCGTCAAAGGGACTGGGGGACGATTGTTGGTGAGATTTCCTCTTGCTTGGGTATCTGAGTTTTGATTACTTGTCTCAAACAGAGAGAATCATTGAGATTGCAAATTAGAGGAGCTTCATAATGTATTGTATTTGGATTCCCCTGTTGGCCCAACAACCAGGTCCCAAAAATTGTCACATTTTAACTTTTTGTTCTTAAGTTTGACTCATGCATTTATTGACCCTGGTTTAAGAGAAACTAGAGAGTAATAGTAAGAAAGAAGATTTTATCTGTCCGCACATAAATGTCTGTGTTTACATACCATTTACAGAGGGAGTAAAACATGCTTGTTGCGACCTCAATATTGTCTAAATGCTGGATTTCTATGTGACTAAAGATCGATATCCATATGTCTATGCTTGTCATGCCAATACATTTCTTGAGTTTAGAAACAAATAAAATGATCTTTTAAAGTACGGCTAACCAGTCATCATGATGTGATCATTTCTCACCATCTTGTGGTATGTTGCATTTGCAGTGATGAAGGTAAGGTTAGGAAAGTCTTAAAAGTGGAGCCGCTCCCTGATGGTTCAGGCCACTTCTTTAATCTAAGTAACGATCTTTCCCTTTGCTATTATTACTGATACTTGGTGTTAAAATATTGCATGGTTTCCAGTAGTGTCTGGATAAATGTAATTACACACTACAGTTTCTTCCTGTTAATATACCATTTTGTCATTGAAGAATAGGCAAGGTCTGCTCAAGGAATTTAAACATCTAAGTTTTATTAACCAATTTGTTTAAAGGTCAAGAATTGGATTTCTTTTTACTCTGCTAAACGTTTGTTAATATGCATTAGTTTTATCGATTTTACCATAATATCTGAAAGCTGGTGGATTTTTTTCTCATGATTTTGGCATCAGAAATTTCGTGTCTGAATTATGATGACAGATCTATACTAATATTAGACATTGGCTTCTCTATCTTTTGTGGGTGATGAATAATGGAAAAGGCGTTCAAAATAAGCTCATAAACTTGGATGAAAGCATTTATATTCCTATCACAAGAGCCGAATACACGGTCCTTACCTCTGCTTTCAGTGTATGATCTCTCTTTCTATATTTCTCTCTATCTCTCTGTTTTAGCTACCTGGTGGTGTCTTTTTGTGTGGTTTATGGTTGATTTATATCATGAAGAATTGATTTGAGCTCTATGAAGGCTTTGAGCAAAAACCAAATGCAAGTAACTTGGCCAGAAGTTTAACAATAAGTAACGACAATATATGTTGCAGTTGACAGGAGATGGAAATGGACCAATGTTGTGGCTTTGAATCAGATTAGTTATTTATTAAACCTTTTCAGATTAATTGTAATATGCAACTCGGTTAAGCCTCAGTGCCAAATGTGTTTTCATAGACAGTGTTCAGGTAGGGATCTATCTAACACATCCTTGCTTCAGATGGTCCTGCTAATAATAATCCAACTCAAACTCTTTTTCAATATACTAAACCTTTCTTTTACCACCTAACATGAGTGACTTCATATGGAACTTGTCTGTCACATGGACTTTAAATGGTTTCAGACTTTCTGTTTTTTGAATTTATCATAAGCACTAAGCAGTATTTTGTAGGGCATGAATGAGATGTTGATTGTCTGGACAAAATCTGAAGTCATCCCTGGTATATAAAATCATTATTTTATTTGATAACAACGCCTTTGAGAATGGAAGCTTCGCTGACCAATATTCTACATAATTCATCATGCGGTTAATTTTGGTTGTCATTTTTTTAATAGAACCTTTTAACAGCATTTTGGAGTCCTTTCTGGTTGGTCCTGTTTCTGATTTGTATGTTCTGAGAGCAAACATGCATGGCCGCTTTAGATTTTTTAGGCTATGTAAGTTGTCTATCAGAAAGCTAGTGAGAAACGGTGGATGCGGAAGGTTCATATGGTTGAAGCAAAGTATGACACTGCCCATATTATGGCTTTGTAGTTTGCAATATGATCGGTATAGGATGCAGCCGTCAATCAATGTTTCTGTTTCCACTCGGAATTGCCTCTGTATTATACTCTCTCAAATACTTGTGCTCATTAATTGACTTGAAATTGAACTTCAAATTAAGTGCTGATGATATTTCCGGCATATTTCTTGATATTTACTTTGTTTAATCTGATTGATGCAGTTTCTCTTGCCGTATCTGATCGGATGGCATGCCTTCGCGAATTCCATAAGGCCAGATGAGAGTAGTCGGGCTAACAGTGCTAGTCCAAGATATGGCGGTGACTATGAATGGAGCAGGTGATTCACATTGAAGATTAGAGTGTTGTAATTGGTGCTTCTTGCGAAATTGCTTTGCTAGACGTGTGTAGCGGAGGGAGAGAGCTTTTAATTGAAGAAGAGCATTTTCCCTACAAAGGAAGTATAAAGTAGCCGACTTTAAATTTCTCGAGAGCAGCCATTTTTGTGCGTGTAGCTTCCTTTAGTGTAGGTTGACTTTGCATTTTAGTTTTCAGTTGGTTTTTCATTTGTTTCCTGGCTAACTGCCGATGGCTGCTTGTTGATGTAAGGGTTGCCCCCTCTTATCGCGTTTCAATCATCCAATGGTTATTCCATGATCATACAATGAAAATTAGCGGCACGCACTCCAGACGTCTGTAAGGACAGGCCTGTGCCAACCTGTTACAAGGTATTATGTGGCAGTAAAATAAGTTTAGGGCGCTAGAAGAAGGGCCAGCTG
This sequence comes from Aquilaria yunnanensis, assembly GCA_039654915.1. Classification (NCBI taxonomy): domain Eukaryota; kingdom Viridiplantae; phylum Streptophyta; class Magnoliopsida; order Malvales; family Thymelaeaceae; genus Aquilaria; species Aquilaria yunnanensis. The sequence continues at coordinate 54,465,685 of CM077597.1, forward strand.
GATGATGAGTTGGCAAGAATCATTTAGAGACTTTAGAGATTTGACATGCTTGTGTGGCAAGTCATAACTGATTCTGCCGTATCCAATCTCATGTCCAGCCGGTGTATAAATACTTTTATACGTCGTACAAGAAATGGTAATGAATGGGAATTACGATTTCCTTCTTCTCTGTCTCTCCTTCTCTATTCTCGGTTCTATCTCTCTATCCTTCTCTGTTTTCTTGCTTAGAACCGAAAGCCTTGTTTCCCCTTGAAATCTATTCTTCTTCTTTGTGATTTCCTGGGTCAAAGCTGCTCAATCTTTCTGTTTCATAGCACAACCCCATCCATTGTGAGACGAAATCCTTGGTCCGGATGGTGACTTTCGACGGTGCCGTCAGTGGTACCATGGCGCAGCTTCCAGCTGACAAATGGACAAAACGAAAGTAAGGGAAAAAATATAGCAAGCAACCGGATGACTGGTTGAAGTGGGAATGGAGAAACGAACAATAAGTGGAGAAAAAAAAAGGTTTAAAATGAAAAGTGAAAATAGAAAAAGTATGGAAATTAGTTGTAACGTATTTCGAAATATGGGAAAAGAGTATATAATAATATGAGTACGTTTGAAAAAAATAAAGAAGATAAATGAGTGGAATTAGTAGTGTGGAATCTATTACCAACAATGAAAGAAGCTAATTTGGCTAAATAGTTTTTTCAAATTGTTTAAAAATTCAAAAAATTTAGAACAGTTGACACGTGTAATTCGCAACTTAATGCAAGATGACACATACCAATTTTTAAAATTATCCCTTAAACAGTGCACATGTCAGGTAGGAATTGGTTCCTCATTTGGCTTCATCCATGAATATTTATTTTTATTCCATTTAAACTGGCGTTCCTGAAATTTGTTGAAAATTTTATTTTATTTTTCACATGTTCACTAATATATTTTTGAAACCACGTTTTCGGCCCACATCGTACACCAATTATCCACTATTAAGCATCAATTACAAAAGTTAAGTATATATTTCAGAGATGTTTACATTTTTTCCCTTCCAAAAATTTACACTTCATTCATAGAAAATGTTCTGAAGCAACAGCTTTCTTGGTTTTCTACCAAGCACCGCACTTAATCATCTCAATTTTCGATTCTACACCATTCACCTGCATCAGTAAAACTGTTCTACAATTTTAGTGTCAGTTCTTCTTTTTGTAAGATCAACAACATATTTAACTCACATTTGCAACTGACATAAAAATTCCAATTTAAAACTGACACATTCAACTGCAGCGGGAATGATGAGTAAATCTCAAAACATGTATTTTACTTCTTTTTTGTTTTCAATCAACCTTTTCACTACAGTTATTTACAATATTTTACTATACATATGCGACTGGAGAATCAACAAGCAAGGACACCCAACAGAAACAACAACAGCTAGCTGCAAAACAAACAGGTTCAAATTTAATTTCTTTCATGTGATGCGCCATGTTTTTATGTTTTATTTATATCTGTTGGTTGATCTACATATTGCCAACTTTAAACTTTTAACAGTTGCTATAGGGAAGTTTTTTGCTGTAAGTAACATGTATTTGTTTTGTAACAACATACTCTAAACAATTCTTATGGGAAGGCTGTTGGGTTTTGGGAGCCAAACAGCGCAGCGGAATTTAACCGAAACCCTCCAAGATCCAAGTGAAACGGGGTAAACCGGGTGTTCGAAAATTTCATACCTAATTTTCGGTTGAGATCTCTGACTCAACTGTAGAGTCGAATCACAAAACCTGAACAGTTGACGTGTTCAGGCTCTCTATGGTATCCACACGAGCCTCTCGGGATCACCACGCTTCCACCACGTCCCGGCAGATGCGTTTCTCTTGCGCTTGCAGTGCTAGCTTGCGTCCTCCAAGAATTGCAAGAGAAGAGTGCGGCTGTCCTTTTGGGAGGCTAGGGCAAGGAGACCTGCGAATTTCTCACTTAAAAGTTGTATTTATAGTGAGACTCAACTTCCAGGCCTAATGGGTTTCAAAGCCCTAATCCAATTAGGATTTAATTTCGGTCTTAATAATGGCTCAACTCCTTGGCCCATTATTAATATGAAATTAAAGTGAAACCATAACCCAAATAATTAGCCCATGCACTCTAATGATCCAAATAGCTCTATGTGTGCGACCCAATAGGCTCTTGCCATGTTTGGCAATGATCATAAATCACATTTATGATCATAAGCAATGAGCGGTGTCTAGCAACACATCATTGCTACCCAAGTGACAAGATTGTCGGTGAATCGACTAAACCTTTATGATCATCACCGATATATGCCATTGTCCCTTTGTCCAAGATATCAAGACTAAGCACGAGACATGGAATGTGTCACTCTCGTATAGCCCAATCTTTGGTTTCTTGATTACCGAGTAGACCAACTTAAACTGACGACATTGATATCATATATCAACTCATCGGAGCATGGCCATGCATTTTCTAAGTTTCACTCTATCAAGGGGCCCATAGATATCACTCCCGTTACATAGGAGGGACAAATCCCATCTTGATCATACAAATCCCTCCGCATGATATGTGACATACCCAATGACCTCCTTCAAGTTCATTCAGTTACGAGCAACAAAGGAAAGTATCAAAGTATGTGACTCACATGTAGGGAACCTTGATGATCTTAGGTCGAAGGACTACATATACCATGATCACTATGAGAATCACTTATGACACTCATATAACGATCCATGAAGTGTTCTCATGGTGGGTCGGTCCAGTACACAAGTTCTCCAACTTGTACCCATATGTAGACTACATATCTCATATTAGTCTCCACATATGCTAGTCATTATGTATTATTGCAACCCGCTCCACAATAATACTAGACTAGGGACGTTTAAGAATATCATTATTCTAGGGTTACAATTATGTTTATTACGTTACGCAGAAACAAAACAACAAACAAAATTGCTGGATTAATGCCTCAATAAAATATCATGACTCAATGTGCAAAAATACAATCATCTCATGATTGGCTTTTTTTGGGCACAACACTAACAACAATGTGGTTCTACTTTTGTCTACCCTAATCTCTTAAAATTGTTTCCCAAAATAAACATTCTTTTTTTGTTTTCTAAGGATGCAATGACTCAATTTTTTGATTAAATTCTTATTCCAACCTTTTTGGCATCCCAATTTCATTTTTCAATTTTTGGTGTCATAGAGGTTGTGTCCATCCCATTTTTACAAACCCTTGACCACATCTACGACAAGCTTAAAAAAACCAAACCAATTTACTCTAATGTCCTTGAAGGAGGTAAATTTAGGGTCAGTGTTGAGAATGAGCTTGACTCAATGTGAACTGTGAAAAGCTTTGTGAAGGTTCAAGGTTCACTATCTATGAGGCTGCCTTCTCACACGTCCATGATTCAACTAACACCCCTTTTTCTGGTATCACACCCATTTCAAGAATCATGCCATTAATGATTTTGTGATTTTTCACATTTAGAGGTAAGACACAGCCTTGCACACGACTATGTCTGTGACCAAGTTAGGCTGTTGTTAAGGTTTTCTCAAGATTTTTCTACAGTTTCCAAGGAGGAGAAAAGAAGAAAGCGAACATACACAGAGTAAACAATTCAGGGTTTGTAGTAAAAGGCAGTAGGATGTAGTTATGATGATCAATACCAATTGATTTGTGTCAGAGCAAGGATTTCTTGAATAAGAAGACATTCAGAGGTGGAGTCTTTGATTTCTAGCTTTCCTTTGTTCTTTTTATCTTTCTTAATCGGGATAATAGGCTAAATTTCTACTCTTACTTAGAGCAGATGAACCTTAGAATTATGACAAAAGCAACTGTTTAGGATAGGGAAATGCATCTTGGAAGCACTTAGCTTGAGTCATTGGAACTCGAGCCACTTGGTTACAATTGGCTAGTTACAACCTATGGTCATCAAAACCCCTATATGTGATAGCCAAAGGCTATCGCCTCTATCTGGCCGAACTCCCTGCCACAAGAATGGCCAGAAGAAACTGGCGCTACCCGAGTAAAGGTGGGATCATACACCTCGGGAGATAGCCGAAGAGCTCCGAGCCCGGCACGCCAGGAAACTTAAGGATACTACTAGCCCCCCGAGGTTGCAAATAGATCGCCTTCGGAAAAGAGGCACCAGCTATTGCGGGCCGAACATGATCTCCCCGAAGGCGGAACTCCCTGAAGCTGGGTACCCCCGAACTGAGGGCGTGTTTCCCGAAGAGGCACCGTCCGTACCAAAGGACGACCTCGCCCAGGGACCTCGGGAGTACGGCAGGAGCATTTAAGGAAGCATTTAAGGGAGCCTCCGACACGTCCTTTCACAGATGTCATAAGCCGCCTCAAAAGGCGCTCTGACACGCTGATGCCATCAAAATCACATCATGGCCCATCTCGGCACAAGGCTCAAGGCAACCTGCTAGCAGCTATCTGTCCCCTACGCCCAGAAACTCAGGGAACATCCGACCGAACACGTGTCGCGATCTGAATGGGCTAGGTACTCCTATAAATACCAGGAAATAAATACTTGGCAGGAGGTTGGTTGGCAAAGATCTGACTCCCAGACTCGGGACAATGGAAATGCAAAATCTTGCAAAAAGACTTAGCCAAAACCTATATTCATTGAGAATGATCTGGCTTACAAAGAAGAAGTGCCCGAAGAAGGAACACAAAAACGAAGAGGAAAAAAGGAAAAGGCCCCTAAAACAGCCTAAGGGTTCTCGGCGTCCCGGGAGCCACCAGCCTCTGTGCCCTTTTCCACCACCTTCGGTGTCGGAATTGTGGAAGGCAGGTTCAGGTGCTCGATTTTTGACCAGGACCACCGAGGCCCCTCGGGAATGTTGAGAGCTTCCAAAAAAGAGAGGTCTAGACCTGGGAACCTCTCAAGGACTTGGTGCCGAGCAAGGCAGAATCCGTCTTGGAAGGCGACCTTGGTCATTTGGTCGAATTTGTCCTTCTCAACCTCAAGGTCCTCGAGCTTGTCCTTCAAGTCTGCAACCTCCTTCTTCAGCGCCTTCACCCTCTTCTTCGCATCAGGCTCCTTCTTCAAAGACTGGACCTCGGCTTCGAGAGCCTTTTTCTCACTCACCAACGACCGAATGAGATTGTCAGAATCTGACTTATCTTTGAGAAGGTCTTGGTTGGCAGCAAGCATCCCTTTCACCTGATCGTCGAGGTCAGCAATCTTCAGAGAGGAGTTCTTCTCAAGATCTTCCTTCTCCTTCCGGAACTCCTCCCGAAGGGCAGCAACTTCTTTCTTCGCAGCATCTGACAGCTGCTGGTTCTTGGCGATCAATGCCGAGCGCGTGACCTTCGCTTTCTTTAAGGTCTCTAAGGCCAAAGCTCGGAACGCCGCTTGCCTGGCCACCCGAACTCGGAGAAAGCCGGCGTACCCCAGCAGCTGCAAAAAGATGAACGCAAGGTCAGTAAGAGCCAAGCACTTAGGAAAAATTGATGGGAAAAAGGTGTGAAGAACATACCAGAGCAGCATGCTCGGTGACTTTCGCGGCAAGGGTGTCATCGTCCGGATGGGCCTCCACAATAGCCTTGAAGGAGGCCTCTGTAAGCACCCCCTTCGAAATCTGTTTCGCCATTTCAGGACAGTCTTCGGAGTACAAGTTCATGTCCTCCGTGAATGTCCAGAAAGGCTCTTTTGGTATCTTCCCTTGCGGGACTTTGGCGTCGCGAAGGGCCCGCGCCTTCGCGTGTTCGGCCGCCCAGTTCGGGGTAAGCAACTCCCCTGCATGGCGAAAATGAGAAGCGGTCAGAGACAACGGAAAATTCAGAGAAACAAAAGAGCCATACTTGTTCTGAAAAACAACAAACCTGGCGGTACTTCGACCACGACGTCCTCGGAGTCCTGATACTCCTCGGTCGAAATCTCCTTGCCTTTCTTCTTGCTCCGCTCCTCGGTAGAAGAACCCTCTGCCACGGCATCCAGAAGGGCCTGCGGCGCAGAAGGGCTCTGGGGAGGGACGTCGGCGGAGGGAACCTCGGCAGAAGCCTCGGTCGGCGGAATCTTGGCTGCCCCAGGCTCCTCATCAGCCTCCTCGGAAATTTCCTCCAGAGAAACCTGGGCAGTTTTCTTTGCCCGTTTCGCCGAAGGCCCAGCGCCAGTGGACTTCCGCCTTCGGGAAGCCGCCTTCTTTGTCTGATCGCCCTTCTCCACCTGGCCGGAGAAAAGGTACTTGTAAAATGCAGCAGTCCCGTCGCCCATCTCTGAAAAAGAAAAAAGACATCAGCGTAAGTCCGAGGGAAAAACAACGAGGGAGTAGAAGATAACTCAGTTTCGACAAGCGTTTCGAAAGAAATTTCCTCCTTAAGAAGCTTGACCAACCAGGAATCCTTCCCGGCGATGGCAGGAGCTGGCATCTCGAGGTCGGTCTCGTGCTCCTTAACCACCTTTAACTCTCGGAGGACCTCTTCGGTCATCAACCTCCAGTTGCTAGGGAAGGGGTACAGAGAATGCGGCGCGACCTCGGGAGCCCAGTCAGAGACGGCACGGATGCGGCCGTCGAAGTCCGCGAAAGTGGAAGCCAACTCTGGAGTCAGCAACAATCTCGGATCAACGACGTCCACATCTAACTTTCCCTGAGCCCACTTGGTCGGAACATACGACCAGGCCTCCTCCATCTTCAGGAAGAAGAATTTCTGTTGCCACCCCCGCCAGCTGTCCTTGGTGGGGAAGGTGAACATGAATTTTTTGCTCCCGGATCCCCGAGGTAGCATAAAATAGAAGCCACCCTTCGGGACCACAAAGAGCTTGTAGTACTGCATGAAGATTATAAAATGGGGTTTTATCCCGAAGATGCCACACATACAGAGGAAGGCGTTAAAATAGCAGTACGAGTTCGGGGGAAGCTGATTCACAGCAATGCCATGAAATTGGCAGAACTCGCAAACCATCTTCGGGGGAGGATACCAAAGTCCGGCCTTTAGCTGGGCTCGGAAAACGGTAACCTCATTACTATGGTTTGAAAAAGCATAATGGCTAGAGCGAGGCAGCCTAGTAATGGCGTAAGAGGGAAGAAAGAACTTTTTCTTCCACCTCTCTAATTTTGCGGGGGTGGTGCAACAAGGATGGGCTAAAAGAGGCTGCCAGCTCTCAGGGATAGGCATTTTTGACATGAAAACGAGTTCGAAAAAGGCAAGAAAATAGTTTCCGGAAAAAACTCAAAAGAACAGAGGAATCAAAGCACTCTGGAAAACAAAAACCCACCAAAAGATTTGCCAAAGTCTGAGGACGCCGTCGTGAAAGTTGGCTGAAAAAAGCTCTGATTAAGGCAGCTCCGCCACAGAAAGCAAGAAAGTACGAAAACAGGGGCAAAGCAGAGGAAAGAGCAGAAGTAAAAGCAAATGGGACTTATGATGGAATGGGCTATTTATAGGCCAAAGGTTGGTAACCGAAACGTCGTCATAAGTACCCTTTTGGAGGCGAACCGTCGCCGTAACTGCCCTGTGCACCTGGAAAGGCGCGCCCTCTGTAACCGACGCGACTCTCCTCCAATGGCAAAGCACCACGTGTCAATCGCCGCGCCAAAACAGTGGACACGTCTTCTGACATCCCTAAAAAGCTGGGATGCGTCGCTTAGACTGACACGCTTGGCCATCAGACGTGACGTTACACAGACCTGCAAGAAGAAAAAACAGGTTACCTCGAGGACACCAAGAGACAGGCTATGGCCAAACAGCCCATGACCTTCGGGCAAGAGGTGTATCTTCGGCACAGGCTCCGCCTCGAAGACACCAAAGAACAGGCCAAGGCTGAACAGCCCATACCTTTGGGCAAGAGGTGCATCCTCGGAACAGGTTGAGCTTCCTAAGAGACTCCCAAGAACAACCTCGGAAAGAGATGCAAAACCGAAGTCTTCACTTCGGCTTTCCAAAGGGGGGCATGTGATAGCCAAAGGCTATCGCCTCTATCTGGCCAAACTCCCTGCCACAAGAATGGCCAGAAGAAACTGGCGCTACCCGAGTAAAGGTGGGATCATACACCTCGGGAGATAGCCGAAGAGCTCCGAGCCCGGCACGCCAGGAAACTTGAGGATACTACTAGCCCCCCGAGGTTGCAAACAGATCGCCTTCAGAAAAGAGGCACGAGCTATTACGGGCCGAACATGATCTCCCCGAAGGCGGAACTCCCTGAAGCTGGGTACCCCCGAACTGAGGGCGTGTTTACTGAAGAGGCACCATCCGTACCAAAGGATGACCTCGCCCAGGGACCTCGGGAGTACGGCAGGAGCATTTAAGGAAGCATTTAAGGGAGCATCCGACACGTCCTTTCACAGACGTCATAAGCCGCCTCAAAAGGCGCTCTGACACGCTGACGCCATCAAAATCACATCATGGCCCATCTCGGCACAAGTCTCAAGGCAACCTGCTAGCAGCTATCTGTCCCCTACGCCCAGAAACTCAGGGAACATCCGACCGAACACGTGTCGCGATCTGAACGGGCTAGGTACTCCTATAAATACCAGGAAATAAATACTTGGCAGGAGGTTGGTTGGCAAAGATCTGACTCCCAGACTCTGAGAAAATCACCAGGCGAGACTCTTCAGCCCCTTTGTGCTATTTCCTCTGCCCTTTCTCAGCCACCACTGACTTGGGCGTCGGAGGCTCCCCCTCCGGAAACACATTCCGGGGGCCTCCTAACCCTTTATTTCTGGACTTTCAGGCACACTCCCAAGGGCGAACCATCCTCCAGGCGTTCTTCCTCCTAGAAGTCTCTCCACCAGTCACCATGACTCTAAACGATGAGGCCCCCGGCCATCAATATGCATCCACTATCTAACCTATCCTACATAGGAAATATGCATGAGCAGCTTTGGCCATGTACACAATAACAAAACAATATATTTAAAACAATGCTAGCACTGGACCTTTAAGACCAATTAAAACCTTAGCCAAAGCTAGAAAACAATATTCACTTAGCCATAAGTAACTGTGTTGCATATATTTAATTCTCTCTTATATACAACCCAAAAGTATCCCTTATGTAGTCTAAATCTAAAGATAATACTTTGTACTATAAGCACTCTAACTAAGGCAACTAACATATATTGAGATCTTCTACTACAGCTTATACTCTTTATTTACTTCGACTATAGCTCCATAGGTCCTTCCTTTTGCCACTTAGTCTCTTAATTTGAGGAAGCCATAGAAACATTTATAATTAGTACTACACATTATCAAGAACATAACTTAGAACCAAGAATAGGTTCACAAAGAGTACCTTCAAGGAAACTTGGCTTAATAGCTCCTACAGGTTACTAAGCCAACTAATCCCCATTTTTATCTCCTATCTAGGTAATAAGAAACTTAAGGGATGAGAATGATTGGTTTTCAGTAGGGGATTTCAAAGGAAATAAACTTACAAGGGAAAATAGGTAGAGGACATACAGGTACAAGCATACGTACAATAGTTACCACCTGTAAGGAAAATACACAAAAAATGTGTGTGTGTGTTTATGTATTTATGTATGTACATATGAAAAATGTATGAAATGAAATGAACATGCAAATGCAACCATAGGACCTGCAATATCGATGGTATTGCCTACACTTAACTGTGAGCTCATAAGGTGGAGGTACTTGGGACACTGGCCTATTGCATCCTGATGCTAGCCACATCACCTTACTTGGTCCTACTTTATAGGAACTTAGTCCTTTACCTAGAGTACGGCGTCCTTTACTCATCTCATCGGGGTTGTCACTTGGATGCGTACTTGGCGCCTAACACTTTACTTTCCCTTATCTTATTTTAGTGTGCCAGGGCAGCTACTTTAATGGCTTTACATATTGGGCCCTCTAGTAGCTCGTACTTACCAAGTCCAAGACTTGGTTAGGACACCGCTGGATTTTCACTAATGCCTAGAAGCTCACAACCTTGACCCTTTGGTCACTAAGGGTCTGAGACCCATCTTTACCCCTTTTTAATGCCATTTTTCTCCTTCAAGGCACTTAAATTTTTAGCCACTCTACATACCTAACCTCTTAAATATTTCTTACTACCACCTATAGTGGCTTATCTTACCAAGCATAACAACTTACCCAGCTGATTGGGCTTGGTTTGTGCCCCATTAGGGTTTTGCTAGTACTTGAGGGCCAAACCCTCCATCTTGGGTCATTAGGGTTCTAATATGACCTTAGGTACTTCTTAACCTCCTCAAGCCTTTCTTGAGGATTTTGGGTGAGCATTTTCGGATTTCCATAAGTGTTTGAGATCTTAGACCCCATGCTTGGCCACCCAGGTCCTAACTCCATCGTATTCACCTACATGCTTCCTTAAGCCCAAGGTTCGGTTACTTAGCCACCACTTATTGTTTTCCATCTTATTAATGGACTACACTAACTTAAGAATGGGTTTGTGCCCTTAATTTGCTTTTCCAAGGCCTTAGAAACACCTATGGACACTTGGCTACGATGCGAATGTACTAAGGGCTTGGTGCATTTGCACTACCCATTTTCTGGAGTTTCTTGAATTGGTGCGAATGCACATGGGTTCTATTCCTATGAATTATTTCTTATCAGTAGAAAAACATCAAGATGAAAATGCACTATGGCTGGGGTGCATTCGCATCACCTAGGAACAACCTTCATGCTCACTTTGCCCTAATTTGCTACCCTTCATTTCCCTTAGGTTTTCTACCTCTTAGCTCAACCAAAGTTACTTCCAAGGCATTAAGAAACTTGATTGCATCAAGATAACTTAGGAAAACCTTAAATCCCTTACCTTAACACCTAAAATTGCAAGACAAAGCAAGCTTTGCTCTAAAAGCTCTAAAAACATTCTTATGATCTTCTTGGGGTTTATAACTTGTTTCCTTCACAAATAGCAACCAAATTAGCTTAATCAAGACCAATACTAATAACCAAACAACTAAGAACCAATTTTAAGCTGATGGGATGGACCTCACCTTCATTTTAATCCATAAATCCTTGGAACACCCATAAAATGCCACAACCACAATCATTTTAGCTCGAGCTTAATAGATATCACTTGGAGGCTTCTCAATTCACCAAGAATCACTGATTTGTTCAGCTTGAGAGGTTCATTTGTGGAGTTAAGAAGAGATCTACGAAATTGGGGGATGAAAATGGTGGATAATGGCCATCTCTTAACCCCAACTCCCTTAAACCCAACTTACCCTCATCCACTCCACCAACTTTGTTTATGTTGTCACTTAACCTCCTAAACCTTGTTTAGTACATTTTAAGCCCTTCTTGGACTTTTCGTGGTGTTATGACTCTCCTAGTTGGAGGCTTTCTTAAGGAAGGTAAAGCAATTAAATCCTAACTTGGAACCTTATTTTAAGCTCACATAGTAAGATTAAGTATGTTGGGCAAAGTTCACTAAGTTCCGAGGAGTTTAAGGCACCAAATAGGGTTTGGGGGCAAAATGGTAATTTTGCATCCCAAGGTCTCAGGCCAACACCCAATAGTCAAAAATATGTTTTGAACCATAAACCTTGCTTTAAACATAAAATTAGCTTAAGTAAACAAGATTTGACCAAGGTTTGACTTTAGTTACTATTTGAGGAAAGGGGCTTTCAGCAACTTTTTACAAACTTGAGTGTCTTGTTCTTTTAAAAGGATATAAAACTTGGTGAAGTGGAGGAGGCTGCCATTTTTCTGCTTGAACCCAAATTCAACCTTGCCTCCACCATTTCATCAAGAATCCGTGTTCAAAACTAAGAGATTTTGGTGAAAATTGAAGCCACCAAGGGTATATATGCTAAAGGGAGCTTGATTCAAAGGGAATTTCATGTTTTTGAAGCTTGGAATCATATTTTCAGCCACCCCCTATTTTTTATACGAGGTAACAAGTGAGTTCTTGGTGATTTCTTGTTTATTAGTTTATGGGAAGCTTGGGTTTTGGTTATAAGTTAGTAATTTGGGGTTTTGTGTCTTTGAATACTTAGAACTTTGGTAGAACTTGGTAGAACCTGGATTGCATAGATGAGTTGATTGATTCTTACTTGTGAGTTGAAATTAAGGTAAGGGATTAAGTGTTTCAAGTTTAATTGATGCTATTTGAGTGTTGATGCTTGATGGAATCAAGTAGTTTTGCCAATAGCATTGATTATGGGCAAGTGTGTTCATGGTGGACTAGGATGGATTTTGTTGCTTGTGTGATATTTTAACACATCATAGGATGTTTCCAGTGGTGTAATTATGGCCTATACAAGTTGTTTTACAAGTATATGGTGTTTGGAGACATTCCAAGTTGGCTTATAGGCCATAGGAAGCCTCCCAAGAGGCTTAGGAGGCTTTTCATGGAAACAGGGGATGTGTCCCTAGTGCCATGGTGTTGTAGCGCCCAGGACATGCTTCCAAAATCATTCAAATGGAAAGCCTGTGGTGCTGTAGTGCTAGGGACGCTGCAACCACAATGGCTTGTTTTGCTAACAAACTTGACTTTTTGTTGGAGGATTTGGGGAGGTTTGGGAGGGTCGTAGGGGTGCCTAAGGGTTGTAAATTGTATGATGGCACTCTAGAACTCCTGAAACTCTCTCATGATCTAGGGGTTTTGTCATAGTTCTTGGATGGTAAGTAAACTTCATGAGAAAACTAGTTGAAGGACCACAATTATACACCATTAGAAGAGGTGGAAGGTTTAGTACTGTCGAGACCTTAGTTATACCTTTGGGTTCAAGGTCTTGATGATGAAACCTTAGTACACCTAGTGGGTTCTTCAGGACCTAGGAACTTTCAGTCTGACCAGAGTGCCCTTGTACAACATAAGGGAGATTTAACTAGTGATGAACTTCACTAATTAGGCTAGTAAGCAATGCTTGCTAATAGACAAGGCTTTGCCTTGTAGTTTAAGGACTAGTTAGAGGACAAGTCCTAAGGGACTGAAACATATGCGTATAGGTTCAACCTCACGTTGTACGAGCTCATAGCAAATTACATATGATAATATATGTGTTGCCCTTAGCATTTTCCTTACAGGTGAAGATCCCTTATTGAGAATTACAAATTCTCATTTTCTTATCTTATGTTGTACAGATTCCCGTGTTGAGCCCGATAACCGCCAAGGGTTGTCGTGGTAATATTTTGTTGCAGGTATATTGTTATAGGAATCTTTATGATTCTAGTTTTCTTAGTTTCTTGTTGGTGAAGTAAGAGTACTAACTATAGTATTTTTCTTGGCCGTAGAGGCGAGCAGTACGTGGATAGATGTTTGCGACTCGCCACTGGGACTCATCTCTATGGTGGGAGTTAGTTGGGAGGATCTCAATAGAAGCTTGTATTTTTTCTGCCCAGTCCCCTTTTGTGTCTATGTTTGGAGCTTTTGACTCTAGGGTTACTCATGGATGAGGGACATTAGTCTACTTTTGTTGAATGCCCTCACATGGTTATTATGTGTAGTAATGATAATACAAATGTTGATTATGTATGCTTTGACTTTTTGAACTTGGTTTTTATGAAAAAGTGCTTTGGCCATGTCAATATTTTATGGTTTCCATGTACTTAAGTCAAAGCTAAATGAACATGCATCTTGCATTTTCTAGGTTAATCAACTAGTGTCATGAAGTTTTAATTTGCACACATGTATAGCTAGACAATTGTAACCACTGTGAGATTCATTCTCACAGGCTTCTTGGGCAGGGCCGACTACAACCATGTCAGTTTGGTATCAGAGCACAGTTCATAGACATTGGAGGCTAGGACTGAGATCTAGTTTAAAGTCTATGTGCTAGGATAGTTAGTACTAATCAACACTTATGGAATGTTGTCTGACTTTGGTTGCAGGTTGTTATGGTTGACACAAGGTCAGGAGCTTCAAGAGGAGCTATGGAACCTGGTGAAGGTTCTAGTGATTCGGTTGTGGCAAGGTTGGATGAGATATCCAATGTGCATAAGGGGATGACACAGACCTTGGTGTAGGTGGCATAACGCAAGACCACCATCATAAAGGAATTATTTCCGGACCAAGAAAATAGAGGAGCTGCTCAGGAAGGAAATGACCAAGGGAATGACCCACCTCAAGATCAAGAGACGCATGTCAATCACTGGCAAGTGCCTGAGGCCCGTGAGAGGCATGACCATGCTTATGTGCATGAAGAGGAGCAGGAGGTTATGGAGGCTCCAAGAAGGGGAGAAACTCCACATCAAATGAGATTGCTTGAGAAATCCAAGACGGTTGACCCATCAAGCTATGATGGGTTAGGCAACCCCAATAAGGTAGAGGATTGGTTGAATTGGATGAATCGACTATTTACTTGTGGAGGTTATGAGTCAGAGTAGAGGATGGCCTTATTACCTTTCTTTTTGAGAGGGAAGGCTATCTTATGGTGGAATGAGGTTCTAGAATTTCTAAAGGAAAGTAATGGAAATTGGTTGGAGCATAAGAAAAAGGTGCTCAAGTGGTTGAACTTTGAGAAGAAGTTTCGACAAGGGTATATTAGTGAGGTGGCTCAAGAACAAATGAGGATTTAGTTTGAAAATCTCACCCAAGGAGAGATGCCTGTAAGAGACTATGGGCAGTGCTACAATTTGCTCATTCAGTATGCTCCATACATGGCCAAAAATGATGAGCTCAAGGCCAAGAAATTCCACCAAGGCCTTAAGCTTGTGCTTTGGAGATACATGGCAATGGTGGACATTTGAAGCTATCACCAAATGGTTCAAAAAGCATTAGCTCTTGAGAGGGAGTTTGAAGACTCAAGGATTCAAAGTAAGAAGGTGGAGGTTGGGCCATCCAACCTAGGAAAGAGTGTTGGAAGTGTCCAATGAAAGGAAAGGTAGCTGAGACTCAATGGTCACCCAAGAGGAAAAAAGGGGGCTTGTGCCCTAGGTGTAGGAGATTTCATGGCTCCAAGCCATGCACTTTGGGAACTAACATTTGCAACAACTGTGGATAGAATGGCCATTGGGCAAGGGAATGCCCATGAGCTTGACCCTTGCTAGGTTTGCCTAGGAATCTGCCCCTTGCACCCTTTTCCATAGGAAATTGAGCTAGTGTGGCCGCAACAGCAGTTGAGTTGAGGGTTTTCACCTTGGCTAGTCAAGTGAGTAGAGAGCCAGCCACCGTTCGAAGTAATTTTGCATTTCAGAATGCTATCGTTAAAGTACTATTTGATACTAGTTCTACTCTTTCCGTGATATCGTTTACCTTGGTAAATAGATTGAAATTACAATGTGATATCTTCGATGAGTTGAAACTCATTTGAATTGCAGGGAGGAGTTTTATTATGACCAACGAGTTGGTTACTAGGTATCCCTTGCAATTAGGCAACCATGACTTTGCTTGTGAATTATGGCTTATAGAATTGAGGTCATATGACCTAGTGTTGGGAATGGATTGGCTAAGTAAGCATAAGGGGAAAATTGACTATGCTAATGACTCAGTCAATGTTACTGATGCTTAGGGAGCTAGAGTGACTTGCACATGAGGGTTAGCAACTAGTGCTAAAAGTTTGCACCTTAGACTTATGGACGCCATCTCCATAGTCGGTGAGGAAGTGTATCATACCTTAAATGGGGTGGCCATAGAGGATGAACTTAAGGAAATTGCCATAGCCCATCAATTTCCTGAGGTGTTCCCAGTGGATTTGCTCGGGTTACCGCCCAAGTAGGACATCGAGTTTTCCATTCACTTTCAGCTTGGAGCAGAACCAATTTCAATACCTCTTTATTGAATGTTAGCTCCTGAAATGGATGAGCTGAAGAAGCAGTCAGAGGAACTGCTAAAGAAATGCTTTATAAGGCCTAGTGTGTCACCGTGGGGAGCCCCAGTGTTGTTTGGAAAGAAGAAAAATGGAACTTTGAGGCTGTTCATCAACTACAGAAAGTTGAAAGTAATAACAGTCAAGAATAAATATCTGCTTCCTAGGATTAATGATCTGCTTGATAGACTAAGGGGAGCGAAGGTGCTCTCCAGGATTGACCTCCGGTTTGGATACTTCTGGATCAGAGTTAAGGAGGAAGATATCCCGAAGATCTCTTTTAGGACAATATACGTGTACTACGAGTATATAGTTATGTTGTTTGGTGTGACCAAACGCCTTGACAGTATTCATGGAAGCCATGAATAGGATCTTTAGACTGATCGGTTTGTTGGAGTCTTCACTGATGATATCTTGGTATACTCGCAATCTGCCAAGAGCATGAGGAGCACCTTAGGACAGTTTTGCAACTGTTGAAGGATAATCAGTACGATGCAAAGTTGTCCAAGTGTGAGTTTTGGCCTGAGATGATACATTTTTTGTGAGACATCATTAGTCCCCAAGGTTTGTTGGTTGTGTTGGGTTTCGGGAGCCAAACAACGTAGCGGAATTTAACCGAAACCCTCCAGGATCCAAGTGAGACGGGGTAAACCGGGTGTTTGAAAATTTTCATACCTAATTTTTGGTTGAGATCTCTCACTCAACTGTAGAGTCGAATTACAAAACCTGAACAGTTGACGTGTTCAAGCTCTCAATGGTATCCACACGAGCCTCTTAGGATCACCACGCTTCCACCACGTCCCAGCAGATGCATTTCTCTTGTGCTCGCAGTGCTAGCTTGCGTCCTCCAAGGAATTGCAAGAGAAGAGTGCGGTTGTCCTTTTGGGAGGCTAGGGCAAGAAGCTACGAATTTCTGACTAAAAGTTGTATTTATAGTGAGACTCAACTTCTAGGCCAAATGGGTTTGAAAGCCCTAATCCAATTAGGCTTTAATTTTGGGCTTAATAATGGCTCAACTATTGGGCCCATTATTAATACAAAATTATTGTGAAACCAAAACCCAAATTATTAGCCCATGCACTCCAATGATCCAAATAGCTCTATGTGTGTGACCCAATAGGCTCTTACCACGTTGGTAATGATCATAAATCACATTTATGATCATAAGCAATAAGCAGTGTCTAGCAACACATCATTGCTTCCCAAGTGACAAGATTGTCGTTGATTCGACTAAACCTTTATAATAATTACCGATAGATGCCATTGTCCCTTTGTCTAAGATATCAAGACTAGGCACGAGACATGAATGTGTCACTCTCGTATAGCCCAATCTTTGGTTTCTTGATTATCGAGTAGACCAACTTAAACTGATGACACTGATATCATATATCAACTCATCTGAGCATGGCCATGCATTTTTCTAAGTCTTACTCTATCAAGGGGCCCGAAGATATCACTCCCGTTACATAGGAGGGACAAATCCCATCTTGATCATACAAATCCCTCCGCATGATATGTGACATACCCAATGACCTCCTTCAAGTTCACTCAGTTACGAGCAACAAAGGAAAGTATCAAAGTATGTGACTCACATGTAGGGAACCTTGATGATCTTAGGTCGAAGGACTAGATATACCATGATTACTATGAGAATCACTTACGAAACTCATATAACGATCCATGTAGTGTTCTCATGGTGGGTCGGTTCAGTACACAAGTTCTCCAACTTGTACCCAGATGTAGACTACATATCTTATATCAGTCTCCACATATGCTAGTCGTTATGTATTATTGCAACCCGCTCTACAATAATACTAGTCCAAGGAGGTTTGAGAATATCATTATTCTAGGGTTACAATTATGTTTATTACGTTACGCAGAAACAGAACAACAAACAAAATTGCTGGATCAATGCCTTAATAAAATATCATGACTCAATGTGCAAAAATACAATCATTTCATGATTGGCTTTTGGGCACAACACTAACAGGTTGATCCTGAGAAGGTTCAGGTGGTAGTCTAGTGGAAGAGGATGACTATAATTACGATGATACGGAGCTTCTTGGGCTTGCAGGCTACTATAGAAGGTTCATAGAAAAGTTCTCTGTGGTAGCAACACTGTTGACAGCCTTGACCAAGATAGTTCAAAAGTTTGATTGGACATTAAAGTATTGGGAGGCTTACTTGGAGTTGAAGAAGAGGTTGACAAGCGCGTCGATACTTATTCTGCCAAACTCAAACAAGGCTTTTATAGTGTACATAGATGCATCAGGTTCTGGTCTGGGCTGTGCATTAATGCAGGAAAATTAGGTGATTGCTTATGGCTCAAGGCAGTTGAGGGCAAATGAGTTGAACTACCCAGTTTGTTACCTTGAGCTAGTGGTAGTAGTCTTTACACTTAATCTTTGGAGGCATTACTTGATGGGGAAATTGTTCAGGATTTTCAGTGACCATAAAAGTTTGAAATACTTGTTCACTTAGAAGAAGCTGAACATGAGGGAACATTGGTGGATTGAATACATAAAGGATTATGGTTGCTCAATTGAGTATTGTGCTAGGAAAGGAAATGTGGTAGTAGATGCTCTTAGTCGAAAGTACATGGGAGTGGTCCTATATAAGGATTAGGCTACAAGTTCCTTGGGAAGAACATTGGGAGATTGTTTCTCCACCTTACATGAGTGTTGGCAAGACTGAGAAAGGTCCCTAGTCTACGCTTTGGAGATTCAGTTAGCTTGGTTGGCTAAGGTCAAGGAGGCTTAAAGTAAGGATCCATTATTAAAGAAGATTTTAAGAGAGGAGATACTTGGTTCCATGAGGAAAGAGTTCCGATACAAGGATGGGATGCTACACCATGGGGATTCACTCTATGTGCCGAATGTAGATGGACTTAGGCAGTAAGTCTTACAAGAAGCACATAGTAGTAGGCTAAGTATTCATCCTAGTGTTAGTAATAAGTACCATGACTTGAGGACACACTTTTGGTGGCCGGGACTAAAGAGGGACAGCTAGACACATAGCTAAGTGTTTGACATGCCAAATGGTAAAAGCTGAGCATCAGAAGTTGGCAGGTATTCTCTAAAGTTTGCCTCTCCTAAAAAAGAATTGGGGATCCATCCCAATAGATTTCCTAGTGGGGTTACCTAATACCCAGAATCAGCATGATACAATATGGGTAGTGGTCGATAGGTTGACAAAATTGGCACACTTCATGCCCATAAAGATTACCTATACATTGGAGAGGTAGGCTCAGTTGTATATTATGGAGATCGTAAGGTTGCATGGCATACCGAATCAAATCATATATGATAGGGATCCCCAGTTTGTACCAAGATTCTGGAACACTTTCTAAGAGCTGTTAGGAAGTAAGGTTAGTCTTAGTATTGCCTTCCATCTTCAGACTGACAGGCAGTTTGAGAGAGTGATACAAACCTTGGAAGATATGTTACGTATGTGTGCCATAGACTTTAGAGGTGGTTGGGATCAACACTTGCCACTTATTGAGTTTGCTTACAATAACAGTCATCAAACTGTTATAGGTATGGCACCATACAAGGCTTTGTATGGTAGGCGATGCATGACACCCCATTGTTGGGCTGACCTTTCAGATAGGGTAGTTTTCAGTCCTAAAATCATAACCGACACTATGGCTAAGATTAGATTGATCCAAAAATGGATTAGAGCAACAAATGACCAACATACTAAGAATGCAAATTTGAGGAGATGAGATTTGAGTTTTGAAGTTGGTGGTAAAGTACTTCTCAAAGTATTTTCTATGAAGGGAGTAGCCGAATTTGGGTAGAGGGGTAAGCTGGCCCTTAGGTATATTGGACCCTATGAGATCCTGGAGAAAGTTGGGAAAGTTGATTATCAGTTGGCATTACCAACCAACTTGTTCCCAGTGCACAAATGTGTTTCACGTTAGTCTTCTAAGGGAGTGCATAGTTGATTTGGGACAAGTAGTTAACTTATTGGTGGTTCCCATCCAGGAGGACATGACCTATGAGGAGAGGCCCGTCAAGATCCTCGATAGGCAAGTTAGGAAACTCTAAACCAAGTGGATTCTAATGGTTAAGATCCTTTGGTCAAACCATAGTGAGGAGGAAGCTACTTGGGAGATGGAGTAGGATATGCTAAAAAGGTATCCTAGTGAGTTCCCTTAATTGCAACATAATTTGGGGGACCAAATTTCAGAAGGAGGGGAGAATGTTATGACTCTCCTAGTTAGAGGGTTGCTTAAGGAAGGTAAAGTAATTAAATGATAACTTGGAACCTTATTTTAAGCTCACATAGTAAGATTAAGTATGTTGGGAAAAGTTCACTAAGTTTGGAGGCGTTTAAGGCACCAAATAGGGTTCAGGGGTAAAATGGTAATTTTGCATTCCAAGGTCTCGGGCTGAGACCCGAGAGTTAGAATTATGTTTTGAACCATAAACCTTGTTTTAAACCCAAAATTAGCTTAAGGAAACAAAATTTGACTAAGGTTTGACTTTTCTTACTATTTGAGGAAGGGGGCTTTTTGCAACCTTTTACAAACTTGAGTGGTTTGTTGTTTTAAAAGGATATAAAACTTGGTAAGGTGAAGGAGGCTGCCATTTTTCTGCTTAAACCCGAAATCAACCTTGCCTCCACCATTTCATCAAGAATCCATGCTCAAAACCAAGATATTTTGGTGAAAATTGAAGCCACCAAGAGTATATATGCTAAAGGGAGCTTGATTCAAGAGGAATTTCATGTTTTTTAAGCTTGGAATCACATTTTTATCCACTCCTTATTTTTGATACAAGGTAGCAAGTGTGTTCTTGGTGATTTCTAGTTTATTAGTTGATTGGAAGCTTGGGTTTTGGTTAGAAGTTAGTAATTTGGTGTTTATTGCCTTTGATTACTTTGAACTTTGGTAGAACTTTGTGGAACTTGGACTGTGTGGAGGAGTTGCTTGATTCTTACTTGTCAGCTAAAATTAAGGTAAGGGATTAAGTGTTTCAAGTTTACTTGATGCTGTTTGAGTGTTGATGCTTGAAGGAATCAAGTAGTTTTGTCAATAGCATTGATTATGGGCAAGTGTGTTCATGGTGAACTAGGATGGATTTTGTTGCTTGTGTCATGTTTTAATGCCTTATAAGATGTTTCCAATGGTGTAAGTGTGGCCTATGCAAGTTTTTTTTAGAGGTATATGGTGTTTGGAGACATTCCAAGTTGGCTTACAGGCCATAGGAAGCCTCCCAAGAGGCTTAGAAGGCTTTTCATGGAAATAGGGGACGTGTCCATGGCATTGCGCTACCGCTGGTGCTGTAGCGCCCAAAACATTGGTATCAGGGGATGTGTCCCTAGCGCCCCCGGCACTGCAGCGCCTAGGACATGTTTCCAAAATCATGCAAATGGAAAGCCTGCGGCCCTATAGTGCCCCCAAATGGCCTGTTTTGCCAACAAACTTGACTTTTTGTTGGAGGATCCGGGGGAGGTCTGAGAGGTTCCTAGGGGTGCATAAGGGTTTTAAATTTTACAATGGTACTCTGGAACTCCCGAAACTCTCTCATGATCTAGGGGTTTTCCCACAGTTCTTGGATAGTAAGTAAACTTCATGAAGAAACTAGTTGAAGGGCCACAGTTATACACCATTAGAAGAGGTGGAAGGTTTAGTACTATCGAGACCTTAGTTGTACCTTTGGGTTCAAGGTCTTGATGATGAAACCTTAGTACACCTAGTGGATTCTTCGGGACCTAGGAACTTTTAGTCCAACCACAGTCCCCTGTACAACATAAGGGAAGTTTAACTAATGACAACTTCGCTAGTTAGGCTAGTAAGCAATGCTTGCTAATAGACAAGGCTTTGCCTTGTAGTTTAAGGACTAGGTAGAGGGAAAGTCCCAAGGGACTGAAACGTAAGCACATATGTTTAGCTTCACGCTGTACGACCTCACAACAGATTATATATGATAATATATGTGTTGTCCTTAGCATTTTCCTTGCAGGTGAAGATCCCTTACTAAGAGTTACAAATTCTCACTCCTTTATCTTATGTTGTGCAGATTCTAACCGTGTTAAGCTCGATAACCGTTGAGGGTTGTCGCAGTAGTCTTTTGTTGCAGGTATATTGTTATGGAATCTTTATGACTCTATTTTTCTTAGTTACTTGTCGGTGACGTAGGAGTACTAACTATAGTATTTTTCTTGGCCGTAGAGGCTAGCAATACGTCTATAGACTCTTGTGACACACCACTGGGACTCATGTCAATGTTGGGAGTTAGTTGGGATGATCTCAGTAGAGGCTTGTATATGTTTATGCCTAGTTGCCTCCTATATCTATGTTTGGAGCTTTAGACTTTAGGGTTGCTTTTGGGTGAGGGGCATTAGTCTACTTTTTTTGAATTCCCTCACATGGTTATTATGTGTAGTAATGATAATACAAATGTTGATTATGTATGCATTGACTTTTTGAACTTGGTTTTTACGAAAAAATGCCTTGGCCATGTGAATGTTTCATGGTTTCATGTACTTAAGTCAAAGCTAATTAAGCATGCATTTTGTATTTTCTAGGTTAATCAACTAGTTTCGTGAAGTTTTAATTTGCACACATGTATAGCTAGCCAATTGCAACCACCTTGAGATTCGTTCTCACAGGCTTCCTGGGCAGGGCCGAGGGTGACCATGTCATATGGTCTGACAATTAAGTCCCATGGAAGTCCTTATAGCTGAATCTAGTTGTGATGTTAGGTGATAAATTTTTTGTTTTACTTGGCTCAAAATTTCAAGTATGCACACTTAGGTACTTCCACTAACATTTTGGGTTCCTCTGGGTTGTTTAACTTGTGGTCTTGACTCTTTAGTTCATTTCCACAATTATGACCCTAAGTTTATTGAATATAAGAACTTTCCACTAGCTTGAGTAAAATTACCAAAATGCCTTTGGTGAGGTGGTGACCCTTAGGTGCCATTAGTGACTTAGGAACCTTGAAAATTGTTCTTACTTGCTTGACTTGCATAATGAAAGAGAAGTTGAGAAACTTACTTGGGATTTTTATTTACCTGGCCCATCCAAGTTAGGTTTGTTTTAGGATGGCCTGTACATTCTTCCTTTCTTTGGAAATTTGGTCTGCTAAATTCCATCTTACCTGAGCTTAAAGACTTGGATCCTATTCTCGGCATCTTGCTCGGCGTTACCTTAAGGTCCTTTCATACCATGTTTACCATATGCACTTTACAAAAAAAAAAAGAACTTACTCTTAGTTCCTTGACTTGTGGTTGTAGAAACCACCTTATTGTGCCCCTTAAGGGATCCTTACTTAGAGATACTACTTATAAGATAATACTCAACCTTGCTTCACAAGACATTTCCCCTTACATAGCATCTATTAGACTATAGGCTCTTTCAAGCTACTTTACTCCCTCTTACAACCTTAACTCTTGGTGGTCATGTACTAACATGACTAATTTTGAAACCACACTTAGGCCTTTAAGCCCTTACTTAGGTGTGTCTTAGTTATTCTACAAGTTAAAACTTATAAGTACTTTATCCCCTGATTAAAACTTACACCTGGGCTTCCTTGGCTAGTCTTTACTATTGCAACATCCTTTTCCCTAAGGGTACACATATACTTTACACCCTTTTGGACAATTAGGTGCTTTGGGCATGCTAGACACTTACCTAAGTCAAACCTTTGACACCTTTAGATAATTCATGGTACACTTAGGGCCTTGGTTATCCACAAGGCACTTAGCCAAAACTTGGCTATAACTTAAGGTACCCTAGGCATGCTTCTAAACTCCACTTTACCTAGGAGTCTTTCTAGACTTAAGGTCTTTCATAGTGGGGTTTACTTCGCTATTGTAGCCTCTTTTTGGGTCCTTTAGTACTGATTTAGACCTACCTTTTGGCATTATTAAGCGAACCTTGCTTAGGTGCTTGAACCACCCTTCATTACGTATCATGAAACAATCATGTTCTCTTAGGCCTTACACGGGTTATTTGACCCTTTCGGTTGTGCATTTGCCTTAACTATTGTAGCTGCTTGTGCCAGCCTTTGTCCTTGTTGTTCTAGTATTGTGGTTAGCTTGACCATTTTTTGAATGTACAGTGGCATCCCTAATCATTCTCTTTGACTTAAAGGTCTCCCCTATTGTTGTCCCCTCTTCCTCATTTCTTTATATTTCTCCTTAGTAGGACAATCCTTGACGCAATGGTCAAAGTCTCCACACCTTAAACACCAAGCTATGTCTTTACAGCAGATCATTCTCCCATGAAATTTCCACATTTTTCACATTATGGCCCAAGGCCTTAATTGAATCCCTCCTTATGAGTATCCCTATTAGAAAAATTTTGTGGTCCATCATCCTTCATCCTCTCATTCCTTTTTTATGCTTCGCTGGCCTTACCTGGCCTAGACTTCATATTGTCTTGCTCTCTAAACTCTTGCTCCAGAATCAATGGCTTTTGTACTACTTTATCGTAATTCTTGATCCTTATTGCTCTTAAGATTTGCCTTAATTTTGGTCTTAGCCCTGTCATTAATCATTTTTTCTTCAGAACTTCTTGGCCTTCATATTGAGGATCATACCTTATCAAAGTGTTGAACTTATGTTCATACTCCATCATAGACATTTTGCCTTGCTCCAACTGATCAAATTTAACTTGCTCTGATCTTTTAGAGCTCTACTCTCATATTGTTGCTAGAAAACTTGTAAGAACTCTGACCATATTGATGTGTTGTTTAGTTCATAACTCTTTCCACTACACTAATTTTATTCTTAGCATGGATGTGTTAGATCACTTTATGCCTATATATGTGAACTCACAAGCATGCTCTCACGTATAGTAGTGGCAAGTATCAAGATTATGTTTCCTACAAAATGGAGTTTTCTACAATACTTAATGGATATCTGTTATCTAACCAATAGCTAAAAGGATTGTTTAGCTAATCAACTAAGAATTAAACTAAACTAACTAATGTAGTAAAACAAAAAAATAAACAACTAACGACTGACAGTGGAAAATAATCAAATGATAAATAATCAAGATATGTCATGCTTAGACATGAATCCCTCTAGAAATCCATTGTATTACTCTTACTTTAGTTTCATAGGAATATAGTTAACTTGGACCATGGAGTACTATCTAAAATAGATTAGCTACCCTAGTACTCAAGGTTACTAACCTTTACTCTTAAGCAATTGATAGGGTGTCTAGTCTTACCACACCTCCTAAAAATACATTTCTAGTTATGTGACGCAACTACTAGATTTCACCTTAGTTTGGAGGTATTATGCTGACCTATTACTCCAAACTAGCGTTATGAAAGCTGGGGTGAACCGTTCGATTCAACCTGTTCGATCATGAACTAGTAATACTGGCAGTCTGGCTAACAGGTCACTCTATGGCTGGTCAAAATTCGGTCAAAACTGGGGAAAACTGCCAAAAATTGTAAATCGGTGAACCATCAAATTGGCGATTTTACAACACATATTTGAAAATTGTAAAAGGAAATGGAAAAGAAGAAAAAAGAACAAGATAAAAGAAGAAGAACAAAATAGAAAAAAAAATGATGAAAAAAGATGAAAAAGACAGGAAAACAAGAAATCAGGAGAAGGAGAAGAAGAAAGACTGAAGAAGAAGAAATAGGAAGAGAATAAACCAAAAAAAAAAACATCAAGAATGAAGGGATGAAAGAAGAAAAAAAAAGGAAGGCAAGCAGCACCACAGCAGCAGAGGAACAAGATAACAGAGTAGAGTGGTGCTTTGGACTTGATTATGTTTGCACAGTTGATTGTGATGGACTTTTATATTGAGTAAATTATCAACTTAGTCCCTGTACTTGATGCTTTTTTTTATTTAAGTCCATGATGTTTTTTTTTCTTACAATAATGGCACTCCTAATCATTCAAATGTAAATATAAGAGCATGTTTGACCCAATGGTTCAACTGGTTGAACCGATTAAACCATAACCCGAAACCCTCAATGGTTTGAGAAATGGCTCAGGTTTTAAAACACTGCTCCTAACTTGACAATATTACTAGTAGATTACTCCTAACAAACATACTGGATACTACTTGCATATGTTCATTACCAACATTGAATTAATAGGCTACTTGTTATTAATTAACACATCAAAGACCAATGGATATACTGCAAAAAAACCATAATTATATAAACCAAAAGTAATCATAACAACAATACCATCCTATGGTTCATATGCTCTAAGCATAAGTAGAGAAATTAGCCCATCATGTCGATAAAGAAACACAACAGAAACAAAAGAAAACTAAGAATCGAAGACTCCATCTCTGAAATTCTTCTCCTCCAAGAAATCCTTGCTCTGGAGCAAACTAATCAGTGTTGATCATCTGTATTGCATCCAACAACCTTCTACTATGAAAACTAAACTCTCTTTTTGTGTATTTTTTCCTCTTTTTTTCTTTCCCCCTTTTTTTTTGCCAAAATAACTTGATAAAACCCTAATAGTAATCAAACATGGTATGGGACACGGTAGTATTCAAGGCCATGTTGCACCTCTGGAATGTAATAATCATGAATAATTAATGACATGGTCTGGATCATAGGCACGACACTAAACACGGGTGTGTAACAAGGTAACAATGGCTTCTTTGGTGTTGACATAGGCATGTTTGAAGCCGTGTTTATTCCAATTTCTTCCAAAACATGCTAGTCAACTCCAAAACTTGTGCAAAATCCTTCCTAACCATAAAAGAGCTTAAATAATACTTGAAAACAAAATACTACCTCCGTCCAATTTTACTTGAAACATTTCTCTAGGCACAGGGATTAAGATGTATGTAATTTGTGTTATTTTTATTTATAGTGAGAATTTAAATTATGATTAAAAAAGAAAAGATTCTTTTTTGGTGCAATGTGAAATTGAGTGGAGATTAAAAAAAAGATTTTTTATTAGGTTTTGTGGATTGAGAGTTTAAATGTAGGTAGTGATGGGTTTCGGGAGCCAAATAGCGCAGCGGAATTTAACCGAAACCCTCCAGGATCCAAGTGAAATGGGGTAAACCGGGTGTTCGATAATTTTCATACCTAATTTTCGGTTGAGATCTCTCACTCAACTATAGAGTCGAATCACAAAACCTGAACAGTTGATGTGTTCAGGCTCTTTATGGTATCCACACGAGCTTCTCGGGATCACCACACTTCCACCACGTCTTGGTAGATGCATTTCTCTTGCGCTCGCAGTGCTAGCTTGCGTCCTCCAAGGAATTGCAAGAGAAGAGTGCGGCTGTCCTTTTGGGAGGCTAGGGCAAGGAGACCTATGAATTTCTCACTAGAAGTTGTATTTATAGTGAGACTCAACTTTGAGACTCAACTTCCAGGCCTAATGGGTTTCAAAGCCCTAATCCAATTAGGATTTAATTTCGAGCTTAATAATGGCTCAACTCTTGGGCCCATTATTAATACAAAATTAAAGTGAAACCATAACCCAAATAATTAGCCCATGCACTCTAATGATCCAAATAGCTCTATGTGTGCGACCCAATAGGCTCTTATCACGTTGGCAATGATCATAAATCACATTTATGATCATAAGCAATGAACGGTGTCTAGCAACACATCATTGCTACCCAAGGGACAAGATTGTCGATGATTCAACTAAACCTTTATGATCATCACCGATATATGCCATTGTCCCTTTGTCCAAGATATCAAGGCTAAGCACGAGACATGGAATGTGTCACTCTCATATAGCCCAGTCTTTGGTTTCTTGATTACCGAGTAGACTAACTTAAGCTGATGACATTGATATCGTATATCAACTCTTCCAAGCATGGCCATGCATTTTCTAAGTCTCACTCTATCAAGGGGCCCGAAGATATCACTACCGTTACGTAGGAGGGACAAATCCCATCTTGATCATACAAATCCGTCCGCATGATATGTGACATATCCAATGACCTCCTTCAAGTTCACTCAGTTACGAGCAACAAAGGAAAGTATCAAAGTATGTGACTCACATGTAGGGAACCTTGATGATCTTAGGTCGAAGGACTACATATACCATGATCACTATGAGAATCACTTATGACACTCATATAACGATCCATGAAGTGTTCTAATGGTGGGTCGGTCTAGTACACAAGTTCTCCAACTTGTACCCATATGTAGACTACATATCTCATATTAGTCTCCACATATGCTAGTCACTATGTATTATTGCAACCCGCTCCACAATAATACTAGACTAGGGACGTTTAAGAATATCATTATTCTAGGGTTACAATTATGTTTATTATGTTACGCAGAAACAAAACAAGAAACATAATTGCTGGATTAATGCCTCAATAAAATATCATGACTTAATGCGCAAAAATACAATCATCTCATGATTGGCTTTTTGGGCACAACACTAACAGGTATAAGGGTAAATTGATTGTTTAAAATTTTCCTAAAGAGGAAATGTTTCAACCTTTTTGGTACATCCTAAAAAGGAATACGTTTCAAGTAAAATGGGACGATGGAGTATAAATTAACTAAACACTAATTCCTACCAAAAACAATTCATTCTCAAGCTAACAACCTATATCTTTTAATGCTAAAGGGAAAAACATCAAATTTTCATGCATAGTAAAAAGCATAAATGACAGTAAATTGAAGATCATGATGTAACAACCATTTATACCAGAAAACTGAGGTAATATGCAATTGATTGAACCTTTTCCTTTTCAAACATTCCTCTTCATGTGTTGCTAAACTTTTGATGTGCTTATATTTAGTCTTATGGTAAAATCCACTAGGGGTACCTTAGCTTATTTTTTTTCCTAAATGTTTACCCAACCTTCATATTGTCCTAATGAAGTACCTTACCATTTGTTGCACATCCTATCTAGATACTATCCATTAATTTCAGGATTATGTTTGACAAAAAATGTTGATGCGGTAAAAGGCTTGGATCTTATTCTTGGCATCCTACTCGGCATTACCTCAAGGTCCTTTCATACCATGTTTACCATATGCGCCTTAAAAAAAAAAAGACCTTACTCTTAGTTCTTTGACTTGTGGTTGTAGAAACCACCTTATTGTGCCCCTTAAGGGATCTTTATTTAGAGATACTACTTATAAGATAATACTCAACCTTGCTTCACAAGGTGCTTCCCCTTACATAGCATCTCTTAGATTATAGGCTCTTTCAAGCTACTTTACTCCCTCTTACAACCTTAACTCTTGGTGGTCATGTACTAACATGACTAAGTTTGAAACCACACTTAGGCCTTTAAGCCCTTACTTAGGTGTGTCTTAGTTATTCTACAAGTTAAAACTTATAAGTACTTTATCCCCTGATTAAAACTTACACCTGGGCTTCCTTGGCTAGTCTTTACTATTGCAACATCCTTTTCCTTAAGGGTGCCCATATCACCCTTTTGGACAATTAGGTGCTTTGGGCATGCTAGACACTTACCTAACTCAAACCTTTGACTCTTCTAGATAATTCATGGTACACTTAGGGCCTTGGTTATCCACAAGGAACTTAGCCAAAACTTGGCTATAACTTAAGGTACCCTAGGCATGCTTCTCAACTCCACTTTACCTAGGAGTCTTTCTAGACTTAATGTCTCTCATAGTGGAGTTTACTTGGCTATTGTAGCCTCTTCTTGGTTCCTTTAGTACTGATTTAGACCTACCTTTTGTCACTGTTAAGCGAACCTTGCTTAGGTGCTTGAACCACCCTTCACTACATATCATGAAACAATCATGTTCTCTTAGGCCTTACACGGGTTATTTGACCCTTTCAGTTGTGCATTTTCCGTAACTACCCTTCACTACATTGTCCACTTGAAAGACTCTTCTTGTAGTTGCTTGTGCTAGCCTTTGTCCTTGTTGTTCTAGTATTGTGGTTGGCTTGACTATTTTAGGAATGTACAGTGGCATCCCTAGTCATTCTCTCCGACTTAGAGGTCTCCTTTATTGTTGTCCCCTTTTCCTCATTTCTTTATCTTTCTTCTTAATAGGACAATCCTTGACCCAATGGTCAAAGTCTCCACACCTTAAACACCTAGCTATGTCTTTATAGCACATCATTCTCCCATGAAATTTCCACATTTTTCACATTATGGTCCAAGGCCTTGATTGAACCCCTCCTTATGTGTATCCCTATTAGAAAAATTTTGTGGCCCATCATCCTTCATCCTCTCCTTCCTCTTTTATGCTTCACTAGCCTTACCTGGCCTAGACTTCATCTTGTCTTGCTCTCTAAACTCTTGCTCCAAAATCAATGGCTTTGGTACTGCTTTAGAGTAATTCTTGATCCTTATTGCTCTTAAGATCTGTCTCAATTTTGGTCTTAGCCCTGTCATTAATCATTTTTTCTTCAGAACTTCTTGGCCTTCATATTGAGGATCATACCTTATCAAAGTGTTGAACTTATGTTCATACTCCATCATAGACATTTTGCCTTGCTCCAACTGATCAAATTTAACTTGCTCTGATCTTTTAGAGCTCTACTCTCATATTGTTGCTAGAAAACTTGTAAGAATTCTAACCATCTTGATGTGTTGTTTAGTTCATAATTTTTCCCACTACACTAATTTTACTCTTAACATGGATATGTCAGATCACTTTATACCTATATATGTGAACTCATAAGCACGCTCTCTTATCATTCAAGTATAGTAGTGGCAAGTATCAAGATTATGTTTCCCACAAAATGGAGTTTTCTACCATACTTAATGTATATCTATTATCTAACCAATAACTAAAAGGATTGTTTAGCTAATCAACTAAGAATTAAACTAAACTAACTAATGTATTAAAACAAAAAAATAAACAACTAACTACTGACAGTGGAAAATAATCAAATGATAAATAATCAAGCTATGTCATGCTTAGACACAAATCCCTCTAGAAATCCATTGTATTACTCTTACTTTAGTTTCATAGGAATATAGTTAACTTGGACCATGGAGTACTATCTAAAATATATTAGCTACCCTAGTACTCAAGGTTACTAACCTTTACTCTTAAGCAATTTGTTACCACTCTGAGTGTTTAAATATTGTGATCAATTTTAGTGAGCTCAAGCCCCAGGAAGTCCATGCCCTGTAGACCAAGCAGAACATGTGCACTATGTTTACCCAAGTGGCCCTTTTGGGCATTATGCAAATATGTGTATATTGGTCCAACCATCACACACATATTCACTTACAATTTCATATAGAAGTTATGGTGACAATGAAATTCTTTATTCCTAGCCAATATGGAATTTGAGTCAAATCCCCAAGTACATGTGCACACATGATGCTATTGGTGTGAATTTTTTTTTCCAAACTTTCACACTGTGTCCAACTTAAATTCTACCCATGTTCTCCTATGCCCTAAAGGTTTTAAACCCTTTAATACCCTTAAACCTTCATAGGGAAATAGGTTCGAGACATTAAATCCATCTAAGTTTACAATTATTGATTTTACACTTAACCGGGTAAAAATGACTATATGAACAGTGCTTAGCAAAATCAGCCAATTTTGATAGGTCATAACTCTGGCTACAGGGAACCAAATCCAGTGATTCAAAAGCCAAGTTATTCCTCTTGAATTTTTATAAATGTGGTCAAAATTTCATAGCCAAATTGTTTATGTACAGAAAGTTATGGTAGCTGGAGTACAGGGTACCAAATTTTAGCCACTTTTGACCATTATGCCCATACAAAATTTCATAATATTCATACACTTCATTTCCAGGTGCAAAACCCACTTGGTAGCGTCCATATATGTCTTATACACATGGGAAAACAATTCCTCTGAATTTATAGCTCTTCTAACCGTCATTCATAAAAATGCCATCCAAACAGCCCATAAACACCATATGGACAGCATTGTATACACACTTCAAACCACACTTCATTGATCCATATATCCTTCTCACACTACACATACAACATACCCAGATCATTTAAATGCATTTATGCACCACATACATGATAATAAGTGTAAGTGTTGTGCCCAAAAAGCCAATCATGAGATGATTGTATTTTCGCAAATTAAGTCATGATATTTTATTGAGGCATTAATCCAGCAATTTTGTTTGTTGTTTTGTTTCTGCGTAACGTAATAAACATAATTGTAACCCTAGACACCATATGTTTATGTAAAACGTCAATACTCTAACAAACTAGGGCCCAAATCTCAAAAATGTCTTTTTGTTGGGTATCCCAAAGAAACAAAGGGTTACTATTTCTACAATCCCTCTGAGCAAAAAGTGTTTGTTGCTCGAACTGGTGTCTTTTTGGAGAAAGAGTTTATCTCTAAAGGAACTAGTGGGAGGAAAGTAGAACTTGAAGAAATTCAAGAACAACAAGAAGACATCGAACCTGAAATGGAACCTGAACAGACACCACAAGATGTTGTGGTTCAAGAGTCTGTTCCTGTAGCACAAAGCCCACGTAGGACTGGTAGGATTCGGCGTGAGCCCGAGAGATATGGATTTCTCGTGACTCACACCGGTGATGTGATGCTCATGGATCAAGATGAGCCCACAACCTACCAACAAGCTATGTCGGGGCCTGACTCTGAGAAGTGGCTAAAGGCCATGAAATCCGAGATGGAATCCATGTATGAAAACCAAGTATGGACTTTGGTTGACCCACCTGAAGGGGTAAAACCTATAGGGTGCAAATGGGTTTTCAAGAAGAAAACTGACATGGATGGTAATGTGATTACCTTTAAGGGAAGATTGGTTGCAAAAGGTTTTAAGCAAATTCATGGTATTGACTATGATGAAACTTTTTCACCAGTTGCTATGCTTAAATCCATCCGAATTTTGTTTGCTATTGCTGCACACTATGATTATGAGATATGGCAAATGGATGTCAAAACTGCATTCCTAAATGGAAAGCTACTTGAGGATGTGTACATGACACAGCCTGAGGGTTTTGTCACTCCTGGGAATACCAATAAAGTGTGCAAATTGCAAAGGTCCATTTATGGACTGAAGCAAGCTTCTCGAAGTTGGAATCTTCGTTTTGATGATGCAATCAAAGAGTTTGGTTTTATCAAAAATGAAGATGAACCTTGTGTCTACAAGAAGGTTAGTGGGAGCGCTATTGCCTTCTTGGTGTTGTATGTAGATGACATACTACTCATCGGGAATGACATTCCTGAGCTACAGTCTGTGAAGACTTGGCTAAGGAAATGTTTCTCTATGAAGGACTTGGGTGAAGCAGCCTATGTGTTAGGCATCAGGATCTATAGAGATAGATCTAGAAAGCTTCTTGGCCTAAGTCAAAGTACATATATTGACAAGGTGCTAAAGAGGTTTAGCATGCAAGATTCCAAGAAAGGATTCTTGCCCATGTCACATGGTATCACTCTTTCTAGATCTCAGTGTCCGAGTACAACCGAGGAGAGAGAACGCATGAGTAAGATTCCATATGCCTCAGCAATTGGATCTATCATGTATGCCATGATATGTACTCGTCCCGATGTCTCATATGCTTTGAGCATGACGAGTAGGTACCAATCGAACCCCGGTGAAAGTCACTGGACAGCTGTTAAGAACATCCTTAAGTACTTACGAAGGACTAAGGATGCATTCTTGGTCTTTGGAGGTGAAGATGAGCTCGTTGTAAGGGGTTACACCGATGCAAGCTTCCAATCCGATAAGGATGATTTTAGATCGCAATCTGGTTATGTGTTTTGTATTGGTGGTGGTGCTGTAAGCTGGAAGAGTTCAAAGCAAGAGACAGTAGCTGACTCTACAACAGAATCTGAGTACATTGCCGCCTCTGATGCTGCGAAGGAGGCAGTTTGGATCAAGAAGTTCATCACTGAACTTGGAGTGGTTCCAAGCATTGTTGACCCGATAGAGCTCTATTGTGACAACAATGGAGCAATCGCACAGGCTAAGGAACCTCGATCTCACCAGCGATCCAAACACATACTCCGACGCTATCATCTCATCAGGGAGATCATCGAGAAGGGTGATGTAAGGATATGCAGGACTTCGACAGACAGCAACATTGCTGATCCACTGACAAAGCCCCTTACGCAGCAGAAGCATGATAGCCATTCTAGATCCATCGGTATTAGATACATGGATGATTGGCTTTTAGTGCAAGTGGGAGATTGTTAGTGTTGTGCCCAAAAAGCCAATCATGAGATGATTGTATTTTTGCAAATTAAGTCAAGATATTTTATTGAGGCATTAATCCAGCAATTTTGTTTGTTGTTTTGTTTCTGCGTAACGTAATAAACATAATTGTAACCCTAGAATAATGATATTCTTAAACATCCCTAGTCTAGTATTATTATGGAGCGGGTTGCAATAATACATAATGACTAGCATATGTGGAGACTAATATGAGATATGTAGTCTACATATGGGTACAAGTTGGAGAACTTGTGTACTGGACCGACCCACCATGAGAACACTTCATGGATCGTTATATGAGTGTCATAAGTGATTCTCATAGTGATCATGGTATATGTAGTCCTTCGACCTAAGATCATCAAGGTTCCCTACATGTGAGTCACATACTTTGATACTTTCCTTTGTTGCTCGTAACTGAGTGAACTTGAAGGAGGTCATTGGGTATGTCACATATCATGCGGAGGGATTTGTATGATCAAGATGGGATTTGTCCCTCCTATGTAACGGGAGTGATATCTTTGGGCCCCTTGATAGAGTGAGACTTAGAAAATGCATGGCCATGCTCCGATGAGTTGATATATGATATCAATGTCATCAGTTTAAGTTAGTCTACTCGGTAATCAAGAAACCAAAGATTGGGCTATACGAGAGTGACACATTCCATGTCTCGTGCTTAGTCTTGATATCTTGGACAAAGGGACAATGGCATATATCGGTGATGATCATAAAGGTTTAGTCGATTCACCGACAATCTTGTCACTTGGGTAGCAATGATGTGTTGCTAGACACCGCTCATTGCTTATGATCATAAATGTGATTTATGATCATTGCCAACATGGCAAGAGCCTATTGGGTCGCACACATAGAGCTATTTGGATCATTAGAGTGCATGGGCTAATTATTTGGGTTATGGTTTCACTTTAATTTCGTATTAATAATGGGCCAAGGAGTTGAGCCATTATTAAGCCCGAAATTAAATCCTAATTGGATTAGGGCTTTGAAACCCATTAGGCCTGGAAGTTGAGTCTCACTATAAATACAACTTTTAAGTGAGAAATTCGCAGGTCTCCTTGCCCTAGCCTCCCAAAAGGACAGCCACACTCTTCTCTTGCAATTCCTTGGAGGACGCAAGCTAGCACTGCGAGCGCAAGAGAAACGCATCTGCCGGGACGTGGTGGAAGCGTGGTGATCTCGAGAGGCTCGTGTGGATACCATAGAGAGCCTGAACACGTCAACTGTTCAGGTTTTGTGATTCGACTCTACAGTTGAGTGAGAGATCTCAACCGAAAATTAGGTATGAAATTTTCGAACACCCGGTTTACCCCGTTTCACTTGGATCCTGGAGGGTTTCGGTTAAATTCCGCTGCACTGTTTGGCTCCCGAAACCCAACAATAAGTTAGTTAATACCTACACTAAGCTTCTTGGAGAACTTCAAAAGCACTAAGCACTCCAGAAACTTGAAGGGACCAGCTGTTGCATAAGGCAGAAAGTACCATCACTAAAAATAGCTAATGTGCTCTAAAAATCATGAAATTTCCAGTTTACAGCTAAACATATGGAGGTTAATATACCTAAAATTTCACAGAGAAATTCAAACGACAACTATTATTTTGAATGCTCTCTCTCAGGTGCTCCTGAAATGGACAGAAAGGGGGTAAGTCTCTTTGAAGAAACTTAGTAAGGGCTTATCATTAGAAACTTGAATTCCCAGCAACATACCTGAAATAAAATACATAAAAACACAAAAATAAAGCACATATACAAAAATATAGCCATCCAAGTTGATGCCCGGCAGTATCTTCATTGTACGACATGGTAGGCCTGAGAGGGACTTCCGATATGGAGATGCTGGTAGAGGAGACTTCCGGCGTGAGATTGCCAAGGTCGTTCCCAAAGTATTTATAGGAGAGCATTGGGAGAAGTCCATTTGACACAGCCCACTCAGATCATGACACATGTTCGGCCAGATGCGGTCCGTACCTTCGAGGATGGGGATCTCCAGTTGGCCATAGGCCATTCTGGCAAGAAGTCATGGCCGTGGGAGGCCTGTGTGTCAGGGGCGTGTGTGAGGTCCTATGTCAGAGGCTCCTTAACCATATTTTTCGTGTCCACAAGACCCCTTCGGTGAAAGAGACCTCTTCAGGATATAAGACCTTCATGCCAAGGTTGCTCCAGTCATTTGGAAGGCCCCTCGGCAAAGTGGATTCCCTTCGGATGATGTTTTCCCCTGCCGAGGATGGTGAGTCTACTTTTCCCGAAGTTGGTCAGGCCAGCTTACCGAGGGTGGTAGTGTACCATGTTCCTGAGGTTAGTCCTGTTATTGCCTGAGGGTGATGCTCGTCTTTACCGAGGGTGGTGCTCGTCAGAGCTTGGGAGTTTGAAGGGTAATAGCCCTTTGGCTATCACATGCCCCCCTCAGAAAGTCAAAGTTATAACTTTGGTGAGTGGAGTCTTAGAGCATTTTGCGGAGCTCGTTATGGAAGGTAGTAGTTACCATAGATGTAACTTATTGGCCTTTTTAGGCAGGGGACACTTTGTTCTCCGAGGGTGTGTCCTCTCAGCTGAGGAAGCTTGTAAGTGTCACTCCTCGTTTCTTGGCTAGGACCTTGGTATTTCCAGAGTGTGTATTCCCTTTTAATTTTTTTCCGTAGGTCAGTGAATTATCACGTCTCGTAATCAGACAAGTGCGTCACTTTAGATAAGCTTGCCTAGGCCTCCGTGCTGTCAGGAGGCATGCCCTCATTTCTTGCGTCGAGCGACACATGTCACGTGGCAATTGGTGGACAGTCGCGTTGGTGACATTAACCACGTCTCTTCACCTTTGAGGGGTAATTATGGCAATGATTCGCCTACCCCCTTCGGCCTATATAAACCTTCCTCTTTTCAGAGTTCTCTTCCCTTACTTTCTTTTGCTTCCGTTTTGCTCTCATTTGCTCTCAAGCGTTTCTCTCTTTTCTACGGCGATGCAAGCGGCAGAGCAATTTCTGGCTAGTTTTGATGACGGCGTTCACAAATCCTGACTTTGGCAAGAGTTTTGGTGGGTCCTCATTTCCAAAGTCCTTCAGTTATCTGTGTTTCTACTTTTTTCTACTTTTTTGAAGTCATTTCCTTCTTTCGAAGTCCCTCAATTTTCTTTTCTGAAGTCATTTCCTTCTTCCGAAGTCCCTCGGTTTTCTTTTCCAAAGTTGTGTCCTTTTTCTGAACATGTCTTCTCCAACCCTACTTTTGAATGTTCGTCCCAATCCCGAGACTTGGGTTCCTCTCGACTCTCACCCCTGCTACACCACTTCGGAGAAAATGGAGAAGTGGGTAGCTAAGTTCTACCTTCCCTCTTATGCTGTGACTAGGCTACCTACTGCAGGCCTGCTTAGTTATATGTATCATTCAGACGAGGTTACTGTCTTTCAAGCCCAACTGAAGGTTGGACTTCGGTACCCTCCCCCGAAGATGGTTTGCGAGTTCTGCCAATTCCATGGCATAGCTGTGAACCAACTTCCCCCAAACTCCTATTCTTACTTCAACGCCTTCCTCTACATGTGTGGGGTCTTCGGGATAGAGCCCCACTTCATCATCTTTATGCAGTATTACAAACTTCACCCTGTCTCGAAGGGCGGGTTTTACTTCTTGCTTCCTAGGGGATTCGGGAGCAAGAAGTATATGTTCACCTTCGGGACGAAGGACAGTTGGCGGGGTTGGCAGAAGAAGTTTTTCTTTTTGAAGGTGGCTGAGTCATGAAAACATGTGCCAACTAGGTGGACCTCAGGGACTCTGGATGCCGATGTGGTTGATCCCAGAAAGCTACTAACCTTTGAGTTAGAGGCGAAGTTTGAGGATTTTGACAACCGCATTCGTGCTGTCGCGGACTGGGACCCCAAAGGTCCCTCTTTCTTCCTTGTACCCTTTTCCCATCAAGTGGAACCTCATGATTGAGGAGGTTCTTCAGGAGTTAGGGGTAATCAAGGAACATAAAACTGACCTAGACATGCCGAAGCCTGCCTTTGACGGAAAAAAGGCTTGGCTAGTGATGCTCCTTCGGGGCAAACTCACATACGAAAGCCTTGCGGAGAGTAAGTAATTTTCCCAAGATTCCTCATGAGTTTTCTTCTGTACTTACACTGATGTCCTTCCTTTTGCAGAGATGGGTGATCAATCCACTGCCTTCTACAAGTCCCTCTTCCTTGGGTAGGCTGAAAAGGGGGAACAGCAAACGAAGAAAGCTGCCCTAAAGAGGAAGAAGATGACTGGGGGAGGGCCATTTTGGCAAGGAAGAAGGCCAAGGAGGACCCTCTTTCTCCCCCTCCCGAAGGCGATGTCGAGGTGTAGGACCAGTGCTTGGTTCGCGCCGACCCACCCTCGGAGTCGGCAGTCAGCTCGACTCCATGGAGCCCCACCATTGAGGCCGATGTCTTGGGGACTTCGGCAGGGGGCCCTTCCGCTGAAGAACTCAAGGAGCCCCGAAGAAGGAAGGGCAAGCAAGTCCCTACCGATGTACAGGAGGTCAGTGACTCCGAGGAGGATGACGCCGAGGTTTCGTCGGGTTTGTCCCTTAGCCATTTTTCTATGAATTTGGCATTTTTTGGCATTTTAGATCTTATAGACATATGGCTAAGGGATAATGTGTTGATGGAACTTCAGCATGATTTTGCAGAGGAGCAGGCGCCCACCGCGTGGATGGTGGAGCACGCCCAGAAGCAGGCCCTTCGGGACTCCTGCATCCCGAGGGACAAGGTGCCGAAGGAGCCTTTCTGGACCTTCATGGAGGGCATGAACTTGTTCTTTGAGGCAGCCAGAAAATGGCTCCTCAGATGGCAAAGGACATCCTCATCAATGCCACCTTCAAGTCCCTCAGTGAGGAGTGCCCGAATGAGGAGGTCCTCGCCGCGAGGATGTCCGAACACATTGTCCAGGTATCCTTCAAACCTTTATCCTTTTACCTAATTTTTCTAAGTGTTTGCTTTGCTTTGCAAAACTTCACCGAGTGCCCTTTTGTAGCTCTTGGCATACAGTGGATATGTCACATCCCACACAGGCCCCAACCTGTGCACTCTCAGTACCACTCACCAATTTACCCAAGAGTTATTTGAATACTCTTAAGTTCAGGTGTTATTAATTACCTATTATTTTAACTGCTATTTTTTAGGTAGTTTAAGTCTTATTTTCTTAAGCTGAGAGCTGGGAGGTGTCCCAAGAGGCTTATGAGTTAATTAGAACAATAACCTGCAGCTTATGTAGGGCCCAACCACTAACTTGCAACACAAGGCAAGGCTGTAATTCAATAACTTGCAATACAAGCAAGGCATACACTTAATCAGTTAAGTGTCTAGGATGTGTGCTCATCAAGTGTGCTACTTACATGAATGACAACCAAGAAGCCCACATCTTTGTAGTTTTTAAAATCAAGCTTCCATGCACATGTATATTCGGCCAAACAGAGTATCTCAAGGGGTTTCCTCATGAAACATAACCATATGCTCATAAACTTAACATAACTTGGCACATAAGCATCCAACATATGTACATACAAAACCATGTACAAACAAGGCTACATATACACACAAAATAGCCTAAGTACAAGCATCACTAGCTTGGAAACATACCAAGGA
Organism: Aquilaria yunnanensis; assembly: GCA_039654915.1. Lineage (NCBI taxonomy): Eukaryota > Viridiplantae > Streptophyta > Magnoliopsida > Malvales > Thymelaeaceae > Aquilaria > Aquilaria yunnanensis. The sequence goes on from CM077597.1 coordinate 54,505,057, forward strand.
TGCTACAAGTCCAAAATAGCCAAGGTTAAGTTTTACAAGCCATGTACCCTTACTCCCCTAGAAGATACCTAAGTGTGCAATACAACAGCACACACTGAAGCACCAACCCAATGACCTTGTTCATGGTCATGAAAGTGAACACTATAATCAGAGCCATAGTCCACACATCCATCCTGCACCTAGACTGATCCCACAACTACACAAGCCTGCAAAACTTAGAACATAAGTTTCAGCCTTAAACCATAAGACTTGTAATGCAAGTAATCAAGCCAAGATTGAGTTGGCACATACCTTGAGCAATAAGTGTACTAACTAGCACACAATCTAGCAACTCAAGCAAACTACTCAAGCTATATATCCTTTCTTGAAACAAAAATGTATGGGCAGTGAGTAACAATTACTCAGTAGGGATTCACAAACGACCATATAGGTCAATTTAGTTAAGTCCATGACTTAACCTCCACAAGCTTACTTGACCTGCAAGAAAGACATAAAAACAAGGAAAGCACAAATAGGCCGAAACATATAACTATCATAAATCATCAATATATGGGTTAACATGCACAAACAAACAACCAAGCACACAGAACACACACACACACCACCATATTCATTCGGTTGAATTCCACTAGCAAGCACACAATGAACTTTTGCAATTTTAACCTTCCAATTGTCTTCAATCCCCTAGAGCTCCAAGTTCACTAGTAAGTTGGCCTAACTTACTAAGAACTTTACGTGCTTGCCATTAAACCTTGACTAGCTAGCCAATTAACACATAACCAAATCTCCTCAATATGCCCATCTAGCAAGCTAAGATCATATAGCATTATATAACCATCACTTAGCTGCCATTATTACTTTATCATGGAAAAGTACCAAGAATACAAGTAAATGTGAAAACCCTACCTCAAATTCAAAAGCTTGAGCTTTTAGTTGTTTGAGTAACTAAGGCCGAGATCAACTATGTTGCCTAACACAATAAAGCCTTCAATTAGCTATCATAATCACTTGATCATGGAAATTTACCAAGAAAACAAGTGAGTTTATGAAGCTATACCTCTAAATTGAGCTTGAAAGCTCTCGGCCAAACCTTGTCCTCCAAATTCCAAGCTCTAAACTTGAAACTCAAGGTTGCCTACCTCCGAAATTAAGGATTCCAAGCTTGGTTTTGTGATCAAGCTTCCATTTCCACATTAATTGGCATTAAAACGGCAGCAATTCTTCATGAACACTTCAAGAACACGCAAAGCCTTTTGGAACCTTTCAATTTTCAGCCAACAAAGCTAAAACGCAACCAAGCTCGTAAACACTTGTTTAATTTGTTTAATGGGGAACATGGCAGCCGGTCATGGACACATGTCCAACAAAATGGTATAATACTCTATTTAATCCCATGTTAATTTGCATGGTACGTCTCACCCCTCAAGTCTCCATAGTTACACTTTAGTCACTAGAATACATGATCATTTCGGGCCAAATCTTGATTCATGGCTTATATTGCCAAGCTTTAATTAAAATGGCTAAAAATGGTTATTAGCCCAGGCACAATTTCAGCATTTTACCAAGTTTAGTTTACCATATAATAATGGTATAATTCTTGGTGGAAAACATCATGATAACCGGCCATTCAAAGTAAAAAAAGAATTGGTCTAATTTCCTCGTTTCTCCTTATACTTATTTGCATGGCCGAATTTGCTAATTTAAGTTTCATTGTTTCATTTGCATCACTAGTTCAAGTGTACATTGTAGTCCTCCAACTTTATTTCATGCCAAAAACATCATGGTCTAATTTTCCCATGCACACTTAAAACCCAAACTTTCTCAGGTTTACACTTACACCCTTATCCACATTTTCAAACAAGTCCCTCATGTTTTAAATTGGTGTTTCTCTATATTCTTGGCCTAAGCCAAGTACTAAGGGATGGTCCTAACAGGGTACTTCAGAGCTTGGGTAGCAAAGCAGTCTTCGGTCTGATCTCGGACGGAAGAGCACTTGGAGAAAGCCAAGGTATTTTGTGCTAGCTCAGTCGTTAAGTACGCCGAGCTGAACAAGATAGCGAAGGAGGGGATGGCCAAACTTCGGGAGCAGTTCTTGAAGAGTCAAGAGGAGCTCTTTCAAGATTTCTCCAAGAAGGTGTTTGACTTTGGCGCGAAGGTCATTGAGCTAACTTCGGCTAATGAGGCCTACCGAAAAGAGAAGGAGGAGGACTCTGCACTCCTCATGAAGGCCCTTGTAGACAATGCTGAACTTCAAGCTGAGGTTAACACGCTGAAGAAGGAGAAGAAGAAGAAGAAGAAGACAAAGAAGCTGGTAAAGGAGGTCACTAAGCTGAGTGGCTAGTTGGATGACTTGGCTGTCGAGAAGGACAAAGCTAATCAAGAAACCAAGGTTGCATTCCAAGACGGCCTCTGTTTAGCTCGACACCAAGTTCTGGCCAAGTACCCAGAGCTCGACATCTCCTTTTTGGCAGGTCTAGACATCCCCGAAGGGCCTCGCTAGACATGGTCGAAGATAGAGCACCTCAATCTTCCATTTGCCCTTCCTCTGGCAATGAATGTTGTGACAGAGGAGGTTGGTAGTGAAGTAGCTCAGTGATGGCGAGGTCCCCTAGGCATCCAGAACCCTGAATAGGCTTTCTTTTTTCTTTTTCTTTTTCTTTGTAAACTTCTGCTCGTTGTACAAAGGGATAAATGAAATTTCTTTTTTCCTCCAAAGCTTCTCCTCATTGTACAAAGGCATGAATGAAATTTTTTTTTTTTTCAAAATTTGGCTAAGTTCCGGGACATATTTCTCCAATACCATCTTCGGTACCGAGGGTCAGGTCAACCATTTTCGGTCTAGACCCCTTGCCGAGTACCAACTTCGCTGATGAAGGTGGTTTTTTCCTCCTCTTCGGGATCCATCTTGATTTGATGATACCCACTGAAGGCGTCGAGGAAGCTAAGGAGGCCATACTCGGCAGTTGAGTCAACCAATTGGTCTATTGAGGGCAAAGGATACGAATCCTTAGGGCAAGCTTTGTTCACGTTTCAAAAGTCGATGCACATTCAGAGTTTGTCACTTCCTTCTTTCGTGGCGATAACCACGTTACTAAGCCATTCGGGATATTTGACTTCCCTTATTACGTCTGCCTCCATCAACCGTTGGACTTTGGATTTTATGAAGTTGTTCTTGTGTGCCAAAAGGCTTCTCTTTTTTTGGCAAACAGGCTTCACGTCAGGGAGTATTTTAAGACTATGCTCTATTATGCGAGGGTCTACCCCAGGCATGTCCTTCGGTGAGAAGGCAAACAGATCTTTGTTCATTAAAAGGAAAGATACAAGCTTTTGCTTGTCACCTTCGGCCAAATGTTTCCCCATACAGGTACTTTGGCCTGGGACAAGCTCTACACTCTCAGTTTCAATTTTTTTCGAGTCACTTTTTTCTCCTTCTGTGGGCTCTTCGATAGGTGTGCCCCTCTCTCCCAAGGTCTGTGTGTGTACTTTCACTGGGCTCTACGTCGCCCTTATGAAGACCTTCCGGACTTTAGCTTGATCAATAAATATTTCTGCATCCCCTTCCTTCGTCCCCAAAGTGACCGTCAGGTACTTCACATCTGGTCGGATGTGAAAGTTACCTTGAGTTTGCCTTCCAAAGATGGCAATATATAAAGAAGGGATGTTTATGACAATGAATCTGGTCATGGTAGAGGCGAAGAGCTCTCTATTGTTTTGAGCAGAAGTTCCCCTTAACATCAGAGGTAGGTCAATCCACCAGAGGAGAAGGAGTTCGGAAGGACCTACCTCGAAGGTAGGAGATGTGACTGGCTCGAGATCAGTTTTTGCAATGCCCAAGCTTGGTAATAGGTGGGAGAATAGGACATCGGCGTTGGACCCGTCATCCAGGAGCACCATTTTTACGTCCCAACTCCCAATCCTTGCCATAATAAGGAGTGGGTCATCATGTGGGAATACTACGGTAGACCCATCTTTCCAAGCGAGCTTGTTGGATGGGTTGCCAAAATCCATCACAAAGATCTCCCTGGCTTTCCTCTTGCTCTCTGCCGAAGATAGTCCCGTGGTGATCGTTTGGATTACTCCAGCCAGAGGTGGAGGATTCTTCTTGGGACTTCGATTCCAATGTCGATCGGAATCGTAGTCCTCATCTTCCTTTCTTTCCTCCTCTCTCCTTCCCCTAGGAGAGGGCATCTGTAGGTACCGAAAAAATTGACCCTGCTTTATCAGGGATTCGATGTACTTCCTGAGTTGGAAGCAATCCTCAATGTCATGACCGTGATCCTGATGGAATTGGAAAATTTTCTTCATATTCTTCTTGTTTTCTGAGGTCATAGCCTTCGGACACTGGATTGGATTGCCTTGCCTTTCCATGGCCAGTAGTATGTTTGTTCTGGATGTGTTCAGGGGAGTGAATGACATGGGTTTTTTCCCCCTCTGCTTCTGGGGTCTTCCCCCACCCTCGGCTGAATACCGAGGTTGGTGACTCTGACCTTTGGGCTGATGGTGATCAGACTTCGATCCTCCCATCCTCAGCTCTTCCGTCGTCATATGCTGCTTGGCCCTTCGGTAGAATTCTCCTAGGGTGTTCGAGGGATCCTTAGAGAACAAGTAGAAGAGTTGTGAGTCTCTCCAAAGTCCCCTTATCATTGTGAGGATATGGATTTCGGGAGCCAAACAGTGCATCGAAATTTAACCGAAACCCGCCAGGATCCAAGTGAAACGGGGTAAACCGGGTGTTCAAAAATTTTCATACCTAATTTTCTGTTGAGATCTCTCACTCAACTGTAGAGTCGAATCACAAAACCTAAACAGTTGACGTGTTCAGGCTCTCTATGGTATCCACATGAGCCTCTCGGGATCACCACGCTTCCACCACGTCCCGGCAGATGTGTTTCTCTTACGCTCGCAGTGCTAGCTTGCGTCCTCCAAGGAATTGCAAGAGAAGAGTGCGGCTGTCCTTTTGGGAGGCTAGGGCAAGGAGACCTACGAATTTCTCACTAGAAGTTGTATTTATAGTGAGACTCAACTTCCAGGCCTAATAGGTTTGAAAGCCCTAATCCAATTAGGCTTTAATTTCGGGCTTAATAATGGCTCAACTATTGGGCCCATTATTAATACAAAATTATTGTGAAACCAAAACCCAAATTATTAGCCCATGCACTCTAATGATCCAAATAGCTCTATGTGTGTGACCCAATAGGCTCTTACAACGTTGGCAATGATCATAAATCACATTTATGATCATAAGCAATGAGTGGTGTCTAGCAACACATCATTGCTACCCAAGTGACAAGATTGTCAATGATTCGACTAAACCTTCATGACCATCACCGATATATGCCATTGTCCCTTTGTCCAAGATATCAAGACAAAGCACGATACATGGAATGTGTCACTCTCGTATAGCCCAATCTTTGGTTTCTTGATTACCGAGTATACCAACTTAAACTGATGACATTGATATCGTATATCAACTCATCCGAGCATGGCAATGCATTTTTCTAAGTCTTACTCTATCAAGGGGCCCGTAGATATCACTCCCGTTACATAGGAGGGACAAATCCCATCTTGATCATACAAATCCCTCCACATGATATGTGAAATACCCAATGACCTCCTTCAAGTTCACTTAGTTATGAGCAACAAAGGAAAGTATCAAAGTATGTGACTCACATGTAGGGAACCTTGATGATCTTAGGTCGAAGGACTACATATACCATGATCACTATGAGAATCACTTATGACACTCATATAACGATCCATGTAGTGTTCTCATGGTGGGTTAGTCCAGTACACAAGTTCTCCAACTTGTACCCATATGTAGACTACATATCTCATATTAGTCTCCATATATGCTAGTCGTTATGTATTATTGCAACCCGCTCCACAATAATACTAGACCAGGGACGTTTAAGAATATCATTATTCTAGGGTTACAATTATGTTTGTTAAGTTACGCAGAAACAAAACAAGAAACATAATTGCTGGATTAATGCCTTAATAAAATATCATGACTCAATGTGGAAAAAATACAATCATCTCATGATTGGCTTTTTGGGCACAACACTAACAGCGTGGCACTCGGAAGTCACTTGGCATAGATGCCTCAACTATTGCTTAGATAAAGGGTGACTCTTCTTCGGTGAAGGTCTCTGACAACCTTGACCAGACAGGCTTCCGAGCCACCTGCCTTTTCATTTTCTCCAACCTCTCTAGGATCTTCTTTATGAGGATGGTGGTGCTGGGCTTTTCTCGCTGCCAAGAGGCCTCCGGCAACGGAGAATGACGCCTCCTTTTTGGGGAGTAACTTCGGCGGTGGGGCGATCGTGATCTCTCTCCCGGTGATGAACTTCACTGGCGGGAAGTCCTAGCTCCTTTGGACCTCGTTTCCCTAGTACGTCAGCCTCTAGGGGCTACGTCCTCCATTGAGGACTCGTCACGGAAGTCCCCACTCCCTGAGCTCCGGTGAGTGGACTTCGGGCTTCTTTCCTAACGGGGCATTGGTGAGAATGCCTTTCAGCCCGAAGGTGGTTGTGACCACCTTTGGTCTAACTGTTGCGTCATTTCAGGCACGACAGAGTGTTGAAAATCATGTAGGAAGCTCATCGTGATCGTTAGAGGACATTCATCCTTAGGTAAGGAAGTCCCTGTGGCAGGTTGTTTTGTCACTAGTTGAGTTTTCGGCACGGATGGGGACTTCGGGAGTCCCTTGTCCTTAGAACGTCGGGTTTCAATGATGGCGACCTGGGGGTGAGTTCCCACAGATGACACCAAATGATGCCCGACAGCATCTTCATTGAACGACATGGTAGGCCTGAGAGGGACTTCCGGTATGGAGATTTTGGTGGAGGAGACTTCAGGCGTGAGATTGCCAAGGTTGTTCCCCAAGTATTTATAGGAGAGCGTTGGGAGAAGTCCGTTTGACACAGCCCGCTCAGATCATGACACGTGTTCGGCTAGATGTGGTCCGTAGTTTCAGTGATGGGGATCTCCAGATGGCCATAGGCCATTCTGGCCAGAAGTCAGGGTCGTGGGAGGCCTGTGTGTTAGGGGCGTGTGCGAGGTCCTTGTGTTAGAGGCTCCTTAACAGTTTTTGTCGTGTCCACAAGACCCCTTCAGTGAAAAGAGACCTCTTCGGGATATGAGAGCTTTTTGCCGAGGTTGCTCCAGTCATTCAGAAGGCCCCTCGACAAAGCGGATTCCCTTCGGAGGATGTTTTCCCTTGCCGAGGATGGTGAGTCTACTTTTCCCGAAGTTGGTCAGGCCATCTTACCGAGGGTGGTAGTGTGCCATATTCATGAGGTCAGTCCTGTTATTCCCCGAGGGTGATGCTTGTCTTTACCGAGTGTGGTGCTCGTCAGAGCTTGGGAGTTTGAAGGGTAATAGCCCTTTGGCTATCACAAGTGCGCAAACAAACAGAACCACAATCAAATGCAATGCTGGCAGCAATACCTTATTAGGGTTAGTCCATAAATAATCAAATAAACAATATGTAATCAGTATGGTGGCCCCCCTCAAGCTAATTCTTGATCTTAGGAGGTTAATTGGTCTTAGTTAGTACTAACTTGAGCTCTAGAAACCCCTGTAAACATTGCCATCTTAGTGCATGGAAAACAGTAAGGCTGGAACCTTGTTAATGCACTCCCCCTTAACCCATACTTGGTTCTTTGAGCTTTTTGCTATCTTCCAAGCATGGTCTTAGCTTCATGGATGCTTGATCATCATCTTAGAATAGTAAAAAACCATGAGACATGAAGATCAAACCCTTACCTAAGCTGTGAAAGCTGAAATCTTCAAGAGATACACAATAAACCCAAAAACTAGGGTTTTTCTCTTTCTTGTTGCATTCGATTGCCTTTCTTTGTTATTTCTTGGGAGATTGAGCTATGGTGGCTATGGAAGCTTATGGAGGAGCTAAGGAATAGGTTGTGCCTAGTGGGGGACAAAAATGGGCAAGAAATGGCAAGAAATCAAGATATTTTACTTGAGTTGATTAGTTTAACCTTAACCCTCACTTAGGTCACTATAAGTATGTCTTAAAGAAAGAATTTTTGGCAAATCTTTAGCCCACCTTTTTGACCTGAGAACCTGGAAATAAAAGGCTAGGATAATGCTAGAAATGGCCACCTTTGACACTTGTCAAAAATCATCCCATCCTTAAGTTATTTTTGTGAACAATTGTACACCTAGTTGTCCTAGGTTCTTGAATAATAGCTTTTGTTTCCTTTATGCAATTCAGCCTCCAAAAATTGCTTCCATATCATTCAAATCCTTCCAAAATCTCTCTTTTATAGTTGTACAATTGAGTACCCAAGTCTTGAAATCTTGCAATAAGACCCATAGATTACTTGTAAAACAAGCAATCCCTTAGGGCTTCCTTTAGTACCAAGTAACCATTGTAATCTTTTAGGGAGGTGTAGATTATTCACTTTACCCCTCACATTTCATTCACTATGGTGAAAATTATGCTATATAATGGTTTATAACCATTATGCATTTATATTGTAATTTTCTCATTTGTTGAGGTGGTAACACAATTGATAAGGTGTCTAGTCCTACCACGCCTCCTAAGAATACATTACTAGTTCTGTGACACAACTACTAGATTTCACCTTAGCCTAGAGGTATTATGTTGACCTATTACTCCTAACCAACTTTATGAAAGCTGGGGCGAACCGTTTGGTTCAACCGGTTCGATCGTGAACCAATCATACTGGCGGTCTGGCTAACAATTCACTTTATGGCTGGTCAAAAGTCAGTCAAAACTGGGGAAAACCACCTAAAACTGTAAAATTGGTGAACCATCAAACCGGCAGTTTTGCAACACATATTTGAAAATTGTAAAAGGAAATGCAAAAGAAACAAAAAAAAACAAGATAAAAGAAGAAGAACAAAATAAAAAAAAGATGATGAAAAAGGATGAAGAAGACAGGAAAACAAGAAATCAGGAAAAAGAGAAGAAGAAAGACAGAAGAAAAAGAAATAGGAATAGAATAAACCAAAAAGAAAAAAAAGGTTGAGAATGAAGGGATGAAAGAAGAAAAAAAAAAAGAAGGCAAGCAGCACCGCAGTAGTAGAGGAACAAGATAGCAGATGAAAGTGGCGCTTTGGACTTGATTATGTTTTGCACAGTTGATTGTGATGGACTTTTATATTGAGTAAATTATCAACTTAGTCCCTATACTCGAAGCATTTTTTTATTTAAGTCCATGTTATTTTTTTTGTTACAATAATGGCACTCCTAATCATTCAAATGTAAAGATAAGAGCATGTTTGACCCAGTGGTTCAACTGGTTGAACCGATTAAACCATAACCCAAAACCCTTAATGGTTTGAGAAACTGTTCAGGTTTTAAAACACTGCTCCTAACTTGACAATATTACTGGTAGATTACTCCTAATAAACATACTGGATACTACTTACATATGTTCATTACCCAACATTGAATTAATACGCTACCCGTTATTAATTAACACATCAAAGAACATTGGATAGATTGCAAGAAAACCATAATTATATAAACCAAAAGTAATCATAACAACAATATCATCCTATGGTTCATATGCTCTAAGCATAAGTAGAGAAATTAGCCCATCATGTTGATAAAGAAACACAACAAAAACAAAAGAAAACTAAGAATCGAAGACTCCATCTCTAAAATTCTTCCTTCCAAGAAATCCTTGCTCTGGAGCAAACTAATCAGTTTTGATCATCTTCATTGCATCCAACAACCTTCTACTATGAAAACTAAACTCTCTTTTTGTGTATTTTTTCCTCTTTTTTTCTTTCCCCCTTCTTTTTCGCCAAAATAACTTGATAAAACCCTAATAGTAAGTAAACATGGTATGGGACACGGTAGTATTCAAGGCCATGTTGCACCTCTGGATGAAATAATCATGAATAATTAATGACATGGTCTGGATCATAGGCATGACACGAAAGACGGGTGTGTAACAAGGGAACAATGGCTTCTTTGGTGTTGACATAGGCTTGTTTGAAGCCTTGTTTATTCCAATTTCTGCCAAAACATGCTAGTCAACTCCAAAACTTGTGCAAAATCCTTCCTAACCATAAAAGAGCTTAAATAATACTTGAAAACAAAATACTACCTCTGTCCCATTTTACTTGAAACGTTTCTCTAGGTACAGAGATTAACATGTTTGTAATTTGCGTTATTTTTTTTGTAGTGAGAATTTAAATAATGATTAAAAAAGAAAAGATTCTTTTTTGGTGCAATATGAGATTGAGTGGAGATTAAAAAAAAATTTTATTAGGTTTTTTGTATTGAGAGTTTAAATGTAGGTAAAAGGGTAAATTGATTGTTTAAAATTTTCCTAAAGAGGAAATGTTTCAACCTTTTTGGTACATCCCAAAAAGGAATACGTTTCAAGTAAAATGGGACAGATGGAGTATAAATTAACTAAACACTAATTCCTACAAAAAACAATTCATTCTCAAGCTAGCAACCTATATCTTTTAAAACTCAAGGGAAAAACATCAAATTTTCATGCATAGTAAAAAGCACAAATGACAATAAATTGAAGCTCATTATGTAACAACCATTTATACCCCAAAACTGAGGAAATAGGCAATTGATTGAACCTTTTCCTTTTCAAACATTCCTCTTTATATGTTGCTAAACTTTTGATGTGCTTGTATTTAGTCTTAGGGTAAAATCCACCAGGGGTACCTTAGCTTATTTTTTTTCCTAAATGTTCACCCAACCTTCATATTGTCCTAACGAGGTACCTTACCATTTCTTGCACATCCTATCTAGATACTTTCCATTAATTTCATGATTATGTTTGACGAAAAATGCTAATTTTGTAAAAGAAAACATTAAAATAAATTCTAAAATAACACTTATAGTCCTTTTAACTTTTCCTTTCAAAAATTTAAACCATAAATTTTTCCCTTGGACTCCTTCGTCCCTCTTTTCCTCCTCCTCCTCCTCCTTTTCATCATTATCTTCTCCCATTCTTTGACCACCACCATTTGTACCTCAAGTGAGGACGGGACTTTGTAGTGACCAATCATGATAGCAGGAGCTAGAGCGACGTGGGGTAGTACCTCGGCCTACTTGGAAGTCACTCTGATTGTCCCTCTTCTGCACACTACATCACCTGCTCGGCCTTCATCTACCTCGCGAAGCCAGTGCCATCATCTCTACTGCCCCGATCATCTCCACTGCCTTGATCTCCCATCACCCATCATCTCCCATCTTCAAAGCCGATCTCCCATCACTGAAGCTAGATTCATCATCTTTGCTGCCCCGATTTCCTATCACCTTTCATTGTTGCCGACCTCTACCCCTCCCTTTTTTGGCCATTGTCCTTGCCAGCTTCGACCTCGAACCCAGATCCCAGGTGTTAGTGTTGTGCCCAAAAGCCAATCATGAGATGATTGTATTTTTTGCACATTGAGTCATGATATTTTATTAAGGCATTAATCTAGCAATTATGTTTGTTGTTTTGTTTCTGTGTAACTTAACAAACATAATTGTAACCCTAGAATAATGATATTCTTAAACATCCCTAGTCTAGTATTATTGTGGAGTGGGTTGCAATAATACATAACGACTAGCATATGTGGAGACTAATATGAGATATGTAGTCTACATATGGGTACAAGTTGGAGAACTTGTGTACTGGACCGACCCACCATGAGAACACTACATGGATCGTTATATGACTGTCATAAGTGATTCTCATAGTGATCATGGTATATGTAGTCCTTCGACCTAAGATCATCAAGGTTCCCTACATGTGAGTCACATACTTTGATACTTTCCTTTATTGCTCATAACTGAGTGAACTTGAAGGAAGTCATTGGGTATGTCACATATCATGCGGAGGGATTTGTTTGATCAAGATGGGATTTGTCCCTCCTATGTAACGGGAGTGATATCTTCGGGCCCTTTGATAGAGTAAGACTTAGAAAAATGCATGGCCATGCTCAGATGAGTTGATATACGATATCAATGTCATTAGTTTAAGTTGGTCGACTCGGTAATCAAGAAACCTATTAAGCCCGAAATTAAAGCCTAATTGGATTAGGGCTTTGAAACCTATTAGGCCTGGAAGTTGAGTCTCACTATAAATACAACTACTAGTGAGAAATTCGCAGGTCTCCTTGCCCTAGCCTCCCAAAAGGACAGCCGCACTCTTCTCTTGCAATTCCTTGGAGGACGCAAGCTAGCATTGCGAGCGTAAGATAAATGCATTTGCCGAGACGTGGTGGAAGCATGGTGATCCCGAGAGGCTCGTGTGGATACCATAGAGAGCCTGAACATGTCAACTGTTTAGGTTTTGTGATTCGACTCTACAGTTGAGTGAGAGATCTCAACCAAAAATTAGGTTTGAAAATTTTTGAACACCCAGTTTACCCCGTTTCACTTGGATCCTGGAGGGTTTCGGTTAAATTCCGCTGTGCTGTTTAGCTCCCGAAACCCATCACCAGTTGACTTCTGCTGCCCATCATCTCTATTGTCCTTAACCTCTCCCTCCATTAGCCTTAATCTCCAACCTAGATTGGGGTTTTAAACAAGATTAGGTTTCTTGATGTTCTTGTGTCTAGAAGGAGGAAGTAAAAAATGTGGGCACATTCTTGATTTTTAAAAATTTTGGAAAGGTTAAATTATTAATTGAAAGTGTTCTAAGGGCCAAAATTGTTATTTTTGATTTATTTTAATACTAATTAATGCCACATAAGCCAAATCCATTTATTTTAATGGTGAAATAGACAAAAAGTACCTAATTGGGATGCGCATAATTAGGTAGGGTACTTTGATAGGACAACCTTAAGGTAAGGTACGCATTTAGAAAAAAAAAATTAAGCTAAGGTACCCCCGATGGATTTTACCTTTTAGTCTTGTTTTCTATATGTTTTTGCTTGTCTTTGTTTATCTTTTGATACTTGTTTGCTAGGACATGGTACTTAATTAGTTTATATTTTTTTTTAGGTTATATGCCAGCTTCATTTGAGTTATGAAAGATTTCTGCAAAGTTTTGGAGCTAAATTGCTTGTTTTGGCAAAGTTTTGGAGCAGACATACCTTGCTACATGGTCATGTAGTGCCTTACATGCCCTATAACATGCCCGTGTCTAACTTACAAGCCCATGTTCAAACCGTGTTTAATTTGGTGAGATTTTAAGTTCAAGGAGAGTTACACAGCCTTGAACACAGCCGTGTATTAGACCATGTTTGTCCTATTTTTTAGATCTCTTGGGGTATTTTAGAAAGAAAAGAAGGAAAAAAAGGAGGTGAAAAATACATAGAGAAAAGAAAGTTTGTTTCATGGAGAAAGGCTGCCAGAGACAGTTTTGATGATCAACACCGTTTTATGAGAGCTAGATCAAAGATTTTTTGGAGAAGAAGAAATTCAGCCATGGATAATTCTTTTCTTAGTTTTCTTTTGATTATATTCTGTTTATTTTACGGCACTATAAGTTAAGACTTTTCCTACTCATGCCTAGAAAAGATGAACCCTAGGATGATTTTGTGATTGTGATTGCTTTTTGGTTTAATATGATTATGCATTTTTCTTGCTATTTATCCAATGTGCTTTGTTGTGTTGATTAACAATAGCTAGCCCATTAATTCAATGTGGAATGATGAACCTGCATTAGGTGGTATCTTGCATGTTTGTTGTGGATCATCATTGGATAAAAGGGATATTATCATAACCAGGAGTAATTGGTGCGATATAATGCCTCCGAACTAGGGTGAAACCCTATAATGGGTCATAGGACTTATAATACGTTCTTAAAAAGTGCGGTAGGCCTAGACACCCTATTAGTGAGTTTAGTGTAACTGGAATAATAAGGAGCTGATCTACAATAAGTAGTTCTCCACGGTCCAAGTAAATCACAATCCTGTTAAACCAAAGTACAAGCAGCACAAATGAATTTCTAGGAGGATTTGATTCTAAGTACGAGGTTTCTTATTGTTGATTTTCTTAATTTATTTTTGTTGCCATTTGTTAGATAGTAGTTTATTTTACTACATTAGTTTAGTTTAGTTATTTCATAGTTGTTAGTTAAAGAAACATCTTTTATTGTCAATTAGATAATAGAGAGAGATAGAGTAAGGTAGATAACCTTCGTTCCTTGGGACAAATGATCTTGGTACTTGCCACTACTATACTTTAATGATAGCTGCACTTGCCTATGAGTTTACATATTTTTTAATATAGAGAGATTTGACAATCCACATTATTTACAAGTGTAGTAAAAAAGGTTTGTTGTGAAGTATGAACAGACCAAATTTTTAGCTTTGTTGTTAGGGAATATTTGTTGAGTTTGCTATTTGAAAAATTGATTTTTATTAATCTAGCCATTTATTTTATTGCTGTGTTTTTCCTTAATGTTTAGTTATTTTGTGTGGTTTTTCATTTGTTTTATCTTTTCTTGAAGAAATTTTGGTGTATAACTCGTAGCCATCTCGGTGAAGTTGTTGAAGCAAATCCAGAAATTGAGAGAACCTTGAGGAAACGTTCTACAATGGTTTGAGTTATGCTTCCAAGCAAATGATTGATGTAGTGGCTGGTAGTACTATCAATAGCAATACACTTGAAGTAGCACAAGAATTGATTGAGGAGATGGTAATGAATAATTATCACCGGCAATTATCATCCAAGTTTAAGTCAGCTAAAGCAGCTATGATTTAGAACTCTGATGCTTATTTAATAATAGCAAGTCAAGTTGAGGCTTTAACTAGAGAATTTAAGAATTTTTAGCTCATCCAAAGTAGCCTATCATGATTTTTTGCAATAACTGTAGAAGAGAACATCAAACTTGGAAGTGTCAATTGAACATTAGGAGGAACAAGAACGAGTTTGTCGACTTCGTTGTGAATTTCTCAGGTTCACAAGGAAACAACTATTTTAGACCAAGATGGGAGAGCTACCCTACGGATAGTTGGGATGTTCAAGGAAAGATTATGAATTTCCAACATTCTCCCATCTTCCATGAATTTTGAAGAAGCAGTGATGGGATTTACGGGCAATATTCAAGCACAGTGTCAGATTTTGAAGCACACTATGGAGAGGTAGTAGTCGATGTTTCAGAAGTAGATGGAATAGATGTCATAAACTATAATGGAAATTAACAAGGCAATCATGATATCGATGTCTAAACAGTTAAAGGCTATCATTCTTCATAGTGGAAGGGAGCTTCCTGATAGAAAAAGTGTGAGAGAAAGAAGCTGGTAGACATTGAGAAACCACATCAAGAATTATAGTAGGAAATCATTATACGACACATGGAGGAAAGACCACCGAAACTACCAAGGAATAAAGATATAAACAAGGAACAATTTGCTACATTTTTTGCTATGTTCAAATAACTCAATATTAAGATTCTTTTTGCAGAAGAATTAGAACAGATGCCACATTACATGAAGTTTTTTAAGGATATTTTAGTGAAAAATAAGAAGCTAGAGGAATTATCTTCTGTGATCTTGAATGGAGAATGCTCCATTATAATTTAAAATGATTTCTCAAGGAAGATTGGTGATCCAGGGAGTTTTACTATTTCTTGTACTATTGGTCATTTGACAATTGGTAGAGCCTTAGCAGATTTTGGTATTAGTATAAATTGATACCTTATACTTTGTTTAAAATACTTGATTTAGGAGAGCCTAAATCAACTAAGATGAGTATTTAGTTAGCTTACAAATCAATTAAATATCCTAGAGGAATAATCAACGATGTTTTGGTAAAAATTGATAAGTTTATTATTCCTGCCGATTTCATCATATTAGCTATGGGTATGGAGGGGATAGGTAAAAAACAATTCCAATAACTTTCACAACTTTTCTAGGTTCTATATTTTTATGATTTTCTATTTGAGTCTTATATATTTGAAAACGTGATCTTTGTTAGTTCTATAGCCAGAAAACTTAACAGAAATCTTATGTGGCCGATAACACACGTTAAAAGAATGGAAAATATCAGAATTAGTCATCTAATTTTGTAAATTTTCTAATTAAGTCACTAGTCCTTATTTTCTCGTAATTCACCCCTGGATTCAAAAGAAATCTAGAACTGTGTGATTCTAATTGAAATGTAATAGTTGAGTCATTACTTTTGTGCGTAAAATCTTCAATAAATGTTTAAAATAAACCATTTATTCTTTTTGTTCTTTTCCTTCTTCTTCTTTTTTTTTTTGGTTTTTTTTACTCAATAAACTATTATATTTTCTATGTTTTGGGGCCATTGATCACCATTATGTCAATGGAATATACCATGAGAATGAGGATGTTACGTCACTTGAGCCATTTAAAAACTAGCACTTTACCTACTTAACACTCACTTGAAAAAATTATTTTAGAAAGTAATTAATCATTCACCAGCAATCCAACTTAATATTTCACAGCCAATGTTGTAATATTTCATTGTATATATATTTTATTGTAGTTTATGAATTCCATGATAGGATGATATAATCTTTCTCATATTAATTCTTCATGTTTTTATAGAAACTTGGAAGAATAAACTACAAAATTTTACAAAATGAGACATAAGTATACAATAGAAAGGATATTTATATTGGCAATAACAATGTGATAATGATGATTTCATTGATTATGGAAAAAATGGATTTATAAACTAATGAATGTATAGATAAATAGAAAGATTAATCAACTGCAAAATTGTGTGGCAGTATAATCAAGCCATCAACATCTGGATCAGGATTGAGGTTGTTCAACTTTAGCTTTCTCATTGGAACATGATCCAGTGGTTGCTTAGCAGGAGGTTTTTATTCTGCTTCTTGCTGGGAATTCTCCATTTCCAGAAGCTTTGTATGTTTTTAATTTTTGGATCATGATTAGTGTTATCACTTAAAATTATTTATTTTTCAATTGGAAAGTATGAAAATTGTTCCTTGTTGCTCACTTTTGGGGAGGAAAGAGAAGAGAAAATGCAATGAGTTTGCGCTTAAAGGACAACAGCACCAAAAGAAAATATTTAGGGTTCTGGGGGTGAGTTGTAAAAAAAAAAAAAGAACCTAGTGACTTAATTAGAAAAGTTACAAAGTTAGATGTCCAGTTTTGATTTTTTTCCCTTGATTTTAATGCATATTATCTGCCACATAGGATTTTCGTCAAAATTTTTTGCTATAGGACTAACAAAGATCACATTTTTTAAGATATAGGACTCAAACAGAAATTCATGGAAATATAGGACTTACTTAGAAAAGTTGCTAAAGTTGTAGGACTTTTTTTGACCGTTCCCTTGGATATGGATGCACATGTACCTATGATTCTAGGCTGACCTTGTTTAGCTACTATGGGAGCATTAATTGATGTTCAAAATGGTAAATTAGTTTTGAAAATAAGGATAGAAGTGGCTACTTTTCATATCTTTGATACCATGAAAAATACTCCGGATAAGGATGATGCTTTTTATTCTTTAGATTTGATAGATATTGAAGTTGCTTATTGTTTTCAGGAATGCATCTCGGAGGATCAGTTGGTGGTGTGTATCTTTCAAGGGAATGAGTTCAAAATTGATACCTCAAAAAAGGAAGAATAAGTAGTCCAGTTGGATGTCGAGGGAATCCCTAACCATGGAGAAAAGGAAGAATGAATCACTCCAAGTATAACGAGGAGAAAGCCATCAATTAAGGAACCACTGGATTTGTAGTTGAAAAAGCTACATGATCATTTGGAATACACTTTCATTGCACTGGATTCTACATTGCTAGTGATTATTTCCACTTTGTTGAGTGACTAAGATAAGAAGAAGTTGCTGGGAGTGCTGCAAAAGCAAAAAGGAGCTATAGCTTGGTTTATTACCGACATAAAGGGGATAAACTTGTTCTATTGCATACATAAGATTCTGATAGAGAAAAAACATAAACTAGTAGTACAACCTCCATGGAGGGTTGAATCTAAATGTCAAAGTGGTAGTGAAGGCTAAAGTGATTAAGCTGTTAAATGCTAGAGTAATCTACCATATTTCAGATAGTGTATGAGCCTAGTTCAAGTTGTGCCAAAGAAATGAGGGATGACCATTGTTCTAAACGAGAATAATGAGCATATTACCGCATGAACGATCAGTGGTTGGAAAGTGTGTTGATTATAGGAAGCTTAATGACGCTACCAGAAAGGATCATTTTTCTTTTCCTTTTATCAATTTATTGTTAGAACAGTTAGTTGGTCATGCTTACTATTGTTTTCTGGATGGTATGTCAGGTTACTTTCTAATCCCAATTGTGCTAGAGGATCAAGAGAAGACCATGTTTGCTTGTCCTTATGGTATGTTTGCTTATAGTATAATGCCTTTCAATTTGTGCAATGCCCTTGCTATATTTCAAAGATACATGCTTGCAATTTTTTTATAGAAGACAAATCCAGTACTCAACTGGGAAAAATGTCATTTTATGTTTCAAGAAGGAATAGTTTTGGGTCACAAGGTATATAGTAATGGTAGAGAAGTAGATAAGGTGAAAATTGAAACTATTTTGAAATTGCGACAACATTTTTAGTTAAGGCAATTAGAAGTTTTGCTTGGTCATGTGGGCTTTTATAGGCAGTTTATTAGGGACTTTTTTGAGATAGCAAAGCCACTCAATAGGTTATCGGAAAAGGATGCAATTTTTTATTGTAATGATGAGTGCCTACCAGCCTTTAACATTCTCAAGGACTGTTTGACCAATGCACCTATAATGCTGTTGCGTGATAGGTCACTTCCATTTGAGCTAACGTGCGATGCTAGTGATTGGGTAGTGGGTGCCATATTAGGCCAGTGTGGAGATAAACATTTCCAACCTATATATTACACTAGTAAAACACTGACTAGTGTACAAGAGATTATACTACTACTAAAAATGAGTTGTTGGCTGCAGTTTTCACTATCAATAGGTTTTGCTCTTTTTTAATTTTATCTAAGGTTATTTGCTTTTTTTTACTTTTATCTAAGGTTATTGTGTACACTGACCATTGTGCCTTGAAGTACTTGTTGAATAAGAATGATGTGAAGCCAAGACTAATTAGATGGATTTTTTTTACTCTAATAGTTCAACTTAGAAATCCTAGAAAAAAAAAGAGTGAAGAATCTACTTACAGATCACCTTTCCAGGTTTTAGAATTTGGAAGGAGAGTCCATGAAGGAGAAGGATATTAAAGATTTTTTTCCTGATGAAAATCTTTACATGCTTACTTCTAAACACGCAGATGAGCATTGGTTTGATGATTATGCTAATTATCTTGTATGTAGGGAGCTACCCAAAGATATGGCATATCAACAAAAGAAGAAATTCTTTTAAGATTTGAAATATTATTTCTAGGATGAACTATTTTTGTTTAGAATTTGTTCATATCAAATCATTTAGCGATGCGTGTCTTACCCAGATACAGAGAAAAAATTTGACCATTGCCATAAGGGTCTAGATGGGGGCCACCTTCAAGGCAATACTACGGCAAGAAAAGTGTTGGAGTCAGGTTTCTATTGGCCAACTCTATTCCAGGATGTGAGAAGGTATGCAGGTTCTTGCAATAGTTGTCAAAGGTCTAGTAACATTATGAAAAGAGATGATATGCATTAGCATGAAATCCATGTATGTGAAGTGTTTGATGTTTGGGGCATTGATTTTATGGGTCCTTTCCAGTCATTTTTGGGGAATAAGTATATTTTAGTAGCAATGGACTATCTCTCTAAATGGTAGAAGCATAAGTCTTACCTACGAATGACGTGAAGGTTGTGGTTAAATTCTTACATAAATTCTTTACTTGACTTGGAACTCTACAAGCAATCATTACCGATTAGGGTGCACACTTCCATAACTCTTAATTAAAGAAAGCACTCAATAGGTTTGGAGTCACTCATTGAACAACTACTGCGTACCACCCACAAGTTGGCACTCAAGTTGAATCATCTAATAGAGAGATGAAGTGCATTCTAGAAAAAGTAGTTTCCATGACTAGGAAGGATCGGTCTCCTGAGTTAGATGATGTGCTATGGGCTTATTGAATGACACATATGACACCTATTGGAAGTATCCCGTATCATTTAGTTTATAGAAAAGAATGCCACCTTCCAGTAGAGTTCGAACATAAGGCCTATTAGGCAATAAAGTGTTAGTGTTGTGCCCAAAAGCCAATCATGAGATGATTGTATTTTGCACATTGAGTCATGATATTTTATTCAGGCAATAATCTAGCAATTATGTTTGTTGTTCTGTTTCTACGTAACGTAATAAACGTAATTGTAACCCTAGAATAATGATATTCTTAAACGTCCCTGGTCTAGTATTATTGTGGAGCGGGTTGCAATAATACATAACGACTAGCATATGTGGAGACTAATATGAGATATGTAGTCTACATATGGGTACAAGTTGGAGAACTTGTGTACTAGACCGACCTACCATGAGAACACTACATGGATCGTTATATGAGTATCATAAGTGATTCTCATAGTGATCATGGTATATGCAGTCCTTCGACCTAAGATCATCATGGTTCCCTACATGTGAGTCACATACTTTGATACTTTCCTTTGTTGCTCGTAATTGAGTGAACTTGAAGGAGGTCATTGGGTATGTCACATATCATGTGGAGGGATTTGTATGATCAAGATGGGATTTGTCCCTCCTATGTAACGGGAGTGATATCTTCGGGCCCCTTAATAAAGTAAGACTTAGAAAAATGCGTGGCCATGCTCAGATGAGTTGATATACAATATCAATATCATCAGTTTAAGTTGGTCTACTCGGTAATCAAGAAACCAAAGATTGAGCTATATGAGATGTCCACAGAAAATAAGTTCAAATAGCCAAAGCACACAAAATGAACATTTATGTAAGTTTACTACACATAACAACTGCCTGGGAGCATTCATACATAAAGTAGACTAATGCCTTCACCCAAGAGCAACCCTAGAGTCTAGGACTCCTCAAAACATAGATAATGGAGACAACTAAGAGTACTATATATACATGCCTCAATTGAGATCTTCTTGAACTAACTCCTACCTTGGATGCAAGTCCCAGTGGTGAGTCGCAAAAATCCTTGTCCAAATGCTACTAGGCTCTGCAGCCAAAGGAAGCCTCTAGTTAGTACAGTTACTTGACCAACAAGTTACCCAAGACGACTAGAATCATAAAGATTCTCAAGGGAAATACTTGCAACAAAAGCTAACTACTGCAATAACCCTCAACAATTACCCGGTCCAACAACTTCAGAATCTACACAACATAACTAGGGAGTGAGAACATAAGCATTCTCAGTAAGGTTATTCACGGTACCTGCAAGAAAATTATCAAGGACTCCACATATGATAACATATGTAACCTGCTGTGAGCTCATACAGCTTGAGGGTTTGATAGATGCACATATAACTAGGTCCCTTGAGACGTCTCCTCATCCCAGTCCTTAAACTACAAGGCATAGCCTTGTCCTCTAGCAAGCTGAGCTTGCCAGCCCAACTAGTGATAAATCACCAGTTGAATCTATCCCTTTTTATGTTGTACCGGGGAAGTATGGTGAGACTATTGTAACTGGGCTATAAAGACCTTGTAAACTAGGTGCACTAAGGTTTCACCTTGCAACCTCCTGGCTAACGTTAGGGCTAGGTCACCAAGGGTTTTAAACCTTCCACCCTAGCTAGTGGTACTCAGTTGTCATCCTTAGTAAACTAGTTTTCTTGCTTATGGTAGGTGTAACCATAAAACTTTACAAAACTCAAGAAAACTCCTAGGTCTCAAATGACTTTTTAAAGTCTTGGAGTACCCTAGGAGTGTTTAGGCCCCAAGGTACCATAACAACCCCCTTAGGTCTCCCCTTGACCTTTCTACCAAAACTTGGAAAATTCAGGCAACATGCCTGTGGTGACGTGTCACCACAGTTGGTAACGTTCTACCAACTTTCTAGTATTAGTGATGCGTCAGTGGACAGTGGTACAAAACTGGTGACGCGTCGCCAATCTGTGAATCTACAGAATTTTCACAGATTTTACGGCTATGAACTTTGGATACTTACCAAACATATCAAACATGCTTGGTTAGCCTCCAAACTTCGCATACATGTAAAATATGTTGCATAGATCGCAACCAACTATCACAAGCCAATCTATGATGCATTATAACATCATTACAATTATCACAAAGCTGATAGTCCACCATGATTCAACCTTGTCCACTAACTAATGCCATTGCTAGAATTATTCAAATTCTTCAATCAATCTCATTCCAATAGCATTAATTGAACTCAGAAATACAACTCCCTTACCTCAACTCCAAGTAACAAGCAAGAATCAAGCACTCTTCCAATCCACTAAGCTCACCAAAGCACCACCTAAGTTCTAAGAAAAACATAGGCACCAAACATCAAATTCTTACTTTCTAACCAAAACCCAAGCTCCTAAACCTGAAATCAATTAAGAACACATTGGTTACCTCGTACTAAAAATAGGGGATGGGAGAAAACTTGCTTCCAAGCTCCAAAACCATTGTTTTATGGTTGAAATGAGCTTCCAATGGCCTATATACTTATGATGGCTTCTTTTTTCACCAAGAAACTTTGATTTCAAGCTTAATTGAATGGAAAAATGAGGGTGGAGAGGATGAACTCGGGTTTATGGCTGCCACCCCTCCACTTTATAACACTATTTTTAATCTAAGCCATCAAAGTATTAGACATGATACACTTAAGTCCCCATCTTTTGGTAACCTTAGCTATTCTTGATTAATCCTTGTTTATTTCATCAAGTTTGGGTTAAAGTTAAAAGTTAAGTCATAAAACTTCATTTTAACCATTCGGGATCCAGCCTGACTATTCAGGATGCAAAAATTACCATTTTACCCTTGAACCTCATTTAGTGCCTTAACTTCCTCGGAACTTAGTGAACTTTGCTAAACTTCCCTTTTCTTGCTTTGTAAACTTGAATTAAGGTTTCAAACTTGATTTAGAGCACTTTACCTCCTTCAAGCGTGCTTCCCACTAGGAGCCATAACATTCTCCCCTCATTCTGGAATTTGGTCCCCAAAATTCCGCTGCAATTCTGGAAAAACACTAGGATATCTTTTCAGCATATCTTGCTCCGTTTCCCAGGTAGCTTCCTCCTCACTATGGTTAGACCAAAGGATCTTAACCATTGGAATCCACTTAGTTCAAAGTTTCTTGACTTGTCTATCAGGTATTTGAATGGGTTTCTCTTCATAGGTTAAGTCTTCCTGAATAGGTACCACTGAAGGACTAACTACCTGTCCCATATCTATTGTGCATTTTATGAGTAGACTAATGTGAAACATGTTATGCCCTTGGGATAGGTTAGGTGGTAACACCAATTGATAAGCAACTCTCCCTATTCGCTCCAAAACTTCATAGGGTCCAATGTACCTAGGGGCTAACTTACCCCTCTGCCCAAAACGGGTAACTCTTTTCATTGGAGACACTTTAAGAAGTATTTTGTCCTCAACTTCAAAACTTAAATCTCTTTTTCTCAAATTTGCATACTTAGTTTGTCGGTCATTGGCTACCTTAATCCGTTTATGGATTAACTTGATTTTAGCTGTGGTATCAACTATGATTTCAGGACCAATAACTACTCTATCTGCAGGATCTGCCCAACAATGGGGCGTCATATAATGCCTTCCATACAAAGCTTTATATGGTGCCATACCTATAATAGTTTGATGACTGTTATTATAAGCAAACTCAATGAGTGGTAAATGCTAATCCTAATCACCCCTAAAATCAATACCACAGATACGTAATATATACCCCAAAGTTTGAATTACTGTCTTGATAGCCGAAGTGCTATCGCCCTGAACACCTACCGACCACGGGAAAGAGGGAGCCAGACACCTGAGGCATACGACCTCGGAAAGGACTACGGAGTGAAGGAAGCCATACACCTGAGGTGCACGACCTCGATAGCTCACCAAATTCCAACTTCGGGGGCCAGCGTAGTGCCTCCTTCGGGAGGGCGATCGAACCAGCTTCGGGGGAGAAAGACTAACCACCCCCTGCGGGAGAAAGCCCCCGAAGACGTAGACACCAAAGTTCCAGCCAGACTCCGGGAAAGGGCCCTTCACCCCGAAGTGAGACATGAACCAAAGGGAGCTCGGTTGTACGACAAGAGCCATCAAGGAGTCTCTGACACTCCGCTCATATACGTCTCCGACACGCCACCCCCAGACCCGCTCTGACACGGCATCGCAGCATACGTCCTGTCACATAGGGCTACACCTACTACGGCTCGTGGACCGAGGAGTCAGCAAAACTACGAATGCCATCCGACCATACACGTGTCACAGTCTGAAGGGATCACCCCCCTTATAGACTAGGGAAATGGTCACAAGCAAGGGGGGTTCTCCGCCCAATGGGCCTAAAGGACAAGAGGACGCTTTTCTCTCTCCGCCGGAATACTCACCTTTCAGCCCTCAGAAAGACACGCTAGGCAAGAGTCCCTTGTGCTTATTACTATGTCTCCTTCTCTCTAAAAGCACTAACTTGGGCATCGGAGGTTCCCCCCCGGAAAACCACCCCGGGGGCCTCCTAACCCCTGTTTTCTGAGTGTTTCAGCCAGGTCTCCCTGAAGAATCCCCGCTCCGGGCTCTCCCCCGTACCGGAGGTCCTTCCCGTCATCACCCTGTCGCGGGACCACGAAGCTGTCGGCCATCACTTAAGGTGATCCACCCAGGACACCA
Source organism: Aquilaria yunnanensis (assembly GCA_039654915.1). Lineage (NCBI taxonomy): Eukaryota > Viridiplantae > Streptophyta > Magnoliopsida > Malvales > Thymelaeaceae > Aquilaria > Aquilaria yunnanensis. Next base: position 54,529,710 of record CM077597.1, read on the forward strand.
GCCTTCCTTCTGGACTAGCCTGCACCTTCAGGACCCCCTGTTGGCTTCGCCATTGCACACAGTGTTGATGCTGGCTCCGCACCCCCGGACCACATCATCTGGCACCATCTATGGGAACCTACTCCCAGGTTGCCGGAGTTGAAGCTCGGCGTTCTAAGGAGAAGGGACTCCCGAGGTTCCCGTCCGCGGCAGAGATTCAACGGGCAACCGAATAATGGCAGCAGGGACTTCCCTGGCCGAGGGCGAGCGCCTTATGACTGTTACCATAGGCTAGTCTGTGCGAATTCCCATGCCCTGTCGTGGTTGAAATGACGCGGCAGTAAAGCCGAAGATGACCGCAGAAAAATTCGGGCCGAAGGCCCCCTCATCAGTACCTCGTTGGGATGAGAGTCCCATATCAATTAACAGGAATTTGGGAAACGGAGATCAACGAGATGAGTCCTCAGTGGAAAGCGTGCTCCCCGGAGTATGACCTACGGGAAAAGCAGGCTCGGGATGACCCAGACCTCCCCGTCGAAAGAGTTCTGCACCCGAGGAAAAAATTGCCATCTCCTCGGCAACGAAGTCAAAACCCATTGCCCCAAGAAGTCATCTACGACTTGACTTACGGGCAGAAGGAGCCGACTCTATTTCCCTGGACACGCTATCGCTGTCCGAAGTGACCCGCTTCTACACGACGTCGCAAAAAAAGAGTAGAGCATTCGGGATAGACTATCAAAATGGTGCAGCAAACTCGGAGAATATTGCATTACGTATGAGCCTAGAAGGGCAGTAAGCGCCCGGATACTGGCAGACTAGATCGCCGAAATCCCAGAAGTAGGGAAGGCTGAAACTAACAACGGAGACAGAGTGAAGGTAGATCCAGAGTGGAAACTCCTTGTTAGTGGAACCCCAAGCACAGAACATCAAGGCGCTAGGATACCCCATCGGGGGCCCGAAGGCAAGAAGGCCACCAAGACGATCAAATTTGATTACCAAAAGTGTTGGGCCATCTGAGCATGGGAACGCTAGGTATAATAACCTCGCACAAAAGGCGAAAAGATCCTACAAAGAGGAATCTCGCAACCAAAGAGTCCCGAAAATCCTCATGAAGAGGCAGAAAGTGCAAAGACGTTCTGGAGGATATTTCCTGATTAAGGAAAAACTATGTAGGCAAAGGTATGCAACTCCGTTATAAAAGTATATATACATCAGTAAAAAGGGTGCAGGACAATTCATCCAAGAGGTGTGAAAATGGCCAGAGACATGCCAGCACCCGAAGACTGCCTTCGGAGAGGATAACCTCGGAAAGATTGCACCGAGCCACTCCAGACAGCGCCCGAAGATGTGAAGTTCTGCGTGATAGCAGAGGACTACTTCACTGAGTGGGGTAAGGCAGAACTCGTAGCAACCATGCCGGAAAAAGGTGCACAAAAAGTTCATATGGAAGAACATAGTATGCTGATTTGGCATACCGACGGTGGCACCGGGCAGTAATGATTTCCAGTCTATGGACAGTGGATTTCAAGAATCCGTCACCAACCTCGGAATAAAAAGGCACTTCAGCCCACTAGCTCAGCCCCTGAGCAACAGACAAATAGAGGTAGCCAAAAGAGGGACTATAAGAGATGCAAAGGGAAAGTGGCCAGGAGAACTTCCTACTGTACTAAGGAGTTATCAAACAACTCCCCAAGGGGCCAATGCGGAGAGACCTTTCTCACTTATCTCCAGTGCAGAAGCCACTATCCATTTGAAGTACTTCGGCCAGCATACAAATGTTTGATGAAAGAGGACATGACCTCGGGTTGAGAACTAACCTCGACTTAGTTGTCAAACACTGAGAAAAGGCCGAGCTCGAAAGAAGGCCTTTTCGGCAAAAGGTGGCCACAAGTGCAAAACTTGCATGATAGGCCAAAAGGAATAAGGAAAAAGGAGACCTTACCCCCGAAAGGTCGAATTAGAACCCCGAAAGCCATCCTATGGGGTACTTCGGCCAAACGGGAAAAGACCTTATTTGGTCCTAAACGAGGTCCGAAAGGGAGTATACAAGCTCGGCAACACTGAAGAAGGAAAACTAAAAAATACAAGGCACTCGGGCGACTTAAAGAAATTCTACACTTAGAATTTTTAGATAAGAAATAGTGAAAGCCAAAAATTTGTCTAAGTACAGAAAATTTTCCCCTGTATGAGAATATTCGCCGAACAAAGTTGAAGTATGGACTCCCGAAAGTCTCATATTCCTTCCGAAGTTGGTTGGGTTATATGCCCAAAAGAGGGCAAGTCTACCGAACACGGCCGACAAAGGGCAGGCTAAAATTTGCCTGAAGAGGAACTTCACCAACTGCGAAAGACCGAATGAAGAATGGCCGATGAAACGAGCAAAGAAAGTACCGAAGTCCCTTGACCGAAAGTGGTCGGGACAATTGGGAGAGAAAAATTGCTCAAAAAGACTTAGCCAAAATAATGAAGGAAAATTCATTGAAGAAGGTCTTGATACAAGGAGAAGATTACAAGAGGAAGAGTACAAAGAAAAAGAAGAAGGCAAAGGTCCTAGAATATCTAAGGGACCCCGTCGTCATGGGAAGCTTCGGCTCCTGAATCTTTCGCCACCACCTTCGGTGCAGGAGAAGGAAACGGCAGGTTAAGGAATTGACTCTTGACCACATCCACCGAGGCCCCTCGGGAATATCCAGGGCAGCCAGAAAGGAAGCATCGAGGTCCGGATACTTCTTCAGAAACTGATGACTAGCTAGGCAGAAGCCATCTTGAAAAACAACCTTGGACGTCTGGATGGCTTTGTTTTTCTCAACGTCCAGCTCGTCCGCCTCATGTTGAAGATCCGAAACCTCTTACCGAAGGTCAGAAATCTCCTTCTCCAGCTCTTCAGTTTTCTTCTTCTTCTTCGTACCCTCTTTCAGCAAGTCGACCTTGGCCTGGAGTTCAGCATTTTTAGCCATTGCCTTCGCCAGGAGGGCAGACTCCCCTTCATTTTCTTTTTGAAGGGTCTCGTTGGCTGAAGTCAGACTGATTAATTTGACGCCAAGGTCGGACATCTTCTTGGAAAAATCCTTCAAGAGCTCCTCTTGGCCCTTCAAGAACTCCTCCCCAAGACTGTCAATCTTCTCATTGCATATTTGGCTCAACTTGACGTTCGTCACCACCGAGTTGGCACATAAGACTTTGGCCTTCTCCAATTTTCCTTCGGCCCAGGCTCAGACCGAAGACTGCTTTGCTGCCCAAGCTCAGAGGTATCCACTATACCCCAAAAGCTGCAAAAAAAGATAGAGAGAAGGTACTTAGTAAAATTTGCACGAGGAAAGCCAAAACACTTAGAAAAAAAGTGGGAGGAAAAGTGAAGAGCCTGAAGAATTACCTGAGCAGCATGCTTGGAAACTTTTGCAGCAAGGGCATCCTCGGAGGCACACTCATCGGCGACTACCTTAAAGGATGCCTGAGTAAGCACGCCCCTCGCCATTTGGGGAGCCATCTCCCGGCAGTCCTCGGAGAACAGGTTCATGTCCTCCGTGAAAGACCAGAACGGCTCCTTCGGAACTTAGTCCTTCAGGACATGAGAATCCCGAAAGAGCCCGCCTTCGGGCATGCTCAACAATCCAAGCTGAGGGCACCAAATCCTCTGCAAAAAGAAACATGCATCTCATCAGGTAAAAATTCCTTGATTATGAAACATGTAAGATTGTAGGAGAAAAGGGACAAACCTGGCATGACCTCAGCAACATCGTCATTAGAGTCCCGGACTTCCTCCACGTCGGTAGGAATATGTTTGCCCTTGGCCCTTTGGCGCTTTTCTAAATCTTCGGTAGAAAGATCCGCCAAAGTGCCCAACAAATCCACCGACGTGGCGGGACTCGGAGGGGCAGGAACGGCGACCACCCTGGCAAGAACCTTGCTGGGGGTTTCTGGCTGGGAAAAAGGTGCAACCTCGGTCGAAGTCGCAGTGACATTGCCAGCCTTAGTGGAAGTAGCAATAATATCGCCGACCTCCGAAACATCCTCCGAGGAGGGAAGAGGGGTGTCCTTCTTGGCCTTCTTGGCCGAAGATGGTCCGCCCCCAGAAGTCTTGCGCCTCTTCTTCGCTTGTGCTCCCTTCTCGGCCTGACCAAGGAAGAGAGACCTGTAGTAGGCGGCAGACTCGTCGCCCATCTCTGAAAAAGAGGAAAAACATCAGTGTGAGTTCACAAGCACTTATGCTGAATAGCTTTGAAAGAAACTTACTTTCAAAAAAGGCTTCGTAAGTGAGCTCGCTCCGAAGGAGCTTCACCAGCCAAGAGTTCTTATGCTCGGTAGCAAGAGCTAGCATGCTGAGATCCGTCTTGTGCTCTGTAACCACCCCCAACTCCCGAAGGACATCCTCGGTCATGAGTTTCCACATGATCGGGAAAGAGTTGAGAGAGCGTGGAGGGACCTCAGCATCCCGGTCGGCGACAGCACGGATTCGTCTGTCAAAGTCCCCAAACCTAGCTGCCAATTCGGGAGTCCGCAACTTCCTGGGATCCATGACATCCGCCTCCAGCTTTCCCCGAGCCCACTTAGTCGGGACATGCGACCAGGCCTCCGCCACCTTCAGGAAGAAGAACTTCCTTTGCCACCCTCGCCAGCTATCCTTGGTAGTGAAGGTGAAGATAAATTTATTGCTCCCAGATCCCCGAGGTAGCATGAAATAAAAGCCACCCTTCGGAACCGAATAGAGCTTGTAATACTACATGAATAGGATGAAATGGGGTTTACCCCGAAGATCCCACACAAGCAGAGAAAGGCGTTAAAATAGCAGTATGAGTTGGGCGGCTATGCCATGAAATTGGCAAAAGTCGCAAATCATCTTCGCAGGGGGAAACCGAAGTCCGGCCTTTAGTTGGGCTCGGAAAACGGTAACCTCATCACCTCGATTCATAAAGCTAAATTGGCCAAGGCGAGGTAACCTTGTGATGGCATAGGAGGGAAGGAAAAATTTGGTCTTCCACTTTTCTAATTTTTCAGGAGTGGTGCAACAAGGGTGAGACATAAGAGGTTGCTAGCTTTCAGGAACAGGCATGGTTGACCGAAAAGCGACTTCAGGAAAAGGGGGAAAAGCGATTTCAGAAAAAGGAAAAATGACTTCGAGAAGCGAAAAGAAAAGCAGAAACTGAAGCAACTCTAGAAATCAGAACCCACCAAAAGTCTTGCCAAAGTCTGGGTTTGAGGACGCCGTCGTGAAAGATTGCCGGAAATCGCTCCGTCGCTAAAACCACCGCAAAAGAGGAGAAAAAGGCACAGAAAAAAGAGAGAGCAAAGAAACACAAATGAAGAGTATGACAGGAGGAAGGCTTATATAGATCAAGGAAGGGTAGCCAAAAGGGCGTCATAAATGCTGCGCGAAGGTGAAACGTCGCCATAATGGCCCTTCGCGTGCGAAAAGGCGTGCCAATCCCAGCTGATGCCTGCCGCGTGTTGCCCGTCACGAGAAACTAGGACGCGTTTTCTGATATCCAGAAAACTTGGGAACGCTGCTCAAGACTGGCACGACTAGTTTCAAGACACGACGGTTCACTAGCCTATGGCGGGAAAAATAAAAAGTTGGGTATCTCGAGAACACCGAAGGATGGATAGATGACATCTGTCCAAACAAGGCTTGTTACCTAGGTGGCGAAGCGCCTCCCCAACCGACATCATACTCCGAGCGCAAATCCATAAGGTCCGGAGTTCAAGGCTCCGTGCCGCCCTGTTCGACTGAAATGGACATACTACCACGTGGGCCTCCGGGAGCCCACGAGGTCGTCCTGTCAAAACTGCCAGTTGGGCGATAGACGGACACGAAAAGGACTACTTGCCGAAGTCTCTACTTCGGCCTTTCCAAGGGGGGCATGTGATAGCCGAAGTGCTATCGCCTTGACCACCTATCGACCATGCGAAAGAGGCAGCCAGACACTTGAGGCATACGACCTTGGGAAGGACTCCAGAGTGAAGGAAGCCATACACCTGAGGCGCACGACCTCGGTAGCTCACCAAATTCCAACTTCGGGAGCTAGCGTAGCGCCTCCTTCGGGAGGGCGACCGAACTAGCTTCGGGGGAGAATGACCAACCACCCCTTGCAGGAGAAAGCCCCCCGAAGACGTAGACACCGAAGTTCCATCCCGACTCCGGGAAAAGGGCCCTTCACCCCAAAGTGAGACATCAACCAAAGGGACCTCGGTTGTATGGCAAGAGCCATCAAGGAGTCTCTGACACTCCGCTCATATACGTCTCAGACACGCCACCCCCAGACTTGCTCTGACATGGCATCGCAGCATACGTCCTGTCACACAGGGCTAGACCTACTATGGCTCGTGGACCGAGGAGCCAGCAGGTGGCTAGGGGCTCCCACGCCTAAAAATATGAATGCCATCTGACCATACACGTGTCACAGTCTGAAGGGATCACCCCCCCCTTATAGACTAGGGAAATGGTCACAAGCAAGGGGGTTCTCCGCTCGGAGGGCCTAAAGGACAAGAGGATGCTCTCCTCTCTCTACCGGAATACTCTCCCTTCAGCCCTCAGAAAGACACGCCTGGCAAGAGTCCCTTGTGCTTATTACAATGTCTCTTTCTCTCTAAAAGCACTGACTTGGGCATCGGAGGTTCCCGCCCGAAAAACCACTCCAGGGGCATCCTAACCCCTGTTTTTTGAGTGTTTCAACCAGGTCTACCTAAAGAATTCCCGCTCCGGGCTCTCCCCCATACCTGAGGTCCTTCCCGTCATCACCCTGTCGCGAGACCACGAAGATGTCGGCCATCACTTAAGGTGATCCACCCAGGACACCAGCCTTCCTTCTGGACTAGCCTGCACCTCCAGGACCCCTTGCTGCCTTCGCCACTGCACACAGTGGAGATGCTGGCTTTGCACCACCGGACCGGATCATGTCTCAGATTGCCTATCAGTTTGAGGATGGAAAGAGGTATTGAAACTCACCTTGCTCCCTAATGCCCCTTGGAAAGCATTCCAAAATTTTGACACAAATCGAGGATCTTTATCAGATATAATCTGATCTGGTATACCATGAGTCTTACAATTTCCTTAAGATACAATTGAGCCAACTTCTCCAATGTATAAATAATCTTGGTAGGTATAAAGTGTGCTGACTTCATCAGCCAATCAACCACTACCCATATAGCATCATGTGGACTCTGAGTATTTGGCAATCCTACTAGGAAATCCATAGTAATGGACCCGCATTTCCTTACTAGAAGAGGTAAACTTTGATGTGTACTTGCTAGTTTATGATGTTCAACTTTAACCATTTGGCATGTCAAACACTTTGCCACATGTCCTCCTACATCCCTTTTAAGTCCTAGCCACCAAAAATGCGTCTTCAGATCATGATACATCTTACTAACACCAGGGTGAACGTTCAAAGTACTACTATGTGCTTCTTGTAGGACTTGCTGCCTAAGTCCTTCCACATCCGGCACATAGAGACGATCTCTATACTGTAGTATTCCATCCTTGTATTGGAATTCCTTTTTAACAGTACCAAGCTTTGCTTCTCCTGAAATTTTCTTCAACAATGGATCTTCCATTTGAGCATCCTAAACTTTGACTAACCAAGCTGATTGTATTTCCAAAATGTAGACTAGGGATTTCTCTTGGGTTTGCCAAAACTCATACAAAGCTGATAAACAATCCCCCAATGCTTCTTCAGAGGAATTCGTAGCCTAATTCTTAAATAGGATCACTCCTGTGTACTTTTGACTCAACGCATCTACTACCACATTTCCTTTGCCAGCACAGTACTCAATTGAACAATCATAATCTTTTATGTATTCAATCCATCGATGTTGCCTCATGTTCAGATCTTTCTATGTAAACAGATACTTCAAACTCTTATGATCAGCGAAGATCCTGAACGACCTCCCCATCAAGTAATGCCTCCACAGCTTAAGTGAAAAAATTACTGCCGCTAGCTCAAGATTGTAAACAGGGTAGTTCAACTTATTAGGTCTCAACTGTCATGAACCATAGGCTATTACCTGACTGTCTTGCATCAACGCACACCCTAGACCAAAACCCGATGCATTAGTGTATACTGTAAAAGCTCTGTTCGGATCTGGTAGAATGAGTATAGGTGCACTAGTCAATCTTTTCTTCAACTCCATGTAAGCTTCCTCACACTTCGATGTCCATTCAAACCTTTGAGTTTTCTTGGTCAGGGCCATTAACAATGTAGCTATCACAGAGAATTTTTCTATGAAATGCCTGTAGTAGCCTATTAAGCCCAAGAAACTCCTCACTTCTGTAACTATAGTTGGTCTCTTCCACTCAACTATCGCCTGAACTTTTTTAGGATCAATTGACAGACCTTGAGCACTGATGATGTGCCCCAAAAATTGAATCCTGTCAGACCAAAACTCACACTTAGACAACTTTGCATAGTACTGATTATCCTTCAGCACTTGCAAAATTGACATAAGATGCTTGTCATGTTCTGAGGTAGTTTGTGAGTACACCAAAATGTCATCGATGAAAACTTCAAGAAACTGATCTATAAATGGTTTAAAGATTTGATTCATAGCTTCCATGAATACTGCTGGAGCATTAGTCACACCAAATGGCATAACTGTATACTCATAGTGTCCATACCTTGTCCTAAATGCAGTTTTCGGGATATCTTCCTTCTTAACTTTAATATGAAAGTATCCAGACTAGAGGTCAATCCTAGAAAATACCTTTGCTCCTCTAAGTCTATCAAACAAGTCATCGATTCTAGGAAACGAATACTTATTCTTGACTGTTGCTGCATTCAACTTTCTATAGTCGATGCATAACCTTAAAGTTCCATCATTCTTCTTCACAAATGACACCGGGGCTCCCTACAGTAATACACTAGGCCTTATAAAGCCTTCTTTTAGTAGTTCCTCCAACTGCTTCTTTAACTCATCCATCTCAAGAGCTGAAATCCTGTAAGGTGGTATTGAAATAGGTTCAACCCTAGGCTGAAGATGGATTGCAAACTCAATATCCCTATTGTGTGGTAACCTAGGCAATTCTACTGGAAACACTTCAGGAAATTGATTAGCTATAGGAATCCTTTCAAGTTCTTCCTCTATAGCCACCCCATTTAATGAATAATACTCTTCTTCACTGACTATGGGGATGGTATCCATAAGTCTAAGATGTAAACTTTTAGCACTAGATGCTAATCCTCCTATGCAAGTCACTCTAGCTCCATGAGCATCAGTAATGTCGACTGAGTGATTCACACGGTCAATTTATGCTGTTTGCTTACTTAGCCAATCCATTCCCAACACTAGGTCATAAGACCTCAATTCTATCACCCATAGCTCACAACAGAAATCATGGTCGCCTAACTGCAAGGGATACCCAGTAACCACTTTATTGGTTACAATAAAAATCCTCCCTGCAGTCCTGATGAATCTTAACTCACCAAAGATTTCTTGTTGCAATTTAAACTTATCTACCAAGGTAGATGATATCACTGAAAGAGTAGCTTCTGTATCAAAAAGCACTCTAACACTACCATTCTGAAAAGTAAAATTACCTTGAACGGCAGTTGGTTCTTTGGTCACCTGACTCACTAAGGTGAAAACCCTTGAGTCAACTACTCCTGCGGCTACACTAGGTCAATTTCCTATGGCAAGGGGTGCAGGGGGTATGTTCCTGGGCGGACCTCACAAAGGTCGAGCCTGTGGGCATTCCCTCGCCCAATGTCCTTTCTGACCAAAAATATTACAATTATTAGTCCCCTCGGTACATGGCCTCGTGCCATGGATTCATCTACACTTAGGGCACAAACCCGTTTTCTTTCTCATGAAAGGACCTTGGCTTTCAACCATCGGTTGCTTTTTGGCGCTCTTTCCTAAGTTGGCTAGTCCAACCTTCACCTTTTTGCTAGATGTCCTCGTATCCTCAAATTCTCTTTCTAAGGCTAAAGCCTTCTAAACCACTTGGCGATAACTCCTACTATCCACTGTCGCCACATACCTTTGAAGCACGGGTTTCAAACCTTGAAAGGATTTCTTGGCCTTCAAGTCATCATTACCGATCATGTAAGGAGCATACCGAATAAGTGAGTTATAACACTGCTCATACTCTCACATAGACATCTTTCCTTGCACTAGATTTTTCAAACTGGATTCTCCTTTGATCTTGTGCAGCTTCACTAATATATTCATGTCAGAATTTCCTCTCAAAGTTTGACCACTTGAGTACCTTTTTCTTGTGCTCTAGTCGAGTACCATTGCTTTCTTTGAGGATTTCCATCACATCATCCCACCATAAACTAGCCCTCCCTCTTAAAAAGAAAGGTTCTAAGGCTATCCTTTGTTTAGACTCATAACCTCCACAAGTGAAAATTCGATTCATCCTGGATAACCAGTCTTCTGCTTGATCGGCATCACCTATCCCATCAAAACTTGGTGGATCTATAGTCTTAAACTTTTCCAACAACCTCATTTGATTTGTGGTGTCTCCCCTCCTTGGAGACTCCATAACCTCTAACTCTTCTTCCTCCCCATGAACATGATTTCTCCGTTCATGAGCCCTAGGCACTTACTGTCGCTCAGCATGCCTCTCCTGATCCTAACGTGGATCATTCTCTTGTTGGAAAACTTCTCTATACTCATGATCTTGGAATAACTCAATCATGATGGTAGTCATACCCTATGCCACTTGGGCCATATTCTGAGTTAACCCCTGAAGCACCTTGGATATCTCATCCAGCCTTGCCACAACTGGGTCATTAGAACCCTCACTAGGTTCTCTAGCCCCTCTCAAAGCTCTTGACCTAGTGTCAACCATAGCAACCTGTAACCAAAGCCAGACAACATTCCCCGGATGTTGGTCTGTACTAACTTTCCTAGCACCTGGACTTTCCAAAACTAGAACTCAGCCTTAGCCTCTAATAGCTATGAAATGAGCTTTAGGCTTTGATATCAAAAACTAACACGACTGTCCTTGGCCCCTACCCAGGGGACCTGTGAGAGCTGGTCTCATGGTGGATTGCAATTAGCTAGTTAAATATGTGTGCGAGTTAAAATTCTGTGATGCTAGTTGATTAACATAGAATATGCAAGATGCATGCTCTTCATGCTTTGACTTGGATTAACAAAAACCATAAAACATTGACTTGGCAAAAGATTTCCACAGAAAATAAGTTCAAATAGCCAAAGCGTAGAAAATCAACATTTATGTAAGTTTACTACACATAACAACCGCGTGGGAGCATTCATACATAAAGTAGACTTATGCTCTCACCCAAGAGCAACCCTATAGTCTAGGACTCCTCAAAACATAGATAATGGAGGCAACTAAGAGTACTATATATACAAGCCTCAACTGAGATCTTCTTGAACTAAATCCCACCTTGGATGCAAGTCCCAGTGGTGAGTCAGAAAAATCCTTGTCTAAGTGCTACTAGGCTCTACAACCAAAGGAAGACTCTAGTTAGTACTGTTATGTGACCAACGAGTTACCCAAGAAGACTAGAATCATAAAGATTCTCAAGGGAAATACCTGTAACAAAAGCTAACTACCGCAATAACCCTCAACGGTTACCCGGTCCAACAACTTCAAAATCTACACAACATAACTAGGGAGTGAGAACATAAACATTCTCAATAAGGGTATTCACGGTACCTGCAGGAAAATTACTAAGGACTCTACATATGATAACATATCTAACCTGCTGTGAGCTCATACAGCCTAACGGTCTGATATATGTACATATAACTAGGTCCCTTGAGACCTCTCCTCATCCTAGTCCTTGAACTACAAGGCATAGCCTTGTCCCATAGCAAGCCAATCTTGCTAGCCTCACTAGTGATAAATCACTAGTTGAACCTCTCCCTTTTTATGTTGTACAGGGGAATTATGGTGGGACTATTGTAACTAGGCCATAAAGACCTTGTAAACTAGGTGCACTAAGGTTTCACGTTGCAACCTCCTGGTTAATGGCATGGCTAGGTCGCCAAGGGTTCTAAACCTTCCGCCCAAGTTAGTGAGACTTAGTTGTGATCCTTAGTAAACTAGTTTTCTTGCTTATGGTAGAAGTAACCATAAAACTTTACAAAACTTAAGAAAAATCCTAGGTCTCAAAGGACTTTTGAATGTCTTAGAGTACCCCCGGAACGTTTAGGCCCCAAGGTACCCTAAGAACCCCCTTAGGTCTCCCCTTGACCTTTCTACCAAAACTTGGAAAATTCAGCCAGCATACCTGTGGCGATGCATCGCCATAGTTGGCAACATTTTGCCACCTTTCTAGTATCAGCGATGAATTGTGGACAGTGGTACAAAACTGGCGATGCGTTGCCAATCTGTGAATCTGCAGAATTTTCACAGATTTTGCGGCTATGAACTTTGGACACTTACCAAACATATCAAACATGCTTGGTTAGCCTCCAAACTTCACATACATGTAAAACATGTTGCATAGATCACAACCAACTATCACAAGCCATTCTATGATGCATTATAACATCATTCCAATTATCGCAAAGCTCATAGTCCACCATGATTCAACCTTGTCCACTAACTAGTGCTATTGCTAGAATTACTTAAATTCTTCAAGCAACCTCATGCCAATAGCATTAATTGAACTAAAAAATACAAATCCCTTACCTCAACTCCAAGTAGCAAGCAAGAATCAAGCACTCTTCCAATCCACTAAGCTCACCAACGCACCACCGAAGTTCCAAGAAAAATATAGGCACCAAACATCAAATTCTTACTGTCTAACCAAAACCCAATCTCCTAACTAACCAATAAACCTGAAATCAATCAAGAACACATTGGTTACCTCATACTAAAAATAGGGAATGGGAAAAAGCATGCTTCCAAGCTCCAAAACCATGGTTTTATGCTTGAAATGAGCTTGCAATGGCCCATATACTTATGATGGCTTCTCTTTTCACCAAGAAACTTTGATTCCAAGCTTAATTGGATGGAATAATGAGGATGGAGAGGATGAACTCAGGTTTATGGCAGCCACCCCTCCACTTTACTCTCTTATAACACTATTTTTAATCTAAGCCATCAAAGTATTAGACATGATACACTTAAGTCCCCATCTTTTGGCAACCTTAACTATTCTTGATTAATCCTTGTTTATTTCATCAAGTTTGGGTTAAAGTTAAAAGTTAAGTCATAAAACTTCATTTTAGCCACTTGGGACCCGGCCTGACTATTCATGATACAAAAATTACCATTTTGCCCCTAAACCTCATTTAGTGCCTTAACTTCCTCAGACCTTAGTGAACTTTGCTAAACTTTCCTATCCTTGCTATGTAAACTTGAATTAAGGTTTCAAACTTGATTTAGATCACTTTACCTCCTTCAGGCATGCTTCCCACTAGGAGAGTCATAACACTTACTTAGCTTGCCATATAACTCATGCTCCTTTAGCAAGCTTAGCACCACTCTCAGGTGCTCCTTATGGGCTTCTTCATCCTTTGAGTATACCAATATGTCACAATAAATACCACATCAAAGTGGTCCAAATAAGCCTTGAATACCCTCTGCATGAGGTCCATAAATAAGGCTGGAGCATTAGTGAGCCCAAATGGCATCACCATGTACTCACAGTGATCTTATTTGGTCTTGAAAGCTGTCTTTGGTATATCTTCTTCTTTGACTCTCAGCTGGAAGTATCTAGATCTGAGGTCTCTCTTGGAGAAGACCCTATCTTCCTTTAACTGATCAAATAGATCCTCAATCTTTAGGAGGGAGTATTTATTCTGAATGGTTACTCCATTGAGCTTTTTGTAGTCTATGCATAATCTAAGGGTTCCATCTTTCTTTTTAACAAAAAGTATAGGTGCTCCCTAAGGAGTTGTACTTGGCTTAATGAAATTCTTCTCAAGCAATTCATCCAATTACTTTCTTAGCTCCACCATTTTAGGAATAGCCATCTTGTAATGAGCAATGGACATAGGTGTAGCCCCTGGCACCAACCTGATCTCAAACTCAACCTCTCTTGTGGGAGGGAGTCTTGGGAGATCTGTGGGGAACACTTTAGGAAATTTTTGGATTATGGGTATTTTACCTAGCTCAACTTCTACCTCAGTTCCGTTTAATCCCAGGTATTCACCTTCAATTACCAAGGGTTTGTGCTCCACCACTTTTAACTGACTCTTTGGGACTAACCCAGATGGTCCTTCCATAGATTGGGGTTTGCGTCTAGGCAGACAAATTTTCCTGGCATGGAAGTCTATGACTACTTTATTGGCACTAAGCTAGTCATACCCAGTATGATATCATATTTATTTGCATCCAAGACTATCAGGTTTTGCTTTAAGTTCTATTTCACCAAGCTTAAGCATGCAACTTTTTACCATATGGTATGCAAACAGGATTTCATTTCCTGCACTCCTTACTAGGTACATTTCATCAGTATTGCATACTTTGAGATTTAAAGCTCTAACAAGTCTAGCAGTTATGATAGACAATGATGCACCAATATCATATAAAACTGATACTTCATAACCATTATGTAAAATGGAACTTGTTAGAGTCTTCCTTACCAACCTGGATTGGTTCAATTCTTCCTTTTCAGTCTCTACTCTTTTGGCCTTCTGGGCGTCTTGGGCCCTTCTCAATGTTTCTATCTAGAACACTCTTCCAGGAGCCTGATTTTGTCTAAAGGCATGTTAGGGCCCAAATCTTTCCTTAGTGGAGGTAGAATTATATTTCACCTCCTTATGGGTGGTTGCCCTTGAGTCCATTTGTTTTCGAATCTCCCTATGTTCCTTTGTCCCACACTCTTTACGGGACAATCTTTTACCCAATGATCCTAGGAACCACAATTAAGGCAACTATCTGTGAGTCTGTAACATGGCTTTTGGCCATGGAATTTTCCACAAGTCTCACATGGAGATCCATAATAAGCTGCCTTCTTTTCTTTGTTGTTATCCTTTCTTGGCTCATATGCCAAGTTTTCTCTACCTTTCTTTTTAGATACATTTTGCATCCCGCTGGCATTATTGGGCCTCTCACAGTTTGGCCTCTAAATTATTGCTCTAGGGCCATAGCCCTTTGAACAATGTCATAATACTTATGGGAACCCACTGCCCTAAGTATTTGCCTCAGTTTGGGCCTTAGTCCTATGAGGAATCTCTTAGCCTTCAAATCCTCTTGACCATCATATTGTGGGGCATAGCAGATAAGGTTATTAAACCTCTACTCATATTCCAGCACTAAGAGCTCTCCATGCTCAAGCAAGTCAAACTCGACTTGCTTCTAGACTTTTAGACCTTCACTGATGTACTGCTACTGAAAAACCCAAAGCAAGTCAAAATAGAGGCGGGCCTTCTAGTATTTTTGCTAGCATAGGTTCGATGGACTACCCCCCACCATAGCTCTACATTACCCTCTAGTTTGAAGGTAGCGGACAATACCTTCTGAGAAGAGGAAACCTCAATTCTCTCAAAAATCTTCTCAATCTAGTTGATATAGAATTCTGCTCGTTTTGGATCGCAGCTTCCTCTGAAAGCTGGAGGTTTCAAGGCTAGAAATCCCTCTAGTTGCCCTTCCCGGAGGCCTCCACTATTTCTTCTGGGGGCTCTTTCATCTTTATCAGTAAGCCTTCTTCTGGGAGCCTTCGTTGTCCTAATGGTAGTAATGAGGCGAGTTGGCCTATCTATTTCTTCAATGTCTAGTTCTTCTGTTTCTTGACTTTTTTCTCGCTCAGCTCTAGTCTCTTGTCTGATCTCTAACCTAACTCTTTTAGCTCTTGGATTTCTCCTTTTATCATCTTCATCATCATTAATCTCTCTTCCATTCCAACTAGCTTGATCACCAAGCATAGGTTCCTTTCCTAGCCTTCTTCTAGTCTTGGGTTATTTTTGTTGCCTAGAATGTTCTGGGACTTATGCCTGACCTCTAGTTAGGGCCTGTATGCCAACTACAAGTTGTGCAATAGTGGCTTGCATCGTCACCATCATGTGTTCCATTTTCCCTTAATCATCACTACTAGGTCCAGCCACATTCGTGTTAGTGTTGTGCCCAAAAAGCCAATCATGAGATGATTGTATTTTTGCACATTGAGTCATGATATTTTATTGAGGCAATAATCCAACAATTATGTTTGTTGTTTTGTTTCTGCGTAACTTAACAAACATAATTGTAACCCTAGAATAATGATATTCTTAAACGTCCCTGGTCTAGTATTATTGTGGAGCGGGTTGCAATAATACATAACGACTAGCATATGTGGAGACTAATATGAGATATGTAGTCTACATATGGGTACAAGTTGGAGAACTTGTGTACTGGACCGACCCACCATGAGAACACTACATGGATCATTATATGAGTGTCATAAGTGATTCTCACAGTGATCATGGTATATGTAGTTCTTCGACCTAAGATCATCAAGGTTCCCTACATGTGAGTCACATACTTTGATACTTTCCTTTGTTGCTCGTAACTGAGTGAACTTGAAGGAGGTCATTGGGTATGTCACATATCATGCGAAGGGATTTGTATGATCAAGATGGGATTTGTCCCTCCTATGTAACGGGAGTGATATCTGTTAGTGTTGTGCCCAAAAAGCCAATCATGAGATGATTGTATTTTTGCACATTGAGTCATGATATTTTATTGAGGCATTAATCCAGCAATTTTGTTTGTTGTTTTGTTTCTGCGTAACGTAATAAACATAATTGTAACCCTAGAATAATGATATTCTTAAACATCCCTAGTCTAGTATTATTGTGGAGCGGGTTGTAATAATACATAATGACTAGCATATGTGGAGACTAATATGAGATATGTAGTCTACATATGGGTACAAGTTGGAGAACTAGTGTACTGGACCGACCCACCATGAGAACACTTCATGGATCGTTATATGAGTGTCATAAGTGATTCTCATAGTGATCATGGTATATGTAGTCCTTCGACCTAAGATCATCAAGGTTCCCTACATGTGAGTCACATACTTTGATACTTTCCTTTGTTGCTCGTAACTGAGTGAACTTGAAGGAGGTCAGTGGGTATGTCACATATCATGCGGACGGGATTTGTATGATCAACATGCGATTTGTCCCTCCTATGTAACGGGAGTGATATCTTTTGGCCCCTTGATAGAGTGAGACTTAGAAAATGCATGGCTATGCTCCGATGAGTTGATATATGATATCAATGTCGTCAGTTTAAGTTGGTCTACTCAGTAATCAAGAAACCAAAGATTGGGCTATACGAGAGTGACACATTCCATGTCTCGTGCTTTGTCTTGATATCTTGGACAAAGGGACAATGGCATATATCGGTGATGATCATAAAGGTTTAGTCGATTCACCGACAATCTTGTCACTTGGGTAGCAATGATGTGTTGCTAGACACCGCTCATTGCTTATGATCATAAATGTGATTTATGATCATTGCCAACATGGCAATAGCCTATTGGGTCGCACACATAGAGCTATTTGGATCATTAGAGTGCATGGGCTAATTATTTGGGTTATGGTTTCACTTTAATTTCGTATTAATAATGGGCCAAGGAGTTGAGCCATTATTAAGCCTGAAATTAAATCCTAATTGGATTAGGTCTTTGAAACCCATTAGGCTTGGAAGTTGAGTCTCACTATAAATACAACTTTTAAGTGAGAAATTCGCAGGTCTCCTTGACCTAGCCTCCCAAAAGGACAGCCGCACTCTTCTCTTGCAATTCCTTGGAGGACGCAAGCTAGCACTGCGAGCGGAAGAGAAACGCATCTGCCGGGATGTGGTGGAAGCGTGGTGATCCCGAGAGGCTTGTGTGGATACCATAGAGAGCCTGAACACGTCAACTGTTCAGGTTTTGTGATTCAACTCTACAGTTGAGTGAGAGATCTCAACCAAAAATTAGGTATGAAATTTTCGAACACCCGGTTTACCCCGTTTCACTTGGATCCTGGAGGGTTTCGGTTAAATTCCGCTGCGCTGTTTGGCTCCTGAAACCCAACAGTGGTATCAGAGCTACTGGTGAAACCCTAAATCGGGATTGACTGTTGAATCGCATGATGCTATGTGTTCAATTGGTTTTCGGCCATGATTAATTAGATTGATTCATGATGCATGAAACCGAAATTCATAATGAACATATGAGATATATGAAGAAACGACACAAATTGGTTAATGAGATTAACCCGAAATTGATAGGTATGAGATACCATAGAGAACCACCGCCCGCTGACCGGCCAGCGGGACCGCCGTATGCGAAGCGCCACATAAATAAAAACTGGTTAATCAACACGCGAAAATTGGTATGCATCTTTGTTGAATGAGATTTGACATGATATGCTGATTGGTGTTTGAAGCATGGTTCATGGTTATAGCCCTTGATTGGTTGTACTTGTAAATACGGCCTGCGAGTAGTGCCTTTTCTTATCACTCTCATTGTACATTCTCTTCTCACCTTACTCCCCTCGAATGTAACTCGAGGTTTCTATTATTGATGTAATGGTGCATTATGGGATCATCCAAGGTGGTATGTCCAAGGAGGTGACAACAAAAGGGCAACCAAGAAAGGAAGAGAGGGAGCTTGTGAAGACTCTTATCTTTTCTTAGGCTTTTATGATATTCTCATTGGCTTGAGAATATCGCATAGTTTGGGCTATAACCATGTCACGTTTATTTATTGTAAGCATGAGATGCATGTTTTATATTTGTATGTGATGCATGTATAAAACAACCGGAGATAGCAAATTGGTGAGATAAAAAAAAAACCCTCAAACAAATATTAAGTCATTAAATGTGATGCCTTCCAAATGTTGGCACTCATCAAGACTTTGATCAACATTAGGTGGGTTTGCCAAAGCAAAGCACCTATGTTCATCTTGGTAAGGCGCGAAGGGATAATAGTGATATCCAAACTTCTAACTTTGGGTTCGACTTAACTAAGTCATCCTAATAGGATTAGGGACTTAGAGGCATAGCGTTGGGCTTAAGTTCATGAGATGAGCTTGGACAAGTGTTGTTCACCCAACTATCCAAGAGTTGCATAAGATGCAATTGGCAAGGAGCTGCCTACCTAAATAGCTGTAACTTGAGAGAAAAGCCAAAGCTGACTTAGGTTGTGGTCAAATATGGATCTTGGCCCACTAGAATACCTTAGCGCCAAGGTGTTCTGAAATAATATCGAGGGTTATTATTTTGAGAAAAATAGTGGGAGTATCGTTTAATAAAAGTCCTTATTAAATGAATTAAAATACATGACTCTTACACTGCATATTTACTGTTGTAGATAACCATGGCACAAAACACATCGACACTTTCGTTGCGATCGATCCTTGAGAAGGAAAAACTGAATGGGACCAACTTTCTCAAATGGTACCGAAACTTGAGGATAGTCCTCAAACAAGAGAGAAAGGCTTATGTCCTAGAGCAGCCCATTCCGAATGAGCCTGCTGCCACTGCTCCAAGAGCTGAAAGGGATGCTCACAAGAGGCATTCTGATGATGCTTTGGATGTTGCATGCCTCATGCTTATTACCATGGAATCTGAGCTTCAGAAGCAACATGAGAACATGGGGGCGTTCGATATGATTGAACATCTCAAAATGCTTTTCCAAGAGCAAGCTAGGCATGAGAGGTTTGAGACCTCTAAGGCATTGTTTCAGTGCAAGATGTCTGAAGGAAGTCCCTCTTGGGTTTCGGGAGCCAAACAGTGCCGTGGAATTTAACCGAAACCCTCCAGGATCTATGTGAAACGGGGTAAACCGGGTGTTCGAAAATTTCCTACCTAATTTTCGGTTGAGATCTTTCACTCAACTGTAGAGTCGAATCACAAAACCTGAACAGTTGACGTGTTTAGGCTCTCTATGGTATCCACACGAGCCTCTCGGGATCACCACGCTTCCACCACGTCTCGACAGATGTGTTTCTCTTGCGCTCGCAGTGTTAGCTTGCGTCCTCCAAGGAATTGCAAGAGAAGAGTGCGGCTGTCCTTTTGGGAGGCTAGGGCAAGGAGACCTGCAAATTTCTCACTTAAAAGTTGTATTTATAGTGAGACTCAACTTCTAGGCCTAATGGGTTTCAAAGCCCTAATCCAATTAGGATTTAATTTCAGACTTAATAATGGCTCAACTCCTTGGCCCATTATTAATACGAAATTAAAGTGAAACCATAACCCAAATAATTAGCCCATGCACTCTAATGATCCAAATAGCTCTATGTGTGACCTAATAGGCTCTTGCCATGTTGGCAATGATCATAAATGACATTTATGATCATAAGCAATGAGCGGTGTCTAGCAACACATCATTGCTACCCAAGTGACAAGATTGTCGGTGAATCGACTAAACCTTTATGATCATCACCGATATATGCCATTGTCCCTTTGTCCAAGATATCAAGACTAAGCACGAGACATGGAATGTGTCACTCTCATATATCCCAATCTTTGGTTTCTTGATTACCGAGTAGACCAACTTAAACTGACGACATTGATATCATATATCAACTCATCGGAGCATGCCAATGCATTTTCTAAGTCTCACTCTATCAAGGGGCCCAAAGACATCACTCCCGTTACATAGGAGGGACAAATCTCATCTTGATCATCCAAATCCCTCCGCATGATATGTGACATACCCAATGACCTCCTTCAAGTTCACTCAGTTACGAGCAACAAAGGAAAGTATCAAAGTATGTGACTTACATGTAGGGAACCTTGATGATCTTAGGTCGAAGGACTACATATACCACGATCACTATGAGAATCACTTATGACACTCATATAACGATCCATGAAGTGTTCTCATGGTGGGTCGGTCCAGTACACAAGTTCTCCAACTTGTACCCATATGTAGACTACATATCTCATATTAGTCTCCACATATGCTAGTCATTATGTATTATTGCAACCCGCTCCACAATAATACTAGACTAGGGACGTTTAAGAATTTCATTATTCTAGGGTTACAATTATGTTTATTACGTTATGCAGAAACAAAACAACAAACAAATTTGCTGGATTAATGCCTCAATAAAATATCATGACTCAATGTGCAAAAATATAATCATCTCATGATTGACTTTTTTGGGCACAACACTAACAGTCCCGTGGGTCCTCATGTGGTCAAGATGATTAGGTACATTGAGAATCTTGAGAATTTGGGATTTGCTCTTCAGAAAGTTTTGGCTATTGATGTAGTCTTGCAATCGTTGCCTGAAAGCTACAGTCAGTTCATCATGAACTATAACATGAACGACCTTGACAAGTCCCTCCCTGAATTGCTCAACATGTTGAGAACTGTTAAGCAAAACCTTAAGAAGGCTAAGCCCATTTTGATGGTTCAAAAGGGCAAGGGAAAAGGAAAAGCCAACAAGAAGAAGGATAAAGCTAATGGAAAGTCCAATGCTAGTTCTTCTTCAGCTGCACTGAAACCAAAGGGTGGTGTGGCAAAGGAAGGGGAGTGCTTCCATTGTAAGCAACCTGGACACTAGAAGCGCAACTGTAAGCTCTATCTTGAAGAACTTGCTAAGGAAAATGGAAGTAAGACTTCCACTTCAGGTATTTTTGTTATAGAGGCTAACTTTTCTACTTCCTCATCTTGGGTATTGGATACTGGATGTGGATCTCACATTTGTGCAAATGTGCAGGATCTAAGTAGAAGTAGAAGATTGGCCCGAGGTGAAGTGGACCTACATGTTGGAAATGGAGCAAGGGTTGCTGCCTTAGCCGTAGGGACTTATGTTCTCACTTTACCTAGTGGATTAGTTTTAGAATTAGACAACTGCTACTTTGTGCCTACTAGTAGTAGAAATTTGATTTTTGTTTCTTGTCTGGACAAGAAAGGTTTTTCATTTATAATAAAGGACAAATGTTGTTCTATTTATTTGAATGAAATCTTTTATGGTAGTGCTCAACTTAGCAATGGGTTGTATGTTCTAGACCTTGAAGATCCAATCTATAATGTGAATACCAAGAAGGTCAGATTAAATGATTCAAACTTGACCTATCTCTGGCACTGTCTCTTGGGCCATATAAATGAGACCCGCATATCCAAGCTCCATAAGGATGGACTCTTGGACTTATTTGATTTTGAATCATATGAGACATGTGAGTCATGTTTGTTGGGCAAGATGACCAAAGCCCCATTCACAGGGCAAAGTGAAAGGGCTAATGACTTACTAGGACTCATACATAGTGACGTATGTGGCCCTATGTCTACACAAGCTAGAGGAGGTTTCCAATACTTCATTACTTTCACTGATGACTTCAGCAGATATGGCTATGTGTATCTTATGAGACACAAGTCAGAATCCTTTGAAAAGTTCAAAGAATTCAAGAATGAAGTAGAGAATCAACTCGAGAAGAGTATCCAAGTGCTTTGATCAGATCGAGGTGGAGAGTACTTGGATCGAGAATTCCTTGACTATCTGAAGGAGTGTGGTATAGTATCACAACTCACTCCACCAAGCACACCTCAATGGAATGGTGTTTCTGAAAGGAGAAATCGAACTCTGTTAGACATGGTTCGCTCCATGATGAGTCAAGTTGACCTTCCAAACTCCTTTTGGGGACATGCTCTAGAAACAGCTGCTTTTACACTAAACCGAGTTCCATCTAAATCGATTCAAAAGACACCATATGAGATATGGAGTGGGAGGCGTCCCAATTTGTCTTTTATGAAGATTTGGGGCTGTGACGCTTATGTGAAACGTCAATCCTCTGACAAACTAGGGCCCAAATCTCAAAAATGCCTTTTTGTTGGGTACCCAAAGAGAGAATGGGTTACTATTTCTACAATCCCTCTGAGTAAAAAGTGTTTGTTGCTCGAACTGGTGTCTTTTTGGATAAAGAGTTTATCTCTAAAGGAACTAGTGGGAGGAAAGTAGAACTTGAAGAAATTCAAGAACAACAAGGAGACATCGAACCTGAAATAGAACCTGAACAGACACCACAAGATGTTGGGGTTCAAGAGTCTGTTCCTATAGCACAGAGCCCACGTAGGACTGGTAGGATTCGGCGTGAGCCCGAGAGATATGGATTTCTCGTGACTCACACCGGTGATGTGATGCTCATGGATCAAGATGAGCCCACAACCTACCAACAAGCTATGTCGAGGCCTGACTCTGAGAAGTGGCTAATGGCCATGAAATCCGAGATGGAATCCATGTATGAAAACCAAGTATGGACTTTGGTTGACCTACCTGAAGGGGTAAAACCCATAGGGTGCAAATGGGTTTTCAATAAGAAAACTGACATGGATGGTAATGTGATTACCTTTAAGGGACGATTGGTCGCAAAAGGTTTCAAGCAAATTCATGGTATTGACTATGATGAAACTTTTTCACCAGTTGCTATGCTTAAATCCATCCGAATTTTGTTTGCTATTACTGCAAACTATGATTATGAGATGTGGCAAATGGATGTCAAAACTGCATTCCTAAATGGAAAGCTACTTGAGGATGTGTACATGACACAACCTGAGGGTTTTGTCACTCCTGAGAATGCCAATAAAGTGTGCAAATTGCAAAGGTCCATTTATGGACTGAAGCAAGCTTCTAGAAGTTGGAATCTTCGTTTTGATGATGCAATCAAAGAGTTTGGTTTTATCAAAAATGAAGATGAACCTTGTGTCTACAAGAAGGTTAGTGGGAGCGCTATTGTCTTCTTGGTGTTGTATGTAGATGACATACTACTCATCGGGAATGACATTCCTGAGCTACAGTCTGTGAAGACTTGGCTAGGGAAATGTTTCTCTATGAAGGACTTGGGTGAAGCAGCCTATGTGTTAGGCATCAGGATCTATAGAGATAGATCTAGAAAGCTTCTTGGCCTAAGTCAAAGTACATATATTGACAAGGTGCTAAAGAGGTTTAGCATGCAAGATTCCAAGAAAGGATTCTTGCCCATGTCACATGGTATCACTCTTTCTACATCTTAGTGTCAGAGCACAACCGAGGAGAAAGAGCGCATGAGTAAGATTCCATATGCCTCAGCAATTGGATCTATCATGTATGCCATGATATGTACTCGTCCCGATGTCTCATATGCTTTGAGCATGACGGGTACGTACCAATCGAACCCCGGTGAAAGTCACTGGACAGCTGTTAAGAACATCCTTAAGTACTTACGAAGGACTAAGGATGCATTCTTGGTCTTTGGAGGTGAAGATCAGCTCGTTGTAAGGGGTTACACCAATGCAAGCTTCCAATCCGATAAGGATGATTTTAGATCGCAATCTGGTTATGTGTTTTGTATTGGTGGTGGTGCTATGAGCTGGAAGAGTTCAAAGCAAGAGACAGTAGCTAACTCTACAACAGAATCTGAGTACATTGCCGCCTCTGATGTTGCGAAGGAGGCAATTTGGATCAAGAAGTTCATCACTGAACTTGGAGTGGTTCCAAGCATTGTCGACCCGATAGATCTCTATTGTGACAACAATGGAGCAATCGCACAGGCTAAGGAACCTCGATCTCACCAGTGATCCAAACACATACTCCGACGCTATCATCTCATCAGGGAGATCATCGAGAGGGGTGATGTAATGATATGTAGGACTTCGACATACAGCAACATTGCTGATCCACTGACAAAGCCCCTTACGCAGCAGAAGCATGATAGCCATTCTAGGTCCATCGGTATTAGATACATGGATGATTGGCTTTTAGTGCAAGTGGGAGATTGTTAGTGTTGTGCCAAAAAAACCAATCATGAGATGATTGTATTTTTGCACATTGAGTCATGATATTTTATTGAGGCATTAATCCAGCAATTTTGTTTGTTGTTTTGTTTCTGCGTAACGTAATAAACATAATTGTGATAGCCAAAGGGCTATTGCCTCTATCTGACCCGAACTCGGAGCGTCAGGAAACGCGAGGAAGCTATTAGCCCCCCCGAGGTACTAAACAGACCGCCTTCGGAAACAGAGAATCAGCTATTGCAAGCCGAAGAGGATCTTCCCGAAGGTGGAACCCTGAATCAGGGAACTCCCCGAACTGCGGGCATATTTCCCGAAGGGGCATCGTCCGTACCAAAGGACGAGCTCGGCCAGGGACCTCGGGAGTACAGTATGAGCATTTAAGGAGCCTCTGACATGCCGCCCACAAATGCTACATGTCACCTCAAACAGTGATTTGACACGCCGACACCGTCCAGGTCTTGTCACGACCTTTCTCGGTTCGAGACTCAAGGAGCCTGCCACCGGTTACTTGTCCCCTACGCCCAGAAATTCAGAGAACATCCGACCGAACATGTGTCGCGATCTGAACGGGCTGGACATTCCTATAAATACCAGGAAACAAACCCTGGTAAAAGGTTGGACTCCTCCCCCTTGAGAAAACACAGGCAAGCCCACTAAAAACTCTAGTGCTTCCCTCTTACCTTCTCAGGAAACTGACTTGGGTGTCGGAGGCTCCTCCCCGGAAAAGCACCCCGGGGACCTCCTAACCCCCTTTTCTGCGCTTTGTAGGCACTTTCCCCTGGGAAACTCCAGCCCCAGACGCTCTCTTCCACAGGAAGTCCTCCCGGAAGTCACCATGCCTTCCAACGACGATGTCCCCGGACATCATTTGGCACCGTCTGTGGGAACCCGCTCTGAGGTCGCCGTCGTTGAAACTCGGCGTTCTAAGGACAAGGGACTCCCGAGGTCCCCGTCCGCGACTGAGAACCAACCGGCTGCTGGGTAAACACCCCCAGGGACTTCCACGCCTGAGGAAGAGCGCCCTCTAGTCATAACCATGAGCTTCTTGCGCGAGTTTCAACGTTCTATTGTGGCTGAAATGACACAACAGATAGATCGAAGGTGGCCCCAACAGGCTCAAGCCCAAAGGCCTCCTTCACCAGCACACCCTCGGGAAAAAAGCCCCAAACCAACTCATCGTAGTTCGGGATCCGGAGACCCGCGGGAGGAGTCTTCAACAGAAAACATGCCCCTCGGGGCACGGCTCGCGGGACAAGCAGGGTCAAGGCGACCCAAAATCACAAACAGGAGGAGCCAGTCGCCTGAGGCGAGGTCCCCATCCCCTCAACGCCGAACTCACTCCCCGAAGAGGCACCGACAATCCCCCCTGCCAGAAGAAGAACCTAGTGCCACAACCCTTATGGAGAAAATATTGGCAAGGTTGGACAGGGTGGAGAAACAGGTGCCCGTAAACCCGTCTGGGCTAGGCTGTTTGGGACCTTTTATGGGGACGAGTCCCCATTCACCCAAGATGTCGTTGAGGCAGCCATGCCAGGTGATTTCAGAGTACCTCGGCTGGAAACTTATGATGGCCGTACTGATCCACAGGCCCATCTGACCAAGTACAGACGCAGCATGATGATGCACGGTGCCGACGATGCTACCTTGTGCAAATGCTTCGAGGTCACTCTCAGTGGGCCGGCAACAGCCTGGTATAATTCATTGGCCCCAGGAACCATCACGGAGTTCCAGGAGTTGTCCACAGCCTTCACGCAGCAGTTTATCGGAAGTCGGCCAACGGCGAAGATGCCGGTTCAGATGTTCAACATAGCGCAAAGAATTGGAGAGACCATACGCGACTATGTCGAAAGGTTCAACAGGGAAGCTTTGAGCGTCCTGGACTTCCGGCCCGAAATACGCATCCTCGCCATGACATGGGGCCTTCGTAGGGACTCACAGCTGTTTTACGAGTTTTCTAAGGACCCCCCGGACACCCTCGGCGAATTTTACTGAAGGGCCAAACAGCACATGACAGCCGAAGAACTGAGAATGGGCGGACCAAAGTCCGATCACGCCCGTGCCGAATGGTCCAGCCAGCAAAACCGATATCCCACCGAACAGGCAGGCCGACCTCGGAGGACGCGAGGAAGGAAACTCCCAATTTTGACACCCCTGAACACCACACGGACAAACATCCTCATGACAATGGAAAGGCAGGGGACGCAGGTTCAGCAGCCTCGGGCCATGACCACTAACAACAGAAAGAATATGAAGAAGTTCTGCCAGTTTCATCGCGGCCACGGGCACGACACCGAAGACTGCTTCCAATTGAAGAAGTATATAGAGTCGCTAATAAAACAGGGCCAACTTTGGCGTTATCTGCGCATGCCTTCCCTGAAAGGGAGAAAAGAGGAGGAAGGAAAGGCAGAAGATGAGGACTACGACTCCGACAGGCGGAGAAACCGAAGTCCGAAAAGGCGCCCCCCACCTCCAGCAGGAATCATACAGACAATAACAACGGGACTCCCATCCTCGGAAAGAAAGAGGAAGGCCAGAGAAATAGCAGTCATGGAGTATCAAAATCAAACAAAAAAGCTGGCCCGAAAGAATGGTTCCGCTGTCATTTTTCCCCATGACGACCCATTGTTGATCATGGCGAGAATAGGAAACTGGGACATCAAAAGAGTGCTGCTCGATGACGGATCGAATGCCAACGTCCTGTTTTCACACTTACTGTCGAGGTTGGGTGTATCTAGTAGCGACCTCAAGCCCGTCACCTCGCCTACCTTCGGGGTAGGTCCGGCCGAGCTACCCATCCTCGGTTGGATCGATCTCCCGTTGATGCTGAAAGGGACTTCGGTGATGGGGATAGAAGAGTTGTACGCCTCTACAATGGGAAGGTTCATCGTTATGGATGTCCCTTCATCGCACAACGCCATCCTTGGAAGACAGACACAGGGAAACCTGCACATTCACCCTGATGTCAAGTACTTAACTGTCACTTTCGCCGCCAAGGATGGAGATGCGAAAATCTTCATAGATCAAGGCGAAGTAAGGAAGGTGTTCGTCAAAACACGAAAAGCTCCAGCAAACAACTCTGTGCAAGCTGTGGAAGCAAAAGCAACAAAAAAGGGCGAGGCAGAGAGTCCCGTGAAGGCGGAAACGGAAACAGTAGAACTTGTCTCAGGTCAATCTACCCGAGTAGGGAAGAGCTTGACCGAAGGTGACAAGAAAAAACTTGTATCCTTTCTACTGGAAAATAAAGATCTCTTTGCCTACTCGCCGAAAGATATGCCAGGGGTGAACCCTGGCGTAATACAGCATAGCCTCAAAGTAAGTTTGGAAGCAAAGCCTGTCCGCCAAAAGAAACGAGGCTTCTTAGCCCATAAAAATAACTTCGTCAAAACCGAAGTCCAGCGCCTGTTAGATGCTGGTGTCATCAGGGAGGTCAAATACCCCGAATGGTTGAGCAACGTGGTTATCGCCACTAAAGAAGGAAGAAGCAAACTCCGGATGTGCATCGACCTCAGAAACTTGAACGATGCTTGCCCAAAAGACTCATACCCTCTCCCACTGATAGACCAATTGGTAGATTCAACTGCCGAATACGGGCTCCTAAGTTTTTTAGACGCCTTTAGCGGCTATCATCAAATAAGGATGAACCCCGAAGATGAAGAAAGAACCGCCTTCATCACCGAGGGAGGAACATACTGCTACGTCAGAATGCCCTTCGGGCTTAAAAATGCAGGAGCCACCTACCAGAGGTTGATGAGCAAGGTCTTTAACGACCAAATAGGGAGAAACATGGAACTGTACGTTGACGATATGATAGTCAAAAGCAAGCTGCCTGATGACCACATTGCAGACCTAAAGGAAACCTTCCACAAGCTCAGAACCTTCGGGATCCGTCTCAGTCCCGAAAAGTGCATCTTCGGAGTGACCTCGGGAAAATTCCTTGGGTACATGGTATCAGAAAGAGGCATTGATGCTAACCTGGAAAAAATCAAGGCCCTACTCGAGTTCCGAACTCCTGCCACAATAAAAGATGTGCAGAGACTCACTGGAAGGATAACCTCCCTCAGCAGGTTTATTTCCAGATACGGAGATCGGTGTCGGCCATTCTTCAAAGTCCTCACAAAGGCAGCAAAAAAGGAGGACAACCTCGGAGGTGATGACCATCCCTGGGGTGAAGATTGCCAAAAGGCCTGGGAAGAACTGAAAATCTACTTGGCCAGCCTGCCTACTCTGTGACAACCTCGCGAAGGAAAGCCGCTCGTACTATACCTCGCCGTCACAGAAAAAGCTTTGAGTTCGGTCCTTGTAAAAGAAGAGGGGCCAAAGCAATGGCCGGTCTATTATGTCAGCAAATCCCTGCATGGCGCCGAAATCAGGTATCCTTTGTTGCAAAAAGCTATATATGCCTTGGTGCTGGCAAGAAGAAGACTACGACCATACTTTCAAGCTCACCCTATCATCGTCCGAAGTAGTTTACCACTCGGGATGTCATGAGAAAGGTGGATCATTCCGGAAGGCTCTCTAAGTGGTGTATAGAGCTTGGCGAACACGACATCGCATATGAACCTCGGAAAGCCATAAAAGCTCAAGCACTGGCAGACTTCATCACCGAAGTATCTACCACCGAGGATAGCCATCCGGATCCTGACGAAGGTGATCCCGAATGGACTTTGCATGTTGACGGAGCCTCGGGGTCCGAACACCAGGGAGCTGGCGTGATCATCAGGGGCCCCGAAGGCCTAGAGGTAATGAAGGCCATCAAGTTCAGCTTTAACGTCACCAACAATGTGGCTGAGTATGAAGCCCTCATAGCAGGATTGCGCCTAGCCAGGAGAATTGGCATTCGAAATTTGAAAGCCCACAGCGATTCCCAGCTAGTAGTTCGGCAAACGGCAGGAGACTATGGGGCAAAGGACCCGACCTTGGCAAAATACCATGAACTGGTGGCAAAACTCATTCGGGAGTTCGATACCGTGCGAATCAAAAATGTGCCTCAGCGTGATAATGCCGAGGCAGACTGCTTGGCAAAATCAAAAATATACACCGAGGTGCTGGGTCACCCGAGAATCACAGTGCTGAGCATATCAACTTCGGGAAAAGGCTGGAAAGACCCGATAAATAGATACCTCGAGGACAATACACTCCCCGAAGACCCCAGTGAAGCTGCCAAAATCCGAAGACGCTCCGGCCGATTCTTCCTATTTGGTGAAGAGTTATATCGGCAGGGATATGCAAACCCACTACAGAGATGTGTCGGCGAAGAGGATACTGAAATGATCCTCGAAGAAGCACACGAAAGCGCTTCTGGTTCGCACATCGGAACCGACGCCCTTGCAGCAGTAATACTTCGCCAAGGATACTTCTGGCCTACCCTGAGAAAGGACGCAAGGCAGTTCGTCTAGAAATGCGGTAGTTGCCAGAGACACGCAAATATGCAGAGGACACCCTCGGAAATGGTGACTTCGGCAGATTATCCCTGGCCCTTCGCAGTCTGGGGCATTGATCTCATTGGGCCGCTCCCAACAGCCCCTGGAGGCATAAAATTCTGCGGTGTAGCAGTAGACTATTTCTCCAAATGGGTTGAGGCAGAACCACTAGCGACTATCTCAGCAAAAGAAGTGCAGAAGTTCGTATGGAAGAACATCGTATGCAGATTTGGCATACCAAGGGTGCTAGTAGCTAACAATGGATCCCAGTTCATAGACAAAGGATTCCAGGAATTTATCAGCGACCTCGGAACAAAGATGCACTTCGCCCCAGTAGCTCACCCCCAAAGCAATGGGCAGGTAGAAGTATCTAATAGGACCATGAAAGAGGGTCTGAAAAAGAGACTGGGGGAAGCAAAACGGAAATGGCCAGGAGAACTCCAAAGTGTATTATGGAGCTACCGAACAACACCCCGAAGAGCCACAGGGGAAACGCGTTTTTCGCTAGTCTTCGGTACAGAGGCCATCATCCCAATCGAGGTAGTACGACCATCAGTACGGGTGCAAGTGTTCGATGAAAGTGGAAACGACCTCGGCCTAAGAACAAAGCTTAACCTCGTCGGTGAACACAGAGAAATAGCCGAGCTGAGAAGAAAAGCTTTTCAGCAAAGAGTGGCCGCGACCATAAATTTACGAGCCAGGCGAAAAGGGATCAAGAAGGGAGACCTCGTTCTCCGAAAGGCTGACTTCGCACCCCGAAGGCCATCCCACGGAGTACTTCTCGCAAATTGGGAAGAGCCTTATCTGGTTCTCACCGAAGTACGAAAAGGTGTGTACAGACTCGGCGACGCCGGTGGCATAGAATTAAAAAATACTTGGCATTCAGAGGCCTTGAAAAAATTCTATGCTTAAGGTTTCGTGGAAGAATTGTGTTGTACAAATTGGAGAAATATTCTAAGTACAAAAGTTTCTTAGAGAAATTTTTGAAGTACAAAACCAGAATTCCGCGAAGGTGCTCGCCGAAAAAAGCGCAGACGATTTTTCGAAGTCCCTTGAGCAATCATGTTCGGGAAAATTGGGAAATAACGAGCCGCGCAAAGATACTCGCCATGACAATTGTAGGTCCCGTTTCCCGAAGTCTTTTGAGTGAATGTGTTCGGGACAAAGGAAAATGAAAAAACTTGCAAAAAGATTTAGCCAAAAAATCTTCATTAAAGATAAACTGGCTTACAAAGGTGAAGTGCCCGAAAAAGAAGCACAAAAAAATGAAGAAGAAAAAAGGAAAAGGCCCCTAAAACAACCTAAGAGTTCTTGGCGTCCCGAGAGCCACCAGCTTCTGCGCCCTTTTCCAACACTTTTGGCGCCGGAATTAAGGAAGGCAGGTTCAGGTGCTCGATCTTCGACCAGGACCACCAAGGCCCCTCGAGAATGTTCAAAGCTTCCAAAAAAGAGAGGTCCAGATCTGGGAACCTCTGAAGGACTTGGTGCCGAGCAAGGCAAAAGCCGTCCTGGAAGGCGACTTTGGTCATTTGGTTGGATTTATCCTTCTCGACCTCAAGGTCCTCGAGCTCGTCCTTCAGATCCGCAACCTCCTTCTTCAGCGCCTTTATCCTCTTCTTCTTCTCAGGCTCCTTCTTCAAGGAATTGACCTCGGCATGAAGTGCATTCTTCTCAATCAGCAACGTTGCCAGGAGTTCTTCAGACTCCGTTTTTTACTTTAGAAGTGCTTCATTGGCCGAAAGTAGTCCCGCCACCTCGGAGCCGAGGTCGGAAATCTTCTTGGAGGAGTCCCTCAAAATCTCCTCTTTTTCCGCCCGAAGGGCCGCAACCTCCTTCTCCGCAGCATCAGCCAGCTGCAGGTTCTTGACGGCCAGGTCCGAACACATTGCCTTCAATTTCTCTAAAGTCTTTAAGGCCGAGTTTCGGAACTGTGTCTGCCTGGCCACCCGAACTCTGAGGTAGCCAGCGTACGCCATCAGCTGCAAAAAGATGAAGGCAAGGTCAGTAAAAGCCAAAACACTTAGAAAAAATTGTTCAAGGGCAAACCAGCATACCTGAGCAGCGTGCTCGGTAACCTTCGCTGCAAGGGTGTCATCGCCCGGATGAGCCGCTGCAATAGCCCTGAAGGAGGCCTCAGTAAGCACCCCCTTCGCGATCTCCTTAGCCATTTGGGGACAGTCTCCGGAGAACAAATTCATGTCCTCCGTAAATGTCCAAAAAGGCTTCTTCGGGATCTTCCCTTTCGGGACTTTGGCATCACGGAGAGCTCGCTTCTTGGCGTGATCGGCCGCCCAACTTGGAGTAAGTGACTCCTCTGCATGGCAAAACAAGCAGCTGGTGAGAACAAAAAGAACTTTGGAAAATAAAAGCATTACACTTCGGCGGAAAAAGCAAACCTGGCGGCACCTCGACGACGTCATCGTCAGAAGCCGGGGCCTCCTCGGTAGAGATATCCTTGCCTTTACGTTTTCACCGCTCCTCAGCAGAAGGAGCCTCCACCACGGCATCAAAAAGAGCCTGCGACGGAGTGGGGCTCTAAGGAGGGACGTCGGCCGAAGAGACGTCGGTAGCAACCTCGGAAGGCGGAATGGTAGCGACCTCGGGCTCCCAACTTTCCTCCTCAATACTTTCCAAAGGGGGAGGAAGAATAGTCTTCTTCGCCCGTTTGGCCGAAGGTCCAGCACCAGTGGTTTTACGCCTTCGGGAAGCCGCCTTCTTCGTCTGCTCGCCCTTCTCTACTTGGCCGGTGAAGAGGGACTTGTAGAAGGCAGCAGTGCCGTCGCCCATCTCTGAGAAGGAAAGAAAGCATCAGCGTAAGTCCGAGACGAAAGCTATAACAACGGGAGTCAGAGATAACTTACTCTCATAAAAAGTTTCATAAGAAACTTCCTCCCGAAGGAGCTGCACCAACCAGGAATCCTTCTCGGCGATAGAAGGAGCTGGCATCTTGAGGTCCGTCTTGTGCTCCTTCACTACCCCTAACTCCTGAAGAACCTCTTCGGTCATCAACCTCTAATTGATTGGGAAGGGGTAGAGAGAGCGCGAAGGGACCTTGGGACCCCAGTCCGAGACAGCATGGATACGGCCGTCGAAGTCCTTAAAGATAGGAGCCAACTCCGGAGTTAGCAGTATCCTCGGATCCACGATGTCCATCTCCAGTTTTCCCTTAGCCCATTTGGTCGGAACATTGGACCAGGCCTCCTCCATCTTCAGAAAGAAAAATTTTTGTTGCCACCCTCGCCAGCTATCCTTGGTGGCGAAGGTGAACGTATATTTCTTGCTCCTGGATCCCCGAGGTAGCATGAAGTAAAAGCCACCCTTCGGGACCACAAAGAGCTTGTAGTACTGCATAAAAATAATAAAGTGCGGTTCTATCCCGAAGACGCCACACATGCAGATGAAGGCGTTAAAATAGCAGTACGAGTTCGGGGGAAGTTGATTTACGGCAATGCCATGAAATTGGCAGAACTCGCAAATCATCTTCGGAGGAGGGTACCGAAGTCCGGCCTTCAGTTGGGCTCAGAAAATGGTAACCTCATTACTACGGTTTGAAAAACAAAACTGATCTGAACAAGGCAACCTCGTAACGGCATACGAAGGAAGAAAGAACTTTTTCTTCCATCTTGCCAGTTTTTTGGGGGTGGTGCAGCAAGGATGAGATAAAAGAGGCTGCCAGCTCTCGGGAATAGGCATATTTGCAGAAAAATGGGTTCGAAAAAAGGCAAGAAAACAAGTTCCGGAAAAAACTCTGAAAATCAGAAGAGTCTGGAAAATAAAAACCCACCAAAAGACTTGCCAAAATCTGGGTTTGAAGTCGCCGTCGTGAAAGGTTGCCGGAAAAACTCTGTTAAAACAGCTCCGTCGCAGAAAGCAAGAGAAAGCACAAAAGCAGTGGCAAGCAGGGAAAAGAGCAGAAGCAAAAGAAAAAAGGGAACTTATGATGGAATGGGCTATATATAGGTTGAAACTAGCTAGTCGAATCGCCGTCATAAGTACCCTTTGAAGGCGAATCGTCGCATTAACTACTCTCTGCGCCCGAAAAGACTCACTCTCTATGACCGACACGACTCCCCTCAAATGGCAAAGTGCCACGTGTCAGCCACCGCGCCAAAATAGGGGACGCGCCCTCTGACATCCCTTAAAAACTGGGACGCGCCGCTCCAGATTGACACGCCTGGTCATGAGACACGACGCTGCACAGACCTGCAAAAGGAAAAAGGAAAGGAGTAAGTAGCCTCGAAGACACCAAAAGACAGGCTATTGCCGAACAGCCCATATCTTCGGGCAAAAGGTGTACCTTCGGCACAGGTTTTACTCCCTAAAAACTCCCAAAGAGCATCCTCGGAAAGACTACAAACTGAAGTCTCCACTTCGGCTTTCCAAAGGGGGGCATGTGATAGCCGAAGGGCTATCGCCTCTATCTGACCCGAACTCGGAGCGTCAGGAAACGCGAGGAAGCTATTAGCCCCCCCCGAGGTACTAAACAGACCGCCTTCAGAAATGGAGAATCAGCTATTGCAAGCCGAAGAGGATCTTCCTGAAGGCGGAACCCTAAATCAGGGAACTCCCGAACTGCGGGCATATTTCCCGAAGGGGAATCGTCCGTACCAAAGGACGAGCTCGGCCAAGGACCTTGGGAGTACGGTATGAGCATTTAAGGAGCCTCTGACATGCCACCCACAGACGCTACATGTCACCTCAAACAGCGATTTGACACGCCGACGCCGTCCAGGTCTTGTCACGACCTGTCTCGGTTCGAGACTCAAGGAGCCTACCACCGGCTACTTGTTCCCTACGCCCAGAAATTTAGAGAACATCCGACCGAACATGTGTCATGATCTGAACGGGCTGGACATTCCTATAAATACCAGGAAATAAACCCTAGCAAAAGGTTGGACTCCTCCCCCTTGAGAAAACACAGGCAAGCCCACTAAAAACTCTAGTGCTTCCTTCTTACCTTCTCAGGAAACTGACTTGGGCGTCGGAGGCTCCACCCCGGAAAAGCACCCCGGGGACCTCCTAACCCCCTTTTCTGAGCTTTGCAGGCACTTTCCCCTGGGAAACTCCAGCACCAGACGCTCTCCTCCACAGGAAGTCCTCCCGGAAGTCGCCATGCCTTCCAGCGACGATGTCCCCGGACATCAAATTGTAACCCTAGAATAATGATATTCTTAAACGCCCCTAGTCTAGTATTATTGTGGAGCGGGTTGCAATAATACATAATGACCACCATATGTGGAGACTAATATGAGATATGTAGTCTACATATGGGTACAAGTTGGAGAACTTGTGTACTGGACCGACCCACCATGAGAACACTTCATGGATCGTTATATGAGTGTCATAAGTGATTCTCATAGTGATCATGGTATATGTAGTCCTTCGACCTAAGATCATCAAGGTTCCCTACAAGTGAGTCACATACTTTGATACTTTCCTTTGTTGCTCGTAACTGAGTGAACTTGAAGGAGGTCATTGGGTATGTCACATATCATGCGGAGGGATTTGTATGATCAAGATGGGATTTGTCCCTCTTATGTAATGTGAGTGATATCTTTGGGCCCCTTGATAAAGTGAGACTTAGAAAATGCATGGCCACGCTCCGATGAGTTGATATATGATATCAATGTCGTCAGTTTAAGTTGGTCTACTCGGTAATCAAGAAACCAAAGATTGGGCTATACGAGAGTGACACATTCCATGTATCGTGTTTAGTCTTGATATCTTGGACAAAGGGACAATGGCATATATCGGTGATGATCATAAAGGTTTAGTCGATTCACCGACAATCTTGTCACTTGGGTAGCAATGATGTGTTGCTAGACACCGCTCATTGCTTATGATCATAAATGTGATTTATGATCATTGCCAACATGGCAAGAGCCTATTGGGTCGCACACATAGAGCTATTTGGATCATTAGAGTGCATGGGCTAATTATTTGGGTTATGGTTTCACTTTAATTTCGTATTAATAATGGGCCAAGAAGTTGAGCCATTATTAAGCCCGAAATTAAATCCTAATTGGATTAGGGCTTTGAAACCCATTAAGCTTGGAAGTTGAGTCTCACTATAAATACAACTTTTAAGTGAGAAATTCACAGGTCTGCTTGCCCTAGCCTCCCAAAAGGACAGCCACACTCTTTTCTTGCAATTCCTTGAGGACGCAAGCTAGCACTGCGAGCGCAAGAGAAACGCATCTGCCGGGACGTGGTGGAAGCGTGGTGATCCCGAGAGGCTCGTGTGGATACCATAGAGAGCCTGAACACGTCAACTGTTCAGGTTCTGTGATTCGACTCTACGGATGAGTGAAAGATCTCAACCGAAAATTAGGTCTGAAATTTTTGAACACCTGGTTTACCCCGTTTCACTTGGATCCTGGAGGATTTTGGTTAAATTCCGCTGCGCTGTTTGGCTCCTGAAACCCAACAATATCTTCAGGCCCCTTGATAGAGTAAGACTTAGAAAAATGCATGGCCATGCTCAGATGAGTTGATATACGATATCAATGTCATTAGTTTAAGTTGGTCTACTCGGTAATCAAGAAACCAAAGATTGGGCTATACGAGAGTGACACATTCCATGTCTCGTGCTTAGTCTTGATATCTTGGACAAATGGACAATGGCATATATCGGTGATGATCACAAAGGTTTTGTCGAATCACCGACAATCTTGTTACTTGGGTAGCAATGATGCGTTGCTAGACACCGCTCATTGCTTATGATCATAAATGTGATTTATGATCATTGCCAACATGGCAAGAGCCTATTGGGTCGCACACATAGAGCTGTTTGGATCATTAGAGTGCATGGGCTAATTATTTGGGTTATGGTTTCACTTTAATTTCGTATTAATAATGGGCCAAGGAGTTGAGCCATTATTAAGCCCAAAATTAAATCCTAATTGGATTAGGGCTTTAAAACCCATTAGGCCTGGAAGTTGAGTCTCACTATAAATACAACTTTTAAGTGAGAAATTCGTAGGTCTCCTTGCCCTAGCCTCCCAAAAGGATAGCCGCACTCCTCTCTTGCAATTCCTTGGAGGACGCAAGCTAGCACTGCGAGCGCAAGAGAAACGCATCTGCCGGGACGTGGTGGAAGCGTGGTGATCCCGAGAGGCTTGTGTGGATACCATAGAGAGCCTGAACACGTCAATTGTTCAGGTTTTGTGATTCGACTCTACAGTTGAGTGAGAGATCTCAACCGAAAATTAGGTATGAAATTTTTGAACACCCGGTTTACCCCGTTTCACTTGGATCCTGGAGGGTTTCGGTTAAATTCCACTGCGCTGTTTGGCTGCCGAAACTCAAAATTCGGCCTAATGGGCTCAATGGCCCTAACTTGTACTTCTGGTTCAGAAATAGTTTGCTCACCCTGTTGATGGGTGGCTTTGTTCTCATTTTGGCGTCTGGCCTCCTTATCCATATTCCTGGTTCTCATCATGTACATAACAACAATTAAGGTATACATATGCTCAATATTCACAAGTAGACGCAATAGTGGACTTAACCTATGTGGGAACAAGTCTATGCTACAAATAACCCATAGACCAAACATTTTGGTCCTGAGAGCAACCATGCTCTGATACCAAGTTGTCATGCCCAACTTAGCCCCTAGCTCAATTGGAGAGGTTTAGTACCTCAATCCATTAATCATGTTATTCCACTAACTTATTTTATATGGGCTTAAGCCCATTATCACTAAGCGTAGCTAAAAAACATATTAGGGGCACTTGGACTCAAGTCAAAACATATGGGCGAGTTCCCAGGATCCTACTAGCACTAGCTCGTTACTTACTTATTTAAGGCTCATTCTTCATGCTCTCGGAAACAAGCTAGTACTTATGTAGAAGTTGTGTGTTCATTTGATTACTCAACTAGCCAAGTACATGCATGGCAACCAAAACACCATCTCAAGTTTCAAAAACTTGTTTATTATGCACATGCTTTGTACGCTCAAGTTTAATTGAAAAGTACATGTAATTAGATACATGCACTTTATCTATTTGGTTACCAACATAACACATTATAGGCATGTTTTTCCATACCAATTCATGTTCACTTTAGTGTTTGTCATTAGTGCACAATCAAGGCTGAATATACATGTTTCCATATTTCAAACATAGGCTTATAGCCATATAATCATGCATATCCATCAACTTTATATCTTAGGCCCAAAATTATGTACAACATCCAAAAGTTCAAAAGTCCATCAAATATGCCAAGAACGCAACATGGCCGAATTTAACAAGATGATTAAAAATATATTCTTAGTCTTTCAAGATGAGGCCAAATGCACATAAGGCATAGAACACACATAACCACCTTATTAGACCTTGTTCCCACAATTTAGACTCCAAGTCCTGCACATAAAGTTGACACTTATTAGGTTGTTACACAAGCAACCCATAACACTTAGAATACTTAGAATATTGAGCAAACACATATGTACATACACAAACCTTTTTACCAATAGAAAGAGTATAAAATACTCTTGATCATAGTTTTGTTCTAGTGCTCCTTTTCCTACATTAAATAGAGAAAGGCATGAGTAAAACTCAGTAAGGATTCTGTACAGCTCATAGAGCCTAACATAGCACAAGTATATCTTGGCAAAATATAATCCAAGCTCTTGCAAAGAAAACATTAAGATAAAGAAAATACAGGATGTATGCATATAATAATAATCAGGGTCAGCAACCACAACCAAACATAGAAGCACACAAACACACACAGCACTTAACACCATATTCCCATGAAAGGCAGAGCAAGCATGAGCATATTTTCTTTAATTTTGGTTAACCATATTCCCATGAAAGGCAGAGCAAGCATGAGCATATTTTCTTTATGCTTGGGAATTGTGTTGGCCGACCCAATTCCTAGCTGT
This sequence comes from Aquilaria yunnanensis, assembly GCA_039654915.1. Classification (NCBI taxonomy): domain Eukaryota; kingdom Viridiplantae; phylum Streptophyta; class Magnoliopsida; order Malvales; family Thymelaeaceae; genus Aquilaria; species Aquilaria yunnanensis. The sequence goes on from CM077597.1 coordinate 54,568,613, forward strand.
AATGCTTGCACAGAGCTAGCTAGCATAGAGTTGCCTAAGCAACAAAACATAGCCCTCTATAGCACCTTAGGATCACATGGCATCCAATATCCATCACCCAAGGGCCAGAATACTCCAAAGAGTATCAGAATCCTTACCAAACTATTTGCAACCCTTGTTGCCTGTAAGCTTTTAGTAGCTTGTCTTTCTTACTTTTCCTTGCTTGTTGTAGCTAGAACTTGGTTTCTAGCTCAAGAACCTCAACCAAATAAGGTATGGCCGAATCCTTCGGCTTGATTTTCTTCAAGTTTTTGCTCATTTTTTCTTGAATCCACCACTTTATTCCTTGCCTTGGAAGACCTTAAAAGCTTATTCCTAATAAGGAAGCTTGCTTAACACTCAAGAATGCCAAGAATAATACTTGGCCAAAACTCTTTTGCCTTAATGGCTTCCAAAAATGCCTCCTCCTTTTAATCTGCTTCTTGATTTTTGTTTAGGATGTTCTTAAGAACTTCTAAGCACCAAGAAAACTTGGTTTAAGCTCTTGAAAGCTCAAGATTAACCTTGGCTAAATTTATGAGAGGAGAAGAGAAGTTGGAAGAATGAAGAGAAATATAGCCAAATTCGAGAGAGAGAATAAGAGAATTTTAGTGAGAGATTGTAGAGAAAGATGGAGAAAAGTGAAATGTGGCAATTAGAGTGTTTTTGGGCATGTAATGGTTGTCCATATGGAGGGGAGAGTAAGGGAAATCATGTGATTCACATGGGGTGAGTGGGAGACAAAGTGGGAGACAAATTGGAAGACTTTGGTGAAAGTTGGGAAAAATTGTCAAAAGTGGGGGACAAGTAGGTGGAGGAAGGAATCCTAAGTGATGAGTTGGATGGGAGGTGGCTTAAAATAATGGAAAATGGAGGGAGGTGGTAGCCATGGCATCCAATGCCTTTAAAATTGGCTAATCTGCCCTTAATCCATTAATTTCTCGCATTTGGGTAATTGAGCCCAAACACCAAAAGTCCCTTTTGTCTAATTGAGTCCTTCACCCTAAATTTTCATCATTTTGCTTGGCCTAAGCCAAGTTTCAATTTTTAGAGTGTCCAACACTCATCATACTCCTCGGTCCCACTTAATTTATTGTCTCTCAAACTCAATGAACTTAATTCCCTATTTAGGAAAAATTCTTCATATCCCGAGGCTTAATTACTTAGGATTTTGCATGCATTACAAGAATCTTGGGAGTCATGAACTAATCCACCATATTTTATTTAAGTAGCTAAACCTCCAAGAAAGGTTTAGGGTGGGGGTGAATTGGGTATTGACACTAAATGGGCATGTACAAGGGCGTGCAAGCTCTAAAACTTCGCCAAAACTTGCAGTTCAGCTCCAAAACTTCACCAAAATCCTTCCTAACTCACACGAAGTTGAAATATGACCTAAAAATGAAATATGAACCAATTAAGCACTATATCCTAGCAAAAGCACATCAAAAGATGAGTAAACCACAGGGAAAAACCTATAGAAAACATAACAAAATATGAGCACACCAGAATTTTTCCTCTACACTTGAACTTTTGCTTTCCCTCAAGCAAAAGCCAAGATAAAAATCTGAAAAAATAAAAATCCTAAAATCTTAAAAACAATTGAAGCGTAGAACCATTTCCTTGAGCAAAGAGAAAGAAAGAAGATTGAGACTCTAATGATCTTGAGAAATTAACAAGACTACCAATCATGCAACTCCTCTTATCCAACACTTCCAAAATAAAAAAATTTTAATGGTAATAATTCGTTATCAAGCTAGCAACCCATGTCTCTTGAAATTGGAAAAGATAACATCAAATTTTCATACAAAGTAAAATGCTTAAACCACACTAATGTTAGTATTGTGCCCAAAAAGCCAATCATGAGATGATTGTATTTTTACACATTAAGTCATGATATTTTATTGAGGCATTAATCCAGCAATTATGTTTGTTGTTTTGTTTCTGCGTAACGTAATAAACATAATTGTAACCCTAGAATAATGATATTCTTAAATGTCCCTAGTCTAGTATTATTGTGGAGCGGGTTGCAATAATACATAATGACTAGCATATGTGGAGACTAATATGAGATATGTAGTCTACATATGGGTACAAGTTGGAGAACTTGTGTACTGGACCGACCCACCATGAGAACACTTCATGGATCGTTATATGAGTGTCATAAGTGATTCTCATAGTGATCATGGTATATGTAGTCCTTCGACCTAAGATCATCAAGTTTCCCTACATGTGAGTCACATACTTTGATACTTTCCTTTGTTGCTCGTAACTGAGTGAACTTGAAGGAGGTCATTGGGTATGTCACATATCATGCGGAGGGATTTGTATGATCAAGATGGGATTTGTCCCTCCTATGTAACGGGAGTGATATCTTTGGGCCCCTTGATAGAGTGAGACTTAGAAAATGCATGGCCATGCTCCGATGAGTTGATATATGATATCAATGTCGTCAGTTTAAGTTGGTCTACTCGGTAATCAAGAAACCAAAGATTGGGCTATACGAGAGTGACACATTCCATGTCTTGTGCTTAGTCTTGATATCTTGGACAAAGGGACAATGGCATATATCGGTGATGATCACAAAGGTTTAGTCGATTCACCGACAATCTTGTCACTTGGGTAGCAATGATGTGTTGCTAGACACCGCTCATTGCTTATGATCATAAATGTGATTTATGATCATTGCCAACATGGCAAGAGCCTATTGGGTCGCACACATAGAGCTATTTGGATCATTAGAGTGCATGGGCTAATTATTTGGGTTATGGTTTCACTTTAATTTCGTATTAATTATGGGCCAAGGAGTTGAGCCATTATTAAGCCCGAAATTAAATCCTAATTGGATTAGGGCTTTGAAACCCATTAGGCCTGGAAGTTGAGTCTCACTATAAATACAACTTTTAAGTGAGAAATTCGTAGGTCTCCTTGCCCTAGCCTCCCAAAAGGACAGCCACACTCTTCTCTTGCAATTCCTTGGAGGACGCAAGCTAGCACTACGAGCGCAAGAGAAACGCATCTGCCGGGATGTGGTGGAAGCGTGGTGATCCCGAGAGGCTCGTGTGGATACCATAGAGAGCCTGAACACGTCAACTGTTCAGGTTTTGTGATTCGACTCTACAGTTGAGTGAGAGATCTCAACCGAAAATTAGGTATGAAATTTTCGAACACCCGGTTTACCCCGTTTCACTTGGATCCTGGAAGGTTTCGGTTAAATTCCGCTGCGCTGTTTGGCTCCCGAAACCCAACAACTAAGCCAGAGCTAACTATGCACAATCATTTAAAGTACAAACCATGGATTGAGCAATTAATTAACTTTTCAATATCTTTCTCTCTGTTTTTCAACCAATTCTTGTCATATGTTGAAAACTTTTGTATCAAGTTTATACTACAGGAGCTCTATTTATACCCAAGCTAATTCTCAACACACTCCAAGATGATCTTTTGATCATAGTTATGCTCTTAGCATCTTTTCAAGATGTGATCGACTCTTGTCTTAGGAGAAGATCTCAACCTACTTCAACACTAAAAAAAATGGAATAGCATATTCACACTTTACTTTACTTTATTAGCAATCAATAATAAATCCACCAACCAAAGTTTCCATCAATCCAACATAGAGACTTAAAACTTAGCATGCTTTGAACAGGGAACTAGACACAAAAACTTGATGTAAAAATAGCTTCTCAAGACCATCTTCCACTAGCTTGCTAATGAATTGCAAAAACATTTTAAAAACAAATTAAGCATAAGAAATGAAAGATTAGGAACTACACAAATTAACCATAGGAAGTAAACGATTATGAGCTACATACTTGGTCTTGAAGTTAAGAACTCAAGATAGTAAATTAACAATCACTCTTTAACAAGCACATGCTCAATAAAATGATTAAAAAACAATTAAGTCCTTAAAAATTCAAAAAAATTTAGAAAAATCACCAAAAAGGATAAATTAAAAAATAAACATAATAAATAAGGGCTGGAAATAAAATTGACTCCCTTACACTTAAATTGTACTTTGCCATCAATGTACTAGCATGCAAAATAATGTGAAAAAAAAGAGTGATAGAAACTAATACCACCCTTGAAAAGAAAAATGAATTGCTTGTCATGTAAGTCGTCGTTCCAAAAAGTAGTTTTGTAAAAGGTGTTTATTCAAGCTTCAAGTCAAAAATTTAAAGGCTTCCAAAGAAATGGAAAAGATGATCAACCACAAAATATATGAAAAGAAACATAAGCAAATATCACAAAACTAAAGAAAATAGTACGAAACTAATATAGGAGCAATCAATGCTCCAATATCAAAACATAACATAAATAATGGAAGCATAAATGAAAATAGAAAAAATAAATAACATTAATATCCATAATAGCATAGCCATGAAATATAAAAAAATGAATGTCCTGGATCGCTAGCCAGGGAGGAACTAGTCACCTTTTTCATCTATGGCATGAACTCTCGGGTGTCCTCCTCCACATTTGCACAATTGCCTGAATGACCCTATACAAATAACATTCTCCACCTAGTAGACTTTCTGATGATCCCCATCATCGCGATGTTAGTGTTGTGCCCAAAAGCCAATCATGAGATGATTGGATTTTTGCACATTGAGTCATGATAGTTTATTAAGGCATTAATCCAGCAATTATGTTTGTTGTTTTGTTTCTGTGTAATGTAATAAACATAATTCTAACCCTAGAATAATGATATTCTCAAATGTCCCTAGTCTAGTATTGCTGTGGAGCGGGTTATAATAATACATAACAACTAGCATATATGGAGACTAATATGAGATATGTAGTCTACATATAGGTACAAGTTGGAGAACTTGTTACTGGACCGACCTACCATGAGAACGGTACACGGATAATGATATGAGTGTCATAAGTGATTCTCATAGTAAGCATGGTATATGTAGTCCTTTGACCTAAGATCATCAAGGTTCCTTACATGTGAGTCATATACTTTGATACTTCCCATTGTTGCTCGTAACTAAGTGAACTTGAAGGAGGTCATTGGGTATGTCACATATCATGCAGAGGGTTTTGTATGATCAAGATGCGATTTGTCCCTCCTATGTAATGGGAGTGATATCTTTGGGCCCCTTGATAGAGTGAGACTTAGAAAATGCATGGCCATGCTCGGATGAGTTGATATACGATATCAATGTCATCAATTTAAGTTAGTCTACTCGGTAATCAAGAAACCAAAGATTGGGTTGTACGAAAGTGACACATTCCATGTCTCGTGCTTAGTCTTGATATCTTGGACAAAGGGACAATGACATATATGGGTAATGATCATAAAGGTTTAGTCGAATCACCAACAATCTTGTCACTTGGGTAGCAATGATGTGTTGCTAGACACCGCTCATTGCTTATGATCATAAGTGTGATTTATGATCATTGCCATGTAGTAAGAGCCTATTGGGTCGCACACATAGACCTATTTGGATTATTAGAGTGCATGGGTTAATTATTTGGGTTATGGTTTCATAATAATTTTGTATTAATAATTCGCCCAAAAGTGGAGCCATTATTAAGCCTGAAATTAAAGCCTAATTGGATTAGGCCTTTGAAACTTATTAGGCCTAGAAGTTGAGTCTCACTATAAATACAACTTTTAGTGAGAAATTCGTGGCCTTGTCCTAGCCTCCGAAAAGGAGATAGCCGTACTCTTCTTTTGCAATTCCTTGGAGGATGTAAGCTAGCACTGTGACCGTAAGAGAAACGCATCCGCCGGGACATGGTGGAAGCGTGGTGATCTTGAGAAGCTCGTGTGGATACCATAGAGAGCTTGAACATGCCAACTGTTCAGGTTTTTGTGATTCGATTCTATAGTTGGGTGAAAGATCTCAATTGAAATTAGGTATGAAAAATTTCAAACACGAAGTTTACCCCGTTTCACTTGGATCCTGGAGGGTTTTGGTTAAATTTCGCTGTGCTTGTTTGGCTCCCGAAACCCTACACATGAATACCATGCTATCCCACCAGCTGCATAAGTAACTCTAGAAAAACTATTCGTATGTGATAGTCACTCATGTCCTTCTTGGTACTCCTTCAAGTGAGTGCCCCCACTTTTATCGAGCTATCAGTAGACAATGCATATAGAATCTAGCCCTTCTCTTCAATAACCTTTGGAGTTCATGACGTGCGGAGCAAACTTGCATTAATGAATGTGAGCTAGGCCTAAAAATAGTAGCTTAATTGTGAGGTAGGGAGGACAAGTAGAAGTCCAGGACAATCGATCCAAGTAATCGATTAGCCATAGAGCACAACAAATAACCCCTTGGGAGATGAATGGTGAACCGGTCCTCAAACATTTTGGATACCAAAGAGTGTATTAAGCTAGTAAATGTGAATAGTCAGCTATCATCCTCTCGTCATGACTTGCTTAGCAGTCTTGGTAAGGGGCCAGTGGCATAAGCATTTGAATAAAACTCACGTAGCAAAGGTAGTGATACAATTAATGGCCTATAGAAAATGGGCCACCCATAGTGTCAAATGTTAGCTAAGATGGGTTGGTTGTGAAGGCTAGAGTAGTTGAATCCCAACTGATGGACCACTTATTTTCCTAATTAACTCAAAAAGCTTGAAGGGAAATAAAGCTAGCCCGATCCTAGTCTCACTCTCACCATGGCTCATCCTAGCTTTCATTATTAGGTATCCTAAAAATACAGATAATTTTTTTTAGAGCAACAATAATCTCAAATTCAATATAATCAATAATAATTTCAAGAATAAGAGCTCTAAACAAAAATCAATAGAATTGCCCTATATGAAACAATTTTAATTTAACTTTAGGAATTAAGTTGATCAGGCTTAATATACGAAGCTAAATGCATAATAACCATGAAAGTTTAGAACAATGAAGTTCACATTCAGGCTCTGTTGTGCCCAAACTTGCCCCTGGCCCATTCGGGCCCAATTAATTAAACATGTAGCGGAATTTTTCACAGAAGGGGCATTTATTAATACTTATCAAAACATACGGGCACGAACCCCAGGATACTTACTAGCACTAGCTCATTATGTTCTTATTTAAGGTAAAGTTTGAGTGCTCTCGGAAACAAGCAAGCAGCTATGTGGAATTTATGTGTTCATTCCATGGACTTCATCAAACATAGCCAAGTACATGCATGGTAACCAAAACACGAAGTTCATATTTTGAAAAACTTGTTTATGAACTCATGTCTTGCATACTCTTATATGTTTTAGAAATGTACAAAGACCATTCCATAGCACATAGTCAAACATAAGCCTCTTCCAGTATTTTCTCCACTTGTGCACACAATATCATAGGCATCACTTCACATACTTAATTCATCCAAAAGTACACATGTCCATTTACATGTACTTAATATCCTTATATGCCATTTTAGCACACATGTGACCATTTCCATACCATTCCAAGTTCACTTGCAACTTCTTTCTTAAGTGCACATACAAAACCGAATGTTGCACGCTTCGTTATTGAACATAACTTTATGAACATGCAATTATGTTGGTACTTAACATGTGGGCTCATTCTCATTTGGACATAAACAACTTAACTTCCATACTTGCATATCATTCTTACCACATGCCAAGCACATGGTAAAAATCACCAAGCATACCAAAACATTCCATGGTCCATGAGTTCATATTTACAGGTCATAAAAATGGTGTTATACTGAAAGTGAACATATTCATATAAAACATAGCTAGGATATCCCAAAAGCATGATACATGGCAAACAATGCATAATTCCATAAAACACATTCCAACTTAATAGACCTTGTTCCCATGACTTTTTAGACTCCAGAAGCCTATAGAAGGAAGTCCACAACATTAGCTTGATTCACAAGCAATCCACATCACATAAGACACTTAGAATAGTGAGCAACACATGCAAAAACCTTTACCATCCGAAAGAGTATATATCACTCTTGACCTTAATGCTTTTCTATAGCTCATTTTCCTGCAAAAGTAGAATAGGACGAGTGAGTTATAAAACTCAGTAAGGAATCCGGTGGCATCCAATGCCTAACTTAGTAAGGTATTTCTTATGGCTTCCAAAGCGAACATATGGCTTCCAAAGCCTAACTTATGCCATGAATGTAATGGCAATTATTCCATGTTCTGCAAAGAAAACACTAAGACAAAGAAAACAAAAGATACATACATATAACAATAATATTCATAATCGGGGGTTAGCATGCACAACCAAAACAGAGAAGCACACAAAAACACACACCACTTAACACCATTCCGGATGGGCAGAGCAAGCATGAATACATTCCATTATACACAATTTTGATTGACCTTTATTTTATACCATACCGAGCTCATTAGCTTAGGAATCGAGTTGGCCAAACCCAATTCCTAGCAGTAATGCTTGCATAGAACTCATGAGTAAACAGAGTTGCCACAGCAACGATACTTAGCCCATTTAGCACTATGTGCCCGAATACTCACAAAGTGAGTATGAGAAATCCTCACACAGAGTTGCTGAAACAACAGAAACAACTTAGCCCTCTTAGCACTCCTAGGATCACATGGTTCTTTGACCATCACCTAGGGGCCTGAATACTCACACACGAAGCCATGGAACAAAGTGAGTATAGGAAATCCTTACCATAATTTTAGTAACCTCTTGTTACTTAATTGCTTTGCCTTTCCTTGCTTTGTTGTTGGTAGAACTTGTCTTTTTTCTTAATGGACCTATAAAGGCCGAAACACTAGCAAGTTATTTTCTTGCTTTTCATTAACTTAAAGATCATAAATTACCAAGAACACTTGGTGTAACTTACATAACCTCAACTTAAGGAGGTAAGGCCAAAACTTAATTCTCTTTTGTTCTTACCCTTAATCCAAGCCCAAAATGAACTTAGGAGCCCAAGAACACCATGAGCAAGTGTTCAAGCCCATAAAACCTCTCCATAGTGAATATGGCCTAATTATTGGCTTAACATTTCTTTCAAGCTTCACTTGATTTTTCAAGCTTATATGTTCTTAGAAACTCACATATACCAAGAACACTTGGTTTTAACTTAAAGAATTCAAAATGAATCCTTGGCCGAATTTATGCTTTATTCTTCCTTCTCATCTTAGTTCCATATATCTTTAGGAACCCATAATTGCCAAGAACACTTGGCTAACTTACAAACATACAAAACAATAACTTGGCCGAATCCTTTAGCTTACAAAACTTCTTCATTTTATATCCATCTTTTTGGTTCTTTCCTAGAACATCCATAGGAGCTTGTTTAGTACCAAGAACACTTGGTTTTAGCTCACTAATGCCAAGATAAAGGCTTGGCCGAATTTATACCCTTGCCTTTCATCCATCCTTTACTTGTTTTTCTTGCTTAGGATGACCATAAAAGCTCAAAAGTACCAAGAATACTTGGTTTAGAGCTTCACAATGCCAAGAACATACTTGGCCGAATTTTCTTCTTTGCTTGGAAACCTTCACTTGATCTTTGCTTTGTAGGCTTCTAACACTTCATAAACACCAAGAATACTTGGTTTATCTTCCAGAAAGTTCAAACATGATCTTGGCCAAATTTCTTCAAAATGGTATTGCTGAAATTTCTACATGATCTTTCTTCAATATCTCACTTGATTTCTTGCTTTGGATGGCTTTACAAGCTTAAGAATACCAAGAAACCTTGGTAGAACTTCATGGCTGCCAATAATATGACATGGCCAAATTTTAGAAGGAGAAAAAAGAGTTGTAAGCTTTGAGAAAGAACATGGCCAAATTTTTTATGAGAGAGGGAGAGAGTTTGGAATGTGTTTTAAGTGTTTGAGTGTGAGAGATTGAAAATGAATTAGTGAGCTTGAGTGGCCATCCATATGGAGAGAAATGGAGTGAATAATGTGTTTGAAATGAGTGGGAGACAAGATTGAAGGAAATGAAGACTAATTGGAAGAATTTTGGGTAAGTTGGTAGAAATAGTCAAAAGTAGGAGACAAGTAGAATCCTAAGTGATGACTAATGGTGGGAGGTGGATTAAAATATTGGGATTTGGAGGGAGGTGACATAAAATAATGGGGAATGGGGAGTATGGCCGGCCAAGGCATCCTAGGCCATTAAAATGGCCTAATCCCCCATTTAGTCCTCCATATTTCTGATTTTGGGCAATTGAGCCCAACTACTAAAAATCCCTGTGTCCAATTGAGTCCCTTAACTTTAAATTCCACCATTTTCATCACTATCTTTATTGGCCTAAGCCAAGCTTAATTTTTCAAGAGTGTCCAACACTCACATAAACCCAATTCCTCACCTAAATAATGTCTCCCGAGCTCAATGAGCTCAATTGTCTTTTAGAAAAATTTTCTGAGCCCTTTTTTTTTATCTCCATAATCCGAGACTTAAATACTCAGGATTTTTAGGGCATTATAGGCTATTTCTTGATGCTTAAGAAACCTATATTCTAGCACACCAAAAGACTACCAATTCCTAGATTTCATAAAATTTCAAGAGAAATTAAATAATCAAGGCACTGCTCAACAATTAGAACCCAAAACAACATCAATCCAGGTAATAAAATCCACCACATCTAGCATACATAATATAAACTACAATAACCATCAATTCCAACTCTTTCTCTTCCAAAGACAAGAATAAAAACTCCAATACTTGCAAAACACGATATCAACTCAAAACTAACATGAATAGGCATGCTAAATGATCCAAGTCATTTAAAACCTACTCATATCAAGAACTAAAGCTAATATTCCATAATGCTCACATAAAGTTATAGAGAGAATTACCTAGAGTGAGGGAAAATCAAATGTGGTGGGATGAAAATTGAGAATCCCGATAAGAACCAAACTCTTCCAACAATGGAAAATCTAAGCCAAAGTGCAAGAAAGATAGCATTCGAGTTTGGGGTATTAGGGAAGAAGTTTGAGTGAGTTTCATGCAAAGTAGGTAGAAAAATCATGAACAAGCTTAAATAAAGATGAAACATACCCTATAGCATAGGCACGTACATGGCCATGTTACTTACAAATTCTTAAACACAGGCGTGTACATGGCTGTCATGTATAAGTCTTGAACCCTTTTTTTTTAAATACAAAAACAAAACACAGGACCTAACATGGTTGTATCAAGAACCATGTACACTCAATACACTTCATAACATGGCCATGTAAAGAATTATGTATGAGGTATGGAATAGAATTTTTTTAAAAAGACAGAGATGAAACACATTCTCCAACATGGGTTTGTCTATGACCGTGTAACATAAACACATTTTTATACATAGGCATGTATGTGCTCATGTTTATGCTCTAGAATTTTAAAGTTTTGAAGAATAAGGGTAAGAACATGGCCATGTGTGAGACCATGTTATGAAACATGCCTTAATACATGGTTTAGACACAAACCGTGTTTGGCTTCTGTACCTCAAATAATAATCTTTCATGAAAAATCAATTTTTATAATTGAAACATGGCTGTGTTTGAAACCATGTTAGTTAACACAGCCTTGAACACGGGTGTGTTTGGCTCCTGAAACTTGTATAATTTTGCAAATTTACCTGGAATTGAACTTCACATTTTTCTCAACTTTGAACAAACTTTCTTCCTGAAATACTTTAGATTAAAAAAGATTATAAGATCCCAGGACAAAACAAAAAAATAATTAACTATCATAAATGAAAAGGAAATAAAATGAAAATGAAAATAAATGAAAAGTTTAACACTTGGGTTGCGTCCTATGAAGCACTTAGTTTAACATCGTCAGCCCAACATTTTCCTCAATTACTCAAGAAGGTTTTTCCTTCTCCAACATCTTCACTACGGCATGACCATTTGCCTTGTGATGGAAAGCTAGATTTAAAATTCCTTTAGGATTTGGCTCGGTGTTCGTCAATAAAGCACCTTGTAGTCTTTTGGAAAGCATCTTAGCAAGTTGACCCAACTTGGTCTTGAAATTTTGCATGCTAGTTCTCATGTTTCATAGCTCCAATTTTTTCATATTGATCCTAGCATTAGATTGCTGTATAAACTTGGAAATTAATTTTTCCATAGTTGGCCTCCTCTTTTGTTGTGGTCGAGGTTGAAAAGCAAGTAGTTGTTGCCTCTTATTACTCCAAGAAAAATTGGGGTGATTCCTCCACCTCTAATTATACGTATTACTATACAGATTATTCTGTGGTCTCGGTGGATTTCCAACAAAGTCTACTTGCTTGATTTTCTTGAACCCATTGGACGTCTGACATTCACTGCTTGAATGTGCTTATCCACAAACTTCACATTATAACCAGTACCGGATCCAGGATTTTTATAAAAGGGGGTCTGAGTACATATATAATTATTAAACTATAATATTAAATGATGAAACTTATAAGTTCACATATACTATAATGTAATGAAGAAAAAAATTAGAAGAAAATTTGATAAAAGCTCTAATTTATCCTATTTTTTTCTGTCATTGGTCAAACTACTAAAAAAATATATAAACTATGAAGAAGATGAGCAAACTATTTATGTTATATATAATGTAAGAGATAAAAAAATTTTCACACCCTTATAACTTATATATATATATATATATATATATATATATAAATTTCTATTCAGCTTATTAACTTTATCTTTTATCAAATTAGTTTGATGATTTTTCTTTTGAATTAAAGAAAAATAATGGGAAAAAAAGTTCTAGGCCTAAATAGGAAAATGTGTGAAAGTTGAAGGAGCAATGTAGAACCTTTTCCATTATCCTAATTGTCAGTGGAAATAAGAGACTAATTTATTTTTTATTGTTATTAAAGCAAAAGAGACCTATTATTTTGTTCCAGTAGATATTATAAAAATTATGGGGGTTCATTAAAAAATTTAAAGACTCTAATTACTTAATTATATTATGTTATTAATATTTATTTTTGGAAAAGGGGGGTTCATGGACCACCATAATTACCACATGGATTTGCCTCTGATTATAACACTGCTTGCTTTTAATTAGCTAAAAAATTTCTAAATTCTCTCATTAGAGCCTCAACTTGACTTGCCAACATTGTATAGGCATCAAAATTATGAATTGTGGCTACTCTATTTAGCTTAATCCTAGATGATGACTGCCATTGAGATTTGTTCATCACCATATTGTTGATCAATTATTGGGCTACTTCAGGCATCTTGCTATTCAAAGTCCCAACAGCTACTGCATCAATGATCTACTTAGCAGTATAACACAACCCATTATAGAATGTTTGCACTTGCATCCATGTAGGTTGTCCATGATGCGAACACCTTCTTAATAAGTCCTTGAGTTTTTCCCAAGCTTCATATAATGTCTTTGAATCCATCTAATTAAAAGAAAAAATATCATTATGAGACTTTACAATTTTGGTTGAAGGGAAATGCTTCTACGAAAATTTCTTTCCAAGACCATTCAAGTGGCAATAGGATCTCTTGGAAGTGAAGTCAACCATTGCTTAGTTCTTTCTCTCAATGAGAATAGGAATAGTCTTAATTGAATGCTATCGTCGCTAGCTCCATTAATTCTGAATGTATCACATATCTCCAGGAAACTAGCAATATGAGCATTAAGATCATCATCCACCAAGCCATCAAGCTAAACACAGTATTGCACCATTTGAATAATATTGAACTTAATCTCAAAATTTTTGGCATTGATAGGAGGTCTAAGAATACTTGATTCCATCTCTTCGAGAGAAGGTTCGTCATATTCTAACATAGTTCTCATTTAATCGCAGTCCTCCATGAATAATCCTTCTAGATTCTCCCTTTACTACACAAACTTAAAATTTGAAGGTTGTGACTTGGGGCCTCTTGAAGATAAGAGTTTCCTCAAGGTTCTTTCAATTTTTGGATCTGCTTCAACCACTTCACTAGGATGGCTAGAAGTCATACACCAAAATTCTTGCAATAAAAGAAGAAGATAATCAATAACTAAAAATAAGTAAAAATTCAAAGAAAAATAATGCAATAAAATAAATTGCTAGATTAATAGTGATTAATGTTTCAAGTTGCAAACTCAACAAATGTTCCCTAGCAACGGCTCCAAAAAACTTGGTGTATTCATAGTTCACAACAAACCTTTCCCATTACACTAGTAATAGTGTGGATGTATCAAATCTCTCTATACTTAAACCAACATGTGAACTCACAGGCACTACTAAAAAACCATGGTTTTCCAACTGCATTATTACCAACGGCTTAGCCGCTGGTAATTTCCAACGTGGAGAACCGTTGGTAAAAACTTTCCAACCTGTAGGCGTTGGTGGGTTTTTTTTTTGGTTTTCTGTTTTTTTACCAACGGCTTAGCCGTTGGTAATTTCCAATGGTTATGACCGTTGGAAAAGGTTCCTACTGTGACGCGTTGGTAGGCTTTTAGGGGCAATTGGGCTTGTTGGATTGGGCCCATTTACCAACGGCTAGGCCGTTGGTAATGGGGAAATAAAAACGGTGTTGTTTGATTAAATGAGATACCAACGGCTAGCCGTTGGTAATATCCTTTTTAAAACCTGTCTCCTTCCTCGCGATTCGCCAGTCGCGAATTTTTTTGAATAAAACCTGCCCTTTTTCCTCCCGTTTGTTTTCCTCCTTGTTCCGTTGCGCCAGCGGCCTCCCTCAATCAGTTCCCTCTATCCTTACAAAAAAAATCTCTCAGTTCATCTCTCTCCAATCCCCCTGGGGGCTCCTCATCTGCCTTTCTCTCTCCTTTCCCCCAGTGGCTCTCTCTCTCCTAATTTGGCTCCCCCTCTCTATCTCCCAGACTCTTTGGTTCTCACGCTCGGTTTTCTTACCATCACCAGACTATCATCTTCCCGTGTGTAGGCATGGTGCCAGTGAGAATCGAGCTAGTCCTGAAGCAATCTACTCTTAATACCCGCCAACTGTTCGACGAAAAGCCTAAGCAAGTTTTGATTCTGGCCATGGCTGAAGGGAGCCGTTGCCAAGGGAATTACTGTTGTTGGTTTTGGCATCAATTCCAAAACCTTGGGCTGCTCCTGATAAAGCGTAGCAAGCATTCAAAATCCAGTTTGAGCCATCACCATTGTTACCCACTTATTCCTTCCTTCATTCTCAGGTTCTGTTATTAGTTCAATTCACTCGACCTGTTAGTTTGTTTCTCAATTAAAGAAAGATTTTCTATGGTTTGTTGTTAGTTCGTCTTCTTCTTTGAAGCTCAATTGGTTTTATGATTTATTGTTTGTTCTTTCTATTCGGTTTTCTTGATTTTGTTTGGCATAATCTGTTAGTTGGAAGCTTGGTTTTTCAGTTGATTTTTAAGTTTGTTTTAGTCGGCTAACTTTCCTGATTTTGAATTCATAAAGTTGATTTTTTTTATGTTCATGCTTGTATGTTCCTGGCGTGGCTTTCTGTTAGATGCTACAGTAGTATTGGTTTCACACTTGATAATCTAGACTGGTCCTTGAGCACCTCGTTTGTATGGAATTAAGCCTTCTATTGAGCCCTGTTCTTAGATCATGCAATCTGAACTACAATTTTGATCAATTTTTGTACAAGTGCCCGAAGTTCCTTTTTGAGCAAGAGCTAGGTGGCCTTAGTTTTGTTCCCATTACAGTTTCATTGTGAACTTTACTACGGAGTCGGATCTGATGTGAGAATTCGTCTTTGCTTTACCTTCACATGTGCAGGATAAGGATAGTGATCAATTACGTACATAATTGTCTTTTAATTAAGGTGCAAAATTAACATAGATTTTTCCCCTAATTTATACAATGAAATTTTTGTTCTGTATTCATGGAGCTTCGTTTCATACACATGGATTTGTGCTTTTTGTTTGCATTTACTACTACTATATAACACAGAGCGGTTGATATTACTGGCTCGTGGGTCGAGTTCTGCTGATTTATTATATCTTAAATCCATGGAGATTAACCTTTTTGATTCAAAGTCTGTGGCTTTGTCTGAGCTTCTGAATGTAGG
The DNA here is from genome assembly GCA_039654915.1 of Aquilaria yunnanensis. Lineage (NCBI taxonomy): Eukaryota > Viridiplantae > Streptophyta > Magnoliopsida > Malvales > Thymelaeaceae > Aquilaria > Aquilaria yunnanensis. Next base: position 54,584,540 of record CM077597.1, read on the forward strand.
AAGAAAAGACTGGAGCAAGAATTCGAGCTTGAACCTAATGGATGGTCTTAGATTCACATCACACTCCTGTTCCTGCAGAGGGTTGGTTCTGAAGGCTTCCTATTCAAGGTGCTGGGAGGTCTGGCTTGCGAAGTCTTCTGTCCCTTAGTCATTCCAAAACAGATAGGCTTTACATGAAAGGTCCTGGTGGCCGTGGAAGAGCGAAAACCAGACAGGGAAGTGTTCAGATCCTGTACATCGTTGGATGTTTCCAGTTCTGGTGGCAGCCTGCATGGGGGTTCCTGATTCCGTACAAATTAACGAGGAGGGCAGAGGACTTCAAGTTCAAGTCTGTGAGGAACCAAACAGCTCCTGCTACCAATCCATGGCGTGGCTGGAGACAGACATTAATTGCATGCCCACCAACTGTTTTACTAATTGCTCCTGCCAATGCCAGATTAGGTAATCATTATGCCCCATTTGATTGTTTGAGGAATTCAATGGAAGTTTTTCTTTTTTGAATAAAAACAAATCTTGCTTCTTTAGCTTTTGTTCTCTTATCATTTTCTTTTACCTGGTTTACAATTAAACTATATATATTGTCTTTCTGACAGGTTGTAGATGAATTCATCAAGAGGCGGAAGGACACTGAATGGTGAGTTCTTTGGAAGGTTTTGGACTTTAGTTTGGGTTTAAATTCATATCTTATGTGGCTTCATTATCAGGGTTTGATCTTATGATTAAAGTTTCGAATCTGCATTACTACCTCTCAACCGTTCATCATTCTCAGGACTTGAGCTTTGATTTAAAATATATATTCTTTGGATCAGTAATCTGAAGCAGTAACTATGGGATAAAATCTGGAATTTGAAAGAGTGTGGTAGTCCTCATTTTCATTTTCTTTCAGTAGATATTAGCAAAACCAAGGCGGGAGTGCAGATTTCACTAGTCCTAATTGTCACTGGTATGTGGTATTAAGCTTCATGAATGACTAGGTTTGTGGAGGGCGATTTTGACAGATATGTTGCTGAGAAGCGGCATCCCCATACTTGGGGAGGGGAACCTGAATTGCTCATGTGTTCACATGTCCTTGAGTGAGTCTGGTTCTTTTTTTTTCCCCCTTAACAAATCTTTGTTTTTACGTTCAAAGGCAATAGGCTTCCTTGTTGCAGTGTGCTTGTGTTATAAAATGTTATTAGTTCTGCTATTTGATGTATTTACATAGGATAGTATGTGGTAGGATATATTCAAATACGTAGAGGCTTCTCCATTAAATAAATGTCAGGTTGGAAACACAATCTGCTTTTTATTTGATATTATATATTTTGGTGTTGGAAATGTTTTTGTGTAGTTTGTTCTGAATATCTGAAGCTTTGAGTCATCCAAAAAATCTTCCTATAAGTCACCATTGTTCTGCTTCTATTGTTGATGAAAGAAGTCTTGTGTGTTCATAATGATATGCATTCTCCGTTCTCTCACTAGTTTTTAGTCAAGTTTAACCATTAAGATTCATACTTTTTATTTCTTGCAGGTTGCCGATCACAGTGTACATGTTGTGATGCTAGCCAGCTACAATTCCCTAACTTATTCATAAATTCAAAGAGGATGTTCATCTTGTCTATGCAATATGTAAAACAACAATTTAATTTGCCCAATGACACTAAGAACATGTTTACTTGGTTGAACTACATTGCATCAACTACGTAAACATGGCTTTGCTATATATATTGGTACTTCTACAAAAACCACACTTGCCCAAAACCTGGATCAGAAATTCAGGCAAGAATGAAGATGAGATATTCCTCAACAAAGCGAATGAAGCATAAATCCAATCCAAGGCCCCCGCCAGGTCCCATCCCGTCTATCGACATCACACAGACACCGCAATTCAACGAGCAAGTACAGAAGATGATGGCAGAGGAGAATGCACGAAGGGATGCGGAGATAGTCGGGAATCCGTGATGGGCGTCATCAACAGGTTAGCGCATTTCCAAAGTTCTTCTGTTAGAGCCATAGACATAATAATTTTTAGACCTAAATCAGACTTGATATTTATGAAATGTGTAAGCCGTTGAATGTTGAATGCTTTCTTTCAGACATATCTGTTATTGCTTTAATTATGCTGTATTTGAGAATTGCATATTTTAATAACGTTCGCATAGTTGTGTAATGTTTATTGCTGAGTAAGGTCGGGCGTACTTTTGAATTCTTACAATTAATTTTGAATGTGGATTAAAACAGGGAAAAATACGAAACAACCAAAACCTAGAACGTTTAATATATATAACGAACACGAAAATGGGAAACTTACCAACTTGCGCGCGTTGTTAATTACCAACTTGCAATACGGTCAGTACCAATGGCTTCATAACAACAACCTTACCAACTCCCGGCAAACTGCTGACAGTTGGTAAGTAAGTTACCAACTGCTGGCAGTTGGTAACTACTACTGCGCGATGGAAGCCGAGTGCTTTCCATGACCGTTGGTAATTACCAACGTGTATTTTACCAACGTCTACACGTTGGAATGTACCAACGTGTTATTAGTTGCGCGTTGGTAAAAAATTTTCCAACTTAATGAATACCAACTGCCATTTACCAACGTGCAGCAGTTGGTAAATTGAATTTACCAACTGCTGCACGTTGGTAAATTGCAGTTGGTAAAGTCCTATATTTTAGTAGTGAGGAAAATTCACCTATCATCAAAGTATAGTAGTGAAAAGCACCAAGATCATTTTTCCCAAGGAACAGAGGTTGTCTACCATACTTAGTATCTCCTTATTATCTAATTGGCAATTAAGAAGATTTGTTAACTAATTATTATGAATTAACTAAACTAATTAATATAGTAAAATAAACTACTAGGTATTGGCAGGTAGCATAAAACAACTAAAACAATCAATGATAAGAAATCCTCATACTTAGAATCGAATCCCCCTATAACTTCATTTATGTTGCTTTTACTAGAGTTTAATAAGGTTGTGATTAACTTGGACCATGGAGTACTACCTAATGTAGATTAGCATCTTATTATTCTCATTACACTAACCTTATTCTTAAGTCACCGATAGAGTGTCTAGGCCTGCTACACTTCCTAAGAACACATTACAAGTCCTACAACCCACTACTAGGTTTCATCCTAGTCCAGAGATATTATATCACACCTATTACTCTTGATTATGATAATACCTCTTTTATCCATTAGTGATCTACAACAAACATATCAGATACTATCGGACGCATGTTCATCATCCCACACCAAATTAACAGGTTAGCTACTATTAATCAATGCAACAAAGCACATTGGATAAATCATAAGAAGAACATAGTCATATTAAACCGGAAATAATCATAATCACAAAATTATCCTAGGGTTCATCTACTTTAAGTATGAGTAGAAAAAGTTTAGCTCATAGTGTTATAAAATAAACACCAAAGAATCAAAATAAAACTAAGAAAAGAATAATCCATGGCTGAATTTCTTCTCCTCCAAGAAATCTTTCATCTGACATTCATAGATTGTTGTTGATCATCAGAATTGCCTCTGGCAGCCTTTTTCCATGAAAAAATCTTTTTTTTGTCTTTTTCTTGCCTCATCTATTTTGTCTTTTTGGTCCTTAAATTAACCTAAAAAACCCTAAAATTTAGGCAAACATGGGTTTCTACATAACTATGTAACAAGCCGTGTTACTCATCTAGAACTTAAAATCTTGATTCTTTAAACACGGTTTGGAACATGGGCATTTACAATGGCGTGTTACCTTTGACCCTTTGACTAAACTTGCAATTCAACTCCAAAACTTCACCAAAATCCTTCCTACCTCACATGAAGCTAAAATATAACCTAAAAATGAAAAAGAAACCAATTAACTACCATATCATAGTAAAAACACATCAAAAGACAAGCAAATACCAGGGAAAAACCTAAAGAAAACATAACTAAATATGAGCATATCACTTCTGTTCAACCATGGTTTTTTTTTTCTGGCTGAGTGCCTCTACTATCATCCACTTGTTGATTCAATCATAGAGGAGTAGGTAGTTCTTCTACGTGCCATCTCATAGATCAACCAGTGAGTATTGGCTACATGATCCTGTAGACCATTGTGAGAGCTATCCATGATCCAACTCTACCCATGGTCTTCCCTTAGCTGATTATTGAGCTCTTAATAGCACAACATGTCTTTTTTCTTGTTGGAGCATTCCAAGTGGTCGTTCCACAATGCCCATGAGAGGATAGAGTTGAGGACAGTGCTACTTAGAGTGATGCTGATAAGAATGCCCTTGCCGATGCCACCAGTGATCTGGCTTTTTCCTAGACCTGTTACTTTCATCATAAGATTATCTATTTACCCTACTATTACAGACTTTCAGTCATGTTATTTTGTTAGATGTGCTTGACTTTGTTGTTGGAGCATCAATTGCTCCTTTTCTATTTTCTATTGTTTCATATTAGCTTATATTTTATTTTCTTATATTTTGTAATTGATAATGTTTTCTATTTTCTTTAGAAGAATTCAAATTTTTGATTGGAAGCTTGAATCAACCTTCTTTTTGGAAATTTTTAGAATGTCAACTTGCAAGACAAACAATTGATTTTTCTTTTCAAGGGTAGTATCAGTTTCTATCACTCCATCTTTTTCACTTTATTTTCCATGCTTGTACATTGGGGGCAATGTACAATTTAAGTGTGGGGGAGTGGGTTTCATCTTTAGCCATCATTTTTTCTTTTTCTTGCTTATTTATATCTTTTCAGTAATACTTTTTGAGAATTTTTAAAATTTTTAATTTTTGGATATTATTTGTTTTTGAATCATTTGATTGAGAATGAGCTTATTAATTTAATATCTTGAGTTCCTGACTTGAAGACCAAATAAGTGATTCCTAATCTTTCACTTTAGTGCTTAATTTTTTTTGAAATATTTTTGCGATTCATTAGCAAGCTAGTGGAAGATGGTCTCTAGAATCTATTTTTGCACCAAGCTTTTGTGTTTGTACACTATTCAAAACTTGCTAAGTTTTGAGCCTCTGTGATGTTTTTTAGTACGTATGGTTGATGGATCTGTGGTTGATTGTTGAAAAAGTAATGTAAAGTAAGGTATGAATTATGCTACTCTGCTGTTTTTAGTGTTGAAATAGGTTGCGGTATTCTCCTAAGGCAAGAGTCGATCATAGCTCAAAAAGATGCTAAGAGCATAAATGTGATCAAAAGATCATTTTTGATTGTGCTAAGAATTAGCTTGGGTCTAGACAGAGCTCTTGTAGTGTACACTTGCTACAAAATTTGGAGGAGGTCATGCGCTTACATTTCTTATGTTATGGAGATTCCGGCACCTTGAGTTATCTTCATCAGTCCTATTTCCAATAGGGTGACAATTTTAACTACTATTTCCAAATTCCTTCTAATATGGATGGCTACAATCAAGGCAATAAGGCCAAGCATGTAACTGAAGAGGTAGATGAGGCCACTAATATCATAGCATCGACTGTGTATGATATTGATTAGCAAGAGGAGGTGGTGGTCAAGGGAGCCATAGAAAGAGAGATGATTGAGAAAGTGGAGGTTGCCAAGGTTGTTTCTAATACTACTGCTGATGGAGCTTTTGAGAGAGTTTAGGAGGAGGTTGTTGCTATTGTTGAAAAGGCTAGAGAGACCATGATGCATCCTACAGTTCTAGAATGAAGTTCTAAGGATGGGACTACTAAGGATCCTGCTGAGCCTACACAAATGATGACTGCTCTAAGCATTGTTGCTAATCCTCCACCTTCAATATCATATCCTATAATGTCCTCAAATTCCTAAGTGACTACGCCATGGGCTATGTGGATTAAAGGCTTAACAAAGGTGAATGACTAGGATTTGGGCTCATTGAACTTGGGAAGCAATGTTTTGAAGGAAGCTTAAATGAATTTTGAGTAATTGAATCTTTCAGGTTCATGAGATAACTTGGCCGACAAGCAATAGATGCAAATGATGACCATGAAAACTTGTGTTATAGCGTTAGCCCACTTTTTATGCCACTTGGCCTCATTTGGCCAAACACATGCTTCCACTCACTTTTGTTTTCTCTAACCAGTTGCTAACTCGATGGATGAAGGCTTGAGGTTGGGTTTGAAGCTTCCATGGTGATCTTGAGCTTTTAAGAGCAACCGAAGCTAGAATCAAGTGAAAGTTTATGGGTCTTGACAGATTCATGCAGCATTTAAGCTAAGAAGGCAAGTTCTAGCAACAATAATGTTACCCACTCCAGGGTAGTCCAATTATGGTGCCAAAATTGTGCATTTAGACTCTCAGGATTAGTAATGTTGTGTAGGCCATCAGAACACTACCCTTAGTGTGCATACCCAAGTGGCCATCTTGGGCATTATGTAAACACATGCATATTGGTCCAACCATCACACACATATTCACATTTCATGCACACCATGGAAGCTAAGAAGGAATACACTAGCACAAGTCTTACCCTTGGCTACCACACATAGGCAATCTTGTTAAGTTCTAGTGACCAGCCACTGCTCCTATAATTTCCACTAATAAACTGTATCATTATAGCCATGTAACCCTTTATTTTATTTGCTCCATTATCAAGTAGAGACCTAGAGCAAACCAAGGAATTTTTTTTTACATCAATAGCCCACCTATGGACCAAGTTATGGATTTTTGAAATTGGTTACAAAATTTTGACCAAATGAACAGTTGTTACGGCCCTTCTAGTGGGAGGTAAGGACTTTAGAATTTAGTGTAGAAGTTTAATTTAAGTTTGCCTAGCAAGAATTAAGAAGTTTGCCAAAGTTCACTAAGTTCCGACAAGAATAAAGCTCTGAACTAAGTTCAGGGGCAAAATGGTAATTTTGCACCCTGAGTGCCCGAGACGAGTCCCGAGTGTTTTAAAATGAATTTTTAGAACGTAAATTTTAACCTTAACTCAAACTCAACAAATAGACAAGAATTTAATCAAGAACTGTTAAGTTACAAAGATGGGGGACCTAATTGCACAAAACTTGAAACCTTGGTGGTTTGAGGGGTTAAGTGGGGTTTAAGAAGAGGGAAGAAGGGTTTGGGCTGCCATAACCCGTTTTCCAGCTTCTCCACTCCATTTTTCTCTCAAATTAAGCTTGGAATCAAAAGCTTTTGGTGCCAAAAGGTGCAATTAAGGGTGTATAAGCTTGGAGGATGCATTTTCAAGCTTGAATCCTTGTTTTTGAAGCTTGAAAGGGCGTTTTTCTCCATCCCCTGTTTTTGAACGAGGTATGAGTTATGTTCTTGATTGAATTCGTGTTATTTGGTTGATTGGAAGCTTGGGTTTTGGTTGAAAGATGTGTTTTTGATGTTTTAGAGCTTTGTTTTGGTATGGTTTTGTGTAGAACTTTGGAAGCTTGTTTGGAAGAGGAAGGGTTCGAATTCTTGCTTGTTCTTGGTGTTAAGGTAAGGGAGAAAGTGTTTTTAAGTTGTTGGATTGCTTTTGGATTGAAATGGATTGAGAAAGTTGAGTAATTTTTGGTTATGGTATGAAGAAACGTTTTGGGAATTATGATGGACTAGCTAAATTCGAAGGATTGGTTTGATGTTTCTAATGCATCATAGTTTAGCTTTGATAGTTGGTTTTGTTCCTTCCAACATGTACTTCATGTGTATGAAATTTGGTAACTTTTGATGCATGTTTGCTATATGTATTTGGTTGCCAAAGTTCATAGCAGCAAACGGCCAAATTCTGCATTTCTGCAGAATTGGCGACGCGGCGCCAATTGGCCTGAAAACTGGCGACGCGTCGCCAATCCAATTTTTGTTCACAGAACGTTTGTTCGTTGGCGACGCGTCGCCAATTTCTTTTGCCTTTGGTGACGCGGCGCCAACACCTAAAAATGGGGGGTTTGACTTTTTGCTGCATTGACCCGACCGAGACTACGGAAGGTTCGGAACGTGCCTAAGGGTCCGAGGATCCCGATGGTACTCCGAGACTTCCGAAAGTCCCACCGGAAGTATGAGTTTTCTTGAACTGTTTGAGGTAAGTAAGTTGCTTAGGCAACAAGTAAGGAAACAAATGTTGCAATTGAACTTAATTAGCTATCAATAGCTCAGGTGAGAGGTTTAGAACCCTCGTCGGCCTAGCCGTGCCGGAGCCACGAGGCCACGAGGCGAAACCTTGTTCATCTAGTTTACATCAAAGTGGCCCTGCGGCCTAGTCTACAAGTCCCGTCATAAATTCCCCTGCATAACAACTAGGTGAGAGGTTCTATGTTTGAATGAGGCTTGCTAAGGTTCGCCCTTGAGCCATATGATAGGTTGCTAAGTAATAGCGCTTGGCCTATATGTCAGGTTGCTAAGTGATTGCGCTTGGCCTGTATATGTGTCAGGTTGCTAAGTGATTACGCTTGGCCTGATACAGAGGACTACTTGAGGAGAGGTCTACCGACCTAGTATATATATATATGACTAGTACCCTCATGCTGTGTGAGCTCGCAGCCAGAGTCCTAGCTTTTTCTTGCAGGTACATCGAAGACCCTTACTGAGAATGTTGAATTCTCACTCCCTGTTTGTTATGCAGAGTCTGGAGTAGCAGGACCGGATAATCGCTGAGGATTATCACGGTAGTACCTTTTTGTCTGTAAAGGTACGGTAGTTGAGAAACTTTAAGTTTCTAGCTTGCTTAAGTGTTTAGTTGGTCTGTTGGTCAGGCTGTGGTACTAACTTGCTTCTTCCTTTGGCTGCAGAGCCTAGTAGCACTTGGCAAAGGACTTGTGAGACTCGCCACTGGGACAGGAGTCCAAAGTGGGAGCTAGGGTAAAAGATCTCAGCAAAGTCTTGTATTTTGATACAGTACTTTATTTTGCCTCCAGTATTTATGTTATAAAGAGTCCTTGACTCAGGGGATTGTTCTCTGGGTGAGAGCATTAATTACTTATGTATAAATGCTTTCACGAGCGGTGTATGTGTAGTTAATCACTCAAAGGTTGATTTTGATATGCTTTGGCATTTTGTATTTATTTATATAGAATTTTACTTAGCCGGCTAAATGTCTAAATGATTAAATGTTTTATGGTTTTAATAAACCAAGTCAAAGCATAAGTGCATACATATTGCATTTCTAGGTTAATCAACTAGTAGCATTGGATTTAATCCACACACATAACCAGCTAGCCAATTACAATCCACCGTGAGACAAACGCTCACAGGGTATCCCGGGCAGGGGCACGGGGATCGTGTCAACAGTAGCTTAGCCAACTTTGCAACGTCATATCTTTGGCTACAAGGCTCCAAATTCTGAAATTCAAAATCTCAGTTCAACCTCTAGATGTTATCTAGGTGTGGTAAAAATTTCATACCAAAATTTCTTTTACATAAGGAGAACTTTAAGTACAAAGTCAAAATTCTGGTCACTTTATGACCATTTTGCCCATACAAAATTTCATAAGTGTGCAACCGCTTCATTCATAAGGGGAAAGCCCTCCAAGGTTATCCCATATATGTCCATTACAAGTAGGAAATTTTTCCCTCCAAGGTTATCTCATATATGTCCATTACATGTAGGAAATACATTCTCTTCCACTTAACAATCATTTATGGCTAAAAGAGAATTTACAAGTAAGCAGCCCGTCATTCACACCTAGGCAGCTTTGCACCACATTACTCACATAGGCAAAACATTACTCAAATGTTCTCATACTTGTCTGATTTTACATACACTACATGTACATGCATACATGTACTAAAAAATGGTATTAATTCTGCTAAGTACACACCCTAAGTTACAGGAGTGCCTAAGACACAATGGACTCCAGAACAGGATGCTAGACAGCTGATGCACAACACAATAAGTACCACCATTAAAAATACCAAATGTGCTCCTAAAATCCCTAAAATTTTCAGATCATGACTAGACATATGGAAGTTCATGTACATGAAATTTTAGGTCAAAACTCAAACCACAAATGTCAGTTTGAATGTGATCTTTCTGTTGGACCTGAAATGACAGAATTGAGGGGAGTTTTATTGAGAAACTTAGTAAAGGTAGCACTTCGATTCAATAGGCAATGTAACCACCATTAAAACCTACATCCAAAGAAACTAAAACACAAAAAACACAATGCATATATACAAGATATAGCAACCAAATGCAGCAGCCATTCACAACCAACAAACACATGAAATGCAGCAGCAACAATAACCATAGTTTAGTCCATAAAACACATAATAAACATAACCAAATCACTATAGCAGCCATCATGAAGCTAATGCTTGGTATTAGGAGGATTTTAACACTAGTTAGTACTAACTTTGGGCTCTAGAAACCCTCATTTCACTTCCATCTTTGTGCACTTCACACTAGGCCACAAAACCTTTCAATAAGTGCACTCCCCTCACTAAGTTTGGTTCATCAAGCTCATGGCTCTTTTCCAAACATAGCCTTATCTCCATGGATGTTTGAAAATTGCAAAAAAAAGTTCATGAGAGCAAGAGAACCCTTACCAAAGTAGGTAGGCTGAAAATCAAGCTTGATCCTTGAAGTATCCAGGCAATAGCTCTAGTTTGCTTCCAATTGCTTCCTTTTGCCTTCAATTTCAATCAATTGCAAGTTTGAAGGTGTGGTGGCTATGGAGGAAGTATGGATGTGTTCTTGAGCTGGAGGAGGCTGAAAATGAGAGAGAGATAAGTGAATTGGCCACTTAAATGGCCTTAAATGAGCTTAAGGGCACAAAACACACTTAAACAAGCTTAAACTTACTTTATGTCATTTTCCTTCTCACTAATTATGTTCATTATCTTCAACTTATTGGTACACATGTGCCCAACATTTTTGACCCATTTACCAAGCCTTGGCTGCCTCCCCATGGTGGAAGAATTCCACAATCTCACACTTTGACTTAAGTCAAAAGCTTGAACACCTTAAGGTTTACACTAGGACATTTAGGTCCTTAATGCCTTTAGTGTTTCCTTTGTCGAAACTTGTCTTCCATGTGAAATTTGGTCCTCCAATAGCACTTTTATACCATTCATATCCTTCCCATAACTCTCCAAAGCTCTTTCTTGAGAGCTTTGCAATTGAGTACCCAAATTTTCAAAACCTTACAAAAAGTCCATACGTTGCTTGACAAACAAGCAACCCTTAAGACTTTTCTTGGGGGCCAAGTTACCAACTTGGAACACTTTTAAGGATGTGTTCATTATACCTTTTACCCCTCACACTTAAACCACTATGAAGAGAATTACATAATATAATGGCTTTTTGACCATTATGCCACACTTGTAATTCTCCCATTTTTTTGTGGTGGTAACAAATAAGCTAAGAAGGACACAATTCAAGCTTGTGAGCTTCAGCCAACAAGGATTTCTAAGTAGAGGTAAGGACTAAGAGATTCACTAATCAATTCATAGCTTGACTATGTGTATTAGTGAATTATGTGTGCTTAGGCGATGGTAATTTCGGCCAAGGGATCCTAAGTAACTATGAGGGCTAGGGTTGCTATGAAACTATGAGATTAATGTTAATTAGCTATGTTGGCAAGCATTTAGGGCTAGGAATTGAGTAGGCCAACTCAATTCCTAAGCTAGGGAGTTCTTGGACTTAGATAGAAATCCTTAGAAGGTTAAATGAATTTATGAGAAAACTTGGAATATGCTTGCTAGGTCTTTTTGGTTGGTGTTTAGTTGTGTGTGTGTTAATGTGTGCTTTTATGCCTGATTGTGCATGCTAACCCATTCTATTTAGTTTTCTTGATATGTATATGCTTGTAGTCTTTTTTGTTTTCATGTTTTCATTGCAGGAGCTTGGATGTGAATTGAATGTGATTCAGTTAAACATAAGCTTAACCTAAGTTTAGGTCTTGGAGACCATGAAAGTCCTTATTGAGTTTTATACTCATTGCGCTACCTTTTATGTATGTAGGAAAGGTGTCACTTGAGAAGCAAGGGAGCCAAGAGTAGTATCTACTCTTTCTAGTTTTGGAAGGTATAGTGTTGAGTTGTGATTTTGCTCAATTTTCTAAGTGCTAAGTATTGCTTGTGTAACAAGCTAGTGAACATGATTCCAATTCTTGCAGGTTTTGTGTGTTTGGAGTTGTGGGAACAAAGCCTAGTGAGGCGGGATGTGTAGCATGGCATATATGTTGTGGCTTACTTTGTTGGTTATGTATTTGGTCATTGTTCTTATTTTAAAGAGTTTAATCATGTTTCAATTGGTATGATCACTTTCGGGTACACTTAAGTGTAATGGCATATAGATGTGTACTTTTGAGTTGTAGTGTGTTTTGATGTTCTTGGTAGGCTTACCAAGTGCTATGTGGTTGTTTAAAGACCCTATGTAAGTTGGATGCTAGTGCACATATAGTGCTTAAGTTTTGTTATAGTGAAGATGGCTGAGTTATGAGGTAATGGAGATGTTTATGTACTAGTGTGTATGTGCTTATGTACTAGTGTACTTGCTCTTTTGAGTAGAGTTGAATGTTTTCGGGTATGGTTTGTTAATGTGCTCTTAGTAGGCTAACCGAGAGCATGATTAAGTATGACATGTACATGTACAATAAAGTTTTCAAAACTTGGAATGGTGTTTTGGTTGCTATGCACATAATTTATTGATGAAGCGGCATTTGAGATGAATTGAACTTATAAATCCATTTGGCTACTTGGTTATTTTAGAGAGAACAAAATAACTTGTTTAACAAGCTTGTGCCTTGTATGTGCCCTGGGTATATGCCCATGTGCCCTGGCACTGCCTTGGATGTGTCCAAGCATGCCCTAATGCCCCTACCACTGTGTCCTAGTGCACCTAAGGTGCCTAAATGCATATGACTAGTTTACACTAAATATTTAGGAACTAAGTTACTAGTGTGGTGGAACAGGGCCCCAATGCCCTAAATTGCTAACATTTGTAGGCTATTTCAGAACTATGATCCCACTTAGGTTACAGTTGGCTAGTTATTACTTGTGAAGTATCTTAAATCTTTACTAGTTACTTAGCCTACCCTGCATAGGAAATATGCATGAATTGTCCTGGCTATGCAATAACAATTAAATTAAAACATCATTGAAAATAGTTTCGCGGCAACTAACAATAACATAATTCAAAACAAGCCAGGACATAAACCTTTAGTTGCTTTAACTTCAAGTAACAACTATGTGCATACATCTTCACCTTATATGCACTCAAATGTAACTCTAGTGTTATACACACCAATGGACACTAGTAGAGGTGATCTATGTATGAAATTACCATACATATAAAAGAAGCAACTTATATATACTAAGATCCATCCTTAGCTCTTCACCCAAGCAAGCTAGCTTCAAGTAATGAGCCACACTTTCGTTGTACTCACTTAGCCTCAAACTGTAAGGCAAACACTTTGGTCGGTACTAGCTTATGCCATAAGTAACTCAGAAACTTAGAGTTTCCTATTTAGAGAATACCTTTAAACCCATAAAACTAAGACTTAATGGCTGCCTCTTACCAACTATTAAGCCCGACTAATCCACTTCATACCTGCACAGCACTTAAAGGGTGGGTACTCTAAAGTACTCAGTAAGGAAATTAGTACCTGCAGGGAAAAACAATGCAAAGATACAAATATAAGCATATATATAAAATGCAAACAAAATAAGCAAGCAACTAGCATAATCAGAAACAAGAAAAGAACAAATAATGCTAATGATGGATGGATGGATGGGTGGATTGATGGATGAAATATGCCCATGCACATACACCTTAAACTTCCTTACACCCGTAGGTGCTAGACTTGTCGTGAGCTTTTACGGCTGGGGTACTTGGATACTAGCCCTCATATCCTATGCTAGCACTTAACTAACCCCATGAAGTCCTCTTACGGGCGCCTTAGAGTAAGTCATCACTTACTCAAACCTTAACCACGTTGACGGGCTACTTAGAGTAAGTCACCATTTACACCCTCCTTACCCGTCTCTGCCCTTAACTTATTGTGCAGGGTAGCTGCCTTATGTGGTTCAACTTACCAAGCTCTTTGAGTTTAGCTCAGGGCTCCTTGGTGGCTTACTTACCAAACCATAAAGTTTGGTTGGGATCATCTTAGGTTTCCTTTTTATTGCCCAAAGGTCTACGACCTTCCATTCGGCCAACAAAGAATCTTAAACTTCCCTTAATCCCCTTAGTGCTGCCTTAGCAACTTAAGCACTTTAACTTCCTTAGCCACCATTCCTTACCCTACCTTAACCACACTACTTTGCTACCACCTAATAATGTATAATGCCCAACTTAAGAATGAGTTCTAGACCTAACCGAGGCTATGGAATATCTTAAATTAGCCTAGGGATGATAATCGAGAGTTTGAGACATTCTTAGGATGCCCCAACTTTGAGGGACTAATGCTTTGGCGATGCCATCGGTGACACGTCCCCAAAGGCATCAATGCTTCGGAATCCTAATGTTTAATGGTGATGCATCTCCAGTTCATGTCACCACTGATGACGTGTCTCCAAACAGCGTCGCCAACGACAACACGTTGCCAATCCATTACAGCATTGTGCGACAGTGTGTGAACTTGCCCAAAACTTGCTCAAACTTTCCCATTCCAAGGCCAATTCACATAGGTCTTGTTTCTAATTAATTACCAATCATAATACTACATTTGTATTCATTATTGGAGCTGAATTAAATTAAATCCCTTACCTCAAATAATCCTTAAAGCAGGAAACAAGTAATGAGCACATTCAAGCTCCAATGAGTTCCTTTGAGTTCCAAGCTTGAAATCAACCAAATTGGACACTAGGAGCACTAAGTTAAGATAATTTCCAACCATTTAATAGGTTTAGAACTAACCCACAAGGATCAAAGTCGTTTACCTTTGGGTTTGAACCAAAAACTTGCAAGAACAACTCCAAATGCACCAATTCCACCAAAAACGAGCTAAGGGCTTGTTGGGATGGCTTTAGGACCTTTGATTTTCATGGAAACTTGAGTGATTTGGGAGGTTTGGAGGTGGAGAGCTGTGGAGGAAAGACAGCTACAAAAATGGTAGATGGGGGAGATGATAAATAGTGTCATCTCCTCCACTTATATAGCAAACTTTTTTTCCCATTTGACACTTTGGCCCAACTTTGAATCACTTAGGCCAGTTAAACACTCCCCACTCCATCACTCCTTGGTCCCAAAGAAAGGTTTTTATTACCCAAATACTTTGCCCTTAAGTCACTTAAGCCATTATAAAACATAATAGCTCAATTTCTCACGTAGTGCATTTTTCACCCTTAACTTTTGCTTTTGGTTCAAATGGCTATAAACGGTTATAGTCTGAAATCAATTAGTTCAAAACACTTGCATGAACCAAATTTTTTTGAAATTACAGTCATGCCACTGACTTGGGCCAAAATTACTATTTTGCCCCCTCCTTGCCCTTTCAGTGCCAATTGCAGTTTGGAACTCAATTTAACTTTACTTAGCTTACTTTCCTTACTTAATAAAACTTATTTGAGGGAAATAACTTGGGATTCACTTACCTCAACATTCAAAGTAGAGGAAATACTAGGAGAGCCTTTACATTCTCCCCACCTTAAGAAATTTGGTCTTCCAAATTTGGATTCTTAACCAAGTACAACACTTGGATGATAATCCTCTTACGTCTTACTCAGTTCTCTTACTCATGGTCTCTTCCTTACTATGGTTGCCCATAGCTTCTTAACCACGAGCTGTTTCAAGTTCTTAGCTTCTTGACTTGCTAGTTAAGAACTTCTTAAGGTACTCCTTGGGAGACTTCTCCTTGGAGACACTACTTATGGGATGGACACTTTCCCTTGGTTAAGAAGGCACATGCCTATACTCCCAAGTTTCACTTAAGCCTACATAAACTAAAGTTACTTGCTCCTTTTTGGCCATCCTCCACCTTAGGGGTACCTTTAGGAGTAGTTAGTCTCCTACTTGAACCATTACCCTTGGTGGAACCATTACACCTTACTTTGGCTTTCTAGCCCTACTTAGGTGTTTCTCAATTACCACCATTTAGCACTCTTGGCATCACTGCCTTTTAGCACCTTAAGTACGGTACCTTTTTGTGGTGACTTACCCTTAACTTTATTAGGTAGCTACTTACACTTACTACTTTAGGGTTCCTTGGCCACTTTAGGCACTCATAAACTTGACACACTTGCCATGGTATAGGCACCTTAATTCACAAAGACTTTACATTCTTCTGGTGTCCTTAGGTGTACCATGGACTACCCAACTCTTCTACACTTGACTCTTCTAGGTAATCACTAACATGCTCAGGTCCTTAACTACTCTCAGTCACTTAGCCATTCCTTGGCTCTTAATTCTTAAGTCACCATTAGCATGCTTCTTCACTCTTTATTACCTAAGAGTCCTTCCTTAATTAGCTTGGCCTTTTTTTACGATGGGGTATTCCACGCCATTGCATCATTTTCCTAGGTCTCTTCAAATTATTAAAGACCAATCCTTAGCACCACTAATTAACTTACTATTTCTTTAAACACCCACATTGTCCCCAACATATTACTACCATGACCCTTAGGCCTTAGCTTGATTACTTGGCCACTTTAGGTGTATACTTGGCATTAAGTTCTTTTAGGCTCCACGGCCCTTCTTAAATTTTCTTAGGAAGCCTTTAGGACTCTTGGCATTTAACCTTTCATGGTTCTCTCTTGGCTCCTGCATTTGGGTACACATTGTGTCCCGTAACTTATGCCACACCATTGGACTTCTCAGGAATTTTAGTTTGCTTGATTCCAACTTAGCATCTAGCATTTGCCTTCGTACTTATCTTGGTTTCTTATGGAATCCATAGTTTCTCTCTTAGCACCCTAAACCCATTGGGTTAACACAACCCAACTACTGCCCATAGGTGCTCCCAACACACAATTGTGCTTGAATAAAACTTACAAATCTTATGCCTTACTTAAGGCTGGTTTGGTACCTATACCTTGCTTCCTTATACTTAGGCACATTCTTAGGTGATTGCCTTATTAGCCCATCCTTATGCACTATCCACCATGATTACTTAGTGTGATTTAAACACCCATAACCCATAGTGTGTGCACCCTTAGGCTTAACTGAGACCTATAACCTCCTTATGCCCAAAGAAGTTTTATTTTGCACCCTTTTGGCCCATATTTCACTTAAGCACTTGAAGTCTCTTTGAATAATAAGATTTACTAGATCTTTCAGTATGACTCATTCTGATGGGCTCTTAGTGATTCAAGGCCATCATTTAGCAACTCAACTTTAGGACTCATTAGGTAGGTCCAACTACCTTAGCTTCAACAATCTTACTTTAGGGTTTTGGTTCTTTTCTTGGCTACCTACTTGTTCAAGAGTCTTTCTTAGCCATAAACTAAACATACTTTGACTCTTAAACCACTTAGGTAACTCTCACCTTACCCCTTAGGAAAATAAAGAATCCCATAAGTTTCTTAGGCTTAGCAAGTTCACTAAATTTTTCAACAACCTCAACTTTGGTTGCCTTGAATCTACTAATGAGGATATTACCTCTACTTACACTTAGCTTTATCTTGAGCTTTTTTATATTTAAGGCCTTAACTCAACATTCACACCCAACAATACCAATGCCGATTCTTCCTGATTTATTTGAGACCCTTCGATAGTGGAGTGCACTTCGAACCTTAGGGTCCTTTTTCCTATGAATCTTCAGGTTAACTTAGGTCCGCACTCTTAGCCGTTTAGCTTAAAGTTTTCTTAGCTCATTCGAACTCACAAATAGCCCCCACTATCTAGAATGAAAGAACTCCTTTACCGTCAAGAACACTGTTCAATTCACCTTTACTCTTCTTGAGTAGCCTTAGGTCAACACAGAACTTAACAAAATGCAATGCATAAGTCTACTACTTGAAGTTCATTCTATCTCCATGGGTGTTCTTATTAGCTATAGGTCCCAATTTTAGACTGTTTAGGACAACTTCTTTTTAACTTACTTAAGTTATCTTTAAAGCCACTTGGCTAATTGTGCTTCCATGGTTTCTCTCCTACACTCCCATTGCCGGCTGTAATTTCTTAAGGATCTGGATGTTACCTTTTTCATCTTTAAGGCTCAGGTTAACTCTTGAATCTTTACCAACTTACCAAAAATCAACAGACTCCCCTCCTTAAGGAATCACACCCTCAAAGTCAACTTCATAGTTTTGAGACCTGTAGGTTATGGTTCTCAACCTTCACTTATCCAACTCCTCGCAATTACTGCGAGTCCTTAGGGTACCAGTTGCTGTTCTTCACTCGCAACTTCAGGTTCCTAAAGTTAATTCTTGGCTTCATAAGCCCTTTTACCTTAGTTGCGGGTTCTTGAAGAATCCAATCTCACCTTACTTGGTAACCCCTTGTAACTAGGGTGCAACACTGTTAGTGTTGTGCCCAAAAGCCAATCATGAGATGATTGTATTTTTTACACATTGAGTCATGATATTTTATTAAGGCATTAATCCAGCAATTATGTTTGTTGTTTTGTTTCTACGTAACTTAACACACATAATTGTAACCCTAGAATAATGATATTCTTAAACGTCCCTGGTCTAGTATTATTATGGAGCGGGTTGCAATAATACATAACGACTAGCATATGTGGAGACTAATATGAGATATGTAGTCTACATATGGGTACAAGTTGGAGAACTTGTGTACTGGACCGACCCACCATGAGAACACTACATGGATCGTTATATGAGTGTCATAAGTGATTCTCATAGTGATCATGGTATATGTAGTCCTTCGACCTAAGATCATCAAGGTTCCCTACATGTGAGTCACATACTTTGATACTTTCCTTTGTTGCTCGTAATTAAGTGAACTTGAAGGAGGTCATTGGGTATGTCACATATCATGCGAAGGGATTTGTATGATCAAGATGGGATTTGTCCCTCCTATGTAACGGGAGTGATATCTTCGGGCCCCTTGATAGAGTAAGACTTAGAAAATTGCACGACCATGCTCGGATGAGTTGATATACGATATCAATGTCATTAGTTTAAGTTGGTCTACTCGGTAATCAAGAAACCAAAGATTGGGCTATACGAGAGTGACACATTCCATGTCTCGTGCTTAGTCTTGATATCTTGGACAAAGGGACAATGGCATATATCGGTGATGATCATAAAGGTTTAGTCGAATCATCGACAATCTTGTCACTTGGGTAGCAATGATGTGTTGCTAGACACTGCTCATTGCTTATGATCATTACCAACGTGGTAAGAGCCTATTGGGTCGCACACATAAAGCTATTTGGATTATTAGAGTGTATGGGCTACTAATTTGGGTTTTGGTTTTACAATAATTTCGTATTAATAATGGGCCCAATAGTTGAGCCATTATTAAGCCCGAAATTAAAGCCTAATTGGATTAGGGCTTTGAAATCTATTAGGCCTGGAAGTTGAGTCTCACTATAAATACAACTTCTAGTGAGAAATTTGCAGGTCTCCTTGCCTTAGCCTCCCAAAAGGACAGCCGCGCTTTTCTCTTGCAATTCCTTGGAGGACGCAAGCTAGCACTGCGAGCGCAAGAGAAATGCATCTGCCGGGACGTGGTGGAAGTGTCGTGATCCCGAGAGGCTCGTGTGGATACCATAGAGAGCCTGAACACGTCAATTGTTCAGGTTTTGTGACTCGACTCTACAATTGAGTGAGGGATCTCAATCGAAAATTAGGTATGAAAATTTTTGAACACTCGGTTTACCCCGTTTCACTTGGATCCTGGAGGGTTTTGGTTAAATTTTGCTACGCTGTTTGGCTCCCGAAACCCATGAAACACTTCTCAGAATTTGACTAGCCATAACTTTCTTGGAGTTGCCCTTCCTTAAACTGTCCTTATAGTGCATAAGGTACTGATTACACCATAGCTACAAGTTTGATCAACTTAAGGCTCAACTCATGGCATGACTTACTGACTCTTCTGTGTGAGTCGCTCTTACCCTTAGAATACTTCCAAAGGTCACTTATGACCAGCATAGTAAAGTCAGCTCTTATGCCTTTTAACCGATCCTTTTCCTAAGCATTGCACACCAAACAATAAACCACAACCACAGATCACCATATACATGCTACCCTGAAGCCTCTAGGAAAAACTGTTACCCACTCCGAGGTAGTCCAGTTATGGTGCCAAAACTGTGCATTTAGACTCCCAGGATTGGTAATGTTCTGTAGGCCATCAAAACACTACATTTAGTGTGCATACCCAAGTGGCCCTCTTGGGCACTATGTAAATACATGCATATTGGTCCAACCATCACACACACATTCAAATTTCATGCACACCATGGCAGCAAAGAACGAAAACACTAGTGATGGCGGAGGGCCATAAGCATCACTATGTGTCGTGGTGAAGGCGGCAGGGACTTCAGGAGGTATGGGCGAGTCCCGGCAGAAGGTGGTCTGTGGGGATCACCTGTGATGGCCGACAGCATCCTCGTGTGGGAGGCACGGTGAGGCCGAGAAGGACTTCCGGTATGGGAGAGAGCCTGAAATGGGGATTCCTCCGGAGGGCCTGCCTGAAACACTTAAAAAACAGGGGTTAGGAGGTCCCCGGAGTGATTTTCTGGGGAGGAGCCTCCGAAGCCCAAGTTAGTGCTTTGGGGGGTGGAGAGGGAGTAGTCAGGGCAAAGGGTCTTGCCTGCCGTATCCTCTTGAGGGCGGAAAGAAGAGGGAGAGGGAGAGTCCCCCAAATGATGGCCATCCCCTTGATATATATAAGAGGGGGTGAGCTTTTCGGATTGTGACACGTGTATAGATGGATGTCATCCGTACTTATGGGCATGGGGGCCCCTAGCCGCCTGCAGGCTCCTTGGGCCATGAGCTGCGACAAGCGTAGCCCTATGTGACAGGACGTGGGCGGTGGCGGTGTGTTAGAGTGCATATGAGAGCGGCGTACAGGGTGGCTTGGGCAGAATGTCAGAGACTCCTTGATGGCACCTGCTGTACCTCCGAGGTCCCCTTGGTGGATGTCCTTCTTCCGGGTGAGGGGCCTTTTCCCAGGGTTGCACTAGTTTTTCGGGAGATTCCCTGGCTCCGAAGTTACTCTTTCGGGGGGCTTTCCCCAGCAGAAAATGGCTGGTCCTTCTCCCCCGAAGTTGGTTTGGTCGTCTTCCCAATGGAGGCGATACTCTGAGGTTGATATTGGCGGGCTACCGAGATCGTGTACCTCAGGGGTTTGACTTCCTCTTTTTCAGGGGCCTCTGGTGACCGGGGCGATAGCACTTTGGCTATCACATGCCCCCCCTCAGGAATCCGGAGTGGAGGCTTCGGCTAGTGGCCCTTCTGGGGGCGCTTTTCGGGACTCGGAGCTTGACGTTCGCCGGGGAGGTACTTCGCCACCTAGGGGATGAGCCTTGTCCAGACAGGTATGATCTGCCTACCCCTTGGTGTTCTCGAGATACCCAACCTCTTTACTTTTCCTGCCATAGGTTAGTGGACCGTCACGTCTTGAAACTAGGCGTGTCAATCTGGAGCAGTGCGCTCGGGTTTTCAAGATGTCAGAAAATGCGTCCTAGTTTCTCGTGACGGGTGACACGTGGCAGGTGCTCGTTGGGATGGATACATATTTTTGTGTGCGAGGGGCAGTTATGGTGACGTTTCGCCTTCACGCAGCAATTATGACGCCCTTCTGGCTACCCTTCCTCGATCTATAGAAGCCTCCTCCTGTCATACTCTTCATTTGTTTTTCTTTGCTCTCAGTTTGCTCTTCTTTGCTCTTGCGCCTTCTCTCCCTTTTTGCAGCGGTATTAGCGGCGGCGCTTCTTCTGGCCACCTTTCATGACAGCATCCACAAACCCTGACTTCGGCAAGACTTTTGGTGGGTTCTGACTCTAGAGATCCTTCAGTTTTTGCTTTTCTTTGGGTTTCCCGAAGTTGTTTTTCTTCTTTCCGAAGTCTCTTTTTTGGCCAACCATGTCTTCGCCTATTCCCGAGAGTTGGCAACCTCTTATGTCTCACCCTTGTTGCTCCACTTTTGAGAAGTTAGAGAAGTTGACAGCCAAATTTTTCCTTCCCTCGTACGCCACCACAAGGTTACCCCACCTCGGTCACTTTAGTCTTATGAATCGGGACGACGAGGTCACCGTTTTTTGAGCCCAACTGAAGGCCGGACTTCGGTTTCCCCCTGCGAAGATGATTTGTGACTTTTGCCAATTTCATGGCATAGCCGTGAATCAGCTTCCTCCCAACACATACTATTATTTTAACACTTTTCTCTGCATGTGCGGGGTCTTTAGGGTAGAACCCCATTTTATCCTGTTCATGCAGTATTACAAGCTCTATCCGGTTCCGAAGGGTGGCTTTTATTTCATGCTACCTCGGGGATCTGGGAGCAAAAAATTCATGTTCACCTTCGCTACCAAGGATAGTTGGCGAGGGTGGCAAAGGAAGTTCTTCTTCCTAAAGGTGGCAGAGGCCTGGTTGTATGTTCTGACTAAGTGGGCTCCGGGAAAGCTGGAGACGGATGTCATGGATCCCAAGAAGCTGCTAACTCCCGAGTTGGCGACGAGGTTTGAGGACTTCGACAGACGTATCCGGGCTGTCGCCGACTGGGATGCCGAGGTCCCTCCACGCTCTCTTTACCCCTTCCCCATCAATTGGAGGCTTATGACCGAGGAGGTCCTTTGGGAGTTAGGGGTGGTTAAGGAGCATAAGACAGATCACGGCATGCTAGCTCCTGCCATCGAGGGGAAGGAGTCCTGGCTAGTGAAGCTCCTTCGAAGCGAGCTTACTTACGAAGCCTTTTTTGAAAGTAAGTTTCCTTTCAAAGTTTTCAGCATAAATGCCTGTCTGGACTCACATTGATGTTTTGCCTCTTTTTCAGAGATGGGCGACGAGTCTGCTGCCTACTATAAGTCTCTCTTCCTTGGTCAGGCCGAGAAGGGAGAACAAATGAAGAAAGGCGTCTCCAAGAGGCGCAAGACTACTGGGAGCGGATCATCTTCGGCCAAGAAGGCGAAGAAGGACACCCTTCTTCCACCCTCGGAGGATGTGGCAGAGGTCGGCGGTGACATTGCAACTTCCACCAAACCTGAAACTTCCGCCGAGCCTGAAACTTCCGCCAAGGCTCCTGTCGGGGTGGTTACTGTTGCTACTGCTTTGAGTCCCGCCACGTCGGTGGATCTTTTAGGCTCTTTGGTAGGGAGTCCCTTTGCTGAGGAGTTGGAAAAATGCCGAAGGGATAAAGGCAAAAATATTCCTGCTGACGTGGAGCAGGTCCAGAACTCCGATGACAACGTTGCTGAGGTTGCGCCTGGTTTGTCTATTACCCCTTTTTTATAACTCGTATCCTCATAACTTGTATAGTTAAGGAGCTTTGTCTGACTTACGCTTTAAACTTTTCAGAGGATCTGGCGCCCTCAGCTTGGATGGTTGAGCATGCCCGAAGGCGGGCTCTTTGGGATTCCCACATTCCGAAGGACAAAGTCCCAAGGGAGCCGTTCTGGTCTTTCACGGAGGACATGAACCTATTCTCCAAGGATTGCCGGGAAATGGCTCCATAAATGGCGAGGGGCGTGCTCACTCAGGCTTCCTTCAAGGCAGTTGTCGAGGAGTGTGCCTCCGAGGATACCCTTGCCGCTAAGGTTTCTGAGCATGCTGCCTAGGTAGTTCTTCAGGCCTCTTCATTTTTCCTCCCACTTTTTGTCTATGTGTTTTGGCTTTCCTTGTGTAAATTTCACTAAGTACCTTCTTTTTTGTAGCTCCTGGGGTATAGTGGATACCTTCAAGCTTGGGTGGCAAAGCAATCTTCGGTCTGAGCTTGGGCCGAAGATAAATTAGCAAAGGCCAAGGTCTTCTGCGCTAACTCGGTTGTGACGAATGCCGAGTTGAGCCGAATAGCAAAGGAGGAGGTTGCCAACCTTCGGGAGGAATTCTTAAAGGGCCAAGAGGAGCTCTTGAGGGATTTCTCCAAGAAGATGTCCAACCTTGGTGAGAAGGTTGTGAGCTTAACCTCGGCCAACGAGTCCATTCAGAAGGAGAAAGAAGGAGAAGCTGCTCTTCTGGCGAAGGCTCTTGCTGACAACTCCGAACTTCAAGCCAAGGTCGACTCGCTGAAGAAGGGTTCGAAGAAGGAGAAGAAGATAAAGGAGCTGGAGAAGGATGAGGCGGATGACTTGGACATAGAAAAAGACAAAGCCGTTCAGGTGACGAAGGTTGCCTTTCAGGATGGCTTCTGTCTAGCTCATCACCAATTTTTGAAGAAATATCCGGACCTTGACCTTTCCTTTTTGGCTGCCCTGGATATTCCCAAGGGTCCTCGGTGGACTTGGTCGAAAGTCGAGCACATCAACCTGCCATTTGCCCCACCTCCTGCATCGAAGGCAGTGGCCAAAGACACAGGAGCTGGAGCTTCCCATGATGCCAGGGTCCCTTAGATATTCTAGGGCCTTTGCCTTCTTCTTTTTTCTTTGTTCTTTTCTTCTTGTAACCTTCTCCTTGTACCAAGACCTTCTTCAATGGATTTTCCTTCATAATTTGGTTAAGTCTTTTGAGCAATTTTTGTTTCCTAGTTGCCCCGACCACTTTCGATCAGGGGACTTCGGAGAGGTTTACTTTGCTTGTTTCATCGGCCAACCTTCGGGTAAACGTTCCTTGTTGGGGAAGTTCCCTTGGGCAAATTTTAGCCTTCCCTCGTTGGCCGTATTTGATAGACTTCACCTTTTTTTGGGCATATAACCCAACCAACTTTGGAAGGAAAACGTTACCTTCGGGAGCGTGTGTTTAGCTTTGTTTGGCGAGTACTTTTGGGTATGGGAAAACTTCTGTACTTAGAGAAATTTCTCACTTGTGCACTTTCTCATCTAAAATTCTAAATATAGAATTTCTTTAAGACATCCGAGTGCCATGCATTTTTCAGTTTTCCTCCTTTGGTGTCACCAAGCTTGTATACTCCCCTTCGGACCTTGTCTAGGACCAAATAAGGCCCCTTTCCCGTTTGGCTGAAGTACCCTATGGGACGGTTTTCGGGGTTGAAACTCGGCCTTTCGGAGGATGAGGTCTCATTTTGTTATTCCTTTTGACCTATCATGCAGGTTTGCGCTCATGGCCACCTTTTGCTTAAAGGCCCTTTTTCTGAGCTCAGCCATTCCTCTGTGTTCGGCAACTAGGTCAAGCGTAGTTCTCAACCCGAGGTCATTTCCTCTTTCATCAAACACTCATTTTCTAACAAGTGACCATGCTACTTCAAATGGATAATGGCCTCTGTACTGGAGATAAGTGAGAAAGGTGTCTCCCCCGTGGCCCTTTGGGGAGTTATTTGATAACTCCTAGGTACAGTAGGAAGTTTTCCTAGCCATTTTCCCTTTGCTTCTCCCAACCTATTTTATAGTCCCTCGTTTATAATTCTGTTGGCTACCTCCACTCGTCTGTTGCTCCAGGGTTGAGCTAGTGGGCCAAAGTGCAATTTTATTCCGAAGTCGGTGGCGAATTCTTGGTGTCCCTTGTCCACAGACTGGGAACCATTATCGGCCATTATCACCGTTGATATGCCAAATCTACGTATCATGTTTCTTCGGACGAACTTTTGTATATCTTTTGCCGGAATAGTTGCTAGGGATCTTGCCTCGTTTCGCTTAGTGAAGTAGTCCACTGCTACTGTGCAGAACTTCACTCTTACGGGTGCTGTTGGGAGTGGACCAGTAAGATCTATGCCCTCTACTGCAAAGGGGCAACGGTAATCTTCCGGTGTTATCCACTTCGAAAGCAGTCTTTTGGGTGTTGGCGCATCTTCGGCCCTTTTCACTCTTCCTAGGCAAATTGTCTTGCACCATTTTTGCCGATACATCTCTGTAACAAACTTTCGTACCCTTGTCGCTATAATTCCTCTTTAATTAGGGAATATCGTCCGGAACATCTTCGCACTTTTCACCGCTCTATGAGGATTTTCAGGACTCTTTAGTTGCGAGATACCTCTTTGTAGGATCTTTCCTCCCTCTGTCCGAGGTTACTGTACCTAGTGTTGCCATGTTCGGACGGTCCAACACTTCAGTAACCAAATTTGAGGGCTTTGGCGGCCTCCCTGCCCTCGGGCCCCCGAAGGGCTACTCCAGCGCCCTGCTGTTCTGCGCTTGGGATTTCTTCGGCTGGGGGTTCCTACTCTGGATCTACCTTCACTCGGTCTCCCTAGTTGGCTTCAGCAGTTTCCATTTCTGAGGCTTTCGGCAATGAAGTCTGCCAGTGCCTGGGCTTTTACTGCCCTTCTAGGGTCATACATGATATAGTACCCTCCGAGTTCGATGCACCATTTTGATAGTCTTCCCAAATGCTCTACTCTTTTTCATGACGTCGCGCAAAGGCGGGTCACTCCGGACAGTGATAACATGTCCTTGGAAGTAGAGTCGCAGCCTTCTGCCTGCAAGTACCAAGGTGTAGACGGCCTTTTGGGTCAATGGGTATCTGACTTTGCTGCCGAGGAGATAGCGACTTTTCTTCAGGTGCAGAACTCCTTCGACGGGGAGGTTTGGGTCATCTTGACCCTGTTTTTCCCATAGGTCGCATTCCGAGGGGCATGCTTCCGTCGAGGACTCATCTCGTTAACCTCCGCTTCCCCGAACTCCTGTAAGTTGACATGGGACTCTTCTCCCGACGAGGTACTGATGAGGAGGGCTTTCGGCTCGAATTTGGATGCGGCCATATTTGGTCAAACTACTGCGTCATTTCGGCCACGACAGGGCGTGGGAACTCGCATAGGAAGGCCATGGTAATGGCCAGAGGACATTCGTCCATTGGTAAGGAAGTCCCTGCTGCAGTTGTTCGGTTGTCGGTCGAACCTTTGGCGTGGACGGGGACCTCGGAAGTCCCTTTGTCCTCAGAACGCTGAGTTTTAACAATGACGACCTGCGGGTAGTTCCCACAGACGGCGCCAAACAATGGCGGAGGGCCATCAGCATCACTATGTGTCGTGGTGAAGGCGGCAGGGACTTTAGGAGGTACGGGCGAGTCCCGACAGAAGGTAGTCTGTGGGGATCACTTGTGATGGCCGGCAGCATTCTCGTGTGGGAGGCACGGTGAGGCCGAGAAGGACTTCCAGTATGGGAGAGAGCCCGAAACGGGGATTCCTCCGGAGGACCTGACTGAAACACTTAAAAAATAGGGGTTAGGAGGTCCCTGGAGTGATTTTCCGGGGAAGAGCCTCCGACGCCCAAGTCAGTGCTTTTGGGGGTGGAGAAGGAGTAGTTAGGGCGAAGTGTTCTTGCCTGCCATATCCTCTTGAGGGTGGAAAGAAGAGGGAGAGGGAGAGTCGCCCAAATGATGGCCATTCCCTTGATATATATAAGAGGGGGTGAGCCCTTCGGATTGTGACACGTGTATGGATGGATGTGATCCGTACTTCTGGGCGTGGGGCCGCCTGTAGGCTCCTCGGGCCACGAGCTGTGACAAGAATAGCCCTACGTGATAGGACGTGGGCAGTGGCGGCGTGTCAGAGTGCATATGAGGACGGCGTGTAGGGTGACTTGGGCGGAATGTCAGAGACTCCTTGATGGCGCCTGCCGTACCTCCGAGGTCCCCTTGGTGGATGTCCTCCTTCGGGGTGAGGGGCCTTTTCCCAGGGTTGCACTGGTTCTTCGGGGGATTCCCTGGCTCCGAAGTTACTCCTTCGGGGGGCTTTCCCCAGCAGAAGATGGCTGGCCCTTCTCCCCCGAAGTTGGTTCGATCGTCTTCCCGATGGAGGCGATACTCCGAGGTTGGTATTGGTGGGCTACCGAGATCGTGTACCTCAGGAGTTTCACTTCCTCTTTTTCGGGGGCCTCTGGTGACCAGGGTGATAGCACTTTGCCTATCAACTAGCACAAGTCTTAGTTTTGGCTTCCACACATTAGGCAATCTTGTTAAGTTCTAGTGGCCAGCTACTGCACCTGTAGCTTCCACTAATAAACTGTATCATTCTAGCCCCATAGCTCCATATTTTCTTTGCTCCATTATCAAGTAGAGACTTAAAGCAAACCAAGAAATTTTGTTTTAAATCAATAGCCCATCTATGGACCAAGTTATGGATTTTTTAAGTTGGTTACAAAATTCTTACCAATGAACAGTAACTCATCCAAGTTTTCAACGTCATATCTTTGGCTACAAGGATCCAAATCCATAAATTCCAAATTCCAGTTCAACCTCTAGATGTTCTCTAGGTGAGGTCAAAATTTCATACTAAGATTCATTCTACACAGGGAGATATTAAACTTTAGGTACATGGTTGAAATTCTGGCAACTTTTGGAACATTTTGCCCATACAATTTTTCCAAACCATGCAAACACTTCCTTCACCAGGGGAAAGCCCTATCCCATATATTTCCATTACACACAGGAATTACATTCCCATTCTCTTAACAACTTTATGTGGCCAAAACAGAATTTACAAGTAAGCAGCCCATCATTCACACTTAGGCAGCTTTGCACCACATCATTTACATAGCCAAAACATTACTCGAATGTTCAAATACTTGTCCCATTTTACATACACTACATGTACATGCATACATGCACTACAATATGGTCTTAACTCAGCTAAATATGCACCCTAGGTTACAGGAGGTCCTGAGACACTATGGACTCCAAAAACAGGATGCTGGACAGCTGCTGCACAACACAGTAAGTACCACCATTAAGAATACCAAATGTACTCCTAAAATCACCAAAATTTCCAGATCAAAACTAGGCATATGGAAGTTCTTGTACGTGAAATTTCAGATCAAAACTCAAACCACAAAGGATAGTTTGAAGGTGATCTATCAGCTGGACCTGAAATGACAGAATTGAGGGGAGTAAGTTTCATTGAGAATCTTAGTAAGGGTAACACTTGGTTTCTTAAGGTAATGTGATCCTCATTAAAACCTGAATCCAAAGACACTAAAACAAAAAAAACCACAATGCATATATACAAGATATAGCAACCAAATGCAGCAGCCAAACACAAACAACAAACACATGAAATGCAGCAGCAACAAGAACCATAGGTTAGTCCATAAAACACATAATAAACATAACCAAATCACTATGGAAGCCCTCCTCAAGCTAATGCTTGGTCTTAGGAGGATTTTAACAGTAGTTAGTACTAACTTTAGGCTCTAGAAACCCTCATTTTACTGCCATCTTTGTGCACTTCACACTAGGTCACAAAACCTTCAATAAGTGCACTCCCCTCAATAAGCTTGGTTCATCAAGCTCTTGGCTCTCTTCCAAGCTTAGCCATAGCTCCATGGATGTTTGAAAATACAGAAAACAACCCATGAGAGCAAGAGAACCCTTACCTTGATGGGTATGCTGAAATTGGAGCTTGATCCTAGGTGCACTCAAGCAATAGCACCAAATAGCTTCCAATTGTGCTTCCTTGACTTCAATTGCAAGTAGTTTTGAGTTTGAAGGTATGGTGGCTATGGAGGAAGTGTGGAGGAGAGGGCTGGCTTTATTTTTGCTGGTGGAGGCCGAAATTTAGATAGCAAAGGTGGTCTTGACTACTTAAATAGTCAAAAGTACACTAAACACACTTAAGTAGTCTTAACCTTGTCTTATGTCATTTTCCTTGCTACAAGACTATGGTTTCTTAGTCTTAATCTCTTGGCCCACATTTTACCATCCTTATCTTCCTTTAGCAGCCCTCCTTAGGTGGGATAACCCCACAAAACTTCCATTTGACTTAAGTCATAGACATACACATCTTAAGGCCTACATTAGAACACTTAGGTCCTTTATGCCTTTTTGTGTTTTCTTTGTCCTTAGTTGTCTTCCATAAGCAATTTGGTCCTCCAATAGCACTTTCATACCATTCATATCCTTCCCATAACTCTCCAAATCTCCTTCGTGAAAGTTTTGCAATTGAGTACCCGAATTTCCAAAATCTTACAAAAAAGTCCATAGGTTGCTT
Source organism: Aquilaria yunnanensis (assembly GCA_039654915.1). NCBI lineage: Eukaryota > Viridiplantae > Streptophyta > Magnoliopsida > Malvales > Thymelaeaceae > Aquilaria > Aquilaria yunnanensis. Next base: position 54,614,323 of record CM077597.1, read on the forward strand.
GATAAACAAGCAATCCTTAAGGCTTTTCTTGGGGACCAAGTTACCAACTTGGAACACTTTTAAGGAGGTGTTGATCATACCTTTTACCCCCCACACTATAATCACTCCGGTGAGAATTACACAATATAATGGTTTTTAGCCATTATGATATACTTGTAATTCTCCGATTTTGTGAGGTGGTAACAATCCTCCCCCACTTAAAAATTTTGGTCCTCCAAAATAGCCTTTAGCTTCGGGTATTCTTCAGGATATCTTTCCATAAGGTCTTTTTCAGTTTCCCAGGTTGCTTCTCTTTCAGAGTGGTGTGACCACTAAACTTTAACCATGGGAATATGTTTGTTTCTTAACCTTCTTGTATCCTTGGCTAAGATAGCTGTAGGTTTCCCTTCATATGTCAAGTTAGGTTCCAACCGTATGTCTTCCACTACAATAGCATGCTTTGTGTCCAGTAGACACTTCTTAAGCATACTGATGTGAAAAACATTATGAACACTTGACATGGTTGGCGGTAGAGCTAAGCTGTATGCTACCTTGCCAACTCTATCCAAGATCTCATAAGGACCGATGTATCTTGGAGCTAACTTGGTTCTTTTACCAAATCTGACAGTGCCTCTGGTTGGTGCAACTTTTAGCCAAACATTGTCACCAACCTCAAATTCCAAGTCTCTCTTTCTTTTGTTGACATAGGCTGTGGTCCTTTCATTGGCTGCCTTTAATCTCTCTTGAATCTTCTTGATTTTGGCAGTAGTCTCTTCAATAATTTCGGGACCCAACTCTAGCCTGTCTAAGGCTTTCACCCAACAGTAGGGTGTCTGCACCTTCTTCCATATAATGCTTTATAAGGTGCCATGCCAATGGTGCTTTGGTAACTATTGTTATATGAGAATTCCACCAATGGCAAGTGTTGGTCCCATTCACCTTTGAAATCCAACACATAGCTCCTGAGCATGTCTTCCAGTATCTATATCACCCTTTCAGATTGCCCATCTGTCTGAGGATGATAAGCAGTACTAAGGTGGATTTTGGTTCCTAGTGCTTTATGAAAAGCACTCCAAAACTGAGATGTAAATCTTGGATCTCTATCAGATACAATGGAGTTTGGCACTCCATGTAGTCTCACTATCTCCTGGACATACATCTAGGCTAACTTCTCCAAGGAGTTTGTGAGTTTCATAGGTAAGAAGTGGGAACATTTGGTTAGCCTATCCACAATGACCCAGATTGTATCATGCCTTAATCTTGTCATAGGCAACCCAGTCAAAAAGTCCATGGTTATGTTGCCCTACTTCCTCACTGGTATAGGTAGAGTTTGTAGGATACCAGTTGGCTTCTGGTGCTCCACCTTTACCCTCTGGCATGTGGCACATTTGGAGACATAAGTAGCTATGTCTCTCTTCATATGTGGCCACCAGAAGTGACTCTTCAAATCTTTATACATTTTCTCACTTCCTGGATGGATGTTCAACTTGCTTATGTGAGCTTCTTCAAGTATTTCATCCCTGAGCTTTGCTCCTTTAGGCATATATATTCAGTCCTTGAAGTATAGTAATCCTTGCTTGTAGGCAAAGGATTGATACAAGGAACCTTTTTCCTCTCCTGAGATCTTTTTCAAATCAGGATCTGTCGCCTGTGCCTTTCTAGCTTCTTCAATCCATCCAGACTAAATTGTCAATGTGTAAATTTGGGCTTCCTCCCACTTATGCCATTTATGCTATAGGCATAGCAAATTATTTTGCTCATCATGATCAGCTATGGATCCTCCCTTCAAAAGTCCTGTGTACTTCCTGCTTAAGGCATTTGCTACTAGATTGCCTTTGCCCTCTGTGTACTGTATACTACAATCATAGTCCTTGATGTACTCTAACCATCTCCTTTGCCTCATGTTCAACTCTTTCTGAGTGAACAAGTACTTTAGGCTTTTATGGTCAGTGTAGATCACAAAGGAACTACCCATCAAGTAATGCCTCCATTGCTTCAGAGCAAAAATCACTGCTGCCAGATCTAGGTCATGGGTAGGATAATTTTGCTCATGGGGTCTTAACTGCCTTGACCCATAAGCAATGAAATTTCTGTCTTGCATAAGCACACAACCTAACCCGGATCTAGATGCATCTGTATATATGATGTAGGGCTTACTTGGATCAGGAAGAATCAACACTGGAGCTTTAATCAACCTCTGCTTGAGCTCTTGGAAACTCTTTTCACACTTCTTAGTCCACTCAAATCTTTGACCCTTCTTGGTCAGATGAGTAAGAACTGAGGCAATCATGGAAAAGCCTGATACAAATCTCCTATAGTATCCAACTAATCCTAGGAAACTTCTGATTTCCTTCACAGTCTTTGGTCTTCCCCACTCTTGCACTGCCTTGACCTTTTCAGGGTTTGCCTTAAGGCCTTGTGCATCTATGATGTGCCCTAAGAAAGACACCTCCTTTATCCAGAATTCACACTTGGATAACTTAGCATAAAGCTGATGCTGCAATAGAGTCTTTAAGATAATCTTTAGATGATGTTCATCTTCATTTTCATCCTTGGAATACACTAGGATGTCATCAATGAACACAACCACAAATTTGTCCAGATGTGGTCTGAACACCCTGTTCATCAAGTCCATGAAAGTAGCTAGGGCATTAGTCAAACCAAATGGCATGACTGTGTATTCATAATGCCCATATCTGGTCCTGAATGCAGTCTTAGGAATATCTTCTTCCTCTACTATCAATTGGAAGTATCCAGATCTCAAATCTATCTTGGAGAAGATCTTAGCTCCCTTGAGTTGATCAAATAGATCCTCAATCCTAGGGAGTGGATACTTGTTCTTGATAGTCACTGCATTAAGCTTCCTGTAGTCAATGCATAGTCTCAAAGATCCATCCTTCTTTTTTACAAAGAGAACAGGAGCTCCCCATGGTGAAACACTTCGCCTTATGAACCCTTTTTCAAGAAGTTCATCAAGTTGTTTCTTGAGCTCATTCATCTCTGTGATTGGCATTCTGTAAGGAGGTATGGATATTGGACTAGCTTCTGGTTGTAGCTTGATTTCAAATTCAATCTCCCTTTGTGGAGGAATACCTGGCAGGTCTTTAAGAAAGACTTGGGAAAGTCTCTCACTGTAGGTATTCTATCAACTTCTTTATCACAGTGCAATTCATTCAATGCATAACAGTAATCATGCTCAGAAATCACAGGTATCTCATTTAATACCTCTAGCTCCATGCCATGCATTTCATACACTAATTCCTTAGAACTCACTAATGCATGCACTTCACCATCAGGCAATGTGATTTCCTTCTTAGCACAATCAATTCTTATGTTATGCATAGCAAGCCAATTCATACCCAGCACTAAATCATACTTACGAATGTCCAACACTAGTAGATTAGTCATAACCTTAGTCTTTCCTACTACTAGCTCACAATCCTTAGCTAGGTCATTAGTGAAAAGACATTGACTACCTGCTTTTTTCACTAAGGATATCCTAGGCATGATTTCAGTAGGCAATTTCATGGCATTAACAAATTTCCTAGACACTATAGTCACAGATGCACCAGTATCAAACAGAACACTAACAGGCATACCATTAAGGTAAATGTTACCTTTTAGTGCTCCTCCCTGCTCTGATGTCTCTGGCCTTTCAACTTGGAAGCCTCTGCCAGCTCTCTGCACTGGAGGCCGAGGCACTGGAGGAACTGGCCTCTGCTGTCCCTCCCTTGGTGTTCATCCTCTAGGTCCTGCCCCAATAGGTCTTACTGGACCTTGGTCTTCTGGCCGCCTTTGAACCTGTGGGCAGTCTTTGATCGAAGGATCCATGGATCCACATCTTAGACACGCTTGGCTATCAAAGTAGCAAGGTTTCTTTCCATGAAACCTCCTACACTTAGGGCACCTTAGGCCAGGGAACTTCCCTTTAACCTTGCCCTCACCACCAAAATGGGAACTCTTTGCAATTCCCTTGCCATGTGGCGGCTTCTTCTGCTTGCCTCCTGCCTGACTACTTTTCCCTGGTGCACTGGGAAAGAACTTAGTCTCGTACTCCTGTTGCTCTACTAATAGAGCTTTCTACACTGCTTCATAGTATATAACTGCTCCAAAAGGTCTAACAGCCTTTCTAATGTCTGACTTTAGGCCTCTGACAAATCTTTTGGCCTTCAATTCCTCCAGTCCATGATACTGAGGAGCATACCTCACCAACTGATTGAATTTGTGCTCATACTCTAGGACATTGAGGTTGTCCTGCTTTAGAGCATCAAATTCATCTTGCTTCATATCCTTGATGGCATCACTGATGTACTGCTCCTGGAATAGCTGTGTGAACTCTAGCCAGCTCATCTCAATCTCTCTTCCTGGCCTTCTGCCCTTCTGGAAAGCGTACCTATCTCTGGTGTTTCTCCACCACATCTCTTCACTGCCTACCAAGTTGTAAGTAGCCAGTGACACCTTCTTGGTGGAGCTGAGTGGCATCCTCTCAAACATCTTTTCTATGAAGATTAACCACTCCTCAGCTCTCTCAGGCCCAGCTCTTCCATCAAACTGTGGAGGTCTTAGGCCTTGGAACCTCTCCAACAGTCTGACCTCATCTAGGCCCTCTAGATCCTCTGATCTATGTCTCCTGGATCTATGAGAGTCCTCTGTATGGTGATGCTCTCTATGATCTCTCTGCCTTCTCCTGGATCTTCTCTCACGGCCTTCCTCAATCTCATTCCTAGTGCAGGAATGGTCATAGACTGAGGGATTGGTCCTGGACACCTGACCAATCTCAGATCTTACTCTTCTGCCTCTTGGATTTCTCCTATCCTCATCTTCCACCTCAATGGTCTCATCATTTGTGTCTTCTAAGCTTCCAGAAGGAACATATTTAGATGTGTTCCTAGTATCCTCTTTTGGTTGTTGCTGTGCATCCTGAACTAGTTTTGTTGGAGCTACTTGGACTCCCTGCTGTTGACCTTGAATCAGCCTCATTAAGTTTTCATTGATTAGAGCTAAGTTCCTCTAAAGCTCTAACCAAACCTGAGGCACTTCAGGGTTTGCTACCCCCTATTGCCCCTGATTCCCTCTATTCTGTTCATTTCTTTGTTGCACAGAATCAGTAGGAGGCCTTCGGGGTGGATCCCCTTTCCTTGTGGCAACCATGTTTACTTCCCTACATTGATGATCCATCATAGAGCACATATAAAGATCATAGGCATTTCAATGGTACTTGACACTAGCAGCTGACCAAACTGAGTTCATATATGTAGATGCATGCAATGCAACTATATGCTATGTACATGTACAAACCATGCTCTGATACCAACTTCTGTTACCCACTCCGGGGTAGTCCAGTTATGGAGCCAAAACTGTGCATTTAGACTCCCAGGATTGGTAATGTTCTGTAGGCCATCAAAACACTACCCTTAGTATTCATACCCAAGTGGCCCTCTTGGGCACTATGTAAATACATGCATATTGGTCCAACCATCACACACACATTCACATTTCATGCACACCATGGCAGCAAAGAAGGAAAACACTAGCATAAGTCTTAGTTTTGGCTTCCACACATTAGGCAATCTTGTTAAGTTCTAGTGGCCAGCTACTGCACCTGTAGCTTTCACTAATAAACTGTATCATTCTAGCCACATAGCCCCATGTTTTCTTTGCTCCACTATCAAGTAGAGACTTAGATCAAACCAAGGAATTTTTTTTTACATCAATAGCCCACCTATGGACCAAGTTATGGATTTTTTAAGTTGGTTACAAAATTCTGACCAAATGAACAGTAACTCAGCCAACTTTTCAACGTCATATCTTTGGGTAAAAGGATCCTAATCCATAAATTCCAAATTCCAGTTCAACCTCTAGATGTTCTCTAGGTGTGGTCAAAATTTCATACCAAGATTCATTCTACACAGGGAGATATTAAACTTTAGGTACATGGTTGAAATTCTGGCAACTTTTGGACCATTTTGCCCATACAATTTTTCCAAACCATGCAAACACTTCATTCACCAGGGGAAAGCCCTATCCCATATATGTCCATTACACACAGGAATTACAATCCTTTTCTTTTAACAACTTTATGTGGCCAAAACAGAATTTACAAGTAAGCAGCCCATCATTCACACTTAGGCAGCTTTCCACCACATCACTTACATAGCCAAAACATTACTCGAATGTTCAAATACTTGTCCCATTTTACATACACTACATTTACATGCATACATGCACTACAATATGGTCTTAACTCAGCTAAATACGCACCCTAGGTTACAGGAGGTCCTGAGACACTATGGACTCCAAAAACAGGATGCTGGACAGCTGCTGCACAACACAGTAAGTACCACCATTAAAAATACCAAATGTACTCCTAAAATCACCAAAATTTCCAGATCACAACTAGACATATGGAAGTTCATGTACATGAAATTTCAGATCAAAACTCAAACCACAAAGGTTAGTTTGAAGGTGATCTTTCAGCTGGACCTAAAATGACAGAATTGAGGGGAGTAAGTTTCATTGAGAAACTTAGTAAGGGTAACACTTGGTTTCTTAAGGTAATGTGATACTCATTAAAACCTGCATCCAAAGACACTAAAACACAAAAACCACAATGCATATATACAAGATATAGCAACCAAATGCTGCAGCCAAACACAAACAACAAACACATGAAATGCAGCAGCAACAATAACCATAGGTTAGTCCATAAAACACATAATAAACATAACCAAATCACTATGGAAGCCCTCCTCAAGCTAATGCTTGGTCTTAGGAGGATTTTAACAGTAGTTAGTACTAACTTTGGGCTCTAGAAACCCTCATTTTACTGCCATCTTTGTGCACTTCACACTAGGTCACAAAACCTTCAATAAGTGCACTCCCCTCAATAAGCTTGGTTCATCAAGCTCATGGCTCTCTTCCAAGCTTAGCCATAGCTCCATGGATGTTTGAAAATACGGAAAACAACCCATAAGAGCAAGAGAACCCTTACCTTGATGGGTATGCTGAAATTGGAGCTTGATCCTAGGTGCACTCAAGCAATAGCACCAAATAGCTTCCAATTGTGCTTCCTTGACTTCAATTGCAAGTAGTTTTGAGTTTGAAGGTATGGTGGCTATGGAGGAAGTGTGGAGGAGAGGGCTGGCTTTCTTTTTTCTGGTGGAGGCCGAAATTTAGATAGCAAAGGTGGTCTTGACTACTTAAATAGTCAAAAGTACACTAAACACACTTAAGTAGTCTTAACCTTGTCTTATGTCATTTTCCTTGCTACAAGACTATGGTTTCTTAGTCTTAATCTCTTGGCCCACATTTGACCATCCTTCTCTTCCTTTAGCAGCCCTCCTTATGTGGGATAACCCCACAAAACTTCCATTTGACTTAAGTCATAGACATACACTTCTTAAGGCCTACATTAGAACACTTAGGTCCTTTATGCCTTTTTGTGTTTTCTTTGTCCTTAGTTGTCTTCCATAAGCAATTTGGTCCTCCAATAGCACTTTCATACCATTTATATCCTTCCCATAGCTCTCCAAATCTCCTTTGTGAAAGTTTTGCAATTGAGTACCCGAATTTCCAAAATCTTACAAAAAAGTCCATAGGTTGCTTGACAAACAAGCAATCCTTAAGGCTTTTCTTGGGGACCAAGTTACCAACTTGGAACACTTTTAAGGAGGTGTTGATCATACCTTTTACCCCCCACACTACAATCACTATGGTGAGAATTGCACAATATAATGGTTTTTAGCCATTATGACACACTTGTAATTCTCCCATTTTGTGAGGTGGTAACAAAAACCCTAACCACTATAAGGGTCTAAAAAAAACTTGCCTTTCTCGGGCTCTTATGGGTTCACATACCCACACTTTACCATAATCCTAGTTTTCTAGGCAGGCTAGTCACAACAACAAACATAGCAGTTTAAACAAAAAAACTACTTACTACTATGCTGTAAACTTAAAGGTACCTTTCTTTGTTGTCAACTCCTTGAGTAATCAATTGGTCCAAGTAAATCTGCCTGGTTGTCTGTGAGCATTAGCGGTGCTTCCTCAGTGATTGAGGTGTTATTCACCTTATCCTTATTCAGGCTTCGACCTCGAGCACGTTCATGCCCTTGGTCCTTTACCTTCCTTGATTACATGCACTTAGCTCATAGCCCCCTTTTTTGGTTCGTAATGTTCTTCCTTGGGTTCCATGGACTCCAAATGAACTGACTCTTACCCGAGCTTTACTTTGACCTCAACTTACCTTGGGGTGGAGATGTTACTCTCTTGGCTCAAATGCACACATGGTCCTAGTGCACGGTAGACCTTAGCCCATGGTCTATTGTTCTCTTGGTATCCATGTGACCCTTGCCCTTAGGTAATGATGGTTCACTTCACCTCAATGCACCCTTAATAACTTAGTGTTCCTTGGCCCCTTACCATTGGGCTTTTCAACTGCTTGTCGAACTTTGGTCTTATCTATATAACTGTAGACATTTCCTTGACCTTGGTCTTGCCCTTGGGGTGGGGATTCCTCCCTTGGTCTCAGTGTACCAGTAGGCCTTAGCACACTTCAACCCCTACCCTTAGGCATAAACCACAATCTCCGCTCCTTAGAGGGTCGGGCATGCTCCATGGGCTACTCACGCCATTGTGCTACTGGGATTGTACAACAAAATCAACACCTTCCTATGGCTAATTCCATAGAGCCACTTATACCTTTGCTCGGTCCCTTGCCTCAACACCAGAGCCTTACCGGGTATCCACCTATATACCTGCAACCAAAGCCAGACAACAACTCCAGGAATACTTATAAGCAGTACTAACCATACTTAGCACAAGGACACACTTGGACCTTAGTCACCTGTTGCCTCTACTAGGACCATTAACCTGCTCTAATACCAATTGTGGCAGAATAGGGTCCCAGTGCCCTAAATTTCTAACACTCGTAGGCTCTTTGGGAACTATGATCCCACTTAGGTAACAGTTGGCTAGTTATTGCTCGTGAAGTATCTTAAATCTTTACATGCAACTAGTTACTTAGCCTACCCTGCATAGGAAATATGCATGCATTGTCTTGGCTATGCAATAACAATTAAATTAAAACATTATTGAAAATAGTGCCACAGAAATTAACAAAAACATAATTCAAAACAAGCCAAGACATAAACCTTTAGTTGCTTTAACTTCAAGTAACAACTACATGCACCCAAATTTAACTCTAGTGTTGTACACACCAATGGACACTAGTAGAGGCGATCTATGTATGAAATTACCATACATATAAAAGAAGCAACTTATATATACTAAGATCCATCCTTAGCTCTTCACCCAAGCAAGCTAACTTCAAGTGATGAGCCACACTTTCTTTGTACTCACTTAGCCTCAAACTGTAAGGTAAACACTTTGGTCAGTACTAGCTTATGCCATAAGTAACTCAAAAACTTGGACTTTCCTACTTACAGAATACCCTTAAACCCATAAAACTAAGACTTAATGGCTGCCTCTTACCAACTTTTAAGCCCAACTAATCCACTTAATACCTGCACAACACTTAAGGGGTGAGTACTCTAAAGTATTCAATAAGGGATTTAGTACATGCAGGGAAAAACAATGCAAGCATACAAATAAATGCATATATATAAAATGCAAACAAAACAAGCAAGCAACTGGCATAATCAGAAACAAGAAAAGAACAACAAATAATGCAAATGATGGATGGATGGATGGATGGATTGATGGATGAAATATGCGCATGCACATGCACCTCAGAGTTCCTTACACCCATAGGTGCTAGACTTTCCGTGAGCTCTTACGACTGGGGTACTTAGATACTGGCCCTCGTATCCTATGCAAGCACTTAACTAACCCTATGAATCCTTTTTACAGGGGCCTTAGAGTAAGTCATCACTTACTCAAACCTTGCCTACCTTGACGGGCTACTTAGAGTAGGTCACCGCTTACTCCGTCCTTACCCGTCTCCTCCCTTAACTTACCGTGCAAGGTAGCTGCCTTATGTGGTTCAACTTAGCAAGCTCTTCGAGCTTAGCTCAGGCCTCCTTAGTGGCTTACTTACCAAACCATAAAGTTTGGTTGGGATATTCTTAGGTTTCCTTTTTATTTCCCAAAGGTCTTCCACTCGGCCAACAAAGAATCTGAAACCTACCTTAATCCCTTTAGTGCTGCCTTAGCAACTTAAGCACTTTAACTTCCTTAGCCACCATTCCTTACCCTACCTTAACCACACTACTTAGCTACCACCTAAATAATGCATAATTCCCAACTTAGGAATGAGTTCTAGACCCAACTGAGGCTACGAAATATCTTAAACTAGCATAGGGATGATAACCGAGAATTTGAGACATTCTTAGGACGCCCCAAGCTTGAGGGACTAATGCCTTAGCAATGCCATCAGTGACACATCACAAAAGGCATTAATGCTCTAGAATCCTGACATCTAACGGTGATGCATCTTTAATTCGCGTCGCCAATGCATTACAGGATTGCGTGACAGCATGCATACTTGCACGACAATTGCTCAAACTTTGCCATCCTAAGGCCCATTCACATGGGTCTTGTTTCTACTTTATTCCCACTCATAAATACTACATTTATATGCATTATTGGAGCTGAATTAACTTAATTGCCTTACCTCAAATCATCCTTAAAGCAGGAAACAAGCAATGAGCACATTCTAGCTCCAATGAGTTCCATTGAGTTCCAAGCTTGAAATCAACCAAATGGGACACCAAGAGCATGAAGTTAAGACCATTTCTAACCATTTAACAGGTTTAGAACTAACCCACAAGGATCAAAGTCGTTTACCTTTGGGTTTGAACCAAAAACTTGCAAGAACAACTCCAAATGCACCAAATCCACCAAAACTGAGCTAAAGGCTTGTTGGGATGGCTTTGGGACCTTTGATTTTCATCGAAACTTGAGTGATTCAGGACGTTTGGAGGTGGAGAGCTGTGAAGGAAAAAGAGCTACAAAAATGGCAAATGGGGGAGATGATGAATATTGTCTTCTCCTCTACTTATATAGCCAACTTTTTTTCCCATTTGACACTTTGGCCCTCAAACTTAACTTTGAATCACTTAGGCCACTTAAACACTCCCCACTCCATCACTCCTTGGTCCCAAGGAAAGGTTTTTCTTACCCAAACACTTTTCCCTTAAGTCACTTAAGCCATTATAAAACATAATAGCTCAATTTCTCACTTATTACATTTTTCACCCTTAAATGGCTATAAACACTTATGGTCTCAAATCAATTAATTCAAAACACTTGCATAAACCTAATTTTTTTTAAATTATGGTCATGCCACTGACTTGGGGCCAAAATTACTATTTTTCCCCCTCTTTGCCCTTTAGGTGCCAATTGCACTTTGGAACTCAATTTAACCTTACTTAGCTTACTTTCCTTGCTTAATAAAACTTATTTGAGAGAAATAACTTGGGATTCACTTACCTCAACATTCAAAGTAGAGGAAGTACTAGGAGAGCCTTTACAACTAGTACAAACCCAATAGATATATTTAAGTGTCTTAATCATTCTTTTGAGGTTTAAAACTCCTAAATGGTCCAGGGGCTATGTTGGGCATGACATATCCAGTGAGAGATGATTGATAGATCTCAAGAAATTTATTTTATGTTTATGTTATTGGGGATATTTTTTATCTGCTTTATTTTCTTAATTAGGGATATCCACCTTCAAGATATTGGTTACTCCTACTTTAGTTCTCTTTATTCTCGTTTAGCTTCTTTTACTTGTTAGTTTCTATCATATTTTTACTGTTGATCTTCTTTTCTATTTTCTTAAAGCCTTCCTATTGAATCCAAATCTCGAGCAAACTTTTTATAGATCTCTTAGAATGCTGACTTACATATCAAACAATTGAATTTTTTAGGGTGGTACCAGTTTCAATTGACCCACTCTTTTAACTTTGTTTTTCGTGTTTGCACATTGAGGGCAATGTATAGTTTAAGTGTGGGGGACTGGATAGCTTAGGCGTTAAGCTTTCTTTTGTGAATTTTTAAATATTTTTTCATGATTTTCTAACAATTTTTAAAATTTTGGAGCTTAATCATTTTTGAATCATATTATTGAGCATGTTTCTATAGTTGAAGAGTGATTGTTAATCTAATTCCATGAGTTCTTAGGGGGAAAGGTAAAAAAAATCTAATAACTTTCACAATTTTTCTAAGTACTATATTATCACGATTTTCTATTTAAGTCCTATATCTTTGAAAATGTGATATCTATTAGTCCTATAGTTGATAAACTTAACAGAAATCTTATGTAGCGGATAACACATGTTATAAAAAAGGGAAAATATCAAAATTAGTCATTTAACTTTGTAACTTTTCTAATTAATTCATTAGGTACGTATTTTCTCGTAATTCACCGTTGGATTCAAAAGAAATCTAGAACTATGTGACTCAAATTGAAAAGTGCAGGTTGGGTTATTGGTTTTGTGCCTAAAATTTTTAGAAAATGTTTAAAATAAACCATTTATTGTTGTTGTTGTTGTCGTTGTTCTTCTTCTTCTTCTTGTTTTGTTTTCTTTTTTTTCCTTCAATAAACTATTATATTTTCTATGTTTTTGGGTCATTGATCACCATTATGCCAATGGACTATAACATGAGAATGGGGATATTACATCATTTAAAACATTTAAAAACTAACACTTTACCTATTTAATAATCACTTGAAACAATTATTTTAGAAAGTAATTATTTATTTACAAACTATCCAACTTAATATTTCACAGCCAATTTTGTAATATTTCATTGTATATATATTTCATTATACTTTATGGATTCCATGATAGAATGATATAATGTTTTTCATATTAATTCTTCATGCTTTTATAGAAACTTGAAAGAATAAATTATGAAATTTTACAAAATGAGCCATAAGTATACTACAGAAAGGATAATTATATCAGCAATAACAATGTAATGGTGATGAAAAAATGGATTTATACACTAATGAATGTATAGATAAATATGAAGATTAATTAATTGTAAAGTTGTGTGGCAGTATAATCAAGCCATCAACATTTGGATTAGGAATGAGGTCGTTTAGCTCCAGCTTTCTCACCGGAACATGATCTAGTGGTTACTTGGTAGGAGGTTGTTATTCCACTTCCTCCTGGGAATTCTCTATTTCCAAAAGCTTTGTATGTTTTTAAATTTTTGGATCATGATTAGTGTTATCACTTAAAATTATGTATTTTTCTATTGGAAAGTACAAAAATTGTTCCTTGTTGTTCACTCTTAGGGAGGAAAGATAAGAGAAAATGCAACAAGTTTGTGCTTAAAGGACAACGGCACAAAAAGAGAATATTTAGGGTTCTAGGGATGAGTCGCAAAAAAATAAGAACCTGGTGACTCAATTAGAAAAGTTACAAAGTTAGATGTCAAATTTTGATTTTTTCTCCCTTGATTTTAATGTCCGTTATCTGCCACGTAGGATTGTCGTCAAATTTTTCGGCTCTATGACTAATAGAGATCATGTTTTTTAAGATATAGGACTCAAACAGAAATTCATGAAAATATAGGACTTAGAAAATTTGTGAAAGTTATAGGACTTTTTTTTACCATTCCTAGAGTTCTTAGCTTGAAGATCAAGTAAATGATTTTTGAAAATTTTCAATTTTGTGCTTAATTGTTTTTAAAATGTTTTTGCAATTCATTAGCAAGCTAGTGGAAGATGGTTTTTAAAAGCTATTTTTTGCATCAAGTTTTTGTGTTCAGTGCATTGTTCAAAGCAGGCTAAGTTTTGAGTTTCTACGTTGGGTTAGTGGTAAGAATTGGTTGATGGATATGTGGTTGATTGTTGAATACTAAAAAAGTGGAATGAATAAGTTGCTACTCCGCTGCTGCCTAGTATTAAAGTATGTTATGGTCTTCTCCTAAGTCAAGTGTCAATCACAACTCGAAAAGACGCTAAAGGCATGAGTATGATAAAAAATCATGTTGGATGGTGTTGAAAAGGGCTTGGGCATACACAAAGCTATTGTAGTGTACACTTGCTGGAAAATTGATCCACACATGAAAAGAAACAAGAAGAGAAGTGGTTGAAACAAATAAAAGAATGTGAAAAGTTCAATTATTCACCCATATCCATGGTTTTATGGTTTGAATGGTTGTGCATGGTAAGCTTTGGCTTGGCGTGATTTATGATTTTTACTTTGCATTAAAATTTGTTGTTTTCCTTGAGCTTTGAGGGATATGGATTGCTAGCTTGAGAATGATTTATCTCCATGAAATTGTTTTCTTTTAGAATTTTAGATTGAAGGTGTTGCATGCTTGGTACAGTTGATAATTTCTCAAGGCCCTTAAAGTTTCAATCTTCTCCAATCCTTCTTTTGCTTAAAAGTATAATTTTTTTTTTATTTTCATTTTTTTCCTTTTTCAGAATTTTTGTTTAGTGTTTTGCTTGAAGGCAAGAAAAAGCTAAAATGTGGGGGAAAAGTATAATGGGCTCATATTTATACATGTTTTCTATATGTTTTTTTTTTTCAAGATGTCTGCTTGTGTTTTTAGTAGATTTTGGTGCTTGCTTGGTTCAAATTTTGTTTTTAGGTCATATTTCAGCCATATTCGAGATAGAAAAAATTATGTACAATTTTAGAGCTAAATTGCAAGTTTTGGAAAAAATGGGGTCAAACGTGACTTGGTACACACCCATGTCAGATGTAAACATGCATGCATCCATGCCAGACATGCCCGTGTTCATTGCTAGACCCATGTTCTTAACTATGTCATTGAAGTATGTGATTTTTATGTTCTAAGAGTCGAACACAGCCTAGAATATGGCCATGTCACAAATCATGTTTTCCTACTGTTAGGGTTTTGTTGAGTTAATTTGGTAGAAAACTGAGGAGAAAAAGAAGAAAAGAAAAGATAAGGCAAAAATACATAGAAAAAGGGTTAAGTTTTCATAGAAGAAAGTTGCCAGAGGTTGTTCTGATGATCAACACTAATTAATGTTCATCAGATCATGGATTCCTTGGAGGAGAAGAAAATTAGAGATGAAGACTTCTTTTCTTAGCTTTTTGTTTTTGTTTTTTTTTTGTTTATTTTTTGGCATATTGAACTAAATTCTCTGCTCATACGTAGAGTGGGTGAAACCTAGGATGATATTGTGATTGTTATTGCTTTCGACTTAATATAATTATGGTTTTTGTGCAATCTATCCAATGTGCTTTGTTGCGTTGATTAATAGTAGCTAGCCTATCAATTCAATGTTGGATGATGAACATACGCCGATAGTATGCAGTATGTTTGTTGTAGATCACCATTGGGTAGAAGGGATATTGTCATGTTGGGAATAATAGGTGCGATATAATACCTTCAGATTATGTTTAAACCTAGTAGTTTGGTCATAAGGTTGTTAATGCATTCTTCGAAAGCATGGTAGGACTAGTGACCCTATTGATGAATTAAGAATAGGGGTTAGTGTATAGGAATAATAAGGAGCTAATCTAATTTAGGCTGTACTCCACAGTCCAAGTTAGTCATATGTCTATTAAACCAAAGTAAGAATAACACAATAGATATCTAGGGGGATTCAAGTCTAAGTATGACGTATCTTATTGTTGATTCTTTGATTGCTTTCCATTGCTGGTAATTATTTATTTGCCACCACTTTGAGTACTACAATCACAATGACCATATTTAGTGTGCCCAAGTCCCAGGACAGTGCATGTTCTATAGGCCAAGCAGAACAATGCTCACATGTTTACCCAAGTGGTCCTTTTGGTCATTATGTAAATATATGTATAATGGTCAAATCATCACAAATATATTCGTATACAATCTTATTTGGCAGGGAAGACAATGGTCAAAATCTCATGTAGAATCTAGAATCAATATTGTCTTCAAGCACAATTACATGCACCCTAGCCACACATGGTGCCACTTTTTGGTGTTCAAAGATGTCACGCCCAGCCTGTTTTTATTTTTACCCATGTCACCTTATACTATTGTGATTACAATCCCTTCACAGCACATAAATAAATACAGGGAAACAAGTTTGAGGCAAAAAGTCCATCTAAAGATCACATTATAAATTTTACAAGTCATTAAGGCAATGTGACCAAATGAATAGTAAAATAGTCAAGCACCAAATTAAGTGAGAATAAAACCAAATTATTCATTGTACTTTCCCAATTTCATAGCAAAGTGTAAGTTGTACAGGAAGTTATGGTTGTTGGACTACAGGGTGTCAAATTTGGCCAAGAATTTTCCAAATTGCCCATAAAAAATTTTACATAATTGATGCACTACCCTTCTAACTGAAAAAATAATTTGGAAGTGCCCAAATATGTCATAAACACATGGGAAAACCATTTTCCTGAATTTTATGCCATTCCATAAGGATTTAACATGTGTCCCAACAAAATAACCCATAAACCATAAATGGATAGGATTTGTACAACCAGTAGAAACCACACTTCATTTCTTCCAATATCATCCATAATGTAAAGGCTCTCCAAATGTTTCCTCTACATTGAATGTTGAGGTAAGGAAATCCCAAGTTATTTCCCTCAAATAATTTTTATTAAGCAACGCAAGCAAGCTAAGTAAGATTAAATTGAGTTCCAAAGTGTAATTGGCACCTACAGGGCAAAGAGGGAAAAATGGTACTTTTGACCCATGCTAGAGGCATGACCATGATTTTAGTAAAATTAGGTTCATGCAAGTGTGTTGAGATAATTTATATGCTACCATAAGTGTTTATAGCCATTTGAACCAAAGCGAAAGCTAAGGGTGAAAAATGAACTAAGTGAGAAGTTAAGCTATTATATTGTATAACGGCTTAAGTGGCCTAAGGGCAAAGTGTTTGGGTAAGAGAAACCTTTCTTTGGTAACAAGGAGTGATGGTGTGGGAAGTGTTTAAGTGGCCTAAGTGATGCAAAGTTAAGTTTCAGGGCCAAAGTGTCAAATGGAAAAGAGGTTGGCTATATAAGTGAAGGATATGACACTATTCATCATCTCCCCAATTTGCCATTTCTCTCCATCTTTAAATCTCCCATTCTATCCAAAATTTCACGAATTTTGAAAGTTCCAAAGCTATCCCAACAAGCCCTTAGCTCGTTTTGGGTGGATTTGGTGCATTTGGAGTTGTTCTTGCAAGTTTTTTGTTCAAACCCTAAGGTAAACGTCTTTTATCCTAGTGGGTTAGATTTAAGCTTTTTAAATGGTTAGAAATGGTCTTAATTTTGTGCCATTGGTGTCCAATTTGGTTGAATTCAAGCTTGGAAATTAAAAGAACTCTATGGAGCTCAAGTGTGCTTGTTGTTATTTATTACTTTAAGGATGATTTGAGGTAAGGGATTTAAGTTAATTCAGCTCAAATAATGCATAGAAATGTAGTATTATGTGTGGGAATGAATTAGGAACAAGACCCATGTGAATTGGCCTTGGGATGCGAAAGTTTGAGCAAGTTCACATGCTATCACACAATGCTGTAGTGCTTGGTGACGTGTTGCCACATGGAGACGTGTCACTAGTAAGCCATAGGATTACTGACATTGATGCCTTTGGTGATGCGTTGCCAACGGCATCGCCAAGGCATTAGTCCCTCAAGCTTGGAGCATCCTAAGAATGTCTTAAAACTTTCGGTTATCATCCCTAGGCTAATTTAAGATGTTTTGTAGCCTCAATTGGGTCTAGAACTCATTCCTAAGTTGGGAATTATGCATTATTTATGTGGTAGCTAAGTGGTGTGGTTAAGGTAGGGTAAGTAATGATGGCTAAGAGGGTTAAAGTGCTTAAGTAGGTAAGGGAGTATGAATGGGATTAAGGTGGGTTTCAGATTCTTTGTTGGCCAAGTGGAAGGTCATAGACCGTCGGGCAATGAAAAGGAAACCTAAGAGGATCCTAACCAAACTTTATGGTTTAGTAAGTAAGCCACTAAGGAGCCGTGAGCTATGCTCGAAGAGTTTGGTAAGTTGAACCACATAAGGTAGCTACCCTACACAATATGTTAAGGGAAGAGACGGGTGAGGAAGGAGTAAGCAGTGACTTACTCTAAGTAGCTCACTGGTTGAGTGAGCAATGACTTACTCTAGTGCACCCGTAAGTGGACTTTATGGGGTTAGTTAAGTGCTAACATAGGATACAAGGCCAGTTTCCAAGTACCCCAGCCGTAAGAGCTCATGACAAGTCTAGCACCTACAGGTGTAAGGAAGTCCTAAGTGAATTTGCATGTGCATATTTCATTCATTCATCCACCCCTCCATTATTTGCATTGTTTTTCGTTGTTCTTATCCTTGTTTCTGGTTGCGTTGTTGGTTGCGTTGTTGCTTGCTTTGCTTTGCTTATCAATTTCCTAGTGTCTCTTGCTACAATTTCCTAGTGTCTCTTGCTTATCACTATTTGCTTAGAACTTGGAACATACTTCTTAAGCAAACTTACATGAAATACATCATGTATATTACCAAGTTCAGGTGGCAAGTCCAACTTGTATGCCACATTCCTGACTTTGGCCATCATTTGGTATGGCCCTATATATTTGGGTGCCAATTTCCCTTTTTTTCCAAATCTTATGACTCCTTTCATAGGAGAAACCTTAAGTCACACCCATTCCCCTTCCTGGAATTCCAGGTTTCTTCTTCTTTTCTGGTTTGTATAACATTGTTGTCTATCATTAGCAGCCTTGATTCTTGCTTGAATCTTTTTTATTTTTTTAGTAGTCTCTTTTACGATCTAGCTGATGCAATCAATGTGGGGTAATACATTTTCTACCATATAAGGCTTCATATGGAGCCATCTTAATCACTGAATGGTAACTATTATTATAAGAGAATTCCACTAATGGGAGATGTACATCCTATTCTCCTTAAAAATCAATGACACAACATCTTAGCATATCTTCCAGAGTTTGAATAGTTTTCTCTGTTTGTCCATCCGTCTATGGATGGTAGGCTGAACTAAACTTAAGTTTAGTTCCTAATGCCTGATGTAGGGATTTCTAGAACCTAGAAACAATATCTAACACAATATCATCAGGTACTCCATGAAGTCTCACTATCTCCCTTTTGTAGAGTTGGGTGAGTTTGTCTAAAGAATCAGTGAGATTCATTGGGAGAAAATAGGCTGCCTTGGTCAATCTATCTACAGTGACCCAGATGGCATTATGTTTTCTTCTTGTTAGTGGCATTCCTACCACAAAGTCCATAGATATGGACCCCCAATTTCTCTCAGGTATGGGTAAGCTTTGAAGCTTCCCCCTGGTTTCTGGTGCTCAACTTTTACTTGCTAGCACACTTCACTCTCAGCTACATAAGTGCTAATACCATGTTTCATATATGGCCACCAAAAAGAAGCCTTGAGAGCATGATACATTTTTGTAGCTCCTGGATGCATGCTAAGTTTACTAGAATGTGGCTATTCCAGAATCTGGAATCTTAGTTCATCCTTTTCAAGCACATATAATCTATTATGGAAATACAACAATCCTTGCCTGTAGGAGAACCCTTGGAATAGTTCCCCTCTCCTTTGGCCAGATACCAAATCAATTTTCTCATCACTAAGTTGTGCTTCTTTGATGAGTTCTTTCTATTCAAGTGTAATAGTAAGCACACTAAGTTGTTCATGCTCCCATTTTAACCATTAAGTTGCTAAGCAAGTAAGATTAAGGCTCTCAGCCTTATATTCCTCTTCTCCTCCTTTGAGCACTCTAGTGTAATTTTTGCTCAGGGCATTTGCCACGACATTGGCTTTGCCAGTTGCATGTTGAATTATACAATCAAAATCCTTTAGGTACTCCGACCATCTTCTCTGCATCATGTTTAAGTCCTTTTAAGTAAAAAGGTACTTGAGGCTTTTATGGTCTGTATAGACCCAAAATTTATTACCTAACAAGTAATGTCTCCATTGCTTAGGAGCAAAGACTACAGCTACTAATTCCAGGTCAAGCACTGGATATCTCTTTTCATGTGGTCATAATTGTCTTGATCCAAAAGCAATAGCCTGTTTGTTTTGCATTAAGACACAACCTAACCCTATATAAGATGCATCAGTATACACCTCATAGTCCTTTTCAAGGTCTGGTAAAACTAGCACAGGAGCTGTTGTCAACCTCCTTTTTAGCTCTTGGATGCTTTCCTTCCATTAACTCTCCCAAACATATTTTTGATACTTTCTAGTCGACTAGGTCATGGGAGCTGCTATAACATAAAATTTTTGTAAAAATCTCCTATAATAGCTAGCTAACCCCAAGAAGCTCTTGACTTCATTGACAATCTGGGGTTGTTTATAGTCCAAGATTGATATGGACTTTTCAGGATCTACTACCAATCCCTGGTCACTAATCACATGACCCAAGAATCCAATTTCCCAAGTCCAAAATTTGCACTTACTCAATTTACCATAAAGCCTATGTGGTTGGAGTAAGCCAAGTAAAAGCCTTAGGTGTTCTTTATGAGTTTCCTTATCTATTGAATATACCAAAATGTCATCAACAAACACTACCACAAAGTGGTCTAGGTATGCTTTAAATACCCTTTGCATAATTCCATAAAAAATGTCTGTGCATTTGTGAGCCCAAATGGCATAACCGTATATTCAAAATGTCCATACCTAGTTCTAAAAGCAGTTTTATGTATGTCTTTGTCCTTAACCTTCAACTAGAAGTAACCAGACCTTAGGTCTATTTTAGAGAACACTTTGGCTCCCTCCAGCTGATCAAACAAATCTTCAATTCTTGGGAGAGGATATTTGTTCTTAATGGCCAAGGCATTAAGTTTTCTATAATCTTTACAAAGTCTAACGGTTCTATCTTTCTTTTTCACAAATAACACAGGTGCTCCCCAAGGAGACACACTCGATCTGATGAACCCTTTTTCAAGCAACTCATCTAATTGCTTTCTTAGTTCTACCATTTTAGGTTGAGCCATTCTAAATGGAGTTGTAGATACAGGAGTTGCTATTGGTACAAGTTTGATTTCAAACTCCACCTCTCTCATTGGTGGCAGCCCAGGTAGGTCTGTAGGAAAAACATCTGGATAATCTTGGACTATAGGAATTTGACTAAGTTCAGTAGCCACTCCTTATTTGTTTAATTCCAAGCATTCATATTCATTTTCTAGAGTTATTAATTTTAACACTTCAACTTGGTAATCCACGACTAACTCTAGTGACTTATCCAATTCAAATGGTTTACAACCAGGCATCAATAATTGCCTCATATGACAATCTATAACTACTTTATTCTCACTTAGCTAGTTCATGCCTAATATCACATCATAATCATAAGTTTCTAACACTATTAAATTTGCTCTTAGTTTCTGCTTGTCAAGCTGGATCACACAATTTTCAACTTTCCGATATGTAAATAAGACTTCATTGCCAACAGGCTTAAACAAATACATGTTTGTCATGTGCTTTACTTTTAAATTCATGGTCTTAACCAAGTTAGATGAAATTATAGACAATGAAGCTCTAGTATCAAACAGTGCAAACGCTATTTGGCCATTAAGGTAAATAGTACCTTTCAAGGCTCTTCTGCTTAGCCTTTGCTGGCTAGTCTCCTTCTCCATTGTCTCGCCCTCTGGTGCATCCTGCACCCTTTTAGAGGTCTCCAACTGAAACACTATGCTAGGAGGTGCATTTTGCCTCCTCTAATCCTAAGGCAGCTTGGGTGCATGCCTTCCGCCTGGGTTAGGCATATTAGTTTTCATCTATGGCATAGGCATTTGCCCTTCAAGCCATTTAGGATTGTACCTCCCTAGCATTTTCCAGTCATCCCCTCTTTTTGGGCAATCTCTTACCCAGTGGTCTGGGGCTCCACATTTGTGGCAGCGATTGGTCAGCTTAAAACATGGCTTATTGCCATGAAATTTTTCATAGGTAGAGCATTGAGGACCATATTGTTGTGGTCCTTTTTCTTTCTTATTTCCTTTGTTTCCTTTACTGGTTTCAACTTCCTCTCTATGTCTTTTTTGGTGTCCTTTTTATGAGCCACTTCCACTTTTTGGCCCATTCATTGTCTGTTCCTTGAATTCCTACTTTAGTGCTATGGCACTCTGTACTACCTAGTAGTAGTCTCTAGCCCCTACAGCTCTAAGAATTTTTCTGAACTCAAGCCTTAAGCCTCTTAAGACCTATTGGTCCTTAGCTCTTCCTCCCATCGTACTGAGGAGCATATCTTATTAAGTTGTTGAACTTTTGCTCATACTCCATCACACTAACGCTTCCTTGCTCTAATTGATCAAATTCTACCTGTTTCTGATCCTTCAAAGCCTCACTCACATACTACTATTGGAAGACTTGGAGGAATTCAGCCCACCACATTTATCTCTTTCTTGCAGGCGGCCTCCTTTGGTTCTTCTCCAGGTAGTTCCTCTGTACAGCTTTCCACTAGAGTTCAACATTTCCTTTAAGTCTAAAAGTGGCCAAGAGTACTTTCTGCGTAGAGGATATTTCAATCCTCTCAAATATTTTGCTACCCGATAGACCCAAAATTCAGCTTCTTCTAGGTCACATCCACATTTAAAAATAGGAGGTTTCAATGCCAGGAATCCTTCCAATTGTCCCTCTGTTAGTCCACCTCTTTGTGATTTTTCTCCTCTAATTTCTGTGTTTTGGATTCCACCCCTTGGTGGCCCTCCCCTGGCTGTAACTTTAGTAGGAGGCTTAGTCCTCCTTGGGACCACATAAATGTCTAATTCCTCTACCTCTGGACTTTCCTCTGCTTCAGCTTTGGTTTCTTGCCTCAGTTTTGATATTATCGTTCTAGCCTTGGGTGCCTTCTCTCTTCATAACCCTTATCTTCATCTCTGTTCCCTCAATTCTTGCTTGCTTGATCATAGTTCACTGGTTTTTTAAGTATTCTTGGAGTTGTTGTCTAGCTTTGGTTACATGTATATCGGTGGATACCTAGTAAGGTTCTAGTATTGACACAAGGGACCGAGCAAAGGTCTAGGTTGCCATATGGTATTAGCCATAGGAAATATGGCAATTTTGTTGTATAGTCCCAGTAGCACTATGGTGTGAGTAGTCCAAGGAGCATGCTCGACCCTTTAAAGAGGCAAGATTATGGTTCATGCCTAATGGGTAAGGGTTAAAGTGTGCTAAGGCCTACCAGTACAGTAAGACCAAGGGAGGAATCCCCACCCTAAGGGTAGGACCAAGTTCAAGGAAATGTCTATAGTTATATGGATAAGGGCAGATTTCGATGAGCGGTCGAAGAGCCCAAGGGTAAGGGCCTAGGAGTATGAAGTTATTTCAGGTTCACTAAGGCCAAGCAAACCATCATTACCTAAGGGCAAAGTTAACATGGATACCATGAGAGTAATAGACCATGGGGTAAGGGCTAAGGTGCACTAGAACCATGTGTGCACTGGGACCAAGAGAGTAACATCTCCACCTTAATGTAAGTTGAGGCCCGAAGCAAGAGCTTGGGTAATAGGCATTTGATTTGGAGTCCATGGAACCCAAGGAAGAACATCACGAACCAAAAAGGTGGGTTATGAGCTAAGTGCATGGAATCAAGGAAGGTAAAGGACTAAGGGCATGAATATGCTCGAGGTCAATGCTTGAACAAGGCTTTGGTCAAGAACGCCTCAATCACCAGGGAAGCACCACCAGTACTCAAAGACGACCAAGAAAACTTACTCAAACCAATTGATTGGTCAAGGATCTGACAACAAAGAGAGGTACCTTTCAGTTTACAGCATAGTAGTAAGTGTCACACCCCACACAGGCCACAGCCTATCCATTCTCAGAGCCACTCACCAAAAACTACCCAAAAAGTTATTAAACAAATGTGTTTCTAATTGTTGTTAACTGCTTTTAATTTCGGCCAACTTCCTGGTAGGTAAATTTACATCTTATTTTCTTAAGCTGTGAGCATGAGAAGTGCCCCAGGAGGCTTATGTGAAGTTTAGAATGATTACTTGTAGCTTAAGGCAAGGCCCAACCACTAACTTGCATCACAAGCAAGGCTGTAACTCAATAACTTGCACAACAAGCAAGGCAATAATCGATAACTTGCAATACGAGCAAGGCATACACTTTTTTCCTTAAGTGTCTAGGATGTGTGTGCTCATCAAGTGTACTATTTCAATGCATGGCAACCAAGAAGCCCATAACTCAATAAGGTTTGAAAACCAAGTTTTAGATGCATAAGGCCTTTCGGCCAAGTATAGTATACAAGAGGTTTAACTCCATAAAACACATCCATCATCTCATAACCGTAATATAACTTGGCATACAAGCATCCAACATGTGTACAATCAAAACCAAACTTAACCGACGCTACATATGTACACAAAAAACTATAACCAAGCATCTTCTACTTGGTGACACACTAAGGATGCTACATGTCCAAAATATTAGCCAAGATTATATTATAGTCCAAGTTTTTCCTTACTCCCCAAGAAGGTACCTAAGTGTGCAATACAGAAGTACACATTGAAGCACTAGCCCTATGACCATATTCATAGTCATAAAGGTAAACACCACAATCAGAGCCATAGTCCACATATACATCCTGCACCTAGACGTGTCCCACAAACTACACGAGCCTGCAAAACTTAAGCATAAGTTTCGGCCAAGAACTATAAGACTTGTAGATGCATTTATCCAAGCCAAGATTGGGTTGGCACATACCTTGAGCAATAAGTTTACTATCTAGCACACAAGCAAGCAAGCACAAGTAACTCACTCAAGCTGAATGTCTTTGCCTGAAACACAAACAATATGGGCATGAGTACTAATACTCAGTAGGGTTCACAACTCAAATGACTCATAATTGAGTCTATTTAGTTAAGTCCGAGACTTAACCTCCTCAAAGCTTACTTGTCCTGCAAGAAAGACATGAAAACACCAGGATACAAGACATATAATACATATACAATGCTAATTGAGACATATATAAGCATAACATAATTCATAAAGGGGTTAGCAAGTGCAACAATTCAATCAAGCACACAAAACTCACACACACACCACAATGTACATTCGGCCGAAACCACTAGCATGTGTTCATGTGCATTCTTGCACACCAAACTTCATAGTTTTACTCCCATTCCACTAGAGCTCTGAATTCAATAGCAGGTTGGCCTCACTCACTCGGAATTCTAACACATGCCATTAACTAGACTAGCTAGCCAAAGAACACAAGTCCGAAACTCCTCAATATGCCCATCTAGCAACTAAGATCACATAGTATATTTTAACCATCACTTAGTCACCATAACTACTTGATCATGGAAAATTTACCAAGAATTCAAGTAGAACGTGAATTCCTACTTCAAAATCCAAGCTTGAGTTCTCGGTTTGGGCTTAACTATCCAAGTCAGAGCTTGAAATTTCAATGGCAATGTCTCCAAGTGCCAAAATCAAGAAATCAAAGCTTGATTTCTCCTTCAAGCTTCACTTCAACAACAATCCAGCATGAAAATGGCAGCAACACACCAAGACTCTTTCAAGAACACAAGCCCACTTGGTCAAGCACTCTTTGACCAAAAATGATGGCTTAATGGCTTAATGGGTACATGCACACCCGGACATTGCCACTTGGCCCATTAATTGGCCTTAATGCTCACTTAACCTTGCATTATTTTGCATGGCGTCATTAGCCCATAAATGCCTCATTGTTTGACTAATAGTACTCAACATAGAGTGCAATTTGGTCCCCAAACTTCACTTTTCAGCATTAACATCATACTAACTTTTCATGTGCACTTAAGTCCCAAACTTTCTCAGTTTTGCACTTACACCCTTATTCACATTTTCAATCAAGTCCCTCATGTTTCCTTTATATTTTTTTTGCATTCTTGGCCTGGGCCAAGCACTGAGGGATGGTCCTGACAGTAAGTAGTTTTATTATTTAAACTGCTATGTCTATGGTTGTGACTAGCCTACCTAGAAAGCTAGGATTGCAAAAGAAGTATGGGTATGTGAACCCATAAGAGCCCGAGAAGGGAAATTTTTGTTTAGACCCTTAGAAAGGTTAAGGTTTTGCCTAAAAGCTTAGGGGTAGCACGTATGTGATGATCTGTGGCTGTGGTTTATTCTTTGGTGTGGTAATGCTTAGGAAGAGGATTAGTTAAGGGGCATAAAAACTGACTTAACTGTGCCAGTCATAAGTGACCCTTAGAAATATTCTAAGGGTAAGGGTGACTTGCACAAAAGAGTTGGTAAGTCATGCCATGACTTGAGCCTTAAGTTGATCAAACTTGTACCTATGGTATAAGCGTCACACCCAACATAGCCCCAGCCAGTGCGCCCATAGCACTATGAAATAGTGCTCTTAAACTTATTTTTCCTAAGTGTACCTAAAATGGTTAATAAACCCCCCATGGCTCGGCCGTGTCTTTTAATCCATGCTTTTAAGTTCATCACCTAAGGTTGAGACCTGGGAGATGCCCCAAGAGGCTTACCAGTTTTATATTCAATTAATACTTGCATCACACAACAAGTTTTAAATGCTTCTTATTTTAAGTGGTTCATGTGTGCTCATCAAGCGTACATTTATAATGCATGGCAACCAAGAAGCCCATATCCACAAGCGTTTGAAAACATAAGTTTTTCATGTTGTAAGCAATAACAACTTCAAGTAAACTTAATGTATTAAGGTTCATAACCAAAAGTGCCCATAATTTCATAACATCAACTTAGCCTTCCATTCAACATATGTACATCAAAGCAAAGCCATCCGAGGCTATGTACACAAAAATTTTCCACATTAGTACTTACAACGTTGGAATACTACCAAGAGCACTTAAACTCCAAAATGGCCATTAGATAAGCCTTACGTACACAAGTACTTAAATATACCCGAAAGCCACCTTAATAGTGTAGTACAAAACCAAATTTTTTAGGAAAATTCCAACAACTAAACCCATACTCATGAGTGCAAACCACAAAATTAAAGCCCGTGAGCACATGTCCATAGTCCTAGACTTGTCCCACAATTCTACATACAAGCCTGTAAAACTCAAGCACATGAGTTTCCAAGACATATAAAACTTACACTAGGTACTTGTTGAGCTAATCTTCTTCGTTTAGTACATACCTTGTACAACCACAACTAACTTGGCACACAAGCAAGCTAATCTAGGTCAAAACCCTTTCCTGAAACATATACAAAATAAGGCATGAGTTTTACAACTCAGTAAGGAAATCACTTCAACTCCCTAGAGCTTATTTAGTTAAGCCAAGAGCTTAACTTCCCATAATCAAACTCTACCTGCAATTAAAGACAAAAAAACACGAAAACACAACGTATACAACACATACATATAATAACTACAACTAAAAATGGTTAGCATGCACAAACAAGCAACCAAGCACACAACTCACACACCACACAGTTAGTTCACTCTTGGCCAAAGCCATTCTAGCAAGTACACAAATTTTCCACCAAGTGTCATCCTTAAAACAAAACCCATTCCACTAGAGCTCCAAGTTCAACTATCGGCTGGCCTACCCATAATGAACTCTAGTACTTGCCATTAGTAATTTGCTAGCAATCACAACTCATAAACCCGAAGGTAAATCCATAGCCCCTATGGCATTCTAAACTCACTTAGCATAATTCACTATCACTTAGAAGCCAAATGCCTTCTTGAACATGGAACAATACCAAAATCAAGTGAGGTATAATGATTCCTTACTAATTGCTTGCTTTAAGCTTTCGGCTGAACTCACTTCTTCAATACTAAGCTTTGAACTCAAGCTTATTTGGTCACCAATGGCCGACATGCACCGTAGTATGCTTGAACCTTCAAATCCAAGCTCCAATCAGCAAGAATTTGGCATGAACCTGACCCTTCAATGCCAAGAACAACAACACTTCACCAAGAACTTGGTCAATCTCAAACAAGGAGGTTTGACCCGAAATCATGCCGTTAAACTTAGTGGAAGCATTGCATTTTCGGTTAATGGCCACGTGGTGTACAATTGGGCATAATGCCCTTCTCGGCTACACCATTTCTTTACGTGGTGCCATGTAGTCTACCATTAACACATGTTTAGTTTTAGGAACCTATGTATAAGTATAATTAGGCCCTTAACTTTATTTTCCACCACTTCCACTACGAGCCATTTTTATCGAAAAAATCAAACCTGATAAGCCTCAGTTAAACATACACATGATATTTCCCATTTTATTTTGAGCTCTTCATTATTTTAATGCATTCATCTTGCATTTTTGGCATTGGCCAAGCATTGAGGTAAGGGTCCTGACAATAAGGAGTACTTTATGCACTATATGGATAGTTTATGGAAGGACAACAACTCTAAGATAGTTATGACCGGTCTAATTCTGAGAAGTGTTGAACATTGATTACTAAGGGTTATCAAGTAAAGTGAGATTGAATTCTCCAAGCACCCGCAACTAAGGTAAGAAGCTTAGAAAGCCATGAAAAAGCCAAGTTTTAACCTTAGGAACCTGAAGTTGTGATTGAGGAAAAGTAAGTAGTACCCTAAGGGCTCACAGTAATTGCGAGAATTTAGTTAAGTAAGGGTTGACAACCATAAACCACAGGTCTTAAATCTATGAAAATGTTTGAAAAGGGTGTGGTTCCTTAAGGAGGGGAGTCCATTGATTTTTGGTAAGTTGGTCAAGGTTCAAGAGTTAAACTGAGCCTTCAAGGCCGAAAGAAAAAAGGTAATATCTGAATCCTTAAGAAATTACAACCCGGAATGGGAGTGTAAGAGAGGAACCATGAAAGCACCATTAGCTAAGTGGCTTTAAGGACAACTCAAGTGAGTAAAAAGGAGTCATTCCAAATGATTTTAAAACTAAGACCTATTGCGAATGAGAATACCCATGGAGGCAAAATGAACTATAAGTAGTAGACTTATGCGTAGCACTTTTTGTTACGGTCTGTGTAAGGCTGCTCATGAAGAGGAAATGGTGAATTGAGCAGTGTTCTTGAGTGTCTGGGAGTTCATTCATTTTAGATAATGGGGGACTATTTTGAGTTTGAAACAGCTGATAAAGCTTAAAGCCAAGGGGTTACGAGTGCGGACCTAAATTAACCTAAAGCTTCGTAAGAAAAAGGACCCTAAGGTCCAAAGTGTACTTGACTATTGAAGGGTCTCAGATAAATTAGAAAGAATCGGCAAAGGTTTAGATGGGTATCAATGCTGAGTTAAGGTATTACTTATAAAGAAGCTCAAGATGGAGCTAAGTGTGAGCAGAGGTAATGTCCTTGCTAGTGGGATTCAAGGCAATCGAAAGTTGAGGTTTGTTTAAAATTTAGTAAGCCTGTTAAGCCTAAGAAGTTTAAGGGATTCTTTATTTTCCTAAGGGGTAAAAAGGTAACTAAGTAGTTTAAGAGTCTAAGTGTGGTCAACGGATGGCTAAGAAAGACTATTGAATGAGTAGGTAATTAAGAAAAGAACCAAACCCTGAGGTAAGATTGTTGAAACTAAGGTAGTTGGAACTACCTAATGAGTCCCTAAAGTTGAGCTGCTAAATGATGGCCTTGAATCATTAAAAGCCCATAAGAATGAGTCATACTAAAGGCTCTAGTAAATTTGAGTGTTTAAAGAGACTTCAAGTACCTAAGTGAAAAATGGATCAAAGAGGTTCCAAGTAAGACTTCATCAGGCATAAGGAGGTTGTAGGTCTTAGTTAAGCCTAAATGTGTGCACACTATGGGCTATGGGTGTGTAAATCACACTAAGTAGACATGGTGGTTAGTGCATAAGGATGAGCTAATGAGGCAATGCCCTAAGAATGTGCCTAAGTATAAGGAAACAAGGTATATGTACCAAAGTGGCCTCAAGTAAGGCATAAGATTTATAAGTCTTATTCAAACACATTTGTGTATTGGGAGCACTCACGGGCAATAGTCGGGTTGTGTTAACCCAATAGGTTTAGGGTGTTAAGAAAGACCCCTATATATTCCATAAGAAACCAAGATAAGCATGAGGGCAAATGCCAGATGCTAAGTTGGAATCAAGCAAATTGAGATTCCTAAGAAGGCCAAGGGTGTGGCATAAGTTGCAGGACACAATGTGTACCCAAGTGTAGGAGCTAAGAGATGACCATGAAAGGTTGAATGCCAAGAGTCCTAAGAGCTTCCTAAGAAAAATTAAGAAGGGACAAGGAGCCTAAAAGAACTTAATGCCAAGTATACAGCCAAGGTGGCCAAGTAATCAAGCTAAGGCCTAAAGGTCACGGTAGTGACATGTTGACTAGTGTGGGGTATTTAAAGCACCTAAGCAAGTTAACCAATGGTGCTAAGGATTGGTTTTTAGTAATTTGAAAAGACCTAAGGAAAGGCTGTAAATGGCCTAGAATGCCCTATTGCCAAAGATGGCCAAACTGATTAAACAATGACTCCTACGTAATAAACAGTGAAGGAGCATGCTAATGGTGTCTTAAGAATTAAGGGCCAAGAAGTGGTTAAGTGACTAAAAGTAGTCAAGGACCCAAGCATTTTAGTGATTAACTAGAGGAGTCAAGTGTAGAAGAGTTGGATAGTCTATGGTACACCCAAGGTCACTCAAAGAATGTAAAGTCTTTGTGAACTAAGGTTCCTATACCATGGCAAGGGTATCAAGTTTATAAGTGCCTAAAGTGGCTAAGGAACCTTAAGGAATTAAGTGTAAATAGCTACCTAGCATGGTTAAGGGTAAGTCGCCACAAAAGGGTACCATACTTAAGGTGCTAAAAGGTAGTGATGCCAAGAGCGCTAAGTAGTGGTAACTAAGAAACACCTAAGTAGGGCTAGAAAGCCTAAGTAAGGTGTAAGATTTGTGGTAAGTTTCACCAAGGGTAATGGCTCAAGTATGAGACTAAGTACCCCCAAAAGTATGTAGGGTTTCAGGGGCCAAGTAAATGCAGCAGAATATAACCAAAACCCTCCATGATCTAAGTGAAATGCAGTAAATCAGGTGCTCAAAATTTTATACCTAGTTCGGTTGAGATCTTTCACCCAACTGTTGAGTCAAATCACAAAACTTGAATAGTTCATGTGTTCAAGCTCTCTACAGTATCCACACGGGCTTCTCGGGATCACCATACCTCCACCATGTCCAGTAGATGTGTTCTTCTTGCACTTGTAGTGCTAGCTTGCATCTTCCAAGGAATGGGAAAAGATGAGTGCGGCTGGAACTCACAAAACTCTTCTGATTTTTTCCTTAAGGAGGCTAGGGTAAGAGCTGAGAACTTCTCACTATATGATGTATTTATAGTAAGACTCAACTCCCAAGCCTAATGGGTTTAAAAGCCCTAATTCAATTACGTTTTAATTTCAGGCCTAATAATGGCACAACCTTTGGGCCAATCATTAATACAAAACTATCATGAAACCAAGACCAAACAATTCAGCCCATGTACTCAAATAATCCAATTGGCTTTATTTGTGCGACCCAATAGGCTCCTATCACATTGGGCAATGATCATAAATCACATTTATGATCATAAACAATGAGCGGTGTCTAGAAACACATCATTGCTACCCAAGTGACAAGATTGTCGGTGATTTGACTAAACCTTTATGATCATTATCCGTATATACCATTGTCTATTTGTCTAAGATATTAAGACCAAGCACGAGACATGAAATGTGTCACTCTTGTATAGCCCGATCTATGGTTTCTTGATTACCGAGTAGACTAACTTAAACTGATGACATTGATATCGTATATCAACTCATCTGAGCATGGCCATGCATTTTCTTAGTCTCACTCTATCAAGGGGATGGAAGATATCACTCCCATTACATAAAAGGGACAAATCCCATCTTGATCATACAAAACCTTCATCATGATATGTGACATACCCAATGACCTCCTTCAAGTTCACTTAGTTATGAGCAACAAAGGGAAGTATCAAAGTATGTGACTCACTTGTAGGGAACCTCGATGACCTTAGGTCAAAGGACTACATATACACGATCACTATGAAAATCATTTATGGCACTCATATAATGATCCATGTAGCATTCTCATGGTGGGTCGGTCCAATGCACAAGTTCTCCAACTTGTACCTATATGTAGACTACATATCTTATGTTAGTCTACACATATGCTAGTCTTTATGTATTATTGCAACCCGCTCCATGATAAAACTAGACCAGGGACATTTAAGAATATCATTATTCTAAGGTTATGATTAAGTTTATTACATTATGTAGAACAAAACAATGAACATAATTACTAGATTAATGCCTTAATAAAATATCATGCCTCAATGTGCAAAATATAATCATCTCATGATTGGCTTTTGGGTACAACACTAACAAGGTACCCCCAATGTGGAGAATGGCCAAAAGGGGAGCAAGTAGCTCAAAGTTGCATAGGTTTAAGTGAAAATTCAGAGTATGGGGATGTGCCTTGTGAACCAAGGAAAGGTGTCCACCCTATAAGTAATGTCTCTAAGGACAGGCGTCCTAAGGAGTACCTTACGAAGTTTCTTGACCAACAAGTCAAGAGGCTAAGAACTTGTGATGAGCTTGGGGATAAGTGCTATAGCCAACCATAGTAAGGAAAATTCCATGAGTAAGAGAACTGAGCATGATGTAAGAGGATTATCACCGAAGTGTTATGCTCGGTTAATAATCAAAATTTGGAGGACTAAATTTCCTAAGGTGGGGGGAATGCAAAGACTCTCCTAGTGTTTCCTCTACATTGAATGCTAAGGTAAGTAAATCCCAAGCTATTTCCCTCAAATAAGTTTTATTAAGCAAGGAAAGCAAGCTAAGTAAGATTAAATTGAGTTCCAAAGAGTAATTGGCACCTAAAGGCCAAGGAGGGAAAAATGGTAATTTTGGCCCAAGTTAGTGGCATGACTATAATTTTAGAAAAATTAGGTTCATGCAATTTTTTTGAGCTAATTTAAATAAGACCATAAGCGTTTATAGCCATTTGAACCAAAAGTGAAAGTTAAGGGTGAAAAATGCACTAAGTGAGAAGTTAAGCTATTATGTATTATAATGGCTTAAGTCACCTAAGGGAAAAGTGTTTGGGTAAGAGAAACCTTTCTTTAGGACCAAGGAGTGATGGTGTGGGAAGTGTTTAAGTGCCCTAGGTGATCCAAAGTTAAGTTTGAGGGCCAAAGTGTCATATGGAAGAGAGGTTGGCTATATAAGTGGAGGAGATGACAATATTCATCATCTCCCCTTTTTTCCATTTTCGTGGCTATCTCACCTCCATAGCTCTCCACCTTCAAAGTTCCCATTCTAGCCAAAATCCCATGGATTTTAAAGGTTCCAAAGCTATGCCGACAAGCCCTTAGCTCGTTTTGGGTGGATTTGGTGCATTTGGAGTTGTTTTTGCAAGTTTTTGGTTCAAACCCTAGGGTAAACATTTTTTATCCTCGTGGGTTAGCTCCAAGCTTGTTAAATGGTTAACAATGGTCTTAATTTTTTTCCCTTGGTGTCCAATTTGGTTGAATTCGAGCTTGGAACTCAAAGGAACTCTATGGAGCTCAAGTGTGCTTGTTGCTTGTTTCTTGCTTTAAGGACAATTTTAGGGAAGGGATTTAAGTTAATTCAACTCAAATAATGCATAGAAATGTAGTATTATGTGTGGGAATGAACTCAAAATAAGACCCATGTGAATTGGCCTTGGGATGGGAAATTTTGATCAATTTTCGTGCAAGTTCGCATGCTGTCGCACAATGTTGTAGTGCATTGGCAATGCATCGCCGTTGGCAAAGCCATTTGCTGATGGCAAGGTGAATTGGAGAAACGACACTGGTAACCCTTAGGATTCCCGAGCGTTGATGCCTTTGGCGATGTATCGCCAATGGCATCGCCAAAGCAATGGTCCCTCAGGCTTAGAGCATCCTACGAATGTCTTAAACTCTTGGTTATCATCCATGGGCTAATTTAAGATGCTTCATAGCCACAATGGGCCCTAGAACTCATTCTTAAGTTAGTAATTATGCATTATTTAGGTGGTAGCTAAGTGGTATGGTTAAGGTAGCGTAAGTAATGGTGGCTAAGGGGGTTAAAGTGCTTAAGTTAGTAAGGGAGGACGAATGGGATTAAGGTGGGTTTCAGATTCTTTGTTGACCAATTGGAAGGTCATAAACCTTCAGGTAATGAAAAGGAAACCTAAGAGGATCCCAACCAAACTTTATAGTTTGGCAAGTAAGCCACTAAGGAGCCCTAAGCTATGCTCAAAGAGCTTGGTAAGTTGAACCACATAAGATAGTTACCCTGCACAATAAGTTAAGCGACGAGACAGCTAAGGAAGGAGTAAGTAGTGGCTTACTCTAAGTAGCCCATCAAGGCGGGCAAGGGGTGAGTGAGCAACGACTTACTCTAAGGCGCCTGTAAGAGGACTTCATGGGGTTAGTTAAGTGCTAGTATAGGATACGAGGGCTAATATGTAAGTCTAGCACCTACGGGTGTAAGGAAGTCCTAAGTGCATTTGCATGTGCATATTTCATTCATTCATCCACCCAACCATTATTTGCATTGTTTGTTGTTGTTCTTATCATTGTTTCTGGTTGCATTGTTGATTGCTTACTTTGCTTTGTATGTTATATATATTTGTATACTTGTTGTGCTTTGTATTTTTGTATATTTTTCCCCCTGCAGTTACCGAATCCATTACTGAGTACTTTAGAGTACTCATCCCTTAACGGTTGTGTAGGTTTAAGTAGGCTAGTCAGGCTTAATAGTTGGTAAGGGGCAGTTGTTAAAGCTAAGTTTTATTAGTTTAAAGGTATTCTCTAAGTAGGAAACTTTATGTTTCTAAGTTATATATGGCATAAGCTAGTACTGACCAAAGTGTTTGCCTTACAATTTCAGGCTTAGTGAGTACAAGGAAAGTGTGGCTCATCACTTGAAGCTAGGTTGCTTGGGTGACGTGCTAAGGATGGATCTTAGTAGATATATGTTGCTTCTTCAAAATGTATAGTATTTTCATACAATGACATTGCCTCTACTAGTGTCCATTGGTGTGTATAACACTACGGTTACATTTGGGTGCATATAAGTTGGAGATGTTTGCACATAGTTGTTACTTGAAGTTAAAGCAACTAAAGTTTTATGTCTTGGCTTGTTTTGAATTATGTTTTTGTTAACTATTGGGGCACTATTTTTGATGATATTTTAATTTAATTGTTATCACATAGCCAAGTCAATTTATGCATATTTCCTATGTAGGGTAGGCTAAGTAACTAGTTGCACGTAAAGATTTAAGATACTTCATGAGTAATAACTAGCCAATTGTAACCTAAATAGGATCATAGTTCCCAAAGAGCCTACTAGTGTTAGCAATTTAGGGCACTGAGGCCCTGTTCCATTGTACACAAAACATTCATAACTTATTTATATGCATATATGCAAATTATAAATTCCGTTGCATAATTAGGTAGCTATACTAGCTTTTTAGAGAGCCATAGAAACACAAAGCACTGCAGAAACTTTAAAAAGGCAGCTGCTACATATGAAAAAAAATACAAACCCTAAAATTAGCTAATGTGCTCTAAAAATCATGAAACTTTCTAGTTGAGAACTACACATGATAAAGTACCTAAATTTTCATTAGGAATTTCAAACTACAAGTGTTAGTTTAATTGTTCTTTTTCAAGATCACCTGAAATGTGGATAGAAAAGGGGATATGTTTCTTTCAAGAACTTAGTAAGGGCTTATCTATAAAATATTCATTTTCTAGCAACATACCTCAAAGACAAAGATACTGAAACATGTAAAAACAATGCAAATACATAATATAACAATCATATGCACATAAACATTAAGAACTCACTATGGCAACCCTGCTTAAGCTATTGCTTAGCCTTAGGAGGTCATTAGGTCTTATTTAGTACTAACTTGGGCCTGAGAAACCATTATATAAACTCACTATGAAAAAGGGTAAGGCTAAAACCTTTTTCATGCACCCCCTTTAACCTATGCTTGGTTTATAGAGCTTTTTACTCCCTTCCATGCATAGTCTTAGCTCAATGGATATTTTATCATTACTATTGAACAATAAACAACCATGAAACTTAGATAAAAGCCTTACCTTGGTTGAAAATTTGGTAAAACCTATAAAAACCAAAATTAGGGTTTTCTTGCACTCTTCGTTGAGTTTTTTACTTTATCTTGCTTTCTCTTGTTTGCTTGAAGTGTGGTGGCTATGAAGGACGGAGGAAGAGCTCAATGAAGAGCTTAAGCTAGTGGAGGCTGAAGGTTGGAAAAGAAATGAAGAAATGATATTTTTCTCTCATTTTTCTTTCTTTTATCTTTCTTTGACCTAGGTCGAACATTATCTTATGGCATATGTGCAAATTTTTGAAACTTTAGCCCACATCTGGACTAGGACTTGGACGAGCATACAAGGATGGGAAAATGATAATTTTTAACCATCCTTGAACTTGGTAAAAGGTTATCATAACCTTTGAACAGGTTTTGGACACTTGGGTCCTTATTTGGTATTAGGCATCAAATGATGTACTTTGTGTCTTTTTTGCAATTTGGTCCATAAATGTTATAGTCCTCCTAGTGGGAAGCAAATTTAAGGCATATAAACTAATAAATCCATAGTCTAATACCTCATTTTAAGATCATTTAGCATGGTCAAGCAAGTTAGTTAAGGTTCACTAGGTTTCAAAGAGAGTATGGCATCAAAAGAGGTCGGGGGAAAAATGGTAATTTTACATCTCGAGGTGTTAGGCTGAGTCTCGAGAGGCAAAAGCAAGTTTTAAAACCTAACCCTTGCTTAGCACCCAAATTTTCACTAAGTGTTGAAGGTTTGACCAAATATATGACCAAGAGTTACTATTTTGGGAAGGGGGTTTTTTGACAAAATTATTAAAGCTTGAGGGCTTGTTGGAAAATGATGTTTTAAAACTTGGTAAAGTGCTTTGGTTGCCACATTTCTTCATTTTTTTTATAGCCAAACCCGAGCTCCCTCTTAAATTCCCACTTAAATTCAAGAGTTCTTAGTAAAAATCAAAGGCTCCAAGGGTGACTAAGCAATGGGTGGCTTGTTTCAAGGAAGTTTTGTGCTTTCGAAGCTTGTAATCATATGTTGTAGCTGGGGCTTTGTTTTGTAGGAGAGGTAAATCAATTTTCTTGTTGTTTCTTTGTTGGTTTCACCCCTAGTTGCTTGGGTTTTGGTTGGGTTGTGTTAATTGGATGCCATTTCATTGGAATAGCTTGGAACCTAGGTAAAATCTTAGTAGATCTTGTTCTTGAAGTTGGATTCCTTGATCTTTTCTTGTCACTTTGAATTGAGGCAAAGGATTTAAGATTGATGCACATTAGATGCCATTCATAGCTTGTTTTCTTGTTAAATTCAAGTAGTTTGATGATGGGTATTAGTTGGTGGGTTGTGTTGATCATGGTGGACTAATATGTTTGCCTAGCTTGGTGTGTTGTTTATGTGCACTTATATCTTGGTTCAAATGGTGAATTGTGGCCTAGTGTTTGTGTATTACATGTGGGAATGGTTTGGGGTTGCCCTATAGAGGTTTGAGGGGGTAAGGAAGCCTCTAAAGAGGCTTAGGAGGCTTTTTCTGGGTTTAGGGCACGAGGATCTGGCAGCTCAGTGCCCACGATGCATTTTTATGTCCATAGAGTAGGGTGCACCTCGCGCCTAAGGCCCTAGTGGCACCTAGGCCTCAGGTGCTCTTGGTGCCTAAGCCTCAGTGGCCCTTCTCCTGGAGCCTAGGCGCCAACGCTCAACAGCTTTAACATGTTGTGGGGCTTTCACCATAACTTTTTTCTCAAGCATCAGATTGAGGCGATTCAAGATTCCACTTGAAGCTAAGAGAGAAAACTACCATTTTCATGCCATCCCAAAGCCTATATATGCCCAGGTTTAGACTTATTTTAGTGCAAAGTGAAGGTATGTTTGGCCACAATAGAGCACCAATAGTTGGGTGCAAGGTTTAGTACCATTGAGAGCCTAGCCAGGCCTTCAGGTTTGAGGTTCTAATTGTTGGATTTTGGGAGCCAAACAGCACAGCAGAATTTAACCGAAACCCTCCAGGATCCAAGTGAAACGGGGTAAACCGAGAGTTTGAAAATTTTCATACCTAAATTTTCGGTTGAGATCTCTCACTCAACTATAGATTCTAATCACAAAACCTGAATAGTTGACGTGTTCAGGCTCTCTATGGTATCCACACGAGCCTCTCAGGATCAACACGAGCCTCTCAGGATCACCACGCTCTCACCACGTCCCGACAGATGCGTTTCTCTTGCGCTCACAATGCTAGCTTGAGTCCTCCAAGGAATTGCAAGAGAAGAGTGCGGCTGTCCTTTTGGGAGGCTAGGGCAAGGAGACCTGCGAATTTCTCACTAAAAGTTGTATTAATAATGACACTCAACTTCCAGGCTGAATGGGTTTCAAAGCCCTAATCCAATTAGGCTTTAATTTCGGGCTTAATAATGGCTCAACTCTTGGGCCCATTAGTAATACGAAATTAAAGTGAAACCATAAACCCAAATAATTATCCCATGCACTCTAATAATCCAAATAGCTCTATGTGTGCGACCCAATAGGCTCTTGCCACATTGGCAATGATCATGAATCACATTTATGATCATAAGCAATGAGCGGTGTCTAGCAACACATCATTGCTACCCAAGTAACAAGATTGTCGGTGATTCGACTAAACCTTTATGATCATCACCGATATATGCCACTGTCCCTTTGTCCAAGATATCAAGACTAAGCACGAGACATGGAATGTGTCACTCTCGTATAGCCCAATCTTTGATTTCTTGATTACCGAGTAGACCAACTTAAACTGATGACATTGATATCGTATATCAACTCATCCGAGCATGGCCATGCATTTTTCTAAGTCTTACTCTATCAAGGGCCCCAAAGATATCACTCCGGTTACATAGGAGGGACAAATCCCATCTTGATCATACAAATCCCTCCGCATGATATGTGACATACCCAATGACCTCCTTCAAGTTCACTCAGTTACGAGCAACAAAGGAAAGTATCAAAGTATGTGACTCACATGTAGGGAACCTTGATGATCTTAGGTCGAAGGACTACATATACCATGATCACTATGAGAATCACTTATGACACTCATATAACGATCCATGTAGTGTTCTCATGGTGGGTCGGTCCAGTACACAAGTTCTCCAACTTGTACCCATATGTAGACTACATATCTCATATTAGTCTCCACATATGCTAGTCGTTATGTATTGTTGCAACCCGCTCCACAATAATACTAGACTAGGGATGTTTGAGAATATCATTATTCTAGGGTTACAATTAAGTTTATTATGTTACGCAGAAACAAAACAACGAACATAATTGTTGGATTAATGCCTTAATAAAATATCATGACTCAATGTGCAAAAAATACAATGATCTCATGATTGGGTTTTTGGGGACAACACTAACACTAATGTGGAAACCTTAGTGCACCTAGGTAGGTTCCAACGAACATAGTAAAGGAGTCCAACCATGGTCATTATTACTCCACTAGTGTGAACCAAGTAATGGTGGATAGGGTTATGCCTTAAGTGAAGGTTTATTTCACTTGTATCTTAGGCAAAGATTACTTGAGGTGCAAGTGAAAACCTAGCACACTCTTGGTAGGGGTTTAGGGTGGAAGCTTAGTACACAAGTGACCTAGGCAAGTCTTAGGATTTGAGGCACTATATGGAAGCTTAGTACACCTACTGAATTCCTTGGAACTCAAGCGAGGCGCATCCACATTGTTCACCTGCACAACAATCAAGCGAAAGTTAAACTTGTTACGTCAGTATGCTAAGGCTTACTAGGAGTGAGTTAGGGGCCTGAACTCGCTAGGCACAAAGTGACACCTGTGAAAGAACTAGGATGAGGAGGGATCCCAAGGGACTTAGATATATGCGCATATGTTAGACCCTTTCACTGTATGAGCTCATGGTAGATTACATATACATATATATGTGTTGTCCTCAGTGTTTTCTTTATAGGTTGAAGATCCTTTCTTGAGAATCATAAAATTCTCACTCCCTTAGTTTTATGTTGTGTAGATACAGAGGTTGTTGGACCCGACAATCATTAAGGGTTGTCGTGGTAGCTTCCGTTAGAGGTATATCGCTTTGAGAATCCTTGAGATTCTAGTTTCTTTAGTTGCTTGTTGGTTAAGCTACATTACTAACTATAGTTTTCTTGGCCACAGAGGCTAGTGAGCATGTGGAGGATCATTGAGGCATGCGTGCCACCAGGATCTCTCATCTAAGGTGGAAGCTAGTTGATTGGATCTCAGTAGTACTAGCCCTATGTATTTATAATTTATGGTAGTGGCCTCCAATGTGTATGAATGGAGTTATGGACTCTAAGGTTGCCTTTGGGTGTAAGGCATTGTCAATGATTGTTTAAATGCCCACACATGGTTAATTATGTGTATGATTCATGTTGATGTTATAAAAGTTTGTATGCTTTGACTCTTTGAACATTGGTATTTATGGAAATGCCTAGGCTACATAAATATTTTATGATTTTATACTTGCTCAAGTCAAAGCAACTCTTGCATGAATAATTGCATTCTTAGGTTAAACAACTAGTGGCATGAAGTTTTAATCAAGGTGCACATAATTAATTAGCCAATTGCAACCAACATGAGACTTGTTCTCATAGGCTTCCTGGGCAGGGCCATGAGGGGCTGTGTCACTAACAATTATTTACTTCCATCCAGGTCCCTCTATATGAAATACCATCCATGTCCCTTCATAAGCCTTCTTAAAAAATTTATGCAATTGAGTACGCAACCTTTGTAACCTTACAATTTAGTCCATAGGTTACTTGAAAAATAAACATTGCATTAAGGCTTTTTTAAGGACCAAGCTATCATTGTGTGTACCATTTAAAAGAGTCTATATTGAATACATTACACTTTACAATTCATACACTATGGTTAAAATTAAAGCATATAACTTTAGGTCCTTATGTTATAATTTTCCCATTTTGTGAAGGTGGTAATATTCCCCCCTTTTAAAAATGGTTATCCTCCAAATTGCCTTTAGCTTAGGGTACTCTTCTAAATGCCTTTCCAACATTTCTTTCTCATTTTCTCAGCTCGTCTTTTTTTTTTTAGAGTGGTGTGGCCACTGAAATTTGACCACAAGAATCATCATGTTTCATACCTTTCTGATTTCATGATCTAAGATGGGTATACGTTTCTCTTCATATATCATGTTAGGCTCTAACTGTATGTCTTCCACTACTATAGCATGTTTTGCATCTAGTAGACACATTTTAAGCATAGTTACATGGAAAACATTATGAACATTTGATATATATTGTGATAGACCTAACCGATAGGCCACCTTGCCAACCCTATCCAGTGTTTCATAAGGATCAATATATCTTGGACCTAACTTACTTCTTTTACCAAATCTAATGGTACCTTTGCTTGGTCGTACTTTGGGCCACACTTTGTCACCAACCTCAAACTCCTAGTCTCTTCTTCTTTTATTCACATAAGTAATGGTACTTTTGGTTGGCAGTTCTCAGCCTCTCTTCTATCTTCTTGATCTTGTTGGTTGTTTCTTCAATCATTTTAGGACCTAATCCTTTAAGCCCTATGATATGTCCTGTCCACATCTTCTTTAGCTTCTTCATTCTTATTACTATTAGAAGGAACATTCATTGGGTTGTTGTTTCTAAAGGATTTTCCTACAACTTCCTAATTCCTTACTTTTGTTAACACTCTAAGTACTACAATCACAATGACCATATTTAGTGTGCCCAAATCCTAGGGCAATGCATGCTCAGTAGGCCAAGCAGAACAATACTCATATGTTTACCCAAACGGCCCTTTTGGTCATTATGTAAATATATGTATGTTTATCTAACCATCTCATGCATATTCACATACAATCTCATTTGGCAAGGAAGACAATGGTCAAAACCTCATATTGAGTCAATATTGCATTCAAGCACAATTACATGCACCCTTGCAGCACATGGTGCCCCTTTTTGGTATTCAAAGATGTCACACCCAGCCCTTTTTTATTTTTACCCATGTCACCTTGTATTCTTGGGATTCCAATCTCTTCATAACACTTAAAAGAATATAGGGAAGAAAGTTTGAGGCAAAAATTATATCTAGAGATCACATTATGAATTTTACAAGTCGTTAGGGTAAATGTGACCAAATGAAGAATAAAACAGCCAAATTTGTTAGGCTATAACTCAGGCTACAGGGCACCAAATTAAGTGATTCTAAAACGAAATTCTTCAACTTGAAGGGTACTAAGGGCTACCCAAATTTCACAACAAAACTCAACTTGTACAGGACATTATGGCTATTGGACTATAGGGTGTCTAATCTAGGCAACAATTTCCCAAAATGCCCACACAAAATTTTAAATAATTCATGCACTTCACTTCTAAGTGCAAAAGTAACTTGGAACTATCCAAAAAATTTTCAAATAGATGGGAAAACCATTCTCCTAAATGTTAAGCTATTCCATAAGTATTTAACATGTATGCCAACAAAACAACCCATAAACCATAAATGGACAAAATTTGCACATTCAACTTAAACACACTTCATTGCTTCCAATATCATCCATACAACATTCATGCAACCTTCATAACTTGTTTACATGCATATATGAATCTTATACATGCCCTAGCCTAGTTGGGTACCTACATTCATTTCTTAGAGAGCCTTAGAAATGCAAAGCACTCTAGAAACTTCAAAAAGGCAGCTACTGCATATGATAGAAAGTACCAATACTAAAATTAGCTAATGTGCTCTAAAAATGATTAAACTTTTTGGTTGAGAACTAAACATAATGAAGTTAATGTCCCTAAAATTTCACTATAAAATTCAAACTAAAATTGTTATTTTGATTGCTCTCTTTCAAGATCACCTAAAATGTGGATAAAATAGGGGATAAGTTCCTTTCAAGAACTTAGGTTCTTGCGCTTATCTATAAAATCTTGATTGCCTAGCAACATACTTGAAATCCAAAGACACTAAAACACATAAAAACAATGCAAATACACAATATAAGAATCATATCCACTAATCAAACACAACAACAATACAAATGCAAAG
Source organism: Aquilaria yunnanensis (assembly GCA_039654915.1). Lineage (NCBI taxonomy): Eukaryota > Viridiplantae > Streptophyta > Magnoliopsida > Malvales > Thymelaeaceae > Aquilaria > Aquilaria yunnanensis. The sequence goes on from CM077597.1 coordinate 54,657,263, forward strand.
TGGTAGCAACATTAATTAAGGTTAGTCCAACAAACATTCAAATAAACATTAAAAACTCATTGTGGTAGCCCTCCTTAAGCTATTCCTTTGTCTTAGGAGTTCATTAGGTCTTAAATAGTATTAACTTGGGCTTTAGAAACCCTTATATAAGCTGCCATCTTTGTGCATGAAAAATGGTAAGGCGGAAACCTTGTTCATCCATTTCTCCTTAACCTATACTTGGGTTATAAAGCTTCTTGCTCTCTTCTAAGCATAGTCTTAGCTCCATGGATATTTGGTCATTACTATTAAATAATAAATAGCCATGAAACTTACATAAAACCCTTACCTTGGATTAAATTTTGATAAACCCTAGAAAAATAAAAATTAGGGTTTTCTTGCTTTCTCTTGCTTTTTCTTGTTTTCTTGGTGGTGGCTATGAAGGATAGTGGAAGAGCTTAAGGGAAAGCCTTAAGGCTGGTGGAGGCTGAAGGCTGGAGAAGAATTGAAAAAATGAGATATTTGTCTCCTTTTTCTTTATTTTTATCTTTCTTTGACCTAGGTCCAACATTATCTTTTGGCATATGTGCAAATTTTTGCAACTTTAGCCCACACTTTTATTGGTTCTTGCCTAGCCATACAAGGATGGGAAATTGATAAATTCTTAACATCCTTCACATTGGTAAAAGGTTATCACAACCTTTAAAAAACTTTAGGACACCTGGGTCTTTATTTGGCATTAGGCTTTAAATGATGTACTTTGCTTCTTCTTTGCGATATGGTCCCCAAAAATTCTTTAATTCCATCCATGTCCCTCCATATGAAATACCATCCATGTCTCTTCATAAGCCTTCTTGAAAAATTTATGCAATTGAATACCCAACCTTTGTAACCTTACAATTTAGTCCATAGGTTACCTGAAAAATAAGCATTACATTAAGGCTTTCATAAAGACTAAGTGATCATTGTGTATGCCATTTAAGGGAGTCTATATTAAATTCATTACACTCACAATTCATATACTATGGTGAGAATTAAAGCATATAACTTTAGGTCCTTATGTTGTAAGTATCCCATTTTGTGAATGTGGTAACATTATTGATTTATTTTTACTGCATTGTTTCATTTATTTAATTCATAGTTAATTTGAAAAAAAAACCTTTTTAATTATTGGTTAGATAATAGAGAAAGGTTCAACACGGTAGACAACTCCATTTTTTGTAAAAAATTATCTTGGTACTTGCCACTACTATGCTTTAATGATAAGTGTGCTTGCCTGTGAGTTCACATTTTCATAAGAATAGAAAGATGTGACACATCCACATTATTTAGTAGTGTAGTGGAAAATGCTATGAACTAAAACACACACCAACCTATCAAGAATAAAGATACTAAGGCCATTCTTTACCCTGATTCATAGCCTCCATAACCAATAGTTGGTTCATTACATTCAACCAATCCCTACCTCGTTGGGGTTGCCCTTTCCTTGAACTTCTGAAGCAACTTCATTCGATATGGTGTCGCTCCCCTTCTTAAGGCCTCAATGTCCTGTTGCTTATCATACTCATGCACATGCTCTTGCCTATCATGGGCCCAATCCACTTCCCATGGGTCGATGTATCTTTCTTGGCCTTGGAGTGGCTTGCCCCCTCGATCATCCTCCTCCAAATGGCTCATCTGTTCCCATGTACCTAGAACAACTCCTTTAGAATAAAGGTCATACCTTGTGCCACTTGCACCATCGTTTGATTCAAGCTTTAAAGCAAATTGGCTATCTCATCCAACCTTGCCATAACTAGATTACTAGAACCCTCATTAGGGCCCCTAGATCCTTTTGAAGCACCTGATCTAGTGTGAAACCTGAAAGCTAGATGACATTCCACATATGTTGGTTGCTACTAACTAACCTAGCACAAGGACCATACGTAGATCTTAGTTTTTAGCATCTAATGTCGATGGCCCAAGCTCTAATCCAACTGACATGACCTCGCATGGCGATCCTAAATAAACTATGAGAATAAGTCCCACACTTATTACAATTGGCTAATTAATTATATGCACCCTTGTCAAAAACCTTTGTTTCACTAGTTGTTTAACCTAAGATGTGATTATGCATGCATAAGTTACTTTGACATTAGTTGGTTAAAAACCAATAAAATATAAGCATAGTCTAGGCATTTTTCATAAACTCAATAGTCAAGATGTCAAAGCATACAAAACCATCATAACTCATCCTAAGCATATCTACACATAACCAATCATGTGTGGGCATTCATACAAAATAATACTATACCTATCATCCAAATGCAACCCTAGAGTCCACTACTTTATCCACTCACATTAGAGGCAACTAAAGCACATGACATGCACCCAGGGCATAGTATTGAGACCTATGTAGCTAGCTCCCACCTTATATGCAACTCCTAGTGGCAAGCTTAGAAAGTCCCCAACATACCCTGCTAGTCTCTTTGGTCAATTAGACTATAGTTAGTAACAAATAGGTAACCATTGGAACTAGAACCTCAAAGATTCAATTAACAACATACTTGTATCGAAAGACTACCTCAACAACTCTTAATGGTTGTCGGGCTTAACAACATCAATATTCTCACAACACAACACTAAAGGAGTGAGTATCCATGATTTTCGGTAAGGGATCTTCAAGCTATATGAAAAATACTAAGACAACACAAATATACTAAGATGTGATCTACTATCAACTCAAAATAGTGTGATGCTAAATTTATGTGCATAACATTACAACCCCTTGGGAATTGTCCTTTACCAAATCCTCAACAACAAGGCAAAATCTCTTCTACTGAAAGCATTATTTACTAGCTTAACTAGTGAAGTTCATCACTAGTTTGAACCTCCCTTTATGCTGTATAGGGGCACCATCATTGCACTGATAATTCTTGGGCTCTGAAGAATGTACTAGGTGTACTAAGGTTCCTCATTTGGTGCTTCACACCCAAAGGAATAAGTAAGCTACTAAGGATGCTAAAGCTTCCACCAAGTGTTACCACTCTAAGTACTTAAATACAATAACAATATTTAGTATGTTAAGTCCCATGAGCTGTACAAGTTTTGTAGGTCAAGTAGAACAATGCTCACTATGTTACCCAAGTGGCCCCCTTGGTCTTTATGCAAACATATGTATACTGGTCCAACCATCATGTCACATAAAATTTCAATTGGAAGTAATGATGACAGTCAAATTCTTTATTCCTGGCTAATATGGAATTTGAGTGCATGTATAATCATATGCACACTTGGTGCTATTGGTGCCCATTTCAGATGATTTAAGGGTCAAACCCATCCCATTTCATTTTTCATCCATGTCCCCCCTACATTTTTACAATGCCAAACCCTTCATTGTACTTAAACAAATGTAGGGAAATAGATTTGTAGTGAAAAATCCATCTAACGATAAAATTATGAATTTTACTAGACATTAGAACACCATGACCAAATAAACAACAAATAGCCAAATTTCCCAGGCTATAACTCTGACTACAGGGCACCAAATTTGCCAGGCTATAACTCTGACTACAGGCTACCAAATGTAGTGATTAATAAAAAAATTCTTAACTTGAAGTGTTCTAAATGTTGTCAAAATTTTATAAGAAAACTCCATTGATAAAGAGAGATATGGGTGCTGGAGTTCAAGGTACTAAATTTGATCACGCAATGACCATTATGCCTATACAAACATTTAAAAATTCATACTCTTCATTTCCAAGCACAAAGCCAATATGGGTAGTTCCATATATGTCTTATATACATGGGAAAACCATTGCCTTGATTTTAGAATCATTCCATATACCACAAATCAAATTCTCAACAAACAGTCCGTAAGTCACACTATGGACAGAACTTGACAGTATTCACAAAATCAAGCTCAAACCATACTTCCATGATCCAAAAAACATTCATACAGCATTCATAACGTGCTTACATGTATTTATGTATGACATACAGGTCTTAGCTTAGTTGGGTACATACACTAAACTTTATGGAGAGCTTTGACACAAAGTGCATTCCCAAACCTCAAGTAGTCAGCTGCTGCGTAGGACAAAAAGTACCATTACTAAAAATAGTTATTGTGCTCAAAAAATTGTGAAACTTTCTCGTTACATACTAGACATATGGAGGTTTTTATACCTAGAATTGCACCAAAAAAAATCAAATACCTACTATTAGTTTGAGTGATTCTTTTCATGGGTTCCTGAAATGGACAAAAAGGGGTAAGTTTCTTGAATGAAACTTAATAAGGGCTTATCCTTAACATCTTCAAATTAAAGCCACATACTTGAAATGAAAAGCCACTAAAACACAAAAATTTAGCACAAATACACAAGCATAGCCATCAAAATACACAAACAACATAGAACAAACAAATGTAATGCTAGTAGCAATAAACTCATTATGATTAGTTCATAACTCATCAAATAAACAATCAATTAACACTATGGCAGCCCTCCACAAGCTAGTTCTGATTCTTAGGAGATTAATTAGTCTTATTTGGAACCAACTTAGGCTTTAGAAATCCTAAATTTCATTACCATAACAAAGCACCAAAGATGTAGAGCTGAAACCCTAGTCGTGATTTCCCCCTTAACCTAAACTTGGTTCATGAAGCTCTTAGCTTTCTTCGAAGCTTAGGGTCTTAGTTTCAAGGATCTTTAGGCATTAGTATTGGATAGTAAATAGCCATGAGACCCACATAAAACCCTTATGTTTTGTTGGAAATCTGATGAACCTTAGGTAGACCCAAAAACTAGGTTTTAAGGTCTTCCTTGATGTTTTGATTGTTCTCTCTTGCTTTTTCTTGATTATTTGCAGTCAGGTGGTTATGGTGGCTAGTTGAGGAGCTCAAGGAAATGAAGCTACCAGGTGGTGGTAAAATTTTTGAAGAAAATGGGAGAAAATTATATTTTTTTAGCTTTATTTCTTTCTGTCTTTAGTAATGACATGCTTGCAAAATTTGCAAACTTTAAGCCACACTTGGACAACATTTTTGCCAGCCATTTGGGATGGGAAAATTACAGGTTTTGACCTCCCATTACCTTATTCAAAGATCATTATGACCTTAATAAGAGTTAAGGGCACTTGGGTACTTTAGTGTCCAAAAGCATTAAATGCTTATCTTTGCCCCCTTTTTGAAATCTAGCCCCCAACCTTTACAAGATACCATCCAAGTCACTCTATAAATCATCCTTTAAATTTTTTTGCAATTGAGTACCCAACCTTGGAAAACTTACCATTTAGTCCATTTTACTCCATACGGGTTACCTGAAACAAGCACTCCATTAAAGCTTTCTTAAGGACCAGGGTACCATTACGTGTGTCTCTTAAGGGTGTGTGTTTTATATTCTTTACCCTTCATAATTTGTTCACTGTAGTGAAATTAAAGCATTTAAACATTAAGATCCATGTAGTCCTTATGGTATAATTTTCCCATTTATGAAGCTGGTAACATTTTCTCCAACCCTTAAAAATTTTGGTTCCCCAAAATTGCCTTTAATTTAAGGTACTCTTCAAGATATATATTTTACATCTCTTGCTCAGTTTCCCAGGTCCCTTTTATTTAAAATGGTGCAGCCATTGTACTTTGACTATGGAAATCAGTTTATTCCTTAGTCTTCTGGTGTCTTGGGCTAAAGATACCTATAGGTTTCTTTTCATATATCAAATTAGGCTTTAATTGTATATCTTTTACTACTATAGCATGCTTAGTGTCCAGTAGACACTTTTTAAGCATACTTTTATGGAAAACATTATGGACACTTGATGTTATAGCTCTCCTAGTGGAACGCTAGGTGGGTAAGGGAAGTTCATAGATCCCTAGTTTAAATGCCTTGATTAAGGGTGAATTAGCAAGATCAAGTAAGTCATCTAAAGAATAGATGGTTCCTAGTTTAATTTGGCACCTAAGTGTGACTAGGGGCAAAATGGTCATTTTGTACCCCGAGGTGATAAGTTTGGTATTTAATCTCATAAGTTGATCTTTTTGACCTAAGTGACAAGAAACCAAAGAGTTGGATGAAATTGCCAAGTTTTAAGACACTATTTGAACATGGGGTTCTTTTGGCAAAACTTAAGAAGTTGAAGGACTTAAGTGTGAAGATGGTTATTTAAGCCATTTTGGAACAATTTTCTAGTACTACTCATCATCTTCAAGCTCCAAAATTCGTATCTCTCCTTCTCTTCTTCATTTCCATGGTGAAACTTCAATTTCTTCATCAATTTTTGGTGGTTTTTGGTGCCCCATGAGGTTTACATGCATGAAAGGACTTCCTTTTGCATGGATTATGTGTGGTGAGCTTGGAATGATGTTTTTTAGGCTTATGGAGCTTAGGTACATTTTGCCCAAATCATTTACTTGAGTTGTTCTTGGTTGCTTGAGCTTCCATGAACTTGGTTTTTGTTAGAATGAGCATGAATTGATGCCTTATAAGTTGAGTTTGCTTGGAACCATAGGAAATGTTAGTGCAGCTTGGCACTCAAAGCTCAAAACTTTTGGTGCTTGATTCTTGCTAGTTCTTAAGTAATTGAGGTAAGGGATTTATAATTCAAGCATATTTGATGCCATTCCTAGCTTGGTTGCTTGTTAAATTCAAGTAGTTTTGTGAACGGCATTAGTTGGTGAATGGTAATGAACATGTTGGACTAGGGAGTTTTTAAGGATTTGTGTGCTGTTTCTGGACACCATAGGATTGGTTTGAATGGTGCATTGTGGTCTCTACAATGTGTACTACATGTATGTGAAGTTTGAAGGGTATCCATGCATGTTGGATATGTTTCGAAAGTGTTCAAAGTTCATAGCAGGAAAATGGGAAGTTTTTTGGGCATTTTGCAGGTTTGAAGACACGTCGCCAATCAATTCGAGTTCCCATGATGCATCGCCAATACCTCAGAAATTGGCAAAACGTCGACAATTGTGGCGACGCATCGCTAAGACAGCATTGACACCTGGTTTTTTTTTCCTCATAGCTTTTCGCTCGGCTGTCCGATTGAAGTGATTCAAGATTCCACGCGAAGCTAAAAGGGAGTAATATCACCTCCATGTTTTAAAAACACTTAAAATTCCCCAATTTTAGAGTTATTTTAACTCAAAGTGAGGGCAAGTTTTAAAGGCAAATATGGTCATAATGAGCACCATTAGTTAGGTGCAAGGTTTATTGCCAACAGAAGCCTAGTTGAGACTTTGGATTTGAGGCTTCAATGTGGAAACCTTAGTGCACCTAGTTGAGGTTCGAAAGAACCTAGTAAATGAGTCCAACCATGATCATTGCCACTTCACTAGTGTGAACCAAGTAATAGTGGATAGGAGAGTACCGTGGATGAAGGCTTAGTGCACTTGTTGCCTAGCCAAGCTGTACCTTGAGGCACAAGTGAAAGCCTAATGCATCCTTGGTAGGTGAAATAGGTGTAGGCAGAGTACACAAGTGACCTAGTCAAGTCTAAGGACTTGAGGCACGATGTGGAGGCCTAGTACACCTAATGGATTTCTTACAACGCAAGCATGGAGCATCCACCATGTTCACCTACACAAAAACTAAGGGAAGGCTACATTATTACGTCAGGCAGTAACTAAGGCTTACTAGGAGTGAGTTAGTGGCCAGAACTATCTAGGCACGGAGTGACGCCCCATGAGGAGGACTAGGATGAGGAGAGTGTTAGTGTTGTGCCCAAAAGCCAATCATGAGATGATTGTATTTTTTTTGCACATTGAGTCATGATATTTTATTGAGGCATTAATCCAGCAATTATGTTTGTTGTTTTGTTTCTGTGTAACTTAACAAACATAATTGTAACCCTAGAATAATGATATTCTTAAACGTCCCTGGTCTAGTATTATTGTGGAGCGGGTTGCAATAATACATAACGACTAGCATATGTGGAGACTAATATGAGATATGTAGTCTACATATGGGTACAAGTTGGAGAACTTGTGTACTAGACCGACCCACCATGAAAACACTACATGGATCGTTATATGAGTGTCATAAGTGATTCTCATAGTGATCATGGTATATGTAGTCCTTCGACCTAAGATCATCAAGGTTCCCTACATGTGAGTCACATACTTTGATACTTTCCTTTGTTGCTCGTAACTGAGTGAACTTGAAGGAGGTCATTGGGTATGTCATATATCATGCGGAGGGATTTGTATGATCAAGATGGGATTTGTTCCTCTTATGTAACGGGAGTGATATCTTCGGGCCCCTTGATAAAGTAAGACTTAGAAAAATGCATGGGCATGCTCGGATGAGTTGATGTACGCTATCAATGTCATCAGTTTAAGTTGGTCTACTCGGTAATCAAGAAACCAAAGATTGGGCTATACGAGAGTGACACATTCCATGTCTCGTGCTTAGTCTTGATATCTTGGACAAAGGGACAACGGCATATATCGGTGATGATCATAAAGGTTTAGTCAAATCATCGACAATCTTGTCACTTGGGTAGCAATGATGTGTTGCTAGACACTGCTCATTGCTTATGATCATAAATGTGATTTATGATCGTTGCCAACGTGGTAAGAGCCTATTAGGTCGAACACATAGAGCTATTTGGATCATTAGAGTGCATGGGCTAGTAATTTGGGTTTTGGTTTCACAATAATTTTGTATTAATAATGGGCCCAATAGTTGAGCCATTATTAAGCCCGAAATTAAAGCCTAATTGGATTAGGGCTTTGAAACCTATTAGGCCTGGAAGTTGAGTCTCACTATAAATACAACTTCTAGTGAGAAATTCGCAGGTCTCCTTGCCCTAGCCTCCGAAAAGGACAGCCGCACTCTTCTCTTGTAATTCCTTGGAGGACGCAAGCTAGCACTGCGAGCGCAAGAGAAACGCATCTGCCAGGACGTGGTGGGAGCGTGGTGATCCCGAGAGGCTTGTGTGGATACCATAGAGAGCTTGAACATGTCAACTGTTCAGGTTTTGTGATTCGACTCTACAGTTAGTGAGAGATCTCAACCGAAAATTAGGTATGAAAATTTCGAACACCTGGTTTACCCCATTTCACTTGGATCCTGGAGGGTTTCGGTAAAATTCCGCTGTGCTGTTTGGCTCCTGAAACCCATCAGAGAGGTCTTAAGGGACCTAGTTATATGTACATATATCAGACCCTTAAGCTGTATAAGCTCATAGCACAGGATACATATGTTCTCATATGTTGAGTCCTTAGGGTTTTTCTTGCAGGTTGAAGACCCTTTATTGAGAATCTTTGATTCTCACACCCTTACTTTTTGTTATGTAGTTTTGGGCATCGTTGAGCTAGCAACCGTTGAGGGTTGTTGAGCTAGGCTTATGAGTAGGTATTTAGTTTATTTGAATCTTTATGATCCTAGATTATGGGTTGCTTGTTGGTTAAGTTATGGTAGTAACTACAGTTGTCTTTTTGGCCTACAGAGGCTAGTGAAGCACAAGGGAGGGCTTACGAAGCTTGCCACTGGGAGTTTGCTCTAAGGTGGAAGCTTAGTTCTGGATCTCAGTACAGTCAATCAATGTATAGTTTTGATACACTAGTTTGCCTCCAATGGTCATGTTGAGTAGTCCACTCTAGAGTCGCTCTTAGGTGCGAGCATAGTCTACTCTTGTTTGGATGCTTGCACACAATTAATTATGTGTAGTTAATTCCACTTAATTGCTTTGAATTCTTTGACAATTTTGATATTGTTTTCATTAAATTATGCCATGGCAATGTTTCAAGTACCATTTCTTTATTTTATTGATTAAGTCAAAGCATAAACTCATGCATGATTGCATAGTAGGATTAAATAACAAGAAGCATAAAGGTTTTAACTAGTGCGCATGTAATCAATTAGCCAATTGTAACTAGCACCGGACAAGTTCCCATAGGCTTCTTGGGTAGGCCCATGATGGGTCATGTCACTTGACATACTTTACGGTAAAGCTAACCTATAGGCTACCTTACCAACTTTGTCCAGTATTTGATATAGACCAATGTACCTTGGAGCTAGCATACTTCTTTTGCCAAACCTAATAGTGCCTTTTGTTAGTGCTAGTTTGAGCCAACCTTTATCACCAGCCTCAAACTCCAAGTCTTTTGTTCTTTTGTTTACATAAGCAGTGGTCCTTTGATTGGCTGTTATTAATCTTTCCTATATCTTCAAGATTTTGATTGTTGTTTCTTCAATGATCTTAGGAGCTAATTCCAACCTGTTTGAGGTTTCTTCCCAACAATTGGATATCATGCACCTTCTTCCATAAAAGGCTTCATAAGGTGCCATGCCAATGGCGCTTTGATAACTACTATTATAAGAAAACTCCACCAATGGTAAATGTCTGTCCCATTCTCCCTTGAAATCCAGGACACAGCTTCTGAGCATGTCTTCCAATATCTAAATCATCCTTTCAGTTTTTCCATCAGTTTGAGGATGATAGGCAGTGCTCAGGTGGATTTTGGTTGCTAGAGCATTATGAAAGGCACTCCAAAATCTAGCCATAAACCTTGAATCTTTATCTGACACTATAAAGTCTAGAGCTCCATGCAATTTTACTATCTCTTTGATGTACATTTATGCCAACTTTTCCAGTGAGTTTGTGATTTTCATTAGTAAAAAGTGGGCACACATGTTTAGCCTATTAACAATGACCTAGATTGTGTCATGCCTTAATCTAGTCGTAGGCAGTGCAATTAGGAAATCCATAGCAATGTTGCCCCCACTTCCTTACTGGAATAGGCAGAGTCTGCAATGTTCCTACTGATTTTTTGTGCTTTACACTTACCCTTTGGCATGTTGCACATTTAGTGACATATGTGGCTATGTCTTCCTTCATGTTTGGCCACAAAAAATGTGTCTTTAAGTCTTTGTACATCTTCTCACTTCTAGGATGGATGTTCAATTTGCTAGTGTGAGCTTCCTCAAGTATCTCATTTCTGAGTCCTTGCTCATTAGGCATATATATTTTGTCCTTGAAGTATAGTAATCCTTGCTTGTAGGCGAAGGATTCATACAAGCATCCTTTATCTTCTCTTCAAAAATTTTCAAATTATGGTCTGCTTCTTGTGCCTTTCTTATATCCTCAATCCATCCCAACTAAGTAGTCAATGTACAAACTTGTGCTTCTTCCCACTGTTGCCACTTATGCCAAAGGCATATCAAACTATTCTCCTCATTAGGATTTGCTAAGGATCCACCTTTAGCAAACCAGTGTACTTCCTACTTAAGGCATCTACCACTAGATTGCCTTAGCCTTCAATGTATTAAATGTTGTAGTCATAGTCTTTAATATACTCCAACCATCTTCTTTGCCTTATGTTCAACTCTTTCTGAGTAAACAAGTGCTTTAGGCTTTTATGGTTAGTGTATATCACAAATTTCCTTCCTAACAATTAATGCCTCCATTGCTTTAAGGCAAAGATCACTATAGCAAGCTCTAGGTCATGGGTAGGGAAGTTTTGCTTACGGGATCTCAACTATATTGATCCATAAGAAATCACATTCCTATCTGTATAGACGATGTAGGGCTTGTATAGATCGGGTATGATTAACACAAGAGCTTCAATCAACCTACTCTTTAGCTCCTGAAAACTCTTTTCACACTTCTCAGTCCATTCAAACTTTTGACCCTTGTTAGAGAGTTGAGTAAGGATTGAGGCATCATGGAGAACTTTGGTAAAAATATCCTGTAATAGCTAGCCAATCCTAGAAAGCTTATAATTTTTTTTTCATTCTTAGGTTTTCCCAGTTTTTCATAGCCTTGACCTTTTCAGGGTCCGTTCTAAGGCCTTGCGCATAGATTGACTTAATCCAAAATTAGCACTTAGAGACCTTTTTAGGATGTGTCCCAAGAAAATAACTTCCTTAATCCAAAATTGGCACTTAGAGAGCTTGGCAAATAATTGGTTATCCAACAATGTCTTGAAGACAGTTCTTAAGTGATGTTCATGTTCACTTTGATCCTTGGAATACATTAGGAAGTCATCGATGAACACCACTACAAACTTGTCCAAGTATGGTCTAAAAACTTGGTTCATCAAATCCATAAATGTAGCAGGGGCATTAGTCAAGCCAAAAGGCATGACTGTATACTCATAATGTCAATATCTTGTTCTGAATGTTGTCTTGGGTATATCCTCCACCTTAATCCTCAACTGAAAGTACTCTGATCTTTAGTCAATCTTAGAAAAAATCTTTGCCCTCTTGAGTTGATCAAATAGGTCCTCAATCCTAAGGAATGGATACTTGTTCTTGATGGTCATAGCATTACGTTTTCTAGAGTCAATGCACCATCTCAATGATCCATCCTTTTTTTTTTTCACAAAGAGAACTAGAGCTCCCTATGATGAAACACTTGGTCTTATGAATCTTTTTTCAAGTTCATCAAGTTGTTTCTTGAGCTCAGTCATCTCAATGATTAGCATTCTGTAAGGAGATATGGATATTGGTGTTGCTCGATGTTGCGGTTTAATCTGAATTTCAACCTCTCTTGTAGGAGGAATACCTGGTAGGTCTTTAGAAAAGAGTTCTGGAAAGTCTTTAACTAAAAGTATCCTACTAACCTCTTCATTAATCTTAACACAATTTAAAGCATAAAATTCATCTAATGTTTCTAGTTCCATGCCATGCATTTCATACACTAATTCTTTAGAATTCACAAATGCATGCACTTCCTTACTAGGAAATGTAATTTCTCTTTCAACAAAATCAATCTTTATACCACGCTTAGCCAACCAATTCATACCCAAAACAATATCATATTTTGGAATGTTTAACACTAGCAAATCAATCACAATCTTAGTCTTTCCTACTACTAGCTCATAATTCTTAGCTAGTTTATTAGTAAAATGACATTGACTTCCTGCTGTTCTTACTAAGTATATGTTAGGCATGAATTCAATAGGCAACTTCATGGATTCAGCTAATCTCCTAGCCACAATAGACACTAAGGCACCAATATCAAACAATACACTAAAAAGCAAACTATTTAAATAAATGTTACCTCTAAGTACCCCTTGTTAGGATGTTTCCCCTTTGTCAATCTGGAATACTATTAGTATTGTTGAAATAAAATATCTCCCAACCAACCGCTAGTATGTCTGGGGGTAGAAAATCTCTCCAAATCATCCACTTCATCCGTGCCCATGACCATATCGGCATCTCCTCTCTTTCAACTTCTCCCACCAAGCAAAAGCTACTCCCTTCAATCTGCAAGCCACCAGCTTCACTTTCCTCTCCTCCAAGACCTGATGATACTCAAAGGATCGTTCAACTTCTTCTATCCAATCAAGAACACCTTCAATACTAAAATCTCCATTGAAGATAGGAATATCTACCAGAAACCTGAAATCGCCATCATGATCTCCAACATTCTGATCTCTCTAAACTCCGTTATAAATAAAAAATTCATCATTGACTTAAAATCATTATTGTTGACATTGCACCTTCAGTACCAAGAAAGAATACATCTCCAAACAGCATGGCTTGGGGCAAGATCTTCCCTAGCATGCTGCCTTAATTCATCCATATCCTTTTTGGCAAGAGGGTTAAAGGCAACAAGTCTCTTCAGGATCTCCTTGAAGCATGCCTCCAAACAATCTTATAATTTATGCCGATCCAATGCTCCATTTCCCATAATGCCTCCCCTTGGTCCTCTAACAAAGGGTTTTTAGCAACACAATATCCATTCTTACTACTACCACCATCCATGGAGAAGGCAACTAACCTACTTAAATAGCACCTAATGTGGCGAGAAACAAAATTAATCAATCAACACACTAAATTAAGAAGGAAACATGAGAATCCACATGTAGAGATAGCAAAAACCACTAGAATAGTTCAATATTCATATGGAATGAATGATTAAAAGTAAGATGGCCAACTTAAAGGCACACAAACAAACCCTAGTCCAAAAAAACAAAAAGGAAACCCCAAAATAACTAGGAAAGAAAAGCGTCACAAACTTCAAGCAGCTAGATATCCCTTAAAATGATGGATTTTTTAAGCAAAAATTGTGGTCGAGGGGGAAAAACCCCTCCGATCCCCGTAGAGGTTGAAATTCCATTTGGAAAGACATATTATAATAGTCATTCTAACAACTACAGCAACAGCAATGGCTTTTGGAAGTTTAGGGTTTTACAAGGCCTACTTTTGACATTTCTCCACCAGTTTTGCATCAACCACAAAACCACATTAAAATGTGGAGTTCTGATGGAATCCAGTGCATTAGTGCCAATATGATTGCATCCGTCAACCTATGCCACTTATTTTCCTTTACCTGTATTAGTCTTACTCCCCTTCAATGTAAGTGCTCCACGTCACGAATGAACTGTGAGGCCCATAAATTAAAAAAAGATAATCTAGTAACTTGTCAAAAAACTTGCTGCAAAATTTGAAAATCCATTTTTAGCCCCAGCTATCTGACATGAATAGATAAAGCAGAAGAAAAAGCAACCAAAAAATAAAAAAGGGGATGCAAAATGAGGACTTCCTGGCACGTCACTGATGCCAGTACTACTGTCGCCCAAGCATACTTAACTACGAAGTTCTACTGGGATTCGGTACATCAATACTGCTTTGGTTGCATTTATCAACCTTTGCCACTTATTTTCCTTTATTCGTATTGGTCTTATTCCCCTTCAATGTGAGTGCTACATGTCACGAATGAACCATGGGACCCATAAATTAAGAAAAGATAATCCAGTAAGTAGAAAAAAAAGTTTGTGGAAAATTTGAAATTGCATTTTTAGCCATGGTTATCTCGCACGAATAGATAAAGTAGAAGAAAAACTAACCCAAAAAAACAAAAAAAGGCATACAACTCGAGGACTTCCTAGCATGTCACGGATGCAAGTACAACTCTCGCCCAAGCATGCTTAATTGCGGAGTTCTTATGGGATCTGATGCATTAGTGCTTGTATGATCGCATCTTTCAACCTACACCGCTTATTTTCCATTATATGTATCGGTCTTTTTTCCCTTCAACATGAGTACCACACGGCACGAATGAACCCTGCAACCCATAAATTAAGAAAAGATAATCCAGTAAATAGTTAAACAAGTTGGTGGAAAATTTGAAACTCCATTTTTAGCCCCAGTTATTTCACACGAATGGATAAAGTAGAAGAAAAATAGACCCAAAAAACAAAAAAGGGGATGCAGCACGAGGACTTCCCGACGTGTCGCTGGTGCCAGCACTACTCTCATCAAAGCACGCTTAACTGTGGAGTTCTGATGGAATCCAGCGTATTAATGCTGGTATGATTACATCCGTCAACCTACACCACTTATTTTCCTTTATCTGTATTGGTCTTATTTCCTTTTAATGTAAGTGCTCCACGTCACAAACAAACCATGGGGCCCATAAATTACAGAAAGATAATCCAGTAAGTAGAAAAAAAACTTTATAGAAAATTTGAAATTCAATTTTTAGCCCTGGTTATCTCGCACGAATAAAGAAAGTAGAAGAAAAACTGACCCAAAAAACAAAAAAAGGGATGCAACATGAAGACTTCCGGGCTCATCACCAATGTTAGTACTACTCTCCCCCAAGCACGCTTAAATGCAAAGTTCTGATGGGATTCAGTGCATTAGTACTGTTATGATCGCATCCATCAACCTACACTGCTTATTTTCCATTATCCACATTAGTCTTATTCCCCCTTCAACATGAGTGCTCCACGTCACGAATGAATTGTGCGCTCCATAAATTAAGAAAAGATAATCCAATAAATAGTAAAAAAATATGGTGCAAAATTTAAAACTCCATTTTTTACCCTGGTTATCTCACATGAACAGATAAAGCAAAAGAAAAACTGACCCGAAAAACAAAAAAGGGACGCAAAATGAGGATTTCCCGACATGACACCAATGACGGCACTATTCTTGCCCAAGCACGCTTAATTGCATCTTCTAACGGGATCCGGTGCATTAGTGGTAGTATAATAGCACATGTCAATAAGTAGTAAAAAAAACTTGGTGGAAAATTTGAAACTCCATTTTTGGCCCAGGTTATGTTGTATAAAGAAGAAGAAAAATTGACCTGAAAAATAAAAAAGGGGATGCAACACGAGGACTTCCCAGCACGTCACCGTTGCGAATACTACTCTTGCCCAAGAATGCTTAACTGCGGAGTTCTGATGGGATCTGGTACATTAGGGCTACTTTGACTGCCCTTGTCAACCTACGTCACTTATTTTCCCTTATTCTTATCAGTGTTCTTCCCCTTCAACGTGAGTGCTACAACCATGGGACCTATACACTAAGAAAAGATAATCTAGTAAGTAGTCAGAAAAGTTTCTGGAAAATTTGAAAATCTATTTTTAGCCCCGGTTATCTCGCAAGAATAGATAAGGCATAAGAAAAATGGACCCGAAAACAAACAAAGGGATACAACATGAGGACTTACCGGCATGTCACCGATGCCAGTACTACATTTGCCCAAGCACGCTTAACTGTGGAGTTCTGATGGAATCTAGTGCATTAGTGCCGGTATGACCGGATCTGTCAACCTATGCCAGTTATTTTCCTTTATTTGTATTAGTCTTATTCCCTTTCAACATGAGTGCTTAATATCACGAACAAATCGTGGGGCCCATAAGTTAAGAAAAGATAATCTAGTAAGTTATCAAAAAACTTCGTTGAAAATTTGAAACTCAATTTTTAGCCTCGTTTATCTCGGACGAATAGATAAAGTAGAGGAAAAACTAACCCGAAAAATAAAAACTGGAATGTAACACGAGGACTTCTCAGTATGTCACCGATTCCAGTACTACGCTCGCCTAAGCACGCTTAATTGCAGAGTTTTTATGGGATATAGGGCATTAGTGATGGTATGATCACATCTGCAACCTACGTCCCTTATTTCCCTTTATCTGCATCAGTCTTATTCCTTTTCAACGTGAGTGCTACACGTCACGAATGAACCATTTGGCCCATACATTAAGAAAAGATAATCAAGTAAGTAGTAAAAAGAGTGTGGAAAATTTGAAACTCCATTTTTAGCCCCGGTTATCTTGCATGAACAGATAAAGCGGAAGAAAAATCGACCTGAAAAACAAAAAAGGGATACATCATGAGGACTTTTGGCATGTCACTAATGCCAGTACTACTCTCGCCCAAGAACAATTAATTGCGGAGTTCTGATGGGATGCGATGCATTAATGCTGGTATGATTTCATTTATCAACCTACACCGTTTGTTTGATGAGATGCATTAATGCTGGTATGATTTCATCTATCAACCTACACCATTTGTTTTCCTTTATCTGTATCGGTTTTATTCCCCTTTAACGTGAGTACTGCACATCACGAACGAACCGTGGAACCTATAAATTAGGAAAAGACAATCTAGTAAATAGTCAAAAAAGTTGGTGGAAAATTTGGAACTACATTTTTTGCCCTGGTTATCTCGCATGAACAGATAAAGCTGGAGAAAAACTGACTGAAAAAACAAAAAAAGGGATGCAACACGGGGACTTCCCGGTACAGCACTGATGCTAGTACTACTCTCACCCAAGCAAGCTTAATTGCAGAGTTCTGATGGGAAGTGATGCATTAGTATTGGAATGATTGTATTTCTCAACCTATGCCGCTTATTTTCCTTTATCCGGAGCGGTCTTATTCTCCTTCAACTTGAGTACTGCACGTCACGAACAGACCATGGAACCTATAAATTAAGAAAAGATAATCCAATAAATAGTCAAAAAAATTTGTGGAAAATTTGAAGCTACATTTTTAGCCCCAGTTATCTCGCATGAATAGATAAAACAAAAGAAAAACCAGCACGAAAAATAAAAAAGGTGATGTAACACGAGGACTTCCTGGCACATCACCCATGCCAATACTTCTCTCACCCAAGCACGCTTAATAGCGGCATTCTGATGGGATCCGGTGCATTAGTGAAAAGACCACAGCTACTTAAGAGCAAAGACCACAACTGCTAATTCCAGGTCACGCACTGGGTATTTGTTTTCGTGTGGTCTCTATAATACCTGTGAAATCCTAAGTAATTAAGCCTTGGGCTATGAGGATTTAGGGCTTCAGAATTTTTCGTAAATTTGGAATTAAGCTTATTGAGTTTAGGAGACACTAAATTAAGTGGGACCGGGGAGTATGATGGGTGTTGGACATTCTTAGAATTTAAACTTGGCTTAGGCCAAGTAAAATGATGAAAATTTGAGGTAAAGGACTCAATTGGACAAAGAAGACTTTTGGTGGTTGGGCTTAATTGCCCAAATGCAAGGAATTGAGGGACTAAGGGGGGGATTAGGCAATTTTAAAGGTATTGGATGCCATGGCTGCCACCTCCCTCATTTTTTCATTATTTTAATCCACCTCCCCTCTAACTCATCACTTAGGATTCCTTCCTCTACCTACTTGTCCCCCACTTTTGACAATTTCTCCCAACCTTCACCAAAGTTTTCCAATTTGTCTCCCACTTTGCCTCCCACTCACCCCCATGTGAATCACATGATCTCCCTCATTATCTACCTTCAAATTTCATCCATACATGCCCAAATATACTCCCATTTACTTCATTTCACTCTTCCCCATCTATCTCTACACTCTTTCACCACAACTGCCTCATTTTCTCTTTCAAATTTTGCCTTAAACTCTAAAACACTCTTCCAAACTTCTTCTTCCTTATAAATTCAGCCAAGACTCATTCTTGAGCATCTTTGTGCTTTTACCAAGTGTTCTTGGTGTCTACAAACTCTTAAGAATACCCCAAGCAAGAATCAAGAAGCAAATTGAAAGAAGGAGAAATTTTTGGAAACCATCAACCAAGAGACGTTTCGGCCAAGTCTTGTTCTTGGCATTCTTGTGTTTGAAGCTTGTGTTCTTGACACACATAAACTTCTAAATCCTTCCGAGGCAAGGAATCAAGTTGTAGATTCAAGAAAAGATGAGCGAGAGCTTGAAGGAAATCAAGCTGAAGGATTCGGCTATACCTCATTTGTTGAGGTATTTTGTGTTCCACCAAGTTTTCTTGGTATATGTAAGCTTTTTGAGCTATAGTAATGCAAGAATATACTTGCTAATGTTTTGGCCATTATAGGTTCTTGAGCTTCTAAAGCTTTCGGGCAACAAATGTTGCAAAAAGGTTTTGGTAAGGATTCTTATGCTCTTTGAGTATTCAGGCCCTTGGGTGATAGATTTTGGATGCCATGTGATCCTAAGAAGGTTACTGAGGGCTATATTTTGTTGCTTTGACAACTTTGTACTAGCAACCTATGTGCAAGCATTACGGCTAGGTGTTGAGTCGGGCAACTCAACTCCCAAGCATAAAGAGCTCAGAATTAATATGGATTAATAATATCTAAGTAAAATATGTATGATCATGCTTGCTCTACTCATCAGGGGAATAAGGTGTTAAGTCATGTGTGTGTTGTGTACTTTTATGTTTGGTTGTGCATGCTAACCCCCGATTATTATTATTATTGTTATTGCTATATGGCTTGTGTTTTCTTTGTCTTAGTGTTTTCTTTGTAGAAGCATGGAATATTTGTTTCCATGTTATTCTTGGCTATGTTAGGTTTTGGAAGCCATTCAAATCCTTACTAAGTTTATAACTCACCTGCCTTTCTCTACTTTTGTAGGAAAAAGGCTTACTTGAAAGGCACTAAGGTCAAGAGTATTATATACTCTTTCTGTTGGTAAAGGTTTGTGTACAAATGTATTTGCTCAATATTCTAAGTATTCTAAGTGTTATGGGTTGCTTGTGTAACAAGCTAATAAGCATGGACTTTATGTGTGGGACTTGGAGTCAAGATTGTTGGAACAAAGTCTCTAAGGTGGAAAGTGTGCTCTTTGACTCTTTGTGTGGTTTGCCATGTTTGCACATGTGCTATGATGTTGGACTTGTCTAAATGGACACACTTGTGTTAAAAATGAACTTTAAGAACATTTGGCCATAATATGTGTTAATTGCTAGCACATGGACTGTTAGACTTTTGGTGGTCAAGAATATTTTGGGCCTAAGTAATGTTGATGATGGATTTGCATAATCGTATGTTTATAAGCCTGTGCTTGACTATAAAAAACATGTGCATAATAAACAAAGTTTCAAAGCTTGATTTGTTGTTTTGGTTGCCATGCATGTACTTGGCTATGTTTGATAACGAGCTTGAAATGAACACACAAGTTCCACATAAGTACTAGCTTGTTTCCGAGAGCACAATATAAACCTTTAAGTAAATAATTAATGAACTAGTACTAGTAATATCTTGGGAACATGCCCATATGTTTTGATAAGGAATAAATGCCCCTTATATGGAATTTTGCTGCACGATTAAGAAATTGGGTCTAAATGAGCCAGGGGCTAGGCCGAGCATGACAGTCTCAATTGTCTTAATCCAAAAGCAATGGCTTGCTTGTCTTGTATTAGGACATAACCTAACCCTAAATGGGATGCATTAGTATACACCTTATAAGCCTTTTTAGGGTTCAATAAGACTAGCATAGGAGCTATTGTCAACCTCCTTTTAAGCTCTTGAAAGCTAACTTCACACTTACTTTCCCAAATAAACTTTTGATTCTTTCTAGTTAGTTGAGTCATAGGGGCTGCTATGACATAGAATTTAGGTAAAAATCTCCTGTAATAGCCAGCCAACCCACAAAAACTTCTAACTTCTTTAACATACTGGGGTTATTTCCAATCCAAGATTGCTCTGATCTTTTCAAGATGTACTTCTAACCCTTGATCACTTATTACATGACCCAAAAATTCAATTTCTCAGGTCCAAACTTTGCATTTACTCAACTTCCCGTAGAGCTTATGTTCTTGGAGTAAGCCAAGTACAAGCCTTAGGTACTTTTTATGAGTCTCATCATCCTTCGAGTACACCAAAATGTCATCAATGAAGACTACCACAAAGTGGTCTAAGTATGCTCTAAACACACGTTGCATAAGATCCATAAAGAATGCAAGTGCATTAATGAGCCCAAATGGCATCACTATATACTCAAAGTGTCAATACCAAGTTCTAAAAGCAGTTTTAGGTATGTCTTCGTCCCTGAACCTCAACTGGAAATAACCAGACCTTAGGTATATTTTGGAGAATACTTTTGCTCCTTTCAATTGATCAAATAAATCCTCAATCCTTGGGAGAGGATACTTGTTCTTAATAGTCAGGGCATTAAGCTTTCTGTAATCAATACAGAGCGTCCTTTTTCTTCATAAAAAAAGGCAGGTGCTCCCCAAGGAGACACACTAGGTCTAATGAACCCTATTTCAAGCAACTCATCTAGTTGTTTCTTCAGCTCTACCATTTCAGGTATGGCCATTCTATGTGGAGCTGTGGACACAGGAACTACTCCTGGTACTAGTTTAATCTCAAACTCAACCTCACTCACAAGTGGTAGTCTATGTAGGTCTTTGGGGAAGACTTTTGGGTACTCCTGGACTCTAGGGATTTGGCTAAGTTCAATAGCTACCCCTGGTTCATTCAATCCCAAACATTCATGTTCACCTTCTAAAGGCACTTGTGTCACTATTTCAACCTGGCAATTTGAGCCTAGTTTAAGTGATTTCTCTAGTTTAAATGGTTTACAACCATGCATCAATAGTTGCCTTGCATGACAATCTATTACTACTTTGTTTTCACTTAGCCAATTCATGCCTAAGATTATGTCATAGTCATAAGTACTCAACATTATTAGGTCTGCCTTAAATTCCAACTTATCAAACTTAATCACACAATTCTCTACTATGTGATAAGTAAATAGGATTTCATTGCAAGCAATTTTGACTATGTAGATTTTTGTCATGTTTCTTACTTCTAAGTTCATGGCCTTAACTAGTTTAGAAGAAACTATAGATAGTGAAGCTCCAGCATCAAACAAAGCAGATACTAACTAGCAATTAAGGTAAATGCTACCTTTGAGTGCCCTTCTGCTCAGCCTCTGAGGGCTAGCTTCTTTCGCCAATGTCTCGGCTTTTAGTGTATCTTGCATTCTTTTTGATGTCTCAAACTGAAACACTCCGCTAGGAGCTGGATTTTGCCTCCTTTGGTCCTATTGTAGCTTAGGCAGTTGATCCCCTCCTGGGTTTTGGACATTGGGCTTTATGAGTGGCATTAGTGGTTGCCCTCTAGCCCATCTAGGGTTGAACCTCCCTAGCATCTTCTTCTCTTCTCCCCTTTTAGGGAAATCCTTCACCCAATGGTTAGGTGCTCCACATTTATGGCAACCATTTGTTAGCTTGAAGCATGGTTTGTTGCCATGGAATTTCCCACAAGTAAAGCATCGTGGACCATATTATTGTGGTCCTTTTTCCTTCTTACTTTCCTTTCTCCATTCAGTAGGTTCGGCCTCTTCTCTAACTCTTTTCTTATGCCCTTTGTGTGTGCCACTTCCACTTCCTAGGCCACTCCTTGTCTACTCCTTGAATTCTTGTAAAAGTGTTATGGCATTATGTGCTACTTAATAATAGCTCTTAGCTCCTACAGCTCTGAGAATTTACCTCAGCTTAGGCCTTAAGCCTCTTAAGAACATCTTGATTTGAAGCTCCTCCTACCCATCATATTTTGGAGAATAACTTATCAAGCTATTGAATTTCTGCTCATACTCTATCACACTGAGATTTCCTTGCTTCAGCTGATCAAATTCTACTTGTTTTTGCTCCTTCAAGGCCTCGCTCACATATTGTTGTTGAAAGACATGAAGGAACATGGCCTACCTCTTTAATCTTCTTCTAGCAGGTGGCCTTCTTTGATTCTTGCTCTTATAACTTTTTTGTATAGCTCTCCACCAAGCTCTTTATTTCCTTCAAGCCTAAAGGTGGCTAGTAACACCTTTTGAGTAGAGGATACTTCCATCCTCTCAAATATCTTCTCCACTTGGTAAACCCATAACTCAGCCTCTTTAAGGTCACATCCACCTCTGAAAATGGGAGGCTTTAGTGCCAGGAATCCTTCCAACTTGCCTTCTCTAAGTCCACCTCTATTTGGTCTTCTGCCCTTTGCTTCTGTGTCTCGGATTCTACCTCTTTGTGGCCTTCCCCTTGTGGTAACCTCTGTAAGAGGCTCAATCCTCCTTCGAGCAGTGTCCGTGTCTAGTTCTTCCACCTCTATTCTTGGTTCTTGTCTTACTTCTAATGTAACTCTCCTAGCTCTCGGGTGTCTCATTTGTTCTTCAGTCTCTTCATCATCATCATGACCGTTCTTACTTGCTTGGTCTATAAACATTGGCTCTTTTTTAAGGCCTCCTCCTCCTGCTACCTTCTTCCACTTTTCTATTCTTATATGCTCTAGTTTGCTCTGTACTTTCATGTGCCTGAGCTTCGCCTCTAGCCAAGGCATGCATACCCACCACCAATTGAGCTATGGTGGCCTGCATTGTCTCCATCATCTATTCCATCTTTTCCTGCCTGCCTCTGCTAGGTCCAAGTACATTAACCCTAGCATTAGGCTCCTCAACCCTGTTAGGCTCTAAGGCCTCCTACTGCCTTTCAGGCTCATATGTAGGTTGTCCATCCTTTAGATGGGTTGCCCTACCCTCATCTTGCTCAAGAACTGCCCTTTCTTGGCCTCAGGTTCTCATATTGCACACAAGGCCACATGCATACACATATGTTCAATAAGTGCAAGCCTACTCAAACTTAAGTGGAAACAAGTCTAGATATACACGTAGGTCCAAACCTGCTCTGATACCAAAGAAACTATCACACCCCACACCAGCCATAGCCCCTGAGCATTATCACTAGCCACAGGAGTAACATTGGTGCTACTCTGGGCACTAATGTGGTATGTGCATCAACTGCACCCATCTGGCATGCCTAGGCGCCTATCACTAATGCCTGATGCCCCTTAGGGCGCCTCCCAGGACTCCTAATGCATCTGTCCTCAATGTGCCCCCTTAGGTGCTTATCACTACACCTACTTGGTCACTAGACTTAGCGCACTGTGTGTTTGTCTTCTCTGTCTCTATGGCTAGCCAAAAGTGCCTACTAGGGAGCCTGCTGGGGATTATTAGTAGTGCACTAGGACACATGTCAGAGCATTGAGGAGCATGCATCAAAAAGCGTACTTGCCTTAGCGCCAAATTAACTTTGCACCCCAAGGCCATATTCACCTTCGTTAAACATGTGCCTATCAAGTGAGCATACCAACATGCTTGGCAACCAAGATACCTATCCTCATAAATTTTGAAAACACACTTTGTATGCATATGCCTAAACACATTCCAAAGAGGTTTGTGAACAAACTTAGCACATAAACAACATGCATGTAATCTTCTATTTCAACCATCCAACATGTAACCATAATTTTCTCGAATACATAACTAACACCTCCCCTCAAAAAGGGCTTTCATACCTCACATACATAACCAAATATACACAAACTTGGTATCATGACCAAGAACATTCAAAATCCAAAACAAATTAAGAGGAAAGGTTCACATGCATTTACACTTAAACATATCCGAAAGCTACCAACACCACATAAATCAAGACTATGGTTTTGAGTACAAGCCCAACCATCAAACACATGGTCATTAAGGCAAACCACAACATATACGGTATTGAGCACATGTCCATAACACTAGACTTGTCCCACTATCGACTCTCAAAATCTGGAAGCAACATAAACATATGAACTTACACATTCATACAAACTTGTACTTACACTTATTGAGTTAATTAACCAAGCTAGTATTCATACCTCCTAGGTACCCGAATACACAATTCTTGGCACTCAAACAACTCAAGGTTCATAATCTTTTCCTTAAACATGTAAATACAGGCGATGAGTTATATAAATAACCCAATAAGGATTCACACAGTTTATAAGCTTATTTAGCTAAGCCCGTAAGTTTAACCTCCCATTCCACTGCCCAAACTTGCATTAAGACATGAAAATAAGAAAAACACAATCCATACAACACAATATAATAACAAGCTAGCTAATAAAAGTTAGCACGCACAAACAAAGCACCAAAGCACACAACTCACACACCCCTCACGTAGCCATTGGCTTCAGCCAACATAAGCACTAGCAAGTACACCCATAATTTGATTCATATCTTAGATCCATTAATTAAATCCATCTCACAAAGCTCCAAGTTTACACATGAGTTGGCCGACCCACATGTGAACTCTAGTTCTTGCCATTAACATAGCTAGCTAGCATACTAATCACATATACCCGAAGGTAAAATGTAGCCTTTATAGCAATCTAAGCTCATCTAGGTCAATGACCATCCTTTAGATGCTTAATACTCAACTCGAATATGGAATTCAACCAAATCAAGAATAGTATAGTGAAACCCTTACGAACCCTTGCCCTTGGCTCTCGGTGAAGCTTCCAAATGCAAGAATCCAAGCTTCATAATGCAACTCCAAGGTCGCCTAAGGCCGAATTGCATTTGAATAAGCTTGAATCTTCAATTTTAACTCTAATCCATCACCAATCCAGAAAAGCCCAAGCCTCCAAAGCCAAGAACACTAACTAAGCTCAAACTAGGAGCTTTGACCCAAAAACAAAGTGATTTGACTAAGTGGAAACATGCAAATCTGGTTGCGTGCGACATGGCATGAAAATGGGCTTAATGCTTGTCTCGGCAAGGTCTATTTCTTGCATGGTGCCATGAAATCCTCAAATAAAAGATTCTCTCATTTTGGTCACCCGAATACACATGCGATTAAGCCCATAAACTCTATTTTTTCTCCATTAATCTCTTGAACCTTTAAACATGCACCAGCATGGTCTCGGGTAAACCTACCCTTGATAGTACTTCATGTGTCTCCAAAGCTCACCAAGTACATTGTTTTCCTTTGTGTTTGGGTTTAATCTTTTAGTCCAAGTTAACTTAGGTCCATCACAAAATGAGGGTTATGACAAGTACTACTCTTGCCCAAGCACACTTAATTATGGAGTTTAAATGGAATCTGATGCATTAATGTTGGTATCATCGCATCCGTCAACCTACACCACTTATTTTCCTTTATCCTTATCAATTTTATTCTCCATCAATGACAGTACTACACATCACAAACGAATCATGGGGCCCAAAAATTGAGAAAAGATAATCTAGTAAGTAGTCATAAAAGTTTGTGGAAATTTTGAAACTCCATTTTTAGCCCCGGTTATCTCGTACGAACAGATAAAGAGGAAGAAAAACTGACCCAAAAAACAAAAAAAGGGATACACACGAGGACTTCCCAACATGTCACCAACGCCAGTGCTACTATCGCCCAAGCATGCTTAATTGCGGAGTTCTGATGAGATCGGATGCATTAGTTGAAACGACCGTCCTTGGCCCTTGCCTAGGAGACCTGTGAGAGATGGTCTCACGGTGGATTGCAATTGGCTAGTTGAATATGTGCGCGAATTAAAACTCTATGATGCTAGTTGATTATCCTAGAATATGCAAGATGCATGCTCTTCATGCTTTGAATTGGATTAACAAAAACCATAAAACATTGACTTGGCCAAGAGATTTCCATAGAAAATAAGTTCAAATAGCCAAAGCATACAAAATAAACATTTATGTGAGTTTACTACACATAACAATTGTGTGGGAGCATTCGTACATAAAGTAGACTAATGCCCTTACCCAAGAGCAACCCTAAAGTCTAGGACTCCTCAAAACATAGACAATGGAGGCAATTAAGAGTAACATGTATACAAGCCTCAACTGAGATATTCTTGAACTAACTCCCACCTTGGATGCAAGTCCCAGTGGTGAGTCACAAAAACCCTTGTCCAAGTGCTACTGGGCTCTGTAGCCAAAGGAAGACTCTAGTTAATACTGTTCCTTGACTAACAAGTTACCCAAGTAGACTACAATCATAAAGATTCTCAAGGGAAATACCTGCAACAAAAGCTAACTACCGCAATAACCCTCAACGATTACTCGGTCCAACAACTTCAGAATCTACACAACATAACTAGGGAGTGAGAACATAAACATTCTCAATAAGGGTACTCACGGTACCTGTAAGAAAATTACTAAGGACTCCACATATGATAACATATGTAACCTGCTGTCAGCTCATAAAGCCTGAGGGTCTGATATAAGCACATATAACTAGGTCCCTTGAGACCTCTCGTCATCCTAGTCCTTGAACTACAAGGCATAGCCTTGTCCTTTAGCAAGCTGAGCTTGCCAACCTAACTAGTGATAAATCACCAGTTGAACCTCTCCCTTTTTATGTTGTACAGGGGAATTATGGTGGGACTATTGTAACTAGGCCATAAAGACCTTGTAAGCTAGGTGCACTAAGGCTTCACCTTGCAACCTCATGGCTAACGGCATGGCTAGGTCACCAAGGGTTCTAAACCTTCCACCCTAGCTAGTCATACTTAGTCGTGATCCTTAGTAAACTAGTTTTCTTGCTTATGGTAGAAGTAACCATAAAACTTTACAAAACTCAAGAAAACTCCTAGGTCTTGAAGGACTTTTAAAAGTCTTGAAGTACCCTCGGAACGCTTAGGCCTCAAGGTACCCTAAGAACTCCCTTAGGTCTCCCTTTGACCTTCCTAGCAAAACTTGGAAAATTCAGCCAACATACCTATTGTGATGTGTCGCCGTAGTTGGTAACGTTCTACCAACTTTCTAGTATTGGTGACGCGTCATGGATAGTAGTACAAAACTGGCGACGCATCGCCAATCTGCGAATCTATAGAATTTTCACAGATTTTGCTGCTATGAACTTTGGACACTTACCAAACATATCAACCATGCTTGGTTAGCCTCCAAACTTCACATACATGTAAAACATGTTGCATAGATCACAACCAACTATCACAAGCCAATCTATGATGCATTATAACATCATTGCAATTATCACAAATCTCATAGTCCACCATGATTCAACCTTGTCCACTAACTAATGTTATTGCTAGAATTACTTTAACTCTTCAAGCAACCTTATTCCTATAGCATTAATTGAACTCGAAAATACAACTCCCTTACCTCAACTCCAATTAACAAGCAAGAATCAAGCACTCTTCCAATCCACTAAGCTTACCAAAGCACCACCTAAGTTCTAAGCAAAACATAGGCACCAAACATCAAATTTTTACTTTCTAACCAAAACCCAAGTTCCTAACTAACCAATAAACCTAAAATCAACCAAGAACAAGTCGGCTACCTCATACTAAAATAGGGGATGGGAGAAAACATGCTTCCAAGCTCCAAAACCATGGTTTTATGCTTAAAATGAGCTCCCAATGGCCTATATACTTATGATGGCTTCTCTTTTCACCAAGAAACTTTGATTTCAAACTTAATTGGATGGAAAAATGAGGGCGGAGAGGATGAACTCGGGTTTATGGCAGCCACCCCTCCACTTTACCGTCTTATAACACTATTTTTAATCTTAGCCATCAAAGTATTAGACATCATACACTCAAGTCCCCATCTTTTGGTAACCTTAGCTATTCTTGATTAATCATTATTTATTTCATCAAGTTTGGGTTAAAGTTAAAAGTTAAGTCATAAAACTTCATTTTAACCACTCGGGATCCAGCCTGACTATTCAGGATGTAAAAATTACCATTTTGCCCCTGAACTTCATTTAGCGCCTTAACCTCCTTGGAACTTAGTGAACTTTGCTAAACTTTCCTATTCTTTCTATGTAAACTTGAATTAAGGTTTCAAACTTGATTTAGAGCAGTTTACCTCCTTCAGGCATGCTTCCCACTGGGAGAGCCACAACATTAGTGCTAATATGATCGAATCTATTAACCTACGCTATTTATTTTTCCTTTATCGATATCGGTCCTATTCCCCTTTAATGTGAATACTACACATCACAAACAAGCTGTGAAACCTATAAACTAAGAAAAGATAATCAATTAAATAGTCAAAAAAGTTGCTAGAAAATTTGGAACTCCATTTTTAGCCCTAGTTATCTCGCATGAACAGACAAAGCAGAAGAAAAAATGACCTGAAAAACAAAAAAAGGGATGCAACACAAGGAATTCCTGGCACGTAACCGATGCAAGTACAACTCTTGGCCAAGCACGCTTAACTGTAGAGTTCTGATGGGATCCGGTGCATCTGTGCTGGTATGATCGCATTTGACAGCCTATGCCGCTTATTTTCCTTCATCCATATTGGTCTTATTCCCCCTCAACGTGAGTACTTCACATCACGAACGAAATGTGGGGCCCATAAATTAAGAAAAGCTAATCTAGTAAGTTGTGAAAAAACATGGTGGAAAATTTGTAGCTTGATTTTTAGCTCCGGTTATCTGGCATGAACAGATAAAGTAGAAGAAAAATTGATAAGAAAAACAAAAAAAAAGGATGCAACATGAGCACTTCCCACCATGTCACCGATTCCAGTACTACTCACGCCCAAGCACGCTTAACTACGGAGTTCAAATGGGATGCGGTGCATTAGTGCTGCTATGATTGCATCCGTCAATCTATGCCGCTTATTTTCCTTTCTCCGTATTGGTCTTATTCCCGTTCAACATTAGTGCTTCACATCACGAACGAACAGTGGGACCAATAAATTAAGAAGAGATAATCCAGTAAGTAGTTAAAAAACTTGGTGGAAAATTTAAAACTCCTTTTTTAGCCTCGATTATCTTACACAAACAGATAAAGCGGAAGAAAAACCATCCCAAAAAATAAAAAAATGGGACTTCCTGACACATCACCGATGCCAATACCATTCTCGCTCAACCACGTTTGACCATGGAGTTCTGATGGGATCCAATGCATTAGTACTGGTATGATCGCATCCATCAACCTACGACACCTAGTTTCCTTTATCCGCATCAATCCTATTCCCCTTTAATGTGAGTGCTACAAGTAATGAATGAACCATGGGGCTCACAAATTAAGGAAAGATAATCCAGTAAGTAGTAAAAAAAGTTTATGGAATTCAAACTCAATTTTTAGACCCAGTTATCTCGCACGAACAGATAAAGAGAAAGAAAAACCAACCTGAAAAACAAAAAAAATGGATATAACATGAGGACTTCCCAACATGTCATCGATGGCAGTACTACTCTCGCCCAAGCATGCTTAATTGCGAAGTTCTGATGAAATTTGATGATTTAGTGCTAGTTTGATCGCATCTGTCAACCTACGCCACTTTTTTTCCTTTATCCGTATTGGTCCTTTTCCTTTTTAACATGAATACTGCACATCAGGAACAAACCATGGAACCTATAAATTAAGAAAAGATAATCCAGTAAATAGTAAAAAAAGTTGGTGGACAATTTAAAACTCCATTTTTAGCCCCAGTTATCTCGCACAAACAGATAAAGTAGAAGAAAAAATTACCCAAAAAATGAAAAAAAAAGATGCAACACGAAGACTTCCCGGGATGTCATCGATGCCAGTACTACTCTCACCCAAGCACGCTTAACTACGAGGTTTTTATGGGATTCAGTGCATTGGTGCTAGAATGAACGCATCCGCAAACCTACGCCACTTATTTTTCTTTATCCGTATTGGTCTTATTCCCCTTAACAGGAGTACACCACGTCATGAATGAACAGTGGGACCCATAAATTAAGAAAAGATAATCCAGTAAGTAGCCAAAAAACTTGGTGGAAAATTTGAAACTCTATTTTTTGCCCCAATTATTTCACATGAAAAAAATAAAGCAGAAGAAAAACCGACCCAAAAAACTAAAAAAGGGATGCAACACGAGAACTTCCCGGCATGTCACTGATGCATGCACTACTTTCGCCCAAGCACGCTTAACTGCATAGTTCTGATGGGATCCGTTGCATTAGTGCTGGAATGATCATATCCGTCAACCTACATAACTTATTTTCCTTTATCTGTATCGTTCTTATTCCCCTTCAACATGAGTGCAACACGTCACGAATGAACCGTGAGGCCCAAAAATTGAGATAAGATAATCCAGTAAGTAGTCAAAAAAGTTTGTGGAAAATTTGAAACTCCATTTTTAGTCCCGGTTATCTCACACAAATAAATAAAGAAGAGGAAAAATTAACCCAAAAAGTAAAAAAAGAGATACAACGTGAGGCCTACCCGACATATCACCAATGCCAGTACTACTATCACCCAATCACACTGAATTGTAGAGTTCTAATGGGATTAGATGCATTAGTGCTGGTATGATCGCATCTGTTAACCTACACTGCTTGTTTTCTTTTATCCGTATCGGTCTTATTCCCCTCCAATGTGAATACTACACATCACCAATGAACCGCGTGTTGGGTTTCGGGAGCCAAACAGCGCGGCGGAATTTAACCGAAACCCTCCAGGATCCAAGTGAGATGGGGTAAATCGGGTGTTCGAAAATTTCATACCTAATTTTCGGTTGAGATCTCTCACTCAACTATAGAGTCGAATCACAAAACCTGAACAGTTGACGTGTTCAGGCTCTCTATGGTATCCACACGAGCCTCTCGGGATCACCACGCTTCCACCACGTCCCGGCAGATGCGTTTCTCTTGCGCTCGCAGTGCTAGCTTGCGTCCTCCAAGGAATTGCAAGAGAAGAGTGCGGCTGTCCTTTTGGGAGGCTAGGGCAAGGAGACCTACGAATTTCTCACTTAAAAGTTGTATTTATAGTGAGACTCAACTTCCAGGCCTAATGGGTTTCAAAGCCCTAATCCAATTAGGATTTAATTTCGGGCTTAATAATGGCTCAACTCCTTGGCCCATTATTAATACGAAATTAAAGTGAAACCATAACCCAAATAATTAGCCCATGCACTCTAATGATCCAAATAACTCTATGTGTGCGACCCAATAGGCTCTTGCCATGTTGGCAATGATCATAAATCACATTTATGATCATAAGCAATGAGCGGTGTCTAGCAACACATCATTGCTACCCAAGTGACAAGATTGTCGGTGAATCGACTAAACCTTTATGATCATCACCGATATATGCCATTATCCCTTTGTCCAAGATATCAAGACTAAGCACGAGACATGGAATGTGTCACTCTCGTATAGCCCAATCTTTGGTTTCTTGATTACCGAGTAGACCAACTTAAACTGACGACATTGATATCATATATCAACTCATCGGAGCATGGCCATGCATTTTCGAAGTCTCACTCTATCAAGGGGCCCAAAGATATCACTCCCGTTACATAGGAGGGACAAATCCCATCTTGATCATACAAATCCCTCCGCATGATATGTGACATACCCAATGACCTCCTTCAAGTTCACTCAGTTACGAGCAACAAAGGAAAGTATCAAAGTATGTGACTCACATGTAGGGAACCTTGATGATCTTAGGTCGAAGGACTACATATACCATGATCACTATGAGAATCACTTATGACACTCATATAACGATCCATGAAGTGTTCTCATGGTGGGTCGGTCCAGTACACAAGTTCTCCAACTTGTACCCATATGTAGACTACATATCTCATATTAGTCTCCACATATGCTAGTCATTATGTATTATTGCAACCCGCTCCACAATAATACTAGACTAGGGACGTTTAAGAATATCATTATTCTAGGGTTACAATTATGTTTATTACGTTACGCAGAAACAAAACAACAAACATAATTGCTGGATTAATGCCTCAATAAAATATCATGACTCAATGTGCAAAAATACAATCATCTCATGATTGGCTTTTTGGGCACAATACTAACACCGCGGAACTTATAAATTAAGAAAAGTTAATCCAGTAAATAGTCAAAAAAGCTGGTGGAAAATTTGAAACTCCATTTTTAGCCACAATTATCTCACACAAATAGTTAAAGCGGATGAAAAACCAAACCAAAAAACAAAAAAGGGGATGCAACACAAGGGCTTCCTAGCATGTCACTGATGCAAGTACTACTCTCACCCAACCTTTATTAGCTGCGAAGTTGTGATGCGATTCAGTGCAATAGTGTTGGTATAATCGCATCCAACATCCTACATTGCTTACTTTCCTTTATCCATATTGGTCTTATTCCCCTTTAAAGTGAGTGCTTCATGTCACGAATGAACCGTGGGGCCTATAAATTAAGAAAAACTAATCTAGTAAGCTGTGAAAAACCATGGTGGAAAATTTGAAGCTCAATATTTCACCCTGGTTATCTTGTAGAAACAGATAAAGTAGAAGAAAAACCCACCTAAAAAACAAAGAAGGGGATGCAACACAAAGACTCCCCGGCACATCACCGATGCCAATACTATTCTCGCCCAAGCACACTTAACTGTAGAGTTCTAATAGAATCTTGTGCATTAGTGCTGGTATGATCGCATTCTCCAACTTAATCTGCTTATTTTCCTTTATCCGTATAGGTCTTATTCCCCTTGAACATGAGTGCTCCACATTACAAATTAACAGTCAGGCCTATAAGTTAAGAAAAGATATTCTAGTAAGTAGTCAAAAAACTTGGTGGAAAATTTGAAATTTTATTTTTAGCCCCGATTTTCTCGCACGAACAGATAAAGCAGAAGGAAAATTGACCCAGAATATAAAAAAGGGGATGCAATAAAAGGACTTTCTGGCATATCACTGATGCCAGTACTACTCTCACCCAAGCACATTTAACTGTGGAGTCTGATGGGATCCGGTGCATTAGTGCTGTTATGATTGCATTCGTCAACCTATGCCACTTGTTTTCCTTTATCCATAGTGGTCTTATTACCCTTCAATGTGAGTGCTACACGTCACGAATGAACCATAGGGCCCATTAATTAAGAAATGATAATCCAGTAAGTAGTTAAAAAAGTTTGTGGAAAATTTAAAACTACATTTTTAGCATTGGTTATCTCGCATGAACAGATAAAGCAGAAGAAAAATTGACCCAAAAAATAAAAAAAAAATGCAAAACAAGGCCTTCCCAACATGTAATTGCTGCCAGTACTACTCTTATCCAAGCATGCCTAATTGCGGAGCTCTGATGGGATCCGATGCATTAGTGTTGGTATAATCACATCTGTCAACCGACGCTACTTATTTTCCTTTATTCTTATCAGTCTTATTCCTCTTCAACGTAAGTTCCACATGTTACGAACAAATCGTGGAACCTATAAATTAAGAAAAGATAATCCAGTATGTAGTCAAAAAATAATCCAGTAAATAGTCAAAAAAGTTGGTGGAAATTTTGAAACTCCATTTTTAGGCCCGATTATCTCGCACGAAGAGATCAATCAGAAAAAACATTGGCCCGAAAAAAAAAAACAGGGGATGCAACATGATGACTTCCCGACATGTCACCAATACCAGTACTACTCTCACCCAAGCATACTTAACTGTGGAGTTCTGATGGCATCCAGTACATTAGTGCTGGTATAATAGCATCTGTCATAACCCTTATTCCCACACAAAGCTTAAGTAAATGAGATGTGAAAACTAAGTGTAAAGCAAGTCCTGTGCAATGGCTTGAGAGATATGTTAGTTGGACTTAGTAGGCACATGTGAATGTGCCAAAGATATGTCTACCGAGTGTACTCGGATGAACGTTTAAAGGACTTAAAACGATAATGGCATATTTGTAAACGTGAGGGCTCATTTGCATATATACATTCGGGTGCTAAAATGGGGAGAATCTTTTAGGGGGGACGACATGGCGCCATGTAAGAAAATGACATTACCGAGACAAGCACAAAACCCAATTTCATGCCATGTGGTACCCAACCAGATTTGCATGCTTCCACTTAATCAAACCATTTCATTTTTAGGTCAAAGCTCCTGGTATGGGCTTAGTTCGTGTTCTTGGCTTTGGAGGCTCTGGTTTTTTCTGAATTGGTGAAGGATTAGAATTGAAATTAAAGATTCAAGCTTGTTCAAGTACAATTTGGCCTTAGGTGACCTTGGAGTTACATTGCCAAGCTTGGATTCTTGTATTTGGAAGCTTGGCCGAGAGCTAAGGGCAAGGTTTGGTAAGGGATTCATTATACACATCTTGATTTTGGTTGAGTTCCATGTTTAAGTGAGTATTAGGCGATCTAGGTGATAGGTTGTGAGCTAAATGAGCTTAGATTGTTTTAGGGCCATGTTTACCCTTTGGGTAATTGAGTTAAGTGTGCTAGCTAGCTATGTTAATGGCAAGTACTAAAGTTCTATCATGGGTCAACCAACCCATGTGTGAACTTGGAGCTCTATATGATAAGATTAACTAAGGGAATTGAGAAAATGAACAAAATATGTGTGTACTTGCTAGTGCCCTACTAGGCCGAGACTAATGCTTGGGTTTGTGGTGTGTGTGTGTTGCTTGCTTTGGTGATTGGATGCATGTGCTAACCTTTTGTATTGTTACTTAGTATATTGCTATGTGTTTTCCATGTTTTCGTGTCTACTTTGTAGGAGCTTTGGAGGTTAAGCATTCGGGCTTAACTAAATAGGCACATAGTTTTGTTTGTTTCCCTTATTGAGTTATGTATATAACTCGGGCCCTATAATTACTTGTTTCAGGAAAGGATATTGAGCCTTGAATTGCTTGGGTGCCAAGGGTTGAGTATCCAGGTACCTTGGAGGTATGGATACTAGCTTAGTTATCTAGCTCAATAAGTATAAGTCTATATGTACAAGTGTTTATGATTGTGCATGTTACCTACTCTGAGGTAGTCCAATTATGGTGCCAAAATTGTGCATTTAGACTCCTAGGATTGGTAATATTCTGTAGGCCATCAGAACACTACCCTTAGTGTGCATACCTAAATGAGCCTCTTGCACACTATGTAAACACATGCATATTGGTCCAACCATCATGCACACCATGCCAGCAAAGAAGGAAAACACTATTGATGCCCATTGGCATCCTCGTTATGTGACATAGTGACCTGGAGTAAGGACTTCCGGTATGGAAACGTTTGAGTAAGAGACTTCCTGTGTGAATGTGGCTGCAAGACTCAGAAAAACAAGGGTTAGAGACTCCCGGGAGTGTGTTTCCGGGGGAGGAGCCCCAAGTTTGTAAGAGTAGGATAAGTAAAGAACAAAGTGGAGAGTGGAGAGTAAAGAGTAGAGGGAGTTTCTTACGTGTCCTCTTACCAAGGTGATATGATCAACGAAGGCACAACCAAGAATGGAAAGGATCCATTAAAGATAACTAGTGGACCATTGACAAGGAAGAAGGCTAACGAGCTCACTAGTGCACTTCAAGCTTGGATGCTGATAGATTGGTGATGTTCTGGTAGAAAAATCATATCTTGAGCTAAACAGATCAGAATTGAGTAATTCTTGATTCATTGGAAATATAACATCTGGAGCTACAATTCATATGAAGACCATCAAACCCAGTTTGCACGTTAAGGAGGTCCAATTTAGCTTCAAAGTCGCGATTTACGAGTTATCACTGGTTCAAAAGCAGTTGCAGTATTTTGAGAATATCTTTCGATTTAGAAGTCCATTTTGTGTGATTCAAATCTGGTTTCGAAGCTAATAAATACATCTACAACTTTCATGTTTTACATTTTGAGAAATCATGGCTGCATCAAGTTCGAATTTCAGCTTGAAGTTGAAGACACAAGCAGGAACCACCAGAGAAGACTATTTTGGGTTTTTATGCCCAATCTTGTGCTGTAACGTATCTTATTTTATTTTCCTAATTATTTACATTATTTAGGAATTTATTTAGGCTATGGAATAGTTTTAAATCATTTTGGACAAGTGGCATACGCTGCATTCATTAAACTTGTTCAAACTAGGAATTAGAGTCCTAATTTGACTAGGATTTCCTATGTCTTTGTATCTAGGATTCCTAAGGGATTTAGGCTGCGAATTTTGCCCAGCTTTTAACCCTAGTTTAGGCCTATATAAAGGCAAATATTCTGGATGTAAACATACAGAAAATTTTCGAAATAATATTGCTCTTTGGAGAGGTTTTCTCTTTGGTTCTTTGTGGACTGCCTTGGTGCACAAGTGTGCTTGTGTTCTTGGAGTTCTATACTTCTCGTTTCTAATCACAGGTTGATTAGGGGTGGGGGTCTTTAAACCCAGTCTCTTTGATGTCTTGTGGAGCTTGAAAAACATCTTGGGCGCGTTTCATGGTCTTTATACCATCGGGGTTCGCATCAGTTGGTATCAGAGCCACAAGTTCCATTGAAGGACATATCTTTATGTTCTTGTTTCTCTTCGGTTTTTCTTTCAACTTTGTTCGGAAAATTTGTGCTTTAATTCTCTGTTTTAATCTATTTTCTTCTTGTTTCAGGTCTTTCCTTTTTGTTCCATCCTTGTTCAAGTCCAAAAATCACAAAAACAACAAAAAGAAGTCAATCCGTGTCACCTAGTATTCTCGGTTTCAATTCGTTTATTCTTGTCTAATTCTTATCTTTCTGTTTCGTGTCCAGCCATATTAATCTCTTTTGTTTTCATTGTTTCCAGCATCTTAGAGTCCAGAAAACTTCAAAAAAAGAAGGATCCAAGTTCAGGAATTTTCGGTACCAAAAAGTTGCTTCAAATTGTGCCAATTTCACTAGTTTTCTTGTCTTGGCCGAAAACAATTCTAACTTTTTGTCTTTGGCAGCAAGAAGTTTCAAGGAGAACGTTTGGTTAGCATCAAAACAGCAAGCAAAAAAAAAAAGGAGGAAAAAAAAAGGAAGGAAAAGAAAAGAAAAAGAAAGAGCAAAGAAAAGAAAAGAAAAGAGCTTGCAAAAAAAGAAGTTTTCTCAAAGTGTTGAAAGTTTTGCGCCCCAAAACCTATCCCATTGTTTTTAAGCCAAAAAGCTTTCTGTGTGGTTCTTGTGATCATCAATTGCAAGAGCTTCCTAGAGTCTTTTAAAGCTTGTTTAGACCACCTCTTTTGGAGTGAAAATAGTTCTTCAAAAATTCAAGTTTTCTTGTGTGCTTTGAGGATAGTTTTCTTAGAACTTTGGAGAACTCTTTGAATAAGCAATATCTCACTAACAAATTGAGTGTTTTGAGTGTTCATATTTTGAGTGAAACACGTGAGGTGAGTGTTTGTGAGGATCTTTGTTATTTTCAGGAGTATGGAGGGCCAGGAGGATAGGAGGATGAAAGTGAGACACAATGAGGAGCCAACCATGGGAGAATTTCAAGAAACTCTCAATAGACTTGTGGGGAGGATTGAGGACATTGATTTGAGGTTGCCAAGGAGACCAAATCCCATCTTGCAACCAAGGGGAGGCCTAAGGAGAGAAGAACGCGAGAAGGAAGAAGGGCATTGGCATGACCATGGGCTTCCAAGGAGGGGGGAGCCAAGAGAAGATCATAACCTTAACTCCATCAACTTTACCATTCCATCCTTCCAAGGGAGGAGTGATCCCGATGCATATTGGGAGTGAGAACAAAAGATTGAGATGGTGTTTGATTGCCATCATTACTCCGAGAAAGAGAAGGTTAAATTGGCTACCATGAAGTTCACTAATTATGCTCTTGTATGGTGGAATCAGGATGTTACTTCTAGGAGAAGGAATGAGGAGGAGCCCATACACACATGGAGAGCCCTTAAAGCCTTGATGAGGAGGAGATTTGTGCCTAGCTACTACACTAAAGATCAACGCCTCAAGCTTCAAAAGCTAGTGCAAGGCCAAAGGAGTGTGGAGGACTACCATAAAGACTTGGAGATAACCTTGACCCGAGCCAACATCATGGAGGATGAGGAGACCACCATTGCTAGATTCATTAATGGTCTCAATCCTGAGATTGCCAACAAAGTGGAAATGGCACCTTGTTTGAACATGGAGGATTTGCTTTATTATGCCACCAAGGCCGAGAAAATCATCAAAAGGTCCAAGGCATCCAAGATGTGTCAAGGAGGAATTTCCACATGGAGAGGAGCATGGAGCAAAGATGTAAGAGAAGTACCCAAGCCAAACATGGAGATCACAAAAGGAGACTTGTCTCAATCTCAACAAGAAAAGTCAATCATGCTTGTACCACTTTCACCACAACAAGTCTTTGAGGATCAAAGAAAATTTCAAAGTAAGGTTGAAAGAAAAGTAAATGAGGGGAAAGTTGAGGGCAAGAGTGATGAGGGGAAAGTCGAGAGAACAACCGAGAGATTAAGTGAGAAGAGTGAACATGAGGGGAAGAAGAGTGGAGAGTTCCCGAGAGAAGAAATTGAGTGCGAAGTTGAGAGAAGACAAGAGTGCAATGAACCCAAGCTGAGTGAAGAGAGAAAGACCTACAGAGAAGCCATACTTTCATCTAACATAATGGAGTCTTCTTCTAGTGTTGTGTTGTCTTCTTTTCAGGAATTGAGTGGAGATGAACTACAAGAATCAAGGGATGAAATTAATGCAACTCCAACCGAAGTCATTGAGGGCAAAGGTGAAAATTTTGTGGTTTCTACACCAAAGGAAGATACTTGGAGACTAAGTCCAACAATTGTAATGTATTTCTTCCTTACACCTAGATATGATGTGGTTTTGCATGAAAATCTCAAACAATGTGTGTTTGCTAGTAATGTTATTTTGAAGAATGGTTTTCATGAAACTAGATTAAGAGAAGGAAGTAAGCATGAAACTTTGACAAAATATGATTTTAAAGCTTCTAATTTTTTGGTTTTGTCAAATGATCTTTTGAATTTCATGAGTTTATCTGGGGAAAAATCTGTTTTGGTGTCTTTTGTTTTTTAATTTGTTTGTTTTGCACCCATCTCACATTATTTTTTTTTGCCTCAAGGTAAATCTACTTCTTTGGAATTTTTCATGCATAAATTTGTTCTTACACATGCATTACATACTTCTTTGATTGCCATTTATATTCAGCCCATTTTTGTGTGTCAATCTTTAATTTCCAGCAAGTACCTTTTTGTCATGACACATGCATTACACAAACTTTTTAGCATTGATCTTTTTGCTTTATGTCCAAACCTGAAAGTTTTTATTTTGAGTGAAAATTCTGGTTTTAAATTCAGCATTTTAAGGAGATATGTTAAGTCCTTTGTTTTGTGTCACATTTCATACATATTCACAATTTTTATGCATTGTGGTGCATATACATACAAAAATAAGTTTGATCTTGTTTCATTTAAAATGCTTAGGATTTTTGTGAAATTCATGCATCCTAGTTTTGTTATTAGTTTAGGCCCTATTGTGTTCAATTCTTGTTTGTTTGGATGGCCTATGCAAAGTATTGTCTTGACATGCATAATGTGTGCTTTTCATGACCTTGACACTTATGTGAGTTTAGGTCCATTTGTTTTGAGTGCATACAGCATCCCTAAGGTAAATTATTCCTACACTTTTACTTGTTGTGAGAATAATGTTTTTGAGATGGTAAAGGCAATGAAGGTGATGCCTAGAGTTAAGATGAAAATTGTGCAAACATTCAGATTTTTTGTGCTAATTGCTTCAAACTTTGTCTTTGATCCAGGAGGTATCATTGCATTTGGATATTGGTTCAGGTTTTGCACAAGATTAAAGCTCCATACACAAGCATTCCATGCAATTGGTTCTTATGTGAAAGGTAAGTGCTTATGTGTTGATTATTTCATTGTTATTGATTCAATTCCCTTTTCTAATGCAGGTTTTGATTCGAGGACGAATCCTTCTAAGGAGGGGGGAGCTGATATGATCAACGAAGGCACAACCAAGAATGGAAAGGATCCATTAAAGATAACTAGTGGACCATTGACAAGGAAGAAGGCTAACGAGCTCACTAGTGCACTTCAAGCTTGGATGCTGACAGATTGGTGATGTTCTGGTAGAAAAATCATATCTTGAGCTAAACAGATCAGAATTGAGTAATTCTTGATTCATTGGAAATATAACATCTGGAGCTACAATTCATATGAAGACCATCAAACCCAGTTTGCACGTTAAGGAGGTCCAATTTAGCTTCAAAGTCGCGATTTACGAGTTATCACTGGTTCAGAAGCAGTTGCAGTATTTTGAGAATATCTTTCGATTTAGAAGTCCAATTTGTGTGATTCAAATCTGGTTTCGAAGCTAATAAATACATCTACAACTTTCATGTTTTACATTTTGAGAAATCATGGCTGCATCAAGTTCGAATTTCAGCTTGAAGTTGAAGACACAAGCAGGAACCACCAGAGAAGACTATTTTGGGTTTTTATGCCCAATCTTGTGCTGTAACGTATCTTATTTTATTTTCCTAATTATTTACATTATTTAGGAATTTATTTAGGCTATGGAATAGTTTTAAATCGTTTTGGACAAGTGGCATACGCTGCATTCATTAAACTTGTTCAAACTAGGAATTAGAGTCCTAATTTGACTAGGATTTCCTATGTCTTTGTATCTAGGATTCCTAAGGGATTTAGGCTGCGAATTTTGCCCAGCTTTTAACCCTAGTTTAGGCCTATATAAATGCACATATTCTGGATGTAAACATACAGAAAATTTTTGAAATAATATTGCTCTTTGGAGAGGTTTTCTCTTTGGTTCTTTGTGGACTGCCTTGGTGCACAAGTGTGCTTGTGTTCTTGGAGTTCTATACTTCTCGTTTCTAATCACAGGTTGATTAGGGGTGGGGGTCTTCAAACCCAGTCTCTTTGATGTCTTGTGGAGCTTGAAAAACATCTTGGGCGCGTTTCATGGTCTTTATACCATCGGGGTTCGCATCACAAGGTCTTCCTAAGTATTTATAGGAGGGCATAAGGAAGAGGCCGTTTGACATAGCCTGCTGAGATTATGACACATGTTCAGCCGAATTTAGTCCATACCTTTGTAGACAAGTACCTCCAGCTGGGCATAGGGTGTCCTAGTCAGGAGCGCCGATGAGGTTACTGCGACGGGGGTGTCTATGTCAGAGGTGTCTGTGACAGAGGTGTCTATGTCAGAGGCGTGTGCGAGGTCTCTGTATCACAGGCTCCTAACCATCTTTGTCTCATCTGGGTGAGGACTCCTTCGATGATGGGCCCTCTTTAGGGAGTAAGACCCCTTCGGCAGATAGATCTCCTTCAGTCCGATTTTTGCTCTTGAGGGCTGTAGGGGTAGGCTCCTCGGTAGGGTGGAGGATCTTTGAGGAATGCTCCATTCTGCCAAGAATGGGGAGATGGTTTTCCAAACTCAGTGGGTTCACCATTTCGAAGGTGGTAATGCGTACCCTTTCCAAGGTCTCTCCCGTTACTTCCTGAGGATGGTGGCTGACCGCCAAGGTCGTGCCTGGCTCATTGAGAGAGGATTTTGGTGAGGTGACCCGGAGATCTTGGGAACCCCGGCCTTTTGGTTATAGGGTGTTGTCCTTTTTTTAGGGTGGTAGAGGCCCCCTCTTCCCCAAGGTTGGTCACTCATGATCTCCGAGAATGGTGCTTCTCAGGTCAATTTGGGAATTCTCCAAGGGTAATAGCCTTTTGGCTATCACATGCCCCCCTTGGAAAGCTGAAGTTGTAACTTCGGTGAGTAAAGTCTTTGAGAGCACTTCGTGGTGGTCATTGTGGAAGCTAGCAGTTACCATAGATGTAACTTATTGGCCTTTTTAGGCAGGGGATACTTTGTTCTTCGAGGATGTGTCTTATCGGCCGAGGTAGCTTATAAGTGTCACTCCTCGCCTCTTGGCTGGGCCTTTGGTAATTCCGAAGTGTGTATTCCCCTTTTAATTTTTTGCTGCAGGTTAGTGAATCGTCATGTCTCATAATCAAGCAGACGCATCACTTCTGATGAGCTTGCCTAGCCCTTCGTGCTGTTAGGAGGTGTGCCCTCGTTTCCTGTGTCGGGCGACATGTGTCATGCGGTAACTGGTGAACAGTCGCGTTGGTTGCAACAACCGCATCTCTTTGCCTTCAAGGGCTAATTATTGTAACGATTTGCCTACCCCCTTTGGCCTATATAAACATTCCTCTCCTTAGAGTTCTCCTCACTTGCTTTCTTGTGCTTCCGTTTTGCTTTCATTTGCTATC
The DNA here is from genome assembly GCA_039654915.1 of Aquilaria yunnanensis. Lineage (NCBI taxonomy): Eukaryota > Viridiplantae > Streptophyta > Magnoliopsida > Malvales > Thymelaeaceae > Aquilaria > Aquilaria yunnanensis. Next base: position 54,699,895 of record CM077597.1, read on the forward strand.
AAGCTTTTCTCTCTTTTCTACGGCGGTGCAAGTAGCGGAGCAATTTCTGGCAATTTTTTGTGACGGCATTTACAAATCTCGACTTCGGCAAGAGTTTTGGTGGGTTCTCCTTTCTGAAGTCCTTCGATTTTCTATGTTTCTACTCTTTCTACTTTTCCGAAGTCATCTCCTTCTTCCAAAGTCCTTTGGTTTTCTTTTCCGAAGTCGCTTCCTTCTTCCGAAGTCTTAAGACCAACTCATTTCCTTCTTCCGAACATGTCTTCTCCGGTAGCACTCATGACTGGGACCCCGAGGTCCTTCGACACTTCTTGTACCCCTTTCCCATCAAGTGGAATCTTATGACCGAAAAGGTCCTTCAGGAGCTGGGGGTAATCAAGGAGCACAAGACTGACCTAGATATGTCGAAGCCTGCCTTTGATGGGAAAAAGGCGTGGTTGGTGATGCTCCTTAGGGGCGAGATCACATACGAAGGCCTTGTTTAGAGTAAGTCATCTTCCAAATTTTTTTATATGTACTCCTCTAGATTTATACTGATGTCTTTCCTTTTTCAAAGATGGGCGACTAATCCACTGCATTTTACAAGTCCCTCTTCCTCGGTCAAGCTGAGAAGAGAGAGTAGCGAAGGAAGAAAGCTGCCCCAAAGAGGAAGAAGATGTCAGGGGGAGGGCCATCTTCGGTGAGGCAGTCGAAGAAAGCCAAGGAAGACCCTCTTCCTCCCCCTTCCGAAGGCAACGTGGAGGTGTAGGCCAATCCTTAGTTCGCGCCGACCCACCCTTGGAGCCGACGATCAGCTCGACTCCACGGTGCCCCACTACTGCGGCCAATGTCTTAGGGACTTCAGCAGGAAGCCTTTCCACTAAAGAGCTCGAGGAGCACCAAAGAAGGAAGGGCAAGTAGGTCCCTGCCGATGTACAGGAGGTCAGTGAGTCTGGGGAGGATGTCACCGAGGTTCCGCTAGGTTTGTCCCTTAGCCATTTTTCTATGAGTTTGAGATTTTTCGGCATTTTAGATCTTATAGAAATATGGCTAAGGGATAATGTGCTGATGGAACTTCGGCGTGATTTTGCAAAGGAGCAGGCGCCCACTGCATGGATGGTGAAGCATGCCCGGAAGCGGGCCCTTTGGGACTCCCACATCCTAAAGGACAAGGTGCCGAAGGAGCCTTTCTGGACCTCCACGGAGGACATGAACTTGTTCTCTGAGGATAGCCAGAAAATGGCTCCTCAGATGGCGAAGGCATCCTCACCAATGCCACCTTCAAGTCCCTTAGTGAGGAGTGCCCAAATGAGGAGGTCTTCGCCGCGAGGATGTCTGAACACACTGCCCAGGTACCCTTCAAACCTTTTATCCTTTCACCAAATTTTTTCTAAGTGTTTGCTTTGCTTTGCAAAACTTCACCGAGTGTCCTTCCCTTTATAGCTCTTGGCGTACAGTGGATACTTCAGAGCTTGGGTAGCAAAGCAGTCTTGGCGAAAGCCAAGGTATTTTGTGCCAGCTCGGTCATTAAGTACACCGAGCTGAACAAGATAGCCAAGGAGGAGGTGGCTAAACTTCGGGGAGGAGTTGTTGAAGATCCAGGAGGAGTTCTCTTAAGATTTTTCCAAGAAGGTGTCTGACCTCGGCGCGAAGGTTATCGAGCTAACTTCAGCCAATGAGGCCTTCCGAAAGGAGAAGGAGGAGGACTCTGCAATCCTCACAAAAGCCCTTGCAGACAACGCTGAACTTTAAGCCGAGGTCGACGCGTTGAAGAAGGAGAAGAAGAAAAAGATGATGATGAAGCTGGAGAAGGAGGTCATGGAGCTGAGGAACGAGTTGGATGACTTGTCTGCTGAAAAGGACAAGGCCAATCAAGCAACCAAGGTTGCATTCCAAGATAGCTTCTGTTTGGCTCGGCACCAAGTTCTGGCTAAGTACCCCGACCTTGACCTCTCCTTTTTGGCGGGCCTGGACATCCCCAGAGGGCCTCGCTGGACATGGTCAAAGATAGAGCACCTCAACCTTCCCTTTCCTCTTCCTCCAGCGCCGAAGGTTGTGACAGAAGAGGTTGGCGGTGAAGTAGCTCAAAATGACGAGATCCCCTAGGTGTCCAGGACCCAAAATAGGCTTTCTTCTTTGTAAACTTCTCCTTGTATCAAGGCATAAATGAAATTTATTTTTTCCTCCAAAATTTGGCTAAGTCCCAGGACATATTTCTCCTATACAATCTTCGGTACCGAGGGTCAATTAAACTATTTTCGGTCTAGGTCCTTCGAGAAGATAGTAAGTATCCTTCACGCTTATTATCCGGATAACTGCCTTCGGCATATATAGCACCAGTTTCGGCCAATATCTTTTGGCAAAGCTTTGCCTATTTTTATCAACCATGTTCAGTTGCTGCTCCTTCGATGGAGATGTATCACTTTTGCGCATAGGTACTTACACCTTGTTCGGCTAAACTCCTTTGGTGGGACTATTTTCCTTAGAAAAATTTCTAAGTGTAGAATTTTTTCAAAGCATCTGAATGCCATGTGTTTCTCAGTTCTCCACCTTCGGTATCGCCGAGCTTGTAAACTCCTGGCGCTGATGGAACTTCGGCGTTATTTTGCAAAGGAGCAGGCGCCCACTGCATGGATGGTGGAGCATGCCCGGAAGCGGGCCCTTTGGGACTCCCACATCCTAAAGGACAAGGTGCCGAAGGAGCCTTTCTGGACCTCCACGGAGGACATGAACTTGTTCTCTGAGGACAGCCAAAAAATGGCTCCTCAGATGGCGAAGGCATCCTCACCAATGCCACCTTCAAGTCCCTTAGTGAGGAGTGCCCAAATGAGGAGGTCTTCGCCGAGAGGATGTCCGAACACACTGCCCAGGTACCCTTCAAACCTTTTATCCTTTCACCAAATTTTTTCTAAGTGTTTGCTTTGCTTTGCAAAACTTCACCGAGTGTCCTTCCCTTTATAGCTCTTGGCGTACAGTGGATACTTCAGAGCTTGGGTAGCAAAGCAGTCTTGGCGAAAGCCAAGGTATTTTGTGCCAGCTTGGTCATTAAGTACACCGAGCTGAACAAGATAGCCAAGGAGGAGGTGGCTAAACTTCGGGATGAGTTGTTGAAGAGCCAGGAGGAGCTCTCTTAAGATTTTTCCAAGAAGGTGTCTGACCTCGGCGCGAAGGTTATCGAGCTAACTTCAGCCAATGAGGCCTTCCGAAAGGAGAAGGAGGAGGACTCTGCAATCCTCACAAAAGCCCTTGCAGACAACGCCGAACTTTAAGCCGAGGTCGACGCGTTGAAGAAGGAGAAGAAGAAAAAGATGATGATGAAGCTGGAGAAGGAGGTCATGGAGCTGAGGAACGAGTTGGACGACTTGTCTGCTGAAAAGGACAAGGCCAATCAAGCAACCAAGGTTGCATTCCAAGATAGCTTCTGTTTGGCTCGGCACCAAGTTCTGGCTAAGTACCCCGACCTTGACCTCTCCTTTTTGGAGGGCCTGGACATCCCCAAAGGGCCTCGCTGGACATGGTCAAAGATAGAGCACCTCAACCTTCCCTTTCCTCTTCCTCCAGCGCCGAAGGTTGTGACAGAAGAGGTTGGCGGTGAAGTAGCTCAAAATGACGAGATCCCCTAGGTGTCCAGGACCCAAAATAGGCTTTTTTCTTTGTAAACTTCTCCTTGTATCAAGGCATAAATGAAATTTATTTTTTCCTCCAAAATTTGGCTAAGTCCCAGGACATATTTCTCCTATACAATCTTCGGTACCGAGGGTCAATTAAACTATTTTCGGTCTAGGTCCCTCGAGAAGATAGTAAGTATCCTTCATGCTTGTTATCCGGATAACTGCCTTCGGCATATATAGCACCAGTTTCGGCCAATATCTTTTGGCAAAGCTTTGCCTATTTTTATCAACCATGTTCAGTTGCTGCTCCTTCGATGGAGATGTATCACTTTTGCGCATAGGTACTTACACCTTGTTCGGCTAAACTCCTTTGGTGGGACTATTTTCCTTAGAAAAATTTCTAAGTGTAGAATTTTTTCAAAGCATCTGAATGCCATGTGTTTCTCAGTTCTCCACCTTCGGTATCGCCGAGCTTGTAAACTCCTGGCCGAACTTCATCAATAACCAAATAAGGCCCTTCCCAGTTTGCCTGAAGTACTCCGTGAGATGGTCTTCGGGGCTCAAACTCAGCCTTTCGAAGGACAAGGTCCCCCTTTCTGATTCCTTTTGGCTTGAAATATGAGTTTGCAGTGATAGTTACCCTTTGTTGAAAAGATTTTCTTCTAAGATTAGCCACTTCTCTATGTTCATCAATTAGATCTAGCTTGGTTTTGAACCCAAGGTTGTTCCCTTCTTCATCGAACACTTGTACCTTTATTGATGGCTGAACCACTTCGATAGGAAAAATGGCCTCCGTGCCGAATACGAGTGAGAAAGGCGTCTCACCTGTTGCCCTTCGGGGGGTTGTCCAATAGCTCCATATCACACTAGGAAGTTCTCCTGGCCATTTTCCTTTTGCTTCCTTCAATCTCTTTTTCAAACCATCCTTTATGGTTATGTTGGACACCTCTACCTGTTCGTTGCTCTGAGGATGAGCTACTGGGGTGAAGTTCATTTTTATCCCAAGGTTAGTAGTGAATTCTTGGAACCCCTTGTTAATAAACTGGGAACCATTATCGGCCATTATCACCCTCGATATGCCGAATCTGCATATGATGTTCTTCCAGACGAATTTCTGTACGTCCTTCGCCAATATGGTTACCAAAGGCTCTGCCTCAATCCATTTAGTGAAGTAATCTACTATGACTACGGAGAACTTCACTCCTCCAGGTGCAGTTGGAAGAGGCCCAATGATGTCAATACCCCACACCGTGAAGGGGAAAGGGTAGTTAGCCGGAGTTATCGTTTCCGAGGGTAACCTCTGGATGTTAGCATGTCTTTGGCAATTGTCACATTTCTAGACAAATTGCCTCGCGTCCTTCCTTAAGGTGGGCCAAAAGTATCCTTGGTGGAGTAGTACTCCTACCAGAACGTCAGTTCCTATATGGGAACCACAGGCCCCCTCGTGGACTTCTTTGAGGACTATCTCTACATCCTTTTCGCTGACATACCTTTGTAGTGGACTTGTGTACCCTTGTCGGTATAACTCCTCCTTGATTAGAAAATATCGTCCAAAACATCTTTGTACTTTTGCCACCTCAAGAGGGTCTTCGGGAAGCTCTGAAGTCGTAATATACTTTTTTATGGGATTTTTCCATCCTTTTTCCAAGTTTGCTATGCTCATTATTGCTACGCTCGGGTGACTTAGCACTTCGGTGGACTTTTTTGACTTGGCCAAAGTATCTGCTTCGGTATTGTCCTGATGAGGCATGTTCTCAATGTGTACCATGTCGAACTCTTAGATGAGCTTTGATATGAGGTCATGATACTTTGCCAAGGTTGGGTCCTTCGCACCATAGTCCCCTGCCATCTGTGGGACCACTAGCTGAGAATCGCTATGGGCCTTTAGGTTTCTTACACCAACTCTTCTGGCCAGGCATAAACCTACTATGAGGGCTTCATAGTCTGCCACATTGTTGGTGACATTAAACCTAAATTTGATGGCCTTCATGGCTTCCATACCTTCGGGACCACAAAGAATTATTCCAACTCCTTAATGTTCGGAGCCAGAAGCCCCATCAACAAACAAAGTCCATTCAGGTTCATCCTTTCTGAGGTTAGGTGGACTGTCTTCGGCAATGGGTACCTCAGCAATGAAATCTGCCAATGCCTATGCTTTTATTGCCTTCCTTGGCTCATAGGTCACATCATACTCACCGAGCTTGATGCACTACTTGGATATCCTTCCCGAGTGGTCTACCTTCTTCATGATGTCTCGAAGAGGCAGGTTACTTTGGACGATAATGGGGTGCCCTTGGAAATAGGGTCGTAACCTTATTCTTGCAAGTACCAGGGCATAAATAGCCTTTTGTAACAAGGGGTACCTGACTTCAGCACCATGTAGAGACTTGGTCACATAACATACTGGCCATTGCTTAGCCCCCTCTTCCTTCACAAGGACCAAACTTACCTCCTTTTCGGTCATGGTGAGGTAAAGTAAGAGGGGTTCTCCTTCCCGTTGTTGCCGGAGTCTCGGCAAATAAGTTAGGTAGACTTTAAGCTCTTCCCAGGCCTTTTGGCAATCTTCATTCCAAGGTTGCACCACGATTCTGAGGTTACCTCCATTTTTTGCTGCTTTAGTGAGGACTTTGAAGAACGGTCAATAGCGATCCCCATATTTGGAGATGAATCTGCTGAGGGACATGATTCTCCCCATGAGTCTTTGCACATCCTTGGTCATCGCGGGAGTTTGGAATCCCAGCAGGGCCTTGACCTTTTCCGGATTGGCGTCAATACCTCTCTCCGACACCATGAATCCAAGGAACTTACGCGCATTCACCTCGAACACACATTTTTCGGGGTTGAGATGAATTCCGATTGTGCTCAGTTGGTGGAATGTTTCCTTTAAGTCTATGATATAACTATTAGGTAGTTTACTCTTAACTATCATATCATCACCGAAGACTTCTATGTTTCTCCTGATTTGGGAGTCAAAGACCCTATTCATCAACCTTTTGGTATGTGGTCCCTACATTCTTAGGCTTGAAGGGCATTCTAATATAGCAGTATGTACCAACTTCGATGATGAAGGTGATTTTTTCCTTGTCTTCGAGGTCCATCCTAATTTGATGATACCCACTGAAGCATGGAGGAAGCTAAGGAGGCCATACTCGACAGTCGAGTCCACCAACTAGTCTATTGATGGCAGAGGATATGAATCCTTAGGGCAAGCATCATTCACGTTTCGGAAGTCAATGGACATTCGAAGTTTGTCACTCCCCTCCTTCGTGGCAATAACCATGTTACTAAGCCATTCGGGATATTTGACTTCCCTTATTACGTCTGCCTCCTTCAACCGTAGGACTTCAAATTTTATGAAGTTGTTCTTGTGTGCCGAAAAGCTTCTCTTTTTTTGACGAACAGGCTTCGCTTCAGGGCGCATCTTAAGGCTATGCTGAATTATGCGAGGGTCTACCCATGGCATGTCCTTCGGTGAGTAGGCAAATAAATCTTTGTTCATTAAAAATACAAGCTTTTGCTTGTCTCCTTGGGCCAGCTATTTCCTTACACGGGTACTTCGGCCTGGGACAAGCTCTACATTCTCAATTTCAATTTTCTCTGAGTCGCTTCTCTCTCCTTCTGTAGCCTCTTTAGCAAATATGCCCTTCTCTTCTGAGGTCTACGTGTGCACTTTCATTGGGCTCTGCCTCACCCTTACGAGGACCTTCCGGACCTCAGCTTGATCAATAAATATTTCTGCGTCCCCATCCTTCATCACAAAGGTGACAGTCAGGTACTTCACATCTGGACGGATATGGAGATTCTTTTACATTTGCCTCCCGAGGATGGCATTGTATGATGAAGGGACATCTATGACGATGAATCTTGCCATTATGGAAGCGAAGAGCTTCTTGTTCTGAATCGAAGTTCCTTTTAACATCAGAGGTAGGTCGATCCACCCGAGGACAGGGAGTTCGAATGGACCTACCCCGAAGGTAAGGGAGGTGACAGGTTTGAGATCGCCTTTTGAGATGCCCAAGTTTGGCAAGAGGTGCAAGAACAACACGTCGGCATTGGAGCCACCGTTGATGAGCACTCTTTTGTTGTCCCAACTCCCTATCCTTGCCATGATTAGGAGGGGATCGTCATGCAAAAATTTCATGGTAAACCCATCTTTCCGAACGAGTTTGTTTAATGGGTTGCCGAACTCCATCATCGAGATTTTGCAAACTTTCCTTTTCCTCTCGGTCGAGTGCATCCCAATGGTGATTGTTTGGATCACTCCAGCCCGAGGTGGTGCGTGTTTTCTAGGACTTCGGTTCAGAGGTCAGTCAGAATCGTAGTCCTCATCTTCTAGTTTTCTTTCCTCCTCCCTCCTCCCCTTTAGGGAGGGCATGAACAGGTAACGTCGAAGTTGGCCCTGCTTTATTAGAGACTCAATGTACTTTCTTAGTTGGAAGCAATCCTCAGTATGATGGCCATGGTCCCGATGGAATTGGCATAACTTCTTCTTGTTTTTCTTCTTTTTCGAGCTCATGGCCTTCGAACGTCGAATAGAGCTCCCCTGCCTTTCCATGGCCATCAGTATGTTTGATCTGGTGGTGTTTAGGGGGGTGAACATTATTGGCCTCTTCCCTCTTTGCTTCCGAGGTCTACTTCCAGCCTTGGCTGGATAGCAAGGCTGATGGCTTGGAGCCTCGGAACGAATATGGTCGGACTTCAGCCCACCCATCCTTAGTTCTTCACCTGTCATGTGTTGCTTCGCCTTTTGGTAGAATTCTCCGAGGGTGTCCGGGGGGTCTTTGGAGAACTTGTAAAAAACCTATGAGTCCTCTCGAAGTCCCCTGATCATTGCAAGGATACGAATTTCGAGGTGAAAATCCGAAACACTCAGGGCTTCCCGATTCAACCTCTCGACATAGTCGTGAATGGTTTCACTATTTCTTTGCGCTATGTCGAACATCTGGACGGGCATCTTCTCCATTGGCCTACTTCCGATGAACTGTTGAGTAAAAGCAGTGGACAACTCCTGGAAATCCATTATGGTTCCGGGGGCCAGGGAGTTGTACCATGCAGTCACCGGCCTGGAGAAGGTGACCTCAAAACATTTGCAGAGGGTGGCATCATCGACACCATGCAAACCATGCTACGTCTATACTTCGTGAGGTGGGCTTAGAGGTCACTACACCCATCATATGTTCCCAAGCGTGGTGCTCGGAAATCACTTGGCATGGGTGCCTTTACTATCGCTCGGATGAAGGGTGATTCATCTCCGGTGAAGGTCTTCGACAATCTTGACCAAACAGGCTTCCGAGAGATCTGCTTTTCTACCTTTTCCAGCCTCTCCAGGATCTTCTCCATGAGGGCTGTGGTACCAGCCTCTTCTCATCGCCTGGTGACCTCCGGCAACTGAGAATGATGCCTCCTTTTTAAGGAGTAACTTCATGGGGATTGTGACCTCTCATCCGGTGATGAACTCCACCGGTGGGAAGTTTTAGGTCCTTTTGAACCCATTTCTCCATCTTGACGACCTCTGCGGGGGTAGGTCCTCTATTTAGGACTCGTCGCGAAAGTCCCCACTTCCTGAACTCCAGTGAGTAGATTTTGGACTCCTCTCTCGCTAAGCAGCTGGCGAAGAGGCCGTTCGGACCGAAGGTGGTTAGGACCACCTTTGGTTAAGCTGTTGTGTCATCTCAGCCACAACAGAACACTAGAAATTGTGCAGGAAGCTCATCGTGACCGTCAGAGGACATTCATCCTCAGGTAAAGAAGTCCCTGCGGTGGGTTGTTCAGTCGCCAACTATGCTTCCGGTGTGGATAGAGACTTCGAGAGCCCCTTGTCCTTAGAACATCAGGTCTCAATGACGGTGACCTGGGAGTGGGTTCCCATAGACGGTGCCAAATGATGCCCATTGACATCCTCGTTATATGACATAGTGACCTGGAGTAGGGACTTCCGGTATGGAGACATCTGAGTGAGAGACTTCTTGTGCGAATGTTGCTGCAAGACTTAGAAAAACAAGGGTTAGTGACTCCCCAAAGTGTGTTTTCGGGGGAGGAGCCTCCAACACCCAAGTTAGTAAGAGTAGGATAAGTAAAGAACAAAGTGGAGAGTGGAGAGTAAATAGTAGAGAGGGTCTCTTCCGTGTCCTCTTACCAAGGTCTTCCTAAGTATTTATAGGAGGGCATAAGGAAGAGGTCGTTTGACATAGCCTGCTGGGATTACGACACGTGTTCGGCCAGATTTGGTCCGTACCTCTATATACAAGTACCTCCAACTGGGCCTAGGCCATCCTAGCCAGGAGCGCAGGTTACGGCAACGGGGGTGTCCGTGTTAGAGGTGTCTATGTTAGAGGCGTGTGTGAGGTCTCTGTATCAGAGTCTCTTAACCGTCTTTGTCTCATCTGGGTGAGGACTCCTTCGGTGATGGGCCCTCTTCGGGGAGTAAGACCCCTTCGGTAGATAGATCTCCTTCGGTCTGATTTTTGCTCTCGAGGGCCGTAGGGGGAAGCTCCTCGGTAGGGTGGAGGACCTTCGGGGAATGCTCTATTCTGCCGAAGATGAGGAGATGGTTTCCTAAACTCGGTGCGTTCACCATTCCGAAGGTGGTAGTGCATACCCTTTCCGAGGTCTGTCCCATTATTTCCTGAGGATGGTGGCTGACCGCCGACATCGTGCCTGGCTCACCAAGGGCGGATTTTGGCGAGGTGACCCGGAGATCTCGAGGACCCCAGCCCTTTGGGTATAGGACGTTGTCCTTTTTTGTGGGTGGTAGGGGCCCCCTCTTCCCCGAGGTTGGTCACTCATGTTCTCCAAGAGTGGTGCTTCTCAGGTCACTTTGGGAATTCTCCAAGGGTAATACCCTTTTGGCAATCAACTATCACAAGTATTAATCTTGGCTACCACGCATTAGGCAATCTTGTTAAGTTCTAGTGACCAGCCATTGCACTTGTAACTGTCAATAATAAACTGTATCATTATAGCCATGTTACTCCTATTTTGTTTGCTCTAGTATCAAGTAGAGACCTAGAGCAAACCAATGAATTTTGTTTTACATCAATAGCACACCTATGGACCAAGGTATGGATTTTTGAATTTGGTTACAAAATTCTGACCAAATGAACAGTAACTTAGCCAATTTTGGAACATCATATCTTTGGTTACGGAGCTCCAAATTCAGAAATTTCAAATCCCAATTCAATCTGTAGATGTTCTCTAGGTGTGGTCAAACTTTCATACCAAGATTTTTTCTACACAAGGAGAGATAGAACTTTAAGTGCAAAGTCAAAATTCTAGTCACTTTATGACCATTTTGCCCATACAAAATTTCATAAGTGTGAAAATACTTCATTCACAAGGGAAAAGCCCTCCAAGGCTACCCCATATATGTCCATTACACATAGGAAATAAATTCCCTTGCATTTAACAACTTTATGTGGCCAAAACAGAATTTACAACTAAGCAGCCCATCATTCACACTTAGGCAGCTTAGCACGACATCACTTACATAGCCAAAACATTAATCAAATGTTCACAAAATTGTCTCATTTTGCATACAATACATGTACATGCATACATGCACTACAATATGGTCTTAACTTAGCTAAATACCCACCCTAGGTTACAGGAGTGCCTGAGACACAATGGACTCCATAAACAGGATGTTGGACAGTTATTGTGCAACACAATAAGTACCACCATTAAAAAAACCAAATGTGCTCCTAAAATCACCAAAATTTTTAGATCATAACGAGACATATGGAAGTTCATGTAACTAAAATTTTAGATCAAACCTCAAACTACAAATGTCAGTTTGAAGCTGATATTTCAACTAGACTTGAAATGACAGAATTGAGGGGAGTAAGTTTCGTTCAGAAACTTAGTAAGGGTAGCACTTGGATTCAATAGGCAATGTAACCATCATTAAAACCTGCATCCAAAGACACTAAAACACAAAAACCACAAGATATAATAGCCAAATGTAGCAGCCATTCACAACCAACAAACACATGAAATGCGGTAGCAAAAATAACCATAGATTAGTCCATAAAACATGTAATAAACATAACCAAATCACTATGGCAGCCCTCCTTAAGCTAATGCTTGGTCTTAGGAGGATTTCAACACTAGTTAGTACTAACTTTGGGCTATATAAACCCTCATCTCACTGCCATCTTTGTGCATTTCACACTAGGCAAAACCTTCAATAAGTGTACTCTCCTCACGAAGCTTGGTTCATCAAGCTTATGGCTCTCTTGTAAGCTTATCACTAGCTCCATGATTGCTTGAAAAATATAGAAAACAACCCATGAGAGCAAGAGAACCCTTAAAAAAGTGGGTAGGCCAAAAATCAAGCTTGATCCTTGAAGCATCCAAGCAATAGCTCTAGTTTGCTTCCAATTGCTTCCTTTTGCCTTCAATTTCAATCAATTGCAAGTTTGAAGGTGTGGTGGCTGTGGGTGAAGTGTGGCTGTGTTCTTGGGTTGGAGGAGACAAAAAATGGGAGAGAGATAAGTGAATTGGCCACTTAAATGGCCTTGAATGAGCTTAAGGGTACAAAACACACTTAAACAAGCTTAACCTTGCTTTATGTCATTTTCCTTCTCACTAATTTGGTTTCTTTGTATTAAACTCATTGGGACACATGTACCCAAAATTTTTTACTATTTATCAAGTCTTGGCTGCCTCCCCCATTGGTACGATCAAAGAAGGCACAACCAAGGATGGCAAGGATCAGTTGAAGATAACTAGTTGACCATTGACAAGAAAGAAGGCTAAGGAGCTCACTAGTTGTTAGTGTTGTGCCCAAAAAAAGCCAATCATGAGATGATTGTATTTTTTCACATTGAGTCATGATATTTTATTGAGGCATTAATCCAGCAATTTTGTTTGTTGTTTTGTTTCTGCGTAACGTAATAAACATAATTGTAACCCTAGAATAATGATATTCTTAAACGTCCCTAGTCTAGTACTATTGTCGAGTGGGTTGCAATAATACATAAGGACTAGCATATGTGGAGACTAATATGAGATATGTAGTCTACATATGGGTACAAGTTGGAGAACTTGTGTACTGGACCGACCCACCATGAGAACACTTCATGGATCGTTATATGAGTGTCATAAGTGATTCTCATAGTGATCATGGTATATGTAGTCCTTCGACCTAAGATCATCAAGGTTCCCTACATGTGAGTCACATACTTTGATACTTTCCTTTGTTGCTCGTAACTGAGTGAACTTGAATGAGGTCATTGGGTATGTCACATATCATGCGGAGGGATTTGTATGATCAAGATGGGATTTGTCCCTCCTATGTAACGGGAGTGATATCTTTGGGCCCCTTGATAGAGTGAGACTTAGAAAATGCATGGCCATGCTCCGATGAGTTGATATATGATATCATTGTCGTCAGTTTAAGTTGGTCTACTCGGTAATCAAGAAACCAAAGATTGGGCTATACGAGAGTGACACATTACATGTCTCGTGCTTAGTCTTGATATCTTGGACAAAGGGACAATGGCATATATCGGTGATGATCATAAAGGTTTAGTCGATTCACCGACAATCTTGTCACTTGGGTAGCAATGATGTGTTGCCAGACACCGCTCATTGCTTATGATCATAAATGTGATTTATAATCATTGCCAACACGGCAAGAGCCTATTGGGTCGCACACATAGAGCTATTTGGATCATTAGAGTGCATGGGCTAATTATTTGGGTTATGGTTTCACTTTAATTTCGTATTAATAATGGGCCAATGAGTTGAGCCATTATTAAGCCCGAAATTAAATCCTAATTGGATTAGGGCTTTGAAACCCATTAGGCCTGGAAGTTGAGTCTCACTATAAATACAACTTTTAAGTGAGAAATTCGCAGGTCTCCTTGCCCTAGCCTCCCAAAAGGACAGCCGCACTCTTCTCTTGCAATTCCTTGGAGGACGCAAGCTAGCACTGCTAGCGCAAGAGAAACGCATCTGCCGGGACGCGGTGGAAGCGTGGTGATCCCGAGAGGCTCGTGTGGATACCATAGAGAGCCTGAGCACGTCAACTATTCAGGTTTTGTGATTTGACTCTACAGTTGAGTGAGAGAACTCAACCGAAAATTAGGTATGAAATTTTCGAACACCCGGTTTACCCCGTTTCAATTGGATCCTGGAGGGTTTCGGTTAAATTCCGCTGCGCTGTTTGGCTCCCGAAACCCAACACTAGTATACTTCAAGCTTTTGTCTCAAGATTTTTCATGGAGAATGGGCTTAGAATTTCACAAGGAGCTGCTGGAACATGGAAGGAATCATATGGAGATGATGGCCAAGCTTGGATGTTGACAGATTGGTGATGTTCTGGTAGAAAAATCATATATTGAGCTAAAAAGATCGAAATTGAGTAATTATTGATTCATTGGAAAGCTAACATCTGGACCTACAAATGATATGAAGACCATGAAACCCAGTTTGCACGTTAACAAGGTCCAATCTAGCTTCAAAATCGCGATTTGCGAGTTATCGCTGATTTGGTAGCAGTTGCAGTATTTTGGGCATATCTTTGGCTTTAGATGTCCGTTTTGTGTGATTTAGGTGTTGTTTCGAAGCTAAGAAATAGATATACAGCTTTCATGCTTTGTATTTTGAGAAATCATGGCTGTATCAAGGTCGAATTTCAGCTTGAAATTGAAGACACAAGCAAGAACCACATGAGAAGACTATTTTGGGGGTCTTTATGGCCAATCTTGTGTTGTAACGTATTTTATTTTATTTTCCTGCTAATTAACATTATTTAGGATGTTATTTAGGCCATGGAAGTGATTCAGGTCACTTAGGATAAATGGAATTCGGTTCACACCTTAAACATGTGTTAAAATGGTGTAGGAATCCTAGTGTGACTAGGTTTTCTTGAGTCCTTTGTAACTAGGTTTCCTAGGTGACTTGGGCTATGAATTTTTCTGAGTCTTTTACCCTAGTTTAGGCCTATAAATAGGCACATATTCTGGTTGTAAAACATAGCCTTAACATGAAATAATATTGCTACTTTGGAGAGAATTTCTCTTTGGTTCTTTGTGGACTACCTTGGTGCACAAGTGTGCTTGTGTCTTGGTGTTCTTATTCTTCTCGTTTCTAGTCACAGGTTGATTAGAGGTGGGGGTCTTAAAACCCAGTCTCTTTGATGTCTTGTAGAGCTTGAAAAACATCTTGGGTGTGTTTCATGGTCTTTATACTAATAGGGTTCACATCACCCATGGTGAGATAACCCCAAAATTTCACCCTTAGACTTAAGTTAAAAGCTTGAACACCTTAAGGTCCTTAATGCCTTTAGTGTTTCCTTTGTCAAAACTTGTCTTTCATGAGCAATTTGGTCCTCCAATAGCACTTTCATACCATTCATATCCTTCCCATAACTCTCCAAGTCACTTTCTTGAGAGTTTTGCAATTAAGTACCTAAATTTCCAAAACCTTACAAAAAAGTCCATAGGTTGCTTGACAAACAAGCAAAACTTAAAGTTTTTCTTGGAGGCCAAATTACCAACTTGGAACACTTTTGAGGAGGTGTTGATCATGCCTTTTACCCCCCACACTTCAATCACTATGGTGAGAATTACACAATATAATGGTTTTTTGCCATTATGACATTTGTAATTCTCCCATTTTTTTGTGAGGTGGTAACAGTGCAAGCTCTTACTTTTATGTTGCTTGCAGGCTTTGAGAGTAGATTGTGGGACAAGTCTAGTGGGATGGAAATGTGCTCAATAACTTATCTGTTGTGGTTTACCTTGTTGACCATGAGTTTGATGGTTGGGATTGTACTTCAGACCATTGTCTTGCTTTATGCAGTGTTGGTAGCTTTCAGATATGTTTAAGTGTATAGGCATGCGAACCTCTCCTTTCAGTTTGTTTTGGGTTTTGATTGATCTTGTTCATGATACCAAGTTTGTGTATATTTGGTTATGTATGGGTGGTATGAGCAACCTCTTTGAGAAGAGGTGTTAGTTATGTATTTGAGGAGTTTATGGTTATGTGTTGGATGGTTGTGTGTGATGTTTCCATGTGTGTTGATTATGTGGCTAAGTTGGTTTGCAAACCTCTTTGGAACGTGTTTAAGCATGTGCATATAAAGTATGTGTTTTCAAAATTTATGAGAATGGCTATCTTGGTTGTCATCCATGATTGTATGCACACTTGATAAGCACAAGAGCACAAACACATGATTAATGCATGTGAATATTGCCTTCGTGCGCAAGGTTTCCTTGGTGCTAAGGCAAGTAGGCTTCCTGGGGCATGCTCCCCAGTGCCCTGGCATGTGTCCTAGTGCACTGCTATTAGTGCCCAGTAGGTGCTTAGGTGGGTGCCTTAGGCTAGCGATAGACACACATGAGATGCATACAGTGTGCTAAGTCCAGTGTCCAGGCAGGTATCTAGTGCTAGCGATAAGTGTGCATGGGCAGAGGCCTGTGTGGGGCATGACAACTTTTGTTGGTATTAGAGTAGGTTTGGACCTAAGTATCTGTCTAGACTTGTTCCCACTTAATTTTGAGTAGACTTGTACTTATTGAGCATATGTGTATGCATGTACCTTTATGTGCAGGATGAGAACCAGGGGCCAAGTAAGGGGAGTTTTTAAGCAAGATGAGGTAGGGCAACCTATCTAAGGGATGGACAGCCTATATATGAGTTTGAAAGGCAGCAGGAGGCCTTAGAGCCTAATAAGGCTGGGGAGCCTAATGCCATGGTTAATGTAGCTAGACCTAGTAGTGGCAGGTAGGAAAAGATGGAACAGATGATGGAGACAATGCAAGCCACCATAGCTCATATTGTGGTGGGTATGCAAGCCTTGGCTAGAGGCCATGCTCAAGCACATGAAAGTACATAGCAAACTAGACTAGAAGAAAATAGATAAGTGGTAGAAGGCAGTAGGAGAATGAGACCTGGCAAAGAGCCAGTGTTTGTTAATCAGGCAAGTAAGAGTGGTCATGATAATGATGATGAAGAGGTGAAGAAGAAAGGAGACACCCGAGAGCTAGGAGTGTCAGATCAGAGGTAAAACAAGAACCAAAACTAAGGCTGGAGGAGAGTCCAAAAGCTGAAGAACTAGACACTGACACTGCTCAGAGGATGACTAAGCCTCCTACATAGGTTACTACAAGAGGAGGGCCACAAAGAAGTGGAACCCGAGACATAAAAGCAAGAGGTAGAAGACCAAATGGAGGTGGTCTTAGGGAGGGCCATTTGGAAGGATTCTTAGCACTAAAACCTCCTATTTTCAAAGGTGGGTGTGACCTTGAAAAGGATAAGTTCTGGGTCTACCAAATGGAGAAGATATTTAAAAGGATGGAAGTATCCTCCACTCAAAAGGTGATACTAGCCACCTTTAGGCTTGAAAGAAATGTAGAGCTCTTGTGGAGAGCTGTATAGAGAACTTATAAGAGCAAGAATCAGAGAAGGCCACCTGCCAGAAGAAGGTCAATGAGGTGGGATGAGTTCCTTCAAGTCTTTCAACAACAATATGTGAGCGAGGCCCTAAAGGATAAAAAACAAGTAGAATTTGATCAGCTAGAGCAAGGAAATCTTAGTCTGATCGAGTTTGAATAGAAATTCAATGGTTTGATAAGATATGCTCCACAATATGATGGGAAGAATAAGCTTAGAACCAAGAGATTCTTAATACGCTTAAGGCCTGAGCTGAGGCAAATCCTCAGAGTTGTGGGGACTAAAGACTACTATCAAGTAGTGCAAAGTGCCATAGCACTTGAACAAGAATTCAAGGAGTAGACAAAGAGTGGCCCAGGAAATGGAAGTGGCACACACAAAAGGCATAAGAAAATAGTTAGAAATGAGGCTGAGCCTGCTGAATGGAGAAAGGAAAGCAAGAAGGAAAGAAGACCACAACAATATAGTCCACAGTGCTCTACTTGTGAGAAATTCCATGGCAACAAGCCATGCTTCAAGCTAATAAATGGTTGCCACAAGTGTAGAGCACCTAATCATTGGGTGAAGGATTGCCCTAAGAGGAGAGATGAGAAGAAGATTCTAGGGAGGCTTAACCCTAGATGGACTAAAGGGCAACCGCCAATGCCACTCATGAAGCACAATGTCCAAAACCCAAGAGAGAATCAACTGCCTAAGTTGCCACAAGACCAAAGGAGGCAAAATCCACCTCCTAGCAGAGCATTTTAGCTTGAGACATCAAAGAGATTGCAAGATGCACTAAAGGTCGAGACATTGGTGAAAGAGGCTAGGCCTCAGAAGCTGAGCAGAAGGGCACTCAAAGGTACCATTTACCTTAATGGCCAGTTAATATCTGCTATGTTTGATACTAGAGCATCACTGTCTATAGTTTCTTCTAAATTGGTTAAGGCCATGAACTTAGAAGTAAGAAACCTAATAGAAATGTACATAGTCAAAACTATTGGCAATGAAATCCTATTTACTTAGCACATAGTAGAGAATTGTGTAATTAAGTTTGATAAGCTAGAACTTAAGGCAGACCTGATAGTGTTGAGCACTTATGACTATGACCTAATCTTAGGCATAAATTGGCTAAGTGAAAACAAAGTAGTAATAGATTGTCACGCAAGACAACTATTGATGCCTAGTTGTAAATCCCTTAAACTAGGCTCGGATTGCCAAGTTGAATTAGCGAAGCAAGTGCCTTTGGAAGGTGAACATGAATGTTTGGGATTGAATCAACATGGGGTAGCTAGTGAATTTAGGAAAATCCTTATAGTCCAAGAGTACCTAGAGGTCTTTCACATAGACTTACGTGGACTACCACCAGTGCGAAAGGTGAATTTTGAGATTAAACTTGTACCATGAGTAGTTCATGTGTCTACAGCTCCATATAGAATGGCCAAACCTAAAATGGTAGAGTTGAAGAAGCAACTAGATAAGTTACTTGAAATAGTGTTCATTAGACCTAGTGTGTCTCCTTGGGGAGTACCTGTCTTGTTTGTGAAGAAAACGGATGGAACCCTAAGACTCTATATTCATTACAGAAAGCTTAAATGCCATGACTATTAAGAACAAGTATCCTCTCCCAAGGATTGAGGATTTGTTTGATCAATTGAAAGGAGCAAGAGTGTTCTCCAAAATAGACTTAAGATCTGGTAATAAAGAAGAAGACATACCTAAAACTGCTTTTCAAAACTAGGCATGGACACTTTGAGTACATAGTGATGCTATTTGGGCTCACTAATGCACCTCTATTCTTTATGGATCTTATGCAAAGGGTGTTTCGAGCATACTTAGACCACTTAGAGGTAGTCTTCATTGATGACATTTTGGTGTACTCAAAGGATGAGCAGACTCATAAGGATCACCTGAGGCTAGTACTTGGCTTCCTCAAAGAACATAAGCTCTATGGGAAGTTGAGTAAGTGCAAATTTTGGACTCGAGAGATTGGATTTTTGGGTCATGTAATCAGTGATCAAGGGTTCGCAGTAGATCCTGAAAAGGTTAGAGCAATCTTGGATTGGAAGCAACCCCAAAATGTTAAGGAAGTTGAGAGATTCATGGGGTTAGCTGGCTATTACAGAAGATTTGCACATAGGTTCTTTGTCATAGCAGCCCATATGACTCAACTAACCAGAAAAGACCAAAAGTTTGTCTAGGAAAGTAAGTGTGAAGATAGCTTTCAGGAGCTTAAAAGAAGGTTGCCAACAGCTCTTATGCTAGTCTTTCCAAACCCTGAAAAGGCTTATGAGAGGTGTACACTGATGCATCACATGTAGGGTTAGGTTGTGTCCTAATGTAGGGCAAGCAAGCCATTGCTTTTGGATCAAGATAGTTGAGACCACATGAAAAGAATTACCCTGTGCATGATCTAGAATTAGCAACTATGGTCTTTACACTTAAGCAATCGAGGCATTACTAGTTGGGTAACAAGTTTCAAGTCTATACAAACCATAAAAGCCTCAAATACCTTTTCACTCAAAAGGACTTGAATATGAGGCAGAGAAGGTGGTTGGAATACTTAAAGGATTTTGACTGTGTAATTGAATACACAGTTGGCAAGGCCAATGTTATGGTAGATGCCTTGAGTAGAAACTATGCTAGAGTACTCAAAGGAGGATAAAAGGGAAGTAAGGCTGGGAGCCTTAATCTTACTTGCCTAGCAAGGCAATGGTTAAGATAGGAACTTGAGCAACTAAGTGTGCTTACCATTACACCTGAATGGAAGGAACTCATCAAAGAAGCACAACTTAATGATGAAAAGATTGATTTGGTGCCTAGTCAAAGGAAGGGAGAACTACTTTAAGGTTTTTCCTACAAGCAAGGACTGTTATACTTCCAGAATATATTGTATGTACCTAAAAAACATGATCTGAGATCCCAAATTCTAGAAAAAGCACACTCAAGTAACCTAAACATGAACCAGGAACTACTAAAATGTATCATGCTTTCAAAGCTTACTTTTGGTGGCCATACATGAAACATGATATTGGCACCTATGTAGCTAAGTGTGAAGTGTGCCAACAGGTGAAAGTTGAGCACCAGAAACCAGGAGGGAAGCTTCAAAGCTTACCCATACCTGAGACAAAGTGGGGGTCCATATCTTTGGACTTTGTGGTGAGAATGTGACTAACAAGGAGAAGACATAATGCCATTTGGGTCATTGTAGACAGACTAACCAAGGCAGCCCACTTTCTACCTATGAACCTCACAGACTCACTTGATAAGCTAGCCCAGCTTTACATAAAGGAAATAGTGAGACTTCATGGTGTGCCTAATGATATTATTTCAGATAGGGATCCTAGGTTTGTTTCTAGGTTCTGGAAGAACTTACATCAAGCTTTAGGCATTAAGATTAAGTTTAGCTCAGCATACCACCCACAAACAAATAGACAAACCAAAAGAACCATTCAGGTTCTAAAAGATATGCTAAGATGTTGTGTGATTGACTTCCAAGGAGAATGGGAAGTGCATCAACCATTAATGGAAATTTCATACAACAATGGGTACCATTCAATGATTAGAATGGGACCATATAAAGCTTTGTATGGTAGAAAATGTAACACCCCACATTGCTAGCATGAGCCGGGAGATAAATTGGAGTTAGGGCTAGAAATCATCAGGGAGACCACTAAGAAGATAAAGATGATCCAGGCAAGGATCAAGACTGCCAATGACAGGCAACAGTCATATGTAAACCTGAAAAAGAGAAGAGTCCTAGAATTCCAAGAAGGAGATTGTGTGTGGCTCAAGGTTTCTCCCATGAAATGAGTGGTGAGATTTGGAAAAAATGGGAAACTAGAACCCAAATACATAGGGCCATATCAAATATTGGCTAAGGTAGGAAATGTGGTATACAAGTTAGACTTGCAACTTGAACTTGAACATGTGCATGATATTTTCCATGTCAATCCACTAAAGAAGTATGTTACAAGTTCTAAACAAGTGGTTTTACCCATTACTGCACCTATAACACCAAGTCTGTCAAATGAAGAGGTGCCTATCTAAATCTTAGCCAAAGATACAAGGAAGTTGAGAAGTAGATGGATTCCCATGATCAAAGTTCAATGGAGTAATCATACCCAGGAAGAGGCAACTTGAGAAATAGAGGACAAAATTACAAGATGTTATCCACATGTGCACCCTAAGCTTATGAGAAATTTGGAGGACCAAATTCTTTAAGAAGTGGAGATTTTCATAACCCTCATTCCCACACAAAGCTTAAGTAAATGAGAGGTGAAAACTAAGTGGAAAGCAAGTCATGGGCAATGGCTTAAGAGATATATTAGTTGGACTTAGTAGGCACATGTGAATGTGCCAAAGACATGTCTATCGAGTGTACTCGGATAAACGTTAGAAGGACTTAAGACCATAATGTTGGATTTGTAAACGTGAGGGCTCATTTGCACATATACATTTGGGTGCTAAAATAGGGGGAATCTTTTAGTGGGGGATCACATGGTGCCATGCAAGAAAATGACATTGCTTAGACAAGCATTAAACCCAATTTCACACCATGTGGCACCCAACCAAATTTGCATGCTTCCACTTAGTCAAACTAGTTTATTTTCAAGTCAAAGCTCATAGTTTGAGCTTAGTTGGTGTTCTTGGCTATGGAGGCTCAGGTTTTTGCTGAATTGGTGAAGGATTAGAATTGAAATTGAATATTCAAGCTTGTTCAAGTGCAATTAGGCCTTAGGCGACCTTGGAGTTACATTGCCAAGCTTGGATTCTTGCATTTGGAAGCTTGGCCAAGAGTTAAGGGCAAGGTTTGGTAAAGGATCTGCTATACTCATCTTGATTTTGGTTGAGTTCCATGTTCAAGTGAGTATGAGGTAATCTAGGTGATAGGTTGTGAGCTAAATGAGCTTAGATTGTTGTAGGGCTCTATTTACCCTTTGGGTAATTGAGTTAAATGTGCTAGCTAGCTATGTTAATGGCAAGTACTAAAGTTCTATCATGGGTCAGCCAACCCATGTGTGAACTTGGAGCTCTATGTCATGAGATTAACTAAGGAAATTGAAAAAATGAACAAAATATGTCTGTATTTGCTGGTGCCCTACTAGGCTGAGACAAGGCTTGGGTTTGTGGTGTGTGTGTGTTGCTTCCTTTGGTTATTGGATGCGTGTGCTAACCCTTAGTATTGTTATTTAGTATATTGCTATGTGTTTTCCATGTTTTTGTGTCTACTTTGTAGGAACTTTGGAGGTTAAGCATTTGGGCTTAACTAAATAAGCATATAGTGTCATTTGTTTCCCTTACCGAGTTATGTATATAACTCATACCCTATAATTATTTGTTTCAGGAAAGGATATTGAGCCTTGAATTGCTTATGAACCCCCCCTCTCGGTTTGTTTTGGTTTTTAATTGATCTTGGTCATGATACCAAGTTTGTGTATATTTGGTTGTTATGGGTGGTATGAATGCCTTTTTTGGGAGGAGGTGTTAGTTATGTATTTGAGGAGTTTATGGTTATGTGTTGGATGGGTGTGAGTTAAGTTTCCATATGTGTTGATTATGTGGCTAAGTTGGTTTACAAACCTCTTTAGAACATGTTTAAGCATGTGCATATAAAGTATGTGTTTTCAAAATTTATTAGAATGGGTATCTTGGTTGTCATGCATGATTGTACGCACACTTGATAAGCACAAGAGCACAGACACATGATTAATGCATCTTATTATTGCCTTGGTGCGTAAGGTTTCCTTGGTGCTAAGGCAGCTAGGCTTCCCGGGGCACGCTCCCCAGTGCCCTGGTATGTGTCCTATTGCACTGTTGTTAGTGCCCAGCATGCACCTAGATGGGCACCCTAGGCTAGCGATAGACACACACACAGTGCGCTAAGTCTAGTGTCGAGGTAGGTATCCAATGCTAACGACAGGTGTGCATGGGCAGTGGCCTGTGTGGGGCGTGACAGCATCCGCCAACCTACGATGCTTATTTTCCTTTATCTGTATTAATCTTATTCCCCTTCAACATGAGTGCTCCACGTCACGAATGAACTATGGGGCCCATAAATTAAGAAAAAGAAAATCCAGTAAGTAGTCCAAAAACTAGGTGGAAAATTTAAAAGTCCATTTTTAGACCCAGTTATCTCGCATGAACAGAAAAAGCAGAAGAAAAATTGACCTGAAAAATAAAAAATGGGATGCAACATGATGACTTCCTGGCACATCACCAATGCCAGTACTACTCTCACCCAATCATGCTTAACTACGAAGTTCTGATGGAATCAAGTGCATTAGTGCTGGTATGATAGCATCCGTCAAGCTAATCCGCTTATTTTCCTTTATCCGTATTGGTCTTATTGCCTTTCAACGTGAGCACTCAACTTCATGAACGAATCGTGGGGCCCATAAATTTAGAAAAATTATCAAGTAAGTAGTCAAAAAACTTGGTGGGAAATTTGAAACTCTACTTTTAGCCCCAGTTATCATGGACGAACAGATAAAGTAGAAGAAAAGCTGACCCAAGAAATAAATATGGGGATGTAGCACGAGGACTTCCCAGCACATCACCGATGCCAGTACTACTCTCGCCCAAGCACGCTTAACTACAAAAGTTCTGATGTGATCTGATGCATTAATGCTGGTATAATTGCATCTGTTAGCCTACACCTTTTATTTTCCTTTATCAATATCGGTTTTATTTTCCTTCAACATGCCTCTTATTTTCCTTTATCCGTATCGGTTTTATTCTCCTTCAATGTGAGTGCTACATGTCACGAATAAACCATGCGGCCCATAAATTAAGAAAATATAATCTAGTAAGTAGTCAAAAAAATTTGTGGAAACTTTGAAACTCCATTTTAGCCCGGGTTTTCTCGCACAAACAGATAAAGCGGAAAAAAAACCAACCCAACAAACAAAAAAAAAGGATACAACACAAGGACTTCCCGGCATGTCACTGATGCCAGTACTACTCTCACCCAAGCACGCTTAATTGCAGAGTTCTGATAGGATTTGATGTATTAGTGCTAGTTTGACCACATCTGTCAACCTACGCCGCTTATTTTCCTTTATCCGTATCGGTCTTATTCCCCTTCAACATGAGTATCACTTGTCACAAACGAACTGTGGCACCTATAAATTAAGAAAGGATAATCCAGTAAATAGTCAAAAAAGTTGATGGAAAATTTGAAACTCCATTTTTAGCCATGGTTATCCCACACGAACAGATAAAGTAGAAGAAAAATTGACCCAAAAAATGAAAAAAGGGATGCAACACGAGGACTTCCCTATGTAAAGGCTCTCCTAGTATTTACTTTACTTTGAAGGTTGAGGTAAGTAAATCCCAAGTTATTTTCCCTCAAATAAGTTTTATTAAGCAAGGAAAGCAAGCTAAGTAAGGTTAAATTGAGTTCCAAAGTGTAATTAGCACCTGAAGGGCAAGGAGGACAAAATGGTAATTTTAGCCCAAGTCAGTGGCATGGCTGTGATTTCAGTAAAATTAGGTACATCCAAGTGTTTTGGGCTAATTGATTTGGGACCATAATTGTTTATAGCCATTTGAACCAAAAGTGAAAGTTAAGGGTGAAAAATGCACTAAGTGAGAAATTAAGCTATTATGTCTTATAACGACTTAAGTGGTGTAAGGGCAAACTGTTTGGATAAGGAAAACCTTTCTTTGGAACCAATGAGTGATGGTGTGGGAAGACTTTAAGTGGCCTAAGTGATGCAAAGTTAAGTTTGAGGGCCAAAGTTTCAAATGGAAGAGAGGTTGACTATATAAGTGGAAGAGATGACACTATTCATCATCTCCCCCATTTTCCATTTTCGTGGCTCTCTCTCCTCCATAGCTGTTCACCTTCAAAGCTCCCATTCTACCCAAAATTTCATGAAAATTGAAGGTTCTAAAGCTGACACGGCCATCCTTGGCCCCTGCCCAGGAAGCCCTGTGAGAGCTGGTCTCACAGTGGATTGCAATTGGCTAGTTGTGTATGTGTGCGGATTAAATCCCATGATACTAGTTGATTATCCTAGAATATGGAATGTGCATGCTCTTAATGCTTTGACTTGGTTTATTAAAACCATAAAACGTTAACTTGGCCAAGTAATTTCTACACAAAAATAAGTACAAATAGCCAAAGCATACAAAATCAACATTTGTGTGAGTTTACTACACATAATAACTCGTGAGAACATTCATACATAAAGTAGACTAATGCCCTCACCCAAAAGCAATCCTAGAGTCAAGGACTCCTCATAACATAAAGTATGGAGGCAACTAAAAGTACTATATAAATACAAGCCTCTACTGAGATCTCTTTGACTTAACTCCCACCTTGGATACACCTCCAGTGGCGAGTCTCAAAAGCCCTTGCCAAGTGCTACTAGGCTCTGCAGCCAAAGGAAGACTTAAGTTAGTACTATTACTTGACCAACAAGCCAACTAAGTATACTAGAATCATCAAGATTCTCAAATGCCACACCTATACACACAAAAGAGTACTACCGCGATAATCCTCAATGATTACCCGGTCCAACAGCTTCAGTCTCTACATAACAAAACTAGGGAGTGAGAATTTGACAAATCTCAGTAAGGGGTCTTCAGTGTACCTACAAGAAAATTACTAGGACTGGACATATGATAAACATATGTAAACTTGCTGCAAGCTCACACAGCATGAGGGTCTGATATATGCACATATAACTAGGCCATTAAGACCTCTCCTCAAACTAGTTCTCCTCACAGTGCATCACCCCGTGCCTAGCGAGTTCTGATGACTAAACCGCTCCTAGCAAGCCGTAGCTTACTTGATGCAATCATGTAGCCTTCCCATAGTCGTTCTGCAGGGGAATTATTGTGGAACTTTGTAGACTAGGCCATAAGACCTCATTGTAGACTAGATGAACAAGGTTTCACCTTGCAACCTCGTGGCTATAGCACGGCTAGGTCGACAAGGGTTCTAAACCTTTCACCTAAGCTAGTGGTACTAAGTTATGCTCATTTGCAACATAGTTTCCTTGCTTGTTGCACAAGCAACCATTATACCTCACAAAACTCAAGGAAACTCCTGCATTTTGTGGGACTTTTGGAAGTCTCGGAGTACCCCCGGAATCCTTGGACCCCAAGGTACCCTAAGAACCTTCTTAGGTCTCACTTGGATCATCCTAGCAAAATGTGAAAAATTTAGCATTTCTATCTGTGGCGACGCGTCGCCACAGTTGGTGACATTCTGTGAACATTCGCTGGATTGGCGACTGCAGAAATGCAGAATTTAGCGCACTTTGCTGCTATGAACTTTAGACGATTCCTACACATATCAAACATGCATGGAATGCCTCCAAATTTCATACACTCCTAGAACATGTTGCCCAAAACATAACCAACTATCACAAGCTAAGCTATGATGCCTTGTAACATCAATCCAATCCTCCCAAATTCTCTAGTCCACAACAATTCAACCAAAAGTTTTAACTAATGCCATAGCTAAAACCACTCGAATTCTTCAAGCAAACTCAAGCTAATGGCATTAAATGAACTTGAAAACATATCTCCCTTACCTCAACTCTAAGAAACACGCAAGAATCAAGCTCCCTTTCAAGCAACCAAGTTCACCAAAGTTCTACACAAGTTCCAATCCAAAAACAAAGCACTAATCACTAAAACTTCACTCTCTAACCAAAACCCAAGCTTCAAACTAACAAACAAACATGAATTCAATCAAGAACACGTTTCTTACCTCGTTTAAAAATAGGGGATGTGGAAAAATGCCCTTCCAAGCTTCAAAATCATGGTTTCAAGCTTGAAATTGGCTCCTCCAAGCTTGTATACTTAGAATTACGCCTCTTGACACCAAGATCATTTGATTCCAAGCTTAATTTGAGAGAGAAATGAGTGAGGGAAGGATGAAAATGTAGTTAAGGCAGCCTCCCCCTTCTCTTTCCCTTCTTAAACCCTTACTTAGCATCAAGGTCACCAAGGTTTCAAGTTTAATGCAATTAAGTCCCCCATCTTTGTAACTTAGTGATTCTTGATTAAATTCTTGTTTATTCTTTAAGTTTGAGTTAAGGTTGAAAGTTAAGTTATAAAAATTCATTTTAAAATACTCGAGACTCGTCCCGGCTATTCAGGATGCAAAATTACCATTTTGCCCCTGAACTTCATTTAGTGCCTTATTCTTCTCGGAACTTAGTGAGCTTTGCTAAACTTATCTATTCTTGCTATACAAACTTTAATTTAGGTTCTAAACTTAATTTAAAACACTTTACCTTCCTCAATTGTGCTTCCCACTAGAAGGGCCATAACAAAAGCTATCCCAACAAGCCTTTAGCTCATTTTTTATGGAATTGGTGCATTTGGACTTATTCTTGCAAGTTTTTGGTTCAAACCCTATGGCAAACATCTTTGATCCTTGTGGGTTAATTATTATCTTATCAAATATTTATAAATGTCCTTAATTTCATGCCCTTGGTGTTCAATTTGGTTGAATTCAGGCTTGGAACTCAAAGCAACTCTATGGAGCTCAACTGTGCTCGTTGCTTGTTTCTTACTTCAAGAATGATTTAAGGTAAGTGATTTAAGTTAATTCAACTCAAATAATACATAGAAATGTAGTATTATGTGTGGGAATAAAGTAGACACAAGACCCATGTGAATTGGCCTTGGGATGGGAAAGTTTTGAGCAAGTTTCATGCAAGTTTGCACGTTGTTGCCCAATGTTGTAGTGCATTGGCATTCGTTGCTGGTAAGCCTTAGGATTCCCGAGCATTGATGCCTTTGGCAATGTGTCACTGATGGCATCACCATGGCATTAGTCCCTCAAGCTCAGGGCATCTTAAGAATATCTCAAACTCTAAGTTATCATCCTTAGGCTAATTTAAGATGTTCCGTAGCCTCAGTTAGGTCTAGAACTCATTCCTAAGTTGGGAATTATGCATTATTTAGATGGTAGGTAAGTGGTGTGGTTAAGGTAGGGTAAGGAATGATGGCTAAGGAAGTTAAAGTGCTTAAGTAACTAAAGGAGCACTAAGGGTATTAAGGCGGGTTTTAGACTCTTTGTTGGCCTAAGTGGGAGGTCTTAGACCTTTGGGCGATCAAAGGAAACCTAAAGGGATCCTAACCAAACCTTAAGGTTTGGTAAGTGAGCCACTAAGAAGCCCTAAGCTAAGCTAGAAGAGCTTGGCAAGTTAAACAACATAAGGTAGCTACCCTGCTTAATAAGTTAAGGGAAGAGATGGGTAAGGAAGGAGTAAGCGATGACTTACTCTAAATAACTCGTCAGAGGCGGGCAAGGGTTGAGTAAGTGACAACTTACTCTAAGGCCCTCGTAAGAGGACTTCATGGGGTTACTTAGGAGCTAGCATAGGATACGAGGGCTAGTATCTAAGTACCCCATCCGTATGACCTCACGTCAAGTCTAGCACTTACGGGTGTAAGGAAGTCCTAAGTGCATTTGCATGTGCATATTTTACTCATTCATCCATCCATCCATTATTTGCATTGTTTGTTGTTTTTTTCTTGACTCTGGTTGTGTACTTGGTTGCTTGTTTTGTTTTGTATGCTTTATATATATACTTTTTTGTTCTTTGTATGCCACATATCTTTCCCCCTGTAGGTATCGAATCCCTTACTGAGTGGTTTTTAGTACTCCCCCCCTAAGTATTGTGTATGTTTTAAGCGGGCTAGTCAGGCTTAATAGTTGGTAAAGGGCAGCTGTTAAAGCTAAGTTCGATTGGTTTAAAGGTATTCTCTAAGTAGGAAACTTTATGTTTCTAAGTTACTTATAGCATAAGTTAGTGTTAACCAAAGTGTTTGCCTTACATTTTGAGGCTAAGTGAGTATAAGGAAAGTATGGCTCATCACTTGAAGCTAGCTTGCTTGGGTGAAGAGCTGAGGATGGATCTTAGTAGATAGAAGTTGCTTCTTTTAAATGTATGGCATTTTCATACAATTAGATTGCCTCTAGTAGTGTCCATTGGTGTGTATAAAACTAGGGTTACATTTGGGTGCATATAAGTTTGAGATGTATGCACATGATTGTTACTTGAAGTTAAAACAACTAAAGTTTTTTGTCTTGGTATGTTTTGAATTATGTTTTTGTTAACTGCCACGGCACTGTTTCAAAGATATTTTAATTTAATTGTTATTGCATAGCCAAGGCAACGGATGCATATTTCCAATGCAGGGTAGGCTAAGTAACTAGTTGCACGTAATGATTTAAGATACTTCATGAGTAATAACTAGCTAATTGTAACTTAAGTGGGACCACAGTTCCCAAAGAGCCTACCAGTGTTAGCAATTTAGGGCACTAGGGCCCTATTCCACCATGCACAGCACATCACCGATGCCAGTACAACTTTCTCCCAAGCACATTTAACTACAGAGTATTGATGGGATCCCATGGATGAGAGCTGGTATGATCGCATCTGTCAACCTAAGCCGCTTATTTTCCTTTATCTGTATTGGTCTTATTCCTATTCAATGTGAGCGCTCCACATCACGACCGAACCATGGGGCCTATAAATTAAGAAAAGTAAATCTAGTGAGTAGTGAAAAAACTTAGTGTAGAATTCGAAACTCGATTTTTAGCCTCGGTTATCACACATGAACAGATAAAGTAGAAGAAAAACTGACCCAAAAACAAAAAAGGGGATGCAACATGCGGACTTCTTGGCACATCACTGATGCCAATACTACTTTTGCCCAAGCAGGCTTAACTGCATGGTTTTGATGTGATTTGATGCATTAGTGCTGGTATTATCGTATCTGTCAACCTACGCCACTTATTTTCCTTTATCTATATCCGTCTTCTTCCCCTTCAACGTGACTGCTACACGTCTTGAATGAACCGTGGGGCCCATAAATTAAGAAAAGATAATCTACTAAGTACTCAAAAAAGTTTGTGGAACACTTGAAACTCCATTTTTAGCCCCAGTTATCCTGCACAACACAGGTAAAGTAGAAGAAAAGCCGACCCAAGGAACAAAAAAAGGGATACAACACGAAAACTTCCTAACATGCTACCGATGCCAATACAACTCTCACCCAAGCACACTTAATTGCATAGTTCTGATGGGATGTGATACATTAGTGCTGGTATAATCGCATATGTCATCCTACAGTGCTTATTTTCCTTTATCTGTATTGGTCTTATTCTCCTTCAATGTGAGTGCTACACGTCACGAATGAACCATGGGGCCCACAAATTAAGAATAGATAATCTAGCAAGAACTCAAAAAAGTTTGTGGAAAACTTGAAACTCCATTTTTAGCCCCAGTTATCTCGCATAAATAGGTAAAGCAGAAGAAAAACTGACCCAAAGAACCAAAAAAAGGATACAACATGAGGACTTCCCGACATGTCATTGATGACAATACTACTCTTGCCCAAGCACGCTTGATTGCGGACTTTTGATGGGATTCGATGCATTAGTGCTGGTAT
The DNA here is from genome assembly GCA_039654915.1 of Aquilaria yunnanensis. Classification (NCBI taxonomy): domain Eukaryota; kingdom Viridiplantae; phylum Streptophyta; class Magnoliopsida; order Malvales; family Thymelaeaceae; genus Aquilaria; species Aquilaria yunnanensis. The sequence goes on from CM077597.1 coordinate 54,730,290, forward strand.
GATCACATCTGTCATCCTTCACCGCTAATTTTCCTTTACCTGTATCGGTCTTATTCCCCTTCAACGCAAGAACTACATGTCACAAACAAACCGTGGGGCCGATAAATTAAAAAAAGATAACCCAGTAAGTAATCAAAAAAGTTTGTGGAAAATTTGAAACTCCATTTTTAGCCCCGGTTATCTCACATGAACAGATAAAGCAGAACAAAAACAGACCTGAAAAAAAAATGGATGCAACACAAGGACTTCCCAGCACATCACCGATGCCAGTACTACTCTCACCATAGCACGCTTAATTGCAAAGTTCTGATGGAATTCGGTGCATTAGTACTAGTGTGATCGCATCCATCAACCTATGCCACTTATTTTCCTTTATCCGTATCAGTCTTATTCCCCTTCAACGTGAGTGCTACACGTCATGAACGAACCATGGTGCCCATAAATTAAGAAAAGATAATCCAGTGAGTACTCAAAAAAGTTTGTGGAAAATTTGAAACTCCATTTTTAGCCCCAGTTATCTCACATGAACAGGTAAAAGCGGAAGAAAAACCAACCCAAAGAACAAAAAAAAGGATACAACACAAGGACTTCCTAATATGCTGCTGATGCCAGTACTACTCTCAACCAAGCACTCTTAATTGCGGAGTTCTGATAGGATCCGATGCATTAGTGTTGGCATGATCGCATATGTCATCCTACGATGCTTATTTTTCTTTATTTGTATTGGTATTTTTCCCCTTCAACATGAGTACTACAAGTCACGAACGAACCGTGGCCAATAACTTAGGAAAAGATAATCCAATAAGTAGTCAAAAAAATTTGTGGAAATTTTGACACTTCATTTTTAGTCCCAATTATGTCAGTGGAACACATAAAGGGGAAGAAAAACTGACCTAAAAACCAAAAAAGGGATACAACATGACGACATCCTAACATGTCACTGATGGTAGTACTGTTAGTGTTGTGCCCAAAAAGCCAATCATGAGATGATTGTATTTTTGCAAATTGAGTCATGATATTTTATTGAGGCATTAATCCAACAATTTTGTTTGTTGTTTTGTTTCTGCGTAACGTAATAAACATAATTGTAACCCTAGAATAATGATATTCTTAAACGTCCCTAGTATAGTATTATTGTGGAGCGGGTTGCAATAATACATAATGACTAGCATATGTGGAGACTAATATGAGATATGTAGTCTACATATGGGTACAAGTTGGAGAACTTGTGTACTGGACCGACCCACCATGAGAACACTTCATGGATCGTTATATGAGTGTCATAAGTGATTCTCATAGTGATCATGGTATATGTAGTCCTTCGACCTAAGATCATCAAGGTTCCCTACATGTGAGTCACATACTTTGATACTTTCCTTTGTTGCTCGTAACTGAGTGAACTTGAAGGAGGTCATTGGGTATGTCACATATCATGCGGAGGGATTTGTATGATTAAGATGGGATTTCTCCCTCCTATGCAACGGGAGTGATATCTTCGGGCCCCTTGATAGAGTGAGACTTAGAAAATGCATGGCCATGCTCCGATGAGTTGATATACGATATCAATGTCATCAGTTTAAGTTGGTCTACTCGGTAATCAAGAAACCAAAGATTGGGCTATACGAGAGTGACACATTCCATGTCTCGTGCTTAGTCTTGATATCTTGGACAAAGGGACAATGGCATATATCGGTGATGATCATAAAGGTTTAGTCGATTCACCGACAATCTTGTCACTTGGGTAGCAATGATGTGTTGCTAGACACCGCTCATTGCTTATGATCATAAATGTGATTTATGATCATTGCCAACATGGCAAGAGCCTATTGGGTCGCACACGTAGAGCTATTTGGATCATTAGAGTGCATGGGCTAATTATTTGGGTTATGGTTTCACTTTAATTTCGTATTAATAATGGGCCAAGGAGTTGAGCCATTATTAAGCCCGAAATTAAATCCTAATTGGATTAGGGCTTTGAAACCCATTAGGCCTGGAAGTTGAGTCTCACTATAAATACAACTTTTAAGTGAGAAATTCACAGGTCTCCTTGCCCTAGCCTCCCAAAAGGACAGCCGCACTCTTCTCTTGCAATTCCTTGGAGGACGCAAGCTAGCACTGCGAGCGCAAGAGAAACGCATCTGCCGGGACGTGGTGGAAGCGTGGTGATCCCGAGAGGCTCGTGTGGATACCATAGAGAGCCTGAACACGTCAACTGTTCAGGTTTTGTGATTCGACTCTACAGTTGAGTGAGAGATCTCAACCGAGAATTAGGTATGAAATTTTTGAACACCTGGTTTACCCCGTTTCACTTGGATCCTGGAGGGTTTCGGTTAAATTCCGCTGCGCTGTTTGGCTCCCGAAACCCAACAGTGGTATCAGAGCTACTGGTGAAACCCTAAATCGGGATTGAGTGTTAAATCGCATGATGCTATGTCTTCGATTGGTTTTCGGCCATGATTAATTAGATTGATTCATGATGCATGAAACCGGAATTCGTAATGAACATATGAGATATATGAAGAAACGACACAAATTGGTTAATGAGATTAACCGAAATTGATAGGTATGAGATACCTATATGGATTAGGATTCTTGCAATAGTTGCAAAAACCCTAGGTTTGTTCGGATTCGGCCTGTTTGGGCACCGAATGTAAGGTATTTTTGGTGGCTCGAATGGAGGAGTCTCGGGTGCCTACTTTCTCGAAATAGAAGATTTCGGGCTAAGCAATTGTAAGACAATTTTTTGCGCCGGGGGGCGCTACCCCCCACGCCCCGCAAGGGCGGCTTACCTTGACCCCGTTCGCTGACTGGTCAGCGGAACCACCGCCCGCTGACCGGCCAGCGGGACCGCCGTATGCGAAGCGCCACATAAATAAAAACTGGTTAATCAACACGCGAAAACTGGCATGCATCTTTGTTGAATGAGATTTGACATGATATGCTGATTGGTGTTTGAAGCATGGTGCATGGTTATAGGCCTTGATTGGTTGTACTTATAAATACGGCCTGCGAGTCGTGCCTTTTCTTATCACTCTCATTGTACATTCTCTTCTCACCTTACTCCCCTCGAATGTAACTCGAGGTTTCTATTATTGATGTAATGGTGCATTATGGGATCGTCCAAGGTGGTATGTCCAAGGAGGTGACAACAAAAAGGCAACCAAGAAAGGAAGAGAAGGAGCTTGTGAAGACTCTTTTCTTTTCTTAGGCTTTTATGATATTCTCATTGGCTTAAGAATATCGCATAGTTTGGGCTATAACCATGTCACGTTTATTTCTTGTAAGCATGAGATGCATGTTTTATATTTGTATGTGATGCATGTATAAAACAACCGGAGATAACAAATTGGTGAGATCAAAAGAAAAATCCCTCAAACAAATATTAAGTCATTAAATGTGATGCCTTCCAAATGTTGGCACTCGTCAAGACTTTGATCAACATTAGGTGGGTTTGCCAAAGCAAAGCACCTATGTTCATCTTGGTAAGGCGCGATGGGATAATAGTGATATCCAAACTGCTAACTTTGGGTTCGACTTAACTAAGTCAAACTAAAAAGGATTAGGGACTTAGAGGCATAGAGTTGGGCTTAAGTTCATGAGATGAGCTTGGACAAGTGTTGTTCACCCAACTATCCAAGAGTTGCATAAGATGCAATTGGCAATGAGTTGCCTACCTAAATAGCTGTAACTTGAGAGAAAAGCCAAAGCTGACTCAGGTTGTGGTCAAATATGGATCTTGGCCCACTAGAATACCTTAGCGCCGAGGTGTTCCGAAACAATATCGAGGGTTATTATTTTGAGGAAAATAGTGGGAGTATCGTTTAATAAAAGTCCTTATTAAATGAATTAAAATACATGACTCTTACACTGCATATTTACTGTTGTAGATAACCATGGCACAAAACACATCGACACTTTCGTTGCGATCGATCCTTGAGAAGGAAAAACTGAATGGGACCAACTTTCTCAAATGGTACCGAAACTTGAGGATAGTCCTCAAACAAGAGAGAAAGGCATATGTCCTAGAGCAGCCCATTCCGAATGAGCCTGCTGCCACTGCTCCAAGAGCTGAAAGGGATGCTCACAAGAGGCATTCTGATGATGCTTTGGATGTTGCATGCCTCATGCTTATTACCATGGAATCTGAGCTTCAGAAGCAACATGAGAACATGGGGGCGTTCGATATGATCGAACATCTCAAAATGCTTTTCCAAGAGCAAGCTAGGCATGAGAGGTTTGATACCTCTAAGGCATTGTTTCAGTGCAAGATGTCTGAGGGAAGTCCCGTGGGTCCTCATGTGCTCAAGATGATTGGGTACATTGAGAATCTTGAGAATTTGGGATTTGCTCTTCAGAAAGAGTTGGCTATCGATGTAGTCTTACAATCGTTGCCTGAAAGCTACAGTCAATTCGTCATGAACTATAACATGAACGACCTTGACAAGTCCCTCCCTGAATTGCTCAACATGTTGAGAACTGCTGAGCAAAACCTTAAGAAGGCTAAGCCCATTTTGATGGTTCAAAAGGGCAAGGGAAAGGGAAAAGCCAACAAGAAGAAGGATAAAGCTAATGGAAAGTCCAATGCTAGTTCTTCTTCAGCTGCACTGAAACCAAAGGGTGGTGTGGCAAAGGAAGGGGAGTGCTTCCATTGTAAGCAACCTGGACACTGGAAGCGCAACTGCAAGCTCTATCTTGAAGAACTTGCTAAGGAAAAGGGAAGTAAGACTTCCACTTCAGGTATTTTTGTTATAGAGGCTAACTTTTCTACTTCCTCATCTTGGGTATTGGATACTGGATGTGGATCTCACATTTGTGCAAATGTGCAGGATCTAAGTAGAAGTAGAAGATTGGCCCGAGGTGAAGCGGACCTACGTGTTGGAAATGGAGCAAGGGTTGCTGCCTTAGCCATAGGAACTTATGTTCTCACTTTACCTAGTGGATTAGTTTTAGAATTAGACAACTGCTACTTTGTGCCTACTATTAGTAGAAATTTGATTTCTGTTTCTTGTTTGGACAAGAAAGGTTTTTCATTTATAATAAAGGACAAATGTTGTTCTATTTATTTGAATGAAATCTTTTATGGTAGTGCTCAACTTAGCAATGGGTTGTATGTTCTAGACCTTGAAGATCCAATCTATAATGTGAATACCAAGAAGGTCAGATTAAATGATTCAAACTTGACCTATCTCTGGCACTGTCGCTTGGGCCATATAAATGAGACCCGCATATCCAAGCTCCATAAGGATGGACTCTTGGACTCATTTGATTTTGAATCATATGAGACATGTGAGTCATGTTTGTTGGGCAAGATGACCAAAGCCCCATTCACAGGGCAAAGTGAAAGGGCTAATGACTTACTAGGACTCATACATAGTGATGTATGTGGCCCTATGTCTACACAAGCTAGAGGAGGTTCCCAATACTTCATTACTTTCACTGATGACTTCAGCAGATATGGTTATGTGTATCTTATGAGACACAAGTTAGAATCCTTTGAAAAGTTCAAAGAATTCAAGAATGAAGTAGAGAATCAACTCGGGAAGAGTATCAAAGTGCTTCGATTAGATCGAGGTGGAGAGTACTTGGATCGAGAATTCTTTGACTATCTGAAGGAGTGTGGTATAGTATCACAACTCACTCCACCAGGTACACCTCAATGGAATGGTGTTTCTGAAAGGAGAAATCGAACTCTGTTAGACATGGTTCGCTCCATGATGAGTCAAGCTGACCTTCCAAACTCCTTTTGGGGACATGCTCTAGAGACAGCCGCTTTTACACTAAACCGAGTTCCATCTAAATCGGTTCAAAAGACACCATATGAGATATGGAGTGGGAGGCGTCCTAATTTGTCTTTTATGAAGATTTGGGGCTGTGACGCTTATGTAAAACGTCAATCCTCTAACAAACTAGGGCCCAAATCTCAAAAATGTCTTTTTGTTGGGTATCCCAAAGAAACAAAGGGTTACTATTTCTACAATCCCTCTGAGCAAAAAGTGTTTGTTGCTCGAACTGGTGTCTTTTTGGAGAAAGAGTTTATCTCTAAAGGAACTAGTGGGTGGAAAGTAGAACTTGAAGAAATTCAAGAACAACAAGGAGACATTGAACTTGAAATGGAACCTGAACAGACACCACAAGATGTTGTGGTTCAAGAGTCTGTTCCTGTAGCACAAAGCCCACGTAGGACTGGTAGGATTCGGCGTGAGCCCGAGAGATATGGATTTCTCGTGACTCACACCGGTGATGTGATGCTCATGGATCAACATGAGCCCATAACCTACCAACAAGCTATGTCGGGGCCTGACTCTGAGAAGTGGCTAATGGCCATGAAATCCGAGATGGAATCCATGTATGAAAACCAAGTATGGACTTTGGTTGACCCACCTGAAGGGGTAAAACCTATAGGGTGCAAATGGGTTTTCAAGAAGAAAACTGACATGGATGGTAATGTGATTACCTTTAAGGGAAGATTGGTTGCAAAAGGTTTCAAGCAAATTCATGGTATTGACTATGATGAAACTTTTTCACCAGTTGCTATGCTTAAATCCATCCGAATTTTGTTTGCTATTGCTGCACACTATGATTATGAGATATGGCAAATGGATGTCAAAACTGCATTCCTAAATGGAAAGCTACTTGAGGATGTGTACATGACACAGCCTGAGGGTTTTGTCACTCCTGGGAAAGCCAATAAAGTGTGCAAATTGCAAAGGTCCATTTATGGACTGAAGCAAGCTTCTCGAAGTTGGAATCTTCATTTTGATGATGCAATCAAAGAGTTTGGTTTTATCAAAAATGAAGATGAACCTTGTGTCTACAAGAAGGTTAGTGGGAGCGCTATTGTCTTCTTGGTGTTGTATGTAGATGACATACTACTCATCGGGAATGACATTCCTGAGCTACAGTCTGTGAAGACTTGGCTAAGGAAATGTTTCTCTATGAAGGACTTGGGTGAAGCAGCCTATATGTTAGGCATCAGGATCTATAGAGATAGATCTAGAAAGCTTTTTGGCCTAAGTCAAAGTACATATATTGACAAGGTGCTAAAGAGGTTTAGCATGCAAGATTCCAAGAAAGGATTCTTGCCCATGTCACATGGTATCACTCTTTCTAGATCTCAGGGTCCAAGTACAACCGAGGAGAGAGAGCGCATGAGTAAGATTCCATATGCCTCAGCAATTGGATCTATCATGTATGCCATGATATGTACTTGTCCCGATGTCTCATATGCTTTGAGCATGACGAGTAGGTACCAATCGAACCCCGGTGAAAGTCACTGGACAGCTGTTAAGAACATCCTTAAGTACTTACGAAGGACTAAGGATGCATTCTTGGTCTTTGGAGGTGAAGATCAGCTCGTTGTAAGGGGTTACACCGATGCAAGCTTCCAATCCGATAAGGATGATTTTAGATCACAATCTGGTTATGTGTTTTGTATTGGTGGTGGTGCTGTGAGCTGGAAGAGTTCAAAGCAAGAGACAGTAGCTGACTCTACAACAGAATCTGAGTACATTGCCGGCTCTGATGCTGCGAAGGAGGCAGTTTGGATCAAGAAGTTCATCACTGAACTTGGAGTGGTTCCAAGCATTGTTGACTCGATAGAGCTCTATTGTGACAACAATGGAGCAATCGCACAGGCTAAGGAACCTCGATCTCACCAGCGATCCAAACACATACTTCGACGCTATCATCTCATCAGGGAGATCATCGAGAGGGGTGATGTAAGGATATGCAGGACTTCAACAGACAGCAACATTGCTGATCCACTGACAAAGCCCCTTACGCAGCAGAAGCATGATAGCCATTCTAGATCCATCGGTATTAGATACATGGATGATTGGCTTTTAGTGCAAGTGGGAGATTGTTAGTGTTGTGCCCAAAAAGCCAATCATGAGATGATTGTATTTTTGCAAATTGAGTCATGATATTTTATTGAGGCATTAATCCAACAATTTTGTTTGTTGTTTTGTTTCTGCGTAACGTAATAAACATAATTGTAACCCTAGAATAATGATATTCTTAAACGTCCCTAGTATAGTATTATTGTGGAGCGGGTTGCAATAATACATAATGACTAGCATATGTGGAGACTAATATGAGATATGTAGTCTACATATGGGTACAAGTTGGAGAACTTGTGTACTGGACCGACCCACCATGAGAACACTTCATGGATTGTTATATGAGTGTCATAAGTGATTCTCATAGTGATCATGGTATATGTAGTCCTTCGACCTAAGATCATCAAGGTTCCCTACATGTGAGTCACATACTTTGATACTTTCCTTTGTTGCTCGTAACTGAGTGAACTTGAAGGAGGTCATTGGGTATGTCACATATCATGCGGAGGGATTTGTATGATCGAGATGGGATTTGTCCCTCCTATGTAACGGGAGTGATATCTTTGGGCCCCTTGATAGAGTGAGACTTAGAAAATGCATGGCCATGCTCCGATGAGTTGATATATGATATCAATGTCGTCAGTTTAATTTGGTCTACTCGGTAATCAAGAAACCAAAGATTGGGCTATACGAGAGTGACACATTCCATGTCTCGTGCTTAGTCTTGATATCTTGGACAAAGGGACAATGGCATATATCGGTGATGATCATAAAGGTTTAGTCGATTCACCGACAATCTTGTCACTTGGGTAGCAATGATGTGTTGCTAGACACCGCTCATTGCTTATGATCATAAATGTGATTTATGATCATTGCCAACATGGCAAGAGCCTATTGGGTCGCACACGTAGAGCTATTTGGATCATTAGAGTGCATGGGCTAATTATTTGGGTTATGGTTTCACTTTAATTTCGTATTAATAATGGGCCAAGGAGTTGAGCCATTATTAAGCCCGAAATTAAATCCTAATTGGATTAGGGCTTTGAAACCCATTAGGCCTGGAAGTTGAGTCTCACTATAAATACAACTTTTAAGTGAGAAATTCGCAGGTCTCCTTGCCCTAGCCTCCCAAAAGGACAGCCGCACTCTTCTCTTGCAATTCCTTGGAGGACACAAGCTAGCACTGCGAGCGCAAGAGAAACGCATCTGCCGGGACGTGGTGGAAGCGTGGTGATCCCGAGAGGCTCGTGTGGATACCATAGAGAGCCTGAACACGTCAACTGTTCAGGTTTTGTGATTCGACTCTACAGTTGAGTGAGAGATCTCAACCGAAAATTAGGTATGAAATTTTCGAACACCTGGTTTACCCCGTTTCACTTGGATCCTGGAGGGTTTCGGTTAAATTCCGCTGCGCTGTTTGGCTCCCGAAACCCAACAAGTACTACTCTCACCCAAGCATACTTGATTGTGGAGTTCTGATGGGATCCGATACATTAGTGCTGGTATGATCACATTTGTCATCCTTCGCCGCTAATTTTCCTTTACCCATATCGATCTTATTCCCCTTCAATGTGACACAAACGAACCGTGGGGGCCGATAAATTAAAAAAAGGTAATCCTGTAAGTAGTCAAAAAAGTTTGTGGAAAATTTGAAACTCCATTTTTAGCCCCGGTTATCTCGCACGAACAGATAAACCAGAAGAAAATTGGACCAGAAAAAAAAAAAGGATGCAACACGAGGACTTCCCAGCACATCACCAATGCCAGTACTACTTTCGCCCAAGCATGCTTAATTGTAGAGTTCTGATGGGATTCGGTACACTAGTGCTGGTATGATCGCATTCATCAACCTATGCCCGCTCATTTTCCTTTATCCGTATTGGTCTTTTTCCCCTTCAACGTAAGTGCTCCACATCACGAATGAACGTTGGAGTCCATAACTTAAAAAAAATAATCCAGTAAGTAGTCAAAAAACTTAATGGAAAATTTGAAAGTCTATTTTTAGCCTCGGTTATCTCGCACTAACAGATAAAGAAGAAGAAAAACCAACCTAAAAAACAAAAAAAGGGATGCAACACAAGGACTTCCCGACATATGACCGATGCTAGCACTACTCTCGACCAAGCATGCATAACTGCGGAGTTTTGATGCAATCCGGTGTATTCATGCTACTATGATGGCATCCGTCATTATACGCCGCTTATTTTCCTTTATTCGTATTGATCTTATTCGCTTTCAACATAAGTGCTACACATCACGAAAATATAAAGCGGAAGAAAAACTGACTTAAAAAATAAAAAACTTGATGCAACACGAGGACTTCCCGGCATGTCATCAATGCCAGTACTACTCTCACCAAAACATGCTTAATTGCGTAGTTTTGATGGGATCCAATACAATAATGCTAGTATGATCACATCTGTCAACCTACACCGCTTATTCTCCATTATCCACATTGGTCTTATTCCCTTTCAATGTGAGTATTACATGTCACGAATGAACTATTGAACCTATAAATTTAGAATAGATAAGCTAGTAAATAATCAAAAAAGTTGGTGGAAAATTTGTAACTCCATTTTTAGCACTGGTTACCTCTAATGAACAGATAAAGTAGAAGAAAACTGACCCAAAAAATAAAAAAGAAGATGCAACACGAGGACTTTCCGGCACGTCACCGATGCCAGTACTAGTCTCACCCAAGTACGGTTAACTGCGGAGTTTTGATGGGATCCTGTGCATTAGTGCTAGTATGATCATATACGACAACCTATGCCACTTATTTTCCTTTATCGGTATTAGTCTTATTCCCCTTCAGCATCAGTGCTCCACATCACAAACAAACCCTAGGTTTCATAAATTAAGAAATGATAATCCAGTAGGTAGTTAAAAAACATTGTGGAAATTTTGAGATTTTTAGCCCCAGTTATCTTGCTCAAACAAATAAAGCAAAAGAAAAAATGACCCAAAAAGCAAAAAGGGGGATGCAATGCAATGACTTCCCGGCACGTCACCGATGCCAGTACCTAGCCCAAGCATGCTTCACTGCACAGTTGCGATGGTATCCGGTTCATTAGTGCTAGTATGGTCGCATCCATCAACCTACGTCAGTTATTTTCCTTTATCCGTATCAGTCTAATTCATTTTCAACATGAGTGATACACGTCACGAACGAACCGTTGGGCCCATTAATTAAGAAAAGATAATATGTAAGTAGTCAAAAATGTTTGTGGATAATTTGGAACTCTATTTTTAGCCCTAGTTATCTTACACGAATAGATAAAGCAGAAGAAAAACTGACCTAAAGAACCAAAAAAGGGATACAACACGAGAACTTCCTGACATGTCACTAATGCCAATACTACTCTCGCCCAAGCACGCTTAATTGTGGAGTTCTAGTGGGATCCGATGCATTAGTGCTTGTATGATCGCATCTATCAACCTACGCTGCTTATTTTCCTTTATCTGTGTTGGTCTTATTCCCCTTCAACGTGAGTACTACACGTCACAAATGAAGCGTGGACCCTATAAATTAAGGAAAGATAATTCAGTAAGTAGTCAAAAAGTTGGTGAAAAATTTTAAAGTCCTTTTTTAGCTCCTTTTATCTTGCATGAACAGATAAAGCAGAAGAAAAATTGACCCAAAATATAAAGAAGGGGATGCAACACAAGGACTTCCCCACACATCACCGATGCTAGTACTATTCTCACCCACACACACTTAATTACGGAGTTCTGATGGGATCCGGTGCATTAGTGGTGGGAATGCCATTAACAAGGAGGGGACATAATGTCATTTGGGTCGTTGTAGATAGATTGATCCCCACTTTTTACCTATGAACCTCATAGACTCACTAGACAAGCTTGCACAACTCTACATAAAGGAAATAGTAACGCTTCATGTAGTACCTGATGATATTATTTCAGATAGGGATCCTAAGTTTGTTTCTAGATTTTGGAAATCCCTACATCTTGCCCTAGGCACTAAACTCAAGTTTAGCTCAGTGTACCATCCACAGACTAATGGACCAATAGAAAGAACAATTCAAATTCTAGAAGACATGCTGAGATGTTATGTGATCGATTTCCAAGGACAATGGAATGTACATCTACCTTTAGTGGAATTTTCATAAAATAATGGGCACCATTAAATGATTGGAATGGCACCATATAAAACTCTATATGGTAAGAAATGCATTACTCTTCACTGTTGGCATGAGCCAGGAGATAAATTGGAGTTAGGACCATAAATCATCAGGGAGACCATAGAAAAGATAAGGCTGATCCAGACTAAGATCAAGGTTGCTAATGACAGGCAGCAGTCTTATGCTAACTTAAAAAGCAAAAGAGACTCAAAATTCCAGGAAGAAGATTGGTTATGGCTCAAGGTTTCTCCTCTGAAAAAAGTCATAAGATTTGGAAAAAAAACGGAAACTAGCACCTAGATACATAGGTCCATATCAGATATTGACTAGGATTGGAAATCTGGCATACAAGTTAGACTTACCCCTTGAAGTTGGGCATGTACATGATACTTTTCATGTAAGCTTACTAAAGAAGTATGTTCCAAGTTCTAAGCAAGTGGTTGTACCCACCAGTGCACCTGTAACACCAAACCTGTCATATGAAAATGTGCCGATTCAAATCCTAGCTAAGGATGCAAGGAAATTGAGAAATAGATGGATTTCCATGATCAAAGTTCAATGGAGTGATCATACTCAAGAAAATAACTTGGGAAGTAGAGGAGGAAATTGCAAGATGCTACCCAAATGAGTACCCAAGGCTCATAGGGAATTTGGACGACCAAATTCTTTAAGGAGGGGAGATTGTCATAACCCTCATTTTGTGATAAGGCCTAAGTTAAAATTGAAAACAAAACAAAGCCTTGTTAAGGAGGTAAGTGTTAAACTTACTGGGACTCAAGGACATGAGGTAATATTAAGGATAGGCTTACCCAGGTGCACACTTGTATATGTTTGATGGCTTATGAGGTCATGGAGGAAAATAAAGTTTAGGGGCTTAATTGTGCAAGTATTCAAGTGTTTAAAAAGAAAGGAATCTTTTAGATGAGCATTAAAATGAACCATGCAAAAAATAAGCATACTAGCACTAGTATTAACCCATTTTTAACACCATGTGGCAAATTCTCCAACTTTGCATGCCTCCACTTTGTTCAGCCGGGTAAACTCAGGCTTTGACTCCATTTGGAAGACATTGGGTGTTCTTGTTTTGGGAGGCTCGGGTTCATTGCGATTTCTTAAAGGATTGAAGTTGAATTAAGGAATTGAGCTTGATCATGCTAGTTTTAGCCATAGGTGACTTGGAAAGCTTAACTTTAAGCTTGGTTTTTGGTGTGTGAAGCTTGGCCGAGAGGATAAAGGCTATGGTTGGTAAGGATTTCACTACACTCCTTTTGATTTTGGTTGAATTTCCATGTTCAAGTTGAGTATTAAACGTCTAAGTGATGGCTTTGAGCTACATGAGCTTAGATTGTTTTAAGGGCTATGGTTACTTTTGGGTATAAGTGATTTGAATGCTAGCTAGCTAAGTAATGGTAGGTACTAGACTTCTTACATAGGTTGGGCAACCTATGTATGAATTTGGAGCTCTATGTGAACTAAAGAACTAATGGAATCAAGAATCGAATCAACCTAAGTGTGTACTTGCTAGTGCCATTTGGGCCGAGACTATGCTTGAGGTTTGTGGTGTGTATGTTGCTTGCTTTGATGATTTTGATGCATGTGCTACCTCCTATTAGCTAGGTAATTGATATGTTGTTATATATACATATGTTTGTGGTCTTTCTTTATTTTCATGTTTTAAATTTCATGAGCATTAGAGGTTAAGTGTTGGCTTAACTAAATAGGCTTTTGTAACAGTGTAAATCTTTACTAAGTTATGCAAATAATTTATGCCTTGTATGTAATTATATGTTTATAGGAAAGGATATTAGCTTGAGTAACTTGTGTGATAAGAGTTGTGGTTTTGATTATGCTAAGGTATGAACTCAATCCGAGAAGTAAGCTCAATAGTGTGAGTACAGGTCTTGAATAAGTGCAAGCTTACAAGTGTTGTAATGCTTGCAGGATTTATGAGTAGGTTATGGGAACAGTCTAGGGGTATGGATGTGTGTTCTTAGGCATTAGTGTTGTGGATGGCCTTGTTGATCATGGGTGCTGCAGTAGGCCTTATGTTGCAAGGCATATTTTCATTTACATGATTAAAGTAGCTTTCGATTATTACTAATGAAACGGCATGTAATTGACACTCTCGGATGGTAGTACGTTTTGAGTGCTTTTGGTAGTTTTCGAGTGAACAATGCGCAAGTTGGTATGTATGTTATGAAGTAGGCCTTGGGTAGATGTACTTATGCCTGAAGTTATGTAATTTTCCAAGTATACATGTAAATTGAACTTTATGTAAACTTGATGTTGGTATGAAGTGCCTATGTAGTTTCGGTTATGTGCATATGTGTGGTATAGCTTGTGTGTGCTTGGAAATGCATGATCAGTTAACCTCTTTTGCATATGAAAATGAGTTTCAAAACTTGAGAATGGGTATCTTGGATGTCATCCATCATGTATGTCACACCCCACACAAGGCCTAGCCAATGCACCAATAGTGCTACTCAACTGTGCAACCAAAAAAAAACCACCAAAACTTATGTTCCATAAGTGCACCTAAAATGGTTTATAAATGAGTTTATTGCTCAGTTATGTCTTTCACACATGCGTATAAATTCTACTCATATGGCTAAGACCTAGGAGGTGACCTAGAAGGCTAACCAATTAAACACATAACTATTACTTGCATCACAAGGCAAGATTTCAATTTCTTTTCATTGAAGTATTTCATGCGTGCTCATCAAGTGTGGCATTTTAATGCATGGCAGCCAACGAGCCCATATTGTTCAGAGTTTGAAGACATAATTTTTTCAATATCTTATGCACAACAAGTCCAATAGAGGTTTAACACAATATGGTTCATAATTGAGAGTACACATAATTTCATAACACAACTTAGGCTTCCCTTCATAACACATAAACAATAGTCATAAGCCATCCAAGGCCTCATCCATATAAATATACATCTTATTAGTGCATAGTTCCTTGCAATGTTACCATGAGCACTCAAAACAAAAAACACCACTTAACTATACATTACATGCCCTTGTACTTAAAAATACCCAAAAGCTACTTTGAAAGTGTAGTACAATACCAAAGCTTGCAAAAAGAGTCCTACAACTATACCCATAATCAAAAGAGCAAGCCACAAAACTAGAGCCTATGAGCACACATCCATGCTTCTAGACTTGTCCCACAATCTACACACAAGCCTACAAAAACTCAAACACATGAGTTTGCTAAGATATACAAGCCTTGCACTATGTACTTATTGAGCAATTCTCTCAGTTTAGTACATACCTTAGCACAATCGATTACAAGCTTAGCACATAAGCTAATCAAGCTCAGATCCCTTTCCTGAAAAAAACATACATATAAGGGGCATGAGTTATGTAACTCTGTAAGGATTTCACTCCGCTCATTAGAGCTTATTTAGTTAAGTCCGAGGACTTAACCTCCCATATTCAAGTTTACCCTACAGCAAAGACATGAAAACACAAAGCACAAGTGTATACAACATACTTATATAATAATTCTAACTAGTAAAGGTTAGCAACCATAGACAAGGCATCAAAGCACACAACTCACACACCACACACATTGTTCATTCTTAGCTGAAGGCCAAACTAGCAAGTACACATGATTTACTTCCAAGTTTCATCTCCATCGAATTCCCATTCCACTAGAGCTCCAAGTCCAACCATAGGCTGGCCTGCCTATAATGAACTTTAGTACTTGCCATTATTAGCTAGATAGCAACTATAACAACATATACCCAAAGGTAGAAAATAAGCACCTACGGCATTCTAAGCTCATTTAGCTCAATCTACTATTACTTTGAAGCCAAATACTTACTTGAACATGGAACAATACCAATGTCAAGTAGAGTATACTGAACCTTACCAATTTCCTTGCCTTAAGCTTTCGGCCAAGCTCAATTCTTCAATGTCAAGCTTTGAGTTCACGCTTCCTTGGTCACCTATGGATGAAAAACTACAATTATGAGCTTGATTCTCCAATTCAAGCTCCAACTATCAAGAATTTGCTATGGAATTGCCAAGAACCTGACCCTCTTTTAGCAAGAACACATACATTGACCTCAAATGGCTCCTTTGACCCATTTAGTTAATCGACCGAGTAGTGGTTCCATGCAAAAATCGGCTAGGCGCCACATGTACAAAAAATTGCTCAATTTCCCTTTTCAGTTCTAGTCTAATTTGCATGGTACAATTGGATCCCACCAAGAACTTTTCCACCCTTATTACCACCCGATATAAGTATGTTTTGGCCCTTAAGCTTTATTTTCCAATATCTTCATCTCAAGCCATTTTGAATGCACAAAACAAACTCGATAAGCCTGGGGTAGGCCTACTCATGATATTTCCCCTTTTTTTTCACTTAGATGCCTTTGGTCTTAATGCATTTACCTTGAATTTTAGCCTTGATCAAATATTGAGGTAAGGGTCCTGACAACCCCCCTCCTTAAAGAATTTAGTCATCCATATTCTTCACAAGTTTTGGATACACATAAGGGTAACATCTGGAAATTTCTTTGTCTACTTCCGAAGTTGCCTCTTCTGGAGTATGATTACTCCATTGAACTTTAATCATGGAAATCCACCTGCTTCTCAACTTCTTAGTGTCTCTAGCTAGGATTTGAACAGGCACCTCCTCATATGTCAAGTTTGATGTTATAGGTGCAATAGTAGGTAACACTATTTGCTTAGAGCTTGGAATATACTTCCAAAGCAAACTCACATGAAATATATCATGAACATGACTGAGTCCAGGTGGCAAATCCAGCTTATATGCCACATTTCCAACTTTAGCCAACACTTGGTATGGCCCTACATATCTGGGTGCCAATTTTCCTTTCTTTCCAAATCTTATTACTCCTTTCATATGAGAAACCCTAAGCCACACCTAGTCTCCCTCCTAGAATTCCAAGTCTCTTCCCCTTTTTAGGTTTCCATAAGACTGTTGTCTATCATTGGCAGTCTTGATTCTTGGTTGAATTACTTTTATCTTTTCAATGGTCTCTTTAATAATTTCTGGTCCTAATTTCAACTTATCTTTTGGCTGATGCCAACAATGTAGTGTGACACATTTTTTTCCATATAAAGCTTCATATGGGGCCATTCCAATTACTGAATGGTAACCATTATTGTAAGAGAATTTCACTAATGGGAGATGTATATCCTATTCTCCTTGGAAATCAATAACACCACATATTAGCATGTCTTCCAGAACTTGAATGGTTCTTTCCATTTGTACATCTATCTGTGGATGGTATGCTGAACTAAACTTAAGTTTAGTACCTAATGCCTGATGTAGGGACTTCCAAAACCTAGAAACAAACCTAGGATCCCTATCTAACACAATATCAACAGGCACACAATGAAGTCTCACTATCTCTTTTATGTAAAGCTGGGGTAGTTTATCCAGTGAGTCTGTGAGATTCATAGGAAGAAAATGGGCTGCTTTGGTCAATCTGTCTACAATGACCTAAATCGCAATATGTTTCCTCCTTGTTAGTGGCATTCCTACCACAAAGTCCACAGATATAGGCCCCCACTTTCTCTCAAGTATTGGTAAGCTTTGAAGCCTCCCTCCTGGTTTTTACTATTCAACTTTCACTTGTTGACAAACCTCACACTTAGATACATGAGTACTAATATCATACATGAGTACTAATATCATGTTTCATGTATGGCCACCAAAAATAAGCCCTGAGAGCATGATAAATTTTTGTAGCTCCTGGATGCATTCTAAGTTTACTAGAGTGTGCCTCTTCTAGAATCTGGGATCTGAGTTCATCCTTTTCAGGTACATATAACCTATTCTGGAAGTACAACAATCCTTGCCTACAGTCCCCTCTCCTTTGGCCAAACACCAAATCAATTTTCTCATTACTAAGTTGTGCTTCTTTGATGAGTTCCTTCTATTTTGGTGTAATAGTAAGCATACTTAGTTGCTCATGTTCCTATTTTAACCATTGACTTGCAAAGCAAGTAAGATTAAGGCCCTCGGCCTTATTTCCCTCTTTTCCTCCTTTAAGTACTCTAGTGTAATTTCTGCTCAAGGCATTTGCCACTACATTGGCTTTGCCAGCTGTTTATTCAATTACACATTGAAAATCCTTTAGGTACTTCAATCATCTCCTCTGCCTCATATTCAAGTCCTTTTGAGTGAAAAGGTACTTCAGGATTTTATGGTTTGTATACACCTGAAATTTATTACCCAACAGGTAATGCCTCTATTGCTTAAGGGCAAAGACCACTACTGCTAGTTCCAGGTCATGCACTGGGTATCTCTTTTCATGTGGTCTTAATTGTCTTGATCGAAAAGTAATGGCTTGTTTGTCTTGCATTAGGACACAACGTAACCCCATATGAGATGCATCAGTTTACACCTCATAAGCCTTTTCAGGGTTTGGTAGGACTAACACAGAAGCTGTTGTTAACCTCTTTTTTAACTCTTGAAAGCTATCTTCACATTTACTCTCCCAGAGAAACTTTTGATTCTTTCTAGTTAATTGGGTCATAAGAGTTGCTATGACAGAAAATTGAGGTACAAATCTCTTGTAATAGCCACCTAACCCCAAGAAACTTCTAACTTTTTTAACATTGTAGGGTTGTTTTCAATCTAAAATTGATTTGACCTTCTCAAGATCCATTGCTAATCCTTGGTCACTGATTACATGACCCAAAAATCCAATCTCTTGGGTCCAAAATTTGCATTTACTCAACTTCCCATAAAGTTTATGTTCTTGGAGCAAGCCAAGTACAAGCCTTAGGTGTTCTTTATGAGCTTCATCATCCTTTGAGTACACCAAAATGTCATCAATGAAAACTACAACAAAGTGGTCTATGTATACTCTAAACACCCTTTGCATAAGGTCCATGAAGAATGTAGGTAAATTTGTGAGCCCAAATGGCATCATTGTATATTCAAAATGTCCATACCTAGTTTTGAAAGCAGTCTTAGGTATGTCTTCTTCCTTAACCCTTAACTAGAAATAACCAAACCTTAAGTTTATTCTAGAGAATACCTTTGCTCATTTTAATTGATCAAACAAGACTTCAATTCTTGGGAAGGGGTTTTTATTTTTAATGGTCAGGGCATTAAGTTTTCTGTAATCAATACAAAGTATAAGGGTTTCATCTTTCTTTTTCACAAACAAGATATGCACCCAAAAGAAACACACTAGGTCTGATGAACCCTTTTTCAAGCAACTCATCTAATTACTTTTTCAACTCTATGATTTCAGGTAGTGTCATTCTGTATGGGGTTGTAGACACAGGACCTACTCCTAGTACAAGTTTAAATCCAAACTTCACCTCTCTTATAGGTTGCAGTCCAAGTAGGTCTATAGGGAAGACCCCAAGGTAGTCTTGGAATATGGGAATTTGACTAAGCTCACTAGTCACTCCTTGCTCACTCAATTCCAAGCATCCATATTCATTTTCTAGAGTTATTAACTTTAACACCTGAAGTTGGTAATCCAAGACTAATTCAAGTGACTTATCCAATTCAAATGGTTTACAACCAGGCACTAATAATTGTCTTACATGAAAATCTATCACCACTTTATTTTCACTTAGCCATTTCATGCCTAAGATCACATAATAGTCATAAGTGTCCAACACTATTAAGTCTGCTTTAAGTTCTAGCTTGTCAAATTAAATCACACAATTCTCAACTATGTGATATGTAAACAAGATTTCATTGCCAGCAGTATTGACTAAATACATATTTTTCATGTGCTTTACCTCTAAATTCATGGTCTTAACCAAGTAAGATGAAATTATAGACAATGAAGCTCTAGTATCAAATAGTGAAAACACTAACTGGCCATTAGGGTAAATGGTACCTTTTAAAGTTCTTTTGCTTAGCCTTTGTTGGCTAGTCTCTTTCTCAACTGCTTTGGCCTCTGGTGCATCCTGCACTATCTTGGAGGTCTCTAGTTGGAACACTTTGCTAGGAGGTGCATTTTGCCTCTTTTGATCCTATGGCAGCTTATGTACATGAGTCCTTCTTGGGTTGTGTGTGTTGGCCTTCATTTGTGGCATAGGCAGTTGTGCTCCAGGCCATCTAGAATTGAACCTCCCTAGCATTTTCCTTTCATCCCCCCTTTTTGGGCAATCTCTCACCCAATGATCTGGGTCTCAACACATGTGAAATCCATTAGTAAGTTTAAAACATGGCTTACTGCCATGGAACCTTCCATAGGTAGGCCACTAAGGACCATATTGCTGTGGTCCTTCTTCTTTTTTGTTTCCTTTTCTCCCTTCACTAGGTTCAATTTCTTCTCTAGGTCTTTTTTGGTGCCCTTTTTGTGAGCCACTTCCACTTCCTAGGCCACTCCTTGTTTGCTCCCTAAATTCTTATTCAAGTGCTATGGCACTTTGCACTACTTGGTAGTAGTCTTTAGCTCCCACAGCTCTGAGAATTTGCCTCTGTTCAGGTCTTAAGCCTCTTAAGAACCTTTTGGTTCTTAGCTCCTCTTGTTAATCATATTGTGAAGCATATCTTATCAGGTTGTTAAATTTTTGTTCATACTTCATCACACTGAGATTCCCTTGCTCTAGCTGATCAAATTCCACTTGTTTATGATCCTTCAAGGCTTCAATCACATATTGTTGTTGAAAGACTTGGAGAAATCCAGCCCATCTCATTGACCTTCTCCTTGCAAGTGGCCTCCTCGATTTTTATCTTCGTAAGTCCTTTGCACAGCTCTCTACCAAAGCTCTGCATTCCCCTCAAGTCTAAAAGTGGCTAGTAGTACTTTCTATGTAGAGGATACTTCCATTCTCTCAAATATTTCCTCTACTTGATAGACCCAAAATTCAGCTTCTTCTAGGTCATACCCACCCTTGAAAATATGAGGTTTCAATGCTAGGAATCCTTCCAATTGGCCCTCCCTAAGTCCACCTCTTCTTCGTCTTTCTCCTCTGACTTTTGTGTTTCAAGTTCCACCTCTTGGTGTCTTCCTTTGGCTATAACTTCTGTAGGAGGCTCAGTCCTCCTTGGAAACATATAAGTGTCCAGCTCCTCCACCTATGGACTCTCCTCTACTTCAGCTATGGTTTCTTACCTCACATCTGATCTCATTCTCCTAGCCCTTGGACGTCTCCTCTCTTCATTAACCTCTTCTTCATCTCTGTCCCTTCCATTCCTGCTTTCTTCCTTTTCAACCTTCATCTTCTCTGTTCTCTTCTTCTTTAGTTTGTTCTGGGCTTCCTTGTACCTGGGCTTGGCCTCAAGCCAAGCCTTGTATCCCTACCACCAGTTGGGCTATGGTGGCATGAATTTTTTCCATCATTTGTTCCATCTTCTCCTGCCTGCCCCTACTAGGTCCAGGTACATTTATCGTAGCATTAGGCTCCTCGGAAAAATTATGCCCTAATGTCTCCTATTGCCTCTCAGGCTCAGGTTGTCCATCTCTAAGATGGGTTGTTCTACTTTCATCTTGTTCAAGGATTTCTCTATCCCTGCCTCGGGTTCTCATCCTACACTCAAGTGTACATTGATTCACATATGCTCAATAGTACAACTTTAAATAAACCTAAGTAGGAACAAGTCTAGACAAACCCTTATAGCTTAACCACAAGCTCTAATTCCAACAAAGCCTGTCACACCCCACACAAGTCCCAGCTAGTGCACCAATAGTGCTACTCAACTATGCTACCCAAAAAAAAAACCACCAAAACTTATGTTCCATAGGTGAACCTAAAATGGTTTATAAATGAGCTTATTACTCGGTCATGTCTTTCATAAATGCGTATAAATTCTACTCATATGGCTAAGACCTAGGAGGTGCCCCATGAGGCTAACCAATTAAACACATAACTATTACTTGCATCACAAGGCAATATTTCAATTTCTTTTCATTGAAGTATTTCATGCGTGCTCATCAAGTGTGGCATTTTAATGCATGGCAGCCAAGGAGCCCATATTGTTCAGAGTTTGAAGACATAATTTTTTCAATATCTTATGCACAACAAGTCCAATAGAGGTTTAACACAATATGGTTCATAATTGAGACTACACATAATTTCATAACACAACTTAGGCTTCCATTCATAACACAAAAACAAGAGTCATAAGCCATCCAAGGCCTCATCCATATAAATATACATCTTACTAGTGCATAGTTCCTTGCAATGTTACCATGAGCACTCAAAACAAAAAACACCACTTAACTATACATTACATGCCCTTGTACTTAAAAATACCCAAAAGCTACTTTGAAAGTGTAGTACAATACCAAAGCTTGCAAAAAGAGTCCTACAACTATACCCATAATCAAAAGAGCAAGCCACAAAACTAGAGCCTATGAGCACACATCCATGCTTCTAGACTTGTCCCACAATCTACACACAAGCCTACAAAAACTCAAACACATGAGTTTGCTAAGATAGACAAGGCTTGCACTATGTACTTATTGAGCAATTCTCTCAGTTTAGTACATACCTTAGCACAATCAATTACAAGCTTATTCATAAATGTGCAAACACCTTATTCACAAGGGGAAAACCCTCCAAAGCTATCCCATATATGTCCATTACACATATGAATTACATGCTCTTGCATCTAGTAACTTTATGTTGCCAAAATAGAATTTACAAATAAGTAGCCTATCATTCACACTTAGGCAGCTTTGCGCCACATCACTTAGATAGCCAAAACATTACTCAAATGTTCACATACTTGTCTCATCTTACATACACTACATGTACATGCATACATGCACTAAAATATGGTCTTAACTTAGCTAAATACTCACCCTAGGTTACAGGAGGTCATGAGACACAATGGACTCCAAAAATAGGATGCTGGAAAACTGCTGCACAACACAAGAAGTACCACCATTAAAAATACCAAATGTACTCTTAAAATCCCCAAACTTTCCAGATCATGACTAGACATATGGAAGTTCATGTACCTAATATCTTAGATCAAAAATCAAACCACAAATGTTAGTTTCAATGTGATCTTTCTACTAAACCTGAACTGACAGAATTGAGGGGAGTAAGTTTCATTGAGAAACTTAGTAAAGGTGACACTTGGATTCAATAGGCAATGTGACCATCATCAAAACCTGCATCCAAAGACACTAAAAAAAAAAACCACAATGCATATATACAAGATATAGCAACCAAACACAGTAGCCATTCACAACCAACAAACACAAGAAATGCGGCACCAACATATGCCATAGATTAGTCCATAATGTTAATGTTGTGCCCAAAAAGCCAGTCATGAGATGATTGTATTTTTGCACATTGAGTCATGATATTTTATTAAGGCATTAATCCAGCAATTATGTTTGTTGTTTTGTTTCTGCGTAACTTAACAAACATAATTGTAACCCTAGAATAATGATATTCTTAAATGTCCCTGGTCTAGTATTATTGTGGAGCGGGTTGCAATAATACATAACGACTAGCATATATGGAGACTAATATGAGATATGTAGTCTACATATGGGTACAAGTTGGAGAACTTGTGTACTAGATCGACCCACCATGAGAACACTACATGGATCATTATATGAGTGTCATAAGTGATTCTCATAGTGATCATGGTATATGTAGTCCTTCGACCTAAGATCATCAAGGTTCCCTACATGTGAGTCACATACTTTGATACTTTCCTTTGTTGCTCGTAACTAAGTGGACTTGAAGGAGGTCATTGGGTATGTCACATATCATGCGGAGGGATTGGTATGATCAAGATGGGATTTGTCCCTCCTATGTAACGGGAGTGATATCTCCGGGCCCCTTGATAGAGTGAGACTTAGAAAATGCATGGCCATGCTCGAATGAGTTGATATACGATATCAATGTCATCAGCTTAAGTTAGCCTACTCGGTAATCAAGAAACCAAAGATTGGGCTATACGAGAGTGACACACTCCATTTCTCGTGCTTAGTCTTGATATCTTGGATAAAGGGACAATGGCATATACCGGTGATGATCATAAAGGTTTAGTCGAATCATCGACAATCTCATCACTTGGGTAGCAATGATGTGTTGCTGGACACCGCTCATTGCTTATGATCATAAATGTGATTTATGATCATTGCCAACATGATAAGAGCCTATTGGGTCGCACACATAGAGCTATTTGGATCATTAGAGTGCATGGGCTAATTATTTGGGTTATGGTTTCACTTTAATTTCGTATTAATAATGGGCCCAAGGGTTGAGCCATTGTTAAGCCCGAAATTAAAGCCTAATTGGATTAGGGCTTTGAAACCCATTAGGCCTGGAAGTTGAGTCTCACTATAAATACAACTTCTAGTGAGAACTTTGCAGGTCTCCTTGCCCTAGCCTCCCAAAAGGACAACCGTACTCTTCTCTTGCAACTCCTTGGAGGACGCAAGCTAGCACTGCAAGGGCGAGAGAAACGCATCTGCCAGGACGTGGTCGAAGTGTGGTGATCCCGAGAGGCTCGTGTGGATACCATAGAGAGCTTGAAGACGTCAACTGTTTAGGTTTTGTGATTCGACTCTACAGTTGAGTGAGAGATCTCAACCGAAAATTAGGTATGAAAATTTTCGAACACCCGGTTTACCCCGTTTTACTTGGATCCTGGAGGGTTTCGGTTAAATTTCGCTGAGGCTGTTTGGCTCCCGAAACCCAATAGTGGTATCAGAGCTACTGGTGAAACCCTAAATCAGGATTGATGCTGAATCGCGTGATGCTAAGTGTTCGGCTGCTTTTCGACCATGATTAATTAGATTGATTCATGATGCATGAAACCGGAATTCGTAATGAACATATGAGATATATGAAGAAACGACACAAATTGGTTAATGAGATTAACCCGAAATTGATAGGTATGAGATACCTATATGGATTAGGATTCTTGCAATAGTTGCAAAAACCCTAGGTTTGTTCGGATTCGGCCTGTTCGGGCACCGAAAGTAAGGTATTTTTTGTTGCTCGAATGGAGGAGTCTCGGGTGCCTACTTGGTCAAAATAGAAGATTTCGGCCTAAGCAATTGTAAGACAATTTTTTGCGCCGGGGGGCGCTGCCCCCCACACCCCCCACAAGGGCGGCTCACCTTGACCCCGTCCGCTGACCGGCCAGCGGGACCACCGTATGCAAAGCGCCACATAAATTAAAACTGGTTAATCAATGCGCGAAAATTGGCATGCATCTTTATTGAATGAGATTTGACATGATATGTTGATTCTTGTTTGAAGCATGGTGCATGGTTATAGCCCTTGATTGGTTGTACTTGTAAATACGGCCTGCGAGTCGTGCCTTTTCTTATCACTGTCATTGTACATTCTCTTCTCACCTTACTCCCCTCAAATGTAACTCGAGGTTTCTATTATTGATGTAATGGTGCATTATGGGCTCATCCAAGGTGGTATGTCCAAGGATCATGCAAGGAGGTATGTCCAAGGAGGTGACAACAAAAGGGCAGCCAAGAAAGGAAGAGAAGGAGCTTGTGAAGACTCTTTTCTTTTCTTAGGCTTTTATGATATTCTCATTGGCTTGAGCATATCACATAGTTTGGGCTATAACCATGTCACGTTTATTTCTTGTAAGCATGAGATGCATGTTTTATATTTGTATGTGATGCATGTATAAAACAACCGGAGATAACAAATTGGTGAGATCAAAAGAAAAAATCCCTCAAACAAATATTAAGTCGTTAAATGTGATGCCTTCCAAATGTTGGCACTCCTCAAGACTTTCATCAACATTAGGTGGGTTTGCCAAAGCAAAGCACCTATGTTCATCTTGGTAAGGCGCGATGGGATAATAGTGATATCCAAACTGCTAACTTTGGGTTCGACTTAACTAAGTCATCCTAATAGGATTAGGGACTTAGAGGCATAGAGTTGGGCTTAAGTTCATGAGATGAGCTTGGACAAGTGTTGTTCACCCAACTATCCAAGAGTTGCATAAGATGCAATTGGCAAGGAGTTGCCTACCTAAATAGATGTAACTTGAGAGAAAAGCCAAAGCTGACTCAGGTTGTGGTCAAATATGGATCTTGGCCCAGTAGAATACCTTAGCGCCGAGGTGTTCCAAAATAATATCGAGGGTTATTATTTTGAGGAAAATAGTGGGAGTATCGTTTAATAAAAGTCCTTATTAAATGAATTAAAATACATGACTCTTACACTGCATATTTACTGTTGTAGATAACCATGGCACAAAACACATCGACACTTTCATTGCGATCGATCCTTGAGAAGGAAAAACTAAATGGGACCAACTTTCTCAAATGGTACAAAAACTTGAGGATAGTCCACAAACAAGAAAGAAAGGCTTATGTCCTAGAACAGCCCATTCCGAATGAGCCTACTGCCACTGCTCCAAGAGCTGAAAGGGATGCTCACAAGAAGCATTCTGATGATGCTTTGGATGTTGCATGCCTCATGCTTATTACCATGGAATCTGAGCTTCAAAAGCAACATGAGAACATGGGGGCGTTCGATATGATCGAACATCTCAAAATGCTTTTCCAAGAGCAAGCTAGGCATGAGAGGTTTGAGACCTCTAAGGCATTGTTTCAGTGCAAAATGTCTGAAGGAAGTCCCGTGGGTCCTCATGTGCTCAAGATGATTGGGTACATTGAGAATCTTGAGATTTTGGGATTTGCTCTTCAGAAAGAGTTAGCTATCAATGTAGTCTTGCAATCGTTGCCTAAAAGCTACAGTCAGTTCGTCATGAACTATAACATGAACAATCTTGACAAGTCCCTTCCTGAATTGCTCAACATGTTGAGAACTGCTGAGCAAAACCTTAAGAAGGCTAAGCCCATTTTGATGGTTCAAAACGACAAGGGAAAAGGAAAAGTGAACAAGAAGAAGGATAAAGCTAAGGGAAAGTCCAATCCTAGTTATTCTTCAGCTGCACTGAAACCAAAGGGTGGTGTGGCAAAGGAAGGGGAGTACTTCCATTGTAAGCAACCTGGACACTGGAAGCGCAACCGCAAGCTCTATCTTGAAGAACTTGCTAAGGAAAAGGGAAGTAAGACTTCCACTTCAGGTATTCTTGTTATAGAGGATAACTTTTCTACTTCCTCATCTTGGGTATTGGATACTGGATGTGGATCTCACATTTGTGCAAATGTGCAGGATCTAAGTAGAAGTAGAAGATTGGCCTGAGGTGAAGTGGACCTATGTGTTGGAAATGGAGCAAGGGTTGCTGCCTTAGCCGTAGGGACTTATGTTCTCACTTTACCTAGTGGATTAGTTTTAGAATTAGACAACTGCTACTTTGTGCCTACTATTAGTAGAAATTTGATTTCTGTTTCTTGTTTGGACAAGAAAGATTTTTCATTTATAATAAAGGACAAATGTTGTTCTATTTATTTGAATGAAATCTTTTATGGTAGTGCTCAACTTAGCAATGGGTTGTATGTTCTAGACCTTGAAGATCCAATCTATAATGTGAATACCAAGAAGGTCAGATTAAATGATTCAAACCCGACCTATCTCTGGCACTGTCGCTTGGGCCATATAAATGAGACCCGCATATCCAAGCTCCAAAGCCCCATTCACAGGGCAAAGTGAAAGGGCTAATGACTTACTAGGACTCATACATAGTGATGTATGTGGCCCTATGTCTACACAAGCTAGAGGAGGTTTCCAATGCTTCATTACTTTCACTGATGACTTCAGCAGATATGGCTATGTGTATCTTATGAGACAGAAGTCAGAATCCTTTGAAAAGTTCAAAGAATTCAAGAATGAAGTAGAGAATCAACTCGGGAAGAGTATCAAAGTGCTTCAATCAGATCGAGGTGGAGAGTACTTGGATCGAGAATTCCTTGACTATCTAAAAGAGTGTGGTATAGTATCACAACTCACTCCACCAGGTACACCTCAATGGAATGGTTTTTCTGGAAGGAGAAATCTAACTCTGTTAGACATGGTTCGCTCCATGATGAGTCAAGCTGACCTTCCAAACTGTTTTTGGGGACATGCTCTAGAGACAGCCGCTTTTACGCTAAACCGAGTTCCATCTAAATCGGTTCAAAAGACACCATATGAGATATGGAGTGGGAGGCGTCCCAATTTTTCTTTTATGAAGATTTGGGGCTGTGACGCTTATGTGAAACGTCAATCCTCTGACAAACTAGGGCCCAAATCTCGAAAATGTCTTTTTGTTGGGTATCCCAAAGAAACAAAGGGTAACTATTTCTACAATCCTTCTGAGCAAAAAGTGTTTGTTGCTCGAACTGGTGTCTTTTTGGAGAAAGAGTTTATCTCAAAAGGAACTAGTGGGAGGAAAGTAGAACTTGAAGAAATTCAAGAACAACAAGGAGACATCGAACCTAAAATGGAACCTGAACAGACACCGCAAGATGTTGTTCAAGAGTCTGTTCCTGTAGCATAGAGCCCACGTAGGTCTGGTAGGATTCGGCGTGAGCCCGAGAGATATGGATTTCTCGTGACTCACACCGGTGATGTGATGCTCATGGATCAGGATGAGCCCACAACCTACCAACAAGCTATGTCGGGGCCTGACTTTGAGAAGTGGCTAGTGGCCATGAAATCCGAGATGGAATCCATGTATGAAAACCAAGTGTGGACTTTGGTTGACCCACCTGAAGGGGTAAAACCCATAGGGTGCAAATGGGTTTTCAAGAAGAAAACTGACATGGATGGTAATGTGATTACCTTTAAGGGACGATTGGTTGCAAAAGGTTTCAAGCAAATTCATGGTATTGACTATGATGAAACTTTTTCACCAGTTGCTATGCTTAAATCCATCCGAATTTTGTTTGCTATTGCGTCACACTATGATTATGAGATATGGAAAATGGATGTCAAAACTGCATTCCTAAATGGAAAGCTACTTGAGGATGTGTACATGACACAACCTGAGGGTTTTGTCACTCCTGAGAATGCCAATAAAGTGTGCAAACTGCAAAGGTCCATTTATGGACTGAAGCAAGCTTCTCGAAGTTGGAATCTTCATTTTGATGATGCAATCAAAGAGTTTGGTTTTATCAAAGATGAAGATGAACCTTATGTCTACAAGAAGGTTAGTGGGAGCGCTATTGTTTTCTTGGTGTTGTATGTAGATGACATACTACTCATCGAAAATGACATTCCTGAGCTACAGTCTATGAAGACTTGGCTAGGGAAATGTTTCTCTATGAAGGACTTGGGTGAAGCAGCCTATGTGTTAGGCATCAGGATCTATAGAGATAGATCTAGAAAGCTTCTTGGCCTAAGTCAAAGTACATATATTAACAAGGTGCTAAAGAGGTTTAGCATGCAAGATTCCAAGAAAGGGTTCTTGCCCATGTCACATGGTATCACTCTTTCTAGATCTCAGTGTCCGAGTACAACCAAGGAGAGAGAGCGCATGAGTAAGATTCCATATGCCTCAGCAATTGGATCTATCATGTATGCCATGATATGTACTTGTCCCGATGTCTCATATGCTTTGAGCATGACGAGTACGTACCAATCAAACCCTGGTGAGAGTCACTAGATAGCTGTTAAGAACATCCTTAAGTACTTACGAAGGACTAAGGATGCATTCTTGGTCTTTGGAGGTGAAGATGAGCTCGTTGTAAGGGGTTACACCGATACAAGCATCCAATCTGATAAGGATGATTTTAGATCGCAATCTGGTTATGTGTTTTGTATTGGTGGTGGTGCTGTCAGCTGGAAGAGTTCAAAGCAAGAGACAGTAGCTGACTCTACAACAGAATCTAAGTACATTGCCGCCTCTGATGCTGCGAAGGAGGCAGTTTGGATCAAGAAGTTCATCACTGAACTTGGAGTGGTTCCAAGCATTGTCGACCCGATAAAGCTCTATTGTGACAACAACGGAGAAATTGCACAGGCTAAGGAACCTCGATCTCACCAGCGATCCAAACATATACTCCGACGCTATCATCTCATCAGGGAGATCATCGAGAGGGGTGATGTAAGGATATGCAGGACTTCGACAGACAGCAACATTGCTGATCCACTGACAAAGCCCCTTACGCAGCAAAAGCATGATAGCCATTCTAGGTCCATCGGTATTAGATACATGGATGATTGGCTTTTAGTGCAAGTGGGAGATTGTTAGTGTTGTGCCCAAAAAGCCAATCATGAGATGATTGTATTTTTGCACATTGAGTCATGATATTTTATTGAGGCATTAATCCAGCAATTATGTTTGTTGTTTTGTTTCTGTGTAACTTAACAAACATAATTGTAACCCTAGAATAATGATATTCTTAAACGTCCCTGGTCTAGTATTATTGTGGAGCGGGTTGCAATAATACATAACGACTAGCATATGTGGAGACTAATATGAGATTTGTAGTCTACATACGGGTACAAGTTGGAGAACTTGTGTACTGGATCGACCCACCATGAGAACACTACATGGATCATTCTATGAGTGTCATAAGTGATTGTCATAGTGATCATGGTATATGTAATCCTTCGACCTAAGATCATCAAGGTTCCCTACATGTGAGTCACATACTTTGATACTTTCCTTTGTTGCTCGTAACTGAGTGGACTTGAAGGGGGTCATTGGGTATGTCACATATCATGCGGAGGGATTTGTATGATCAAGATGGGATTTGTCCCTCCTATGTAACGGGAGTGATATCTTCGGGCCCCTTGATAGAGTGAGACTTAGAAAATGCATGGCCATGCTCGGATGAGTTGATATTCGATATCAATGTCATCAGCTTAAGTTAGTCTACTCGGTAATCAAGAAACCAAAGATTGGGCTATATGAGAGTGACACATTCCATGTCTCGTGCTTAGTCTTGATATCTTGGATAAAGGGACAATGGCATATACCGGTGATGATCATAAAGGTTTAGTCGAATCATCGACAATCTTGTCACTTGGGTAGCAATGATGTGTTTCTCGACACCGCTCATTGCTTATGATCATAAATGTGATTTATGATCATTGCCAACATGATAAGAGCCTATTGGGTCGCACACATAGAGCTATTTGGATCATTAGAGTGCATGGGCTAATTATTTGGGTTATGGTTTCACTTTAATTTTGTATTAATAATGGGCCCAAGAGTTGAGCCATTGTTAAGCCCAAAATTAAAGCCTAATTGGATTAGGGCTTTGAAACCCATTAGGCCTGGAAGTTGAGTCTCACTATAAATACAACTTCTAGTGAGAACTTCGCATGTTTCCTTGCCCTAGCCTCCCAAAAGGACAGTTGCACTCTTCTCTTGCAACTCCTTGGAGGACGCAAGCTGGCACTGCGAGGGCAAGAGAAACGCATCTGCCAGGACGTGGTGGAAGCGTGGTGATCCCGAGAGGCTCGTGTGGATACCATAGAGAGCTTGAACACGTCAACTGTTTAGGTTTTGTGATTCGACTCTACAGTTGAGTGAGAGATCTCAACCGAAAATTAGGTATGAAAATTTTCGAACACCCGGTTTACCCCGTTTCACTTGGATCCTGGAGGGTTTCGGTTAAATTTCACTGCGCTGTTTGGCTTCCGAAACCCAACACATAAAACACATAATAAACATAACCAAATCACTATGGCAGCCTTCCTTAAGCTAATTCTTGGTCTCAGGAGGATTTTAACACTAGTTAGTACTAACTTTGGGCTCTAGAAACCCTCATTTCACTACCATCTTTGTGCACTTCACACTAGGGCACAAAACCTTCAATAAGTGCACTCCCTCACTAAGCTTGGTTCATCAAGCTCATGGATCTCTTCCAAGCTTAGCCCTAGCTCCATGGATGTTTGAAAATTGTAGAAAACATTCCATGAGAGCAAGAGATCCATTACGAAAGTGGGTAGGCCGAAAATCAAGCTTGATCCTTGAAGCATCCAAGTAATAGCTCTAGTTTGCCTCCAATTGCTTCCTTTTGCCTTCAATTTCAATCAATTGTAAGTTTGAAGGTGTGGTGGCTATGGAGGAAGTGTAGCTGTGTTCTTAGGCTAGAGGAGGATGAAAATGAGATAGGGATAAGTGATTTGGCCACTTAAATGGACTTAAATGAGCTTAAGGGCACAAAACACACTTAACAAGCTTAACCTTGCTTTATGTCATTTTCCTTCTCACTAATTATGGTTTCTTCGTCTTAAACTCATTGGTACACATGTGCCCAACATTTTTTTCCCCCATGGTGGGATAACCCTACAATTCCACCCTTAGATTAAAGTCAAAAGCTTGAACATTTTAAGGTTTACACTAGGACATTTAGGTCCATAATGCCTTTATTGTTTCCTTTGTCTAAACTTGTCTTCCAAGAGCAATTTGGTCCTCCAATAGCACTTTCATACCATTCATATCCTTCCCATAACTATCCAAGTCTCTTTCTTGAGAGTTTTACAATTGAGTACCTGAATTTCCAAAACCTTACAAAAAAGTCCATAGATTGCTTGACAAAAAAGCAATCCTTAAGGCTTTTCTTGGGGTCCAAGTTACCAACGTGGAACACTTTTAAGGAGGTGTTGATCATGTCTTTTACCCCTCACACTTCAATCACTATGGTAAGAATTATACAATATAATGGTTTTTAGCCATTATGACTGTTATGGACCTCCTAGTAGCAAGCACTCCCAAGGAAGGTAAAGTGTTCTAAATTAAGTTTAGAACCTTAATTTCAAGTTTTCATAGCAAGAATAGAGAATTTTATCAAAGTTCACTAAGTTCCGAGAAGGATAAGGCATTAAACAAAGTTCAGGGGTAAAATGGTAATTTTGCATCCTGAATAGCTGGGATGAGTCCTGAGTGTTTTAAAATGAGTTTTTATAACTTAACTTTCAACCTTAATTCAAACTTGAAGAATAAACAAGAATTTAATCAAGAATGACTAAGTTACAAAGATAGGGGACTTAATTGCATTAAACTTGATACCTTGGTGACTTTGATGCTAAGTAAAGGTTTAAGAAGGGAAAGAGCAGGGGGAAGCTTCCATAACCACGTTTTTATCCTTCCCTCACTCATTTCTCTCTCAAATTAAGCTTGGAATTAGGTGTTCTTGGTGTCAAGAGGTGCAATCCAAGGTGTACAAGCAAGGAGAAGCTAATTTCAAGCTTTGAACCATGATTTTGAAGCTTGGAAGGGCATTTTTCCATATCCCCTATTTTTTAGCGGGGTAATCAATGTGTTCTTGATTTAATTCATGTTATTTGCTTGGTTTGGAGCTTGGGTTTTGGTTAGAGAGTGAAGTTTTGGTGATTGGTGCTTTGTTTTTGGATTGGAGCCTGTGTGGAACTTTGGTGAGCTTGGTTGATTAAAAAGGCGATTGATTCTTGCTTGTTACTTGGAGTTAAGGAAAAGGACTTATGTTTTCAAGTTCAATTAATGCTATTAGCTTGAGTTTGCTTAAAGAATTCGAGTGGTTTTAGCTATAGCATTGATTAGAGGTTTTGGTTGAATTGTGGTGGACTATGAAGTTTGAGAGGATTTGGATGATGTTATAGAGCATCATAGGTTGGTTTGTGATAGTTGGTTATGTTCTATGCAACATGGTCTATGAGTGTATGAAATTTGGAGGCTTTCCAAGCATGTTTGATATGTGTAGGAAGTGTCCAAAGTTCATAGCAGCAAAATGCGCCAAATTTTGCAAAAATGCAGATTGGCGATGCGTTGCTAATTACAGGTTGAGGCTGACGACGCGTCGCCAATCCAGAAAAAGCTCACAGAACGTTACCAACTATGGTGACACGTCGCCATACACAAAATGGGTGAATTTTCCACCTTTTGCTAGGATGATCCAGGTGAAACCTAAGGGGGTTCTTAGGGTACCTTGGGGTCTAAGGATTCCGGGGGTACTCCGAGACTTCCAAAAGTCCCACAAGACATAGGAGTTTCTTTGAGTTTTGTAAGGTTTCATGGTTGCTTGTGCAACAAGCAAGGAAACTAGGTTGCAAATGAACATAACTAAGTACCACTAGCTCAAGTGAAAGGTTTTGGAACCCTCGGCGACCTAGCCGTGCCGTTAGCCATGAGGTTGCAAGGTGAAACCTTGTTCATCTAGTCTACATGAAGGTCTTATGGCCTAGTGTACAAAGCTCCACCATAATTCCCCTGCATAATGACTAAGGGAAGGCTACATGATTGCATCAAGTAAGCTACGGCTTACTAGGAGCGAGTTAGTGATCAAAACTCACTAGGCACGGAGTGATGCCCCGTGAGGAGGACTAGTTTGAGGAGAGGTCTTAAAGGCCTAGTTATATGTGCATATATCAGACCCTCATGCTGTGTGAGCTCGCAGCAAGTTACATATGTTATCATATGTAGGGTCCTAGTAATTTTCTTGCAAGTACATGGAAGACCCCTTACTGAGAATGTTGAATTCTCACTCCCTAGTTATGTTATGCAGAGACTAAAGTTGTTGGACCGGGTAATCGTTGAGGATTATCGCAGTAGTGCTCTTTTGTGTGTACAGGTACAGCATTTGAAAATCCTTGTGATTCTAGTCTACATGAGTATACTTAGTTGGTTTGTTGGTCAAATAACAGTACTAACTAGTGTCTTCCTTTGGCTGCAGAGCCTAGTAGCACTTGGCCAAGGGCTTTTGAGACTCGCCACTGGGATTTCCATCCAAGGTGGGAGTTAGTTCAAGAAGATCTTGTTGGGTTCCAGGAGCCAAACAGTGCAGCGGAATTTAACCGAAACCCTCCAGGATACAAGTGAAACGGGGTAAACAGGGTGTTCAAAAATTTTCATACCTAATTTTCGGTTGGGATCCCTCACTCAACTGTAGAGTCGAATCACAAAACCTGAACAGTTGACATGTTCAGGCTCTCTATGGTATCCACACGAGCCTCTCGGGATCACCACGCTTCCACCACGTCCCGGCAGATGCGTTTCTCTTGCGCTCGCAGTGCTAGCTTGCGTCCTCCAAGGAATTGCAAGAGAAAAGTGCGACTGTCCTTTTGGGAGGCTAGGGCAAGGAGACCTACGAATTTCTCACTATAAGTTGTATTTATAGTGAGACTCAACTTCCAAGCCTAATGGGTTTCAAAGCCCTAATCCAATTAGGCTTTAATTTCGGGCTTAATAATGGCTCAACTATTGGGCCCATTATTAATATGAAATTATTGTGAAACCATAACCCAAATTATTAGCCCATGCACTCTAATGATCCAAATAGCTCTATGTGTGCGACCCAATAGGCTCTTACCACGTTGGCAATGATCATAAATCACATTTATGATCATAAGCAATGAGCGGTGTCTAGCAACATATCATTGCTACCCAAGTGACAAGATTGTCGGTGATTCGGCTAAACCTTTATGATCATCATCGATATATGCCATTGTCCCTTTGTCCAAGATATCAAGACTAAGCACGAGACATGGAATGTGTCACTCTCGTATAGCCCAATCTTTGGTTTCTTGATTACCGAGTAGACCAACTTAAATTGATGACATTGAGATCGTATATCAACTCATCCGAGCATGGCCATGCATTTTTCTAAGTCTTACTCTATCAAGGGGCCCGAAGATATCACTCCCGTTACATAGGAGGGAGGAATCCCATCTTGATCATACAAATCCCTCCGCATGATATGTGACATACCCAATGACCTCCTTCAAGTTCACTCAGTTATGAGCAACAAAGGAAAGTATCAAAGTATGTGACTCACATGTAGGGAACCTTGATGATCTTAGGTCGAAGGACAACATATACCATGATCACTATGAGAATCACTTATGACACTCACATAACGTTCCATGAAGTGTTCTCATGGTGGGTCGGTCC
This sequence comes from Aquilaria yunnanensis, assembly GCA_039654915.1. Lineage (NCBI taxonomy): Eukaryota > Viridiplantae > Streptophyta > Magnoliopsida > Malvales > Thymelaeaceae > Aquilaria > Aquilaria yunnanensis. The sequence goes on from CM077597.1 coordinate 54,765,946, forward strand.
AGTACACAAGTTCTCCAACTTGTACCCATATGTAAACTACATATCTCCTATTAGTCTCCACATATGCTAGTCATTATGTATTATTGCAACCCACTCCACAATAATCCTAGACCAGGGACGTTTAAGAATATCATTATTCTAGGGTTACAATTATGTTTATTACGTTACGCAAAAACAAAACAACGAACATAATTGCTAGATTAATGCCTCAATAAAATATCATGACTCAATGTGCAAAAATACAATCATCTCATGATTGGCTTTTTCCCCTTCAAGGTGAGTGCTGTACGTCACGAACGAATCGTGATGCCCGTAAATTAGAAAAATTTAACTCAGTAAGTCGTCAAAAATCTTGGTAGAGAATCTGAAACTCCATTTTAAGCTCAAGTTATCTCGCACGAACAGATCAAGCAGAAGCAAAACAGACCAGAAAAACAAAATAAGGGATACAACAAGAAGACTTCCCGGCACGTCACCGATGACAGTATTACTCTCGCCCAAGCACACTTCACTGCGGAGTTCTAGTGGGATCCGGTGCATTACTGCTGGCATGATCGTATCCGACAAGCTACGCCGCTTATTTTCCATTATCCGTACCGGTCTTTTTCCCCTCCAACGTGAGTGCTACACGTCATGAACGAATCGTGGGGCCCATAAATTAGGAAAACTTAATCCTGTAAGTAGTCAAAAAAATTGGTAGAAAATTTAAAACTCCATTTTTAGCCCCGGTTATCTCGCACGAACAGTTAGAGCAGAAGCAAAACCGACCAGAAAAACAAAATAGGGGATGCAACACGAGGACTTCCCGGCACGTCACCGTTGCGAGCACTACTCGCGCCCAAGCACGCTTTACTTCGGAGTTCTGATGGGATCTGGTGCATTAGTGGTGGCATGATCGCATCCGTCAAGCTACGCCTCTTATTTTCCATTATACGTACCAGTCTTATTCCCCTTCAACGTGAGTGCTACACGTCACGAACGAACCGTGATCCCCGTAAATTAGAAAAATTTAACTCAGTAAGTCGTCAAAAAACTTGGTAGAGAATCTGAAACTCCATTTTAAGCTCCAGTTATCTCGCACGAACAGATCAAGCAGAAGCAAAACAGACCAGAAAAACAAAATAAGGGATACAACAAGAAGACTTCCCGGCACGTCACCGATGACAGTACTACTCTCACCCAAGCACACTTCACTACGGAGTTCTAGTGGGATCCGGTGCATCACTGCTGGCATGATCGTATCCGACAAGCTACGTCGCTTATTTTCCATTATCCGTACCGGTCTTTTTCCCCTCCAACGTGAGTGCTACACGTCATGAACGAATCGTGGGGCCCATAAATTAGGAAAACTTAATCCTGTAAGTAGTCAAAAAAATTGGTATAAAATTTAAAACTCCATTTTTAGCCCCGGTTATCTCGCACGAACAGTTAGAGCAGAAGCAAAACCGACCAGAAAAACAAAATAGGGGATGCAACACGAGGACTTCCCGGCACATCACCGTTGCGAGCACAACTCGCGCCCAAGCACGCTTTACTTCGGAGTTCTGATGGGATCTGGTGCATTAGTGGTGGCATGATCGTATCCGTCAAGCTACGCCTCTTATTTTCCATTATACGTACCAGTCTTATTCCCCTTCAACGTGAGTGCTGTACGTCACGAACGAACCGTGATGCCCGTAAATTAGAAAAATTTAACTCAGTAAGTCGTCAAAAAACTTGGTAGAGAATCTGAAACTCCATTTTAAGCTCCAGTTATCTCGCACGAACAGATCAAGCAGAAGCAAAACAGACCAGAAAAACAAAATTGGGGATACAACAAAAGGACTTCCCGGCACGACACCGATGCCAGTACTACTCTCACCCAAGGACACTTCACTGCGGAGTTCTAATGGGATCCGGTGCATTAGTGCTGGCATGATCGTATCCGACAAGCTACGCCGCTTATTTTCGATTATACGTACCGGTCTTATTCCCCTTCAACGTGAGTGCTACACGTCACGAACGAACCGTGATGCCCGTAAATTAGAAAAATTTAACTCAGTAAGTCGTCAAAAAACTTGGTAGAGAATCTGAAACTCCATTTTAAGCTCAAGTTATCTCGCACGAACAGATCAAGCAGAAGCAAAACAGACCAGAAAAACAAAATAAAGGATACAACGAGAAGACTTCCCGGCACGTCACCGATGACAGTACTACTCTCACCCAAGCACACTTCACTGCGGAGTTCTAGTGGGATCCGGTGCATTACTGCTGGCATGATCGTATCCGACAAGCTACGCCGCTTATTTTCCATTATCGGTACCGGTCTTATTCCCCTCCAACGTGAGTGCTACACGTCATGAACGAATCGTGGGGCCCATAAATTAGGAAAACTTAATCCTGTAAGTAGTCAAAAAAATTGGTAGAAAATTTAAAACTCCATTTTTAGCCCCGGTTATCTCGCACGAACAGTTAGAGCAGAAGCAAAACCGACCAGAAAAATAAAATAGGGGATGCAACACGAGGACTTCCCGGCACGTCACCGTTGCGAGCACTACTCGCGCCCAAGCACGCTTTACTTCGGAGTTCTGATGGCATCCGGTGCATTAGTGGTGGCATGATCGCATCCGTCAAGCTACGCCTCTTATTTTCCATTATACGTACCAGTCTTATTCCCCTTCAACGTGAGTGCTGTACGTCACGAACGAACCGTGATGCCCGTAAATTAGAAAAATTTAACTCAGTAAGTCGTCAAAAAACTTGGTAGAGAATCTGAAACTCCATTTTAAGCTCCAGTTATCTTGCACGAACGGATCAAGCAGAAGCAAAACAGACCAGAAAAACAAAATAAGGGATACAACAAGAAGACTTCCCGGCACGTCACCGATGACAGTACTACTCTCACCCAAGCACACTTCACTGCGGAGTTCTAGTGGGATCCGGTGCATTACTGCTGGCATGATCATATCCGACAAGCTACGCCGCTTATTTTCCATTATTCGTACTGGTCTTTTTCCCCTCCAACGTGAGTGTTACACGTCATGAACGAATCGTGGGGCCCATAAATTAGGAAAACTTAATCCTGTAAGTTGTCAAAAAAATTGGTATAAAATTTAAAACTCCATTTTTAGCCCCGGTTATCTCGCACGAACAGTTAGAGCAGAAGCAAAACCGACCAGAAAAACAAAATAGGGGATGCAACACGAGGACTTCCCGGCACATCACCGTTGCGAGCACAACTCGCGCCCAAGCACGCTTTACTTCGGAGTTCTGATGGGATCTAGTGCATTAGTGGTGGCATGATCGTATCCGTCAAGCTACGCCTCTTATTTTCCATTATACGTACCAGTCTTATTCCCCTTCAACGTGAGTGCTGTACATCACGAACGAACCGTGATGCCCGTAAATTAGAAAAATTTAACTCAGTAAGTCGTCAAAAAACTTGGTAGAGAATCTGAAACTCCATTTTAAGCTCCAGTTATCTCGCACGAACAGATCAAGCAGAAGCAAAACAGACCAGAAAAACAAAATTGGGGATACAACAAAAGGACTTCCCGGCACGACACCGATGCCAGTACTACTCTCACCCAAGGACACTTCACTGCGGAGTTCTAATGGGATCCGGTGCATTAGTGCTGGCATGATCGTATCCGACAAGCTATGCCGCTTATTTTCGATTATACATACCGGTCTTATTCCCCTTCAACGTGAGTGCTACACGTCACGAACGAACCGTGATGCCCGTAAATTAGAAAAATTTAACTCAGTAAGTCGTGAAAAAACTTGGTAGAGAATCTGAAACTCCATTTTAAGCTCAAGTTATCTCGCATGAACAGATCAAGCAGAAGCAAAACAGACCAGAAAAACAAAATAAAGGATACAACAAGAAGACTTCCCGGCACGTCACCGATGACAATACTACTCTCACCCAAGCACACTTCACTGCGGAGTTCTAGTGGGATCCGGTGCATTACTGCTGGCATGATCGTATCCGACAAGCTACGCCGCTTATTTTCCATTATCGGTACCGGTCTTATTCCCCTCCAACGTGAGTGCTACACGTCATGAACGAATCGTGGGGCCCATAAATTAGGAAAACGTAATCCTGTAAGTAGTCAAAAAAATTGGTAGAAAATTTAAAACTCCATTTTTAGCCCCGGTTATCTCGCACGAACAGTTAGAGCAGAAGCAAAACCGACCAGAAAAATAAAATAGGGGATGCAACACGAGGACTTCCCGGCACGTCACCGTTGCGAGCACTACTCGCGCCCAAGCACGCTTTACTTCGGAGTTCTGATGGCATCCGGTGCATTAGTGGTGGCATGATCGCATCCGTCAAGCTACGCCTCTTATTTTCCATTATACGTACCAGTCTTATTCCCCTTCAACGTGAGTGCTGTACGTCACGAACGAATCGTGATGCCCGTAAATTAGAAAAATTTAACTCAGTAAGTCGTCAAAAAACTTGGTAGAGAATCTGAAACTCCATTTTAAGCTCCAGTTATCTCGCACGAACAGATCAAGCAGAAGCAAAACAGACCAGAAAAACAAAATTGGGGATACAACAAAAGGACTTCCCGGCACGACACCGATGCCAGTACTACTCCCACCCAAGGACACTTCACTGCGGAGTTCTAATGGGATCCGGTGCATTAGTGCTGACATGATCGTATCCGACAAGCTACGCCGCTTATTTTCGATTATACGTACCGGTCTTATTCCCCTTCACCGTGAGTGCTACACGTCACGAACGAACCGTGATGCCCGTAAATTAGAAAAATTTAACTCAGTAAGTCGTCAAAAAACTTGGTAGAGAATCTGAAACTCCATTGTAAGCTCAAGTTATCTCGCACGAACAGATCAAGCAGAAGCAAAACAGACCAGAAAAACAAAATAAAGGATACAACAAGAAGACTTCCCGGCACGTCACCGATGACAGTACTACTCTCACCCAAGCACACTTCACTGCGGAGTTCTAGTGGGATCCGGTGCATTACTGCTGGCATGATCGTATCCGACAAGCTACGCCGCTTATTTTCCATTATCGGTACCGGTCTTATTCCCCTCCAACGTGAGTGCTACACGTCATGAACGAATCGTGGGGCCCATAAATTAGGAAAACTTAATCCTGTAAGTAGTCAAAAAAATTGGTAGAAAATTTAAAACTCCATTTTTAGCCCCGGTTATCTCGCACGAACAGTTAGAGCAGAAGCAAAACCGACCAGAAAAATAAAATAGGGGATGCAACACGAGGACTTCCCGGCACGTCACCGTTGCGAGCACTACTCGCGCCCAAGCACGCTTTACTTCGGAGTTCTGATGGCATCCGGTGCATTAGTGGTGGCATGATCGCATCCGTCAAGCTACGCCTCTTATTTTCCATTATACGTACCAGTCTTATTCCCCTTCAACGTGAGTGCTGTACGTCACGAACGAACCGTGATGCCCGTAAATTAGAAAAATTTAACTCAGTAAGTCGTCAAAAAACTTGGTAGAGAATCTGAAACTCCATTTTAAGCTCCAGTTATCTCGCACGAACAGATCAAGCAGAAGCAAAACAGACCAGAAAAACAAAATAAGGGATACAACAAGAAGACTTCCCGGCACGTCACCGATGACAGTACTACTCTCACCCAAGCACACTTCACTGCGGAGTTCTAGTGGGATCCGGTGCATTCCTGCTGGCATGATCATATCCGACAAGCTACGCCGCTTATTTTCCATTATTCGTACTGGTCTTTTTCCCCTCCAACGTGAGTGTTACACGTCATGAACGAATCGTGGGGCCCATAAATTAGGAAAACTTAATCCTGTAAGTTGTCAAAAAAATTGGTATAAAATTTAAAACTCCATTTTTAGCCCCGGTTATCTCGCACGAACAGTTAGAGCAGAAGCAAAACCGACCAGAAAAACAAAATAGGGGATGCAACACGAGGACTTCCCGGCACATCACCGTTGCGAGCACAACTCGCGCCCAAGCACGCTTTACTTCGGAGTTCTGATGGGATTTGGTGCATTAGTGGTGGCATGATCGTATCCGTCAAGCTACGCCTCTTATTTTCCATTATACGTACCAGTCTTATTCCCCTTCAACGTGAGTGCTGTACGTCACGAACGAACCGTGATGCCCGTAAATTAGAAAAATTTAACTCAGTAAGTCGTCAAAAAACTTGGTAGAGAATCTGAAACTCCATTTTAAGCTCCAGTTATCTCACACGAACAGATCACGCAGAAGCAAAACAGACCAGAAAAACAAAATTGGGGATACAACAAAAGGACTTCCCGGCACGACACCGATGCCAGTACTACTCTCACCCAAGGACACTTCACTGCGGAGTTCTAATGGGATCCGGTGCATTAGTGCTGGCATGATCGTATCCGACAAGCTACGCCGCTTATTTTCGATTATACGTACCGGTCTTATTCCCCTTCAACGTGAGTGCTACACGTCACGAACGAACCGTGATGCCCGTAAATTAGAAAAATTTAACTCAGTAAGTCGTCAAAAAACTTGGTAGAGAATCTGAAACTCCATTTTAAGCTCAAGTTATCTCGCACGAACAGATCAAGCAGAAGCAAAACAGACCAGAAAAACAAAATAAAGGATACAACGAGAAGACTTCCCGGCACGTCACCGATGACAGTACTACTCTCACCCAAGCACACTTCACTGCGGAGTTCTAGTGGGATCCGGTGCATTACTGCTGGCATGATCGTATCCGACAAGCTACGCCGCTTATTTTCCATTATCGGTACCGGTCTTATTCCCCTCCAACGTGAGTGCTACACGTCATGAACGAATCGTGAGGCCCATAAATTAGGAAAACTTAATCCTGTAAGTAGTCAAAAAAATTGGTAGAAAATTTAAAACTCCATTTTTAGCCCCGGTTATCTCGCACGAACAGTTAGAGCAGAAGCAAAACCGACCAGAAAAATAAAATAGGGGATGCAACACGAGGACTTCCCGGCACGTCACCGTTGCGAGCACTACTCGCGCCCAAGCACGCTTTACTTCGGAGTTCTGATGGCATCCGGTGCATTAGTGGTGGCATGATCGCATCCGTCAAGCTACGCCTCTTATTTTCCATTATACGTACCAGTCTTATTCCCCTTCAACGTGAGTGTTGTACGTCACGAACGAACCGTGATGCCCGTAAATTAGAAAAATTTAACTCAGTAAGTCGTCAAAAACTTGGTAGAGAATCTGAAACTCCATTTTAAGCTCCAGTTATCTCGCACGAACAGATCAAGCAGAAGCAAAACAGACCAGAAAAACAAAATAAGGGATACAACAAGAAGACTTCCCAGCACGTCACCGATGACAGTACTACTCTCACCCAAGCACACTTCACTGCGGAGTTCTAGTGGGATCCGGTGCATTACTGCTGGCATGATCATATCCGACAAGCTACGCCGCTTATTTTCCATTATTCGTACTGGTCTTTTTCGCCTCCAACGTGAGTGTTACACGTCATGAACGAATCGTGGGGCCCATAAATTAGGAAAACTTAATCCTGTAAGTTGTCAAAAAAATTGGTATAAAATTTAAAACTCCATTTTTAGCCCCGGTTATCTCGCACGAACAGTTAGAGCAGAAGCAAAACCGACCAGAAAAACAAAATAGGGGATGCAACACGAGGACTTCCCGGCACATCACCGTTGCGAGCACAACTCGCGCCCACGCACGCTTTACTTCGGAGTTCTGATGGGATCTAGTGCATTAGTGGTGGCATGATCGTATCCGTCAAGCTACGCCTCTTATTTTCCATTATACGTACCAGTCTTATTCCCCTTCAACGTGAGTGCTGTACATCACGAACGAACCGTGATGCCCGTAAATTAGAAAAATTTAACTCAGTAAGTCGTCAAAAAACTTGGTAGAGAATCTGAAACTCCATTTTAAGCTCCAGTTATCTCGCACGAACAGATCAAGCAGAAGCAAAACAGACCAGAAAAACAAAATTGGGGATACAACAAAAGGACTTCCCGGCACGACACCGATGCCAGTACTACTCTCACCCAAGGACACTTCACTGCGGAGTTCTAATGGGATCCGGTGCATTAGTGCTGGCATGATCGTATCCGACAAGCTACGCCGCTTATTTTCGATTATACATACCGGTCTTATTCCCCTTCAACGTTAGTGCTACACGTCACGAACGAACCGTGATGCCCGTAAATTAGAAAAATTTAACTCAGTAAGTCGTGAAAAAACTTGGTAGAGAATCTGAAACTCCATTTTAAGCTCAAGTTATCTCGCACGAACAGATCAAGCAGAAGCAAAACAGACCAGAAAAACAAAATAAAGGATACAACAAGAAGACTTCCCGGCACGTCACCGATGACAATACTACTCTCACCCAAGCACACTTCACTGCGGAGTTCTAGTGGGATCCGGTGCATTACTGCTGGCATGATCGTATCCGACAAGCTACGCCGCTTATTTTCCATTATCGGTACCGGTCTTATTCCCCTCCAACGTGAGTGCTACACGTCATGAACGAATCGTGGGGCCCATAAATTAGGAAAACTTAATCCTGTAAGTAGTCAAAAAAATTGGTAGAAAATTTAAAACTCCATTTTTAGCCCCGGTTATCTCGCACGAACAGTTAGAGCAGAAGCAAAACCGACCAGAAAAATAAAATAGGGGATGCAACACGAGGACTTCCCGGCACGTCACCGTTGCGAGCACTACTCGCGCCCAAGCACGCTTTACTTCGGAGTTCTGATGGCATCCGGTGCATTAGTGGTGGCATGATCGCATCCGTCAAGCTACGCCTCTTATTTTCCATTATACGTACCAGTCTTATTCCCCTTCAACGTGAGTGCTGTACGTCACGAACGAACCGTGATGCCCGTAAATTAGAAAAATTTAACTCAGTAAGTCGTCAAAAAACTTGGTAGAGAATCTGAAACTCCATTTTAAGCTCCAGTTATCTCGCACGAACAGATCAAGTAGAAGCAAAACAGACCAGAAAAACAAAATTGGGGATACAACAAAAGGACTTCCCGGCACGACACCGATGCCAGTACTACTCTCACCCAAGGACACTTCACTGCGGAGTTCTAATGGGATCCGGTGCATTAGTGCTGACATGATCGTATCCGACAAGCTACGCCGCTTATTTTCGATTATACGTACCGGTCTTATTCCCCTTCAACGTGAGTGCTACACGTCACGAACGAACCGTGATGCCCGTAAATTAGAAAAATTTAACTCAGTAAGTCGTCAAAAAACTTGGTAGAGAATCTGAAACTCCATTTTAAGCTCAAGTTATCTCGCACGAACAGATCAAGCAGAAGCAAAACAGACCAGAAAAACAAAATAAAGGATACAACAAGAAGACTTCCCGGCACGTCACCGATGACAGTACTACTCTCACCCAAGCACACTTCACTGCGGAGTTCTAGTGGGATCCGGTGCATTACTGCTGGCATGATCGTATCCGACAAGCTACGCCGCTTATTTTCCATTATCGGTACCGGTCTTATTCCCCTCCAACGTGAGTGCTACACGTCATGAACGAATCGTGGGGCCCATAAATTAGGAAAACTTAATCCTGTAAGTAGTCAAAAAAATTGGTAGAAAATTTAAAACTCCATTTTTAGCCCCGGTTATCTCGCACGAACAGTTAGAGCAGAAGCAAAACCGACCAGAAAAATAAAATAGGGGATGCAACACGAGGACTTCCCGGCACGTCACCGTTGCGAGCACTACTCGCGCCCAAGCACGCTTTACTTCGGAGTTCTGATGGCATCCGGTGCATTAGTGGTGGCATGATCGCATCCGTCAAGCTACGCCTCTTATTTTCCATTATACGTACCAGTCTTATTCCCCTTCAACGTGAGTGCTGTACGTCACGAACGAACCGTGATGCCCGTAAATTAGAAAAATTTAACTCAGTAAGTCGTCAAAAAACTTGGTAGAGAATCTGAAACTCCATTTTAAGCTCCAGTTATCTCGCACGAACAGATCAAGCAGAAGCAAAACAGACCAGAAAAACAAAATTGGGGATACAACAAAAGGACTTCCCGGCACGACACCGATGCCAGTACTACTCTCACCCAAGGACACTTCACTGCGGAGTTCTAATGGGATCCGGTGCATTAGTGCTGGCATGATCGTATCCGACAAGCTATGCCGCTTATTTTCGATTATACATACCGGTCTTATTCCCCTTCAACGTGAGTGCTACACGTCACGAACGAACCGTGATGCCCGTAAATTAGAAAAATTTAACTCAGTAAGTCGTGAAAAAACTTGGTAGAGAATCTGAAACTCCATTTTAAGCTCAAGTTATCTCGCATGAACAGATCAAGCAGAAGCAAAACAGACCAGAAAAACAAAATAAAGGATACAACAAGAAGACTTCCCGGCACGTCACCGATGACAATACTACTCTCACCCAAGCACACTTCACTGCGGAGTTCTAGTGGGATCCGGTGCATTACTGCTGGCATGATCGTATCCGACAAGCTACGCCGCTTATTTTCCATTATCGGTACCGGTCTTATTCCCCTCCAACGTGAGTGCTACACGTCATGAACGAATCGTGGGGCCCATAAATTAGGAAAACGTAATCCTGTAAGTAGTCAAAAAAATTGGTAGAAAATTTAAAACTCCATTTTTAGCCCCGGTTATCTCGCACGAACAGTTAGAGCAGAAGCAAAACCGACCAGAAAAATAAAATAGGGGATGCAACACGAGGACTTCCCGGCACGTCACCGTTGCGAGCACTACTCGCGCCCAAGCACGCTTTACTTCGGAGTTCTGATGGCATCCGGTGCATTAGTGGTGGCATGATCGCATCCGTCAAGCTACGCCTCTTATTTTCCATTATACGTACCAGTCTTATTCCCCTTCAACGTGAGTGCTGTACGTCACGAACGAACCGTGATGCCCGTAAATTAGAAAAATTTAACTCAGTAAGTCGTCAAAAAACTTGGTAGAGAATCTGAAACTCCATTTTAAGCTCCAGTTATCTCGCACGAACAGATCAAGCAGAAGCAAAACAGACCAGAAAAACAAAATTGGGGATACAACAAAAGGACTTCCCGGCACGACACCGATGCCAGTACTACTCCCACCCAAGGACACTTCACTGCGGAGTTCTAATGGGATCCGGTGCATTAGTGCTGACATGATCGTATCCGACAAGCTACGCCGCTTATTTTCGATTATACGTACCGGTCTTATTCCCCTTCACCGTGAGTGCTACACGTCACGAACGAACCGTGATGCCCGTAAATTAGAAAAATTTAACTCAGTAAGTCGTCAAAAAACTTGGTAGAGAATCTGAAACTCCATTTTAAGCTCAAGTTATCTCGCACGAACAGATCAAGCAGAAGCAAAACAGACCAGAAAAACAAAATAAAGGATACAACAAGAAGACTTCCCGGCATGTCACCGATGACAGTACTACTCTCACCCAAGCACACTTCACTGCGGAGTTCTAGTGGGATCCGGTGCATTACTGCTGGCATGATCGTATCCGACAAGCTACGCCGCTTATTTTCCATTATCGGTACCGGTCTTATTCCCCTCCAACGTGAGTGCTACACGTCATGAACGAATCGTGGGGCCCATAAATTAGGAAAACTTAATCCTGTAAGTAGTCAAAAAAATTGGTAGAAAATTTAAAACTCCATTTTTAGCCCCGGTTATCTCGCACGAACAGTTAGAGCAGAAGCAAAACCGACCAGAAAAATAAAATAGGGGATGCAACACGAGGACTTCCCGGCACGTCACCGTTGCGAGCACTACTCGCGCCCAAGCACGCTTTACTTCGGAGTTCTGATGGCATCCGGTGCATTAGTGGTGGCATGATCGCATCCGTCAAGCTACGCCTCTTATTTTCCATTATACGTACCAGTCTTATTCCCCTTCAACGTGAGTGCTGTACGTCACGAACGAACCGTGATGCCCGTAAATTAGAAAAATTTAACTCAGTAAGTCGTCAAAAAACTTGGTAGAGAATCTGAAACTCCATTTTAAGCTCCAGTTATCTCGCACGAACAGATCAAGCAGAAGCAAAACAGACCAGAAAAACAAAATAAGGGATACAACAAGAAGACTTCCCGGCACGTCACCGATGACAGTACTACTCTCACCCAAGCACACTTCACTGCGGAGTTCTAGTGGGATCCGGTGCATTACTGCTGGCATGATCATATCCGACAAGCTACGCCGCTTATTTTCCATTATTCGTACTGGTCTTTTTCCCCTCCAACGTGAGTGTTACACGTCATGAACGAATCGTGGGGCCCATAAATTAGGAAAACTTAATCCTGTAAGTTGTCAAAAAAATTGGTATAAAATTTAAAACTCCATTTTTAGCCCCGGTTATCTCGCACGAACAGTTAGAGCAGAAGCAAAACCGACCAGAAAAACAAAATAGGGGATGCAACACGAGGACTTCCCGGCACATCACCGTTGCGAGCACAACTCGCGCCCAAGCACGCTTTACTTCGGAGTTCTGATGGGATCTAGTGCATTAGTGGTGGCATGATCGTATCCGTCAAGCTACGCCTCTTATTTTCCATTATACGTACCAGTCTTATTCCCCTTCAACGTGAGTGCTGTACATCACGAACGAACCGTGATGCCCGTAAATTAGAAAAATTTAACTCAGTAAGTCGTCAAAAAACTTGGTAGAGAATCTGAAACTCCATTTTAAGCTCCAGTTATCTCGCACGAACAGATCAAGCAGAAGCAAAACAGACCAGAAAAACAAAATTGGGGATACAACAAAAGGACTTCCCGGCACGACACCGATGCCAGTACTACTCTCACCCAAGGACACTTCACTGCGGAGTTCTAATGGGATCCGGTGCATTAGTGCTGGCATGATCGTATCCGACAAGCTACGCCGCTTATTTTCGATTATACATACCGGTCTTCTTCCCCTTCAACGTGAGTGCTACACGTCACGAACGAACCGTGATGCCCGTAAATTAGAAAAATTTACCTCAGTAAGTCGTGAAAAAACTTGGTAGAGAATCTGAAACTCCATTTTAAGCTCAAGTTATCTCGCACGAACAGATCAAGCAGAAGCAAAACAGACCAGAAAAACAAAATAAAGGATACAACAAGAAGACTTCCCGGCACGTCACCGATGACAATACTACTCTCACCCAAGCACACTTCACTGCGGAGTTCTAGTGGGATCCGGTGCATTACTGCTGGCATGATCGTATCCGACAAGCTACGCCGCTTATTTTCCATTATCGGTACCGGTCTTATTCCCCTCCAACGTGAGTGCTACACGTCATGAACGAATCGTGGGGCCCATAAATTAGGAAAACTTAATCCTGTAAGTAGTCAAAAAAATTGGTAGAAAATTTAAAACTCCATTTTTAGCCCCGGTTATCTCGCACGAACAGTTAGAGCAGAAGCAAAACCGACCAGAAAAATAAAATAGGGGATGCAACACGAGGACTTCCCGGCACGTCACCGTTGCGAGCACTACTCGCGCCCAAGCACGCTTTACTTCGGAGTTCTGATGGCATCCGGTGCATTAGTGGTAGCATGATCGCATCCGTCAAGCTACGCCTCTTATTTTCCATTATACGTACCAGTCTTATTCCCCTTCAACGTGAGTGCTGTACGTCACGAACGAACCGTGATGCCCGTAAATTAGAAAAATTTAACTCAGTAAGTCGTCAAAAAACTTGGTAGAGAATCTGAAACTCCATTTTAAGCTCCAGTTATCTCGCACGAACAGATCAAGTAGAAGCAAAACAGACCAGAAAAACAAAATTGGGGATACAACAAAAGGACTTCCCGGCACGACATCGATGCCAGTACTACTCTCACCCAAGGACACTTCACTGCGGAGTTCTAATGGGATCCGGTGCATTAGTGCTGACATGATCGTATCCGACAAGCTACGCCGCTTATTTTCGATTATACGTACCGGTCTTATTCCCCTTCAACGTGAGTGCTACACGTCACGAACGAACCGTGATGCCCGTAAATTAGAAAAATTTAACTCAGTAAGTCGTCACAAAACTTGGTAGAGAATCTGAAACTCCATTTTAAGCTCAAGTTATCTCGCACGAACAGATCAAGCAGAAGCAAAACAGACCAGAAAAACAAAATAAAGGATACAACAAGAAGACTTCCCGGCACGTCACCGATGACAGTACTACTCTCACCCAAGCACACTTCACTGCGGAGTTCTAGTGGGATCCGGTGCATTACTGCTGGCATGATCGTATCCGACAAGCTACGCCGCTTATTTTCCATTATCGGTACCGGTCTTATTCCCCTCCAACGTGAGTGCTACACGTCATGAACGAATCGTGGGGCCCATAAATTAGGAAAACTTAATCCTGTAAGTAGTCAAAAAAATTGGTAGAAAATTTAAAACTCCATTTTTAGCCCCGGTTATCTCGCACGAACAGTTAGAGCAGAAGCAAAACCGACCAGAAAAACAAAATAGGGGATGCAACACGAGGACTTCCCGGCACATCACCGTTGCGAGCACAACTCGCGCCCAAGCACGCTTTACTTCGGAGTTCTGATGGGATCTGGTGCATTAGTGGTGGCATGATCGTATCCGTCAAGCTACGCCTCTTATTTTCCATTATACGTACCAGTCTTATTCCCCTTCAACGTGAGTGCTGTACGTCACGAACGAACCGTGATGCCCGTAAATTAGAAAAATTTAACTCAGTAAGTCGTCAAAAAACTTGGTAGAGAATCTGAAACTCCATTTTAAGCTCCAGTTATCTCGCACGAACAGATCAAGTAGAAGCAAAACAGACCAGAAAAACAAAATTGGGGATACAACAAAAGGACTTCCCGGCACGACATCGATGCCAGTACTACTCTCACCCAAGGATACTTCACTGCGGAGTTCTAATGGGATCCGGTGCATTAGTGCTGACATGATCGTATCCGACAAGCTACGCCGCTTATTTTCGATTATACGTACCGGTCTTATTCCCCTTCAACGTGAGTGCTACACGTCACGAACGAACCGTGATGCCCGTAAATTAGAAAAATTTAACTCAGTAAGTCGTCACAAAACTTGGTAGAGAATCTGAAACTCCATTTTAAGCTCAAGTTATCTCGCACGAACAGATCAAGCAGAAGCAAAACAGACCAGAAAAACAAAATAAAGGATACAACAAGAAGACTTCCCGGCACGTCACCGATGACAGTACTACTCTCACCCAAGCACACTTCACTGCGGAGTTCTAGTGGGATCCGGTGCATTACTGCTGGCATGATCGTATCCGACAAGCTACGCCGCTTATTTTCCATTATCGGTACCGGTCTTATTCCCCTCCAACGTGAGTGCTACACGTCATGAACGAATCGTGGGGCCCATAAATTAGGAAAACTTAATCCTGTAAGTAGTCAAAAAAATTGGTAGAAAATTTAAAACTCCATTTTTAGCCCCGGTTATCTCGCACGAACAGTTAGAGCAGAAGCAAAACCGACCAGAAAAACAAAATAGGGGATGCAACACGAGGACTTCCCGGCACATCACCGTTGCGAGCACAACTCGCGCCCAAGCACGCTTTACTTCGGAGTTCTGATGGGATCTGGTGCATTAGTGGTGGCATGATCGTATCCGTCAAGCTACGCCTCTTATTTTCCATTATACGTACCAGTCTTATTCCCCTTCAACGTGAGTGCTGTACGTCACGAACGAACCGTGATGCCCGTAAATTAGAAAAATTTAACTCAGTAAGTCGTCAAAAAACTTGGTAGAGAATCTGAAACTCCATTTTAAGCTCCAGTTATCTCGCACGAACAGATCAAGCAGAAGCAAAACAGACCAGAAAAACAAAATTGGGGATACAACAAAAGGACTTCCCGGCACGACACCGATGCCAGTACTACTCTCACCCAAGGACATTTCACTGCGGAGTTCTAATGGGATCCGGTGCATTAGTGCTGGCATGATCGTATCCGACAAGCTACGCCGCTTATTTTCGATTATACGTACCGGTCTTATTCCCCTTCAACGTGAGTGCTACACGTCACGAACGAACCGTGATGCCCGTAAATTAGAAAAATTTAACTCAGTAAGTCGTCAAAAAACTTGGTAGAGAATCTGAAACTCCATTTTAAGCTCAAGTTATCTCGCACGAACAGATCAAGCAGAAGCAAAACAGACCAGAAAAACAAAATAAAGGATACAACAAGAAGACTTCCCGGCACGTCACCGATGACAGTACTACTCTCACCCAAGCACACTTCACTGCGGAGTTCTAGTGGGATCCGGTGCATTACTGCTGGCATGATCGTATCCGACAAGCTACGCCGCTTATTTTCCATTATCGGTACCGGTCTTATTCCCCTCCAACGTGAGTGCTACACGTCATGAACGAATCGTGGGGCCCATAAATTAGGAAAACTTAATCCTGTAAGTAGTCAAAAAAATTGGTAGAAAATTTAAAACTCCATTTTTAGCCCCGGTTATCTCGCACGAACAGTTAGAGCAGAAGCAAAACCGACCAGAAAAATAAAATAGGGGATGCAACACGAGGACTTCCCGGCACGTCACCGTTGCGAGCACTACTCGCGCCCAAGCACGCTTTACTTCGGAGTTCTGATGGCATCCGGTGCATTAGTGGTGGCATGATCGCATCCGTCAAGCTACGCCTCTTATTTTCCATTATACGTACCAGTCTTATTCCCCTTCAACGTGAGTGCTGTACGTCACGAACGAACCGTGATGCCCGTAAATTAGAAAAATTTAACTCAGTAAGTCGTCAAAAAACTTGGTAGAGAATCTGAAACTCCATTTTAAGCTCCAGTTATCTCGCACGAACAGATCAAGCAGAAGCAAAACAGACCAGAAAAACAAAATAAGGGATACAACAAGAAGACTTCCCGGCACGTCACCGATGACAGTACTACTCTCACCCAAGCACACTTCACTGCGGAGTTCTAGTGGGATCCGGTGCATTACTGCTGGCATGATCATATCCGACAAGCTACGCCGCTTATTTTCCATTATTCGTACTGGTCTTTTTCCCCTCCAACGTGAGTGTTACACGTCATGAACGAATCGTGGGGCCCATAAATTAGGAAAACTTAATCCTGTAAGTTGTCAAAAAAATTGGTATAAAATTTAAAACTCCATTTTTAGCCCCGGTTATCTCGCACGAACAGTTAGAGCAGAAGCAAAACCGACCAGAAAAACAAAATAGGGGATGCAACACGAGGACTTCCCGGCACATCACCGTTGCGAGCACAACTCGCGCCCAAGCACGCTTTACTTCGGAGTTCTGATGGGATCTAGTGCATTAGTGGTGGCATGATCGTATCCGTCAAGCTACGCCTCTTATTTTCCATTATACGTACCAGTCTTATTCCCCTTCAACGTGAGTGCTGTACATCACGAACGAACCGTGATGCCCGTAAATTAGAAAAATTTAACTCAGTAAGTCGTCAAAAAACTTGGTAGAGAATCTGAAACTCCATTTTAAGCTCCAGTTATCTCGCACGAACAGATCAAGCAGAAGCAAAACAGACCAGAAAAACAAAATTGGGGATACAACAAAAGGACTTCCCGGCACGACACCGATGCCAGTACTACTCTCACCCAAGGACACTTCACTGCGGAGTTCTAATGGGATCCGGTGCATTAGTGCTGGCATGATCGTATCCGACAAGCTACGCCGCTTATTTTCGATTATACATACCGGTCTTATTCCCCTTCAACGTGAGTGCTACACGTCACGAACGAACCGTGATGCCCGTAAATTAGAAAAATTTACCTCAGTAAGTCGTGAAAAAACTTGGTAGAGAATCTGAAACTCCATTTTAAGCTCAAGTTATCTCGCACGAACAGATCAAGCAGAAGCAAAACAGACCAGAAAAACAAAATAAAGGATACAACAAGAAGACTTCCCGGCACGTCACCGATGACAATACTACTCTCACCCAAGCACACTTCACTGCGGAGTTCTAGTGGGATCCGGTGCATTACTGCTGGCATGATCGTATCCGACAAGCTACGCCGCTTATTTTCCATTATCGGTACCGGTCTTATTCCCCTCCAACGTGAGTGCTACACGTCATGAACGAATCGTGGGGCCCATAAATTAGGAAAACTTAATCCTGTAAGTAGTCAAAAAAATTGGTAGAAAATTTAAAACTCCATTTTTAGCCCCGGTTATCTCGCACGAACAGTTAGAGCAGAAGCAAAACCGACCAGAAAAATAAAATAGGGGATGCAACACGAGGACTTCCCGGCACGTCACCGTTGCGAGCACTACTCGCGCCCAAGCACGCTTTACTTCGGAGTTCTGATGGCATCCGGTGCATTAGTGGTAGCATGATCGCATCCGTCAAGCTACGCCTCTTATTTTCCATTATACGTACCAGTCTTATTCCCCTTCAACGTGAGTGCTGTACGTCACGAACGAACCGTGATGCCCGTAAATTAGAAAAATTTAACTCAGTAAGTCGTCAAAAAACTTGGTAGAGAATCTGAAACTCCATTTTAAGCTCCAGTTATCTCGCACGAACAGATCAAGTAGAAGCAAAACAGACCAGAAAAACAAAATTGGGGATACAACAAAAGGACTTCCCGGCACGACATCGATGCCAGTACTACTCTCACCCAAGGACACTTCACTGCGGAGTTCTAATGGGATCCGGTGCATTAGTGCTGACATGATCGTATCCGACAAGCTACGCCGCTTATTTTCGATTATACGTACCGGTCTTATTCCCCTTCAACGTGAGTGCTACACGTCACGAACGAACCGTGATGCCCGTAAATTAGAAAAATTTAACTCAGTAAGTCGTCACAAAACTTGGTAGAGAATCTGAAACTCCATTTTAAGCTCAAGTTATCTCGCACGAACAGATCAAGCAGAAGCAAAACAGACCAGAAAAACAAAATAAAGGATACAACAAGAAGACTTCCCGGCACGTCACCGATGACAGTACTACTCTCACCCAAGCACACTTCACTGCGGAGTTCTAGTGGGATCCGGTGCATTACTGCTGGCATGATCGTATCCGACAAGCTACGCCGCTTATTTTCCATTATCGGTACCGGTCTTATTCCCCTCCAACGTGAGTGCTACACGTCATGAACGAATCGTGGGGCCCATAAATTAGGAAAACTTAATCCTGTAAGTAGTCAAAAAAATTGGTAGAAAATTTAAAACTCCATTTTTAGCCCCGGTTATCTCGCACGAACAGTTAGAGCAGAAGCAAAACCGACCAGAAAAACAAAATAGGGGATGCAACACGAGGACTTCCCGGCACATCACCGTTGCGAGCACAACTCGCGCCCAAGCACGCTTTACTTCGGAGTTCTGATGGGATCTGGTGCATTAGTGGTGGCATGATCGTATCCGTCAAGCTACGCCTCTTATTTTCCATTATACGTACCAGTCTTATTCCCCTTCAACGTGAGTGCTGTACGTCACGAACGAACCGTGATGCCCGTAAATTAGAAAAATTTAACTCAGTAAGTCGTCAAAAAACTTGGTAGAGAATCTGAAACTCCATTTTAAGCTCCAGTTATCTCGCACGAACAGATCAAGCAGAAGCAAAACAGACCAGAAAAACAAAATTGGGGATACAACAAAAGGACTTCCCGGCACGACACCGATGCCAGTACTACTCTCACCCAAGGACATTTCACTGCGGAGTTCTAATGGGATCCGGTGCATTAGTGCTGGCATGATCGTATCCGACAAGCTACGCCGCTTATTTTCGATTATACGTACCGGTCTTATTCCCCTTCAACGTGAGTGCTACACGTCACGAACGAACCGTGATGCCCGTAAATTAGAAAAATTTAACTCAGTAAGTCGTCAAAAAACTTGGTAGAGAATCTGAAACTCCATTTTAAGCTCAAGTTATCTCGCACGAACAGATCAAGCAGAAGCAAAACAGACCAGAAAAACAAAATAAAGGATACAACAAGAAGACTTCCCGGCACGTCACCGATGACAGTACTACTCTCACCCAAGCACACTTCACTGCGGAGTTCTAGTGGGATCCGGTGCATTACTGCTGGCATGATCGTATCCGACAAGCTACGCCGCTTATTTTCCATTATCGGTACCGGTCTTATTCCTCTCCAACGTGAGTGCTACACGTCATGAACGAATCGTGGGGCCCATAAATTAGGAAAACTTAATCCTGTAAGTAGTCAAAAAAATTGGTAGAAAATTTAAAACTCCATTTTTAGCCCCGGTTATCTCGCACGAACAGTTAGAGCAGAAGCAAAACCGACCAGAAAAATAAAATAGGGGATGCAACACAAGGACTTCCCGGCACGTCACCGTTGCGAGCACTACTCGCGCCCAAGCACGCTTTACTTCGGAGTTCTGATGGCATCCGGTGCATTAGTGGTGGCATGATCGCATCCGTCAAGCTACGCCTCTTATTTTCCATTATACGTACCAGTCTTATTCCCCTTCAACGTGAGTGCTGTACGTCACGAACGAACCGTGATGCCCGTAAATTAGAAAAATTTAACTCAGTAAGTCGTCAAAAAACTTGGTAGAGAATCTGAAACTCCATTTTAAGCTCCAGTTATCTCGCACGAACAGATCAAGCAGAAGCAAAACAGACCAGAAAAACAAAATAAGGGATACAACAAGAAGACTTCCCGGCACGTCACCGATGACAGTACTACTCTCACCCAAGCACACTTCACTGCGGAGTTCTAGTGGGATCCGGTGCATTACTGCTGGCATGATCATATCCGACAAGCTACGCCGCTTATTTTCCATTATTCGTACTGGTCTTTTTCCCCTCCAACGTGAGTGTTACACGTCATGAACGAATCGTGGGGCCCATAAATTAGGAAAACTTAATCCTGTAAGTTGTCAAAAAAATTGGTATAAAATTTAAAACTCCATTTTTAGCCCCGGTTATCTCGCACGAACAGTTAGAGCAGAAGCAAAACCGACCAGAAAAACAAAATAGGGGATGCAACACGAGGACTTCCCGGCACATCACCGTTGCGAGCACAACTCGCGCCCAAGCACGCTTTACTTCGGAGTTCTGATGGGATCTGGTGCATTAGTGGTGGCATGATCGTATCCGTCAAGCTACGCCTCTTATTTTCCATTATACGTACCAGTCTTATTCCCCTTCAACGTGAGTGCTGTACGTCACGAACGAACCGTGATGCCCGTAAATTAGAAAAATTTAACTCAGTAAGTCGTCAAAAAACTTGGTAGAGAATCTGAAACTCCATTTTTAGCTCAAGTTATCTCGCACGAACAGATCAAGCAGAAGCAAAACAGACCAGAAAAACAAAATAAAGGATACAACAAGAAGACTTCCCGGCACGTCACCGATGACAGTACTACTCTCACCCAAGCACACTTCACTGCGGAGTTCTAGTGGGATCCGGTGCATTACTGCTGGCATGATCGTATCCGACAAGCTACGCCGCTTATTTTCCATTATCGGTACCGGTCTTATTCCCCTCCAATGTGAGTGCTACACGTCATGAACGAATCGTGGGGCCCATAAATTAGGAAAACTTAATCCTGTAAGTAGTCAAAAAAATTGGTAGAAAATTTAAAACTCCATTTTTAGCCCCGGTTATCTCGCACGAACAGTTAGAGCAGAAGCAAAACCGACCAGAAAAACAAAATAGGGGATGCAACACGAGGACTTCCCGGCACATCACCGTTGCGAGCACAACTCGCGCCCAAGCACGCTTTACTTCGGAGTTCTGATGGGATCTGGTGCATTAGTGGTGGCATGATCGTATCCGTCAAGCTACGCCTCTTATTTTCCATTATACGTACCAGTCTTATTCCCCTTCAACGTGAGTGCTGTACGTCACGAACGAACCGTGATGCCCGTAAATTAGAAAAATTTAACTCAGTAAGTCGTCAAAAAACTTGGTAGAGAATCTGAAACTCCATTTTAAGTTCCAGTTATCTCGCACGAACAGATCAAGCAGAAGCAAAACAGACCAGAAAAACAAAATTGGGGATACAACAAAAGGACTTCCCGGCACGACACCGATGCCAGTACTACTCTCACCCAAGGACACTTCACTGCGGAGTTCTAATGGGATCCGGTGCATTAGTGCTGGCATGATCGTATCCGACAAGCTACGCCGCTTATTTTCGATTATACGTACCGGTCTTATTCCCCTTCAACGTGAGTGCTACACGTCACGAACGAACCGTGATGCCCGTAAATTAGAAAAATTTAACTCAGTAAGTCGTCAAAAAACTTGGTAGAGAATCTGAAACTCCATTTTAAGCTCAAGTTATCTCGCACGAACAGATCAAGCAGAAGCAAAACAGACCAGAAAAACAAAATAAAGGATACAACAAGAAGACTTCCCGGCACGTCACCGATGACAGTACTACTCTCACCCAAGCACACTTCACTGCGGAGTTCTAGTGGGATCCGGTGCATTACTGCTGGCATGATCGTATCCGACAAGCTACGCCGCTTATTTTCCATTATCGGTACCGGTCTTATTCCCCTCCAACGTGAGTGCTACACGTCATGAACGAATCGTGGGGCCCATAAATTAGGAAAACTTAATCCTGTAAGTAGTCAAAAAAATTGGTAGAAAATTTAAAACTCCATTTTTAGCCCCGGTTATCTCGCACGAACAGTTAGAGCAGAAGCAAAACCGACCAGAAAAATAAAATAGGGGATGCAACACGAGGACTTCCCGGCACGTCACCGTTGCGAGCACTACTCGCGCCCAAGCACGCTTTACTTCGGAGTTCTGATGGCATCCGGTGCATTAGTGGTGGCATGATCGCATCCGTCAAGCTACGCCTCTTATTTTCCATTATACGTACCAGTCTTATTCCCCTTCAACGTGAGTGCTGTACGTCACGAACGAACCGTGATGCCCGTAAATTAGAAAAATTTAACTCAGTAAGTCGTCAAAAAACTTGGTAGAGAATCTGAAACTCCATTTTAAGCTCCAGTTATCCCGCACGAACAGATCAAGCAGAAGCAAAACAGACCAGAAAAACAAAATTGGGGATACAACAAAAGGACTTCCCGGGACGACACCGATGCCAGTACTACTCTCACCCAAGGACACTTCACTGCGGAGTTCTAATGGGATCCGGTGCATTAGTGCTGGCCTGATCGTATCCGACAAGCTACGCCGCTTATTTTCGATTATACGTACCGGTCTTATTCCCCTTCAACGTGAGTGCTACACGTCACGAACGAACCGTGATGCCCGTAAATTAGAAAAATTTAACTCAGTAAGTCGTCACAAAACTTGGTAGAGAATCTGAAACTCCATTTTAAGCTCAAGTTATCTCGCACGAACAGATCAAGCAGAAGCAAAACAGACCAGAAAAACAAAATAAAGGATACAACAAGAAGACTTCCCGGCACGTCACCGATGACAGTACTACTCTCACCCAAGCACACTTCACTGCGGAGTTCTAGTGGGATCCGGTGCATTACTGCTGGCATGATCGTATCCGACAAGCTACGCCGCTTATTTTCTATTATCGGTACCGGTCTTATTCCCCTCCAACGTGAGTGCTACACGTCATGAACGAATCGTGGGGCCCATAAATTAGGAAAACTTAATCCTGTAAGTAGTCAAAAAAATTGGTAGAAAATTTAAAACTCCATTTTTAGCCCCGGTTATCTCGCACGAACAGTTAGAGCAGAAGCAAAACCGACCAGAAAAACAAAATAGGGGATGCAACACGAGGACTTCCCGGCACATCACCGTTGCGAGCACAACTCGCGCCCAAGCACGCTTTACTTCGGAGTTCTGATGGGATCTGGTGCATTAGTGGTGGCATGATCGTATCCGTCAAGCTACGCCTCTTATTTTCCATTATACGTACCAGTCTTATTCCCCTTCAACGTGAGTGCTGTACGTCACGAACGAACCGTGATGCCCGTAAATTAGAAAAATTTAACTCAGTAAGTCGTCAAAAAACTTGGTAGAGAATCTGAAACTCCATTTTAAGCTCCAGTTATCTCGCACGAACAGATCAAGCAGAAGCAAAGCAGACCAGAAAAACAAAATTGGGGATACAACAAAAGGACTTCCCGGCACGACACCGATGCCAGTACTACTCTCACCCAAGGACACTTCACTGCGGAGTTCTAATGGGATCCGGTGCATTAGTGCTGGCATGATCGTATCCGACAAGCTACGCCGCTTATTTTCGATTATACGTACCGGTCTTATTCCCCTTCAACGTGAGTGCTACACGTCACGAACGAACCGTGATGCCCGTAAATTAGAAAAATTTAACTCAGTAAGTCGTCAAAAAACTTGGTAGAGAATCTGAAACTCCATTTTAAGCTCAAGTTATCTCGCACGAACAGATCAAGCAGAAGCAAAACAGACCAGAAAAACAAAATAAAGGATACAACAAGAAGACTTCCCGGCACGTCACCGATGACAGTACTACTCTCACCCAAGCACACTTCACTGCGGAGTTCTAGTGGGATCCGGTGCATTACTGCTGGCATGATCGTATCCGACAAGCTACGCCGCTTATTTTCCATTATCGGTACCGGTCTTATTCCCCTCCAACGTGAGTGCTACACGCCATGAACGAATCGTGGGGCCCATAAATTAGGAAAACTTAATCCTGTAAGTAGTCAAAAAAATTGGTAGAAAATTTAAAACTCCATTTTTAGCCCCGGTTATCTCGCACGAACAGTTAGAGCAGAAGCAAAACCGACCAGAAAAATAAAATAGGGGATGCAACACGAGGACTTCCCGGCACGTCACCGTTGCGAGCACTACTCGCGCCCAAGCACGCTTTACTTCGGAGTTCTGATGGCATCCGGTGCATTAGTGGTGGCATGATCGCATCCGTCAAGCTACGCCTCTTATTTTCCATTATACGTACCAGTCTTATTCCCCTTCAACGTGAGTGCTACACGTCACGAACGAACCGTGATGCCCGTAAATTAGAAAAATTTAACTCAGTAAGTCGTCAAAAAACTTGGTAGAGAATCTGAAACTCCATTTTAAGCTCCAGTTATCTCGCACGAACAGATCAAGCAGAAGCAAAACAGACCAGAAAAACAAAATAAGGGATACAACAAGAAGACTTCCCGGCACGTCACCGATGACAGTACTACTCTCACCCAAGCACACTTCACTACGGAGTTCTAGTGGGATCCGGTGCATCACTGTTGGCATGATCGTATCCGACAAGCTACGTCGCTTATTTTCCATTATCCGTACCGGTCTTTTTCCCCTCCAACGTGAGTGCTACACGTCATGAACGAATCGTGGGGCCCATAAATTAGGAAAACATAATCCTGTAAGTAGTCAAAAAAATTGGTATAAAATTTAAAACTCCATTTTTAGCCCCGGTTATCTCGCACGAACAGTTAAAGCAGAAGCAAAACCGACCAGAAAAACAAAATAGGGGATGCAACACGAGGACTTCCCGGCACATCACCGTTGCGAGCACAACTCGCGCCCAAGCACGCTTTACTTCGGAGTTCTGATGGGATCTGGTGCAATAGTGGTGGCATGATCGTATCCGTCAAGCTACGCCTCTTATTTTCCATTATACGTACCAGTCTTATTCCCCTTCAACGTGAGTGCTGTACGTCACGAACGAACCGTGATGCCCGTAAATTAGAAAAATTTAACTCAGTAAGTCGTCAAAAAACTTGGTAGAGAATCTGAAACTCCATTTTAAGCTCCAGTTATCTCGCACGAACAGATCAAGCAGAAGCAAAACAGACCAGAAAAACAAAATTGGGGATACAACAAAAGGACTTCCCGGCACGACACCGATGCCAGTACTACTCTCACCCAAGGACACTTCACTGCGGAGTTCTAATGGGATCCGGTGCATTAGTGCTGGCATGATCGTATCCGACAAGCTACGCCACTTATTTTCGATTATACGTACCGGTCTTATTCCCCTTCAACGTGAGTGCTACACGTCACGAACGAACCGTGATGCCCGTAAATTAGAAAAATTTAACTCAGTAAGTCGTCAAAAAACTTGGTAGAGAATCTGAAACTCCATTTTAAGCTCAAGTTATCTCGCACGAACAGATCAAGCAGAAGCAAAACAGACCAGAAAAACAAAATAAAGGATACAACAAGAAGACTTCCCGGCACGTCACCGATGACAGTACTACTCTCACCCAAGCACACTTCACTGCGGAGTTCTAGTGGGATCCGGTGCATTACTGCTGGCATGATCGTATCCGACAAGCTACGCCGCTTATTTTCCATTATCGGTACCGGTCTTATTCCCCTCCAACGTGAGTGCTACACGTCATGAACGAATCGTGGGGCCCATAAATTAGGAAAACTTAATCCTGTAAGTAGTCAAAAAAATTGGTAGAAAATTTAAAACTCCAATTTTAGCCCCGGTTATCTCGCACGAACAGTTAGAGCAGAAGCAAAACCGACCAGAAAAATAAAATAGGGGATGCAACACGAGGACTTCCCGGCACGTCACCGTTGCGAGCACTACTCGCGCCCAAGCACGCTTTACTTCGGAGTTCTGATGGCATCCGGTGCATTAGTGGTGGCATGATCGCATCCGTCAAGCTACGCCTCTTATTTTCGATTATACGTACCAGTCTTATTCCCCTTCAACGTGAGTGCTACACGTCACGAACGAACCGTGATGCCCGTAAATTAGAAAAATTTAACTCAGTAAGTCGTCAAAAAACTTGGTAGAGAATCTGAAACTCCATTTTAAGCTCCAGTTATCTCGCACGAACAGATCAAGCAGAAGCAAAACAGACCAGAAAAACAAAATAAGGGATACAACAAGAAGACTTCCCGGCACGTCACCGATGACAGTACTACTCTCACCCAAGCACACTTCACTACGGAGTTCTAGTGGGATCCGGTGCATCACTGCTGGCATGATCGTATCCGACAAGCTACGTCGCTTATTTTCCATTATCCGTACCGGTCTTTTTCCCCTCCAACGTGAGTGCTACACGTCATGAACGAATCGTGGGGCCCATAAATTAGGAAAACATAATCCTGTAAGTAGTCAAAAAAATTGGTATAAAATTTAAAACTCCATTTTTAGCCCCGGTTATCTCGCACGAACAGTTAAAGCAGAAGCAAAACCGACCAGAAAAACAAAATAGGGGATGCAACACGAGGACTTCCCGGCACATCACCGTTGCGAGCACAACTCGCGCCCAAGCACGCTTTACTTCGGAGTTCTGATGGGATCTGGTGCAATAGTGGTGGCATGATCGTATCCGTCAAGCTACGCCTCTTATTTTCCATTATACGTACCAGTCTTATTCCCCTTCAACGTGAGTGCTGTACGTCACGAACGAACCGTGATGCCCGTAAATTAGAAAAATTTAACTCAGTAAGTCGTCAAAAAACTTGGTAGAGAATCTGAAACTCCATTTTAAGCTCCAGTTATCTCGCACGAACAGATCAAGCAGAAGCAAAACAGACCAGAAAAACAAAATTGGGGATACAACAAAAGGACTTCCCGGCACGACACCGATGCCAGTACTACTCTCACCCAAGGACACTTCACTGCGGAGTTCTAATGGGATCCGGTGCATTAGTGCTGGCATGATCGTATCCGACAAGCTACGCCACTTATTTTCGATTATACGTACCGGTCTTATTCCCCTTCAACGTGAGTGCTACACGTCACGAACGAACCGTGATGCCCGTAAATTAGAAAAATTTAACTCAGTAAGTCGTCAAAAAACTTGGTAGAGAATCTGAAACTCCATTTTAAGCTCAAGTTATCTCGCACGAACAGATCAAGCAGAAGCAAAACAGACCAGAAAAACAAAATAAAGGATACAACAAGAAGACTTCCCGGCACGTCACCGATGACAGTACTACTCTCACCCAAGCACACTTCACTGCGGAGTTCTAGTGGGATCCGGTGCATTACTGCTGGCATGATCGTATCCGACAAGCTACGCCGCTTATTTTCCATTATCGGTACCGGTCTTATTCCCCTCCAACGTGAGTGCTACACGTCATGAACGAATCGTGGGGCCCATAAATTAGGAAAACTTAATCCTGTAAGTAGTCAAAAAAATTGGTAGAAAATTTAAAACTCCATTTTTAGCCCCGGTTATCTCGCACGAACAGTTAGAGCAGAAGCAAAACCGACCAGAAAAATAAAATAGGGGATGCAACACGAGGACTTCCCGGCACGTCACCGTTGCGAGCACTACTCGCGCCCAAGCACGCTTTACTTCGGAGTTCTGATGGCATCCGGTGCATTAGTGGTGGCATGATCGCATCCGTCAAGCTACGCCTCTTATTTTCGATTATACGTACCAGTCTTATTCCCCTTCAACGTGAGTGCTACACGTCACGAACGAACCGTGATGCCCGTAAATTAGAAAAATTTAACTCAGTAAGTCGTCAAAAAACTTGGTAGAGAATCTGAAACTCCATTTTAAGCTCCAGTTATCTCGCACGAACAGATCAAGCAGAAGCAAAACAGACCAGAAAAACAAAATAAGGGATACAACAAGAAGACTTCCCGGCACGTCACCGATGACAGTACTACTCTCACCCAAGCACACTTCACTACGGAGTTCTAGTGGGATCCGGTGCATCACTGCTGGCATGATCGTATCCGACAAGCTACGTCGCTTATTTTCCATTATCCGTACCGGTCTTTTTCCCCTCCAACGTGAGTGCTACACGTCATGAACGAATCGTGGGGCCCATAAATTAGGAAAACTTAATCCTGTAAGTAGTCAAAAAAATTGGTAGAAAATTTAAAACTCCATTTTTAGCCCCGGTTATCTCGCACGAACAGTTAGAGCAGAAGCAAAACCGACCAGAAAAATAAAATAGGGGATGCAACACGAGGACTTCCCGGCACGTCACCGTTGCGAGCACTACTCGCGCCCAAGCACGCTTTACTTCGGAGTTCTGATGGCATCCGGTGCATTAGTGGTGGCATGATCGCATCCGTCAAGCTACGCCTCTTATTTTCCATTATACGTACCAGTCTTATTCCCCTTCAACGTGAGTGCTACACGTCACGAACGAACCGTGATGCCCGTAAATTAGAAAAATTTAACTCAATAAGTCATCAAAAAACTTGGTAGAGAATCTGAAACTCCATTTTAAGCTCCAGTTATCTCGCACGAACAGATCAAGCAGAAGCAAAACAGACCAGAAAAACAAAATAAGGGATACAACAAGAAGACTTCCCGGCACGTCACCGATGACAGTACTACTCTCACCCAAGCACACTTCACTACGGAGTTCTAGTGGGATCCGGTGCATCACTGTTGGCATGATCGTATCCGACAAGCTACGTCGCTTATTTTCCATTATCCGTACCGGTCTTTTTCCCCTCCAACGTGAGTGCTACACGTCATGAACGAATCGTGGGGCCCATAAATTAGGAAAACTTAATCCTGTAAGTAGTCAAAAAAATTGGTATAAAATTTAAAACTCCATTTTTAGCCCCGGTTATCTCGCACGAACAGTTAGAGCAGAAGCAAAACCGACCAGAAAAACAAAATAGGGGATGCAACACGAGGACTTCCCGGCACATCACCGTTGCGAGCACAACTCGCGCCCAAGCACGCTTTACTTCGGAGTTCTGATGGGATCTGGTGCATTAGTGGTGGCATGATCGTATCCGTCAAGCTACGCCTCTTATTTTCCATTATACGTACCAGTCTTATTCCCCTTCAACGTGAGTGCTGTACGTCACGAACGAACCGTGATGCCCGTAAATTAGAAAAATTTAACTCAGTAAGTCGTCAAAAAACTTGGTAGAGAATCTGAAACTCCATTTTAAGCTCCAGTTATCTCGCACGAATAGATCAAGCAGAAGCACAACAGACCAGAAAAACAAAATTGGGGATACAACAAAAGGACTTCCCGGCACGACACCGATGCCAGTACTACTCTCACCCAAGGACACTTCACTGCGGAGTTCTAATGGGATCCGGTGCATTAGTGCTGGCATGATCGTATCCGACAAGCTACGCCGCTTATTTTCGATTATACGTACCGGTCTTATTCCCCTTCAACGTGAGTGCTACACGTCACGAACGAACCGTGATGCCCGTAAATTAGAAAAATTTAACTCAGTAAGTCGTCAAAAAACTTGGTAGAGAATCTGAAACTCCATTTTAAGCTCAAGTTATCTCGCACGAACAGATCAAGCAGAAGCAAAACAGACCAGAAAAACAAAATAAAGGATACAACAAGAAGACTTCCCGGCACGTCACCGATGACAGTACTACTCTCACCCAAGCACACTTCACTGCGGAGTTCTAGTGGGATCCGGTGCATTACTGCTGGCATGATCGTATCCGACAAGCTACGCCGCTTATTTTCCATTATCGGTACCGGTCTTATTCCCCTCCAACGTGAGTGCTACACGTCATGAACGAATCGTGGGGCCCATAAATTAGGAAAACTTAATCCTGTAAGTAGTCAAAAAAATTGGTAGAAAATTTAAAACTCCATTTTTAGCCCCGGTTATCTCGCACGAACAGTTAGAGCAGAAGCAAAACCGACCAGAAAAATAAAATAGGGGATGCAACACGAGGACTTCCCGGCACGTCACCGTTGCGAGCACTACTCGCGCCCAAGCACGCTTTACTTCGGAGTTCTGATGGCATCCGGTGCATTAGTGGTGGCATGATCGCATCCGTCAAGCTACGCCTCTTATTTTCCATTATACGTACCAGTCTTATTCCCCTTCAACGTGAGTGCTACACGTCACGAACGAACCGTGATACCCGTAAATTAGAAAAATTTAATTCAGTAAGTCGTCAAAAAACTTGGTAGAGAATCTGAAACTCCATTTTAAGCTCCAGTTATCTCGCACGAACAGATCAAGCAGAAGCAAAACAGACCAGAAAAACAAAATAAGGGATACAACAAGAAGACTTCCCGGCACGTCACCGATGACAGTACTACTCTCACCCAAGCACACTTCACTACGGAGTTCTAGTGGGATCCGGTGCATCACTGCTGGCATGATCGTATCCGACAAGCTACGTCGCTTATTTTCCATTATCCGTACCGGTCTTTTTCCCCTCCAACGTGAGTGCTACACGTCATGAACGAATCGTGGGGCCCATAAATTAGGAAAACTTAATCCTGTAAGTAGTCAAAAAAATTGGTATAAATTTAAAACTCCATTTTTAGCCCCGGTTATCTCGCACGAACAGTTAGAGCAGAAGCAAAACCGACCAGAAAAACAAAATAGGGGATGCAACACGAGGACTTCCCGGCACATCACCGTTGCGAGCACAACTCGCGCCCAAGCACGCTTTACTTCGGAGTTCTGATGGGATCTGGTGCATTAGTGGTGGCATGATCGTATCCGTCAAGCTACGCCTCTTATTTTCCATTATACGTACCAGTCTTATTCCCCTTCAACGTGAGTGCTGTACGTCACGAACGAACCGTGATGCCCGTAAATTACAAAAATTTAACTCAGTAAGTCGTCAAAAAACTTGGTAGAGAATCTGAAACTCCATTTTAAGCTCCAGTTATCTCGCACGAACAGATCAAGCAGAAGCAAAACAGACCAGAAAAACAAAATTGGGGATACAACAAAAGGACTTCCCGGCACGACACCGATGCCAGTACTACTCTCACCCAAGGACACTTCACTGCGGAGTTCTAATGGGATCCGGTGCATTAGTGCTGGCATGATCATATCCGACAAGCTACGCCGCTTATTTTCGATTATACGTACCGGTCTTATTCCCCTTCAACGTGAGTGCTACACGTCACGAACGAACCGTGATGCCCGTAAATTAGAAAAATTTAACTCAGTAAGTCGTCAAAAAACTTGGTAGAGAATCTGAAACTCCATTTTAAGCTCAAGTTATCTCGCACGAACAGATCAAGCAGAAGCAAAACAGACCAGAAAAACAAAATAAAGGATACAACAAGAAGACTTCCCGGCACGTCACCGATGACAGTACTACTCTCACCCAAGCACACTTCACTGCGGAGTTCTAGTGGGATCCGGTGCATTACTGCTGGCATGATCATATCCGACAAGCTACGCCGCTTATTTTCCATTATCCGTACTGGTCTTTTTCCCCTCCAACGTGAGTGTTACACGTCATGAACGAATCGTGGGGCCCATAAATTAGGAAAACCTAATCCTGTAAGTTGTCAAAAAAATTGGTATAAAATTTAAAACTCCATTTTTAGCCCTGGTTATCTCGCACGAACAGTTAGAGCAGAAGCAAAACCGACCAGAAAAACAAAATAGGGGATGCAACACGAGGACTTCCCGGCACATCACCGTTGCGAGCACAACTCGCGCCCAAGCACGCTTTACTTCGGAGTTCTGATGGGATCTAGTGCATTAGTGGTGGCATGATCGTATCCGTCAAGCTACGCCTCTTATTTTCCATTATACGTACCAGTCTTATTCCCCTTCAACGTGAGTGCTGTACATCACGAACGAACCGTGATGCCCGTAAATTAGAAAAATTTAACTCAGTAAGTCGTCAAAAAACTTGGTAGAGAATCTGAAACTCCATTTTAAGCTCCAGTTATCTCGCACGAACAGATCAAGCAGAAGCAAAACAGACCAGAAAAACAAAATAAAGGATACAACAAGAAGACTTCCCGGCATGTCACCGATGACAATACTACTCTCACCCAAGCACACTTCACTGCGGAGTTCTAGTGGGATCCGGTGCATTACTGCTGGCATGATCGTATCCGACAAGCTACGCCGCTTATTTTCCATTATCGGTACCGGTCTTATTCCCCTCCAACGTGAGTGCTACACGTCATGAACGAATCGTGGGGCCCATAAATTAGGAAAACTTAATCCTGTAAGTAGTCAAAAAAATTGGTAGAAAATTTAAAACTCCATTTTTAGCCCCGGTTATCTCGCACGAACAGTTAGAGCAGAAGCAAAACCGACCAGAAAAATAAAATAGGGGATGCAACACGAGGACTTCCCGGCACGTCACCGTTGCGAGCACTACTCGCGCCCAAGCACGCTTTACTTCGGAGTTCTGATGGCATCCGGTGCATTAGTGGTGGCATGATCGCATCCGTCAAGCTACGCCTCTTATTTTCCATTATACGTACCAGTCTTATTCCCCTTCAACGTGAGTGCTGTACGTCACGAACGAACCGTGATGCCCGTAAATTAGAAAAATTTAACTCAGTAAGTCGTCAAAAAACTTGGTAGAGAATCTGAAACTCCATTTTAAGCTCCAGTTATCTCGCACGAACGGATCAAGCAGAAGCAAAACAGACCAGAAAAACAAAATTGGGGATACAACAAAAGGACTTCCCGGCACGACACCGATGCCAGTACTACTCTCACCCAAGGACACTTCACTGCGGAGTTCTAATGGGATCCGGTGCATTAGTGCTGGCATGATCGTATCCGACAAGCTACGCCGCTTATTTTTTATTATACGTACCGGTCTTATTCCCCTTCAACGTGAGTGCTACACGTCACGAACGAACCGTGATGCCCGTAAATTAGAAAAATTTAACTCAGTAAGTCGTCAAAAAACTTGGTAGAGAATCTGAAACTCCATTTTAAGCTCAAGTTATCTCGCACGAACAGATCAAGCAGAAGCAAAACAGACCAGAAAAACAAAATAAAGGATACAACAAGAAGACTTCCCGGCACGTCACCGATCACAGTACTACTCTCACCCAAGCACACTTCACTGCGGAGTTCTAGTGGGATCCGGTGCATTACTGCTGGCATGATCGTATCCGACAAGCTACGCCGCTTATTTTCCATTATCGGTACCGGTCTTATTCCCCTCCAACGTGAGTGCTACACGTCATGAACGAATCGTGGGGCCCATAAATTAGGAAAACTTAATCCTGTAAGTAGTCAAAAAAATTGGTAGAAAATTTAAAACTCCATTTTTAGCCCCGGTTATCTCGCACGAACAGTTAGAGCAGAAGCAAAACCGACCAGAAAAATAAAATAGGGGTTGCAACACGTGGACTTCCCGGCACGTCACCGTTGCGAGCACTACTCGCGCCCAAGCACGCTTTACTTCGGAGTTCTGATGGCATCCGGTGCATTAGTGGTGGCATGATCGCATCCGTCAAGCTACGCCTCTTATTTTCCATTATACGTACCAGTCTTATTCCCCTTCAACGTGAGTGCTGTACGTCACGAACGAACCGTCATGCCCGTAAATTAGAAAAATTTAACTCAGTAAGTCGTCAAAAAACTTGGTAGAGAATCTGAAACTCCATTTTAAGCTCCAGTTATCTCGCACGAACAGATCAAGCAGAAGCAAAACAGACCAGAAATACAAAATAAGGGATACAACAAGAAGACTTCCCGGCACGTCACCGATGACAGTACTACTCTCACCCAAGCACAGTTCACTGCGGAGTTCTAGTGGGATCCGGTGCATTACTGCTGGCATGATCATATCCGACAAGCTACGCCGCTTATTTTCCATTATCCGTACTGGTCTTTTTCCCCTCCAACGTGAGTGTTACACGTCATGAACGAATCGTGGGGCCCATAAATTAGGAAAACTTAATCCTGTAAGTTGTCAAAAAAATTGGTAGAAAATTTAAAACTCCATTTTTAGCCCCGGTTATCTCGCACGAACAGTTAGAGAAGAAGCAAAACCGACCAGAAAAACAAAATAGGGGATGCAACACGAGGACTTCCCGGCACGTCACCGTTGCGAGCACTACTCGCGCCCAAGCACGCTTTACTTCGGAGTTCTGATTGGATCCGGTGCATTAGTGGTGGCATGATCGCATCCATCAAGCTACGCCTCTTATTTTCCATTATACGTACCAGTCTTATTCCCCTTCAACGTGAGTGCTACACGTCACGAACGAACCGTGATGCCCGTAAATTAGAAAAATTTAACTCAAAAAGTCGTCAAAAAATTTGGTACAGAATCTGAAACTCCATTTTAAGCTCCAGTTATCTCGCACGAACAGATCAAGCAGAAGCAAAACAGACCAGAAAAACAAAATAAGGGATAGAACAAGAAGACTTCCCGGCACGTCACCGATGACAGTACTACTCTCACCCAAGCACACTTCACTACGGAGTTCTAGTGGGATCTGGCGCATCACTGCTGGCATGATCGTATCCGACAAGCTACGTCGCTTATTTTCCATTATCCGTACCGGTCTTTTTCCCCTCCAACGTGAGTGCTACACGTCATGAACGAATCGTGGGGCCCATAAATTAGGAAAACTTAATCCTGTAAGTAGTCAAAAAAATTGGTATAAAATTTAAAACTCCATTTTTAGCCCCGGTTATCTCGCACGAACAGTTAGAGCAGAAGCAAAACCGACCAGAAAAACAAAATAGGGGATGCAACACGAGGACTTCCCGGCACGTCACCGTTGCGAGCACTACTCGCTCCCAAGCACGCTTTACTGCGGAGTTCTGATGGGATCCGGTGCATTACTGGTGGCATGATCACATCCGTGAAGCTACACCTCTTATTTTCCATTATACGTACCAGTCTTATTCCCCTTCAACGTGAGTGCTATACGTCACGAACGAACCGTGATGCCCGTAAATTACAAAAATTTAACTCAGTAAGTCGTCAAAAAACTTGGTAGAGAATCTGAAACTCCATTTTAAGCTCCAGTTATCTCGCATGAACAGATCAAGCAGAAGCAAAACAAACCAGAAAAACAAAATAAGGGATACAACAAAAGGACTTCCCGGCACGTCACCGATGCCAGTACTACTCTCACCCAATCACACCTCACTGCGGAGTTCTAATGGGATCCGGTGCATTAGTGCTGGCATGATCGTATCCGACAAGCTACGCCGCTTATTTTCCATTATCCGTACCGGTCTTATTCCCCTTCAACGTGAGTGCTACACGTCACGAACGAACCGTGATGCCCGTAAATTAGAAAAATTTAACTCAGTAAGTCGTCAAAAAACATGGTAGAGAATCTGAAACTCCATTTTAAGCTCAAGTTATCTCGCACGAACAGATCAAGCAGAAGCAAAACAGACCAGAAAAACAAAATAAGGGATACAACAAGAAGACTTCCCGGCACGTCACCGATGCCAGTACTACTCTCACCCAAGCACACTTCACTGCGGAGTTCTAGTGGGATCCGGTGCATTACTGCTGGCATGATCGTATCCAACAAGCTACGCCGCTTATTTTCCATTATCGGTACCGATCTTATTCCCCTCCAACGTGAGTGCTACACGTCATGAACGAATCGTGGGGCCCATAAATTAGGAAAACTTAATCCTGTAAGTAGTCAAAAAAATTGGTAGAAAATTTAAAACTCCATTTTTAGCCCCGGTTATCTCGCACGAACAGTTAGAGCAGAAGCAAAACCGACCAGAAAAATAAAATAGGGGATGCAACACGAGGACTTCCTGGCACGTCACCGTTGCGAGCACTACTCGCGCCCAAGCACGCTTTACTTCGGAGTTCTGATGGCATCCGGTGCATTAGTGGTGGCATGATCGCATCCGTCAAGCTACGCCTCTTATTTTCCATTATACGTACCAGTCTTATTCCCCTTCAACGTGAGTGCTGTACGTCACGAACGAACCGTGATGCCCGTAAATTAGAAAAATTTAACTCAGTAAGTCGTCAAAAAACTTGGTAGAGAATCTGAAACTCCATTTTAAGCTCCAGTTATCTCGCACGAACAGATCAAGCAGAAGCAAAACAGACCAGAAAAACAAAATAAGGGATACAACAAGAAGACTTCCCGGCACGTCACCGATGACAGTACTACTCTCACCCAAGCACACTTCACTGCAGAGTTGTAGTGGGATCCGGTGCATTACTGCTGGCATGATCATATCCGACAAGCTACGCCGCTTATTTTCCATTATCCGTACTGGTCTTTTTCCCCTCCAACGTGAGTGTTACACGTCATGAACGAATCGTGGCGCCCATAAATTAGGAAAACTTAATCCTGTAAGTTGTCAAAAAAATTGGTAGAAAATTTAAAACTCCATTTTTAGCCCCGGTTATCTCGCACGAACAGTTAGAGCAGAAGCCAAACCGACCAGAAAAACAAAATAGGGGATGCAACACGAGGACTTCCCGGCACGTCACCGTTGCGAGCACTACTCGCGCCCAAGCACGCTTTACTTCGGAGTTCTGATTGGATCCGGTGCATTAGTGGTGGCATGATCGCATCCATCAAGCTACGCCTCTTATTTTCCATTATACGTACCTGTCTTATTCCCCTTCAACGTGAGTGCTACACGTCACGAACGAACCGTGATGCCCGTAAATTAGAAAAATTTAACTCAGTAAGTCGTCAAAAAACTTGGTAGAGAATCTGAAACTCCATTTTAAGCTCCAGTTATCTCGCACGAACAG
The DNA here is from genome assembly GCA_039654915.1 of Aquilaria yunnanensis. Classification (NCBI taxonomy): domain Eukaryota; kingdom Viridiplantae; phylum Streptophyta; class Magnoliopsida; order Malvales; family Thymelaeaceae; genus Aquilaria; species Aquilaria yunnanensis. The sequence goes on from CM077597.1 coordinate 54,803,177, forward strand.
ATCAAGCAGAAGCAAAACAGACCAGAAAAACAAAATAAGGGATAGAACAAGAAGACTTCCCGGCACGTCACCGATGACAGTACTACTCTCACCCAAGCACACTTCACTACGGAGTTCTAGTGGGATCCGGCGCATCACTGCTGGCATGATCGTATCCGACAAGCTACGTCGCTTATTTTCCATTATCCGTACCGGTCTTTTTCCCCTCCAACGTGAGTGCTACACTTCATGAACGAATCGTGGGGCCCATAAATTAGGAAAACTTAATCCTGTAAGTAGTCAAAAAAATTGGTATAAAATTTAAAACTCCATTTTTAGCCCCGGTTATCTCGCACGAACAGTTAGAGCAGAAGCAAAACCGACCAGAAAAACCAAATAGGGGATGCAACACGAGGACTTCCCGGCACGTCACCGTTGCGAGCACTACTCGCTCCCAAGCACGCTTTACTGCGGAGTTCTGATGGGATCCGGTGCATTACTGGTGGCATGATCACATCCGTGAAGCTACACCTCTTATTTTCCATTATACGTACCAGTCTTATTCCCCTTCAACGTGAGTGCTATACGTCACGAACGAACCGTGATGCCCGTAAATTACAAAAATTTAACTCAGTAAGTCGTCAAAAAACTTGGTAGAGAATCTGAAACTCCATTTTAAGCTCCAGTTATCTCGCATGAACAGATCAAGCAGAAGCAAAACAAACCAGAAAAACAAAATAAGGGATACAACAAAAGGACTTCCCGGCACGTCACCGATGCCAGTACTCCTCTCACCCAAGCACACTTCACTGCGGAGTTCTAATGGGATCCGGTGCATTAGTGCTGGCATGATCGTATCCGACAAGCTACGCCGCTTATTTTCCATTATCCGTACCGGTCTTATTCCCCTTCAACGTGAGTGCTACACGTCACGAACGAACCGTGATGCCCGTAAATTAGAAAAATTTAACTCAGTAAGTCGTCAAAAAACTTGGTAGAGAATCTGAAACTCCATTTTAAGCTCAAGTTATCTCGCACGAAGAGATCAAGCAGAAGCAAAACAGACCAGAAAAACAAAATAAGGGATACAACAAGAAGACTTCCCGGCACGTCACCGATGCCAGTACTACTCTCACCCAAGCACACTTCACTGCGGAGTTCTAGTGGGATCCGGTGCATTACTGCTGGCATGATCGTATCCAACAAGCTATGCCGCTTATTTTCCATTATCGGTACCGATCTTATTCCCCTCCAACGTGAGTGCTACACGTCATGAACGAATCGTGGGGCCCATAAATTAGGAAAACTTAATCCTGTAAGTAGTCAAAAAAATTGGTAGAAAATTTAAAACTCCATTTTTAGCCCCGGTTATCTCGCACGAACAGTTAGAGCAGAAGCAAAACCGACCAGAAAAATAAAATAGGGGATGCAACACGAGGACTTCCTGGCACGTCACCGTTGCGAGCACTACTCGCGCCCAAGCACGCTTTACTTCGGAGTTCTGATGGCATCCGGTGCATTAGTGGTGGCATGATCGCATCCGTCAAGCTACGCCTCTTATTTTCCATTATACGTACCAGTCTTATTCCCCTTCAACGTGAGTGCTGTACGTCACGAACGAACCGTGATGCCCGTAAATTAGAAAAATTTAACTCAGTAAGTCGTCAAAAAACTTGGTAGAGAATCTGAAACTCCATTTTAAGCTCCAGTTATCTCGCACGAACAGATCAAGCAGAAGCAAAACAGACCAGAAAAACAAAATAAGGGATACAACAAGAAGACTTCCCGGCACGTCACCGATGACAGTACTACTCTCACCCAAGCACACTTCACTGCAGAGTTGTAGTGGGATCCGGTGCATTACTGCTGGCATGATCATATCCGACAAGCTACGCCGCTTATTTTCCATTATCCGTACTGGTCTTTTTCCCCTCCAACGTGAGTGTTACACGTCATGAACGAATCGTGGCGCCCATAAATTAGGAAAACTTAATCCTGTAAGTTGTCAAAAAAATTGGTAGAAAATTTAAAACTCCATTTTTAGCCCCGGTTATCTCGCACGAACAGTTAGAGCAGAAGCAAAACCGACCAGAAAAACAAAATAGGGGATGCAACACGAGGACTTCCCGGCACGTCACCGTTGCGAGCACTACTCGCGCCCAAGCACGCTTTACTTCGGAGTTCTGATTGGATCCGGTGCATTAGTGGTGGCATGATCGCATCCATCAAGCTACGCCTCTTATTTTCCATTATACGTACCAGTCTTATTCCCCTTCAACGTGAGTGCTACACGTCACGAACGAACCGTGATGCCCGTAAATTAGAAAAATTTAACTCAGTAAGTCGTCAAAAAACTTGGTAGAGAATCTGAAACTCCATTTTAAGCTCCAGTTATCTCGCACGAACAGATCAAGCAGAAGCAAAACAGACCAGAAAAACAAAATAAGGGATAGAACAAGAAGACTTCCCGGCACGTCACCGATGACAGTACTACTCTCACCCAAGCACACTTCACTACGGAGTTCTAGTAGGATCCGGCGCATCACTGCTGGCATGATCGTATCCGTACCGGTGTTTTTCCCCTTCATCCTGAGTGCTACACGTCACGAAAGAACCGTGGGGCCGATAAAGTGGGACATTTTAATCCAGCAACTAGACCCGAAAAAGAAAATAGGGGATGCAACACGAGGACTTCCCGGCATGTCACCGATGCCAGTACTTCTCTCGCCCAAGCACGCTTAACTGCGGAGTTCTGATGGGATCCGGTGCATTAGTGCTGGTATGATCGCATCCGTCAACCAACGCCGCTTATTTTCCATTATCCGTACCGGTCTTTTTCCCCTTCATCGTGAGTGCTACACGTCACGAAAGAACCGTGGGGCTGATAAAGTGGGACATTTTAATCCAGCAACTAGACCCGAAAAAGAAAATAGGGGATGCAACACGAGGACTTCCCGGCACGTCACCGATGCCAGTACTACTCTCGCCCAAGCACGCTTAACTGCGGAGTTCTGATGGGATCCGGTGCATTAGTGCTGGTATGATCGCATCCGTCAACCAACGCCGCTTATTTGCCACTATCCATACCGGTCTTTTTCCCCTTCATCGTGAGTGCTACACGTCACGAAAGAACCTTGGGGCCGATAAAGTGAGACATTTTAATCCAGCAACTAGTCAGAAAACTTGGTAGAAATTCTGAAACATAATTTTGAGCCCTGGTTATCTCCCACAAACAGAGAAACCAGAAGCAAAACCGACCCGAAAAAGAAAATAACGGGTGCAACATGAGGACTTCCCCGCACGTCAACGATGCCAGTACTACTCTCGCCCAAGCATGCTTAACTGCGGAGTTCTGATGGGATCCAGTGCATTAGTGCTGGTATGATCGCATCCGTCAACCAACGCCGCTTATTTTCCATTATCCGTACCGGTGTTTTTCCCCTTCATCGTGAGTGCTACACGTCACGAAAGAACCGTGGGGCCGATAAAGTGGGACATTTTAATCCAGCAACTAGACCCGAAAAAGAAAATAGGGGATGCAACACGAGGACTTCCTGGCACGTCACCGATGCCAGTACTTCTCTCGCCCAAGCACGCTTAACTGCGAGGTTCTGATGGGATCCGGTGCATTAGTGCTGGTATGATCGCATCCGTCAACCAACGCCGCTTATTTTCCATTATCCGTACCGGTGTTTTTCCCCTTCATCCTGAGTGCTACACGTCACGAAAGAACCGTGGGGCCGATAAAGTGGGACATTTTAATCCAGCAACTAGACCCGAAAAAGAAAATAGGGGATGCAACACGAGGACTTCCCGGCACGTCACCGACGCCAGTACTTCTCTCGCCCAAGCACGCTTAACTGCGGAGTTCTGATGGGATCCGGTGCATTAGTGCTGGTATGATCGCATCCGTCAACCAACGCCGCTTATTTTCCATTATCCGTACCGGTCTTTTTCCCCTTCATCGTGAGTGCTACACGTCACGAAAGAACCGTGGGGCTGATAAAGTGGGACATTTTAATCCAGCAACTAGACCCGAAAAAGAAAATAGGGGATGCAACACGAGGACTTCCCGGCACGTCACCGATGCCAGTACTACTCTCGCCCAAGCACGCTTAACTGCGGAGTTCTGATGGGATCCGGTGCATTAGTGCTGGTATGATCGCATCCGTCAACCAACGCCGCTTATTTTCCACTATCCATACCGGTCTTTTTCCCCTTCATCGTGAGTGCTACACGTCACGAAAGAACCTTGGGGCCGATAAAGTGAGACATTTTAATCCAGCAACTAGTCAGAAAACTTGGTAGAAATTCTGAAACATAATTTTGAGCCCCGGTTATCTCCCACAAACAGAGAAACCAGAAGCAAAACCGACCCGAAAAAGAAAATAACGGGTGCAACATGAGGACTTCCCCGCACGTCACCGATGCCAGTACTACTCTCGCCCAAGCACGCTTAACTGCGGAGTTCTGATGGGATTCAGTGCATTAGTGCTGCTATGATCGCATCCGTCAACCAACGCCGCTTATTTTCCATTATCCGTACCGGTGTTTTTCCCCTTCATCGTGAGTGCTACACGTCACGAAAGAACCGTGGGGCCGATAAAGTGGGACATTTTAATCCAGCAACTAGACCCGAAAAAGAAAATAGGGGATGCAACACGAGAACTTCCCGGCACGTCACCGATGCCAGTACTTCTCTCGCCCAAGCACGCTTAACTGCGGAGTTCTGATGGGATCCGGTGCATTAGGGCTGGTATGATCGCATCCGTCAACCAACGCCGCTTATTTTCCATTATCCGTACCGGTGTTTTTCCCCTTCATCGTGAGTGCTACACGTCACGAAAGAACCGTGGGGCCGATAAAGTGGGACATTTTAATCCAGCAACTAGACCCGAAAAAGAAAATAGGGGATGCAACACGAGAACTTCCCGGCACGTCACCGATGCCAGTACTTCTCTCGCCCAAGCACGCTTAACTGCGGAGTTCTGATGGGATCCGGTGCATTAGGGCTGGTATGATCGCATCCGTCAACCAACGCCGCTTATTTTCCATTATCCGTACCGGTGTTTTTCCCCTTCATCGTGAGTGCTACACGTCACGAAAGAACCGTGGGGCCGATAAAGTGGGACATTTTAATCCAGCAACTAGACCCGAAAAAGAAAATAGGGGATGCAACACGAGGACTTCCCGGCACGTCACCGATGCCAGTACTTCTCTCGCCCAAGCACGCTTAACTGCGAAGTTCTGATGGGATCCGGTGCATTAGTGCTGGTATGATCGCATCCGTCAACCAACGCCGCTTATTTTCCATTATCCGTACCGGTCTTTTTCCCCTTCATCGTGAGTGCTACACGTCACGAAAGAACCGTGGGGCTGATAAAGTGGGACATTTTAATCCAGCAACTAGACCCGAAAAAGAAAATAGGGGATGCAACACGAGGACTTCCCGGCACGTCACCGATGCCAGTACTTCTCTCGCCCAAGCACGCTTAACTGCGGAGTTCTGATGGGATCCGGTGCATTAGTGCTGGTATGATCGCATCCGTCAACCAACGCCGCTTATTTTCCATTATCCGTACCGGTGTTTTTCCCCTTCATCGTGAGTGCTACACGTCACGAAAGAACCGTGGGGCCGATAAAGTGGGACATTTTAATCCAGCAACTAGACCCGAAAAAGAAAATAAGGGATGCAACACGAGGACTTCCCGGCACGTCACCGATGCCAGTACTTCTCTCGCCCAAGCACGCTTAACTGCGGAGTTCTGATGGGATCCGGTGCATTAGGGCTGGTATGATCGCATCCGTCAACCAACGCCGCTTATTTTCCATTATCCGTACCGGTGTTTTTCCCCTTCATCGTGAGTGCTACACGTCACGAAAGAACCGTGGGGCCGATAAAGTGGGACATTTTAATCCAGCAACTAGACCCGAAAAAGAAAATAGGGGATGCAACACGAGGACTTCCTGGCACGTCACCGATGCCAGTACTGCTCTCGCCCAAGCACGCTTAACTGCGAAGTTCTGATGGGATCCGGTGCATTAGTGCTGGTATGATCGCATCCGTCAACCAACGCCGCTTATTTTCCATTATCCGTACCGGTGTTTTTCCCCTTCATCCTGAGTGCTACACGTCACGAAAGAACCGTGGGGCCGATAAAGTGGGACATTTTAATCCAGCAACTAGACCCGAAAAAGAAAATAGGGGATGCAACACGAGGACTTCCCGGCACGTCACCGATGCCAGTACTTTTCTCGCCCAAGCACGCTTAACTGCGGAGTTCTGATGGGATCCGGTGCATTAGTGCTGGTATGATCGCATCCGTCAACCAACGCCGCTTATTTTCCATTATCCGTACCGGTCTTTTTCCCCTTCATCGTGAGTGCTACACGTCACGAAAGAACCGTGGGGCTGATAAAGTGGGACATTTTAATCCAGCAACTAGACCCGAAAAAGAAAATAGGGGATGCAACACGAGGACTTCCCGGCACGTCACCGATGCCAGTACTACTCTCGCCCAAGCACGCTTAACTGCGGAGTTCTGATGGGATCCGGTGCATTAGTGCTGGTATGATCGCATCCGTCAACCAACGCCGCTTATTTTCCACTATCCATACCGGTCTTTTTCCCCTTCATCGTGAGTGCTACACGTCACGAAAGAACCTTGGGGCCGATAAAGTGAGACATTTTAATCCAGCAACTAGTCAGAAAACTTGGTAGAAATTCTGAAACATAATTTTGAGCCCCGGTTATCTCCCACAAACAGAGAAACCAGAAGCAAAACCGACCCGAAAAAGAAAATAACGGGTGCAACATGAGGACTTCCCCGCACGTCACCGATGCCAGTACTACTCTCGCCCAAGCACGCTTAACTGCGGAGTTCTGATGGGATTCAGTGCATTAGTGCTGCTATGATCGCATCCGTCAACCAACGCCGCTTATTTTCCATTATCCGTACCGGTGTTTTTCCCCTTCATCGTGAGTGCTACACGTCACGAAAGAACCGTGGGGCCGATAAAGTGGGACATTTTAATCCAGCAACTAGACCCGAAAAAGAAAATAGGGGATGCAACACGAGGACTTCCCGGCACGTCACCGATGCCAGTACTTCTCTCGCCCAAGCACGCTTAACTGCGGAGTTCTGATGGGATCCGGTGCATTAGTGCTGGTATGATCGCATCCGTCAACCAACGCCGCTTATTTTCCATTATCCGTACCGGTCTTTTTCCCCTTCATCGTGAGTGCTACACGTCACGAAAGAACCGTGGGGCTGATAAAGTGGGACATTTTAATCCAGCAACTAGACCCGAAAAAGAAAATAGGGGATGCAACACGAGGACTTCCCGGCACGTCACCGATGCCAGTACTACTCTCGCCCAAGCACGCTTAACTGCGGAGTTCTGATGGGATCCGGTGCATTAGTGCTGGTATGATCGCATCCGTCAACCAACGCCGCTTATTTTCCACTAACCATACCGGTCTTTTTCCCCTTCATCGTGAGTGCTACACGTCACGAAAGAACCTTGGGGCCGATAAAGTGAGACATTTTAATCCAGCAACTAGTCAGAAAACTTGGTAGAAATTCTGAAACATAATTTTGAGCCCTGGTTATCTCCCACAAACAGAGAAACCAGAAGCAAAACCGACCCGAAAAAGAAAATAACGGGTGCAACATGAGGACTTCCCCGCACGTCACCGATGCCAGTACTACTCTCGCCCAAGCACGCTTAACTGCGGAGTTCTGATGGGATCCGGTGCATTAGTGCTGGTATGATCGCATCCGTCAACCAACGCCGCTTATTTTCCACTATCCATACCGGTCTTTTTCCCCTTCATCGTGAGTGCTACACGTCACGAAAGAACCTTGGGGCCGATAAAGTGAGACATTTTAATCCAGCAACTAGTCAGAAAACTTGGTAGAAATTCTGAAACATAATTTTGAGCCCCGGTTATCTCCCACAAACAGAGAAACCAGAAGCAAAACCGACCCGAAAAAGAAAATAACGGGTGCAACATGAGGACTTCCCCGCACGTCACCGATGCCAGTACTACTCTCGCCCAAGCACGCTTAACTGCGGAGTTCTGATGGGATTCAGTGCATTAGTGCTGCTATGATCGCATCCGTCAACCAACGCCGCTTATTTTCCATTATCCGTACCGGTGTTTTTCCCCTTCATCGTGAGTGCTACACGTCACGAAAGAACCGTGGGGCCGATAAAGTGGGACATTTTAATCCAGCAACTAGACCCGAAAAAGAAAATAGGGGATGCAACACGAGGACTTCCCGGCACGTCACCGATGCCAGTACTTCTCTCGCCCAAGCACGCTTAACTGCGGAGTTCTGATGGGATCCGGTGCATTAGTGCTGGTATGATCGCATCCGTCAACCAACGCCGCTTATTTTCCATTATCCGTACCGGTCTTTTTCCCCTTCATCGTGAGTGCTACACGTCACGAAAGAACCGTGGGGCTGATAAAGTGGGACATTTTAATCCAGCAACTAGACCCGAAAAAGAAAATAGGGGATGCAGCACGAGGACTTCCCGGCACGTCACCGATGCCAGTACTACTCTCGCCCAAGCACGCTTAACTGCGGAGTTCTGATGGGATCCGGTGCATTAGTGCTGGTATGATCGCATCCGTCAACCAACGCCGCTTATTTTCCACTAACCATACCGGTCTTTTTCCCCTTCATCGTGAGTGCTACACGTCACGAAAGAACCTTGGGGCCGATAAAGTGAGACATTTTAATCCAGCAACTAGTCAGAAAACTTGGTAGAAATTCTGAAACATAATTTTGAGCCCTGGTTATCTCCCACAAACAGAGAAACCAGAAGCAAAACCGACCCGAAAAAGAAAATAACGGGTGCAACATGAGGACTTCCCCGCACGTCACCGATGCCAGTACTACTCTCGCCCAAGCACGCTTAACTGCGGAGTTCTGATGGGATCCAGTGCATTAGTGCTGGTATGATCGCATCCGTCAACCAACGCCGCTTATTTTCCATTATCCGTACCGGTGTTTTTCCCCTTCATCGTGAGTGCTACACGTCACGAAAGAACCGTGGGGCCGATAAAGTGGGACATTTTAATCCAGCAACTAGACCCGAAAAAGAAAATAGGGGATGCAACACGAGGACTTCCTGGCACGTCACCGATGCCAGTACTTCTCTCGCCCAAGCACGCTTAACTGCGAGGTTCTGATGGGATCCGGTGCATTAGTGCTGGTATGATCGCATCCGTCAACCAACGCCGCTTATTTTCCATTATCCGTACCGGTGTTTTTCCCCTTCATCCTGAGTGCTACACGTCACGAAAGAACCGTGGGGCCGATAAAGTGGGACATTTTAATCCAGCAACTAGACCCGAAAAAGAAAATAGGGGATGCAACACGAGGACTTCCCGGCACGTCACCGATGCCAGTACTTCTCTCGCCCAAGCACGCTTAACTGCGGAGTTCTGATGGGATCCGGTGCATTAGTGCTGGTATGATCGCATCCGTCAACCAACGCCGCTTATTTTCCATTATCCGTACCGGTCTTTTTCCCCTTCATCGTGAGTGCTACACGTCACGAAAGAACCGTGGGGCTGATAAAGTGGGACATTTTAATCCAGCAACTAGACCCGAAAAAGAAAATAGGGGATGCAACACGAGGACTTCCCGGCACGTCACCGATGCCAGTACTACTCTCGCCCAAGCACGCTTAACTGCGGAGTTCTGATGGGATCCGGTGCATTAGTGCTGGTATGATCGCATCCGTCAACCAACGCCGCTTATTTTCCACTATCCATACCGGTCTTTTTCCCCTTCATCGTGAGTGCTACACGTCACGAAAGAACCTTGGGGCCGATAAAGTGAGACATTTTAATCCAGCAACTAGTCAGAAAACTTGGTAGAAATTCTGAAACATAATTTTGAGCCCCGGTTATCTCCCACAAACAGAGAAACCAGAAGCAAAACCGACCCGAAAAAGAAAATAACGGGTGCAACATGAGGACTTCCCCGCACGTCACCGATGCCAGTACTACTCTCGCCCAAGCACGCTTAACTGCGGAGTTCTGATGGGATTCAGTGCATTAGTGCTGCTATGATCGCATCCGTCAACCAACGCCGCTTATTTTCCATTATCCGTACCGGTCTTTTTCCCCTTCATCGTGAGTGCTACACGTCACGAAAGAACCGTGGGGCTGATAAAGTGGGACATTTTAATCCAGCAACTAGACCCGAAAAAGAAAATAGGGGATGCAGCACGAGGACTTCCCGGCACGTCACCGATGCCAGTACTACTCTCGCCCAAGCACGCTTAACTGCGGAGTTCTGATGGGATCCGGTGCATTAGTGCTGGTATGATCGCATCCGTCAACCAACGCCGCTTATTTTCCACTAACCATACCGGTCTTTTTCCCCTTCATCGTGAGTGCTACACGTCACGAAAGAACCTTGGGGCCGATAAAGTGAGACATTTTAATCCAGCAACTAGTCAGAAAACTTGGTAGAAATTCTGAAACATAATTTTGAGCCCTGGTTATCTCCCACAAACAGAGAAACCAGAAGCAAAACCGACCCGAAAAAGAAAATAACGGGTGCAACATGAGGACTTCCCCGCACGTCACCGATGCCAGTACTACTCTCGCCCAAGCACGCTTAACTGCGGAGTTCTGATGGGATCCAGTGCATTAGTGCTGGTATGATCGCATCCGTCAACCAACGCCGCTTATTTTCCATTATCCGTACCGGTGTTTTTCCCCTTCATCGTGAGTGCTACACGTCACGAAAGAACCGTGGGGCCGATAAAGTGGGACATTTTAATCCAGCAACTAGACCCGAAAAAGAAAATAGGGGATGCAACACGAGGACTTCCTGGCACGTCACCGATGCCAGTACTTCTCTCGCCCAAGCACGCTTAACTGCGAGGTTCTGATGGGATCCGGTGCATTAGTGCTGGTATGATCGCATCCGTCAACCAACGCCGCTTATTTTCCATTATCCGTACCGGTGTTTTTCCCCTTCATCCTGAGTGCTACACGTCACGAAAGAACCGTGGGGCCGATAAAGTGGGACATTTTAATCCAGCAACTAGACCCGAAAAAGAAAATAGGGGATGCAACACGAGGACTTCCCGGCACGTCACCGATGCCAGTACTTCTCTCGCCCAAGCACGCTTAACTGCGGAGTTCTGATGGGATCCGGTGCATTAGTGCTGGTATGATCGCATCCGTCAACCAACGCCGCTTATTTTCCATTATCCGTACCGGTCTTTTTCCCCTTCATCGTGAGTGCTACACGTCACGAAAGAACCGTGGGGCTGATAAAGTGGGACATTTTAATCCAGCAACTAGACCCGAAAAAGAAAATAGGGGATGCAACACGAGGACTTCCCGGCACGTCACCGATGCCAGTACTACTCTCGCCCAAGCACGCTTAACTGCGGAGTTCTGATGGGATCCGGTGCATTAGTGCTGGTATGATCGCATCCGTCAACCAACGCCGCTTATTTTCCACTATCCATACCGGTCTTTTTCCCCTTCATCGTGAGTGCTACACGTCACGAAAGAACCTTGGGGCCGATAAAGTGAGACATTTTAATCCAGCAACTAGTCAGAAAACTTGGTAGAAATTCTGAAACATAATTTTGAGCCCCGGTTATCTCCCACAAACAGAGAAACCAGAAGCAAAACCGACCCGAAAAAGAAAATAACGGGTGCAACATGAGGACTTCCCCGCACGTCACCGATGCCAGTACTACTCTCGCCCAAGCACGCTTAACTGCGGAGTTCTGATGGGATTCAGTGCATTAGTGCTGCTATGATCGCATCCGTCAACCAACGCCGCTTATTTTCCATTATCCGTACCGGTCTTTTTCCCCTTCATCGTGAGTGCTACACGTCACGAAAGAACCGTGGGGCTGATAAAGTGGGACATTTTAATCCAGCAACTAGACCCGAAAAAGAAAATAGGGGATGCAGCACGAGGACTTCCCGGCACGTCACCGATGCCAGTACTACTCTCGCCCAAGCACGCTTAACTGCGGAGTTCTGATGGGATCCGGTGCATTAGTGCTGGTATGATCGCATCCGTCAACCAACGCCGCTTATTTTCCACTAACCATACCGGTCTTTTTCCCCTTCATCGTGAGTGCTACACGTCACGAAAGAACCTTGGGGCCGATAAAGTGAGACATTTTAATCCAGCAACTAGTCAGAAAACTTGGTAGAAATTCTGAAACATAATTTTGAGCCCTGGTTATCTCCCACAAACAGAGAAACCAGAAGCAAAACCGACCCGAAAAAGAAAATAACGGGTGCAACATGAGGACTTCCCCGCACGTCACCGATGCCAGTACTACTCTCGCCCAAGCACGCTTAACTGCGGAGTTCTGATGGGATCCAGTGCATTAGTGCTGGTATGATCGCATCCGTCAACCAACGCCGCTTATTTTCCATTATCCGTACCGGTGTTTTTCCCCTTCATCGTGAGTGCTACACGTCACGAAAGAACCGTGGGGCCGATAAAGTGGGACATTTTAATCCAGCAACTAGACCCGAAAAAGAAAATAGGGGATGCAACACGAGGACTTCCTGGCACGTCACCGATGCCAGTACTTCTCTCGCCCAAGCACGCTTAACTGCGAGGTTCTGATGGGATCCGGTGCATTAGTGCTGGTATGATCGCATCCGTCAACCAACGCCGCTTATTTTCCATTATCCGTACCGGTGTTTTTCCCCTTCATCCTGAGTGCTACACGTCACGAAAGAACCGTGGGGCCGATAAAGTGGGACATTTTAATCCAGCAACTAGACCCGAAAAAGAAAATAGGGGATGCAACACGAGGACTTCCCGGCACGTCACCGATGCCAGTACTTCTCTCGCCCAAGCACGCTTAACTGCGGAGTTCTGATGGGATCCGGTGCATTAGTGCTGGTATGATCGCATCCGTCAACCAACGCCGCTTATTTTCCATTATCCGTACCGGTCTTTTTCCCCTTCATCGTGAGTGCTACACGTCACGAAAGAACCGTGGGGCTGATAAAGTGGGACATTTTAATCCAGCAACTAGACCCGAAAAAGAAAATAGGGGATGCAACACGAGGACTTCCCGGCACGTCACCGATGCCAGTACTACTCTCGCCCAAGCACGCTTAACTGCGGAGTTCTGATGGGATCCGGTGCATTAGTGCTGGTATGATCGCATCCGTCAACCAACGCCGCTTATTTTCCACTATCCATACCGGTCTTTTTCCCCTTCATCGTGAGTGCTACACGTCACGAAAGAACCTTGGGGCCGATAAAGTGAGACATTTTAATCCAGCAACTAGTCAGAAAACTTGGTAGAAATTCTGAAACATAATTTTGAGCCCCGGTTATCTCCCACAAACAGAGAAACCAGAAGCAAAACCGACCCGAAAAAGAAAATAACGGGTGCAACATGAGGACTTCCCCGCACGTCACCGATGCCAGTACTACTCTCGCCCAAGCACGCTTAACTGCGGAGTTCTGATGGGATTCAGTGCATTAGTGCTGCTATGATCGCATCCGTCAACCAACGCCGCTTATTTTCCATTATCCGTACCGGTGTTTTTCCCCTTCATCGTGAGTGCTACACGTCACGAAAGAACCGTGGGGCCGATAAAGTGGGACATTTTAATCCAGCAACTAGACCCGAAAAAGAAAATAGGGGATGCAACACGAGGACTTCCCGGCACGTCACCGATGCCAGTACTTCTCTCGCCCAAGCACGCTTAACTGCGGAGTTCTGATGGGATCCGGTGCATTAGTGCTGGTATGATCGCATCCGTCAACCAACGCCGCTTATTTTCCATTATCCGTACCGGTCTTTTTCCCCTTCATCGTGAGTGCTACACGTCACGAAAGAACCGTGGGGCTGATAAAGTGGGACATTTTAATCCAGCAACTAGACCCGAAAAAGAAAATAGGGGATGCAACACGAGGACTTCCCGGCACGTCACCGATGCCAGTACTACTCTCGCCCAAGCACGCTTAACTGCGGAGTTCTGATGGGATCCGGTGCATTAGTGCTGGTATGATCGCATCCGTCAACCAACGCCGCTTATTTTCCACTAACCATACCGGTCTTTTTCCCCTTCATCGTGAGTGCTACACGTCACGAAAGAACCTTGGGGCCGATAAAGTGAGACATTTTAATCCAGCAACTAGTCAGAAAACTTGGTAGAAATTCTGAAACATAATTTTGAGCCCTGGTTATCTCCCACAAACAGAGAAACCAGAAGCAAAACCGACCCGAAAAAGAAAATAACGGGTGCAACATGAGGACTTCCCCGCACGTCACCGATGCCAGTACTACTCTCGCCCAAGCACGCTTAACTGCGGAGTTCTGATGGGATCCGGTGCATTAGTGCTGGTATGATCGCATCCGTCAACCAACGCCGCTTATTTTCCACTATCCATACCGGTCTTTTTCCCCTTCATCGTGAGTGCTACACGTCACGAAAGAACCTTGGGGCCGATAAAGTGAGACATTTTAATCCAGCAACTAGTCAGAAAACTTGGTAGAAATTCTGAAACATAATTTTGAGCCCCGGTTATCTCCCACAAACAGAGAAACCAGAAGCAAAACCGACCCGAAAAAGAAAATAACGGGTGCAACATGAGGACTTCCCCGCACGTCACCGATGCCAGTACTACTCTCGCCCAAGCACGCTTAACTGCGGAGTTCTGATGGGATTCAGTGCATTAGTGCTGCTATGATCGCATCCGTCAACCAACGCCGCTTATTTTCCATTATCCGTACCGGTGTTTTTCCCCTTCATCGTGAGTGCTACACGTCACGAAAGAACCGTGGGGCCGATAAAGTGGGACATTTTAATCCAGCAACTAGACCCGAAAAAGAAAATAGGGGATGCAACACGAGGACTTCCCGGCACGTCACCGATGCCAGTACTTCTCTCGCCCAAGCACGCTTAACTGCGGAGTTCTGATGGGATCCGGTGCATTAGTGCTGGTATGATCGCATCCGTCAACCAACGCCGCTTATTTTCCATTATCCGTACCGGTCTTTTTCCCCTTCATCGTGAGTGCTACACGTCACGAAAGAACCGTGGGGCTGATAAAGTGGGACATTTTAATCCAGCAACTAGACCCGAAAAAGAAAATAGGGGATGCAACACGAGGACTTCCCGGCACGTCACCGATGCCAGTACTACTCTCGCCCAAGCACGCTTAACTGCGGAGTTCTGATGGGATCCGGTGCATTAGTGCTGGTATGATCGCATCCGTCAACCAACGCCGCTTATTTTCCACTAACCATACCGGTCTTTTTCCCCTTCATCGTGAGTGCTACACGTCACGAAAGAACCTTGGGGCCGATAAAGTGAGACATTTTAATCCAGCAACTAGTCAGAAAACTTGGTAGAAATTCTGAAACATAATTTTGAGCCCTGGTTATCTCCCACAAACAGAGAAACCAGAAGCAAAACCGACCCGAAAAAGAAAATAACGGGTGCAACATGAGGACTTCCCCGCACGTCACCGATGCCAGTACTACTCTCGCCCAAGCACGCTTAACTGCGGAGTTCTGATGGGATCCGGTGCATTAGTGCTGGTATGATCGCATCCGTCAACCAACGCCGCTTATTTTCCACTATCCATACCGGTCTTTTTCCCCTTCATCGTGAGTGCTACACGTCACGAAAGAACCTTGGGGCCGATAAAGTGAGACATTTTAATCCAGCAACTAGTCAGAAAACTTGGTAGAAATTCTGAAACATAATTTTGAGCCCCGGTTATCTCCCACAAACAGAGAAACCAGAAGCAAAACCGACCCGAAAAAGAAAATAACGGGTGCAACATGAGGACTTCCCCGCACGTCACCGATGCCAGTACTACTCTCGCCCAAGCACGCTTAACTGCGGAGTTCTGATGGGATTCAGTGCATTAGTGCTGCTATGATCGCATCCGTCAACCAACGCCGCTTATTTTCCATTATCCGTACCGGTGTTTTTCCCCTTCATCGTGAGTGCTACACGTCACGAAAGAACCGTGGGGCCGATAAAGTGGGACATTTTAATCCAGCAACTAGACCCGAAAAAGAAAATAGGGGATGCAACACGAGGACTTCCCGGCACGTCACCGATGCCAGTACTTCTCTCGCCCAAGCACGCTTAACTGCGGAGTTCTGATGGGATCCGGTGCATTAGTGCTGGTATGATCGCATCCGTCAACCAACGCCGCTTATTTTCCATTATCCGTACCGGTCTTTTTCCCCTTCATCGTGAGTGCTACACGTCACGAAAGAACCGTGGGGCTGATAAAGTGGGACATTTTAATCCAGCAACTAGACCCGAAAAAGAAAATAGGGGATGCAACACGAGGACTTCCCGGCACGTCACCGATGCCAGTACTACTCTCGCCCAAGCACGCTTAACTGCGGAGTTCTGATGGGATCCGGTGCATTAGTGCTGGTATGATCGCATCCGTCAACCAACGCCGCTTATTTTCCACTAACCATACCGGTCTTTTTCCCCTTCATCGTGAGTGCTACACGTCACGAAAGAACCTTGGGGCCGATAAAGTGAGACATTTTAATCCAGCAACTAGTCAGAAAACTTGGTAGAAATTCTGAAACATAATTTTGAGCCCTGGTTATCTCCCACAAACAGAGAAACCAGAAGCAAAACCGACCCGAAAAAGAAAATAACGGGTGCAACATGAGGACTTCCCCGCACGTCACCGATGCCAGTACTACTCTCGCCCAAGCACGCTTAACTGCGGAGTTCTGATGGGATCCAGTGCATTAGTGCTGGTATGATCGCATCCGTCAACCAACGCCGCTTATTTTCCATTATCCGTACCGGTGTTTTTCCCCTTCATCGTGAGTGCTACACGTCACGAAAGAACCGTGGGGCCGATAAAGTGGGACATTTTAATCCAGCAACTAGACCCGAAAAAGAAAATAGGGGATGCAACACGAGGACTTCCTGGCACGTCACCGATGCCAGTACTTCTCTCGCCCAAGCACGCTTAACTGCGAGGTTCTGATGGGATCCGGTGCATTAGTGCTGGTATGATCGCATCCGTCAACCAACGCCGCTTATTTTCCATTATCCGTACCGGTGTTTTTCCCCTTCATCCTGAGTGCTACACGTCACGAAAGAACCGTGGGGCCGATAAAGTGGGACATTTTAATCCAGCAACTAGACCCGAAAAAGAAAATAGGGGATGCAACACGAGGACTTCCCGGCACGTCACCGATGCCAGTACTTCTCTCGCCCAAGCACGCTTAACTGCGGAGTTCTGATGGGATCCGGTGCATTAGGGCTGGTATGATCGCATCCGTCAACCAACGCCGCTTATTTTCCATTATCCGTACCGGTGTTTTTCCCCTTCATCGTGAGTGCTACACGTCACGAAAGAACCGTGGGGCCGATAAAGTGGGACATTTTAATCCAGCAACTAGACCCGAAAAAGAAAATAGGGGATGCAACACGAGGACTTCCTGGCACGTCACCGATGCCAGTACTGCTCTCGCCCAAGCACGCTTAACTGCGAAGTTCTGATGGGATCCGGTGCATTAGTGCTGGTATGATCGCATCCGTCAACCAACGCCGCTTATTTTCCATTATCCGTACCGGTGTTTTTCCCCTTCATCCCGAGTGCTACACGTCACGAAAGAACCGTGGGGCCGATAAAGTGGGACATTTTAATCCAGCAACTAGACCCGAAAAAGAAAATAGGGGATGCAACACGAGGACTTCCCGGCACGTCACCGATGCCAGTACTTCTCTCGCCCAAGCACGCTTAACTGCGGAGTTCTGATGGGATCCGGTGCATTAGTGCTGGTATGATCGCATCCGTCAACCAACGCCGCTTATTTTCCATTATCCGTACCGGTGTTTTTCCCCTTCATCGTGAGTGCTACACGTCACGAAAGAACCGTGGGGCTGATAAAGTGGGACATTTTAATCCAGCAACTAGACCCGAAAAAGAAAATAGGGGATGCAACACGAGGACTTCCCGGCACGTCACCGATGCCAGTACTACTCTCGCCCAAGCACGCTTAACTGCGGAGTTCTGATGGGATCCGGTGCATTAGTGCTGGTATGATCGCATCCGTCAACCAACGCCGCTTATTTTCCACTAACCATACCGGTCTTTTTCCCCTTCATCGTGAGTGCTACACGTCACGAAAGAACCTTGGGGCCGATAAAGTGAGACATTTTAATCCAGCAACTAGTCAGAAAACTTGGTAGAAATTCTGAAACATAATTTTGAGCCCTGGTTATCTCCCACAAACAGAGAAACCAGAAGCAAAACCGACCCGAAAAAGAAAATAACGGGTGCAACATGAGGACTTCCCCGCACGTCACCGATGCCAGTACTACTCTCGCCCAAGCACGCTTAACTGCGGAGTTCTGATGGGATCCAGTGCATTAGTGCTGGTATGATCGCATCCGTCAACCAACGCCGCTTATTTTCCATTATCCGTACCGGTGTTTTTCCCCTTCATCGTGAGTGCTACACGTCACGAAAGAACCGTGGGGCCGATAAAGTGGGACATTTTAATCCAGCAACTAGACCCGAAAAAGAAAATAGGGGATGCAACACGAGGACTTCCTGGCACGTCACCGATGCCAGTACTTCTCTCGCCCAAGCACGCTTAACTGCGAGGTTCTGATGGGATCCGGTGCATTAGTGCTGGTATGATCGCATCCGTCAACCAACGCCGCTTATTTTCCATTATCCGTACCGGTGTTTTTCCCCTTCATCCTGAGTGCTACACGTCACGAAAGAACCGTGGGGCCGATAAAGTGGGACATTTTAATCCAGCAACTAGACCCGAAAAAGAAAATAGGGGATGCAACACGAGGACTTCCCGGCACGTCACCGATGCCAGTACTTCTCTCGCCCAAGCACGCTTAACTGCGGAGTTCTGATGGGATCCGGTGCATTAGGGCTGGTATGATCGCATCCGTCAACCAACGCCGCTTATTTTCCATTATCCGTACCGGTGTTTTTCCCCTTCATCGTGAGTGCTACACGTCACGAAAGAACCGTGGGGCCGATAAAGTGGGACATTTTAATCCAGCAACTAGACCCGAAAAAGAAAATAGGGGATGCAACACGAGGACTTCCTGGCACGTCACCGATGCCAGTACTGCTCTCGCCCAAGCACGCTTAACTGCGAAGTTCTGATGGGATCCGGTGCATTAGTGCTGGTATGATCGCATCCGTCAACCAACGCCGCTTATTTTCCATTATCCGTACCGGTGTTTTTCCCCTTCATCCCGAGTGCTACACGTCACGAAAGAACCGTGGGGCCGATAAAGTGGGACATTTTAATCCAGCAACTAGACCCGAAAAAGAAAATAGGGGATGCAACACGAGGACTTCCCGGCACGTCACCGATGCCAGTACTTCTCTCGCCCAAGCACGCTTAACTGCGGAGTTCTGATGGGATCCGGTGCATTAGTGCTGGTATGATCGCATCCGTCAACCAACGCCGCTTATTTTCCATTATCCGTACCGGTCTTTTTCCCCTTCATCGTGAGTGCTACACGTCACGAAAGAACCGTGGGGCTGATAAAGTGGGACATTTTAATCCAGCAACTAGACCCGAAAAAGAAAATAGGGGATGCAACACGAGGACTTCCCGGCACGTCACCGATGCCAGTACTACTCTCGCCCAAGCACGCTTAACTGCGGAGTTCTGATGGGATCCGGTGCATTAGTGCTGGTATGATCGCATCCGTCAACCAACGCCGCTTATTTTCCACTAACCATACCGGTCTTTTTCCCCTTCATCGTGAGTGCTACACGTCACGAAAGAACCTTGGGGCCGATAAAGTGAGACATTTTAATCCAGCAACTAGTCAGAAAACTTGGTAGAAATTCTGAAACATAATTTTGAGCCCTGGTTATCTCCCACAAACAGAGAAACCAGAAGCAAAACCGACCCGAAAAAGAAAATAACGGGTGCAACATGAGGACTTCCCCGCACGTCACCGATGCCAGTACTACTCTCGCCCAAGCACGCTTAACTGCGGAGTTCTGATGGGATCCGGTGCATTAGTGCTGGTATGATCGCATCCGTCAACCAACGCCGCTTATTTTCCACTATCCATACCGGTCTTTTTCCCCTTCATCGTGAGTGCTACACGTCACGAAAGAACCTTGGGGCCGATAAAGTGAGACATTTTAATCCAGCAACTAGTCAGAAAACTTGGTAGAAATTCTGAAACATAATTTTGAGCCCCGGTTATCTCCCACAAACAGAGAAACCAGAAGCAAAACCGACCCGAAAAAGAAAATAACGGGTGCAACATGAGGACTTCCCCGCACGTCACCGATGCCAGTACTACTCTCGCCCAAGCACGCTTAACTGCGGAGTTCTGATGGGATTCAGTGCATTAGTGCTGCTATGATCGCATCCGTCAACCAACGCCGCTTATTTTCCATTATCCGTACCGGTGTTTTTCCCCTTCATCGTGAGTGCTACACGTCACGAAAGAACCGTGGGGCCGATAAAGTGGGACATTTTAATCCAGCAACTAGACCCGAAAAAGAAAATAGGGGATGCAACACGAGGACTTCCCGGCACGTCACCGATGCCAGTACTTCTCTCGCCCAAGCACGCTTAACTGCGGAGTTCTGATGGGATCCGGTGCATTAGTGCTGGTATGATCGCATCCGTCAACCAACGCCGCTTATTTTCCATTATCCGTACCGGTCTTTTTCCCCTTCATCGTGAGTGCTACACGTCACGAAAGAACCGTGGGGCTGATAAAGTGGGACATTTTAATCCAGCAACTAGACCCGAAAAAGAAAATAGGGGATGCAACACGAGGACTTCCCGGCACGTCACCGATGCCAGTACTACTCTCGCCCAAGCACGCTTAACTGCGGAGTTCTGATGGGATCCGGTGCATTAGTGCTGGTATGATCGCATCCGTCAACCAACGCCGCTTATTTTCCACTAACCATACCGGTCTTTTTCCCCTTCATCGTGAGTGCTACACGTCACGAAAGAACCTTGGGGCCGATAAAGTGAGACATTTTAATCCAGCAACTAGTCAGAAAACTTGGTAGAAATTCTGAAACATAATTTTGAGCCCTGGTTATCTCCCACAAACAGAGAAACCAGAAGCAAAACCGACCCGAAAAAGAAAATAACGGGTGCAACATGAGGACTTCCCCGCACGTCACCGATGCCAGTACTACTCTCGCCCAAGCACGCTTAACTGCGGAGTTCTGATGGGATCCAGTGCATTAGTGCTGGTATGATCGCATCCGTCAACCAACGCCGCTTATTTTCCATTATCCGTACCGGTGTTTTTCCCCTTCATCGTGAGTGCTACACGTCACGAAAGAACCGTGGGGCCGATAAAGTGGGACATTTTAATCCAGCAACTAGACCCGAAAAAGAAAATAGGGGATGCAACACGAGGACTTCCTGGCACGTCACCGATGCCAGTACTTCTCTCGCCCAAGCACGCTTAACTGCGAGGTTCTGATGGGATCCGGTGCATTAGTGCTGGTATGATCGCATCCGTCAACCAACGCCGCTTATTTTCCATTATCCGTACCGGTGTTTTTCCCCTTCATCCTGAGTGCTACACGTCACGAAAGAACCGTGGGGCCGATAAAGTGGGACATTTTAATCCAGCAACTAGACCCGAAAAAGAAAATAGGGGATGCAACACGAGGACTTCCCGGCACGTCACCGATGCCAGTACTTCTCTCGCCCAAGCACGCTTAACTGCGGAGTTCTGATGGGATCCGGTGCATTAGGGCTGGTATGATCGCATCCGTCAACCAACGCCGCTTATTTTCCATTATCCGTACCGGTGTTTTTCCCCTTCATCGTGAGTGCTACACGTCACGAAAGAACCGTGGGGCCGATAAAGTGGGACATTTTAATCCAGCAACTAGACCCGAAAAAGAAAATAGGGGATGCAACACGAGGACTTCCTGGCACGTCACCGATGCCAGTACTGCTCTCGCCCAAGCACGCTTAACTGCGAAGTTCTGATGGGATCCGGTGCATTAGTGCTGGTATGATCGCATCCGTCAACCAACGCCGCTTATTTTCCATTATCCGTACCGGTGTTTTTCCCCTTCATCCCGAGTGCTACACGTCACGAAAGAACCGTGGGGCCGATAAAGTGGGACATTTTAATCCAGCAACTAGACCCGAAAAAGAAAATAGGGGATGCAACACGAGGACTTCCCGGCACGTCACCGATGCCAGTACTTCTCTCGCCCAAGCACGCTTAACTGCGGAGTTCTGATGGGATCCGGTGCATTAGTGCTGGTATGATCGCATCCGTCAACCAACGCCGCTTATTTTCCATTATCCGTACCGGTGTTTTTCCCCTTCATCGTGAGTGCTACACGTCACGAAAGAACCGTGGGGCTGATAAAGTGGGACATTTTAATCCAGCAACTAGACCCGAAAAAGAAAATAGGGGATGCAACACGAGGACTTCCCGGCACGTCACCGATGCCAGTACTACTCTCGCCCAAGCACGCTTAACTGCGGAGTTCTGATGGGATCCGGTGCATTAGTGCTGGTATGATCGCATCCGTCAACCAACGCCGCTTATTTTCCACTAACCATACCGGTCTTTTTCCCCTTCATCGTGAGTGCTACACGTCACGAAAGAACCTTGGGGCCGATAAAGTGAGACATTTTAATCCAGCAACTAGTCAGAAAACTTGGTAGAAATTCTGAAACATAATTTTGAGCCCTGGTTATCTCCCACAAACAGAGAAACCAGAAGCAAAACCGACCCGAAAAAGAAAATAACGGGTGCAACATGAGGACTTCCCCGCACGTCACCGATGCCAGTACTACTCTCGCCCAAGCACGCTTAACTGCGGAGTTCTGATGGGATCCAGTGCATTAGTGCTGGTATGATCGCATCCGTCAACCAACGCCGCTTATTTTCCATTATCCGTACCGGTGTTTTTCCCCTTCATCGTGAGTGCTACACGTCACGAAAGAACCGTGGAGCCGATAAAGTGGGACATTTTAATCCAGCAACTAGACCCGAAAAAGAAAATAGGGGATGCAACACGAGGACTTCCTGGCACGTCACCGATGCCAGTACTTCTCTCGCCCAAGCACGCTTAACTGCGAGGTTCTGATGGGATCCGGTGCATTAGTGCTGGTATGATCGCATCCGTCAACCAACGCCGCTTATTTTCCATTATCCGTACCGGTGTTTTTCCCCTTCATCCTGAGTGCTACACGTCACGAAAGAACCGTGGGGCCGATAAAGTGGGACATTTTAATCCAGCAACTAGACCCGAAAAAGAAAATAGGGGATGCAACACGAGGACTTCCCGGCACGTCACCGATGCCAGTACTTCTCTCGCCCAAGCACGCTTAACTGCGGAGTTCTGATGGGATCCGGTGCATTAGGGCTGGTATGATCGCATCCGTCAACCAACGCCGCTTATTTTCCATTATCCGTACCGGTGTTTTTCCCCTTCATCGTGAGTGCTACACGTCACGAAAGAACCGTGGGGCCGATAAAGTGGGACATTTTAATCCAGCAACTAGACCCGAAAAAGAAAATAGGGGATGCAACACGAGGACTTCCTGGCACGTCACCGATGCCAGTACTGCTCTCGCCCAAGCACGCTTAACTGCGAAGTTCTGATGGGATCCGGTGCATTAGTGCTGGTATGATCGCATCCGTCAACCAACGCCGCTTATTTTCCATTATCCGTACCGGTGTTTTTCCCCTTCATCCCGAGTGCTACACGTCACGAAAGAACCGTGGGGCCGATAAAGTGGGACATTTTAATCCAGCAACTAGACCCGAAAAAGAAAATAGGGGATGCAACACGAGGACTTCCCGGCACGTCACCGATGCCAGTACTTCTCTCGCCCAAGCACGCTTAACTGCGGAGTTCTGATGGGATCCGGTGCATTAGTGCTGGTATGATCGCATCCGTCAACCAACGCCGCTTATTTTCCATTATCCGTACCGGTCTTTTTCCCCTTCATCGTGAGTGCTACACGTCACGAAAGAACCGTGGGGCTGATAAAGTGGGACATTTTAATCCAGCAACTAGACCCGAAAAAGAAAATAGGGGATGCAACACGAGGACTTCCCGGCACGTCACCGATGCCAGTACTACTCTCGCCCAAGCACGCTTAACTGCGGAGTTCTGATGGGATCCGGTGCATTAGTGCTGGTATGATCGCATCCGTCAACCAACGCCGCTTATTTTCCACTAACCATACCGGTCTTTTTCCCCTTCATCGTGAGTGCTACACGTCACGAAAGAACCTTGGGGCCGATAAAGTGAGACATTTTAATCCAGCAACTAGTCAGAAAACTTGGTAGAAATTCTGAAACATAATTTTGAGCCCTGGTTATCTCCCACAAACAGAGAAACCAGAAGCAAAACCGACCCGAAAAAGAAAATAACGGGTGCAACATGAGGACTTCCCCGCACGTCACCGATGCCAGTACTACTCTCGCCCAAGCACGCTTAACTGCGGAGTTCTGATGGGATCCGGTGCATTAGTGCTGGTATGATCGCATCCGTCAACCAACGCCGCTTATTTTCCACTATCCATACCGGTCTTTTTCCCCTTCATCGTGAGTGCTACACGTCACGAAAGAACCTTGGGGCCGATAAAGTGAGACATTTTAATCCAGCAACTAGTCAGAAAACTTGGTAGAAATTCTGAAACATAATTTTGAGCCCCGGTTATCTCCCACAAACAGAGAAACCAGAAGCAAAACCGACCCGAAAAAGAAAATAACGGGTGCAACATGAGGACTTCCCCGCACGTCACCGATGCCAGTACTACTCTCGCCCAAGCACGCTTAACTGCGGAGTTCTGATGGGATTCAGTGCATTAGTGCTGCTATGATCGCATCCGTCAACCAACGCCGCTTATTTTCCATTATCCGTACCGGTGTTTTTCCCCTTCATCGTGAGTGCTACACGTCACGAAAGAACCGTGGGGCCGATAAAGTGGGACATTTTAATCCAGCAACTAGACCCGAAAAAGAAAATAGGGGATGCAACACGAGGACTTCCCGGCACGTCACCGATGCCAGTACTTCTCTCGCCCAAGCACGCTTAACTGCGGAGTTCTGATGGGATCCGGTGCATTAGTGCTGGTATGATCGCATCCGTCAACCAACGCCGCTTATTTTCCATTATCCGTACCGGTCTTTTTCCCCTTCATCGTGAGTGCTACACGTCACGAAAGAACCGTGGGGCTGATAAAGTGGGACATTTTAATCCAGCAACTAGACCCGAAAAAGAAAATAGGGGATGCAACACGAGGACTTCCCGGCACGTCACCGATGCCAGTACTACTCTCGCCCAAGCACGCTTAACTGCGGAGTTCTGATGGGATCCGGTGCATTAGTGCTGGTATGATCGCATCCGTCAACCAACGCCGCTTATTTTCCACTAACCATACCGGTCTTTTTCCCCTTCATCGTGAGTGCTACACGTCACGAAAGAACCTTGGGGCCGATAAAGTGAGACATTTTAATCCAGCAACTAGTCAGAAAACTTGGTAGAAATTCTGAAACATAATTTTGAGCCCTGGTTATCTCCCACAAACAGAGAAACCAGAAGCAAAACCGACCCGAAAAAGAAAATAACGGGTGCAACATGAGGACTTCCCCGCACGTCACCGATGCCAGTACTACTCTCGCCCAAGCACGCTTAACTGCGGAGTTCTGATGGGATCCAGTGCATTAGTGCTGGTATGATCGCATCCGTCAACCAACGCCGCTTATTTTCCATTATCCGTACCGGTGTTTTTCCCCTTCATCGTGAGTGCTACACGTCACGAAAGAACCGTGGGGCCGATAAAGTGGGACATTTTAATCCAGCAACTAGACCCGAAAAAGAAAATAGGGGATGCAACACGAGGACTTCCTGGCACGTCACCGATGCCAGTACTTCTCTCGCCCAAGCACGCTTAACTGCGAGGTTCTGATGGGATCCGGTGCATTAGTGCTGGTATGATCGCATCCGTCAACCAACGCCGCTTATTTTCCATTATCCGTACCGGTGTTTTTCCCCTTCATCCTGAGTGCTACACGTCACGAAAGAACCGTGGGGCCGATAAAGTGGGACATTTTAATCCAGCAACTAGACCCGAAAAAGAAAATAGGGGATGCAACACGAGGACTTCCCGGCACGTCACCGATGCCAGTACTTCTCTCGCCCAAGCACGCTTAACTGCGGAGTTCTGATGGGATCCGGTGCATTAGGGCTGGTATGATCGCATCCGTCAACCAACGCCGCTTATTTTCCATTATCCGTACCGGTGTTTTTCCCCTTCATCGTGAGTGCTACACGTCACGAAAGAACCGTGGGGCCGATAAAGTGGGACATTTTAATCCAGCAACTAGACCCGAAAAAGAAAATAGGGGATGCAACACGAGGACTTCCTGGCACGTCACCGATGCCAGTACTGCTCTCGCCCAAGCACGCTTAACTGCGAAGTTCTGATGGGATCCGGTGCATTAGTGCTGGTATGATCGCATCCGTCAACCAACGCCGCTTATTTTCCATTATCCGTACCGGTGTTTTTCCCCTTCATCCCGAGTGCTACACGTCACGAAAGAACCGTGGGGCCGATAAAGTGGGACATTTTAATCCAGCAACTAGACCCGAAAAAGAAAATAGGGGATGCAACACGAGGACTTCCCGGCACGTCACCGATGCCAGTACTTCTCTCGCCCAAGCACGCTTAACTGCGGAGTTCTGATGGGATCCGGTGCATTAGTGCTGGTATGATCGCATCCGTCAACCAACGCCGCTTATTTTCCATTATCCGTACCGGTGTTTTTCCCCTTCATCGTGAGTGCTACACGTCACGAAAGAACCGTGGGGCTGATAAAGTGGGACATTTTAATCCAGCAACTAGACCCGAAAAAGAAAATAGGGGATGCAACACGAGGACTTCCCGGCACGTCACCGATGCCAGTACTACTCTCGCCCAAGCACGCTTAACTGCGGAGTTCTGATGGGATCCGGTGCATTAGTGCTGGTATGATCGCATCCGTCAACCAACGCCGCTTATTTTCCACTAACCATACCGGTCTTTTTCCCCTTCATCGTGAGTGCTACACGTCACGAAAGAACCTTGGGGCCGATAAAGTGAGACATTTTAATCCAGCAACTAGTCAGAAAACTTGGTAGAAATTCTGAAACATAATTTTGAGCCCTGGTTATCTCCCACAAACAGAGAAACCAGAAGCAAAACCGACCCGAAAAAGAAAATAACGGGTGCAACATGAGGACTTCCCCGCACGTCACCGATGCCAGTACTACTCTCGCCCAAGCACGCTTAACTGCGGAGTTCTGATGGGATCCAGTGCATTAGTGCTGGTATGATCGCATCCGTCAACCAACGCCGCTTATTTTCCATTATCCGTACCGGTGTTTTTCCCCTTCATCGTGAGTGCTACACGTCACGAAAGAACCGTGGGGCCGATAAAGTGGGACATTTTAATCCAGCAACTAGACCCGAAAAAGAAAATAGGGGATGCAACACGAGGACTTCCTGGCACGTCACCGATGCCAGTACTTCTCTCGCCCAAGCACGCTTAACTGCGAGGTTCTGATGGGATCCGGTGCATTAGTGCTGGTATGATCGCATCCGTCAACCAACGCCGCTTATTTTCCATTATCCGTACCGGTGTTTTTCCCCTTCATCCTGAGTGCTACACGTCACGAAAGAACCGTGGG
The DNA here is from genome assembly GCA_039654915.1 of Aquilaria yunnanensis. Classification (NCBI taxonomy): domain Eukaryota; kingdom Viridiplantae; phylum Streptophyta; class Magnoliopsida; order Malvales; family Thymelaeaceae; genus Aquilaria; species Aquilaria yunnanensis. The sequence goes on from CM077597.1 coordinate 54,830,878, forward strand.
GCCGATAAAGTGGGACATTTTAATCCAGCAACTAGACCCGAAAAAGAAAATAGGGGATGCAACACGAGGACTTCCCGGCACGTCACCGATGCCAGTACTTCTCTCGCCCAAGCACGCTTAACTGCGGAGTTCTGATGGGATCCGGTGCATTAGGGCTGGTATGATCGCATCCGTCAACCAACGCCGCTTATTTTCCATTATCCGTACCGGTGTTTTTCCCCTTCATCGTGAGTGCTACACGTCACGAAAGAACCGTGGGGCCGATAAAGTGGGACATTTTAATCCAGCAACTAGACCCGAAAAAGAAAATAGGGGATGCAACACGAGGACTTCCTGGCACGTCACCGATGCCAGTACTTCTCTCGCCCAAGCACGCTTAACTGCGAGGTTCTGATGGGATCCGGTGCATTAGTGCTGGTATGATCGCATCCGTCAACCAACGCCGCTTATTTTCCATTATCCGTACCGGTGTTTTTCCCCTTCATCCTGAGTGCTACACGTCACGAAAGAACCGTGGGGCCGATAAAGTGGGACATTTTAATCCAGCAACTAGACCCGAAAAAGAAAATAGGGGATGCAACACGAGGACTTCCCGGCACGTCACCGATGCCAGTACTTCTCTCGCCCAAGCACGCTTAACTGCGGAGTTCTGATGGGATCCGGTGCATTAGGGCTGGTATGATCGCATCCGTCAACCAACGCCGCTTATTTTCCATTATCCGTACCGGTGTTTTTCCCCTTCATCGTGAGTGCTACACGTCACGAAAGAACCGTGGGGCCGATAAAGTGGGACATTTTAATCCAGCAACTAGACCCGAAAAAGAAAATAGGGGATGCAACACGAGGACTTCCTGGCACGTCACCGATGCCAGTACTGCTCTCGCCCAAGCACGCTTAACTGCGAAGTTCTGATGGGATCCGGTGCATTAGTGCTGGTATGATCGCATCCGTCAACCAACGCCGCTTATTTTCCATTATCCGTACCGGTGTTTTTCCCCTTCATCCCGAGTGCTACACGTCACGAAAGAACCGTGGGGCCGATAAAGTGGGACATTTTAATCCAGCAACTAGACCCGAAAAAGAAAATAGGGGATGCAACACGAGGACTTCCCGGCACGTCACCGATGCCAGTACTTCTCTCGCCCAAGCACGCTTAACTGCGGAGTTCTGATGGGATCCGGTGCATTAGTGCTGGTATGATCGCATCCGTCAACCAACGCCGCTTATTTTCCATTATCCGTACCGGTCTTTTTCCCCTTCATCGTGAGTGCTACACGTCACGAAAGAACCGTGGGGCTGATAAAGTGGGACATTTTAATCCAGCAACTAGACCCGAAAAAGAAAATAGGGGATGCAACACGAGGACTTCCCGGCACGTCACCGATGCCAGTACTACTCTCGCCCAAGCACGCTTAACTGCGGAGTTCTGATGGGATCCGGTGCATTAGTGCTGGTATGATCGCATCCGTCAACCAACGCCGCTTATTTTCCACTAACCATACCGGTCTTTTTCCCCTTCATCGTGAGTGCTACACGTCACGAAAGAACCTTGGGGCCGATAAAGTGAGACATTTTAATCCAGCAACTAGTCAGAAAACTTGGTAGAAATTCTGAAACATAATTTTGAGCCCTGGTTATCTCCCACAAACAGAGAAACCAGAAGCAAAACCGACCCGAAAAAGAAAATAACGGGTGCAACATGAGGACTTCCCCGCACGTCACCGATGCCAGTACTACTCTCGCCCAAGCACGCTTAACTGCGGAGTTCTGATGGGATCCAGTGCATTAGTGCTGGTATGATCGCATCCGTCAACCAACGCCGCTTATTTTCCATTATCCGTACCGGTGTTTTTCCCCTTCATCGTGAGTGCTACACGTCACGAAAGAACCGTGGGGCCGATAAAGTGGGACATTTTAATCCAGCAACTAGACCCGAAAAAGAAAATAGGGGATGCAACACGAGGACTTCCTGGCACGTCACCGATGCCAGTACTTCTCTCGCCCAAGCACGCTTAACTGCGAGGTTCTGATGGGATCCGGTGCATTAGTGCTGGTATGATCGCATCCGTCAACCAACGCCGCTTATTTTCCATTATCCGTACCGGTGTTTTTCCCCTTCATCCTGAGTGCTACACGTCACGAAAGAACCGTGGGGCCGATAAAGTGGGACATTTTAATCCAGCAACTAGACCCGAAAAAGAAAATAGGGGATGCAACACGAGGACTTCCCGGCACGTCACCGATGCCAGTACTTCTCTCGCCCAAGCACGCTTAACTGCGGAGTTCTGATGGGATCCGGTGCATTAGGGCTGGTATGATCGCATCCGTCAACCAACGCCGCTTATTTTCCATTATCCGTACCGGTGTTTTTCCCCTTCATCGTGAGTGCTACACGTCACGAAAGAACCGTGGGGCCGATAAAGTGGGACATTTTAATCCAGCAACTAGACCCGAAAAAGAAAATAGGGGATGCAACACGAGGACTTCCTGGCACGTCACCGATGCCAGTACTGCTCTCGCCCAAGCACGCTTAACTGCGAAGTTCTGATGGGATCCGGTGCATTAGTGCTGGTATGATCGCATCCGTCAACCAACGCCGCTTATTTTCCATTATCCGTACCGGTGTTTTTCCCCTTCATCCCGAGTGCTACACGTCACGAAAGAACCGTGGGGCCGATAAAGTGGGACATTTTAATCCAGCAACTAGACCCGAAAAAGAAAATAGGGGATGCAACACGAGGACTTCCCGGCACGTCACCGATGCCAGTACTTCTCTCGCCCAAGCACGCTTAACTGCGGAGTTCTGATGGGATCCGGTGCATTAGTGCTGGTATGATCGCATCCGTCAACCAACGCCGCTTATTTTCCATTATCCGTACCGGTCTTTTTCCCCTTCATCGTGAGTGCTACACGTCACGAAAGAACCGTGGGGCTGATAAAGTGGGACATTTTAATCCAGCAACTAGACCCGAAAAAGAAAATAGGGGATGCAACACGAGGACTTCCCGGCACGTCACCGATGCCAGTACTACTCTCGCCCAAGCACGCTTAACTGCGGAGTTCTGATGGGATCCGGTGCATTAGTGCTGGTATGATCGCATCCGTCAACCAACGCCGCTTATTTTCCACTAACCATACCGGTCTTTTTCCCCTTCATCGTGAGTGCTACACGTCACGAAAGAACCTTGGGGCCGATAAAGTGAGACATTTTAATCCAGCAACTAGTCAGAAAACTTGGTAGAAATTCTGAAACATAATTTTGAGCCCTGGTTATCTCCCACAAACAGAGAAACCAGAAGCAAAACCGACCCGAAAAAGAAAATAACGGGTGCAACATGAGGACTTCCCCGCACGTCACCGATGCCAGTACTACTCTCGCCCAAGCACGCTTAACTGCGGAGTTCTGATGGGATCCAGTGCATTAGTGCTGGTATGATCGCATCCGTCAACCAACGCCGCTTATTTTCCATTATCCGTACCGGTGTTTTTCCCCTTCATCGTGAGTGCTACACGTCACGAAAGAACCGTGGGGCCGATAAAGTGGGACATTTTAATCCAGCAACTAGACCCGAAAAAGAAAATAGGGGATGCAACACGAGGACTTCCTGGCACGTCACCGATGCCAGTACTGCTCTCGCCCAAGCACGCTTAACTGCGAAGTTCTGATGGGATCCGGTGCATTAGTGCTGGTATGATCGCATCCGTCAACCAACGCCGCTTATTTTCCATTATCCGTACCGGTGTTTTTCCCCTTCATCCCGAGTGCTACACGTCACGAAAGAACCGTGGGGCCGATAAAGTGGGACATTTTAATCCAGCAACTAGACCCGAAAAAGAAAATAGGGGATGCAACACGAGGACTTCCCGGCACGTCACCGATGCCAGTACTTCTCTCGCCCAAGCACGCTTAACTGCGGAGTTCTGATGGGATCCGGTGCATTAGTGCTGGTATGATCGCATCCGTCAACCAACGCCGCTTATTTTCCATTATCCGTACCGGTCTTTTTCCCCTTCATCGTGAGTGCTACACGTCACGAAAGAACCGTGGGGCTGATAAAGTGGGACATTTTAATCCAGCAACTAGACCCGAAAAAGAAAATAGGGGATGCAACACGAGGACTTCCCGGCACGTCACCGATGCCAGTACTACTCTCGCCCAAGCACGCTTAACTGCGGAGTTCTGATGGGATCCGGTGCATTAGTGCTGGTATGATCGCATCCGTCAACCAACGCCGCTTATTTTCCACTAACCATACCGGTCTTTTTCCCCTTCATCGTGAGTGCTACACGTCACGAAAGAACCTTGGGGCCGATAAAGTGAGACATTTTAATCCAGCAACTAGTCAGAAAACTTGGTAGAAATTCTGAAACATAATTTTGAGCCCTGGTTATCTCCCACAAACAGAGAAACCAGAAGCAAAACCGACCCGAAAAAGAAAATAACGGGTGCAACTTGAGGACTTCCCCGCACGTCACCGATGCCAGTACTACTCTCGCCCAAGCACGCTTAACTGCGGAGTTCTGATGGGATCCAGTGCATTAGTGCTGGTATGATCGCATCCGTCAACCAACGCCGCTTATTTTCCATTATCCGTACCGGTGTTTTTCCCCTTCATCGTGAGTGCTACACGTCACGAAAGAACCGTGGGGCCGATAAAGTGGGACATTTTAATCCAGCAACTAGACCCGAAAAAGAAAATAGGGGATGCAACACGAGGACTTCCTGGCACGTCACCGATGCCAGTACTTCTCTCGCCCAAGCACGCTTAACTGCGAGGTTCTGATGGGATCCGGTGCATTAGTGCTGGTATGATCGCATCCGTCAACCAACGCCGCTTATTTTCCATTATCCGTACCGGTGTTTTTCCCCTTCATCCTGAGTGCTACACGTCACGAAAGAACCGTGGGGCCGATAAAGTGGGACATTTTAATCCAGCAACTAGACCCGAAAAAGAAAATAGGGGATGCAACACGAGGACTTCCCGGCACGTCACCGATGCCAGTACTTCTCTCGCCCAAGCACGCTTAACTGCGGAGTTCTGATGGGATCCGGTGCATTAGGGCTGGTATGATCGCATCCGTCAACCAACGCCGCTTATTTTCCATTATCCGTACCGGTGTTTTTCCCCTTCATCGTGAGTGCTACACGTCACGAAAGAACCGTGGGGCCGATAAAGTGGGACATTTTAATCCAGCAACTAGACCCGAAAAAGAAAATAGGGGATGCAACACGAGGACTTCCTGGCACGTCACCGATGCCAGTACTGCTCTCGCCCAAGCACGCTTAACTGCGAAGTTCTGATGGGATCCGGTGCATTAGTGCTGGTATGATCGCATCCGTCAACCAACGCCGCTTATTTTCCATTATCCGTACCGGTGTTTTTCCCCTTCATCCCGAGTGCTACACGTCACGAAAGAACCGTGGGGCCGATAAAGTGGGACATTTTAATCCAGCAACTAGACCCGAAAAAGAAAATAGGGGATGCAACACGAGGACTTCCCGGCACGTCACCGATGCCAGTACTTCTCTCGCCCAAGCACGCTTAACTGCGGAGTTCTGATGGGATCCGGTGCATTAGTGCTGGTATGATCGCATCCGTCAACCAACGCCGCTTATTTTCCATTATCCGTACCGGTCTTTTTCCCCTTCATCGTGAGTGCTACACGTCACGAAAGAACCGTGGGGCTGATAAAGTGGGACATTTTAATCCAGCAACTAGACCCGAAAAAGAAAATAGGGGATGCAACACGAGGACTTCCCGGCACGTCACCGATGCCAGTACTACTCTCGCCCAAGCACGCTTAACTGCGGAGTTCTGATGGGATCCGGTGCATTAGTGCTGGTATGATCGCATCCGTCAACCAACGCCGCTTATTTTCCACTAACCATACCGGTCTTTTTCCCCTTCATCGTGAGTGCTACACGTCACGAAAGAACCTTGGGGCCGATAAAGTGAGACATTTTAATCCAGCAACTAGTCAGAAAACTTGGTAGAAATTCTGAAACATAATTTTGAGCCCTGGTTATCTCCCACAAACAGAGAAACCAGAAGCAAAACCGACCCGAAAAAGAAAATAACGGGTGCAACATGAGGACTTCCCCGCACGTCACCGATGCCAGTACTACTCTCGCCCAAGCACGCTTAACTGCGGAGTTCTGATGGGATCCAGTGCATTAGTGCTGGTATGATCGCATCCGTCAACCAACGCCGCTTATTTTCCATTATCCGTACCGGTGTTTTTCCCCTTCATCGTGAGTGCTACACGTCACGAAAGAACCGTGGGGCCGATAAAGTGGGACATTTTAATCCAGCAACTAGACCCGAAAAAGAAAATAGGGGATGCAACACGAGGACTTCCTGGCACGTCACCGATGCCAGTACTTCTCTCGCCCAAGCACGCTTAACTGCGAGGTTCTGATGGGATCCGGTGCATTAGTGCTGGTATGATCGCATCCGTCAACCAACGCCGCTTATTTTCCATTATCCGTACCGGTGTTTTTCCCCTTCATCCTGAGTGCTACACGTCACGAAAGAACCGTGGGGCCGATAAAGTGGGACATTTTAATCCAGCAACTAGACCCGAAAAAGAAAATAAGGGATGCAACACGAGGACTTCCCGGCACGTCACCGATGCCAGTACTTCTCTCGCCCAAGCACGCTTAACTGCGGAGTTCTGATGGGATCCGGTGCATTAGGGCTGGTATGATCGCATCCGTCAACCAACGCCGCTTATTTTCCATTATCCGTACCGGTGTTTTTCCCCTTCATCGTGAGTGCTACACGTCACGAAAGAACCGTGGGGCCGATAAAGTGGGACATTTTAATCCAGCAACTAGACCCGAAAAAGAAAATAGGGGATGCAACACGAGGACTTCCTGGCACGTCACCGATGCCAGTACTGCTCTCGCCCAAGCACGCTTAACTGCGAAGTTCTGATGGGATCCGGTGCATTAGTGCTGGTATGATCGCATCCGTCAACCAACGCCGCTTATTTTCCATTATCCGTACCGGTGTTTTTCCCCTTCATCCCGAGTGCTACACGTCACGAAAGAACCGTGGGGCCGATAAAGTGGGACATTTTAATCCAGCAACTAGACCCGAAAAAGAAAATAGGGGATGCAACACGAGGACTTCCCGGCACGTCACCGATGCCAGTACTTCTCTCGCCCAAGCACGCTTAACTGCGGAGTTCTGATGGGATCCGGTGCATTAGTGCTGGTATGATCGCATCCGTCAACCAACGCCGCTTATTTTCCATTATCCGTACCGGTCTTTTTCCCCTTCATCGTGAGTGCTACACGTCACGAAAGAACCGTGGGGCTGATAAAGTGGGACATTTTAATCCAGCAACTAGACCCGAAAAAGAAAATAGGGGATGCAACACGAGGACTTCCCGGCACGTCACCGATGCCAGTACTACTCTCGCCCAAGCACGCTTAACTGCGGAGTTCTGATGGGATCCGGTGCATTAGTGCTGGTATGATCGCATCCGTCAACCAACGCCGCTTATTTTCCACTAACCATACCGGTCTTTTTCCCCTTCATCGTGAGTGCTACACGTCACGAAAGAACCTTGGGGCCGATAAAGTGAGACATTTTAATCCAGCAACTAGTCAGAAAACTTGGTAGAAATTCTGAAACATAATTTTGAGCCCTGGTTATCTCCCACAAACAGAGAAACCAGAAGCAAAACCGACCCGAAAAAGAAAATAACGGGTGCAACATGAGGACTTCCCCGCACGTCACCGATGCCAGTACTACTCTCGCCCAAGCACGCTTAACTGCGGAGTTCTGATGGGATCCAGTGCATTAGTGCTGGTATGATCGCATCCGTCAACCAACGCCGCTTATTTTCCATTATCCGTACCGGTGTTTTTCCCCTTCATCGTGAGTGCTACACGTCACGAAAGAACCGTGGGGCCGATAAAGTGGGACATTTTAATCCAGCAACTAGACCCGAAAAAGAAAATAGGGGATGCAACACGAGGACTTCCTGGCACGTCACCGATGCCAGTACTTCTCTCGCCCAAGCACGCTTAACTGCGAGGTTCTGATGGGATCCGGTGCATTAGTGCTGGTATGATCGCATCCGTCAACCAACGCCGCTTATTTTCCATTATCCGTACCGGTGTTTTTCCCCTTCATCCTGAGTGCTACACGTCACGAAAGAACCGTGGGGCCGATAAAGTGGGACATTTTAATCCAGCAACTAGACCCGAAAAAGAAAATAAGGGATGCAACACGAGGACTTCCCGGCACGTCACCGATGCCAGTACTTCTCTCGCCCAAGCACGCTTAACTGCGGAGTTCTGATGGGATCCGGTGCATTAGGGCTGGTATGATCGCATCCGTCAACCAACGCCGCTTATTTTCCATTATCCGTACCGGTGTTTTTCCCCTTCATCGTGAGTGCTACACGTCACGAAAGAACCGTGGGGCCGATAAAGTGGGACATTTTAATCCAGCAACTAGACCCGAAAAAGAAAATAGGGGATGCAACACGAGGACTTCCTGGCACGTCACCGATGCCAGTACTGCTCTCGCCCAAGCACGCTTAACTGCGAAGTTCTGATGGGATCCGGTGCATTAGTGCTGGTATGATCGCATCCGTCAACCAACGCCGCTTATTTTCCATTATCCGTACCGGTGTTTTTCCCCTTCATCCCGAGTGCTACACGTCACGAAAGAACCGTGGGGCCGATAAAGTGGGACATTTTAATCCAGCAACTAGACCCGAAAAAGAAAATAGGGGATGCAACACGAGGACTTCCCGGCACGTCACCGATGCCAGTACTTCTCTCGCCCAAGCACGCTTAACTGCGGAGTTCTGATGGGATCCGGTGCATTAGTGCTGGTATGATCGCATCCGTCAACCAACGCCGCTTATTTTCCATTATCCGTACCGGTCTTTTTCCCCTTCATCGTGAGTGCTACACGTCACGAAAGAACCGTGGGGCTGATAAAGTGGGACATTTTAATCCAGCAACTAGACCCGAAAAAGAAAATAGGGGATGCAACACGAGGACTTCCCGGCACGTCACCGATGCCAGTACTACTCTCGCCCAAGCACGCTTAACTGCGGAGTTCTGATGGGATCCGGTGCATTAGTGCTGGTATGATCGCATCCGTCAACCAACGCCGCTTATTTTCCACTAACCATACCGGTCTTTTTCCCCTTCATCGTGAGTGCTACACGTCACGAAAGAACCTTGGGGCCGATAAAGTGAGACATTTTAATCCAGCAACTAGTCAGAAAACTTGGTAGAAATTCTGAAACATAATTTTGAGCCCTGGTTATCTCCCACAAACAGAGAAACCAGAAGCAAAACCGACCCGAAAAAGAAAATAACGGGTGCAACATGAGGACTTCCCCGCACGTCACCGATGCCAGTACTACTCTCGCCCAAGCACGCTTAACTGCGGAGTTCTGATGGGATCCAGTGCATTAGTGCTGGTATGATCGCATCCGTCAACCAACGCCGCTTATTTTCCATTATCCGTACCGGTGTTTTTCCCCTTCATCGTGAGTGCTACACGTCACGAAAGAACCGTGGGGCCGATAAAGTGGGACATTTTAATCCAGCAACTAGACCCGAAAAAGAAAATAGGGGATGCAACACGAGGACTTCCTGGCACGTCACCGATGCCAGTACTGCTCTCGCCCAAGCACGCTTAACTGCGAAGTTCTGATGGGATCCGGTGCATTAGTGCTGGTATGATCGCATCCGTCAACCAACGCCGCTTATTTTCCATTATCCGTACCGGTGTTTTTCCCCTTCATCCCGAGTGCTACACGTCACGAAAGAACCGTGGGGCCGATAAAGTGGGACATTTTAATCCAGCAACTAGACCCGAAAAAGAAAATAGGGGATGCAACACGAGGACTTCCCGGCACGTCACCGATGCCAGTACTTCTCTCGCCCAAGCACGCTTAACTGCGGAGTTCTGATGGGATCCGGTGCATTAGTGCTGGTATGATCGCATCCGTCAACCAACGCCGCTTATTTTCCATTATCCGTACCGGTCTTTTTCCCCTTCATCGTGAGTGCTACACGTCACGAAAGAACCGTGGGGCTGATAAAGTGGGACATTTTAATCCAGCAACTAGACCCGAAAAAGAAAATAGGGGATGCAACACGAGGACTTCCCGGCACGTCACCGATGCCAGTACTACTCTCGCCCAAGCACGCTTAACTGCGGAGTTCTGATGGGATCCGGTGCATTAGTGCTGGTATGATCGCATCCGTCAACCAACGCCGCTTATTTTCCACTAACCATACCGGTCTTTTTCCCCTTCATCGTGAGTGCTACACGTCACGAAAGAACCTTGGGGCCGATAAAGTGAGACATTTTAATCCAGCAACTAGTCAGAAAACTTGGTAGAAATTCTGAAACATAATTTTGAGCCCTGGTTATCTCCCACAAACAGAGAAACCAGAAGCAAAACCGACCCGAAAAAGAAAATAACGGGTGCAACATGAGGACTTCCCCGCACGTCACCGATGCCAGTACTACTCTCGCCCAAGCACGCTTAACTGCGGAGTTCTGATGGGATCCAGTGCATTAGTGCTGGTATGATCGCATCCGTCAACCAACGCCGCTTATTTTCCATTATCCGTACCGGTGTTTTTCCCCTTCATCGTGAGTGCTACACGTCACGAAAGAACCGTGGGGCCGATAAAGTGGGACATTTTAATCCAGCAACTAGACCCGAAAAAGAAAATAGGGGATGCAACACGAGGACTTCCTGGCACGTCACCGATGCCAGTACTTCTCTCGCCCAAGCACGCTTAACTGCGAGGTTCTGATGGGATCCGGTGCATTAGTGCTGGTTTGATCGCATCCGTCAACCAACGCCGCTTATTTTCCATTATCCGTACCGGTGTTTTTCCCCTTCATCCTGAGTGCTACACGTCACGAAAGAACCGTGGGGCCGATAAAGTGGGACATTTTAATCCAGCAACTAGACCCGAAAAAGAAAATAAGGGATGCAACACGAGGACTTCCCGGCACGTCACCGATGCCAGTACTTCTCTCGCCCAAGCACGCTTAACTGCGGAGTTCTGATGGGATCCGGTGCATTAGGGCTGGTATGATCGCATCCGTCAACCAACGCCGCTTATTTTCCATTATCCGTACCGGTGTTTTTCCCCTTCATCGTGAGTGCTACACGTCACGAAAGAACCGTGGGGCCGATAAAGTGGGACATTTTAATCCAGCAACTAGACCCGAAAAAGAAAATAGGGGATGCAACACGAGGACTTCCTGGCACGTCACCGATGCCAGTACTGCTCTCGCCCAAGCACGCTTAACTGCGAAGTTCTGATGGGATCCGGTGCATTAGTGCTGGTATGATCGCATCCGTCAACCAACGCCGCTTATTTTCCATTATCCGTACCGGTGTTTTTCCCCTTCATCCCGAGTGCTACACGTCACGAAAGAACCGTGGGGCCGATAAAGTGGGACATTTTAATCCAGCAACTAGACCCGAAAAAGAAAATAGGGGATGCAACACGAGGACTTCCCGGCACGTCACCGATGCCAGTACTTCTCTCGCCCAAGCACGCTTAACTGCGGAGTTCTGATGGGATCCGGTGCATTAGTGCTGGTATGATCGCATCCGTCAACCAACGCCGCTTATTTTCCATTATCCGTACCGGTCTTTTTCCCCTTCATCGTGAGTGCTACACGTCACGAAAGAACCGTGGGGCTGATAAAGTGGGACATTTTAATCCAGCAACTAGACCCGAAAAAGAAAATAGGGGATGCAACACGAGGACTTCCCGGCACGTCACCGATGCCAGTACTACTCTCGCCCAAGCACGCTTAACTGCGGAGTTCTGATGGGATCCGGTGCATTAGTGCTGGTATGATCGCATCCGTCAACCAACGCCGCTTATTTTCCACTAACCATACCGGTCTTTTTCCCCTTCATCGTGAGTGCTACACGTCACGAAAGAACCTTGGGGCCGATAAAGTGAGACATTTTAATCCAGCAACTAGTCAGAAAACTTGGTAGAAATTCTGAAACATAATTTTGAGCCCTGGTTATCTCCCACAAACAGAGAAACCAGAAGCAAAACCGACCCGAAAAAGAAAATAACGGGTGCAACATGAGGACTTCCCCGCACGTCACCGATGCCAGTACTACTCTCGCCCAAGCACGCTTAACTGCGGAGTTCTGATGGGATCCAGTGCATTAGTGCTGGTATGATCGCATCCGTCAACCAACGCCGCTTATTTTCCATTATCCGTACCGGTGTTTTTCCCCTTCATCGTGAGTGCTACACGTCACGAAAGAACCGTGGGGCCGATAAAGTGGGACATTTTAATCCAGCAACTAGACCCGAAAAAGAAAATAGGGGATGCAACACGAGGACTTCCTGGCACGTCACCGATGCCAGTACTTCTCTCGCCCAAGCACGCTTAACTGCGAGGTTCTGATGGGATCCGGTGCATTAGTGCTGGTATGATCGCATCCGTCAACCAACGCCGCTTATTTTCCATTATCCGTACCGGTGTTTTTCCCCTTCATCCTGAGTGCTACACGTCACGAAAGAACCGTGGGGCCGATAAAGTGGGACATTTTAATCCAGCAACTAGACCCGAAAAAGAAAATAGGGGATGCAACACGAGGACTTCCCGGCACGTCACCGATGCCAGTACTTCTCTCGCCCAAGCACGCTTAACTGCGGAGTTCTGATGGGATCCGGTGCATTAGGGCTGGTATGATCGCATCCGTCAACCAACGCCGCTTATTTTCCATTATCCGTACCGGTGTTTTTCCCCTTCATCGTGAGTGCTACACGTCACGAAAGAACCGTGGGGCCGATAAAGTGGGACATTTTAATCCAGCAACTAGACCCGAAAAAGAAAATAGGGGATGCAACACGAGGACTTCCTGGCACGTCACCGATGCCAGTACTGCTCTCGCCCAAGCACGCTTAACTGCGAAGTTCTGATGGGATCCGGTGCATTAGTGCTGGTATGATCGCATCCGTCAACCAACGCCGCTTATTTTCCATTATCCGTACCGGTGTTTTTCCCCTTCATCCCGAGTGCTACACGTCACGAAAGAACCGTGGGGCCGATAAAGTGGGACATTTTAATCCAGCAACTAGACCCGAAAAAGAAAATAGGGGATGCAACACGAGGACTTCCCGGCACGTCACCGATGCCAGTACTTCTCTCGCCCAAGCACGCTTAACTGCGGAGTTCTGATGGGATCCGGTGCATTAGTGCTGGTATGATCGCATCCGTCAACCAACGCCGCTTATTTTCCATTATCCGTACCGGTCTTTTTCCCCTTCATCGTGAGTGCTACACGTCACGAAAGAACCGTGGGGCTGATAAAGTGGGACATTTTAATCCAGCAACTAGACCCGAAAAAGAAAATAGGGGATGCAACACGAGGACTTCCCGGCACGTCACCGATGCCAGTACTACTCTCGCCCAAGCACGCTTAACTGCGGAGTTCTGATGGGATCCGGTGCATTAGTGCTGGTATGATCGCATCCGTCAACCAACGCCGCTTATTTTCCACTAACCATACCGGTCTTTTTCCCCTTCATCGTGAGTGCTACACGTCACGAAAGAACCTTGGGGCCGATAAAGTGAGACATTTTAATCCAGCAACTAGTCAGAAAACTTGGTAGAAATTCTGAAACATAATTTTGAGCCCTGGTTATCTCCCACAAACAGAGAAACCAGAAGCAAAACCGACCCGAAAAAGAAAATAACGGGTGCAACATGAGGACTTCCCCGCACGTCACCGATGCCAGTACTACTCTCGCCCAAGCACGCTTAACTGCGGAGTTCTGATGGGATCCAGTGCATTAGTGCTGGTATGATCGCATCCGTCAACCAACGCCGCTTATTTTCCATTATCCGTACCGGTGTTTTTCCCCTTCATCGTGAGTGCTACACGTCACGAAAGAACCGTGGGGCCGATAAAGTGGGACATTTTAATCCAGCAACTAGACCCGAAAAAGAAAATAGGGGATGCAACACGAGGACTTCCTGGCACGTCACCGATGCCAGTACTTCTCTCGCCCAAGCACGCTTAACTGCGAGGTTCTGATGGGATCCGGTGCATTAGTGCTGGTATGATCGCATCCGTCAACCAACGCCGCTTATTTTCCATTATCCGTACCGGTGTTTTTCCCCTTCATCCTGAGTGCTACACGTCACGAAAGAACCGTGGGGCCGATAAAGTGGGACATTTTAATCCAGCAACTAGACCCGAAAAAGAAAATAGGGGATGCAACACGAGGACTTCCCGGCACGTCACCGATGCCAGTACTTCTCTCGCCCAAGCACGCTTAACTGCGGAGTTCTGATGGGATCCGGTGCATTAGGGCTGGTATGATCGCATCCGTCAACCAACGCCGCTTATTTTCCATTATCCGTACCGGTGTTTTTCCCCTTCATCGTGAGTGCTACACGTCACGAAAGAACCGTGGGGCCGATAAAGTGGGACATTTTAATCCAGCAACTAGACCCGAAAAAGAAAATAGGGGATGCAACACGAGGACTTCCTGGCACGTCACCGATGCCAGTACTGCTCTCGCCCAAGCACGCTTAACTGCGAAGTTCTGATGGGATCCGGTGCATTAGTGCTGGTATGATCGCATCCGTCAACCAACGCCGCTTATTTTCCATTATCCGTACCGGTGTTTTTCCCCTTCATCCCGAGTGCTACACGTCACGAAAGAACCGTGGGGCCGATAAAGTGGGACATTTTAATCCAGCAACTAGACCCGAAAAAGAAAATAGGGGATGCAACACGAGGACTTCCCGGCACGTCACCGATGCCAGTACTTCTCTCGCCCAAGCACGCTTAACTGCGGAGTTCTGATGGGATCCGGTGCATTAGTGCTGGTATGATCGCATCCGTCAACCAACGCCGCTTATTTTCCATTATCCGTACCGGTCTTTTTCCCCTTCATCGTGAGTGCTACACGTCACGAAAGAACCGTGGGGCTGATAAAGTGGGACATTTTAATCCAGCAACTAGACCCGAAAAAGAAAATAGGGGATGCAACACGAGGACTTCCCGGCACGTCACCGATGCCAGTACTACTCTCGCCCAAGCACGCTTAACTGCGGAGTTCTGATGGGATCCGGTGCATTAGTGCTGGTATGATCGCATCCGTCAACCAACGCCGCTTATTTTCCACTAACCATACCGGTCTTTTTCCCCTTCATCGTGAGTGCTACACGTCACGAAAGAACCTTGGGGCCGATAAAGTGAGACATTTTAATCCAGCAACTAGTCAGAAAACTTGGTAGAAATTCTGAAACATAATTTTGAGCCCCGGTTATCTCCCACAAACAGAGAAACCAGAAGCAAAACCGACCCGAAAAAGAAAATAACGGGTGCAACATGAGGACTTCCCCGCACGTCACCGATGCCAGTACTACTCTCGCCCAAGCACGCTTAACTGCGGAGTTCTGATGGGATCCAGTGCATTAGTGCTGGTATGATCGCATCCGTCAACCAACGCCGCTTATTTTCCATTATCCGTACCGGTGTTTTTCCCCTTCATCGTGAGTGCTACACGTCACGAAAGAACCGTGGGGCCGATAAAGTGGGACATTTTAATCCAGCAACTAGACCCGAAAAAGAAAATAGGGGATGCAACACGAGGACTTCCTGGCACGTCACCGATGCCAGTACTTCTCTCGCCCAAGCACGCTTAACTGCGAGGTTCTGATGGGATCCGGTGCATTAGTGCTGGTATGATCGCATCCGTCAACCAACGCCGCTTATTTTCCATTATCCGTACCGGTGTTTTTCCCCTTCATCCTGAGTGCTACACGTCACGAAAGAACCGTGGGGCCGATAAAGTGGGACATTTTAATCCAGCAACTAGACCCGAAAAAGAAAATAGGGGATGCAACACGAGGACTTCCCGGCACGTCACCGATGCCAGTACTTCTCTCGCCCAAGCACGCTTAACTGCGGAGTTCTGATGGGATCCGGTGCATTAGGGCTGGTATGATCGCATCCGTCAACCAACGCCGCTTATTTTCCATTATCCGTACCGGTGTTTTTCCCCTTCATCGTGAGTGCTACACGTCACGAAAGAACCGTGGGGCCGATAAAGTGGGACATTTTAATCCAGCAACTAGACCCGAAAAAGAAAATAGGGGATGCAACACGAGGACTTCCTGGCACGTCACCGATGCCAGTACTGCTCTCGCCCAAGCACGCTTAACTGCGAAGTTCTGATGGGATCCGGTGCATTAGTGCTGGTATGATCGCATCCGTCAACCAACGCCGCTTATTTTCCATTATCCGTACCGGTGTTTTTCCCCTTCATCCCGAGTGCTACACGTCACGAAAGAACCGTGGGGCCGATAAAGTGGGACATTTTAATCCAGCAACTAGACCCGAAAAAGAAAATAGGGGATGCAACACGAGGACTTCCCGGCACGTCACCGATGCCAGTACTTCTCTCGCCCAAGCACGCTTAACTGCGGAGTTCTGATGGGATCCGGTGCATTAGTGCTGGTATGATCGCATCCGTCAACCAACGCCGCTTATTTTCCATTATCCGTACCGGTCTTTTTCCCCTTCATCGTGAGTGCTACACGTCACGAAAGAACCGTGGGGCTGATAAAGTGGGACATTTTAATCCAGCAACTAGACCCGAAAAAGAAAATAGGGGATGCAACACGAGGACTTCCCGGCACGTCACCGATGCCAGTACTACTCTCGCCCAAGCACGCTTAACTGCGGAGTTCTGATGGGATCCGGTGCATTAGTGCTGGTATGATCGCATCCGTCAACCAACGCCGCTTATTTTCCACTAACCATACCGGTCTTTTTCCCCTTCATCGTGAGTGCTACACGTCACGAAAGAACCTTGGGGCCGATAAAGTGAGACATTTTAATCCAGCAACTAGTCAGAAAACTTGGTAGAAATTCTGAAACATAATTTTGAGCCCCGGTTATCTCCCACAAACAGAGAAACCAGAAGCAAAACCGACCCGAAAAAGAAAATAACGGGTGCAACATGAGGACTTCCCCGCACGTCACCGATGCCAGTACTACTCTCGCCCAAGCACGCTTAACTGCGGAGTTCTGATGGGATCCAGTGCATTAGTGCTGGTATGATCGCATCCGTCAACCAACGCCGCTTATTTTCCATTATCCGTACCGGTCTTTTTCCCCTTCATCGTGAGTGCTACACGTCACGAAAGAACCGTGGGGCCGATAAAGTGGGACATTTTAATCCAGCAACTAGACCCGAAAAAGAAAATAGGGGATGCAACACGAGGACTTCCCGGCACGTCACCGATGCCAGTACTTCTCTCGCCCAAGCACGCTTAACTGCGGAGTTCTGATGGGATCCGGTGCATTAGTGCTGGTATGATCGCATCCGTCAACCAACGCCGCTTATTTTCCATTATCCGTACCGGTCTTTTTCCCCTTCATCGTGAGTGCTACACGTCACGAAAGAACCGTGGGGCTGATAAAGTGGGACATTTTAATCCAGCAACTAGACCCGAAAAAGAAAATAGGGGATGCAACACGAGGACTTCCCGGCACGTCACCGATGCCAGTACTTCTCTCGCCCAAGCACGCTTAACTGCGGAGTTCTGATGGGATCCGGTGCATTAGGGCTGGTATGATCGCATCCGTCAACCAACGCCGCTTATTTTCCATTATCCGTACCGGTGTTTTTCCCCTTCATCGTGAGTGCTACACGTCACGAAAGAACCGTGGGGCCGATAAAGTGGGACATTTTAATCCAGCAACTAGACCCGAAAAAGAAAATAGGGGATGCAACACGAGGACTTCCTGGCACGTCACCGATGCCAGTACTGCTCTCGCCCAAGCACGCTTAACTGCGAAGTTCTGATGGGATCCGGTGCATTAGTGCTGGTATGATCGCATCCGTCAACCAACGCCGCTTATTTTCCATTATCCGTACCGGTCTTTTTCCCCTTCATCGTGAGTGCTACACGTCACGAAAGAACCGTGGGGCTGATAAAGTGGGACATTTTAATCCAGCAACTAGACCCGAAAAAGAAAATAGGGGATGCAACACGAGGACTTCCCGGCACGTCACCGATGCCAGTACTTCTCTCGCCCAAGCACGCTTAACTGCGGAGTTCTGATGGGATCCGGTGCATTAGGGCTGGTATGATCGCATCCGTCAACCAACGCCGCTTATTTTCCATTATCCGTACCGGTGTTTTTCCCCTTCATCGTGAGTGCTACACGTCACGAAAGAACCGTGGGGCCGATAAAGTGGGACATTTTAATCCAGCAACTAGACCCGAAAAAGAAAATAGGGGATGCAACACGAGGACTTCCTGGCACGTCACCGATGCCAGTACTGCTCTCGCCCAAGCACGCTTAACTGCGAAGTTCTGATGGGATCCGGTGCATTAGTGCTGGTATGATCGCATCCGTCAACCAACGCCGCTTATTTTCCATTATCCGTACCGGTGTTTTTCCCCTTCATCCTGAGTGCTACACGTCACGAAAGAACCGTGGGGCCGATAAAGTGGGACATTTTAATCCAGCAACTAGACCCGAAAAAGAAAATAGGGGATGCAACACGAGGACTTCCCGGCACGTCACCGATGCCAGTACTTCTCTCGCCCAAGCACGCTTAACTGCGGAGTTCTGATGGGATCCGGTGCATTAGTGCTGGTATGATCGCATCCGTCAACCAACGCCGCTTATTTTCCATTATCCGTACCGGTCTTTTTCCCCTTCATCGTGAGTGCTACACGTCACGAAAGAACCGTGGGGCTGATAAAGTGGGACATTTTAATCCAGCAACTAGACCCCAAAAAGAAAATAGGGGATGCAACACGAGGACTTCCCGGCACGTCACCGATGCCAGTACTACTCTCGCCCAAGCACGCTTAACTGCGGAGTTCTGATGGGATCCGGTGCATTAGTGCTGGTATGATCGCATCCGTCAACCAACGCCGCTTATTTTCCACTAACCATACCGGTCTTTTTCTTCTTCATCGTGAGTGCTACACGTCACGAAAGAACCTTGGGGCCGATAAAGTGAGACATTTTAATCCAGCAACTAGTCAGAAAACTTGGTAGAAATTCTGAAACATAATTTTGAGCCCCGGTTATCTCCCACAAACAGAGAAACCAGAAGCAAAACCGACCCGAAAAAGAAAATAACGGGTGCAACATGAGGACTTCCCCGCACGTCACCGATGCCAGTACTACTCTCGCCCAAGCACGCTTAACTGCGGAGTTCTGATGGGATCCAGTGCATTAGTGCTGGTATGATCGCATCCGTCAACCAACGCCGCTTATTTTCCATTATCCGTACCGGTCTTTTTCCCCTTCATCGTGAGTGCTACACGTCACGAAAGAACCGTGGGGCCGATAAAGTGGGACATTTTAATCCAGCAACTAGACCCGAAAAAGAAAATAGGGGATGCAACACGAGGACTTCCCGGCACGTCACCGATGCCAGTACTTCTCTCGCCCAAGCACGCTTAACTGCGGAGTTCTGATGGGATCCGGTGCATTAGTGCTGGTATGATCGCATCCGTCAACCAACGCCGCTTATTTTCCATTATCCGTACCGGTCTTTTTCCCCTTCATCGTGAGTGCTACACGTCACGAAAGAACCGTGGGGCTGATAAAGTGGGACATTTTAATCCAGCAACTAGACCCGAAAAAGAAAATAGGGGATGCAACACGAGGACTTCCCGGCACGTCACCGATGCCAGTACTACTCTCGCCCAAGCACGCTTAACTGCGGAGTTCTGATGGGATCCGGTGCATTAGTGCTGGTATGATCGCATCCGTCAACCAACGCCGCTTATTTTCCACTAACCATACCGGTCTTTTTCCCCTTCATCGTGAGTGCTACACGTCACGAAAGAACCTTGGGGCCGATAAAGTGAGACATTTTAATCCAGCAACTAGTCAGAAAACTTGGTAGAAATTCTGAAACATAATTTTGAGCCCCGGTTATCTCCCACAAACAGAGAAACCAGAAGCAAAACCGACCCGAAAAAGAAAATAACGGGTGCAACATGAGGACTTCCCCGCACGTCACCGATGCCAGTACTACTCTCGCCCAAGCACGCTTAACTGCGGAGTTCTGATGGGATCCAGTGCATTAGTGCTGGTATGATCGCATCCGTCAACCAACGCCGCTTATTTTCCATTATCCGTACCGGTCTTTTTCCCCTTCATCGTGAGTGCTACACGTCACGAAAGAACCGTGGGGCCGATAAAGTGGGACATTTTAATCCAGCAACTAGACCCGAAAAAGAAAATAGGGGATGCAACACGAGGACTTCCCGGCACGTCACCGATGCCAGTACTTCTCTCGCCCAAGCACGCTTAACTGCGGAGTTCTGATGGGATCCGGTGCATTAGTGCTGGTATGATCGCATCCGTCAACCAACGCCGCTTATTTTCCATTATCCGTACCGGTCTTTTTCCCCTTCATCGTGAGTGCTACACGTCACGAAAGAACCGTGGGGCCGATAAAGTGGGACATTTTAATCCAGCAACTAGACCCGAAAAAGAAAATAGGGGATGCAACACGAGGACTTCCCGGCACGTCACCGATGCCAGTACTTCTCTCGCCCAAGCACGCTTAACTGCGGAGTTCTGATGGGATCCGGTGCATTAGTGCTGGTATGATCGCATCCGTCAACCAACGCCGCTTATTTTCCATTATCCGTACCGGTCTTTTTCCCCTTCATCGTGAGTGCTACACGTCACGAAAGAACCGTGGGGCTGATAAAGTGGGACATTTTAATCCAGCAACTAGACCCGAAAAAGAAAATAGGGGATGCAACACGAGGACTTCCCGGCACGTCACCGATGCCAGTACTACTCTCGCCCAAGCACGCTTAACTGCGGAGTTCTGATGGGATCCGGTGCATTAGTGCTGGTATGATCGCATCCGTCAACCAACGCCGCTTATTTTCCACTAACCATACCGGTCTTTTTCCCCTTCATCGTGAGTGCTACACGTCACGAAAGAACCTTGGGGCCGATAAAGTGAGACATTTTAATCCAGCAACTAGTCAGAAAACTTGGTAGAAATTCTGAAACATAATTTTGAGCCCCGGTTATCTCCCACAAACAGAGAAACCAGAAGCAAAACCGACCCGAAAAAGAAAATAACGGGTGCAACATGAGGACTTCCCCGCACGTCACCGATGCCAGTACTACTCTCGCCCAAGCACGCTTAACTGCGGAGTTCTGATGGGATCCAGTGCATTAGTGCTGGTATGATCGCATCCGTCAACCAACGCCGCTTATTTTCCATTATCCGTACCGGTCTTTTTCCCCTTCATCGTGAGTGCTACACGTCACGAAAGAACCGTGGGGCCGATAAAGTGGGACATTTTAATCCAGCAACTAGACCCGAAAAAGAAAATAGGGGATGCAACACGAGGACTTCCCGGCACGTCACCGATGCCAGTACTTCTCTCGCCCAAGCACGCTTAACTGCGGAGTTCTGATGGGATCCGGTGCATTAGTGCTGGTATGATCGCATCCGTCAACCAACGCCGCTTATTTTCCATTATCCGTACCGGTCTTTTTCCCCTTCATCGTGAGTGCTACACGTCACGAAAGAACCGTGGGGCCGATAAAGTGGGACATTTTAATCCAGCAACTAGACCCGAAAAAGAAAATAGGGGATGCAACACGAGGACTTCCCGGCACGTCACCGATGCCAGTACTTCTCTCGCCCAAGCACGCTTAACTGCGGAGTTCTGATGGGATCCGGTGCATTAGTGCTGGTATGATCGCATCCGTCAACCAACGCCGCTTATTTTCCATTATCCGTACCGGTCTTTTTCCCCTTCATCGTGAGTGCTACACGTCACGAAAGAACCGTGGGGCTGATAAAGTGGGACATTTTAATCCAGCAACTAGACCCGAAAAAGAAAATAGGGGATGCAACACGAGGACTTCCCGGCACGTCACCGATGCCAGTACTACTCTCGCCCAAGCACGCTTAACTGCGGAGTTCTGATGGGATCCGGTGCATTAGTGCTGGTATGATCGCATCCGTCAACCAACGCCGCTTATTTTCCCCTATCCATACCGGTCTTTTTCCCCTTCATCGTGAGTGCTACACGTCACGAAAGAACCTTGGGGCCGATAAAGTGAGACATTTTAATCCAGCAACTAGTCAGAAAACTTGGTAGAAATTCTGAAACATAATTTTGAGCCCCGGTTATCTCCCACAAACAGAGAAACCAGAAGCAAAACCGACCCGAAAAAGAAAATAACGGGTGCAACATGAGGACTTCCCCGCACGTCACCGATGCCAGTACTACTCTCGCCCAAGCACGCTTAACTGCGGAGTTCTGATGGGATTCAGTGCATTAGTGCTGCTATGATCGCATCCGTCAACCAACGCCGCTTATTTTCCATTATCCGTACCGGTGTTTTTCCCCTTCATCGTGAGTGCTACACGTCACGAAAGAACCGTGGGGCCGATAAAGTGGGACATTTTAATCCAGCAACTAGACCCGAAAAAGAAAATAGGGGATGCAACACGAGGACTTCCCGGCACGTCACCGATGCCAGTACTACTCTCGCCCAAGCACGCTTAACTGCGGAGTTCTGATGGGATCCGGTGCATTAGTGCTGGTATGATCGCATCCGTCAACCAACGCCGCTTATTTTCCACTAACCATACCGGTCTTTTTCCCCTTCATCGTGAGTGCTACACGTCACGAAAGAACCTTGGGGCCGATAAAGTGAGACATTTTAATCCAGCAACTAGTCAGAAAACTTGGTAGAAATTCTGAAACATAATTTTGAGCCCCGGTTATCTCCCACAAACAGAGAAACCAGAAGCAAAACCGACCCGAAAAAGAAAATAACGGGTGCAAGATGAGGACTTCCCCGCACGTCACCGATGCCAGTACTACTCTCGCCCAAGCACGCTTAACTGCGGAGTTCTGATGGGATCCAGTGCATTAGTGCTGGTATGATCGCATCCGTCAACCAACGCCGCTTATTTTCCATTATCCGTACCGGTCTTTTTCCCCTTCATCGTGAGTGCTACACGTCACGAAAGA
Source organism: Aquilaria yunnanensis (assembly GCA_039654915.1). Taxonomy (NCBI): domain Eukaryota; kingdom Viridiplantae; phylum Streptophyta; class Magnoliopsida; order Malvales; family Thymelaeaceae; genus Aquilaria; species Aquilaria yunnanensis. The sequence continues at coordinate 54,853,938 of CM077597.1, forward strand.
ACCGTGGGGCCGATAAAGTGGGACATTTTAATCCAGCAACTAGACCCGAAAAAGAAAATAGGGGATGCAACACGAGGACTTCCCGGCACGTCACCGATGCCAGTACTTCTCTCGCCCAAGCACGCTTAACTGCGGAGTTCTGATGGGATCCGGTGCATTAGTGCTGGTATGATCGCATCCGTCAACCAACGCCGCTTATTTTCCATTATCCGTACCGGTCTTTTTCCCCTTCATCGTGAGTGCTACACGTCACGAAAGAACCGTGGGGCTGATAAAGTGGGACATTTTAATCCAGCAACTAGACCCGAAAAAGAAAATAGGGGATGCAACACGAGGACTTCCCGGCACGTCACCGATGCCAGTACTACTCTCGCCCAAGCACGCTTAACTGCGGAGTTCTGATGGGATCCGGTGCATTAGTGCTGGTATGATCGCATCCGTCAACCAACGCCGCTTATTTTCCCCTATCCATACCGGTCTTTTTCCCCTTCATCGTGAGTGCTACACGTCACGAAAGAACCTTGGGGCCGATAAAGTGAGACATTTTAATCCAGCAACTAGTCAGAAAACTTGGTAGAAATTCTGAAACATAATTTTGAGCCCCGGTTATCTCCCACAAACAGAGAAACCAGAAGCAAAACCGACCCGAAAAAGAAAATAACGGGTGCAACATGAGGACTTCCCCGCACGTCACCGATGCCAGTACTACTCTCGCCCAAGCACGCTTAACTGCGGAGTTCTGATGGGATTCAGTGCATTAGTGCTGCTATGATCGCATCCGTCAACCAACGCCGCTTATTTTCCATTATCCGTACCGGTGTTTTTCCCCTTCATCGTGAGTGCTACACGTCACGAAAGAACCGTGGGGCCGATAAAGTGGGACATTTTAATCCAGCAACTAGACCCGAAAAAGAAAATAGGGGATGCAACACGAGGACTTCCCGGCACGTCACCGATGCCAGTACTACTCTCGCCCAAGCACGCTTAACTGCGGAGTTCTGATGGGATCCGGTGCATTAGTGCTGGTATGATCGCATCCGTCAACCAACGCCGCTTATTTTCCACTAACCATACCGGTCTTTTTCCCCTTCATCGTGAGTGCTACACGTCACGAAAGAACCTTGGGGCCGATAAAGTGAGACATTTTAATCCAGCAACTAGTCAGAAAACTTGGTAGAAATTCTGAAACATAATTTTGAGCCCCGGTTATCTCCCACAAACAGAGAAACCAGAAGCAAAACCGACCCGAAAAAGAAAATAACGGGTGCAAGATGAGGACTTCCCCGCACGTCACCGATGCCAGTACTACTCTCGCCCAAGCACGCTTAACTGCGGAGTTCTGATGGGATCCAGTGCATTAGTGCTGGTATGATCGCATCCGTCAACCAACGCCGCTTATTTTCCATTATCCGTACCGGTCTTTTTCCCCTTCATCGTGAGTGCTACACGTCACGAAAGAACCGTGGGGCCGATAAAGTGGGACATTTTAATCCAGCAACTAGACCCGAAAAAGAAAATAGGGGATGCAACACGAGGACTTCCCGGCACGTCACCGATGCCAGTACTTCTCTCGCCCAAGCACGCTTAACTGCGGAGTTCTGATGGGATCCGGTGCATTAGTGCTGGTATGATCGCATCCGTCAACCAACGCCGCTTATTTTCCATTATCCGTACCGGTCTTTTTCCCCTTCATCGTGAGTGCTACACGTCACGAAAGAACCGTGGGGCTGATAAAGTGGGACATTTTAATCCAGCAACTAGACCCGAAAAAGAAAATAGGGGATGCAACACGAGGACTTCCCGGCACGTCACCGATGCCAGTACTACTCTCGCCCAAGCACGCTTAACTGCGGAGTTCTGATGGGATCCGGTGCATTAGTGCTGGTATGATCGCATCCGTCAACCAACGCCGCTTATTTTCCACTATCCATACCGGTCTTTTTCCCCTTCATCGTGAGTGCTACACGTCACGAAAGAACCTTGGGGCCGATAAAGTGAGACATTTTAATCCAGCAACTAGTCAGAAAACTTGGTAGAAATTCTGAAACATAATTTTGAGCCCCGGTTATCTCCCACAAACAGAGAAACCAGAAGCAAAACCGACCCGAAAAAGAAAATAACGGGTGCAACATGAGGACTTCCCCGCACGTCACCGATGCCAGTACTACTCTCGCCCAAGCACGCTTAACTGCGGAGTTCTGATGGGATTCAGTGCATTAGTGCTGCTATGATCGCATCCGTCAACCAACGCCGCTTATTTTCCATTATCCGTACCGGTGTTTTTCCCCTTCATCGTGAGTGCTACACGTCACGAAAGAACCGTGGGGCCGATAAAGTGGGACATTTTAATCCAGCAACTAGACCCGAAAAAGAAAATAGGGGATGCAACACGAGGACTTCCCGGCACGTCACCGATGCCAGTACTACTCTCGCCCAAGCACGCTTAACTGCGGAGTTCTGATGGGATCCGGTGCATTAGTGCTGGTATGATCGCATCCGTCAACCAACGCCGCTTATTTTCCACTAACCATACCGGTCTTTTTCCCCTTCATCGTGAGTGCTACACGTCACGAAAGAACCTTGGGGCCGATAAAGTGAGACATTTTAATCCAGCAACTAGTCAGAAAACTTGGTAGAAATTCTGAAACATAATTTTGAGCCCCGGTTATCTCCCACAAACAGAGAAACCAGAAGCAAAACCGACCCGAAAAAGAAAATAACGGGTGCAACATGAGGACTTCCCCGCACGTCACCGATGCCAGTACTACTCTCGCCCAAGCACGCTTAACTGCGGAGTTCTGATGGGATCCAGTGCATTAGTGCTGGTATGATCGCATCCGTCAACCAACGCCGCTTATTTTCCATTATCCGTACCGGTCTTTTTCCCCTTCATCGTGAGTGCTACACGTCACGAAAGAACCGTGGGGCCGATAAAGTGGGACATTTTAATCCAGCAACTAGACCCGAAAAAGAAAATAGGGGATGCAACACGAGGACTTCCCGGCACGTCACCGATGCCAGTACTTCTCTCGCCCAAGCACGCTTAACTGCGGAGTTCTGATGGGATCCGGTGCATTAGTGCTGGTATGATCGCATCCGTCAACCAACGCCGCTTATTTTCCATTATCCGTACCGGTCTTTTTCCCCTTCATCGTGAGTGCTACACGTCACGAAAGAACCGTGGGGCTGATAAAGTGGGACATTTTAATCCAGCAACTAGACCCGAAAAAGAAAATAGGGGATGCAACACGAGGACTTCCCGGCACGTCACCGATGCCAGTACTACTCTCGCCCAAGCACGCTTAACTGCGGAGTTCTGATGGGATCCGGTGCATTAGTGCTGGTATGATCGCATCCGTCAACCAACGCCGCTTATTTTCCACTATCCATACCGGTCTTTTTCCCCTTCATCGTGAGTGCTACACGTCACGAAAGAACCTTGGGGCCGATAAAGTGAGACATTTTAATCCAGCAACTAGTCAGAAAACTTGGTAGAAATTCTGAAACATAATTTTGAGCCCCGGTTATCTCCCACAAACAGAGAAACCAGAAGCAAAACCGACCCGAAAAAGAAAATAACGGGTGCAACATGAGGACTTCCCCGCACGTCACCGATGCCAGTACTACTCTCGCCCAAGCACGCTTAACTGCGGAGTTCTGATGGGATTCAGTGCATTAGTGCTGCTATGATCGCATCCGTCAACCAACGCCGCTTATTTTCCATTATCCGTACCGGTGTTTTTCCCCTTCATCGTGAGTGCTACACGTCACGAAAGAACCGTGGGGCCGATAAAGTGGGACATTTTAATCCAGCAACTAGACCCGAAAAAGAAAATAGGGGATGCAACACGAGGACTTCCCGGCACGTCACCGATGCCAGTACTACTCTCGCCCAAGCACGCTTAACTGCGGAGTTCTGATGGGATCCGGTGCATTAGTGCTGGTATGATCGCATCCGTCAACCAACGCCGCTTATTTTCCACTAACCATACCGGTCTTTTTCCCCTTCATCGTGAGTGCTACACGTCACGAAAGAACCTTGGGGCCGATAAAGTGAGACATTTTAATCCAGCAACTAGTCAGAAAACTTGGTAGAAATTCTGAAACATAATTTTGAGCCCCGGTTATCTCCCACAAACAGAGAAACCAGAAGCAAAACCGACCCGAAAAAGAAAATAACGGGTGCAACATGAGGACTTCCCCGCACGTCACCGATGCCAGTACTACTCTCGCCCAAGCACGCTTAACTGCGGAGTTCTGATGGGATCCAGTGCATTAGTGCTGGTATGATCGCATCCGTCAACCAACGCCGCTTATTTTCCATTATCCGTACCGGTCTTTTTCCCCTTCATCGTGAGTGCTACACGTCACGAAAGAACCGTGGGGCCGATAAAGTGGGACATTTTAATCCAGCAACTAGACCCGAAAAAGAAAATAGGGGATGCAACACGAGGACTTCCCGGCACGTCACCGATGCCAGTACTTCTCTCGCCCAAGCACGCTTAACTGCGGAGTTCTGATGGGATCCGGTGCATTAGTGCTGGTATGATCGCATCCGTCAACCAACGCCGCTTATTTTCCATTATCCGTACCGGTCTTTTTCCCCTTCATCGTGAGTGCTACACGTCACGAAAGAACCGTGGGGCTGATAAAGTGGGACATTTTAATCCAGCAACTAGACCCGAAAAAGAAAATAGGGGATGCAACACGAGGACTTCCCGGCACGTCACCGATGCCAGTACTACTCTCGCCCAAGCACGCTTAACTGCGGAGTTCTGATGGGATCCGGTGCATTAGTGCTGGTATGATCGCATCCGTCAACCAACGCCGCTTATTTTCCACTAACCATACCGGTCTTTTTCCCCTTCATCGTGAGTGCTACACGTCACGAAAGAACCTTGGGGCCGATAAAGTGAGACATTTTAATCCAGCAACTAGTCAGAAAACTTGGTAGAAATTCTGAAACATAATTTTGAGCCCCGGTTATCTCCCACAAACAGAGAAACCAGAAGCAAAACCGACCCGAAAAAGAAAATAACGGGTGCAAGATGAGGACTTCCCCGCACGTCACCGATGCCAGTACTACTCTCGCCCAAGCACGCTTAACTGCGGAGTTCTGATGGGATCCAGTGCATTAGTGCTGGTATGATCGCATCCGTCAACCAACGCCGCTTATTTTCCATTATCCGTACCGGTCTTTTTCCCCTTCATCGTGAGTGCTACACGTCACGAAAGAACCGTGGGGCCGATAAAGTGGGACATTTTAATCCAGCAACTAGACCCGAAAAAGAAAATAGGGGATGCAACACGAGGACTTCCCGGCACGTCACCGATGCCAGTACTTCTCTCGCCCAAGCACGCTTAACTGCGGAGTTCTGATGGGATCCGGTGCATTAGTGCTGGTATGATCGCATCCGTCAACCAACGCCGCTTATTTTCCATTATCCGTACCGGTCTTTTTCCCCTTCATCGTGAGTGCTACACGTCACGAAAGAACCGTGGGGCTGATAAAGTGGGACATTTTAATCCAGCAACTAGACCCGAAAAAGAAAATAGGGGATGCAACACGAGGACTTCCCGGCACGTCACCGATGCCAGTACTACTCTCGCCCAAGCACGCTTAACTGCGGAGTTCTGATGGGATCCGGTGCATTAGTGCTGGTATGATCGCATCCGTCAACCAACGCCGCTTATTTTCCACTAACCATACCGGTCTTTTTCCCCTTCATCGTGAGTGCTACACGTCACGAAAGAACCTTGGGGCCGATAAAGTGAGACATTTTAATCCAGCAACTAGTCAGAAAACTTGGTAGAAATTCTGAAACATAATTTTGAGCCCCGGTTATCTCCCACAAACAGAGAAACCAGAAGCAAAACCGACCCGAAAAAGAAAATAACGGGTGCAAGATGAGGACTTCCCCGCACGTCACCGATGCCAGTACTACTCTCGCCCAAGCACGCTTAACTGCGGAGTTCTGATGGGATCCAGTGCATTAGTGCTGGTATGATCGCATCCGTCAACCAACGCCGCTTATTTTCCATTATCCGTACCGGTCTTTTTCCCCTTCATCGTGAGTGCTACACGTCACGAAAGAACCGTGGGGCCGATAAAGTGGGACATTTTAATCCAGCAACTAGACCCGAAAAAGAAAATAGGGGATGCAACACGAGGACTTCCCGGCACGTCACCGATGCCAGTACTTCTCTCGCCCAAGCACGCTTAACTGCGGAGTTCTGATGGGATCCGGTGCATTAGTGCTGGTATGATCGCATCCGTCAACCAACGCCGCTTATTTTCCATTATCCGTACCGGTCTTTTTCCCCTTCATCGTGAGTGCTACACGTCACGAAAGAACCGTGGGGCTGATAAAGTGGGACATTTTAATCCAGCAACTAGACCCGAAAAAGAAAATAGGGGATGCAACACGAGGACTTCCCGGCACGTCACCGATGCCAGTACTACTCTCGCCCAAGCACGCTTAACTGCGGAGTTCTGATGGGATCCGGTGCATTAGTGCTGGTATGATCGCATCCGTCAACCAACGCCGCTTATTTTCCACTAACCATACCGGTCTTTTTCCCCTTCATCGTGAGTGCTACACGTCACGAAAGAACCTTGGGGCCGATAAAGTGAGACATTTTAATCCAGCAACTAGTCAGAAAACTTGGTAGAAATTCTGAAACATAATTTTGAGCCCCGGTTATCTCCCACAAACAGAGAAACCAGAAGCAAAACCGACCCGAAAAAGAAAATAACGGGTGCAAGATGAGGACTTCCCCGCACGTCACCGATGCCAGTACTACTCTCGCCCAAGCACGCTTAACTGCGGAGTTCTGATGGGATCCAGTGCATTAGTGCTGGTATGATCGCATCCGTCAACCAACGCCGCTTATTTTCCATTATCCGTACCGGTCTTTTTCCCCTTCATCGTGAGTGCTACACGTCACGAAAGAACCGTGGGGCCGATAAAGTGGGACATTTTAATCCAGCAACTAGACCCGAAAAAGAAAATAGGGGATGCAACACGAGGACTTCCCGGCACGTCACCGATGCCAGTACTTCTCTCGCCCAAGCACGCTTAACTGCGGAGTTCTGATGGGATCCGGTGCATTAGTGCTGGTATGATCGCATCCGTCAACCAACGCCGCTTATTTTCCATTATCCGTACCGGTCTTTTTCCCCTTCATCGTGAGTGCTACACGTCACGAAAGAACCGTGGGGCTGATAAAGTGGGACATTTTAATCCAGCAACTAGACCCGAAAAAGAAAATAGGGGATGCAACACGAGGACTTCCCGGCACGTCACCGATGCCAGTACTACTCTCGCCCAAGCACGCTTAACTGCGGAGTTCTGATGGGATCCGGTGCATTAGTGCTGGTATGATCGCATCCGTCAACCAACGCCGCTTATTTTCCACTATCCATACCGGTCTTTTTCCCCTTCATCGTGAGTGCTACACGTCACGAAAGAACCGTGGGGCCGATAAAGTGGGACATTTTAATCCAGCAACTAGACCCGAAAAAGAAAATAGGGGATGCAACACGAGGACTTCCCGGCACGTCACCGATGCCAGTACTTCTCTCGCCCAAGCACGCTTAACTGCGGAGTTCTGATGGGATCCGGTGCATTAGTGCTGGTATGATCGCATCCGTCAACCAACGCCGCTTATTTTCCATTATCCGTACCGGTCTTTTTCCCCTTCATCGTGAGTGCTACACGTCACGAAAGAACCGTGGGGCTGATAAAGTGGGACATTTTAATCCAGCAACTAGACCCGAAAAAGAAAATAGGGGATGCAACACGAGGACTTCCCGGCACGTCACCGATGCCAGTACTACTCTCGCCCAAGCACGCTTAACTGCGGAGTTCTGATGGGATCCGGTGCATTAGTGCTGGTATGATCGCATCCGTCAACCAACGCCGCTTATTTTCCACTATCCATACCGGTCTTTTTCCCCTTCATCGTGAGTGCTACACGTCACGAAAGAACCTTGGGGCCGATAAAGTGAGACATTTTAATCCAGCAACTAGTCAGAAAACTTGGTAGAAATTCTGAAACATAATTTTGAGCCCCGGTTATCTCCCACAAACAGAGAAACCAGAAGCAAAACCGACCCGAAAAAGAAAATAACGGGTGCAACATGAGGACTTCCCCGCACGTCACCGATGCCAGTACTACTCTCACCCAAGCACGCTTAACTGCGGAGTTCTGATGGGATTCAGTGCATTAGTGCTGCTATGATCGCATCCGTCAACCAACGCCGCTTATTTTCCATTATCCGTACCGGTGTTTTTCCCCTTCATCGTGAGTGCTACACGTCACGAAAGAACCGTGGGGCCGATAAAGTGGGACATTTTAATCCAGCAACTAGACCCGAAAAAGAAAATAGGGGATGCAACACGAGGACTTCCCGGCACGTCACCGATGCCAGTACTACTCTCGCCCAAGCACGCTTAACTGCGGAGTTCTGATGGGATCCGGTGCATTAGTGCTGGTATGATCGCATCCGTCAACCAACGCCGCTTATTTTCCACTAACCATACCGGTCTTTTTCCCCTTCATCGTGAGTGCTACACGTCACGAAAGAACCTTGGGGCCGATAAAGTGAGACATTTTAATCCAGCAACTAGTCAGAAAACTTGGTAGAAATTCTGAAACATAATTTTGAGCCCCGGTTATCTCCCACAAACAGAGAAACCAGAAGCAAAACCGACCCGAAAAAGAAAATAACGGGTGCAACATGAGGACTTCCCCGCACGTCACCGATGCCAGTACTACTCTCGCCCAAGCACGCTTAACTGCGGAGTTCTGATGGGATCCAGTGCATTAGTGCTGGTATGATCGCATCCGTCAACCAACGCCGCTTATTTTCCATTATCCGTACCGGTCTTTTTCCCCTTCATCGTGAGTGCTACACGTCACGAAAGAACCGTGGGGCCGATAAAGTGGGACATTTTAATCCAGCAACTAGACCCGAAAAAGAAAATAGGGGATGCAACACGAGGACTTCCCGGCACGTCACCGATGCCAGTACTTCTCTCGCCCAAGCACGCTTAACTGCGGAGTTCTGATGGGATCCGGTGCATTAGTGCTGGTATGATCGCATCCGTCAACCAACGCCGCTTATTTTCCATTATCCGTACCGGTCTTTTTCCCCTTCATCGTGAGTGCTACACGTCACGAAAGAACCGTGGGGCTGATAAAGTGGGACATTTTAATCCAGCAACTAGACCCGAAAAAGAAAATAGGGGATGCAACACGAGGACTTCCCGGCACGTCACCGATGCCAGTACTTCTCTCGCCCAAGCACGCTTAACTGCGGAGTTCTGATGGGATCCGGTGCATTAGGGCTGGTATGATCGCATCCGTCAACCAACGCCGCTTATTTTCCATTATCCGTACCGGTGTTTTTCCCCTTCATCGTGAGTGCTACACGTCACGAAAGAACCGTGGGGCCGATAAAGTGGGACATTTTAATCCAGCAACTAGACCCGAAAAAGAAAATAGGGGATGCAACACGAGGACTTCCTGGCACGTCACCGATGCCAGTACTGCTCTCGCCCAAGCACGCTTAACTGCGAAGTTCTGATGGGATCCGGTGCATTAGTGCTGGTATGATCGCATCCGTCAACCAACGCCGCTTATTTTCCATTATCCGTACCGGTGTTTTTCCCCTTCATCCTGAGTGCTACACGTCACGAAAGAACCGTGGGGCCGATAAAGTGGGACATTTTAATCCAGCAACTAGACCCGAAAAAGAAAATAGGGGATGCAACACGAGGACTTCCCGGCACGTCACCGATGCCAGTACTTCTCTCGCCCAAGCACGCTTAACTGCGGAGTTCTGATGGGATCCGGTGCATTAGTGCTGGTATGATCGCATCCGTCAACCAACGCCGCTTATTTTCCATTATCCGTACCGGTCTTTTTCCCCTTCATCGTGAGTGCTACACGTCACGAAAGAACCGTGGGGCTGATAAAGTGGGACATTTTAATCCAGCAACTAGACCCGAAAAAGAAAATAGGGGATGCAACACGAGGACTTCCCGGCACGTCACCGATGCCAGTACTACTCTCGCCCAAGCACGCTTAACTGCGGAGTTCTGATGGGATCCGGTGCATTAGTGCTGGTATGATCGCATCCGTCATCCAACGCCGCTTATTTTCCACTAACCATACCGGTCTTTTTCCCCTTCATCGTGAGTGCTACACGTCACGAAAGAACCTTGGGGCCGATAAAGTGAGACATTTTAATCCAGCAACTAGTCAGAAAACTTGGTAGAAATTCTGAAACATAATTTTGAGCCCCGGTTATCTCCCACAAACAGAGAAACCAGAAGCAAAACCGACCCGAAAAAGAAAATAACGGGTGCAACATGAGGACTTCCCCGCACGTCACCGATGCCAGTACTACTCTCACCCAAGCACGCTTAACTGCGGAGTTCTGATGGGATTCAGTGCATTAGTGCTGCTATGATCGCATCCGTCAACCAACGCCGCTTATTTTCCATTATCCGTACCGGTGTTTTTCCCCTTCATCGTGAGTGCTACACGTCACGAAAGAACCGTGGGGCCGATAAAGTGGGACATTTTAATCCAGCAACTAGACCCGAAAAAGAAAATAGGGGATGCAACACGAGGACTTCCCGGCACGTCACCGATGCCAGTACTACTCTCGCCCAAGCACGCTTAACTGCGGAGTTCTGATGGGATCCGGTGCATTAGTGCTGGTATGATCGCATCCGTCAACCAACGCCGCTTATTTTCCACTAACCATACCGGTCTTTTTCCCCTTCATCGTGAGTGCTACACGTCACGAAAGAACCTTGGGGCCGATAAAGTGAGACATTTTAATCCAGCAACTAGTCAGAAAACTTGGTAGAAATTCTGAAACATAATTTTGAGCCCCGGTTATCTCCCACAAACAGAGAAACCAGAAGCAAAACCGACCCGAAAAAGAAAATAACGGGTGCAACATGAGGACTTCCCCGCACGTCACCGATGCCAGTACTACTCTCGCCCAAGCACGCTTAACTGCGGAGTTCTGATGGGATCCAGTGCATTAGTGCTGGTATGATCGCATCCGTCAACCAACGCCGCTTATTTTCCATTATCCGTACCGGTCTTTTTCCCCTTCATCGTGAGTGCTACACGTCACGAAAGAACCGTGGGGCCGATAAAGTGGGACATTTTAATCCAGCAACTAGACCCGAAAAAGAAAATAGGGGATGCAACACGAGGACTTCCCGGCACGTCACCGATGCCAGTACTTCTCTCGCCCAAGCACGCTTAACTGCGGAGTTCTGATGGGATCCGGTGCATTAGTGCTGGTATGATCGCATCCGTCAACCAACGCCGCTTATTTTCCATTATCCGTACCGGTCTTTTTCCCCTTCATCGTGAGTGCTACACGTCACGAAAGAACCGTGGGGCTGATAAAGTGGGACATTTTAATCCAGCAACTAGACCCGAAAAAGAAAATAGGGGATGCAACACGAGGACTTCCCGGCACGTCACCGATGCCAGTACTTCTCTCGCCCAAGCACGCTTAACTGCGGAGTTCTGATGGGATCCGGTGCATTAGGGCTGGTATGATCGCATCCGTCAACCAACGCCGCTTATTTTCCATTATCCGTACCGGTGTTTTTCCCCTTCATCGTGAGTGCTACACGTCACGAAAGAACCGTGGGGCCGATAAAGTGGGACATTTTAATCCAGCAACTAGACCCGAAAAAGAAAATAGGGGATGCAACACGAGGACTTCCTGGCACGTCACCGATGCCAGTACTGCTCTCGCCCAAGCACGCTTAACTGCGAAGTTCTGATGGGATCCGGTGCATTAGTGCTGGTATGATCGCATCCGTCAACCAACGCCGCTTATTTTCCATTATCCGTACCGGTGTTTTTCCCCTTCATCCTGAGTGCTACACGTCACGAAAGAACCGTGGGGCCGATAAAGTGGGACATTTTAATCCAGCAACTAGACCCGAAAAAGAAAATAGGGGATGCAACACGAGGACTTCCCGGCACGTCACCGATGCCAGTACTTCTCTCGCCCAAGCACGCTTAACTGCGGAGTTCTGATGGGATCCGGTGCATTAGTGCTGGTATGATCGCATCCGTCAACCAACGCCGCTTATTTTCCATTATCCGTACCGGTCTTTTTCCCCTTCATCGTGAGTGCTACACGTCACGAAAGAACCGTGGGGCTGATAAAGTGGGACATTTTAATCCAGCAACTAGACCCGAAAAAGAAAATAGGGGATGCAACACGAGGACTTCCCGGCACGTCACCGATGCCAGTACTACTCTCGCCCAAGCACGCTTAACTGCGGAGTTCTGATGGGATCCGGTGCATTAGTGCTGGTATGATCGCATCCGTCAACCAACGCCGCTTATTTTCCACTAACCATACCGGTCTTTTTCCCCTTCATCGTGAGTGCTACACGTCACGAAAGAACCTTGGGGCCGATAAAGTGAGACATTTTAATCCAGCAACTAGTCAGAAAACTTGGTAGAAATTCTGAAACATAATTTTGAGCCCCGGTTATCTCCCACAAACAGAGAAACCAGAAGCAAAACCGACCCGAAAAAGAAAATAACGGGTGCAAGATGAGGACTTCCCCGCACGTCACCGATGCCAGTACTACTCTCGCCCAAGCACGCTTAACTGCGGAGTTCTGATGGGATCCAGTGCATTAGTGCTGGTATGATCGCATCCGTCAACCAACGCCGCTTATTTTCCATTATCCGTACCGGTCTTTTTCCCCTTCATCGTGAGTGCTACACGTCACGAAAGAACCGTGGGGCCGATAAAGTGGGACATTTTAATCCAGCAACTAGACCCGAAAAAGAAAATAGGGGATGCAACACGAGGACTTCCCGGCACGTCACCGATGCCAGTACTTCTCTCGCCCAAGCACGCTTAACTGCGGAGTTCTGATGGGATCCGGTGCATTAGTGCTGGTATGATCGCATCCGTCAACCAACGCCGCTTATTTTCCATTATCCGTACCGGTCTTTTTCCCCTTCATCGTGAGTGCTACACGTCACGAAAGAACCGTGGGGCTGATAAAGTGGGACATTTTAATCCAGCAACTAGACCCGAAAAAGAAAATAGGGGATGCAACACGAGGACTTCCCGGCACGTCACCGATGCCAGTACTACTCTCGCCCAAGCACGCTTAACTGCGGAGTTCTGATGGGATCCGGTGCATTAGTGCTGGTATGATCGCATCCGTCAACCAACGCCGCTTATTTTCCACTATCCATACCGGTCTTTTTCCCCTTCATCGTGAGTGCTACACGTCACGAAAGAACCGTGGGGCCGATAAAGTGGGACATTTTAATCCAGCAACTAGACCCGAAAAAGAAAATAGGGGATGCAACACGAGGACTTCCCGGCACGTCACCGATGCCAGTACTTCTCTCGCCCAAGCACGCTTAACTGCGGAGTTCTGATGGGATCCGGTGCATTAGTGCTGGTATGATCGCATCCGTCAACCAACGCCGCTTATTTTCCATTATCCGTACCGGTCTTTTTCCCCTTCATCGTGAGTGCTACACGTCACGAAAGAACCGTGGGGCTGATAAAGTGGGACATTTTAATCCAGCAACTAGACCCGAAAAAGAAAATAGGGGATGCAACACGAGGACTTCCCGGCACGTCACCGATGCCAGTACTACTCTCGCCCAAGCACGCTTAACTGCGGAGTTCTGATGGGATCCGGTGCATTAGTGCTGGTATGATCGCATCCGTCAACCAACGCCGCTTATTTTCCACTATCCATACCGGTCTTTTTCCCCTTCATCGTGAGTGCTACACGTCACGAAAGAACCTTGGGGCCGATAAAGTGAGACATTTTAATCCAGCAACTAGTCAGAAAACTTGGTAGAAATTCTGAAACATAATTTTGAGCCCCGGTTATCTCCCACAAACAGAGAAACCAGAAGCAAAACCGACCCGAAAAAGAAAATAACGGGTGCAACATGAGGACTTCCCCGCACGTCACCGATGCCAGTACTACTCTCACCCAAGCACGCTTAACTGCGGAGTTCTGATGGGATTCAGTGCATTAGTGCTGCTATGATCGCATCCGTCAACCAACGCCGCTTATTTTCCATTATCCGTACCGGTGTTTTTCCCCTTCATCGTGAGTGCTACACGTCACGAAAGAACCGTGGGGCCGATAAAGTGGGACATTTTAATCCAGCAACTAGACCCGAAAAAGAAAATAGGGGATGCAACACGAGGACTTCCCGGCACGTCACCGATGCCAGTACTACTCTCGCCCAAGCACGCTTAACTGCGGAGTTCTGATGGGATCCGGTGCATTAGTGCTGGTATGATCGCATCCGTCAACCAACGCCGCTTATTTTCCACTAACCATACCGGTCTTTTTCCCCTTCATCGTGAGTGCTACACGTCACGAAAGAACCTTGGGGCCGATAAAGTGAGACATTTTAATCCAGCAACTAGTCAGAAAACTTGGTAGAAATTCTGAAACATAATTTTGAGCCCCGGTTATCTCCCACAAACAGAGAAACCAGAAGCAAAACCGACCCGAAAAAGAAAATAACGGGTGCAACATGAGGACTTCCCCGCACGTCACCGATGCCAGTACTACTCTCGCCCAAGCACGCTTAACTGCGGAGTTCTGATGGGATCCAGTGCATTAGTGCTGGTATGATCGCATCCGTCAACCAACGCCGCTTATTTTCCATTATCCGTACCGGTCTTTTTCCCCTTCATCGTGAGTGCTACACGTCACGAAAGAACCGTGGGGCCGATAAAGTGGGACATTTTAATCCAGCAACTAGACCCGAAAAAGAAAATAGGGGATGCAACACGAGGACTTCCCGGCACGTCACCGATGCCAGTACTTCTCTCGCCCAAGCACGCTTAACTGCGGAGTTCTGATGGGATCCGGTGCATTAGTGCTGGTATGATCGCATCCGTCAACCAACGCCGCTTATTTTCCATTATCCGTACCGGTCTTTTTCCCCTTCATCGTGAGTGCTACACGTCACGAAAGAACCGTGGGGCTGATAAAGTGGGACATTTTAATCCAGCAACTAGACCCGAAAAAGAAAATAGGGGATGCAACACGAGGACTTCCCGGCACGTCACCGATGCCAGTACTTCTCTCGCCCAAGCACGCTTAACTGCGGAGTTCTGATGGGATCCGGTGCATTAGGGCTGGTATGATCGCATCCGTCAACCAACGCCGCTTATTTTCCATTATCCGTACCGGTGTTTTTCCCCTTCATCGTGAGTGCTACACGTCACGAAAGAACCGTGGGGCCGATAAAGTGGGACATTTTAATCCAGCAACTAGACCCGAAAAAGAAAATAGGGGATGCAACACGAGGACTTCCTGGCACGTCACCGATGCCAGTACTGCTCTCGCCCAAGCACGCTTAACTGCGAAGTTCTGATGGGATCCGGTGCATTAGTGCTGGTATGATCGCATCCGTCAACCAACGCCGCTTATTTTCCATTATCCGTACCGGTGTTTTTCCCCTTCATCCTGAGTGCTACACGTCACGAAAGAACCGTGGGGCCGATAAAGTGGGACATTTTAATCCAGCAACTAGACCCGAAAAAGAAAATAGGGGATGCAACACGAGGACTTCCCGGCACGTCACCGATGCCAGTACTTCTCTCGCCCAAGCACGCTTAACTGCGGAGTTCTGATGGGATCCGGTGCATTAGTGCTGGTATGATCGCATCCGTCAACCAACGCCGCTTATTTTCCATTATCCGTACCGGTCTTTTTCCCCTTCATCGTGAGTGCTACACGTCACGAAAGAACCGTGGGGCTGATAAAGTGGGACATTTTAATCCAGCAACTAGACCCGAAAAAGAAAATAGGGGATGCAACACGAGGACTTCCCGGCACGTCACCGATGCCAGTACTACTCTCGCCCAAGCACGCTTAACTGCGGAGTTCTGATGGGATCCGGTGCATTAGTGCTGGTATGATCGCATCCGTCATCCAACGCCGCTTATTTTCCACTAACCATACCGGTCTTTTTCCCCTTCATCGTGAGTGCTACACGTCACGAAAGAACCTTGGGGCCGATAAAGTGAGACATTTTAATCCAGCAACTAGTCAGAAAACTTGGTAGAAATTCTGAAACATAATTTTGAGCCCCGGTTATCTCCCACAAACAGAGAAACCAGAAGCAAAACCGACCCGAAAAAGAAAATAACGGGTGCAACATGAGGACTTCCCCGCACGTCACCGATGCCAGTACTACTCTCACCCAAGCACGCTTAACTGCGGAGTTCTGATGGGATTCAGTGCATTAGTGCTGCTATGATCGCATCCGTCAACCAACGCCGCTTATTTTCCATTATCCGTACCGGTGTTTTTCCCCTTCATCGTGAGTGCTACACGTCACGAAAGAACCGTGGGGCCGATAAAGTGGGACATTTTAATCCAGCAACTAGACCCGAAAAAGAAAATAGGGGATGCAACACGAGGACTTCCCGGCACGTCACCGATGCCAGTACTACTCTCGCCCAAGCACGCTTAACTGCGGAGTTCTGATGGGATCCGGTGCATTAGTGCTGGTATGATCGCATCCGTCAACCAACGCCGCTTATTTTCCACTAACCATACCGGTCTTTTTCCCCTTCATCGTGAGTGCTACACGTCACGAAAGAACCTTGGGGCCGATAAAGTGAGACATTTTAATCCAGCAACTAGTCAGAAAACTTGGTAGAAATTCTGAAACATAATTTTGAGCCCCGGTTATCTCCCACAAACAGAGAAACCAGAAGCAAAACCGACCCGAAAAAGAAAATAACGGGTGCAACATGAGGACTTCCCCGCACGTCACCGATGCCAGTACTACTCTCGCCCAAGCACGCTTAACTGCGGAGTTCTGATGGGATCCAGTGCATTAGTGCTGGTATGATCGCATCCGTCAACCAACGCCGCTTATTTTCCATTATCCGTACCGGTCTTTTTCCCCTTCATCGTGAGTGCTACACGTCACGAAAGAACCGTGGGGCCGATAAAGTGGGACATTTTAATCCAGCAACTAGACCCGAAAAAGAAAATAGGGGATGCAACACGAGGACTTCCCGGCACGTCACCGATGCCAGTACTTCTCTCGCCCAAGCACGCTTAACTGCGGAGTTCTGATGGGATCCGGTGCATTAGTGCTGGTATGATCGCATCCGTCAACCAACGCCGCTTATTTTCCATTATCCGTACCGGTCTTTTTCCCCTTCATCGTGAGTGCTACACGTCACGAAAGAACCGTGGGGCTGATAAAGTGGGACATTTTAATCCAGCAACTAGACCCGAAAAAGAAAATAGGGGATGCAACACGAGGACTTCCCGGCACGTCACCGATGCCAGTACTTCTCTCGCCCAAGCACGCTTAACTGCGGAGTTCTGATGGGATCCGGTGCATTAGGGCTGGTATGATCGCATCCGTCAACCAACGCCGCTTATTTTCCATTATCCGTACCGGTGTTTTTCCCCTTCATCGTGAGTGCTACACGTCACGAAAGAACCGTGGGGCCGATAAAGTGGGACATTTTAATCCAGCAACTAGACCCGAAAAAGAAAATAGGGGATGCAACACGAGGACTTCCTGGCACGTCACCGATGCCAGTACTGCTCTCGCCCAAGCACGCTTAACTGCGAAGTTCTGATGGGATCCGGTGCATTAGTGCTGGTATGATCGCATCCGTCAACCAACGCCGCTTATTTTCCATTATCCGTACCGGTGTTTTTCCCCTTCATCCTGAGTGCTACACGTCACGAAAGAACCGTGGGGCCGATAAAGTGGGACATTTTAATCCAGCAACTAGACCCGAAAAAGAAAATAGGGGATGCAACACGAGGACTTCCCGGCACGTCACCGATGCCAGTACTTCTCTCGCCCAAGCACGCTTAACTGCGGAGTTCTGATGGGATCCGGTGCATTAGTGCTGGTATGATCGCATCCGTCAACCAACGCCGCTTATTTTCCATTATCCGTACCGGTCTTTTTCCCCTTCATCGTGAGTGCTACACGTCACGAAAGAACCGTGGGGCTGATAAAGTGGGACATTTTAATCCAGCAACTAGACCCGAAAAAGAAAATAGGGGATGCAACACGAGGACTTCCCGGCACGTCACCGATGCCAGTACTACTCTCGCCCAAGCACGCTTAACTGCGGAGTTCTGATGGGATCCGGTGCATTAGTGCTGGTATGATCGCATCCGTCAACCAACGCCGCTTATTTTCCACTAACCATACCGGTCTTTTTCCCCTTCATCGTGAGTGCTACACGTCACGAAAGAACCTTGGGGCCGATAAAGTGAGACATTTTAATCCAGCAACTAGTCAGAAAACTTGGTAGAAATTCTGAAACATAATTTTGAGCCCCGGTTATCTCCCACAAACAGAGAAACCAGAAGCAAAACCGACCCGAAAAAGAAAATAACGGGTGCAAGATGAGGACTTCCCCGCACGTCACCGATGCCAGTACTACTCTCGCCCAAGCACGCTTAACTGCGGAGTTCTGATGGGATCCAGTGCATTAGTGCTGGTATGATCGCATCCGTCAACCAACGCCGCTTATTTTCCATTATCCGTACCGGTCTTTTTCCCCTTCATCGTGAGTGCTACACGTCACGAAAGAACCGTGGGGCCGATAAAGTGGGACATTTTAATCCAGCAACTAGACCCGAAAAAGAAAATAGGGGATGCAACACGAGGACTTCCCGGCACGTCACCGATGCCAGTACTTCTCTCGCCCAAGCACGCTTAACTGCGGAGTTCTGATGGGATCCGGTGCATTAGTGCTGGTATGATCGCATCCGTCAACCAACGCCGCTTATTTTCCATTATCCGTACCGGTCTTTTTCCCCTTCATCGTGAGTGCTACACGTCACGAAAGAACCGTGGGGCTGATAAAGTGGGACATTTTAATCCAGCAACTAGACCCGAAAAAGAAAATAGGGGATGCAACACGAGGACTTCCCGGCACGTCACCGATGCCAGTACTACTCTCGCCCAAGCACGCTTAACTGCGGAGTTCTGATGGGATCCGGTGCATTAGTGCTGGTATGATCGCATCCGTCAACCAACGCCGCTTATTTTCCACTATCCATACCGGTCTTTTTCCCCTTCATCGTGAGTGCTACACGTCACGAAAGAACCTTGGGGCCGATAAAGTGAGACATTTTAATCCAGCAACTAGTCAGAAAACTTGGTAGAAATTCTGAAACATAATTTTGAGCCCCGGTTATCTCCCACAAACAGAGAAACCAGAAGCAAAACCGACCCGAAAAAGAAAATAACGGGTGCAACATGAGGACTTCCCCGCACGTCACCGATGCCAGTACTACTCTCGCCCAAGCACGCTTAACTGCGGAGTTCTGATGGGATTCAGTGCATTAGTGCTGCTATGATCGCATCCGTCAACCAACGCCGCTTATTTTCCATTATCCGTACCGGTGTTTTTCCCCTTCATCGTGAGTGCTACACGTCACGAAAGAACCGTGGGGCCGATAAAGTGGGACATTTTAATCCAGCAACTAGACCCGAAAAAGAAAATAGGGGATGCAACACGAGGACTTCCCGGCACGTCACCGATGCCAGTACTTCTCTCGCCCCAGCACGCTTAACTGCGGAGTTCTGATGGGATCCGGTGCATTAGGGCTGGTATGATCGCATCCGTCAACCAACGCCGCTTATTTTCCATTATCCGTACCGGTGTTTTTCCCCTTCATCGTGAGTGCTACACGTCACGAAAGAACCGTGGGGCCGATAAAGTGGGACATTTTAATCCAGCAACTAGACCCGAAAAAGAAAATAGGGGATGCAACACGAGGACTTCCTGGCACGTCACCGATGCCAGTACTTCTCTCGCCCAAGCACGCTTAACTGCGAAGTTCTGATGGGATCCGGTGCATTAGTGCTGGTATGATCGCATCCGTCAACCAACGCCGCTTATTTTCCATTATCCGTACCGGTGTTTTTCCCCTTCATCCTGAGTGCTACACGTCACGAAAGAACCGTGGGGCCGATAAAGTGGGACATTTTAATCCAGCAACTAGACCCGAAAAAGAAAATAGGGGATGCAACAAGAGGACTTCCCGGCACGTCACCGATGCCAGTACTTCTCTCGCCCAAGCACGCTTAACTGCGGAGTTCTGATGGGATCCGGTGCATTAGGGCTGGTATGATCGCATCCGTCAACCAACGCCGCTTATTTTCCATTATCCGTACCGGTGTTTTTCCCCTTCATCGTGAGTGCTACACGTCACGAAAGAACCGTGGGGCCGATAAAGTGGGACATTTTAATCCAGCAACTAGACCCGAAAAAGAAAATAGGGGATGCAACACGAGGACTTCCTGGCACGTCACCGATGCCAGTACTGCTCTCGCCCAAGCACGCTTAACTGCGAAGTTCTGATGGGATCCGGTGCATTAGTGCTGGTATGATCGCATCCGTCAACCAACGCCGCTTATTTTCCATTATCCGTACCGGTGTTTTTCCCCTTCATCGTGAGTGCTACACGTCACGAAAGAACCGTGGGGCCGATAAAGTGGGACATTTTAATCCAGCAACTAGACCCGAAAAAGAAAATAGGGGATGCAACACGAGGACTTCCCGGCACGTCACCGATGCCAGTACTTCTCTCGCCCAAGCACGCTTAACTGCGGAGTTCTGATGGGATCCGGTGCATTAGGGCTGGTATGATCGCATCCGTCAACCAACGCCGCTTATTTTCCATTATCCGTACCGGTGTTTTTCCCCTTCATCGTGAGTGCTACACGTCACGAAAGAACCGTGGGGCCGATAAAGTGGGACATTTTAATCCAGCAACTAGACCCGAAAAAGAAAATAGGGGATGCAACACGAGGACTTCCTGGCACGTCACCGATGCCAGTACTTCTCTCGCCCAAGCACGCTTAACTGCGAAGTTCTGATGGGATCCGGTGCATTAGTGCTGGTATGATCGCATCCGTCAACCAACGCCGCTTATTTTCCATTATCCGTACCGGTGTTTTTCCCCTTCATCCTGAGTGCTACACGTCACGAAAGAACCGTGGGGCCGATAAAGTGGGACATTTTAATCCAGCAACTAGACCCGAAAAAGAAAATAGGGGATGCAACAAGAGGACTTCCCGGCACGTCACCGATGCCAGTACTTCTCTCGCCCAAGCACGCTTAACTGCGGAGTTCTGATGGGATCCGGTGCATTAGGGCTGGTATGATCGCATCCGTCAACCAACGCCGCTTATTTTCCATTATCCGTACCGGTGTTTTTCCCCTTCATCGTGAGTGCTACACGTCACGAAAGAACCGTGGGGCCGATAAAGTGGGACATTTTAATCCAGCAACTAGACCCGAAAAAGAAAATAGGGGATGCAACACGAGGACTTCCTGGCACGTCACCGATGCCAGTACTGCTCTCGCCCAAGCACGCTTAACTGCGAAGTTCTGATGGGATCCGGTGCATTAGTGCTGGTATGATCGCATCCGTCAACCAACGCCGCTTATTTTCCATTATCCGTACCGGTGTTTTTCCCCTTCATCGTGAGTGCTACACGTCACGAAAGAACCGTGGGGCCGATAAAGTGGGACATTTTAATCCAGCAACTAGACCCGAAAAAGAAAATAGGGGATGCAACACGAGGACTTCCCGGCACGTCACCGATGCCAGTACTTCTCTCGCCCAAGCACGCTTAACTGCGGAGTTCTGATGGGATCCGGTGCATTAGGGCTGGTATGATCGCATCCGTCAACCAACGCCGCTTATTTTCCATTATCCGTACCGGTGTTTTTCCCCTTCATCGTGAGTGCTACACGTCACGAAAGAACCGTGGGGCCGATAAAGTGGGACATTTTAATCCAGCAACTAGACCCGAAAAAGAAAATAGGGGATGCAACACGAGGACTTCCTGGCACGTCACCGATGCCAGTACTGCTCTCGCCCAAGCACGCTTAACTGCGAAGTTCTGATGGGATCCGGTGCATTAGTGCTGGTATGATCGCATCCGTCAACCAACGCCGCTTATTTTCCATTATCCGTACCGGTGTTTTTCCCCTTCATCGTGAGTGCTACACGTCACGAAAGAACCGTGGGGCCGATAAAGTGGGACATTTTAATCCAGCAACTAGACCCGAAAAAGAAAATAGGGGATGCAACACGAGGACTTCCCGGCACGTCACCGATGCCAGTACTTCTCTCGCCCAAGCACGCTTAACTGCGGAGTTCTGATGGGATCCGGTGCATTAGGGCTGGTATGATCGCATCCGTCAACCAACGCCGCTTATTTTCCATTATCCGTACCGGTGTTTTTCCCCTTCATCGTGAGTGCTACACGTCACGAAAGAACCGTGGGGCCGATAAAGTGGGACATTTTAATCCAGCAACTAGACCCGAAAAAGAAAATAGGGGATGCAACACGAGGACTTCCCGGCACGTCACCGATGCCAGTACTTCTCTCGCCCAAGCACGCTTAACTGCGGAGTTCTGATGGGATCCGGTGCATTAGGGCTGGTATGATCGCATCCGTCAACCAACGCCGCTTATTTTCCATTATCCGTACCGGTGTTTTTCCCCTTCATCGTGAGTGCTACACGTCACGAAAGAACCGTGGGGCCGATAAAGTGGGACATTTTAATCCAGCAACTAGACCCGAAAAAGAAAATAGGGGATGCAACACGAGGACTTCCCGGCACGTCACCGATGCCAGTACTTCTCTCGCCCAAGCACGCTTAACTGCGGAGTTCTGATGGGATCCGGTGCATTAGGGCTGGTATGATCGCATCCGTCAACCAACGCCGCTTATTTTCCATTATCCGTACCGGTGTTTTTCCCCTTCATCGTGAGTGCTACACGTCACGAAAGAACCGTGGGGCCGATAAAGTGGGACATTTTAATCCAGCAACTAGACCCGAAAAAGAAAATAGGGGATGCAACACGAGGACTTCCTGGCACGTCACCGATGCCAGTACTTCTCTCGCCCAAGCACGCTTAACTGCGAAGTTCTGATGGGATCCGGTGCATTAGTGCTGGTATGATCGCATCCGTCAACCAACGCCGCTTATTTTCCATTATCCGTACCGGTGTTTTTCCCCTTCATCCTGAGTGCTACACGTCACGAAAGAACCGTGGGGCCGATAAAGTGGGACATTTTAATCCAGCAACTAGACCCGAAAAAGAAAATAGGGGATGCAACAAGAGGACTTCCCGGCACGTCACCGATGCCAGTACTTCTCTCGCCCAAGCACGCTTAACTGCGGAGTTCTGATGGGATCCGGTGCATTAGGGCTGGTATGATCGCATCCGTCAACCAACGCCGCTTATTTTCCATTATCCGTACCGGTGTTTTTCCCCTTCATCGTGAGTGCTACACGTCACGAAAGAACCGTGGGGCCGATAAAGTGGGACATTTTAATCCAGCAACTAGACCCGAAAAAGAAAATAGGGGATGCAACACGAGGACTTCCTGGCACGTCACCGATGCCAGTACTGCTCTCGCCCAAGCACGCTTAACTGCGAAGTTCTGATGGGATCCGGTGCATTAGTGCTGGTATGATCGCATCCGTCAACCAACGCCGCTTATTTTCCATTATCCGTACCGGTGTTTTTCCCCTTCATCCTGAGTGCTACACGTCACGAAAGAACCGTGGGGCCGATAAAGTGGGACATTTTAATCCAGCAACTAGACCCGAAAAAGAAAATAGGGGATGCAACACGAGGACTTCCCGGCACGTCACCGATGCCAGTACTTCTCTCGCCCAAGCACGCTTAACTGCGGAGTTCTGATGGGATCCGGTGCATTAGGGCTGGTATGATCGCATCCGTCAACCAACGCCGCTTATTTTCCATTATCCGTACCGGTGTTTTTCCCCTTCATCGTGAGTGCTACACGTCACGAAAGAACCGTGGGGCCGATAAAGTGGGACATTTTAATCCAGCAACTAGACCCGAAAAAGAAAATAGGGGATGCAACACGAGGACTTCCTGGCACGTCACCGATGCCAGTACTTCTCTCGCCCAAGCACGCTTAACTGCGAAGTTCTGATGGGATCCGGTGCATTAGTGCTGGTATGATCGCATCCGTCAACCAACGCCGCTTATTTTCCATTATCCGTACCGGTGTTTTTCCCCTTCATCCTGAGTGCTACACGTCACGAAAGAACCGTGGGGCCGATAAAGTGGGACATTTTAATCCAGCAACTAGACCCGAAAAAGAAAATAGGGGATGCAACAAGAGGACTTCCCGGCACGTCACCGATGCCAGTACTTCTCTCGCCCAAGCACGCTTAACTGCGGAGTTCTGATGGGATCCGGTGCATTAGGGCTGGTATGATCGCATCCGTCAACCAACGCCGCTTATTTTCCATTATCCGTACCGGTGTTTTTCCCCTTCATCGTGAGTGCTACACGTCACGAAAGAACCGTGGGGCCGATAAAGTGGGACATTTTAATCCAGCAACTAGACCCGAAAAAGAAAATAGGGGATGCAACACGAGGACTTCCTGGCACGTCACCGATGCCAGTACTGCTCTCGCCCAAGCACGCTTAACTGCGAAGTTCTGATGGGATCCGGTGCATTAGTGCTGGTATGATCGCATCCGTCAACCAACGCCGCTTATTTTCCATTATCCGTACCGGTGTTTTTCCCCTTCATCGTGAGTGCTACACGTCACGAAAGAACCGTGGGGCCGATAAAGTGGGACATTTTAATCCAGCAACTAGACCCGAAAAAGAAAATAGGGGATGCAACACGAGGACTTCCCGGCACGTCACCGATGCCAGTACTTCTCTCGCCCAAGCACGCTTAACTGCGGAGTTCTGATGGGATCCGGTGCATTAGGGCTGGTATGATCGCATCCGTCAACCAACGCCGCTTATTTTCCATTATCCGTACCGGTGTTTTTCCCCTTCATCGTGAGTGCTACACGTCACGAAAGAACCGTGGGGCCGATAAAGTGGGACATTTTAATCCAGCAACTAGACCCGAAAAAGAAAATAGGGGATGCAACACGAGGACTTCCTGGCACGTCACCGATGCCAGTACTTCTCTCGCCCAAGCACGCTTAACTGCGAAGTTCTGATGGGATCCGGTGCATTAGTGCTGGTATGATCGCATCCGTCAACCAACGCCGCTTATTTTCCATTATCCGTACCGGTGTTTTTCCCCTTCATCCTGAGTGCTACACGTCACGAAAGAACCGTGGGGCCGATAAAGTGGGACATTTTAATCCAGCAACTAGACCCGAAAAAGAAAATAGGGGATGCAACAAGAGGACTTCCCGGCACGTCACCGATGCCAGTACTTCTCTCGCCCAAGCACGCTTAACTGCGGAGTTCTGATGGGATCCGGTGCATTAGGGCTGGTATGATCGCATCCGTCAACCAACGCCGCTTATTTTCCATTATCCGTACCGGTGTTTTTCCCCTTCATCGTGAGTGCTACACGTCACGAAAGAACCGTGGGGCCGATAAAGTGGGACATTTTAATCCAGCAACTAGACCCGAAAAAGAAAATAGGGGATGCAACACGAGGACTTCCTGGCACGTCACCGATGCCAGTACTGCTCTCGCCCAAGCACGCTTAACTGCGAAGTTCTGATGGGATCCGGTGCATTAGTGCTGGTATGATCGCATCCGTCAACCAACGCCGCTTATTTTCCATTATCCGTACCGGTGTTTTTCCCCTTCATCCTGAGTGCTACACGTCACGAAAGAACCGTGGGGCCGATAAAGTGGGACATTTTAATCCAGCAACTAGACCCGAAAAAGAAAATAGGGGATGCAACACGAGGACTTCCCGGCACGTCACCGATGCCAGTACTTCTCTCGCCCAAGCACGCTTAACTGCGGAGTTCTGATGGGATCCGGTGCATTAGGGCTGGTATGATCGCATCCGTCAACCAACGCCGCTTATTTTCCATTATCCGTACCGGTGTTTTTCCCCTTCATCGTGAGTGCTACACGTCACGAAAGAACCGTGGGGCCGATAAAGTGGGACATTTTAATCCAGCAACTAGACCCGAAAAAGAAAATAGGGGATGCAACACGAGGACTTCCTGGCACGTCACCGATGCCAGTACTGCTCTCGCCCAAGCACGCTTAACTGCGAAGTTCTGATGGGATCCGGTGCATTAGTGCTGGTATGATCGCATCCGTCAACCAACGCCGCTTATTTTCCATTATCCGTACCGGTGTTTTTCCCCTTCATCGTGAGTGCTACACGTCACGAAAGAACCGTGGGGCCGATAAAGTGGGACATTTTAATCCAGCAACTAGACCCGAAAAAGAAAATAGGGGATGCAACACGAGGACTTCCCGGCACGTCACCGATGCCAGTACTTCTCTCGCCCAAGCACGCTTAACTGCGGAGTTCTGATGGGATCCGGTGCATTAGGGCTGGTATGATCGCATCCGTCAACCAACGCCGCTTATTTTCCATTATCCGTACCGGTGTTTTTCCCCTTCATCGTGAGTGCTACACGTCACGAAAGAACCGTGGGGCCGATAAAGTGGGACATTTTAATCCAGCAACTAGACCCGAAAAAGAAAATAGGGGATGCAACACGAGGACTTCCCGGCACGTCACCGATGCCAGTACTTCTCTCGCCCAAGCACGCTTAACTGCGGAGTTCTGATGGGATCCGGTGCATTAGGGCTGGTATGATCGCATCCGTCAACCAACGCCGCTTATTTTCCATTATCCGTACCGGTGTTTTTCCCCTTCATCGTGAGTGCTACACGTCACGAAAGAACCGTGGGGCCGATAAAGTGGGACATTTTAATCCAGCAACTAGACCCGAAAAAGAAAATAGGGGATGCAACACGAGGACTTCCTGGCACGTCACCGATGCCAGTACTTCTCTCGCCCAAGCACGCTTAACTGCGAAGTTCTGATGGGATCCGGTGCATTAGTGCTGGTATGATCGCATCCGTCAACCAACGCCGCTTATTTTCCATTATCCGTACCGGTGTTTTTCCCCTTCATCCTGAGTGCTACACGTCACGAAAGAACCGTGGGGCCGATAAAGTGGGACATTTTAATCCAGCAACTAGACCCGAAAAAGAAAATAGGGGATGCAACAAGAGGACTTCCCGGCACGTCACCGATGCCAGTACTTCTCTCGCCCAAGCACGCTTAACTGCGGAGTTCTGATGGGATCCGGTGCATTAGGGCTGGTATGATCGCATCCGTCAACCAACGCCGCTTATTTTCCATTATCCGTACCGGTGTTTTTCCCCTTCATCGTGAGTGCTACACGTCACGAAAGAACCGTGGGGCCGATAAAGTGGGACATTTTAATCCAGCAACTAGACCCGAAAAAGAAAATAGGGGATGCAACACGAGGACTTCCTGGCACGTCACCGATGCCAGTACTGCTCTCGCCCAAGCACGCTTAACTGCGAAGTTCTGATGGGATCCGGTGCATTAGTGCTGGTATGATCGCATCCGTCAACCAACGCCGCTTATTTTCCATTATCCGTACCGGTGTTTTTCCCCTTCATCCTGAGTGCTACACGTCACGAAAGAACCGTGGGGCCGATAAAGTGGGACATTTTAATCCAGCAACTAGACCCGAAAAAGAAAATAGGGGATGCAACACGAGGACTTCCCGGCACGTCACCGATGCCAGTACTTCTCTCGCCCAAGCACGCTTAACTGCGGAGTTCTGATGGGATCCGGTGCATTAGGGCTGGTATGATCGCATCCGTCAACCAACGCCGCTTATTTTCCATTATCCGTACCGGTGTTTTTCCCCTTCATCGTGAGTGCTACACGTCACGAAAGAACCGTGGGGCCGATAAAGTGGGACATTTTAATCCAGCAACTAGACCCGAAAAAGAAAATAGGGGATGCAACACGAGGACTTCCTGGCACGTCACCGATGCCAGTACTTCTCTCGCCCAAGCACGCTTAACTGCGAAGTTCTGATGGGATCCGGTGCATTAGTGCTGGTATGATCGCATCCGTCAACCAACGCCGCTTATTTTCCATTATCCGTACCGGTGTTTTTCCCCTTCATCCTGAGTGCTACACGTCACGAAAGAACCGTGGGGCCGATAAAGTGGGACATTTTAATCCAGCAACTAGACCCGAAAAAGAAAATAGGGGATGCAACAAGAGGACTTCCCGGCACGTCACCGATGCCAGTACTTCTCTCGCCCAAGCACGCTTAACTGCGGAGTTCTGATGGGATCCGGTGCATTAGGGCTGGTATGATCGCATCCGTCAACCAACGCCGCTTATTTTCCATTATCCGTACCGGTGTTTTTCCCCTTCATCGTGAGTGCTACACGTCACGAAAGAACCGTGGGGCCGATAAAGTGGGACATTTTAATCCAGCAACTAGACCCGAAAAAGAAAATAGGGGATGCAACACGAGGACTTCCTGGCACGTCACCGATGCCAGTACTGCTCTCGCCCAAGCACGCTTAACTGCGAAGTTCTGATGGGATCCGGTGCATTAGTGCTGGTATGATCGCATCCGTCAACCAACGCCGCTTATTTTCCATTATCCGTACCGGTGTTTTTCCCCTTCATCCTGAGTGCTACACGTCACGAAAGAACCGTGGGGCCGATAAAGTGGGACATTTTAATCCAGCAACTAGACCCGAAAAAGAAAATAGGGGATGCAACACGAGGACTTCCCGGCACGTCACCGATGCCAGTACTTCTCTCGCCCAAGCACGCTTAACTGCGGAGTTCTGATGGGATCCGGTGCATTAGGGCTGGTATGATCGCATCCGTCAACCAACGCCGCTTATTTTCCATTATCCGTACCGGTGTTTTTCCCCTTCATCGTGAGTGCTACACGTCACGAAAGAACCGTGGGGCCGATAAAGTGGGACATTTTAATCCAGCAACTAGACCCGAAAAAGAAAATAGGGGATGCAACACGAGGACTTCCTGGCACGTCACCGATGCCAGTACTGCTCTCGCCCAAGCACGCTTAACTGCGAAGTTCTGATGGGATCCGGTGCATTAGTGCTGGTATGATCGCATCCGTCAACCAACGCCGCTTATTTTCCATTATCCGTACCGGTGTTTTTCCCCTTCATCGTGAGTGCTACACGTCACGAAAGAACCGTGGGGCCGATAAAGTGGGACATTTTAATCCAGCAACTAGACCCGAAAAAGAAAATAGGGGATGCAACACGAGGACTTCCCGGCACGTCACCGATGCCAGTACTTCTCTCGCCCAAGCACGCTTAACTGCGGAGTTCTGATGGGATCCGGTGCATTAGGGCTGGTATGATCGCATCCGTCAACCAACGCCGCTTATTTTCCATTATCCGTACCGGTGTTTTTCCCCTTCATCGTGAGTGCTACACGTCACGAAAGAACCGTGGGGCCGATAAAGTGGGACATTTTAATCCAGCAACTAGACCCGAAAAAGAAAATAGGGGATGCAACACGAGGACTTCCTGGCACGTCACCGATGCCAGTACTTCTCTCGCCCAAGCACGCTTAACTGCGAAGTTCTGATGGGATCCGGTGCATTAGTGCTGGTATGATCGCATCCGTCAACCAACGCCGCTTATTTTCCATTATCCGTACCGGTGTTTTTCCCCTTCATCCTGAGTGCTACACGTCACGAAGGAACCGTGGGGCCGATAAAGTGGGACATTTTAATCCAGCAACTAGACCCGAAAAAGAAAATAGGGGATGCAACAAGAGGACTTCCCGGCACGTCACCGATGCCAGTACTTCTCTCGCCCAAGCACGCTTAACTGCGGAGTTCTGATGGGATCCGGTGCATTAGGGCTGGTATGATCGCATCCGTCAACCAACGCCGCTTATTTTCCATTATCCGTACCGGTGTTTTTCCCCTTCATCGTGAGTGCTACACGTCACGAAAGAACCGTGGGGCCGATAAAGTGGGACATTTTAATCCAGCAACTAGACCCGAAAAAGAAAATAGGGGATGCAACACGAGGACTTCCTGGCACGTCACCGATGCCAGTACTGCTCTCGCCCAAGCACGCTTAACTGCGAAGTTCTGATGGGATCCGGTGCATTAGTGCTGGTATGATCGCATCCGTCAACCAACGCCGCTTATTTTCCATTATCCGTACCGGTGTTTTTCCCCTTCATCCTGAGTGCTACACGTCACGAAAGAACCGTGGGGCCGATAAAGTGGGACATTTTAATCCAGCAACTAGACCCGAAAAAGAAAATAGGGGATGCAACACGAGGACTTCCCGGCACGTCACCGATGCCAGTACTTCTCTCGCCCAAGCACGCTTAACTGCGGAGTTCTGATGGGATCCGGTGCATTAGTGCTGGTATGATCGCATCCGTCAACCAACGCCGCTTATTTTCCATTATCCGTACCGGTCTTTTTCCCCTTCATCGTGAGTGCTACACGTCACGAAAGAACCGTGGGGCTGATAAAGTGGGACATTTTAATCCAGCAACTAGACCCGAAAAAGAAAATAGGGGATGCAACACGAGGACTTCCCGGCACGTCACCGATGCCAGTACTACTCTCGCCCAAGCACGCTTAACTGCGGAGTTCTGATGGGATCCGGTGCATTAGTGCTGGTATGATCGCATCCGTCAACCAACGCCGCTTATTTTCCACTAACCATACCGGTCTTTTTCCCCTTCATCGTGAGTGCTACACGTCACGAAAGAACCTTGGGGCCGATAAAGTGAGACATTTTAATCCAGCAACTAGTCAGAAAACTTGGTAGAAATTCTGAAACATAATTTTGAGCCCCGGTTATCTCCCACAAACAGAGAAACCAGAAGCAAAACCGACCCGAAAAAGAAAATAACGGGTGCAAGATGAGGACTTCCCCGCACGTCACCGATGCCAGTACTACTCTCGCCCAAGCACGCTTAACTGCGGAGTTCTGATGGGATCCAGTGCATTAGTGCTGGTATGATCGCATCCGTCAACCAACGCCGCTTATTTTCCATTATCCGTACCGGTCTTTTTCCCCTTCATCGTGAGTGCTACACGTCACGAAAGAACCGTGGGGCCGATAAAGTGGGACATTTTAATCCAGCAACTAGACCCGAAAAAGAAAATAGGGGATGCAACACGAGGACTTCCCGGCACGTCACCGATGCCAGTACTTCTCTCGCCCAAGCACGCTTAACTGCGGAGTTCTGATGGGATCCGGTGCATTAGTGCTGGTATGATCGCATCCGTCAACCAACGCCGCTTATTTTCCATTATCCGTACCGGTCTTTTTCCCCTTCATCGTGAGTGCTACACGTCACGAAAGAACCGTGGGGCTGATAAAGTGGGACATTTTAATCCAGCAACTAGACCCGAAAAAGAAAATAGGGGATGCAACACGAGGACTTCCCGGCACGTCACCGATGCCAGTACTTCTCTCGCCCAAGCACGCTTAACTGCGGAGTTCTGATGGGATCCGGTGCATTAGTGCTGGTATGATCGCATCCGTCAACCAACGCCGCTTATTTTCCACTAACCATACCGGTCTTTTTCCCCTTCATCGTGAGTGCTACACGTCACGAAAGAACCTTGGGGCCGATAAAGTGAGACATTTTAATCCAGCAACTAGTCAGAAAACTTGGTAGAAATTCTGAAACATAATTTTGAGCCCCGGTTATCTCCCACAAACAGAGAAACCAGAAGCAAAACCGACCCGAAAAAGAAAATAACGGGTGCAAGATGAGGACTTCCCCGCACGTCACCGATGCCAGTACTACTCTCGCCCAAGCACGCTTAACTGCGGAGTTCTGATGGGATCCAGTGCATTAGTGCTGGTATGATCGCATCCGTCAACCAACGCCGCTTATTTTCCATTATCCGTACCGGTCTTTTTCCCCTTCATCGTGAGTGCTACACGTCACGAAAGAACCGTGGGGCCGATAAAGTGGGACATTTTAATCCAGCAACTAGACCCGAAAAAGAAAATAGGGGATGCAACACGAGGACTTCCCGGCACGTCACCGATGCCAGTACTTCTCTCGCCCAAGCACGCTTAACTGCGGAGTTCTGATGGGATCCGGTGCATTAGTGCTGGTATGATCGCATCCGTCAACCAACGCCGCTTATTTTCCATTATCCGTACCGGTCTTTTTCCCCTTCATCGTGAGTGCTACACGTCACGAAAGAACCGTGGGGCTGATAAAGTGGGACATTTTAATCCAGCAACTAGACCCGAAAAAGAAAATAGGGGATGCAACACGAGGACTTCCCGGCACGTCACCGATGCCAGTACTACTCTCGCCCAAGCACGCTTAACTGCGGAGTTCTGATGGGATCCGGTGCATTAGTGCTGGTATGATCGCATCCGTCAACCAACGCCGCTTATTTTCCACTATCCATACCGGTCTTTTTCCCCTTCATCGTGAGTGCTACACGTCACGAAAGAACCTTGGGGCCGATAAAGTGAGACATTTTAATCCAGCAACTAGTCAGAAAACTTGGTAGAAATTCTGAAACATAATTTTGAGCCCCGGTTATCTCCCACAAACAGAGAAACCAGAAGCAAAACCGACCCGAAAAAGAAAATAACGGGTGCAACATGAGGACTTCCCCGCACGTCACCGATGCCAGTACTACTCTCGCCCAAGCACGCTTAACTGCGGAGTTCTGATGGGATTCAGTGCATTAGTGCTGCTATGATCGCATCCGTCAACCAACGCCGCTTATTTTCCATTATCCGTACCGGTGTTTTTCCCCTTCATCGTGAGTGCTACACGTCACGAAAGAACCGTGGGGCCGATAAAGTGGGACATTTTAATCCAGCAACTAGACCCGAAAAAGAAAATAGGGGATGCAACACGAGGACTTCCCGGCACGTCACCGATGCCAGTACTTCTCTCGCCCCAGCACGCTTAACTGCGGAGTTCTGATGGGATCCGGTGCATTAGGGCTGGTATGATCGCATCCGTCAACCAACGCCGCTTATTTTCCATTATCCGTACCGGTGTTTTTCCCCTTCATCGTGAGTGCTACACGTCACGAAAGAACCGTGGGGCCGATAAAGTGGGACATTTTAATCCAGCAACTAGACCCGAAAAAGAAAATAGGGGATGCAACACGAGGACTTCCTGGCACGTCACCGATGCCAGTACTTCTCTCGCCCAAGCACGCTTAACTGCGAAGTTCTGATGGGATCCGGTGCATTAGTGCTGGTATGATCGCATCCGTCAACCAACGCCGCTTATTTTCCATTATCCGTACCGGTGTTTTTCCCCTTCATCGTGAGTGCTACACGTCACGAAAGAACCGTGGGGCCGATAAAGTGGGACATTTTAATCCAGCAACTAGACCCGAAAAAGAAAATAGGGGATGCAACAAGAGGACTTCCCGGCACGTCACCGATGCCAGTACTTCTCTCGCCCAAGCACGCTTAACTGCGGAGTTCTGATGGGATCCGGTGCATTAGGGCTGGTATGATCGCATCCGTCAACCAACGCCGCTTATTTTCCATTATCCGTACCGGTGTTTTTCCCCTTCATCGTGAGTGCTACACGTCACGAAAGAACCGTGGGGCCGATAAAGTGGGACATTTTAATCCAGCAACTAGACCCGAAAAAGAAAATAGGGGATGCAACACGAGGACTTCCTGGCACGTCACCGATGCCAGTACTGCTCTCGCCCAAGCACGCTTAACTGCGAAGTTCTGATGGGATCCGGTGCATTAGTGCTGGTATGATCGCATCCGTCAACCAACGCCGCTTATTTTCCATTATCCGTACCGGTCTTTTTCCCCTTCATCGTGAGTGCTACACGTCACGAAAGAACCGTGGGGCCGATAAAGTGGGACATTTTAATCCAGCAACTAGACCCGAAAAAGAAAATAGGGGATGCAACACGAGGACTTCCCGGCACGTCACCGATGCCAGTACTTCTCTCGCCCAAGCACGCTTAACTGCGGAGTTCTGATGGGATCCGGTGCATTAGTGCTGGTATGATCGCATCCGTCAACCAACGCCGCTTATTTTCCATTATCCGTACCGGTCTTTTTCCCCTTCATCGTGAGTGCTACACGTCACGAAAGAACCGTGGGGCTGATAAAGTGGGACATTTTAATCCAGCAACTAGACCCGAAAAAGAAAATAGGGGATGCAACACGAGGACTTCCCGGCACGTCACCGATGCCAGTACTACTCTCGCCCAAGCACGCTTAACTGCGGAGTTCTGATGGGATCCGGTGCATTAGTGCTGGTATGATCGCATCCGTCAACCAACGCCGCTTATTTTCCACTATCCATACCGGTCTTTTTCCCCTTCATCGTGAGTGCTACACGTCACGAAAGAACCTTGGGGCCGATAAAGTGAGACATTTTAATCCAGCAACTAGTCAGAAAACTTGGTAGAAATTCTGAAACATAATTTTGAGCCCCGGTTATCTCCCACAAACAGAGAAACCAGAAGCAAAACCGACCCGAAAAAGAAAATAACGGGTGCAACATGAGGACTTCCCCGCACGTCACCGATGCCAGTACTACTCTCGCCCAAGCACGCTTAACTGCGGAGTTCTGATGGGATTCAGTGCATTAGTGCTGCTATGATCGCATCCGTCAACCAACGCCGCTTATTTTCCATTATCCGTACCGGTGTTTTTCCCCTTCATCGTGAGTGCTACACGTCACGAAAGAACCGTGGGGCCGATAAAGTGGGACATTTTAATCCAGCAACTAGACCCGAAAAAGAAAATAGGGGATGCAACACGAGGACTTCCCGGCACGTCACCGATGCCAGTACTTCTCTCGCCCCAGCACGCTTAACTGCGGAGTTCTGATGGGATCCGGTGCATTAGGGCTGGTATGATCGCATCCGTCAACCAACGCCGCTTATTTTCCATTATCCGTACCGGTGTTTTTCCCCTTCATCGTGAGTGCTACACGTCACGAAAGAACCGTGGGGCCGATAAAGTGGGACATTTTAATCCAGCAACTAGACCCGAAAAAGAAAATAGGGGATGCAACACGAGGACTTCCTGGCACGTCACCGATGCCAGTACTTCTCTCGCCCAAGCACGCTTAACTGCGAAGTTCTGATGGGATCCGGTGCATTAGTGCTGGTATGATCGCATCCGTCAACCAACGCCGCTTATTTTCCATTATCCGTACCGGTGTTTTTCCCCTTCATCCTGAGTGCTACACGTCACGAAAGAACCGTGGGGCCGATAAAGTGGGACATTTTAATCCAGCAACTAGACCCGAAAAAGAAAATAGGGGATGCAACAAGAGGACTTCCCGGCACGTCACCGATGCCAGTACTTCTCTCGCCCAAGCACGCTTAACTGCGGAGTTCTGATGGGATCCGGTGCATTAGGGCTGGTATGATCGCATCCGTCAACCAACGCCGCTTATTTTCCATTATCCGTACCGGTGTTTTTCCCCTTCATCGTGAGTGCTACACGTCACGAAAGAACCGTGGGGCCGATAAAGTGGGACATTTTAATCCAGCAACTAGACCCGAAAAAGAAAATAGGGGATGCAACACGAGGACTTCCTGGCACGTCACCGATGCCAGTACTGCTCTCGCCCAAGCACGCTTAACTGCGAAGTTCTGATGGGATCCGGTGCATTAGTGCTGGTATGATCGCATCCGTCAACCAACGCCGCTTATTTTCCATTATCCGTACCGGTGTTTTTCCCCTTCATCGTGAGTGCTACACGTCACGAAAGAACCGTGGGGCCGATAAAGTGGGACATTTTAATCCAGCAACTAGACCCGAAAAAGAAAATAGGGGATGCAACACGAGGACTTCCCGGCACGTCACCGATGCCAGTACTTCTCTCGCCCAAGCACGCTTAACTGCGGAGTTCTGATGGGATCCGGTGCATTAGGGCTGGTATGATCGCATCCGTCAACCAACGCCGCTTATTTTCCATTATCCGTACCGGTGTTTTTCCCCTTCATCGTGAGTGCTACACGTCACGAAAGAACCGTGGGGCCGATAAAGTGGGACATTTTAATCCAGCAACTAGACCCGAAAAAGAAAATAGGGGATGCAACACGAGGACTTCCTGGCACGTCACCGATGCCAGTACTGCTCTCGCCCAAGCACGCTTAACTGCGAAGTTCTGATGGGATCCGGTGCATTAGTGCTGGTATGATCGCATCCGTCAACCAACGCCGCTTATTTTCCATTATCCGTACCGGTGTTTTTCCCCTTCATCGTGAGTGCTACACGTCACGAAAGAACCGTGGGGCCGATAAAGTGGGACATTTTAATCCAGCAACTAGACCCGAAAAAGAAAATAGGGGATGCAACACGAGGACTTCCCGGCACGTCACCGATGCCAGTACTTCTCTCGCCCAAGCACGCTTAACTGCGGAGTTCTGATGGGATCCGGTGCATTAGGGCTGGTATGATCGCATCCGTCAACCAACGCCGCTTATTTTCCATTATCCGTACCGGTGTTTTTCCCCTTCATCGTGAGTGCTACACGTCACGAAAGAACCGTGGGGCCGATAAAGTGGGACATTTTAATCCAGCAACTAGACCCGAAAAAGAAAATAGGGGATGCAACACGAGGACTTCCTGGCACGTCACCGATGCCAGTACTTCTCTCGCCCAAGCACGCTTAACTGCGAAGTTCTGATGGGATCCGGTGCATTAGTGCTGGTATGATCGCATCCGTCAACCAACGCCGCTTATTTTCCATTATCCGTACCGGTGTTTTTCCCCTTCATCCTGAGTGCTACACGTCACGAAAGAACCGTGGGGCCGATAAAGTGGGACATTTTAATCCAGCAACTAGACCCGAAAAAGAAAATAGGGGATGCAACAAGAGGACTTCCCGGCACGTCACCGATGCCAGTACTTCTCTCGCCCAAGCACGCTTAACTGCGGAGTTCTGATGGGATCCGGTGCATTAGGGCTGGTATGATCGCATCCGTCAACCAACGCCGCTTATTTTCCATTATCCGTACCGGTGTTTTTCCCCTTCATCGTGAGTGCTACACGTCACGAAAGAACCGTGGGGCCGATAAAGTGGGACATTTTAATCCAGCAACTAGACCCGAAAAAGAAAATAGGGGATGCAACACGAGGACTTCCTGGCACGTCACCGATGCCAGTACTGCTCTCGCCCAAGCACGCTTAACTGCGAAGTTCTGATGGGATCCGGTGCATTAGTGCTGGTATGATCGCATCCGTCAACCAACGCCGCTTATTTTCCATTATCCGTACCGGTGTTTTTCCCCTTCATCCTGAGTGCTACACGTCACGAAAGAACCGTGGGGCCGATAAAGTGGGACATTTTAATCCAGCAACTAGACCCGAAAAAGAAAATAGGGGATGCAACACGAGGACTTCCCGGCACGTCACCGATGCCAGTACTTCTCTCGCCCAAGCACGCTTAACTGCGGAGTTCTGATGGGATCCGGTGCATTAGTGCTGGTATGATCGCATCCGTCAACCAACGCCGCTTATTTTCCATTATCCGTACCGGTCTTTTTCCCCTTCATCGTGAGTGCTACACGTCACGAAAGAACCGTGGGGCTGATAAAGTGGGACATTTTAATCCAGCAACTAGACCCGAAAAAGAAAATAGGGGATGCAACACCAGGACTTCCCGGCACGTCACCGATGCCAGTACTACTCTCGCCCAAGCACGCTTAACTGCGGAGTTCTGATGGGATCCGGTGCATTAGTGCTGGTATGATCGCATCCGTCAACCAACGCCGCTTATTTTCCACTAACCATACCGGTCTTTTTCCCCTTCATCGTGAGTGCTACACGTCACGAAAGAACCTTGGGGCCGATAAAGTGAGACATTTTAATCCAGCAACTAGTCAGAAAACTTGGTAGAAATTCTGAAACATAATTTTGAGCCCCGGTTATCTCCCACAAACAGAGAAACCAGAAGCAAAACCGACCCGAAAAAGAAAATAACGGGTGCAAGATGAGGACTTCCCCGCACGTCACCGATGCCAGTACTACTCTCGCCCAAGCACGCTTAACTGCGGAGTTCTGATGGGATCCAGTGCATTAGTGCTGGTATGATCGCATCCGTCAACCAACGCCGCTTATTTTCCATTATCCGTACCGGTCTTTTTCCCCTTCATCGTGAGTGCTACACGTCACGAAAGAACCGTGGGGCCGATAAAGTGGGACATTTTAATCCAGCAACTAGACCCGAAAAAGAAAATAGGGGATGCAACACGAGGACTTCCCGGCACGTCACCGATGCCAGTACTTCTCTCGCCCAAGCACGCTTAACTGCGGAGTTCTGATGGGATCCGGTGCATTAGTGCTGGTATGATCGCATCCGTCAACCAACGCCGCTTATTTTCCATTATCCGTACCGGTCTTTTTCCCCTTCATCGTGAGTGCTACACGTCACGAAAGAACCGTGGGGCTGATAAAGTGGGACATTTTAATCCAGCAACTAGACCCGAAAAAGAAAATAGGGGATGCAACACGAGGACTTCCCGGCACGTCACCGATGCCAGTACTACTCTCGCCCAAGCACGCTTAACTGCGGAGTTCTGATGGGATCCGGTGCATTAGTGCTGGTATGATCGCATCCGTCAACCAACGCCGCTTATTTTCCACTATCCATACCGGTCTTTTTCCCCTTCATCGTGAGTGCTACACGTCACGAAAGAACCGTGGGGCTGATAAAGTGGGACATTTTAATCCAGCAACTAGACCCGAAAAAGAAAATAGGGGATGCAACACGAGGACTTCCCGGCACGTCACCGATGCCAGTACTACTCTCGCCCAAGCACGCTTAACTGCGGAGTTCTGATGGGATCCGGTGCATTAGTGCTGGTATGATCGCATCCGTCAACCAACGCCGCTTATTTTCCACTATCCATACCGGTCTTTTTCCCCTTCATCGTGAGTGCTACACGTCACGAAAGAACCTTGGGGCCGATAAAGTGAGACATTTTAATCCAGCAACTAGTCAGAAAACTTGGTAGAAATTCTGAAACATAATTTTGAGCCCCGGTTATCTCCCACAAACAGAGAAACCAGAAGCAAAACCGACCCGAAAAAGAAAATAACGGGTGCAAGATGAGGACTTCCCCGCACGTCACCGATGCCAGTACTACTCTCGCCCAAGCACGCTTAACTGCGGAGTTCTGATGGGATCCAGTGCATTAGTGCTGGTATGATCGCATCCGTCAACCAACGCCGCTTATTTTCCATTATCCGTACCGGTCTTTTTCCCCTTCATCGTGAGTGCTACACGTCACGAAAGAACCGTGGGGCCGATAAAGTGGGACATTTTAATCCAGCAACTAGACCCGAAAAAGAAAATAGGGGATGCAACACGAGGACTTCCCGGCACGTCACCGATGCCAGTACTTCTCTCGCCCAAGCACGCTTAACTGCGGAGTTCTGATGGGATCCGGTGCATTAGTGCTGGTATGATCGCATCCGTCAACCAACGCCGCTTATTTTCCATTATCCGTACCGGTCTTTTTCCCCTTCATCGTGAGTGCTACACGTCACGAAAGAACCGTGGGGCTGATAAAGTGGGACATTTTAATCCAGCAACTAGACCCGAAAAAGAAAATAGGGGATGCAACACGAGGACTTCCCGGCACGTCACCGATGCCAGTACTACTCTCGCCCAAGCACGCTTAACTGCGGAGTTCTGATGGGATCCGGTGCATTAGTGCTGGTATGATCGCATCCGTCAACCAACGCCGCTTATTTTCCACTATCCATACCGGTCTTTTTCCCCTTCATCGTGAGTGCTACACGTCACGAAAGAACCTTGGGGCCGATAAAGTGAGACATTTTAATCCAGCAACTAGTCAGAAAACTTGGTAGAAATTCTGAAACATAATTTTGAGCCCCGGTTATCTCCCACAAACAGAGAAACCAGAAGCAAAACCGACCCGAAAAAGAAAATAACGGGTGCAACATGAGGACTTCCCCGCACGTCACCGATGCCAGTACTACTCTCGCCCAAGCACGCTTAACTGCGGAGTTCTGATGGGATTCAGTGCATTAGGGCTGGTATGATCGCATCCGTCAACCAACGCCGCTTATTTTCCATTATCCGTACCGGTGTTTTTCCCCTTCATCGTGAGTGCTACACGTCACGAAAGAACCGTGGGGCCGATAAAGTGGGACATTTTAATCCAGCAACTAGACCCGAAAAAGAAAATAGGGGATGCAACACGAGGACTTCCCGGCACGTCACCGATGCCAGTACTTCTCTCGCCCAAGCACGCTTAACTGCGGAGTTCTGATGGGATCCGGTGCATTAGGGCTGGTATGATCGCATCCGTCAACCAACGCCGCTTATTTTCCATTATCCGTACCGGTGTTTTTCCCCTTCATCGTGAGTGCTACACGTCACGAAAGAACCGTGGGGCCGATAAAGTGGGACATTTTAATCCAGCAACTAGACCCGAAAAAGAAAATAGGGGATGCAACACGAGGACTTCCTGGCACGTCACCGATGCCAGTACTTCTCTCGCCCAAGCACGCTTAACTGCGAAGTTCTGATGGGATCCGGTGCATTAGTGCTGGTATGATCGCATCCGTCAACCAACGCCGCTTATTTTCCATTATCCGTACCGGTGTTTTTCCCCTTCATCCTGAGTGCTACACGTCACGAAAGAACCGTGGGGCCGATAAAGTGGGACATTTTAATCCAGCAACTAGACCCGAAAAAGAAAATAGGGGATGCAACAAGAGGACTTCCCGGCACGTCACCGATGCCAGTACTTCTCTCGCCCAAGCACGCTTAACTGCGGAGTTCTGATGGGATCCGGTGCATTAGTGCTGGTATGATCGCATCCGTCAACCAACGCCGCTTATTTTCCATTATCCGTACCGGTCTTTTTCCCCTTCATCGTGAGTGCTACACGTCACGAAAGAACCGTGGGGCCGATAAAGTGGGACATTTTAATCCAGCAACTAGACCCGAAAAAGAAAATAGGGGATGCAACACGAGGACTTCCCGGCACGTCACCGATGCCAGTACTTCTCTCGCCCAAGCACGCTTAACTGCGGAGTTCTGATGGGATCCGGTGCATTAGTGCTGGTATGATCGCATCCGTCAACCAACGCCGCTTATTTTCCATTATCCGTACCGGTCTTTTTCCCCTTCATCGTGAGTGCTACACGTCACGAAAGAACCGTGGGGCTGATAAAGTGGGACATTTTAATCCAGCAACTAGACCCGAAAAAGAAAATAGGGGATGCAACACGAGGACTTCCCGGCACGTCACCGATGCCAGTACTACTCTCGCCCAAGCACGCTTAACTGCGGAGTTCTGATGGGATCCGGTGCATTAGTGCTGGTATGATCGCATCCGTCAACCAACGCCGCTTATTTTCCACTATCCATACCGGTCTTTTTCCCCTTCATCGTGAGTGCTACACGTCACGAAAGAACCTTGGGGCCGATAAAGTGAGACATTTTAATCCAGCAACTAGTCAGAAAACTTGGTAGAAATTCTGAAACATAATTTTGAGCCCCGGTTATCTCCCACAAACAGAGAAACCAGAAGCAAAACCGACCCGAAAAAGAAAATAACGGGTGCAACATGAGGACTTCCCCGCACGTCACCGATGCCAGTACTACTCTCGCCCAAGCACGCTTAACTGCGGAGTTCTGATGGGATTCAGTGCATTAGTGCTGCTATGATCGCATCCGTCAACCAACGCCGCTTATTTTCCATTATCCGTACCGGTGTTTTTCCCCTTCATCGTGAGTGCTACACGTCACGAAAGAACCGTGGGGCCGATAAAGTGGGACATTTTAATCCAGCAACTAGACCCGAAAAAGAAAATAGGGGATGCAACACGAGGACTTCCCGGCACGTCACCGATGCCAGTACTTCT
This sequence comes from Aquilaria yunnanensis, assembly GCA_039654915.1. Lineage (NCBI taxonomy): Eukaryota > Viridiplantae > Streptophyta > Magnoliopsida > Malvales > Thymelaeaceae > Aquilaria > Aquilaria yunnanensis. The sequence goes on from CM077597.1 coordinate 54,895,712, forward strand.
CTCGCCCAAGCACGCTTAACTGCGGAGTTCTGATGGGATCCGGTGCATTAGGGCTGGTATGATCGCATCCGTCAACCAACGCCGCTTATTTTCCATTATCCGTACCGGTGTTTTTCCCCTTCATCGTGAGTGCTACACGTCACGAAAGAACCGTGGGGCCGATAAAGTGGGACATTTTAATCCAGCAACTAGACCCGAAAAAGAAAATAGGGGATGCAACACGAGGACTTCCTGGCACGTCACCGATGCCAGTACTTCTCTCGCCCAAGCACGCTTAACTGCGAAGTTCTGATGGGATCCGGTGCATTAGTGCTGGTATGATCGCATCCGTCAACCAACGCCGCTTATTTTCCATTATCCGTACCGGTGTTTTTCCCCTTCATCCTGAGTGCTACACGTCACGAAAGAACCGTGGGGCCGATAAAGTGGGACATTTTAATCCAGCAACTAGACCCGAAAAAGAAAATAGGGGATGCAACAAGAGGACTTCCCGGCACGTCACCGATGCCAGTACTTCTCTCGCCCAAGCACGCTTAACTGCGGAGTTCTGATGGGATCCGGTGCATTAGTGCTGGTATGATCGCATCCGTCAACCAACGCCGCTTATTTTCCATTATCCGTACCGGTGTTTTTCCCCTTCATCGTGAGTGCTACACGTCACGAAAGAACCGTGGGGCTGATAAAGTGGGACATTTTAATCCAGCAACTAGACCCGAAAAAGAAAATAGGGGATGCAACACGAGGACTTCCCGGCACGTCACCGATGCCAGTACTACTCTCGCCCAAGCACGCTTAACTGCGGAGTTCTGATGGGATCCGGTGCATTAGTGCTGGTATGATCGCATCCGTCAACCAACGCCGCTTATTTTCCACTAACCATACCGGTCTTTTTCCCCTTCATCGTGAGTGCTACGCGTCACGAAAGAACCTTGGGGCCGATAAAGTGAGACATTTTAATCCAGCAACTAGTCAGAAAACTTGGTAGAAATTCTGAAACATAATTTTGAGCCCTGGTTATCTCCCACAAACAGAGAAACCAGAAGCAAAACCGACCCGAAAAAGAAAATAACAGGTGCAACATGAGGACTTCCCCGCACGTCACCGATGCCAGTACTACTCTCGCCCAAGCACGCTTAACTGCGGAGTTCTGATGGGATCCAGTGCATTAGTGCTGGTATGATCGCATCCGTCAACCAACGCCGCTTATTTTCCATTATCCGTACCGGTGTTTTTCCCCTTCATCGTGAGTGCTACACGTCACGAAAGAACCGTGGGGCCGATAAAGTGGGACATTTTAATCCAGCAACTAGACCCGAAAAAGAAAATAGGGGATGCAACACGAGGACTTCCTGGCACGTCACCGATGCCAGTACTTCTCTCGCCCAAGCACGCTTAACTGCGAGGTTCTGATGGGATCCGGTGCATTAGTGCTGGTATGATCGCATCCGTCAACCAACGCCGCTTATTTTCCATTATCCGTACCGGTGTTTTTCCCCTTCATCCTGAGTGCTACACGTCACGAAAGAACCGTGGGGCCGATAAAGTGGGACATTTTAATCCAGCAACTAGACCCGAAAAAGAAAATAGGGGATGCAACACGAGGACTTCCCGGCACGTCACCGATGCCAGTACTTCTCTCGCCCAAGCACGCTTAACTGCGGAGTTCTGATGGGATCCGGTGCATTAGTGCTGCTTTGATCGCATCCGTCAACCAACGCCGCTTATTTTCCATTATCCGTACCGGTGTTTTTCCCCTTCATCGTGAGTGCTACACGTCACGAAAGAACCGTGGGGCCGATAAAGTGGGACATTTTAATCCAGCAACTAGACCCGAAAAAGAAAATAGGGGATGCAACACGAGGACTTCCCGGCACGTCACCGATGCCAGTACTTCTCTCGCCCAAGCACGCTTAACTGCGGAGTTCTGATGGGATCCGGTGCATTAGGGCTGGTATGATCGCATCCGTCAACCAACGCCGCTTATTTTCCATTATCCGTACCGGTGTTTTTCCCCTTCATCCTGAGTGCTACACGTCACGAAAGAACCGTGGGGCCGATAAAGTGGGACATTTTAATCCAGCAACTAGACCCGAAAAAGAAAATAGGGGATGCAACACGAGGACTTCCCGGCACGTCACCGATGCCAGTACTTCTCTCGCCCAAGCACGCTTAACTGCGGAGTTCTGATGGGATCCGGTGCATTAGTGCTGGTATGATCGCATCCGTCAACCAACGCCGCTTATTTTCCATTATCCGTACCGGTGTTTTTCCCCTTCATCGTGAGTGCTACACGTCACGAAAGAACCATGGGGCCGATAAAGTGGGACATTTTAATCCAGCAACTAGACCCGAAAAAGAAAATAGGGGATGCAACACGAGGACTTCCCGGCACGTCACCGATGCCAGTACTTCTCTCGCCCAAGCACGCTTAACTGCGGAGTTCTGATGGGATCCGGTGCATTAGGGCTGGTATGATCGCATCCGTCAACCAACGCCGCTTATTTTCCATTATCCGTACCGGTGTTTTTCCCCTTCATCGTGAGTGCTACACGTCACGAAAGAACCGTGGGGCCGATAAAGTGGGACATTTTAATCCAGCAACTAGACCCGAAAAAGAAAATAGGGGATGCAACACGAGGACTTCCTGGCACGTCACCGATGCCAGTACTGCTCTCGCCCAAGCACGCTTAACTGCGAAGTTCTGATGGGATCCGGTGCATTAGTGCTGGTATGATCGCATCCGTCAACCAACGCCGCTTATTTTCCATTATCCGTACCGGTGTTTTTCCCCTTCATCCTGAGTGCTACACGTCACGAAAGAACCGTGGGGCCGATAAAGTGGGACATGTTAATCCAGCAACTAGACCCGAAAAAGAAAATAGGGGATGCAACACGAGGACTTCCCGGCACGTCACCGATGCCAGTACTTCTCTCGCCCAAGCACGCTTAACTGCGGAGTTCTGATGGGATCCGGTGCATTAGTGCTGGTATGATCGCATCCGTCAACCAACGCCGCTTATTTTCCATTATCCGTACCGGTCTTTTTCCCCTTCATCGTGAGTGCTACACGTCACGAAAGAACCGTGGGGCTGATAAAGTGGGACATTTTAATCCAGCAACTAGACCCGAAAAAGAAAATAGGGGATGCAACACGAGGACTTCCCGGCACGTCACCGATGCCAGTACTACTCTCGCCCAAGCACGCTTAACTGCGGAGTTCTGATGGGATCCGGTGCATTAGTGCTGGTATGATCGCATCCGTCAACCAACGCCGCTTATTTTCCACTAACCATACCGGTCTTTTTCCCCTTCATCGTGAGTGCTACACGTCACGAAAGAACCTTGGGGCCGATAAAGTGAGACATTTTAATCCAGCAACTAGTCAGAAAACTTGGTAGAAATTCTGAAACATAATTTTGAGCCCTGGTTATCTCCCACAAACAGAGAAACCAGAAGCAAAACCGACCCGAAAAAGAAAATAACGGGTGCAACATGAGGACTTCCCCGCACGTCACCGATGCCAGTACTACTCTCGCCCAAGCACGCTTAACTGCGGAGTTCTGATGGGATCCAGTGCATTAGTGCTGGTATGATCGCATCCGTCAACCAACGCCGCTTATTTTCCATTATCCGTACCGGTGTTTTTCCCCTTCATCGTGAGTGCTACACGTCACGAAAGAACCGTGGGGCCGATAAAGTGGGACATTTTAATCCAGCAACTAGACCCGAAAAAGAAAATAGGGGATGCAACACGAGGACTTCCCGGCACGTCACCGATGCCAGTACTTCTCTCGCCCAAGCACGCTTAACTGCGGAGTTCTGATGGGATCCGGTGCATTAGGGCTGGTATGATCGCATCCGTCAACCAACGCCGCTTATTTTCCATTATCCGTACCGGTGTTTTTCCCCTTCATCGTGAGTGCTACACGTCAAGAAAGAACCGTGGGGCCGATAAAGTGGGACATTTTAATCCAGCAACTAGACCCGAAAAAGAAAATAGGGGATGCAACACGAGGACTTCCTGGCACGTCACCGATGCCAGTACTGCTCTCGCCCAAGCACGCTTAACTGCGAAGTTCTGATGGGATCCGGTGCATTAGTGCTGGTATGATCGCATCCGTCAACCAACGCCGCTTATTTTCCATTATCCGTACCGGTGTTTTTCCCCTTCATCCTGAGTGCTACACGTCACGAAAGAACCGTGGGGCCGATAAAGTGGGACATTTTAATCCAGCAACTAGACCCGAAAAAGAAAATAGGGGATGCAACACGAGGACTTCCCGGCACGTCACCGATGCCAGTACTTCTCTCGCCCAAGCACGCTTAACTGCGGAGTTCTGATGGGATCCGGTGCATTAGTGCTGGTATGATCGCATCCGTCAATCAACGCCGCTTATTTTCCATTATCCGTACCGGTCTTTTTCCCCTTCATCGTGAGTGCTACACGTCACGAAAGAACCGTGGGGCTGATAAAGTGGGACATTTTAATCCAGCAACTAGACCCGAAAAAGAAAATAGGGGATGCAACACGAGGACTTCCCGGCACGTCACCGATGCCAGTACTACTCTCGCCCAAGCACGCTTAACTGCGGAGTTCTGATGGGATCCGGTGCATTAGTGCTGGTATGATCGCATCCGTCAACCAACGCCGCTTATTTTCCACTAACCATACCGGTCTTTTTCCCCTTCATCGTGAGTGCTACACGTCACGAAAGAACCTTGGGGCCGATAAAGTGAGACATTTTAATCCAGCAACTAGTCAGAAAACTTGGTAGAAATTCTGAAACATAATTTTGAGCCCTGGTTATCTCCCACAAACAGAGAAACCAGAAGCAAAACCGACCCGAAAAAGAAAATAACGGGTGCAACATGAGGACTTCCCCGCACGTCACCGATGCCAGTACTACTCTCGCCCAAGCACGCTTAACTGCGGAGTTCTGATGGGATCCAGTGCATTAGTGCTGGTATGATCGCATCCGTCAACCAACGCCGCTTATTTTCCATTATCCGTACCGGTGTTTTTCCCCTTCATCGTGAGTGCTACACGTCACGAAAGAACCGTGGGGCCGATAAAGTGGGACATTTTAATCCAGCAACTAGACCCGAAAAAGAAAATAGGGGATGCAACACGAGGACTTCCCGGCACGTCACCGATGCCAGTACTTCTCTCGCCCAAGCACGCTTAACTGCGGAGTTCTGATGGGATCCGGTGCATTAGGGCTGGTATGATCGCATCCGTCAACCAACGCCGCTTATTTTCCATTATCCGTACCGGTGTTTTTCCCCTTCATCGTGAGTGCTACACGTCACGAAAGAACCGTGGGGCCGATAAAGTGGGACATTTTAATCCAGCAACTAGACCCGAAAAAGAAAATAGGGGATGCAACACGAGGACTTCCTGGCACGTCACCGATGCCAGTACTGCTCTCGCCCAAGCACGCTTAACTGCGAAGTTCTGATGGGATCCGGTGCATTAGTGCTGGTATGATTGCATCCGTCAACCAACGCCGCTTATTTTCCATTATCCGTACCGGTGTTTTTCCCCTTCATCGTGAGTGCTACACGTCACGAAAGAACCTTGGGGCCGATAAAGTGAGACATTTTAATCCAGCAACTAGTCAGAAAACTTGGTAGAAATTCTGAAACATAATTTTGAGCCCTGGTTATCTCCCACAAACAGAGAAACCAGAAGCAAAACCGACCCGAAAAAGAAAATAACGGGTGCAACATGAGGACTTCCCCGCACGTCACCGATGCCAGTACTACTCTCGCCCAAGCACGCTTAACTGCGGAGTTCTGATGGGATCCAGTGCATTAGTGCTGGTATGATCGCATCCGTCAACCAACGCCGCTTATTTTCCATTATCCGTACCGGTCTTTTTCCCCTTCATCGTGAGTGCTACACGTCACGAACAAACCGTGGGGCTGATAAAGTGGGACATTTTAATCCAGCAACTAGACCCGAAAAAGAAAATAGGGGATGCAACAGGAGGACTTCCCGGCACGTCACCGATGCCAGTACTACTCTCGCCCAAGCACGCTTAACTGCGGAGTTCTGATGGGATCCGGTGCATTAGTGCTGGTATGATTGCATCCGTCAACCAACGCCGCTTATTTTCCATTATCCGTACCGGTCTTTTTCCCCTTCATCGTGAGTGCTACACGTCACGAAAGAACCGTGGTGCCGATAAAGTGGGACATTTTAATCCAGCAACTAGTCAGAAAACTTGGTAGAAATTCTGAAACATAATTTTGAGCCCCGGTTATCTCCCACGAACAGAGAAACCAGAAGCAAAACCGACCCGAAAAAGAAAATAACGGGTGCAACATGAGGACTTCCCGGCACGTCACCGATGCCAGTACTAGTCTAGCCCAAGCACGCTTAACTGCGGAGTTCTGATGGGATCCGGTGCATTAGTGCTGGTATGATTGCATCCGTCAACCAACGCCGCTTATTTTCCATTATCCGTACCGGTCTTTTTCCCCTTCATCGTGAGTGCTACACGTCACGAAAGAACCGTGGTGCCGATAAAGTGGGACATTTTAATCCAGCAACTAGTCAGAAAACTTGGTAGAAATTCTGAAACATAATTTTGAGCCCCGGTTATCTCCCACGAACAGAGAAACCAGAAGCAAAACCGACCCGAAAAAGAAAATAACGGGTGCAACATGAGGACTTCCCGGCACGTCACCGATGCCAGTACTAGTCTAGCCCAAGCACGCTTAACTGCGGAGTTCTGATGGGATCCGGTGCATTAGTGCTGGTATGATTGCATCCGTCAACCAACGCCGCTTATTTTCCATTATCCGTACCGGTCTTTTTCCCCTTCATCGTGAGTGCTACACGTCACGAAAGAACCGTGGGGCTGATAAAGTGGGACATTTTAATCCAGCAACTAGACCCGAAAAAGAAAATAGGGGATGCAACACGAGGACTTCCCGGCACGTCACCGATGCCAGTACTACTCTCGCCCAAGCACGCTTAACTGCGGAGTTCTGATGGGATCCGGTGCATTAGTGCTGGTATGATTGCATCCGTCAACCAACGCCGCTTATTTTCCATTATCCGTACCGGTCTTTTTCCCCTTTATCGTGAGTGCTACACGTCACGAAAGAACCGTGGGGCTGATACAGTGGGACATTTTAATCCAGCAACTAGACCCGAAAAAGAAAATAGGGGATGCAACACGAGGACTTCCCGGCACGTCACCGATGCCAGTACTACTCTCGCCCAAGCACGCTTAACTGCGGAGTTCTGATGGGATCCGGTGCATTAGTGCTGGTATGATCGCATCCGTCAACCAACGCCGCTTATTTTCCATTATCCGTACCGGTCTTTTTCCCCTTCATCGTGAGTGCTACACGTCACGAAAGAACCGTGGGGCTGATAAAGTGGGACATTTTAATCCAGCAACTAGACCCGAAAAAGAAAATAGGGGATGCAACACGAGGACTTCCCGGCACGTCACCGATGCCAGTACTACTCTCGCCCAAGCACGCTTAACTGCGGAGTTCTGATGGGATCCGGTGCATTAGTGCTGGTATGATCGCATCCGTCAACCAACGCCGCTTATTTTCCACTAACCATACCGGTCTTTTTCCCCTTCATCGTGAGTGCTACACGTCACGAAAGAACCTTGGGGCCGATAAAGTGAGACATTTTAATCCAGCAACTAGTCAGAAAACTTGGTAGAAATTCTGAAACATAATTTTGAGCCCTGGTTATCTCCCACAAACAGAGAAACCAGAAGCAAAACCGACCCGAAAAAGAAAATAACGGGTGCAACATGAGGACTTCCCCGCACGTCACCGATGCCAGTACTACTCTCGCCCAAGCACGCTTAACTGCGGAGTTCTGATGGGATCCAGTGCATTAGTGCTGGTATGATCGCATCCGTCAACCAACGCCGCTTATTTTCCATTATCCGTACCGGTGTTTTTCCCCTTCATCGTGAGTGCTACACGTCACGAAAGAACCGTGGGGCCGATAAAGTGGGACATTTTAATCCAGCAACTAGACCCGAAAAAGAAAATAGGGGATGCAACACGAGGACTTCCCGGCACGTCACCGATGCCAGTACTTCTCTCGCCCAAGCACGCTTAACTGCGGAGTTCTGATGGGATCCGGTGCATTAGGGCTGGTATGATCGCGTCCGTCAACCAACGCCGCTTATTTTCCATTATCCGTACCGGTGTTTTTCCCCTTCATCGTGAGTGCTACACGTCACGAAAGAACCGTGGGGCCGATAAAGTGGGACATTTTAATCCAGCAACTAGACCCGAAAAAGAAAATAGGGGATGCAACACGAGGACTTCCTGGCACGTCACCGATGCCAGTACTGCTCTCGCCCAAGCACGCTTAACTGCGAAGTTCTGATGGGATCCGGTGCATTAGTGCTGGTATGATTGCATCCGTCAACCAACGCCGCTTATTTTCCATTATCCGTACCGGTCTTTTTCCCCTTCATCGTGAGTGCTACACGTCACGAAAGAACCGTGGTGCCGATAAAGTGGGACATTTTAATCCAGCAACTAGTCAGAAAACTTGGTAGAAATTCTGAAACATAATTTTGAGCCCCGGTTATCTCCCACGAACAGAGAAACCAGAAGCAAAACCGACCCGAAAAAGAAAATAACGGGTGCAACATGAGGACTTCCCGGCACGTCACCGATGCCAGTACTAGTCTAGCCCAAGCACGCTTAACTGCGGAGTTCTGATGGGATCCGGTGCATTAGTGCTGGTATGATTGCATCCGTCAACCAACGCCGCTTATTTTCCATTATCCGTACCGGTCTTTTTCCCCTTCATCGTGAGTGCTACACGTCACGAAAGAACCGTGGGGCTGATAAAGTGGGACATTTTAATCCAGCAACTAGACCCGAAAAAGAAAATAGGGGATGCAACACGAGGACTTCCCGGCACGTCACCGATGCCAGTACTACTCTCGCCCAAGCACGCTTAACTGCGGAGTTCTGATGGGATCCGGTGCATTAGTGCTGGTATGATTGCATCCGTCAACCAACGCCGCTTATTTTCCATTATCCGTACCGGTCTTTTTCCCCTTTATCGTGAGTGCTACACGTCACGAAAGAACCGTGGGGCTGATACAGTGGGACATTTTAATCCAGCAACTAGACCCGAAAAAGAAAATAGGGGATGCAACACGAGGACTTCCCGGCACGTCACCGATGCCAGTACTACTCTCGCCCAAGCACGCTTAACTGCGGAGTTCTGATGGGATCCGGTGCATTAGTGCTGGTATGATCGCATCCGTCAACCAACGCCGCTTATTTTCCATTATCCGTACCGGTCTTTTTCCCCTTCATCGTGAGTGCTACACGTCACGAAAGAACCGTGGGGCTGATAAAGTGGGACATTTTAATCCAGCAACTAGACCCGAAAAAGAAAATAGGGGATGCAACACGAGGACTTCCTGGCACGTCACCGATGCCAGTACTTCTCTCGCCCAAGCACGCTTAACTGCGAGGTTCTGATGGGATCCGGTGCATTAGTGCTGGTATGATCGCATCCGTCAACCAACGCCGCTTATTTTCCATTATCCGTACCGGTGTTTTTCCCCTTCATCCTGAGTGCTACACGTCACGAAAGAACCGTGGGGCCGATAAAGTGGGACATTTTAATCCAGCAACTAGACCCGAAAAAGAAAATAGGGGATGCAACACGAGGACTTCCCGGCACGTCACCGATGCCAGTACTTCTCTCGCCCAAGCACGCTTAACTGCGGAGTTCTGATGGGATCCGGTGCATTAGTGCTGCTTTGATCGCATCCGTCAACCAACGCCGCTTATTTTCCATTATCCGTACCGGTGTTTTTCCCCTTCATCGTGAGTGCTACACGTCACGAAAGAACCGTGGGGCCGATAAAGTGGGACATTTTAATCCAGCAACTAGACCCGAAAAAGAAAATAGGGGATGCAACACGAGGACTTCCCGGCACGTCACCGATGCCAGTACTTCTCTCGCCCAAGCACGCTTAACTGCGGAGTTCTGATGGGATCCGGTGCATTAGGGCTGGTATGATCGCGTCCGTCAACCAACGCCGCTTATTTTCCATTATCCGTACCGGTGTTTTTCCCCTTCATCGTGAGTGCTACACGTCACGAAAGAACCGTGGGGCCGATAAAGTGGGACATTTTAATCCAGCAACTAGACCCGAAAAAGAAAATAGGGGATGCAACACGAGGACTTCCTGGCACGTCACCGATGCCAGTACTGCTCTCGCCCAAGCACGCTTAACTGCGAAGTTCTGATGGGATCCGGTGCATTAGTGCTGGTATGATTGCATCCGTCAACCAACGCCGCTTATTTTCCATTATCCGTACCGGTCTTTTTCCCCTTCATCGTGAGTGCTACACGTCACGAAAGAACCGTGGTGCCGATAAAGTGGGACATTTTAATCCAGCAACTAGTCAGAAAACTTGGTAGAAATTCTGAAACATAATTTTGAGCCCCGGTTATCTCCCACGAACAGAGAAACCAGAAGCAAAACCGACCCGAAAAAGAAAATAACGGGTGCAACATGAGGACTTCCCGGCACGTCACCGATGCCAGTACTAGTCTAGCCCAAGCACGCTTAACTGCGGAGTTCTGATGGGATCCGGTGCATTAGTGCTGGTATGATTGCATCCGTCAACCAACGCCGCTTATTTTCCATTATCCGTACCGGTCTTTTTCCCCTTCATCGTGAGTGCTACACGTCACGAAAGAACCGTGGGGCTGATAAAGTGGGACATTTTAATCCAGCAACTAGACCCGAAAAAGAAAATAGGGGATGCAACACGAGGACTTCCCGGCACGTCACCGATGCCAGTACTACTCTCGCCCAAGCACGCTTAACTGCGGAGTTCTGATGGGATCCGGTGCATTAGTGCTGGTATGATCGCATCCGTCAACCAACGCCGCTTATTTTCCATTATCCGTACCGGTCTTTTTCCCCTTCATCGTGAGTGCTACACGTCACGAAAGAACCGTGGGGCTGATAAAGTGGGACATTTTAATCCAGCAACTAGACCCGAAAAAGAAAATAGGGGATGCAACACGAGGACTTCCCGGCACGTCACCGATGCCAGTACTACTCTCGCCCAAGCACACTTAACTGCGGAGTTCTGATGGGATCCGGTGCATTAGTGCTGGTATGATTGCATCCGTCAACCAACGCCGCTTATTTTCCATTATCCGTACCGGTCTTTTTCCCCTTTATCGTGAGTGCTACACGTCACGAAAGAACCGTGGGGCTGATACAGTGGGACATTTTAATCCAGCAACTAGACCCGAAAAAGAAAATAGGGGATGCAACACGAGGACTTCCCGGCACGTCACCGATGCCAGTACTACTCTCGCCCAAGCACGCTTAACTGCGGAGTTCTGATGGGATCCGGTGCATTAGTGCTGGTATGATCGCATCCGTCAACCAACGCCGCTTATTTTCCATTATCCGTACCGGTCTTTTTCCCCTTCATCGTGAGTGCTACACGTCACGAAAGAACCGTGGGGCTGATAAAGTGGGACATTTTAATCCAGCAACTAGACCCGAAAAAGAAAATAGGGGATGCAACACGAGGACTTCCCGGCACGTCACCGATGCCAGTACTACTCTCGCCCAAGCACGCTTAACTGCGGAGTTCTGATGGGATCCGGTGCATTAGTGCTGGTATGATCGCATCCGTCAACCAACGCCGCTTATTTTCCACTAACCATACCGGTCTTTTTCCCCTTCATCGTGAGTGCTACACGTCACGAAAGAACCTTGGGGCCGATAAAGTGAGACATTTTAATCCAGCAACTAGTCAGAAAACTTGGTAGAAATTCTGAAACATAATTTTGAGCCCTGGTTATCTCCCACAAACAGAGAAACCAGAAGCAAAACCGACCCGAAAAAGAAAATAACGGGTGCAACATGAGGACTTCCCCGCACGTCACCGATGCCAGTACTACTCTCGCCCAAGCACGCTTAACTGCGGAGTTCTGATGGGATCCAGTGCATTAGTGCTGGTATGATCGCATCCGTCAACCAACGCCGCTTATTTTCCATTATCCGTACCGGTGTTTTTCCCCTTCATCGTGAGTGCTACACGTCACGAAAGAACCGTGGGGCCGATAAAGTGGGACATTTTAATCCAGCAACTAGACCCGAAAAAGAAAATAGGGGATGCAACACGAGGACTTCCCGGCACGTCACCGATGCCAGTACTTCTCTCGCCCAAGCACGCTTAACTGCGGAGTTCTGATGGGATCCGGTGCATTAGGGCTGGTATGATCGCGTCCGTCAACCAACGCCGCTTATTTTCCATTATCCGTACCGGTGTTTTTCCCCTTCATCGTGAGTGCTACACGTCACGAAAGAACCGTGGGGCCGATAAAGTGGGACATTTTAATCCAGCAACTAGACCCGAAAAAGAAAATAGGGGATGCAACACGAGGACTTCCTGGCACGTCACCGATGCCAGTACTGCTCTCGCCCAAGCACGCTTAACTGCGAAGTTCTGATGGGATCCGGTGCATTAGTGCTGGTATGATTGCATCCGTCAACCAACGCCGCTTATTTTCCATTATCCGTACCGGTCTTTTTCCCCTTCATCGTGAGTGCTACACGTCACGAAAGAACCTTGGGGCCGATAAAGTGAGACATTTTAATCCAGCAACTAGTCAGAAAACTTGGTAGAAATTCTGAAACATAATTTTGAGCCCTGGTTATCTCCCACAAACAGAGAAACCAGAAGCAAAACCGACCCGAAAAAGAAAATAACGGGTGCAACATGAGGACTTCCCCGCACGTCACCGATGCCAGTACTACTCTCGCCCAAGCACGCTTAACTGCGGAGTTCTGATGGGATCCAGTGCATTAGTGCTGGTATGATCGCATCCGTCAACCAACGCCGCTTATTTTCCATTATCCGTACCGGTCTTTTTCCCCTTCATCGTGAGTGCTACACGTCACGAACAAACCGTGGGGCTGATAAAGTGGGACATTTTAATCCAGCAACTAGACCCGAAAAAGAAAATAGGGGATGCAACAGGAGGACTTCCCGGCACGTCACCGATGCCAGTACTACTCTCGCCCAAGCACGCTTAACTGCGGAGTTCTGATGGGATCCGGTGCATTAGTGCTGGTATGATTGCATCCGTCAACCAACGCCGCTTATTTTCCATTATCCGTACCGGTCTTTTTCCCCTTCATCGTGAGTGCTACACGTCACGAAAGAACCGTGGGGCCGATAAAGTGGGACATTTTAATCCAGCAACTAGTCAGAAAACTTGGTAGAAATTCTGAAACATAATTTTGAGCCCCGGTTATCTCCCACGAACAGAGAAACCAGAAGCAAAACCGACCCGAAAAAGAAAATAACGGGTGCAACATGAGGACTTCCCGGCACGTCACCGATGCCAGTACTAGTCTAGCCCAAGCACGCTTAACTGCGGAGTTCTGATGGGATCCGGTGCATTAGTGCTGGTATGATTGCATCCGTCAACCAACGCCGCTTATTTTCCATTATCCGTACCGGTCTTTTTCCCCTTCATCGTGAGTGCTACACGTCACGAAAGAACCGTGGGGCTGATAAAGTGGGACATTTTAATCCAGCAACTAGACCCGAAAAAGAAAATAGGGGATGCAACACGAGGACTTCCCGGCACGTCACCGATGCCAGTACTACTCTCGCCCAAGCACGCTTAACTGCGGAGTTCTGATGGGATCCGGTGCATTAGTGCTGGTATGATTGCATCCGTCAACCAACGCCGCTTATTTTCCATTATCCGTACCGGTCTTTTTCCCCTTCATCGTGAGTGCTACACGTCACGAAAGAACCGTGGGGCTGATACAGTGGGACATTTTAATCCAGCAACTAGACCCGAAAAAGAAAATAGGGGATGCAACACGAGGACTTCCCGGCACGTCACCGATGCCAGTACTACTCTCGCCCAAGCACGCTTAACTGCGGAGTTCTGATGGGATCCGGTGCATTAGTGCTGGTATGATCGCATCCGTCAACCAACGCCGCTTATTTTCCATTATCCGTACCGGTCTTTTTCCCCTTCATCGTGAGTGCTACACGTCACGAAAGAACCGTGGGGCTGATAAAGTGGGACATTTTAATCCAGCAACTAGACCCGAAAAAGAAAATAGGGGATGCAACACGAGGACTTCCCGGCACGTCACCGATGCCAGTACTACTCTCGCCCAAGCACGCTTAACTGCGGAGTTCTGATGGGATCCGGTGCATTAGTGCTGGTATGATCGCATCCGTCAACCAACGTCGCTTATTTTCCATTATCCGTACCGGTCTTTTTCCCCTTCATCGTGAGTGCTACACGTCACGAACAAACCGTGGGGCTGATAAAGTGGGAAATTTTAATCCAGCAACTAGACCCGAAAAAGAAAATAGGGGATGCAACACGAGGACTTCCCGGCACGTCACCGATGCCAGTACTACTCTCGCCCAAGCACGCTTAACTGCGGAGTTCTGATGGGATCCGGTGCATTAGTGCTGGTATGATCGCATCCGTCAACCAACGCCGCTTATTTTCCATTATCCGTACCGGTCTTTTTCCCCTTCATCGTGAGGACTTCCCGGCACGTCACCGATGCCAGTACTAGACCCGAAAAAGAAAATAGGGGATGCAACACGAGGACTTCCCGGCACGTCACCGATGCCAGTACTACTCTCGCCCAAGCACGCTTAACTGCGGAGTTCTGATGGGATCCGGTGCATTAGTGCTGGTATGATCGCATCCTTCAACCAACGCCGCTTATTTTCCATTATCCGTACCGGTCTTTTTCCCCTTCATCGTGAGGACTTCCCGGCACGTCACCGATGCCAGTACTAGACCCGAAAAAGAAAATAGGGGATGCAACACGAGGACTTCCCGGCACGTCACCGATGCCAGTACTACTCTCGCCCAAGCACGCTTAACTGCGGAGTTCTGATGGGATCCGGTGCATTAGTGCTGGTATGATCGCATCCGTCAACCAACGCCGCTTATTTTCCATTATCCGTACCGGTCTTTTTCCCCTTCATCGTGAGTGCTACACGTCACGAACAAACCGTGGGGCTGATAAAGTGGGAAATTTTAATCCAGCAACTAGACCCGAAAAAGAAAATAGGGGATGCAACACGAGGACTTCCCGGCACGTCACCGATGCCAGTACTACTCTCGCCCAAGCACGCTTAACTGCGGAGTTCTGATGGGATCCGGTGCATTAGTGCTGGTATGATCGCATCCGTCAACCAACGCCGCTTATTTTCCATTATCCGTACCGGTCTTTTTCCCCTTCATCGTGAGTGCTACACGTCACGAACAAACCGTGGGGCTGATAAAGTGGGAAATTTTAATCCAGCAACTAGACCCGAAAAAGAAAATAGGGGATGCAACACGAGGACTTCCCGGCACGTCACCGATGCCAGTACTACTCTCGCCCAAGCACGCTTAACTGCGGAGTTCTGATGGGATCCGGTGCATTAGTGCTGGTATGATCGCATCCGTCAACCAACGCCGCTTATTTTCCATTATCCGTACCGGTCTTTTTCCCCTTCATCGTGAGTGCTACACGTCACGAACAAACCGTGGGGCTGATAAAGTGGGAAATTTTAATCCAGCAACTAGACCCGAAAAAGAAAATAGGGGATGCAACACGAGGACTTCCCGGCACGTCACCGATGCCAGTACTACTCTCGCCCAAGCACGCTTAACTGCGGAGTTCTGATGGGATCCGGTGCATTAGTGCTGGTATGATCGCATCCGTCAACCAACGCCGCTTATTTTCCATTATCCGTACCGGTCTTTTTCCCCTTCATCGTGAGTGCTACACGTCACGAACAAACCGTGGGGCTGATAAAGTGGGAAATTTTAATCCAGCAACTAGACCCGAAAAAGAAAATAGGGGATGCAACACGAGGACTTCCCGGCACGTCACCGATGCCAGTACTACTCTCGCCCAAGCACGCTTAACTGCGGAGTTCTGATGGGATCCGGTGCATTAGTGCTGGTATGATCGCATCCGTCAACCAACGCCGCTTATTTTCCATTATCCGTACCGGTCTTTTTCCCCTTCATCGTGAGTGCTACACGTCACGAACAAACCGTGGGGCTGATAAAGTGGGAAATTTTAATCCAGCAACTAGACCCGAAAAAGAAAATAGGGGATGCAACACGAGGACTTCCCGGCACGTCACCGATGCCAGTACTACTCTCGCCCAAGCACGCTTAACTGCGGAGTTCTGATGGGATCCGGTGCATTAGTGCTGGTATGATCGCATCCGTCAACCAACGCCGCTTATTTTCCATTATCCGTACCGGTCTTTTTCCCCTTCATCGTGAGTGCTACACGTCACGAAAGAACCGTGGGGCTGATAAAGTGGGACATTTTAATCCAGCAACTAGACCCGAAAAAGAAAATAGGGGATGCAACACGAGGACTTCCCGGCACGTCACCGATGCCAGTACTACTCTCGCCCAAGCACGCTTAACTGCGGAGTTCTGATGGGATCCGGTGCATTAGTGCTGGTATGATTGCATCCGTCAACCAACGCCGCTTATTTTCCATTATCCGTACCGGTCTTTTTCCCCGTCATCGTGAGTGCTACACGTCACGAAAGAACCGTGGGGCTGATAAAGTGGGACATTTTAATCCAGCAACTAGACCCGAAAAAGAAAATAGGGGATGCAACACGAGGACTTCCCGGCACGTCACCGATGCCAGTACTACTCTCGCCCAAGCACGCTTAACTGCGGAGTTCTGATGGGATCCGGTGCATTAGTGCTGGTATGATCGCATCCGTCAACCAACGCCGCTTATTTTCCATTATCCGTACCGGTCTTTTTCCCCTTCATCGTGAGTGCTACACGTCACGAACAAACCGTGGGGCTGATAAAGTGGGAAATTTTAATCCAGCAACTAGACCCGAAAAAGAAAATAGGGGATGCAACACGAGGACTTCCCGGCACGTCACCGATGCCAGTACTACTCTCGCCCAAGCACGCTTAACTGCGGAGTTCTGATGGGATCCGGTGCATTAGTGCTGGTATGATCGCATCCGTCAACCAACGCCGCTTATTTTCCATTATCCGTACCGGTCTTTTTCCCCTTCATCGTGAGTGCTACACGTCACGAACAAACCGTGGGGCTGATAAAGTGGGAAATTTTAATCCAGCAACTAGACCCGAAAAAGAAAATAGGGGATGCAACACGAGGACTTCCCGGCACGTCACCGATGCCAGTACTACTCTCGCCCAAGCACGCTTAACTGCGGAGTTCTGATGGGATCCGGTGCATTAGTGCTGGTATGATCGCATCCGTCAACCAACGCCGCTTATTTTCCATTATCCGTACCGGTCTTTTTCCCCTTCATCGTGAGTGCTACACGTCACGAACAAACCGTGGGGCTGATAAAGTGGGAAATTTTAATCCAGCAACTAGACCCGAAAAAGAAAATAGGGGATGCAACACGAGGACTTCCCGGCACGTCACCGATGCCAGTACTACTCTCGCCCAAGCACGCTTGACTGCGGAGTTCTGATGGGATCCGGTGCATTAGTGCTGGTATGATCGCATCCGTCAACCAACGCCGCTTATTTTCCATTATCCGTAGCGGTCTTTTTCCCCTTCATCGTGAGTGCTACACGTCACGAAAGAACCGTGGGGCCGATAAAGTGGGACATTTTAATCCAGCAACTAGACCCGAAAAAGAAAATAGGGGATGCAACACGAGGACTTCCCAGCACGTCACCGATGCCAGTACTACTCTCGCCCAAGCACGCTTAACTGCGGAGTTCTGATGGGATCCGGTGCATTAGTGCTGGTATGATCGCATCCGTCAACCAACGCCGCTTATTTTCCATTATCCGTACCGGTCTTTTTCCCCTTCATCGTGAGTGCTACACGTCACGAACAAACCGTGGGGCTGATAAAGTGGGAAATTTTAATCCAGCAACTAGACCCGAAAAAGAAAATAGGGGATGCAACACGAGGACTTCCCGGCACGTCACCGATGCCAGTACTACTCTCGCCCAAGCACGCTTAACTGCGGAGTTCTGATGGGATCCGGTGCATTAGTGCTGGTATGATCGCATCCGTCAACCAACGCCGCTTATTTTCCATTATCCGTACCGGTCTTTTTCCCCGTCATCGTGAGTGCTACACGTCACGAAAGAACCGTGGGGCTGATAAAGTGGGACATTTTAATCCAGCAACTAGACCCGAAAAAGAAAATAGGGGATGCAACACGAGGACTTCCCGGCACGTCACCGATGCCAGTACTACTCTCGCCCAAGCACGCTTAACTGCGGAGTTCTGATGGGATCCGGTGCATTAGTGCTGGTATGATCGCATCCGTCAACCAACGCCGCTTATTTTCCATTATCCGTACCGGTCTTTTTCCCCTTCATCGTGAGTGCTACACGTCACGAAAGAACCGTGGGGCTGATAAAGTGGGACATTTTAATCCAGCAACTAGACCCGAAAAAGAAAATAGGGGATGCAACACGAGGACTTCCCGGCACGTCACCGATGCCAGTACTACTCTCGCCCAAGCACGCTTAACTGCGGAGTTCTGATGGGATCCGGTGCATTAGTGCTGGTATGATCGCATCCGTCAACCAACGCCGCTTATTTTCCACTAACCATACCGGTCTTTTTCCCCTTCATCGTGAGTGCTACACGTCACGAAAGAACCTTGGGGCCGATAAAGTGAGACATTTTAATCCAGCAACTAGTCAGAAAACTTGGTAGAAATTCTGAAACATAATTTTGAGCCCTGGTTATCTCCCACAAACAGAGAAACCAGAAGCAAAACCGACCCGAAAAAGAAAATAACGGGTGCAACATGAGGACTTCCCCGCACGTCACCGATGCCAGTACTACTCTCGCCCAAGCACGCTTAACTGCGGAGTTCTGATGGGATCCAGTGCATTAGTGCTGGTATGATCGCATCCGTCAACCAACGCCGCTTATTTTCCATTATCCGTACCGGTGTTTTTCCCCTTCATCGTGAGTGCTACACGTCACGAAAGAACCGTGGGGCCGATAAAGTGGGACATTTTAATCCAGCAACTAGACCCGAAAAAGAAAATAGGGGATGCAACACGAGGACTTCCCGGCACGTCACCGATGCCAGTACTTCTCTCGCCCAAGCACGCTTAACTGCGGAGTTCTGATGGGATCCGGTGCATTAGGGCTGGTATGATCGCGTCCGTCAACCAACGCCGCTTATTTTCCATTATCCGTACCGGTGTTTTTCCCCTTCATCGTGAGTGCTACACGTCACGAAAGAACCGTGGGGCCGATAAAGTGGGACATTTTAATCCAGCAACTAGACCCGAAAAAGAAAATAGGGGATGCAACACGAGGACTTCCTGGCACGTCACCGATGCCAGTACTGCTCTCGCCCAAGCACGCTTAACTGCGAAGTTCTGATGGGATCCGGTGCATTAGTGCTGGTATGATTGCATCCGTCAACCAACGCCGCTTATTTTCCATTATCCGTACCGGTCTTTTTCCCCTTCATCGTGAGTGCTACACGTCACGAAAGAACCTTGGGGCCGATAAAGTGAGACATTTTAATCCAGCAACTAGTCAGAAAACTTGGTAGAAATTCTGAAACATAATTTTGAGCCCTGGTTATCTCCCACAAACAGAGAAACCAGAAGCAAAACCGACCCGAAAAAGAAAATAACGGGTGCAACATGAGGACTTCCCCGCACGTCACCGATGCCAGTACTACTCTCGCCCAAGCACGCTTAACTGCGGAGTTCTGATGGGATCCAGTGCATTAGTGCTGGTATGATCGCATCCGTCAACCAACGCCGCTTATTTTCCATTATCCGTACCGGTCTTTTTCCCCTTCATCGTGAGTGCTACACGTCACGAACAAACCGTGGGGCTGATAAAGTGGGACATTTTAATCCAGCAACTAGACCCGAAAAAGAAAATAGGGGATGCAACAGGAGGACTTCCCGGCACGTCACCGATGCCAGTACTACTCTCGCCCAAGCACGCTTAACTGCGGAGTTCTGATGGGATCCGGTGCATTAGTGCTGGTATGATTGCATCCGTCAACCAACGCCGCTTATTTTCCATTATCCGTACCGGTCTTTTTCCCCTTCATCGTGAGTGCTACACGTCACGAAAGAACCGTGGGGCCGATAAAGTGGGACATTTTAATCCAGCAACTAGTCAGAAAACTTGGTAGAAATTCTGAAACATAATTTTGAGCCCCGGTTATCTCCCACGAACAGAGAAACCAGAAGCAAAACCGACCCGAAAAAGAAAATAACGGGTGCAACATGAGGACTTCCCGGCACGTCACCGATGCCAGTACTAGTCTAGCCCAAGCACGCTTAACTGCGGAGTTCTGATGGGATCCGGTGCATTAGTGCTGGTATGATTGCATCCGTCAACCAACGCCGCTTATTTTCCATTATCCGTACCGGTCTTTTTCCCCTTCATCGTGAGTGCTACACGTCACGAAAGAACCGTGGGGCTGATAAAGTGGGACATTTTAATCCAGCAACTAGACCCGAAAAAGAAAATAGGGGATGCAACACGAGGACTTCCCGGCACGTCACCGATGCCAGTACTACTCTCGCCCAAGCACGCTTAACTGCGGAGTTCTGATGGGATCCGGTGCATTAGTGCTGGTATGATTGCATCCGTCAACCAACGCCGCTTATTTTCCATTATCCGTACCGGTCTTTTTCCCCTTCATCGTGAGTGCTACACGTCACGAAAGAACCGTGGGGCTGATACAGTGGGACATTTTAATCCAGCAACTAGACCCGAAAAAGAAAATAGGGGATGCAACACGAGGACTTCCCGGCACGTCACCGATGCCAGTACTACTCTCGCCCAAGCACGCTTAACTGCGGAGTTCTGATGGGATCCGGTGCATTAGTGCTGGTATGATCGCATCCGTCAACCAACGCCGCTTATTTTCCATTATCCGTACCGGTCTTTTTCCCCTTCATCGTGAGTGCTACACGTCACGAAAGAACCGTGGGGCTGATAAAGTGGGACATTTTAATCCAGCAACTAGACCCGAAAAAGAAAATAGGGGATGCAACACGAGGACTTCCCGGCACGTCACCGATGCCAGTACTACTCTCGCCCAAGCACGCTTAACTGCGGAGTTCTGATGGGATCCGGTGCATTAGTGCTGGTATGATCGCATCCGTCAACCAACGTCGCTTATTTTCCATTATCCGTACCGGTCTTTTTCCCCTTCATCGTGAGTGCTACACGTCACGAACAAACCGTGGGGCTGATAAAGTGGGAAATTTTAATCCAGCAACTAGACCCGAAAAAGAAAATAGGGGATGCAACACGAGGACTTCCCGGCACGTCACCGATGCCAGTACTACTCTCGCCCAAGCACGCTTAACTGCGGAGTTCTGATGGGATCCGGTGCATTAGTGCTGGTATGATCGCATCCGTCAACCAACGCCGCTTATTTTCCATTATCCGTACCGGTCTTTTTCCCCTTCATCGTGAGGACTTCCCGGCACGTCACCGATGCCAGTACTAGACCCGAAAAAGAAAATAGGGGATGCAACACGAGGACTTCCCGGCACGTCACCGATGCCAGTACTACTCTCGCCCAAGCACGCTTAACTGCGGAGTTCTGATGGGATCCGGTGCATTAGTGCTGGTATGATCGCATCCTTCAACCAACGCCGCTTATTTTCCATTATCCGTACCGGTCTTTTTCCCCTTCATCGTGAGGACTTCCCGGCACGTCACCGATGCCAGTACTAGACCCGAAAAAGAAAATAGGGGATGCAACACGAGGACT
Source organism: Aquilaria yunnanensis (assembly GCA_039654915.1). Classification (NCBI taxonomy): domain Eukaryota; kingdom Viridiplantae; phylum Streptophyta; class Magnoliopsida; order Malvales; family Thymelaeaceae; genus Aquilaria; species Aquilaria yunnanensis. The sequence goes on from CM077597.1 coordinate 54,917,516, forward strand.
TCCCGGCACGTCACCGATGCCAGTACTACTCTCGCCCAAGCACGCTTAACTGCGGAGTTCTGATGGGATCCGGTGCATTAGTGCTGGTATGATCGCATCCGTCAACCAACGCCGCTTATTTTCCATTATCCGTACCGGTCTTTTTCCCCTTCATCGTGAGTGCTACACGTCACGAACAAACCGTGGGGCTGATAAAGTGGGAAATTTTAATCCAGCAACTAGACCCGAAAAAGAAAATAGGGGATGCAACACGAGGACTTCCCGGCACGTCACCGATGCCAGTACTACTCTCGCCCAAGCACGCTTAACTGCGGAGTTCTGATGGGATCCGGTGCATTAGTGCTGGTATGATCGCATCCGTCAACCAACGCCGCTTATTTTCCATTATCCGTACCGGTCTTTTTCCCCTTCATCGTGAGTGCTACACGTCACGAACAAACCGTGGGGCTGATAAAGTGGGAAATTTTAATCCAGCAACTAGACCCGAAAAAGAAAATAGGGGATGCAACACGAGGACTTCCCGGCACGTCACCGATGCCAGTACTACTCTCGCCCAAGCACGCTTAACTGCGGAGTTCTGATGGGATCCGGTGCATTAGTGCTGGTATGATCGCATCCGTCAACCAACGCCGCTTATTTTCCATTATCCGTACCGGTCTTTTTCCCCTTCATCGTGAGTGCTACACGTCACGAACAAACCGTGGGGCTGATAAAGTGGGAAATTTTAATCCAGCAACTAGACCCGAAAAAGAAAATAGGGGATGCAACACGAGGACTTCCCGGCACGTCACCGATGCCAGTACTACTCTCGCCCAAGCACGCTTAACTGCGGAGTTCTGATGGGATCCGGTGCATTAGTGCTGGTATGATTGCATCCGTCAACCAACGCCGCTTATTTTCCATTATCCGTACCGGTCTTTTTCCCCGTCATCGTGAGTGCTACACGTCACGAAAGAACCGTGGGGCTGATAAAGTGGGACATTTTAATCCAGCAACTAGACCCGAAAAAGAAAATAGGGGATGCAACACGAGGACTTCCCGGCACGTCACCGATGCCAGTACTACTCTCGCCCAAGCACGCTTAACTGCGGAGTTCTGATGGGATCCGGTGCATTAGTGCTGGTATGATCGCATCCGTCAACCAACGCCGCTTATTTTCCATTATCCGTACCGGTCTTTTTCCCCTTCATCGTGAGTGCTACACGTCACGAACAAACCGTGGGGCTGATAAAGTGGGAAATTTTAATCCAGCAACTAGACCCGAAAAAGAAAATAGGGGATGCAACACGAGGACTTCCCGGCACGTCACCGATGCCAGTACTACTCTCGCCCAAGCACGCTTAACTGCGGAGTTCTGATGGGATCCGGTGCATTAGTGCTGGTATGATCGCATCCGTCAACCAACGCCGCTTATTTTCCATTATCCGTACCGGTCTTTTTCCCCGTCATCGTGAGTGCTACACGTCACGAAAGAACCGTGGGGCTGATAAAGTGGGACATTTTAATCCAGCAACTAGACCCGAAAAAGAAAATAGGGGATGCAACACGAGGACTTCCCGGCACGTCACCGATGCCAGTACTACTCTCGCCCAAGCACGCTTAACTGCGGAGTTCTGATGGGATCCGGTGCATTAGTGCTGGTATGATCGCATCCGTCAACCAACGCCGCTTATTTTCCATTATCCGTACCGGTCTTTTTCCCCTTCATCGTGAGTGCTACACGTCACGAAAGAACCGTGGGGCTGATAAAGTGGGACATTTTAATCCAGCAACTAGACCCGAAAAAGAAAATAGGGGATGCAACACGAGGACTTCCCGGCACGTCACCGATGCCAGTACTACTCTCGCCCAAGCACGCTTAACTGCGGAGTTCTGATGGGATCCGGTGCATTAGTGCTGGTATGATCGCATCCGTCAACCAACGCCGCTTATTTTCCACTAACCATACCGGTCTTTTTCCCCTTCATCGTGAGTGCTACACGTCACGAAAGAACCTTGGGGCCGATAAAGTGAGACATTTTAATCCAGCAACTAGTCAGAAAACTTGGTAGAAATTCTGAAACATAATTTTGAGCCCTGGTTATCTCCCACAAACAGAGAAACCAGAAGCAAAACCGACCCGAAAAAGAAAATAACGGGTGCAACATGAGGACTTCCCCGCACGTCACCGATGCCAGTACTACTCTCGCCCAAGCACGCTTAACTGCGGAGTTCTGATGGGATCCAGTGCATTAGTGCTGGTATGATCGCATCCGTCAACCAACGCCGCTTATTTTCCATTATCCGTACCGGTGTTTTTCCCCTTCATCGTGAGTGCTACACGTCACGAAAGAACCGTGGGGCCGATAAAGTGGGACATTTTAATCCAGCAACTAGACCCGAAAAAGAAAATAGGGGATGCAACACGAGGACTTCCCGGCACGTCACCGATGCCAGTACTTCTCTCGCCCAAGCACGCTTAACTGCGGAGTTCTGATGGGATCCGGTGCATTAGGGCTGGTATGATCGCGTCCGTCAACCAACGCCGCTTATTTTCCATTATCCGTACCGGTGTTTTTCCCCTTCATCGTGAGTGCTACACGTCACGAAAGAACCGTGGGGCCGATAAAGTGGGACATTTTAATCCAGCAACTAGACCCGAAAAAGAAAATAGGGGATGCAACACGAGGACTTCCTGGCACGTCACCGATGCCAGTACTGCTCTCGCCCAAGCACGCTTAACTGCGAAGTTCTGATGGGATCCGGTGCATTAGTGCTGGTATGATTGCATCCGTCAACCAACGCCGCTTATTTTCCATTATCCGTACCGGTCTTTTTCCCCTTCATCGTGAGTGCTACACGTCACGAAAGAACCTTGGGGCCGATAAAGTGAGACATTTTAATCCAGCAACTAGTCAGAAAACTTGGTAGAAATTCTGAAACATAATTTTGAGCCCTGGTTATCTCCCACAAACAGAGAAACCAGAAGCAAAACCGACCCGAAAAAGAAAATAACGGGTGCAACATGAGGACTTCCCCGCACGTCACCGATGCCAGTACTACTCTCGCCCAAGCACGCTTAACTGCGGAGTTCTGATGGGATCCAGTGCATTAGTGCTGGTATGATCGCATCCGTCAACCAACGCCGCTTATTTTCCATTATCCGTACCGGTCTTTTTCCCCTTCATCGTGAGTGCTACACGTCACGAACAAACCGTGGGGCTGATAAAGTGGGACATTTTAATCCAGCAACTAGACCCGAAAAAGAAAATAGGGGATGCAACAGGAGGACTTCCCGGCACGTCACCGATGCCAGTACTACTCTCGCCCAAGCACGCTTAACTGCGGAGTTCTGATGGGATCCGGTGCATTAGTGCTGGTATGATTGCATCCGTCAACCAACGCCGCTTATTTTCCATTATCCGTACCGGTCTTTTTCCCCTTCATCGTGAGTGCTACACGTCACGAAAGAACCGTGGGGCCGATAAAGTGGGACATTTTAATCCAGCAACTAGTCAGAAAACTTGGTAGAAATTCTGAAACATAATTTTGAGCCCCGGTTATCTCCCACGAACAGAGAAACCAGAAGCAAAACCGACCCGAAAAAGAAAATAACGGGTGCAACATGAGGACTTCCCGGCACGTCACCGATGCCAGTACTAGTCTAGCCCAAGCACGCTTAACTGCGGAGTTCTGATGGGATCCGGTGCATTAGTGCTGGTATGATTGCATCCGTCAACCAACGCCGCTTATTTTCCATTATCCGTACCGGTCTTTTTCCCCTTCATCGTGAGTGCTACACGTCACGAAAGAACCGTGGGGCTGATAAAGTGGGACATTTTAATCCAGCAACTAGACCCGAAAAAGAAAATAGGGGATGCAACACGAGGACTTCCCGGCACGTCACCGATGCCAGTACTACTCTCGCCCAAGCACGCTTAACTGCGGAGTTCTGATGGGATCCGGTGCATTAGTGCTGGTATGATTGCATCCGTCAACCAACGCCGCTTATTTTCCATTATCCGTACCGGTCTTTTTCCCCTTCATCGTGAGTGCTACACGTCACGAAAGAACCGTGGGGCTGATACAGTGGGACATTTTAATCCAGCAACTAGACCCGAAAAAGAAAATAGGGGATGCAACACGAGGACTTCCCGGCACGTCACCGATGCCAGTACTACTCTCGCCCAAGCACGCTTAACTGCGGAGTTCTGATGGGATCCGGTGCATTAGTGCTGGTATGATCGCATCCGTCAACCAACGCCGCTTATTTTCCATTATCCGTACCGGTCTTTTTCCCCTTCATCGTGAGTGCTACACGTCACGAAAGAACCGTGGGGCTGATAAAGTGGGACATTTTAATCCAGCAACTAGACCCGAAAAAGAAAATAGGGGATGCAACACGAGGACTTCCCGGCACGTCACCGATGCCAGTACTACTCTCGCCCAAGCACGCTTAACTGCGGAGTTCTGATGGGATCCGGTGCATTAGTGCTGGTATGATCGCATCCGTCAACCAACGTCGCTTATTTTCCATTATCCGTACCGGTCTTTTTCCCCTTCATCGTGAGTGCTACACGTCACGAACAAACCGTGGGGCTGATAAAGTGGGAAATTTTAATCCAGCAACTAGACCCGAAAAAGAAAATAGGGGATGCAACACGAGGACTTCCCGGCACGTCACCGATGCCAGTACTACTCTCGCCCAAGCACGCTTAACTGCGGAGTTCTGATGGGATCCGGTGCATTAGTGCTGGTATGATCGCATCCGTCAACCAACGCCGCTTATTTTCCATTATCCGTACCGGTCTTTTTCCCCTTCATCGTGAGGACTTCCCGGCACGTCACCGATGCCAGTACTAGACCCGAAAAAGAAAATAGGGGATGCAACACGAGGACTTCCCGGCACGTCACCGATGCCAGTACTACTCTCGCCCAAGCACGCTTAACTGCGGAGTTCTGATGGGATCCGGTGCATTAGTGCTGGTATGATCGCATCCTTCAACCAACGCCGCTTATTTTCCATTATCCGTACCGGTCTTTTTCCCCTTCATCGTGAGGACTTCCCGGCACGTCACCGATGCCAGTACTAGACCCGAAAAAGAAAATAGGGGATGCAACACGAGGACTTCCCGGCACGTCACCGATGCCAGTACTACTCTCGCCCAAGCACGCTTAACTGCGGAGTTCTGATGGGATCCGGTGCATTAGTGCTGGTATGATCGCATCCGTCAACCAACGCCGCTTATTTTCCATTATCCGTACCGGTCTTTTTCCCCTTCATCGTGAGTGCTACACGTCACGAACAAACCGTGGGGCTGATAAAGTGGGAAATTTTAATCCAGCAACTAGACCCGAAAAAGAAAATAGGGGATGCAACACGAGGACTTCCCGGCACGTCACCGATGCCAGTACTACTCTCGCCCAAGCACGCTTAACTGCGGAGTTCTGATGGGATCCGGTGCATTAGTGCTGGTATGATCGCATCCGTCAACCAACGCCGCTTATTTTCCATTATCCGTACCGGTCTTTTTCCCCTTCATCGTGAGTGCTACACGTCACGAACAAACCGTGGGGCTGATAAAGTGGGAAATTTTAATCCAGCAACTAGACCCGAAAAAGAAAATAGGGGATGCAACACGAGGACTTCCCGGCACGTCACCGATGCCAGTACTACTCTCGCCCAAGCACGCTTAACTGCGGAGTTCTGATGGGATCCGGTGCATTAGTGCTGGTATGATCGCATCCGTCAACCAACGCCGCTTATTTTCCATTATCCGTACCGGTCTTTTTCCCCTTCATCGTGAGTGCTACACGTCACGAACAAACCGTGGGGCTGATAAAGTGGGAAATTTTAATCCAGCAACTAGACCCGAAAAAGAAAATAGGGGATGCAACACGAGGACTTCCCGGCACGTCACCGATGCCAGTACTACTCTCGCCCAAGCACGCTTAACTGCGGAGTTCTGATGGGATCCGGTGCATTAGTGCTGGTATGATTGCATCCGTCAACCAACGCCGCTTATTTTCCATTATCCGTACCGGTCTTTTTCCCCGTCATCGTGAGTGCTACACGTCACGAAAGAACCGTGGGGCTGATAAAGTGGGACATTTTAATCCAGCAACTAGACCCGAAAAAGAAAATAGGGGATGCAACACGAGGACTTCCCGGCACGTCACCGATGCCAGTACTACTCTCGCCCAAGCACGCTTAACTGCGGAGTTCTGATGGGATCCGGTGCATTAGTGCTGGTATGATCGCATCCGTCAACCAACGCCGCTTATTTTCCATTATCCGTACCGGTCTTTTTCCCCTTCATCGTGAGTGCTACACGTCACGAACAAACCGTGGGGCTGATAAAGTGGGAAATTTTAATCCAGCAACTAGACCCGAAAAAGAAAATAGGGGATGCAACACGAGGACTTCCCGGCACGTCACCGATGCCAGTACTACTCTCGCCCAAGCACGCTTAACTGCGGAGTTCTGATGGGATCCGGTGCATTAGTGCTGGTATGATCGCATCCGTCAACCAACGCCGCTTATTTTCCATTATCCGTACCGGTCTTTTTCCCCGTCATCGTGAGTGCTACACGTCACGAAAGAACCGTGGGGCTGATAAAGTGGGACATTTTAATCCAGCAACTAGACCCGAAAAAGAAAATAGGGGATGCAACACGAGGACTTCCCGGCACGTCACCGATGCCAGTACTACTCTCGCCCAAGCACGCTTAACTGCGGAGTTCTGATGGGATCCGGTGCATTAGTGCTGGTATGATCGCATCCGTCAACCAACGCCGCTTATTTTCCATTATCCGTACCGGTCTTTTTCCCCTTCATCGTGAGTGCTACACGTCACGAAAGAACCGTGGGGCTGATAAAGTGGGACATTTTAATCCAGCAACTAGACCCGAAAAAGAAAATAGGGGATGCAACACGAGGACTTCCCGGCACGTCACCGATGCCAGTACTACTCTCGCCCAAGCACGCTTAACTGCGGAGTTCTGATGGGATCCGGTGCATTAGTGCTGGTATGATCGCATCCGTCAACCAACGCCGCTTATTTTCCACTAACCATACCGGTCTTTTTCCCCTTCATCGTGAGTGCTACACGTCACGAAAGAACCTTGGGGCCGATAAAGTGAGACATTTTAATCCAGCAACTAGTCAGAAAACTTGGTAGAAATTCTGAAACATAATTTTGAGCCCTGGTTATCTCCCACAAACAGAGAAACCAGAAGCAAAACCGACCCGAAAAAGAAAATAACGGGTGCAACATGAGGACTTCCCCGCACGTCACCGATGCCAGTACTACTCTCGCCCAAGCACGCTTAACTGCGGAGTTCTGATGGGATCCAGTGCATTAGTGCTGGTATGATCGCATCCGTCAACCAACGCCGCTTATTTTCCATTATCCGTACCGGTGTTTTTCCCCTTCATCGTGAGTGCTACACGTCACGAAAGAACCGTGGGGCCGATAAAGTGGGACATTTTAATCCAGCAACTAGACCCGAAAAAGAAAATAGGGGATGCAACACGAGGACTTCCCGGCACGTCACCGATGCCAGTACTTCTCTCGCCCAAGCACGCTTAACTGCGGAGTTCTGATGGGATCCGGTGCATTAGGGCTGGTATGATCGCGTCCGTCAACCAACGCCGCTTATTTTCCATTATCCGTACCGGTGTTTTTCCCCTTCATCGTGAGTGCTACACGTCACGAAAGAACCGTGGGGCCGATAAAGTGGGACATTTTAATCCAGCAACTAGACCCGAAAAAGAAAATAGGGGATGCAACACGAGGACTTCCTGGCACGTCACCGATGCCAGTACTGCTCTCGCCCAAGCACGCTTAACTGCGAAGTTCTGATGGGATCCGGTGCATTAGTGCTGGTATGATTGCATCCGTCAACCAACGCCGCTTATTTTCCATTATCCGTACCGGTCTTTTTCCCCTTCATCGTGAGTGCTACACGTCACGAAAGAACCTTGGGGCCGATAAAGTGAGACATTTTAATCCAGCAACTAGTCAGAAAACTTGGTAGAAATTCTGAAACATAATTTTGAGCCCTGGTTATCTCCCACAAACAGAGAAACCAGAAGCAAAACCGACCCGAAAAAGAAAATAACGGGTGCAACATGAGGACTTCCCCGCACGTCACCGATGCCAGTACTACTCTCGCCCAAGCACGCTTAACTGCGGAGTTCTGATGGGATCCAGTGCATTAGTGCTGGTATGATCGCATCCGTCAACCAACGCCGCTTATTTTCCATTATCCGTACCGGTCTTTTTCCCCTTCATCGTGAGTGCTACACGTCACGAACAAACCGTGGGGCTGATAAAGTGGGACATTTTAATCCAGCAACTAGACCCGAAAAAGAAAATAGGGGATGCAACAGGAGGACTTCCCGGCACGTCACCGATGCCAGTACTACTCTCGCCCAAGCACGCTTAACTGCGGAGTTCTGATGGGATCCGGTGCATTAGTGCTGGTATGATTGCATCCGTCAACCAACGCCGCTTATTTTCCATTATCCGTACCGGTCTTTTTCCCCTTCATCGTGAGTGCTACACGTCACGAAAGAACCGTGGGGCCGATAAAGTGGGACATTTTAATCCAGCAACTAGTCAGAAAACTTGGTAGAAATTCTGAAACATAATTTTGAGCCCCGGTTATCTCCCACGAACAGAGAAACCAGAAGCAAAACCGACCCGAAAAAGAAAATAACGGGTGCAACATGAGGACTTCCCGGCACGTCACCGATGCCAGTACTAGTCTAGCCCAAGCACGCTTAACTGCGGAGTTCTGATGGGATCCGGTGCATTAGTGCTGGTATGATTGCATCCGTCAACCAACGCCGCTTATTTTCCATTATCCGTACCGGTCTTTTTCCCCTTCATCGTGAGTGCTACACGTCACGAAAGAACCGTGGGGCTGATAAAGTGGGACATTTTAATCCAGCAACTAGACCCGAAAAAGAAAATAGGGGATGCAACACGAGGACTTCCCGGCACGTCACCGATGCCAGTACTACTCTCGCCCAAGCACGCTTAACTGCGGAGTTCTGATGGGATCCGGTGCATTAGTGCTGGTATGATCGCATCCGTCAACCAACGCCGCTTATTTTCCATTATCCGTACCGGTCTTTTTCCCCTTCATCGTGAGTGCTACACGTCACGAAAGAACCGTGGGGCTGATAAAGTGGGACATTTTAATCCAGCAACTAGACCCGAAAAAGAAAATAGGGGATGCAACACGAGGACTTCCCGGCACGTCACCGATGCCAGTACTACTCTCGCCCAAGCACGCTTAACTGCGGAGTTCTGATGGGATCCGGTGCATTAGTGCTGGTATGATCGCATCCGTCAACCAACGCCGCTTATTTTCCACTAACCATACCGGTCTTTTTCCCCTTCATCGTGAGTGCTACACGTCACGAAAGAACCTTGGGGCCGATAAAGTGAGACATTTTAATCCAGCAACTAGTCAGAAAACTTGGTAGAAATTCTGAAACATAATTTTGAGCCCTGGTTATCTCCCACAAACAGAGAAACCAGAAGCAAAACCGACCCGAAAAAGAAAATAACGGGTGCAACATGAGGACTTCCCCGCACGTCACCGATGCCAGTACTACTCTCGCCCAAGCACGCTTAACTGCGGAGTTCTGATGGGATCCAGTGCATTAGTGCTGGTATGATCGCATCCGTCAACCAACGCCGCTTATTTTCCATTATCCGTACCGGTGTTTTTCCCCTTCATCGTGAGTGCTACACGTCACGAAAGAACCGTGGGGCCGATAAAGTGGGACATTTTAATCCAGCAACTAGACCCGAAAAAGAAAATAGGGGATGCAACACGAGGACTTCCCGGCACGTCACCGATGCCAGTACTTCTCTCGCCCAAGCACGCTTAACTGCGGAGTTCTGATGGGATCCGGTGCATTAGGGCTGGTATGATCGCGTCCGTCAACCAACGCCGCTTATTTTCCATTATCCGTACCGGTGTTTTTCCCCTTCATCGTGAGTGCTACACGTCACGAAAGAACCGTGGGGCCGATAAAGTGGGACATTTTAATCCAGCAACTAGACCCGAAAAAGAAAATAGGGGATGCAACACGAGGACTTCCTGGCACGTCACCGATGCCAGTACTGCTCTCGCCCAAGCACGCTTAACTGCGAAGTTCTGATGGGATCCGGTGCATTAGTGCTGGTATGATTGCATCCGTCAACCAACGCCGCTTATTTTCCATTATCCGTACCGGTCTTTTTCCCCTTCATCGTGAGTGCTACACGTCACGAAAGAACCTTGGGGCCGATAAAGTGAGACATTTTAATCCAGCAACTAGTCAGAAAACTTGGTAGAAATTCTGAAACATAATTTTGAGCCCTGGTTATCTCCCACAAACAGAGAAACCAGAAGCAAAACCGACCCGAAAAAGAAAATAACGGGTGCAACATGAGGACTTCCCCGCACGTCACCGATGCCAGTACTACTCTCGCCCAAGCACGCTTAACTGCGGAGTTCTGATGGGATCCAGTGCATTAGTGCTGGTATGATCGCATCCGTCAACCAACGCCGCTTATTTTCCATTATCCGTACCGGTCTTTTTCCCCTTCATCGTGAGTGCTACACGTCACGAACAAACCGTGGGGCTGATAAAGTGGGACATTTTAATCCAGCAACTAGACCCGAAAAAGAAAATAGGGGATGCAACAGGAGGACTTCCCGGCACGTCACCGATGCCAGTACTACTCTCGCCCAAGCACGCTTAACTGCGGAGTTCTGATGGGATCCGGTGCATTAGTGCTGGTATGATTGCATCCGTCAACCAACGCCGCTTATTTTCCATTATCCGTACCGGTCTTTTTCCCCTTCATCGTGAGTGCTACACGTCACGAAAGAACCGTGGGGCCGATAAAGTGGGACATTTTAATCCAGCAACTAGTCAGAAAACTTGGTAGAAATTCTGAAACATAATTTTGAGCCCCGGTTATCTCCCACGAACAGAGAAACCAGAAGCAAAACCGACCCGAAAAAGAAAATAACGGGTGCAACATGAGGACTTCCCGGCACGTCACCGATGCCAGTACTAGTCTAGCCCAAGCACGCTTAACTGCGGAGTTCTGATGGGATCCGGTGCATTAGTGCTGGTATGATTGCATCCGTCAACCAACGCCGCTTATTTTCCATTATCCGTACCGGTCTTTTTCCCCTTCATCGTGAGTGCTACACGTCACGAAAGAACCGTGGGGCTGATAAAGTGGGACATTTTAATCCAGCAACTAGACCCGAAAAAGAAAATAGGGGATGCAACACGAGGACTTCCCGGCACGTCACCGATGCCAGTACTACTCTCGCCCAAGCACGCTTAACTGCGGAGTTCTGATGGGATCCGGTGCATTAGTGCTGGTATGATTGCATCCGTCAACCAACGCCGCTTATTTTCCATTATCCGTACCGGTCTTTTTCCCCTTCATCGTGAGTGCTACACGTCACGAAAGAACCGTGGGGCTGATACAGTGGGACATTTTAATCCAGCAACTAGACCCGAAAAAGAAAATAGGGGATGCAACACGAGGACTTCCCGGCACGTCACCGATGCCAGTACTACTCTCGCCCAAGCACGCTTAACTGCGGAGTTCTGATGGGATCCGGTGCATTAGTGCTGGTATGATCGCATCCGTCAACCAACGCCGCTTATTTTCCATTATCCGTACCGGTCTTTTTCCCCTTCATCGTGAGTGCTACACGTCACGAAAGAACCGTGGGGCTGATAAAGTGGGACATTTTAATCCAGCAACTAGACCCGAAAAAGAAAATAGGGGATGCAACACGAGGACTTCCCGGCACGTCACCGATGCCAGTACTACTCTCGCCCAAGCACGCTTAACTGCGGAGTTCTGATGGGATCCGGTGCATTAGTGCTGGTATGATCGCATCCGTCAACCAACGTCGCTTATTTTCCATTATCCGTACCGGTCTTTTTCCCCTTCATCGTGAGTGCTACACGTCACGAACAAACCGTGGGGCTGATAAAGTGGGAAATTTTAATCCAGCAACTAGACCCGAAAAAGAAAATAGGGGATGCAACACGAGGACTTCCCGGCACGTCACCGATGCCAGTACTACTCTCGCCCAAGCACGCTTAACTGCGGAGTTCTGATGGGATCCGGTGCATTAGTGCTGGTATGATCGCATCCGTCAACCAACGCCGCTTATTTTCCATTATCCGTACCGGTCTTTTTCCCCTTCATCGTGAGTGCTACACGTCACGAACAAACCGTGGGGCTGATAAAGTGGGAAATTTTAATCCAGCAACTAGACCCGAAAAAGAAAATAGGGGATGCAACACGAGGACTTCCCGGCACGTCACCGATGCCAGTACTACTCTCGCCCAAGCACGCTTAACTGCGGAGTTCTGATGGGATCCGGTGCATTAGTGCTGGTATGATCGCATCCGTCAACCAACGTCGCTTATTTTCCATTATCCGTACCGGTCTTTTTCCCCTTCATCGTGAGTGCTACACGTCACGAACAAACCGTGGGGCTGATAAAGTGGGAAATTTTAATCCAGCAACTAGACCCGAAAAAGAAAATAGGGGATGCAACACGAGGACTTCCCGGCACGTCACCGATGCCAGTACTACTCTCGCCCAAGCACGCTTAACTGCGGAGTTCTGATGGGATCCGGTGCATTAGTGCTGGTATGATCGCATCCGTCAACCAACGCCGCTTATTTTCCATTATCCGTACCGGTCTTTTTCCCCTTCATCGTGAGGACTTCCCGGCACGTCACCGATGCCAGTACTAGACCCGAAAAAGAAAATAGGGGATGCAACACGAGGACTTCCCGGCACGTCACCGATGCCAGTACTACTCTCGCCCAAGCACGCTTAACTGCGGAGTTCTGATGGGATCCGGTGCATTAGTGCTGGTATGATCGCATCCTTCAACCAACGCCGCTTATTTTCCATTATCCGTACCGGTCTTTTTCCCCTTCATCGTGAGGACTTCCCGGCACGTCACCGATGCCAGTACTAGACCCGAAAAAGAAAATAGGGGATGCAACACGAGGACTTCCCGGCACGTCACCGATGCCAGTACTACTCTCGCCCAAGCACGCTTAACTGCGGAGTTCTGATGGGATCCGGTGCATTAGTGCTGGTATGATCGCATCCGTCAACCAACGCCGCTTATTTTCCATTATCCGTACCGGTCTTTTTCCCCTTCATCGTGAGTGCTACACGTCACGAACAAACCGTGGGGCTGATAAAGTGGGAAATTTTAATCCAGCAACTAGACCCGAAAAAGAAAATAGGGGATGCAACACGAGGACTTCCCGGCACGTCACCGATGCCAGTACTACTCTCGCCCAAGCACGCTTAACTGCGGAGTTCTGATGGGATCCGGTGCATTAGTGCTGGTATGATCGCATCCGTCAACCAACGCCGCTTATTTTCCATTATCCGTACCGGTCTTTTTCCCCTTCATCGTGAGGACTTCCCGGCACGTCACCGATGCCAGTACTAGACCCGAAAAAGAAAATAGGGGATGCAACACGAGGACTTCCCGGCACGTCACCGATGCCAGTACTACTCTCGCCCAAGCACGCTTAACTGCGGAGTTCTGATGGGATCCGGTGCATTAGTGCTGGTATGATCGCATCCTTCAACCAACGCCGCTTATTTTCCATTATCCGTACCGGTCTTTTTCCCCTTCATCGTGAGGACTTCCCGGCACGTCACCGATGCCAGTACTAGACCCGAAAAAGAAAATAGGGGATGCAACACGAGGACTTCCCGGCACGTCACCGATGCCAGTACTACTCTCGCCCAAGCACGCTTAACTGCGGAGTTCTGATGGGATCCGGTGCATTAGTGCTGGTATGATCGCATCCGTCAACCAACGCCGCTTATTTTCCATTATCCGTACCGGTCTTTTTCCCCTTCATCGTGAGTGCTACACGTCACGAACAAACCGTGGGGCTGATAAAGTGGGAAATTTTAATCCAGCAACTAGACCCGAAAAAGAAAATAGGGGATGCAACACGAGGACTTCCCGGCACGTCACCGATGCCAGTACTACTCTCGCCCAAGCACGCTTAACTGCGGAGTTCTGATGGGATCCGGTGCATTAGTGCTGGTATGATCGCATCCGTCAACCAACGCCGCTTATTTTCCATTATCCGTACCGGTCTTTTTCCCCTTCATCGTGAGTGCTACACGTCACGAACAAACCGTGGGGCTGATAAAGTGGGAAATTTTAATCCAGCAACTAGACCCGAAAAAGAAAATAGGGGATGCAACACGAGGACTTCCCGGCACGTCACCGATGCCAGTACTACTCTCGCCCAAGCACGCTTAACTGCGGAGTTCTGATGGGATCCGGTGCATTAGTGCTGGTATGATCGCATCCGTCAACCAACGCCGCTTATTTTCCATTATCCGTACCGGTCTTTTTCCCCTTCATCGTGAGTGCTACACGTCACGAACAAACCGTGGGGCTGATAAAGTGGGAAATTTTAATCCAGCAACTAGACCCGAAAAAGAAAATAGGGGATGCAACACGAGGACTTCCCGGCACGTCACCGATGCCAGTACTACTCTCGCCCAAGCACGCTTAACTGCGGAGTTCTGATGGGATCCGGTGCATTAGTGCTGGTATGATCGCATCCGTCAACCAACGCCGCTTATTTTCCATTATCCGTACCGGTCTTTTTCCCCTTCATCGTGAGTGCTACACGTCACGAACAAACCGTGGGGCTGATAAAGTGGGAAATTTTAATCCAGCAACTAGACCCGAAAAAGAAAATAGGGGATGCAACACGAGGACTTCCCGGCACGTCACCGATGCCAGTACTACTCTCGCCCAAGCACGCTTAACTGCGGAGTTCTGATGGGATCCGGTGCATTAGTGCTGGTATGATCGCATCCGTCAACCAACGCCGCTTATTTTCCATTATCCGTACCGGTCTTTTTCCCCTTCATCGTGAGTGCTACACGTCACGAAAGAACCGTGGGGCTGATAAAGTGGGACATTTTAATCCAGCAACTAGACCCGAAAAAGAAAATAGGGGATGCAACACGAGGACTTCCCGGCACGTCACCGATGCCAGTACTACTCTCGCCCAAGCACGCTTAACTGCGGAGTTCTGATGGGATCCGGTGCATTAGTGCTGGTATGATTGCATCCGTCAACCAACGCCGCTTATTTTCCATTATCCGTACCGGTCTTTTTCCCCGTCATCGTGAGTGCTACACGTCACGAAAGAACCGTGGGGCTGATAAAGTGGGACATTTTAATCCAGCAACTAGACCCGAAAAAGAAAATAGGGGATGCAACACGAGGACTTCCCGGCACGTCACCGATGCCAGTACTACTCTCGCCCAAGCACGCTTAACTGCGGAGTTCTGATGGGATCCGGTGCATTAGTGCTGGTATGATCGCATCCGTCAACCAACGCCGCTTATTTTCCATTATCCGTACCGGTCTTTTTCCCCTTCATCGTGAGTGCTACACGTCACGAACAAACCGTGGGGCTGATAAAGTGGGAAATTTTAATCCAGCAACTAGACCCGAAAAAGAAAATAGGGGATGCAACACGAGGACTTCCCGGCACGTCACCGATGCCAGTACTACTCTCGCCCAAGCACGCTTAACTGCGGAGTTCTGATGGGATCCGGTGCATTAGTGCTGGTATGATCGCATCCGTCAACCAACGCCGCTTATTTTCCATTATCCGTACCGGTCTTTTTCCCCTTCATCGTGAGTGCTACACGTCACGAACAAACCGTGGGGCTGATAAAGTGGGAAATTTTAATCCAGCAACTAGACCCGAAAAAGAAAATAGGGGATGCAACACGAGGACTTCCCGGCACGTCACCGATGCCAGTACTACTCTCGCCCAAGCACGCTTAACTGCGGAGTTCTGATGGGATCCGGTGCATTAGTGCTGGTATGATCGCATCCGTCAACCAACGCCGCTTATTTTCCATTATCCGTACCGGTCTTTTTCCCCTTCATCGTGAGTGCTACACGTCACGAAAGAACCGTGGGGCTGATAAAGTGGGACATTTTAATCCAGCAACTAGACCCGAAAAAGAAAATAGGGGATGCAACACGAGGACTTCCCGGCACGTCACCGATGCCAGTACTACTCTCGCCCAAGCACGCTTAACTGCGGAGTTCTGATGGGATCCGGTGCATTAGTGCTGGTATGATTGCATCCGTCAACCAACGCCGCTTATTTTCCATTATCCGTACCGGTCTTTTTCCCCGTCATCGTGAGTGCTACACGTCACGAAAGAACCGTGGGGCTGATAAAGTGGGACATTTTAATCCAGCAACTAGACCCGAAAAAGAAAATAGGGGATGCAACACGAGGACTTCCCGGCACGTCACCGATGCCAGTACTACTCTCGCCCAAGCACGCTTAACTGCGGAGTTCTGATGGGATCCGGTGCATTAGTGCTGGTATGATCGCATCCGTCAACCAACGCCGCTTATTTTCCATTATCCGTACCGGTCTTTTTCCCCTTCATCGTGAGTGCTACACGTCACGAACAAACCGTGGGGCTGATAAAGTGGGAAATTTTAATCCAGCAACTAGACCCGAAAAAGAAAATAGGGGATGCAACACGAGGACTTCCCGGCACGTCACCGATGCCAGTACTACTCTCGCCCAAGCACGCTTAACTGCGGAGTTCTGATGGGATCCGGTGCATTAGTGCTGGTATGATCGCATCCGTCAACCAACGCCGCTTATTTTCCATTATCCGTACCGGTCTTTTTCCCCTTCATCGTGAGTGCTACACGTCACGAACAAACCGTGGGGCTGATAAAGTGGGAAATTTTAATCCAGCAACTAGACCCGAAAAAGAAAATAGGGGATGCAACACGAGGACTTCCCGGCACGTCACCGATGCCAGTACTACTCTCGCCCAAGCACGCTTAACTGCGGAGTTCTGATGGGATCCGGTGCATTAGTGCTGGTATGATCGCATCCGTCAACCAACGCCGCTTATTTTCCATTATCCGTACCGGTCTTTTTCCCCTTCATCGTGAGTGCTACACGTCACGAAAGAACCGTGGGGCTGATAAAGTGGGACATTTTAATCCAGCAACTAGACCCGAAAAAGAAAATAGGGGATGCAACACGAGGACTTCCCGGCACGTCACCGATGCCAGTACTACTCTCGCCCAAGCACGCTTAACTGCGGAGTTCTGATGGGATCCGGTGCATTAGTGCTGGTATGATTGCATCCGTCAACCAACGCCGCTTATTTTCCATTATCCGTACCGGTCTTTTTCCCCGTCATCGTGAGTGCTACACGTCACGAAAGAACCGTGGGGCTGATAAAGTGGGACATTTTAATCCAGCAACTAGACCCGAAAAAGAAAATAGGGGATGCAACACGAGGACTTCCCGGCACGTCACCGATGCCAGTACTACTCTCGCCCAAGCACGCTTAACTGCGGAGTTCTGATGGGATCCGGTGCATTAGTGCTGGTATGATCGCATCCGTCAACCAACGCCGCTTATTTTCCATTATCCGTACCGGTCTTTTTCCCCTTCATCGTGAGTGCTACACGTCACGAACAAACCGTGGGGCTGATAAAGTGGGAAATTTTAATCCAGCAACTAGACCCGAAAAAGAAAATAGGGGATGCAACACGAGGACTTCCCGGCACGTCACCGATGCCAGTACTACTCTCGCCCAAGCACGCTTAACTGCGGAGTTCTGATGGGATCCGGTGCATTAGTGCTGGTATGATCGCATCCGTCAACCAACGCCGCTTATTTTCCATTATCCGTACCGGTCTTTTTCCCCTTCATCGTGAGTGCTACACGTCACGAACAAACCGTGGGGCTGATAAAGTGGGAAATTTTAATCCAGCAACTAGACCCGAAAAAGAAAATAGGGGATGCAACACGAGGACTTCCCGGCACGTCACCGATGCCAGTACTACTCTCGCCCAAGCACGCTTAACTGCGGAGTTCTGATGGGATCCGGTGCATTAGTGCTGGTATGATCGCATCCGTCAACCAACGCCGCTTATTTTCCATTATCCGTACCGGTCTTTTTCCCCTTCATCGTGAGTGCTACACGTCACGAAAGAACCGTGGGGCTGATAAAGTGGGACATTTTAATCCAGCAACTAGACCCGAAAAAGAAAATAGGGGATGCAACACGAGGACTTCCCGGCACGTCACCGATGCCAGTACTACTCTCGCCCAAGCACGCTTAACTGCGGAGTTCTGATGGGATCCGGTGCATTAGTGCTGGTATGATTGCATCCGTCAACCAACGCCGCTTATTTTCCATTATCCGTACCGGTCTTTTTCCCCGTCATCGTGAGTGCTACACGTCACGAAAGAACCGTGGGGCTGATAAAGTGGGACATTTTAATCCAGCAACTAGACCCGAAAAAGAAAATAGGGGATGCAACACGAGGACTTCCCGGCACGTCACCGATGCCAGTACTACTCTCGCCCAAGCACGCTTAACTGCGGAGTTCTGATGGGATCCGGTGCATTAGTGCTGGTATGATCGCATCCGTCAACCAACGCCGCTTATTTTCCATTATCCGTACCGGTCTTTTTCCCCTTCATCGTGAGTGCTACACGTCACGAACAAACCGTGGGGCTGATAAAGTGGGAAATTTTAATCCAGCAACTAGACCCGAAAAAGAAAATAGGGGATGCAACACGAGGACTTCCCGGCACGTCACCGATGCCAGTACTACTCTCGCCCAAGCACGCTTAACTGCGGAGTTCTGATGGGATCCGGTGCATTAGTGCTGGTATGATCGCATCCGTCAACCAACGCCGCTTATTTTCCATTATCCGTACCGGTCTTTTTCCCCTTCATCGTGAGTGCTACACGTCACGAACAAACCGTGGGGCTGATAAAGTGGGAAATTTTAATCCAGCAACTAGACCCGAAAAAGAAAATAGGGGATGCAACACGAGGACTTCCCGGCACGTCACCGATGCCAGTACTACTCTCGCCCAAGCACGCTTAACTGCGGAGTTCTGATGGGATCCGGTGCATTAGTGCTGGTATGATCGCATCCGTCAACCAACGCCGCTTATTTTCCATTATCCGTACCGGTCTTTTTCCCCTTCATCGTGAGTGCTACACGTCACGAAAGAACCGTGGGGCTGATAAAGTGGGACATTTTAATCCAGCAACTAGACCCGAAAAAGAAAATAGGGGATGCAACACGAGGACTTCCCGGCACGTCACCGATGCCAGTACTACTCTCGCCCAAGCACGCTTAACTGCGGAGTTCTGATGGGATCCGGTGCATTAGTGCTGGTATGATTGCATCCGTCAACCAACGCCGCTTATTTTCCATTATCCGTACCGGTCTTTTTCCCCGTCATCGTGAGTGCTACACGTCACGAAAGAACCGTGGGGCTGATAAAGTGGGACATTTTAATCCAGCAACTAGACCCGAAAAAGAAAATAGGGGATGCAACACGAGGACTTCCCGGCACGTCACCGATGCCAGTACTACTCTCGCCCAAGCACGCTTAACTGCGGAGTTCTGATGGGATCCGGTGCATTAGTGCTGGTATGATCGCATCCGTCAACCAACGCCGATTATTTTCCATTATCCGTACCGGTCTTTTTCCCCTTCATCGTGAGTGCTACACGTCACGAACAAACCGTGGGGCTGATAAAGTGGGAAATTTTAATCCAGCAACTAGACCCGAAAAAGAAAATAGGGGATGCAACACGAGGACTTCCCGGCACGTCACCGATGCCAGTACTACTCTCGCCCAAGCACGCTTAACTGCGGAGTTCTGATGGGATCCGGTGCATTAGTGCTGGTATGATCGCATCCGTCAACCAACGCCGCTTATTTTCCATTATCCGTACCGGTCTTTTTCCCCGTCATCGTGAGTGCTACACGTCACGAAAGAACCGTGGGGCTGATAAAGTGGGACATTTTAATCCAGCAACTAGACCCGAAAAAGAAAATAGGGGATGCAACACGAGGACTTCCCGGCACGTCACCGATGCCAGTACTACTCTCGCCCAAGCACGCTTAACTGCGGAGTTCTGATGGGATCCGGTGCATTAGTGCTGGTATGATCGCATCCGTCAACCAACGCCGCTTATTTTCCATTATCCGTACCGGTCTTTTTCCCCTTCATCGTGAGTGCTACACGTCACGAACAAACCGTGGGGCTGATAAAGTGGGAAATTTTAATCCAGCAACTAGACCCGAAAAAGAAAATAGGGGATGCAACACGAGGACTTCCCGGCACGTCACCGATGCCAGTACTACTCTCGCCCAAGCACGCTTAACTGCGGAGTTCTGATGGGATCCGGTGCATTAGTGCTGGTATGATCGCATCCGTCAACCAACGCCGCTTATTTTCCATTATCCGTACCGGTCTTTTTCCCCTTCATCGTGAGTGCTACACGTCACGAAAGAACCGTGGGGCTGATAAAGTGGGACATTTTAATCCAGCAACTAGACCCGAAAAAGAAAATAGGGGATGCAACACGAGGACTTCCCGGCACGTCACCGATGCCAGTACTACTCTCGCCCAAGCACGCTTAACTGCGGAGTTCTGATGGGATCCGGTGCATTAGTGCTGGTATGATTGCATCCGTCAACCAACGCCGCTTATTTTCCATTATCCGTACCGGTCTTTTTCCCCGTCATCGTGAGTGCTACACGTCACGAAAGAACCGTGGGGCTGATAAAGTGGGACATTTTAATCCAGCAACTAGACCCGAAAAAGAAAATAGGGGATGCAACACGAGGACTTCCCGGCACGTCACCGATGCCAGTACTACTCTCGCCCAAGCACGCTTAACTGCGGAGTTCTGATGGGATCCGGTGCATTAGTGCTGGTATGATCGCATCCGTCAACCAACGCCGATTATTTTCCATTATCCGTACCGGTCTTTTTCCCCTTCATCGTGAGTGCTACACGTCACGAACAAACCGTGGGGCTGATAAAGTGGGAAATTTTAATCCAGCAACTAGACCCGAAAAAGAAAATAGGGGATGCAACACGAGGACTTCCCGGCACGTCACCGATGCCAGTACTACTCTCGCCCAAGCACGCTTAACTGCGGAGTTCTGATGGGATCCGGTGCATTAGTGCTGGTATGATCGCATCCGTCAACCAACGCCGCTTATTTTCCATTATCCGTACCGGTCTTTTTCCCCGTCATCGTGAGTGCTACACGTCACGAAAGAACCGTGGGGCTGATAAAGTGGGACATTTTAATCCAGCAACTAGACCCGAAAAAGAAAATAGGGGATGCAACACGAGGACTTCCCGGCACGTCACCGATGCCAGTACTACTCTCGCCCAAGCACGCTTAACTGCGGAGTTCTGATGGGATCCGGTGCATTAGTGCTGGTATGATCGCATCCGTCAACCAACGCCGCTTATTTTCCATTATCCGTACCGGTCTTTTTCCCCTTCATCGTGAGTGCTACACGTCACGAACAAACCGTGGGGCTGATAAAGTGGGAAATTTTAATCCAGCAACTAGACCCCAAAAAGAAAATAGGGGATGCAACACGAGGACTTCCCGGCACGTCACCGATGCCAGTACTACTCTCGCCCAAGCACGCTTAACTGCGGAGTTCTGATGGGATCCGGTGCATTAGTGCTGGTATGATCGCATCCGTCAACCAACGCCGCTTATTTTCCATTATCCGTACCGGTCTTTTTCCCCTTCATCGTGAGTGCTACACGTCACGAACAAACCGTGGGGCTGATAAAGTGGGAAATTTTAATCCAGCAACTAGACCCGAAAAAGAAAATAGGGGATGCAACACGAGGACTTCCCGGCACGTCACCGATGCCAGTACTACTCTCGCCCAAGCACGCTTAACTGCGGAGTTCTGATGGGATCCGGTGCATTAGTGCTGGTATGATCGCATCCGTCAACCAACGCCGCTTATTTTCCATTATCCGTACCGGTCTTTTTCCCCTTCATCGTGAGTGCTACACGTCACGAACAAACCGTGGGGCTGATAAAGTGGGAAATTTTAATCCAGCAACTAGACCCGAAAAAGAAAATAGGGGATGCAACACGAGGACTTCCCGGCACGTCACCGATGCCAGTACTACTCTCGCCCAAGCACGCTTAACTGCGGAGTTCTGATGGGATCCGGTGCATTAGTGCTGGTATGATCGCATCCGTCAACCAACGCCGCTTATTTTCCATTATCCGTACCGGTCTTTTTCCCCGTCATCGTGAGTGCTACACGTCACGAAAGAACCGTGGGGCTGATAAAGTGGGACATTTTAATCCAGCAACTAGACCCGAAAAAGAAAATAGGGGATGCAACACGAGGACTTCCCGGCACGTCACCGATGCCAGTACTACTCTCGCCCAAGCACGCTTAACTGCGGAGTTCTGATGGGATCCGGTGCATTAGTGCTGGTATGATCGCATCCGTCAACCAACGCCGCTTATTTTCCATTATCCGTACCGGTCTTTTTCCCCTTCATCGTGAGTGCTACACGTCACGAACAAACCGTGGGGCTGATAAAGTGGGAAATTTTAATCCAGCAACTAGACCCCAAAAAGAAAATAGGGGATGCAACACGAGGACTTCCCGGCACGTCACCGATGCCAGTACTACTCTCGCCCAAGCACGCTTAACTGCGGAGTTCTGATGGGATCCGGTGCATTAGTGCTGGTATGATCGCATCCGTCAACCAACGCCGCTTATTTTCCATTATCCGTACCGGTCTTTTTCCCCTTCATCGTGAGTGCTACACGTCACGAACAAACCGTGGGGCTGATAAAGTGGGAAATTTTAATCCAGCAACTAGACCCGAAAAAGAAAATAGGGGATGCAACACGAGGACTTCCCGGCACGTCACCGATGCCAGTACTACTCTCGCCCAAGCACGCTTAACTGCGGAGTTCTGATGGGATCCGGTGCATTAGTGCTGGTATGATCGCATCCGTCAACCAACGCCGCTTATTTTCCATTATCCGTACCGGTCTTTTTCCCCTTCATCGTGAGTGCTACACGTCACGAACAAACCGTGGGGCTGATAAAGTGGGAAATTTTAATCCAGCAACTAGACCCGAAAAAGAAAATAGGGGATGCAACACGAGGACTTCCCGGCACGTCACCGATGCCAGTACTACTCTCGCCCAAGCACGCTTAACTGCGGAGTTCTGATGGGATCCGGTGCATTAGTGCTGGTATGATCGCATCCGTCAACCAACGCCGCTTATTTTCCATTATCCGTACCGGTCTTTTTCCCCTTCATCGTGAGTGCTACACGTCACGAACAAACCGTGGGGCTGATAAAGTGGGAAATTTTAATCCAGCAACTAGACCCGAAAAAGAAAATAGGGGATGCAACACGAGGACTTCCCGGCACGTCACCGATGCCAGTACTACTCTCGCCCAAGCACGCTTAACTGCGGAGTTCTGATGGGATCCGGTGCATTAGTGCTGGTATGATCGCATCCGTCAACCAACGCCGCTTATTTTCCATTATCCGTACCGGTCTTTTTCCCCTTCATCGTGAGTGCTACACGTCACGAAAGAACCGTGGGGCTGATAAAGTGGGACATTTTAATCCAGCAACTAGACCCGAAAAAGAAAATAGGGGATGCAACACGAGGACTTCCCGGCACGTCACCGATGCCAGTACTACTCTCGCCCAAGCACGCTTAACTGCGGAGTTCTGATGGGATCCGGTGCATTAGTGCTGGTATGATTGCATCCGTCAACCAACGCCGCTTATTTTCCATTATCCGTACCGGTCTTTTTCCCCGTCATCGTGAGTGCTACACGTCACGAAAGAACCGTGGGGCTGATAAAGTGGGACATTTTAATCCAGCAACTAGACCCGAAAAAGAAAATAGGGGATGCAACACGAGGACTTCCCGGCACGTCACCGATGCCAGTACTACTCTCGCCCAAGCACGCTTAACTGCGGAGTTCTGATGGGATCCGGTGCATTAGTGCTGGTATGATCGCATCCGTCAACCAACGCCGCTTATTTTCCATTATCCGTACCGGTCTTTTTCCCCTTCATCGTGAGTGCTACACGTCACGAACAAACCGTGGGGCTGATAAAGTGGGAAATTTTAATCCAGCAACTAGACCCGAAAAAGAAAATAGGGGATGCAACACGAGGACTTCCCGGCACGTCACCGATGCCAGTACTACTCTCGCCCAAGCACGCTTAACTGCGGAGTTCTGATGGGATCCGGTGCATTAGTGCTGGTATGATCGCATCCGTCAACCAACGCCGCTTATTTTCCATTATCCGTACCGGTCTTTTTCCCCGTCATCGTGAGTGCTACACGTCACGAAAGAACCGTGGGGCTGATAAAGTGGGACATTTTAATCCAGCAACTAGACCCGAAAAAGAAAATAGGGGATGCAACACGAGGACTTCCCGGCACGTCACCGATGCCAGTACTACTCTCGCCCAAGCACGCTTAACTGCGGAGTTCTGATGGGATCCGGTGCATTAGTGCTGGTATGATCGCATCCGTCAACCAACGCCGCTTATTTTCCATTATCCGTACCGGTCTTTTTCCCCTTCATCGTGAGTGCTACACGTCACGAACAAACCGTGGGGCTGATAAAGTGGGAAATTTTAATCCAGCAACTAGACCCCAAAAAGAAAATAGGGGATGCAACACGAGGACTTCCCGGCACGTCACCGATGCCAGTACTACTCTCGCCCAAGCACGCTTAACTGCGGAGTTCTGATGGGATCCGGTGCATTAGTGCTGGTATGATCGCATCCGTCAACCAACGCCGCTTATTTTCCATTATCCGTACCGGTCTTTTTCCCCTTCATCGTGAGTGCTACACGTCACGAACAAACCGTGGGGCTGATAAAGTGGGAAATTTTAATCCAGCAACTAGACCCGAAAAAGAAAATAGGGGATGCAACACGAGGACTTCCCGGCACGTCACCGATGCCAGTACTACTCTCGCCCAAGCACGCTTAACTGCGGAGTTCTGATGGGATCCGGTGCATTAGTGCTGGTATGATCGCATCCGTCAACCAACGCCGCTTATTTTCCATTATCCGTACCGGTCTTTTTCCCCTTCATCGTGAGTGCTACACGTCACGAACAAACCGTGGGGCTGATAAAGTGGGAAATTTTAATCCAGCAACTAGACCCGAAAAAGAAAATAGGGGATGCAACACGAGGACTTCCCGGCACGTCACCGATGCCAGTACTACTCTCGCCCAAGCACGCTTAACTGCGGAGTTCTGATGGGATCCGGTGCATTAGTGCTGGTATGATCGCATCCGTCAACCAACGCCGCTTATTTTCCATTATCCGTACCGGTCTTTTTCCCCTTCATCGTGAGTGCTACACGTCACGAACAAACCGTGGGGCTGATAAAGTGGGAAATTTTAATCCAGCAACTAGACCCGAAAAAGAAAATAGGGGATGCAACACGAGGACTTCCCGGCACGTCACCGATGCCAGTACTACTCTCGCCCAAGCACGCTTAACTGCGGAGTTCTGATGGGATCCGGTGCATTAGTGCTGGTATGATCGCATCCGTCAACCAACGCCGCTTATTTTCCATTATCCGTACCGGTCTTTTTCCCCTTCATCGTGAGTGCTACACGTCACGAACAAACCGTGGGGCTGATAAAGTGGGAAATTTTAATCCAGCAACTAGACCCGAAAAAGAAAATAGGGGATGCAACACGAGGACTTCCCGGCACGTCACCGATGCCAGTACTACTCTCGCCCAAGCACGCTTAACTGCGGAGTTCTGATGGGATCCGGTGCATTAGTGCTGGTATGATCGCATCCGTCAACCAACGCCGCTTATTTTCCATTATCCGTACCGGTCTTTTTCCCCTTCATCGTGAGTGCTACACGTCACGAACAAACCGTGGGGCTGATAAAGTGGAAAATTTTAATCCAGCAACTAGACCCGAAAAAGAAAATAGGGGATGCAACACGAGGACTTCCCGGCACGTCACCGATGCCAGTACTACTCTCGCCCAAGCACGCTTAACTGCGGAGTTCTGATGGGATCCGGTGCATTAGTGCTGGTATGATCGCATCCGTCAACCAACGCCGCTTATTTTCCATTATCCGTACCGGTCTTTTTCCCCTTCATCGTGAGTGCTACACGTCACGAAAGAACCGTGGGGCTGATAAAGTGGGACATTTTAATCCAGCAACTAGACCCGAAAAAGAAAATAGGGGATGCAACACGAGGACTTCCCGGCACGTCACCGATGCCAGTACTACTCTCGCCCAAGCACGCTTAACTGCGGAGTTCTGATGGGATCCGGTGCATTAGTGCTGGTATGATCGCATCCGTCAACCAACGCCGCTTATTTTCCATTATCCGTACCGGTCTTTTTCCCCGTCATCGTGAGTGCTACACGTCACGAAAGAACCGTGGGGCTGATAAAGTGGGACATTTTAATCCAGCAACTAGACCCGAAAAAGAAAATAGGGGATGCAACACGAGGACTTCCCGGCACGTCACCGATGCCAGTACTACTCTCGCCCAAGCACGCTTAACTGCGGAGTTCTGATGGGATCCGGTGCATTAGTGCTGGTATGATCGCATCCGTCAACCAACGCCGCTTATTTTCCATTATCCGTACCGGTCTTTTTCCCCTTCATCGTGAGTGCTACACGTCACGAAAGAACCGTGGGGCTGATAAAGTGGGACATTTTAATCCAGCAACTAGACCCGAAAAAGAAAATAGGGGATGCAACACGAGGACTTCCCGGCACGTCACCGATGCCAGTACTACTCTCGCCCAAGCACGCTTAACTGCGGAGTTCTGATGGGATCCGGTGCATTAGTGCTGGTATGATCGCATCCGTCAACCAACGCCGCTTATTTTCCATTATCCGTACCGGTCTTTTTCCCCGTCATCGTGAGTGCTACACGTCACGAAAGAACCGTGGGGCTGATAAAGTGGGACATTTTAATCCAGCAACTAGACCCGAAAAAGAAAATAGGGGATGCAACACGAGGACTTCCCGGCACGTCACCGATGCCAGTACTACTCTCGCCCAAGCACGCTTAACTGCGGAGTTCTGATGGGATCCGGTGCATTAGTGCTGGTATGATCGCATCCGTCAACCAACGCCGCTTATTTTCCATTATCCGTACCGGTCTTTTTCCCCTTCATCGTGAGTGCTACACGTCACGAACAAACCGTGGGGCTGATAAAGTGGGAAATTTTAATCCAGCAACTAGACCCGAAAAAGAAAATAGGGGATGCAACACGAGGACTTCCCGGCACGTCACCGATGCCAGTACTACTCTCGCCCAAGCACGCTTAACTGCGGAGTTCTGATGGGATCCGGTGCATTAGTGCTGGTATGATCGCATCCGTCAACCAACGCCGCTTATTTTCCATTATCCGTACCGGTCTTTTTCCCCGTCATCGTGAGTGCTACACGTCACGAAAGAACCGTGGGGCTGATAAAGTGGGACATTTTAATCCAGCAACTAGACCCGAAAAAGAAAATAGGGGATGCAACACGAGGACTTCCCGGCACGTCACCGATGCCAGTACTACTCTCGCCCAAGCACGCTTAACTGCGGAGTTCTGATGGGATCCGGTGCATTAGTGCTGGTATGATCGCATCCGTCAACCAACGCCGCTTATTTTCCATTATCCGTACCGGTCTTTTTCCCCTTCATCGTGAGTGCTACACGTCACGAACAAACCGTGGGGCTGATAAAGTGGGACATTTTAATCCAGCAACTAGACCCCAAAAAGAAAATAGGGGATGCAACACGAGGACTTCCCGGCACGTCACCGATGCCAGTACTACTCTCGCCCAAGCACGCTTAACTGCGGAGTTCTGATGGGATCCGGTGCATTAGTGCTGGTATGATCGCATCCGTCAACCAACGCCGCTTATTTTCCATTATCCGTACCGGTCTTTTTCCCCTTCATCGTGAGTGCTACACGTCACGAACAAACCGTGGGGCTGATAAAGTGGGAAATTTTAATCCAGCAACTAGACCCGAAAAAGAAAATAGGGGATGCAACACGAGGACTTCCCGGCACGTCACCGATGCCAGTACTACTCTCGCCCAAGCACGCTTAACTGCGGAGTTCTGATGGGATCCGGTGCATTAGTGCTGGTATGATCGCATCCGTCAACCAACGCCGCTTATTTTCCATTATCCGTACCGGTCTTTTTCCCCTTCATCGTGAGTGCTACACGTCACGAACAAACCGTGGGGCTGATAAAGTGGGAAATTTTAATCCAGCAACTAGACCCGAAAAAGAAAATAGGGGATGCAACACGAGGACTTCCCGGCACGTCACCGATGCCAGTACTACTCTCGCCCAAGCACGCTTAACTGCGGAGTTCTGATGGGATCCGGTGCATTAGTGCTGGTATGATCGCATCCGTCAACCAACGCCGCTTATTTTCCATTATCCGTACCGGTCTTTTTCCCCTTCATCGTGAGTGCTACACGTCACGAACAAACCGTGGGGCTGATAAAGTGGGAAATTTTAATCCAGCAACTAGACCCGAAAAAGAAAATAGGGGATGCAACACGAGGACTTCCCGGCACGTCACCGATGCCAGTACTACTCTCGCCCAAGCACGCTTAACTGCGGAGTTCTGATGGGATCCGGTGCATTAGTGCTGGTATGATCGCATCCGTCAACCAACGCCGCTTATTTTCCATTATCCGTACCGGTCTTTTTCCCCGTCATCGTGAGTGCTACACGTCACGAAAGAACCGTGGGGCTGATAAAGTGGGACATTTTAATCCAGCAACTAGACCCGAAAAAGAAAATAGGGGATGCAACACGAGGACTTCCCGGCACGTCACCGATGCCAGTACTACTCTCGCCCAAGCACGCTTAACTGCGGAGTTCTGATGGGATCCGGTGCATTAGTGCTGGTATGATCGCATCCGTCAACCAACGCCGCTTATTTTCCATTATCCGTACCGGTCTTTTTCCCCGTCATCGTGAGTGCTACACGTCACGAAAGAACCGTGGGGCTGATAAAGTGGGACATTTTAATCCAGCAACTAGACCCGAAAAAGAAAATAGGGGATGCAACACGAGGACTTCCCGGCACGTCACCGATGCCAGTACTACTCTCGCCCAAGCACGCTTAACTGCGGAGTTCTGATGGGATCCGGTGCATTAGTGCTGGTATGATCGCATCCGTCAACCAACGCCGCTTATTTTCCATTATCCGTACCGGTCTTTTTCCCCTTCATCGTGAGTGCTACACGTCACGAACAAACCGTGGGGCTGATAAAGTGGGAAATTTTAATCCAGCAACTAGACCCGAAAAAGAAAATAGGGGATGCAACACGAGGACTTCCCGGCACGTCACCGATGCCAGTACTACTCTCGCCCAAGCACGCTTAACTGCGGAGTTCTGATGGGATCCGGTGCATTAGTGCTGGTATGATCGCATCCGTCAACCAACGCCGCTTATTTTCCATTATCCGTACCGGTCTTTTTCCCCGTCATCGTGAGTGCTACACGTCACGAAAGAACCGTGGGGCTGATAAAGTGGGACATTTTAATCCAGCAACTAGACCCGAAAAAGAAAATAGGGGATGCAACACGAGGACTTCCCGGCACGTCACCGATGCCAGTACTACTCTCGCCCAAGCACGCTTAACTGCGGAGTTCTGATGGGATCCGGTGCATTAGTGCTGGTATGATCGCATCCGTCAACCAACGCCGCTTATTTTCCATTATCCGTACCGGTCTTTTTCCCCTTCATCGTGAGTGCTACACGTCACGAACAAACCGTGGGGCTGATAAAGTGGGAAATTTTAATCCAGCAACTAGACCCGAAAAAGAAAATAGGGGATGCAACACGAGGACTTCCCGGCACGTCACCGATGCCAGTACTACTCTCGCCCAAGCACGCTTAACTGCGGAGTTCTGATGGGATCCGGTGCATTAGTGCTGGTATGATCGCATCCGTCAACCAACGCCGCTTATTTTCCATTATCCGTACCGGTCTTTTTCCCCGTCATCGTGAGTGCTACACGTCACGAAAGAACCGTGGGGCTGATAAAGTGGGACATTTTAATCCAGCAACTAGACCCGAAAAAGAAAATAGGGGATGCAACACGAGGACTTCCCGGCACGTCACCGATGCCAGTACTACTCTCGCCCAAGCACGCTTAACTGCGGAGTTCTGATGGGATCCGGTGCATTAGTGCTGGTATGATCGCATCCGTCAACCAACGCCGCTTATTTTCCATTATCCGTACCGGTCTTTTTCCCCTTCATCGTGAGTGCTACACGTCACGAACAAACCGTGGGGCTGATAAAGTGGGAAATTTTAATCCAGCAACTAGACCCGAAAAAGAAAATAGGGGATGCAACACGAGGACTTCCCGGCACGTCACCGATGCCAGTACTACTCTCGCCCAAGCACGCTTAACTGCGGAGTTCTGATGGGATCCGGTGCATTAGTGCTGGTATGATCGCATCCGTCAACCAACGCCGCTTATTTTCCATTATCCGTACCGGTCTTTTTCCCCTTCATCGTGAGTGCTACACGTCACGAACAAACCGTGGGGCTGATAAAGTGGGAAATTTTAATCCAGCAACTAGACCCGAAAAAGAAAATAGGGGATGCAACACGAGGACTTCCCGGCACGTCACCGATGCCAGTACTACTCTCGCCCAAGCACGCTTAACTGCGGAGTTCTGATGGGATCCGGTGCATTAGTGCTGGTATGATCGCATCCGTCAACCAACGCCGCTTATTTTCCATTATCCGTACCGGTCTTTTTCCCCTTCATCGTGAGTGCTACACGTCACGAACAAACCGTGGGGCTGATAAAGTGGGAAATTTTAATCCAGCAACTAGACCCGAAAAAGAAAATAGGGGATGCAACACGAGGACTTCCCGGCACGTCACCGATGCCAGTACTACTCTCGCCCAAGCACGCTTAACTGCGGAGTTCTGATGGGATCCGGTGCATTAGTGCTGGTATGATCGCATCCGTCAACCAACGCCGCTTATTTTCCATTATCCGTACCGGTCTTTTTCCCCTTCATCGTGAGTGCTACACGTCACGAACAAACCGTGGGGCTGATAAAGTGGGAAATTTTAATCCAGCAACTAGACCCCAAAAAGAAAATAGGGGATGCAACACGAGGACTTCCCGGCACGTCACCGATGCCAGTACTACTCTCGCCCAAGCACGCTTAACTGCGGAGTTCTGATGGGATCCGGTGCATTAGTGCTGGTATGATCGCATCCGTCAACCAACGCCGCTTATTTTCCATTATCCGTACCGGTCTTTTTCCCCTTCATCGTGAGTGCTACACGTCACGAACAAACCGTGGGGCTGATAAAGTGGGAAATTTTAATCCAGCAACTAGACCCCAAAAAGAAAATAGGGGATGCAACACGAGGACTTCCCGGCACGTCACCGATGCCAGTACTACTCTCGCCCAAGCACGCTTAACTGCGGAGTTCTGATGGGATCCGGTGCATTAGTGCTGGTATGATCGCATCCGTCAACCAACGCCGCTTATTTTCCATTATCCGTACCGGTCTTTTTCCCCTTCATCGTGAGTGCTACACGTCACGAACAAACCGTGGGGCTGATAAAGTGGGAAATTTTAATCCAGCAACTAGACCCGAAAAAGAAAATAGGGGATGCAACACGAGGACTTCCCGGCACGTCACCGATGCCAGTACTACTCTCGCCCAAGCACGCTTAACTGCGGAGTTCTGATGGGATCCGGTGCATTAGTGCTGGTATGATCGCATCCGTCAACCAACGCCGCTTATTTTCCATTATCCGTACCGGTCTTTTTCCCCTTCATCGTGAGTGCTACACGTCACGAACAAACCGTGGGGCTGATAAAGTGGGAAATTTTAATCCAGCAACTAGACCCCAAAAAGAAAATAGGGGATGCAACACGAGGACTTCCCGGCACGTCACCGATGCCAGTACTACTCTCGCCCAAGCACGCTTAACTGCGGAGTTCTGATGGGATCCGGTGCATTAGTGCTGGTATGATCGCATCCGTCAACCAACGCCGCTTATTTTCCATTATCCGTACCGGTCTTTTTCCCCTTCATCGTGAGTGCTACACGTCACGAACAAACCGTGGGGCTGATAAAGTGGGAAATTTTAATCCAGCAACTAGACCCCAAAAAGAAAATAGGGGATGCAACACGAGGACTTCCCGGCACGTCACCGATGCCAGTACTACTCTCGCCCAAGCACGCTTAACTGCGGAGTTCTGATGGGATCCGGTGCATTAGTGCTGGTATGATCGCATCCGTCAACCAACGCCGCTTATTTTCCATTATCCGTACCGGTCTTTTTCCCCGTCATCGTGAGTGCTACACGTCACGAAAGAACCGTGGGGCTGATAAAGTGGGACATTTTAATCCAGCAACTAGACCCGAAAAAGAAAATAGGGGATGCAACACGAGGACTTCCCGGCACGTCACCGATGCCAGTACTACTCTCGCCCAAGCACGCTTAACTGCGGAGTTCTGATGGGATCCGGTGCATTAGTGCTGGTATGATCGCATCCGTCAACCAACGCCGCTTATTTTCCATTATCCGTACCGGTCTTTTTCCCCTTCATCGTGAGTGCTACACGTCACGAACAAACCGTGGGGCTGATAAAGTGGGAAATTTTAATCCAGCAACTAGACCCGAAAAAGAAAATAGGGGATGCAACACGAGGACTTCCCGGCACGTCACCGATGCCAGTACTACTCTCGCCCAAGCACGCTTAACTGCGGAGTTCTGATGGGATCCGGTGCATTAGTGCTGGTATGATCGCATCCGTCAACCAACGCCGCTTATTTTCCATTATCCGTACCGGTCTTTTTCCCCGTCATCGTGAGTGCTACACGTCACGAAAGAACCGTGGGGCTGATAAAGTGGGACATTTTAATCCAGCAACTAGACCCGAAAAAGAAAATAGGGGATGCAACACGAGGACTTCCCGGCACGTCACCGATGCCAGTACTACTCTCGCCCAAGCACGCTTAACTGCGGAGTTCTGATGGGATCCGGTGCATTAGTGCTGGTATGATCGCATCCGTCAACCAACGCCGCTTATTTTCCATTATCCGTACCGGTCTTTTTCCCCTTCATCGTGAGTGCTACACGTCACGAACAAACCGTGGGGCTGATAAAGTGGGAAATTTTAATCCAGCAACTAGACCCGAAAAAGAAAATAGGGGATGCAACACGAGGACTTCCCGGCACGTCACCGATGCCAGTACTACTCTCGCCCAAGCACGCTTAACTGCGGAGTTCTGATGGGATCCGGTGCATTAGTGCTGGTATGATCGCATCCGTCAACCAACGCCGCTTATTTTCCATTATCCGTACCGGTCTTTTTCCCCGTCATCGTGAGTGCTACACGTCACGAAAGAACCGTGGGGCTGATAAAGTGGGACATTTTAATCCAGCAACTAGACCCGAAAAAGAAAATAGGGGATGCAACACGAGGACTTCCCGGCACGTCACCGATGCCAGTACTACTCTCGCCCAAGCACGCTTAACTGCGGAGTTCTGATGGGATCCGGTGCATTAGTGCTGGTATGATCGCATCCGTCAACCAACGCCGCTTATTTTCCATTATCCGTACCGGTCTTTTTCCCCGTCATCGTGAGTGCTACACGTCACGAAAGAACCGTGGGGCTGATAAAGTGGGACATTTTAATCCAGCAACTAGACCCGAAAAAGAAAATAGGGGATGCAACACGAGGACTTCCCGGCACGTCACCGATGCCAGTACTACTCTCGCCCAAGCACGCTTAACTGCGGAGTTCTGATGGGATCCGGTGCATTAGTGCTGGTATGATCGCATCCGTCAACCAACGCCGCTTATTTTCCATTATCCGTACCGGTCTTTTTCCCCTTCATCGTGAGTGCTACACGTCACGAACAAACCGTGGGGCTGATAAAGTGGGAAATTTTAATCCAGCAACTAGACCCGAAAAAGAAAATAGGGGATGCAACACGAGGACTTCCCGGCACGTCACCGATGCCAGTACTACTCTCGCCCAAGCACGCTTAACTGCGGAGTTCTGATGGGATCCGGTGCATTAGTGCTGGTATGATCGCATCCGTCAACCAACGCCGCTTATTTTCCATTATCCGTACCGGTCTTTTTCCCCTTCATCGTGAGTGCTACACGTCACGAACAAACCGTGGGGCTGATAAAGTGGGAAATTTTAATCCAGCAACTAGACCCGAAAAAGAAAATAGGGGATGCAACACGAGGACTTCCCGGCACGTCACCGATGCCAGTACTACTCTCGCCCAAGCACGCTTAACTGCGGAGTTCTGATGGGATCCGGTGCATTAGTGCTGGTATGATCGCATCCGTCAACCAACGCCGCTTATTTTCCATTATCCGTACCGGTCTTTTTCCCCTTCATCGTGAGTGCTACACGTCACGAACAAACCGTGGGGCTGATAAAGTGGGAAATTTTAATCCAGCAACTAGACCCGAAAAAGAAAATAGGGGATGCAACACGAGGACTTCCCGGCACGTCACCGATGCCAGTACTACTCTCGCCCAAGCACGCTTAACTGCGGAGTTCTGATGGGATCCGGTGCATTAGTGCTGGTATGATCGCATCCGTCAACCAACGCCGCTTATTTTCCATTATCCGTACCGGTCTTTTTCCCCTTCATCGTGAGTGCTACACGTCACGAACAAACCGTGGGGCTGATAAAGTGGGAAATTTTAATCCAGCAACTAGACCCGAAAAAGAAAATAGGGGATGCAACACGAGGACTTCCCGGCACGTCACCGATGCCAGTACTACTCTCGCCCAAGCACGCTTAACTGCGGAGTTCTGATGGGATCCGGTGCATTAGTGCTGGTATGATCGCATCCGTCAACCAACGCCGCTTATTTTCCATTATCCGTACCGGTCTTTTTCCCCGTCATCGTGAGTGCTACACGTCACGAAAGAACCGTGGGGCTGATAAAGTGGGACATTTTAATCCAGCAACTAGACCCGAAAAAGAAAATAGGGGATGCAACACGAGGACTTCCCGGCACGTCACCGATGCCAGTACTACTCTCGCCCAAGCACGCTTAACTGCGGAGTTCTGATGGGATCCGGTGCATTAGTGCTGGTATGATCGCATCCGTCAACCAACGCCGCTTATTTTCCATTATCCGTACCGGTCTTTTTCCCCGTCATCGTGAGTGCTACACGTCACGAAAGAACCGTGGGGCTGATAAAGTGGGACATTTTAATCCAGCAACTAGACCCGAAAAAGAAAATAGGGGATGCAACACGAGGACTTCCCGGCACGTCACCGATGCCAGTACTACTCTCGCCCAAGCACGCTTAACTGCGGAGTTCTGATGGGATCCGGTGCATTAGTGCTGGTATGATCGCATCCGTCAACCAACGCCGCTTATTTTCCATTATCCGTACCGGTCTTTTTCCCCTTCATCGTGAGTGCTACACGTCACGAACAAACCGTGGGGCTGATAAAGTGGGAAATTTTAATCCAGCAACTAGACCCGAAAAAGAAAATAGGGGATGCAACACGAGGACTTCCCGGCACGTCACCGATGCCAGTACTACTCTCGCCCAAGCACGCTTAACTGCGGAGTTCTGATGGGATCCGGTGCATTAGTGCTGGTATGATCGCATCCGTCAACCAACGCCGCTTATTTTCCATTATCCGTACCGGTCTTTTTCCCCGTCATCGTGAGTGCTACACGTCACGAAAGAACCGTGGGGCTGATAAAGTGGGACATTTTAATCCAGCAACTAGACCCGAAAAAGAAAATAGGGGATGCAACACGAGGACTTCCCGGCACGTCACCGATGCCAGTACTACTCTCGCCCAAGCACGCTTAACTGCGGAGTTCTGATGGGATCCGGTGCATTAGTGCTGGTATGATCGCATCCGTCAACCAACGCCGCTTATTTTCCATTATCCGTACCGGTCTTTTTCCCCGTCATCGTGAGTGCTACACGTCACGAAAGAACCGTGGGGCTGATAAAGTGGGACATTTTAATCCAGCAACTAGACCCGAAAAAGAAAATAGGGGATGCAACACGAGGACTTCCCGGCACGTCACCGATGCCAGTACTACTCTCGCCCAAGCACGCTTAACTGCGGAGTTCTGATGGGATCCGGTGCATTAGTGCTGGTATGATCGCATCCGTCAACCAACGCCGCTTATTTTCCATTATCCGTACCGGTCTTTTTCCCCTTCATCGTGAGTGCTACACGTCACGAACAAACCGTGGGGCTGATAAAGTGGGAAATTTTAATCCAGCAACTAGACCCGAAAAAGAAAATAGGGGATGCAACACGAGGACTTCCCGGCACGTCACCGATGCCAGTACTACTCTCGCCCAAGCACGCTTAACTGCGGAGTTCTGATGGGATCCGGTGCATTAGTGCTGGTATGATCGCATCCGTCAACCAACGCCGCTTATTTTCCATTATCCGTACCGGTCTTTTTCCCCGTCATCGTGAGTGCTACACGTCACGAAAGAACCGTGGGGCTGATAAAGTGGGACATTTTAATCCAGCAACTAGACCCGAAAAAGAAAATAGGGGATGCAACACGAGGACTTCCCGGCACGTCACCGATGCCAGTACTACTCTCGCCCAAGCACGCTTAACTGCGGAGTTCTGATGGGATCCGGTGCATTAGTGCTGGTATGATCGCATCCGTCAACCAACGCCGCTTATTTTCCATTATCCGTACCGGTCTTTTTCCCCTTCATCGTGAGTGCTACACGTCACGAACAAACCGTGGGGCTGATAAAGTGGGAAATTTTAATCCAGCAACTAGACCCGAAAAAGAAAATAGGGGATGCAACACGAGGACTTCCCGGCACGTCACCGATGCCAGTACTACTCTCGCCCAAGCACGCTTAACTGCGGAGTTCTGATGGGATCCGGTGCATTAGTGCTGGTATGATCGCATCCGTCAACCAACGCCGCTTATTTTCCATTATCCGTACCGGTCTTTTTCCCCGTCATCGTGAGTGCTACACGTCACGAAAGAACCGTGGGGCTGATAAAGTGGGACATTTTAATCCAGCAACTAGACCCGAAAAAGAAAATAGGGGATGCAACACGAGGACTTCCCGGCACGTCACCGATGCCAGTACTACTCTCGCCCAAGCACGCTTAACTGCGGAGTTCTGATGGGATCCGGTGCATTAGTGCTGGTATGATCGCATCCGTCAACCAACGCCGCTTATTTTCCATTATCCGTACCGGTCTTTTTCCCCTTCATCGTGAGTGCTACACGTCACGAACAAACCGTGGGGCTGATAAAGTGGGAAATTTTAATCCAGCAACTAGACCCGAAAAAGAAAATAGGGGATGCAACACGAGGACTTCCCGGCACGTCACCGATGCCAGTACTACTCTCGCCCAAGCACGCTTAACTGCGGAGTTCTGATGGGATCCGGTGCATTAGTGCTGGTATGATCGCATCCGTCAACCAACGCCGCTTATTTTCCATTATCCGTACCGGTCTTTTTCCCCTTCATCGTGAGTGCTACACGTCACGAACAAACCGTGGGGCTGATAAAGTGGGAAATTTTAATCCAGCAACTAGACCCGAAAAAGAAAATAGGGGATGCAACACGAGGACTTCCCGGCACGTCACCGATGCCAGTACTACTCTCGCCCAAGCACGCTTAACTGCGGAGTTCTGATGGGATCCGGTGCATTAGTGCTGGTATGATCGCATCCGTCAACCAACGCCGCTTATTTTCCATTATCCGTACCGGTCTTTTTCCCCTTCATCGTGAGTGCTACACGTCACGAACAAACCGTGGGGCTGATAAAGTGGGAAATTTTAATCCAGCAACTAGACCCGAAAAAGAAAATAGGGGATGCAACACGAGGACTTCCCGGCACGTCACCGATGCCAGTACTACTCTCGCCCAAGCACGCTTAACTGCGGAGTTCTGATGGGATCCGGTGCATTAGTGCTGGTATGATCGCATCCGTCAACCAACGCCGCTTATTTTCCATTATCCGTACCGGTCTTTTTCCCCGTCATCGTGAG
The DNA here is from genome assembly GCA_039654915.1 of Aquilaria yunnanensis. Classification (NCBI taxonomy): domain Eukaryota; kingdom Viridiplantae; phylum Streptophyta; class Magnoliopsida; order Malvales; family Thymelaeaceae; genus Aquilaria; species Aquilaria yunnanensis. The sequence continues at coordinate 54,955,536 of CM077597.1, forward strand.
TGCTACACGTCACGAAAGAACCGTGGGGCTGATAAAGTGGGACATTTTAATCCAGCAACTAGACCCGAAAAAGAAAATAGGGGATGCAACACGAGGACTTCCCGGCACGTCACCGATGCCAGTACTACTCTCGCCCAAGCACGCTTAACTGCGGAGTTCTGATGGGATCCGGTGCATTAGTGCTGGTATGATCGCATCCGTCAACCAACGCCGCTTATTTTCCATTATCCGTACCGGTCTTTTTCCCCTTCATCGTGAGTGCTACACGTCACGAACAAACCGTGGGGCTGATAAAGTGGGACATTTTAATCCAGCAACTAGACCCCAAAAAGAAAATAGGGGATGCAACACGAGGACTTCCCGGCACGTCACCGATGCCAGTACTACTCTCGCCCAAGCACGCTTAACTGCGGAGTTCTGATGGGATCCGGTGCATTAGTGCTGGTATGATCGCATCCGTCAACCAACGCCGCTTATTTTCCATTATCCGTACCGGTCTTTTTCCCCTTCATCGTGAGTGCTACACGTCACGAACAAACCGTGGGGCTGATAAAGTGGGAAATTTTAATCCAGCAACTAGACCCGAAAAAGAAAATAGGGGATGCAACACGAGGACTTCCCGGCACGTCACCGATGCCAGTACTACTCTCGCCCAAGCACGCTTAACTGCGGAGTTCTGATGGGATCCGGTGCATTAGTGCTGGTATGATCGCATCCGTCAACCAACGCCGCTTATTTTCCATTATCCGTACCGGTCTTTTTCCCCTTCATCGTGAGTGCTACACGTCACGAACAAACCGTGGGGCTGATAAAGTGGGAAATTTTAATCCAGCAACTAGACCCGAAAAAGAAAATAGGGGATGCAACACGAGGACTTCCCGGCACGTCACCGATGCCAGTACTACTCTCGCCCAAGCACGCTTAACTGCGGAGTTCTGATGGGATCCGGTGCATTAGTGCTGGTATGATCGCATCCGTCAACCAACGCCGCTTATTTTCCATTATCCGTACCGGTCTTTTTCCCCTTCATCGTGAGTGCTACACGTCACGAACAAACCGTGGGGCTGATAAAGTGGGAAATTTTAATCCAGCAACTAGACCCGAAAAAGAAAATAGGGGATGCAACACGAGGACTTCCCGGCACGTCACCGATGCCAGTACTACTCTCGCCCAAGCACGCTTAACTGCGGAGTTCTGATGGGATCCGGTGCATTAGTGCTGGTATGATCGCATCCGTCAACCAACGCCGCTTATTTTCCATTATCCGTACCGGTCTTTTTCCCCGTCATCGTGAGTGCTACACGTCACGAAAGAACCGTGGGGCTGATAAAGTGGGACATTTTAATCCAGCAACTAGACCCGAAAAAGAAAATAGGGGATGCAACACGAGGACTTCCCGGCACGTCACCGATGCCAGTACTACTCTCGCCCAAGCACGCTTAACTGCGGAGTTCTGATGGGATCCGGTGCATTAGTGCTGGTATGATCGCATCCGTCAACCAACGCCGCTTATTTTCCATTATCCGTACCGGTCTTTTTCCCCGTCATCGTGAGTGCTACACGTCACGAAAGAACCGTGGGGCTGATAAAGTGGGACATTTTAATCCAGCAACTAGACCCGAAAAAGAAAATAGGGGATGCAACACGAGGACTTCCCGGCACGTCACCGATGCCAGTACTACTCTCGCCCAAGCACGCTTAACTGCGGAGTTCTGATGGGATCCGGTGCATTAGTGCTGGTATGATCGCATCCGTCAACCAACGCCGCTTATTTTCCATTATCCGTACCGGTCTTTTTCCCCTTCATCGTGAGTGCTACACGTCACGAACAAACCGTGGGGCTGATAAAGTGGGAAATTTTAATCCAGCAACTAGACCCGAAAAAGAAAATAGGGGATGCAACACGAGGACTTCCCGGCACGTCACCGATGCCAGTACTACTCTCGCCCAAGCACGCTTAACTGCGGAGTTCTGATGGGATCCGGTGCATTAGTGCTGGTATGATCGCATCCGTCAACCAACGCCGCTTATTTTCCATTATCCGTACCGGTCTTTTTCCCCGTCATCGTGAGTGCTACACGTCACGAAAGAACCGTGGGGCTGATAAAGTGGGACATTTTAATCCAGCAACTAGACCCGAAAAAGAAAATAGGGGATGCAACACGAGGACTTCCCGGCACGTCACCGATGCCAGTACTACTCTCGCCCAAGCACGCTTAACTGCGGAGTTCTGATGGGATCCGGTGCATTAGTGCTGGTATGATCGCATCCGTCAACCAACGCCGCTTATTTTCCATTATCCGTACCGGTCTTTTTCCCCTTCATCGTGAGTGCTACACGTCACGAACAAACCGTGGGGCTGATAAAGTGGGAAATTTTAATCCAGCAACTAGACCCGAAAAAGAAAATAGGGGATGCAACACGAGGACTTCCCGGCACGTCACCGATGCCAGTACTACTCTCGCCCAAGCACGCTTAACTGCGGAGTTCTGATGGGATCCGGTGCATTAGTGCTGGTATGATCGCATCCGTCAACCAACGCCGCTTATTTTCCATTATCCGTACCGGTCTTTTTCCCCGTCATCGTGAGTGCTACACGTCACGAAAGAACCGTGGGGCTGATAAAGTGGGACATTTTAATCCAGCAACTAGACCCGAAAAAGAAAATAGGGGATGCAACACGAGGACTTCCCGGCACGTCACCGATGCCAGTACTACTCTCGCCCAAGCACGCTTAACTGCGGAGTTCTGATGGGATCCGGTGCATTAGTGCTGGTATGATCGCATCCGTCAACCAACGCCGCTTATTTTCCATTATCCGTACCGGTCTTTTTCCCCTTCATCGTGAGTGCTACACGTCACGAACAAACCGTGGGGCTGATAAAGTGGGAAATTTTAATCCAGCAACTAGACCCGAAAAAGAAAATAGGGGATGCAACACGAGGACTTCCCGGCACGTCACCGATGCCAGTACTACTCTCGCCCAAGCACGCTTAACTGCGGAGTTCTGATGGGATCCGGTGCATTAGTGCTGGTATGATCGCATCCGTCAACCAACGCCGCTTATTTTCCATTATCCGTACCGGTCTTTTTCCCCTTCATCGTGAGTGCTACACGTCACGAACAAACCGTGGGGCTGATAAAGTGGGAAATTTTAATCCAGCAACTAGACCCGAAAAAGAAAATAGGGGATGCAACACGAGGACTTCCCGGCACGTCACCGATGCCAGTACTACTCTCGCCCAAGCACGCTTAACTGCGGAGTTCTGATGGGATCCGGTGCATTAGTGCTGGTATGATCGCATCCGTCAACCAACGCCGCTTATTTTCCATTATCCGTACCGGTCTTTTTCCCCGTCATCGTGAGTGCTACACGTCACGAAAGAACCGTGGGGCTGATAAAGTGGGACATTTTAATCCAGCAACTAGACCCGAAAAAGAAAATAGGGGATGCAACACGAGGACTTCCCGGCACGTCACCGATGCCAGTACTACTCTCGCCCAAGCACGCTTAACTGCGGAGTTCTGATGGGATCCGGTGCATTAGTGCTGGTATGATCGCATCCGTCAACCAACGCCGCTTATTTTCCATTATCCGTACCGGTCTTTTTCCCCTTCATCGTGAGTGCTACACGTCACGAACAAACCGTGGGGCTGATAAAGTGGGAAATTTTAATCCAGCAACTAGACCCGAAAAAGAAAATAGGGGATGCAACACGAGGACTTCCCGGCACGTCACCGATGCCAGTACTACTCTCGCCCAAGCACGCTTAACTGCGGAGTTCTGATGGGATCCGGTGCATTAGTGCTGGTATGATCGCATCCGTCAACCAACGCCGCTTATTTTCCATTATCCGTACCGGTCTTTTTCCCCTTCATCGTGAGTGCTACACGTCACGAACAAACCGTGGGGCTGATAAAGTGGGAAATTTTAATCCAGCAACTAGACCCGAAAAAGAAAATAGGGGATGCAACACGAGGACTTCCCGGCACGTCACCGATGCCAGTACTACTCTCGCCCAAGCACGCTTAACTGCGGAGTTCTGATGGGATCCGGTGCATTAGTGCTGGTATGATCGCATCCGTCAACCAACGCCGCTTATTTTCCATTATCCGTACCGGTCTTTTTCCCCTTCATCGTGAGTGCTACACGTCACGAACAAACCGTGGGGCTGATAAAGTGGGAAATTTTAATCCAGCAACTAGACCCGAAAAAGAAAATAGGGGATGCAACACGAGGACTTCCCGGCACGTCACCGATGCCAGTACTACTCTCGCCCAAGCACGCTTAACTGCGGAGTTCTGATGGGATCCGGTGCATTAGTGCTGGTATGATCGCATCCGTCAACCAACGCCGCTTATTTTCCATTATCCGTACCGGTCTTTTTCCCCTTCATCGTGAGTGCTACACGTCACGAACAAACCGTGGGGCTGATAAAGTGGGAAATTTTAATCCAGCAACTAGACCCCAAAAAGAAAATAGGGGATGCAACACGAGGACTTCCCGGCACGTCACCGATGCCAGTACTACTCTCGCCCAAGCACGCTTAACTGCGGAGTTCTGATGGGATCCGGTGCATTAGTGCTGGTATGATCGCATCCGTCAACCAACGCCGCTTATTTTCCATTATCCGTACCGGTCTTTTTCCCCTTCATCGTGAGTGCTACACGTCACGAACAAACCGTGGGGCTGATAAAGTGGGAAATTTTAATCCAGCAACTAGACCCCAAAAAGAAAATAGGGGATGCAACACGAGGACTTCCCGGCACGTCACCGATGCCAGTACTACTCTCGCCCAAGCACGCTTAACTGCGGAGTTCTGATGGGATCCGGTGCATTAGTGCTGGTATGATCGCATCCGTCAACCAACGCCGCTTATTTTCCATTATCCGTACCGGTCTTTTTCCCCTTCATCGTGAGTGCTACACGTCACGAACAAACCGTGGGGCTGATAAAGTGGGAAATTTTAATCCAGCAACTAGACCCGAAAAAGAAAATAGGGGATGCAACACGAGGACTTCCCGGCACGTCACCGATGCCAGTACTACTCTCGCCCAAGCACGCTTAACTGCGGAGTTCTGATGGGATCCGGTGCATTAGTGCTGGTATGATCGCATCCGTCAACCAACGCCGCTTATTTTCCATTATCCGTACCGGTCTTTTTCCCCTTCATCGTGAGTGCTACACGTCACGAACAAACCGTGGGGCTGATAAAGTGGGAAATTTTAATCCAGCAACTAGACCCCAAAAAGAAAATAGGGGATGCAACACGAGGACTTCCCGGCACGTCACCGATGCCAGTACTACTCTCGCCCAAGCACGCTTAACTGCGGAGTTCTGATGGGATCCGGTGCATTAGTGCTGGTATGATCGCATCCGTCAACCAACGCCGCTTATTTTCCATTATCCGTACCGGTCTTTTTCCCCTTCATCGTGAGTGCTACACGTCACGAACAAACCGTGGGGCTGATAAAGTGGGAAATTTTAATCCAGCAACTAGACCCCAAAAAGAAAATAGGGGATGCAACACGAGGACTTCCCGGCACGTCACCGATGCCAGTACTACTCTCGCCCAAGCACGCTTAACTGCGGAGTTCTGATGGGATCCGGTGCATTAGTGCTGGTATGATCGCATCCGTCAACCAACGCCGCTTATTTTCCATTATCCGTACCGGTCTTTTTCCCCGTCATCGTGAGTGCTACACGTCACGAAAGAACCGTGGGGCTGATAAAGTGGGACATTTTAATCCAGCAACTAGACCCGAAAAAGAAAATAGGGGATGCAACACGAGGACTTCCCGGCACGTCACCGATGCCAGTACTACTCTCGCCCAAGCACGCTTAACTGCGGAGTTCTGATGGGATCCGGTGCATTAGTGCTGGTATGATCGCATCCGTCAACCAACGCCGCTTATTTTCCATTATCCGTACCGGTCTTTTTCCCCTTCATCGTGAGTGCTACACGTCACGAACAAACCGTGGGGCTGATAAAGTGGGAAATTTTAATCCAGCAACTAGACCCGAAAAAGAAAATAGGGGATGCAACACGAGGACTTCCCGGCACGTCACCGATGCCAGTACTACTCTCGCCCAAGCACGCTTAACTGCGGAGTTCTGATGGGATCCGGTGCATTAGTGCTGGTATGATCGCATCCGTCAACCAACGCCGCTTATTTTCCATTATCCGTACCGGTCTTTTTCCCCGTCATCGTGAGTGCTACACGTCACGAAAGAACCGTGGGGCTGATAAAGTGGGACATTTTAATCCAGCAACTAGACCCGAAAAAGAAAATAGGGGATGCAACACGAGGACTTCCCGGCACGTCACCGATGCCAGTACTACTCTCGCCCAAGCACGCTTAACTGCGGAGTTCTGATGGGATCCGGTGCATTAGTGCTGGTATGATCGCATCCGTCAACCAACGCCGCTTATTTTCCATTATCCGTACCGGTCTTTTTCCCCTTCATCGTGAGTGCTACACGTCACGAACAAACCGTGGGGCTGATAAAGTGGGAAATTTTAATCCAGCAACTAGACCCGAAAAAGAAAATAGGGGATGCAACACGAGGACTTCCCGGCACGTCACCGATGCCAGTACTACTCTCGCCCAAGCACGCTTAACTGCGGAGTTCTGATGGGATCCGGTGCATTAGTGCTGGTATGATCGCATCCGTCAACCAACGCCGCTTATTTTCCATTATCCGTACCGGTCTTTTTCCCCGTCATCGTGAGTGCTACACGTCACGAAAGAACCGTGGGGCTGATAAAGTGGGACATTTTAATCCAGCAACTAGACCCGAAAAAGAAAATAGGGGATGCAACACGAGGACTTCCCGGCACGTCACCGATGCCAGTACTACTCTCGCCCAAGCACGCTTAACTGCGGAGTTCTGATGGGATCCGGTGCATTAGTGCTGGTATGATCGCATCCGTCAACCAACGCCGCTTATTTTCCATTATCCGTACCGGTCTTTTTCCCCTTCATCGTGAGTGCTACACGTCACGAACAAACCGTGGGGCTGATAAAGTGGGAAATTTTAATCCAGCAACTAGACCCGAAAAAGAAAATAGGGGATGCAACACGAGGACTTCCCGGCACGTCACCGATGCCAGTACTACTCTCGCCCAAGCACGCTTAACTGCGGAGTTCTGATGGGATCCGGTGCATTAGTGCTGGTATGATCGCATCCGTCAACCAACGCCGCTTATTTTCCATTATCCGTACCGGTCTTTTTCCCCTTCATCGTGAGTGCTACACGTCACGAACAAACCGTGGGGCTGATAAAGTGGGAAATTTTAATCCAGCAACTAGACCCGAAAAAGAAAATAGGGGATGCAACACGAGGACTTCCCGGCACGTCACCGATGCCAGTACTACTCTCGCCCAAGCACGCTTAACTGCGGAGTTCTGATGGGATCCGGTGCATTAGTGCTGGTATGATCGCATCCGTCAACCAACGCCGCTTATTTTCCATTATCCGTACCGGTCTTTTTCCCCTTCATCGTGAGTGCTACACGTCACGAACAAACCGTGGGGCTGATAAAGTGGGAAATTTTAATCCAGCAACTAGACCCGAAAAAGAAAATAGGGGATGCAACACGAGGACTTCCCGGCACGTCACCGATGCCAGTACTACTCTCGCCCAAGCACGCTTAACTGCGGAGTTCTGATGGGATCCGGTGCATTAGTGCTGGTATGATCGCATCCGTCAACCAACGCCGCTTATTTTCCATTATCCGTACCGGTCTTTTTCCCCTTCATCGTGAGTGCTACACGTCACGAACAAACCGTGGGGCTGATAAAGTGGGAAATTTTAATCCAGCAACTAGACCCGAAAAAGAAAATAGGGGATGCAACACGAGGACTTCCCGGCACGTCACCGATGCCAGTACTACTCTCGCCCAAGCACGCTTAACTGCGGAGTTCTGATGGGATCCGGTGCATTAGTGCTGGTATGATCGCATCCGTCAACCAACGCCGCTTATTTTCCATTATCCGTACCGGTCTTTTTCCCCTTCATCGTGAGTGCTACACGTCACGAACAAACCGTGGGGCTGATAAAGTGGGAAATTTTAATCCAGCAACTAGACCCCAAAAAGAAAATAGGGGATGCAACACGAGGACTTCCCGGCACGTCACCGATGCCAGTACTACTCTCGCCCAAGCACGCTTAACTGCGGAGTTCTGATGGGATCCGGTGCATTAGTGCTGGTATGATCGCATCCGTCAACCAACGCCGCTTATTTTCCATTATCCGTACCGGTCTTTTTCCCCTTCATCGTGAGTGCTACACGTCACGAACAAACCGTGGGGCTGATAAAGTGGGAAATTTTAATCCAGCAACTAGACCCCAAAAAGAAAATAGGGGATGCAACACGAGGACTTCCCGGCACGTCACCGATGCCAGTACTACTCTCGCCCAAGCACGCTTAACTGCGGAGTTCTGATGGGATCCGGTGCATTAGTGCTGGTATGATCGCATCCGTCAACCAACGCCGCTTATTTTCCATTATCCGTACCGGTCTTTTTCCCCTTCATCGTGAGTGCTACACGTCACGAACAAACCGTGGGGCTGATAAAGTGGGAAATTTTAATCCAGCAACTAGACCCGAAAAAGAAAATAGGGGATGCAACACGAGGACTTCCCGGCACGTCACCGATGCCAGTACTACTCTCGCCCAAGCACGCTTAACTGCGGAGTTCTGATGGGATCCGGTGCATTAGTGCTGGTATGATCGCATCCGTCAACCAACGCCGCTTATTTTCCATTATCCGTACCGGTCTTTTTCCCCTTCATCGTGAGTGCTACACGTCACGAACAAACCGTGGGGCTGATAAAGTGGGAAATTTTAATCCAGCAACTAGACCCGAAAAAGAAAATAGGGGATGCAACACGAGGACTTCCCGGCACGTCACCGATGCCAGTACTACTCTCGCCCAAGCACGCTTAACTGCGGAGTTCTGATGGGATCCGGTGCATTAGTGCTGGTATGATCGCATCCGTCAACCAACGCCGCTTATTTTCCATTATCCGTACCGGTCTTTTTCCCCTTCATCGTGAGTGCTACACGTCACGAACAAACCGTGGGGCTGATAAAGTGGGAAATTTTAATCCAGCAACTAGACCCGAAAAAGAAAATAGGGGATGCAACACGAGGACTTCCCGGCACGTCACCGATGCCAGTACTACTCTCGCCCAAGCACGCTTAACTGCGGAGTTCTGATGGGATCCGGTGCATTAGTGCTGGTATGATCGCATCCGTCAACCAACGCCGCTTATTTTCCATTATCCGTACCGGTCTTTTTCCCCTTCATCGTGAGTGCTACACGTCACGAACAAACCGTGGGGCTGATAAAGTGGGAAATTTTAATCCAGCAACTAGACCCGAAAAAGAAAATAGGGGATGCAACACGAGGACTTCCCGGCACGTCACCGATGCCAGTACTACTCTCGCCCAAGCACGCTTAACTGCGGAGTTCTGATGGGATCCGGTGCATTAGTGCTGGTATGATCGCATCCGTCAACCAACGCCGCTTATTTTCCATTATCCGTACCGGTCTTTTTCCCCTTCATCGTGAGTGCTACACGTCACGAACAAACCGTGGGGCTGATAAAGTGGGAAATTTTAATCCAGCAACTAGACCCGAAAAAGAAAATAGGGGATGCAACACGAGGACTTCCCGGCACGTCACCGATGCCAGTACTACTCTCGCCCAAGCACGCTTAACTGCGGAGTTCTGATGGGATCCGGTGCATTAGTGCTGGTATGATCGCATCCGTCAACCAACGCCGCTTATTTTCCATTATCCGTACCGGTCTTTTTCCCCTTCATCGTGAGTGCTACACGTCACGAACAAACCGTGGGGCTGATAAAGTGGGAAATTTTAATCCAGCAACTAGACCCGAAAAAGAAAATAGGGGATGCAACACGAGGACTTCCCGGCACGTCACCGATGCCAGTACTACTCTCGCCCAAGCACGCTTAACTGCGGAGTTCTGATGGGATCCGGTGCATTAGTGCTGGTATGATCGCATCCGTCAACCAACGCCGCTTATTTTCCATTATCCGTACCGGTCTTTTTCCCCTTCATCGTGAGTGCTACACGTCACGAACAAACCGTGGGGCTGATAAAGTGGGAAATTTTAATCCAGCAACTAGACCCGAAAAAGAAAATAGGGGATGCAACACGAGGACTTCCCGGCACGTCACCGATGCCAGTACTACTCTCGCCCAAGCACGCTTAACTGCGGAGTTCTGATGGGATCCGGTGCATTAGTGCTGGTATGATCGCATCCGTCAACCAACGCCGCTTATTTTCCATTATCCGTACCGGTCTTTTTCCCCTTCATCGTGAGTGCTACACGTCACGAACAAACCGTGGGGCTGATAAAGTGGGAAATTTTAATCCAGCAACTAGACCCCAAAAAGAAAATAGGGGATGCAACACGAGGACTTCCCGGCACGTCACCGATGCCAGTACTACTCTCGCCCAAGCACGCTTAACTGCGGAGTTCTGATGGGATCCGGTGCATTAGTGCTGGTATGATCGCATCCGTCAACCAACGCCGCTTATTTTCCATTATCCGTACCGGTCTTTTTCCCCTTCATCGTGAGTGCTACACGTCACGAACAAACCGTGGGGCTGATAAAGTGGGAAATTTTAATCCAGCAACTAGACCCCAAAAAGAAAATAGGGGATGCAACACGAGGACTTCCCGGCACGTCACCGATGCCAGTACTACTCTCGCCCAAGCACGCTTAACTGCGGAGTTCTGATGGGATCCGGTGCATTAGTGCTGGTATGATCGCATCCGTCAACCAACGCCGCTTATTTTCCATTATCCGTACCGGTCTTTTTCCCCTTCATCGTGAGTGCTACACGTCACGAACAAACCGTGGGGCTGATAAAGTGGGAAATTTTAATCCAGCAACTAGACCCGAAAAAGAAAATAGGGGATGCAACACGAGGACTTCCCGGCACGTCACCGATGCCAGTACTACTCTCGCCCAAGCACGCTTAACTGCGGAGTTCTGATGGGATCCGGTGCATTAGTGCTGGTATGATCGCATCCGTCAACCAACGCCGCTTATTTTCCATTATCCGTACCGGTCTTTTTCCCCTTCATCGTGAGTGCTACACGTCACGAACAAACCGTGGGGCTGATAAAGTGGGAAATTTTAATCCAGCAACTAGACCCGAAAAAGAAAATAGGGGATGCAACACGAGGACTTCCCGGCACGTCACCGATGCCAGTACTACTCTCGCCCAAGCACGCTTAACTGCGGAGTTCTGATGGGATCCGGTGCATTAGTGCTGGTATGATCGCATCCGTCAACCAACGCCGCTTATTTTCCATTATCCGTACCGGTCTTTTTCCCCTTCATCGTGAGTGCTACACGTCACGAACAAACCGTGGGGCTGATAAAGTGGGAAATTTTAATCCAGCAACTAGACCCGAAAAAGAAAATAGGGGATGCAACACGAGGACTTCCCGGCACGTCACCGATGCCAGTACTACTCTCGCCCAAGCACGCTTAACTGCGGAGTTCTGATGGGATCCGGTGCATTAGTGCTGGTATGATCGCATCCGTCAACCAACGCCGCTTATTTTCCATTATCCGTACCGGTCTTTTTCCCCTTCATCGTGAGTGCTACACGTCACGAACAAACCGTGGGGCTGATAAAGTGGGAAATTTTAATCCAGCAACTAGACCCGAAAAAGAAAATAGGGGATGCAACACGAGGACTTCCCGGCACGTCACCGATGCCAGTACTACTCTCGCCCAAGCACGCTTAACTGCGGAGTTCTGATGGGATCCGGTGCATTAGTGCTGGTATGATCGCATCCGTCAACCAACGCCGCTTATTTTCCATTATCCGTACCGGTCTTTTTCCCCTTCATCGTGAGTGCTACACGTCACGAACAAACCGTGGGGCTGATAAAGTGGGAAATTTTAATCCAGCAACTAGACCCGAAAAAGAAAATAGGGGATGCAACACGAGGACTTCCCGGCACGTCACCGATGCCAGTACTACTCTCGCCCAAGCACGCTTAACTGCGGAGTTCTGATGGGATCCGGTGCATTAGTGCTGGTATGATCGCATCCGTCAACCAACGCCGCTTATTTTCCATTATCCGTACCGGTCTTTTTCCCCTTCATCGTGAGTGCTACACGTCACGAACAAACCGTGGGGCTGATAAAGTGGGAAATTTTAATCCAGCAACTAGACCCGAAAAAGAAAATAGGGGATGCAACACGAGGACTTCCCGGCACGTCACCGATGCCAGTACTACTCTCGCCCAAGCACGCTTAACTGCGGAGTTCTGATGGGATCCGGTGCATTAGTGCTGGTATGATCGCATCCGTCAACCAACGCCGCTTATTTTCCATTATCCGTACCGGTCTTTTTCCCCTTCATCGTGAGTGCTACACGTCACGAACAAACCGTGGGGCTGATAAAGTGGGAAATTTTAATCCAGCAACTAGACCCGAAAAAGAAAATAGGGGATGCAACACGAGGACTTCCCGGCACGTCACCGATGCCAGTACTACTCTCGCCCAAGCACGCTTAACTGCGGAGTTCTGATGGGATCCGGTGCATTAGTGCTGGTATGATCGCATCCGTCAACCAACGCCGCTTATTTTCCATTATCCGTACCGGTCTTTTTCCCCTTCATCGTGAGTGCTACACGTCACGAACAAACCGTGGGGCTGATAAAGTGGGAAATTTTAATCCAGCAACTAGACCCGAAAAAGAAAATAGGGGATGCAACACGAGGACTTCCCGGCACGTCACCGATGCCAGTACTACTCTCGCCCAAGCACGCTTAACTGCGGAGTTCTGATGGGATCCGGTGCATTAGTGCTGGTATGATCGCATCCGTCAACCAACGCCGCTTATTTTCCATTATCCGTACCGGTCTTTTTCCCCTTCATCGTGAGTGCTACACGTCACGAACAAACCGTGGGGCTGATAAAGTGGGAAATTTTAATCCAGCAACTAGACCCGAAAAAGAAAATAGGGGATGCAACACGAGGACTTCCCGGCACGTCACCGATGCCAGTACTACTCTCGCCCAAGCACGCTTAACTGCGGAGTTCTGATGGGATCCGGTGCATTAGTGCTGGTATGATCGCATCCGTCAACCAACGCCGCTTATTTTCCATTATCCGTACCGGTCTTTTTCCCCTTCATCGTGAGTGCTACACGTCACGAACAAACCGTGGGGCTGATAAAGTGGGAAATTTTAATCCAGCAACTAGACCCGAAAAAGAAAATAGGGGATGCAACACGAGGACTTCCCGGCACGTCACCGATGCCAGTACTACTCTCGCCCAAGCACGCTTAACTGCGGAGTTCTGATGGGATCCGGTGCATTAGTGCTGGTATGATCGCATCCGTCAACCAACGCCGCTTATTTTCCATTATCCGTACCGGTCTTTTTCCCCTTCATCGTGAGTGCTACACGTCACGAACAAACCGTGGGGCTGATAAAGTGGGAAATTTTAATCCAGCAACTAGACCCCAAAAAGAAAATAGGGGATGCAACACGAGGACTTCCCGGCACGTCACCGATGCCAGTACTACTCTCGCCCAAGCACGCTTAACTGCGGAGTTCTGATGGGATCCGGTGCATTAGTGCTGGTATGATCGCATCCGTCAACCAACGCCGCTTATTTTCCATTATCCGTACCGGTCTTTTTCCCCTTCATCGTGAGTGCTACACGTCACGAACAAACCGTGGGGCTGATAAAGTGGGAAATTTTAATCCAGCAACTAGACCCCAAAAAGAAAATAGGGGATGCAACACGAGGACTTCCCGGCACGTCACCGATGCCAGTACTACTCTCGCCCAAGCACGCTTAACTGCGGAGTTCTGATGGGATCCGGTGCATTAGTGCTGGTATGATCGCATCCGTCAACCAACGCCGCTTATTTTCCATTATCCGTACCGGTCTTTTTCCCCTTCATCGTGAGTGCTACACGTCACGAACAAACCGTGGGGCTGATAAAGTGGGAAATTTTAATCCAGCAACTAGACCCCAAAAAGAAAATAGGGGATGCAACACGAGGACTTCCCGGCACGTCACCGATGCCAGTACTACTCTCGCCCAAGCACGCTTAACTGCGGAGTTCTGATGGGATCCGGTGCATTAGTGCTGGTATGATCGCATCCGTCAACCAACGCCGCTTATTTTCCATTATCCGTACCGGTCTTTTTCCCCTTCATCGTGAGTGCTACACGTCACGAACAAACCGTGGGGCTGATAAAGTGGGAAATTTTAATCCAGCAACTAGACCCCAAAAAGAAAATAGGGGATGCAACACGAGGACTTCCCGGCACGTCACCGATGCCAGTACTACTCTCGCCCAAGCACGCTTAACTGCGGAGTTCTGATGGGATCCGGTGCATTAGTGCTGGTATGATCGCATCCGTCAACCAACGCCGCTTATTTTCCATTATCCGTACCGGTCTTTTTCCCCTTCATCGTGAGTGCTACACGTCACGAACAAACCGTGGGGCTGATAAAGTGGGAAATTTTAATCCAGCAACTAGACCCCAAAAAGAAAATAGGGGATGCAACACGAGGACTTCCCGGCACGTCACCGATGCCAGTACTACTCTCGCCCAAGCACGCTTAACTGCGGAGTTCTGATGGGATCCGGTGCATTAGTGCTGGTATGATCGCATCCGTCAACCAACGCCGCTTATTTTCCATTATCCGTACCGGTCTTTTTCCCCTTCATCGTGAGTGCTACACGTCACGAACAAACCGTGGGGCTGATAAAGTGGGAAATTTTAATCCAGCAACTAGACCCCAAAAAGAAAATAGGGGATGCAACACGAGGACTTCCCGGCACGTCACCGATGCCAGTACTACTCTCGCCCAAGCACGCTTAACTGCGGAGTTCTGATGGGATCCGGTGCATTAGTGCTGGTATGATCGCATCCGTCAACCAACGCCGCTTATTTTCCATTATCCGTACCGGTCTTTTTCCCCTTCATCGTGAGTGCTACACGTCACGAACAAACCGTGGGGCTGATAAAGTGGGAAATTTTAATCCAGCAACTAGACCCCAAAAAGAAAATAGGGGATGCAACACGAGGACTTCCCGGCACGTCACCGATGCCAGTACTACTCTCGCCCAAGCACGCTTAACTGCGGAGTTCTGATGGGATCCGGTGCATTAGTGCTGGTATGATCGCATCCGTCAACCAACGCCGCTTATTTTCCATTATCCGTACCGGTCTTTTTCCCCTTCATCGTGAGTGCTACACGTCACGAACAAACCGTGGGGCTGATAAAGTGGGAAATTTTAATCCAGCAACTAGACCCCAAAAAGAAAATAGGGGATGCAACACGAGGACTTCCCGGCACGTCACCGATGCCAGTACTACTCTCGCCCAAGCACGCTTAACTGCGGAGTTCTGATGGGATCCGGTGCATTAGTGCTGGTATGATCGCATCCGTCAACCAACGCCGCTTATTTTCCATTATCCGTACCGGTCTTTTTCCCCTTCATCGTGAGTGCTACACGTCACGAACAAACCGTGGGGCTGATAAAGTGGGAAATTTTAATCCAGCAACTAGACCCCAAAAAGAAAATAGGGGATGCAACACGAGGACTTCCCGGCACGTCACCGATGCCAGTACTACTCTCGCCCAAGCACGCTTAACTGCGGAGTTCTGATGGGATCCGGTGCATTAGTGCTGGTATGATCGCATCCGTCAACCAACGCCGCTTATTTTCCATTATCCGTACCGGTCTTTTTCCCCTTCATCGTGAGTGCTACACGTCACGAACAAACCGTGGGGCTGATAAAGTGGGAAATTTTAATCCAGCAACTAGACCCCAAAAAGAAAATAGGGGATGCAACACGAGGACTTCCCGGCACGTCACCGATGCCAGTACTACTCTCGCCCAAGCACGCTTAACTGCGGAGTTCTGATGGGATCCGGTGCATTAGTGCTGGTATGATCGCATCCGTCAACCAACGCCGCTTATTTTCCATTATCCGTACCGGTCTTTTTCCCCTTCATCGTGAGGACTTCCCGGCACGTCACCGATGCCAGTACTAGACCCGAAAAAGAAAATAGGGGATGCAACACGAGGACTTCCCGGCACGTCACCGATGCCAGTACTACTCTCGCCCAAGCACGCTTAACTGCGGAGTTCTGATGGGATCCGGTGCATTAGTGCTGGTATGATCGCATCCGTCAACCATCGCCGCTTATTTTCCATTATCCGTACCGGTCTTTTTCCCCTTCATCGTGAGTGCTACACGTCACGAACAAACCGTGGGGCTGATAAAGTGGGAAATTTTAATCCAGCAACTAGACCCCAAAAAGAAAATAGGTGATGCAACACGAGTACTTCCCGGCACGTCACCGATGCCAGTACTACTCTCGCCCAAGCACGCTTAACTGCGGAGTTCTGATGGGATCCGGTGCATTAGTGCTGGTATGATCGCATCCGTCAACCAACGCCGCTTATTTTCCATTATCCGTACCGGTCTTTTTCCCCTTCATCGTGAGTGCTACACGTCACGAACAAACCGTGGGGCTGATAAAGTGGGAAATTTTAATCCAGCAACTAGACCCGAAAAAGAAAATAGGGGATGCAACACGAGGACTTCCCGGCACGTCACCGATGCCAGTACTACTCTCGCCCAAGCACGCTTAACTGCGGAGTTCTGATGGGATCCGGTGCATTAGTGCTGGTATGATCGCATCCGTCAACCAACGCCGCTTATTTTCCATTATCCGTACCGGTCTTTTTCCCCTTCATCGTGAGTGCTACACGTCACGAACAAACCGTGGGGCTGATAAAGTGGGAAATTTTAATCCAGCAACTAGACCCCAAAAAGAAAATAGGGGATGCAACACGAGGACTTCCCGGCACGTCACCGATGCCAGTACTACTCTCGCCCAAGCACGCTTAACTGCGGAGTTCTGATGGGATCCGGTGCATTAGTGCTGGTATGATCGCATCCGTCAACCAACGCCGCTTATTTTCCATTATCCGTACCGGTCTTTTTCCCCTTCATCGTGAGTGCTACACGTCACGAACAAACCGTGGGGCTGATAAAGTGGGAAATTTTAATCCAGCAACTAGACCCCAAAAAGAAAATAGGGGATGCAACACGAGGACTTCCCGGCACGTCACCGATGCCAGTACTACTCTCGCCCAAGCACGCTTAACTGCGGAGTTCTGATGGGATCCGGTGCATTAGTGCTGGTATGATCGCATCCGTCAACCAACGCCGCTTATTTTCCATTATCCGTACCGGTCTTTTTCCCCTTCATCGTGAGTGCTACACGTCACGAACAAACCGTGGGGCTGATAAAGTGGGAAATTTTAATCCAGCAACTAGACCCCAAAAAGAAAATAGGGGATGCAACACGAGGACTTCCCGGCACGTCACCGATGCCAGTACTACTCTCGCCCAAGCACGCTTAACTGCGGAGTTCTGATGGGATCCGGTGCATTAGTGCTGGTATGATCGCATCCGTCAACCAACGCCGCTTATTTTCCATTATCCGTACCGGTCTTTTTCCCCTTCATCGTGAGTGCTACACGTCACGAACAAACCGTGGGGCTGATAAAGTGGGAAATTTTAATCCAGCAACTAGACCCCAAAAAGAAAATAGGGGATGCAACACGAGGACTTCCCGGCACGTCACCGATGCCAGTACTACTCTCGCCCAAGCACGCTTAACTGCGGAGTTCTGATGGGATCCGGTGCATTAGTGCTGGTATGATCGCATCCGTCAACCAACGCCGCTTATTTTCCATTATCCGTACCGGTCTTTTTCCCCTTCATCGTGAGTGCTACACGTCACGAACAAACCGTGGGGCTGATAAAGTGGGAAATTTTAATCCAGCAACTAGACCCGAAAAAGAAAATAGGGGATGCAACACGAGGACTTCCCGGCACGTCACCGATGCCAGTACTACTCTCGCCCAAGCACGCTTAACTGCGGAGTTCTGATGGGATCCGGTGCATTAGTGCTGGTATGATCGCATCCGTCAACCAACGCCGCTTATTTTCCATTATCCGTACCGGTCTTTTTCCCCTTCATCGTGAGGACTTCCCGGCACGTCACCGATGCCAGTACTAGACCCGAAAAAGAAAATAGGGGATGCAACACGAGGACTTCCCGGCACGTCACCGATGCCAGTACTACTCTCGCCCAAGCACGCTTAACTGCGGAGTTCTGATGGGATCCGGTGCATTAGTGCTGGTATGATCGCATCCGTCAACCATCGCCGCTTATTTTCCATTATCCGTACCGGTCTTTTTCCCCTTCATCGTGAGTGCTACACGTCACGAACAAACCGTGGGGCTGATAAAGTGGGAAATTTTAATCCAGCAACTAGACCCCAAAAAGAAAATAGGTGATGCAACACGAGGACTTCCCGGCACGTCACCGATGCCAGTACTACTCTCGCCCAAGCACGCTTAACTGCGGAGTTCTGATGGGATCCGGTGCATTAGTGCTGGTATGATCGCATCCGTCAACCAACGCCGCTTATTTTCCATTATCCGTACCGGTCTTTTTCCCCTTCATCGTGAGTGCTACACGTCACGAACAAACCGTGGGGCTGATAAAGTGGGAAATTTTAATCCAGCAACTAGACCCCAAAAAGAAAATAGGGGATGCAACACGAGGACTTCCCGGCACGTCACCGATGCCAGTACTACTCTCGCCCAAGCACGCTTAACTGCGGAGTTCTGATGGGATCCGGTGCATTAGTGCTGGTATGATCGCATCCGTCAACCAACGCCGCTTATTTTCCATTATCCGTACCGGTCTTTTTCCCCTTCATCGTGAGTGCTACACGTCACGAACAAACCGTGGGGCTGATAAAGTGGGAAATTTTAATCCAGCAACTAGACCCCAAAAAGAAAATAGGGGATGCAACACGAGGACTTCCCGGCACGTCACCGATGCCAGTACTACTCTCGCCCAAGCACGCTTAACTGCGGAGTTCTGATGGGATCCGGTGCATTAGTGCTGGTATGATCGCATCCGTCAACCAACGCCGCTTATTTTCCATTATCCGTACCGGTCTTTTTCCCCTTCATCGTGAGTGCTACACGTCACGAACAAACCGTGGGGCTGATAAAGTGGGAAATTTTAATCCAGCAACTAGACCCGAAAAAGAAAATAGGGGATGCAACACGAGGACTTCCCGGCACGTCACCGATGCCAGTACTACTCTCGCCCAAGCACGCTTAACTGCGGAGTTCTGATGGGATCCGGTGCATTAGTGCTGGTATGATCGCATCCGTCAACCATCGCCGCTTATTTTCCATTATCCGTACCGGTCTTTTTCCCCTTCATCGTGAGTGCTACACGTCACGAACAAACCGTGGGGCTGATAAAGTGGGAAATTTTAATCCAGCAACTAGACCCCAAAAAGAAAATAGGGGATGCAACACGAGGACTTCCCGGCACGTCACCGATGCCAGTACTACTCTCGCCCAAGCACGCTTAACTGCGGAGTTCTGATGGGATCCGGTGCATTAGTGCTGGTATGATCGCATCCGTCAACCAACGCCGCTTATTTTCCATTATCCGTACCGGTCTTTTTCCCCTTCATCGTGAGTGCTACACGTCACGAACAAACCGTGGGGCTGATAAAGTGGGAAATTTTAATCCAGCAACTAGACCCCAAAAAGAAAATAGGGGATGCAACACGAGGACTTCCCGGCACGTCACCGATGCCAGTACTACTCTCGCCCAAGCACGCTTAACTGCGGAGTTCTGATGGGATCCGGTGCATTAGTGCTGGTATGATCGCATCCGTCAACCAACGCCGCTTATTTTCCATTATCCGTACCGGTCTTTTTCCCCTTCATCGTGAGTGCTACACGTCACGAACAAAC
Organism: Aquilaria yunnanensis; assembly: GCA_039654915.1. Taxonomy (NCBI): domain Eukaryota; kingdom Viridiplantae; phylum Streptophyta; class Magnoliopsida; order Malvales; family Thymelaeaceae; genus Aquilaria; species Aquilaria yunnanensis. The sequence continues at coordinate 54,975,442 of CM077597.1, forward strand.
CGTGGGGCTGATAAAGTGGGAAATTTTAATCCAGCAACTAGACCCCAAAAAGAAAATAGGGGATGCAACACGAGGACTTCCCGGCACGTCACCGATGCCAGTACTACTCTCGCCCAAGCACGCTTAACTGCGGAGTTCTGATGGGATCCGGTGCATTAGTGCTGGTATGATCGCATCCGTCAACCAACGCCGCTTATTTTCCATTATCCGTACCGGTCTTTTTCCCCTTCATCGTGAGTGCTACACGTCACGAACAAACCGTGGGGCTGATAAAGTGGGAAATTTTAATCCAGCAACTAGACCCCAAAAAGAAAATAGGGGATGCAACACGAGGACTTCCCGGCACGTCACCGATGCCAGTACTACTCTCGCCCAAGCACGCTTAACTGCGGAGTTCTGATGGGATCCGGTGCATTAGTGCTGGTATGATCGCATCCGTCAACCAACGCCGCTTATTTTCCATTATCCGTACCGGTCTTTTTCCCCTTCATCGTGAGTGCTACACGTCACGAACAAACCGTGGGGCTGATAAAGTGGGAAATTTTAATCCAGCAACTAGACCCCAAAAAGAAAATAGGGGATGCAACACGAGGACTTCCCGGCACGTCACCGATGCCAGTACTACTCTCGCCCAAGCACGCTTAACTGCGGAGTTCTGATGGGATCCGGTGCATTAGTGCTGGTATGATCGCATCCGTCAACCAACGCCGCTTATTTTCCATTATCCGTACCGGTCTTTTTCCCCTTCATCGTGAGTGCTACACGTCACGAACAAACCGTGGGGCTGATAAAGTGGGAAATTTTAATCCAGCAACTAGACCCCAAAAAGAAAATAGGGGATGCAACACGAGGACTTCCCGGCACGTCACCGATGCCAGTACTACTCTCGCCCAAGCACGCTTAACTGCGGAGTTCTGATGGGATCCGGTGCATTAGTGCTGGTATGATCGCATCCGTCAACCAACGCCGCTTATTTTCCATTATCCGTACCGGTCTTTTTCCCCTTCATCGTGAGGACTTCCCGGCACGTCACCGATGCCAGTACTAGACCCGAAAAAGAAAATAGGGGATGCAACACGAGGACTTCCCGGCACGTCACCGATGCCAGTACTACTCTCGCCCAAGCACGCTTAACTGCGGAGTTCTGATGGGATCCGGTGCATTAGTGCTGGTATGATCGCATCCGTCAACCATCGCCGCTTATTTTCCATTATCCGTACCGGTCTTTTTCCCCTTCATCGTGAGTGCTACACGTCACGAACAAACCGTGGGGCTGATAAAGTGGGAAATTTTAATCCAGCAACTAGACCCCAAAAAGAAAATAGGTGATGCAACACGAGTACTTCCCGGCACGTCACCGATGCCAGTACTACTCTCGCCCAAGCACGCTTAACTGCGGAGTTCTGATGGGATCCGGTGCATTAGTGCTGGTATGATCGCATCCGTCAACCAACGCCGCTTATTTTCCATTATCCGTACCGGTCTTTTTCCCCTTCATCGTGAGTGCTACACGTCACGAACAAACCGTGGGGCTGATAAAGTGGGAAATTTTAATCCAGCAACTAGACCCGAAAAAGAAAATAGGGGATGCAACACGAGGACTTCCCGGCACGTCACCGATGCCAGTACTACTCTCGCCCAAGCACGCTTAACTGCGGAGTTCTGATGGGATCCGGTGCATTAGTGCTGGTATGATCGCATCCGTCAACCAACGCCGCTTATTTTCCATTATCCGTACCGGTCTTTTTCCCCTTCATCGTGAGTGCTACACGTCACGAACAAACCGTGGGGCTGATAAAGTGGGAAATTTTAATCCAGCAACTAGACCCCAAAAAGAAAATAGGGGATGCAACACGAGGACTTCCCGGCACGTCACCGATGCCAGTACTACTCTCGCCCAAGCACGCTTAACTGCGGAGTTCTGATGGGATCCGGTGCATTAGTGCTGGTATGATCGCATCCGTCAACCAACGCCGCTTATTTTCCATTATCCGTACCGGTCTTTTTCCCCTTCATCGTGAGTGCTACACGTCACGAACAAACCGTGGGGCTGATAAAGTGGGAAATTTTAATCCAGCAACTAGACCCCAAAAAGAAAATAGGGGATGCAACACGAGGACTTCCCGGCACGTCACCGATGCCAGTACTACTCTCGCCCAAGCACGCTTAACTGCGGAGTTCTGATGGGATCCGGTGCATTAGTGCTGGTATGATCGCATCCGTCAACCAACGCCGCTTATTTTCCATTATCCGTACCGGTCTTTTTCCCCTTCATCGTGAGTGCTACACGTCACGAACAAACCGTGGGGCTGATAAAGTGGGAAATTTTAATCCAGCAACTAGACCCCAAAAAGAAAATAGGGGATGCAACACGAGGACTTCCCGGCACGTCACCGATGCCAGTACTACTCTCGCCCAAGCACGCTTAACTGCGGAGTTCTGATGGGATCCGGTGCATTAGTGCTGGTATGATCGCATCCGTCAACCAACGCCGCTTATTTTCCATTATCCGTACCGGTCTTTTTCCCCTTCATCGTGAGTGCTACACGTCACGAACAAACCGTGGGGCTGATAAAGTGGGAAATTTTAATCCAGCAACTAGACCCCAAAAAGAAAATAGGGGATGCAACACGAGGACTTCCCGGCACGTCACCGATGCCAGTACTACTCTCGCCCAAGCACGCTTAACTGCGGAGTTCTGATGGGATCCGGTGCATTAGTGCTGGTATGATCGCATCCGTCAACCAACGCCGCTTATTTTCCATTATCCGTACCGGTCTTTTTCCCCTTCATCGTGAGTGCTACACGTCACGAACAAACCGTGGGGCTGATAAAGTGGGAAATTTTAATCCAGCAACTAGACCCGAAAAAGAAAATAGGGGATGCAACACGAGGACTTCCCGGCACGTCACCGATGCCAGTACTACTCTCGCCCAAGCACGCTTAACTGCGGAGTTCTGATGGGATCCGGTGCATTAGTGCTGGTATGATCGCATCCGTCAACCAACGCCGCTTATTTTCCATTATCCGTACCGGTCTTTTTCCCCTTCATCGTGAGGACTTCCCGGCACGTCACCGATGCCAGTACTAGACCCGAAAAAGAAAATAGGGGATGCAACACGAGGACTTCCCGGCACGTCACCGATGCCAGTACTACTCTCGCCCAAGCACGCTTAACTGCGGAGTTCTGATGGGATCCGGTGCATTAGTGCTGGTATGATCGCATCCGTCAACCATCGCCGCTTATTTTCCATTATCCGTACCGGTCTTTTTCCCCTTCATCGTGAGTGCTACACGTCACGAACAAACCGTGGGGCTGATAAAGTGGGAAATTTTAATCCAGCAACTAGACCCCAAAAAGAAAATAGGTGATGCAACACGAGGACTTCCCGGCACGTCACCGATGCCAGTACTACTCTCGCCCAAGCACGCTTAACTGCGGAGTTCTGATGGGATCCGGTGCATTAGTGCTGGTATGATCGCATCCGTCAACCAACGCCGCTTATTTTCCATTATCCGTACCGGTCTTTTTCCCCTTCATCGTGAGTGCTACACGTCACGAACAAACCGTGGGGCTGATAAAGTGGGAAATTTTAATCCAGCAACTAGACCCCAAAAAGAAAATAGGGGATGCAACACGAGGACTTCCCGGCACGTCACCGATGCCAGTACTACTCTCGCCCAAGCACGCTTAACTGCGGAGTTCTGATGGGATCCGGTGCATTAGTGCTGGTATGATCGCATCCGTCAACCAACGCCGCTTATTTTCCATTATCCGTACCGGTCTTTTTCCCCTTCATCGTGAGTGCTACACGTCACGAACAAACCGTGGGGCTGATAAAGTGGGAAATTTTAATCCAGCAACTAGACCCCAAAAAGAAAATAGGGGATGCAACACGAGGACTTCCCGGCACGTCACCGATGCCAGTACTACTCTCGCCCAAGCACGCTTAACTGCGGAGTTCTGATGGGATCCGGTGCATTAGTGCTGGTATGATCGCATCCGTCAACCAACGCCGCTTATTTTCCATTATCCGTACCGGTCTTTTTCCCCTTCATCGTGAGTGCTACACGTCACGAACAAACCGTGGGGCTGATAAAGTGGGAAATTTTAATCCAGCAACTAGACCCGAAAAAGAAAATAGGGGATGCAACACGAGGACTTCCCGGCACGTCACCGATGCCAGTACTACTCTCGCCCAAGCACGCTTAACTGCGGAGTTCTGATGGGATCCGGTGCATTAGTGCTGGTATGATCGCATCCGTCAACCATCGCCGCTTATTTTCCATTATCCGTACCGGTCTTTTTCCCCTTCATCGTGAGTGCTACACGTCACGAACAAACCGTGGGGCTGATAAAGTGGGAAATTTTAATCCAGCAACTAGACCCCAAAAAGAAAATAGGGGATGCAACACGAGGACTTCCCGGCACGTCACCGATGCCAGTACTACTCTCGCCCAAGCACGCTTAACTGCGGAGTTCTGATGGGATCCGGTGCATTAGTGCTGGTATGATCGCATCCGTCAACCAACGCCGCTTATTTTCCATTATCCGTACCGGTCTTTTTCCCCTTCATCGTGAGTGCTACACGTCACGAACAAACCGTGGGGCTGATAAAGTGGGAAATTTTAATCCAGCAACTAGACCCCAAAAAGAAAATAGGGGATGCAACACGAGGACTTCCCGGCACGTCACCGATGCCAGTACTACTCTCGCCCAAGCACGCTTAACTGCGGAGTTCTGATGGGATCCGGTGCATTAGTGCTGGTATGATCGCATCCGTCAACCAACGCCGCTTATTTTCCATTATCCGTACCGGTCTTTTTCCCCTTCATCGTGAGTGCTACACGTCACGAACAAACCGTGGGGCTGATAAAGTGGGAAATTTTAATCCAGCAACTAGACCCCAAAAAGAAAATAGGGGATGCAACACGAGGACTTCCCGGCACGTCACCGATGCCAGTACTACTCTCGCCCAAGCACGCTTAACTGCGGAGTTCTGATGGGATCCGGTGCATTAGTGCTGGTATGATCGCATCCGTCAACCAACGCCGCTTATTTTCCATTATCCGTACCGGTCTTTTTCCCCTTCATCGTGAGTGCTACACGTCACGAACAAACCGTGGGGCTGATAAAGTGGGAAATTTTAATCCAGCAACTAGACCCCAAAAAGAAAATAGGGGATGCAACACGAGGACTTCCCGGCACGTCACCGATGCCAGTACTACTCTCGCCCAAGCACGCTTAACTGCGGAGTTCTGATGGGATCCGGTGCATTAGTGCTGGTATGATCGCATCCGTCAACCAACGCCGCTTATTTTCCATTATCCGTACCGGTCTTTTTCCCCTTCATCGTGAGTGCTACACGTCACGAACAAACCGTGGGGCTGATAAAGTGGGAAATTTTAATCCAGCAACTAGACCCCAAAAAGAAAATAGGGGATGCAACACGAGGACTTCCCGGCACGTCACCGATGCCAGTACTACTCTCGCCCAAGCACGCTTAACTGCGGAGTTCTGATGGGATCCGGTGCATTAGTGCTGGTATGATCGCATCCGTCAACCAACGCCGCTTATTTTCCATTATCCGTACCGGTCTTTTTCCCCTTCATCGTGAGTGCTACACGTCACGAACAAACCGTGGGGCTGATAAAGTGGGAAATTTTAATCCAGCAACTAGACCCCAAAAAGAAAATAGGGGATGCAACACGAGGACTTCCCGGCACGTCACCGATGCCAGTACTACTCTCGCCCAAGCACGCTTAACTGCGGAGTTCTGATGGGATCCGGTGCATTAGTGCTGGTATGATCGCATCCGTCAACCAACGCCGCTTATTTTCCATTATCCGTACCGGTCTTTTTCCCCTTCATCGTGAGGACTTCCCGGCACGTCACCGATGCCAGTACTAGACCCGAAAAAGAAAATAGGGGATGCAACACGAGGACTTCCCGGCACGTCACCGATGCCAGTACTACTCTCGCCCAAGCACGCTTAACTGCGGAGTTCTGATGGGATCCGGTGCATTAGTGCTGGTATGATCGCATCCGTCAACCATCGCCGCTTATTTTCCATTATCCGTACCGGTCTTTTTCCCCTTCATCGTGAGTGCTACACGTCACGAACAAACCGTGGGGCTGATAAAGTGGGAAATTTTAATCCAGCAACTAGACCCCAAAAAGAAAATAGGTGATGCAACACGAGTACTTCCCGGCACGTCACCGATGCCAGTACTACTCTCGCCCAAGCACGCTTAACTGCGGAGTTCTGATGGGATCCGGTGCATTAGTGCTGGTATGATCGCATCCGTCAACCAACGCCGCTTATTTTCCATTATCCGTACCGGTCTTTTTCCCCTTCATCGTGAGTGCTACACGTCACGAACAAACCGTGGGGCTGATAAAGTGGGAAATTTTAATCCAGCAACTAGACCCGAAAAAGAAAATAGGGGATGCAACACGAGGACTTCCCGGCACGTCACCGATGCCAGTACTACTCTCGCCCAAGCACGCTTAACTGCGGAGTTCTGATGGGATCCGGTGCATTAGTGCTGGTATGATCGCATCCGTCAACCAACGCCGCTTATTTTCCATTATCCGTACCGGTCTTTTTCCCCTTCATCGTGAGTGCTACACGTCACGAACAAACCGTGGGGCTGATAAAGTGGGAAATTTTAATCCAGCAACTAGACCCCAAAAAGAAAATAGGGGATGCAACACGAGGACTTCCCGGCACGTCACCGATGCCAGTACTACTCTCGCCCAAGCACGCTTAACTGCGGAGTTCTGATGGGATCCGGTGCATTAGTGCTGGTATGATCGCATCCGTCAACCAACGCCGCTTATTTTCCATTATCCGTACCGGTCTTTTTCCCCTTCATCGTGAGTGCTACACGTCACGAACAAACCGTGGGGCTGATAAAGTGGGAAATTTTAATCCAGCAACTAGACCCCAAAAAGAAAATAGGGGATGCAACACGAGGACTTCCCGGCACGTCACCGATGCCAGTACTACTCTCGCCCAAGCACGCTTAACTGCGGAGTTCTGATGGGATCCGGTGCATTAGTGCTGGTATGATCGCATCCGTCAACCAACGCCGCTTATTTTCCATTATCCGTACCGGTCTTTTTCCCCTTCATCGTGAGTGCTACACGTCACGAACAAACCGTGGGGCTGATAAAGTGGGAAATTTTAATCCAGCAACTAGACCCCAAAAAGAAAATAGGGGATGCAACACGAGGACTTCCCGGCACGTCACCGATGCCAGTACTACTCTCGCCCAAGCACGCTTAACTGCGGAGTTCTGATGGGATCCGGTGCATTAGTGCTGGTATGATCGCATCCGTCAACCAACGCCGCTTATTTTCCATTATCCGTACCGGTCTTTTTCCCCTTCATCGTGAGTGCTACACGTCACGAACAAACCGTGGGGCTGATAAAGTGGGAAATTTTAATCCAGCAACTAGACCCCAAAAAGAAAATAGGGGATGCAACACGAGGACTTCCCGGCACGTCACCGATGCCAGTACTACTCTCGCCCAAGCACGCTTAACTGCGGAGTTCTGATGGGATCCGGTGCATTAGTGCTGGTATGATCGCATCCGTCAACCAACGCCGCTTATTTTCCATTATCCGTACCGGTCTTTTTCCCCTTCATCGTGAGTGCTACACGTCACGAACAAACCGTGGGGCTGATAAAGTGGGAAATTTTAATCCAGCAACTAGACCCGAAAAAGAAAATAGGGGATGCAACACGAGGACTTCCCGGCACGTCACCGATGCCAGTACTACTCTCGCCCAAGCACGCTTAACTGCGGAGTTCTGATGGGATCCGGTGCATTAGTGCTGGTATGATCGCATCCGTCAACCATCGCCGCTTATTTTCCATTATCCGTACCGGTCTTTTTCCCCTTCATCGTGAGTGCTACACGTCACGAACAAACCGTGGGGCTGATAAAGTGGGAAATTTTAATCCAGCAACTAGACCCCAAAAAGAAAATAGGGGATGCAACACGAGGACTTCCCGGCACGTCACCGATGCCAGTACTACTCTCGCCCAAGCACGCTTAACTGCGGAGTTCTGATGGGATCCGGTGCATTAGTGCTGGTATGATCGCATCCGTCAACCAACGCCGCTTATTTTCCATTATCCGTACCGGTCTTTTTCCCCTTCATCGTGAGTGCTACACGTCACGAACAAACCGTGGGGCTGATAAAGTGGGAAATTTTAATCCAGCAACTAGACCCCAAAAAGAAAATAGGGGATGCAACACGAGGACTTCCCGGCACGTCACCGATGCCAGTACTACTCTCGCCCAAGCACGCTTAACTGCGGAGTTCTGATGGGATCCGGTGCATTAGTGCTGGTATGATCGCATCCGTCAACCAACGTCGCTTATTTTCCATTATCCGTACCGGTCTTTTTCCCCTTCATCGTGAGTGCTACACGTCACGAACAAACCGTGGGGCTGATAAAGTGGGAAATTTTAATCCAGCAACTAGACCCCAAAAAGAAAATAGGGGATGCAACACGAGGACTTCCCGGCACGTCACCGATGCCAGTACTACTCTCGCCCAAGCACGCTTAACTGCGGAGTTCTGATGGGATCCGGTGCATTAGTGCTGGTATGATCGCATCCGTCAACCAACGCCGCTTATTTTCCATTATCCGTACCGGTCTTTTTCCCCTTCATCGTGAGTGCTACACGTCACGAACAAACCGTGGGGCTGATAAAGTGGGAAATTTTAATCCAGCAACTAGACCCCAAAAAGAAAATAGGGGATGCAACACGAGGACTTCCCGGCACGTCACCGATGCCAGTACTACTCTCGCCCAAGCACGCTTAACTGCGGAGTTCTGATGGGATCCGGTGCATTAGTGCTGGTATGATCGCATCCGTCAACCAACGCCGCTTATTTTCCATTATCCGTACCGGTCTTTTTCCCCTTCATCGTGAGTGCTACACGTCACGAACAAACCGTGGGGCTGATAAAGTGGGAAATTTTAATCCAGCAACTAGACCCGAAAAAGAAAATAGGGGATGCAACACGAGGACTTCCCGACACGTCACCGATGCCAGTACTACTCTCGCCCAAGCACGCTTAACTGCGGAGTTCTGATGGGATCCGGTGCATTAGTGCTGGTATGATCGCATCCGTCAACCAACGCCGCTTATTTTCCATTATCCGTACCGGTCTTTTTCCCCTTCATCGTGAGGACTTCCCGGCACGTCACCGATGCCAGTACTAGACCCGAAAAAGAAAATAGGGGATGCAACACGAGGACTTCCCGGCACGTCACCGATGCCAGTACTACTCTCGCCCAAGCACGCTTAACTGCGGAGTTCTGATGGGATCCGGTGCATTAGTGCTGGTATGATCGCATCCGTCAACCATCGCCGCTTATTTTCCATTATCCGTACCGGTCTTTTTCCCCTTCATCGTGAGTGCTACACGTCACGAACAAACCGTGGGGCTGATAAAGTGGGAAATTTTAATCCAGCAACTAGACCCCAAAAAGAAAATAGGTGATGCAACACGAGGACTTCCCGGCACGTCACCGATGCCAGTACTACTCTCGCCCAAGCACGCTTAACTGCGGAGTTCTGATGGGATCCGGTGCATTAGTGCTGGTATGATCGCATCCGTCAACCAACGCCGCTTATTTTCCATTATCCGTACCGGTCTTTTTCCCCTTCATCGTGAGTGCTACACGTCACGAACAAACCGTGGGGCTGATAAAGTGGGAAATTTTAATCCAGCAACTAGACCCGAAAAAGAAAATAGGGGATGCAACACGAGGACTTCCCGGCACGTCACCGATGCCAGTACTACTCTCGCCCAAGCACGCTTAACTGCGGAGTTCTGATGGGATCCGGTGCATTAGTGCTGGTATGATCGCATCCGTCAACCAACGCCGCTTATTTTCCATTATCCGTACCGGTCTTTTTCCCCTTCATCGTGAGTGCTACACGTCACGAACAAACCGTGGGGCTGATAAAGTGGGAAATTTTAATCCAGCAACTAGACCCCAAAAAGAAAATAGGGGATGCAACACGAGGACTTCCCGGCACGTCACCGATGCCAGTACTACTCTCGCCCAAGCACGCTTAACTGCGGAGTTCTGATGGGATCCGGTGCATTAGTGCTGGTATGATCGCATCCGTCAACCAACGCCGCTTATTTTCCATTATCCGTACCGGTCTTTTTCCCCTTCATCGTGAGTGCTACACGTCACGAACAAACCGTGGGGCTGATAAAGTGGGAAATTTTAATCCAGCAACTAGACCCGAAAAAGAAAATAGGGGATGCAACACGAGGACTTCCCGGCACGTCACCGATGCCAGTACTACTCTCGCCCAAGCACGCTTAACTGCGGAGTTCTGATGGGATCCGGTGCATTAGTGCTGGTATGATCGCATCCGTCAACCAACGCCGCTTATTTTCCATTATCCGTACCGGTCTTTTTCCCCTTCATCGTGAGTGCTACACGTCACGAACAAACCGTGGGGCTGATAAAGTGGGAAATTTTAATCCAGCAACTAGACCCCAAAAAGAAAATAGGGGATGCAACACGAGGACTTCCCGGCACGTCACCGATGCCAGTACTACTCTCGCCCAAGCACGCTTAACTGCGGAGTTCTGATGGGATCCGGTGCATTAGTGCTGGTATGATCGCATCCGTCAACCAACGCCGCTTATTTTCCATTATCCGTACCGGTCTTTTTCCCCTTCATCGTGAGTGCTACACGTCACGAACAAACCGTGGGGCTGATAAAGTGGGAAATTTTAATCCAGCAACTAGACCCGAAAAAGAAAATAGGGGATGCAACACGAGGACTTCCCGACACGTCACCGATGCCAGTACTACTCTCGCCCAAGCACGCTTAACTGCGGAGTTCTGATGGGATCCGGTGCATTAGTGCTGGTATGATCGCATCCGTCAACCAACGCCGCTTATTTTCCATTATCCGTACCGGTCTTTTTCCCCTTCATCGTGAGGACTTCCCGGCACGTCACCGATGCCAGTACTAGACCCGAAAAAGAAAATAGGGGATGCAACACGAGGACTTCCCGGCACGTCACCGATGCCAGTACTACTCTCGCCCAAGCACGCTTAACTGCGGAGTTCTGATGGGATCCGGTGCATTAGTGCTGGTATGATCGCATCCGTCAACCATCGCCGCTTATTTTCCATTATCCGTACCGGTCTTTTTCCCCTTCATCGTGAGTGCTACACGTCACGAACAAACCGTGGGGCTGATAAAGTGGGAAATTTTAATCCAGCAACTAGACCCCAAAAAGAAAATAGGGGATGCAACACGAGGACTTCCCGGCACGTCACCGATGCCAGTACTACTCTCGCCCAAGCACGCTTAACTGCGGAGTTCTGATGGGATCCGGTGCATTAGTGCTGGTATGATCGCATCCGTCAACCAACGCCGCTTATTTTCCATTATCCGTACCGGTCTTTTTCCCCTTCATCGTGAGTGCTACACGTCACGAACAAACCGTGGGGCTGATAAAGTGGGAAATTTTAATCCAGCAACTAGACCCGAAAAAGAAAATAGGGGATGCAACACGAGGACTTCCCGACACGTCACCGATGCCAGTACTACTCTCGCCCAAGCACGCTTAACTGCGGAGTTCTGATGGGATCCGGTGCATTAGTGCTGGTATGATCGCATCCGTCAACCAACGCCGCTTATTTTCCATTATCCGTACCGGTCTTTTTCCCCTTCATCGTGAGGACTTCCCGGCACGTCACCGATGCCAGTACTAGACCCGAAAAAGAAAATAGGGGATGCAACACGAGGACTTCCCGGCACGTCACCGATGCCAGTACTACTCTCGCCCAAGCACGCTTAACTGCGGAGTTCTGATGGGATCCGGTGCATTAGTGCTGGTATGATCGCATCCGTCAACCATCGCCGCTTATTTTCCATTATCCGTACCGGTCTTTTTCCCCTTCATCGTGAGTGCTACACGTCACGAACAAACCGTGGGGCTGATAAAGTGGGAAATTTTAATCCAGCAACTAGACCCCAAAAAGAAAATAGGTGATGCAACACGAGGACTTCCCGGCACGTCACCGATGCCAGTACTACTCTCGCCCAAGCACGCTTAACTGCGGAGTTCTGATGGGATCCGGTGCATTAGTGCTGGTATGATCGCATCCGTCAACCAACGCCGCTTATTTTCCATTATCCGTACCGGTCTTTTTCCCCTTCATCGTGAGTGCTACACGTCACGAACAAACCGTGGGGCTGATAAAGTGGGAAATTTTAATCCAGCAACTAGACCCGAAAAAGAAAATAGGGGATGCAACACGAGGACTTCCCGGCACGTCACCGATGCCAGTACTACTCTCGCCCAAGCACGCTTAACTGCGGAGTTCTGATGGGATCCGGTGCATTAGTGCTGGTATGATCGCATCCGTCAACCAACGCCGCTTATTTTCCATTATCCGTACCGGTCTTTTTCCCCTTCATCGTGAGTGCTACACGTCACGAACAAACCGTGGGGCTGATAAAGTGGGAAATTTTAATCCAGCAACTAGACCCCAAAAAGAAAATAGGGGATGCAACACGAGGACTTCCCGGCACGTCACCGATGCCAGTACTACTCTCGCCCAAGCACGCTTAACTGCGGAGTTCTGATGGGATCCGGTGCATTAGTGCTGGTATGATCGCATCCGTCAACCAACGCCGCTTATTTTCCATTATCCGTACCGGTCTTTTTCCCCTTCATCGTGAGTGCTACACGTCACGAACAAACCGTGGGGCTGATAAAGTGGGAAATTTTAATCCAGCAACTAGACCCCAAAAAGAAAATAGGGGATGCAACACGAGGACTTCCCGGCACGTCACCGATGCCAGTACTACTCTCGCCCAAGCACGCTTAACTGCGGAGTTCTGATGGGATCCGGTGCATTAGTGCTGGTATGATCGCATCCGTCAACCAACGCCGCTTATTTTCCATTATCCGTACCGGTCTTTTTCCCCTTCATCGTGAGTGCTACACGTCACGAACAAACCGTGGGGCTGATAAAGTGGGAAATTTTAATCCAGCAACTAGACCCGAAAAAGAAAATAGGGGATGCAACACGAGGACTTCCCGGCACGTCACCGATGCCAGTACTACTCTCGCCCAAGCACGCTTAACTGCGGAGTTCTGATGGGATCCGGTGCATTAGTGCTGGTATGATCGCATCCGTCAACCAACGCCGCTTATTTTCCATTATCCGTACCGGTCTTTTTCCCCTTCATCGTGAGTGCTACACGTCACGAACAAACCGTGGGGCTGATAAAGTGGGAAATTTTAATCCAGCAACTAGACCCCAAAAAGAAAATAGGGGATGCAACACGAGGACTTCCCGGCACGTCACCGATGCCAGTACTACTCTCGCCCAAGCACGCTTAACTGCGGAGTTCTGATGGGATCCGGTGCATTAGTGCTGGTATGATCGCATCCGTCAACCAACGCCGCTTATTTTCCATTATCCGTACCGGTCTTTTTCCCCTTCATCGTGAGTGCTACACGTCACGAACAAACCGTGGGGCTGATAAAGTGGGAAATTTTAATCCAGCAACTAGACCCGAAAAAGAAAATAGGGGATGCAACACGAGGACTTCCCGACACGTCACCGATGCCAGTACTACTCTCGCCCAAGCACGCTTAACTGCGGAGTTCTGATGGGATCCGGTGCATTAGTGCTGGTATGATCGCATCCGTCAACCAACGCCGCTTATTTTCCATTATCCGTACCGGTCTTTTTCCCCTTCATCGTGAGGACTTCCCGGCACGTCACCGATGCCAGTACTAGACCCGAAAAAGAAAATAGGGGATGCAACACGAGGACTTCCCGGCACGTCACCGATGCCAGTACTACTCTCGCCCAAGCACGCTTAACTGCGGAGTTCTGATGGGATCCGGTGCATTAGTGCTGGTATGATCGCATCCGTCAACCATCGCCGCTTATTTTCCATTATCCGTACCGGTCTTTTTCCCCTTCATCGTGAGTGCTACACGTCACGAACAAACCGTGGGGCTGATAAAGTGGGAAATTTTAATCCAGCAACTAGACCCCAAAAAGAAAATAGGGGATGCAACACGAGGACTTCCCGGCACGTCACCGATGCCAGTACTACTCTCGCCCAAGCACGCTTAACTGCGGAGTTCTGATGGGATCCGGTGCATTAGTGCTGGTATGATCGCATCCGTCAACCAACGCCGCTTATTTTCCATTATCCGTACCGGTCTTTTTCCCCTTCATCGTGAGTGCTACACGTCACGAACAAACCGTGGGGCTGATAAAGTGGGAAATTTTAATCCAGCAACTAGACCCGAAAAAGAAAATAGGGGATGCAACACGAGGACTTCCCGACACGTCACCGATGCCAGTACTACTCTCGCCCAAGCACGCTTAACTGCGGAGTTCTGATGGGATCCGGTGCATTAGTGCTGGTATGATCGCATCCGTCAACCAACGCCGCTTATTTTCCATTATCCGTACCGGTCTTTTTCCCCTTCATCGTGAGGACTTCCCGGCACGTCACCGATGCCAGTACTAGACCCGAAAAAGAAAATAGGGGATGCAACACGAGGACTTCCCGGCACGTCACCGATGCCAGTACTACTCTCGCCCAAGCACGCTTAACTGCGGAGTTCTGATGGGATCCGGTGCATTAGTGCTGGTATGATCGCATCCGTCAACCATCGCCGCTTATTTTCCATTATCCGTACCGGTCTTTTTCCCCTTCATCGTGAGTGCTACACGTCACGAACAAACCGTGGGGCTGATAAAGTGGGAAATTTTAATCCAGCAACTAGACCCCAAAAAGAAAATAGGTGATGCAACACGAGGACTTCCCGGCACGTCACCGATGCCAGTACTACTCTCGCCCAAGCACGCTTAACTGCGGAGTTCTGATGGGATCCGGTGCATTAGTGCTGGTATGATCGCATCCGTCAACCAACGCCGCTTATTTTCCATTATCCGTACCGGTCTTTTTCCCCTTCATCGTGAGTGCTACACGTCACGAACAAACCGTGGGGCTGATAAAGTGGGAAATTTTAATCCAGCAACTAGACCCGAAAAAGAAAATAGGGGATGCAACACGAGGACTTCCCGGCACGTCACCGATGCCAGTACTACTCTCGCCCAAGCACGCTTAACTGCGGAGTTCTGATGGGATCCGGTGCATTAGTGCTGGTATGATCGCATCCGTCAACCAACGCCGCTTATTTTCCATTATCCGTACCGGTCTTTTTCCCCTTCATCGTGAGTGCTACACGTCACGAACAAACCGTGGGGCTGATAAAGTGGGAAATTTTAATCCAGCAACTAGACCCCAAAAAGAAAATAGGGGATGCAACACGAGGACTTCCCGGCACGTCACCGATGCCAGTACTACTCTCGCCCAAGCACGCTTAACTGCGGAGTTCTGATGGGATCCGGTGCATTAGTGCTGGTATGATCGCATCCGTCAACCAACGCCGCTTATTTTCCATTATCCGTACCGGTCTTTTTCCCCTTCATCGTGAGTGCTACACGTCACGAACAAACCGTGGGGCTGATAAAGTGGGAAATTTTAATCCAGCAACTAGACCCCAAAAAGAAAATAGGGGATGCAACACGAGGACTTCCCGGCACGTCACCGATGCCAGTACTACTCTCGCCCAAGCACGCTTAACTGCGGAGTTCTGATGGGATCCGGTGCATTAGTGCTGGTATGATCGCATCCGTCAACCAACGCCGCTTATTTTCCATTATCCGTACCGGTCTTTTTCCCCTTCATCGTGAGTGCTACACGTCACGAACAAACCGTGGGGCTGATAAAGTGGGAAATTTTAATCCAGCAACTAGACCCGAAAAAGAAAATAGGGGATGCAACACGAGGACTTCCCGGCACGTCACCGATGCCAGTACTACTCTCGCCCAAGCACGCTTAACTGCGGAGTTCTGATGGGATCCGGTGCATTAGTGCTGGTATGATCGCATCCGTCAACCAACGCCGCTTATTTTCCATTATCCGTACCGGTCTTTTTCCCCTTCATCGTGAGTGCTACACGTCACGAACAAACCGTGGGGCTGATAAAGTGGGAAATTTTAATCCAGCAACTAGACCCCAAAAAGAAAATAGGGGATGCAACACGAGGACTTCCCGGCACGTCACCGATGCCAGTACTACTCTCGCCCAAGCACGCTTAACTGCGGAGTTCTGATGGGATCCGGTGCATTAGTGCTGGTATGATCGCATCCGTCAACCAACGCCGCTTATTTTCCATTATCCGTACCGGTCTTTTTCCCCTTCATCGTGAGTGCTACACGTCACGAACAAACCGTGGGGCTGATAAAGTGGGAAATTTTAATCCAGCAACTAGACCCCAAAAAGAAAATAGGGGATGCAACACGAGGACTTCCCGGCACGTCACCGATGCCAGTACTACTCTCGCCCAAGCACGCTTAACTGCGGAGTTCTGATGGGATCCGGTGCATTAGTGCTGGTATGATCGCATCCGTCAACCAACGCCGCTTATTTTCCATTATCCGTACCGGTCTTTTTCCCCTTCATCGTGAGTGCTACACGTCACGAACAAACCGTGGGGCTGATAAAGTGGGAAATTTTAATCCAGCAACTAGACCCGAAAAAGAAAATAGGGGATGCAACACGAGGACTTCCCGGCACGTCACCGATGCCAGTACTACTCTCGCCCAAGCACGCTTAACTGCGGAGTTCTGATGGGATCCGGTGCATTAGTGCTGGTATGATCGCATCCGTCAACCAACGCCGCTTATTTTCCATTATCCGTACCGGTCTTTTTCCCCTTCATCGTGAGTGCTACACGTCACGAACAAACCGTGGGGCTGATAAAGTGGGAAATTTTAATCCAGCAACTAGACCCCAAAAAGAAAATAGGGGATGCAACACGAGGACTTCCCGGCACGTCACCGATGCCAGTACTACTCTCGCCCAAGCACGCTTAACTGCGGAGTTCTGATGGGATCCGGTGCATTAGTGCTGGTATGATCGCATCCGTCAACCAACGCCGCTTATTTTCCATTATCCGTACCGGTCTTTTTCCCCTTCATCGTGAGTGCTACACGTCACGAACAAACCGTGGGGCTGATAAAGTGGGAAATTTTAATCCAGCAACTAGACCCCAAAAAGAAAATAGGGGATGCAACACGAGGACTTCCCGGCACGTCACCGATGCCAGTACTACTCTCGCCCAAGCACGCTTAACTGCGGAGTTCTGATGGGATCCGGTGCATTAGTGCTGGTATGATCGCATCCGTCAACCAACGCCGCTTATTTTCCATTATCCGTACCGGTCTTTTTCCCCTTCATCGTGAGTGCTACACGTCACGAACAAACCGTGGGGCTGATAAAGTGGGAAATTTTAATCCAGCAACTAGACCCCAAAAAGAAAATAGGGGATGCAACACGAGGACTTCCCGGCACGTCACCGATGCCAGTACTACTCTCGCCCAAGCACGCTTAACTGCGGAGTTCTGATGGGATCCGGTGCATTAGTGCTGGTATGATCGCATCCGTCAACCAACGTCGCTTATTTTCCATTATCCGTACCGGTCTTTTTCCCCTTCATCGTGAGTGCTACACGTCACGAACAAACCGTGGGGCTGATAAAGTGGGAAATTTTAATCCAGCAACTAGACCTGAAAAAGAAAATAGGGGATGCAACACGAGGACTTCCCGGCACGTCACCGATGCCAGTACTACTCTCGCCCAAGCACGCTTAACTGCGGAGTTCTGATGGGATCCGGTGCATTAGTGCTGGTATGATCGCATCCGTCAACCAACGCCGCTTATTTTCCATTATCCGTAGTGGTCTTTTTCCCCTTCATCGTGAGTGCTACACGTCACGAAAGAACCGTGGGGCCGATAAAGTGGGACATTTTAATCCAGCAACTAGTCAGAAAACTTGGTAGAAATTCTGAAACATAATTTTGAGCCCCGGTTATCTCCCACGAACAGAGAAACCAGAAGCAAAACCGACCCGAAAAAGAAAATAACGGGTGCAACATGAGGACTTCCCGGCACGTCACCGATGCCAGTACTACTCTAGCCCAAGCACGCTTAACTGCGGAGTTCTGATGGGATCCGGTGGATTAGTGCTGGTATGATTGCATCCGTCAACCAACGCCGCTTATTTTCCATTATCCGTACCGGTCTTTTTCCCCTTCATCGTGAGTGCTACACGTCACGAACAAACCGTGGGGCTGATAAAGTGGGAAATTTTAATCCAGCAACTAGACCCGAAAAAGAAAATAGGGGATGCAACACGAGGACTTCCCGGCACGTCACCGATGCCAGTACTACTCTCGCCCAAGCACGCTTAACTGCGGAGTTCTGATGGGATCCGGTGCATTAGTGCTGGTATGATCGCATCCGTCAACCAACGCCGCTTATTTTCCATTATCCGTAGTGGTCTTTTTCCCCTTCATCGTGAGTGCTACACGTCACGAAAGAACCGTGGGGCCGATAAAGTGGGACATTTTAATCCAGCAACTAGTCAGAAAACTTGGTAGAAATTCTGAAACATAATTTTGAGCCCCGGTTATCTCCCACGAACAGAGAAACCAGAAGCAAAACCGACCCGAAAAAGAAAATAACGGGTGCAACATGAGGACTTCCCGGCACGTCACCGATGCCAGTACTACTCTAGCCCAAGCACGCTTAACTGCGGAGTTCTGATGGGATCCGGTGCATTAGTGCTGGTATGATTGCATCCGTCAACCAACGCCGCTTATTTTCCATTATCCGTACCGGTCTTTTTCCCCTTCATCGTGAGTGCTACACGTCACGAAAGAACCGTGGGGCTGATAAAGTGGGACATTTTAATCCAGCAACTAGACCCGAAAAAGAAAATAGGGGATGCAACACGAGGACTTCCCGGCACGTCACCGATGCCAGTACTACTCTCGCCCAAGCACGCTTAACTGCGGAGTTCTGATGGGATCCGGTGCATTAGTGCTGGTATGATCGCATCCGTCAACCATCGCCGCTTATTTTCCATTATCCGTACCGGTCTTTTTCCCCTTCATCGTGAGTGCTACACGTCACGAACAAACCGTGGGGCTGATAAAGTGGGAAATTTTAATCCAGCAACTAGACCCGAAAAAGAAAATAGGGGATGCAACACGAGGACTTCCCGGCACGTCACCGATGCCAGTACTACTCTCGCCCAAGCACGCTTAACTGCGGAGTTCTGATGGGATCCGGTGCATTAGTGCTGGTATGATCGCATCCGTCAACCAACGCCGCTTATTTTCCATTATCCGTAGTGGTCTTTTTCCCCTTCATCGTGAGTGCTACACGTCACGAAAGAACCGTGGGGCCGATAAAGTGGGACATTTTAATCCAGCAACTAGTCAGAAAACTTGGTAGAAATTCTGAAACATAATTTTGAGCCCCGGTTATCTCCCACGAACAGAGAAACCAGAAGCAAAACCGACCCGAAAAAGAAAATAACGGGTGCAACATGAGGACTTCCCGGCACGTCACCGATGCCAGTACTACTCTAGCCCAAGCACGCTTAACTGCGGAGTTCTGATGGGATCCGGTGCATTAGTGCTGGTATGATTGCATCCGTCAACCAACGCCGCTTATTTTCCATTATCCGTACCGGTCTTTTTCCCCTTCATCGTGAGTGCTACACGTCACGAAAGAACCGTGGGGCTGATAAAGTGGGACATTTTAATCCAGCAACTAGACCCGAAAAAGAAAATAGGGGATGCAACACGAGGACTTCCCGGCACGTCACCGATGCCAGTACTACTCTCGCCCAAGCACGCTTAATTGCGGAGTTCTGATGGGATCCGGTGCATTAGTGCTGGTATGATCGCATCCGTCAACCATCGCCGCTTATTTTCCATTATCCGTACCGGTCTTTTTCCCCTTCATCGTGAGTGCTACACGTCACGAACAAACCGTGGGGCTGATAAAGTGGGAAATTTTAATCCAGCAACTAGACCCGAAAAAGAAAATAGGGGATGCAACACGAGGACTTCCCGGCACGTCACCGATGCCAGTACTACTCTCGCCCAAGCACGCTTAACTGCGGAGTTCTGATGGGATCCGGTGCATTAGTGCTGGTATGATCGCATCCGTCAACCAACGTCGCTTATTTTCCATTATCCGTACCGGTCTTTTTCCCCTTCATCGTGAGTGCTACACGTCACGAACAAACCGTGGGGCTGATAAAGTGGGAAATTTTAATCCAGCAACTAGACCTGAAAAAGAAAATAGGGGATGCAACACGAGGACTTCCCGGCACGTCACCGATGCCAGTACTACTCTCGCCCAAGCACGCTTAACTGCGGAGTTCTGATGGGATCCGGTGCATTAGTGCTGGTATGATCGCATCCGTCAACCAACGCCGCTTATTTTCCATTATCCGTAGTGGTCTTTTTCCCCTTCATCGTGAGTGCTACACGTCACGAAAGAACCGTGGGGCCGATAAAGTGGGACATTTTAATCCAGCAACTAGTCAGAAAACTTGGTAGAAATTCTGAAACATAATTTTGAGCCCCGGTTATCTCCCACGAACAGAGAAACCAGAAGCAAAACCGACCCGAAAAAGAAAATAACGGGTGCAACATGAGGACTTCCCGGCACGTCACCGATGCCAGTACTACTCTAGCCCAAGCACGCTTAACTGCGGAGTTCTGATGGGATCCGGTGCATTAGTGCTGGTATGATTGCATCCGTCAACCAACGCCGCTTATTTTCCATTATCCGTACCGGTCTTTTTCCCCTTCATCGTGAGTGCTACACGTCACGAAAGAACCGTGGGGCTGATAAAGTGGGACATTTTAATCCAGCAACTAGACCCGAAAAAGAAAATAGGGGATGCAACACGAGGACTTCCCGGCACGTCACCGATGCCAGTACTACTCTCGCCCAAGCACGCTTAACTGCGGAGTTCTGATGGGATCCGGTGCATTAGTGCTGGTATGATCGCATCCGTCAACCATCGCCGCTTATTTTCCATTATCCGTACCGGTCTTTTTCCCCTTCATCGTGAGTGCTACACGTCACGAACAAACCGTGGGGCTGATAAAGTGGGAAATTTTAATCCAGCAACTAGACCCGAAAAAGAAAATAGGGGATGCAACACGAGGACTTCCCGGCACGTCACCGATGCCAGTACTACTCTCGCCCAAGCACGCTTAACTGCGGAGTTCTGATGGGATCCGGTGCATTAGTGCTGGTATGATCGCATCCGTCAACCAACGCCGCTTATTTTCCATTATCCGTAGTGGTCTTTTTCCCCTTCATCGTGAGTGCTACACGTCACGAAAGAACCGTGGGGCCGATAAAGTGGGACATTTTAATCCAGCAACTAGTCAGAAAACTTGGTAGAAATTCTGAAACATAATTTTGAGCCCCGGTTATCTCCCACGAACAGAGAAACCAGAAGCAAAACCGACCCGAAAAAGAAAATAACGGGTGCAACATGAGGACTTCCCGGCACGTCACCGATGCCAGTACTACTCTAGCCCAAGCACGCTTAACTGCGGAGTTCTGATGGGATCCGGTGCATTAGTGCTGGTATGATTGCATCCGTCAACCAACGCCGCTTATTTTCCATTATCCGTACCGGTCTTTTTCCCCTTCATCGTGAGTGCTACACGTCACGAAAGAACCGTGGGGCTGATAAAGTGGGACATTTTAATCCAGCAACTAGACCCGAAAAAGAAAATAGGGGATGCAACACGAGGACTTCCCGGCACGTCACCGATGCCAGTACTACTCTCGCCCAAGCACGCTTAATTGCGGAGTTCTGATGGGATCCGGTGCATTAGTGCTGGTATGATCGCATCCGTCAACCATCGCCGCTTATTTTCCATTATCCGTACCGGTCTTTTTCCCCTTCATCGTGAGTGCTACACGTCACGAACAAACCGTGGGGCTGATAAAGTGGGAAATTTTAATCCAGCAACTAGACCCGAAAAAGAAAATAGGGGATGCAACACGAGGACTTCCCGGCACGTCACCGATGCCAGTACTACTCTCGCCCAAGCACGCTTAACTGCGGAGTTCTGATGGGATCCGGTGCATTAGTGCTGGTATGATCGCATCCGTCAACCAACGTCGCTTATTTTCCATTATCCGTACCGGTCTTTTTCCCCTTCATCGTGAGTGCTACACGTCACGAACAAACCGTGGGGCTGATAAAGTGGGAAATTTTAATCCAGCAACTAGACCTGAAAAAGAAAATAGGGGATGCAACACGAGGACTTCCCGGCACGTCACCGATGCCAGTACTACTCTCGCCCAAGCACGCTTAACTGCGGAGTTCTGATGGGATCCGGTGCATTAGTGCTGGTATGATCGCATCCGTCAACCAACGCCGCTTATTTTCCATTATCCGTAGTGGTCTTTTTCCCCTTCATCGTGAGTGCTACACGTCACGAAAGAACCGTGGGGCCGATAAAGTGGGACATTTTAATCCAGCAACTAGTCAGAAAACTTGGTAGAAATTCTGAAACATAATTTTGAGCCCCGGTTATCTCCCACGAACAGAGAAACCAGAAGCAAAACCGACCCGAAAAAGAAAATAACGGGTGCAACATGAGGACTTCCCGGCACGTCACCGATGCCAGTACTACTCTAGCCCAAGCACGCTTAACTGCGGAGTTCTGATGGGATCCGGTGGATTAGTGCTGGTATGATTGCATCCGTCAACCAACGCCGCTTATTTTCCATTATCCGTACCGGTCTTTTTCCCCTTCATCGTGAGTGCTACACGTCACGAACAAACCGTGGGGCTGATAAAGTGGGAAATTTTAATCCAGCAACTAGACCCGAAAAAGAAAATAGGGGATGCAACACGAGGACTTCCCGGCACGTCACCGATGCCAGTACTACTCTCGCCCAAGCACGCTTAACTGCGGAGTTCTGATGGGATCCGGTGCATTAGTGCTGGTATGATCGCATCCGTCAACCAACGCCGCTTATTTTCCATTATCCGTAGTGGTCTTTTTCCCCTTCATCGTGAGTGCTACACGTCACGAAAGAACCGTGGGGCCGATAAAGTGGGACATTTTAATCCAGCAACTAGTCAGAAAACTTGGTAGAAATTCTGAAACATAATTTTGAGCCCCGGTTATCTCCCACGAACAGAGAAACCAGAAGCAAAACCGACCCGAAAAAGAAAATAACGGGTGCAACATGAGGACTTCCCGGCACGTCACCGATGCCAGTACTACTCTAGCCCAAGCACGCTTAACTGCGGAGTTCTGATGGGATCCGGTGCATTAGTGCTGGTATGATTGCATCCGTCAACCAACGCCGCTTATTTTCCATTATCCGTACCGGTCTTTTTCCCCTTCATCGTGAGTGCTACACGTCACGAAAGAACCGTGGGGCTGATAAAGTGGGACATTTTAATCCAGCAACTAGACCCGAAAAAGAAAATAGGGGATGCAACACGAGGACTTCCCGGCACGTCACCGATGCCAGTACTACTCTCGCCCAAGCACGCTTAACTGCGGAGTTCTGATGGGATCCGGTGCATTAGTGCTGGTATGATTGCATCCGTCAACCAACGCCGCTTATTTTCCATTATCCGTACCGGTCTTTTTCCCCTTCATCGTGAGTGCTACACGTCACGAACAAACCGTGGGGCTGATAAAGTGGGAAATTTTAATCCAGCAACTAGACCCGAAAAAGAAAATAGGGGATGCAACACGAGGACTTCCCGGCACGTCACCGATGCCAGTACTACTCTCGCCCAAGCACGCTTAACTGCGGAGTTCTGATGGGATCCGGTGCATTAGTGCTGGTATGATCGCATCCGTCAACCAACGCCGCTTATTTTCCATTATCCGTACCGGTCTTTTTCCCCTTCATCGTGAGGACTTCCCGGCACGTCACCGATGCCAGTACTAGACCCGAAAAAGAAAATAGGGGATGCAACACGAGGACTTCCCGGCACGTCACCGATGCCAGTACTACTCTCGCCCAAGCACGCTTAACTGCGGAGTTCTGATGGGATCCGGTGCATTAGTGCTGGTATGATCGCATCCGTCAACCATCGCCGCTTATTTTCCATTATCCGTACCGGTCTTTTTCCCCTTCATCGTGAGTGCTACACGTCACGAACAAACCGTGGGGCTGATAAAGTGGGAAATTTTAATCCAGCAACTAGACCCGAAAAAGAAAATAGGGGATGCAACACGAGGACTTCCCGGCACGTCACCGATGCCAGTACTACTCTCGCCCAAGCACGCTTAACTGCGGAGTTCTGATGGGATCCGGTGCATTAGTGCTGGTATGATCGCATCCGTCAACCAACGCCGCTTATTTTCCATTATCCGTACCGGTCTTTTTCCCCTTCATCGTGAGGACTTCCCGGCACGTCACCGATGCCAGTACTAGACCCGAAAAAGAAAATAGGGGATGCAACACGAGGACTTCCCGGCACGTCACCGATGCCAGTACTACTCTCGCCCAAGCACGCTTAACTGCGGAGTTCTGATGGGATCCGGTGCATTAGTGCTGGTATGATCGCATCCGTCAACCATCGCCGCTTATTTTCCATTATCCGTACCGGTCTTTTTCCCCTTCATCGTGAGTGCTACACGTCACGAACAAACCGTGGGGCTGATAAAGTGGGAAATTTTAATCCAGCAACTAGACCCGAAAAAGAAAATAGGGGATGCAACACGAGGACTTCCCGGCACGTCACCGATGCCAGTACTACTCTCGCCCAAGCACGCTTAACTGCGGAGTTCTGATGGGATCCGGTGCATTAGTGCTGGTATGATCGCATCCGTCAACCAACGCCGCTTATTTTCCATTATCCGTACCGGTCTTTTTCCCCTTCATCGTGAGGACTTCCCGGCACGTCACCGATGCCAGTACTAGACCCGAAAAAGAAAATAGGGGATGCAACACGAGGACTTCCCGGCACGTCACCGATGCCAGTACTACTCTCGCCCAAGCACGCTTAACTGCGGAGTTCTGATGGGATCCGGTGTATTAGTGCTGGTATGATCGCATCCGTCAACCATCGCCGCTTATTTTCCATTATCCGTACCGGTCTTTTTCCCCTTCATCGTGAGTGCTACACGTCACGAACAAACCGTGGGGCTGATAAAGTGGGAAATTTTAATCCAGCAACTAGACCCGAAAAAGAAAATAGGGGATGCAACACGAGGACTTCCCGGCACGTCACCGATGCCAGTACTACTCTCGCCCAAGCACGCTTAACTGCGGAGTTCTGATGGGATCCGGTGCATTAGTGCTGGTATGATCGCATCCGTCAACCAACGCCGCTTATTTTCCATTATCCGTACCGGTCTTTTTCCCCTTCATCGTGAGGACTTCCCGGCACGTCACCGATGCCAGTACTAGACCCGAAAAAGAAAATAGGGGATGCAACACGAGGACTTCCCGGCACGTCACCGATGCCAGTACTACTCTCGCCCAAGCACGCTTAACTGCGGAGTTCTGATGGGATCCGGTGCATTAGTGCTGGTATGATCGCATCCGTCAACCAACGCCGCTTATTTTCCATTATCCGTAGTGGTCTTTTTCCCCTTCATCGTGAGTGCTACACGTCACGAAAGAACCGTGGGGCCGATAAAGTGGGACATTTTAATCCAGCAACTAGTCAGAAAACTTGGTAGAAATTCTGAAACATAATTTTGAGCCCCGGTTATCTCCCACGAACAGAGAAACCAGAAGCAAAACCGACCCGAAAAAGAAAATAACGGGTGCAACATGAGGACTTCCCGGCACGTCACCGATGCCAGTACTACTCTAGCCCAAGCACGCTTAACTGCGGAGTTCTGATGGGATCCGGTGCATTAGTGCTGGTATGATTGCATCCGTCAACCAACGCCGCTTATTTTCCATTATCCGTACCGGTCTTTTTCCCCTTCATCGTGAGTGCTACACGTCACGAAAGAACCGTGGGGCTGATAAAGTGGGACATTTTAATCCAGCAACTAGACCCGAAAAAGAAAATAGGGGATGCAACACGAGGACTTCCCGGCACGTCACCGATGCCAGTACTACTCTCGCCCAAGCACGCTTAACTGCGGAGTTCTGATGGGATCCGGTGCATTAGTGCTGGTATGATCGCATCCGTCAACCAACGCCGCTTATTTTCCATTATCCGTACCGGTCTTTTTCCCCTTCATCGTGAGGACTTCCCGGCACGTCACCGATGCCAGTACTAGACCCGAAAAAGAAAATAGGGGATGCAACACGAGGACTTCCCGGCACGTCACCGATGCCAGTACTACTCTCGCCCAAGCACGCTTAACTGCGGAGTTCTGATGGGATCCGGTGCATTAGTGCTGGTATGATCGCATCCGTCAACCAACGCCGCTTATTTTCCATTATCCGTAGTGGTCTTTTTCCCCTTCATCGTGAGTGCTACACGTCACGAAAGAACCGTGGGGCCGATAAAGTGGGACATTTTAATCCAGCAACTAGTCAGAAAACTTGGTAGAAATTCTGAAACATAATTTTGAGCCCCGGTTATCTCCCACGAACAGAGAAACCAGAAGCAAAACCGACCCGAAAAAGAAAATAACGGGTGCAACATGAGGACTTCCCGGCACGTCACCGATGCCAGTACTACTCTAGCCCAAGCACGCTTAACTGCGGAGTTCTGATGGGATCCGGTGCATTAGTGCTGGTATGATTGCATCCGTCAACCAACGCCGCTTATTTTCCATTATCCGTACCGGTCTTTTTCCCCTTCATCGTGAGTGCTACACGTCACGAAAGAACCGTGGGGCTGATAAAGTGGGACATTTTAATCCAGCAACTAGACCCGAAAAAGAAAATAGGGGATGCAACACGAGGACTTCCCGGCACGTCACCGATGCCAGTACTACTCTCGCCCAAGCACGCTTAACTGCGGAGTTCTGATGGGATCCGGTGCATTAGTGCTGGTATGATCGCATCCGTCAACCATCGCCGCTTATTTTCCATTATCCGTACCGGTCTTTTTCCCCTTCATCGTGAGTGCTACACGTCACGAACAAACCGTGGGGCTGATAAAGTGGGAAATTTTAATCCAGCAACTAGACCCGAAAAAGAAAATAGGGGATGCAACACGAGGACTTCCCGGCACGTCACCGATGCCAGTACTACTCTCGCCCAAGCACGCTTAACTGCGGAGTTCTGATGGGATCCGGTGCATTAGTGCTGGTATGATCGCATCCGTCAACCAACGCCGCTTATTTTCCATTATCCGTACCGGTCTTTTTCCCCTTCATCGTGAGGACTTCCCGGCACGTCACCGATGCCAGTACTAGACCCGAAAAAGAAAATAGGGGATGCAACACGAGGACTTCCCGGCACGTCACCGATGCCAGTACTACTCTCGCCCAAGCACGCTTAACTGCGGAGTTCTGATGGGATCCGGTGTATTAGTGCTGGTATGATCGCATCCGTCAACCATCGCCGCTTATTTTCCATTATCCGTACCGGTCTTTTTCCCCTTCATCGTGAGTGCTACACGTCACGAACAAACCGTGGGGCTGATAAAGTGGGAAATTTTAATCCAGCAACTAGACCCGAAAAAGAAAATAGGGGATGCAACACGAGGACTTCCCGGCACGTCACCGATGCCAGTACTACTCTCGCCCAAGCACGCTTAACTGCGGAGTTCTGATGGGATCCGGTGCATTAGTGCTGGTATGATCGCATCCGTCAACCAACGCCGCTTATTTTCCATTATCCGTACCGGTCTTTTTCCCCTTCATCGTGAGGACTTCCCGGCACGTCACCGATGCCAGTACTAGACCCGAAAAAGAAAATAGGGGATGCAACACGAGGACTTCCCGGCACGTCACCGATGCCAGTACTACTCTCGCCCAAGCACGCTTAACTGCGGAGTTCTGATGGGATCCGGTGCATTAGTGCTGGTATGATCGCATCCGTCAACCATCGCCGCTTATTTTCCATTATCCGTACCGGTCTTTTTCCCCTTCATCGTGAGTGCTACACGTCACGAACAAACCGTGGGGCTGATAAAGTGGGAAATTTTAATCCAGCAACTAGACCCGAAAAAGAAAATAGGGGATGCAACACGAGGACTTCCCGGCACGTCACCGATGCCAGTACTACTCTCGCCCAAGCACGCTTAACTGCGGAGTTCTGATGGGATCCGGTGCATTAGTGCTGGTATGATCGCATCCGTCAACCAACGCCGCTTATTTTCCATTATCCGTACCGGTCTTTTTCCCCTTCATCGTGAGGACTTCCCGGCACGTCACCGATGCCAGTACTAGACCCGAAAAAGAAAATAGGGGATGCAACACGAGGACTTCCCGGCACGTCACCGATGCCAGTACTACTCTCGCCCAAGCACGCTTAACTGCGGAGTTCTGATGGGATCCGGTGTATTAGTGCTGGTATGATCGCATCCGTCAACCATCGCCGCTTATTTTCCATTATCCGTACCGGTCTTTTTCCCCTTCATCGTGAGTGCTACACGTCACGAACAAACCGTGGGGCTGATAAAGTGGGAAATTTTAATCCAGCAACTAGACCCGAAAAAGAAAATAGGGGATGCAACACGAGGACTTCCCGGCACGTCACCGATGCCAGTACTACTCTCGCCCAAGCACGCTTAACTGCGGAGTTCTGATGGGATCCGGTGCATTAGTGCTGGTATGATCGCATCCGTCAACCAACGCCGCTTATTTTCCATTATCCGTACCGGTCTTTTTCCCCTTCATCGTGAGGACTTCCCGGCACGTCACCGATGCCAGTACTAGACCCGAAAAAGAAAATAGGGGATGCAACACGAGGACTTCCCGGCACGTCACCGATGCCAGTACTACTCTCGCCCAAGCACGCTTAACTGCGGAGTTCTGATGGGATCCGGTGCATTAGTGCTGGTATGATCGCATCCGTCAACCAACGCCGCTTATTTTCCATTATCCGTAGTGGTCTTTTTCCCCTTCATCGTGAGTGCTACACGTCACGAAAGAACCGTGGGGCCGATAAAGTGGGACATTTTAATCCAGCAACTAGTCAGAAAACTTGGTAGAAATTCTGAAACATAATTTTGAGCCCCGGTTATCTCCCACGAACAGAGAAACCAGAAGCAAAACCGACCCGAAAAAGAAAATAACGGGTGCAACATGAGGACTTCCCGGCACGTCACCGATGCCAGTACTACTCTAGCCCAAGCACGCTTAACTGCGGAGTTCTGATGGGATCCGGTGCATTAGTGCTGGTATGATTGCATCCGTCAACCAACGCCGCTTATTTTCCATTATCCGTACCGGTCTTTTTCCCCTTCATCGTGAGTGCTACACGTCACGAAAGAACCGTGGGGCTGATAAAGTGGGACATTTTAATCCAGCAACTAGACCCGAAAAAGAAAATAGGGGATGCAACACGAGGACTTCCCGGCACGTCACCGATGCCAGTACTACTCTCGCCCAAGCACGCTTAACTGCGGAGTTCTGATGGGATCCGGTGCATTAGTGCTGGTATGATCGCATCCGTCAACCATCGCCGCTTATTTTCCATTATCCGTACCGGTCTTTTTCCCCTTCATCGTGAGTGCTACACGTCACGAACAAACCGTGGGGCTGATAAAGTGGGAAATTTTAATCCAGCAACTAGACCCGAAAAAGAAAATAGGGGATGCAACACGAGGACTTCCCGGCACGTCACCGATGCCAGTACTACTCTCGCCCAAGCACGCTTAACTGCGGAGTTCTGATGGGATCCGGTGCATTAGTGCTGGTATGATCGCATCCGTCAACCAACGCCGCTTATTTTCCATTATCCGTACCGGTCTTTTTCCCCTTCATCGTGAGGACTTCCCGGCACGTCACCGATGCCAGTACTAGACCCGAAAAAGAAAATAGGGGATGCAACACGAGGACTTCCCGGCACGTCACCGATGCCAGTACTACTCTCGCCCAAGCACGCTTAACTGCGGAGTTCTGATGGGATCCGGTGTATTAGTGCTGGTATGATCGCATCCGTCAACCATCGCCGCTTATTTTCCATTATCCGTACCGGTCTTTTTCCCCTTCATCGTGAGTGCTACACGTCACGAACAAACCGTGGGGCTGATAAAGTGGGAAATTTTAATCCAGCAACTAGACCCGAAAAAGAAAATAGGGGATGCAACACGAGGACTTCCCGGCACGTCACCGATGCCAGTACTACTCTCGCCCAAGCACGCTTAACTGCGGAGTTCTGATGGGATCCGGTGCATTAGTGCTGGTATGATCGCATCCGTCAACCAACGCCGCTTATTTTCCATTATCCGTACCGGTCTTTTTCCCCTTCATCGTGAGGACTTCCCGGCACGTCACCGATGCCAGTACTAGACCCGAAAAAGAAAATAGGGGATGCAACACGAGGACTTCCCGGCACGTCACCGATGCCAGTACTACTCTCGCCCAAGCACGCTTAACTGCGGAGTTCTGATGGGATCCGGTGCATTAGTGCTGGTATGATCGCATCCGTCAACCATCGCCGCTTATTTTCCATTATCCGTACCGGTCTTTTTCCCCTTCATCGTGAGTGCTACACGTCACGAACAAACCGTGGGGCTGATAAAGTGGGAAATTTTAATCCAGCAACTAGACCCGAAAAAGAAAATAGGGGATGCAACACGAGGACTTCCCGGCACGTCACCGATGCCAGTACTACTCTCGCCCAAGCACGCTTAACTGCGGAGTTCTGATGGGATCCGGTGCATTAGTGCTGGTATGATCGCATCCGTCAACCAACGCCGCTTATTTTCCATTATCCGTACCGGTCTTTTTCCCCTTCATCGTGAGGACTTCCCGGCACGTCACCGATGCCAGTACTAGACCCGAAAAAGAAAATAGGGGATGCAACACGAGGACTTCCCGGCACGTCACCGATGCCAGTACTACTCTCGCCCAAGCACGCTTAACTGCGGAGTTCTGATGGGATCCGGTGTATTAGTGCTGGTATGATCGCATCCGTCAACCATCGCCGCTTATTTTCCATTATCCGTACCGGTCTTTTTCCCCTTCATCGTGAGTGCTACACGTCACGAACAAACCGTGGGGCTGATAAAGTGGGAAATTTTAATCCAGCAACTAGACCCGAAAAAGAAAATAGGGGATGCAACACGAGGACTTCCCGGCACGTCACCGATGCCAGTACTACTCTCGCCCAAGCACGCTTAACTGCGGAGTTCTGATGGGATCCGGTGCATTAGTGCTGGTATGATCGCATCCGTCAACCAACGCCGCTTATTTTCCATTATCCGTACCGGTCTTTTTCCCCTTCATCGTGAGGACTTCCCGGCACGTCACCGATGCCAGTACTAGACCCGAAAAAGAAAATAGGGGATGCAACACGAGGACTTCCCGGCACGTCACCGATGCCAGTACTACTCTCGCCCAAGCACGCTTAACTGCGGAGTTCTGATGGGATCCGGTGCATTAGTGCTGGTATGATCGCATCCGTCAACCAACGCCGCTTATTTTCCATTATCCGTAGTGGTCTTTTTCCCCTTCATCGTGAGTGCTACACGTCACGAAAGAACCGTGGGGCCGATAAAGTGGGACATTTTAATCCAGCAACTAGTCAGAAAACTTGGTAGAAATTCTGAAACATAATTTTGAGCCCCGGTTATCTCCCACGAACAGAGAAACCAGAAGCAAAACCGACCCGAAAAAGAAAATAACGGGTGCAACATGAGGACTTCCCGGCACGTCACCGATGCCAGTACTACTCTAGCCCAAGCACGCTTAACTGCGGAGTTCTGATGGGATCCGGTGCATTAGTGCTGGTATGATTGCATCCGTCAACCAACGCCGCTTATTTTCCATTATCCGTACCGGTCTTTTTCCCCTTCATCGTGAGTGCTACACGTCACGAAAGAACCGTGGGGCTGATAAAGTGGGACATTTTAATCCAGCAACTAGACCCGAAAAAGAAAATAGGGGATGCAACACGAGGACTTCCCGGCACGTCACCGATGCCAGTACTACTCTCGCCCAAGCACGCTTAACTGCGGAGTTCTGATGGGATCCGGTGCATTAGTGCTGGTATGATCGCATCCGTCAACCATCGCCGCTTATTTTCCATTATCCGTACCGGTCTTTTTCCCCTTCATCGTGAGTGCTACACGTCACGAACAAACCGTGGGGCTGATAAAGTGGGAAATTTTAATCCAGCAACTAGACCCGAAAAAGAAAATAGGGGATGCAACACGAGGACTTCCCGGCACGTCACCGATGCCAGTACTACTCTCGCCCAAGCACGCTTAACTGCGGAGTTCTGATGGGATCCGGTGCATTAGTGCTGGTATGATCGCATCCGTCAACCAACGCCGCTTATTTTCCATTATCCGTACCGGTCTTTTTCCCCTTCATCGTGAGGACTTCCCGGCACGTCACCGATGCCAGTACTAGACCCGAAAAAGAAAATAGGGGATGCAACACGAGGACTTCCCGGCACGTCACCGATGCCAGTACTACTCTCGCCCAAGCACGCTTAACTGCGGAGTTCTGATGGGATCCGGTGTATTAGTGCTGGTATGATCGCATCCGTCAACCATCGCCGCTTATTTTCCATTATCCGTACCGGTCTTTTTCCCCTTCATCGTGAGTGCTACACGTCACGAACAAACCGTGGGGCTGATAAAGTGGGAAATTTTAATCCAGCAACTAGACCCGAAAAAGAAAATAGGGGATGCAACACGAGGACTTCCCGGCACGTCACCGATGCCAGTACTACTCTCGCCCAAGCACGCTTAACTGCGGAGTTCTGATGGGATCCGGTGCATTAGTGCTGGTATGATCGCATCCGTCAACCAACGCCGCTTATTTTCCATTATCCGTACCGGTCTTTTTCCCCTTCATCGTGAGGACTTCCCGGCACGTCACCGATGCCAGTACTAGACCCGAAAAAGAAAATAGGGGATGCAACACGAGGACTTCCCGGCACGTCACCGATGCCAGTACTACTCTCGCCCAAGCACGCTTAACTGCGGAGTTCTGATGGGATCCGGTGCATTAGTGCTGGTATGATCGCATCCGTCAACCAACGCCGCTTATTTTCCATTATCCGTAGTGGTCTTTTTCCCCTTCATCGTGAGTGCTACACGTCACGAAAGAACCGTGGGGCCGATAAAGTGGGACATTTTAATCCAGCAACTAGTCAGAAAACTTGGTAGAAATTCTGAAACATAATTTTGAGCCCCGGTTATCTCCCACGAACAGAGAAACCAGAAGCAAAACCGACCCGAAAAAGAAAATAACGGGTGCAACATGAGGACTTCCCGGCACGTCACCGATGCCAGTACTACTCTAGCCCAAGCACGCTTAACTGCGGAGTTCTGATGGGATCCGGTGCATTAGTGCTGGTATGATTGCATCCGTCAACCAACGCCGCTTATTTTCCATTATCCGTACCGGTCTTTTTCCCCTTCATCGTGAGTGCTACACGTCACGAAAGAACCGTGGGGCTGATAAAGTGGGACATTTTAATCCAGCAACTAGACCCGAAAAAGAAAATAGGGGATGCAACACGAGGACTTCCCGGCACGTCACCGATGCCAGTACTACTCTCGCCCAAGCACGCTTAACTGCGGAGTTCTGATGGGATCCGGTGCATTAGTGCTGGTATGATCGCATCCGTCAACCATCGCCGCTTATTTTCCATTATCCGTACCGGTCTTTTTCCCCTTCATCGTGAGTGCTACACGTCACGAACAAACCGTGGGGCTGATAAAGTGGGAAATTTTAATCCAGCAACTAGACCCGAAAAAGAAAATAGGGGATGCAACACGAGGACTTCCCGGCACGTCACCGATGCCAGTACTACTCTCGCCCAAGCACGCTTAACTGCGGAGTTCTGATGGGATCCGGTGCATTAGTGCTGGTATGATCGCATCCGTCAACCAACGCCGCTTATTTTCCATTATCCGTACCGGTCTTTTTCCCCTTCATCGTGAGGACTTCCCGGCACGTCACCGATGCCAGTACTAGACCCGAAAAAGAAAATAGGGGATGCAACACGAGGACTTCCCGGCACGTCACCGATGCCAGTACTACTCTCGCCCAAGCACGCTTAACTGCGGAGTTCTGATGGGATCCGGTGTATTAGTGCTGGTATGATCGCATCCGTCAACCATCGCCGCTTATTTTCCATTATCCGTACCGGTCTTTTTCCCCTTCATCGTGAGTGCTACACGTCACGAACAAACCGTGGGGCTGATAAAGTGGGAAATTTTAATCCAGCAACTAGACCCGAAAAAGAAAATAGGGGATGCAACACGAGGACTTCCCGGCACGTCACCGATGCCAGTACTACTCTCGCCCAAGCACGCTTAACTGCGGAGTTCTGATGGGATCCGGTGCATTAGTGCTGGTATGATCGCATCCGTCAACCAACGCCGCTTATTTTCCATTATCCGTACCGGTCTTTTTCCCCTTCATCGTGAGGACTTCCCGGCACGTCACCGATGCCAGTACTAGACCCGAAAAAGAAAATAGGGGATGCAACACGAGGACTTCCCGGCACGTCACCGATGCCAGTACTACTCTCGCCCAAGCACGCTTAACTGCGGAGTTCTGATGGGATCCGGTGCATTAGTGCTGGTATGATCGCATCCGTCAACCATCGCCGCTTATTTTCCATTATCCGTACCGGTCTTTTTCCCCTTCATCGTGAGTGCTACACGTCACGAACAAACCGTGGGGCTGATAAAGTGGGAAATTTTAATCCAGCAACTAGACCCGAAAAAGAAAATAGGGGATGCAACACGAGGACTTCCCGGCACGTCACCGATGCCAGTACTACTCTCGCCCAAGCACGCTTAACTGCGGAGTTCTGATGGGATCCGGTGCATTAGTGCTGGTATGATCGCATCCGTCAACCAACGCCGCTTATTTTCCATTATCCGTACCGGTCTTTTTCCCCTTCATCGTGAGGACTTCCCGGCACGTCACCGATGCCAGTACTAGACCCGAAAAAGAAAATAGGGGATGCAACACGAGGACTTCCCGGCACGTCACCGATGCCAGTACTACTCTCGCCCAAGCACGCTTAACTGCGGAGTTCTGATGGGATCCGGTGTATTAGTGCTGGTATGATCGCATCCGTCAACCATCGCCGCTTATTTTCCATTATCCGTACCGGTCTTTTTCCCCTTCATCGTGAGTGCTACACGTCACGAACAAACCGTGGGGCTGATAAAGTGGGAAATTTTAATCCAGCAACTAGACCCGAAAAAGAAAATAGGGGATGCAACACGAGGACTTCCCGGCACGTCACCGATGCCAGTACTACTCTCGCCCAAGCACGCTTAACTGCGGAGTTCTGATGGGATCCGGTGCATTAGTGCTGGTATGATCGCATCCGTCAACCAACGCCGCTTATTTTCCATTATCCGTACCGGTCTTTTTCCCCTTCATCGTGAGGACTTCCCGGCACGTCACCGATGCCAGTACTAGACCCGAAAAAGAAAATAGGGGATGCAACACGAGGACTTCCCGGCACGTCACCGATGCCAGTACTACTCTCGCCCAAGCACGCTTAACTGCGGAGTTCTGATGGGATCCGGTGCATTAGTGCTGGTATGATCGCATCCGTCAACCAACGCCGCTTATTTTCCATTATCCGTAGTGGTCTTTTTCCCCTTCATCGTGAGTGCTACACGTCACGAAAGAACCGTGGGGCCGATAAAGTGGGACATTTTAATCCAGCAACTAGTCAGAAAACTTGGTAGAAATTCTGAAACATAATTTTGAGCCCCGGTTATCTCCCACGAACAGAGAAACCAGAAGCAAAACCGACCCGAAAAAGAAAATAACGGGTGCAACATGAGGACTTCCCGGCACGTCACCGATGCCAGTACTACTCTAGCCCAAGCACGCTTAACTGCGGAGTTCTGATGGGATCCGGTGCATTAGTGCTGGTATGATTGCATCCGTCAACCAACGCCGCTTATTTTCCATTATCCGTACCGGTCTTTTTCCCCTTCATCGTGAGTGCTACACGTCACGAAAGAACCGTGGGGCTGATAAAGTGGGACATTTTAATCCAGCAACTAGACCCGAAAAAGAAAATAGGGGATGCAACACGAGGACTTCCCGGCACGTCACCGATGCCAGTACTACTCTCGCCCAAGCACGCTTAACTGCGGAGTTCTGATGGGATCCGGTGCATTAGTGCTGGTATGATCGCATCCGTCAACCATCGCCGCTTATTTTCCATTATCCGTACCGGTCTTTTTCCCCTTCATCGTGAGTGCTACACGTCACGAACAAACCGTGGGGCTGATAAAGTGGGAAATTTTAATCCAGCAACTAGACCCGAAAAAGAAAATAGGGGATGCAACACGAGGACTTCCCGGCACGTCACCGATGCCAGTACTACTCTCGCCCAAGCACGCTTAACTGCGGAGTTCTGATGGGATCCGGTGCATTAGTGCTGGTATGATCGCATCCGTCAACCAACGCCGCTTATTTTCCATTATCCGTACCGGTCTTTTTCCCCTTCATCGTGAGGACTTCCCGGCACGTCACCGATGCCAGTACTAGACCCGAAAAAGAAAATAGGGGATGCAACACGAGGACTTCCCGGCACGTCACCGATGCCAGTACTACTCTCGCCCAAGCACGCTTAACTGCGGAGTTCTGATGGGATCCGGTGTATTAGTGCTGGTATGATCGCATCCGTCAACCATCGCCGCTTATTTTCCATTATCCGTACCGGTCTTTTTCCCCTTCATCGTGAGTGCTACACGTCACGAACAAACCGTGGGGCTGATAAAGTGGGAAATTTTAATCCAGCAACTAGACCCGAAAAAGAAAATAGGGGATGCAACACGAGGACTTCCCGGCACGTCACCGATGCCAGTACTACTCTCGCCCAAGCACGCTTAACTGCGGAGTTCTGATGGGATCCGGTGCATTAGTGCTGGTATGATCGCATCCGTCAACCAACGCCGCTTATTTTCCATTATCCGTACCGGTCTTTTTCCCCTTCATCGTGAGGACTTCCCGGCACGTCACCGATGCCAGTACTAGACCCGAAAAAGAAAATAGGGGATGCAACACGAGGACTTCCCGGCACGTCACCGATGCCAGTACTACTCTCGCCCAAGCACGCTTAACTGCGGAGTTCTGATGGGATCCGGTGCATTAGTGCTGGTATGATCGCATCCGTCAACCATCGCCGCTTATTTTCCATTATCCGTACCGGTCTTTTTCCCCTTCATCGTGAGTGCTACACGTCACGAACAAACCGTGGGGCTGATAAAGTGGGAAATTTTAATCCAGCAACTAGACCCGAAAAAGAAAATAGGGGATGCAACACGAGGACTTCCCGGCACGTCACCGATGCCAGTACTACTCTCGCCCAAGCACGCTTAACTGCGGAGTTCTGATGGGATCCGGTGCATTAGTGCTGGTATGATCGCATCCGTCAACCAACGCCGCTTATTTTCCATTATCCGTACCGGTCTTTTTCCCCTTCATCGTGAGGACTTCCCGGCACGTCACCGATGCCAGTACTAGACCCGAAAAAGAAAATAGGGGATGCAACACGAGGACTTCCCGGCACGTCACCGATGCCAGTACTACTCTCGCCCAAGCACGCTTAACTGCGGAGTTCTGATGGGATCCGGTGTATTAGTGCTGGTATGATCGCATCCGTCAACCATCGCCGCTTATTTTCCATTATCCGTACCGGTCTTTTTCCCCTTCATCGTGAGTGCTACACGTCACGAACAAACCGTGGGGCTGATAAAGTGGGAAATTTTAATCCAGCAACTAGACCCGAAAAAGAAAATAGGGGATGCAACACGAGGACTTCCCGGCACGTCACCGATGCCAGTACTACTCTCGCCCAAGCACGCTTAACTGCGGAGTTCTGATGGGATCCGGTGCATTAGTGCTGGTATGATCGCATCCGTCAACCAACGCCGCTTATTTTCCATTATCCGTACCGGTCTTTTTCCCCTTCATCGTGAGGACTTCCCGGCACGTCACCGATGCCAGTACTAGACCCGAAAAAGAAAATAGGGGATGCAACACGAGGACTTCCCGGCACGTCACCGATGCCAGTACTACTCTCGCCCAAGCACGCTTAACTGCGGAGTTCTGATGGGATCCGGTGCATTAGTGCTGGTATGATCGCATCCGTCAACCATCGCCGCTTATTTTCCATTATCCGTACCGGTCTTTTTCCCCTTCATCGTGAGTGCTACACGTCACGAACAAACCGTGGGGCTGATAAAGTGGGAAATTTTAATCCAGCAACTAGACCCGAAAAAGAAAATAGGGGATGCAACACGAGGACTTCCCGGCACGTCACCGATGCCAGTACTACTCTCGCCCAAGCACGCTTAACTGCGGAGTTCTGATGGGATCCGGTGCATTAGTGCTGGTATGATCGCATCCGTCAACCAACGCCGCTTATTTTCCATTATCCGTACCGGTCTTTTTCCCCTTCATCGTGAGGACTTCCCGGCACGTCACCGATGCCAGTACTAGACCCGAAAAAGAAAATAGGGGATGCAACACGAGGACTTCCCGGCACGTCACCGATGCCAGTACTACTCTCGCCCAAGCACGCTTAACTGCGGAGTTCTGATGGGATCCGGTGTATTAGTGCTGGTATGATCGCATCCGTCAACCATCGCCGCTTATTTTCCATTATCCGTACCGGTCTTTTTCCCCTTCATCGTGAGTGCTACACGTCACGAACAAACCGTGGGGCTGATAAAGTGGGAAATTTTAATCCAGCAACTAGACCCGAAAAAGAAAATAGGGGATGCAACACGAGGACTTCCCGGCACGTCACCGATGCCAGTACTACTCTCGCCCAAGCACGCTTAACTGCGGAGTTCTGATGGGATCCGGTGCATTAGTGCTGGTATGATCGCATCCGTCAACCAACGCCGCTTATTTTCCATTATCCGTACCGGTCTTTTTCCCCTTCATCGTGAGGACTTCCCGGCACGTCACCGATGCCAGTACTAGACCCGAAAAAGAAAATAGGGGATGCAACACGAGGACTTCCCGGCACGTCACCGATGCCAGTACTACTCTCGCCCAAGCACGCTTAACTGCGGAGTTCTGATGGGATCCGGTGCATTAGTGCTGGTATGATCGCATCCGTCAACCAACGCCGCTTATTTTCCATTATCCGTAGTGGTCTTTTTCCCCTTCATCGTGAGTGCTACACGTCACGAAAGAACCGTGGGGCCGATAAAGTGGGACATTTTAATCCAGCAACTAGTCAGAAAACTTGGTAGAAATTCTGAAACATAATTTTGAGCCCCGGTTATCTCCCACGAACAGAGAAACCAGAAGCAAAACCGACCCGAAAAAGAAAATAACGGGTGCAACATGAGGACTTCCCGGCACGTCACCGATGCCAGTACTACTCTAGCCCAAGCACGCTTAACTGCGGAGTTCTGATGGGATCCGGTGCATTAGTGCTGGTATGATTGCATCCGTCAACCAACGCCGCTTATTTTCCATTATCCGTACCGGTCTTTTTCCCCTTCATCGTGAGTGCTACACGTCACGAAAGAACCGTGGGGCTGATAAAGTGGGACATTTTAATCCAGCAACTAGACCCGAAAAAGAAAATAGGGGATGCAACACGAGGACTTCCCGGCACGTCACCGATGCCAGTACTACTCTCGCCCAAGCACGCTTAACTGCGGAGTTCTGATGGGATCCGGTGCATTAGTGCTGGTATGATCGCATCCGTCAACCATCGCCGCTTATTTTCCATTATCCGTACCGGTCTTTTTCCCCTTCATCGTGAGTGCTACACGTCACGAACAAACCGTGGGGCTGATAAAGTGGGAAATTTTAATCCAGCAACTAGACCCGAAAAAGAAAATAGGGGATGCAACACGAGGACTTCCCGGCACGTCACCGATGCCAGTACTACTCTCGCCCAAGCACGCTTAACTGCGGAGTTCTGATGGGATCCGGTGCATTAGTGCTGGTATGATCGCATCCGTCAACCAACGCCGCTTATTTTCCATTATCCGTACCGGTCTTTTTCCCCTTCATCGTGAGGACTTCCCGGCACGTCACCGATGCCAGTACTAGACCCGAAAAAGAAAATAGGGGATGCAACACGAGGACTTCCCGGCACGTCACCGATGCCAGTACTACTCTCGCCCAAGCACGCTTAACTGCGGAGTTCTGATGGGATCCGGTGTATTAGTGCTGGTATGATCGCATCCGTCAACCATCGCCGCTTATTTTCCATTATCCGTACCGGTCTTTTTCCCCTTCATCGTGAGTGCTACACGTCACGAACAAACCGTGGGGCTGATAAAGTGGGAAATTTTAATCCAGCAACTAGACCCGAAAAAGAAAATAGGGGATGCAACACGAGGACTTCCCGGCACGTCACCGATGCCAGTACTACTCTCGCCCAAGCACGCTTAACTGCGGAGTTCTGATGGGATCCGGTGCATTAGTGCTGGTATGATCGCATCCGTCAACCAACGCCGCTTATTTTCCATTATCCGTACCGGTCTTTTTCCCCTTCATCGTGAGGACTTCCCGGCACGTCACCGATGCCAGTACTAGACCCGAAAAAGAAAATAGGGGATGCAACACGAGGACTTCCCGGCACGTCACCGATGCCAGTACTACTCTCGCCCAAGCACGCTTAACTGCGGAGTTCTGATGGGATCCGGTGCATTAGTGCTGGTATGATCGCATCCGTCAACCAACGCCGCTTATTTTCCATTATCCGTAGTGGTCTTTTTCCCCTTCATCGTGAGTGCTACACGTCACGAAAGAACCGTGGGGCCGATAAAGTGGGACATTTTAATCCAGCAACTAGTCAGAAAACTTGGTAGAAATTCTGAAACATAATTTTGAGCCCCGGTTATCTCCCACGAACAGAGAAACCAGAAGCAAAACCGACCCGAAAAAGAAAATAACGGGTGCAACATGAGGACTTCCCGGCACGTCACCGATGCCAGTACTACTCTAGCCCAAGCACGCTTAACTGCGGAGTTCTGATGGGATCCGGTGCATTAGTGCTGGTATGATTGCATCCGTCAACCAACGCCGCTTATTTTCCATTATCCGTACCGGTCTTTTTCCCCTTCATCGTGAGTGCTACACGTCACGAAAGAACCGTGGGGCTGATAAAGTGGGACATTTTAATCCAGCAACTAGACCCGAAAAAGAAAATAGGGGATGCAACACGAGGACTTCCCGGCACGTCACCGATGCCAGTACTACTCTCGCCCAAGCACGCTTAACTGCGGAGTTCTGATGGGATCCGGTGCATTAGTGCTGGTATGATCGCATCCGTCAACCATCGCCGCTTATTTTCCATTATCCGTACCGGTCTTTTTCCCCTTCATCGTGAGTGCTACACGTCACGAACAAACCGTGGGGCTGATAAAGTGGGAAATTTTAATCCAGCAACTAGACCCGAAAAAGAAAATAGGGGATGCAACACGAGGACTTCCCGGCACGTCACCGATGCCAGTACTACTCTCGCCCAAGCACGCTTAACTGCGGAGTTCTGATGGGATCCGGTGCATTAGTGCTGGTATGATCGCATCCGTCAACCAACGCCGCTTATTTTCCATTATCCGTACCGGTCTTTTTCCCCTTCATCGTGAGGACTTCCCGGCACGTCACCGATGCCAGTACTAGACCCGAAAAAGAAAATAGGGGATGCAACACGAGGACTTCCCGGCACGTCACCGATGCCAGTACTACTCTCGCCCAAGCACGCTTAACTGCGGAGTTCTGATGGGATCCGGTGTATTAGTGCTGGTATGATCGCATCCGTCAACCATCGCCGCTTATTTTCCATTATCCGTACCGGTCTTTTTCCCCTTCATCGTGAGTGCTACACGTCACGAACAAACCGTGGGGCTGATAAAGTGGGAAATTTTAATCCAGCAACTAGACCCGAAAAAGAAAATAGGGGATGCAACACGAGGACTTCCCGGCACGTCACCGATGCCAGTACTACTCTCGCCCAAGCACGCTTAACTGCGGAGTTCTGATGGGATCCGGTGCATTAGTGCTGGTATGATCGCATCCGTCAACCAACGCCGCTTATTTTCCATTATCCGTACCGGTCTTTTTCCCCTTCATCGTGAGGACTTCCCGGCACGTCACCGATGCCAGTACTAGACCCGAAAAAGAAAATAGGGGATGCAACACGAGGACTTCCCGGCACGTCACCGATGCCAGTACTACTCTCGCCCAAGCACGCTTAACTGCGGAGTTCTGATGGGATCCGGTGCATTAGTGCTGGTATGATCGCATCCGTCAACCAACGCCGCTTATTTTCCATTATCCGTAGTGGTCTTTTTCCCCTTCATCGTGAGTGCTACACGTCACGAAAGAACCGTGGGGCCGATAAAGTGGGACATTTTAATCCAGCAACTAGTCAGAAAACTTGGTAGAAATTCTGAAACATAATTTTGAGCCCCGGTTATCTCCCACGAACAGAGAAACCAGAAGCAAAACCGACCCGAAAAAGAAAATAACGGGTGCAACATGAGGACTTCCCGGCACGTCACCGATGCCAGTACTACTCTAGCCCAAGCACGCTTAACTGCGGAGTTCTGATGGGATCCGGTGCATTAGTGCTGGTATGATTGCATCCGTCAACCAACGCCGCTTATTTTCCATTATCCGTACCGGTCTTTTTCCCCTTCATCGTGAGTGCTACACGTCACGAAAGAACCGTGGGGCTGATAAAGTGGGACATTTTAATCCAGCAACTAGACCCGAAAAAGAAAATAGGGGATGCAACACGAGGACTTCCCGGCACGTCACCGATGCCAGTACTACTCTCGCCCAAGCACGCTTAACTGCGGAGTTCTGATGGGATCCGGTGCATTAGTGCTGGTATGATCGCATCCGTCAACCATCGCCGCTTATTTTCCATTATCCGTACCGGTCTTTTTCCCCTTCATCGTGAGTGCTACACGTCACGAACAAACCGTGGGGCTGATAAAGTGGGAAATTTTAATCCAGCAACTAGACCCGAAAAAGAAAATAGGGGATGCAACACGAGGACTTCCCGGCACGTCACCGATGCCAGTACTACTCTCGCCCAAGCACGCTTAACTGCGGAGTTCTGATGGGATCCGGTGCATTAGTGCTGGTATGATCGCATCCGTCAACCAACGCCGCTTATTTTCCATTATCCGTACCGGTCTTTTTCCCCTTCATCGTGAGGACTTCCCGGCACGTCACCGATGCCAGTACTAGACCCGAAAAAGAAAATAGGGGATGCAACACGAGGACTTCCCGGCACGTCACCGATGCCAGTACTACTCTCGCCCAAGCACGCTTAACTGCGGAGTTCTGATGGGATCCGGTGTATTAGTGCTGGTATGATCGCATCCGTCAACCATCGCCGCTTATTTTCCATTATCCGTACCGGTCTTTTTCCCCTTCATCGTGAGTGCTACACGTCACGAACAAACCGTGGGGCTGATAAAGTGGGAAATTTTAATCCAGCAACTAGACCCGAAAAAGAAAATAGGGGATGCAACACGAGGACTTCCCGGCACGTCACCGATGCCAGTACTACTCTCGCCCAAGCACGCTTAACTGCGGAGTTCTGATGGGATCCGGTGCATTAGTGCTGGTATGATCGCATCCGTCAACCAACGCCGCTTATTTTCCATTATCCGTACCGGTCTTTTTCCCCTTCATCGTGAGGACTTCCCGGCACGTCACCGATGCCAGTACTAGACCCGAAAAAGAAAATAGGGGATGCAACACGAGGACTTCCCGGCACGTCACCGATGCCAGTACTACTCTCGCCCAAGCACGCTTAACTGCGGAGTTCTGATGGGATCCGGTGCATTAGTGCTGGTATGATCGCATCCGTCAACCAACGCCGCTTATTTTCCATTATCCGTAGTGGTCTTTTTCCCCTTCATCGTGAGTGCTACACGTCACGAAAGAACCGTGGGGCCGATAAAGTGGGACATTTTAATCCAGCAACTAGTCAGAAAACTTGGTAGAAATTCTGAAACATAATTTTGAGCCCCGGTTATCTCCCACGAACAGAGAAACCAGAAGCAAAACCGACCCGAAAAAGAAAATAACGGGTGCAACATGAGGACTTCCCGGCACGTCACCGATGCCAGTACTACTCTAGCCCAAGCACGCTTAACTGCGGAGTTCTGATGGGATCCGGTGCATTAGTGCTGGTATGATTGCATCCGTCAACCAACGCCGCTTATTTTCCATTATCCGTACCGGTCTTTTTCCCCTTCATCGTGAGTGCTACACGTCACGAAAGAACCGTGGGGCTGATAAAGTGGGACATTTTAATCCAGCAACTAGACCCGAAAAAGAAAATAGGGGATGCAACACGAGGACTTCCCGGCACGTCACCGATGCCAGTACTACTCTCGCCCAAGCACGCTTAACTGCGGAGTTCTGATGGGATCCGGTGCATTAGTGCTGGTATGATCGCATCCG
The DNA here is from genome assembly GCA_039654915.1 of Aquilaria yunnanensis. NCBI lineage: Eukaryota > Viridiplantae > Streptophyta > Magnoliopsida > Malvales > Thymelaeaceae > Aquilaria > Aquilaria yunnanensis. The sequence goes on from CM077597.1 coordinate 55,019,914, forward strand.
TCAACCATCGCCGCTTATTTTCCATTATCCGTACCGGTCTTTTTCCCCTTCATCGTGAGTGCTACACGTCACGAACAAACCGTGGGGCTGATAAAGTGGGAAATTTTAATCCAGCAACTAGACCCGAAAAAGAAAATAGGGGATGCAACACGAGGACTTCCCGGCACGTCACCGATGCCAGTACTACTCTCGCCCAAGCACGCTTAACTGCGGAGTTCTGATGGGATCCGGTGCATTAGTGCTGGTATGATCGCATCCGTCAACCAACGCCGCTTATTTTCCATTATCCGTAGTGGTCTTTTTCCCCTTCATCGTGAGTGCTACACGTCACGAAAGAACCGTGGGGCCGATAAAGTGGGACATTTTAATCCAGCAACTAGTCAGAAAACTTGGTAGAAATTCTGAAACATAATTTTGAGCCCCGGTTATCTCCCACGAACAGAGAAACCAGAAGCAAAACCGACCCGAAAAAGAAAATAACGGGTGCAACATGAGGACTTCCCGGCACGTCACCGATGCCAGTACTACTCTAGCCCAAGCACGCTTAACTGCGGAGTTCTGATGGGATCCGGTGCATTAGTGCTGGTATGATTGCATCCGTCAACCAACGCCGCTTATTTTCCATTATCCGTACCGGTCTTTTTCCCCTTCATCGTGAGTGCTACACGTCACGAAAGAACCGTGGGGCTGATAAAGTGGGACATTTTAATCCAGCAACTAGACCCGAAAAAGAAAATAGGGGATGCAACACGAGGACTTCCCGGCACGTCACCGATGCCAGTACTACTCTCGCCCAAGCACGCTTAACTGCGTAGTTCTGATGGGATCCGGTGCATTAGTGCTGGTATGATCGCATCCGTCAACCATCGCCGCTTATTTTCCATTATCCGTACCGGTCTTTTTCCCCTTCATCGTGAGTGCTACACGTCACGAACAAACCGTGGGGCTGATAAAGTGGGAAATTTTAATCCAGCAACTAGACCCGAAAAAGAAAATAGGGGATGCAACACGAGGACTTCCCGGCACGTCACCGATGCCAGTACTACTCTCGCCCAAGCACGCTTAACTGCGGAGTTCTGATGGGATCCGGTGCATTAGTGCTGGTATGATCGCATCCGTCAACCAACGTCGCTTATTTTCCATTATCCGTACCGGTCTTTTTCCCCTTCATCGTGAGTGCTACACGTCACGAACAAACCGTGGGGCTGATAAAGTGGGAAATTTTAATCCAGCAACTAGACCTGAAAAAGAAAATAGGGGATGCAACACGAGGACTTCCCGGCACGTCACCGATGCCAGTACTACTCTCGCCCAAGCACGCTTAACTGCGGAGTTCTGATGGGATCCGGTGCATTAGTGCTGGTATGATCGCATCCGTCAACCAACGCCGCTTATTTTCCATTATCCGTAGTGGTCTTTTTCCCCTTCATCGTGAGTGCTACACGTCACGAAAGAACCGTGGGGCCGATAAAGTGGGACATTTTAATCCAGCAACTAGTCAGAAAACTTGGTAGAAATTCTGAAACATAATTTTGAGCCCCGGTTATCTCCCACGAACAGAGAAACCAGAAGCAAAACCGACCCGAAAAAGAAAATAACGGGTGCAACATGAGGACTTCCCGGCACGTCACCGATGCCAGTACTACTCTAGCCCAAGCACGCTTAACTGCGGAGTTCTGATGGGATCCGGTGGATTAGTGCTGGTATGATTGCATCCGTCAACCAACGCCGCTTATTTTCCATTATCCGTACCGGTCTTTTTCCCCTTCATCGTGAGTGCTACACGTCACGAACAAACCGTGGGGCTGATAAAGTGGGAAATTTTAATCCAGCAACTAGACCCGAAAAAGAAAATAGGGGATGCAACACGAGGACTTCCCGGCACGTCACCGATGCCAGTACTACTCTCGCCCAAGCACGCTTAACTGCGGAGTTCTGATGGGATCCGGTGCATTAGTGCTGGTATGATCGCATCCGTCAACCAACGCCGCTTATTTTCCATTATCCGTAGTGGTCTTTTTCCCCTTCATCGTGAGTGCTACACGTCACGAAAGAACCGTGGGGCCGATAAAGTGGGACATTTTAATCCAGCAACTAGTCAGAAAACTTGGTAGAAATTCTGAAACATAATTTTGAGCCCCGGTTATCTCCCACGAACAGAGAAACCAGAAGCAAAACCGACCCGAAAAAGAAAATAACGGGTGCAACATGAGGACTTCCCGGCACGTCACCGATGCCAGTACTACTCTAGCCCAAGCACGCTTAACTGCGGAGTTCTGATGGGATCCGGTGCATTAGTGCTGGTATGATTGCATCCGTCAACCAACGCCGCTTATTTTCCATTATCCGTACCGGTCTTTTTCCCCTTCATCGTGAGTGCTACACGTCACGAAAGAACCGTGGGGCTGATAAAGTGGGACATTTTAATCCAGCAACTAGACCCGAAAAAGAAAATAGGGGATGCAACACGAGGACTTCCCGGCACGTCACCGATGCCAGTACTACTCTCGCCCAAGCACGCTTAACTGCGGAGTTCTGATGGGATCCGGTGCATTAGTGCTGGTATGATCGCATCCGTCAACCATCGCCGCTTATTTTCCATTATCCGTACCGGTCTTTTTCCCCTTCATCGTGAGTGCTACACGTCACGAACAAACCGTGGGGCTGATAAAGTGGGAAATTTTAATCCAGCAACTAGACCCGAAAAAGAAAATAGGGGATGCAACACGAGGACTTCCCGGCACGTCACCGATGCCAGTACTACTCTCGCCCAAGCACGCTTAACTGCGGAGTTCTGATGGGATCCGGTGCATTAGTGCTGGTATGATCGCATCCGTCAACCAACGTCGCTTATTTTCCATTATCCGTACCGGTCTTTTTCCCCTTCATCGTGAGTGCTACACGTCACGAACAAACCGTGGGGCTGATAAAGTGGGAAATTTTAATCCAGCAACTAGACCTGAAAAAGAAAATAGGGGATGCAACACGAGGACTTCCCGGCACGTCACCGATGCCAGTACTACTCTCGCCCAAGCACGCTTAACTGCGGAGTTCTGATGGGATCCGGTGCATTAGTGCTGGTATGATCGCATCCGTCAACCAACGCCGCTTATTTTCCATTATCCGTAGTGGTCTTTTTCCCCTTCATCGTGAGTGCTACACGTCACGAAAGAACCGTGGGGCCGATAAAGTGGGACATTTTAATCCAGCAACTAGTCAGAAAACTTGGTAGAAATTCTGAAACATAATTTTGAGCCCCGGTTATCTCCCACGAACAGAGAAACCAGAAGCAAAACCGACCCGAAAAAGAAAATAACGGGTGCAACATGAGGACTTCCCGGCACGTCACCGATGCCAGTACTACTCTAGCCCAAGCACGCTTAACTGCGGAGTTCTGATGGGATCCGGTGGATTAGTGCTGGTATGATTGCATCCGTCAACCAACGCCGCTTATTTTCCATTATCCGTACCGGTCTTTTTCCCCTTCATCGTGAGTGCTACACGTCACGAACAAACCGTGGGGCTGATAAAGTGGGAAATTTTAATCCAGCAACTAGACCCGAAAAAGAAAATAGGGGATGCAACACGAGGACTTCCCGGCACGTCACCGATGCCAGTACTACTCTCGCCCAAGCACGCTTAACTGCGGAGTTCTGATGGGATCCGGTGCATTAGTGCTGGTATGATCGCATCCGTCAACCATCGCCGCTTATTTTCCATTATCCGTACCGGTCTTTTTCCCCTTCATCGTGAGTGCTACACGTCACGAACAAACCGTGGGGCTGATAAAGTGGGAAATTTTAATCCAGCAACTAGACCCGAAAAAGAAAATAGGGGATGCAACACGAGGACTTCCCGGCACGTCACCGATGCCAGTACTACTCTCGCCCAAGCACGCTTAACTGCGGAGTTCTGATGGGATCCGGTGCATTAGTGCTGGTATGATCGCATCCGTCAACCAACGTCGCTTATTTTCCATTATCCGTACCGGTCTTTTTCCCCTTCATCGTGAGTGCTACACGTCACGAACAAACCGTGGGGCTGATAAAGTGGGAAATTTTAATCCAGCAACTAGACCTGAAAAAGAAAATAGGGGATGCAACACGAGGACTTCCCGGCACGTCACCGATGCCAGTACTACTCTCGCCCAAGCACGCTTAACTGCGGAGTTCTGATGGGATCCGGTGCATTAGTGCTGGTATGATCGCATCCGTCAACCAACGCCGCTTATTTTCCATTATCCGTAGTGGTCTTTTTCCCCTTCATCGTGAGTGCTACACGTCACGAAAGAACCGTGGGGCCGATAAAGTGGGACATTTTAATCCAGCAACTAGTCAGAAAACTTGGTAGAAATTCTGAAACATAATTTTGAGCCCCGGTTATCTCCCACGAACAGAGAAACCAGAAGCAAAACCGACCCGAAAAAGAAAATAACGGGTGCAACATGAGGACTTCCCGGCACGTCACCGATGCCAGTACTACTCTAGCCCAAGCACGCTTAACTGCGGAGTTCTGATGGGATCCGGTGGATTAGTGCTGGTATGATTGCATCCGTCAACCAACGCCGCTTATTTTCCATTATCCGTACCGGTCTTTTTCCCCTTCATCGTGAGTGCTACACGTCACGAACAAACCGTGGGGCTGATAAAGTGGGAAATTTTAATCCAGCAACTAGACCCGAAAAAGAAAATAGGGGATGCAACACGAGGACTTCCCGGCACGTCACCGATGCCAGTACTACTCTCGCCCAAGCACGCTTAACTGCGGAGTTCTGATGGGATCCGGTGCATTAGTGCTGGTATGATCGCATCCGTCAACCAACGCCGCTTATTTTCCATTATCCGTAGTGGTCTTTTTCCCCTTCATCGTGAGTGCTACACGTCACGAAAGAACCGTGGGGCCGATAAAGTGGGACATTTTAATCCAGCAACTAGTCAGAAAACTTGGTAGAAATTCTGAAACATAATTTTGAGCCCCGGTTATCTCCCACGAACAGAGAAACCAGAAGCAAAACCGACCCGAAAAAGAAAATAACGGGTGCAACATGAGGACTTCCCGGCACGTCACCGATGCCAGTACTACTCTAGCCCAAGCACGCTTAACTGCGGAGTTCTGATGGGATCCGGTGCATTAGTGCTGGTATGATTGCATCCGTCAACCAACGGCGCTTATTTTCCATTATCCGTACCGGTCTTTTTCCCCTTCATCGTGAGTGCTACACGTCACGAAAGAACCGTGGGGCTGATAAAGTGGGACATTTTAATCCAGCAACTAGACCCGAAAAAGAAAATAGGGGATGCAACACGAGGACTTCCCGGCACGTCACCGATGCCAGTACTACTCTCGCCCAAGCACGCTTAACTGCGGAGTTCTGATGGGATCCGGTGCATTAGTGCTGGTATGATCGCATCCGTCAACCATCGCCGCTTATTTTCCATTATCCGTACCGGTCTTTTTCCCCTTCATCGTGAGTGCTACACGTCACGAACAAACCGTGGGGCTGATAAAGTGGGAAATTTTAATCCAGCAACTAGACCCGAAAAAGAAAATAGGGGATGCAACACGAGGACTTCCCGGCACGTCACCGATGCCAGTACTACTCTCGCCCAAGCACGCTTAACTGCGGAGTTCTGATGGGATCCGGTGCATTAGTGCTGGTATGATCGCATCCGTCAACCAACGTCGCTTATTTTCCATTATCCGTACCGGTCTTTTTCCCCTTCATCGTGAGTGCTACACGTCACGAACAAACCGTGGGGCTGATAAAGTGGGAAATTTTAATCCAGCAACTAGACCTGAAAAAGAAAATAGGGGATGCAACACGAGGACTTCCCGGCACGTCACCGATGCCAGTACTACTCTCGCCCAAGCACGCTTAACTGCGGAGTTCTGATGGGATCCGGTGCATTAGTGCTGGTATGATCGCATCCGTCAACCAACGCCGCTTATTTTCCATTATCCGTAGTGGTCTTTTTCCCCTTCATCGTGAGTGCTACACGTCACGAAAGAACCGTGGGGCCGATAAAGTGGGACATTTTAATCCAGCAACTAGTCAGAAAACTTGGTAGAAATTCTGAAACATAATTTTGAGCCCCGGTTATCTCCCACGAACAGAGAAACCAGAAGCAAAACCGACCCGAAAAAGAAAATAACGGGTGCAACATGAGGACTTCCCGGCACGTCACCGATGCCAGTACTACTCTAGCCCAAGCACGCTTAACTGCGGAGTTCTGATGGGATCCGGTGGATTAGTGCTGGTATGATTGCATCCGTCAACCAACGCCGCTTATTTTCCATTATCCGTACCGGTCTTTTTCCCCTTCATCGTGAGTGCTACACGTCACGAACAAACCGTGGGGCTGATAAAGTGGGAAATTTTAATCCAGCAACTAGACCCGAAAAAGAAAATAGGGGATGCAACACGAGGACTTCCCGGCACGTCACCGATGCCAGTACTACTCTCGCCCAAGCACGCTTAACTGCGGAGTTCTGATGGGATCCGGTGCATTAGTGCTGGTATGATCGCATCCGTCAACCAACGCCGCTTATTTTCCATTATCCGTAGTGGTCTTTTTCCCCTTCATCGTGAGTGCTACACGTCACGAAAGAACCGTGGGGCCGATAAAGTGGGACATTTTAATCCAGCAACTAGTCAGAAAACTTGGTAGAAATTCTGAAACATAATTTTGAGCCCCGGTTATCTCCCACGAACAGAGAAACCAGAAGCAAAACCGACCCGAAAAAGAAAATAACGGGTGCAACATGAGGACTTCCCGGCACGTCACCGATGCCAGTACTACTCTAGCCCAAGCACGCTTAACTGCGGAGTTCTGATGGGATCCGGTGCATTAGTGCTGGTATGATTGCATCCGTCAACCAACGCCGCTTATTTTCCATTATCCGTACCGGTCTTTTTCCCCTTCATCGTGAGTGCTACACGTCACGAAAGAACCGTGGGGCTGATAAAGTGGGACATTTTAATCCAGCAACTAGACCCGAAAAAGAAAATAGGGGATGCAACACGAGGACTTCCCGGCACGTCACCGATGCCAGTACTACTCTCGCCCAAGCACGCTTAACTGCGTAGTTCTGATGGGATCCGGTGCATTAGTGCTGGTATGATCGCATCCGTCAACCATCGCCGCTTATTTTCCATTATCCGTACCGGTCTTTTTCCCCTTCATCGTGAGTGCTACACGTCACGAACAAACCGTGGGGCTGATAAAGTGGGAAATTTTAATCCAGCAACTAGACCCGAAAAAGAAAATAGGGGATGCAACACGAGGACTTCCCGGCACGTCACCGATGCCAGTACTACTCTCGCCCAAGCACGCTTAACTGCGGAGTTCTGATGGGATCCGGTGCATTAGTGCTGGTATGATCGCATCCGTCAACCAACGTCGCTTATTTTCCATTATCCGTACCGGTCTTTTTCCCCTTCATCGTGAGTGCTACACGTCACGAACAAACCGTGGGGCTGATAAAGTGGGAAATTTTAATCCAGCAACTAGACCTGAAAAAGAAAATAGGGGATGCAACACGAGGACTTCCCGGCACGTCACCGATGCCAGTACTAATCTCGCCCAAGCACGCTTAACTGCGGAGTTCTGATGGGATCCGGTGCATTAGTGCTGGTATGATCGCATCCGTCAACCAACGCCGCTTATTTTCCATTATCCGTAGTGGTCTTTTTCCCCTTCATCGTGAGTGCTACACGTCACGAAAGAACCGTGGGGCCGATAAAGTGGGACATTTTAATCCAGCAACTAGTCAGAAAACTTGGTAGAAATTCTGAAACATAATTTTGAGCCCCGGTTATCTCCCACGAACAGAGAAACCAGAAGCAAAACCGACCCGAAAAAGAAAATAACGGGTGCAACATGAGGACTTCCCGGCACGTCACCGATGCCAGTACTACTCTAGCCCAAGCACGCTTAACTGCGGAGTTCTGATGGGATCCGGTGGATTAGTGCTGGTATGATTGCATCCGTCAACCAACGCCGCTTATTTTCCATTATCCGTACCGGTCTTTTTCCCCTTCATCGTGAGTGCTACACGTCACGAACAAACCGTGGGGCTGATAAAGTGGGAAATTTTAATCCAGCAACTAGACCCGAAAAAGAAAATAGGGGATGCAACACGAGGACTTCCCGGCACGTCACCGATGCCAGTACTACTCTCGCCCAAGCACGCTTAACTGCGGAGTTCTGATGGGATCCGGTGCATTAGTGCTGGTATGATCGCATCCGTCAACCAACGCCGCTTATTTTCCATTATCCGTAGTGGTCTTTTTCCCCTTCATCGTGAGTGCTACACGTCACGAAAGAACCGTGGGGCCGATAAAGTGGGACATTTTAATCCAGCAACTAGTCAGAAAACTTGGTAGAAATTCTGAAACATAATTTTGAGCCCCGGTTATCTCCCACGAACAGAGAAACCAGAAGCAAAACCGACCCGAAAAAGAAAATAACGGGTGCAACATGAGGACTTCCCGGCACGTCACCGATGCCAGTACTACTCTAGCCCAAGCACGCTTAACTGCGGAGTTCTGATGGGATCCGGTGCATTAGTGCTGGTATGATTGCATCCGTCAACCAACGCCGCTTATTTTCCATTATCCGTACCGGTCTTTTTCCCCTTCATCGTGAGTGCTACACGTCACGAAAGAACCGTGGGGCTGATAAAGTGGGACATTTTAATCCAGCAACTAGACCCGAAAAAGAAAATAGGGGATGCAACACGAGGACTTCCCGGCACGTCACCGATGCCAGTACTACTCTCGCCCAAGCACGCTTAACTGCGGAGTTCTGATGGGATCCGGTGCATTAGTGCTGGTATGATCGCATCCGTCAACCATCGCCGCTTATTTTCCATTATCCGTACCGGTCTTTTTCCCCTTCATCGTGAGTGCTACACGTCACGAACAAACCGTGGGGCTGATAAAGTGGGAAATTTTAATCCAGCAACTAGACCCGAAAAAGAAAATAGGGGATGCAACACGAGGACTTCCCGGCACGTCACCGATGCCAGTACTACTCTCGCCCAAGCACGCTTAACTGCGGAGTTCTGATGGGATCCGGTGCATTAGTGCTGGTATGATCGCATCCGTCAACCAACGTCGCTTATTTTCCATTATCCGTACCGGTCTTTTTCCCCTTCATCGTGAGTGCTACACGTCACGAACAAACCGTGGGGCTGATAAAGTGGGAAATTTTAATCCAGCAACTAGACCTGAAAAAGAAAATAGGGGATGCAACACGAGGACTTCCCGGCACGTCACCGATGCCAGTACTACTCTCGCCCAAGCACGCTTAACTGCGGAGTTCTGATGGGATCCGGTGCATTAGTGCTGGTATGATTGCATCCGTCAACCAACGCCGCTTATTTTCCATTATCCGTACCGGTCTTTTTCCCCTTCATCGTGAGTGCTACACGTCACGAACAAACCGTGGGGCTGATAAAGTGGGAAATTTTAATCCAGCAACTAGACCCGAAAAAGAAAATAGGGGATGCAACACGAGGACTTCCCGGCACGTCACCGATGCCAGTACTACTCTCGCCCAAGCACGCTTAACTGCGGAGTTCTGATGGGATCCGGTGCATTAGTGCTGGTATGATCGCATCCGTCAACCAACGCCGCTTATTTTCCATTATCCGTACCGGTCTTTTTCCCCTTCATCGTGAGGACTTCCCGGCACGTCACCGATGCCAGTACTAGACCCGAAAAAGAAAATAGGGGATGCAACACGAGGACTTCCCGGCACGTCACCGATGCCAGTACTACTCTAGCCCAAGCACGCTTAACTGCGGAGTTCTGATGGGATCCGGTGGATTAGTGCTGGTATGATTGCATCCGTCAACCAACGCCGCTTATTTTCCATTATCCGTACCGGTCTTTTTCCCCTTCATCGTGAGTGCTACACGTCACGAACAAACCGTGGGGCTGATAAAGTGGGAAATTTTAATCCAGCAACTAGACCCGAAAAAGAAAATAGGGGATGCAACACGAGGACTTCCCGGCACGTCACCGATGCCAGTACTACTCTCGCCCAAGCACGCTTAACTGCGGAGTTCTGATGGGATCCGGTGCATTAGTGCTGGTATGATCGCATCCGTCAACCAACGCCGCTTATTTTCCATTATCCGTAGTGGTCTTTTTCCCCTTCATCGTGAGTGCTACACGTCACGAAAGAACCGTGGGGCCGATAAAGTGGGACATTTTAATCCAGCAACTAGTCAGAAAACTTGGTAGAAATTCTGAAACATAATTTTGAGCCCCGGTTATCTCCCACGAACAGAGAAACCAGAAGCAAAACCGACCCGAAAAAGAAAATAACGGGTGCAACATGAGGACTTCCCGGCACGTCACCGATGCCAGTACTACTCTAGCCCAAGCACGCTTAACTGCGGAGTTCTGATGGGATCCGGTGCATTAGTGCTGGTATGATTGCATCCGTCAACCAACGGCGCTTATTTTCCATTATCCGTACCGGTCTTTTTCCCCTTCATCGTGAGTGCTACACGTCACGAAAGAACCGTGGGGCTGATAAAGTGGGACATTTTAATCCAGCAACTAGACCCGAAAAAGAAAATAGGGGATGCAACACGAGGACTTCCCGGCACGTCACCGATGCCAGTACTACTCTCGCCCAAGCACGCTTAACTGCGGAGTTCTGATGGGATCCGGTGCATTAGTGCTGGTATGATCGCATCCGTCAACCATCGCCGCTTATTTTCCATTATCCGTACCGGTCTTTTTCCCCTTCATCGTGAGTGCTACACGTCACGAACAAACCGTGGGGCTGATAAAGTGGGAAATTTTAATCCAGCAACTAGACCCGAAAAAGAAAATAGGGGATGCAACACGAGGACTTCCCGGCACGTCACCGATGCCAGTACTACTCTCGCCCAAGCACGCTTAACTGCGGAGTTCTGATGGGATCCGGTGCATTAGTGCTGGTATGATCGCATCCGTCAACCAACGCCGCTTATTTTCCATTATCCGTAGTGGTCTTTTTCCCCTTCATCGTGAGTGCTACACGTCACGAAAGAACCGTGGGGCCGATAAAGTGGGACATTTTAATCCAGCAACTAGTCAGAAAACTTGGTAGAAATTCTGAAACATAATTTTGAGCCCCGGTTATCTCCCACGAACAGAGAAACCAGAAGCAAAACCGACCCGAAAAAGAAAATAACGGGTGCAACATGAGGACTTCCCGGCACGTCACCGATGCCAGTACTACTCTAGCCCAAGCACGCTTAACTGCGGAGTTCTGATGGGATCCGGTGCATTAGTGCTGGTATGATTGCATCCGTCAACCAACGCCGCTTATTTTCCATTATCCGTACCGGTCTTTTTCCCCTTCATCGTGAGTGCTACACGTCACGAAAGAACCGTGGGGCTGATAAAGTGGGACATTTTAATCCAGCAACTAGACCCGAAAAAGAAAATAGGGGATGCAACACGAGGACTTCCCGGCACGTCACCGATGCCAGTACTACTCTCGCCCAAGCACGCTTAACTGCGGAGTTCTGATGGGATCCGGTGCATTAGTGCTGGTATGATCGCATCCGTCAACCATCGCCGCTTATTTTCCATTATCCGTACCGGTCTTTTTCCCCTTCATCGTGAGTGCTACACGTCACGAACAAACCGTGGGGCTGATAAAGTGGGAAATTTTAATCCAGCAACTAGACCCGAAAAAGAAAATAGGGGATGCAACACGAGGACTTCCCGGCACGTCACCGATGCCAGTACTACTCTCGCCCAAGCACGCTTAACTGCGGAGTTCTGATGGGATCCGGTGCATTAGTGCTGGTATGATCGCATCCGTCAACCATCGCCGCTTATTTTCCATTATCCGTACCGGTCTTTTTCCCCTTCATCGTGAGTGCTACACGTCACGAAAGAACCGTGGGGCCGATAAAGTGGGACATTTTAATCCAGCAACTAGTCAGAAAACTTGGTAGAAATTCTGAAACATAATTTTGAGCCCCGGTTATCTCCCACGAACAGAGAAACCAGAAGCAAAACCGACCCGAAAAAGAAAATAACGGGTGCAACATGAGGACTTCCCGGCACGTCACCGATGCCAGTACTACTCTAGCCCAAGCACGCTTAACTGCGGAGTTCTGATGGGATCCGGTGGATTAGTGCTGGTATGATTGCATCCGTCAACCAACGCCGCTTATTTTCCATTATCCGTACCGGTCTTTTTCCCCTTCATCGTGAGTGCTACACGTCACGAACAAACCGTGGGGCTGATAAAGTGGGAAATTTTAATCCAGCAACTAGACCCGAAAAAGAAAATAGGGGATGCAACACGAGGACTTCCCGGCACGTCACCGATGCCAGTACTACTCTCGCCCAAGCACGCTTAACTGCGGAGTTCTGATGGGATCCGGTGCATTAGTGCTGGTATGATCGCATCCGTCAACCAACGCCGCTTATTTTCCATTATCCGTAGTGGTCTTTTTCCCCTTCATCGTGAGTGCTACACGTCACGAAAGAACCGTGGGGCCGATAAAGTGGGACATTTTAATCCAGCAACTAGTCAGAAAACTTGGTAGAAATTCTGAAACATAATTTTGAGCCCCGGTTATCTCCCACGAACAGAGAAACCAGAAGCAAAACCGACCCGAAAAAGAAAATAACGGGTGCAACATGAGGACTTCCCGGCACGTCACCGATGCCAGTACTACTCTAGCCCAAGCACGCTTAACTGCGGAGTTCTGATGGGATCCGGTGCATTAGTGCTGGTATGATTGCATCCGTCAACCAACGGCGCTTATTTTCCATTATCCGTACCGGTCTTTTTCCCCTTCATCGTGAGTGCTACACGTCACGAAAGAACCGTGGGGCTGATAAAGTGGGACATTTTAATCCAGCAACTAGACCCGAAAAAGAAAATAGGGGATGCAACACGAGGACTTCCCGGCACGTCACCGATGCCAGTACTACTCTCGCCCAAGCACGCTTAACTGCGGAGTTCTGATGGGATCCGGTGCATTAGTGCTGGTATGATCGCATCCGTCAACCATCGCCGCTTATTTTCCATTATCCGTACCGGTCTTTTTCCCCTTCATCGTGAGTGCTACACGTCACGAACAAACCGTGGGGCTGATAAAGTGGGAAATTTTAATCCAGCAACTAGACCCGAAAAAGAAAATAGGGGATGCAACACGAGGACTTCCCGGCACGTCACCGATGCCAGTACTACTCTCGCCCAAGCACGCTTAACTGCGGAGTTCTGATGGGATCCGGTGCATTAGTGCTGGTATGATCGCATCCGTCAACCAACGCCGCTTATTTTCCATTATCCGTAGTGGTCTTTTTCCCCTTCATCGTGAGTGCTACACGTCACGAAAGAACCGTGGGGCCGATAAAGTGGGACATTTTAATCCAGCAACTAGTCAGAAAACTTGGTAGAAATTCTGAAACATAATTTTGAGCCCCGGTTATCTCCCACGAACAGAGAAACCAGAAGCAAAACCGACCCGAAAAAGAAAATAACGGGTGCAACATGAGGACTTCCCGGCACGTCACCGATGCCAGTACTACTCTAGCCCAAGCACGCTTAACTGCGGAGTTCTGATGGGATCCGGTGCATTAGTGCTGGTATGATTGCATCCGTCAACCAACGCCGCTTATTTTCCATTATCCGTACCGGTCTTTTTCCCCTTCATCGTGAGTGCTACACGTCACGAAAGAACCGTGGGGCTGATAAAGTGGGACATTTTAATCCAGCAACTAGACCCGAAAAAGAAAATAGGGGATGCAACACGAGGACTTCCCGGCACGTCACCGATGCCAGTACTACTCTCGCCCAAGCACGCTTAACTGCGGAGTTCTGATGGGATCCGGTGCATTAGTGCTGGTATGATCGCATCCGTCAACCATCGCCGCTTATTTTCCATTATCCGTACCGGTCTTTTTCCCCTTCATCGTGAGTGCTACACGTCACGAACAAACCGTGGGGCTGATAAAGTGGGAAATTTTAATCCAGCAACTAGACCCGAAAAAGAAAATAGGGGATGCAACACGAGGACTTCCCGGCACGTCACCGATGCCAGTACTACTCTCGCCCAAGCACGCTTAACTGCGGAGTTCTGATGGGATCCGGTGCATTAGTGCTGGTATGATCGCATCCGTCAACCATCGCCGCTTATTTTCCATTATCCGTACCGGTCTTTTTCCCCTTCATCGTGAGTGCTACACGTCACGAACAAACCGTGGGGCTGATAAAGTGGGAAATTTTAATCCAGCAACTAGACCCGAAAAAGAAAATAGGGGATGCAACACGAGGACTTCCCGGCACGTCACCGATGCCAGTACTACTCTCGCCCAAGCACGCTTAACTGCGGAGTTCTGATGGGATCCGGTGCATTAGTGCTGGTATGATCGCATCCGTCAACCAACGCCGCTTATTTTCCATTATCCGTAGTGGTCTTTTTCCCCTTCATCGTGAGTGCTACACGTCACGAAAGAACCGTGGGGCCGATAAAGTGGGACATTTTAATCCAGCAACTAGTCAGAAAACTTGGTAGAAATTCTGAAACATAATTTTGAGCCCCGGTTATCTCCCACGAACAGAGAAACCAGAAGCAAAACCGACCCGAAAAAGAAAATAACGGGTGCAACATGAGGACTTCCCGGCACGTCACCGATGCCAGTACTACTCTAGCCCAAGCACGCTTAACTGCGGAGTTCTGATGGGATCCGGTGCATTAGTGCTGGTATGATTGCATCCGTCAACCAACGCCGCTTATTTTCCATTATCCGTACCGGTCTTTTTCCCCTTCATCGTGAGTGCTACACGTCACGAAAGAACCGTGGGGCTGATAAAGTGGGACATTTTAATCCAGCAACTAGACCCGAAAAAGAAAATAGGGGATGCAACACGAGGACTTCCCGGCACGTCACCGATGCCAGTACTACTCTCGCCCAAGCACGCTTAACTGCGGAGTTCTGATGGGATCCGGTGCATTAGTGCTGGTATGATCGCATCCGTCAACCATCGCCGCTTATTTTCCATTATCCGTACCGGTCTTTTTCCCCTTCATCGTGAGTGCTACACGTCACGAACAAACCGTGGGGCTGATAAAGTGGGAAATTTTAATCCAGCAACTAGACCCGAAAAAGAAAATAGGGGATGCAACACGAGGACTTCCCGGCACGTCACCGATGCCAGTACTACTCTCGCCCAAGCACGCTTAACTGCGGAGTTCTGATGGGATCCGGTGCATTAGTGCTGGTATGATCGCATCCGTCAACCAACGTCGCTTATTTTCCATTATCCGTACCGGTCTTTTTCCCCTTCATCGTGAGTGCTACACGTCACGAACAAACCGTGGGGCTGATAAAGTGGGAAATTTTAATCCAGCAACTAGACCTGAAAAAGAAAATAGGGGATGCAACACGAGGACTTCCCGGCACGTCACCGATGCCAGTACTACTCTCGCCCAAGCACGCTTAACTGCGGAGTTCTGATGGGATCCAGTGCATTAGTGCTGGTATGATCGCATCCGTCAACCAACGCCGCTTATTTTCCATTATCCGTAGTGGTCTTTTTCCCCTTCATCGTGAGTGCTACACGTCACGAAAGAACCGTGGGGCCGATAAAGTGGGACATTTTAATCCAGCAACTAGTCAGAAAACTTGGTAGAAATTCTGAAACATAATTTTGAGCCCCGGTTATCTCCCACGAACAGAGAAACCAGAAGCAAAACCGACCCGAAAAAGAAAATAACGGGTGCAACATGAGGACTTCCCGGCACGTCACCGATGCCAGTACTACTCTAGCCCAAGCACGCTTAACTGCGGAGTTCTGATGGGATCCGGTGGATTAGTGCTGGTATGATTGCATCCGTCAACCAACGCCGCTTATTTTCCATTATCCGTACCGGTCTTTTTCCCCTTCATCGTGAGTGCTACACGTCACGAACAAACCGTGGGGCTGATAAAGTGGGAAATTTTAATCCAGCAACTAGACCCGAAAAAGAAAATAGGGGATGCAACACGAGGACTTCCCGGCACGTCACCGATGCCAGTACTACTCTCGCCCAAGCACGCTTAACTGCGGAGTTCTGATGGGATCCGGTGCATTAGTGCTGGTATGATCGCATCCGTCAACCAACGCCGCTTATTTTCCATTATCCGTAGTGGTCTTTTTCCCCTTCATCGTGAGTGCTACACGTCACGAAAGAACCGTGGGGCCGATAAAGTGGGACATTTTAATCCAGCAACTAGTCAGAAAACTTGGTAGAAATTCTGAAACATAATTTTGAGCCCCGGTTATCTCCCACGAACAGAGAAACCAGAAGCAAAACCGACCCGAAAAAGAAAATAACGGGTGCAACATGAGGACTTCCCGGCACGTCACCGATGCCAGTACTACTCTAGCCCAAGCACGCTTAACTGCGGAGTTCTGATGGGATCCGGTGCATTAGTGCTGGTATGATTGCATCCGTCAACCAACGCCGCTTATTTTCCATTATCCGTACCGGTCTTTTTCCCCTTCATCGTGAGTGCTACACGTCACGAAAGAACCGTGGGGCTGATAAAGTGGGACATTTTAATCCAGCAACTAGACCCGAAAAAGAAAATAGGGGATGCAACACGAGGACTTCCCGGCACGTCACCGATGCCAGTACTACTCTCGCCCAAGCACGCTTAACTGCGGAGTTCTGATGGGATCCGGTGCATTAGTGCTGGTATGATTGCATCCGTCAACCAACGCCGCTTATTTTCCATTATCCGTACCGGTCTTTTTCCCCTTCATCGTGAGTGCTACACGTCACGAACAAACCGTGGGGCTGATAAAGTGGGAAATTTTAATCCAGCAACTAGACCCGAAAAAGAAAATAGGGGATGCAACACGAGGACTTCCCGGCACGTCACCGATGCCAGTACTACTCTCGCCCAAGCACGCTTAACTGCGGAGTTCTGATGGGATCCGGTGCATTAGTGCTGGTATGATCGCATCCGTCAACCAACGCCGCTTATTTTCCATTATCCGTACCGGTCTTTTTCCCCTTCATCGTGAGGACTTCCCGGCACGTCACCGATGCCAGTACTAGACCCGAAAAAGAAAATAGGGGATGCAACACGAGGACTTCCCGGCACGTCACCGATGCCAGTACTACTCTCGCCCAAGCACGCTTAACTGCGGAGTTCTGATGGGATCCGGTGCATTAGTGCTGGTATGATCGCATCCGTCAACCATCGCCGCTTATTTTCCATTATCCGTACCGGTCTTTTTCCCCTTCATCGTGAGTGCTACACGTCACGAACAAACCGTGGGGCTGATAAAGTGGGAAATTTTAATCCAGCAACTAGACCCGAAAAAGAAAATAGGGGATGCAACACGAGGACTTCCCGGCACGTCACCGATGCCAGTACTACTCTCGCCCAAGCACGCTTAACTGCGGAGTTCTGATGGGATCCGGTGCATTAGTGCTGGTATGATCGCATCCGTCAACCAACGCCGCTTATTTTCCATTATCCGTACCGGTCTTTTTCCCCTTCATCGTGAGGACTTCCCGGCACGTCACCGATGCCAGTACTAGACCCGAAAAAGAAAATAGGGGATGCAACACGAGGACTTCCCGGCACGTCACCGATGCCAGTACTACTCTCGCCCAAGCACGCTTAACTGCGGAGTTCTGATGGGATCCGGTGCATTAGTGCTGGTATGATCGCATCCGTCAACCAACGCCGCTTATTTTCCATTATCCGTAGTGGTCTTTTTCCCCTTCATCGTGAGTGCTACACGTCACGAAAGAACCGTGGGGCCGATAAAGTGGGACATTTTAATCCAGCAACTAGTCAGAAAACTTGGTAGAAATTCTGAAACATAATTTTGAGCCCCGGTTATCTCCCACGAACAGAGAAACCAGAAGCAAAACCGACCCGAAAAAGAAAATAACGGGTGCAACATGAGGACTTCCCGGCACGTCACCGATGCCAGTACTACTCTAGCCCAAGCACGCTTAACTGCGGAGTTCTGATGGGATCCGGTGGATTAGTGCTGGTATGATTGCATCCGTCAACCAACGCCGCTTATTTTCCATTATCCGTACCGGTCTTTTTCCCCTTCATCGTGAGTGCTACACGTCACGAACAAACCGTGGGGCTGATAAAGTGGGAAATTTTAATCCAGCAACTAGACCCGAAAAAGAAAATAGGGGATGCAACACGAGGACTTCCCGGCACGTCACCGATGCCAGTACTACTCTCGCCCAAGCACGCTTAACTGCGGAGTTCTGATGGGATCCGGTGCATTAGTGCTGGTATGATCGCATCCGTCAACCAACGCCGCTTATTTTCCATTATCCGTAGTGGTCTTTTTCCCCTTCATCGTGAGTGCTACACGTCACGAAAGAACCGTGGGGCCGATAAAGTGGGACATTTTAATCCAGCAACTAGTCAGAAAACTTGGTAGAAATTCTGAAACATAATTTTGAGCCCCGGTTATCTCCCACGAACAGAGAAACCAGAAGCAAAACCGACCCGAAAAAGAAAATAACGGGTGCAACATGAGGACTTCCCGGCACGTCACCGATGCCAGTACTACTCTAGCCCAAGCACGCTTAACTGCGGAGTTCTGATGGGATCCGGTGGATTAGTGCTGGTATGATTGCATCCGTCAACCAACGCCGCTTATTTTCCATTATCCGTACCGGTCTTTTTCCCCTTCATCGTGAGTGCTACACGTCACGAAAGAACCGTGGGGCTGATAAAGTGGGACATTTTAATCCAGCAACTAGACCCGAAAAAGAAAATAGGGGATGCAACACGAGGACTTCCCGGCACGTCACCGATGCCAGTACTACTCTCGCCCAAGCACGCTTAACTGCGGAGTTCTGATGGGATCCGGTGCATTAGTGCTGGTATGATTGCATCCGTCAACCAACGCCGCTTATTTTCCATTATCCGTACCGGTCTTTTTCCCCTTCATCGTGAGTGCTACACGTCACGAACAAACCGTGGGGCTGATAAAGTGGGAAATTTTAATCCAGCAACTAGACCCGAAAAAGAAAATAGGGGATGCAACACGAGGACTTCCCGGCACGTCACCGATGCCAGTACTACTCTCGCCCAAGCACGCTTAACTGCGGAGTTCTGATGGGATCCGGTGCATTAGTGCTGGTATGATCGCATCCGTCAACCAACGCCGCTTATTTTCCATTATCCGTACCGGTCTTTTTCCCCTTCATCGTGAGGACTTCCCGGCACGTCACCGATGCCAGTACTAGACCCGAAAAAGAAAATAGGGGATGCAACACGAGGACTTCCCGGCACGTCACCGATGCCAGTACTACTCTCGCCCAAGCACGCTTAACTGCGGAGTTCTGATGGGATCCGGTGCATTAGTGCTGGTATGATCGCATCCGTCAACCATCGCCGCTTATTTTCCATTATCCGTACCGGTCTTTTTCCCCTTCATCGTGAGTGCTACACGTCACGAACAAACCGTGGGGCTGATAAAGTGGGAAATTTTAATCCAGCAACTAGACCCGAAAAAGAAAATAGGGGATGCAACACGAGGACTTCCCGGCACGTCACCGATGCCAGTACTACTCTCGCCCAAGCACGCTTAACTGCGGAGTTCTGATGGGATCCGGTGCATTAGTGCTGGTATGATCGCATCCGTCAACCAACGCCGCTTATTTTCCATTATCCGTAGTGGTCTTTTTCCCCTTCATCGTGAGTGCTACACGTCACGAAAGAACCGTGGGGCCGATAAAGTGGGACATTTTAATCCAGCAACTAGTCAGAAAACTTGGTAGAAATTCTGAAACATAATTTTGAGCCCCGGTTATCTCCCACGAACAGAGAAACCAGAAGCAAAACCGACCCGAAAAAGAAAATAACGGGTGCAACATGAGGACTTCCCGGCACGTCACCGATGCCAGTACTACTCTAGCCCAAGCACGCTTAACTGCGGAGTTCTGATGGGATCCGGTGCATTAGTGCTGGTATGATTGCAACCGTCAACCAACGCCGCTTATTTTCCATTATCCGTACCGGTCTTTTTCCCCTTCATCGTGAGTGCTACACGTCACGAAAGAACCGTGGGGCTGATAAAGTGGGACATTTTAATCCAGCAACTAGACCCGAAAAAGAAAATAGGGGATGCAACACGAGGACTTCCCGGCACGTCACCGATGCCAGTACTACTCTCGCCCAAGCACGCTTAACTGCGGAGTTCTGATGGGATCCGGTGCATTAGTGCTGGTATGATCGCATCCGTCAACCATCGCCGCTTATTTTCCATTATCCGTACCGGTCTTTTTCCCCTTCATCGTGAGTGCTACACGTCACGAACAAACCGTGGGGCTGATAAAGTGGGAAATTTTAATCCAGCAACTAGACCCGAAAAAGAAAATAGGGGATGCAACACGAGGACTTCCCGGCACGTCACCGATGCCAGTACTACTCTCGCCCAAGCACGCTTAACTGCGGAGTTCTGATGGGATCCGGTGCATTAGTGCTGGTATGATCGCATCCGTCAACCAACGCCGCTTATTTTCCATTATCCGTACCGGTCTTTTTCCCCTTCATCGTGAGGACTTCCCGGCACGTCACCGATGCCAGTACTAGACCCGAAAAAGAAAATAGGGGATGCAACACGAGGACTTCCCGGCACGTCACCGATGCCAGTACTACTCTCGCCCAAGCACGCTTAACTGCGGAGTTCTGATGGGATCCGGTGTATTAGTGCTGGTATGATCGCATCCGTCAACCATCGCCGCTTATTTTCCATTATCCGTACCGGTCTTTTTCCCCTTCATCGTGAGTGCTACACGTCACGAACAAACCGTGGGGCTGATAAAGTGGGAAATTTTAATCCAGCAACTAGACCCGAAAAAGAAAATAGGGGATGCAACACGAGGACTTCCCGGCACGTCACCGATGCCAGTACTACTCTCGCCCAAGCACGCTTAACTGCGGAGTTCTGATGGGATCCGGTGCATTAGTGCTGGTATGATCGCATCCGTCAACCAACGCCGCTTATTTTCCATTATCCGTACCGGTCTTTTTCCCCTTCATCGTGAGGACTTCCCGGCACGTCACCGATGCCAGTACTAGACCCGAAAAAGAAAATAGGGGATGCAACACGAGGACTTCCCGGCACGTCACCGATGCCAGTACTACTCTCGCCCAAGCACGCTTAACTGCGGAGTTCTGATGGGATCCGGTGCATTAGTGCTGGTATGATCGCATCCGTCAACCATCGCCGCTTATTTTCCATTATCCGTACCGGTCTTTTTCCCCTTCATCGTGAGTGCTACACGTCACGAACAAACCGTGGGGCTGATAAAGTGGGAAATTTTAATCCAGCAACTAGACCCGAAAAAGAAAATAGGGGATGCAACACGAGGACTTCCCGGCACGTCACCGATGCCAGTACTACTCTCGCCCAAGCACGCTTAACTGCGGAGTTCTGATGGGATCCGGTGCATTAGTGCTGGTATGATCGCATCCGTCAACCAACGCCGCTTATTTTCCATTATCCGTAGTGGTCTTTTTCCCCTTCATCGTGAGTGCTACACGTCACGAAAGAACCGTGGGGCCGATAAAGTGGGACATTTTAATCCAGCAACTAGTCAGAAAACTTGGTAGAAATTCTGAAACATAATTTTGAGCCCCGGTTATCTCCCACGAACAGAGAAACCAGAAGCAAAACCGACCCGAAAAAGAAAATAACGGGTGCAACATGAGGACTTCCCGGCACGTCACCGATGCCAGTACTACTCTAGCCCAAGCACGCTTAACTGCGGAGTTCTGATGGGATCCGGTGCATTAGTGCTGGTATGATTGCAACCGTCAACCAACGCCGCTTATTTTCCATTATCCGTACCGGTCTTTTTCCCCTTCATCGTGAGTGCTACACGTCACGAAAGAACCGTGGGGCTGATAAAGTGGGACATTTTAATCCAGCAACTAGACCCGAAAAAGAAAATAGGGGATGCAACACGAGGACTTCCCGGCACGTCACCGATGCCAGTACTACTCTCGCCCAAGCACGCTTAACTGCGGAGTTCTGATGGGATCCGGTGCATTAGTGCTGGTATGATCGCATCCGTCAACCATCGCCGCTTATTTTCCATTATCCGTACCGGTCTTTTTCCCCTTCATCGTGAGTGCTACACGTCACGAACAAACCGTGGGGCTGATAAAGTGGGAAATTTTAATCCAGCAACTAGACCCGAAAAAGAAAATAGGGGATGCAACACGAGGACTTCCCGGCACGTCACCGATGCCAGTACTACTCTCGCCCAAGCACGCTTAACTGCGGAGTTCTGATGGGATCCGGTGCATTAGTGCTGGTATGATCGCATCCGTCAACCAACGCCGCTTATTTTCCATTATCCGTACCGGTCTTTTTCCCCTTCATCGTGAGGACTTCCCGGCACGTCACCGATGCCAGTACTAGACCCGAAAAAGAAAATAGGGGATGCAACACGAGGACTTCCCGGCACGTCACCGATGCCAGTACTACTCTCGCCCAAGCACGCTTAACTGCGGAGTTCTGATGGGATCCGGTGTATTAGTGCTGGTATGATCGCATCCGTCAACCATCGCCGCTTATTTTCCATTATCCGTACCGGTCTTTTTCCCCTTCATCGTGAGTGCTACACGTCACGAACAAACCGTGGGGCTGATAAAGTGGGAAATTTTAATCCAGCAACTAGACCCGAAAAAGAAAATAGGGGATGCAACACGAGGACTTCCCGGCACGTCACCGATGCCAGTACTACTCTCGCCCAAGCACGCTTAACTGCGGAGTTCTGATGGGATCCGGTGCATTAGTGCTGGTATGATCGCATCCGTCAACCAACGCCGCTTATTTTCCATTATCCGTACCGGTCTTTTTCCCCTTCATCGTGAGGACTTCCCGGCACGTCACCGATGCCAGTACTAGACCCGAAAAAGAAAATAGGGGATGCAACACGAGGACTTCCCGGCACGTCACCGATGCCAGTACTACTCTCGCCCAAGCACGCTTAACTGCGGAGTTCTGATGGGATCCGGTGCATTAGTGCTGGTATGATCGCATCCGTCAACCATCGCCGCTTATTTTCCATTATCCGTACCGGTCTTTTTCCCCTTCATCGTGAGTGCTACACGTCACGAACAAACCGTGGGGCTGATAAAGTGGGAAATTTTAATCCAGCAACTAGACCCGAAAAAGAAAATAGGGGATGCAACACGAGGACTTCCCGGCACGTCACCGATGCCAGTACTACTCTCGCCCAAGCACGCTTAACTGCGGAGTTCTGATGGGATCCGGTGCATTAGTGCTGGTATGATCGCATCCGTCAACCAACGCCGCTTATTTTCCATTATCCGTAGTGGTCTTTTTCCCCTTCATCGTGAGTGCTACACGTCACGAAAGAACCGTGGGGCCGATAAAGTGGGACATTTTAATCCAGCAACTAGTCAGAAAACTTGGTAGAAATTCTGAAACATAATTTTGAGCCCCGGTTATCTCCCACGAACAGAGAAACCAGAAGCAAAACCGACCCGAAAAAGAAAATAACGGGTGCAACATGAGGACTTCCCGGCACGTCACCGATGCCAGTACTACTCTAGCCCAAGCACGCTTAACTGCGGAGTTCTGATGGGATCCGGTGCATTAGTGCTGGTATGATTGCATCCGTCAACCAACGCCGCTTATTTTCCATTATCCGTACCGGTCTTTTTCCCCTTCATCGTGAGTGCTACACGTCACGAAAGAACCGTGGGGCTGATAAAGTGGGACATTTTAATCCAGCAACTAGACCCGAAAAAGAAAATAGGGGATGCAACACGAGGACTTCCCGGCACGTCACCGATGCCAGTACTACTCTCGCCCAAGCACGCTTAACTGCGGAGTTCTGATGGGATCCGGTGCATTAGTGCTGGTATGATCGCATCCGTCAACCATCGCCGCTTATTTTCCATTATCCGTACCGGTCTTTTTCCCCTTCATCGTGAGTGCTACACGTCACGAACAAACCGTGGGGCTGATAAAGTGGGAAATTTTAATCCAGCAACTAGACCCGAAAAAGAAAATAGGGGATGCAACACGAGGACTTCCCGGCACGTCACCGATGCCAGTACTACTCTCGCCCAAGCACGCTTAACTGCGGAGTTCTGATGGGATCCGGTGCATTAGTGCTGGTATGATCGCATCCGTCAACCAACGCCGCTTATTTTCCATTATCCGTACCGGTCTTTTTCCCCTTCGTCGTGAGGACTTCCCGGCACGTCACCGATGCCAGTACTAGACCCGAAAAAGAAAATAGGGGATGCAACACGAGGACTTCCCGGCACGTCACCGATGCCAGTACTACTCTCGCCCAAGCACGCTTAACTGCGGAGTTCTGATGGGATCCGGTGTATTAGTGCTGGTATGATCGCATCCGTCAACCATCGCCGCTTATTTTCCATTATCCGTACCGGTCTTTTTCCCCTTCATCGTGAGTGCTACACGTCACGAACAAACCGTGGGGCTGATAAAGTGGGAAATTTTAATCCAGCAACTAGACCCGAAAAAGAAAATAGGGGATGCAACACGAGGACTTCCCGGCACGTCACCGATGCCAGTACTACTCTCGCCCAAGCACGCTTAACTGCGGAGTTCTGATGGGATCCGGTGCATTAGTGCTGGTATGATCGCATCCGTCAACCAACGCCGCTTATTTTCCATTATCCGTACCGGTCTTTTTCCCCTTCATCGTGAGGACTTCCCGGCACGTCACCGATGCCAGTACTAGACCCGAAAAAGAAAATAGGGGATGCAACACGAGGACTTCCCGGCACGTCACCGATGCCAGTACTACTCTCGCCCAAGCACGCTTAACTGCGGAGTTCTGATGGGATCCGGTGCATTAGTGCTGGTATGATCGCATCCGTCAACCATCGCCGCTTATTTTCCATTATCCGTACCGGTCTTTTTCCCCTTCATCGTGAGTGCTACACGTCACGAACAAACCGTGGGGCTGATAAAGTGGGAAATTTTAATCCAGCAACTAGACCCGAAAAAGAAAATAGGGGATGCAACACGAGGACTTCCCGGCACGTCACCGATGCCAGTACTACTCTCGCCCAAGCACGCTTAACTGCGGAGTTCTGATGGGATCCGGTGCATTAGTGCTGGTATGATCGCATCCGTCAACCAACGCCGCTTATTTTCCATTATCCGTAGTGGTCTTTTTCCCCTTCATCGTGAGTGCTACACGTCACGAAAGAACCGTGGGGCCGATAAAGTGGGACATTTTAATCCAGCAACTAGTCAGAAAACTTGGTAGAAATTCTGAAACATAATTTTGAGCCCCGGTTATCTCCCACGAACAGAGAAACCAGAAGCAAAACCGACCCGAAAAAGAAAATAACGGGTGCAACATGAGGACTTCCCGGCACGTCACCGATGCCAGTACTACTCTAGCCCAAGCACGCTTAACTGCGGAGTTCTGATGGGATCCGGTGCATTAGTGCTGGTATGATTGCATCCGTCAACCAACGCCGCTTATTTTCCATTATCCGTACCGGTCTTTTTCCCCTTCATCGTGAGTGCTACACGTCACGAAAGAACCGTGGGGCTGATAAAGTGGGACATTTTAATCCAGCAACTAGACCCGAAAAAGAAAATAGGGGATGCAACACGAGGACTTCCCGGCACGTCACCGATGCCAGTACTACTCTCGCCCAAGCACGCTTAACTGCGGAGTTCTGATGGGATCCGGTGCATTAGTGCTGGTATGATCGCATCCGTCAACCATCGCCGCTTATTTTCCATTATCCGTACCGGTCTTTTTCCCCTTCATCGTGAGTGCTACACGTCACGAACAAACCGTGGGGCTGATAAAGTGGGAAATTTTAATCCAGCAACTAGACCCGAAAAAGAAAATAGGGGATGCAACACGAGGACTTCCCGGCACGTCACCGATGCCAGTACTACTCTCGCCCAAGCACGCTTAACTGCGGAGTTCTGATGGGATCCGGTGCATTAGTGCTGGTATGATCGCATCCGTCAACCAACGCCGCTTATTTTCCATTATCCGTACCGGTCTTTTTCCCCTTCATCGTGAGGACTTCCCGGCACGTCACCGATGCCAGTACTAGACCCGAAAAAGAAAATAGGGGATGCAACACGAGGACTTCCCGGCACGTCACCGATGCCAGTACTACTCTCGCCCAAGCACGCTTAACTGCGGAGTTCTGATGGGATCCGGTGTATTAGTGCTGGTATGATCGCATCCGTCAACCATCGCCGCTTATTTTCCATTATCCGTACCGGTCTTTTTCCCCTTCATCGTGAGTGCTACACGTCACGAACAAACCGTGGGGCTGATAAAGTGGGAAATTTTAATCCAGCAACTAGACCCGAAAAAGAAAATAGGGGATGCAACACGAGGACTTCCCGGCACGTCACCGATGCCAGTACTACTCTCGCCCAAGCACGCTTAACTGCGGAGTTCTGATGGGATCCGGTGCATTAGTGCTGGTATGATCGCATCCGTCAACCAACGCCGCTTATTTTCCATTATCCGTACCGGTCTTTTTCCCCTTCATCGTGAGGACTTCCCGGCACGTCACCGATGCCAGTACTAGACCCGAAAAAGAAAATAGGGGATGCAACACGAGGACTTCCCGGCACGTCACCGATGCCAGTACTACTCTCGCCCAAGCTCGCTTAACTGCGGAGTTCTGATGGGATCCGGTGCATTAGTGCTGGTATGATCGCATCCGTCAACCAACGCCGCTTATTTTCCATTATCCGTACCGGTCTTTTTCCCCTTCATCGTGAGTGCTACACGTCACGAAAGAACCGTGGGGCTGATAAAGTGGGACATTTTAATCCAGCAACTAGACCCGAAAAAGAAAATAGGGGATGCAACACGAGGACTTCCCGGCACGTCACCGATGCCAGTACTACTCTCGCCCAAGCACGCTTAACTGCGGAGTTCTGATGGGATCCGGTGCATTAGTGCTGGTATGATCGCATCCGTCAACCAACGCCGCTTATTTTCCATTATCCGCACCGGTCTTTTTCCCCTTCATCGTGAGTGCTACACGTCACGAACAAACCGTGGGGCTGATAAAGTGGGAAATTTTAATCCAGCAACTAGACCTGAAAAAGAAAATAGGGGATGCAACACGAGGACTTCCCGGCACGTCACCGATGCCAGTACTACTCTCGCCCAAGCACGCTTAACTGCGGAGTTCTGATGGGATCCGGTGCATTAGTGCTGGTATGATCGCATCCGTCAACCAACGCCGCTTATTTTCCATTATCCGCACCGGTCTTTTTCCCCTTCATCGTGAGTGCTACACGTCACGAACAAACCGTGGGGCTGATAAAGTGGGAAATTTTAATCCAGCAACTAGACCTGAAAAAGAAAATAGGGGATGCAACACGAGGACTTCCCGGCACGTCACCGATGCCAGTACTACTCTCGCCCAAGCTCGCTTAACTGCGGAGTTCTGATGGGATCCGGTGCATTAGTGCTGGTATGATCGCATCCGTCAACCAACGCCGCTTATTTTCCATTATCCGTACCGGTCTTTTTCCCCTTCATCGTGAGGACTTCCCGGCACGTCACCGATGCCAGTGCTAGACCCGAAAAAGAAAATAGGGGATGCAACACGAGGACTTCCCGGCACGTCACCGATGCCAGTACTACTCTCGCCCAAGCACGCTTAACTGCGGAGTTCTGATGGGATCCGGTGCATTAGTGCTGGTATGATCGCATCCGTCAACCATCGCCGCTTATTTTCCATTATCCGTACCGGTCTTTTTCCCCTTCATCGTGAGTGCTACACGTCACGAACAAACCGTGGGGCTGATAAAGTGGGAAATTTTAATCCAGCAACTAGACCCGAAAAAGAAAATAGGGGATGCAACACGAGGACTTCCCGGCACGTCACCGATGCCAGTACTACTCTCGCCCAAGCACGCTTAACTGCGGAGTTCTGATGGGATCCGGTGCATTAGTGCTGGTATGATCGCATCCGTCAACCAACGCCGCTTATTTTCCATTATCCGTACCGGTCTTTTTCCCCTTCATCGTGAGGACTTCCCGGCACGTCACCGATGCCAGTACTAGACCCGAAAAAGAAAATAGGGGATGCAACACGAGGACTTCCCGGCACGTCACCGATGCCAGTACTACTCTCGCCCAAGCTCGCTTAACTGCGGAGTTCTGATGGGATCCGGTGCATTAGTGCTGGTATGATCGCATCCGTCAACCAACGCCGCTTATTTTCCATTATCCGTACCGGTCTTTTTCCCCTTCATCGTGAGTGCTACACGTCACGAAAGAACCGTGGGGCTGATAAAGTGGGACATTTTAATCCAGCAACTAGACCCGAAAAAGAAAATAGGGGATGCAACACGAGGACTTCCCGGCACGTCACCGATGCCAGTACTACTCTCGCCCAAGCACGCTTAACTGCGGAGTTCTGATGGGATTCGGTGCATTAGTGCTGGTATGATCGCATCCGTCAACCAACGCCGCTTATTTTCCATTATCCGTACCGGTCTTTTTCCCCTTCATCGTGAGGACTTCCCGGCACGTCACCGATGCCAGTACTAGACCCGAAAAAGAAAATAGGGGATGCAACACGAGGACTTCCCGGCACGTCACCGATGCCAGTACT
Organism: Aquilaria yunnanensis; assembly: GCA_039654915.1. Lineage (NCBI taxonomy): Eukaryota > Viridiplantae > Streptophyta > Magnoliopsida > Malvales > Thymelaeaceae > Aquilaria > Aquilaria yunnanensis. The sequence goes on from CM077597.1 coordinate 55,048,568, forward strand.
ACTCTCGCCCAAGCTCGCTTAACTGCGGAGTTCTGATGGGATCCGGTGCATTAGTGCTGGTATGATCGCATCCGTCAACCAACGCCGCTTATTTTCCATTATCCGTACCGGTCTTTTTCCCCTTCATCGTGAGTGCTACACGTCACGAAAGAACCGTGGGGCTGATAAAGTGGGACATTTTAATCCAGCAACTAGACCCGAAAAAGAAAATAGGGGATGCAACACGAGGACTTCCCGGCACGTCACCGATGCCAGTACTACTCTCGCCCAAGCACGCTTAACTGCGGAGTTCTGATGGGATCCGGTGCATTAGTGCTGGTATGATCGCATCCGTCAACCAACGCCGCTTATTTTCCATTATCCGCACCGGTCTTTTTCCCCTTCATCGTGAGTGCTACACGTCACGAACAAACCGTGGGGCTGATAAAGTGGGAAATTTTAATCCAGCAACTAGACCTGAAAAAGAAAATAGGGGATGCAACACGAGGACTTCCCGGCACGTCACCGATGCCAGTACTACTCTCGCCCAAGCTCGCTTAACTGCGGAGTTCTGATGGGATCCGGTGCATTAGTGCTGGTATGATCGCATCCGTCAACCAACGCCGCTTATTTTCCATTATCCGTACCGGTCTTTTTCCCCTTCATCGTGAGTGCTACACGTCACGAACAAACCGTGGGGCTGATAAAGTGGGAAATTTTAATCCAGCAACTAGACCCGAAAAAGAAAATAGGGGATGCAACACGAGGACTTCCCGGCACGTCACCGATGCCAGTACTACTCTCGCCCAAGCACGCTTAACTGCGGAGTTCTGATGGGATCCGGTGCATTAGTGCTGGTATGATCGCATCCGTCAACCAACGCCGCTTATTTTCCATTATCCGTACCGGTCTTTTTCCCCTTCATCGTGAGGACTTCCCGGCACGTCACCGATGCCAGTACTAGACCCGAAAAAGAAAATAGGGGATGCAACACGAGGACTTCCCGGCACGTCACCGATGCCAGTACTACTCTCGCCCAAGCTCGCTTAACTGCGGAGTTCTGATGGGATCCGGTGCATTAGTGCTGGTATGATCGCATCCGTCAACCAACGCCGCTTATTTTCCATTATCCGTACCGGTCTTTTTCCCCTTCATCGTGAGTGCTACACGTCACGAAAGAACCGTGGGGCTGATAAAGTGGGACATTTTAATCCAGCAACTAGACCCGAAAAAGAAAATAGGGGATGCAACACGAGGACTTCCCGGCACGTCACCGATGCCAGTACTACTCTCGCCCAAGCACGCTTAACTGCGGAGTTCTGATGGGATTCGGTGCATTAGTGCTGGTATGATCGCATCCGTCAACCAACGCCGCTTATTTTCCATTATCCGTACCGGTCTTTTTCCCCTTCATCGTGAGGACTTCCCGGCACGTCACCGATGCCAGTACTAGACCCGAAAAAGAAAATAGGGGATGCAACACGAGGACTTCCCGGCACGTCACCGATGCCAGTACTACTCTCGCCCAAGCTCGCTTAACTGCGGAGTTCTGATGGGATCCGGTGCATTAGTGCTGGTATGATCGCATCCGTCAACCAACGCCGCTTATTTTCCATTATCCGTACCGGTCTTTTTCCCCTTCATCGTGAGTGCTACACGTCACGAAAGAACCGTGGGGCTGATAAAGTGGGACATTTTAATCCAGCAACTAGACCCGAAAAAGAAAATAGGGGATGCAACACGAGGACTTCCCGGCACGTCACCGATGCCAGTACTACTCTCGCCCAAGCACGCTTAACTGCGGAGTTCTGATGGGATCCGGTGCATTAGTGCTGGTATGATCGCATCCGTCAACCAACGCCGCTTATTTTCCATTATCCGCACCGGTCTTTTTCCCCTTCATCGTGAGTGCTACACGTCACGAACAAACCGTGGGGCTGATAAAGTGGGAAATTTTAATCCAGCAACTAGACCTGAAAAAGAAAATAGGGGATGCAACACGAGGACTTCCCGGCACGTCACCGATGCCAGTACTACTCTCGCCCAAGCTCGCTTAACTGCGGAGTTCTGATGGGATCCGGTGCATTAGTGCTGGTATGATCGCATCCGTCAACCAACGCCGCTTATTTTCCATTATCCGTACCGGTCTTTTTCCCCTTCATCGTGAGTGCTACACGTCACGAACAAACCGTGGGGCTGATAAAGTGGGAAATTTTAATCCAGCAACTAGACCCGAAAAAGAAAATAGGGGATGCAACACGAGGACTTCCCGGCACGTCACCGATGCCAGTACTACTCTCGCCCAAGCACGCTTAACTGCGGAGTTCTGATGGGATCCGGTGCATTAGTGCTGGTATGATCGCATCCGTCAACCAACGCCGCTTATTTTCCATTATCCGTACCGGTCTTTTTCCCCTTCATCGTGAGGACTTCCCGGCACGTCACCGATGCCAGTACTAGACCCGAAAAAGAAAATAGGGGATGCAACACGAGGACTTCCCGGCACGTCACCGATGCCAGTACTACTCTCGCCCAAGCACGCTTAACTGCGGAGTTCTGATGGGATCCGGTGCATTAGTGCTGGTATGATCGCATCCGTCAACCAACGCCGCTTATTTTCCATTATCCGTACCGGTCTTTTTCCCCTTCATCGTGAGGACTTCCCGGCACGTCACCGATGCCAGTACTAGACCCGAAAAAGAAAATAGGGGATGCAACACGAGGACTTCCCGGCACGTCACCGATGCCAGTACTACTCTCGCCCAAGCTCGCTTAACTGCGGAGTTCTGATGGGATCCGGTGCATTAGTGCTGGTATGATCGCATCCGTCAACCAACGCCGCTTATTTTCCATTATCCGTACCGGTCTTTTTCCCCTTCATCGTGAGTGCTACACGTCACGAAAGAACCGTGGGGCTGATAAAGTGGGACATTTTAATCCAGCAACTAGACCCGAAAAAGAAAATAGGGGATGCAACACGAGGACTTCCCGGCACGTCACCGATGCCAGTACTACTCTCGCCCAAGCACGCTTAACTGCGGAGTTCTGATGGGATCCGGTGCATTAGTGCTGGTATGATCGCATCCGTCAACCAACGCCGCTTATTTTCCATTATCCGTACCGGTCTTTTTCCCCTTCATCGTGAGGACTTCCCGGCACGTCACCGATGCCAGTACTAGACCCGAAAAAGAAAATAGGGGATGCAACACGAGGACTTCCCGGCACGTCACCGATGCCAGTACTACTCTCGCCCAAGCTCGCTTAACTGCGGAGTTCTGATGGGATCCGGTGCATTAGTGCTGGTATGATCGCATCCGTCAACCAACGCCGCTTATTTTCCATTATCCGTACCGGTCTTTTTCCCCTTCATCGTGAGTGCTACACGTCACGAAAGAACCGTGGGGCTGATAAAGTGGGACATTTTAATCCAGCAACTAGACCCGAAAAAGAAAATAGGGGATGCAACACGAGGACTTCCCGGCACGTCACCGATGCCAGTACTACTCTCGCCCAAGCTCGCTTAACTGCGGAGTTCTGATGGGATCCGGTGCATTAGTGCTGGTATGATCGCATCCGTCAACCAACGCCGCTTATTTTCCATTATCCGTACCGGTCTTTTTCCCCTTCATCGTGAGTGCTACACGTCACGAACAAACCGTGGGGCTGATAAAGTGGGAAATTTTAATCCAGCAACTAGACCCGAAAAAGAAAATAGGGGATGCAACACGAGGACTTCCCGGCACGTCACCGATGCCAGTACTACTCTCGCCCAAGCACGCTTAACTGCGGAGTTCTGATGGGATCCGGTGCATTAGTGCTGGTATGATCGCATCCGTCAACCAACGCCGCTTATTTTCCATTATCCGTACCGGTCTTTTTCCCCTTCATCGTGAGGACTTCCCGGCACGTCACCGATGCCAGTACTAGACCCGAAAAAGAAAATAGGGGATGCAACACGAGGACTTCCCGGCACGTCACCGATGCCAGTACTACTCTCGCCCAAGCACGCTTAACTGCGGAGTTCTGATGGGATCCGGTGCATTAGTGCTGGTATGATCGCATCCGTCAACCATCGCCGCTTATTTTCCATTATCCGTACCGGTCTTTTTCCCCTTCATCGTGAGTGCTACACGTCACGAACAAACCGTGGGGCTGATAAAGTGGGAAATTTTAATCCAGCAACTAGACCCGAAAAAGAAAATAGGGGATGCAACACGAGGACTTCCCGGCACGTCACCGATGCCAGTACTACTCTCGCCCAAGCACGCTTAACTGCGGAGTTCTGATGGGATCCGGTGCATTAGTGCTGGTATGATCGCATCCGTCAACCAACGCCGCTTATTTTCCATTATCCGCACCGGTCTTTTTCCCCTTCATCGTGAGTGCTACACGTCACGAACAAACCGTGGGGCTGATAAAGTGGGAAATTTTAATCCAGCAACTAGACCTGAAAAAGAAAATAGGGGATGCAACACGAGGACTTCCCGGCACGTCACCGATGCCAGTACTACTCTCGCCCAAGCTCGCTTAACTGCGGAGTTCTGATGGGATCCGGTGCATTAGTGCTGGTATGATCGCATCCGTCAACCAACGCCGCTTATTTTCCATTATCCGTACCGGTCTTTTTCCCCTTCATCGTGAGTGCTACACGTCACGAAAGAACCGTGGGGCTGATAAAGTGGGACATTTTAATCCAGCAACTAGACCCGAAAAAGAAAATAGGGGATGCAACACGAGGACTTCCCGGCACGTCACCGATGCCAGTACTACTCTCGCCCAAGCACGCTTAACTGCGGAGTTCTGATGGGATCCGGTGCATTAGTGCTGGTATGATCGCATCCGTCAACCAACGCCGCTTATTTTCCATTATCCGTACCGGTCTTTTTCCCCTTCATCGTGAGGACTTCCCGGCACGTCACCGATGCCAGTACTAGACCCGAAAAAGAAAATAGGGGATGCAACACGAGGACTTCCCGGCACGTCACCGATGCCAGTACTACTCTCGCCCAAGCTCGCTTAACTGCGGAGTTCTGATGGGATCCGGTGCATTAGTGCTGGTATGATCGCATCCGTCAACCAACGCCGCTTATTTTCCATTATCCGTACCGGTCTTTTTCCCCTTCATCGTGAGTGCTACACGTCACGAAAGAACCGTGGGGCTGATAAAGTGGGACATTTTAATCCAGCAACTAGACCCGAAAAAGAAAATAGGGGATGCAACACGAGGACTTCCCGGCACGTCACCGATGCCAGTACTACTCTCGCCCAAGCACGCTTAACTGCGGAGTTCTGATGGGATCCGGTGCATTAGTGCTGGTATGATCGCATCCGTCAACCAACGCCGCTTATTTTCCATTATCCGTACCGGTCTTTTTCCCCTTCATCGTGAGTGCTACACGTCACGAACAAACCGTGGGGCTGATAAAGTGGGAAATTTTAATCCAGCAACTAGACCCGAAAAAGAAAATAGGGGATGCAACACGAGGACTTCCCGGCACGTCACCGATGCCAGTACTACTCTCGCCCAAGCACGCTTAACTGCGGAGTTCTGATGGGATCCGGTGCATTAGTGCTGGTATGATCGCATCCGTCAACCAACGCCGCTTATTTTCCATTATCCGCACCGGTCTTTTTCCCCTTCATCGTGAGTGCTACACGTCACGAACAAACCGTGGGGCTGATAAAGTGGGAAATTTTAATCCAGCAACTAGACCTGAAAAAGAAAATAGGGGATGCAACACGAGGACTTCCCGGCACGTCACCGATGCCAGTACTACTCTCGCCCAAGCACGCTTAACTGCGGAGTTCTGATGGGATCCGGTGCATTAGTGCTGGTATGATCGCATCCGTCAACCAACGCCGCTTATTTTCCATTATCCGTAGTGGTCTTTTTCCCCTTCATCGTGAGTGCTACACGTCACGAAAGAACCGTGGGGCTGATAAAGTGGGACATTTTAATCCAGCAACTAGACCCGAAAAAGAAAATAGGGGATGCAACACGAGGACTTCCCGGCACGTCACCGATGCCAGTACTACTCTCGCCCAAGCTCGCTTAACTGCGGAGTTCTGATGGGATCCGGTGCATTAGTGCTGGTATGATCGCATCCGTCAACCAACGCCGCTTATTTTCCATTATCCGTACCGGTCTTTTTCCCCTTCATCGTGAGTGCTACACGTCACGAACAAACCGTGGGGCTGATAAAGTGGGAAATTTTAATCCAGCAACTAGACCCGAAAAAGAAAATAGGGGATGCAACACGAGGACTTCCCGGCACGTCACCGATGCCAGTACTACTCTCGCCCAAGCACGCTTAACTGCGGAGTTCTGATGGGATCCGGTGCATTAGTGCTGGTATGATCGCATCCGTCAACCAACGCCGCTTATTTTCCATTATCCGTACCGGTCTTTTTCCCCTTCATCGTGAGGACTTCCCGGCACGTCACCGATGCCAGTACTAGACCCGAAAAAGAAAATAGGGGATGCAACACGAGGACTTCCCGGCACGTCACCGATGCCAGTACTACTCTCGCCCAAGCACGCTTAACTGCGGAGTTCTGATGGGATCCGGTGCATTAGTGCTGGTATGATCGCATCCGTCAACCATCGCCGCTTATTTTCCATTATCCGTACCGGTCTTTTTCCCCTTCATCGTGAGTGCTACACGTCACGAACAAACCGTGGGGCTGATAAAGTGGGAAATTTTAATCCAGCAACTAGACCCGAAAAAGAAAATAGGGGATGCAACACGAGGACTTCCCGGCACGTCACCGATGCCAGTACTACTCTCGCCCAAGCACGCTTAACTGCGGAGTTCTGATGGGATCCGGTGCATTAGTGCTGGTATGATCGCATCCGTCAACCAACGCCGCTTATTTTCCATTATCCGCACCGGTCTTTTTCCCCTTCATCGTGAGTGCTACACGTCACGAACAAACCGTGGGGCTGATAAAGTGGGAAATTTTAATCCAGCAACTAGACCTGAAAAAGAAAATAGGGGATGCAACACGAGGACTTCCCGGCACGTCACCGATGCCAGTACTACTCTCGCCCAAGCTCGCTTAACTGCGGAGTTCTGATGGGATCCGGTGCATTAGTGCTGGTATGATCGCATCCGTCAACCAACGCCGCTTATTTTCCATTATCCGTACCGGTCTTTTTCCCCTTCATCGTGAGTGCTACACGTCACGAAAGAACCGTGGGGCTGATAAAGTGGGACATTTTAATCCAGCAACTAGACCCGAAAAAGAAAATAGGGGATGCAACACGAGGACTTCCCGGCACGTCACCGATGCCAGTACTACTCTCGCCCAAGCACGCTTAACTGCGGAGTTCTGATGGGATCCGGTGCATTAGTGCTGGTATGATCGCATCCGTCAACCAACGCCGCTTATTTTCCATTATCCGTACCGGTCTTTTTCCCCTTCATCGTGAGGACTTCCCGGCACGTCACCGATGCCAGTACTAGACCCGAAAAAGAAAATAGGGGATGCAACACGAGGACTTCCCGGCACGTCACCGATGCCAGTACTACTCTCGCCCAAGCTCGCTTAACTGCGGAGTTCTGATGGGATCCGGTGCATTAGTGCTGGTATGATCGCATCCGTCAACCAACGCCGCTTATTTTCCATTATCCGTACCGGTCTTTTTCCCCTTCATCGTGAGTGCTACACGTCACGAAAGAACCGTGGGGCTGATAAAGTGGGACATTTTAATCCAGCAACTAGACCCGAAAAAGAAAATAGGGGATGCAACACGAGGACTTCCCGGCACGTCACCGATGCCAGTACTACTCTCGCCCAAGCACGCTTAACTGCGGAGTTCTGATGGGATCCGGTGCATTAGTGCTGGTATGATCGCATCCGTCAACCAACGCCGCTTATTTTCCATTATCCGTACCGGTCTTTTTCCCCTTCATCGTGAGTGCTACACGTCACGAACAAACCGTGGGGCTGATAAAGTGGGAAATTTTAATCCAGCAACTAGACCCGAAAAAGAAAATAGGGGATGCAACACGAGGACTTCCCGGCACGTCACCGATGCCAGTACTACTCTCGCCCAAGCACGCTTAACTGCGGAGTTCTGATGGGATCCGGTGCATTAGTGCTGGTATGATCGCATCCGTCAACCAACGCCGCTTATTTTCCATTATCCGCACCGGTCTTTTTCCCCTTCATCGTGAGTGCTACACGTCACGAACAAACCGTGGGGCTGATAAAGTGGGAAATTTTAATCCAGCAACTAGACCTGAAAAAGAAAATAGGGGATGCAACACGAGGACTTCCCGGCACGTCACCGATGCCAGTACTACTCTCGCCCAAGCACGCTTAACTGCGGAGTTCTGATGGGATCCGGTGCATTAGTGCTGGTATGATCGCATCCGTCAACCAACGCCGCTTATTTTCCATTATCCGTAGTGGTCTTTTTCCCCTTCATCGTGAGTGCTACACGTCACGAAAGAACCGTGGGGCCGATAAAGTGGGACATTTTAATCCAGCAACTAGTCAGAAAACTTGGTAGAAATTCTGAAACATAATTTTGAGCCCCGGTTATCTCCCACGAACAGAGAAACCAGAAGCAAAACCGACCCGAAAAAGAAAATAACGGGTGCAACATGAGGACTTCCCGGCACGTCACCGATGCCAGTACTACTCTAGCCCAAGCACGCTTAACTGCGGAGTTCTGATGGGATCCGGTGCATTAGTGCTGGTATGATTGCATCCGTCAACCAACGCCGCTTATTTTCCATTATCCGTACCGGTCTTTTTCCCCTTCATCGTGAGTGCTACACGTCACGAAAGAACCGTGGGGCTGATAAAGTGGGACATTTTAATCCAGCAACTAGACCCGAAAAAGAAAATAGGGGATGCAACACGAGGACTTCCCGGCACGTCACCGATGCCAGTACTACTCTCGCCCAAGCACGCTTAACTGCGGAGTTCTGATGGGATCCGGTGCATTAGTGCTGGTATGATCGCATCCGTCAACCAACGCCGCTTATTTTCCATTATCCGCACCGGTCTTTTTCCCCTTCATCGTGAGTGCTACACGTCACGAACAAACCGTGGGGCTGATAAAGTGGGAAATTTTAATCCAGCAACTAGACCTGAAAAAGAAAATAGGGGATGCAACACGAGGACTTCCCGGCACGTCACCGATGCCAGTACTACTCTCGCCCAAGCTCGCTTAACTGCGGAGTTCTGATGGGATCCGGTGCATTAGTGCTGGTATGATCGCATCCGTCAACCAACGCCGCTTATTTTCCATTATCCGCACCGGTCTTTTTCCCCTTCATCGTGAGTGCTACACGTCACGAACAAACCGTGGGGCTGATAAAGTGGGAAATTTTAATCCAGCAACTAGACCTGAAAAAGAAAATAGGGGATGCAACACGAGGACTTCCCGGCACGTCACCGATGCCAGTACTACTCTCGCCCAAGCTCGCTTAACTGCGGAGTTCTGATGGGATCCGGTGCATTAGTGCTGGTATGATCGCATCCGTCAACCAACGCCGCTTATTTTCCATTATCCGTACCGGTCTTTTTCCCCTTCATCGTGAGTGCTACACGTCACGAAAGAACCGTGGGGCTGATAAAGTGGGACATTTTAATCCAGCAACTAGACCCGAAAAAGAAAATAGGGGATGCAACACGAGGACTTCCCGGCACGTCACCGATGCCAGTACTACTCTCGCCCAAGCACGCTTAACTGCGGAGTTCTGATGGGATCCGGTGCATTAGTGCTGGTATGATCGCATCCGTCAACCAACGCCGCTTATTTTCCATTATCCGCACCGGTCTTTTTCCCCTTCATCGTGAGTGCTACACGTCACGAACAAACCGTGGGGCTGATAAAGTGGGAAATTTTAATCCAGCAACTAGACCTGAAAAAGAAAATAGGGGATGCAACACGAGGACTTCCCGGCACGTCACCGATGCCAGTACTACTCTCGCCCAAGCACGCTTAACTGCGGAGTTCTGATGGGATCCGGTGCATTAGTGCTGGTATGATCGCATCCGTCAACCAACGCCGCTTATTTTCCATTATCCGTAGTGGTCTTTTTCCCCTTCATCGTGAGTGCTACACGTCACGAAAGAACCGTGGGGCCGATAAAGTGGGACATTTTAATCCAGCAACTAGTCAGAAAACTTGGTAGAAATTCTGAAACATAATTTTGAGCCCCGGTTATCTCCCACGAACAGAGAAACCAGAAGCAAAACCGACCCGAAAAAGAAAATAACGGGTGCAACATGAGGACTTCCCGGCACGTCACCGATGCCAGTACTACTCTAGCCCAAGCACGCTTAACTGCGGAGTTCTGATGGGATCCGGTGCATTAGTGCTGGTATGATTGCATCCGTCAACCAACGCCGCTTATTTTCCATTATCCGTACCGGTCTTTTTCCCCTTCATCGTGAGTGCTACACGTCACGAAAGAACCGTGGGGCTGATAAAGTGGGACATTTTAATCCAGCAACTAGACCCGAAAAAGAAAATAGGGGATGCAACACGAGGACTTCCCGGCACGTCACCGATGCCAGTACTACTCTCGCCCAAGCACGCTTAACTGCGGAGTTCTGATGGGATCCGGTGCATTAGTGCTGGTATGATCGCATCCGTCAACCAACGCCGCTTATTTTCCATTATCCGCACCGGTCTTTTTCCCCTTCATCGTGAGTGCTACACGTCACGAACAAACCGTGGGGCTGATAAAGTGGGAAATTTTAATCCAGCAACTAGACCTGAAAAAGAAAATAGGGGATGCAACACGAGGACTTCCCGGCACGTCACCGATGCCAGTACTACTCTCGCCCAAGCTCGCTTAACTGCGGAGTTCTGATGGGATCCGGTGCATTAGTGCTGGTATGATCGCATCCGTCAACCAACGCCGCTTATTTTCCATTATCCGCACCGGTCTTTTTCCCCTTCATCGTGAGTGCTACACGTCACGAACAAACCGTGGGGCTGATAAAGTGGGAAATTTTAATCCAGCAACTAGACCTGAAAAAGAAAATAGGGGATGCAACACGAGGACTTCCCGGCACGTCACCGATGCCAGTACTACTCTCGCCCAAGCTCGCTTAACTGCGGAGTTCTGATGGGATCCGGTGCATTAGTGCTGGTATGATCGCATCCGTCAACCAACGCCGCTTATTTTCCATTATCCGTACCGGTCTTTTTCCCCTTCATCGTGAGTGCTACACGTCACGAAAGAACCGTGGGGCTGATAAAGTGGGACATTTTAATCCAGCAACTAGACCCGAAAAAGAAAATAGGGGATGCAACACGAGGACTTCCCGGCACGTCACCGATGCCAGTACTACTCTCGCCCAAGCACGCTTAACTGCGGAGTTCTGATGGGATCCGGTGCATTAGTGCTGGTATGATCGCATCCGTCAACCAACGCCGCTTATTTTCCATTATCCGCACCGGTCTTTTTCCCCTTCATCGTGAGTGCTACACGTCACGAACAAACCGTGGGGCTGATAAAGTGGGAAATTTTAATCCAGCAACTAGACCTGAAAAAGAAAATAGGGGATGCAACACGAGGACTTCCCGGCACGTCACCGATGCCAGTACTACTCTCGCCCAAGCACGCTTAACTGCGGAGTTCTGATGGGATCCGGTGCATTAGTGCTGGTATGATCGCATCCGTCAACCAACGCCGCTTATTTTCCATTATCCGTAGTGGTCTTTTTCCCCTTCATCGTGAGTGCTACACGTCACGAAAGAACCGTGGGGCCGATAAAGTGGGACATTTTAATCCAGCAACTAGTCAGAAAACTTGGTAGAAATTCTGAAACATAATTTTGAGCCCCGGTTATCTCCCACGAACAGAGAAACCAGAAGCAAAACCGACCCGAAAAAGAAAATAACGGGTGCAACATGAGGACTTCCCGGCACGTCACCGATGCCAGTACTACTCTAGCCCAAGCACGCTTAACTGCGGAGTTCTGATGGGATCCGGTGCATTAGTGCTGGTATGATTGCATCCGTCAACCAACGCCGCTTATTTTCCATTATCCGTACCGGTCTTTTTCCCCTTCATCGTGAGTGCTACACGTCACGAAAGAACCGTGGGGCTGATAAAGTGGGACATTTTAATCCAGCAACTAGACCCGAAAAAGAAAATAGGGGATGCAACACGAGGACTTCCCGGCACGTCACCGATGCCAGTACTACTCTCGCCCAAGCACGCTTAACTGCGGAGTTCTGATGGGATCCGGTGCATTAGTGCTGGTATGATCGCATCCGTCAACCAACGCCGCTTATTTTCCATTATCCGCACCGGTCTTTTTCCCCTTCATCGTGAGTGCTACACGTCACGAACAAACCGTGGGGCTGATAAAGTGGGAAATTTTAATCCAGCAACTAGACCTGAAAAAGAAAATAGGGGATGCAACACGAGGACTTCCCGGCACGTCACCGATGCCAGTACTACTCTCGCCCAAGCTCGCTTAACTGCGGAGTTCTGATGGGATCCGGTGCATTAGTGCTGGTATGATCGCATCCGTCAACCAACGCCGCTTATTTTCCATTATCCACACCGGTCTTTTTCCCCTTCATCGTGAGTGCTACACGTCACGAACAAACCGTGGGGCTGATAAAGTGGGAAATTTTAATCCAGCAACTAGACCTGAAAAAGAAAATAGGGGATGCAACACGAGGACTTCCCGGCACGTCACCGATGCCAGTACTACTCTCGCCCAAGCACGCTTAACTGCGGAGTTCTGATGGGATCCGGTGCATTAGTGCTGGTATGATCGCATCCGTCAACCAACGCCGCTTATTTTCCATTATCCGTACCGGTCTTTTTCCCCTTCATCGTGAGTGCTACACGTCACGAAAGAACCGTGGGGCTGATAAAGTGGGACATTTTAATCCAGCAACTAGACCCGAAAAAGAAAATAGGGGATGCAACACGAGGACTTCCCGGCACGTCACCGATGCCAGTACTACTCTCGCCCAAGCACGCTTAACTGCGGAGTTCTGATGGGATCCGGTGCATTAGTGCTGGTATGATCGCATCCGTCAACCAACGCCGCTTATTTTCCATTATCCGTACCGGTCTTTTTCCCCTTCATCGTGAGGACTTCCCGGCACGTCACCGATGCCAGTACTAGACCCGAAAAAGAAAATAGGGGATGCAACACGAGGACTTCCCGGCACGTCACCGATGCCAGTACTACTCTCGCCCAAGCTCGCTTAACTGCGGAGTTCTGATGGGATCCGGTGCATTAGTGCTGGTATGATCGCATCCGTCAACCAACGCCGCTTATTTTCCATTATCCGTACCGGTCTTTTTCCCCTTCATCGTGAGTGCTACACGTCACGAAAGAACCGTGGGGCTGATAAAGTGGGACATTTTAATCCAGCAACTAGACCCGAAAAAGAAAATAGGGGATGCAACACGAGGACTTCCCGGCACGTCACCGATGCCAGTACTACTCTCGCCCAAGCTCGCTTAACTGCGGAGTTCTGATGGGATCCGGTGCATTAGTGCTGGTATGATCGCATCCGTCAACCAACGCCGCTTATTTTCCATTATCCGTACCGGTCTTTTTCCCCTTCATCGTGAGTGCTACACGTCACGAACAAACCGTGGGGCTGATAAAGTGGGAAATTTTAATCCAGCAACTAGACCCGAAAAAGAAAATAGGGGATGCAACACGAGGACTTCCCGGCACGTCACCGATGCCAGTACTACTCTCGCCCAAGCACGCTTAACTGCGGAGTTCTGATGGGATCCGGTGCATTAGTGCTGGTATGATCGCATCCGTCAACCAACGCCGCTTATTTTCCATTATCCGTACCGGTCTTTTTCCCCTTCATCGTGAGGACTTCCCGGCACGTCACCGATGCCAGTACTAGACCCGAAAAAGAAAATAGGGGATGCAACACGAGGACTTCCCGGCACGTCACCGATGCCAGTACTACTCTCGCCCAAGCACGCTTAACTGCGGAGTTCTGATGGGATCCGGTGCATTAGTGCTGGTATGATCGCATCCGTCAACCATCGCCGCTTATTTTCCATTATCCGTACCGTTCTTTTTCCCCTTCATCGTGAGTGCTACACGTCACGAACAAACCGTGGGGCTGATAAAGTGGGAAATTTTAATCCAGCAACTAGACCCGAAAAAGAAAATAGGGGATGCAACACGAGGACTTCCCGGCACGTCACCGATGCCAGTACTACTCTCGCCCAAGCACGCTTAACTGCGGAGTTCTGATGGGATCCGGTGCATTAGTGCTGGTATGATCGCATCCGTCAACCATCGCCGCTTATTTTCCATTATCCGTACCGGTCTTTTTCCCCTTCATCGTGAGTGCTACACGTCACGAACAAACCGTGGGGCTGATAAAGTGGGAAATTTTAATCCAGCAACTAGACCCGAAAAAGAAAATAGGGGATGCAACACGAGGACTTCCCGGCACGTCACCGATGCCAGTACTACTCTCGCCCAAGCACGCTTAACTGCGGAGTTCTGATGGGATCCGGTGCATTAGTGCTGGTATGATCGCATCCGTCAACCAACGCCACTTATTTTCCATTATCCGTACCGGTCTTTTTCCCCTTCATCGTGAGGACTTCCCGGCACGTCACCGATGCCAGTACTAGACCCGAAAAAGAAAATAGGGGATGCAACACGAGGACTTCCCGGCACGTCACCGATGCCAGTACTACTCTCGCCCAAGCACGCTTAACTGCGGAGTTCTGATGGGATCCGGTGCATTAGTGCTGGTATGATCGCATCCGTCAACCATCGCCGCTTATTTTCCATTATCCGTACCGGTCTTTTTCCCCTTCATCGTGAGTGCTACACGTCACGAACAAACCGTGGGGCTGATAAAGTGGGAAATTTTAATCCAGCAACTAGACCCGAAAAAGAAAATAGGGGATGCAACACGAGGACTTCCCGGCACGTCACCGATGCCAGTACTACTCTCGCCCAAGCACGCTTAACTGCGGAGTTCTGATGGGATCCGGTGCATTAGTGCTGGTATGATCGCATCCGTCAACCAACGCCGCTTATTTTCCATTATCCGTACCGGTCTTTTTCCCCTTCATCGTGAGGACTTCCCGGCACGTCACCGATGCCAGTAGTGGACCCGAAAAAGAAAATAGGGGATGCAACACGAGGACTTCCCGGCACGTCACCGATGCCAGTACTACTCTCGCCCAAGCACGCTTAACTGCGGAGTTCTGATGGGATCCGGTGCATTAGTGCTGGTATGATCGCATCCGTCAACCAACGCCGCTTATTTTCCATTATCCGTACCGGTCTTTTTCCCCTTCATCGTGAGGACTTCCCGGCACGTCACCGATGCCAGTACTAGACCCGAAAAAGAAAATAGGGGATGCAACACGAGGACTTCCCGGCACGTCACCGATGCCAGTACTACTCTCGCCCAAGCACGCTTAACTGCGGAGTTCTGATGGGATCCGGTGCATTAGTGCTGGTATGATCGCATCCGTCAACCAACGCCGCTTATTTTCCATTATCCGCACCGGTCTTTTTCCCCTTCATCGTGAGTGCTACACGTCACGAACAAACCGTGGGGCTGATAAAGTGGGAAATTTTAATCCAGCAACTAGACCTGAAAAAGAAAATAGGGGATGCAACACGAGGACTTCCCGGCACGTCACCGATGCCAGTACTACTCTCGCCCAAGCACGCTTAACTGCGGAGTTCTGATGGGATCCGGTGCATTAGTGCTGGTATGATCGCATCCGTCAACCAACGCCGCTTATTTTCCATTATCCGTACCGGTCTTTTTCCCCTTCATCGTGAGGACTTCCCGGCACGTCACCGATGCCAGTACTAGACCCGAAAAAGAAAATAGGGGATGCAACACGAGGACTTCCCGGCACGTCACCGATGCCAGTACTACTCTCGCCCAAGCACGCTTAACTGCGGAGTTCTGATGGGATCCGGTGCATTAGTGCTGGTATGATCGCATCCGTCAACCAACGCCGCTTATTTTCCATTATCCGCACCGGTCTTTTTCCCCTTCATCGTGAGTGCTACACGTCACGAACAAACCGTGGGGCTGATAAAGTGGGAAATTTTAATCCAGCAACTAGACCTGAAAAAGAAAATAGGGGATGCAACACGAGGACTTCCCGGCACGTCACCGATGCCAGTACTACTCTCGCCCAAGCACGCTTAACTGCGGAGTTCTGATGGGATCCGGTGCATTAGTGCTGGTATGATCGCATCCGTCAACCAACGCCGCTTATTTTCCATTATCCGCACCGGTCTTTTTCCCCTTCATCGTGAGTGCTACACGTCACGAACAAACCGTGGGGCTGATAAAGTGGGAAATTTTAATCCAGCAACTAGACCTGAAAAAGAAAATAGGGGATGCAACACGAGGACTTCCCGGCACGTCACCGATGCCAGTACTACTCTCGCCCAAGCACGCTTAACTGCGGAGTTCTGATGGGATCCGGTGCATTAGTGCTGGTATGATCGCATCCGTCAACCAACGCCGCTTATTTTCCATTATCCGTACCGGTCTTTTTCCCCTTCATCGTGAGGACTTCCCGGCACGTCACCGATGCCAGTACTAGACCCGAAAAAGAAAATAGGGGATGCAACACGAGGACTTCCCGGCACGTCACCGATGCCAGTACTACTCTCGCCCAAGCTCGCTTAACTGCGGAGTTCTGATGGGATCCGGTGCATTAGTGCTGGTATGATCGCATCCGTCAACCAACGCCGCTTATTTTCCATTATCCGTACCGGTCTTTTTCCCCTTCATCGTGAGTGCTACACGTCACGAAAGAACCGTGGGGCTGATAAAGTGGGACATTTTAATCCAGCAACTAGACCCGAAAAAGAAAATAGGGGATGCAACACGAGGACTTCCCGGCACGTCACCGATGCCAGTACTACTCTCGCCCAAGCTCGCTTAACTGCGGAGTTCTGATGGGATCCGGTGCATTAGTGCTGGTATGATCGCATCCGTCAACCAACGCCGCTTATTTTCCATTATCCGTACCGGTCTTTTTCCCCTTCATCGTGAGTGCTACACGTCACGAACAAACCGTGGGGCTGATAAAGTGGGAAATTTTAATCCAGCAACTAGACCCGAAAAAGAAAATAGGGGATGCAACACGAGGACTTCCCGGCACGTCACCGATGCCAGTACTACTCTCGCCCAAGCACGCTTAACTGCGGAGTTCTGATGGGATCCGGTGCATTAGTGCTGGTATGATCGCATCCGTCAACCAACGCCGCTTATTTTCCATTATCCGTACCGGTCTTTTTCCCCTTCATCGTGAGGACTTCCCGGCACGTCACCGATGCCAGTACTAGACCCGAAAAAGAAAATAGGGGATGCAACACGAGGACTTCCCGGCACGTCACCGATGCCAGTACTACTCTCGCCCAAGCACGCTTAACTGCGGAGTTCTGATGGGATCCGGTGCATTAGTGCTGGTATGATCGCATCCGTCAACCATCGCCGCTTATTTTCCATTATCCGTACCGGTCTTTTTCCCCTTCATCGTGAGTGCTACACGTCACGAACAAACCGTGGGGCTGATAAAGTGGGAAATTTTAATCCAGCAACTAGACCCGAAAAAGAAAATAGGGGATGCAACACGAGGACTTCCCGGCACGTCACCGATGCCAGTACTACTCTCGCCCAAGCACGCTTAACTGCGGAGTTCTGATGGGATCCGGTGCATTAGTGCTGGTATGATCGCATCCGTCAACCATCGCCGCTTATTTTCCATTATCCGTACCGGTCTTTTTCCCCTTCATCGTGAGTGCTACACGTCACGAACAAACCGTGGGGCTGATAAAGTGGGAAATTTTAATCCAGCAACTAGACCCGAAAAAGAAAATAGGGGATGCAACACGAGGACTTCCCGGCACGTCACCGATGCCAGTACTACTCTCGCCCAAGCACGCTTAACTGCGGAGTTCTGATGGGATCCGGTGCATTAGTGCTGGTATGATCGCATCCGTCAACCAACGCCGCTTATTTTCCATTATCCGTACCGGTCTTTTTCCCCTTCATCGTGAGGACTTCCCGGCACGTCACCGATGCCAGTACTAGACCCGAAAAAGAAAATAGGGGATGCAACACGAGGACTTCCCGGCACGTCACCGATGCCAGTACTACTCTCGCCCAAGCACGCTTAACTGCGGAGTTCTGATGGGATCCGGTGCATTAGTGCTGGTATGATCGCATCCGTCAACCAACGCCGCTTATTTTCCATTATCCGCACCGGTCTTTTTCCCCTTCATCGTGAGTGCTACACGTCACGAACAAACCGTGGGGCTGATAAAGTGGGAAATTTTAATCCAGCAACTAGACCTGAAAAAGAAAATAGGGGATGCAACACGAGGACTTCCCGGCACGTCACCGATGCCAGTACTACTCTCGCCCAAGCACGCTTAACTGCGGAGTTCTGATGGGATCCGGTGCATTAGTGCTGGTATGATCGCATCCGTCAACCAACGCCGCTTATTTTCCATTATCCGTACCGGTCTTTTTCCCCTTCATCGTGAGGACTTCCCGGCACGTCACCGATGCCAGTACTAGACCCGAAAAAGAAAATAGGGGATGCAACACGAGGACTTCCCGGCACGTCACCGATGCCAGTACTACTCTCGCCCAAGCACGCTTAACTGCGGAGTTCTGATGGGATCCGGTGCATTAGTGCTGGTATGATCGCATCCGTCAACCAACGCCGCTTATTTTCCATTATCCGCACCGGTCTTTTTCCCCTTCATCGTGAGTGCTACACGTCACGAACAAACCGTGGGGCTGATAAAGTGGGAAATTTTAATCCAGCAACTAGACCTGAAAAAGAAAATAGGGGATGCAACACGAGGACTTCCCGGCACGTCACCGATGCCAGTACTACTCTCGCCCAAGCACGCTTAACTGCGGAGTTCTGATGGGATCCGGTGCATTAGTGCTGGTATGATCGCATCCGTCAACCAACGCCGCTTATTTTCCATTATCCGCACCGGTCTTTTTCCCCTTCATCGTGAGTGCTACACGTCACGAACAAACCGTGGGGCTGATAAAGTGGGAAATTTTAATCCAGCAACTAGACCTGAAAAAGAAAATAGGGGATGCAACACGAGGACTTCCCGGCACGTCACCGATGCCAGTACTACTCTCGCCCAAGCACGCTTAACTGCGGAGTTCTGATGGGATCCGGTGCATTAGTGCTGGTATGATCGCATCCGTCAACCAACGCCGCTTATTTTCCATTATCCGTACCGGTCTTTTTCCCCTTCATCGTGAGGACTTCCCGGCACGTCACCGATGCCAGTACTAGACCCGAAAAAGAAAATAGGGGATGCAACACGAGGACTTCCCGGCACGTCACCGATGCCAGTACTACTCTCGCCCAAGCTCGCTTAACTGCGGAGTTCTGATGGGATCCGGTGCATTAGTGCTGGTATGATCGCATCCGTCAACCAACGCCGCTTATTTTCCATTATCCGTACCGGTCTTTTTCCCCTTCATCGTGAGTGCTACACGTCACGAAAGAACCGTGGGGCTGATAAAGTGGGACATTTTAATCCAGCAACTAGACCCGAAAAAGAAAATAGGGGATGCAACACGAGGACTTCCCGGCACGTCACCGATGCCAGTACTACTCTCGCCCAAGCTCGCTTAACTGCGGAGTTCTGATGGGATCCGGTGCATTAGTGCTGGTATGATCGCATCCGTCAACCAACGCCGCTTATTTTCCATTATCCGTACCGGTCTTTTTCCCCTTCATCGTGAGTGCTACACGTCACGAACAAACCGTGGGGCTGATAAAGTGGGAAATTTTAATCCAGCAACTAGACCCGAAAAAGAAAATAGGGGATGCAACACGAGGACTTCCCGGCACGTCACCGATGCCAGTACTACTCTCGCCCAAGCACGCTTAACTGCGGAGTTCTGATGGGATCCGGTGCATTAGTGCTGGTATGATCGCATCCGTCAACCAACGCCGCTTATTTTCCATTATCCGTACCGGTCTTTTTCCCCTTCATCGTGAGGACTTCCCGGCACGTCACCGATGCCAGTACTAGACCCGAAAAAGAAAATAGGGGATGCAACACGAGGACTTCCCGGCACGTCACCGATGCCAGTACTACTCTCGCCCAAGCACGCTTAACTGCGGAGTTCTGATGGGATCCGGTGCATTAGTGCTGGTATGATCGCATCCGTCAACCATCGCCGCTTATTTTCCATTATCCGTACCGGTCTTTTTCCCCTTCATCGTGAGTGCTACACGTCACGAACAAACCGTGGGGCTGATAAAGTGGGAAATTTTAATCCAGCAACTAGACCCGAAAAAGAAAATAGGGGATGCAACACGAGGACTTCCCGGCACGTCACCGATGCCAGTACTACTCTCGCCCAAGCACGCTTAACTGCGGAGTTCTGATGGGATCCGGTGCATTAGTGCTGGTATGATCGCATCCGTCAACCATCGCCGCTTATTTTCCATTATCCGTACCGGTCTTTTTCCCCTTCATCGTGAGTGCTACACGTCACGAACAAACCGTGGGGCTGATAAAGTGGGAAATTTTAATCCAGCAACTAGACCCGAAAAAGAAAATAGGGGATGCAACACGAGGACTTCCCGGCACGTCACCGATGCCAGTACTACTCTCGCCCAAGCACGCTTAACTGCGGAGTTCTGATGGGATCCGGTGCATTAGTGCTGGTATGATCGCATCCGTCAACCAACGCCACTTATTTTCCATTATCCGTACCGGTCTTTTTCCCCTTCATCGTGAGGACTTCCCGGCACGTCACCGATGCCAGTACTAGACCCGAAAAAGAAAATAGGGGATGCAACACGAGGACTTCCCGGCACGTCACCGATGCCAGTACTACTCTCGCCCAAGCACGCTTAACTGCGGAGTTCTGATGGGATCCGGTGCATTAGTGCTGGTATGATCGCATCCGTCAACCATCGCCGCTTATTTTCCATTATCCGTACCGGTCTTTTTCCCCTTCATCGTGAGTGCTACACGTCACGAACAAACCGTGGGGCTGATAAAGTGGGAAATTTTAATCCAGCAACTAGACCCGAAAAAGAAAATAGGGGATGCAACACGAGGACTTCCCGGCACGTCACCGATGCCAGTACTACTCTCGCCCAAGCACGCTTAACTGCGGAGTTCTGATGGGATCCGGTGCATTAGTGCTGGTATGATCGCATCCGTCAACCAACGCCGCTTATTTTCCATTATCCGTACCGGTCTTTTTCCCCTTCATCGTGAGGACTTCCCGGCACGTCACCGATGCCAGTAGTGGACCCGAAAAAGAAAATAGGGGATGCAACACGAGGACTTCCCGGCACGTCACCGATGCCAGTACTACTCTCGCCCAAGCACGCTTAACTGCGGAGTTCTGATGGGATCCGGTGCATTAGTGCTGGTATGATCGCATCCGTCAACCAACGCCGCTTATTTTCCATTATCCGTACCGGTCTTTTTCCCCTTCATCGTGAGGACTTCCCGGCACGTCACCGATGCCAGTACTAGACCCGAAAAAGAAAATAGGGGATGCAACACGAGGACTTCCCGGCACGTCACCGATGCCAGTACTACTCTCGCCCAAGCACGCTTAACTGCGGAGTTCTGATGGGATCCGGTGCATTAGTGCTGGTATGATCGCATCCGTCAACCAACGCCGCTTATTTTCCATTATCCGCACCGGTCTTTTTCCCCTTCATCGTGAGTGCTACACGTCACGAACAAACCGTGGGGCTGATAAAGTGGGAAATTTTAATCCAGCAACTAGACCTGAAAAAGAAAATAGGGGATGCAACACGAGGACTTCCCGGCACGTCACCGATGCCAGTACTACTCTCGCCCAAGCACGCTTAACTGCGGAGTTCTGATGGGATCCGGTGCATTAGTGCTGGTATGATCGCATCCGTCAACCAACGCCGCTTATTTTCCATTATCCGTACCGGTCTTTTTCCCCTTCATCGTGAGGACTTCCCGGCACGTCACCGATGCCAGTACTAGACCCGAAAAAGAAAATAGGGGATGCAACACGAGGACTTCCCGGCACGTCACCGATGCCAGTACTACTCTCGCCCAAGCACGCTTAACTGCGGAGTTCTGATGGGATCCGGTGCATTAGTGCTGGTATGATCGCATCCGTCAACCAACGCCGCTTATTTTCCATTATCCGTACCGGTCTTTTTCCCCTTCATCGTGAGTGCTACACGTCACGAACAAACCGTGGGGCTGATAAAGTGGGAAATTTTAATCCAGCAACTAGACCTGAAAAAGAAAATAGGGGATGCAACACGAGGACTTCCCGGCACGTCACCGATGCCAGTACTACTCTCGCCCAAGCACGCTTAACTGCGGAGTTCTGATGGGATCCGGTGCATTAGTGCTGGTATGATCGCATCCGTCAACCAACGCCGCTTATTTTCCATTATCCGTAGTGGTCTTTTTCCCCTTCATCGTGAGTGCTACACGTCACGAAAGAACCGTGGGGCCGATAAAGTGGGACATTTTAATCCAGCAACTAGTCAGAAAACTTGGTAGAAATTCTGAAACATAATTTTGAGCCCCGGTTATCTCCCACGAACAGAGAAACCAGAAGCAAAACCGACCCGAAAAAGAAAATAACGGGTGCAACATGAGGACTTCCCGGCACGTCACCGATGCCAGTACTACTCTAGCCCAAGCACGCTTAACTGCGGAGTTCTGATGGGATCCGGTGCATTAGTGCTGGTATGATTGCATCCGTCAACCAACGCCGCTTATTTTCCATTATCCGTACCGGTCTTTTTCCCCTTCATCGTGAGTGCTACACGTCACGAAAGAACCGTGGGGCTGATAAAGTGGGACATTTTAATCCAGCAACTAGACCCGAAAAAGAAAATAGGGGATGCAACACGAGGACTTCCCGGCACGTCACCGATGCCAGTACTACTCTCGCCCAAGCACGCTTAACTGCGGAGTTCTGATGGGATCCGGTGCATTAGTGCTGGTATGATCGCATCCGTCAACCAACGCCGCTTATTTTCCATTATCCGTACCGGTCTTTTTCCCCTTCATCGTGAGGACTTCCCGGCACGTCACCGATGCCAGTACTAGACCCGAAAAAGAAAATAGGGGATGCAACACGAGGACTTCCCGGCACGTCACCGATGCCAGTACTACTCTCGCCCAAGGACGCTTAACTGCGGAGTTCTGATGGGATCCGGTGCATTAGTGCTGGTATGATCGCATCCGTCAACCAACGCCGCTTATTTTCCATTATCCGTACCGGTCTTTTTCCCCTTCATCGTGAGTGCTACACGTCACGAACAAACCGTGGGGCTGATAAAGTGGGAAATTTTAATCCAGCAACTAGACCTGAAAAAGAAAATAGGGGATGCAACACGAGGACTTCCCGGCACGTCACCGATGCCAGTACTACTCTCGCCCAAGCACGCTTAACTGCGGAGTTCTGATGGGATCCGGTGCATTAGTGCTGGTATGATCGCATCCGTCAACCAACGCCGCTTATTTTCCATTATCCGTAGTGGTCTTTTTCCCCTTCATCGTGAGTGCTACACGTCACGAAAGAACCGTGGGGCCGATAAAGTGGGACATTTTAATCCAGCAACTAGTCAGAAAACTTGGTAGAAATTCTGAAACATAATTTTGAGCCCCGGTTATCTCCCACGAACAGAGAAACCAGAAGCAAAACCGACCCGAAAAAGAAAATAACGGGTGCAACATGAGGACTTCCCGGCACGTCACCGATGCCAGTACTACTCTAGCCCAAGCACGCTTAACTGCGGAGTTCTGATGGGATCCGGTGCATTAGTGCTGGTATGATTGCATCCGTCAACCAACGCCGCTTATTTTCCATTATCCGTACCGGTCTTTTTCCCCTTCATCGTGAGTGCTACACGTCACGAAAGAACCGTGGGGCTGATAAAGTGGGACATTTTAATCCAGCAACTAGACCCGAAAAAGAAAATAGGGGATGCAACACGAGGACTTCCCGGCACGTCACCGATGCCAGTACTACTCTCGCCCAAGCACGCTTAACTGCGGAGTTCTGATGGGATCCGGTGCATTAGTGCTGGTATGATCGCATCCGTCAACCAACGCCGCTTATTTTCCATTATCCGTACCGGTCTTTTTCCCCTTCATCGTGAGGACTTCCCGGCACGTCACCGATGCCAGTACTAGACCCGAAAAAGAAAATAGGGGATGCAACACGAGGACTTCCCGGCACGTCACCGATGCCAGTACTACTCTCGCCCAAGCACGCTTAACTGCGGAGTTCTGATGGGATCCGGTGCATTAGTGCTGGTATGATCGCATCCGTCAACCAACGCCGCTTATTTTCCATTATCCGTACCGGTCTTTTTCCCCTTCATCGTGAGTGCTACACGTCACGAACAAACCGTGGGGCTGATAAAGTGGGAAATTTTAATCCAGCAACTAGACCTGAAAAAGAAAATAGGGGATGCAACACGAGGACTTCCCGGCACGTCACCGATGCCAGTACTACTCTCGCCCAAGCACGCTTAACTGCGGAGTTCTGATGGGATCCGGTGCATTAGTGCTGGTATGATCGCATCCGTCAACCAACGCCGCTTATTTTCCATTATCCGTAGTGGTCTTTTTCCCCTTCATCGTGAGTGCTACACGTCACGAAAGAACCGTGGGGCCGATAAAGTGGGACATTTTAATCCAGCAACTAGTCAGAAAACTTGGTAGAAATTCTGAAACATAATTTTGAGCCCCGGTTATCTCCCACGAACAGAGAAACCAGAAGCAAAACCGACCCGAAAAAGAAAATAACGGGTGCAACATGAGGACTTCCCGGCACGTCACCGATGCCAGTACTACTCTAGCCCAAGCACGCTTAACTGCGGAGTTCTGATGGGATCCGGTGCATTAGTGCTGGTATGATTGCATCCGTCAACCAACGCCGCTTATTTTCCATTATCCGTACCGGTCTTTTTCCCCTTCATCGTGAGTGCTACACGTCACGAAAGAACCGTGGGGCTGATAAAGTGGGACATTTTAATCCAGCAACTAGACCCGAAAAAGAAAATAGGGGATGCAACACGAGGACTTCCCGGCACGTCACCGATGCCAGTACTACTCTCGCCCAAGCACGCTTAACTGCGGAGTTCTGATGGGATCCGGTGCATTAGTGCTGGTATGATCGCATCCGTCAACCAACGCCGCTTATTTTCCATTATCCGTACCGGTCTTTTTCCCCTTCATCGTGAGGACTTCCCGGCACGTCACCGATGCCAGTACTAGACCCGAAAAAGAAAATAGGGGATGCAACACGAGGACTTCCCGGCACGTCACCGATGCCAGTACTACTCTCGCCCAAGCACGCTTAACTGCGGAGTTCTGATGGGATCCGGTGCATTAGTGCTGGTATGATCGCATCCGTCAACCAACGCCGCTTATTTTCCATTATCCGTACCGGTCTTTTTCCCCTTCATCGTGAGTGCTACACGTCACGAACAAACCGTGGGGCTGATAAAGTGGGAAATTTTAATCCAGCAACTAGACCTGAAAAAGAAAATAGGGGATGCAACACGAGGACTTCCCGGCACGTCACCGATGCCAGTACTACTCTCGCCCAAGCACGCTTAACTGCGGAGTTCTGATGGGATCCGGTGCATTAGTGCTGGTATGATCGCATCCGTCAACCAACGCCGCTTATTTTCCATTATCCGTAGTGGTCTTTTTCCCCTTCATCGTGAGTGCTACACGTCACGAAAGAACCGTGGGGCCGATAAAGTGGGACATTTTAATCCAGCAACTAGTCAGAAAACTTGGTAGAAATTCTGAAACATAATTTTGAGCCCCGGTTATCTCCCACGAACAGAGAAACCAGAAGCAAAACCGACCCGAAAAAGAAAATAACGGGTGCAACATGAGGACTTCCCGGCACGTCACCGATGCCAGTACTACTCTAGCCCAAGCACGCTTAACTGCGGAGTTCTGATGGGATCCGGTGCATTAGTGCTGGTATGATTGCATCCGTCAACCAACGCCGCTTATTTTCCATTATCCGTACCGGTCTTTTTCCCCTTCATCGTGAGTGCTACACGTCACGAAAGAACCGTGGGGCTGATAAAGTGGGACATTTTAATCCAGCAACTAGACCCGAAAAAGAAAATAGGGGATGCAACACGAGGACTTCCCGGCACGTCACCGATGCCAGTACTACTCTCGCCCAAGCACGCTTAACTGCGGAGTTCTGATGGGATCCGGTGCATTAGTGCTGGTATGATCGCATCCGTCAACCAACGCCGCTTATTTTCCATTATCCGTACCGGTCTTTTTCCCCTTCATCGTGAGGACTTCCCGGCACGTCACCGATGCCAGTACTAGACCCGAAAAAGAAAATAGGGGATGCAACACGAGGACTTCCCGGCACGTCACCGATGCCAGTACTACTCTCGCCCAAGCACGCTTAACTGCGGAGTTCTGATGGGATCCGGTGCATTAGTGCTGGTATGATCGCATCCGTCAACCAACGCCGCTTATTTTCCATTATCCGTACCGGTCTTTTTCCCCTTCATCGTGAGTGCTACACGTCACGAACAAACCGTGGGGCTGATAAAGTGGGAAATTTTAATCCAGCAACTAGACCTGAAAAAGAAAATAGGGGATGCAACACGAGGACTTCCCGGCACGTCACCGATGCCAGTACTACTCTCGCCCAAGCACGCTTAACTGCGGAGTTCTGATGGGATCCGGTGCATTAGTGCTGGTATGATCGCATCCGTCAACCAACGCCGCTTATTTTCCATTATCCGTAGTGGTCTTTTTCCCCTTCATCGTGAGTGCTACACGTCACGAAAGAACCGTGGGGCCGATAAAGTGGGACATTTTAATCCAGCAACTAGTCAGAAAACTTGGTAGAAATTCTGAAACATAATTTTGAGCCCCGGTTATCTCCCACGAACAGAGAAACCAGAAGCAAAACCGACCCGAAAAAGAAAATAACGGGTGCAACATGAGGACTTCCCGGCACGTCACCGATGCCAGTACTACTCTAGCCCAAGCACGCTTAACTGCGGAGTTCTGATGGGATCCGGTGCATTAGTGCTGGTATGATTGCATCCGTCAACCAACGCCGCTTATTTTCCATTATCCGTACCGGTCTTTTTCCCCTTCATCGTGAGTGCTACACGTCACGAAAGAACCGTGGGGCTGATAAAGTGGGACATTTTAATCCAGCAACTAGACCCGAAAAAGAAAATAGGGGATGCAACACGAGGACTTCCCGGCACGTCACCGATGCCAGTACTACTCTCGCCCAAGCACGCTTAACTGCGGAGTTCTGATGGGATCCGGTGCATTAGTGCTGGTATGATCGCATCCGTCAACCAACGCCGCTTATTTTCCATTATCCGTACCGGTCTTTTTCCCCTTCATCGTGAGGACTTCCCGGCACGTCACCGATGCCAGTACTAGACCCGAAAAAGAAAATAGGGGATGCAACACGAGGACTTCCCGGCACGTCACCGATGCCAGTACTACTCTCGCCCAAGCACGCTTAACTGCGGAGTTCTGATGGGATCCGGTGCATTAGTGCTGGTATGATCGCATCCGTCAACCAACGCCGCTTATTTTCCATTATCCGTACCGGTCTTTTTCCCCTTCATCGTGAGTGCTACACGTCACGAACAAACCGTGGGGCTGATAAAGTGGGAAATTTTAATCCAGCAACTAGACCTGAAAAAGAAAATAGGGGATGCAACACGAGGACTTCCCGGCACGTCACCGATGCCAGTACTACTCTCGCCCAAGCACGCTTAACTGCGGAGTTCTGATGGGATCCGGTGCATTAGTGCTGGTATGATCGCATCCGTCAACCAACGCCGCTTATTTTCCATTATCCGTAGTGGTCTTTTTCCCCTTCATCGTGAGTGCTACACGTCACGAAAGAACCGTGGGGCCGATAAAGTGGGACATTTTAATCCAGCAACTAGTCAGAAAACTTGGTAGAAATTCTGAAACATAATTTTGAGCCCCGGTTATCTCCCACGAACAGAGAAACCAGAAGCAAAACCGACCCGAAAAAGAAAATAACGGGTGCAACATGAGGACTTCCCGGCACGTCACCGATGCCAGTACTACTCTAGCCCAAGCACGCTTAACTGCGGAGTTCTGATGGGATCCGGTGCATTAGTGCTGGTATGATTGCATCCGTCAACCAACGCCGCTTATTTTCCATTATCCGTACCGGTCTTTTTCCCCTTCATCGTGAGTGCTACACGTCACGAAAGAACCGTGGGGCTGATAAAGTGGGACATTTTAATCCAGCAACTAGACCCGAAAAAGAAAATAGGGGATGCAACACGAGGACTTCCCGGCACGTCACCGATGCCAGTACTACTCTCGCCCAAGCACGCTTAACTGCGGAGTTCTGATGGGATCCGGTGCATTAGTGCTGGTATGATCGCATCCGTCAACCAACGCCGCTTATTTTCCATTATCCGTACCGGTCTTTTTCCCCTTCATCGTGAGTGCTACACGTCACGAACAAACCGTGGGGCTGATAAAGTGGGAAATTTTAATCCAGCAACTAGACCTGAAAAAGAAAATAGGGGATGCAACACGAGGACTTCCCGGCACGTCACCGATGCCAGTACTACTCTCGCCCAAGCACGCTTAACTGCGGAGTTCTGATGGGATCCGGTGCATTAGTGCTGGTATGATCGCATCCGTCAACCAACGCCGCTTATTTTCCATTATCCGTAGTGGTCTTTTTCCCCTTCATCGTGAGTGCTACACGTCACGAAAGAACCGTGGGGCCGATAAAGTGGGACATTTTAATCCAGCAACTAGTCAGAAAACTTGGTAGAAATTCTGAAACATAATTTTGAGCCCCGGTTATCTCCCACGAACAGAGAAACCAGAAGCAAAACCGACCCGAAAAAGAAAATAACGGGTGCAACATGAGGACTTCCCGGCACGTCACCGATGCCAGTACTACTCTAGCCCAAGCACGCTTAACTGCGGAGTTCTGATGGGATCCGGTGCATTAGTGCTGGTATGATTGCATCCGTCAACCAACGCCGCTTATTTTCCATTATCCGTACCGGTCTTTTTCCCCTTCATCGTGAGTGCTACACGTCACGAAAGAACCGTGGGGCTGATAAAGTGGGACGTTTTAATCCAGCAACTAGACCCGAAAAAGAAAATAGGGGATGCAACACGAGGACTTCCCGGCACGTCACCGATGCCAGTACTACTCTCGCCCAAGCACGCTTAACTGCGGAGTTCTGATGGGATCCGGTGCATTAGTGCTGGTATGATCGCATCCGTCAACCATCGCCGCTTATTTTCCATTATCCGTACCGGTCTTTTTCCCCTTCATCGTGAGTGCTACACGTCACGAACAAACCGTGGGGCTGATAAAGTGGGAAATTTTAATCCAGCAACTAGACCCGAAAAAGAAAATAGGGGATGCAACACGAGGACTTCCCGGCACGTCACCGATGCCAGTACTACTCTCGCCCAAGCACGCTTAACTGCGGAGTTCTGATGGGATCCGGTGCATTAGTGCTGGTATGATCGCATCCGTCAACCAACGCCGCTTATTTTCCATTATCCGTACCGGTCTTTTTCCCCTTCATCGTGAGTGCTACACGTCACGAACAAACCGTGGGGCTGATAAAGTGGGAAATTTTAATCCAGCAACTAGACCCGAAAAAGAAAATAGGGGATGCAACACGAGGACTTCCCGGCACGTCACCGATGCCAGTACTACTCTCGCCCAAGCACGCTTAACTGCGGAGTTCTGATGGGATCCGGTGCCGTAGTGCTGGTATGATCGCATCCGTCAACCAACGCCGCTTATTTTCCATTATCCGTACCGGTCTTTTTCCCCTTCATCGTGAGGACTTCCCGGCACGTCACCGATGCCAGTACTAGACCCGAAAAAGAAAATAGGGGATGCAACACGAGGACTTCCCGGCACGTCACCGATGCCAGTACTACTCTCGCCCAAGCACGCTTAACTGCGGAGTTCTGATGGGATCCGGTGCATTAGTGCTGGTATGATCGCATCCGTCAACCAACGCCGCTTATTTTCCATTATCCGTACCGGTCTTTTTCCCCTTCATCGTGAGTGCTACACGTCACGAACAAACCGTGGGGCTGATAAAGTGGGAAATTTTAATCCAGCAACTAGACCCGAAAAAGAAAATAGGGGATGCAACACGAGGACTTCCCGGCACGTCACCGATGCCAGTACTACTCTCGCCCAAGCACGCTTAACTGCGGAGTTCTGATGGGATCCGGTGCCGTAGTGCTGGTATGATCGCATCCGTCAACCAACGCCGCTTATTTTCCATTATCCGTACCGGTCTTTTTCCCCTTCATCGTGAGGACTTCCCGGCACGTCACCGATGCCAGTACTAGACCCGAAAAAGAAAATAGGGGATGCAACACGAGGACTTCCCGGCACGTCACCGATGCCAGTACTACTCTCGCCCAAGCACGCTTAACTGCGGAGTTCTGATGGGATCCGGTGCATTAGTGCTGGTATGATCGCATCCGTCAACCAACGCCGCTTATTTTCCATTATCCGTACCGGTCTTTTTCCCCTTCATCGTGAGTGCTACACGTCACGAACAAACCGTGGGGCTGATAAAGTGGGAAATTTTAATCCAGCAACTAGACCCGAAAAAGAAAATAGGGGATGCAACACGAGGACTTCCCGGCACGTCACCGATGCCAGTACTACTCTCGCCCAAGCACGCTTAACTGCGGAGTTCTGATGGGATCCGGTGCATTAGTGCTGGTATGATCGCATCCGTCAACCAACGCCGCTTATTTTCCATTATCCGTACCGGTCTTTTTCCCCTTCATCGTGAGGACTTCCCGGCACGTCACCGATGCCAGTACTAGACCCGAAAAAGAAAATAGGGGATGCAACACGAGGACTTCCCGGCACGTCACCGATGCCAGTACTACTCTCGCCCAAGCACGCTTAACTGCGGAGTTCTGATGGGATCCGGTGCATTAGTGCTGGTATGATCGCATCCGTCAACCAACGCCGCTTATTTTCCATTATCCGTACCGGTCTTTTTCCCCTTCATCGTGAGTGCTACACGTCACGAACAAACCGTGGGGCTGATAAAGTGGGAAATTTTAATCCAGCAACTAGACCCGAAAAAGAAAATAGGGGATGCAACACGAGGACTTCCCGGCACGTCACCGATGCCAGTACTACTCTCGCCCAAGCACGCTTAACTGCGGAGTTCTGATGGGATCCGGTGCCGTAGTGCTGGTATGATCGCATCCGTCAACCAACGCCGCTTATTTTCCATTATCCGTACCGGTCTTTTTCCCCTTCATCGTGAGGACTTCCCGGCACGTCACCGATGCCAGTACTAGACCCGAAAAAGAAAATAGGGGATGCAACACGAGGACTTCCCGGCACGTCACCGATGCCAGTACTACTCTCGCCCAAGCACGCTTAACTGCGGAGTTCTGATGGGATCCGGTGCATTAGTGCTGGTATGATCGCATCCGTCAACCAACGCCGCTTATTTTCCATTATCCGTACCGGTCTTTTTCCCCTTCATCGTGAGTGCTACACGTCACGAACAAACCGTGGGGCTGATAAAGTGGGAAATTTTAATCCAGCAACTAGACCCGAAAAAGAAAATAGGGGATGCAACACGAGGACTTCCCGGCACGTCACCGATGCCAGTACTACTCTCGCCCAAGCACGCTTAACTGCGGAGTTCTGATGGGATCCGGTGCATTAGTGCTGGTATGATCGCATCCGTCAACCAACGCCGCTTATTTTCCATTATCCGTACCGGTCTTTTTCCCCTTCATCGTGAGGACTTCCCGGCACGTCACCGATGCCAGTACTAGACCCGAAAAAGAAAATAGGGGATGCAACACGAGGACTTCCCGGCACGTCACCGATGCCAGTACTACTCTCGCCCAAGCACGCTTAACTGCGGAGTTCTGATGGGATCCGGTGCATTAGTGCTGGTATGATCGCATCCGTCAACCAACGCCGCTTATTTTCCATTATCCGTACCGGTCTTTTTCCCCTTCATCGTGAGTGCTACACGTCACGAACAAACCGTGGGGCTGATAAAGTGGGAAATTTTAATCCAGCAACTAGACCCGAAAAAGAAAATAGGGGATGCAACACGAGGACTTCCCGGCACGTCACCGATGCCAGTACTACTCTCGCCCAAGCACGCTTAACTGCGGAGTTCTGATGGGATCCGGTGCATTAGTGCTGGTATGATCGCATCCGTCAACCAACGCCGCTTATTTTCCATTATCCGCACCGGTCTTTTTCCCCTTCATCGTGAGTGCTACACGTCACGAACAAACCGTGGGGCTGATAAAGTGGGAAATTTTAATCCAGCAACTAGACCTGAAAAAGAAAATAGGGGATGCAACACGAGGACTTCCCGGCACGTCACCGATGCCAGTACTACTCTCGCCCAAGCACGCTTAACTGCGGAGTTCTGATGGGATCCGGTGCATTAGTGCTGGTATGATCGCATCCGTCAACCAACGCCGCTTATTTTCCATTATCCGTACCGGTCTTTTTCCCCTTCATCGTGAGTGCTACACGTCACGAACAAACCGTGGGGCTGATAAAGTGGGAAATTTTAATCCAGCAACTAGACCCGAAAAAGAAAATAGGGGATGCAACACGAGGACTTCCCGGCACGTCACCGATGCCAGTACTACTCTCGCCCAAGCACGCTTAACTGCGGAGTTCTGATGGGATCCGGTGCATTAGTGCTGGTATGATCGCATCCGTCAACCAACGCCGCTTATTTTCCATTATCCGCACCGGTCTTTTTCCCCTTCATCGTGAGTGCTACACGTCACGAACAAACCGTGGGGCTGATAAAGTGGGAAATTTTAATCCAGCAACTAGACCTGAAAAAGAAAATAGGGGATGCAACACGAGGACTTCCCGGCACGTCACCGATGCCAGTACTACTCTCGCCCAAGCACGCTTAACTGCGGAGTTCTGATGGGATCCGGTGCATTAGTGCTGGTATGATCGCATCCGTCAACCAACGCCGCTTATTTTCCATTATCCGTACCGGTCTTTTTCCCCTTCATCGTGAGTGCTACACGTCACGAACAAACCGTGGGGCTGATAAAGTGGGAAATTTTAATCCAGCAACTAGACCCGAAAAAGAAAATAGGGGATGCAACACGAGGACTTCCCGGCACGTCACCGATGCCAGTACTACTCTCGCCCAAGCACGCTTAACTGCGGAGTTCTGATGGGATCCGGTGCCGTAGTGCTGGTATGATCGCATCCGTCAACCAACGCCGCTTATTTTCCATTATCCGTACCGGTCTTTTTCCCCTTCATCGTGAGGACTTCCCGGCACGTCACCGATGCCAGTACTAGACCCGAAAAAGAAAATAGGGGATGCAACACGAGGACTTCCCGGCACGTCACCGATGCCAGTACTACTCTCGCCCAAGCACGCTTAACTGCGGAGTTCTGATGGGATCCGGTGCATTAGTGCTGGTATGATCGCATCCGTCAACCAACGCCGCTTATTTTCCATTATCCGTACCGGTCTTTTTCCCCTTCATCGTGAGTGCTACACGTCACGAACAAACCGTGGGGCTGATAAAGTGGGAAATTTTAATCCAGCAACTAGACCCGAAAAAGAAAATAGGGGATGCAACACGAGGACTTCCCGGCACGTCACCGATGCCAGTACTACTCTCGCCCAAGCACGCTTAACTGCGGAGTTCTGATGGGATCCGGTGCATTAGTGCTGGTATGATCGCATCCGTCAACCAACGCCGCTTATTTTCCATTATCCGCACCGGTCTTTTTCCCCTTCATCGTGAGTGCTACACGTCACGAACAAACCGTGGGGCTGATAAAGTGGGAAATTTTAATCCAGCAACTAGACCTGAAAAAGAAAATAGGGGATGCAACACGAGGACTTCCCGGCACGTCACCGATGCCAGTACTACTCTCGCCCAAGCACGCTTAACTGCGGAGTTCTGATGGGATCCGGTGCATTAGTGCTGGTATGATCGCATCCGTCAACCAACGCCGCTTATTTTCCATTATCCGTAGTGGTCTTTTTCCCCTTCATCGTGAGTGCTACACGTCACGAAAGAACCGTGGGGCCGATAAAGTGGGACATTTTAATCCAGCAACTAGTCAGAAAACTTGGTAGAAATTCTGAAACATAATTTTGAGCCCCGGTTATCTCCCACGAACAGAGAAACCAGAAGCAAAACCGACCCGAAAAAGAAAATAACGGGTGCAACATGAGGACTTCCCGGCACGTCACCGATGCCAGTACTACTCTAGCCCAAGCACGCTTAACTGCGGAGTTCTGATGGGATCCGGTGCATTAGTGCTGGTATGATTGCATCCGTCAACCAACGCCGCTTATTTTCCATTATCCGTACCGGTCTTTTTCCCCTTCATCGTGAGTGCTACACGTCACGAAAGAACCGTGGGGCTGATAAAGTGGGACATTTTAATCCAGCAACTAGACCCGAAAAAGAAAATAGGGGATGCAACACGAGGACTTCCCGGCACGTCACCGATGCCAGTACTACTCTCGCCCAAGCACGCTTAACTGCGGAGTTCTGATGGGATCCGGTGCATTAGTGCTGGTATGATCGCATCCGTCAACCAACGCCGCTTATTTTCCATTATCCGTACCGGTCTTTTTCCCCTTCATCGTGAGGACTTCCCGGCACGTCACCGATGCCAGTACTAGACCCGAAAAAGAAAATAGGGGATGCAACACGAGGACTTCCCGGCACGTCACCGATGCCAGTACTACTCTCGCCCAAGGACGCTTAACTGCGGAGTTCTGATGGGATCCGGTGCATTAGTGCTGGTATGATCGCATCCGTCAACCATCGCCGCTTATTTTCCATTATCCGTACCGGTCTTTTTCCCCTTCATCGTGAGTGCTACACGTCACGAACAAACCGTGGGGCTGATAAAGTGGGAAATTTTAATCCAGCAACTAGACCCGAAAAAGAAAATAGGGGATGCAACACGAGGACTTCCCGGCACGTCACCGATGCCAGTACTACTCTCGCCCAAGCACGCTTAACTGCGGAGTTCTGATGGGATCCGGTGCATTAGTGCTGGTATGATCGCATCCGTCAACCAACGCCGCTTATTTTCCATTATCCGTACCGGTCTTTTTCCCCTTCATCGTGAGTGCTACACGTCACGAACAAACCGTGGGGCTGATAAAGTGGGAAATTTTAATCCAGCAACTAGACCCGAAAAAGAAAATAGGGGATGCAACACGAGGACTTCCCGGCACGTCACCGATGCCAGTACTACTCTCGCCCAAGCACGCTTAACTGCGGAGTTCTGATGGGATCCGGTGCCGTAGTGCTGGTATGATCGCATCCGTCAACCAACGCCGCTTATTTTCCATTATCCGTACCGGTCTTTTTCCCCTTCATCGTGAGGACTTCCCGGCACGTCACCGATGCCAGTACTAGACCCGAAAAAGAAAATAGGGGATGCAACACGAGGACTTCCCGGCACGTCACCGATGCCAGTACTACTCTCGCCCAAGCACGCTTAACTGCGGAGTTCTGATGGGATCCGGTGCATTAGTGCTGGTATGATCGCATCCGTCAACCAACGCCGCTTATTTTCCATTATCCGTACCGGTCTTTTTCCCCTTCATCGTGAGTGCTACACGTCACGAACAAACCGTGGGGCTGATAAAGTGGGAAATTTTAATCCAGCAACTAGACCCGAAAAAGAAAATAGGGGATGCAACACGAGGACTTCCCGGCACGTCACCGATGCCAGTACTACTCTCGCCCAAGCACGCTTAACTGCGGAGTTCTGATGGGATCCGGTGCCGTAGTGCTGGTATGATCGCATCCGTCAACCAACGCCGCTTATTTTCCATTATCCGTACCGGTCTTTTTCCCCTTCATCGTGAGGACTTCCCGGCACGTCACCGATGCCAGTACTAGACCCGAAAAAGAAAATAGGGGATGCAACACGAGGACTTCCCGGCACGTCACCGATGCCAGTACTACTCTCGCCCAAGCACGCTTAACTGCGGAGTTCTGATGGGATCCGGTGCATTAGTGCTGGTATGATCGCATCCGTCAACCAACGCCGCTTATTTTCCATTATCCGTACCGGTCTTTTTCCCCTTCATCGTGAGTGCTACACGTCACGAACAAACCGTGGGGCTGATAAAGTGGGAAATTTTAATCCAGCAACTAGACCCGAAAAAGAAAATAGGGGATGCAACACGAGGACTTCCCGGCACGTCACCGATGCCAGTACTACTCTCGCCCAAGCACGCTTAACTGCGGAGTTCTGATGGGATCCGGTGCATTAGTGCTGGTATGATCGCATCCGTCAACCAACGCCGCTTATTTTCCATTATCCGTACCGGTCTTTTTCCCCTTCATCGTGAGGACTTCCCGGCACGTCACCGATGCCAGTACTAGACCCGAAAAAGAAAATAGGGGATGCAACACGAGGACTTCCCGGCACGTCACCGATGCCAGTACTACTCTCGCCCAAGCACGCTTAACTGCGGAGTTCTGATGGGATCCGGTGCATTAGTGCTGGTATGATCGCATCCGTCAACCAACGCCGCTTATTTTCCATTATCCGTACCGGTCTTTTTCCCCTTCATCGTGAGTGCTACACGTCACGAACAAACCGTGGGGCTGATAAAGTGGGAAATTTTAATCCAGCAACTAGACCCGAAAAAGAAAATAGGGGATGCAACACGAGGACTTCCCGGCACGTCACCGATGCCAGTACTACTCTCGCCCAAGCACGCTTAACTGCGGAGTTCTGATGGGATCCGGTGCATTAGTGCTGGTATGATCGCATCCGTCAACCAACGCCGCTTATTTTCCATTATCCGCACCGGTCTTTTTCCCCTTCATCGTGAGTGCTACACGTCACGAACAAACCGTGGGGCTGATAAAGTGGGAAATTTTAATCCAGCAACTAGACCCGAAAAAGAAAATAGGGGATGCAACACGAGGACTTCCCGGCACGTCACCGATGCCAGTACTACTCTCGCCCAAGCACGCTTAACTGCGGAGTTCTGATGGGATCCGGTGCATTAGTGCTGGTATGATCGCATCCGTCAACCAACGCCGCTTATTTTCCATTATCCGTACCGGTCTTTTTCCCCTTCATCGTGAGTGCTACACGTCACGAACAAACCGTGGGGCTGATAAAGTGGGAAATTTTAATCCAGCAACTAGACCCGAAAAAGAAAATAGGGGATGCAACACGAGGACTTCCCGGCACGTCACCGATGCCAGTACTACTCTCGCCCAAGCACGCTTAACTGCGGAGTTCTGATGGGATCCGGTGCATTAGTGCTGGTATGATCGCATCCGTCAACCAACGCCGCTTATTTTCCATTATCCGTACCGGTCTTTTTCCCCTTCATCGTGAGGACTTCCCGGCACGTCACCGATGCCAGTACTAGACCCGAAAAAGAAAATAGGGGATGCAACACGAGGACTTCCCGGCACGTCACCGATGCCAGTACTACTCTCGCCCAAGCACGCTTAACTGCGGAGTTCTGATGGGATCCGGTGCATTAGTGCTGGTATGATCGCATCCGTCAACCAACGCCGCTTATTTTCCATTATCCGTACCGGTCTTTTTCCCCTTCATCGTGAGTGCTACACGTCACGAACAAACCGTGGGGCTGATAAAGTGGGAAATTTTAATCCAGCAACTAGACCCGAAAAAGAAAATAGGGGATGCAACACGAGGACTTCCCGGCACGTCACCGATGCCAGTACTACTCTCGCCCAAGCACGCTTAACTGCGGAGTTCTGATGGGATCCGGTGCATTAGTGCTGGTATGATCGCATCCGTCAACCAACGCCGCTTATTTTCCATTATCCGTACCGGTCTTTTTCCCCTTCATCGTGAGTGCTACACGTCACGAACAAACCGTGGGGCTGATAAAGTGGGAAATTTTAATCCAGCAACTAGACCCGAAAAAGAAAATAGGGGATGCAACACGAGGACTTCCCGGCACGTCACCGATGCCAGTACTACTCTCGCCCAAGCACGCTTAACTGCGGAGTTCTGATGGGATCCGGTGCATTAGTGCTGGTATGATCGCATCCGTCAACCAACGCCGCTTATTTTCCATTATCCGCACCGGTCTTTTTCCCCTTCATCGTGAGTGCTACACGTCACGAACAAACCGTGGGGCTGATAAAGTGGGAAATTTTAATCCAGCAACTAGACCTGAAAAAGAAAATAGGGGATGCAACACGAGGACTTCCCGGCACGTCACCGATGCCAGTACTACTCTCGCCCAAGCACGCTTAACTGCGGAGTTCTGATGGGATCCGGTGCATTAGTGCTGGTATGATCGCATCCGTCAACCAACGCCGCTTATTTTCCATTATCCGTAGTGGTCTTTTTCCCCTTCATCGTGAGTGCTACACGTCACGAAAGAACCGTGGGGCCGATAAAGTGGGACATTTTAATCCAGCAACTAGTCAGAAAACTTGGTAGAAATTCTGAAACATAATTTTGAGCCCCGGTTATCTCCCACGAACAGAGAAACCAGAAGCAAAACCGACCCGAAAAAGAAAATAACGGGTGCAACATGAGGACTTCCCGGCACGTCACCGATGCCAGTACTACTCTAGCCCAAGCACGCTTAACTGCGGAGTTCTGATGGGATCCGGTGCATTAGTGCTGGTATGATTGCATCCGTCAACCAACGCCGCTTATTTTCCATTATCCGTACCGGTCTTTTTCCCCTTCATCGTGAGTGCTACACGTCACGAAAGAACCGTGGGGCTGATAAAGTGGGACATTTTAATCCAGCAACTAGACCCGAAAAAGAAAATAGGGGATGCAACACGAGGACTTCCCGGCACGTCACCGATGCCAGTACTACTCTCGCCCAAGCACGCTTAACTGCGGAGTTCTGATGGGATCCGGTGCATTAGTGCTGGTATGATCGCATCCGTCAACCAACGCCGCTTATTTTCCATTATCCGTACCGGTCTTTTTCCCCTTCATCGTGAGGACTTCCCGGCACGTCACCGATGCCAGTACTAGACCCGAAAAAGAAAATAGGGGATGCAACACGAGGACTTCCCGGCACGTCACCGATGCCAGTACTACTCTCGCCCAAGGACGCTTAACTGCGGAGTTCTGATGGGATCCGGTGCATTAGTGCTGGTATGATCGCATCCGTCAACCATCGCCGCTTATTTTCCATTATCCGTACCGGTCTTTTTCCCCTTCATCGTGAGTGCTACACGTCACGAACAAACCGTGGGGCTGATAAAGTGGGAAATTTTAATCCAGCAACTAGACCCGAAAAAGAAAATAGGGGATGCAACACGAGGACTTCCCGGCACGTCACCGATGCCAGTACTACTCTCGCCCAAGCACGCTTAACTGCGGAGTTCTGATGGGATCCGGTGCATTAGTGCTGGTATGATCGCATCCGTCAACCAACGCCGCTTATTTTCCATTATCCGTACCGGTCTTTTTCCCCTTCATCGTGAGTGCTACACGTCACGAACAAACCGTGGGGCTGATAAAGTGGGAAATTTTAATCCAGCAACTAGACCCGAAAAAGAAAATAGGGGATGCAACACGAGGACTTCCCGGCACGTCACCGATGCCAGTACTACTCTCGCCCAAGCACGCTTAACTGCGGAGTTCTGATGGGATCCGGTGCCGTAGTGCTGGTATGATCGCATCCGTCAACCAACGCCGCTTATTTTCCATTATCCGTACCGGTCTTTTTCCCCTTCATCGTGAGGACTTCCCGGCACGTCACCGATGCCAGTACTAGACCCGAAAAAGAAAATAGGGGATGCAACACGAGGACTTCCCGGCACGTCACCGATGCCAGTACTACTCTCGCCCAAGCACGCTTAACTGCGGAGTTCTGATGGGATCCGGTGCATTAGTGCTGGTATGATCGCATCCGTCAACCAACGCCGCTTATTTTCCATTATCCGTACCGGTCTTTTTCCCCTTCATCGTGAGTGCTACACGTCACGAACAAACCGTGGGGCTGATAAAGTGGGAAATTTTAATCCAGCAACTAGACCCGAAAAAGAAAATAGGGGATGCAACACGAGGACTTCCCGGCACGTCACCGATGCCAGTACTACTCTCGCCCAAGCACGCTTAACTGCGGAGTTCTGATGGGATCCGGTGCATTAGTGCTGGTATGATCGCATCCGTCAACCAACGCCGCTTATTTTCCATTATCCGTACCGGTCTTTTTCCCCTTCATCGTGAGGACTTCCCGGCACGTCACCGATGCCAGTACTAGACCCGAAAAAGAAAATAGGGGATGCAACACGAGGACTTCCCGGCACGTCACCGATGCCAGTACTACTCTCGCCCAAGCACGCTTAACTGCGGAGTTCTGATGGGATCCGGTGCATTAGTGCTGGTATGATCGCATCCGTCAACCAACGCCGCTTATTTTCCATTATCCGTACCGGTCTTTTTCCCCTTCATCGTGAGTGCTACACGTCACGAACAAACCGTGGGGCTGATAAAGTGGGAAATTTTAATCCAGCAACTAGACCCGAAAAAGAAAATAGGGGATGCAACACGAGGACTTCCCGGCACGTCACCGATGCCAGTACTACTCTCGCCCAAGCACGCTTAACTGCGGAGTTCTGATGGGATCCGGTGCATTAGTGCTGGTATGATCGCATCCGTCAACCAACGCCGCTTATTTTCCATTATCCGTACCGGTCTTTTTCCCCTTCATCGTGAGTGCTACACGTCACGAACAAACCGTGGGGCTGATAAAGTGGGAAATTTTAATCCAGCAACTAGACCCGAAAAAGAAAATAGGGGATGCAACACGAGGACTTCCCGGCACGTCACCGATGCCAGTACTACTCTCGCCCAAGCACGCTTAACTGCGGAGTTCTGATGGGATCCGGTGCATTAGTGCTGGTATGATCGCATCCGTCAACCAACGCCGCTTATTTTCCATTATCCGCACCGGTCTTTTTCCCCTTCATCGTGAGTGCTACACGTCACGAACAAACCGTGGGGCTGATAAAGTGGGAAATTTTAATCCAGCAACTAGACCTGAAAAAGAAAATAGGGGATGCAACACGAGGACTTCCCGGCACGTCACCGATGCCAGTACTACTCTCGCCCAAGCACGCTTAACTGCGGAGTTCTGATGGGATCCGGTGCATTAGTGCTGGTATGATCGCATCCGTCAACCAACGCCGCTTATTTTCCATTATCCGTAGTGGTCTTTTTCCCCTTCATCGTGAGTGCTACACGTCACGAAAGAACCGTGGGGCCGATAAAGTGGGACATTTTAATCCAGCAACTAGTCAGAAAACTTGGTAGAAATTCTGAAACATAATTTTGAGCCCCGGTTATCTCCCACGAACAGAGAAACCAGAAGCAAAACCGACCCGAAAAAGAAAATAACGGGTGCAACATGAGGACTTCCCGGCACGTCACCGATGCCAGTACTACTCTAGCCCAAGCACGCTTAACTGCGGAGTTCTGATGGGATCCGGTGCATTAGTGCTGGTATGATTGCATCCGTCAACCAACGCCGCTTATTTTCCATTATCCGTACCGGTCTTTTTCCCCTTCATCGTGAGTGCTACACGTCACGAAAGAACCGTGGGGCTGATAAAGTGGGACATTTTAATCCAGCAACTAGACCCGAAAAAGAAAATAGGGGATGCAACACGAGGACTTCCCGGCACGTCACCGATGCCAGTACTACTCTCGCCCAAGCACGCTTAACTGCGGAGTTCTGATGGGATCCGGTGCATTAGTGCTGGTATGATCGCATCCGTCAACCAACGCCGCTTATTTTCCATTATCCGTACCGGTCTTTTTCCCCTTCATCGTGAGGACTTCCCGGCACGTCACCGATGCCAGTACTAGACCCGAAAAAGAAAATAGGGGATGCAACACGAGGACTTCCCGGCACGTCACCGATGCCAGTACTACTCTCGCCCAAGGACGCTTAACTGCGGAGTTCTGATGGGATCCGGTGCATTAGTGCTGGTATGATCGCATCCGTCAACCATCGCCGCTTATTTTCCATTATCCGTACCGGTCTTTTTCCCCTTCATCGTGAGTGCTACACGTCACGAACAAACCGTGGGGCTGATAAAGTGGGAAATTTTAATCCAGCAACTAGACCCGAAAAAGAAAATAGGGGATGCAACACGAGGACTTCCCGGCACGTCACCGATGCCAGTACTACTCTCGCCCAAGCACGCTTAACTGCGGAGTTCTGATGGGATCCGGTGCATTAGTGCTGGTATGATCGCATCCGTCAACCAACGCCGCTTATTTTCCATTATCCGTACCGGTCTTTTTCCCCTTCATCGTGAGTGCTACACGTCACGAACAAACCGTGGGGCTGATAAAGTGGGAAATTTTAATCCAGCAACTAGACCCGAAAAAGAAAATAGGGGATGCAACACGAGGACTTCCCGGCACGTCACCGATGCCAGTACTACTCTCGCCCAAGCACGCTTAACTGCGGAGTTCTGATGGGATCCGGTGCCGTAGTGCTGGTATGATCGCATCCGTCAACCAACGCCGCTTATTTTCCATTATCCGTACCGGTCTTTTTCCCCTTCATCGTGAGGACTTCCCGGCACGTCACCGATGCCAGTACTAGACCCGAAAAAGAAAATAGGGGATGCAACACGAGGACTTCCCGGCACGTCACCGATGCCAGTACTACTCTCGCCCAAGCACGCTTAACTGCGGAGTTCTGATGGGATCCGGTGCATTAGTGCTGGTATGATCGCATCCGTCAACCAACGCCGCTTATTTTCCATTATCCGTACCGGTCTTTTTCCCCTTCATCGTGAGTGCTACACGTCACGAACAAACCGTGGGGCTGATAAAGTGGGAAATTTTAATCCAGCAACTAGACCCGAAAAAGAAAATAGGGGATGCAACACGAGGACTTCCCGGCACGTCACCGATGCCAGTACTACTCTCGCCCAAGCACGCTTAACTGCGGAGTTCTGATGGGATCCGGTGCCGTAGTGCTGGTATGATCGCATCCGTCAACCAACGCCGCTTATTTTCCATTATCCGTACCGGTCTTTTTCCCCTTCATCGTGAGGACTTCCCGGCACGTCACCGATGCCAGTACTAGACCCGAAAAAGAAAATAGGGGATGCAACACGAGGACTTCCCGGCACGTCACCGATGCCAGTACTACTCTCGCCCAAGCACGCTTAACTGCGGAGTTCTGATGGGATCCGGTGCATTAGTGCTGGTATGATCGCATCCGTCAACCAACGCCGCTTATTTTCCATTATCCGTACCGGTCTTTTTCCCCTTCATCGTGAGTGCTACACGTCACGAACAAACCGTGGGGCTGATAAAGTGGGAAATTTTAATCCAGCAACTAGACCCGAAAAAGAAAATAGGGGATGCAACACGAGGACTTCCCGGCACGTCACCGATGCCAGTACTACTCTCGCCCAAGCACGCTTAACTGCGGAGTTCTGATGGGATCCGGTGCATTAGTGCTGGTATGATCGCATCCGTCAACCAACGCCGCTTATTTTCCATTATCCGTACCGGTCTTTTTCCCCTTCATCGTGAGGACTTCCCGGCACGTCACCGATGCCAGTACTAGACCCGAAAAAGAAAATAGGGGATGCAACACGAGGACTTCCCGGCACGTCACCGATGCCAGTACTACTCTCGCCCAAGCACGCTTAACTGCGGAGTTCTGATGGGATCCGGTGCATTAGTGCTGGTATGATCGCATCCGTCAACCAACGCCGCTTATTTTCCATTATCCGTACCGGTCTTTTTCCCCTTCATCGTGAGTGCTACACGTCACGAACAAACCGTGGGGCTGATAAAGTGGGAAATTTTAATCCAGCAACTAGACCCGAAAAAGAAAATAGGGGATGCAACACGAGGACTTCCCGGCACGTCACCGATGCCAGTACTACTCTCGCCCAAGCACGCTTAACTGCGGAGTTCTGATGGGATCCGGTGCATTAGTGCTGGTATGATCGCATCCGTCAACCAACGCCGCTTATTTTCCATTATCCGCACCGGTCTTTTTCCCCTTCATCGTGAGTGCTACACGTCACGAACAAACCGTGGGGCTGATAAAGTGGGAAATTTTAATCCAGCAACTAGACCCGAAAAAGAAAATAGGGGATGCAACACGAGGACTTCCCGGCACGTCACCGATGCCAGTACTACTCTCGCCCAAGCACGCTTAACTGCGGAGTTCTGATGGGATCCGGTGCATTAGTGCTGGTATGATCGCATCCGTCAACCAACGCCGCTTATTTTCCATTATCCGTACCGGTCTTTTTCCCCTTCATCGTGAGTGCTACACGTCACGAACAAACCGTGGGGCTGATAAAGTGGGAAATTTTAATCCAGCAACTAGACCCGAAAAAGAAAATAGGGGATGCAACACGAGGACTTCCCGGCACGTCACCGATGCCAGTACTACTCTCGCCCAAGCACGCTTAACTGCGGA
This sequence comes from Aquilaria yunnanensis, assembly GCA_039654915.1. Lineage (NCBI taxonomy): Eukaryota > Viridiplantae > Streptophyta > Magnoliopsida > Malvales > Thymelaeaceae > Aquilaria > Aquilaria yunnanensis. Next base: position 55,093,078 of record CM077597.1, read on the forward strand.
GTTCTGATGGGATCCGGTGCATTAGTGCTGGTATGATCGCATCCGTCAACCAACGCCGCTTATTTTCCATTATCCGTACCGGTCTTTTTCCCCTTCATCGTGAGGACTTCCCGGCACGTCACCGATGCCAGTACTAGACCCGAAAAAGAAAATAGGGGATGCAACACGAGGACTTCCCGGCACGTCACCGATGCCAGTACTACTCTCGCCCAAGCACGCTTAACTGCGGAGTTCTGATGGGATCCGGTGCATTAGTGCTGGTATGATCGCATCCGTCAACCAACGCCGCTTATTTTCCATTATCCGTACCGGTCTTTTTCCCCTTCATCGTGAGTGCTACACGTCACGAACAAACCGTGGGGCTGATAAAGTGGGAAATTTTAATCCAGCAACTAGACCCGAAAAAGAAAATAGGGGATGCAACACGAGGACTTCCCGGCACGTCACCGATGCCAGTACTACTCTCGCCCAAGCACGCTTAACTGCGGAGTTCTGATGGGATCCGGTGCATTAGTGCTGGTATGATCGCATCCGTCAACCAACGCCGCTTATTTTCCATTATCCGCACCGGTCTTTTTCCCCTTCATCGTGAGTGCTACACGTCACGAACAAACCGTGGGGCTGATAAAGTGGGAAATTTTAATCCAGCAACTAGACCTGAAAAAGAAAATAGGGGATGCAACACGAGGACTTCCCGGCACGTCACCGATGCCAGTACTACTCTCGCCCAAGCACGCTTAACTGCGGAGTTCTGATGGGATCCGGTGCATTAGTGCTGGTATGATCGCATCCGTCAACCAACGCCGCTTATTTTCCATTATCCGTACCGGTCTTTTTCCCCTTCATCGTGAGTGCTACACGTCACGAACAAACCGTGGGGCTGATAAAGTGGGAAATTTTAATCCAGCAACTAGACCCGAAAAAGAAAATAGGGGATGCAACACGAGGACTTCCCGGCACGTCACCGATGCCAGTACTACTCTCGCCCAAGCACGCTTAACTGCGGAGTTCTGATGGGATCCGGTGCCGTAGTGCTGGTATGATCGCATCCGTCAACCAACGCCGCTTATTTTCCATTATCCGTACCGGTCTTTTTCCCCTTCATCGTGAGTGCTACACGTCACGAACAAACCGTGGGGCTGATAAAGTGGGAAATTTTAATCCAGCAACTAGACCCGAAAAAGAAAATAGGGGATGCAACACGAGGACTTCCCGGCACGTCACCGATGCCAGTACTACTCTCGCCCAAGCACGCTTAACTGCGGAGTTCTGATGGGATCCGGTGCCGTAGTGCTGGTATGATCGCATCCGTCAACCAACGCCGCTTATTTTCCATTATCCGTACCGGTCTTTTTCCCCTTCATCGTGAGGACTTCCCGGCACGTCACCGATGCCAGTACTAGACCCGAAAAAGAAAATAGGGGATGCAACACGAGGACTTCCCGGCACGTCACCGATGCCAGTACTACTCTCGCCCAAGCACGCTTAACTGCGGAGTTCTGATGGGATCCGGTGCATTAGTGCTGGTATGATCGCATCCGTCAACCAACGCCGCTTATTTTCCATTATCCGTACCGGTCTTTTTCCCCTTCATCGTGAGTGCTACACGTCACGAACAAACCGTGGGGCTGATAAAGTGGGAAATTTTAATCCAGCAACTAGACCCGAAAAAGAAAATAGGGGATGCAACACGAGGACTTCCCGGCACGTCACCGATGCCAGTACTACTCTCGCCCAAGCACGCTTAACTGCGGAGTTCTGATGGGATCCGGTGCATTAGTGCTGGTATGATCGCATCCGTCAACCAACGCCGCTTATTTTCCATTATCCGCACCGGTCTTTTTCCCCTTCATCGTGAGTGCTACACGTCACGAACAAACCGTGGGGCTGATAAAGTGGGAAATTTTAATCCAGCAACTAGACCTGAAAAAGAAAATAGGGGATGCAACACGAGGACTTCCCGGCACGTCACCGATGCCAGTACTACTCTCGCCCAAGCACGCTTAACTGCGGAGTTCTGATGGGATCCGGTGCATTAGTGCTGGTATGATCGCATCCGTCAACCAACGCCGCTTATTTTCCATTATCCGTACCGGTCTTTTTCCCCTTCATCGTGAGTGCTACACGTCACGAACAAACCGTGGGGCTGATAAAGTGGGAAATTTTAATCCAGCAACTAGACCCGAAAAAGAAAATAGGGGATGCAACACGAGAACTTCCCGGCACGTCACCGATGCCAGTACTACTCTCGCCCAAGCACGCTTAACTGCGGAGTTCTGATGGGATCCGGTGCCGTAGTGCTGGTATGATCGCATCCGTCAACCAACGCCGCTTATTTTCCATTATCCGTACCGGTCTTTTTCCCCTTCATCGTGAGTGCTACACGTCACGAACAAACCGTGGGGCTGATAAAGTGGGAAATTTTAATCCAGCAACTAGACCCGAAAAAGAAAATAGGGGATGCAACACGAGGACTTCCCGGCACGTCACCGATGCCAGTACTACTCTCGCCCAAGCACGCTTAACTGCGGAGTTCTGATGGGATCCGGTGCCGTAGTGCTGGTATGATCGCATCCGTCAACCAACGCCGCTTATTTTCCATTATCCGTACCGGTCTTTTTCCCCTTCATCGTGAGGACTTCCCGGCACGTCACCGATGCCAGTACTAGACCCGAAAAAGAAAATAGGGGATGCAACACGAGGACTTCCCGGCACGTCACCGATGCCAGTACTACTCTCGCCCAAGCACGCTTAACTGCGGAGTTCTGATGGGATCCGGTGCATTAGTGCTGGTATGATCGCATCCGTCAACCAACGCCGCTTATTTTCCATTATCCGTACCGGTCTTTTTCCCCTTCATCGTGAGTGCTACACGTCACGAACAAACCGTGGGGCTGATAAAGTGGGAAATTTTAATCCAGCAACTAGACCCGAAAAAGAAAATAGGGGATGCAACACGAGGACTTCCCGGCACGTCACCGATGCCAGTACTACTCTCGCCCAAGCACGCTTAACTGCGGAGTTCTGATGGGATCCGGTGCATTAGTGCTGGTATGATCGCATCCGTCAACCAACGCCGCTTATTTTCCATTATCCGCACCGGTCTTTTTCCCCTTCATCGTGAGTGCTACACGTCACGAACAAACCGTGGGGCTGATAAAGTGGGAAATTTTAATCCAGCAACTAGACCTGAAAAAGAAAATAGGGGATGCAACACGAGGACTTCCCGGCACGTCACCGATGCCAGTACTACTCTCGCCCAAGCACGCTTAACTGCGGAGTTCTGATGGGATCCGGTGCATTAGTGCTGGTATGATCGCATCCGTCAACCAACGCCGCTTATTTTCCATTATCCGTACCGGTCTTTTTCCCCTTCATCGTGAGTGCTACACGTCACGAACAAACCGTGGGGCTGATAAAGTGGGAAATTTTAATCCAGCAACTAGACCCGAAAAAGAAAATAGGGGATGCAACACGAGAACTTCCCGGCACGTCACCGATGCCAGTACTACTCTCGCCCAAGCACGCTTAACTGCGGAGTTCTGATGGGATCCGGTGCCGTAGTGCTGGTATGATCGCATCCGTCAACCAACGCCGCTTATTTTCCATTATCCGTACCGGTCTTTTTCCCCTTCATCGTGAGTGCTACACGTCACGAACAAACCGTGGGGCTGATAAAGTGGGAAATTTTAATCCAGCAACTAGACCCGAAAAAGAAAATAGGGGATGCAACACGAGGACTTCCCGGCACGTCACCGATGCCAGTACTACTCTCGCCCAAGCACGCTTAACTGCGGAGTTCTGATGGGATCCGGTGCATTAGTGCTGGTATGATCGCATCCGTCAACCAACGCCGCTTATTTTCCATTATCCGCACCGGTCTTTTTCCCCTTCATCGTGAGTGCTACACGTCACGAACAAACCGTGGGGCTGATAAAGTGGGAAATTTTAATCCAGCAACTAGACCTGAAAAAGAAAATAGGGGATGCAACACGAGGACTTCCCGGCACGTCACCGATGCCAGTACTACTCTCGCCCAAGCACGCTTAACTGCGGAGTTCTGATGGGATCCGGTGCATTAGTGCTGGTATGATCGCATCCGTCAACCAACGCCGCTTATTTTCCATTATCCGTAGTGGTCTTTTTCCCCTTCATCGTGAGTGCTACACGTCACGAAAGAACCGTGGGGCCGATAAAGTGGGACATTTTAATCCAGCAACTAGTCAGAAAACTTGGTAGAAATTCTGAAACATAATTTTGAGCCCCGGTTATCTCCCACGAACAGAGAAACCAGAAGCAAAACCGACCCGAAAAAGAAAATAACGGGTGCAACATGAGGACTTCCCGGCACGTCACCGATGCCAGTACTACTCTAGCCCAAGCACGCTTAACTGCGGAGTTCTGATGGGATCCGGTGCATTAGTGCTGGTATGATTGCATCCGTCAACCAACGCCGCTTATTTTCCATTATCCGTACCGGTCTTTTTCCCCTTCATCGTGAGTGCTACACGTCACGAAAGAACCGTGGGGCTGATAAAGTGGGACATTTTAATCCAGCAACTAGACCCGAAAAAGAAAATAGGGGATGCAACACGAGGACTTCCCGGCACGTCACCGATGCCAGTACTACTCTCGCCCAAGCACGCTTAACTGCGGAGTTCTGATGGGATCCGGTGCATTAGTGCTGGTATGATCGCATCCGTCAACCAACGCCGCTTATTTTCCATTATCCGTACCGGTCTTTTTCCCCTTCATCGTGAGGACTTCCCGGCACGTCACCGATGCCAGTACTAGACCCGAAAAAGAAAATAGGGGATGCAACACGAGGACTTCCCGGCACGTCACCGATGCCAGTACTACTCTCGCCCAAGCACGCTTAACTGCGGAGTTCTGATGGGATCCGGTGCATTAGTGCTGGTATGATCGCATCCGTCAACCAACGCCGCTTATTTTCCATTATCCGTACCGGTCTTTTTCCCCTTCATCGTGAGTGCTACACGTCACGAACAAACCGTGGGGCTGATAAAGTGGGAAATTTTAATCCAGCAACTAGACCTGAAAAAGAAAATAGGGGATGCAACACGAGGACTTCCCGGCACGTCACCGATGCCAGTACTACTCTCGCCCAAGCACGCTTAACTGCGGAGTTCTGATGGGATCCGGTGCATTAGTGCTGGTATGATCGCATCCGTCAACCAACGCCGCTTATTTTCCATTATCCGTAGTGGTCTTTTTCCCCTTCATCGTGAGTGCTACACGTCACGAAAGAACCGTGGGGCCGATAAAGTGGGACATTTTAATCCAGCAACTAGTCAGAAAACTTGGTAGAAATTCTGAAACATAATTTTGAGCCCCGGTTATCTCCCACGAACAGAGAAACCAGAAGCAAAACCGACCCGAAAAAGAAAATAACGGGTGCAACATGAGGACTTCCCGGCACGTCACCGATGCCAGTACTACTCTAGCCCAAGCACGCTTAACTGCGGAGTTCTGATGGGATCCGGTGCATTAGTGCTGGTATGATTGCATCCGTCAACCAACGCCGCTTATTTTCCATTATCCGTACCGGTCTTTTTCCCCTTCATCGTGAGTGCTACACGTCACGAAAGAACCGTGGGGCTGATAAAGTGGGACATTTTAATCCAGCAACTAGACCCGAAAAAGAAAATAGGGGATGCAACACGAGGACTTCCCGGCACGTCACCGATGCCAGTACTACTCTCGCCCAAGCACGCTTAACTGCGGAGTTCTGATGGGATCCGGTGCATTAGTGCTGGTATGATCGCATCCGTCAACCAACGCCGCTTATTTTCCATTATCCGTACCGGTCTTTTTCCCCTTCATCGTGAGTGCTACACGTCACGAACAAACCGTGGGGCTGATAAAGTGGGAAATTTTAATCCAGCAACTAGACCCGAAAAAGAAAATAGGGGATGCAACACGAGAACTTCCCGGCACGTCACCGATGCCAGTACTACTCTCGCCCAAGCACGCTTAACTGCGGAGTTCTGATGGGATCCGGTGCCGTAGTGCTGGTATGATCGCATCCGTCAACCAACGCCGCTTATTTTCCATTATCCGTACCGGTCTTTTTCCCCTTCATCGTGAGTGCTACACGTCACGAACAAACCGTGGGGCTGATAAAGTGGGAAATTTTAATCCAGCAACTAGACCCGAAAAAGAAAATAGGGGATGCAACACGAGGACTTCCCGGCACGTCACCGATGCCAGTACTACTCTCGCCCAAGCACGCTTAACTGCGGAGTTCTGATGGGATCCGGTGCCGTAGTGCTGGTATGATCGCATCCGTCAACCAACGCCGCTTATTTTCCATTATCCGTACCGGTCTTTTTCCCCTTCATCGTGAGGACTTCCCGGCACGTCACCGATGCCAGTACTAGACCCGAAAAAGAAAATAGGGGATGCAACACGAGGACTTCCCGGCACGTCACCGATGCCAGTACTACTCTCGCCCAAGCACGCTTAACTGCGGAGTTCTGATGGGATCCGGTGCATTAGTGCTGGTATGATCGCATCCGTCAACCAACGCCGCTTATTTTCCATTATCCGTACCGGTCTTTTTCCCCTTCATCGTGAGTGCTACACGTCACGAACAAACCGTGGGGCTGATAAAGTGGGAAATTTTAATCCAGCAACTAGACCCGAAAAAGAAAATAGGGGATGCAACACGAGGACTTCCCGGCACGTCACCGATGCCAGTACTACTCTCGCCCAAGCACGCTTAACTGCGGAGTTCTGATGGGATCCGGTGCATTAGTGCTGGTATGATCGCATCCGTCAACCAACGCCGCTTATTTTCCATTATCCGCACCGGTCTTTTTCCCCTTCATCGTGAGTGCTACACGTCACGAACAAACCGTGGGGCTGATAAAGTGGGAAATTTTAATCCAGCAACTAGACCTGAAAAAGAAAATAGGGGATGCAACACGAGGACTTCCCGGCACGTCACCGATGCCAGTACTACTCTCGCCCAAGCACGCTTAACTGCGGAGTTCTGATGGGATCCGGTGCATTAGTGCTGGTATGATCGCATCCGTCAACCAACGCCGCTTATTTTCCATTATCCGTACCGGTCTTTTTCCCCTTCATCGTGAGTGCTACACGTCACGAACAAACCGTGGGGCTGATAAAGTGGGAAATTTTAATCCAGCAACTAGACCCGAAAAAGAAAATAGGGGATGCAACACGAGAACTTCCCGGCACGTCACCGATGCCAGTACTACTCTCGCCCAAGCACGCTTAACTGCGGAGTTCTGATGGGATCCGGTGCCGTAGTGCTGGTATGATCGCATCCGTCAACCAACGCCGCTTATTTTCCATTATCCGTACCGGTCTTTTTCCCCTTCATCGTGAGTGCTACACGTCACGAACAAACCGTGGGGCTGATAAAGTGGGAAATTTTAATCCAGCAACTAGACCCGAAAAAGAAAATAGGGGATGCAACACGAGGACTTCCCGGCACGTCACCGATGCCAGTACTACTCTCGCCCAAGCACGCTTAACTGCGGAGTTCTGATGGGATCCGGTGCATTAGTGCTGGTATGATCGCATCCGTCAACCAACGCCGCTTATTTTCCATTATCCGCACCGGTCTTTTTCCCCTTCATCGTGAGTGCTACACGTCACGAACAAACCGTGGGGCTGATAAAGTGGGAAATTTTAATCCAGCAACTAGACCTGAAAAAGAAAATAGGGGATGCAACACGAGGACTTCCCGGCACGTCACCGATGCCAGTACTACTCTCGCCCAAGCACGCTTAACTGCGGAGTTCTGATGGGATCCGGTGCATTAGTGCTGGTATGATCGCATCCGTCAACCAACGCCGCTTATTTTCCATTATCCGTAGTGGTCTTTTTCCCCTTCATCGTGAGTGCTACACGTCACGAAAGAACCGTGGGGCCGATAAAGTGGGACATTTTAATCCAGCAACTAGTCAGAAAACTTGGTAGAAATTCTGAAACATAATTTTGAGCCCCGGTTATCTCCCACGAACAGAGAAACCAGAAGCAAAACCGACCCGAAAAAGAAAATAACGGGTGCAACATGAGGACTTCCCGGCACGTCACCGATGCCAGTACTACTCTAGCCCAAGCACGCTTAACTGCGGAGTTCTGATGGGATCCGGTGCATTAGTGCTGGTATGATTGCATCCGTCAACCAACGCCGCTTATTTTCCATTATCCGTACCGGTCTTTTTCCCCTTCATCGTGAGTGCTACACGTCACGAAAGAACCGTGGGGCTGATAAAGTGGGACATTTTAATCCAGCAACTAGACCCGAAAAAGAAAATAGGGGATGCAACACGAGGACTTCCCGGCACGTCACCGATGCCAGTACTACTCTCGCCCAAGCACGCTTAACTGCGGAGTTCTGATGGGATCCGGTGCATTAGTGCTGGTATGATCGCATCCGTCAACCAACGCCGCTTATTTTCCATTATCCGTACCGGTCTTTTTCCCCTTCATCGTGAGGACTTCCCGGCACGTCACCGATGCCAGTACTAGACCCGAAAAAGAAAATAGGGGATGCAACACGAGGACTTCCCGGCACGTCACCGATGCCAGTACTACTCTCGCCCAAGCACGCTTAACTGCGGAGTTCTGATGGGATCCGGTGCATTAGTGCTGGTATGATCGCATCCGTCAACCAACGCCGCTTATTTTCCATTATCCGTACCGGTCTTTTTCCCCTTCATCGTGAGTGCTACACGTCACGAACAAACCGTGGGGCTGATAAAGTGGGAAATTTTAATCCAGCAACTAGACCTGAAAAAGAAAATAGGGGATGCAACACGAGGACTTCCCGGCACGTCACCGATGCCAGTACTACTCTCGCCCAAGCACGCTTAACTGCGGAGTTCTGATGGGATCCGGTGCATTAGTGCTGGTATGATCGCATCCGTCAACCAACGCCGCTTATTTTCCATTATCCGTAGTGGTCTTTTTCCCCTTCATCGTGAGTGCTACACGTCACGAAAGAACCGTGGGGCCGATAAAGTGGGACATTTTAATCCAGCAACTAGTCAGAAAACTTGGTAGAAATTCTGAAACATAATTTTGAGCCCCGGTTATCTCCCACGAACAGAGAAACCAGAAGCAAAACCGACCCGAAAAAGAAAATAACGGGTGCAACATGAGGACTTCCCGGCACGTCACCGATGCCAGTACTACTCTAGCCCAAGCACGCTTAACTGCGGAGTTCTGATGGGATCCGGTGCATTAGTGCTGGTATGATTGCATCCGTCAACCAACGCCGCTTATTTTCCATTATCCGTACCGGTCTTTTTCCCCTTCATCGTGAGTGCTACACGTCACGAAAGAACCGTGGGGCTGATAAAGTGGGACATTTTAATCCAGCAACTAGACCCGAAAAAGAAAATAGGGGATGCAACACGAGGACTTCCCGGCACGTCACCGATGCCAGTACTACTCTCGCCCAAGCACGCTTAACTGCGGAGTTCTGATGGGATCCGGTGCATTAGTGCTGGTATGATCGCATCCGTCAACCAACGCCGCTTATTTTCCATTATCCGTACCGGTCTTTTTCCCCTTCATCGTGAGTGCTACACGTCACGAACAAACCGTGGGGCTGATAAAGTGGGAAATTTTAATCCAGCAACTAGACCTGAAAAAGAAAATAGGGGATGCAACACGAGGACTTCCCGGCACGTCACCGATGCCAGTACTACTCTCGCCCAAGCACGCTTAACTGCGGAGTTCTGATGGGATCCGGTGCATTAGTGCTGGTATGATCGCATCCGTCAACCAACGCCGCTTATTTTCCATTATCCGTAGTGGTCTTTTTCCCCTTCATCGTGAGTGCTACACGTCACGAAAGAACCGTGGGGCCGATAAAGTGGGACATTTTAATCCAGCAACTAGTCAGAAAACTTGGTAGAAATTCTGAAACATAATTTTGAGCCCCGGTTATCTCCCACGAACAGAGAAACCAGAAGCAAAACCGACCCGAAAAAGAAAATAACGGGTGCAACATGAGGACTTCCCGGCACGTCACCGATGCCAGTACTACTCTAGCCCAAGCACGCTTAACTGCGGAGTTCTGATGGGATCCGGTGCATTAGTGCTGGTATGATTGCATCCGTCAACCAACGCCGCTTATTTTCCATTATCCGTACCGGTCTTTTTCCCCTTCATCGTGAGTGCTACACGTCACGAAAGAACCGTGGGGCTGATAAAGTGGGACATTTTAATCCAGCAACTAGACCCGAAAAAGAAAATAGGGGATGCAACACGAGGACTTCCCGGCACGTCACCGATGCCAGTACTACTCTCGCCCAAGCACGCTTAACTGCGGAGTTCTGATGGGATCCGGTGCATTAGTGCTGGTATGATCGCATCCGTCAACCAACGCCGCTTATTTTCCATTATCCGTACCGGTCTTTTTCCCCTTCATCGTGAGTGCTACACGTCACGAACAAACCGTGGGGCTGATAAAGTGGGAAATTTTAATCCAGCAACTAGACCTGAAAAAGAAAATAGGGGATGCAACACGAGGACTTCCCGGCACGTCACCGATGCCAGTACTACTCTCGCCCAAGCACGCTTAACTGCGGAGTTCTGATGGGATCCGGTGCATTAGTGCTGGTATGATCGCATCCGTCAACCAACGCCGCTTATTTTCCATTATCCGTAGTGGTCTTTTTCCCCTTCATCGTGAGTGCTACACGTCACGAAAGAACCGTGGGGCCGATAAAGTGGGACATTTTAATCCAGCAACTAGTCAGAAAACTTGGTAGAAATTCTGAAACATAATTTTGAGCCCCGGTTATCTCCCACGAACAGAGAAACCAGAAGCAAAACCGACCCGAAAAAGAAAATAACGGGTGCAACATGAGGACTTCCCGGCACGTCACCGATGCCAGTACTACTCTAGCCCAAGCACGCTTAACTGCGGAGTTCTGATGGGATCCGGTGCATTAGTGCTGGTATGATTGCATCCGTCAACCAACGCCGCTTATTTTCCATTATCCGTACCGGTCTTTTTCCCCTTCATCGTGAGTGCTACACGTCACGAAAGAACCGTGGGGCTGATAAAGTGGGACATTTTAATCCAGCAACTAGACCCGAAAAAGAAAATAGGGGATGCAACACGAGGACTTCCCGGCACGTCACCGATGCCAGTACTACTCTCGCCCAAGCACGCTTAACTGCGGAGTTCTGATGGGATCCGGTGCATTAGTGCTGGTATGATCGCATCCGTCAACCATCGCCGCTTATTTTCCATTATCCGTACCGGTCTTTTTCCCCTTCATCGTGAGTGCTACACGTCACGAACAAACCGTGGGGCTGATAAAGTGGGAAATTTTAATCCAGCAACTAGACCCGAAAAAGAAAATAGGGGATGCAACACGAGGACTTCCCGGCACGTCACCGATGCCAGTACTACTCTCGCCCAAGCACGCTTAACTGCGGAGTTCTGATGGGATCCGGTGCATTAGTGCTGGTATGATCGCATCCGTCAACCAACGCCGCTTATTTTCCATTATCCGTACCGGTCTTTTTCCCCTTCATCGTGAGTGCTACACGTCACGAACAAACCGTGGGGCTGATAAAGTGGGAAATTTTAATCCAGCAACTAGACCCGAAAAAGAAAATAGGGGATGCAACACGAGGACTTCCCGGCACGTCACCGATGCCAGTACTACTCTCGCCCAAGCACGCTTAACTGCGGAGTTCTGATGGGATCCGGTGCCGTAGTGCTGGTATGATCGCATCCGTCAACCAACGCCGCTTATTTTCCATTATCCGTACCGGTCTTTTTCCCCTTCATCGTGAGGACTTCCCGGCACGTCACCGATGCCAGTACTAAACCCGAAAAAGAAAATAGGGGATGCAACACGAGGACTTCCCGGCACGTCACCGATGCCAGTACTACTCTCGCCCAAGCACGCTTAACTGCGGAGTTCTGATGGGATCCGGTGCATTAGTGCTGGTATGATCGCATCCGTCAACCAACGCCGCTTATTTTCCATTATCCGTACCGGTCTTTTTCCCCTTCATCGTGAGTGCTACACGTCACGAACAAACCGTGGGGCTGATAAAGTGGGAAATTTTAATCCAGCAACTAGACCCGAAAAAGAAAATAGGGGATGCAACACGAGGACTTCCCGGCACGTCACCGATGCCAGTACTACTCTCGCCCAAGCACGCTTAACTGCGGAGTTCTGATGGGATCCGGTGCCGTAGTGCTGGTATGATCGCATCCGTCAACCAACGCCGCTTATTTTCCATTATCCGTACCGGTCTTTTTCCCCTTCATCGTGAGGACTTCCCGGCACGTCACCGATGCCAGTACTAGACCCGAAAAAGAAAATAGGGGATGCAACACGAGGACTTCCCGGCACGTCACCGATGCCAGTACTACTCTCGCCCAAGCACGCTTAACTGCGGAGTTCTGATGGGATCCGGTGCATTAGTGCTGGTATGATCGCATCCGTCAACCAACGCCGCTTATTTTCCATTATCCGTACCGGTCTTTTTCCCCTTCATCGTGAGTGCTACACGTCACGAACAAACCGTGGGGCTGATAAAGTGGGAAATTTTAATCCAGCAACTAGACCCGAAAAAGAAAATAGGGGATGCAACACGAGGACTTCCCGGCACGTCACCGATGCCAGTACTACTCTCGCCCAAGCACGCTTAACTGCGGAGTTCTGATGGGATCCGGTGCCGTAGTGCTGGTATGATCGCATCCGTCAACCAACGCCGCTTATTTTCCATTATCCGTACCGGTCTTTTTCCCCTTCATCGTGAGGACTTCCCGGCACGTCACCGATGCCAGTACTAGACCCGAAAAAGAAAATAGGGGATGCAACACGAGGACTTCCCGGCACGTCACCGATGCCAGTACTACTCTCGCCCAAGCACGCTTAACTGCGGAGTTCTGATGGGATCCGGTGCATTAGTGCTGGTATGATCGCATCCGTCAACCAACGCCGCTTATTTTCCATTATCCGTACCGGTCTTTTTCCCCTTCATCGTGAGTGCTACACGTCACGAACAAACCGTGGGGCTGATAAAGTGGGAAATTTTAATCCAGCAACTAGACCCGAAAAAGAAAATAGGGGATGCAACACGAGGACTTCCCGGCACGTCACCGATGCCAGTACTACTCTCGCCCAAGCACGCTTAACTGCGGAGTTCTGATGGGATCCGGTGCATTAGTGCTGGTATGATCGCATCCGTCAACCAACGCCGCTTATTTTCCATTATCCGTACCGGTCTTTTTCCCCTTCATCGTGAGGACTTCCCGGCACGTCACCGATGCCAGTACTAGACCCGAAAAAGAAAATAGGGGATGCAACACGAGGACTTCCCGGCACGTCACCGATGCCAGTACTACTCTCGCCCAAGCACGCTTAACTGCGGAGTTCTGATGGGATCCGGTGCATTAGTGCTGGTATGATCGCATCCGTCAACCAACGCCGCTTATTTTCCATTATCCGTACCGGTCTTTTTCCCCTTCATCGTGAGTGCTACACGTCACGAACAAACCGTGGGGCTGATAAAGTGGGAAATTTTAATCCAGCAACTAGACCCGAAAAAGAAAATAGGGGATGCAACACGAGGACTTCCCGGCACGTCACCGATGCCAGTACTACTCTCGCCCAAGCACGCTTAACTGCGGAGTTCTGATGGGATCCGGTGCATTAGTGCTGGTATGATCGCATCCGTCAACCAACGCCGCTTATTTTCCATTATCCGCACCGGTCTTTTTCCCCTTCATCGTGAGTGCTACACGTCACGAACAAACCGTGGGGCTGATAAAGTGGGAAATTTTAATCCAGCAACTAGACCTGAAAAAGAAAATAGGGGATGCAACACGAGGACTTCCCGGCACGTCACCGATGCCAGTACTACTCTCGCCCAAGCACGCTTAACTGCGGAGTTCTGATGGTATCCGGTGCATTAGTGCTGGTATGATCGCATCCGTCAACCAACGCCGCTTATTTTCCATTATCCGTACCGGTCTTTTTCCCCTTCATCGTGAGTGCTACACGTCACGAACAAACCGTGGGGCTGATAAAGTGGGAAATTTTAATCCAGCAACTAGACCCGAAAAAGAAAATAGGGGATGCAACACGAGGACTTCCCGGCACGTCACCGATGCCAGTACTACTCTCGCCCAAGCACGCTTAACTGCGGAGTTCTGATGGGATCCGGTGCCGTAGTGCTGGTATGATCGCATCCGTCAACCAACGCCGCTTATTTTCCATTATCCGTACCGGTCTTTTTCCCCTTCATCGTGAGTGCTACACGTCACGAACAAACCGTGGGGCTGATAAAGTGGGAAATTTTAATCCAGCAACTAGACCCGAAAAAGAAAATAGGGGATGCAACACGAGGACTTCCCGGCACGTCACCGATGCCAGTACTACTCTCGCCCAAGCACGCTTAACTGCGGAGTTCTGATGGGATCCGGTGCCGTAGTGCTGGTATGATCGCATCCGTCAACCAACGCCGCTTATTTTCCATTATCCGTACCGGTCTTTTTCCCCTTCATCGTGAGGACTTCCCGGCACGTCACCGATGCCAGTACTAGACCCGAAAAAGAAAATAGGGGATGCAACACGAGGACTTCCCGGCACGTCACCGATGCCAGTACTACTCTCGCCCAAGCACGCTTAACTGCGGAGTTCTGATGGGATCCGGTGCATTAGTGCTGGTATGATCGCATCCGTCAACCAACGCCGCTTATTTTCCATTATCCGTACCGGTCTTTTTCCCCTTCATCGTGAGTGCTACACGTCACGAACAAACCGTGGGGCTGATAAAGTGGGAAATTTTAATCCAGCAACTAGACCCGAAAAAGAAAATAGGGGATGCAACACGAGGACTTCCCGGCACGTCACCGATGCCAGTACTACTCTCGCCCAAGCACGCTTAACTGCGGAGTTCTGATGGGATCCGGTGCATTAGTGCTGGTATGATCGCATCCGTCAACCAACGCCGCTTATTTTCCATTATCCGCACCGGTCTTTTTCCCCTTCATCGTGAGTGCTACACGTCACGAACAAACCGTGGGGCTGATAAAGTGGGAAATTTTAATCCAGCAACTAGACCTGAAAAAGAAAATAGGGGATGCAACACGAGGACTTCCCGGCACGTCACCGATGCCAGTACTACTCTCGCCCAAGCACGCTTAACTGCGGAGTTCTGATGGGATCCGGTGCATTAGTGCTGGTATGATCGCATCCGTCAACCAACGCCGCTTATTTTCCATTATCCGTAGTGGTCTTTTTCCCCTTCATCGTGAGTGCTACACGTCACGAAAGAACCGTGGGGCCGATAAAGTGGGACATTTTAATCCAGCAACTAGTCAGAAAACTTGGTAGAAATTCTGAAACATAATTTTGAGCCCCGGTTATCTCCCACGAACAGAGAAACCAGAAGCAAAACCGACCCGAAAAAGAAAATAACGGGTGCAACATGAGGACTTCCCGGCACGTCACCGATGCCAGTACTACTCTAGCCCAAGCACGCTTAACTGCGGAGTTCTGATGGGATCCGGTGCATTAGTGCTGGTATGATTGCATCCGTCAACCAACGCCGCTTATTTTCCATTATCCGTACCGGTCTTTTTCCCCTTCATCGTGAGTGCTACACGTCACGAAAGAACCGTGGGGCTGATAAAGTGGGACATTTTAATCCAGCAACTAGACCCGAAAAAGAAAATAGGGGATGCAACACGAGGACTTCCCGGCACGTCACCGATGCCAGTACTACTCTCGCCCAAGCACGCTTAACTGCGGAGTTCTGATGGGATCCGGTGCATTAGTGCTGGTATGATCGCATCCGTCAACCAACGCCGCTTATTTTCCATTATCCGTACCGGTCTTTTTCCCCTTCATCGTGAGGACTTCCCGGCACGTCACCGATGCCAGTACTAGACCCGAAAAAGAAAATAGGGGATGCAACACGAGGACTTCCCGGCACGTCACCGATGCCAGTACTACTCTCGCCCAAGGACGCTTAACTGCGGAGTTCTGATGGGATCCGGTGCATTAGTGCTGGTATGATCGCATCCGTCAACCATCGCCGCTTATTTTCCATTATCCGTACCGGTCTTTTTCCCCTTCATCGTGAGTGCTACACGTCACGAACAAACCGTGGGGCTGATAAAGTGGGAAATTTTAATCCAGCAACTAGACCCGAAAAAGAAAATAGGGGATGCAACACGAGGACTTCCCGGCACGTCACCGATGCCAGTACTACTCTCGCCCAAGCACGCTTAACTGCGGAGTTCTGATGGGATCCGGTGCATTAGTGCTGGTATGATCGCATCCGTCAACCAACGCCGCTTATTTTCCATTATCCGTACAGGTCTTTTTCCCCTTCATCGTGAGGACTTCCCGGCACGTCACCGATGCCAGTACTAGACCCGAAAAAGAAAATAGGGGATGCAACACGAGGACTTCCCGGCACGTCACCGATGCCAGTACTACTCTCGCCCAAGCACGCTTAACTGCGGAGTTCTGATGGGATCCGGTGCATTAGTGCTGGTATGATCGCATCCGTCAACCAACGCCGCTTATTTTCCATTATCCGTACCGGTCTTTTTCCCCTTCATCGTGAGTGCTACACGTCACGAACAAACCGTGGGGCTGATAAAGTGGGAAATTTTAATCCAGCAACTAGACCCGAAAAAGAAAATAGGGGATGCAACACGAGGACTTCCCGGCACGTCACCGATGCCAGTACTACTCTCGCCCAAGCACGCTTAACTGCGGAGTTCTGATGGGATCCGGTGCCGTAGTGCTGGTATGATCGCATCCGTCAACCAACGCCGCTTATTTTCCATTATCCGTACCGGTCTTTTTCCCCTTCATCGTGAGGACTTCCCGGCACGTCACCGATGCCAGTACTAGACCCGAAAAAGAAAATAGGGGATGCAACACGAGGACTTCCCGGCACGTCACCGATGCCAGTACTACTCTCGCCCAAGCACGCTTAACTGCGGAGTTCTGATGGGATCCGGTGCATTAGTGCTGGTATGATCGCATCCGTCAACCAACGCCGCTTATTTTCCATTATCCGTACCGGTCTTTTTCCCCTTCATCGTGAGTGCTACACGTCACGAACAAACCGTGGGGCTGATAAAGTGGGAAATTTTAATCCAGCAACTAGACCCGAAAAAGAAAATAGGGGATGCAACACGAGGACTTCCCGGCACGTCACCGATGCCAGTACTACTCTCGCCCAAGCACGCTTAACTGCGGAGTTCTGATGGGATCCGGTGCATTAGTGCTGGTATGATCGCATCCGTCAACCAACGCCGCTTATTTTCCATTATCCGTACCGGTCTTTTTCCCCTTCATCGTGAGGACTTCCCGGCACGTCACCGATGCCAGTACTAGACCCGAAAAAGAAAATAGGGGATGCAACACGAGGACTTCCCGGCACGTCACCGATGCCAGTACTACTCTCGCCCAAGCACGCTTAACTGCGGAGTTCTGATGGGATCCGGTGCATTAGTGCTGGTATGATCGCATCCGTCAACCAACGCCGCTTATTTTCCATTATCCGTACCGGTCTTTTTCCCCTTCATCGTGAGTGCTACACGTCACGAACAAACCGTGGGGCTGATAAAGTGGGAAATTTTAATCCAGCAACTAGACCCGAAAAAGAAAATAGGGGATGCAACACGAGGACTTCCCGGCACGTCACCGATGCCAGTACTACTCTCGCCCAAGCACGCTTAACTGCGGAGTTCTGATGGGATCCGGTGCATTAGTGCTGGTATGATCGCATCCGTCAACCAACGCCGCTTATTTTCCATTATCCGCACCGGTCTTTTTCCCCTTCATCGTGAGTGCTACACGTCACGAACAAACCGTGGGGCTGATAAAGTGGGAAATTTTAATCCAGCAACTAGACCTGAAAAAGAAAATAGGGGATGCAACACGAGGACTTCCCGGCACGTCACCGATGCCAGTACTACTCTCGCCCAAGCACGCTTAACTGCGGAGTTCTGATGGGATCCGGTGCATTAGTGCTGGTATGATCGCATCCGTCAACCAACGCCGCTTATTTTCCATTATCCGTACCGGTCTTTTTCCCCTTCATCGTGAGTGCTACACGTCACGAACAAACCGTGGGGCTGATAAAGTGGGAAATTTTAATCCAGCAACTAGACCCGAAAAAGAAAATAGGGGATGCAACACGAGGACTTCCCGGCACGTCACCGATGCCAGTACTACTCTCGCCCAAGCACGCTTAACTGCGGAGTTCTGATGGGATCCGGTGCCGTAGTGCTGGTATGATCGCATCCGTCAACCAACGCCGCTTATTTTCCATTATCCGTACCGGTCTTTTTCCCCTTCATCGTGAGTGCTACACGTCACGAACAAACCGTGGGGCTGATAAAGTGGGAAATTTTAATCCAGCAACTAGACCCGAAAAAGAAAATAGGGGATGCAACACGAGGACTTCCCGGCACGTCACCGATGCCAGTACTACTCTCGCCCAAGCACGCTTAACTGCGGAGTTCTGATGGGATCCGGTGCCGTAGTGCTGGTATGATCGCATCCGTCAACCAACGCCGCTTATTTTCCATTATCCGTACCGGTCTTTTTCCCCTTCATCGTGAGGACTTCCCGGCACGTCACCGATGCCAGTACTAGACCCGAAAAAGAAAATAGGGGATGCAACACGAGGACTTCCCGGCACGTCACCGATGCCAGTACTACTCTCGCCCAAGCACGCTTAACTGCGGAGTTCTGATGGGATCCGGTGCATTAGTGCTGGTATGATCGCATCCGTCAACCAACGCCGCTTATTTTCCATTATCCGTACCGGTCTTTTTCCCCTTCATCGTGAGTGCTACACGTCACGAACAAACCGTGGGGCTGATAAAGTGGGAAATTTTAATCCAGCAACTAGACCCGAAAAAGAAAATAGGGGATGCAACACGAGGACTTCCCGGCACGTCACCGATGCCAGTACTACTCTCGCCCAAGCACGCTTAACTGCGGAGTTCTGATGGGATCCGGTGCATTAGTGCTGGTATGATCGCATCCGTCAACCAACGCCGCTTATTTTCCATTATCCGCACCGGTCTTTTTCCCCTTCATCGTGAGTGCTACACGTCACGAACAAACCGTGGGGCTGATAAAGTGGGAAATTTTAATCCAGCAACTAGACCTGAAAAAGAAAATAGGGGATGCAACACGAGGACTTCCCGGCACGTCACCGATGCCAGTACTACTCTCGCCCAAGCACGCTTAACTGCGGAGTTCTGATGGGATCCGGTGCATTAGTGCTGGTATGATCGCATCCGTCAACCAACGCCGCTTATTTTCCATTATCCGTACCGGTCTTTTTCCCCTTCATCGTGAGTGCTACACGTCACGAACAAACCGTGGGGCTGATAAAGTGGGAAATTTTAATCCAGCAACTAGACCCGAAAAAGAAAATAGGGGATGCAACACGAGAACTTCCCGGCACGTCACCGATGCCAGTACTACTCTCGCCCAAGCACGCTTAACTGCGGAGTTCTGATGGGATCCGGTGCCGTAGTGCTGGTATGATCGCATCCGTCAACCAACGCCGCTTATTTTCCATTATCCGTACCGGTCTTTTTCCCCTTCATCGTGAGTGCTACACGTCACGAACAAACCGTGGGGCTGATAAAGTGGGAAATTTTAATCCAGCAACTAGACCCGAAAAAGAAAATAGGGGATGCAACACGAGGACTTCCCGGCACGTCACCGATGCCAGTACTACTCTCGCCCAAGCACGCTTAACTGCGGAGTTCTGATGGGATCCGGTGCCGTAGTGCTGGTATGATCGCATCCGTCAACCAACGCCGCTTATTTTCCATTATCCGTACCGGTCTTTTTCCCCTTCATCGTGAGGACTTCCCGGCACGTCACCGATGCCAGTACTAGACCCGAAAAAGAAAATAGGGGATGCAACACGAGGACTTCCCGGCACGTCACCGATGCCAGTACTACTCTCGCCCAAGCACGCTTAACTGCGGAGTTCTGATGGGATCCGGTGCATTAGTGCTGGTATGATCGCATCCGTCAACCAACGCCGCTTATTTTCCATTATCCGTACCGGTCTTTTTCCCCTTCATCGTGAGTGCTACACGTCACGAACAAACCGTGGGGCTGATAAAGTGGGAAATTTTAATCCAGCAACTAGACCCGAAAAAGAAAATAGGGGATGCAACACGAGGACTTCCCGGCACGTCACCGATGCCAGTACTACTCTCGCCCAAGCACGCTTAACTGCGGAGTTCTGATGGGATCCGGTGCATTAGTGCTGGTATGATCGCATCCGTCAACCAACGCCGCTTATTTTCCATTATCCGCACCGGTCTTTTTCCCCTTCATCGTGAGTGCTACACGTCACGAACAAACCGTGGGGCTGATAAAGTGGGAAATTTTAATCCAGCAACTAGACCTGAAAAAGAAAATAGGGGATGCAACACGAGGACTTCCCGGCACGTCACCGATGCCAGTACTACTCTCGCCCAAGCACGCTTAACTGCGGAGTTCTGATGGGATCCGGTGCATTAGTGCTGGTATGATCGCATCCGTCAACCAACGCCGCTTATTTTCCATTATCCGTACCGGTCTTTTTCCCCTTCATCGTGAGTGCTACACGTCACGAACAAACCGTGGGGCTGATAAAGTGGGAAATTTTAATCCAGCAACTAGACCCGAAAAAGAAAATAGGGGATGCAACACGAGAACTTCCCGGCACGTCACCGATGCCAGTACTACTCTCGCCCAAGCACGCTTAACTGCGGAGTTCTGATGGGATCCGGTGCCGTAGTGCTGGTATGATCGCATCCGTCAACCAACGCCGCTTATTTTCCATTATCCGTACCGGTCTTTTTCCCCTTCATCGTGAGTGCTACACGTCACGAACAAACCGTGGGGCTGATAAAGTGGGAAATTTTAATCCAGCAACTAGACCCGAAAAAGAAAATAGGGGATGCAACACGAGGACTTCCCGGCACGTCACCGATGCCAGTACTACTCTCGCCCAAGCACGCTTAACTGCGGAGTTCTGATGGGATCCGGTGCCGTAGTGCTGGTATGATCGCATCCGTCAACCAACGCCGCTTATTTTCCATTATCCGTACCGGTCTTTTTCCCCTTCATCGTGAGGACTTCCCGGCACGTCACCGATGCCAGTACTAGACCCGAAAAAGAAAATAGGGGATGCAACACGAGGACTTCCCGGCACGTCACCGATGCCAGTACTACTCTCGCCCAAGCACGCTTAACTGCGGAGTTCTGATGGGATCCGGTGCATTAGTGCTGGTATGATCGCATCCGTCAACCAACGCCGCTTATTTTCCATTATCCGTACCGGTCTTTTTCCCCTTCATCGTGAGTGCTACACGTCACGAACAAACCGTGGGGCTGATAAAGTGGGAAATTTTAATCCAGCAACTAGACCCGAAAAAGAAAATAGGGGATGCAACACGAGGACTTCCCGGCACGTCACCGATGCCAGTACTACTCTCGCCCAAGCACGCTTAACTGCGGAGTTCTGATGGGATCCGGTGCATTAGTGCTGGTATGATCGCATCCGTCAACCAACGCCGCTTATTTTCCATTATCCGCACCGGTCTTTTTCCCCTTCATCGTGAGTGCTACACGTCACGAACAAACCGTGGGGCTGATAAAGTGGGAAATTTTAATCCAGCAACTAGACCTGAAAAAGAAAATAGGGGATGCAACACGAGGACTTCCCGGCACGTCACCGATGCCAGTACTACTCTCGCCCAAGCACGCTTAACTGCGGAGTTCTGATGGGATCCGGTGCATTAGTGCTGGTATGATCGCATCCGTCAACCAACGCCGCTTATTTTCCATTATCCGTAGTGGTCTTTTTCCCCTTCATCGTGAGTGCTACACGTCACGAAAGAACCGTGGGGCCGATAAAGTGGGACATTTTAATCCAGCAACTAGTCAGAAAACTTGGTAGAAATTCTGAAACATAATTTTGAGCCCCGGTTATCTCCCACGAACAGAGAAACCAGAAGCAAAACCGACCCGAAAAAGAAAATAACGGGTGCAACATGAGGACTTCCCGGCACGTCACCGATGCCAGTACTACTCTAGCCCAAGCACGCTTAACTGCGGAGTTCTGATGGGATCCGGTGCATTAGTGCTGGTATGATTGCATCCGTCAACCAACGCCGCTTATTTTCCATTATCCGTACCGGTCTTTTTCCCCTTCATCGTGAGTGCTACACGTCACGAAAGAACCGTGGGGCTGATAAAGTGGGACATTTTAATCCAGCAACTAGACCCGAAAAAGAAAATAGGGGATGCAACACGAGGACTTCCCGGCACGTCACCGATGCCAGTACTACTCTCGCCCAAGCACGCTTAACTGCGGAGTTCTGATGGGATCCGGTGCATTAGTGCTGGTATGATCGCATCCGTCAACCAACGCCGCTTATTTTCCATTATCCGTACCGGTCTTTTTCCCCTTCATCGTGAGGACTTCCCGGCACGTCACCGATGCCAGTACTAGACCCGAAAAAGAAAATAGGGGATGCAACACGAGGACTTCCCGGCACGTCACCGATGCCAGTACTACTCTCGCCCAAGCACGCTTAACTGCGGAGTTCTGATGGGATCCGGTGCATTAGTGCTGGTATGATCGCATCCGTCAACCAACGCCGCTTATTTTCCATTATCCGTACCGGTCTTTTTCCCCTTCATCGTGAGGACTTCCCGGCACGTCACCGATGCCAGTACTAGACCCGAAAAAGAAAATAGGGGATGCAACACGAGGACTTCCCGGCACGTCACCGATGCCAGTACTACTCTCGCCCAAGGACGCTTAACTGCGGAGTTCTGATGGGATCCGGTGCATTAGTGCTGGTATGATCGCATCCGTCAACCATCGCCGCTTATTTTCCATTATCCGTACCGGTCTTTTTCCCCTTCATCGTGAGTGCTACACGTCACGAACAAACCGTGGGGCTGATAAAGTGGGAAATTTTAATCCAGCAACTAGACCCGAAAAAGAAAATAGGGGATGCAACACGAGGACTTCCCGGCACGTCACCGATGCCAGTACTACTCTCGCCCAAGCACGCTTAACTGCGGAGTTCTGATGGGATCCGGTGCATTAGTGCTGGTATGATCGCATCCGTCAACCAACGCCGCTTATTTTCCATTATCCGTACCGGTCTTTTTCCCCTTCATCGTGAGTGCTACACGTCACGAACAAACCGTGGGGCTGATAAAGTGGGAAATTTTAATCCAGCAACTAGACCCGAAAAAGAAAATAGGGGATGCAACACGAGGACTTCCCGGCACGTCACCGATGCCAGTACTACTCTCGCCCAAGCACGCTTAACTGCGGAGTTCTGATGGGATCCGGTGCCGTAGTGCTGGTATGATCGCATCCGTCAACCAACGCCGCTTATTTTCCATTATCCGTACCGGTCTTTTTCCCCTTCATCGTGAGGACTTCCCGGCACGTCACCGATGCCAGTACTAGACCCGAAAAAGAAAATAGGGGATGCAACACGAGGACTTCCCGGCACGTCACCGATGCCAGTACTACTCTCGCCCAAGCACGCTTAACTGCGGAGTTCTGATGGGATCCGGTGCATTAGTGCTGGTATGATCGCATCCGTCAACCAACGCCGCTTATTTTCCATTATCCGTACCGGTCTTTTTCCCCTTCATCGTGAGTGCTACACGTCACGAACAAACCGTGGGGCTGATAAAGTGGGAAATTTTAATCCAGCAACTAGACCCGAAAAAGAAAATAGGGGATGCAACACGAGGACTTCCCGGCACGTCACCGATGCCAGTACTACTCTCGCCCAAGCACGCTTAACTGCGGAGTTCTGATGGGATCCGGTGCATTAGTGCTGGTATGATCGCATCCGTCAACCAACGCCGCTTATTTTCCATTATCCGCACCGGTCTTTTTCCCCTTCATCGTGAGTGCTACACGTCACGAACAAACCGTGGGGCTGATAAAGTGGGAAATTTTAATCCAGCAACTAGACCTGAAAAAGAAAATAGGGGATGCAACACGAGGACTTCCCGGCACGTCACCGATGCCAGTACTACTCTCGCCCAAGCACGCTTAACTGCGGAGTTCTGATGGGATCCGGTGCATTAGTGCTGGTATGATCGCATCCGTCAACCAACGCCGCTTATTTTCCATTATCCGTAGTGGTCTTTTTCCCCTTCATCGTGAGTGCTACACGTCACGAAAGAACCGTGGGGCCGATAAAGTGGGACATTTTAATCCAGCAACTAGTCAGAAAACTTGGTAGAAATTCTGAAACATAATTTTGAGCCCCGGTTATCTCCCACGAACAGAGAAACCAGAAGCAAAACCGACCCGAAAAAGAAAATAACGGGTGCAACATGAGGACTTCCCGGCACGTCACCGATGCCAATACTACTCTAGCCCAAGCACGCTTAACTGCGGAGTTCTGATGGGATCCGGTGCATTAGTGCTGGTATGATTGCATCCGTCAACCAACGCCGCTTATTTTCCATTATCCGTACCGGTCTTTTTCCCCTTCATCGTGAGTGCTACACGTCACGAAAGAACCGTGGGGCTGATAAAGTGGGACATTTTAATCCAGCAACTAGACCCGAAAAAGAAAATAGGGGATGCAACACGAGGACTTCCCGGCACGTCACCGATGCCAGTACTACTCTCGCCCAAGCACGCTTAACTGCGGAGTTCTGATGGGATCCGGTGCATTAGTGCTGGTATGATCGCATCCGTCAACCAACGCCGCTTATTTTCCATTATCCGTACCGGTCTTTTTCCCCTTCATCGTGAGGACTTCCCGGCACGTCACCGATGCCAGTACTAGACCCGAAAAAGAAAATAGGGGATGCAACACGAGGACTTCCCGGCACGTCACCGATGCCAGTACTACTCTCGCCCAAGCACGCTTAACTGCGGAGTTCTGATGGGATCCGGTGCATTAGTGCTGGTATGATCGCATCCGTCAACCAACGCCGCTTATTTTCCATTATCCGTACCGGTCTTTTTCCCCTTCATCGTGAGTGCTACACGTCACGAACAAACCGTGGGGCTGATAAAGTGGGAAATTTTAATCCAGCAACTAGACCTGAAAAAGAAAATAGGGGATGCAACACGAGGACTTCCCGGCACGTCACCGATGCCAGTACTACTCTCGCCCAAGCACGCTTAACTGCGGAGTTCTGATGGGATCCGGTGCATTAGTGCTGGTATGATCGCATCCGTCAACCAACGCCGCTTATTTTCCATTATCCGTACCGGTCTTTTTCCCCTTCATCGTGAGTGCTACACGTCACGAACAAACCGTGGGGCTGATAAAGTGGGAAATTTTAATCCAGCAACTAGACCCGAAAAAGAAAATAGGGGATGCAACACGAGGACTTCCCGGCACGTCACCGATGCCAGTACTACTCTCGCCCAAGCACGCTTAACTGCGGAGTTCTGATGGGATCCGGTGCATTAGTGCTGGTATGATCGCATCCGTCAACCAACGCCGCTTATTTTCCATTATCCGTACCGGTCTTTTTCCCCTTCATCGTGAGGACTTCCCGGCACGTCACCGATGCCAGTACTAGACCCGAAAAAGAAAATAGGGGATGCAACACGAGGACTTCCCGGCACGTCACCGATGCCAGTACTACTCTCGCCCAAGCACGCTTAACTGCGGAGTTCTGATGGGATCCGGTGCATTAGTGCTGGTATGATCGCATCCGTCAACCAACGCCGCTTATTTTCCATTATCCGTACCGGTCTTTTTCCCCTTCATCGTGAGTGCTACACGTCACGAAAGAACCGTGGGGCTGATAAAGTGGGACATTTTAATCCAGCAACTAGACCCGAAAAAGAAAATAGGGAATGCAACACGAGGACTTCCCGGCACGTCACCGATGCCAGTACTACTCTCGCCCAAGCACGCTTAACTGCGGAGTTCTGATGGGATCCGGTGCATTAGTGCTGGTATGATCGCATCCGTCAACCAACGCCGCTTATTTTCCATTATCCGTACCGGTCTTTTTCCCCTTCATCGTGAGGACTTCCCGGCACGTCACCGATGCCAGTACTAGACCCGAAAAAGAAAATAGGGGATGCAACACGAGGACTTCCCGGCACGTCACCGATGCCAGTACTACTCTCGCCCAAGCACGCTTAACTGCGGAGTTCTGATGGGATCCGGTGCATTAGTGCTGGTATGATCGCATCCGTCAACCATCGCCGCTTATTTTCCATTATCCGTACCGGTCTTTTTCCCCTTCATCGTGAGTGCTACACGTCACGAAAGAACCGTGGGGCTGATAAAGTGGGACATTTTAATCCAGCAACTAGACCCGAAAAAGAAAATAGGGGATGCAACACGAGGACTTCCCGGCACGTCACCGATGCCAGTACTACTCTCGCCCAAGCACGCTTAACTGCGGAGTTCTGATGGGATCCGGTGCATTAGTGCTGGTATGATCGCATCCGTCAACCAACGCCGCTTATTTTCCATTATCCGTACCGGTCTTTTTCCCCTTCATCGTGAGTGCTACACGTCACGAACAAACCGTGGGGCTGATAAAGTGGGAAATTTTAATCCAGCAACTAGACCTGAAAAAGAAAATAGGGGATGCAACACGAGGACTTCCCGGCACGTCACCGATGCCAGTACTACTCTCGCCCAAGCACGCTTAACTGCGGAGTTCTGATGGGATCCGGTGCATTAGTGCTGGTATGATCGCATCCGTCAACCAACGCCGCTTATTTTCCATTATCCGTACCGGTCTTTTTCCCCTTCATCGTGAGTGCTACACGTCACGAACAAACCGTGGGGCTGATAAAGTGGGAAATTTTAATCCAGCAACTAGACCCGAAAAAGAAAATAGGGGATGCAACACGAGGACTTCCCGGCACGTCACCGATGCCAGTACTACTCTCGCCCAAGCACGCTTAACTGCGGAGTTCTGATGGGATCCGGTGCATTAGTGCTGGTATGATCGCATCCGTCAACCAACGCCGCTTATTTTCCATTATCCGTACCGGTCTTTTTCCCCTTCATCGTGAGTGCTACACGTCACGAACAAACCGTGGGGCTGATAAAGTGGGAAATTTTAATCCAGCAACTAGACCTGAAAAAGAAAATAGGGGATGCAACACGAGGACTTCCCGGCACGTCACCGATGCCAGTACTACTCTCGCCCAAGCACGCTTAACTGCGGAGTTCTGATGGGATCCGGTGCATTAGTGCTGGTATGATCGCATCCGTCAACCAACGCCGCTTATTTTCCATTATCCGTACCGGTCTTTTTCCCCTTCATCGTGAGTGCTACACGTCACGAACAAACCGTGGGGCTGATAAAGTGGGAAATTTTAATCCAGCAACTAGACCCGAAAAAGAAAATAGGGGATGCAACACGAGGACTTCCCGGCACGTCACCGATGCCAGTACTACTCTCGCCCAAGCACGCTTAACTGCGGAGTTCTGATGGGATCCGGTGCATTAGTGCTGGTATGATCGCATCCGTCAACCAACGCCGCTTATTTTCCATTATCCGTACCGGTCTTTTTCCCCTTCATCGTGAGTGCTACACGTCACGAACAAACCGTGGGGCTGATAAAGTGGGAAATTTTAATCCAGCAACTAGACCCGAAAAAGAAAATAGGGGATGCAACACGAGGACTTCCCGGCACGTCACCGATGCCAGTACTACTCTCGCCCAAGCACGCTTAACTGCGGAGTTCTGATGGGATCCGGTGCATTAGTGCTGGTATGATCGCATCCGTCAACCAACGCCGCTTATTTTCCATTATCCGTACCGGTCTTTTTCCCCTTCATCGTGAGTGCTACACGTCACGAACAAACCGTGGGGCTGATAAAGTGGGAAATTTTAATCCAGCAACTAGACCTGAAAAAGAAAATAGGGGATGCAACACGAGGACTTCCCGGCACGTCACCGATGCCAGTACTACTCTCGCCCAAGCACGCTTAACTGCGGAGTTCTGATGGGATCCGGTGCATTAGTGCTGGTATGATCGCATCCGTCAACCAACGCCGCTTATTTTCCATTATCCGTACCGGTCTTTTTCCCCTTCATCGTGAGTGCTACACGTCACGAACAAACCGTGGGGCTGATAAAGTGGGAAATTTTAATCCAGCAACTAGACCCGAAAAAGAAAATAGGGGATGCAACACGAGGACTTCCCGGCACGTCACCGATGCCAGTACTACTCTCGCCCAAGCACGCTTAACTGCGGAGTTCTGATGGGATCCGGTGCATTAGTGCTGGTATGATCGCATCCGTCAACCAACGCCGCTTATTTTCCATTATCCGTACCGGTCTTTTTCCCCTTCATCGTGAGTGCTACACGTCACGAACAAACCGTGGGGCTGATAAAGTGGGAAATTTTAATCCAGCAACTAGACCCGAAAAAGAAAATAGGGGATGCAACACGAGGACTTCCCGGCACGTCACCGATGCCAGTACTACTCTCGCCCAAGCACGCTTAACTGCGGAGTTCTGATGGGATCCGGTGCATTAGTGCTGGTATGATCGCATCCGTCAACCAACGCCGCTTATTTTCCATTATCCGTACCGGTCTTTTTCCCCTTCATCGTGAGGACTTCCCGGCACGTCACCGATGCCAGTACTAGACCCGAAAAAGAAAATAGGGGATGCAACACGAGGACTTCCCGGCACGTCACCGATGCCAGTACTACTCTCGCCCAAGCACGCTTAACTGCGGAGTTCTGATGGGATCCGGTGCATTAGTGCTGGTATGATCGCATCCGTCAACCAACGCCGCTTATTTTCCATTATCCGTACCGGTCTTTTTCCCCTTCATCGTGAGTGCTACACGTCACGAAAGAACCGTGGGGCTGATAAAGTGGGACATTTTAATCCAGCAACTAGACCCGAAAAAGAAAATAGGGAATGCAACACGAGGACTTCCCGGCACGTCACCGATGCCAGTACTACTCTCGCCCAAGCACGCTTAACTGCGGAGTTCTGATGGGATCCGGTGCATTAGTGCTGGTATGATCGCATCCGTCAACCAACGCCGCTTATTTTCCATTATCCGTACCGGTCTTTTTCCCCTTCATCGTGAGGACTTCCCGGCACGTCACCGATGCCAGTACTAGACCCGAAAAAGAAAATAGGGGATGCAACACGAGGACTTCCCGGCACGTCACCGATGCCAGTACTACTCTCGCCCAAGCACGCTTAACTGCGGAGTTCTGATGGGATCCGGTGCATTAGTGCTGGTATGATCGCATCCGTCAACCATCGCCGCTTATTTTCCATTATCCGTACCGGTCTTTTTCCCCTTCATCGTGAGTGCTACACGTCACGAAAGAACCGTGGGGCTGATAAAGTGGGACATTTTAATCCAGCAACTAGACCCGAAAAAGAAAATAGGGGATGCAACACGAGGACTTCCCGGCACGTCACCGATGCCAGTACTACTCTCGCCCAAGCACGCTTAACTGCGGAGTTCTGATGGGATCCGGTGCATTAGTGCTGGTATGATCGCATCCGTCAACCAACGCCGCTTATTTTCCATTATCCGTACCGGTCTTTTTCCCCTTCATCGTGAGGACTTCCCGGCACGTCACCGATGCCAGTACTAGACCCGAAAAAGAAAATAGGGGATGCAACACGAGGACTTCCCGGCACGTCACCGATGCCAGTACTACTCTCGCCCAAGCACGCTTAACTGCGGAGTTCTGATGGGATCCGGTGCATTAGTGCTGGTATGATCGCATCCGTCAACCATCGCCGCTTATTTTCCATTATCCGTACCGGTCTTTTTCCCCTTCATCGTGAGTGCTACACGTCACGAAAGAACCGTGGGGCTGATAAAGTGGGACATTTTAATCCAGCAACTAGACCCGAAAAAGAAAATAGGGGATGCAACACGAGGACTTCCCGGCACGTCACCGATGCCAGTACTACTCTCGCCCAAGCACGCTTAACTGCGGAGTTCTGATGGGATCCGGTGCATTAGTGCTGGTATGATCGCATCCGTCAACCAACGCCGCTTATTTTCCATTATCCGTACCGGTCTTTTTCCCCTTCATCGTGAGGACTTCCCGGCACGTCACCGATGCCAGTACTAGACCCGAAAAAGAAAATAGGGGATGCAACACGAGGACTTCCCGGCACGTCACCGATGCCAGTACTACTCTCGCCCAAGCACGCTTAACTGCGGAGTTCTGATGGGATCCGGTGCATTAGTGCTGGTATGATCGCATCCGTCAACCAACGCCGCTTATTTTCCATTATCCGTACCGGTCTTTTTCCCCTTCATCGTGAGTGCTACACGTCACGAACAAACCGTGGGGCTGATAAAGTGGGAAATTTTAATCCAGCAACTAGACCTGAAAAAGAAAATAGGGGATGCAACACGAGGACTTCCCGGCACGTCACCGATGCCAGTACTACTCTCGCCCAAGCACGCTTAATTGCGGAGTTCTGATGGGATCCGGTGCATTAGTGCTGGTATGATCGCATCCGTCAACCAACGCCGCTTATTTTCCATTATCCGTACCGGTCTTTTTCCCCTTCATCGTGAGTGCTACACGTCACGAACAAACCGTGGGGCTGATAAAGTGGGAAATTTTAATCCAGCAACTAGACCCGAAAAAGAAAATAGGGGATGCAACACGAGGACTTCCCGGCACGTCACCGATGCCAGTACTACTCTCGCCCAAGCACGCTTAACTGCGGAGTTCTGATGGGATCCGGTGCATTAGTGCTGGTATGATCGCATCCGTCAACCAACGCCGCTTATTTTCCATTATCCGTACCGGTCTTTTTCCCCTTCATCGTGAGGACTTCCCGGCACGTCACCGATGCCAGTACTAGACCCGAAAAAGAAAATAGGGGATGCAACACGAGGACTTCCCGGCACGTCACCGATGCCAGTACTACTCTCGCCCAAGCACGCTTAACTGCGGAGTTCTGATGGGATCCGGTGCATTAGTGCTGGTATGATCGCATCCGTCAACCAACGCCGCTTATTTTCCATTATCCGTACCGGTCTTTTTCCCCTTCATCGTGAGTGCTACACGTCACGAAAGAACCGTGGGGCTGATAAAGTGGGACATTTTAATCCAGCAACTAGACCCGAAAAAGAAAATAGGGAATGCAACACGAGGACTTCCCGGCACGTCACCGATGCCAGTACTACTCTCGCCCAAGCACGCTTAACTGCGGAGTTCTGATGGGATCCGGTGCATTAGTGCTGGTATGATCGCATCCGTCAACCAACGCCGCTTATTTTCCATTATCCGTACCGGTCTTTTTCCCCTTCATCGTGAGGACTTCCCGGCACGTCACCGATGCCAGTACTAGACCCGAAAAAGAAAATAGGGGATGCAACACGAGGACTTCCCGGCACGTCACCGATGCCAGTACTACTCTCGCCCAAGCACGCTTAACTGCGGAGTTCTGATGGGATCCGGTGCATTAGTGCTGGTATGATCGCATCCGTCAACCAACGCCGCTTATTTTCCATTATCCGCACCGGTCTTTTTCCCCTTCATCGTGAGTGCTACACGTCACGAACAAACCGTGGGGCTGATAAAGTGGGAAATTTTAATCCAGCAACTAGACCTGAAAAAGAAAATAGGGGATGCAACACGAGGACTTCCCGGCACGTCACCGATGCCAGTACTACTCTCGCCCAAGCACGCTTAACTGCGGAGTTCTGATGGGATCCGGTGCATTAGTGCTGGTATGATCGCATCCGTCAACCAACGCCGCTTATTTTCCATTATCCGTAGTGGTCTTTTTCCCCTTCATCGTGAGTGCTACACGTCACGAAAGAACCGTGGGGCCGATAAAGTGGGACATTTTAATCCAGCAACTAGTCAGAAAACTTGGTAGAAATTCTGAAACATAATTTTGAGCCCCGGTTATCTCCCACGAACAGAGAAACCAGAAGCAAAACCGACCCGAAAAAGAAAATAACGGGTGCAACATGAGGACTTCCCGGCACGTCACCGATGCCAATACTACTCTAGCCCAAGCACGCTTAACTGCGGAGTTCTGATGGGATCCGGTGCATTAGTGCTGGTATGATTGCATCCGTCAACCAACGCCGCTTATTTTCCATTATCCGTACCGGTCTTTTTCCCCTTCATCGTGAGTGCTACACGTCACGAAAGAACCGTGGGGCTGATAAAGTGGGACATTTTAATCCAGCAACTAGACCCGAAAAAGAAAATAGGGGATGCAACACGAGGACTTCCCGGCACGTCACCGATGCCAGTACTACTCTCGCCCAAGCACGCTTAACTGCGGAGTTCTGATGGGATCCGGTGCATTAGTGCTGGTATGATCGCATCCGTCAACCAACGCCGCTTATTTTCCATTATCCGTACCGGTCTTTTTCCCCTTCATCGTGAGGACTTCCCGGCACGTCACCGATGCCAGTACTAGACCCGAAAAAGAAAATAGGGGATGCAACACGAGGACTTCCCGGCACGTCACCGATGCCAGTACTACTCTCGCCCAAGCACGCTTAACTGCGGAGTTCTGATGGGATCCGGTGCATTAGTGCTGGTATGATCGCATCCGTCAACCAACGCCGCTTATTTTCCATTATCCGTACCGGTCTTTTTCCCCTTCATCGTGAGTGCTACACGTCACGAACAAACCGTGGGGCTGATAAAGTGGGAAATTTTAATCCAGCAACTAGACCTGAAAAAGAAAATAGGGGATGCAACACGAGGACTTCCCGGCACGTCACCGATGCCAGTACTACTCTCGCCCAAGCACGCTTAACTGCGGAGTTCTGATGGGATCCGGTGCATTAGTGCTGGTATGATCGCATCCGTCAACCAACGCCGCTTATTTTCCATTATCCGTACCGGTCTTTTTCCCCTTCATCGTGAGTGCTACACGTCACGAACAAACCGTGGGGCTGATAAAGTGGGAAATTTTAATCCAGCAACTAGACCCGAAAAAGAAAATAGGGGATGCAACACGAGGACTTCCCGGCACGTCACCGATGCCAGTACTACTCTCGCCCAAGCACGCTTAACTGCGGAGTTCTGATGGGATCCGGTGCATTAGTGCTGGTATGATCGCATCCGTCAACCAACGCCGCTTATTTTCCATTATCCGTACCGGTCTTTTTCCCCTTCATCGTGAGGACTTCCCGGCACGTCACCGATGCCAGTACTAGACCCGAAAAAGAAAATAGGGGATGCAACACGAGGACTTCCCGGCACGTCACCGATGCCAGTACTACTCTCGCCCAAGCACGCTTAACTGCGGAGTTCTGATGGGATCCGGTGCATTAGTGCTGGTATGATCGCATCCGTCAACCAACGCCGCTTATTTTCCATTATCCGTACCGGTCTTTTTCCCCTTCATCGTGAGTGCTACACGTCACGAAAGAACCGTGGGGCTGATAAAGTGGGACATTTTAATCCAGCAACTAGACCCGAAAAAGAAAATAGGGAATGCAACACGAGGACTTCCCGGCACGTCACCGATGCCAGTACTACTCTCGCCCAAGCACGCTTAACTGCGGAGTTCTGATGGGATCCGGTGCATTAGTGCTGGTATGATCGCATCCGTCAACCAACGCCGCTTATTTTCCATTATCCGTACCGGTCTTTTTCCCCTTCATCGTGAGGACTTCCCGGCACGTCACCGATGCCAGTACTAGACCCGAAAAAGAAAATAGGGGATGCAACACGAGGACTTCCCGGCACGTCACCGATGCCAGTACTACTCTCGCCCAAGCACGCTTAACTGCGGAGTTCTGATGGGATCCGGTGCATTAGTGCTGGTATGATCGCATCCGTCAACCATCGCCGCTTATTTTCCATTATCCGTACCGGTCTTTTTCCCCTTCATCGTGAGTGCTACACGTCACGAAAGAACCGTGGGGCTGATAAAGTGGGACATTTTAATCCAGCAACTAGACCCGAAAAAGAAAATAGGGGATGCAACACGAGGACTTCCCGGCACGTCACCGATGCCAGTACTACTCTCGCCCAAGCACGCTTAACTGCGGAGTTCTGATGGGATCCGGTGCATTAGTGCTGGTATGATCGCATCCGTCAACCAACGCCGCTTATTTTCCATTATCCGTACCGGTCTTTTTCCCCTTCATCGTGAGGACTTCCCGGCACGTCACCGATGCCAGTACTAGACCCGAAAAAGAAAATAGGGGATGCAACACGAGGACTTCCCGGCACGTCACCGATGCCAGTACTACTCTCGCCCAAGCACGCTTAACTGCGGAGTTCTGATGGGATCCGGTGCATTAGTGCTGGTATGATCGCATCCGTCAACCATCGCCGCTTATTTTCCATTATCCGTACCGGTCTTTTTCCCCTTCATCGTGAGTGCTACACGTCACGAAAGAACCGTGGGGCTGATAAAGTGGGACATTTTAATCCAGCAACTAGACCCGAAAAAGAAAATAGGGGATGCAACACGAGGACTTCCCGGCACGTCACCGATGCCAGTACTACTCTCGCCCAAGCACGCTTAACTGCGGAGTTCTGATGGGATCCGGTGCATTAGTGCTGGTATGATCGCATCCGTCAACCAACGCCGCTTATTTTCCATTATCCGTACCGGTCTTTTTCCCCTTCATCGTGAGGACTTCCCGGCACGTCACCGATGCCAGTACTAGACCCGAAAAAGAAAATAGGGGATGCAACACGAGGACTTCCCGGCACGTCACCGATGCCAGTACTACTCTCGCCCAAGCACGCTTAACTGCGGAGTTCTGATGGGATCCGGTGCATTAGTGCTGGTATGATCGCATCCGTCAACCAACGCCGCTTATTTTCCATTATCCGTACCGGTCTTTTTCCCCTTCATCGTGAGTGCTACACGTCACGAACAAACCGTGGGGCTGATAAAGTGGGAAATTTTAATCCAGCAACTAGACCTGAAAAAGAAAATAGGGGATGCAACACGAGGACTTCCCGGCACGTCACCGATGCCAGTACTACTCTCGCCCAAGCACGCTTAACTGCGGAGTTCTGATGGGATCCGGTGCATTAGTGCTGGTATGATCGCATCCGTCAACCAACGCCGCTTATTTTCCATTATCCGTACCGGTCTTTTTCCCCTTCATCGTGAGTGCTACACGTCACGAACAAACCGTGGGGCTGATAAAGTGGGAAATTTTAATCCAGCAACTAGACCCGAAAAAGAAAATAGGGGATGCAACACGAGGACTTCCCGGCACGTCACCGATGCCAGTACTACTCTCGCCCAAGCACGCTTAACTGCGGAGTTCTGATGGGATCCGGTGCATTAGTGCTGGTATGATCGCATCCGTCAACCAACGCCGCTTATTTTCCATTATCCGTACCGGTCTTTTTCCCCTTCATCGTGAGGACTTCCCGGCACGTCACCGATGCCAGTACTAGACCCGAAAAAGAAAATAGGGGATGCAACACGAGGACTTCCCGGCACGTCACCGATGCCAGTACTACTCTCGCCCAAGCACGCTTAACTGCGGAGTTCTGATGGGATCCGGTGCATTAGTGCTGGTATGATCGCATCCGTCAACCAACGCCGCTTATTTTCCATTATCCGTACCGGTCTTTTTCCCCTTCATCGTGAGTGCTACACGTCACGAAAGAACCGTGGGGCTGATAAAGTGGGACATTTTAATCCAGCAACTAGACCCGAAAAAGAAAATAGGGAATGCAACACGAGGACTTCCCGGCACGTCACCGATGCCAGTACTACTCTCGCCCAAGCACGCTTAACTGCGGAGTTCTGATGGGATCCGGTGCATTAGTGCTGGTATGATCGCATCCGTCAACCAACGCCGCTTATTTTCCATTATCCGTACCGGTCTTTTTCCCCTTCATCGTGAGGACTTCCCGGCACGTCACCGATGCCAGTACTAGACCCGAAAAAGAAAATAGGGGATGCAACACGAGGACTTCCCGGCACGTCACCGATGCCAGTACTACTCTCGCCCAAGCACGCTTAACTGCGGAGTTCTGATGGGATCCGGTGCATTAGTGCTGGTATGATCGCATCCGTCAACCATCGCCGCTTATTTTCCATTATCCGTACCGGTCTTTTTCCCCTTCATCGTGAGTGCTACACGTCACGAAAGAACCGTGGGGCTGATAAAGTGGGACATTTTAATCCAGCAACTAGACCCGAAAAAGAAAATAGGGGATGCAACACGAGGACTTCCCGGCACGTCACCGATGCCAGTACTACTCTCGCCCAAGCACGCTTAACTGCGGAGTTCTGATGGGATCCGGTGCATTAGTGCTGGTATGATCGCATCCGTCAACCAACGCCGCTTATTTTCCATTATCCGTACCGGTCTTTTTCCCCTTCATCGTGAGTGCTACACGTCACGAACAAACCGTGGGGCTGATAAAGTGGGAAATTTTAATCCAGCAACTAGACCTGAAAAAGAAAATAGGGGATGCAACACGAGGACTTCCCGGCACGTCACCGATGCCAGTACTACTCTCGCCCAAGCACGCTTAACTGCGGAGTTCTGATGGGATCCGGTGCATTAGTGCTGGTATGATCGCATCCGTCAACCAACGCCGCTTATTTTCCATTATCCGTACCGGTCTTTTTCCCCTTCATCGTGAGTGCTACACGTCACGAACAAACCGTGGGGCTGATAAAGTGGGAAATTTTAATCCAGCAACTAGACCCGAAAAAGAAAATAGGGGATGCAACACGAGGACTTCCCGGCACGTCACCGATGCCAGTACTACTCTCGCCCAAGCACGCTTAACTGCGGAGTTCTGATGGGATCCGGTGCATTAGTGCTGGTATGATCGCATCCGTCAACCAACGCCGCTTATTTTCCATTATCCGTACCGGTCTTTTTCCCCTTCATCGTGAGGACTTCCCGGCACGTCACCGATGCCAGTACTAGACCCGAAAAAGAAAATAGGGGATGCAACACGAGGACTTCCCGGCACGTCACCGATGCCAGTACTACTCTCGCCCAAGCACGCTTAACTGCGGAGTTCTGATGGGATCCGGTGCATTAGTGCTGGTATGATCGCATCCGTCAACCAACGCCGCTTATTTTCCATTATCCGTACCGGTCTTTTTCCCCTTCATCGTGAGTGCTACACGTCACGAAAGAACCGTGGGGCTGATAAAGTGGGACATTTTAATCCAGCAACTAGACCCGAAAAAGAAAATAGGGAATGCAACACGAGGACTTCCCGGCACGTCACCGATGCCAGTACTACTCTCGCCCAAGCACGCTTAACTGCGGAGTTCTGATGGGATCCGGTGCATTAGTGCTGGTATGATCGCATCCGTCAACCAACGCCGCTTATTTTCCATTATCCGTACCGGTCTTTTTCCCCTTCATCGTGAGGACTTCCCGGCACGTCACCGATGCCAGTACTAGACCCGAAAAAGAAAATAGGGGATGCAACACGAGGACTTCCCGGCACGTCACCGATGCCAGTACTACTCTCGCCCAAGCACGCTTAACTGCGGAGTTCTGATGGGATCCGGTGCATTAGTGCTGGTATGATCGCATCCGTCAACCATCGCCGCTTATTTTCCATTATCCGTACCGGTCTTTTTCCCCTTCATCGTGAGTGCTACACGTCACGAAAGAACCGTGGGGCTGATAAAGTGGGACATTTTAATCCAGCAACTAGACCCGAAAAAGAAAATAGGGGATGCAACACGAGGACTTCCCGGCACGTCACCGATGCCAGTACTACTCTCGCCCAAGCACGCTTAACTGCGGAGTTCTGATGGGATCCGGTGCATTAGTGCTGGTATGATCGCATCCGTCAACCAACGCCGCTTATTTTCCATTATCCGTACCGGTCTTTTTCCCCTTCATCGTGAGTGCTACACGTCACGAACAAACCGTGGGGCTGATAAAGTGGGAAATTTTAATCCAGCAACTA
The DNA here is from genome assembly GCA_039654915.1 of Aquilaria yunnanensis. Lineage (NCBI taxonomy): Eukaryota > Viridiplantae > Streptophyta > Magnoliopsida > Malvales > Thymelaeaceae > Aquilaria > Aquilaria yunnanensis. The sequence goes on from CM077597.1 coordinate 55,131,005, forward strand.
GACCTGAAAAAGAAAATAGGGGATGCAACACGAGGACTTCCCGGCACGTCACCGATGCCAGTACTACTCTCGCCCAAGCACGCTTAACTGCGGAGTTCTGATGGGATCCGGTGCATTAGTGCTGGTATGATCGCATCCGTCAACCAACGCCGCTTATTTTCCATTATCCGTACCGGTCTTTTTCCCCTTCATCGTGAGTGCTACACGTCACGAACAAACCGTGGGGCTGATAAAGTGGGAAATTTTAATCCAGCAACTAGACCCGAAAAAGAAAATAGGGGATGCAACACGAGGACTTCCCGGCACGTCACCGATGCCAGTACTACTCTCGCCCAAGCACGCTTAACTGCGGAGTTCTGATGGGATCCGGTGCATTAGTGCTGGTATGATCGCATCCGTCAACCAACGCCGCTTATTTTCCATTATCCGTACCGGTCTTTTTCCCCTTCATCGTGAGGACTTCCCGGCACGTCACCGATGCCAGTACTAGACCCGAAAAAGAAAATAGGGGATGCAACACGAGGACTTCCCGGCACGTCACCGATGCCAGTACTACTCTCGCCCAAGCACGCTTAACTGCGGAGTTCTGATGGGATCCGGTGCATTAGTGCTGGTATGATCGCATCCGTCAACCAACGCCGCTTATTTTCCATTATCCGTACCGGTCTTTTTCCCCTTCATCGTGAGTGCTACACGTCACGAAAGAACCGTGGGGCTGATAAAGTGGGACATTTTAATCCAGCAACTAGACCCGAAAAAGAAAATAGGGAATGCAACACGAGGACTTCCCGGCACGTCACCGATGCCAGTACTACTCTCGCCCAAGCACGCTTAACTGCGGAGTTCTGATGGGATCCGGTGCATTAGTGCTGGTATGATCGCATCCGTCAACCAACGCCGCTTATTTTCCATTATCCGTACCGGTCTTTTTCCCCTTCATCGTGAGGACTTCCCGGCACGTCACCGATGCCAGTACTAGACCCGAAAAAGAAAATAGGGGATGCAACACGAGGACTTCCCGGCACGTCACCGATGCCAGTACTACTCTCGCCCAAGCACGCTTAACTGCGGAGTTCTGATGGGATCCGGTGCATTAGTGCTGGTATGATCGCATCCGTCAACCATCGCCGCTTATTTTCCATTATCCGTACCGGTCTTTTTCCCCTTCATCGTGAGTGCTACACGTCACGAAAGAACCGTGGGGCTGATAAAGTGGGACATTTTAATCCAGCAACTAGACCCGAAAAAGAAAATAGGGGATGCAACACGAGGACTTCCCGGCACGTCACCGATGCCAGTACTACTCTCGCCCAAGCACGCTTAACTGCGGAGTTCTGATGGGATCCGGTGCATTAGTGCTGGTATGATCGCATCCGTCAACCAACGCCGCTTATTTTCCATTATCCGTACCGGTCTTTTTCCCCTTCATCGTGAGTGCTACACGTCACGAACAAACCGTGGGGCTGATAAAGTGGGAAATTTTAATCCAGCAACTAGACCTGAAAAAGAAAATAGGGGATGCAACACGAGGACTTCCCGGCACGTCACCGATGCCAGTACTACTCTCGCCCAAGCACGCTTAACTGCGGAGTTCTGATGGGATCCGGTGCATTAGTGCTGGTATGATCGCATCCGTCAACCAACGCCGCTTATTTTCCATTATCCGTACCGGTCTTTTTCCCCTTCATCGTGAGTGCTACACGTCACGAACAAACCGTGGGGCTGATAAAGTGGGAAATTTTAATCCAGCAACTAGACCCGAAAAAGAAAATAGGGGATGCAACACGAGGACTTCCCGGCACGTCACCGATGCCAGTACTACTCTCGCCCAAGCACGCTTAACTGCGGAGTTCTGATGGGATCCGGTGCATTAGTGCTGGTATGATCGCATCCGTCAACCAACGCCGCTTATTTTCCATTATCCGTACCGGTCTTTTTCCCCTTCATCGTGAGGACTTCCCGGCACGTCACCGATGCCAGTACTAGACCCGAAAAAGAAAATAGGGGATGCAACACGAGGACTTCCCGGCACGTCACCGATGCCAGTACTACTCTCGCCCAAGCACGCTTAACTGCGGAGTTCTGATGGGATCCGGTGCATTAGTGCTGGTATGATCGCATCCGTCAACCAACGCCGCTTATTTTCCATTATCCGTACCGGTCTTTTTCCCCTTCATCGTGAGTGCTACACGTCACGAAAGAACCGTGGGGCTGATAAAGTGGGACATTTTAATCCAGCAACTAGACCCGAAAAAGAAAATAGGGAATGCAACACGAGGACTTCCCGGCACGTCACCGATGCCAGTACTACTCTCGCCCAAGCACGCTTAACTGCGGAGTTCTGATGGGATCCGGTGCATTAGTGCTGGTATGATCGCATCCGTCAACCAACGCCGCTTATTTTCCATTATCCGTACCGGTCTTTTTCCCCTTCATCGTGAGGACTTCCCGGCACGTCACCGATGCCAGTACTAGACCCGAAAAAGAAAATAGGGGATGCAACACGAGGACTTCCCGGCACGTCACCGATGCCAGTACTACTCTCGCCCAAGCACGCTTAACTGCGGAGTTCTGATGGGATCCGGTGCATTAGTGCTGGTATGATCGCATCCGTCAACCATCGCCGCTTATTTTCCATTATCCGTACCGGTCTTTTTCCCCTTCATCGTGAGTGCTACACGTCACGAAAGAACCGTGGGGCTGATAAAGTGGGACATTTTAATCCAGCAACTAGACCCGAAAAAGAAAATAGGGGATGCAACACGAGGACTTCCCGGCACGTCACCGATGCCAGTACTACTCTCGCCCAAGCACGCTTAACTGCGGAGTTCTGATGGGATCCGGTGCATTAGTGCTGGTATGATCGCATCCGTCAACCAACGCCGCTTATTTTCCATTATCCGTACCGGTCTTTTTCCCCTTCATCGTGAGTGCTACACGTCACGAACAAACCGTGGGGCTGATAAAGTGGGAAATTTTAATCCAGCAACTAGACCTGAAAAAGAAAATAGGGGATGCAACACGAGGACTTCCCGGCACGTCACCGATGCCAGTACTACTCTCGCCCAAGCACGCTTAACTGCGGAGTTCTGATGGGATCCGGTGCATTAGTGCTGGTATGATCGCATCCGTCAACCAACGCCGCTTATTTTCCATTATCCGTACCGGTCTTTTTCCCCTTCATCGTGAGTGCTACACGTCACGAACAAACCGTGGGGCTGATAAAGTGGGAAATTTTAATCCAGCAACTAGACCCGAAAAAGAAAATAGGGGATGCAACACGAGGACTTCCCGGCACGTCACCGATGCCAGTACTACTCTCGCCCAAGCACGCTTAACTGCGGAGTTCTGATGGGATCCGGTGCATTAGTGCTGGTATGATCGCATCCGTCAACCAACGCCGCTTATTTTCCATTATCCGTACCGGTCTTTTTCCCCTTCATCGTGAGGACTTCCCGGCACGTCACCGATGCCAGTACTAGACCCGAAAAAGAAAATAGGGGATGCAACACGAGGACTTCCCGGCACGTCACCGATGCCAGTACTACTCTCGCCCAAGCACGCTTAACTGCGGAGTTCTGATGGGATCCGGTGCATTAGTGCTGGTATGATCGCATCCGTCAACCAACGCCGCTTATTTTCCATTATCCGTACCGGTCTTTTTCCCCTTCATCGTGAGTGCTACACGTCACGAAAGAACCGTGGGGCTGATAAAGTGGGACATTTTAATCCAGCAACTAGACCCGAAAAAGAAAATAGGGAATGCAACACGAGGACTTCCCGGCACGTCACCGATGCCAGTACTACTCTCGCCCAAGCACGCTTAACTGCGGAGTTCTGATGGGATCCGGTGCATTAGTGCTGGTATGATCGCATCCGTCAACCAACGCCGCTTATTTTCCATTATCCGTACCGGTCTTTTTCCCCTTCATCGTGAGGACTTCCCGGCACGTCACCGATGCCAGTACTAGACCCGAAAAAGAAAATAGGGGATGCAACACGAGGACTTCCCGGCACGTCACCGATGCCAGTACTACTCTCGCCCAAGCACGCTTAACTGCGGAGTTCTGATGGGATCCGGTGCATTAGTGCTGGTATGATCGCATCCGTCAACCATCGCCGCTTATTTTCCATTATCCGTACCGGTCTTTTTCCCCTTCATCGTGAGTGCTACACGTCACGAAAGAACCGTGGGGCTGATAAAGTGGGACATTTTAATCCAGCAACTAGACCCGAAAAAGAAAATAGGGGATGCAACACGAGGACTTCCCGGCACGTCACCGATGCCAGTACTACTCTCGCCCAAGCACGCTTAACTGCGGAGTTCTGATGGGATCCGGTGCATTAGTGCTGGTATGATCGCATCCGTCAACCAACGCCGCTTATTTTCCATTATCCGTACCGGTCTTTTTCCCCTTCATCGTGAGTGCTACACGTCACGAACAAACCGTGGGGCTGATAAAGTGGGAAATTTTAATCCAGCAACTAGACCTGAAAAAGAAAATAGGGGATGCAACACGAGGACTTCCCGGCACGTCACCGATGCCAGTACTACTCTCGCCCAAGCACGCTTAACTGCGGAGTTCTGATGGGATCCGGTGCATTAGTGCTGGTATGATCGCATCCGTCAACCAACGCCGCTTATTTTCCATTATCCGTACCGGTCTTTTTCCCCTTCATCGTGAGTGCTACACGTCACGAACAAACCGTGGGGCTGATAAAGTGGGAAATTTTAATCCAGCAACTAGACCCGAAAAAGAAAATAGGGGATGCAACACGAGGACTTCCCGGCACGTCACCGATGCCAGTACTACTCTCGCCCAAGCACGCTTAACTGCGGAGTTCTGATGGGATCCGGTGCATTAGTGCTGGTATGATCGCATCCGTCAACCAACGCCGCTTATTTTCCATTATCCGTACCGGTCTTTTTCCCCTTCATCGTGAGGACTTCCCGGCACGTCACCGATGCCAGTACTAGACCCGAAAAAGAAAATAGGGGATGCAACACGAGGACTTCCCGGCACGTCACCGATGCCAGTACTACTCTCGCCCAAGCACGCTTAACTGCGGAGTTCTGATGGGATCCGGTGCATTAGTGCTGGTATGATCGCATCCGTCAACCAACGCCGCTTATTTTCCATTATCCGTACCGGTCTTTTTCCCCTTCATCGTGAGTGCTACACGTCACGAAAGAACCGTGGGGCTGATAAAGTGGGACATTTTAATCCAGCAACTAGACCCGAAAAAGAAAATAGGGAATGCAACACGAGGACTTCCCGGCACGTCACCGATGCCAGTACTACTCTCGCCCAAGCACGCTTAACTGCGGAGTTCTGATGGGATCCGGTGCATTAGTGCTGGTATGATCGCATCCGTCAACCAACGCCGCTTATTTTCCATTATCCGTACCGGTCTTTTTCCCCTTCATCGTGAGGACTTCCCGGCACGTCACCGATGCCAGTACTAGACCCGAAAAAGAAAATAGGGGATGCAACACGAGGACTTCCCGGCACGTCACCGATGCCAGTACTACTCTCGCCCAAGCACGCTTAACTGCGGAGTTCTGATGGGATCCGGTGCATTAGTGCTGGTATGATCGCATCCGTCAACCATCGCCGCTTATTTTCCATTATCCGTACCGGTCTTTTTCCCCTTCATCGTGAGTGCTACACGTCACGAAAGAACCGTGGGGCTGATAAAGTGGGACATTTTAATCCAGCAACTAGACCCGAAAAAGAAAATAGGGGATGCAACACGAGGACTTCCCGGCACGTCACCGATGCCAGTACTACTCTCGCCCAAGCACGCTTAACTGCGGAGTTCTGATGGGATCCGGTGCATTAGTGCTGGTATGATCGCATCCGTCAACCAACGCCGCTTATTTTCCATTATCCGTACCGGTCTTTTTCCCCTTCATCGTGAGTGCTACACGTCACGAACAAACCGTGGGGCTGATAAAGTGGGAAATTTTAATCCAGCAACTAGACCTGAAAAAGAAAATAGGGGATGCAACACGAGGACTTCCCGGCACGTCACCGATGCCAGTACTACTCTCGCCCAAGCACGCTTAACTGCGGAGTTCTGATGGGATCCGGTGCATTAGTGCTGGTATGATCGCATCCGTCAACCAACGCCGCTTATTTTCCATTATCCGTACCGGTCTTTTTCCCCTTCATCGTGAGTGCTACACGTCACGAACAAACCGTGGGGCTGATAAAGTGGGAAATTTTAATCCAGCAACTAGACCCGAAAAAGAAAATAGGGGATGCAACACGAGGACTTCCCGGCACGTCACCGATGCCAGTACTACTCTCGCCCAAGCACGCTTAACTGCGGAGTTCTGATGGGATCCGGTGCATTAGTGCTGGTATGATCGCATCCGTCAACCAACGCCGCTTATTTTCCATTATCCGTACCGGTCTTTTTCCCCTTCATCGTGAGGACTTCCCGGCACGTCACCGATGCCAGTACTAGACCCGAAAAAGAAAATAGGGGATGCAACACGAGGACTTCCCGGCACGTCACCGATGCCAGTACTACTCTCGCCCAAGCACGCTTAACTGCGGAGTTCTGATGGGATCCGGTGCATTAGTGCTGGTATGATCGCATCCGTCAACCAACGCCGCTTATTTTCCATTATCCGTACCGGTCTTTTTCCCCTTCATCGTGAGTGCTACACGTCACGAAAGAACCGTGGGGCTGATAAAGTGGGACATTTTAATCCAGCAACTAGACCCGAAAAAGAAAATAGGGAATGCAACACGAGGACTTCCCGGCACGTCACCGATGCCAGTACTACTCTCGCCCAAGCACGCTTAACTGCGGAGTTCTGATGGGATCCGGTGCATTAGTGCTGGTATGATCGCATCCGTCAACCAACGCCGCTTATTTTCCATTATCCGTACCGGTCTTTTTCCCCTTCATCGTGAGGACTTCCCGGCACGTCACCGATGCCAGTACTAGACCCGAAAAAGAAAATAGGGGATGCAACACGAGGACTTCCCGGCACGTCACCGATGCCAGTACTACTCTCGCCCAAGCACGCTTAACTGCGGAGTTCTGATGGGATCCGGTGCATTAGTGCTGGTATGATCGCATCCGTCAACCATCGCCGCTTATTTTCCATTATCCGTACCGGTCTTTTTCCCCTTCATCGTGAGTGCTACACGTCACGAAAGAACCGTGGGGCTGATAAAGTGGGACATTTTAATCCAGCAACTAGACCCGAAAAAGAAAATAGGGGATGCAACACGAGGACTTCCCGGCACGTCACCGATGCCAGTACTACTCTCGCCCAAGCACGCTTAACTGCGGAGTTCTGATGGGATCCGGTGCATTAGTGCTGGTATGATCGCATCCGTCAACCAACGCCGCTTATTTTCCATTATCCGTACCGGTCTTTTTCCCCTTCATCGTGAGTGCTACACGTCACGAACAAACCGTGGGGCTGATAAAGTGGGAAATTTTAATCCAGCAACTAGACCTGAAAAAGAAAATAGGGGATGCAACACGAGGACTTCCCGGCACGTCACCGATGCCAGTACTACTCTCGCCCAAGCACGCTTAACTGCGGAGTTCTGATGGGATCCGGTGCATTAGTGCTGGTATGATCGCATCCGTCAACCAACGCCGCTTATTTTCCATTATCCGTACCGGTCTTTTTCCCCTTCATCGTGAGTGCTACACGTCACGAAAGAACCGTGGGGCTGATAAAGTGGGACATTTTAATCCAGCAACTAGACCCGAAAAAGAAAATAGGGGATGCAACACGAGGACTTCCCGGCACGTCACCGATGCCAGTACTACTCTCGCCCAAGCACGCTTAACTGCGGAGTTCTGATGGGATCCGGTGCATTAGTGCTGGTATGATCGCATCCGTCAACCAACGCCGCTTATTTTCCATTATCCGTACCGGTCTTTTTCCCCTTCATCGTGAGTGCTACACGTCACGAACAAACCGTGGGGCTGATAAAGTGGGAAATTTTAATCCAGCAACTAGACCTGAAAAAGAAAATAGGGGATGCAACACGAGGACTTCCCGGCACGTCACCGATGCCAGTACTACTCTCGCCCAAGCACGCTTAACTGCGGAGTTCTGATGGGATCCGGTGCATTAGTGCTGGTATGATCGCATCCGTCAACCAACGCCGCTTATTTTCCATTATCCGTACCGGTCTTTTTCCCCTTCATCGTGAGTGCTACACGTCACGAACAAACCGTGGGGCTGATAAAGTGGGAAATTTTAATCCAGCAACTAGACCCGAAAAAGAAAATAGGGGATGCAACACGAGGACTTCCCGGCACGTCACCGATGCCAGTACTACTCTCGCCCAAGCACGCTTAACTGCGGAGTTCTGATGGGATCCGGTGCATTAGTGCTGGTATGATCGCATCCGTCAACCAACGCCGCTTATTTTCCATTATCCGTACCGGTCTTTTTCCCCTTCATCGTGAGGACTTCCCGGCACGTCACCGATGCCAGTACTAGACCCGAAAAAGAAAATAGGGGATGCAACACGAGGACTTCCCGGCACGTCACCGATGCCAGTACTACTCTCGCCCAAGCACGCTTAACTGCGGAGTTCTGATGGGATCCGGTGCATTAGTGCTGGTATGATCGCATCCGTCAACCAACGCCGCTTATTTTCCATTATCCGTACCGGTCTTTTTCCCCTTCATCGTGAGTGCTACACGTCACGAAAGAACCGTGGGGCTGATAAAGTGGGACATTTTAATCCAGCAACTAGACCCGAAAAAGAAAATAGGGAATGCAACACGAGGACTTCCCGGCACGTCACCGATGCCAGTACTACTCTCGCCCAAGCACGCTTAACTGCGGAGTTCTGATGGGATCCGGTGCATTAGTGCTGGTATGATCGCATCCGTCAACCAACGCCGCTTATTTTCCATTATCCGTACCGGTCTTTTTCCCCTTCATCGTGAGGACTTCCCGGCACGTCACCGATGCCAGTACTAGACCCGAAAAAGAAAATAGGGGATGCAACACGAGGACTTCCCGGCACGTCACCGATGCCAGTACTACTCTCGCCCAAGCACGCTTAACTGCGGAGTTCTGATGGGATCCGGTGCATTAGTGCTGGTATGATCGCATCCGTCAACCATCGCCGCTTATTTTCCATTATCCGTACCGGTCTTTTTCCCCTTCATCGTGAGTGCTACACGTCACGAAAGAACCGTGGGGCTGATAAAGTGGGACATTTTAATCCAGCAACTAGACCCGAAAAAGAAAATAGGGGATGCAACACGAGGACTTCCCGGCACGTCACCGATGCCAGTACTACTCTCGCCCAAGCACGCTTAACTGCGGAGTTCTGATGGGATCCGGTGCATTAGTGCTGGTATGATCGCATCCGTCAACCAACGCCGCTTATTTTCCATTATCCGTACCGGTCTTTTTCCCCTTCATCGTGAGTGCTACACGTCACGAACAAACCGTGGGGCTGATAAAGTGGGAAATTTTAATCCAGCAACTAGACCTGAAAAAGAAAATAGGGGATGCAACACGAGGACTTCCCGGCACGTCACCGATGCCAGTACTACTCTCGCCCAAGCACGCTTAACTGCGGAGTTCTGATGGGATCCGGTGCATTAGTGCTGGTATGATCGCATCCGTCAACCAACGCCGCTTATTTTCCATTATCCGTACCGGTCTTTTTCCCCTTCATCGTGAGTGCTACACGTCACGAACAAACCGTGGGGCTGATAAAGTGGGAAATTTTAATCCAGCAACTAGACCCGAAAAAGAAAATAGGGGATGCAACACGAGGACTTCCCGGCACGTCACCGATGCCAGTACTACTCTCGCCCAAGCACGCTTAACTGCGGAGTTCTGATGGGATCCGGTGCATTAGTGCTGGTATGATCGCATCCGTCAACCAACGCCGCTTATTTTCCATTATCCGTACCGGTCTTTTTCCCCTTCATCGTGAGGACTTCCCGGCACGTCACCGATGCCAGTACTAGACCCGAAAAAGAAAATAGGGGATGCAACACGAGGACTTCCCGGCACGTCACCGATGCCAGTACTACTCTCGCCCAAGCACGCTTAACTGCGGAGTTCTGATGGGATCCGGTGCATTAGTGCTGGTATGATCGCATCCGTCAACCAACGCCGCTTATTTTCCATTATCCGTACCGGTCTTTTTCCCCTTCATCGTGAGTGCTACACGTCACGAAAGAACCGTGGGGCTGATAAAGTGGGACATTTTAATCCAGCAACTAGACCCGAAAAAGAAAATAGGGAATGCAACACGAGGACTTCCCGGCACGTCACCGATGCCAGTACTACTCTCGCCCAAGCACGCTTAACTGCGGAGTTCTGATGGGATCCGGTGCATTAGTGCTGGTATGATCGCATCCGTCAACCAACGCCGCTTATTTTCCATTATCCGTACCGGTCTTTTTCCCCTTCATCGTGAGGACTTCCCGGCACGTCACCGATGCCAGTACTAGACCCGAAAAAGAAAATAGGGGATGCAACACGAGGACTTCCCGGCACGTCACCGATGCCAGTACTACTCTCGCCCAAGCACGCTTAACTGCGGAGTTCTGATGGGATCCGGTGCATTAGTGCTGGTATGATCGCATCCGTCAACCATCGCCGCTTATTTTCCATTATCCGTACCGGTCTTTTTCCCCTTCATCGTGAGTGCTACACGTCACGAAAGAACCGTGGGGCTGATAAAGTGGGACATTTTAATCCAGCAACTAGACCCGAAAAAGAAAATAGGGGATGCAACACGAGGACTTCCCGGCACGTCACCGATGCCAGTACTACTCTCGCCCAAGCACGCTTAACTGCGGAGTTCTGATGGGATCCGGTGCATTAGTGCTGGTATGATCGCATCCGTCAACCAACGCCGCTTATTTTCCATTATCCGTACCGGTCTTTTTCCCCTTCATCGTGAGTGCTACACGTCACGAACAAACCGTGGGGCTGATAAAGTGGGAAATTTTAATCCAGCAACTAGACCTGAAAAAGAAAATAGGGGATGCAACACGAGGACTTCCCGGCACGTCACCGATGCCAGTACTACTCTCGCCCAAGCACGCTTAACTGCGGAGTTCTGATGGGATCCGGTGCATTAGTGCTGGTATGATCGCATCCGTCAACCAACGCCGCTTATTTTCCATTATCCGTACCGGTCTTTTTCCCCTTCATCGTGAGTGCTACACGTCACGAACAAACCGTGGGGCTGATAAAGTGGGAAATTTTAATCCAGCAACTAGACCCGAAAAAGAAAATAGGGGATGCAACACGAGGACTTCCCGGCACGTCACCGATGCCAGTACTACTCTCGCCCAAGCACGCTTAACTGCGGAGTTCTGATGGGATCCGGTGCATTAGTGCTGGTATGATCGCATCCGTCAACCAACGCCGCTTATTTTCCATTATCCGTACCGGTCTTTTTCCCCTTCATCGTGAGGACTTCCCGGCACGTCACCGATGCCAGTACTAGACCCGAAAAAGAAAATAGGGGATGCAACACGAGGACTTCCCGGCACGTCACCGATGCCAGTACTACTCTCGCCCAAGCACGCTTAACTGCGGAGTTCTGATGGGATCCGGTGCATTAGTGCTGGTATGATCGCATCCGTCAACCAACGCCGCTTATTTTCCATTATCCGTACCGGTCTTTTTCCCCTTCATCGTGAGTGCTACACGTCACGAAAGAACCGTGGGGCTGATAAAGTGGGACATTTTAATCCAGCAACTAGACCCGAAAAAGAAAATAGGGAATGCAACACGAGGACTTCCCGGCACGTCACCGATGCCAGTACTACTCTCGCCCAAGCACGCTTAACTGCGGAGTTCTGATGGGATCCGGTGCATTAGTGCTGGTATGATCGCATCCGTCAACCAACGCCGCTTATTTTCCATTATCCGTACCGGTCTTTTTCCCCTTCATCGTGAGGACTTCCCGGCACGTCACCGATGCCAGTACTAGACCCGAAAAAGAAAATAGGGGATGCAACACGAGGACTTCCCGGCACGTCACCGATGCCAGTACTACTCTCGCCCAAGCACGCTTAACTGCGGAGTTCTGATGGGATCCGGTGCATTAGTGCTGGTATGATCGCATCCGTCAACCATCGCCGCTTATTTTCCATTATCCGTACCGGTCTTTTTCCCCTTCATCGTGAGTGCTACACGTCACGAAAGAACCGTGGGGCTGATAAAGTGGGACATTTTAATCCAGCAACTAGACCCGAAAAAGAAAATAGGGGATGCAACACGAGGACTTCCCGGCACGTCACCGATGCCAGTACTACTCTCGCCCAAGCACGCTTAACTGCGGAGTTCTGATGGGATCCGGTGCATTAGTGCTGGTATGATCGCATCCGTCAACCAACGCCGCTTATTTTCCATTATCCGTACCGGTCTTTTTCCCCTTCATCGTGAGTGCTACACGTCACGAACAAACCGTGGGGCTGATAAAGTGGGAAATTTTAATCCAGCAACTAGACCTGAAAAAGAAAATAGGGGATGCAACACGAGGACTTCCCGGCACGTCACCGATGCCAGTACTACTCTCGCCCAAGCACGCTTAACTGCGGAGTTCTGATGGGATCCGGTGCATTAGTGCTGGTATGATCGCATCCGTCAACCAACGCCGCTTATTTTCCATTATCCGTACCGGTCTTTTTCCCCTTCATCGTGAGTGCTACACGTCACGAACAAACCGTGGGGCTGATAAAGTGGGAAATTTTAATCCAGCAACTAGACCCGAAAAAGAAAATAGGGGATGCAACACGAGGACTTCCCGGCACGTCACCGATGCCAGTACTACTCTCGCCCAAGCACGCTTAACTGCGGAGTTCTGATGGGATCCGGTGCATTAGTGCTGGTATGATCGCATCCGTCAACCAACGCCGCTTATTTTCCATTATCCGTACCGGTCTTTTTCCCCTTCATCGTGAGGACTTCCCGGCACGTCACCGATGCCAGTACTAGACCCGAAAAAGAAAATAGGGGATGCAACACGAGGACTTCCCGGCACGTCACCGATGCCAGTACTACTCTCGCCCAAGCACGCTTAACTGCGGAGTTCTGATGGGATCCGGTGCATTAGTGCTGGTATGATCGCATCCGTCAACCAACGCCGCTTATTTTCCATTATCCGTACCGGTCTTTTTCCCCTTCATCGTGAGGACTTCCCGGCACGTCACCGATGCCAGTACTAGACCCGAAAAAGAAAATAGGGGATGCAACACGAGGACTTCCCGGCACGTCACCGATGCCAGTACTACTCTCGCCCAAGCACGCTTAACTGCGGAGTTCTGATGGGATCCGGTGCATTAGTGCTGGTATGATCGCATCCGTCAACCATCGCCGCTTATTTTCCATTATCCGTACCGGTCTTTTTCCCCTTCATCGTGAGTGCTACACGTCACGAAAGAACCGTGGGGCTGATAAAGTGGGACATTTTAATCCAGCAACTAGACCCGAAAAAGAAAATAGGGGATGCAACACGAGGACTTCCCGGCACGTCACCGATGCCAGTACTACTCTCGCCCAAGCACGCTTAACTGCGGAGTTCTGATGGGATCCGGTGCATTAGTGCTGGTATGATCGCATCCGTCAACCAACGCCGCTTATTTTCCATTATCCGTACCGGTCTTTTTCCCCTTCATCGTGAGGACTTCCCGGCACGTCACCGATGCCAGTACTAGACCCGAAAAAGAAAATAGGGGATGCAACACGAGGACTTCCCGGCACGTCACCGATGCCAGTACTACTCTCGCCCAAGCACGCTTAACTGCGGAGTTCTGATGGGATCCGGTGCATTAGTGCTGGTATGATCGCATCCGTCAACCAACGCCGCTTATTTTCCATTATCCGTACCGGTCTTTTTCCCCTTCATCGTGAGTGCTACACGTCACGAACAAACCGTGGGGCTGATAAAGTGGGAAATTTTAATCCAGCAACTAGACCTGAAAAAGAAAATAGGGGATGCAACACGAGGACTTCCCGGCACGTCACCGATGCCAGTACTACTCTCGCCCAAGCACGCTTAACTGCGGAGTTCTGATGGGATCCGGTGCATTAGTGCTGGTATGATCGCATCCGTCAACCAACGCCGCTTATTTTCCATTATCCGTACCGGTCTTTTTCCCCTTCATCGTGAGTGCTACACGTCACGAACAAACCGTGGGGCTGATAAAGTGGGAAATTTTAATCCAGCAACTAGACCCGAAAAAGAAAATAGGGGATGCAACACGAGGACTTCCCGGCACGTCACCGATGCCAGTACTACTCTCGCCCAAGCACGCTTAACTGCGGAGTTCTGATGGGATCCGGTGCATTAGTGCTGGTATGATCGCATCCGTCAACCAACGCCGCTTATTTTCCATTATCCGTACCGGTCTTTTTCCCCTTCATCGTGAGGACTTCCCGGCACGTCACCGATGCCAGTACTAGACCCGAAAAAGAAAATAGGGGATGCAACACGAGGACTTCCCGGCACGTCACCGATGCCAGTACTACTCTCGCCCAAGCACGCTTAACTGCGGAGTTCTGATGGGATCCGGTGCATTAGTGCTGGTATGATCGCATCCGTCAACCAACGCCGCTTATTTTCCATTATCCGTACCGGTCTTTTTCCCCTTCATCGTGAGTGCTACACGTCACGAAAGAACCGTGGGGCTGATAAAGTGGGACATTTTAATCCAGCAACTAGACCCGAAAAAGAAAATAGGGGATGCAACACGAGGACTTCCCGGCACGTCACCGATGCCAGTACTACTCTCGCCCAAGCACGCTTAACTGCGGAGTTCTGATGGGATCCGGTGCATTAGTGCTGGTATGATCGCATCCGTCAACCAACGCCGCTTATTTTCCATTATCCGTACCGGTCTTTTTCCCCTTCATCGTGAGGACTTCCCGGCACGTCACCGATGCCAGTACTAGACCCGAAAAAGAAAATAGGGGATGCAACACGAGGACTTCCCGGCACGTCACCGATGCCAGTACTACTCTCGCCCAAGCACGCTTAACTGCGGAGTTCTGATGGGATCCGGTGCATTAGTGCTGGTATGATCGCATCCGTCAACCAACGCCGCTTATTTTCCATTATCCGTACCGGTCTTTTTCCCCTTCATCGTGAGGACTTCCCGGCACGTCACCGATGCCAGTACTAGACCCGAAAAAGAAAATAGGGGATGCAACACGAGGACTTCCCGGCACGTCACCGATGCCAGTACTACTCTCGCCCAAGCACGCTTAACTGCGGAGTTCTGATGGGATCCGGTGCATTAGTGCTGGTATGATCGCATCCGTCAACCATCGCCGCTTATTTTCCATTATCCGTACCGGTCTTTTTCCCCTTCATCGTGAGTGCTACACGTCACGAAAGAACCGTGGGGCTGATAAAGTGGGACATTTTAATCCAGCAACTAGACCCGAAAAAGAAAATAGGGGATGCAACACGAGGACTTCCCGGCACGTCACCGATGCCAGTACTACTCTCGCCCAAGCACGCTTAACTGCGGAGTTCTGATGGGATCCGGTGCATTAGTGCTGGTATGATCGCATCCGTCAACCAACGCCGCTTATTTTCCATTATCCGTACCGGTCTTTTTCCCCTTCATCGTGAGGACTTCCCGGCACGTCACCGATGCCAGTACTAGACCCGAAAAAGAAAATAGGGGATGCAACACGAGGACTTCCCGGCACGTCACCGATGCCAGTACTACTCTCGCCCAAGCACGCTTAACTGCGGAGTTCTGATGGGATCCGGTGCATTAGTGCTGGTATGATCGCATCCGTCAACCAACGCCGCTTATTTTCCATTATCCGTACCGGTCTTTTTCCCCTTCATCGTGAGTGCTACACGTCACGAACAAACCGTGGGGCTGATAAAGTGGGAAATTTTAATCCAGCAACTAGACCTGAAAAAGAAAATAGGGGATGCAACACGAGGACTTCCCGGCACGTCACCGATGCCAGTACTACTCTCGCCCAAGCACGCTTAACTGCGGAGTTCTGATGGGATCCGGTGCATTAGTGCTGGTATGATCGCATCCGTCAACCAACGCCGCTTATTTTCCATTATCCGTACCGGTCTTTTTCCCCTTCATCGTGAGTGCTACACGTCACGAACAAACCGTGGGGCTGATAAAGTGGGAAATTTTAATCCAGCAACTAGACCCGAAAAAGAAAATAGGGGATGCAACACGAGGACTTCCCGGCACGTCACCGATGCCAGTACTACTCTCGCCCAAGCACGCTTAACTGCGGAGTTCTGATGGGATCCGGTGCATTAGTGCTGGTATGATCGCATCCGTCAACCAACGCCGCTTATTTTCCATTATCCGTACCGGTCTTTTTCCCCTTCATCGTGAGGACTTCCCGGCACGTCACCGATGCCAGTACTAGACCCGAAAAAGAAAATAGGGGATGCAACACGAGGACTTCCCGGCACGTCACCGATGCCAGTACTACTCTCGCCCAAGCACGCTTAACTGCGGAGTTCTGATGGGATCCGGTGCATTAGTGCTGGTATGATCGCATCCGTCAACCAACGCCGCTTATTTTCCATTATCCGTACCGGTCTTTTTCCCCTTCATCGTGAGTGCTACACGTCACGAAAGAACCGTGGGGCTGATAAAGTGGGACATTTTAATCCAGCAACTAGACCCGAAAAAGAAAATAGGGGATGCAACACGAGGACTTCCCGGCACGTCACCGATGCCAGTACTACTCTCGCCCAAGCACGCTTAACTGCGGAGTTCTGATGGGATCCGGTGCATTAGTGCTGGTATGATCGCATCCGTCAACCAACGCCGCTTATTTTCCATTATCCGTACCGGTCTTTTTCCCCTTCATCGTGAGGACTTCCCGGCACGTCACCGATGCCAGTACTAGACCCGAAAAAGAAAATAGGGGATGCAACACGAGGACTTCCCGGCACGTCACCGATGCCAGTACTACTCTCGCCCAAGCACGCTTAACTGCGGAGTTCTGATGGGATCCGGTGCATTAGTGCTGGTATGATCGCATCCGTCAACCATCGCCGCTTATTTTCCATTATCCGTACCGGTCTTTTTCCCCTTCATCGTGAGTGCTACACGTCACGAAAGAACCGTGGGGCTGATAAAGTGGGACATTTTAATCCAGCAACTAGACCCGAAAAAGAAAATAGGGGATGCAACACGAGGACTTCCCGGCACGTCACCGATGCCAGTACTACTCTCGCCCAAGCACGCTTAACTGCGGAGTTCTGATGGGATCCGGTGCATTAGTGCTGGTATGATCGCATCCGTCAACCAACGCCGCTTATTTTCCATTATCCGTACCGGTCTTTTTCCCCTTCATCGTGAGGACTTCCCGGCACGTCACCGATGCCAGTACTAGACCCGAAAAAGAAAATAGGGGATGCAACACGAGGACTTCCCGGCACGTCACCGATGCCAGTACTACTCTCGCCCAAGCACGCTTAACTGCGGAGTTCTGATGGGATCCGGTGCATTAGTGCTGGTATGATCGCATCCGTCAACCAACGCCGCTTATTTTCCATTATCCGTACCGGTCTTTTTCCCCTTCATCGTGAGTGCTACACGTCACGAACAAACCGTGGGGCTGATAAAGTGGGAAATTTTAATCCAGCAACTAGACCTGAAAAAGAAAATAGGGGATGCAACACGAGGACTTCCCGGCACGTCACCGATGCCAGTACTACTCTCGCCCAAGCACGCTTAACTGCGGAGTTCTGATGGGATCCGGTGCATTAGTGCTGGTATGATCGCATCCGTCAACCAACGCCGCTTATTTTCCATTATCCGTACCGGTCTTTTTCCCCTTCATCGTGAGTGCTACACGTCACGAACAAACCGTGGGGCTGATAAAGTGGGAAATTTTAATCCAGCAACTAGACCCGAAAAAGAAAATAGGGGATGCAACACGAGGACTTCCCGGCACGTCACCGATGCCAGTACTACTCTCGCCCAAGCACGCTTAACTGCGGAGTTCTGATGGGATCCGGTGCATTAGTGCTGGTATGATCGCATCCGTCAACCAACGCCGCTTATTTTCCATTATCCGTACCGGTCTTTTTCCCCTTCATCGTGAGGACTTCCCGGCACGTCACCGATGCCAGTACTAGACCCGAAAAAGAAAATAGGGGATGCAACACGAGGACTTCCCGGCACGTCACCGATGCCAGTACTACTCTCGCCCAAGCACGCTTAACTGCGGAGTTCTGATGGGATCCGGTGCATTAGTGCTGGTATGATCGCATCCGTCAACCAACGCCGCTTATTTTCCATTATCCGTACCGGTCTTTTTCCCCTTCATCGTGAGTGCTACACGTCACGAAAGAACCGTGGGGCTGATAAAGTGGGACATTTTAATCCAGCAACTAGACCCGAAAAAGAAAATAGGGGATGCAACACGAGGACTTCCCGGCACGTCACCGATGCCAGTACTACTCTCGCCCAAGCACGCTTAACTGCGGAGTTCTGATGGGATCCGGTGCATTAGTGCTGGTATGATCGCATCCGTCAACCAACGCCGCTTATTTTCCATTATCCGTACCGGTCTTTTTCCCCTTCATCGTGAGGACTTCCCGGCACGTCACCGATGCCAGTACTAGACCCGAAAAAGAAAATAGGGGATGCAACACGAGGACTTCCCGGCACGTCACCGATGCCAGTACTACTCTCGCCCAAGCACGCTTAACTGCGGAGTTCTGATGGGATCCGGTGCATTAGTGCTGGTATGATCGCATCCGTCAACCATCGCCGCTTATTTTCCATTATCCGTACCGGTCTTTTTCCCCTTCATCGTGAGTGCTACACGTCACGAACAAACCGTGGGGCTGATAAAGTGGGAAATTTTAATCCAGCAACTAGACCCGAAAAAGAAAATAGGGGATGCAACACGAGGACTTCCCGGCACGTCACCGATGCCAGTACTACTCTCGCCCAAGCACGCTTAACTGCGGAGTTCTGATGGGATCCGGTGCATTAGTGCTGGTATGATCGCATCCGTCAACCAACGCCGCTTATTTTCCATTATCCGTACCGGTCTTTTTCCCCTTCATCGTGAGGACTTCCCGGCACGTCACCGATGCCAGTACTAGACCCGAAAAAGAAAATAGGGGATGCAACACGAGGACTTCTCGGCACGTCACCGATGCCAGTACTACTCTCGCCCAAGCACGCTTAACTGCGGAGTTCTGATGGGATCCGGTGCATTAGTGCTGGTATGATCGCATCCGTCAACCAACGCCGCTTGTTTTCCATTATCCGCACCGGTCTTTTTCCCCTTCATCGTGAGTGCTACACGTCACGAACAAACCGTGGGGCTGATAAAGTGGGAAATTTTAATCCAGCAACTAGACCCGAAAAAGAAAATAGGGGATGCAACACGAGGACTTCCCGGCACGTCACCGATGCCAGTACTACTCTCGCCCAAGCACGCTTAACTGCGGAGTTCTGATGGGATCCGGTGCCTTAGTGCTGGTATGATCGCATCCGTCAACCAACGCCGCTTATTTTCCATTATCCGTACCGGTCTTTTTCCCCTTCATCGTGAGGACTTCCCGGCACGTCACCGATGCCAGTACTAGACCCGAAAAAGAAAATAGGGGATGCAACACGAGGACTTCCCGGCACGTCACCGATGCCAGTACAACTCTCGCCCAAGCACGCTTAACTGCGGAGTTCTGATGGGATCCGGTGCCTTAGTGCTGGTATGATCGCATCCGTCAACCAACGCCGCTTATTTTCCATTATCCGTACCGGTCTTTTTCCCCTTCATCGTGAGGACTTCCCGGCACGTCACCGATGCCAGTACTAGACCCGAAAAAGAAAATAGGGGATGCAACACGAGGACTTCCCGGCACGTCACCGATGCCAGTACTACTCTCGCCCAAGCACGCTTAACTGCGGAGTTCTGATGGGATCCGGTGCATTAGTGCTGGTATGATCGCATCCGTCAACCAACGCCGCTTATTTTCCATTATCCGTACCGGTCTTTTTCCCCTTCATCGTGAGTGCTACACGTCACGAACAAACCGTGGGGCTGATAAAGTGGGAAATTTTAATCCAGCAACTAGACCCGAAAAAGAAAATAGGGGATGCAACACGAGGACTTCCCGGCACGTCACCGATGCCAGTACTACTCTCGCCCAAGCACGCTTAACTGCGGAGTTCTGATGGGATCCGGTGCATTAGTGCTGGTATGATCGCATCCGTCAACCAACGCCGCTTATTTTCCATTATCCGTACCGGTCTTTTTCCCCTTCATCGTGAGTGCTACACGTCACGAACAAACCGTGGGGCTGATAAAGTGGGAAATTTTAATCCAGCAACTAGACCCGAAAAAGAAAATAGGGGATGCAACACGAGGACTTCCCGGCACGTCACCGATGCCAGTACTACTCTCGCCCAAGCACGCTTAACTGCGGAGTTCTGATGGGATCCGGTGCATTAGTGCTGGTATGATCGCATCCGTCAACCAACGCCGCTTATTTTCCATTATCCGTACCGGTCTTTTTCCCCTTCATCGTGAGGACTTCCCGGCACGTCACCGATGCCAGTACTAGACCCGAAAAAGAAAATAGGGGATGCAACACGAGGACTTCCCGGCACGTCACCGATGCCAGTACTACTCTCGCCCAAGCACGCTTAACTGCGGAGTTCTGATGGGATCCGGTGCATTAGTGCTGGTATGATCGCATCCGTCAACCAACGCCGCTTATTTTCCATTATCCGTACCGGTCTTTTTCCCCTTCATCGTGAGGACTTCCCGGCACGTCACCGATGCCAGTACTAGACCCGAAAAAGAAAATAGGGGATGCAACACGAGGACTTCCCGGCACGTCACCGATGCCAGTACTACTCTCGCCCAAGCACGCTTAACTGCGGAGTTCTGATGGGATCCGGTGCATTAGTGCTGGTATGATCGCATCCGTCAACCATCGCCGCTTATTTTCCATTATCCGTACCGGTCTTTTTCCCCTTCATCGTGAGTGCTACACGTCACGAAAGAACCGTGGGGCTGATAAAGTGGGACATTTTAATCCAGCAACTAGACCCGAAAAAGAAAATAGGGGATGCAACACGAGGACTTCCCGGCACGTCACCGATGCCAGTACTACTCTCGCCCAAGCACGCTTAACTGCGGAGTTCTGATGGGATCCGGTGCATTAGTGCTGGTATGATCGCATCCGTCAACCAACGCCGCTTATTTTCCATTATCCGTACCGGTCTTTTTCCCCTTCATCGTGAGGACTTCCCGGCACGTCACCGATGCCAGTACTAGACCCGAAAAAGAAAATAGGGGATGCAACACGAGGACTTCCCGGCACGTCACCGATGCCAGTACTACTCTCGCCCAAGCACGCTTAACTGCGGAGTTCTGATGGGATCCGGTGCATTAGTGCTGGTATGATCGCATCCGTCAACCAACGCCGCTTATTTTCCATTATCCGTACCGGTCTTTTTCCCCTTCATCGTGAGTGCTACACGTCACGAACAAACCGTGGGGCTGATAAAGTGGGAAATTTTAATCCAGCAACTAGACCTGAAAAAGAAAATAGGGGATGCAACACGAGGACTTCCCGGCACGTCACCGATGCCAGTACTACTCTCGCCCAAGCACGCTTAACTGCGGAGTTCTGATGGGATCCGGTGCATTAGTGCTGGTATGATCGCATCCGTCAACCAACGCCGCTTATTTTCCATTATCCGTACCGGTCTTTTTCCCCTTCATCGTGAGTGCTACACGTCACGAACAAACCGTGGGGCTGATAAAGTGGGAAATTTTAATCCAGCAACTAGACCCGAAAAAGAAAATAGGGGATGCAACACGAGGACTTCCCGGCACGTCACCGATGCCAGTACTACTCTCGCCCAAGCACGCTTAACTGCGGAGTTCTGATGGGATCCGGTGCATTAGTGCTGGTATGATCGCATCCGTCAACCAACGCCGCTTATTTTCCATTATCCGTACCGGTCTTTTTCCCCTTCATCGTGAGGACTTCCCGGCACGTCACCGATGCCAGTACTAGACCCGAAAAAGAAAATAGGGGATGCAACACGAGGACTTCCCGGCACGTCACCGATGCCAGTACTACTCTCGCCCAAGCACGCTTAACTGCGGAGTTCTGATGGGATCCGGTGCATTAGTGCTGGTATGATCGCATCCGTCAACCAACGCCGCTTATTTTCCATTATCCGTACCGGTCTTTTTCCCCTTCATCGTGAGTGCTACACGTCACGAAAGAACCGTGGGGCTGATAAAGTGGGACATTTTAATCCAGCAACTAGACCCGAAAAAGAAAATAGGGGATGCAACACGAGGACTTCCCGGCACGTCACCGATGCCAGTACTACTCTCGCCCAAGCACGCTTAACTGCGGAGTTCTGATGGGATCCGGTGCATTAGTGCTGGTATGATCGCATCCGTCAACCAACGCCGCTTATTTTCCATTATCCGTACCGGTCTTTTTCCCCTTCATCGTGAGGACTTCCCGGCACGTCACCGATGCCAGTACTAGACCCGAAAAAGAAAATAGGGGATGCAACACGAGGACTTCCCGGCACGTCACCGATGCCAGTACTACTCTCGCCCAAGCACGCTTAACTGCGGAGTTCTGATGGGATCCGGTGCATTAGTGCTGGTATGATCGCATCCGTCAACCATCGCCGCTTATTTTCCATTATCCGTACCGGTCTTTTTCCCCTTCATCGTGAGTGCTACACGTCACGAACAAACCGTGGGGCTGATAAAGTGGGAAATTTTAATCCAGCAACTAGACCCGAAAAAGAAAATAGGGGATGCAACACGAGGACTTCCCGGCACGTCACCGATGCCAGTACTACTCTCGCCCAAGCACGCTTAACTGCGGAGTTCTGATGGGATCCGGTGCATTAGTGCTGGTATGATCGCATCCGTCAACCAACGCCGCTTATTTTCCATTATCCGTACCGGTCTTTTTCCCCTTCATCGTGAGGACTTCCCGGCACGTCACCGATGCCAGTACTAGACCCGAAAAAGAAAATAGGGGATGCAACACGAGGACTTCTCGGCACGTCACCGATGCCAGTACTACTCTCGCCCAAGCACGCTTAACTGCGGAGTTCTGATGGGATCCGGTGCATTAGTGCTGGTATGATCGCATCCGTCAACCAACGCCGCTTGTTTTCCATTATCCGCACCGGTCTTTTTCCCCTTCATCGTGAGTGCTACACGTCACGAACAAACCGTGGGGCTGATAAAGTGGGAAATTTTAATCCAGCAACTAGACCCGAAAAAGAAAATAGGGGATGCAACACGAGGACTTCCCGGCACGTCACCGATGCCAGTACTACTCTCGCCCAAGCACGCTTAACTGCGGAGTTCTGATGGGATCCGGTGCCTTAGTGCTGGTATGATCGCATCCGTCAACCAACGCCGCTTATTTTCCATTATCCGTACCGGTCTTTTTCCCCTTCATCGTGAGGACTTCCCGGCACGTCACCGATGCCAGTACTAGACCCGAAAAAGAAAATAGGGGATGCAACACGAGGACTTCCCGGCACGTCACCGATGCCAGTACAACTCTCGCCCAAGCACGCTTAACTGCGGAGTTCTGATGGGATCCGGTGCCTTAGTGCTGGTATGATCGCATCCGTCAACCAACGCCGCTTATTTTCCATTATCCGTACCGGTCTTTTTCCCCTTCATCGTGAGGACTTCCCGGCACGTCACCGATGCCAGTACTAGACCCGAAAAAGAAAATAGGGGATGCAACACGAGGACTTCCCGGCACGTCACCGATGCCAGTACTACTCTCGCCCAAGCACGCTTAACTGCGGAGTTCTGATGGGATCCGGTGCATTAGTGCTGGTATGATCGCATCCGTCAACCAACGCCGCTTATTTTCCATTATCCGTACCGGTCTTTTTCCCCTTCATCGTGAGTGCTACACGTCACGAACAAACCGTGGGGCTGATAAAGTGGGAAATTTTAATCCAGCAACTAGACCCGAAAAAGAAAATAGGGGATGCAACACGAGGACTTCCCGGCACGTCACCGATGCCAGTACTACTCTCGCCCAAGCACGCTTAACTGCGGAGTTCTGATGGGATCCGGTGCATTAGTGCTGGTATGATCGCATCCGTCAACCAACGCCGCTTGTTTTCCATTATCCGCACCGGTCTTTTTCCCCTTCATCGTGAGTGCTACACGTCACGAACAAACCGTGGGGCTGATAAAGTGGGAAATTTTAATCCAGCAACTAGACCCGAAAAAGAAAATAGGGGATGCAACACGAGGACTTCCCGGCACGTCACCGATGCCAGTACTACTCTCGCCCAAGCACGCTTAACTGCGGAGTTCTGATGGGATCCGGTGCCTTAGTGCTGGTATGATCGCATCCGTCAACCAACGCCGCTTATTTTCCATTATCCGTACCGGTCTTTTTCCCCTTCATCGTGAGGACTTCCCGGCACGTCACCGATGCCAGTACTAGACCCGAAAAAGAAAATAGGGGATGCAACACGAGGACTTCCAGGCACGTCACCGATGCCAGTACAACTCTCGCCCAAGCACGCTTAACTGCGGAGTTCTGATGGGATCCGGTGCCTTAGTGCTGGTATGATCGCATCCGTCAACCAACGCCGCTTATTTTCCATTATCCGTACCGGTCTTTTTCCCCTTCATCGTGAGGACTTCCCGGCACGTCACCGATGCCAGTACTAGACCCGAAAAAGAAAATAGGGGATGCAACACGAGGACTTCCCGGCACGTCACCGATGCCAGTACTACTCTCGCCCAAGCACGCTTAACTGCGGAGTTCTGATGGGATCCGGTGCATTAGTGCTGGTATGATCGCATCCGTCAACCAACGCCGCTTATTTTCCATTATCCGTACCGGTCTTTTTCCCCTTCATCGTGAGTGCTACACGTCACGAACAAACCGTGGGGCTGATAAAGTGGGAAATTTTAATCCAGCAACTAGACCCGAAAAAGAAAATAGGGGATGCAACACGAGGACTTCCCGGCACGTCACCGATGCCAGTACTACTCTCGCCCAAGCACGCTTAACTGCGGAGTTCTGATGGGATCCGGTGCATTAGTGCTGGTATGATCGCATCCGTCAACCAACGCCGCTTATTTTCCATTATCCGTACCGGTCTTTTTCCCCTTCATCGTGAGGACTTCCCGGCACGTCACCGATGCCAGTACTAGACCCGAAAAAGAAAATAGGGGATGCAACACGAGGACTTCTCGGCACGTCACCGATGCCAGTACTACTCTCGCCCAAGCACGCTTAACTGCGGAGTTCTGATGGGATCCGGTGCATTAGTGCTGGTATGATCGCATCCGTCAACCAACGCCGCTTGTTTTCCATTATCCGCACCGGTCTTTTTCCCCTTCATCGTGAGTGCTACACGTCACGAACAAACCGTGGGGCTGATAAAGTGGGAAATTTTAATCCAGCAACTAGACCCGAAAAAGAAAATAGGGGATGCAACACGAGGACTTCCCGGCACGTCACCGATGCCAGTACTACTCTCGCCCAAGCACGCTTAACTGCGGAGTTCTGATGGGATCCGGTGCCTTAGTGCTGGTATGATCGCATCCGTCAACCAACGCCGCTTATTTTCCATTATCCGTACCGGTCTTTTTCCCCTTCATCGTGAGGACTTCCCGGCACGTCACCGATGCCAGTACTAGACCCGAAAAAGAAAATAGGGGATGCAACACGAGGACTTCCCGGCACGTCACCGATGCCAGTACTACTCTCGCCCAAGCACGCTTAACTGCGGAGTTCTGATGGGATCCGGTGCATTAGTGCTGGTATGATCGCATCCGTCAACCATCGCCGCTTATTTTCCATTATCCGTACCGGTCTTTTTCCCCTTCATCGTGAGTGCTACACGTCACGAAAGAACCGTGGGGCTGATAAAGTGGGACATTTTAATCCAGCAACTAGACCCGAAAAAGAAAATAGGGGATGCAACACGAGGACTTCCCGGCACGTCACCGATGCCAGTACTACTCTCGCCCAAGCACGCTTAACTGCGGAGTTCTGATGGGATCCGGTGCATTAGTGCTGGTATGATCGCATCCGTCAACCAACGCCGCTTATTTTCCATTATCCGTACCGGTCTTTTTCCCCTTCATCGTGAGGACTTCCCGGCACGTCACCGATGCCAGTACTAGACCCGAAAAAGAAAATAGGGGATGCAACACGAGGACTTCCCGGCACGTCACCGATGCCAGTACTACTCTCGCCCAAGCACGCTTAACTGCGGAGTTCTGATGGGATCCGGTGCATTAGTGCTGGTATGATCGCATCCGTCAACCATCGCCGCTTATTTTCCATTATCCGTACCGGTCTTTTTCCCCTTCATCGTGAGTGCTACACGTCACGAAAGAACCGTGGGGCTGATAAAGTGGGACATTTTAATCCAGCAACTAGACCCGAAAAAGAAAATAGGGGATGCAACACGAGGACTTCCCGGCACGTCACCGATGCCAGTACTACTCTCGCCCAAGCACGCTTAACTGCGGAGTTCTGATGGGATCCGGTGCATTAGTGCTGGTATGATCGCATCCGTCAACCAACGCCGCTTATTTTCCATTATCCGTACCGGTCTTTTTCCCCTTCATCGTGAGGACTTCCCGGCACGTCACCGATGCCAGTACTAGACCCGAAAAAGAAAATAGGGGATGCAACACGAGGACTTCCCGGCACGTCACCGATGCCAGTACTACTCTCGCCCAAGCACGCTTAACTGCGGAGTTCTGATGGGATCCGGTGCATTAGTGCTGGTATGATCGCATCCGTCAACCAACGCCGCTTATTTTCCATTATCCGTACCGGTCTTTTTCCCCTTCATCGTGAGTGCTACACGTCACGAACAAACCGTGGGGCTGATAAAGTGGGAAATTTTAATCCAGCAACTAGACCTGAAAAAGAAAATAGGGGATGCAACACGAGGACTTCCCGGCACGTCACCGATGCCAGTACTACTCTCGCCCAAGCACGCTTAACTGCGGAGTTCTGATGGGATCCGGTGCATTAGTGCTGGTATGATCGCATCCGTCAACCAACGCCGCTTATTTTCCATTATCCGTACCGGTCTTTTTCCCCTTCATCGTGAGTGCTACACGTCACGAACAAACCGTGGGGCTGATAAAGTGGGAAATTTTAATCCAGCAACTAGACCCGAAAAAGAAAATAGGGGATGCAACACGAGGACTTCCCGGCACGTCACCGATGCCAGTACTACTCTCGCCCAAGCACGCTTAACTGCGGAGTTCTGATGGGATCCGGTGCATTAGTGCTGGTATGATCGCATCCGTCAACCAACGCCGCTTATTTTCCATTATCCGTACCGGTCTTTTTCCCCTTCATCGTGAGGACTTCCCGGCACGTCACCGATGCCAGTACTAGACCCGAAAAAGAAAATAGGGGATGCAACACGAGGACTTCCCGGCACGTCACCGATGCCAGTACTACTCTCGCCCAAGCACGCTTAACTGCGGAGTTCTGATGGGATCCGGTGCATTAGTGCTGGTATGATCGCATCCGTCAACCAACGCCGCTTATTTTCCATTATCCGTACCGGTCTTTTTCCCCTTCATCGTGAGTGCTACACGTCACGAACAAACCGTGGGGCTGATAAAGTGGGAAATTTTAATCCAGCAACTAGACCCGAAAAAGAAAATAGGGGATGCAACACGAGGACTTCCCGGCACGTCACCGATGCCAGTACTACTCTCGCCCAAGCACGCTTAACTGCGGAGTTCTGATGGGATCCGGTGCCTTAGTGCTGGTATGATCGCATCCGTCAACCAACGCCGCTTATTTTCCATTATCCGTACCGGTCTTTTTCCCCTTCATCGTGAGGACTTCCCGGCACGTCACCGATGCCAGTACTAGACCCGAAAAAGAAAATAGGGGATGCAACACGAGGACTTCCCGGCACGTCACCGATGCCAGTACAACTCTCGCCCAAGCACGCTTAACTGCGGAGTTCTGATGGGATCCGGTGCCTTAGTGCTGGTATGATCGCATCCGTCAACCAACGCCGCTTATTTTCCATTATCCGTACCGGTCTTTTTCCCCTTCATCGTGAGGACTTCCCGGCACGTCACCGATGCCAGTACTAGACCCGAAAAAGAAAATAGGGGATGCAACACGAGGACTTCCCGGCACGTCACCGATGCCAGTACTACTCTCGCCCAAGCACGCTTAACTGCGGAGTTCTGATGGGATCCGGTGCATTAGTGCTGGTATGATCGCATCCGTCAACCAACGCCGCTTATTTTCCATTATCCGTACCGGTCTTTTTCCCCTTCATCGTGAGTGCTACACGTCACGAACAAACCGTGGGGCTGATAAAGTGGGAAATTTTAATCCAGCAACTAGACCCGAAAAAGAAAATAGGGGATGCAACACGAGGACTTCCCGGCACGTCACCGATGCCAGTACTACTCTCGCCCAAGCACGCTTAACTGCGGAGTTCTGATGGGATCCGGTGCATTAGTGCTGGTATGATCGCATCCGTCAACCAACGCCGCTTGTTTTCCATTATCCGCACCGGTCTTTTTCCCCTTCATCGTGAGTGCTACACGTCACGAACAAACCGTGGGGCTGATAAAGTGGGAAATTTTAATCCAGCAACTAGACCCGAAAAAGAAAATAGGGGATGCAACACGAGGACTTCCCGGCACGTCACCGATGCCAGTACTACTCTCGCCCAAGCACGCTTAACTGCGGAGTTCTGATGGGATCCGGTGCCTTAGTGCTGGTATGATCGCATCCGTCAACCAACGCCGCTTATTTTCCATTATCCGTACCGGTCTTTTTCCCCTTCATCGTGAGGACTTCCCGGCACGTCACCGATGCCAGTACTAGACCCGAAAAAGAAAATAGGGGATGCAACACGAGGACTTCCCGGCACGTCACCGATGCCAGTACAACTCTCGCCCAAGCACGCTTAACTGCGGAGTTCTGATGGGATCCGGTGCCTTAGTGCTGGTATGATCGCATCCGTCAACCAACGCCGCTTATTTTCCATTATCCGTACCGGTCTTTTTCCCCTTCATCGTGAGGACTTCCCGGCACGTCACCGATGCCAGTACTAGACCCGAAAAAGAAAATAGGGGATGCAACACGAGGACTTCCCGGCACGTCACCGATGCCAGTACTACTCTCGCCCAAGCACGCTTAACTGCGGAGTTCTGATGGGATCCGGTGCATTAGTGCTGGTATGATCGCATCCGTCAACCAACGCCGCTTATTTTCCATTATCCGTACCGGTCTTTTTCCCCTTCATCGTGAGTGCTACACGTCACGAACAAACCGTGGGGCTGATAAAGTGGGAAATTTTAATCCAGCAACTAGACCCGAAAAAGAAAATAGGGGATGCAACACGAGGACTTCCCGGCACGTCACCGATGCCAGTACTACTCTCGCCCAAGCACGCTTAACTGCGGAGTTCTGATGGGATCCGGTGCATTAGTGCTGGTATGATCGCATCCGTCAACCAACGCCGCTTATTTTCCATTATCCGTACCGGTCTTTTTCCCCTTCATCGTGAGGACTTCCCGGCACGTCACCGATGCCAGTACTAGACCCGAAAAAGAAAATAGGGGATGCAACACGAGGACTTCCCGGCACGTCACCGATGCCAGTACTACTCTCGCCCAAGCACGCTTAACTGCGGAGTTCTGATGGGATCCGGTGCATTAGTGCTGGTATGATCGCATCCGTCAACCAACGCCGCTTGTTTTCCATTATCCGCACCGGTCTTTTTCCCCTTCATCGTGAGTGCTACACGTCACGAACAAACCGTGGGGCTGATAAAGTGGGAAATTTTAATCCAGCAACTAGACCCGAAAAAGAAAATAGGGGATGCAACACGAGGACTTCCCGGCACGTCACCGATGCCAGTACTACTCTCGCCCAAGCACGCTTAACTGCGGAGTTCTGATGGGATCCGGTGCCTTAGTGCTGGTATGATCGCATCCGTCAACCAACGCCGCTTATTTTCCATTATCCGTACCGGTCTTTTTCCCCTTCATCGTGAGGACTTCCCGGCACGTCACCGATGCCAGTACTAGACCCGAAAAAGAAAATAGGGGATGCAACACGAGGACTTCCCGGCACGTCACCGATGCCAGTACAACTCTCGCCCAAGCACGCTTAACTGCGGAGTTCTGATGGGATCCGGTGCCTTAGTGCTGGTATGATCGCATCCGTCAACCAACGCCGCTTATTTTCCATTATCCGTACCGGTCTTTTTCCCCTTCATCGTGAGGACTTCCCGGCACGTCACCGATGCCAGTACTAGACCCGAAAAAGAAAATAGGGGATGCAACACGAGGACTTCCCGGCACGTCACCGATGCCAGTACTACTCTCGCCCAAGCACGCTTAACTGCGGAGTTCTGATGGGATCCGGTGCATTAGTGCTGGTATGATCGCATCCGTCAACCAACGCCGCTTATTTTCCATTATCCGTACCGGTCTTTTTCCCCTTCATCGTGAGTGCTACACGTCACGAACAAACCGTGGGGCTGATAAAGTGGGAAATTTTAATCCAGCAACTAGACCCGAAAAAGAAAATAGGGGATGCAACACGAGGACTTCCCGGCACGTCACCGATGCCAGTACTACTCTCGCCCAAGCACGCTTAACTGCGGAGTTCTGATGGGATCCGGTGCATTAGTGCTGGTATGATCGCATCCGTCAACCAACGCCGCTTGTTTTCCATTATCCGCACCGGTCTTTTTCCCCTTCATCGTGAGTGCTACACGTCACGAACAAACCGTGGGGCTGATAAAGTGGGAAATTTTAATCCAGCAACTAGACCCGAAAAAGAAAATAGGGGATGCAACACGAGGACTTCCCGGCACGTCACCGATGCCAGTACTACTCTCGCCCAAGCACGCTTAACTGCGGAGTTCTGATGGGATCCGGTGCCTTAGTGCTGGTATGATCGCATCCGTCAACCAACGCCGCTTATTTTCCATTATCCGTACCGGTCTTTTTCCCCTTCATCGTGAGGACTTCCCGGCACGTCACCGATGCCAGTACTAGACCCGAAAAAGAAAATAGGGGATGCAACACGAGGACTTCCCGGCACGTCACCGATGCCAGTACAACTCTCGCCCAAGCACGCTTAACTGCGGAGTTCTGATGGGATCCGGTGCCTTAGTGCTGGTATGATCGCATCCGTCAACCAACGCCGCTTATTTTCCATTATCCGTACCGGTCTTTTTCCCCTTCATCGTGAGGACTTCCCGGCACGTCACCGATGCCAGTACTAGACCCGAAAAAGAAAATAGGGGATGCAACACGAGGACTTCCCGGCACGTCACCGATGCCAGTACTACTCTCGCCCAAGCACGCTTAACTGCGGAGTTCTGATGGGATCCGGTGCATTAGTGCTGGTATGATCGCATCCGTCAACCAACGCCGCTTATTTTCCATTATCCGTACCGGTCTTTTTCCCCTTCATCGTGAGTGCTACACGTCACGAACAAACCGTGGGGCTGATAAAGTGGGAAATTTTAATCCAGCAACTAGACCCGAAAAAGAAAATAGGGGATGCAACACGAGGACTTCCCGGCACGTCACCGATGCCAGTACTACTCTCGCCCAAGCACGCTTAACTGCGGAGTTCTGATGGGATCCGGTGCATTAGTGCTGGTATGATCGCATCCGTCAACCAACGCCGCTTATTTTCCATTATCCGTACCGGTCTTTTTCCCCTTCATCGTGAGGACTTCCCGGCACGTCACCGATGCCAGTACTAGACCCGAAAAAGAAAATAGGGGATGCAACACGAGGACTTCTCGGCACGTCACCGATGCCAGTACTACTCTCGCCCAAGCACGCTTAACTGCGGAGTTCTGATGGGATCCGGTGCATTAGTGCTGGTATGATCGCATCCGTCAACCAACGCCGCTTGTTTTCCATTATCCGCACCGGTCTTTTTCCCCTTCATCGTGAGTGCTACACGTCACGAACAAACCGTGGGGCTGATAAAGTGGGAAATTTTAATCCAGCAACTAGACCCGAAAAAGAAAATAGGGGATGCAACACGAGGACTTCCCGGCACGTCACCGATGCCAGTACTACTCTCGCCCAAGCACGCTTAACTGCGGAGTTCTGATGGGATCCGGTGCCTTAGTGCTGGTATGATCGCATCCGTCAACCAACGCCGCTTATTTTCCATTATCCGTACCGGTCTTTTTCCCCTTCATCGTGAGGACTTCCCGGCACGTCACCGATGCCAGTAGTAGACCCGAAAAAGAAAATAGGGGATGCAACACGAGGACTTCCCGGCACGTCACCGATGCCAGTACAACTCTCGCCCAAGCACGCTTAACTGCGGAGTTCTGATGGGATCCGGTGCCTTAGTGCTGGTATGATCGCATCCGTCAACCAACGCCGCTTATTTTCCATTATCCGTACCGGTCTTTTTCCCCTTCATCGTGAGGACTTCCCGGCACGTCACCGATGCCAGTACTAGACCCGAAAAAGAAAATAGGGGATGCAACACGAGGACTTCCCGGCACGTCACCGATGCCAGTACTACTCTCGCCCAAGCACGCTTAACTGCGGAGTTCTGATGGGATCCGGTGCATTAGTGCTGGTATGATCGCATCCGTCAACCAACGCCGCTTATTTTCCATTATCCGTACCGGTCTTTTTCCCCTTCATCGTGAGTGCTACACGTCACGAACAAACCGTGGGGCTGATAAAGTGGGAAATTTTAATCCAGCAACTAGACCCGAAAAAGAAAATAGGGGATGCAACACGAGGACTTCCCGGCACGTCACCGATGCCAGTACTACTCTCGCCCAAGCACGCTTAACTGCGGAGTTCTGATGGGATCCGGTGCATTAGTGCTGGTATGATCGCATCCGTCAACCAACGCCGCTTGTTTTCCATTATCCGCACCGGTCTTTTTCCCCTTCATCGTGAGTGCTACACGTCACGAACAAACCGTGGGGCTGATAAAGTGGGAAATTTTAATCCAGCAACTAGACCCGAAAAAGAAAATAGGGGATGCAACACGAGGACTTCCCGGCACGTCACCGATGCCAGTACTACTCTCGCCCAAGCACGCTTAACTGCGGAGTTCTGATGGGATCCGGTGCCTTAGTGCTGGTATGATCGCATCCGTCAACCAACGCCGCTTATTTTCCATTATCCGTACCGGTCTTTTTCCCCTTCATCGTGAGGACTTCCCGGCACGTCACCGATGCCAGTACTAGACCCGAAAAAGAAAATAGGGGATGCAACACGAGGACTTCCAGGCACGTCACCGATGCCAGTACAACTCTCGCCCAAGCACGCTTAACTGCGGAGTTCTGATGGGATCCGGTGCCTTAGTGCTGGTATGATCGCATCCGTCAACCAACGCCGCTTATTTTCCATTATCCGTACCGGTCTTTTTCCCCTTCATCGTGAGGACTTCCCGGCACGTCACCGATGCCAGTACTAGACCCGAAAAAGAAAATAGGGGATGCAACACGAGGACTTCCCGGCACGTCACCGATGCCAGTACTACTCTCGCCCAAGCACGCTTAACTGCGGAGTTCTGATGGGATCCGGTGCATTAGTGCTGGTATGATCGCATCCGTCAACCAACGCCGCTTATTTTCCATTATCCGTACCGGTCTTTTTCCCCTTCATCGTGAGTGCTACACGTCACGAACAAACCGTGGGGCTGATAAAGTGGGAAATTTTAATCCAGCAACTAGACCCGAAAAAGAAAATAGGGGATGCAACACGAGGACTTCCCGGCACGTCACCGATGCCAGTACTACTCTCGCCCAAGCACGCTTAACTGCGGAGTTCTGATGGGATCCGGTGCATTAGTGCTGGTATGATCGCATCCGTCAACCAACGCCGCTTATTTTCCATTATCCGTACCGGTCTTTTTCCCCTTCATCGTGAGTGCTACACGTCACGAACAAACCGTGGGGCTGATAAAGTGGGAAATTTTAATCCAGCAACTAGACCCGAAAAAGAAAATAGGGGATGCAACACGAGGACTTCCCGGCACGTCACCGATGCCAGTACTACTCTCGCCCAAGCACGCTTAACTGCGGAGTTCTGATGGGATCCGGTGCATTAGTGCTGGTATGATCGCATCCGTCAACCAACGCCGCTTGTTTTCCATTATCCGCACCGGTCTTTTTCCCCTTCATCGTGAGTGCTACACGTCACGAACAAACCGTGGGGCTGATAAAGTGGGAAATTTTAATCCAGCAACTAGACCCGAAAAAGAAAATAGGGGATGCAACACGAGGACTTCCCGGCACGTCACCGATGCCAGTACTACTCTCGCCCAAGCACGCTTAACTGCGGAGTTCTGATGGGATCCGGTGCCTTAGTGCTGGTATGATCGCATCCGTCAACCAACGCCGCTTATTTTCCATTATCCGTACCGGTCTTTTTCCCCTTCATCGTGAGGACTTCCCGGCACGTCACCGATGCCAGTACTAGACCCGAAAAAGAAAATAGGGGATGCAACACGAGGACTTCCAGGCACGTCACCGATGCCAGTACAACTCTCGCCCAAGCACGCTTAACTGCGGAGTTCTGATGGGATCCGGTGCCTTAGTGCTGGTATGATCGCATCCGTCAACCAACGCCGCTTATTTTCCATTATCCGTACCGGTCTTTTTCCCCTTCATCGTGAGGACTTCCCGGCACGTCACCGATGCCAGTACTAGACCCGAAAAAGAAAATAGGGGATGCAACACGAGGACTTCCCGGCACGTCACCGATGCCAGTACTACTCTCGCCCAAGCACGCTTAACTGCGGAGTTCTGATGGGATCCGGTGCATTAGTGCTGGTATGATCGCATCCGTCAACCAACGCCGCTTATTTTCCATTATCCGTACCGGTCTTTTTCCCCTTCATCGTGAGTGCTACACGTCACGAATAAACCGTGGGGCTGATAAAGTGGGAAATTTTAATCCAGCAACTAGACCCGAAAAAGAAAATAGGGGATGCAACACGAGGACTTCCCGGCACGTCACCGATGCCAGTACTACTCTCGCCCAAGCACGCTTAACTGCGGAGTTCTGATGGGATCCGGTGCATTAGTGCTGGTATGATCGCATCCGTCAACCAACGCCGCTTATTTTCCATTATCCGTACCGGTCTTTTTCCCCTTCATCGTGAGGACTTCCCGGCACGTCACCGATGCCAGTACTAGACCCGAAAAAGAAAATAGGGGATGCAACACGAGGACTTCTCGGCACGTCACCGATGCCAGTACTACTCTCGCCCAAGCACGCTTAACTGCGGAGTTCTGATGGGATCCGGTGCATTAGTGCTGGTATGATCGCATCCGTCAACCAACGCCGCTTGTTTTCCATTATCCGCACCGGTCTTTTTCCCCTTCATCGTGAGTGCTACACGTCACGAACAAACCGTGGGGCTGATAAAGTGGGAAATTTTAATCCAGCAACTAGACCCGAAAAAGAAAATAGGGGATGCAACACGAGGACTTCCCGGCACGTCACCGATGCCAGTACTACTCTCGCCCAAGCACGCTTAACTGCGGAGTTCTGATGGGATCCGGTGCCTTAGTGCTGGTATGATCGCATCCGTCAACCAACGCCGCTTATTTTCCATTATCCGTACCGGTCTTTTTCCCCTTCATCGTGAGGACTTCCCGGCACGTCACCGATGCCAGTACTAGACCCGAAAAAGAAAATAGGGGATGCAACACGAGGACTTCCCGGCACGTCACCGATGCCAGTACAACTCTCGCCCAAGCACGCTTAACTGCGGAGTTCTGATGGGATCCGGTGCCTTAGTGCTGGTATGATCGCATCCGTCAACCAACGCCGCTTATTTTCCATTATCCGTACCGGTCTTTTTCCCCTTCATCGTGAGGACTTCCCGGCACGTCACCGATGCCAGTACTAGACCCGAAAAAGAAAATAGGGGATGCAACACGAGGACTTCCCGGCACGTCACCGATGCCAGTACTACTCTCGCCCAAGCACGCTTAACTGCGGAGTTCTGATGGGATCCGGTGCATTAGTGCTGGTATGATCGCATCCGTCAACCAACGCCGCTTATTTTCCATTATCCGTACCGGTCTTTTTCCCCTTCATCGTGAGTGCTACACGTCACGAACAAACCGTGGGGCTGATAAAGTGGGAAATTTTAATCCAGCAACTAGACCCGAAAAAGAAAATAGGGGATGCAACACGAGGACTTCCCGGCACGTCACCGATGCCAGTACTACTCTCGCCCAAGCACGCTTAACTGCGGAGTTCTGATGGGATCCGGTGCATTAGTGCTGGTATGATCGCATCCGTCAACCAACGCCGCTTGTTTTCCATTATCCGCACCGGTCTTTTTCCCCTTCATCGTGAGTGCTACACGTCACGAACAAACCGTGGGGCTGATAAAGTGGGAAATTTTAATCCAGCAACTAGACCCGAAAAAGAAAATAGGGGATGCAACACGAGGACTTCCCGGCACGTCACCGATGCCAGTACTACTCTCGCCCAAGCACGCTTAACTGCGGAGTTCTGATGGGATCCGGTGCCTTAGTGCTGGTATGATCGCATCCGTCAACCAACGCCGCTTATTTTCCATTATCCGTACCGGTCTTTTTCCCCTTCATCGTGAGGACTTCCCGGCACGTCACCGATGCCAGTACTAGACCCGAAAAAGAAAATAGGGGATGCAACACGAGGACTTCTCGGCACGTCACCGATGCCAGTACTACTCTCGCCCAAGCACGCTTAACTGCGGAGTTCTGATGGGATCCGGTGCATTAGTGCTGGTATGATCGCATCCGTCAACCAACGCCGCTTGTTTTCCATTATCCGCACCGGTCTTTTTCCCCTTCATCGTGAGTGCTACACGTCACGAACAAACCGTGGGGCTGATAAAGTGGGAAATTTTAATCCAGCAACTAGACCCGAAAAAGAAAATAGGGGATGCAACACGAGGACTTCCCGGCACGTCACCGATGCCAGTACTACTCTCGCCCAAGCACGCTTAACTGCGGAGTTCTGATGGGATCCGGTGCCTTAGTGCTGGTATGATCGCATCCGTCAACCAACGCCGCTTATTTTCCATTATCCGTACCGGTCTTTTTCCCCTTCATCGTGAGGACTTCCCGGCACGTCACCGATGCCAGTACTAGACCCGAAAAAGAAAATAGGGGATGCAACACGAGGACTTCCCGGCACGTCACCGATGCCAGTACAACTCTCGCCCAAGCACGCTTAACTGCGGAGTTCTGATGGGATCCGGTGCCTTAGTGCTGGTATGATCGCATCCGTCAACCAACGCCGCTTATTTTCCATTATCCGTACCGGTCTTTTTCCCCTTCATCGTGAGGACTTCCCGGCACGTCACCGATGCCAGTACTAGACCCGAAAAAGAAAATAGGGGATGCAACACGAGGACTTCCCGGCACGTCACCGATGCCAGTACTACTCTCGCCCAAGCACGCTTAACTGCGGAGTTCTGATGGGATCCGGTGCATTAGTGCTGGTATGATCGCATCCGTCAACCAACGCCGCTTATTTTCCATTATCCGTACCGGTCTTTTTCCCCTTCATCGTGAGTGCTACACGTCACGAACAAACCGTGGGGCTGATAAAGTGGGAAATTTTAATCCAGCAACTAGACCCGAAAAAGAAAATAGGGGATGCAACACGAGGACTTCCCGGCACGTCACCGATGCCAGTACTACTCTCGCCCAAGCACGCTTAACTGCGGAGTTCTGATGGGATCCGGTGCATTAGTGCTGGTATGATCGCATCCGTCAACCAACGCCGCTTGTTTTCCATTATCCGCACCGGTCTTTTTCCCCTTCATCGTGAGTGCTACACGTCACGAACAAACCGTGGGGCTGATAAAGTGGGAAATTTTAATCCAGCAACTAGACCCGAAAAAGAAAATAGGGGATGCAACACGAGGACTTCCCGGCACGTCACCGATGCCAGTACTACTCTCGCCCAAGCACGCTTAACTGCGGAGTTCTGATGGGATCCGGTGCCTTAGTGCTGGTATGATCGCATCCGTCAACCAACGCCGCTTATTTTCCATTATCCGTACCGGTCTTTTTCCCCTTCATCGTGAGGACTTCCCGGCACGTCACCGATGCCAGTACTAGACCCGAAAAAGAAAATAGGGGATGCAACACGAGGACTTCCAGGCACGTCACCGATGCCAGTACAACTCTCGCCCAAGCACGCTTAACTGCGGAGTTCTGATGGGATCCGGTGCCTTAGTGCTGGTATGATCGCATCCGTCAACCAACGCCGCTTATTTTCCATTATCCGTACCGGTCTTTTTCCCCTTCATCGTGAGGACTTCCCGGCACGTCACCGATGCCAGTACTAGACCCGAAAAAGAAAATAGGGGATGCAACACGAGGACTTCCCGGCACGTCACCGATGCCAGTACTACTCTCGCCCAAGCACGCTTAACTGCGGAGTTCTGATGGGATCCGGTGCATTAGTGCTGGTATGATCGCATCCGTCAACCAACGCCGCTTATTTTCCATTATCCGTACCGGTCTTTTTCCCCTTCATCGTGAGTGCTACACGTCACGAACAAACCGTGGGGCTGATAAAGTGGGAAATTTTAATCCAGCAACTAGACCCGAAAAAGAAAATAGGGGATGCAACACGAGGACTTCCCGGCACGTCACCGATGCCAGTACTACTCTCGCCCAAGCACGCTTAACTGCGGAGTTCTGATGGGATCCGGTGCATTAGTGCTGGTATGATCGCATCCGTCAACCAACGCCGCTTGTTTTCCATTATCCGCACCGGTCTTTTTCCCCTTCATCGTGAGTGCTACACGTCACGAACAAACCGTGGGGCTGATAAAGTGGGAAATTTTAATCCAGCAACTAGACCCGAAAAAGAAAATAGGGGATGCAACACGAGGACTTCCCGGCACGTCACCGATGCCAGTACTACTCTCGCCCAAGCACGCTTAACTGCGGAGTTCTGATGGGATCCGGTGCCTTAGTGCTGGTATGATCGCATCCGTCAACCAACGCCGCTTATTTTCCATTATCCGTACCGGTCTTTTTCCCCTTCATCGTGAGGACTTCCCGGCACGTCACCGATGCCAGTACTAGACCCGAAAAAGAAAATAGGGGATGCAACACGAGGACTTCCCGGCACGTCACCGATGCCAGTACAACTCTCGCCCAAGCACGCTTAACTGCGGAGTTCTGATGGGATCCGGTGCCTTAGTGCTGGTATGATCGCATCCGTCAACCAACGCCGCTTATTTTCCATTATCCGTACCGGTCTTTTTCCCCTTCATCGTGAGGACTTCCCGGCACGTCACCGATGCCAGTACTAGACCCGAAAAAGAAAATAGGGGATGCAACACGAGGACTTCCCGGCACGTCACCGATGCCAGTACTACTCTCGCCCAAGCACGCTTAACTGCGGAGTTCTGATGGGATCCGGTGCATTAGTGCTGGTATGATCGCATCCGTCAACCAACGCCGCTTATTTTCCATTATCCGTACCGGTCTTTTTCCCCTTCATCGTGAGTGCTACACGTCACGAACAAACCGTGGGGCTGATAAAGTGGGAAATTTTAATCCAGCAACTAGACCCGAAAAAGAAAATAGGGGATGCAACACGAGGACTTCCCGGCACGTCACCGATGCCAGTACTACTCTCGCCCAAGCACGCTTAACTGCGGAGTTCTGATGGGATCCGGTGCATTAGTGCTGGTATGATCGCATCCGTCAACCAACGCCGCTTATTTTCCATTATCCGTACCGGTCTTTTTCCCCTTCATCGTGAGGACTTCCCGGCACGTCACCGATGCCAGTACTAGACCCGAAAAAGAAAATAGGGGATGCAACACGAGGACTTCCCGGCACGTCACCGATGCCAGTACTACTCTCGCCCAAGCACGCTTAACTGCGGAGTTCTGATGGGATCCGGTGCATTAGTGCTGGTATGATCGCATCCGTCAACCAACGCCGCTTGTTTTCCATTATCCGCACCGGTCTTTTTCCCCTTCATCGTGAGTGCTACACGTCACGAACAAACCGTGGGGCTGATAAAGTGGGAAATTTTAATCCAGCAACTAGACCCGAAAAAGAAAATAGGGGATGCAACACGAGGACTTCCCGGCACGTCACCGATGCCAGTACTACTCTCGCCCAAGCACGCTTAACTGCGGAGTTCTGATGGGATCCGGTGCCTTAGTGCTGGTATGATCGCATCCGTCAACCAACGCCGCTTATTTTCCATTATCCGTACCGGTCTTTTTCCCCTTCATCGTGAGGACTTCCCGGCACGTCACCGATGCCAGTACTAGACCCGAAAAAGAAAATAGGGGATGCAACACGAGGACTTCCCGGCACGTCACCGATGCCAGTACAACTCTCGCCCAAGCACGCTTAACTGCGGAGTTCTGATGGGATCCGGTGCCTTAGTGCTGGTATGATCGCATCCGTCAACCAACGCCGCTTATTTTCCATTATCCGTACCGGTCTTTTTCCCCTTCATCGTGAGGACTTCCCGGCACGTCACCGATGCCAGTACTAGACCCGAAAAAGAAAATAGGGGATGCAACACGAGGACTTCCCGGCACGTCACCGATGCCAGTACTACTCTCGCCCAAGCACGCTTAACTGCGGAGTTCTGATGGGATCCGGTGCATTAGTGCTGGTATGATCGCATCCGTCAACCAACGCCGCTTATTTTCCATTATCCGTACCGGTCTTTTTCCCCTTCATCGTGAGTGCTACACGTCACGAACAAACCGTGGGGCTGATAAAGTGGGAAATTTTAATCCAGCAACTAGACCCGAAAAAGAAAATAGGGGATGCAACACGAGGACTTCCCGGCACGTCACCGATGCCAGTACTACTCTCGCCCAAGCACGCTTAACTGCGGAGTTCTGATGGGATCCGGTGCATTAGTGCTGGTATGATCGCATCCGTCAACCAACGCCGCTTGTTTTCCATTATCCGCACCGGTCTTTTTCCCCTTCATCGTGAGTGCTACACGTCACGAACAAACCGTGGGGCTGATAAAGTGGGAAATTTTAATCCAGCAACTAGACCCGAAAAAGAAAATAGGGGATGCAACACGAGGACTTCCCGGCACGTCACCGATGCCAGTACTACTCTCGCCCAAGCACGCTTAACTGCGGAGTTCTGATGGGATCCGGTGCCTTAGTGCTGGTATGATCGCATCCGTCAACCAACGCCGCTTATTTTCCATTATCCGTACCGGTCTTTTTCCCCTTCATCGTGAGGACTTCCCGGCACGTCACCGATGCCAGTACTAGACCCGAAAAAGAAAATAGGGGATGCAACACGAGGACTTCCCGGCACGTCACCGATGCCAGTACAACTCTCGCCCAAGCACGCTTAACTGCGGAGTTCTGATGGGATCCGGTGCCTTAGTGCTGGTATGATCGCATCCGTCAACCAACGCCGCTTATTTTCCATTATCCGTACCGGTCTTTTTCCCCTTCATCGTGAGGACTTCCCGGCACGTCACCGATGCCAGTACTAGACCCGAAAAAGAAAATAGGGGATGCAACACGAGGACTTCCCGGCACGTCACCGATGCCAGTACTACTCTCGCCCAAGCACGCTTAACTGCGGAGTTCTGATGGGATCCGGTGCATTAGTGCTGGTATGATCGCATCCGTCAACCAACGCCGCTTATTTTCCATTATCCGTACCGGTCTTTTTCCCCTTCATCGTGAGTGCTACACGTCACGAACAAACCGTGGGGCTGATAAAGTGGGAAATTTTAATCCAGCAACTAGACCCGAAAAAGAAAATAGGGGATGCAACACGAGGACTTCCCGGCACGTCACCGATGCCAGTACTACTCTCGCCCAAGCACGCTTAACTGCGGAGTTCTGATGGGATCCGGTGCATTAGTGCTGGTATGATCGCATCCGTCAACCAACGCCGCTTATTTTCCATTATCCGTACCGGTCTTTTTCCCCTTCATCGTGAGGACTTCCCGGCACGTCACCGATGCCAGTACTAGACCCGAAAAAGAAAATAGGGGATGCAACACGAGGACTTCTCGGCACGTCACCGATGCCAGTACTACTCTCGCCCAAGCACGCTTAACTGCGGAGTTCTGATGGGATCCGGTGCATTAGTGCTGGTATGATCGCATCCGTCAACCAACGCCGCTTGTTTTCCATTATCCGCACCGGTCTTTTTCCCCTTCATCGTGAGTGCTACACGTCACGAACAAACCGTGGGGCTGATAAAGTGGGAAATTTTAATCCAGCAACTAGACCCGAAAAAGAAAATAGGGGATGCAACACGAGGACTTCCCGGCACGTCACCGATGCCAGTACTACTCTCGCCCAAGCACGCTTAACTGCGGAGTTCTGATGGGATCCGGTGCCTTAGTGCTGGTATGATCGCATCCGTCAACCAACGCCGCTTATTTTCCATTATCCGTACCGGTCTTTTTCCCCTTCATCGTGAGGACTTCCCGGCACGTCACCGATGCCAGTAGTAGACCCGAAAAAGAAAATAGGGGATGCAACACGAGGACTTCCCGGCACGTCACCGATGCCAGTACAACTCTCGCCCAAGCACGCTTAACTGCGGAGTTCTGATGGGATCCGGTGCCTTAGTGCTGGTATGATCGCATCCGTCAACCAACGCCGCTTATTTTCCATTATCCGTACCGGTCTTTTTCCCCTTCATCGTGAGGACTTCCCGGCACGTCACCGATGCCAGTACTAGACCCGAAAAAGAAAATAGGGGATGCAACACGAGGACTTCCCGGCACGTCACCGATGCCAGTACTACTCTCGCCCAAGCACGCTTAACTGCGGAGTTCTGATGGGATCCGGTGCATTAGTGCTGGTATGATCGCATCCGTCAACCAACGCCGCTTATTTTCCATTATCCGTACCGGTCTTTTTCCCCTTCATCGTGAGTGCTACACGTCACGAACAAACCGTGGGGCTGATAAAGTGGGAAATTTTAATCCAGCAACTAGACCCGAAAAAGAAAATAGGGGATGCAACACGAGGACTTCCCGGCACGTCACCGATGCCAGTACTACTCTCGCCCAAGCACGCTTAACTGCGGAGTTCTGATGG
Source organism: Aquilaria yunnanensis (assembly GCA_039654915.1). NCBI lineage: Eukaryota > Viridiplantae > Streptophyta > Magnoliopsida > Malvales > Thymelaeaceae > Aquilaria > Aquilaria yunnanensis. Next base: position 55,174,114 of record CM077597.1, read on the forward strand.
GATCCGGTGCATTAGTGCTGGTATGATCGCATCCGTCAACCAACGCCGCTTGTTTTCCATTATCCGCACCGGTCTTTTTCCCCTTCATCGTGAGTGCTACACGTCACGAACAAACCGTGGGGCTGATAAAGTGGGAAATTTTAATCCAGCAACTAGACCCGAAAAAGAAAATAGGGGATGCAACACGAGGACTTCCCGGCACGTCACCGATGCCAGTACTACTCTCGCCCAAGCACGCTTAACTGCGGAGTTCTGATGGGATCCGGTGCCTTAGTGCTGGTATGATCGCATCCGTCAACCAACGCCGCTTATTTTCCATTATCCGTACCGGTCTTTTTCCCCTTCATCGTGAGGACTTCCCGGCACGTCACCGATGCCAGTACTAGACCCGAAAAAGAAAATAGGGGATGCAACACGAGGACTTCCAGGCACGTCACCGATGCCAGTACAACTCTCGCCCAAGCACGCTTAACTGCGGAGTTCTGATGGGATCCGGTGCCTTAGTGCTGGTATGATCGCATCCGTCAACCAACGCCGCTTATTTTCCATTATCCGTACCGGTCTTTTTCCCCTTCATCGTGAGGACTTCCCGGCACGTCACCGATGCCAGTACTAGACCCGAAAAAGAAAATAGGGGATGCAACACGAGGACTTCCCGGCACGTCACCGATGCCAGTACTACTCTCGCCCAAGCACGCTTAACTGCGGAGTTCTGATGGGATCCGGTGCATTAGTGCTGGTATGATCGCATCCGTCAACCAACGCCGCTTATTTTCCATTATCCGTACCGGTCTTTTTCCCCTTCATCGTGAGTGCTACACGTCACGAACAAACCGTGGGGCTGATAAAGTGGGAAATTTTAATCCAGCAACTAGACCCGAAAAAGAAAATAGGGGATGCAACACGAGGACTTCCCGGCACGTCACCGATGCCAGTACTACTCTCGCCCAAGCACGCTTAACTGCGGAGTTCTGATGGGATCCGGTGCATTAGTGCTGGTATGATCGCATCCGTCAACCAACGCCGCTTATTTTCCATTATCCGTACCGGTCTTTTTCCCCTTCATCGTGAGTGCTACACGTCACGAACAAACCGTGGGGCTGATAAAGTGGGAAATTTTAATCCAGCAACTAGACCCGAAAAAGAAAATAGGGGATGCAACACGAGGACTTCCCGGCACGTCACCGATGCCAGTACTACTCTCGCCCAAGCACGCTTAACTGCGGAGTTCTGATGGGATCCGGTGCATTAGTGCTGGTATGATCGCATCCGTCAACCAACGCCGCTTGTTTTCCATTATCCGCACCGGTCTTTTTCCCCTTCATCGTGAGTGCTACACGTCACGAACAAACCGTGGGGCTGATAAAGTGGGAAATTTTAATCCAGCAACTAGACCCGAAAAAGAAAATAGGGGATGCAACACGAGGACTTCCCGGCACGTCACCGATGCCAGTACTACTCTCGCCCAAGCACGCTTAACTGCGGAGTTCTGATGGGATCCGGTGCCTTAGTGCTGGTATGATCGCATCCGTCAACCAACGCCGCTTATTTTCCATTATCCGTACCGGTCTTTTTCCCCTTCATCGTGAGGACTTCCCGGCACGTCACCGATGCCAGTACTAGACCCGAAAAAGAAAATAGGGGATGCAACACGAGGACTTCCAGGCACGTCACCGATGCCAGTACAACTCTCGCCCAAGCACGCTTAACTGCGGAGTTCTGATGGGATCCGGTGCCTTAGTGCTGGTATGATCGCATCCGTCAACCAACGCCGCTTATTTTCCATTATCCGTACCGGTCTTTTTCCCCTTCATCGTGAGGACTTCCCGGCACGTCACCGATGCCAGTACTAGACCCGAAAAAGAAAATAGGGGATGCAACACGAGGACTTCCCGGCACGTCACCGATGCCAGTACTACTCTCGCCCAAGCACGCTTAACTGCGGAGTTCTGATGGGATCCGGTGCATTAGTGCTGGTATGATCGCATCCGTCAACCAACGCCGCTTATTTTCCATTATCCGTACCGGTCTTTTTCCCCTTCATCGTGAGTGCTACACGTCACGAACAAACCGTGGGGCTGATAAAGTGGGAAATTTTAATCCAGCAACTAGACCCGAAAAAGAAAATAGGGGATGCAACACGAGGACTTCCCGGCACGTCACCGATGCCAGTACTACTCTCGCCCAAGCACGCTTAACTGCGGAGTTCTGATGGGATCCGGTGCATTAGTGCTGGTATGATCGCATCCGTCAACCAACGCCGCTTATTTTCCATTATCCGTACCGGTCTTTTTCCCCTTCATCGTGAGGACTTCCCGGCACGTCACCGATGCCAGTACTAGACCCGAAAAAGAAAATAGGGGATGCAACACGAGGACTTCTCGGCACGTCACCGATGCCAGTACTACTCTCGCCCAAGCACGCTTAACTGCGGAGTTCTGATGGGATCCGGTGCATTAGTGCTGGTATGATCGCATCCGTCAACCAACGCCGCTTGTTTTCCATTATCCGCACCGGTCTTTTTCCCCTTCATCGTGAGTGCTACACGTCACGAACAAACCGTGGGGCTGATAAAGTGGGAAATTTTAATCCAGCAACTAGACCCGAAAAAGAAAATAGGGGATGCAACACGAGGACTTCCCGGCACGTCACCGATGCCAGTACTACTCTCGCCCAAGCACGCTTAACTGCGGAGTTCTGATGGGATCCGGTGCCTTAGTGCTGGTATGATCGCATCCGTCAACCAACGCCGCTTATTTTCCATTATCCGTACCGGTCTTTTTCCCCTTCATCGTGAGGACTTCCCGGCACGTCACCGATGCCAGTACTAGACCCGAAAAAGAAAATAGGGGATGCAACACGAGGACTTCCCGGCACGTCACCGATGCCAGTACAACTCTCGCCCAAGCACGCTTAACTGCGGAGTTCTGATGGGATCCGGTGCCTTAGTGCTGGTATGATCGCATCCGTCAACCAACGCCGCTTATTTTCCATTATCCGTACCGGTCTTTTTCCCCTTCATCGTGAGGACTTCCCGGCACGTCACCGATGCCAGTACTAGACCCGAAAAAGAAAATAGGGGATGCAACACGAGGACTTCCCGGCACGTCACCGATGCCAGTACTACTCTCGCCCAAGCACGCTTAACTGCGGAGTTCTGATGGGATCCGGTGCATTAGTGCTGGTATGATCGCATCCGTCAACCAACGCCGCTTATTTTCCATTATCCGTACCGGTCTTTTTCCCCTTCATCGTGAGTGCTACACGTCACGAACAAACCGTGGGGCTGATAAAGTGGGAAATTTTAATCCAGCAACTAGACCCGAAAAAGAAAATAGGGGATGCAACACGAGGACTTCCCGGCACGTCACCGATGCCAGTACTACTCTCGCCCAAGCACGCTTAACTGCGGAGTTCTGATGGGATCCGGTGCATTAGTGCTGGTATGATCGCATCCGTCAACCAACGCCGCTTGTTTTCCATTATCCGCACCGGTCTTTTTCCCCTTCATCGTGAGTGCTACACGTCACGAACAAACCGTGGGGCTGATAAAGTGGGAAATTTTAATCCAGCAACTAGACCCGAAAAAGAAAATAGGGGATGCAACACGAGGACTTCCCGGCACGTCACCGATGCCAGTACTACTCTCGCCCAAGCACGCTTAACTGCGGAGTTCTGATGGGATCCGGTGCCTTAGTGCTGGTATGATCGCATCCGTCAACCAACGCCGCTTATTTTCCATTATCCGTACCGGTCTTTTTCCCCTTCATCGTGAGGACTTCCCGGCACGTCACCGATGCCAGTACTAGACCCGAAAAAGAAAATAGGGGATGCAACACGAGGACTTCCAGGCACGTCACCGATGCCAGTACAACTCTCGCCCAAGCACGCTTAACTGCGGAGTTCTGATGGGATCCGGTGCCTTAGTGCTGGTATGATCGCATCCGTCAACCAACGCCGCTTATTTTCCATTATCCGTACCGGTCTTTTTCCCCTTCATCGTGAGGACTTCCCGGCACGTCACCGATGCCAGTACTAGACCCGAAAAAGAAAATAGGGGATGCAACACGAGGACTTCCCGGCACGTCACCGATGCCAGTACTACTCTCGCCCAAGCACGCTTAACTGCGGAGTTCTGATGGGATCCGGTGCATTAGTGCTGGTATGATCGCATCCGTCAACCAACGCCGCTTATTTTCCATTATCCGTACCGGTCTTTTTCCCCTTCATCGTGAGTGCTACACGTCACGAACAAACCGTGGGGCTGATAAAGTGGGAAATTTTAATCCAGCAACTAGACCCGAAAAAGAAAATAGGGGATGCAACACGAGGACTTCCCGGCACGTCACCGATGCCAGTACTACTCTCGCCCAAGCACGCTTAACTGCGGAGTTCTGATGGGATCCGGTGCATTAGTGCTGGTATGATCGCATCCGTCAACCAACGCCGCTTGTTTTCCATTATCCGCACCGGTCTTTTTCCCCTTCATCGTGAGTGCTACACGTCACGAACAAACCGTGGGGCTGATAAAGTGGGAAATTTTAATCCAGCAACTAGACCCGAAAAAGAAAATAGGGGATGCAACACGAGGACTTCCCGGCACGTCACCGATGCCAGTACTACTCTCGCCCAAGCACGCTTAACTGCGGAGTTCTGATGGGATCCGGTGCCTTAGTGCTGGTATGATCGCATCCGTCAACCAACGCCGCTTATTTTCCATTATCCGTACCGGTCTTTTTCCCCTTCATCGTGAGGACTTCCCGGCACGTCACCGATGCCAGTACTAGACCCGAAAAAGAAAATAGGGGATGCAACACGAGGACTTCCCGGCACGTCACCGATGCCAGTACTACTCTCGCCCAAGCACGCTTAACTGCGGAGTTCTGATGGGATCCGGTGCATTAGTGCTGGTATGATCGCATCCGTCAACCAACGCCGCTTATTTTCCATTATCCGTACCGGTCTTTTTCCCCTTCATCGTGAGTGCTACACGTCACGAACAAACCGTGGGGCTGATAAAGTGGGAAATTTTAATCCAGCAACTAGACCCGAAAAAGAAAATAGGGGATGCAACACGAGGACTTCCCGGCACGTCACCGATGCCAGTACTACTCTCGCCCAAGCACGCTTAACTGCGGAGTTCTGATGGGATCCGGTGCCTTAGTGCTGGTATGATCGCATCCGTCAACCAACGCCGCTTATTTTCCATTATCCGTACCGGTCTTTTTCCCCTTCATCGTGAGGACTTCCCGGCACGTCACCGATGCCAGTACTAGACCCGAAAAAGAAAATAGGGGATGCAACACGAGGACTTCCCGGCACGTCACCGATGCCAGTACTACTCTCGCCCAAGCACGCTTAACTGCGGAGTTCTGATGGGATCCGGTGCATTAGTGCTGGTATGATCGCATCCGTCAACCAACGCCGCTTATTTTCCATTATCCGTACCGGTCTTTTTCCCCTTCATCGTGAGTGCTACACGTCACGAACAAACCGTGGGGCTGATAAAGTGGGAAATTTTAATCCAGCAACTAGACCCGAAAAAGAAAATAGGGGATGCAACACGAGGACTTCCCGGCACGTCACCGATGCCAGTACTACTCTCGCCCAAGCACGCTTAACTGCGGAGTTCTGATGGGATCCGGTGCATTAGTGCTGGTATGATCGCATCCGTCAACCAACGCCGCTTGTTTTCCATTATCCGCACCGGTCTTTTTCCCCTTCATCGTGAGTGCTACACGTCACGAACAAACCGTGGGGCTGATAAAGTGGGAAATTTTAATCCAGCAACTAGACCCGAAAAAGAAAATAGGGGATGCAACACGAGGACTTCCCGGCACGTCACCGATGCCAGTACTACTCTCGCCCAAGCACGCTTAACTGCGGAGTTCTGATGGGATCCGGTGCCTTAGTGCTGGTATGATCGCATCCGTCAACCAACGCCGCTTATTTTCCATTATCCGTACCGGTCTTTTTCCCCTTCATCGTGAGGACTTCCCGGCACGTCACCGATGCCAGTACTAGACCCGAAAAAGAAAATAGGGGATGCAACACGAGGACTTCCCGGCACGTCACCGATGCCAGTACTACTCTCGCCCAAGCACGCTTAACTGCGGAGTTCTGATGGGATCCGGTGCATTAGTGCTGGTATGATCGCATCCGTCAACCAACGCCGCTTATTTTCCATTATCCGTACCGGTCTTTTTCCCCTTCATCGTGAGTGCTACACGTCACGAACAAACCGTGGGGCTGATAAAGTGGGAAATTTTAATCCAGCAACTAGACCCGAAAAAGAAAATAGGGGATGCAACACGAGGACTTCCCGGCACGTCACCGATGCCAGTACTACTCTCGCCCAAGCACGCTTAACTGCGGAGTTCTGATGGGATCCGGTGCCTTAGTGCTGGTATGATCGCATCCGTCAACCAACGCCGCTTATTTTCCATTATCCGTACCGGTCTTTTTCCCCTTCATCGTGAGGACTTCCCGGCACGTCACCGATGCCAGTACTAGACCCGAAAAAGAAAATAGGGGATGCAACACGAGGACTTCCCGGCACGTCACCGATGCCAGTACTACTCTCGCCCAAGCACGCTTAACTGCGGAGTTCTGATGGGATCCGGTGCATTAGTGCTGGTATGATCGCATCCGTCAACCAACGCCGCTTATTTTCCATTATCCGTACCGGTCTTTTTCCCCTTCATCGTGAGTGCTACACGTCACGAACAAACCGTGGGGCTGATAAAGTGGGAAATTTTAATCCAGCAACTAGACCCGAAAAAGAAAATAGGGGATGCAACACGAGGACTTCCCGGCACGTCACCGATGCCAGTACTACTCTCGCCCAAGCACGCTTAACTGCGGAGTTCTGATGGGATCCGGTGCATTAGTGCTGGTATGATCGCATCCGTCAACCAACGCCGCTTATTTTCCATTATCCGTACCGGTCTTTTTCCCCTTCATCGTGAGTGCTACACGTCACGAACAAACCGTGGGGCTGATAAAGTGGGAAATTTTAATCCAGCAACTAGACCCGAAAAAGAAAATAGGGGATGCAACACGAGGACTTCCCGGCACGTCACCGATGCCAGTACTACTCTCGCCCAAGCACGCTTAACTGCGGAGTTCTGATGGGATCCGGTGCCTTAGTGCTGGTATGATCGCATCCGTCAACCAACGCCGCTTATTTTCCATTATCCGTACCGGTCTTTTTCCCCTTCATCGTGAGGACTTCCCGGCACGTCACCGATGCCAGTACTAGACCCGAAAAAGAAAATAGGGGATGCAACACGAGGACTTCCCGGCACGTCACCGATGCCAGTACTACTCTCGCCCAAGCACGCTTAACTGCGGAGTTCTGATGGGATCCGGTGCATTAGTGCTGGTATGATCGCATCCGTCAACCAACGCCGCTTATTTTCCATTATCCGTACCGGTCTTTTTCCCCTTCATCGTGAGTGCTACACGTCACGAACAAACCGTGGGGCTGATAAAGTGGGAAATTTTAATCCAGCAACTAGACCCGAAAAAGAAAATAGGGGATGCAACACGAGGACTTCCCGGCACGTCACCGATGCCAGTACTACTCTCGCCCAAGCACGCTTAACTGCGGAGTTCTGATGGGATCCGGTGCATTAGTGCTGGTATGATCGCATCCGTCAACCAACGCCGCTTATTTTCCATTATCCGTACCGGTCTTTTTCCCCTTCATCGTGAGTGCTACACGTCACGAACAAACCGTGGGGCTGATAAAGTGGGAAATTTTAATCCAGCAACTAGACCCGAAAAAGAAAATAGGGGATGCAACACGAGGACTTCCCGGCACGTCACCGATGCCAGTACTACTCTCGCCCAAGCACGCTTAACTGCGGAGTTCTGATGGGATCCGGTGCATTAGTGCTGGTATGATCGCATCCGTCAACCAACGCCGCTTATTTTCCATTATCCGTACCGGTCTTTTTCCCCTTCATCGTGAGTGCTACACGTCACGAACAAACCGTGGGGCTGATAAAGTGGGAAATTTTAATCCAGCAACTAGACCCGAAAAAGAAAATAGGGGATGCAACACGAGGACTTCCCGGCACGTCACCGATGCCAGTACTACTCTCGCCCAAGCACGCTTAACTGCGGAGTTCTGATGGGATCCGGTGCATTAGTGCTGGTATGATCGCATCCGTCAACCAACGCCGCTTATTTTCCATTATCCGTACCGGTCTTTTTCCCCTTCATCGTGAGTGCTACACGTCACGAACAAACCGTGGGGCTGATAAAGTGGGAAATTTTAATCCAGCAACTAGACCCGAAAAAGAAAATAGGGGATGCAACACGAGGACTTCCCGGCACGTCACCGATGCCAGTACTACTCTCGCCCAAGCACGCTTAACTGCGGAGTTCTGATGGGATCCGGTGCCTTAGTGCTGGTATGATCGCATCCGTCAACCAACGCCGCTTATTTTCCATTATCCGTACCGGTCTTTTTCCCCTTCATCGTGAGGACTTCCCGGCACGTCACCGATGCCAGTACTAGACCCGAAAAAGAAAATAGGGGATGCAACACGAGGACTTCCCGGCACGTCACCGATGCCAGTACTACTCTCGCCCAAGCACGCTTAACTGCGGAGTTCTGATGGGATCCGGTGCATTAGTGCTGGTATGATCGCATCCGTCAACCAACGCCGCTTATTTTCCATTATCCGTAGTGGTCTTTTTCCTCTTCATCGTGAGTGCTACACGTCACGAACAAACCGTGGGGCTGATAAAGTGGGAAATTTTAATCCAGCAACTAGACCCGAAAAAGAAAATAGGGGATGCAACACGAGGACTTCCCGGCACGTCACCGATGCCAGTACTACTCTCGCCCAAGCACGCTTAACTGCGGAGTTCTGATGGGATCCGGTGCATTAGTGCTGGTATGATCGCATCCGTCAACCAACGCCGCTTATTTTCCATTATCCGTACCGGTCTTTTTCCCCTTCATCGTGAGTGCTACACGTCACGAACAAACCGTGGGGCTGATAAAGTGGGAAATTTTAATCCAGCAACTAGACCCGAAAAAGAAAATAGGGGATGCAACACGAGGACTTCCCGGCACGTCACCGATGCCAGTACTACTCTCGCCCAAGCACGCTTAACTGCGGAGTTCTGATGGGATCCGGTGCCTTAGTGCTGGTATGATCGCATCCGTCAACCAACGCCGCTTATTTTCCATTATCCGTACCGGTCTTTTTCCCCTTCATCGTGAGGACTTCCCGGCACGTCACCGATGCCAGTACTAGACCCGAAAAAGAAAATAGGGGATGCAACACGAGGACTTCCCGGCACGTCACCGATGCCAGTACTACTCTCGCCCAAGCACGCTTAACTGCGGAGTTCTGATGGGATCCGGTGCATTAGTGCTAGTATGATCGCATCCGTCAACCAACGCCGCTTATTTTCCATTATCCGTAGTGGTCTTTTTCCTCTTCATCGTGAGTGCTACACGTCACGAACAAACCGTGGGGCTGATAAAGTGGGAAATTTTAATCCAGCAACTAGACCCGAAAAAGAAAATAGGGGATGCAACACGAGGACTTCCCGGCACGTCACCGATGCCAGTACTACTCTCGCCCAAGCACGCTTAACTGCGGAGTTCTGATGGGATCCGGTGCATTAGTGCTGGTATGATCGCATCCGTCAACCAACGCCGCTTATTTTCCATTATCCGTACCGGTCTTTTTCCCCTTCATCGTGAGTGCTACACGTCACGAACAAACCGTGGGGCTGATAAAGTGGGAAATTTTAATCCAGCAACTAGACCCGAAAAAGAAAATAGGGGATGCAACACGAGGACTTCCCGGCACGTCACCGATGCCAGTACTACTCTCGCCCAAGCACGCTTAACTGCGGAGTTCTGATGGGATACGGTGCCTTAGTGCTGGTATGATCGCATCCGTCAACCAACGCCGCTTATTTTCCATTATCCGTACCGGTCTTTTTCCCCTTCATCGTGAGGACTTCCCGGCACGTCACCGATGCCAGTACTAGACCCGAAAAAGAAAATAGGGGATGCAACACGAGGACTTCCCGGCACGTCACCGATGCCAGTACTACTCTCGCCCAAGCACGCTTAACTGCGGAGTTCTGATGGGATCCGGTGCATTAGTGCTGGTATGATCGCATCCGTCAACCAACGCCGCTTATTTTCCATTATCCGTAGTGGTCTTTTTCCCCTTCATCGTGAGTGCTACACGTCACGAACAAACCGTGGGGCTGATAAAGTGGGAAATTTTAATCCAGCAACTAGACCCGAAAAAGAAAATAGGGGATGCAACACGAGGACTTCCCGGCACGTCACCGATGCCAGTACTACTCTCGCCCAAGCACGCTTAACTGCGGAGTTCTGATGGGATCCGGTGCATTAGTGCTGGTATGATCGCATCCGTCAACCAACGCCGCTTGTTTTCCATTATCCGCACCGGTCTTTTTCCCCTTCATCGTGAGTGCTACACGTCACGAACAAACCGTGGGGCTGATAAAGTGGGAAATTTTAATCCAGCAACTAGACCCGAAAAAGAAAATAGGGGATGCAACACGAGGACTTCCCGGCACGTCACCGATGCCAGTACTACTCTCGCCCAAGCACGCTTAACTGCGGAGTTCTGATGGGATCCGGTGCCTTAGTGCTGGTATGATCGCATCCGTCAACCAACGCCGCTTATTTTCCATTATCCGTACCGGTCTTTTTCCCCTTCATCGTGAGGACTTCCCGGCACGTCACCGATGCCAGTACTAGACCCGAAAAAGAAAATAGGGGATGCAACACGAGGACTTCCCGGCACGTCACCGATGCCAGTACTACTCTCGCCCAAGCACGCTTAACTGCGGAGTTCTGATGGGATCCGGTGCATTAGTGCTGGTATGATCGCATCCGTCAACCAACGCCGCTTATTTTCCATTATCCGTACCGGTCTTTTTCCCCTTCATCGTGAGTGCTACACGTCACGAACAAACCGTGGGGCTGATAAAGTGGGAAATTTTAATCCAGCAACTAGACCCGAAAAAGAAAATAGGGGATGCAACACGAGGACTTCCCGGCACGTCACCGATGCCAGTACTACTCTCGCCCAAGCACGCTTAACTGCGGAGTTCTGATGGGATCCGGTGCATTAGTGCTGGTATGATCGCATCCGTCAACCAACGCCGCTTATTTTCCATTATCCGTACCGGTCTTTTTCCCCTTCATCGTGAGTGCTACACGTCACGAACAAACCGTGGGGCTGATAAAGTGGGAAATTTTAATCCAGCAACTAGACCCGAAAAAGAAAATAGGGGATGCAACACGAGGACTTCCCGGCACGTCACCGATGCCAGTACTACTCTCGCCCAAGCACGCTTAACTGCGGAGTTCTGATGGGATCCGGTGCCTTAGTGCTGGTATGATCGCATCCGTCAACCAACGCCGCTTATTTTCCATTATCCGTACCGGTCTTTTTCCCCTTCATCGTGAGGACTTCCCGGCACGTCACCGATGCCAGTACTAGACCCGAAAAAGAAAATAGGGGATGCAACACGAGGACTTCCCGGCACGTCACCGATGCCAGTACTACTCTCGCCCAAGCACGCTTAACTGCGGAGTTCTGATGGGATCCGGTGCATTAGTGCTGGTATGATCGCATCCGTCAACCAACGCCGCTTATTTTCCATTATCCGTAGTGGTCTTTTTCCCCTTCATCGTGAGTGCTACACGTCACGAACAAACCGTGGGGCTGATAAAGTGGGAAATTTTAATCCAGCAACTAGACCCGAAAAAGAAAATAGGGGATGCAACACGAGGACTTCCCGGAACGTCACCGATGCCAGTACTACTCTCGCCCAAGCACGCTTAACTGCGGAGTTCTGATGGGATCCGGTGCATTAGTGCTGGTATGATCGCATCCGTCAACCAACGCCGCTTATTTTCCATTATCCGTACCGGTCTTTTTCCCCTTCATCGTGAGTGCTACACGTCACGAACAAACCGTGGGGCTGATAAAGTGGGAAATTTTAATCCAGCAACTAGACCCGAAAAAGAAAATAGGGGATGCAACACGAGGACTTCCCGGCACGTCACCGATGCCAGTACTACTCTCGCCCAAGCACGCTTAACTGCGGAGTTCTGATGGGATCCGGTGCATTAGTGCTGGTATGATCGCATCCGTCAACCAACGCCGCTTGTTTTCCATTATCCGCACCGGTCTTTTTCCCCTTCATCGTGAGTGCTACACGTCACGAACAAACCGTGGGGCTGATAAAGTGGGAAATTTTAATCCAGCAACTAGACCCGAAAAAGAAAATAGGGGATGCAACACGAGGACTTCCCGGCACGTCACCGATGCCAGTACTACTCTCGCCCAAGCACGCTTAACTGCGGAGTTCTGATGGGATCCGGTGCCTTAGTGCTGGTATGATCGCATCCATCAACCAACGCCGCTTATTTTCCATTATCCGTACCGGTCTTTTTCCCCTTCATCGTGAGGACTTCCCGGCACGTCACCGATGCCAGTACTAGACCCGAAAAAGAAAATAGGGGATGCAACACGAGGACTTCCCGGCACGTCACCGATGCCAGTACTACTCTCGCCCAAGCACGCTTAACTGCGGAGTTCTGATGGGATCCGGTGCATTAGTGCTGGTATGATCGCATCCGTCAACCAACGCCGCTTATTTTCCATTATCCGTACCGGTCTTTTTCCCCTTCATCGTGAGTGCTACACGTCACGAACAAACCGTGGGGCTGATAAAGTGGGAAATTTTAATCCAGCAACTAGACCCGAAAAAGAAAATAGGGGATGCAACACGAGGACTTCCCGGCACGTCACCGATGCCAGTACTACTCTCGCCCAAGCACGCTTAACTGCGGAGTTCTGATGGGATCCGGTGCATTAGTGCTGGTATGATCGCATCCGTCAACCAACGCCGCTTGTTTTCCATTATCCGCACCGGTCTTTTTCCCCTTCATCGTGAGTGCTACACGTCACGAACAAACCGTGGGGCTGATAAAGTGGGAAATTTTAATCCAGCAACTAGACCCGAAAAAGAAAATAGGGGATGCAACACGAGGACTTCCCGGCACGTCACCGATGCCAGTACTACTCTCGCCCAAGCACGCTTAACTGCGGAGTTCTGATGGGATCCGGTGCCTTAGTGCTGGTATGATCGCATCCGTCAACCAACGCCGCTTATTTTCCATTATCCGTACCGGTCTTTTTCCCCTTCATCGTGAGGACTTCCCGGCACGTCACCGATGCCAGTACTAGACCCGAAAAAGAAAATAGGAGATGCAACACGAGGACTTCCCGGCACGTCACCGATGCCAGTACTACTCTCGCCCAAGCACGCTTAACTGCGGAGTTCTGATGGGATCCGGTGCATTAGTGCTGGTATGATCGCATCCGTCAACCAACGCCGCTTATTTTCCATTATCCGTACCGGTCTTTTTCCCCTTCATCGTGAGTGCTACACGTCACGAACAAACCGTGGGGCTGATAAAGTGGGAAATTTTAATCCAGCAACTAGACCCGAAAAAGAAAATAGGGGATGCAACACGAGGACTTCCCGGCACGTCACCGATGCCAGTACTACTCTCGCCCAAGCACGCTTAACTGCGGAGTTCTGATGGGATCCGGTGCATTAGTGCTGGTATGATCGCATCCGTCAACCAACGCCGCTTGTTTTCCATTATCCGCACCGGTCTTTTTCCCCTTCATCGTGAGTGCTACACGTCACGAACAAACCGTGGGGCTGATAAAGTGGGAAATTTTAATCCAGCAACTAGACCCGAAAAAGAAAATAGGGGATGCAACACGAGGACTTCCCGGCACGTCACCGATGCCAGTACTACTCTCGCCCAAGCACGCTTAACTGCGGAGTTCTGATGGGATCCGGTGCCTTAGTGCTGGTATGATCGCATCCGTCAACCAACGCCGCTTATTTTCCATTATCCGTACCGGTCTTTTTCCCCTTCATCGTGAGGACTTCCCGGCACGTCACCGATGCCAGTACTAGACCCGAAAAAGAAAATAGGGGATGCAACACGAGGACTTCCCGGCACGTCACCGATGCCAGTACTACTCTCGCCCAAGCACGCTTAACTGCGGAGTTCTGATGGGATCCGGTGCATTAGTGCTGGTATGATCGCATCCGTCAACCAACGCCGCTTATTTTCCATTATCCGTACCGGTCTTTTTCCCCTTCATCGTGAGTGCTACACGTCACGAACAAACCGTGGGGCTGATAAAGTGGGAAATTTTAATCCAGCAACTAGACCCGAAAAAGAAAATAGGGGATGCAACACGAGGACTTCCCGGCACGTCACCGATGCCAGTACTACTCTCGCCCAAGCACGCTTAACTGCGGAGTTCTGATGGGATCCGGTGCATTAGTGCTGGTATGATCGCATCCGTCAACCAACGCCGCTTGTTTTCCATTATCCGCACCGGTCTTTTTCCCCTTCATCGTGAGTGCTACACGTCACGAACAAACCGTGGGGCTGATAAAGTGGGAAATTTTAATCCAGCAACTAGACCCGAAAAAGAAAATAGGGGATGCAACACGAGGACTTCCCGGCACGTCACCGATGCCAGTACTACTCTCGCCCAAGCACGCTTAACTGCGGAGTTCTGATGGGATCCGGTGCCTTAGTGCTGGTATGATCGCATCCGTCAACCAACGCCGCTTATTTTCCATTATCCGTACCGGTCTTTTTCCCCTTCATCGTGAGGACTTCCCGGCACGTCACCGATGCCAGTACTAGACCCGAAAAAGAAAATAGGAGATGCAACACGAGGACTTCCCGGCACGTCACCGATGCCAGTACTACTCTCGCCCAAGCACGCTTAACTGCGGAGTTCTGATGGGATCCGGTGCATTAGTGCTGGTATGATCGCATCCGTCAACCAACGCCGCTTATTTTCCATTATCCGTACCGGTCTTTTTCCCCTTCATCGTGAGGACTTCCCGGCACGTCACCGATGCCAGTACTAGACCCGAAAAAGAAAATAGGGGATGCAACACGAGGACTTCCCGGCACGTCACCGATGCCAGTACTACTCTCGCCCAAGCACGCTTAACTGCGGAGTTCTGATGGGATCCGGTGCATTAGTGCTGGTATGATCGCATCCGTCAACCAACGCCGCTTATTTTCCATTATCCGTACCGGTCTTTTTCCCCTTCATCGTGAGTGCTACACGTCACGAACAAACCGTGGGGCTGATAAAGTGGGAAATTTTAATCCAGCAACTAGACCCGAAAAAGAAAATAGGGGATGCAACACGAGGACTTCCCGGCACGTCACCGATGCCAGTACTACTCTCGCCCAAGCACGCTTAACTGCGGAGTTCTGATGGGATCCGGTGCCTTAGTGCTGGTATGATCGCATCCGTCAACCAACGCCGCTTATTTTCCATTATCCGTACCGGTCTTTTTCCCCTTCATCGTGAGGACTTCCCGGCACGTCACCGATGCCAGTACTAGACCCGAAAAAGAAAATAGGAGATGCAACACGAGGACTTCCCGGCACGTCACCGATGCCAGTACTACTCTCGCCCAAGCACGCTTAACTGCGGAGTTCTGATGGGATCCGGTGCATTAGTGCTGGTATGATCGCATCCGTCAACCAACGCCGCTTGTTTTCCATTATCCGCACCGGTCTTTTTCCCCTTCATCGTGAGTGCTACACGTCACGAACAAACCGTGGGGCTGATAAAGTGGGAAATTTTAATCCAGCAACTAGACCCGAAAAAGAAAATAGGGGATGCAACACGAGGACTTCCCGGCACGTCACCGATGCCAGTACTACTCTCGCCCAAGCACGCTTAACTGCGGAGTTCTGATGGGATCCGGTGCCTTAGTGCTGGTATGATCGCATCCGTCAACCAACGCCGCTTATTTTCCATTATCCGTACCGGTCTTTTTCCCCTTCATCGTGAGGACTTCCCGGCACGTCACCGATGCCAGTACTAGACCCGAAAAAGAAAATAGGGGATGCAACACGAGGACTTCCCGGCACGTCACCGATGCCAGTACTACTCTCGCCCAAGCACGCTTAACTGCGGAGTTCTGATGGGATCCGGTGCATTAGTGCTGGTATGATCGCATCCGTCAACCAACGCCGCTTATTTTCCATAATCCGTAGTGGTCTTTTTCCCCTTCATCGTGAGTGCTACACGTCACGAACAAACCGTGGGGCTGATAAAGTGGGAAATTTTAATCCAGCAACTAGACCCGAAAAAGAAAATAGGGGATGCAACACGAGGACTTCCCGGCACGTCACCGATGCCAGTACTACTCTCGCCCAAGCACGCTTAACTGCGGAGTTCTGATGGGATCCGGTGCATTAGTGCTGGTATGATCGCATCCGTCAACCAACGCCGCTTATTTTCCATTATCCGTACCGGTCTTTTTCCCCTTCATCGTGAGTGCTACACGTCACGAACAAACCGTGGGGCTGATAAAGTGGGAAATTTTAATCCAGCAACTAGACCCGAAAAAGAAAATAGGGGATGCAACACGAGGACTTCCCGGCACGTCACCGATGCCAGTACTACTCTCGCCCAAGCACGCTTAACTGCGGAGTTCTGATGGGATCCGGTGCCTTAGTGCTGGTATGATCGCATCCGTCAACCAACGCCGCTTATTTTCCATTATCCGTACCGGTCTTTTTCCCCTTCATCGTGAGGACTTCCCGGCACGTCACCGATGCCAGTACTAGACCCGAAAAAGAAAATAGGGGATGCAACACGAGGACTTCCCGGCACGTCACCGATGCCAGTACTACTCTCGCCCAAGCACGCTTAACTGCGGAGTTCTGATGGGATCCGGTGCATTAGTGCTGGTATGATCGCATCCGTCAACCAACGCCGCTTATTTTCCATTATCCGTAGTGGTCTTTTTCCCCTTCATCGTGAGTGCTACACGTCACGAACAAACCGTGGGGCTGATAAAGTGGGAAATTTTAATCCAGCAACTAGACCCGAAAAAGAAAATAGGGGATGCAACACGAGGACTTCCCGGCACGTCACCGATGCCAGTACTACTCTCGCCCAAGCACGCTTAACTGCGGAGTTCTGATGGGATCCGGTGCATTAGTGCTGGTATGATCGCATCCGTCAACCAACGCCGCTTATTTTCCATTATCCGTACCGGTCTTTTTCCCCTTCATCGTGAGTGCTACACGTCACGAACAAACCGTGGGGCTGATAAAGTGGGAAATTTTAATCCAGCAACTAGACCCGAAAAAGAAAATAGGGGATGCAACACGAGGACTTCCCGGCACGTCACCGATGCCAGTACTACTCTCGCCCAAGCACGCTTAACTGCGGAGTTCTGATGGGATCCGGTGCCTTAGTGCTGGTATGATCGCATCCGTCAACCAACGCCGCTTATTTTCCATTATCCGTACCGGTCTTTTTCCCCTTCATCGTGAGGACTTCCCGGCACGTCACCGATGCCAGTACTAGACCCGAAAAAGAAAATAGGGGATGCAACACGAGGACTTCCCGGCACGTCACCGATGCCAGTACTACTCTCGCCCAAGCACGCTTAACTGCGGAGTTCTGATGGGATCCGGTGCATTAGTGCTGGTATGATCGCATCCGTCAACCAACGCCGCTTATTTTCCATTATCCGTAGTGGTCTTTTTCCCCTTCATCGTGAGTGCTACACGTCACGAACAAACCGTGGGGCTGATAAAGTGGGAAATTTTAATCCAGCAATTAGACCCGAAAAAGAAAATAGGGGATGCAACACGAGGACTTCCCGGCACGTCACCGATGCCAGTACTACTCTCGCCCAAGCACGCTTAACTGCGGAGTTCTGATGGGATCCGGTGCATTAGTGCTGGTATGATCGCATCCGTCAACCAACGCCGCTTATTTTCCATTATCCGTACCGGTCTTTTTCCCCTTCATCGTGAGTGCTACACGTCACGAACAAACCGTGGGGCTGATAAAGTGGGAAATTTTAATCCAGCAACTAGACCCGAAAAAGAAAATAGGGGATGCAACACGAGGACTTCCCGGCACGTCACCGATGCCAGTACTACTCTCGCCCAAGCACGCTTAACTGCGGAGTTCTGATGGGATCCGGTGCATTAGTGCTGGTATGATCGCATCCGTCAACCAACGCCGCTTATTTTCCATTATCCGTACCGGTCTTTTTCCCCTTCATCGTGAGTGCTACACGTCACGAACAAACCGTGGGGCTGATAAAGTGGGAAATTTTAATCCAGCAACTAGACCCGAAAAAGAAAATAGGGGATGCAACACGAGGACTTCCCGGCACGTCACCGATGCCAGTACTACTCTCGCCCAAGCACGCTTAACTGCGGAGTTCTGATGGGATCCGGTGCATTAGTGCTGGTATGATCGCATCCGTCAACCAACGCCGCTTGTTTTCCATTATCCGCACCGGTCTTTTTCCCCTTCATCGTGAGTGCTACACGTCACGAACAAACCGTGGGGCTGATAAAGTGGGAAATTTTAATCCAGCAACTAGACCCGAAAAAGAAAATAGGGGATGCAACACGAGGACTTCCCGGCACGTCACCGATGCCAGTACTACTCTCGCCCAAGCACGCTTAACTGCGGAGTTCTGATGGGATCCGGTGCATTAGTGCTGGTATGATCGCATCCGTCAACCAACGCCGCTTGTTTTCCATTATCCGCACCGGTCTTTTTCCCCTTCATCGTGAGTGCTACACGTCACGAACAAACCGTGGGGCTGATAAAGTGGGAAATTTTAATCCAGCAACTAGACCCGAAAAAGAAAATAGGGGATGCAACACGAGGACTTCCCGGCACGTCACCGATGCCAGTACTACTCTCGCCCAAGCACGCTTAACTGCGGAGTTCTGATGGGATCCGGTGCCTTAGTGCTGGTATGATCGCATCCGTCAACCAACGCCGCTTATTTTCCATTATCCGTACCGGTCTTTTTCCCCTTCATCGTGAGGACTTCCCGGCACGTCACCGATGCCAGTACTAGACCCGAAAAAGAAAATAGGGGATGCAACACGAGGACTTCCCGGCACGTCACCGATGCCAGTACTACTCTCGCCCAAGCACGCTTAACTGCGGAGTTCTGATGGGATCCGGTGCATTAGTGCTGGTATGATCGCATCCGTCAACCAACGCCGCTTGTTTTCCATTATCCGCACCGGTCTTTTTCCCCTTCATCGTGAGTGCTACACGTCACGAACAAACCGTGGGGCTGATAAAGTGGGAAATTTTAATCCAGCAACTAGACCCGAAAAAGAAAATAGGGGATGCAACACGAGGACTTCCCGGCACGTCACCGATGCCAGTACTACTCTCGCCCAAGCACGCTTAACTGCGGAGTTCTGATGGGATCCGGTGCCTTAGTGCTGGTATGATCGCATCCGTCAACCAACGCCGCTTATTTTCCATTATCCGTACCGGTCTTTTTCCCCTTCATCGTGAGGACTTCCCGGCACGTCACCGATGCCAGTACTAGACCCGAAAAAGAAAATAGGAGATGCAACACGAGGACTTCCCGGCACGTCACCGATGCCAGTACTACTCTCGCCCAAGCACGCTTAACTGCGGAGTTCTGATGGGATCCGGTGCATTAGTGCTGGTATGATCGCATCCGTCAACCAACGCCGCTTATTTTCCATTATCCGTACCGGTCTTTTTCCCCTTCATCGTGAGTGCTACACGTCACGAACAAACCGTGGGGCTGATAAAGTGGGAAATTTTAATCCAGCAACTAGACCCGAAAAAGAAAATAGGGGATGCAACACGAGGACTTCCCGGCACGTCACCGATGCCAGTACTACTCTCGCCCAAGCACGCTTAACTGCGGAGTTCTGATGGGATCCGGTGCATTAGTGCTGGTATGATCGCATCCGTCAACCAACGCCGCTTGTTTTCCATTATCCGCACCGGTCTTTTTCCCCTTCATCGTGAGTGCTACACGTCACGAACAAACCGTGGGGCTGATAAAGTGGGAAATTTTAATCCAGCAACTAGACCCGAAAAAGAAAATAGGGGATGCAACACGAGGACTTCCCGGCACGTCACCGATGCCAGTACTACTCTCGCCCAAGCACGCTTAACTGCGGAGTTCTGATGGGATCCGGTGCCTTAGTGCTGGTATGATCGCATCCGTCAACCAACGCCGCTTATTTTCCATTATCCGTACCGGTCTTTTTCCCCTTCATCGTGAGGACTTCCCGGCACGTCACCGATGCCAGTACTAGACCCGAAAAAGAAAATAGGAGATGCAACACGAGGACTTCCCGGCACGTCACCGATGCCAGTACTACTCTCGCCCAAGCACGCTTAACTGCGGAGTTCTGATGGGATCCGGTGCATTAGTGCTGGTATGATCGCATCCGTCAACCAACGCCGCTTATTTTCCATTATCCGTACCGGTCTTTTTCCCCTTCATCGTGAGTGCTACACGTCACGAACAAACCGTGGGGCTGATAAAGTGGGAAATTTTAATCCAGCAACTAGACCCGAAAAAGAAAATAGGGGATGCAACACGAGGACTTCCCGGCACGTCACCGATGCCAGTACTACTCTCGCCCAAGCACGCTTAACTGCGGAGTTCTGATGGGATCCGGTGCATTAGTGCTGGTATGATCGCATCCGTCAACCAACGCCGCTTATTTTCCATTATCCGTACCGGTCTTTTTCCCCTTCATCGTGAGTGCTACACGTCACGAACAAACCGTGGGGCTGATAAAGTGGGAAATTTTAATCCAGCAACTAGACCCGAAAAAGAAAATAGGGGATGCAACACGAGGACTTCCCGGCACGTCACCGATGCCAGTACTACTCTCGCCCAAGCACGCTTAACTGCGGAGTTCTGATGGGATCCGGTGCCTTAGTGCTGGTATGATCGCATCCGTCAACCAACGCCGCTTATTTTCCATTATCCGTACCGGTCTTTTTCCCCTTCATCGTGAGGACTTCCCGGCACGTCACCGATGCCAGTACTAGACCCGAAAAAGAAAATAGGGGATGCAACACGAGGACTTCCCGGCACGTCACCGATGCCAGTACTACTCTCGCCCAAGCACGCTTAACTGCGGAGTTCTGATGGGATCCGGTGCATTAGTGCTGGTATGATCGCATCCGTCAACCAACGCCGCTTATTTTCCATTATCCGTAGTGGTCTTTTTCCCCTTCATCGTGAGTGCTACACGTCACGAACAAACCGTGGGGCTGATAAAGTGGGAAATTTTAATCCAGCAACTAGACCCGAAAAAGAAAATAGGGGATGCAACACGAGGACTTCCCGGCACGTCACCGATGCCAGTACTACTCTCGCCCAAGCACGCTTAACTGCGGAGTTCTGATGGGATCCGGTGCATTAGTGCTGGTATGATCGCATCCGTCAACCAACGCCGCTTATTTTCCATTATCCGTAGTGGTCTTTTTCCCCTTCATCGTGAGTGCTACACGTCACGAACAAACCGTGGGGCTGATAAAGTGGGAAATTTTAATCCAGCAACTAGGCCCGAAAAAGAAAATAGGGGATGCAACACGAGGACTTCCCGGCACGTCACCGATGCCAGTACTACTCTCGCCCAAGCACGCTTAACTGCGGAGTTCTGATGGGATCCGGTGCATTAGTGCTGGTATGATCGCATCCGTCAACCAACGCCGCTTATTTTCCATTATCCGTAGTGGTCTTTTTCCCCTTCATCGTGAGTGCTACACGTCACGAACAAACCGTGGGGCTGATAAAGTGGGAAATTTTAATCCAGCAACTAGACCCGAAAAAGAAAATAGGGGATGCAACACGAGGACTTCCCGGCACGTCACCGATGCCAGTACTACTCTCGCCCAAGCACGCTTGACTGCGGAGTTCTGATGGGATCCGGTGCATTAGTGCTGGTATGATCGCATCCGTCAACCAACGCCGCTTATTTTCCATTATCCGTACCGGTCTTTTTCCCCTTCATCGTGAGTGCTACACGTCACGAACAAACCGTGGGGCTGATAAAGTGGGAAATTTTAATCCAGCAACTAGACCCGAAAAAGAAAATAGGGGATGCAACACGAGGACTTCCCGGCACGTCACCGATGCCAGTACTACTCTCGCCCAAGCACGCTTAACTGCGGAGTTCTGATGGGATCCGGTGCCTTAGTGCTGGTATGATCGCATCCGTCAACCAACGCCGCTTATTTTCCATTATCCGTACCGGTCTTTTTCCCCTTCATCGTGAGGACTTCCCGGCACGTCACCGATGCCAGTACTAGACCCGAAAAAGAAAATAGGGGATGCAACACGAGGACTTCCCGGCACGTCACCGATGCCAGTACTACTCTCGCCCAAGCACGCTTAACTGCGGAGTTCTGATGGGATCCGGTGCATTAGTGCTGGTATGATCGCATCCGTCAACCAACGCCGCTTATTTTCCATAATCCGTAGTGGTCTTTTTCCCCTTCATCGTGAGTGCTACACGTCACGAACAAACCGTGGGGCTGATAAAGTGGGAAATTTTAATCCAGCAACTAGACCCGAAAAAGAAAATAGGGGATGCAACACGAGGACTTCCCGGCACGTCACCGATGCCAGTACTACTCTCGCCCAAGCACGCTTAACTGCGGAGTTCTGATGGGATCCGGTGCATTAGTGCTGGTATGATCGCATCCGTCAACCAACGCCGCTTATTTTCCATTATCCGTAGTGGTCTTTTTCCCCTTCATCGTGAGTGCTACACGTCACGAACAAACCGTGGGGCTGATAAAGTGGGAAATTTTAATCCAGCAACTAGACCCGAAAAAGAAAATAGGGGATGCAACACGAGGACTTCCCGGCACGTCACCGATGCCAGTACTACTCTCGCCCAAGCACGCTTAACTGCGGAGTTCTGATGGGATCCGGTGCATTAGTGCTGGTATGATCGCATCCGTCAACCAACGCCGCTTATTTTCCATTATCCGTAGTGGTCTTTTTCCCCTTCATCGTGAGTGCTACACGTCACGAACAAACCGTGGGGCTGATAAAGTGGGAAATTTTAATCCAGCAACTAGGCCCGAAAAAGAAAATAGGGGATGCAACACGAGGACTTCCCGGCACGTCACCGATGCCAGTACTACTCTCGCCCAAGCACGCTTAACTGCGGAGTTCTGAGGGGATCCGGTGCATTAGTGCTGGTATGATCGCATCCGTCAACCAACGCCGCTTATTTTCCATTATCCGTAGTGGTCTTTTTCCCCTTCATCGTGAGTGCTACACGTCACGAACAAACCGTGGGGCTGATAAAGTGGGAAATTTTAATCCAGCAACTAGACCCGAAAAAGAAAATAGGGGATGCAACACGAGGACTTCCCGGCACGTCACCGATGCCAGTACTACTCTCGCCCAAGCACGCTTGACTGCGGAGTTCTGATGGGATCCGGTGCATTAGTGCTGGTATGATCGCATCCGTCAACCAACGCCGCTTATTTTCCATTATCCGTACCGGTCTTTTTCCCCTTCATCGTGAGTGCTACACGTCACGAACAAACCGTGGGGCTGATAAAGTGGGAAATTTTAATCCAGCAACTAGACCCGAAAAAGAAAATAGGGGATGCAACACGAGGACTTCCCGGCACGTCACCGATGCCAGTACTACTCTCGCCCAAGCACGCTTAACTGCGGAGTTCTGATGGGATCCGGTGCATTAGTGCTGGTATGATCGCATCCGTCAACCAACGCTGCTTATTTTCCATTATCCGTAGTGGTCTTTTTCCCCTTCATCGTGAGTGCTACACGTCACGAACAAACCGTGGGGCTGATAAAGTGGGAAATTTTAATCCAGCAACTAGGCCCGAAAAAGAAAATAGGGGATGCAACACGAGGACTTCCCGGCACGTCACCGATGCCTTAGTGCTGGTATGATCGCATCCGGTGCCTTAGTGCTGGTATGATCGCATCCGTCAACCAACGCCGCTTATTTTCCATTATCCGTACCGGTCTTTTTCCCCTTCATCGTGAGGACTTCCCGGCACGTCACCGATGCCAGTACTAGACCCGAAAAAGAAAATAGGGGATGCAACACGAGGACTTCCCGGCACGTCACCGATGCCAGTACTACTCTCGCCCAAGCACGCTTAACTGCGGAGTTCTGATGGGATCCGGTGCATTAGTGCTGGTATGATCGCATCCGTCAACCAACGCCGCTTATTTTCCATTATCCGTAGTGGTCTTTTTCCCCTTCATCGTGAGTGCTACACGTCACGAACAAACCGTGGGGCTGATAAAGTGGGAAATTTTAATCCAGCAACTAGACCCGAAAAAGAAAATAGGGGATGCAACACGAGGACTTCCCGGCACGTCACCGATGCCAGTACTACTCTCGCCCAAGCACGCTTAACTGCGGAGTTCTGATGGGATCCGGTGCATTAGTGCTGGTATGATCGCATCCGTCAACCAACGCCGCTTATTTTCCATTATCCGTAGTGGTCTTTTTCCCCTTCATCGTGAGTGCTACACGTCACGAACAAACCGTGGGGCTGATAAAGTGGGAAATTTTAATCCAGCAACTAGGCCCGAAAAAGAAAATAGGGGATGCAACACGAGGACTTCCCGGCACGTCACCGATGCCAGTACTACTCTCGCCCAAGCACGCTTAACTGCGGAGTTCTGATGGGATCCGGTGCATTAGTGCTGGTATGATCGCATCCGTCAACCAACGCCGCTTATTTTCCATTATCCGTAGTGGTCTTTTTCCCCTTCATCGTGAGTGCTACACGTCACGAACAAACCGTGGGGCTGATAAAGTGGGAAATTTTAATCCAGCAACTAGACCCGAAAAAGAAAATAGGGGATGCAACACGAGGACTTCCCGGCACGTCACCGATGCCAGTACTACTCTCGCCCAAGCACGCTTGACTGCGGAGTTCTGATGGGATCCGGTGCATTAGTGCTGGTATGATCGCATCCGTCAACCAACGCCGCTTATTTTCCATTATCCGTACCGGTCTTTTTCCCCTTCATCGTGAGTGCTACACGTCACGAACAAACCGTGGGGCTGATAAAGTGGGAAATTTTAATCCAGCAACTAGACCCGAAAAAGAAAATAGGGGATGCAACACGAGGACTTCCCGGCACGTCACCGATGCCAGTACTACTCTCGCCCAAGCACGCTTAACTGCGGAGTTCTGATGGGATCCGGTGCATTAGTGCTGGTATGATCGCATCCGTCAACCAACGCTGCTTATTTTCCATTATCCGTAGTGGTCTTTTTCCCCTTCATCGTGAGTGCTACACGTCACGAACAAACCGTGGGGCTGATAAAGTGGTAAATTTTAATCCAGCAACTAGACCCGAAAAAGAAAATAGGGGATGCAACACGAGGACTTCCCGGCACGTCACCGATGCCAGTACTACTCTCGCCCAAGCACGCTTAACTGCGGAGTTCTGATGGGATCCGGTGCATTAGTGCTGGTATGATCGCATCCGTCAACCAACGCCGCTTATTTTCCATTATCCGTACCGGTCTTTTTCCCCTTCATCGTGAGTGCTACACGTCACGAACAAACCGTGGGGCTGATAAAGTGGGAAATTTTAATCCAGCAACTAGACCCGAAAAAGAAAATAGGGGATGCAACACGAGGACTTCCCGGCACGTCACCGATGCCAGTACTACTCTCGCCCAAGCACGCTTAACTGCGGAGTTCTGATGGGATCCGGTGCATTAGTGCTGGTATGATCGCATCCGTCAACCAACGCCGCTTATTTTCCATTATCCGTAGTGGTCTTTTTCCCCTTCATCGTGAGTGCTACACGTCACGAACAAACCGTGGGGCTGATAAAGTGGGAAATTTTAATCCAGCAACTAGACCCGAAAAAGAAAATAGGGGATGCAACACGAGGACTTCCCGGCACGTCACCGATGCCAGTACTACTCTCGCCCAAGCACGCTTAACTGCGGAGTTCTGATGGGATCCGGTGCATTAGTGCTGGTATGATCGCATCCGTCAACCAACGCCGCTTATTTTCCATTATCCGTAGTGGTCTTTTTCCCCTTCATCGTGAGTGCTACACGTCACGAACAAACCGTGGGGCTGATAAAGTGGGAAATTTTAATCCAGCAACTAGGCCCGAAAAAGAAAATAGGGGATGCAACACGAGGACTTCCCGGCACGTCACCGATGCCAGTACTACTCTCGCCCAAGCACGCTTAACTGCGGAGTTCTGATGGGATCCGGTGCATTAGTGCTGGTATGATCGCATCCGTCAACCAACGCCGCTTATTTTCCATTATCCGTAGTGGTCTTTTTCCCCTTCATCGTGAGTGCTACACGTCACGAACAAACCGTGGGGCTGATAAAGTGGGAAATTTTAATCCAGCAACTAGACCCGAAAAAGAAAATAGGGGATGCAACACGAGGACTTCCCGGCACGTCACCGATGCCAGTACTACTCTCGCCCAAGCACGCTTGACTGCGGAGTTCTGATGGGATCCGGTGCATTAGTGCTGGTATGATCGCATCCGTCAACCAACGCCGCTTATTTTCCATTATCCGTACCGGTCTTTTTCCCCTTCATCGTGAGTGCTACACGTCACGAACAAACCGTGGGGCTGATAAAGTGGGAAATTTTAATCCAGCAACTAGACCCGAAAAAGAAAATAGGGGATGCAACACGAGGACTTCCCGGCACGTCACCGATGCCAGTACTACTCTCGCCCAAGCACGCTTAACTGCGGAGTTCTGATGGGATCCGGTGCATTAGTGCTGGTATGATCGCATCCGTCAACCAACGCTGCTTATTTTCCATTATCCGTAGTGGTCTTTTTCCCCTTCATCGTGAGTGCTACACGTCACGAACAAACCGTGGGGCTGATAAAGTGGTAAATTTTAATCCAGCAACTAGACCCGAAAAAGAAAATAGGGGATGCAACACGAGGACTTCCCGGCACGTCACCGATGCCAGTACTACTCTCGCCCAAGCACGCTTAACTGCGGAGTTCTGATGGGATCCGGTGCATTAGTGCTGGTATGATCGCATCCGTCAACCAACGCCGCTTATTTTCCATTATCCGTACCGGTCTTTTTCCCCTTCATCGTGAGTGCTACACGTCACGAACAAACCGTGGGGCTGATAAAGTGGGAAATTTTAATCCAGCAACTAGACCCGAAAAAGAAAATAGGGGATGCAACACGAGGACTTCCCGGCACGTCACCGATGCCAGTACTACTCTCGCCCAAGCACGCTTAACTGCGGAGTTCTGATGGGATCCGGTGCATTAGTGCTGGTATGATCGCATCCGTCAACCAACGCCGCTTATTTTCCATTATCCGTAGTGGTCTTTTTCCCCTTCATCGTGAGTGCTACACGTCACGAACAAACCGTGGGGCTGATAAAGTGGGAAATTTTAATCCAGCAACTAGACCCGAAAAAGAAAATAGGGGATGCAACACGAGGACTTCCCGGCACGTCACCGATGCCAGTACTACTCTCGCCCAAGCACGCTTAACTGCGGAGTTCTGATGGGATCCGGTGCATTAGTGCTGGTATGATCGCATCCGTCAACCAACGCCGCTTATTTTCCATTATCCGTAGTGGTCTTTTTCCCCTTCATCGTGAGTGCTACACGTCACGAACAAACCGTGGGGCTGATAAAGTGGGAAATTTTAATCCAGCAACTAGGCCCGAAAAAGAAAATAGGGGATGCAACACGAGGACTTCCCGGCACGTCACCGATGCCAGTACTACTCTCGCCCAAGCACGCTTAACTGCGGAGTTCTGATGGGATCCGGTGCATTAGTGCTGGTATGATCGCATCCGTCAACCAACGCCGCTTATTTTCCATTATCCGTAGTGGTCTTTTTCCCCTTCATCGTGAGTGCTACACGTCACGAACAAACCGTGGGGCTGATAAAGTGGGAAATTTTAATCCAGCAACTAGACCCGAAAAAGAAAATAGGGGATGCAACACGAGGACTTCCCGGCACGTCACCGATGCCAGTACTACTCTCGCCCAAGCACGCTTGACTGCGGAGTTCTGATGGGATCCGGTGCATTAGTGCTGGTATGATCGCATCCGTCAACCAACGCCGCTTATTTTCCATTATCCGTACCGGTCTTTTTCCCCTTCATCGTGAGTGCTACACGTCACGAACAAACCGTGGGGCTGATAAAGTGGGAAATTTTAATCCAGCAACTAGACCCGAAAAAGAAAATAGGGGATGCAACACGAGGACTTCCCGGCACGTCACCGATGCCAGTACTACTCTCGCCCAAGCACGCTTAACTGCGGAGTTCTGATGGGATCCGGTGCATTAGTGCTGGTATGATCGCATCCGTCAACCAACGCTGCTTATTTTCCATTATCCGTAGTGGTCTTTTTCCCCTTCATCGTGAGTGCTACACGTCACGAACAAACCGTGGGGCTGATAAAGTGGTAAATTTTAATCCAGCAACTAGACCCGAAAAAGAAAATAGGGGATGCAACACGAGGACTTCCCGGCACGTCACCGATGCCAGTACTACTCTCGCCCAAGCACGCTTAACTGCGGAGTTCTGATGGGATCCGGTGCATTAGTGCTGGTATGATCGCATCCGTCAACCAACGCCGCTTATTTTCCATTATCCGTACCGGTCTTTTTCCCCTTCATCGTGAGTGCTACACGTCACGAACAAACCGTGGGGCTGATAAAGTGGGAAATTTTAATCCAGCAACTAGACCCGAAAAAGAAAATAGGGGATGCAACACGAGGACTTCCCGGCACGTCACCGATGCCAGTACTACTCTCGCCCAAGCACGCTTAACTGCGGAGTTCTGATGGGATCCGGTGCATTAGTGCTGGTATGATCGCATCCGTCAACCAACGCCGCTTATTTTCCATTATCCGTAGTGGTCTTTTTCCCCTTCATCGTGAGTGCTACACGTCACGAACAAACCGTGGGGCTGATAAAGTGGGAAATTTTAATCCAGCAACTAGACCCGAAAAAGAAAATAGGGGATGCAACACGAGGACTTCCCGGCACGTCACCGATGCCAGTACTACTCTCGCCCAAGCACGCTTAACTGCGGAGTTCTGATGGGATCCGGTGCATTAGTGCTGGTATGATCGCATCCGTCAACCAACGCCGCTTATTTTCCATTATCCGTAGTGGTCTTTTTCCCCTTCATCGTGAGTGCTACACGTCACGAACAAACCGTGGGGCTGATAAAGTGGGAAATTTTAATCCAGCAACTAGGCCCGAAAAAGAAAATAGGGGATGCAACACGAGGACTTCCCGGCACGTCACCGATGCCAGTACTACTCTCGCCCAAGCACGCTTAACTGCGGAGTTCTGATGGGATCCGGTGCATTAGTGCTGGTATGATCGCATCCGTCAACCAACGCCGCTTATTTTCCATTATCCGTAGTGGTCTTTTTCCCCTTCATCGTGAGTGCTACACGTCACGAACAAACCGTGGGGCTGATAAAGTGGGAAATTTTAATCCAGCAACTAGACCCGAAAAAGAAAATAGGGGATGCAACACGAGGACTTCCCGGCACGTCACCGATGCCAGTACTACTCTCGCCCAAGCACGCTTAACTGCGGAGTTCTGATGGGATCCGGTGCATTAGTGCTGGTATGATCGCATCCGTCAACCAACGCTGCTTATTTTCCATTATCCGTAGTGGTCTTTTTCCCCTTCATCGTGAGTGCTACACGTCACGAACAAACCGTGGGGCTGATAAAGTGGGAAATTTTAATCCAGCAACTAGGCCCGAAAAAGAAAATAGGGGATGCAACACGAGGACTTCCCGGCACGTCACCGATGCCTTAGTGCTGGTATGATCGCATCCGGTGCCTTAGTGCTGGTATGATCGCATCCGTCAACCAACGCCGCTTATTTTCCATTATCCGTACCGGTCTTTTTCCCCTTCATCGTGAGGACTTCCCGGCACGTCACCGATGCCAGTACTAGACCCGAAAAAGAAAATAGGGGATGCAACACGAGGACTTCCCGGCACGTCACCGATGCCAGTACTACTCTCGCCCAAGCACGCTTAACTGCGGAGTTCTGATGGGATCCGGTGCATTAGTGCTGGTATGATCGCATCCGTCAACCAACGCCGCTTATTTTCCATTATCCGTAGTGGTCTTTTTCCCCTTCATCGTGAGTGCTACACGTCACGAACAAACCGTGGGGCTGATAAAGTGGGAAATTTTAATCCAGCAACTAGACCCGAAAAAGAAAATAGGGGATGCAACACGAGGACTTCCCGGCACGTCACCGATGCCAGTACTACTCTCGCCCAAGCACGCTTAACTGCGGAGTTCTGATGGGATCCGGTGCATTAGTGCTGGTATGATCGCATCCGTCAACCAACGCCGCTTATTTTCCATTATCCGTAGTGGTCTTTTTCCCCTTCATCGTGAGTGCTACACGTCACGAACAAACCGTGGGGCTGATAAAGTGGGAAATTTTAATCCAGCAACTAGGCCCGAAAAAGAAAATAGGGGATGCAACACGAGGACTTCCCGGCACGTCACCGATGCCAGTACTACTCTCGCCCAAGCACGCTTAACTGCGGAGTTCTGATGGGATCCGGTGCATTAGTGCTGGTATGATCGCATCCGTCAACCAACGCCGCTTATTTTCCATTATCCGTAGTGGTCTTTTTCCCCTTCATCGTGAGTGCTACACGTCACGAACAAACCGTGGGGCTGATAAAGTGGGAAATTTTAATCCAGCAACTAGACCCGAAAAAGAAAATAGGGGATGCAACACGAGGACTTCCCGGCACGTCACCGATGCCAGTACTACTCTCGCCCAAGCACGCTTGACTGCGGAGTTCTGATGGGATCCGGTGCATTAGTGCTGGTATGATCGCATCCGTCAACCAACGCCGCTTATTTTCCATTATCCGTACCGGTCTTTTTCCCCTTCATCGTGAGTGCTACACGTCACGAACAAACCGTGGGGCTGATAAAGTGGGAAATTTTAATCCAGCAACTAGACCCGAAAAAGAAAATAGGGGATGCAACACGAGGACTTCCCGGCACGTCACCGATGCCAGTACTACTCTCGCCCAAGCACGCTTAACTGCGGAGTTCTGATGGGATCCGGTGCATTAGTGCTGGTATGATCGCATCCGTCAACCAACGCTGCTTATTTTCCATTATCCGTAGTGGTCTTTTTCCCCTTCATCGTGAGTGCTACACGTCACGAACAAACCGTGGGGCTGATAAAGTGGTAAATTTTAATCCAGCAACTAGACCCGAAAAAGAAAATAGGGGATGCAACACGAGGACTTCCCGGCACGTCACCGATGCCAGTACTACTCTCGCCCAAGCACGCTTAACTGCGGAGTTCTGATGGGATCCGGTGCATTAGTGCTGGTATGATCGCATCCGTCAACCAACGCCGCTTATTTTCCATTATCCGTACCGGTCTTTTTCCCCTTCATCGTGAGTGCTACACGTCACGAACAAACCGTGGGGCTGATAAAGTGGGAAATTTTAATCCAGCAACTAGACCCGAAAAAGAAAATAGGGGATGCAACACGAGGACTTCCCGGCACGTCACCGATGCCAGTACTACTCTCGCCCAAGCACGCTTAACTGCGGAGTTCTGATGGGATCCGGTGCATTAGTGCTGGTATGATCGCATCCGTCAACCAACGCCGCTTATTTTCCATTATCCGTAGTGGTCTTTTTCCCCTTCATCGTGAGTGCTACACGTCACGAACAAACCGTGGGGCTGATAAAGTGGGAAATTTTAATCCAGCAACTAGACCCGAAAAAGAAAATAGGGGATGCAACACGAGGACTTCCCGGCACGTCACCGATGCCAGTACTACTCTCGCCCAAGCACGCTTAACTGCGGAGTTCTGATGGGATCCGGTGCATTAGTGCTGGTATGATCGCATCCGTCAACCAACGCCGCTTATTTTCCATTATCCGTAGTGGTCTTTTTCCCCTTCATCGTGAGTGCTACACGTCACGAACAAACCGTGGGGCTGATAAAGTGGGAAATTTTAATCCAGCAACTAGGCCCGAAAAAGAAAATAGGGGATGCAACACGAGGACTTCCCGGCACGTCACCGATGCCAGTACTACTCTCGCCCAAGCACGCTTAACTGCGGAGTTCTGATGGGATCCGGTGCATTAGTGCTGGTATGATCGCATCCGTCAACCAACGCCGCTTATTTTCCATTATCCGTAGTGGTCTTTTTCCCCTTCATCGTGAGTGCTACACGTCACGAACAAACCGTGGGGCTGATAAAGTGGGAAATTTTAATCCAGCAACTAGACCCGAAAAAGAAAATAGGGGATGCAACACGAGGACTTCCCGGCACGTCACCGATGCCAGTACTACTCTCGCCCAAGCACGCTTGACTGCGGAGTTCTGATGGGATCCGGTGCATTAGTGCTGGTATGATCGCATCCGTCAACCAACGCCGCTTATTTTCCATTATCCGTACCGGTCTTTTTCCCCTTCATCGTGAGTGCTACACGTCACGAACAAACCGTGGGGCTGATAAAGTGGGAAATTTTAATCCAGCAACTAGACCCGAAAAAGAAAATAGGGGATGCAACACGAGGACTTCCCGGCACGTCACCGATGCCAGTACTACTCTCGCCCAAGCACGCTTAACTGCGGAGTTCTGATGGGATCCGGTGCATTAGTGCTGGTATGATCGCATCCGTCAACCAACGCTGCTTATTTTCCATTATCCGTAGTGGTCTTTTTCCCCTTCATCGTGAGTGCTACACGTCACGAACAAACCGTGGGGCTGATAAAGTGGTAAATTTTAATCCAGCAACTAGACCCGAAAAAGAAAATAGGGGATGCAACACGAGGACTTCCCGGCACGTCACCGATGCCAGTACTACTCTCGCCCAAGCACGCTTAACTGCGGAGTTCTGATGGGATCCGGTGCATTAGTGCTGGTATGATCGCATCCGTCAACCAACGCCGCTTATTTTCCATTATCCGTACCGGTCTTTTTCCCCTTCATCGTGAGTGCTACACGTCACGAACAAACCGTGGGGCTGATAAAGTGGGAAATTTTAATCCAGCAACTAGACCCGAAAAAGAAAATAGGGGATGCAACACGAGGACTTCCCGGCACGTCACCGATGCCAGTACTACTCTCGCCCAAGCACGCTTAACTGCGGAGTTCTGATGGGATCCGGTGCATTAGTGCTGGTATGATCGCATCCGTCAACCAACGCCGCTTATTTTCCATTATCCGTAGTGGTCTTTTTCCCCTTCATCGTGAGTGCTACACGTCACGAACAAACCGTGGGGCTGATAAAGTGGGAAATTTTAATCCAGCAACTAGACCCGAAAAAGAAAATAGGGGATGCAACACGAGGACTTCCCGGCACGTCACCGATGCCAGTACTACTCTCGCCCAAGCACGCTTAACTGCGGAGTTCTGATGGGATCCGGTGCATTAGTGCTGGTATGATCGCATCCGTCAACCAACGCCGCTTATTTTCCATTATCCGTAGTGGTCTTTTTCCCCTTCATCGTGAGTGCTACACGTCACGAACAAACCGTGGGGCTGATAAAGTGGGAAATTTTAATCCAGCAACTAGGCCCGAAAAAGAAAATAGGGGATGCAACACGAGGACTTCCCGGCACGTCACCGATGCCAGTACTACTCTCGCCCAAGCACGCTTAACTGCGGAGTTCTGATGGGATCCGGTGCATTAGTGCTGGTATGATCGCATCCGTCAACCAACGCCGCTTATTTTCCATTATCCGTAGTGGTCTTTTTCCCCTTCATCGTGAGTGCTACACGTCACGAACAAACCGTGGGGCTGATAAAGTGGGAAATTTTAATCCAGCAACTAGACCCGAAAAAGAAAATAGGGGATGCAACACGAGGACTTCCCGGCACGTCACCGATGCCAGTACTAC
Source organism: Aquilaria yunnanensis (assembly GCA_039654915.1). NCBI lineage: Eukaryota > Viridiplantae > Streptophyta > Magnoliopsida > Malvales > Thymelaeaceae > Aquilaria > Aquilaria yunnanensis. The sequence continues at coordinate 55,207,973 of CM077597.1, forward strand.
TCTCGCCCAAGCACGCTTGACTGCGGAGTTCTGATGGGATCCGGTGCATTAGTGCTGGTATGATCGCATCCGTCAACCAACGCCGCTTATTTTCCATTATCCGTACCGGTCTTTTTCCCCTTCATCGTGAGTGCTACACGTCACGAACAAACCGTGGGGCTGATAAAGTGGGAAATTTTAATCCAGCAACTAGACCCGAAAAAGAAAATAGGGGATGCAACACGAGGACTTCCCGGCACGTCACCGATGCCAGTACTACTCTCGCCCAAGCACGCTTAACTGCGGAGTTCTGATGGGATCCGGTGCATTAGTGCTGGTATGATCGCATCCGTCAACCAACGCTGCTTATTTTCCATTATCCGTAGTGGTCTTTTTCCCCTTCATCGTGAGTGCTACACGTCACGAACAAACCGTGGGGCTGATAAAGTGGTAAATTTTAATCCAGCAACTAGACCCGAAAAAGAAAATAGGGGATGCAACACGAGGACTTCCCGGCACGTCACCGATGCCAGTACTACTCTCGCCCAAGCACGCTTAACTGCGGAGTTCTGATGGGATCCGGTGCATTAGTGCTGGTATGATCGCATCCGTCAACCAACGCCGCTTATTTTCCATTATCCGTACCGGTCTTTTTCCCCTTCATCGTGAGTGCTACACGTCACGAACAAACCGTGGGGCTGATAAAGTGGGAAATTTTAATCCAGCAACTAGACCCGAAAAAGAAAATAGGGGATGCAACACGAGGACTTCCCGGCACGTCACCGATGCCAGTACTACTCTCGCCCAAGCACGCTTAACTGCGGAGTTCTGATGGGATCCGGTGCATTAGTGCTGGTATGATCGCATCCGTCAACCAACGCCGCTTATTTTCCATTATCCGTAGTGGTCTTTTTCCCCTTCATCGTGAGTGCTACACGTCACGAACAAACCGTGGGGCTGATAAAGTGGGAAATTTTAATCCAGCAACTAGACCCGAAAAAGAAAATAGGGGATGCAACACGAGGACTTCCCGGCACGTCACCGATGCCAGTACTACTCTCGCCCAAGCACGCTTAACTGCGGAGTTCTGATGGGATCCGGTGCATTAGTGCTGGTATGATCGCATCCGTCAACCAACGCCGCTTATTTTCCATTATCCGTAGTGGTCTTTTTCCCCTTCATCGTGAGTGCTACACGTCACGAACAAACCGTGGGGCTGATAAAGTGGGAAATTTTAATCCAGCAACTAGGCCCGAAAAAGAAAATAGGGGATGCAACACGAGGACTTCCCGGCACGTCACCGATGCCAGTACTACTCTCGCCCAAGCACGCTTAACTGCGGAGTTCTGATGGGATCCGGTGCATTAGTGCTGGTATGATCGCATCCGTCAACCAACGCCGCTTATTTTCCATTATCCGTAGTGGTCTTTTTCCCCTTCATCGTGAGTGCTACACGTCACGAACAAACCGTGGGGCTGATAAAGTGGGAAATTTTAATCCAGCAACTAGACCCGAAAAAGAAAATAGGGGATGCAACACGAGGACTTCCCGGCACGTCACCGATGCCAGTACTACTCTCGCCCAAGCACGCTTGACTGCGGAGTTCTGATGGGATCCGGTGCATTAGTGCTGGTATGATCGCATCCGTCAACCAACGCCGCTTATTTTCCATTATCCGTACCGGTCTTTTTCCCCTTCATCGTGAGTGCTACACGTCACGAACAAACCGTGGGGCTGATAAAGTGGGAAATTTTAATCCAGCAACTAGACCCGAAAAAGAAAATAGGGGATGCAACACGAGGACTTCCCGGCACGTCACCGATGCCAGTACTACTCTCGCCCAAGCACGCTTAACTGCGGAGTTCTGATGGGATCCGGTGCATTAGTGCTGGTATGATCGCATCCGTCAACCAACGCTGCTTATTTTCCATTATCCGTAGTGGTCTTTTTCCCCTTCATCGTGAGTGCTACACGTCACGAACAAACCGTGGGGCTGATAAAGTGGTAAATTTTAATCCAGCAACTAGACCCGAAAAAGAAAATAGGGGATGCAACACGAGGACTTCCCGGCACGTCACCGATGCCAGTACTACTCTCGCCCAAGCACGCTTAACTGCGGAGTTCTGATGGGATCCGGTGCATTAGTGCTGGTATGATCGCATCCGTCAACCAACGCCGCTTATTTTCCATTATCCGTACCGGTCTTTTTCCCCTTCATCGTGAGTGCTACACGTCACGAACAAACCGTGGGGCTGATAAAGTGGGAAATTTTAATCCAGCAACTAGACCCGAAAAAGAAAATAGGGGATGCAACACGAGGACTTCCCGGCACGTCACCGATGCCAGTACTACTCTCGCCCAAGCACGCTTAACTGCGGAGTTCTGATGGGATCCGGTGCATTAGTGCTGGTATGATCGCATCCGTCAACCAACGCCGCTTATTTTCCATTATCCGTAGTGGTCTTTTTCCCCTTCATCGTGAGTGCTACACGTCACGAACAAACCGTGGGGCTGATAAAGTGGGAAATTTTAATCCAGCAACTAGACCCGAAAAAGAAAATAGGGGATGCAACACGAGGACTTCCCGGCACGTCACCGATGCCAGTACTACTCTCGCCCAAGCACGCTTAACTGCGGAGTTCTGATGGGATCCGGTGCATTAGTGCTGGTATGATCGCATCCGTCAACCAACGCCGCTTATTTTCCATTATCCGTAGTGGTCTTTTTCCCCTTCATCGTGAGTGCTACACGTCACGAACAAACCGTGGGGCTGATAAAGTGGGAAATTTTAATCCAGCAACTAGACCCGAAAAAGAAAATAGGGGATGCAACACGAGGACTTCCCGGCACGTCACCGATGCCAGTACTACTCTCGCCCAAGCACGCTTAACTGCGGAGTTCTGATGGGATCCGGTGCATTAGTGCTGGTATGATCGCATCCGTCAACCAACGCCGCTTATTTTCCATTATCCGTAGTGGTCTTTTTCCCCTTCATCGTGAGTGCTACACGTCACGAACAAACCGTGGGGCTGATAAAGTGGGAAATTTTAATCCAGCAACTAGACCCGAAAAAGAAAATAGGGGATGCAACACGAGGACTTCCCGGCACGTCACCGATGCCAGTACTACTCTCGCCCAAGCACGCTTAACTGCGGAGTTCTGATGGGATCCGGTGCATTAGTGCTGGTATGATCGCATCCGTCAACCGACGCCGCTTATTTTCCATTATCCGTAGTGGTCTTTTTCCCCTTCATCGTGAGTGCTACACGTCACGAACAAACCGTGGGGCTGATAAAGTGGGAAATTTTAATCCAGCAACTAGACCCGAAAAAGAAAATAGGGGATGCAACACGAGGACTTCCCGGCACGTCACCGATGCCAGTACTACTCTCGCCCAAGCACGCTTAACTGCGGAGTTCTGATGGGATCCGGTGCATTAGTGCTGGTATGATCGCATCCGTCAACCAACGCCGCTTATTTTCCATTATCCGTAGTGGTCTTTTTCCCCTTCATCGTGAGTGCTACACGTCACGAACAAACCGTGGGGCTGATAAAGTGGGAAATTTTAATCCAGCAACTAGACCCGAAAAAGAAAATAGGGGATGCAACACGAGGACTTCCCGGCACGTCACCGATGCCAGTACTACTCTCGCCCAAGCACGCTTAACTGCGGAGTTCTGATGGGATCCGGTGCATTAGTGCTGGTATGATCGCATCCGTCAACCAACGCCGCTTATTTTCCATTATCCGTAGTGGTCTTTTTCCCCTTCATCGTGAGTGCTACACGTCACGAAAGAACCGTGGGGCCGATAAAGTGGGACATTTTAATCCAGCAACTAGTCAGAAAACTTGGTAGAAATTCTGAAACATAATTTTGAGCCCCGGTTATCTCCCACGAACAGAGAAACCAGAAGCAAAACCGACCCGAAAAAGAAAATAACGGGTGCAACATGAGGACTTCCCGGCACGTCACCGATGCCAGTACTACTCTAGCCCAAGCACGCTTAACTGCGGAGTTCTGATGGGATCCGGTGCATTAGTGCTGGTATGATCGCATCCGTCAACCAACGCCGCTTATTTTCCATTATCCGTACCGGTCTTTTTCCCCTTCATCGTGAGTGCTACACGTCACGAACAAACCGTGGGGCTGATAAAGTGGGAAATTTTAATCCAGCAACTAGACCCGAAAAAGAAAATAGGGGATGCAACACGAGGACTTCCCGGCACGTCACCGATGCCAGTACTACTCTCGCCCAAGCACGCTTAACTGCGGAGTTCTGATGGGATCCGGTGCATTAGTGCTGGTATGATCGCATCCGTCAACCAACGCCGCTTATTTTCCATTATCCGTAGTGGTCTTTTTCCCCTTCATCGTGAGTGCTACACGTCACGAACAAACCGTGGGGCTGATAAAGTGGGAAATTTTAATCCAGCAACTAGACCCGAAAAAGAAAATAGGGGATGCAACACGAGGACTTCCCGGCACGTCACCGATGCCAGTACTACTCTCGCCCAAGCACGCTTAACTGCGGAGTTCTGATGGGATCCGGTGCATTAGTGCTGGTATGATCGCATCCGTCAACCAACGCCGCTTATTTTCCATTATCCGTAGTGGTCTTTTTCCCCTTCATCGTGAGTGCTACACGTCACGAACAAACCGTGGGGCTGATAAAGTGGTAAATTTTAATCCAGCAACTAGACCCGAAAAAGAAAATAGGGGATGCAACACGAGGACTTCCCGGCACGTCACCGATGCCAGTACTACTCTCGCCCAAGCACGCTTAACTGCGGAGTTCTGATGGGATCCGGTGCATTAGTGCTGGTATGATCGCATCCGTCAACCAACGCCGCTTATTTTCCATTATCCGTACCGGTCTTTTTCCCCTTCATCGTGAGTGCTACACGTCACGAACAAACCGTGGGGCTGATAAAGTGGGAAATTTTAATCCAGCAACTAGACCCGAAAAAGAAAATAGGGGATGCAACACGAGGACTTCCCGGCACGTCACCGATGCCAGTACTACTCTCGCCCAAGCACGCTTAACTGCGGAGTTCTGATGGGATCCGGTGCATTAGTGCTGGTATGATCGCATCCGTCAACCAACGCCGCTTATTTTCCATTATCCGTAGTGGTCTTTTTCCCCTTCATCGTGAGTGCTACACGTCACGAACAAACCGTGGGGCTGATAAAGTGGGAAATTTTAATCCAGCAACTAGACCCGAAAAAGAAAATAGGGGATGCAACACGAGGACTTCCCGGCACGTCACCGATGCCAGTACTACTCTCGCCCAAGCACGCTTAACTGCGGAGTTCTGATGGGATCCGGTGCATTAGTGCTGGTATGATCGCATCCGTCAACCAACGCCGCTTATTTTCCATTATCCGTAGTGGTCTTTTTCCCCTTCATCGTGAGTGCTACACGTCACGAACAAACCGTGGGGCTGATAAAGTGGGAAATTTTAATCCAGCAACTAGACCCGAAAAAGAAAATAGGGGATGCAACACGAGGACTTCCCGGCACGTCACCGATGCCAGTACTACTCTCGCCCAAGCACGCTTAACTGCGGAGTTCTGATGGGATCCGGTGCATTAGTGCTGGTATGATCGCATCCGTCAACCAACGCCGCTTATTTTCCATTATCCGTAGTGGTCTTTTTCCCCTTCATCGTGAGTGCTACACGTCACGAAAGAACCGTGGGGCCGATAAAGTGGGACATTTTAATCCAGCAACTAGTCAGAAAACTTGGTAGAAATTCTGAAACATAATTTTGAGCCCCGGTTATCTCCCACGAACAGAGAAACCAGAAGCAAAACCGACCCGAAAAAGAAAATAACGGGTGCAACATGAGGACTTCCCGGCACGTCACCGATGCCAGTACTACTCTAGCCCAAGCACGCTTAACTGCGGAGTTCTGATGGGATCCGGTGCATTAGTGCTGGTATGATCGCATCCGTCAACCAACGCCGCTTATTTTCCATTATCCGTACCGGTCTTTTTCCCCTTCATCGTGAGTGCTACACGTCACGAACAAACCGTGGGGCTGATAAAGTGGGAAATTTTAATCCAGCAACTAGACCCGAAAAAGAAAATAGGGGATGCAACACGAGGACTTCCCGGCACGTCACCGATGCCAGTACTACTCTCGCCCAAGCACGCTTAACTGCGGAGTTCTGATGGGATCCGGTGCATTAGTGCTGGTATGATCGCATCCGTCAACCAACGCCGCTTATTTTCCATTATCCGTAGTGGTCTTTTTCCCCTTCATCGTGAGTGCTACACGTCACGAACAAACCGTGGGGCTGATAAAGTGGGAAATTTTAATCCAGCAACTAGACCCGAAAAAGAAAATAGGGGATGCAACACGAGGACTTCCCGGCACGTCACCGATGCCAGTACTACTCTCGCCCAAGCACGCTTAACTGCGGAGTTCTGATGGGATCCGGTGCATTAGTGCTGGTATGATCGCATCCGTCAACCAACGCCGCTTATTTTCCATTATCCGTAGTGGTCTTTTTCCCCTTCATCGTGAGTGCTACACGTCACGAACAAACCGTGGGGCTGATAAAGTGGGAAATTTTAATCCAGCAACTAGACCCGAAAAAGAAAATAGGGGATGCAACACGAGGACTTCCCGGCACGTCACCGATGCCAGTACTACTCTCGCCCAAGCACGCTTAACTGCGGAGTTCTGATGGGATCCGGTGCATTAGTGCTGGTATGATCGCATCCGTCAACCAACGCCGCTTATTTTCCATTATCCGTAGTGGTCTTTTTCCCCTTCATCGTGAGTGCTACACGTCACGAACAAACCGTGGGGCTGATAAAGTGGGAAATTTTAATCCAGCAACTAGACCCGAAAAAGAAAATAGGGGATGCAACACGAGGACTTCCCGGCACGTCACCGATGCCAGTACTACTCTCGCCCAAGCACGCTTAACTGCGGAGTTCTGATGGGATCCGGTGCATTAGTGCTGGTATGATCGCATCCGTCAACCAACGCCGCTTATTTTCCATTATCCGTAGTGGTCTTTTTCCCCTTCATCGTGAGTGCTACACGTCACGAACAAACCGTGGGGCTGATAAAGTGGGAAATTTTAATCCAGCAACTAGACCCGAAAAAGAAAATAGGGGATGCAACACGAGGACTTCCCGGCACGTCACCGATGCCAGTACTACTCTCGCCCAAGCACGCTTAACTGCGGAGTTCTGATGGGATCCGGTGCATTAGTGCTGGTATGATCGCATCCGTCAACCAACGCCGCTTATTTTCCATTATCCGTAGTGGTCTTTTTCCCCTTCATCGTGAGTGCTACACGTCACGAACAAACCGTGGGGCTGATAAAGTGGGAAATTTTAATCCAGCAACTAGACCCGAAAAAGAAAATAGGGGATGCAACACGAGGACTTCCCGGCACGTCACCGATGCCAGTACTACTCTCGCCCAAGCACGCTTAACTGCGGAGTTCTGATGGGATCCGGTGCATTAGTGCTGGTATGATCGCATCCGTCAACCAACGCCGCTTATTTTCCATTATCCGTAGTGGTCTTTTTCCCCTTCATCGTGAGTGCTACACGTCACGAACAAACCGTGGGGCTGATAAAGTGGTAAATTTTAATCCAGCAACTAGACCCGAAAAAGAAAATAGGGGATGCAACACGAGGACTTCCCGGCACGTCACCGATGCCAGTACTACTCTCGCCCAAGCACGCTTAACTGCGGAGTTCTGATGGGATCCGGTGCATTAGTGCTGGTATGATCGCATCCGTCAACCAACGCCGCTTATTTTCCATTATCCGTACCGGTCTTTTTCCCCTTCATCGTGAGTGCTACACGTCACGAACAAACCGTGGGGCTGATAAAGTGGGAAATTTTAATCCAGCAACTAGACCCGAAAAAGAAAATAGGGGATGCAACACGAGGACTTCCCGGCACGTCACCGATGCCAGTACTACTCTCGCCCAAGCACGCTTAACTGCGGAGTTCTGATGGGATCCGGTGCATTAGTGCTGGTATGATCGCATCCGTCAACCAACGCCGCTTATTTTCCATTATCCGTAGTGGTCTTTTTCCCCTTCATCGTGAGTGCTACACGTCACGAACAAACCGTGGGGCTGATAAAGTGGTAAATTTTAATCCAGCAACTAGACCCGAAAAAGAAAATAGGGGATGCAACACGAGGACTTCCCGGCACGTCACCGATGCCAGTACTACTCTCGCCCAAGCACGCTTAACTGCGGAGTTCTGATGGGATCCGGTGCATTAGTGCTGGTATGATCGCATCCGTCAACCAACGCCGCTTATTTTCCATTATCCGTACCGGTCTTTTTCCCCTTCATCGTGAGTGCTACACGTCACGAACAAACCGTGGGGCTGATAAAGTGGGAAATTTTAATCCAGCAACTAGACCCGAAAAAGAAAATAGGGGATGCAACACGAGGACTTCCCGGCACGTCACCGATGCCAGTACTACTCTCGCCCAAGCACGCTTAACTGCGGAGTTCTGATGGGATCCGGTGCATTAGTGCTGGTATGATCGCATCCGTCAACCAACGCCGCTTATTTTCCATTATCCGTAGTGGTCTTTTTCCCCTTCATCGTGAGTGCTACACGTCACGAACAAACCGTGGGGCTGATAAAGTGGGAAATTTTAATCCAGCAACTAGACCCGAAAAAGAAAATAGGGGATGCAACACGAGGACTTCCCGGCACGTCACCGATGCCAGTACTACTCTCGCCCAAGCACGCTTAACTGCGGAGTTCTGATGGGATCCGGTGCATTAGTGCTGGTATGATCGCATCCGTCAACCAACGCCGCTTATTTTCCATTATCCGTAGTGGTCTTTTTCCCCTTCATCGTGAGTGCTACACGTCACGAACAAACCGTGGGGCTGATAAAGTGGTAAATTTTAATCCAGCAACTAGACCCGAAAAAGAAAATAGGGGATGCAACACGAGGACTTCCCGGCACGTCACCGATGCCAGTACTACTCTCGCCCAAGCACGCTTAACTGCGGAGTTCTGATGGGATCCGGTGCATTAGTGCTGGTATGATCGCATCCGTCAACCAACGCCGCTTATTTTCCATTATCCGTAGTGGTCTTTTTCCCCTTCATCGTGAGTGCTACACGTCACGAACAAACCGTGGGGCTGATAAAGTGGGAAATTTTAATCCAGCAACTAGACCCGAAAAAGAAAATAGGGGATGCAACACGAGGACTTCCCGGCACGTCACCGATGCCAGTACTACTCTCGCCCAAGCACGCTTAACTGCGGAGTTCTGATGGGATCCGGTGCATTAGTGCTGGTATGATCGCATCCGTCAACCAACGCCGCTTATTTTCCATTATCCGTAGTGGTCTTTTTCCCCTTCATCGTGAGTGCTACACGTCACGAACAAACCGTGGGGCTGATAAAGTGGTAAATTTTAATCCAGCAACTAGACCCGAAAAAGAAAATAGGGGATGCAACACGAGGACTTCCCGGCACGTCACCGATGCCAGTACTACTCTCGCCCAAGCACGCTTAACTGCGGAGTTCTGATGGGATCCGGTGCATTAGTGCTGGTATGATCGCATCCGTCAACCAACGCCGCTTATTTTCCATTATCCGTACCGGTCTTTTTCCCCTTCATCGTGAGTGCTACACGTCACGAACAAACCGTGGGGCTGATAAAGTGGGAAATTTTAATCCAGCAACTAGACCCGAAAAAGAAAATAGGGGATGCAACACGAGGACTTCCCGGCACGTCACCGATGCCAGTACTACTCTCGCCCAAGCACGCTTAACTGCGGAGTTCTGATGGGATCCGGTGCATTAGTGCTGGTATGATCGCATCCGTCAACCAACGCCGCTTATTTTCCATTATCCGTAGTGGTCTTTTTCCCCTTCATCGTGAGTGCTACACGTCACGAACAAACCGTGGGGCTGATAAAGTGGGAAATTTTAATCCAGCAACTAGACCCGAAAAAGAAAATAGGGGATGCAACACGAGGACTTCCCGGCACGTCACCGATGCCAGTACTACTCTCGCCCAAGCACGCTTAACTGCGGAGTTCTGATGGGATCCGGTGCATTAGTGCTGGTATGATCGCATCCGTCAACCAACGCCGCTTATTTTCCATTATCCGTAGTGGTCTTTTTCCCCTTCATCGTGAGTGCTACACGTCACGAACAAACCGTGGGGCTGATAAAGTGGTAAATTTTAATCCAGCAACTAGACCCGAAAAAGAAAATAGGGGATGCAACACGAGGACTTCCCGGCACGTCACCGATGCCAGTACTACTCTCGCCCAAGCACGCTTAACTGCGGAGTTCTGATGGGATCCGGTGCATTAGTGCTGGTATGATCGCATCCGTCAACCAACGCCGCTTATTTTCCATTATCCGTACCGGTCTTTTTCCCCTTCATCGTGAGTGCTACACGTCACGAACAAACCGTGGGGCTGATAAAGTGGGAAATTTTAATCCAGCAACTAGACCCGAAAAAGAAAATAGGGGATGCAACACGAGGACTTCCCGGCACGTCACCGATGCCAGTACTACTCTCGCCCAAGCACGCTTAATTGCGGAGTTCTGATGGGATCCGGTGCATTAGTGCTGGTATGATCGCATCCGTCAACCAACGCCGCTTATTTTCCATTATCCGTAGTGGTCTTTTTCCCCTTCATCGTGAGTGCTACACGTCACGAACAAACCGTGGGGCTGATAAAGTGGGAAATTTTAATCCAGCAACTAGACCCGAAAAAGAAAATAGGGGATGCAACACGAGGACTTCCCGGCACGTCACCGATGCCAGTACTACTCTCGCCCAAGCACGCTTAACTGCGGAGTTCTGATGGGATCCGGTGCATTAGTGCTGGTATGATCGCATCCGTCAACCAACGCCGCTTATTTTCCATTATCCGTAGTGGTCTTTTTCCCCTTCATCGTGAGTGCTACACGTCACGAACAAACCGTGGGGCTGATAAAGTGGGAAATTTTAATCCAGCAACTAGACCCGAAAAAGAAAATAGGGGATGCAACACGAGGACTTCCCGGCACGTCACCGATGCCAGTACTACTCTCGCCCAAGCACGCTTAACTGCGGAGTTCTGATGGGATCCGGTGCATTAGTGCTGGTATGATCGCATCCGTCAACCAACGCCGCTTATTTTCCATTATCCGTAGTGGTCTTTTTCCCCTTCATCGTGAGTGCTACACGTCACGAAAGAACCGTGGGGCCGATAAAGTGGGACATTTTAATCCAGCAACTAGTCAGAAAACTTGGTAGAAATTCTGAAACATAATTTTGAGCCCCGGTTATCTCCCACGAACAGAGAAACCAGAAGCAAAACCGACCCGAAAAAGAAAATAACGGGTGCAACATGAGGACTTCCCGGCACGTCACCGATGCCAGTACTACTCTAGCCCAAGCACGCTTAACTGCGGAGTTCTGATGGGATCCGGTGCATTAGTGCTGGTATGATCGCATCCGTCAACCAACGCCGCTTATTTTCCATTATCCGTACCGGTCTTTTTCCCCTTCATCGTGAGTGCTACACGTCACGAACAAACCGTGGGGCTGATAAAGTGGGAAATTTTAATCCAGCAACTAGACCCGAAAAAGAAAATAGGGGATGCAACACGAGGACTTCCCGGCACGTCACCGATGCCAGTACTACTCTCGCCCAAGCACGCTTAACTGCGGAGTTCTGATGGGATCCGGTGCATTAGTGCTGGTATGATCGCATCCGTCAACCAACGCCGCTTATTTTCCATTATCCGTACCGGTCTTTTTCCCCTTCATCGTGAGTGCTACACGTCACGAACAAACCGTGGGGCTGATAAAGTGGGAAATTTTAATCCAGCAACTAGACCCGAAAAAGAAAATAGGGGATGCAACACGAGGACTTCCCGGCACGTCACCGATGCCAGTACTACTCTCGCCCAAGCACGCTTAACTGCGGAGTTCTGATGGGATCCGGTGCATTAGTGCTGGTATGATCGCATCCGTCAACCAACGCCGCTTATTTTCCATTATCCGTACCGGTCTTTTTCCCCTTCATCGTGAGTGCTACACGTCACGAACAAACCGTGGGGCTGATAAAGTGGGAAATTTTAATCCAGCAACTAGACCCGAAAAAGAAAATAGGGGATGCAACACGAGGACTTCCCGGCACGTCACCGATGCCAGTACTACTCTCGCCCAAGCACGCTTAATTGCGGAGTTCTGATGGGATCCGGTGCATTAGTGCTGGTATGATCGCATCCGTCAACCAACGCCGCTTATTTTCCATTATCCGTAGTGGTCTTTTTCCCCTTCATCGTGAGTGCTACACGTCACGAACAAACCGTGGGGCTGATAAAGTGGGAAATTTTAATCCAGCAACTAGACCCGAAAAAGAAAATAGGGGATGCAACACGAGGACTTCCCGGCACGTCACCGATGCCAGTACTACTCTCGCCCAAGCACGCTTAACTGCGGAGTTCTGATGGGATCCGGTGCATTAGTGCTGGTATGATCGCATCCGTCAACCAACGCCGCTTATTTTCCATTATCCGTAGTGGTCTTTTTCCCCTTCATCGTGAGTGCTACACGTCACGAACAAACCGTGGGGCTGATAAAGTGGGAAATTTTAATCCAGCAACTAGACCCGAAAAAGAAAATAGGGGATGCAACACGAGGACTTCCCGGCACGTCACCGATGCCAGTACTACTCTCGCCCAAGCACGCTTAACTGCGGAGTTCTGATGGGATCCGGTGCATTAGTGCTGGTATGATCGCATCCGTCAACCAACGCCGCTTATTTTCCATTATCCGTAGTGGTCTTTTTCCCCTTCATCGTGAGTGCTACACGTCACGAAAGAACCGTGGGGCCGATAAAGTGGGACATTTTAATCCAGCAACTAGTCAGAAAACTTGGTAGAAATTCTGAAACATAATTTTGAGCCCCGGTTATCTCCCACGAACAGAGAAACCAGAAGCAAAACCGACCCGAAAAAGAAAATAACGGGTGCAACATGAGGACTTCCCGGCACGTCACCGATGCCAGTACTACTCTAGCCCAAGCACGCTTAACTGCGGAGTTCTGATGGGATCCGGTGCATTAGTGCTGGTATGATCGCATCCGTCAACCAACGCCGCTTATTTTCCATTATCCGTACCGGTCTTTTTCCCCTTCATCGTGAGTGCTACACGTCACGAACAAACCGTGGGGCTGATAAAGTGGGAAATTTTAATCCAGCAACTAGACCCGAAAAAGAAAATAGGGGATGCAACACGAGGACTTCCCGGCACGTCACCGATGCCAGTACTACTCTCGCCCAAGCACGCTTAACTGCGGAGTTCTGATGGGATCCGGTGCATTAGTGCTGGTATGATCGCATCCGTCAACCAACGCCGCTTATTTTCCATTATCCGTAGTGGTCTTTTTCCCCTTCATCGTGAGTGCTACACGTCACGAACAAACCGTGGGGCTGATAAAGTGGGAAATTTTAATCCAGCAACTAGACCCGAAAAAGAAAATAGGGGATGCAACACGAGGACTTCCCGGCACGTCACCGATGCCAGTACTACTCTCGCCCAAGCACGCTTAACTGCGGAGTTCTGATGGGATCCGGTGCATTAGTGCTGGTATGATCGCATCCGTCAACCAACGCCGCTTATTTTCCATTATCCGTAGTGGTCTTTTTCCCCTTCATCGTGAGTGCTACACGTCACGAACAAACCGTGGGGCTGATAAAGTGGTAAATTTTAATCCAGCAACTAGACCCGAAAAAGAAAATAGGGGATGCAACACGAGGACTTCCCGGCACGTCACCGATGCCAGTACTACTCTCGCCCAAGCACGCTTAACTGCGGAGTTCTGATGGGATCCGGTGCATTAGTGCTGGTATGATCGCATCCGTCAACCAACGCCGCTTATTTTCCATTATCCGTACCGGTCTTTTTCCCCTTCATCGTGAGTGCTACACGTCACGAACAAACCGTGGGGCTGATAAAGTGGGAAATTTTAATCCAGCAACTAGACCCGAAAAAGAAAATAGGGGATGCAACACGAGGACTTCCCGGCACGTCACCGATGCCAGTACTACTCTCGCCCAAGCACGCTTAATTGCGGAGTTCTGATGGGATCCGGTGCATTAGTGCTGGTATGATCGCATCCGTCAACCAACGCCGCTTATTTTCCATTATCCGTAGTGGTCTTTTTCCCCTTCATCGTGAGTGCTACACGTCACGAACAAACCGTGGGGCTGATAAAGTGGGAAATTTTAATCCAGCAACTAGACCCGAAAAAGAAAATAGGGGATGCAACACGAGGACTTCCCGGCACGTCACCGATGCCAGTACTACTCTCGCCCAAGCACGCTTAACTGCGGAGTTCTGATGGGATCCGGTGCATTAGTGCTGGTATGATCGCATCCGTCAACCAACGCCGCTTATTTTCCATTATCCGTAGTGGTCTTTTTCCCCTTCATCGTGAGTGCTACACGTCACGAACAAACCGTGGGGCTGATAAAGTGGGAAATTTTAATCCAGCAACTAGACCCGAAAAAGAAAATAGGGGATGCAACACGAGGACTTCCCGGCACGTCACCGATGCCAGTACTACTCTCGCCCAAGCACGCTTAACTGCGGAGTTCTGATGGGATCCGGTGCATTAGTGCTGGTATGATCGCATCCGTCAACCAACGCCGCTTATTTTCCATTATCCGTAGTGGTCTTTTTCCCCTTCATCGTGAGTGCTACACGTCACGAAAGAACCGTGGGGCCGATAAAGTGGGACATTTTAATCCAGCAACTAGTCAGAAAACTTGGTAGAAATTCTGAAACATAATTTTGAGCCCCGGTTATCTCCCACGAACAGAGAAACCAGAAGCAAAACCGACCCGAAAAAGAAAATAACGGGTGCAACATGAGGACTTCCCGGCACGTCACCGATGCCAGTACTACTCTAGCCCAAGCACGCTTAACTGCGGAGTTCTGATGGGATCCGGTGCATTAGTGCTGGTATGATCGCATCCGTCAACCAACGCCGCTTATTTTCCATTATCCGTACCGGTCTTTTTCCCCTTCATCGTGAGTGCTACACGTCACGAACAAACCGTGGGGCTGATAAAGTGGGAAATTTTAATCCAGCAACTAGACCCGAAAAAGAAAATAGGGGATGCAACACGAGGACTTCCCGGCACGTCACCGATGCCAGTACTACTCTCGCCCAAGCACGCTTAACTGCGGAGTTCTGATGGGATCCGGTGCATTAGTGCTGGTATGATCGCATCCGTCAACCAACGCCGCTTATTTTCCATTATCCGTAGTGGTCTTTTTCCCCTTCATCGTGAGTGCTACACGTCACGAACAAACCGTGGGGCTGATAAAGTGGGAAATTTTAATCCAGCAACTAGACCCGAAAAAGAAAATAGGGGATGCAACACGAGGACTTCCCGGCACGTCACCGATGCCAGTACTACTCTCGCCCAAGCACGCTTAACTGCGGAGTTCTGATGGGATCCGGTGCATTAGTGCTGGTATGATCGCATCCGTCAACCAACGCCGCTTATTTTCCATTATCCGTAGTGGTCTTTTTCCCCTTCATCGTGAGTGCTACACGTCACGAACAAACCGTGGGGCTGATAAAGTGGTAAATTTTAATCCAGCAACTAGACCCGAAAAAGAAAATAGGGGATGCAACACGAGGACTTCCCGGCACGTCACCGATGCCAGTACTACTCTCGCCCAAGCACGCTTAACTGCGGAGTTCTGATGGGATCCGGTGCATTAGTGCTGGTATGATCGCATCCGTCAACCAACGCCGCTTATTTTCCATTATCCGTACCGGTCTTTTTCCCCTTCATCGTGAGTGCTACACGTCACGAACAAACCGTGGGGCTGATAAAGTGGGAAATTTTAATCCAGCAACTAGACCCGAAAAAGAAAATAGGGGATGCAACACGAGGACTTCCCGGCACGTCACCGATGCCAGTTCTACTCTCGCCCAAGCACGCTTAACTGCGGAGTTCTGATGGGATCCGGTGCATTAGTGCTGGTATGATCGCATCCGTCAACCAACGCCGCTTATTTTCCATTATCCGTAGTGGTCTTTTTCCCCTTCATCGTGAGTGCTACACGTCACGAACAAACCGTGGGGCTGATAAAGTGGGAAATTTTAATCCAGCAACTAGACCCGAAAAAGAAAATAGGGGATGCAACACGAGGACTTCCCGGCACGTCACCGATGCCAGTACTACTCTCGCCCAAGCACGCTTAACTGCGGAGTTCTGATGGGATCCGGTGCATTAGTGCTGGTATGATCGCATCCGTCAACCAACGCCGCTTATTTTCCATTATCCGTAGTGGTCTTTTTCCCCTTCATCGTGAGTGCTACACGTCACGAACAAACCGTGGGGCTGATAAAGTGGGAAATTTTAATCCAGCAACTAGACCCGAAAAAGAAAATAGGGGATGCAACACGAGGACTTCCCGGCACGTCACCGATGCCAGTACTACTCTCGCCCAAGCACGCTTAACTGCGGAGTTCTGATGGGATCCGGTGCATTAGTGCTGGTATGATCGCATCCGTCAACCAACGCCGCTTATTTTCCATTATCCGTAGTGGTCTTTTTCCCCTTCATCGTGAGTGCTACACGTCACGAACAAACCGTGGGGCTGATAAAGTGGGAAATTTTAATCCAGCAACTAGACCCGAAAAAGAAAATAGGGGATGCAACACGAGGACTTCCCGGCACGTCACCGATGCCAGTACTACTCTCGCCCAAGCACGCTTAACTGCGGAGTTCTGATGGGATCCGGTGCATTAGTGCTGGTATGATCGCATCCGTCAACCAACGCCGCTTATTTTCCATTATCCGTAGTGGTCTTTTTCCCCTTCATCGTGAGTGCTACACGTCACGAACAAACCGTGGGGCTGATAAAGTGGTAAATTTTAATCCAGCAACTAGACCCGAAAAAGAAAATAGGGGATGCAACACGAGGACTTCCCGGCACGTCACCGATGCCAGTACTACTCTCGCCCAAGCACGCTTAACTGCGGAGTTCTGATGGGATCCGGTGCATTAGTGCTGGTATGATCGCATCCGTCAACCAACGCCGCTTATTTTCCATTATCCGTACCGGTCTTTTTCCCCTTCATCGTGAGTGCTACACGTCACGAACAAACCGTGGGGCTGATAAAGTGGGAAATTTTAATCCAGCAACTAGACCCGAAAAAGAAAATAGGGGATGCAACACGAGGACTTCCCGGCACGTCACCGATGCCAGTACTACTCTCGCCCAAGCACGCTTAACTGCGGAGTTCTGATGGGATCCGGTGCATTAGTGCTGGTATGATCGCATCCGTCAACCAACGCCGCTTATTTTCCATTATCCGTAGTGGTCTTTTTCCCCTTCATCGTGAGTGCTACACGTCACGAACAAACCGTGGGGCTGATAAAGTGGGAAATTTTAATCCAGCAACTAGACCCGAAAAAGAAAATAGGGGATGCAACACGAGGACTTCCCGGCACGTCACCGATGCCAGTACTACTCTCGCCCAAGCACGCTTAACTGCGGAGTTCTGATGGGATCCGGTGCATTAGTGCTGGTATGATCGCATCCGTCAACCAACGCCGCTTATTTTCCATTATCCGTAGTGGTCTTTTTCCCCTTCATCGTGAGTGCTACACGTCACGAACAAACCGTGGGGCTGATAAAGTGGTAAATTTTAATCCAGCAACTAGACCCGAAAAAGAAAATAGGGGATGCAACACGAGGACTTCCCGGCACGTCACCGATGCCAGTACTACTCTCGCCCAAGCACGCTTAACTGCGGAGTTCTGATGGGATCCGGTGCATTAGTGCTGGTATGATCGCATCCGTCAACCAACGCCGCTTATTTTCCATTATCCGTAGTGGTCTTTTTCCCCTTCATCGTGAGTGCTACACGTCACGAACAAACCGTGGGGCTGATAAAGTGGGAAATTTTAATCCAGCAACTAGACCCGAAAAAGAAAATAGGGGATGCAACACGAGGACTTCCCGGCACGTCACCGATGCCAGTACTACTCTCGCCCAAGCACGCTTAATTGCGGAGTTCTGATGGGATCCGGTGCATTAGTGCTGGTATGATCGCATCCGTCAACCAACGCCGCTTATTTTCCATTATCCGTAGTGGTCTTTTTCCCCTTCATCGTGAGTGCTACACGTCACGAACAAACCGTGGGGCTGATAAAGTGGGAAATTTTAATCCAGCAACTAGACCCGAAAAAGAAAATAGGGGATGCAACACGAGGACTTCCCGGCACGTCACCGATGCCAGTACTACTCTCGCCCAAGCACGCTTAACTGCGGAGTTCTGATGGGATCCGGTGCATTAGTGCTGGTATGATCGCATCCGTCAACCAACGCCGCTTATTTTCCATTATCCGTAGTGGTCTTTTTCCCCTTCATCGTGAGTGCTACACGTCACGAACAAACCGTGGGGCTGATAAAGTGGGAAATTTTAATCCAGCAACTAGACCCGAAAAAGAAAATAGGGGATGCAACACGAGGACTTCCCGGCACGTCACCGATGCCAGTACTACTCTCGCCCAAGCACGCTTAACTGCGGAGTTCTGATGGGATCCGGTGCATTAGTGCTGGTATGATCGCATCCGTCAACCAACGCCGCTTATTTTCCATTATCCGTAGTGGTCTTTTTCCCCTTCATCGTGAGTGCTACACGTCACGAAAGAACCGTGGGGCCGATAAAGTGGGACATTTTAATCCAGCAACTAGTCAGAAAACTTGGTAGAAATTCTGAAACATAATTTTGAGCCCCGGTTATCTCCCACGAACAGAGAAACCAGAAGCAAAACCGACCCGAAAAAGAAAATAACGGGTGCAACATGAGGACTTCCCGGCACGTCACCGATGCCAGTACTACTCTAGCCCAAGCACGCTTAACTGCGGAGTTCTGATGGGATCCGGTGCATTAGTGCTGGTATGATCGCATCCGTCAACCAACGCCGCTTATTTTCCATTATCCGTACCGGTCTTTTTCCCCTTCATCGTGAGTGCTACACGTCACGAACAAACCGTGGGGCTGATAAAGTGGGAAATTTTAATCCAGCAACTAGACCCGAAAAAGAAAATAGGGGATGCAACACGAGGACTTCCCGGCACGTCACCGATGCCAGTACTACTCTCGCCCAAGCACGCTTAACTGCGGAGTTCTGATGGGATCCGGTGCATTAGTGCTGGTATGATCGCATCCGTCAACCAACGCCGCTTATTTTCCATTATCCGTAGTGGTCTTTTTCCCCTTCATCGTGAGTGCTACACGTCACGAACAAACCGTGGGGCTGATAAAGTGGGAAATTTTAATCCAGCAACTAGACCCGAAAAAGAAAATAGGGGATGCAACACGAGGACTTCCCGGCACGTCACCGATGCCAGTACTACTCTCGCCCAAGCACGCTTAATTGCGGAGTTCTGATGGGATCCGGTGCATTAGTGCTGGTATGATCGCATCCGTCAACCAACGCCGCTTATTTTCCATTATCCGTAGTGGTCTTTTTCCCCTTCATCGTGAGTGCTACACGTCACGAACAAACCGTGGGGCTGATAAAGTGGGAAATTTTAATCCAGCAACTAGACCCGAAAAAGAAAATAGGGGATGCAACACGAGGACTTCCCGGCACGTCACCGATGCCAGTACTACTCTCGCCCAAGCACGCTTAACTGCGGAGTTCTGATGGGATCCGGTGCATTAGTGCTGGTATGATCGCATCCGTCAACCAACGCCGCTTATTTTCCATTATCCGTAGTGGTCTTTTTCCCCTTCATCGTGAGTGCTACACGTCACGAACAAACCGTGGGGCTGATAAAGTGGGAAATTTTAATCCAGCAACTAGACCCGAAAAAGAAAATAGGGGATGCAACACGAGGACTTCCCGGCACGTCACCGATGCCAGTACTACTCTCGCCCAAGCACGCTTAACTGCGGAGTTCTGATGGGATCCGGTGCATTAGTGCTGGTATGATCGCATCCGTCAACCAACGCCGCTTATTTTCCATTATCCGTAGTGGTCTTTTTCCCCTTCATCGTGAGTGCTACACGTCACGAAAGAACCGTGGGGCCGATAAAGTGGGACATTTTAATCCAGCAACTAGTCAGAAAACTTGGTAGAAATTCTGAAACATAATTTTGAGCCCCGGTTATCTCCCACGAACAGAGAAACCAGAAGCAAAACCGACCCGAAAAAGAAAATAACGGGTGCAACATGAGGACTTCCCGGCACGTCACCGATGCCAGTACTACTCTAGCCCAAGCACGCTTAACTGCGGAGTTCTGATGGGATCCGGTGCATTAGTGCTGGTATGATCGCATCCGTCAACCAACGCCGCTTATTTTCCATTATCCGTACCGGTCTTTTTCCCCTTCATCGTGAGTGCTACACGTCACGAACAAACCGTGGGGCTGATAAAGTGGGAAATTTTAATCCAGCAACTAGACCCGAAAAAGAAAATAGGGGATGCAACACGAGGACTTCCCGGCACGTCACCGATGCCAGTACTACTCTCGCCCAAGCACGCTTAACTGCGGAGTTCTGATGGGATCCGGTGCATTAGTGCTGGTATGATCGCATCCGTCAACCAACGCCGCTTATTTTCCATTATCCGTAGTGGTCTTTTTCCCCTTCATCGTGAGTGCTACACGTCACGAACAAACCGTGGGGCTGATAAAGTGGGAAATTTTAATCCAGCAACTAGACCCGAAAAAGAAAATAGGGGATGCAACACGAGGACTTCCCGGCACGTCACCGATGCCAGTACTACTCTCGCCCAAGCACGCTTAACTGCGGAGTTCTGATGGGATCCGGTGCATTAGTGCTGGTATGATCGCATCCGTCAACCAACGCCGCTTATTTTCCATTATCCGTAGTGGTCTTTTTCCCCTTCATCGTGAGTGCTACACGTCACGAACAAACCGTGGGGCTGATAAAGTGGTAAATTTTAATCCAGCAACTAGACCCGAAAAAGAAAATAGGGGATGCAACACGAGGACTTCCCGGCACGTCACCGATGCCAGTACTACTCTCGCCCAAGCACGCTTAACTGCGGAGTTCTGATGGGATCCGGTGCATTAGTGCTGGTATGATCGCATCCGTCAACCAACGCCGCTTATTTTCCATTATCCGTACCGGTCTTTTTCCCCTTCATCGTGAGTGCTACACGTCACGAACAAACCGTGGGGCTGATAAAGTGGGAAATTTTAATCCAGCAACTAGACCCGAAAAAGAAAATAGGGGATGCAACACGAGGACTTCCCGGCACGTCACCGATGCCAGTTCTACTCTCGCCCAAGCACGCTTAACTGCGGAGTTCTGATGGGATCCGGTGCATTAGTGCTGGTATGATCGCATCCGTCAACCAACGCCGCTTATTTTCCATTATCCGTAGTGGTCTTTTTCCCCTTCATCGTGAGTGCTACACGTCACGAACAAACCGTGGGGCTGATAAAGTGGGAAATTTTAATCCAGCAACTAGACCCGAAAAAGAAAATAGGGGATGCAACACGAGGACTTCCCGGCACGTCACCGATGCCAGTACTACTCTCGCCCAAGCACGCTTAACTGCGGAGTTCTGATGGGATCCGGTGCATTAGTGCTGGAATGATCGCATCCGTCAACCAACGCCGCTTATTTTCCATTATCCGTAGTGGTCTTTTTCCCCTTCATCGTGAGTGCTACACGTCACGAACAAACCGTGGGGCTGATAAAGTGGGAAATTTTAATCCAGCAACTAGACCCGAAAAAGAAAATAGGGGATGCAACACGAGGACTTCCCGGCACGTCACCGATGCCAGTACTACTCTCGCCCAAGCACGCTTAACTGCGGAGTTCTGATGGGATCCGGTGCATTAGTGCTGGTATGATCGCATCCGTCAACCAACGCCGCTTATTTTCCATTATCCGTAGTGGTCTTTTTCCCCTTCATCGTGAGTGCTACACGTCACGAACAAACCGTGGGGCTGATAAAGTGGGAAATTTTAATCCAGCAACTAGACCCGAAAAAGAAAATAGGGGATGCAACACGAGGACTTCCCGGCACGTCACCGATGCCAGTACTACTCTCGCCCAAGCACGCTTAACTGCGGAGTTCTGATGGGATCCGGTGCATTAGTGCTGGTATGATCGCATCCGTCAACCAACGCCGCTTATTTTCCATTATCCGTAGTGGTCTTTTTCCCCTTCATCGTGAGTGCTACACGTCACGAACAAACCGTGGGGCTGATAAAGTGGAAAATTTTAATCCAGCAACTAGACCCGAAAAAGAAAATAGGGGATGCAACACGAGGACTTCCCGGCACGTCACCGATGCCAGTACTACTCTCGCCCAAGCACGCTTAACTGCGGAGTTCTGATGGGATCCGGTGCATTAGTGCTGGTATGATCGCATCCGTCAACCAACGCCGCTTATTTTCCATTATCCGTAGTGGTCTTTTTCCCCTTCATCGTGAGTGCTACACGTCACGAACAAACCGTGGGGCTGATAAAGTGGGAAATTTTAATCCAGCAACTAGACCCGAAAAAGAAAATAGGGGATGCAACACGAGGACTTCCCGGCACGTCACCGATGCCAGTACTACTCTCGCCCAAGCACGCTTAACTGCGGAGTTCTGATGGGATCCGGTGCATTAGTGCTGGTATGATCGCATCCGTCAACCAACGCCGCTTATTTTCCATTATCCGTACCGGTCTTTTTCCCCTTCATCGTGAGTGCTAACAAACCGTGGGGCTGATAAAGTGGGAAATTTTAATCCAGCAACTAGACCCGAAAAAGAAAATAGGGGATGCAACACGAGGACTTCCCGGCACGTCACCGATGCCAGTACTACTCTCGCCCAAGCACGCTTAACTGCGGAGTTCTGATGGGATCCGGTGCATTAGTGCTGGTATGATCGCATCCGTCAACCAACGCCGCTTATTTTCCATTATCCGTACCGGTCTTTTTCCCCTTCATCGTGAGTGCTACACGTCACGAACAAACCGTGGGGCTGATAAAGTGGGAAATTTTAATCCAGCAACTAGACCCCAAAAAGAAAATAGGGGATGCAACACGAGGACTTCCCGGCACGTCACCGATGCCAGTACTACTCTCGCCCAAGCACGCTTAACTGCGGAGTTCTGATGGGATCCGGTGCATTAGTGCTGGTATGATCGCATCCGTCAACCAATGCCGCTTATTTTCCATTATCCGTAGTGGTCTTTTTCCCCTTCATCGTGAGTGCTACACGTCACGAACAAACCGTGGGGCTGATAAAGTGGGAAATTTTAATCCAGCAACTAGACCCGAAAAAGAAAATAGGGGATGCAACACGAGGACTTCCCGGCACGTCACCGATGCCAGTACTACTCTCGCCCAAGCACGCTTAACTGCGGAGTTCTGATGGGATCCGGTGCATTAGTGCTGGTATGATCGCATCCGTCAACCAACGCCGCTTATTTTCCATTATCCGTAGTGGTCTTTTTCCCCTTCATCGTGAGTGCTACACGTCACGAACAAACCGTGGGGCTGATAAAGTGGGAAATTTTAATCCAGCAACTAGACCCGAAAAAGAAAATAGGGGATGCAACACGAGGACTTCCCGGCACGTCACCGATGCCAGTACTACTCTCGCCCAAGCACGCTTAACTGCGGAGTTCTGATGGGATCCGGTGCATTAGTGCTGGTATGATCGCATCCGTCAACCAACGCCGCTTATTTTCCATTATCCGTAGTGGTCTTTTTCCCCTTCATCGTGAGTGCTACACGTCACGAACAAACCGTGGGGCTGATAAAGTGGGAAATTTTAATCCAGCAACTAGACCCGAAAAAGAAAATAGGGGATGCAAGACGAGGACTTCCCGGCACGTCACCGATGCCAGTACTACTCTCGCCCAAGCACGCTTAACTGCGGAGTTCTGATGGGATCCGGTGCATTAGTGCTGGTATGATCGCATCCGTCAACCAACGCCGCTTATTTTCCATTATCCGTAGTGGTCTTTTTCCCCTTCATCGTGAGTGCTACACGTCACGAACAAACCGTGGGGCTGATAAAGTGGGAAATTTTAATCCAGCAACTAGACCCGAAAAAGAAAATAGGGGATGCAACACGAGGACTTCCCGGCACGTCACCGATGCCAGTACTACTCTCGCCCAAGCACGCTTAACTGCGGAGTTCTGATGGGATCCGGTGCATTAGTGCTGGTATGATCGCATCCGTCAACCAACGCCGCTTATTTTCCATTATCCGTAGTGGTCTTTTTCCCCTTCATCGTGAGTGCTACACGTCACGAACAAACCGTGGGGCTGATAAAGTGGGAAATTTTAATCCAGCAACTAGACCCGAAAAAGAAAATAGGGGATGCAACACGAGGACTTCCCGGCACGTCACCGATGCCAGTACTACTCTCGCCCAAGCACGCTTAACTGCGGAGTTCTGATGGGATCCGGTGCATTAGTGCTGGTATGATCGCATCCGTCAACCAACGCCGCTTATTTTCCATTATCCGTAGTGGTCTTTTTCCCCTTCATCGTGAGTGCTACACGTCACGAACAAACCGTGGGGCTGATAAAGTGGAAAATTTTAATCCAGCAACTAGACCCGAAAAAGAAAATAGGGGATGCAACACGAGGACTTCCCGGCACGTCACCGATGCCAGTACTACTCTCGCCCAAGCACGCTTAACTGCGGAGTTCTGATGGGATCCGGTGCATTAGTGCTGGTATGATCGCATCCGTCAACCAACGCCGCTTATTTTCCATTATCCGTAGTGGTCTTTTTCCCCTTCATCGTGAGTGCTACACGTCACGAACAAACCGTGGGGCTGATAAAGTGGGAAATTTTAATCCAGCAACTAGACCCGAAAAAGAAAATAGGGGATGCAACACGAGGACTTCCCGGCACGTCACCGATGCCAGTACTACTCTCGCCCAAGCACGCTTAACTGCGGAGTTCTGATGGGATCCGGTGCATTAGTGCTGGTATGATCGCATCCGTCAACCAACGCCGCTTATTTTCCATTATCCGTAGTGGTCTTTTTCCCCTTCATCGTGAGTGCTACACGTCACGAACAAACCGTGGGGCTGATAAAGTGGAAAATTTTAATCCAGCAACTAGACCCGAAAAAGAAAATAGGGGATGCAACACGAGGACTTCCCGGCACGTCACCGATGCCAGTACTACTCTCGCCCAAGCACGCTTAACTGCGGAGTTCTGATGGGATCCGGTGCATTAGTGCTGGTATGATCGCATCCGTCAACCAACGCCGCTTATTTTCCATTATCCGTAGTGGTCTTTTTCCCCTTCATCGTGAGTGCTACACGTCACGAACAAACCGTGGGGCTGATAAAGTGGGAAATTTTAATCCAGCAACTAGACCCGAAAAAGAAAATAGGGGATGCAACACGAGGACTTCCCGGCACGTCACCGATGCCAGTACTACTCTCGCCCAAGCACGCTTAACTGCGGAGTTCTGATGGGATCCGGTGCATTAGTGCTGGTATGATCGCATCCGTCAACCAACGCCGCTTATTTTCCATTATCCGTACCGGTCTTTTTCCCCTTCATCGTGAGTGCTAACAAACCGTGGGGCTGATAAAGTGGGAAATTTTAATCCAGCAACTAGACCCGAAAAAGAAAATAGGGGATGCAACACGAGGACTTCCCGGCACGTCACCGATGCCAGTACTACTCTCGCCCAAGCACGCTTAACTGCGGAGTTCTGATGGGATCCGGTGCATTAGTGCTGGTATGATCGCATCCGTCAACCAACGCCGCTTATTTTCCATTATCCGTACCGGTCTTTTTCCCCTTCATCGTGAGTGCTACACGTCACGAACAAACCGTGGGGCTGATAAAGTGGGAAATTTTAATCCAGCAACTAGACCCCAAAAAGAAAATAGGGGATGCAACACGAGGACTTCCCGGCACGTCACCGATGCCAGTACTACTCTCGCCCAAGCACGCTTAACTGCGGAGTTCTGATGGGATCCGGTGCATTAGTGCTGGTATGATCGCATCCGTCAACCAACGCCGCTTATTTTCCATTATCCGTAGTGGTCTTTTTCCCCTTCATCGTGAGTGCTACACGTCACGAACAAACCGTGGGGCTGATAAAGTGGGAAATTTTAATCCAGCAACTAGACCCGAAAAAGAAAATAGGGGATGCAAGACGAGGACTTCCCGGCACGTCACCGATGCCAGTACTACTCTCGCCCAAGCACGCTTAACTGCGGAGTTCTGATGGGATCCGGTGCATTAGTGCTGGTATGATCGCATCCGTCAACCAACGCCGCTTATTTTCCATTATCCGTACCGGTCTTTTTCCCCTTCATCGTGAGTGCTACACGTCACGAACAAACCGTGGGGCTGATAAAGTGGGAAATTTTAATCCAGCAACTAGACCCGAAAAAGAAAATAGGGGATGCAACACGAGGACTTCCCGGCACGTCACCGATGCCAGTACTACTCTCGCCCAAGCACGCTTAACTGCGGAGTTCTGATGGGATCCGGTGCATTAGTGCTGGTATGATCGCATCCGTCAACCAACGCCGCTTATTTTCCATTATCCGTACCGGTCTTTTTCCCCTTCATCGTGAGTGCTACACGTCACGAACAAACCGTGGGGCTGATAAAGTGGGAAATTTTAATCCAGCAACTAGACCCCAAAAAGAAAATAGGGGATGCAACACGAGGACTTCCCGGCACGTCACCGATGCCAGTACTACTCTCGCCCAAGCACGCTTAACTGCGGAGTTCTGATGGGATCCGGTGCATTAGTGCTGGTATGATCGCATCCGTCAACCAACGCCGCTTATTTTCCATTATCCGTAGTGGTCTTTTTCCCCTTCATCGTGAGTGCTACACGTCACGAACAAACCGTGGGGCTGATAAAGTGGGAAATTTTAATCCAGCAACTAGACCCGAAAAAGAAAATAGGGGATGCAACACGAGGACTTCCCGGCACGTCACCGATGCCAGTACTACTCTCGCCCAAGCACGCTTAACTGCGGAGTTCTGATGGGATCCGGTGCATTAGTGCTGGTATGATCGCATCCGTCAACCAACGCCGCTTATTTTCCATTATCCGTAGTGGTCTTTTTCCCCTTCATCGTGAGTGCTACACGTCACGAACAAACCGTGGGGCTGATAAAGTGGGAAATTTTAATCCAGCAACTAGACCCGAAAAAGAAAATAGGGGATGCAACACGAGGACTTCCCGGCACGTCACCGATGCCAGTACTACTCTCGCCCAAGCACGCTTAACTGCGGAGTTCTGATGGGATCCGGTGCATTAGTGCTGGTATGATCGCATCCGTCAACCAACGCCGCTTATTTTCCATTATCCGTAGTGGTCTTTTTCCCCTTCATCGTGAGTGCTACACGTCACGAACAAACCGTGGGGCTGATAAAGTGGGAAATTTTAATCCAGCAACTAGACCCGAAAAAGAAAATAGGGGATGCAAGACGAGGACTTCCCGGCACGTCACCGATGCCAGTACTACTCTCGCCCAAGCACGCTTAACTGCGGAGTTCTGATGGGATCCGGTGCATTAGTGCTGGTATGATCGCATCCGTCAACCAACGCCGCTTATTTTCCATTATCCGTAGTGGTCTTTTTCCCCTTCATCGTGAGTGCTACACGTCACGAACAAACCGTGGGGCTGATAAAGTGGGAAATTTTAATCCAGCAACTAGACCCGAAAAAGAAAATAGGGGATGCAACACGAGGACTTCCCGGCACGTCACCGATGCCAGTACTACTCTCGCCCAAGCACGCTTAACTGCGGAGTTCTGATGGGATCCGGTGCATTAGTGCTGGTATGATCGCATCCGTCAACCAACGCCGCTTATTTTCCATTATCCGTAGTGGTCTTTTTCCCCTTCATCGTGAGTGCTACACGTCACGAACAAACCGTGGGGCTGATAAAGTGGGAAATTTTAATCCAGCAACTAGACCCGAAAAAGAAAATAGGGGATGCAACACGAGGACTTCCCGGCACGTCACCGATGCCAGTACTACTCTCGCCCAAGCACGCTTAACTGCGGAGTTCTGATGGGATCCGGTGCATTAGTGCTGGTATGATCGCATCCGTCAACCAACGCCGCTTATTTTCCATTATCCGTAGTGGTCTTTTTCCCCTTCATCGTGAGTGCTACACGTCACGAACAAACCGTGGGGCTGATAAAGTGGAAAATTTTAATCCAGCAA
Source organism: Aquilaria yunnanensis (assembly GCA_039654915.1). Classification (NCBI taxonomy): domain Eukaryota; kingdom Viridiplantae; phylum Streptophyta; class Magnoliopsida; order Malvales; family Thymelaeaceae; genus Aquilaria; species Aquilaria yunnanensis. Next base: position 55,236,170 of record CM077597.1, read on the forward strand.
CTAGACCCGAAAAAGAAAATAGGGGATGCAACACGAGGACTTCCCGGCACGTCACCGATGCCAGTACTACTCTCGCCCAAGCACGCTTAACTGCGGAGTTCTGATGGGATCCGGTGCATTAGTGCTGGTATGATCGCATCCGTCAACCAACGCCGCTTATTTTCCATTATCCGTAGTGGTCTTTTTCCCCTTCATCGTGAGTGCTACACGTCACGAACAAACCGTGGGGCTGATAAAGTGGGAAATTTTAATCCAGCAACTAGACCCGAAAAAGAAAATAGGGGATGCAACACGAGGACTTCCCGGCACGTCACCGATGCCAGTACTACTCTCGCCCAAGCACGCTTAACTGCGGAGTTCTGATGGGATCCGGTGCATTAGTGCTGGTATGATCGCATCCGTCAACCAACGCCGCTTATTTTCCATTATCCGTAGTGGTCTTTTTCCCCTTCATCGTGAGTGCTACACGTCACGAACAAACCGTGGGGCTGATAAAGTGGTAAATTTTAATCCAGCAACTAGACCCGAAAAAGAAAATAGGGGATGCAACACGAGGACTTCCCGGCACGTCACCGATGCCAGTACTACTCTCGCCCAAGCACGCTTAACTGCGGAGTTCTGATGGGATCCGGTGCATTAGTGCTGGTATGATCGCATCCGTCAACCAACGCCGCTTATTTTCCATTATCCGTACCGGTCTTTTTCCCCTTCATCGTGAGTGCTACACGTCACGAACAAACCGTGGGGCTGATAAAGTGGGAAATTTTAATCCAGCAACTAGACCCGAAAAAGAAAATAGGGGATGCAACACGAGGACTTCCCGGCACGTCACCGATGCCAGTTCTACTCTCGCCCAAGCACGCTTAACTGCGGAGTTCTGATGGGATCCGGTGCATTAGTGCTGGTATGATCGCATCCGTCAACCAACGCCGCTTATTTTCCATTATCCGTAGTGGTCTTTTTCCCCTTCATCGTGAGTGCTACACGTCACGAACAAACCGTGGGGCTGATAAAGTGGGAAATTTTAATCCAGCAACTAGACCCGAAAAAGAAAATAGGGGATGCAACACGAGGACTTCCCGGCACGTCACCGATGCCAGTACTACTCTCGCCCAAGCACGCTTAACTGCGGAGTTCTGATGGGATCCGGTGCATTAGTGCTGGTATGATCGCATCCGTCAACCAACGCCGCTTATTTTCCATTATCCGTAGTGGTCTTTTTCCCCTTCATCGTGAGTGCTACACGTCACGAACAAACCGTGGGGCTGATAAAGTGGGAAATTTTAATCCAGCAACTAGACCCGAAAAAGAAAATAGGGGATGCAACACGAGGACTTCCCGGCACGTCACCGATGCCAGTACTACTCTCGCCCAAGCACGCTTAACTGCGGAGTTCTGATGGGATCCGGTGCATTAGTGCTGGTATGATCGCATCCGTCAACCAACGCCGCTTATTTTCCATTATCCGTAGTGGTCTTTTTCCCCTTCATCGTGAGTGCTACACGTCACGAACAAACCGTGGGGCTGATAAAGTGGGAAATTTTAATCCAGCAACTAGACCCGAAAAAGAAAATAGGGGATGCAACACGAGGACTTCCCGGCACGTCACCGATGCCAGTACTACTCTCGCCCAAGCACGCTTAACTGCGGAGTTCTGATGGGATCCGGTGCATTAGTGCTGGTATGATCGCATCCGTCAACCAACGCCGCTTATTTTCCATTATCCGTAGTGGTCTTTTTCCCCTTCATCGTGAGTGCTACACGTCACGAACAAACCGTGGGGCTGATAAAGTGGAAAATTTTAATCCAGCAACTAGACCCGAAAAAGAAAATAGGGGATGCAACACGAGGACTTCCCGGCACGTCACCGATGCCAGTACTACTCTCGCCCAAGCACGCTTAACTGCGGAGTTCTGATGGGATCCGGTGCATTAGTGCTGGTATGATCGCATCCGTCAACCAACGCCGCTTATTTTCCATTATCCGTAGTGGTCTTTTTCCCCTTCATCGTGAGTGCTACACGTCACGAACAAACCGTGGGGCTGATAAAGTCGGAAATTTTAATCCAGCAACTAGACCCGAAAAAGAAAATAGGGGATGCAACACGAGGACTTCCCGGCACGTCACCGATGCCAGTACTACTCTCGCCCAAGCACGCTTAACTGCGGAGTTCTGATGGGATCCGGTGCATTAGTGCTGGTATGATCGCATCCGTCAACCAACGCCGCTTATTTTCCATTATCCGTACCGGTCTTTTTCCCCTTCATCGTGAGTGCTAACAAACCGTGGGGCTGATAAAGTGGGAAATTTTAATCCAGCAACTAGACCCGAAAAAGAAAATAGGGGATGCAACACGAGGACTTCCCGGCACGTCACCGATGCCAGTACTACTCTCGCCCAAGCACGCTTAACTGCGGAGTTCTGATGGGATCCGGTGCATTAGTGCTGGTATGATCGCATCCGTCAACCAACGCCGCTTATTTTCCATTATCCGTACCGGTCTTTTTCCCCTTCATCGTGAGTGCTACACGTCACGAACAAACCGTGGGGCTGATAAAGTGGGAAATTTTAATCCAGCAACTAGACCCCAAAAAGAAAATAGGGGATGCAACACGAGGACTTCCCGGCACGTCACCGATGCCAGTACTACTCTCGCCCAAGCACGCTTAACTGCGGAGTTCTGATGGGATCCGGTGCATTAGTGCTGGTATGATCGCATCCGTCAACCAACGCCGCTTATTTTCCATTATCCGTAGTGGTCTTTTTCCCCTTCATCGTGAGTGCTACACGTCACGAACAAACCGTGGGGCTGATAAAGTGGGAAATTTTAATCCAGCAACTAGACCCGAAAAAGAAAATAGGGGATGCAACACGAGGACTTCCCGGCACGTCACCGATGCCAGTACTACTCTCGCCCAAGCACGCTTAACTGCGGAGTTCTGATGGGATCCGGTGCATTAGTGCTGGTATGATCGCATCCGTCAACCAACGCCGCTTATTTTCCATTATCCGTAGTGGTCTTTTTCCCCTTCATCGTGAGTGCTACACGTCACGAACAAACCGTGGGGCTGATAAAGTGGGAAATTTTAATCCAGCAACTAGACCCGAAAAAGAAAATAGGGGATGCAACACGAGGACTTCCCGGCACGTCACCGATGCCAGTACTACTCTCGCCCAAGCACGCTTAACTGCGGAGTTCTGATGGGATCCGGTGCATTAGTGCTGGTATGATCGCATCCGTCAACCAACGCCGCTTATTTTCCATTATCCGTAGTGGTCTTTTTCCCCTTCATCGTGAGTGCTACACGTCACGAACAAACCGTGGGGCTGATAAAGTGGGAAATTTTAATCCAGCAACTAGACCCGAAAAAGAAAATAGGGGATGCAAGACGAGGACTTCCCGGCACGTCACCGATGCCAGTACTACTCTCGCCCAAGCACGCTTAACTGCGGAGTTCTGATGGGATCCGGTGCATTAGTGCTGGTATGATCGCATCCGTCAACCAACGCCGCTTATTTTCCATTATCCGTAGTGGTCTTTTTCCCCTTCATCGTGAGTGCTACACGTCACGAACAAACCGTGGGGCTGATAAAGTGGGAAATTTTAATCCAGCAACTAGACCCGAAAAAGAAAATAGGGGATGCAACACGAGGACTTCCCGGCACGTCACCGATGCCAGTACTACTCTCGCCCAAGCACGCTTAACTGCGGAGTTCTGATGGGATCCGGTGCATTAGTGCTGGTATGATCGCATCCGTCAACCAACGCCGCTTATTTTCCATTATCCGTAGTGGTCTTTTTCCCCTTCATCGTGAGTGCTACACGTCACGAACAAACCGTGGGGCTGATAAAGTGGGAAATTTTAATCCAGCAACTAGACCCGAAAAAGAAAATAGGGGATGCAAGACGAGGACTTCCCGGCACGTCACCGATGCCAGTACTACTCTCGCCCAAGCACGCTTAACTGCGGAGTTCTGATGGGATCCGGTGCATTAGTGCTGGTATGATCGCATCCGTCAACCAACGCCGCTTATTTTCCATTATCCGTAGTGGTCTTTTTCCCCTTCATCGTGAGTGCTACACGTCACGAACAAACCGTGGGGCTGATAAAGTGGAAAATTTTAATCCAGCAACTAGACCCGAAAAAGAAAATAGGGGATGCAACACGAGGACTTCCCGGCACGTCACCGATGCCAGTACTACTCTCGCCCAAGCACGCTTAACTGCGGAGTTCTGATGGGATCCGGTGCATTAGTGCTGGTATGATCGCATCCGTCAACCAACGCCGCTTATTTTCCATTATCCGTAGTGGTCTTTTTCCCCTTCATCGTGAGTGCTACACGTCACGAACAAACCGTGGGGCTGATAAAGTGGGAAATTTTAATCCAGCAACTAGACCCGAAAAAGAAAATAGGGGATGCAACACGAGGACTTCCCGGCACGTCACCGATGCCAGTACTACTCTCGCCCAAGCACGCTTAACTGCGGAGTTCTGATGGGATCCGGTGCATTAGTGCTGGTATGATCGCATCCGTCAACCAACGCCGCTTATTTTCCATTATCCGTAGTGGTCTTTTTCCCCTTCATCGTGAGTGCTACACGTCACGAACAAACCGTGGGGCTGATAAAGTGGGAAATTTTAATCCAGCAACTAGACCCGAAAAAGAAAATAGGGGATGCAACACGAGGACTTCCCGGCACGTCACCGATGCCAGTACTACTCTCGCCCAAGCACGCTTAACTGCGGAGTTCTGATGGGATCCGGTGCATTAGTGCTGGTATGATCGCATCCGTCAACCAACGCCGCTTATTTTCCATTATCCGTAGTGGTCTTTTTCCCCTTCATCGTGAGTGCTACACGTCACGAACAAACCGTGGGGCTGATAAAGTGGGAAATTTTAATCCAGCAACTAGACCCGAAAAAGAAAATAGGGGATGCAACACGAGGACTTCCCGGCACGTCACCGATGCCAGTACTACTCTCGCCCAAGCACGCTTAACTGCGGAGTTCTGATGGGATCCGGTGCATTAGTGCTGGTATGATCGCATCCGTCAACCAACGCCGCTTATTTTCCATTATCCGTAGTGGTCTTTTTCCCCTTCATCGTGAGTGCTACACGTCACGAACAAACCGTGGGGCTGATAAAGTGGAAAATTTTAATCCAGCAACTAGACCCGAAAAAGAAAATAGGGGATGCAACACGAGGACTTCCCGGCACGTCACCGATGCCAGTACTACTCTCGCCCAAGCACGCTTAACTGCGGAGTTCTGATGGGATCCGGTGCATTAGTGCTGGTATGATCGCATCCGTCAACCAACGCCGCTTATTTTCCATTATCCGTAGTGGTCTTTTTCCCCTTCATCGTGAGTGCTACACGTCACGAACAAACCGTGGGGCTGATAAAGTGGGAAATTTTAATCCAGCAACTAGACCCGAATAAGAAAATAGGGGATGCAACACGAGGACTTCCCGGCACGTCACCGATGCCAGTACTACTCTCGCCCAAGCACGCTTAACTGCGGAGTTCTGATGGGATCCGGTGCATTAGTGCTGGTATGATCGCATCCGTCAACCAACGCCGCTTATTTTCCATTATCCGTAGTGGTCTTTTTCCCCTTCATCGTGAGTGCTACACGTCACGAACAAACCGTGGGGCTGATAAAGTGGAAAATTTTAATCCAGCAACTAGACCCGAAAAAGAAAATAGGGGATGCAACACGAGGACTTCCCGGCACGTCACCGATGCCAGTACTACTCTCGCCCAAGCACGCTTAACTGCGGAGTTCTGATGGGATCCGGTGCATTAGTGCTGGTATGATCGCATCCGTCAACCAACGCCGCTTATTTTCCATTATCCGTACCGGTCTTTTTCCCCTTCATCGTGAGTGCTACACGTCACGAACAAACCGTGGGGCTGATAAAGTGGGAAATTTTAATCCAGCAACTAGACCCGAAAAAGAAAATAGGGGATGCAACACGAGGACTTCCCGGCACGTCACCGATGCCAGTACTACTCTCGCCCAAGCACGCTTAACTGCGGAGTTCTGATGGGATCCGGTGCATTAGTGCTGGTATGATCGCATCCGTCAACCAACGCCGCTTATTTTCCATTATCCGTAGTGGTCTTTTTCCCCTTCATCGTGAGTGCTACACGTCACGAACAAACCGTGGGGCTGATAAAGTGGGAAATTTTAATCCAGCAACTAGACCCGAAAAAGAAAATAGGGGATGCAACACGAGGACTTCCCGGCACGTCACCGATGCCAGTACTACTCTCGCCCAAGCACGCTTAACTGCGGAGTTCTGATGGGATCCGGTGCATTAGTGCTGGTATGATCGCATCCGTCAACCAACGCCGCTTATTTTCCATTATCCGTAGTGGTCTTTTTCCCCTTCATCGTGAGTGCTACACGTCACGAACAAACCGTGGGGCTGATAAAGTGGAAAATTTTAATCCAGCAACTAGACCCGAAAAAGAAAATAGGGGATGCAACACGAGGACTTCCCGGCACGTCACCGATGCCAGTACTACTCTCGCCCAAGCACGCTTAACTGCGGAGTTCTGATGGGATCCGGTGCATTAGTGCTGGTATGATCGCATCCGTCAACCAACGCCGCTTATTTTCCATTATCCGTAGTGGTCTTTTTCCCCTTCATCGTGAGTGCTACACGTCACGAACAAACCGTGGGGCTGATAAAGTGGGAAATTTTAATCCAGCAACTAGACCCGAAAAAGAAAATAGGGGATACAACACGAGGACTTCCCGGCATGTCACCGATGCCAGTACTACTCTCGCCCAAGCACGCTTAACTGCGGAGTTCTGATGGGATCCGGTGCATTAGTGCTGGTATGATCGCATCCGTCAACCAACGCCGCTTATTTTCCATTATCCGTACCGGTCTTTTTCCCCTTCATCGTGAGTGCTACACGTCACGAACAAACCGTGGGGCTGATAAAGTGGGAAATTTTAATCCAGCAACTAGACCCGAAAAAGAAAATAGGGGATGCAACACGAGGACTTCCCGGCACGTCACCGATGCCAGTACTACTCTCGCCCAAGCACGCTTAACTGCGGAGTTCTGATGGGATCCGGTGCATTAGTGCTGGTATGATCGCATCCGTCAACCAACGCCGCTTATTTTCCATTATCCGTAGTGGTCTTTTTCCCCTTCATCGTGAGTGCTACACGTCACGAACAAACCGTGGGGCTGATAAAGTGGGAAATTTTAATCCAGCAACTAGACCCGAAAAAGAAAATAGGGGATGCAACACGAGGACTTCCCGGCACGTCACCGATGCCAGTACTACTCTCGCCCAAGCACGCTTAACTGCGGAGTTCTGATGGGATCCGGTGCATTAGTGCTGGTATGATCGCATCCGTCAACCAACGCCGCTTATTTTCCATTATCCGTAGTGGTCTTTTTCCCCTTCATCGTGAGTGCTACACGTCACGAACAAACCGTGGGGCTGATAAAGTGGAAAATTTTAATCCAGCAACTAGACCCGAAAAAGAAAATAGGGGATGCAACACGAGGACTTCCCGGCACGTCACCGATGCCAGTACTACTCTCGCCCAAGCACGCTTAACTGCGGAGTTCTGATGGGATCCGGTGCATTAGTGCTGGTATGATCGCATCCGTCAACCAACGCCGCTTATTTTCCATTATCCGTAGTGGTCTTTTTCCCCTTCATCGTGAGTGCTACACGTCACGAACAAACCGTGGGGCTGATAAAGTGGGAAATTTTAATCCAGCAACTAGACCCGAAAAAGAAAATAGGGGATGCAACACGAGGACTTCCCGGCACGTCACCGATGCCAGTACTACTCTCGCCCAAGCACGCTTAACTGCGGAGTTCTGATGGGATCCGGTGCATTAGTGCTGGTATGATCGCATCCGTCAACCAACGCCGCTTATTTTCCATTATCCGTAGTGGTCTTTTTCCCCTTCATCGTGAGTGCTACACGTCACGAACAAACCGTGGGGCTGATAAAGTGGGAAATTTTAATCCAGCAACTAGACCCGAAAAAGAAAATAGGGGATGCAACACGAGGACTTCCCGGCACGTCACCGATGCCAGTACTACTCTCGCCCAAGCACGCTTAACTGCGGAGTTCTGATGGGATCCGGTGCATTAGTGCTGGTATGATCGCATCCGTCAACCAACGCCGCTTATTTTCCATTATCCGTAGTGGTCTTTTTCCCCTTCATCGTGAGTGCTACACGTCACGAACAAACCGTGGGGCTGATAAAGTGGGAAATTTTAATCCAGCAACTAGACCCGAAAAAGAAAATAGGGGATGCAACACGAGGACTTCCCGGCACGTCACCGATGCCAGTACTACTCTCGCCCAAGCACGCTTAACTGCGGAGTTCTGATGGGATCCGGTGCATTAGTGCTGGTATGATCGCATCCGTCAACCAACGCCGCTTATTTTCCATTATCCGTAGTGGTCTTTTTCCCCTTCATCGTGAGTGCTACACGTCACGAACAAACCGTGGGGCTGATAAAGTGGGAAATTTTAATCCAGCAACTAGACCCGAAAAAGAAAATAGGGGATGCAACACGAGGACTTCCCGGCACGTCACCGATGCCAGTACTACTCTCGCCCAAGCACGCTTAACTGCGGAGTTCTGATGGGATCCGGTGCATTAGTGCTGGTATGATCGCATCCGTCAACCAACGCCGCTTATTTTCCATTATCCGTAGTGGTCTTTTTCCCCTTCATCGTGAGTGCTACACGTCACGAACAAACCATGGGGCTGATAAAGTGGGAAATTTTAATCCAGCAACTAGACCCGAAAAAGAAAATAGGGGATGCAACACGAGGACTTCCCGGCACGTCACCGATGCCAGTACTACTCTCGCCCAAGCACGCTTAACTGCGGAGTTCTGATGGGATCCGGTGCATTAGTGCTGGTATGATCGCATCCGTCAACCAACGCCGCTTATTTTCCATTATCCGTAGTGGTCTTTTTCCCCTTCATCGTGAGTGCTACACGTCACGAACAAACCGTGGGGCTGATAAAGTGGAAAATTTTAATCCAGCAACTAGACCCGAAAAAGAAAATAGGGGATGCAACACGAGGACTTCCCGGCACGTCACCGATGCCAGTACTACTCTCGCCCAAGCACGCTTAACTGCGGAGTTCTGATGGGATCCGGTGCATTAGTGCTGGTATGATCGCATCCGTCAACCAACGCCGCTTATTTTCCATTATCCGTAGTGGTCTTTTTCCCCTTCATCGTGAGTGCTACACGTCACGAACAAACCGTGGGGCTGATAAAGTGGGAAATTTTAATCCAGCAACTAGACCCGAAAAAGAAAATAGGGGATGCAACACGAGGACTTCCCGGCATGTCACCGATGCCAGTACTACTCTCGCCCAAGCACGCTTAACTGCGGAGTTCTGATGGGATCCGGTGCATTAGTGCTGGTATGATCGCATCCGTCAACCAACGCCGCTTATTTTCCATTATCCGTACCGGTCTTTTTCCCCTTCATCGTGAGTGCTACACGTCACGAACAAACCGTGGGGCTGATAAAGTGGGAAATTTTAATCCAGCAACTAGACCCGAAAAAGAAAATAGGGGATGCAACACGAGGACTTCCCGGCACGTCACCGATGCCAGTACTACTCTCGCCCAAGCACGCTTAACTGCGGAGTTCTGATGGGATCCGGTGCATTAGTGCTGGTATGATCGCATCCGTCAACCAACGCCGCTTATTTTCCATTATCCGTAGTGGTCTTTTTCCCCTTCATCGTGAGTGCTACACGTCACGAACAAACCGTGGGGCTGATAAAGTGGGAAATTTTAATCCAGCAACTAGACCCGAAAAAGAAAATAGGGGATGCAACACGAGGACTTCCCGGCACGTCACCGATGCCAGTACTACTCTCGCCCAAGCACGCTTAACTGCGGAGTTCTGATGGGATCCGGTGCATTAGTGCTGGTATGATCGCATCCGTCAACCAACGCCGCTTATTTTCCATTATCCGTAGTGGTCTTTTTCCCCTTCATCGTGAGTGCTACACGTCACGAACAAACCGTGGGGCTGATAAAGTGGAAAATTTTAATCCAGCAACTAGACCCGAAAAAGAAAATAGGGGATGCAACACGAGGACTTCCCGGCACGTCACCGATGCCAGTACTACTCTCGCCCAAGCACGCTTAACTGCGGAGTTCTGATGGGATCCGGTGCATTAGTGCTGGTATGATCGCATCCGTCAACCAACGCCGCTTATTTTCCATTATCCGTAGTGGTCTTTTTCCCCTTCATCGTGAGTGCTACACGTCACGAACAAACCGTGGGGCTGATAAAGTGGGAAATTTTAATCCAGCAACTAGACCCGAAAAAGAAAATAGGGGATGCAACACGAGGACTTCCCGGCACGTCACCGATGCCAGTACTACTCTCGCCCAAGCACGCTTAACTGCGGAGTTCTGATGGGATCCGGTGCATTAGTGCTGGTATGATCGCATCCGTCAACCAACGCCGCTTATTTTCCATTATCCGTAGTGGTCTTTTTCCCCTTCATCGTGAGTGCTACACGTCACGAACAAACCGTGGGGCTGATAAAGTGGGAAATTTTAATCCAGCAACTAGACCCGAAAAAGAAAATAGGGGATGCAACACGAGGACTTCCCGGCACGTCACCGATGCCAGTACTACTCTCGCCCAAGCACGCTTAACTGCGGAGTTCTGATGGGATCCGGTGCATTAGTGCTGGTATGATCGCATCCGTCAACCAACGCCGCTTATTTTCCATTATCCGTAGTGGTCTTTTTCCCCTTCATCGTGAGTGCTACACGTCACGAACAAACCGTGGGGCTGATAAAGTGGGAAATTTTAATCCAGCAACTAGACCCGAAAAAGAAAATAGGGGATGCAACACGAGGACTTCCCGGCACGTCACCGATGCCAGTACTACTCTCGCCCAAGCACGCTTAACTGCGGAGTTCTGATGGGATCCGGTGCATTAGTGCTGGTATGATCGCATCCGTCAACCAACGCCGCTTATTTTCCATTATCCGTAGTGGTCTTTTTCCCCTTCATCGTGAGTGCTACACGTCACGAACAAACCGTGGGGCTGATAAAGTGGGAAATTTTAATCCAGCAACTAGACCCGAAAAAGAAAATAGGGGATGCAACACGAGGACTTCCCGGCACGTCACCGATGCCAGTACTACTCTCGCCCAAGCACGCTTAACTGCGGAGTTCTGATGGGATCCGGTGCATTAGTGCTGGTATGATCGCATCCGTCAACCAACGCCGCTTATTTTCCATTATCCGTAGTGGTCTTTTTCCCCTTCATCGTGAGTGCTACACGTCACGAACAAACCGTGGGGCTGATAAAGTGGGAAATTTTAATCCAGCAACTAGACCCGAAAAAGAAAATAGGGGATGCAACACGAGGACTTCCCGGCACGTCACCGATGCCAGTACTACTCTCGCCCAAGCACGCTTAACTGCGGAGTTCTGATGGGATCCGGTGCATTAGTGCTGGTATGATCGCATCCGTCAACCAACGCCGCTTATTTTCCATTATCCGTACGGTCTTTTTCCCCTTCATCGTGAGTGCTACACGTCACGAACAAACCGTGGGGCTGATAAAGTGGGAAATTTTAATCCAGCAACTAGACCCGAAAAAGAAAATAGGGGATGCAACACGAGGACTTCCCGGCACGTCACCGATGCCAGTACTACTCTCGCCCAAGCACGCTTAACTGCGGAGTTCTGATGGGATCCGGTGCATTAGTGCTGGTATGATCGCATCCGTCAACCAACGCCGCTTATTTTCCATTATCCGTAGTGGTCTTTTTCCACTTCATCGTGAGTGCTACACGTCACGAACAAACCGTGGGGCTGATAAAGTGGGAAATTTTAATCCAGCAACTAGACCCGAAAAAGAAAATAGGGGATGCAACACGAGGACTTCCCGGCACGTCACCGATGCCAGTACTACTCTCGCCCAAGCACGCTTAACTGCGGAGTTCTGATGGGATCCGGTGCATTAGTGCTGGTATGATCGCATCCGTCAACCAACGCCGCTTATTTTCCATTATCCGTAGTGGTCTTTTTCCCCTTCATCGTGAGTGCTACACGTCACGAACAAACCGTGGGGCTGATAAAGTGGGAAATTTTAATCCAGCAACTAGACCCGAAAAAGAAAATAGGGGATGCAACACGAGGACTTCCCGGCACGTCACCGATGCCAGTACTACTCTCGCCCAAGCACGCTTAACTGCGGAGTTCTGATGGGATCCGGTGCATTAGTGCTGGTATGATCGCATCCGTCAACCAACGCCGCTTATTTTCCATTATCCGTAGTGGTCTTTTTCCCCTTCATCGTGAGTGCTACACGTCACGAACAAACCGTGGGGCTGATAAAGTGGAAAATTTTAATCCAGCAACTAGACCCGAAAAAGAAAATAGGGGATGCAACACGAGGACTTCCCGGCACGTCACCGATGCCAGTACTACTCTCGCCCAAGCACGCTTAACTGCGGAGTTCTGATGGGATCCGGTGCATTAGTGCTGGTATGATCGCATCCGTCAACCAACGCCGCTTATTTTCCATTATCCGTAGTGGTCTTTTTCCCCTTCATCGTGAGTGCTACACGTCACGAACAAACCGTGGGGCTGATAAAGTGGGAAATTTTAATCCAGCAACTAGACCCGAAAAAGAAAATAGGGGATGCAACACGAGGACTTCCCGGCACGTCACCGATGCCAGTACTACTCTCGCCCAAGCACGCTTAACTGCGGAGTTCTGATGGGATCCGGTGCATTAGTGCTGGTATGATCGCATCCGTCAACCAACGCCGCTTATTTTCCATTATCCGTAGTGGTCTTTTTCCCCTTCATCGTGAGTGCTACACGTCACGAACAAACCGTGGGGCTGATAAAGTGGGAAATTTTAATCCAGCAACTAGACCCGAAAAAGAAAATAGGGGATGCAACACGAGGACTTCCCGGCACGTCACCGATGCCAGTACTACTCTCGCCCAAGCACGCTTAACTGCGGAGTTCTGATGGGATCCGGTGCATTAGTGCTGGTATGATCGCATCCGTCAACCAACGCCGCTTATTTTCCATTATCCGTAGTGGTCTTTTTCCCCTTCATCGTGAGTGCTACACGTCACGAACAAACCGTGGGGCTGATAAAGTGGGAAATTTTAATCCAGCAACTAGACCCGAAAAAGAAAATAGGGGATGCAACACGAGGACTTCCCGGCACGTCACCGATGCCAGTACTACTCTCGCCCAAGCACGCTTAACTGCGGAGTTCTGATGGGATCCGGTGCATTAGTGCTGGTATGATCGCATCCGTCAACCAACGCCGCTTATTTTCCATTATCCGTAGTGGTCTTTTTCCCCTTCATCGTGAGTGCTACACGTCACGAACAAACCGTGGGGCTGATAAAGTGGGAAATTTTAATCCAGCAACTAGACCCGAAAAAGAAAATAGGGGATGCAACACGAGGACTTCCCGGCACGTCACCGATGCCAGTACTACTCTCGCCCAAGCACGCTTAACTGCGGAGTTCTGATGGGATCCGGTGCATTAGTGCTGGTATGATCGCATCCGTCAACCAACGCCGCTTATTTTCCATTATCCGTAGTGGTCTTTTTCCCCTTCATCGTGAGTGCTACACGTCACGAACAAACCGTGGGGCTGATAAAGTGGGAAATTTTAATCCAGCAACTAGACCCGAAAAAGAAAATAGGGGATGCAACACGAGGACTTCCCGGCACGTCACCGATGCCAGTACTACTCTCGCCCAAGCACGCTTAACTGCGGAGTTCTGATGGGATCCGGTGCATTAGTGCTGGTATGATCGCATCCGTCAACCAACGCCGCTTATTTTCCATTATCCGTACCGGTCTTTTTCCCCTTCATCGTGAGTGCTACACGTCACGAACAAACCGTGGGGCTGATAAAGTGGGAAATTTTAATCCAGCAACTAGACCCGAAAAAGAAAATAGGGGATGCAACACGAGGACTTCCCGGCACGTCACCGATGCCAGTACTACTCTCGCCCAAGCACGCTTAACTGCGGAGTTCTGATGGGATCCGGTGCATTAGTGCTGGTATGATCGCATCCGTCAACCAACGCCGCTTATTTTCCATTATCCGTAGTGGTCTTTTTCCACTTCATCGTGAGTGCTACACGTCACGAACAAACCGTGGGGCTGATAAAGTGGGAAATTTTAATCCAGCAACTAGACCCGAAAAAGAAAATAGGGGATGCAACACGAGGACTTCCCGGCACGTCACCGATGCCAGTACTACTCTCGCCCAAGCACGCTTAACTGCGGAGTTCTGATGGGATCCGGTGCATTAGTGCTGGTATGATCGCATCCGTCAACCAACGCCGCTTATTTTCCATTATCCGTAGTGGTCTTTTTCCCCTTCATCGTGAGTGCTACACGTCACGAACAAACCGTGGGGCTGATAAAGTGGGAAATTTTAATCCAGCAACTAGACCCGAAAAAGAAAATAGGGGATGCAACACGAGGACTTCCCGGCACGTCACCGATGCCAGTACTACTCTCGCCCAAGCACGCTTAACTGCGGAGTTCTGATGGGATCCGGTGCATTAGTGCTGGTATGATCGCATCCGTCAACCAACGCCGCTTATTTTCCATTATCCGTAGTGGTCTTTTTCCCCTTCATCGTGAGTGCTACACGTCACGAACAAACCGTGGGGCTGATAAAGTGGGAAATTTTAATCCAGCAACTAGACCCGAAAAAGAAAATAGGGGATGCAACACGAGGACTTCCCGGCACGTCACCGATGCCAGTACTACTCTCGCCCAAGCACGCTTAACTGCGGAGTTCTGATGGGATCCGGTGCATTAGTGCTGGTATGATCGCATCCGTCAACCAACGCCGCTTATTTTCCATTATCCGTAGTGGTCTTTTTCCACTTCATCGTGAGTGCTACACGTCACGAACAAACCGTGGGGCTGATAAAGTGGGAAATTTTAATCCAGCAACTAGACCCGAAAAAGAAAATAGGGGATGCAACACGAGGACTTCCCGGCACGTCACCGATGCCAGTACTACTCTCGCCCAAGCACGCTTAACTGCGGAGTTCTGATGGGATCCGGTGCATTAGTGCTGGTATGATCGCATCCGTCAACCAACGCCGCTTATTTTCCATTATCCGTAGTGGTCTTTTTCCCCTTCATCGTGAGTGCTACACGTCACGAACAAACCGTGGGGCTGATAAAGTGGGAAATTTTAATCCAGCAACTAGACCCGAAAAAGAAAATAGGGGATGCAACACGAGGACTTCCCGGCACGTCACCGATGCCAGTACTACTCTCGCCCAAGCACGCTTAACTGCGGAGTTCTGATGGGATCCGGTGCATTAGTGCTGGTATGATCGCATCCGTCAACCAACGCCGCTTATTTTCCATTATCCGTAGTGGTCTTTTTCCCCTTCATCGTGAGTGCTACACGTCACGAACAAACC
Organism: Aquilaria yunnanensis; assembly: GCA_039654915.1. Lineage (NCBI taxonomy): Eukaryota > Viridiplantae > Streptophyta > Magnoliopsida > Malvales > Thymelaeaceae > Aquilaria > Aquilaria yunnanensis. Next base: position 55,251,663 of record CM077597.1, read on the forward strand.
GTGGGGCTGATAAAGTGGGAAATTTTAATCCAGCAACTAGACCCGAAAAAGAAAATAGGGGATGCAACACGAGGACTTCCCGGCACGTCACCGATGCCAGTACTACTCTCGCCCAAGCACGCTTAACTGCGGAGTTCTGATGGGATCCGGTGCATTAGTGCTGGTATGATCGCATCCGTCAACCAACGCCGCTTATTTTCCATTATCCGTAGTGGTCTTTTTCCCCTTCATCGTGAGTGCTACACGTCACGAACAAACCGTGGGGCTGATAAAGTGGGAAATTTTAATCCAGCAACTAGACCCGAAAAAGAAAATAGGGGATGCAACACGAGGACTTCCCGGCACGTCACCGATGCCAGTACTACTCTCGCCCAAGCACGCTTAACTGCGGAGTTCTGATGGGATCCGGTGCATTAGTGCTGGTATGATCGCATCCGTCAACCAACGCCGCTTATTTTCCATTATCCGTAGTGGTCTTTTTCCCCTTCATCGTGAGTGCTACACGTCACGAACAAACCGTGGGGCTGATAAAGTGGGAAATTTTAATCCAGCAACTAGACCCGAAAAAGAAAATAGGGGATGCAACACGAGGACTTCCCGGCACGTCACCGATGCCAGTACTACTCTCGCCCAAGCACGCTTAACTGTGGAGTTCTGATGGGATCCGGTGCATTAGTGCTGGTATGATCGCATCCGTCAACCAACGCCGCTTATTTTCCATTATCCGTAGTGGTCTTTTTCCCCTTCATCGTGAGTGCTACACGTCACGAACAAACCGTGGGGCTGATAAAGTGGGAAATTTTAATCCAGCAACTAGACCCGAAAAAGAAAATAGGGGATGCAACACGAGGACTTCCCGGCACGTCACCGATGCCAGTACTACTCTCGCCCAAGCACGCTTAACTGCGGAGTTCTGATGGGATCCGGTGCATTAGTGCTGGTATGATCGCATCCGTCAACCAACGCCGCTTATTTTCCATTATCCGTAGTGGTCTTTTTCCCCTTCATCGTGAGTGCTACACGTCACGAACAAACCGTGGGGCTGATAAAGTGGGAAATTTTAATCCAGCAACTAGACCCGAAAAAGAAAATAGGGGATGCAACACGAGGACTTCCCGGCACGTCACCGATGCCAGTACTACTCTCACCCAAGCACGCTTAACTGCGGAGTTCTGATGGGATCCGGTGCATTAGTGCTGGTATGATCGCATCCGTCAACCAACGCCGCTTATTTTTCATTATCCGTAGTGGTCTTTTTCCCCTTCATCGTGAGTGCTACACGTCACGAACAAACCGTGGGGCTGATAAAGTGGGAAATTTTAATCCAGCAACTAGACCCGAAAAAGAAAATAGGGGATGCAACACGAGGACTTCCCGGCACGTCACCGATGCCAGTACTACTCTCACCCAAGCACGCTTAACTGCAAAGTTCTGATGGGATCCGGTGCATTAGTGCTGGTATGATCGCATCCGTCAACCAACGCCGCTTATTTTCCATTATCCGTAGTGGTCTTTTTCCCCTTCATCGTGAGTGCTACACGTCACGAACAAACCGTGGGGCTGATAAAGTGGGAAATTTTAATCCAGCAACTAGACCCGAAAAAGAAAATAGGGGATGCAACACGAGGACTTCCCGGCACGTCACCGATGCCAGTACTACTCTCGCCCAAGCACGCTTAACTGCGGAGTTCTGATGGGATCCGGTGCATTAGTGCTGGTATGATCGCATCCGTCAACCAACGCCGCTTATTTTCCATTATCCGTAGTGGTCTTTTTCCCCTTCATCGTGAGTGCTACACGTCACGAACAAACCGTGGGGCTGATAAAGTGGGAAATTTTAATCCAGCAACTAGACCCGAAAAAGAAAATAGGGGATGCAACACGAGGACTTCCCGGCACGTCACCGATGCCAGTACTACTCTCGCCCAAGCACGCTTAACTGCGGAGTTCTGATGGGATCCGATGCATTAGTGCTGGTATGATCGCATCCGTCAACCAACGCCGCTTATTTTCCATTATCCGTAGTGGTCTTTTTCCCCTTCATCGTGAGTGCTACACGTCACGAACAAACCGTGGGGCTGATAAAGTGGGAAATTTTAATCCAGCAACTAGACCCGAAAAAGAAAATAGGGGATGCAACACGAGGACTTCCCGGCACGTCACCGATGCCAGTACTACTCTCGCCCAAGCACGCTTAACTGCGGAGTTCTGATGGGATCCGGTGCATTAGTGCTGGTATGATCGCATCCGTCAACCAACGCCGCTTATTTTCCATTATCCGTAGTGGTCTTTTTCCACTTCATCGTGAGTGCTACACGTCACGAACAAACCGTGGGGCTGATAAAGTGGGAAATTTTAATCCAGCAACTAGACCCGAAAAAGAAAATAGGGGATGCAACACGAGGACTTCCCGGCACGTCACCGATGCCAGTACTACTCTCGCCCAAGCACGCTTAACTGCGGAGTTCTGATGGGATCCGGTGCATTAGTGCTGGTATGATCGCATCCGTCAACCAACGCCGCTTATTTTCCATTATCCGTAGTGGTCTTTTTCCCCTTCATCGTGAGTGCTACACGTCACGAACAAACCGTGGGGCTGATAAAGTGGGAAATTTTAATCCAGCAACTAGACCCGAAAAAGAAAATAGGGGATGCAACACGAGGACTTCCCGGCACGTCACCGATGCCAGTACTACTCTCGCCCAAGCACGCTTAACTGCGGAGTTCTGATGGGATCCGGTGCATTAGTGCTGGTATGATCGCATCCGTCAACCAACGCCGCTTATTTTCCATTATCCGTAGTGGTCTTTTTCCCCTTCATCGTGAGTGCTACACGTCACGAACAAACCGTGGGGCTGATAAAGTGGGAAATTTTAATCCAGCAACTAGACCCGAAAAAGAAAATAGGGGATGCAACACGAGGACTTCCCGGCACGTCACCGATGCCAGTACTACTCTCGCCCAAGCACGCTTAACTGCGGAGTTCTGATGGGATCCGGTGCATTAGTGCTGGTATGATCGCATCCGTCAACCAACGCCGCTTATTTTCCATTATCCGTAGTGGTCTTTTTCCCCTTCATCGTGAGTGCTACACGTCACGAACAAACCGTGGGGCTGATAAAGTGGGAAATTTTAATCCAGCAACTAGACCCGAAAAAGAAAATAGGGGATGCAACACGAGGACTTCCCGGCACGTCACCGATGCCAGTACTACTCTCGCCCAAGCACGCTTAACTGCGGAGTTCTGATGGGATCCGGTGCATTAGTGCTGGTATGATCGCATCCGTCAACCAACGCCGCTTATTTTCCATTATCCGTAGTGGTCTTTTTCCCCTTCATCGTGAGTGCTACACGTCACGAACAAACCGTGGGGCTGATAAAGTGGGAAATTTTAATCCAGCAACTAGACCCGAAAAAGAAAATAGGGGATGCAACACGAGGACTTCCCGGCACGTCACCGATGCCAGTACTACTCTCGCCCAAGCACGCTTAACTGTGGAGTTCTGATGGGATCCGGTGCATTAGTGCTGGTATGATCGCATCCGTCAACCAACGCCGCTTATTTTCCATTATCCGTAGTGGTCTTTTTCCCCTTCATCGTGAGTGCTACACGTCACGAACAAACCGTGGGGCTGATAAAGTGGGAAATTTTAATCCAGCAACTAGACCCGAAAAAGAAAATAGGGGATGCAACACGAGGACTTCCCGGCACGTCACCGATGCCAGTACTACTCTCGCCCAAGCACGCTTAACTGCGGAGTTCTGATGGGATCCGGTGCATTAGTGCTGGTATGATCGCATCCGTCAACCAACGCCGCTTATTTTCCATTATCCGTAGTGGTCTTTTTCCCCTTCATCGTGAGTGCTACACGTCACGAACAAACCGTGGGGCTGATAAAGTGGGAAATTTTAATCCAGCAACTAGACCCGAAAAAGAAAATAGGGGATGCAACACGAGGACTTCCCGGCACGTCACCGATGCCAGTACTACTCTCACCCAAGCACGCTTAACTGCGGAGTTCTGATGGGATCCGGTGCATTAGTGCTGGTATGATCGCATCCGTCAACCAACGCCGCTTATTTTCCATTATCCGTAGTGGTCTTTTTCCCCTTCATCGTGAGTGCTACACGTCACGAACAAACCGTGGGGCTGATAAAGTGGGAAATTTTAATCCAGCAACTAGACCCGAAAAAGAAAATAGGGGATGCAACACGAGGACTTCCCGGCACGTCACCGATGCCAGTACTACTCTCACCCAAGCACGCTTAACTGCAAAGTTCTGATGGGATCCGGTGCATTAGTGCTGGTATGATCGCATCCGTCAACCAACGCCGCTTATTTTCCATTATCCGTAGTGGTCTTTTTCCCCTTCATCGTGAGTGCTACACGTCACGAACAAACCGTGGGGCTGATAAAGTGGGAAATTTTAATCCAGCAACTAGACCCGAAAAAGAAAATAGGGGATGCAACACGAGGACTTCCCGGCACGTCACCGATGCCAGTACTACTCTCGCCCAAGCACGCTTAACTGCGGAGTTCTGATGGGATCCGGTGCATTAGTGCTGGTATGATCGCATCCGTCAACCAACGCCGCTTATTTTCCATTATCCGTACCGGTCTTTTTCCCCTTCATCGTGAGTGCTACACGTCACGAACAAACCGTGGGGCTGATAAAGTGGGAAATTTTAATCCAGCAACTAGACCCGAAAAAGAAAATAGGGGATGCAACACGAGGACTTCCCGGCACGTCACCGATGCCAGTACTACTCTCGCCCAAGCACGCTTAACTGCGGAGTTCTGATGGGATCCGGTGCATTAGTGCTGGTATGATCGCATCCGTCAACCAACGCCGCTTATTTTCCATTATCCGTACCGGTCTTTTTCCCCTTCATCGTGAGTGCTACACGTCACGAACAAACCGTGGGGCTGATAAAGTGGGAAATTTTAATCCAGCAACTAGACCCGAAAAAGAAAATAGGGGATGCAACACGAGGACTTCCCGGCACGTCACCGATGCCAGTACTACTCTCGCCCAAGCACGCTTAACTGCGGAGTTCTGATGGGATCCGGTGCATTAGTGCTGGTATGATCGCATCCGTCAACCAACGCCGCTTATTTTCCATTATCCGTAGTGGTCTTTTTCCCCTTCATCGTGAGTGCTACACGTCACGAACAAACCGTGGGGCTGATAAAGTGGGAAATTTTAATCCAGCAACTAGACCCGAAAAAGAAAATAGGGGATGCAACACGAGGACTTCCCGGCACGTCACCGATGCCAGTACTACTCTCACCCAAGCACGCTTAACTGCGAAGTTCTGATGGGATCCGGTGCATTAGTGCTGGTATGATCGCATCCGTCAACCAACGCCGCTTATTTTCCATTATCCGTAGTGGTCTTTTTCCCCTTCATCGTGAGTGCTACACGTCACGAACAAACCGTGGGGCTGATAAAGTGGGAAATTTTAATCCAGCAACTAGACCCGAAAAAGAAAATAGGGGATGCAACACGAGGACTTCCCGGCACGTCACCGATGCCAGTACTACTCTCGCCCAAGCACGCTTAACTGCGGAGTTCTGATGGGATCCGGTGCATTAGTGCTGGTATGATCGCATCCGTCAACCAACGCCGCTTATTTTCCATTATCCGTAGTGGTCTTTTTCCCCTTCATCGTGAGTGCTACACGTCACGAACAAACCGTGGGGCTGATAAAGTGGAAAATTTTAATCCAGCAACTAGACCCGAAAAAGAAAATAGGGGATGCAACACGAGGACTTCCCGGCACGTCACCGATGCCAGTACTACTCTCGCCCAAGCACGCTTAACTGCGGAGTTCTGATGGGATCCGGTGCATTAGTGCTGGTATGATCGCATCCGTCAACCAACGCCGCTTATTTTCCATTATCCGTAGTGGTCTTTTTCCCCTTCATCGTGAGTGCTACACGTCACGAACAAACCGTGGGGCTGATAAAGTGGGAAATTTTAATCCAGCAACTAGACCCGAAAAAGAAAATAGGGGATGCAACACGAGGACTTCCCGGCACGTCACCGATGCCAGTACTACTCTCGCCCAAGCACGCTTAACTGCGGAGTTCTGATGGGATCCGGTGCATTAGTGCTGGTATGATCGCATCCGTCAACCAACGCCGCTTATTTTCCATTATCCGTAGTGGTCTTTTTCCCCTTCATCGTGAGTGCTACACGTCACGAACAAACCGTGGGGCTGATAAAGTGGGAAATTTTAATCCAGCAACTAGACCCGAAAAAGAAAATAGGGGATGCAACACGAGGACTTCCCGGCACGTCACCGATGCCAGTACTACTCTCGCCCAAGCACGCTTAACTGCGGAGTTCTGATGGGATCCGGTGCATTAGTGCTGGTATGATCGCATCCGTCAACCAACGCCGCTTATTTTCCATTATCCGTAGTGGTCTTTTTCCCCTTCATCGTGAGTGCTACACGTCACGAACAAACCGTGGGGCTGATAAAGTGGGAAATTTTAATCCAGCAACTAGACCCGAAAAAGAAAATAGGGGATGCAACACGAGGACTTCCCGGCACGTCACCGATGCCAGTACTACTCTCGCCCAAGCACGCTTAACTGCGGAGTTCTGATGGGATCCGGTGCATTAGTGCTGGTATGATCGCATCCGTCAACCAACGCCGCTTATTTTCCATTATCCGTAGTGGTCTTTTTCCCCTTCATCGTGAGTGCTACACGTCACGAACAAACCGTGGGGCTGATAAAGTGGGAAATTTTAATCCAGCAACTAGACCCGAAAAAGAAAATAGGGGATGCAACACGAGGACTTCCGGCACGTCACCGATGCCAGTACTACTCTCGCCCAAGCACGCTTAACTGCGGAGTTCTGATGGGATCCGGTGCATTAGTGCTGGTATGATCGCATCCGTCAACCAACGCCGCTTATTTTCCATTATCCGTAGTGGTCTTTTTCCCCTTCATCGTGAGTGCTACACGTCACGAACAAACCGTGGGGCTGATAAAGTGGGAAATTTTAATCCAGCAACTAGACCCGAAAAAGAAAATAGGGGATGCAACACGAGGACTTCCCGGCACGTCACCGATGCCAGTACTACTCTCGCCCAAGCACGCTTAACTGCGGAGTTCTGATGGGATCCGGTGCATTAGTGCTGGTATGATCGCATCCGTCAACCAACGCCGCTTATTTTCCATTATCCGTACCGGTCTTTTTCCCCTTCATCGTGAGTGCTACACGTCACGAACAAACCGTGGGGCTGATAAAGTGGGAAATTTTAATCCAGCAACTAGACCCGAAAAAGAAAATAGGGGATGCAACACGAGGACTTCCCGGCACGTCACCGATGCCAGTACTACTCTCGCCCAAGCACGCTTAACTGCGGAGTTCTGATGGGATCCGGTGCATTAGTGCTGGTATGATCGCATCTGTCAACCAACGCCGCTTATTTTCCATTATCCGTAGTGGTCTTTTTCCACTTCATCGTGAGTGCTACACGTCACGAACAAACCGTGGGGCTGATAAAGTGGGAAATTTTAATCCAGCAACTAGACCCGAAAAAGAAAATAGGGGATGCAACACGAGGACTTCCCGGCACGTCACCGATGCCAGTACTACTCTCGCCCAAGCACGCTTAACTGCGGAGTTCTGATGGGATCCGGTGCATTAGTGCTGGTATGATCGCATCCGTCAACCAACGCCGCTTATTTTCCATTATCCGTAGTGGTCTTTTTCCCCTTCATCGTGAGTGCTACACGTCACGAACAAACCGTGGGGCTGATAAAGTGGGAAATTTTAATCCAGCAACTAGACCCGAAAAAGAAAATAGGGGATGCAACACGAGGACTTCCCGGCACGTCACCGATGCCAGTACTACTCTCGCCCAAGCACGCTTAACTGCGGAGTTCTGATGGGATCCGGTGCATTAGTGCTGGTATGATCGCATCCGTCAACCAACGCCGCTTATTTTCCATTATCCGTAGTGGTCTTTTTCCCCTTCATCGTGAGTGCTACACGTCACGAACAAACCGTGGGGCTGATAAAGTGGGAAATTTTAATCCAGCAACTAGACCCGAAAAAGAAAATAGGGGATGCAACACGAGGACTTCCCGGCACGTCACCGATGCCAGTACTACTCTCGCCCAAGCACGCTTAACTGCGGAGTTCTGATGGGATCCGGTGCATTAGTGCTGGTATGATCGCATCCGTCAACCAACGCCGCTTATTTTCCATTATCCGTAGTGGTCTTTTTCCCCTTCATCGTGAGTGCTACACGTCACGAACAAACCGTGGGGCTGATAAAGTGGGAAATTTTAATCCAGCAACTAGACCCGAAAAAGAAAATAGGGGATGCAACACGAGGACTTCCCGGCACGTCACCGATGCCAGTACTACTCTCGCCCAAGCACGCTTAACTGCGGAGTTCTGATGGGATCCGGTGCATTAGTGCTGGTATGATCGCATCCGTCAACCAACGCCGCTTATTTTCCATTATCCGTAGTGGTCTTTTTCCCCTTCATCGTGAGTGCTACACGTCACGAACAAACCGTGGGGCTGATAAAGTGGGAAATTTTAATCCAGCAACTAGACCCGAAAAAGAAAATAGGGGATGCAACACGAGGACTTCCCGGCACGTCACCGATGCCAGTACTACTCTCGCCCAAGCACGCTTAACTGTGGAGTTCTGATGGGATCCGGTGCATTAGTGCTGGTATGATCGCATCCGTCAACCAACGCCGCTTATTTTCCATTATCCGTAGTGGTCTTTTTCCCCTTCATCGTGAGTGCTACACGTCACGAACAAACCGTGGGGCTGATAAAGTGGGAAATTTTAATCCAGCAACTAGACCCGAAAAAGAAAATAGGGGATGCAACACGAGGACTTCCCGGCACGTCACCGATGCCAGTACTACTCTCGCCCAAGCACGCTTAACTGCGGAGTTCTGATGGGATCCGGTGCATTAGTGCTGGTATGATCGCATCCGTCAACCAACGCCGCTTATTTTCCATTATCCGTAGTGGTCTTTTTCCCCTTCATCGTGAGTGCTACACGTCACGAACAAACCGTGGGGCTGATAAAGTGGGAAATTTTAATCCAGCAACTAGACCCGAAAAAGAAAATAGGGGATGCAACACGAGGACTTCCCGGCACGTCACCGATGCCAGTACTACTCTCACCCAAGCACGCTTAACTGCGGAGTTCTGATGGGATCCGGTGCATTAGTGCTGGTATGATCGCATCCGTCAACCAACGCCGCTTATTTTTCATTATCCGTAGTGGTCTTTTTCCCCTTCATCGTGAGTGCTACACGTCACGAACAAACCGTGGGGCTGATAAAGTGGGAAATTTTAATCCAGCAACTAGACCCGAAAAAGAAAATAGGGGATGCAACACGAGGACTTCCCGGCACGTCACCGATGCCAGTACTACTCTCACCCAAGCACGCTTAACTGCAAAGTTCTGATGGGATCCGGTGCATTAGTGCTGGTATGATCGCATCCGTCAACCAACGCCGCTTATTTTCCATTATCCGTAGTGGTCTTTTTCCCCTTCATCGTGAGTGCTACACGTCACGAACAAACCGTGGGGCTGATAAAGTGGGAAATTTTAATCCAGCAACTAGACCCGAAAAAGAAAATAGGGGATGCAACACGAGGACTTCCCGGCACGTCACCGATGCCAGTACTACTCTCGCCCAAGCACGCTTAACTGCGGAGTTCTGATGGGATCCGGTGCATTAGTGCTGGTATGATCGCATCCGTCAACCAACGCCGCTTATTTTCCATTATCCGTACCGGTCTTTTTCCCCTTCATCGTGAGTGCTACACGTCACGAACAAACCGTGGGGCTGATAAAGTGGGAAATTTTAATCCAGCAACTAGACCCGAAAAAGAAAATAGGGGATGCAACACGAGGACTTCCCGGCACGTCACCGATGCCAGTACTACTCTCGCCCAAGCACGCTTAACTGCGGAGTTCTGATGGGATCCGGTGCATTAGTGCTGGTATGATCGCATCCGTCAACCAACGCCGCTTATTTTCCATTATCCGTACCGGTCTTTTTCCCCTTCATCGTGAGTGCTACACGTCACGAACAAACCGTGGGGCTGATAAAGTGGGAAATTTTAATCCAGCAACTAGACCCGAAAAAGAAAATAGGGGATGCAACACGAGGACTTCCCGGCACGTCACCGATGCCAGTACTACTCTCGCCCAAGCACGCTTAACTGCGGAGTTCTGATGGGATCCGGTGCATTAGTGCTGGTATGATCGCATCCGTCAACCAACGCCGCTTATTTTCCATTATCCGTAGTGGTCTTTTTCCCCTTCATCGTGAGTGCTACACGTCACGAACAAACCGTGGGGCTGATAAAGTGGGAAATTTTAATCCAGCAACTAGACCCGAAAAAGAAAATAGGGGATGCAACACGAGGACTTCCCGGCACGTCACCGATGCCAGTACTACTCTCACCCAAGCACGCTTAACTGCGAAGTTCTGATGGGATCCGGTGCATTAGTGCTGGTATGATCGCATCCGTCAACCAACGCCGCTTATTTTCCATTATCCGTAGTGGTCTTTTTCCCCTTCATCGTGAGTGCTACACGTCACGAACAAACCGTGGGGCTGATAAAGTGGGAAATTTTAATCCAGCAACTAGACCCGAAAAAGAAAATAGGGGATGCAACACGAGGACTTCCCGGCACGTCACCGATGCCAGTACTACTCTCGCCCAAGCACGCTTAACTGCGGAGTTCTGATGGGATCCGGTGCATTAGTGCTGGTATGATCGCATCCGTCAACCAACGCCGCTTATTTTCCATTATCCGTAGTGGTCTTTTTCCCCTTCATCGTGAGTGCTACACGTCACGAACAAACCGTGGGGCTGATAAAGTGGGAAATTTTAATCCAGCAACTAGACCCGAAAAAGAAAATAGGGGATGCAACACGAGGACTTCCCGGCACGTCACCGATGCCAGTACTACTCTCGCCCAAGCACGCTTAACTGCGGAGTTCTGATGGGATCCGGTGCATTAGTGCTGGTATGATCGCATCCGTCAACCAACGCCGCTTATTTTCCATTATCCGTACCGGTCTTTTTCCCCTTCATCGTGAGTGCTACACGTCACGAACAAACCGTGGGGCTGATAAAGTGGGAAATTTTAATCCAGCAACTAGACCCGAAAAAGAAAATAGGGGATGCAACACGAGGACTTCCCGGCACGTCACCGATGCCAGTACTACTCTCGCCCAAGCACGCTTAACTGCGGAGTTCTGATGGGATCCGGTGCATTAGTGCTGGTATGATCGCATCCGTCAACCAACGCCGCTTATTTTCCATTATCCGTAGTGGTCTTTTTCCCCTTCATCGTGAGTGCTACACGTCACGAACAAACCGTGGGGCTGATAAAGTGGGAAATTTTAATCCAGCAACTAGACCCGAAAAAGAAAATAGGGGATGCAACACGAGGACTTCCCGGCACGTCACCGATGCCAGTACTACTCTCACCCAAGCACGCTTAACTGCGAAGTTCTGATGGGATCCGGTGCATTAGTGCTGGTATGATCGCATCCGTCAACCAACGCCGCTTATTTTCCATTATCCGTAGTGGTCTTTTTCCCCTTCATCGTGAGTGCTACACGTCACGAACAAACCGTGGGGCTGATAAAGTGGGAAATTTTAATCCAGCAACTAGACCCGAAAAAGAAAATAGGGGATGCAACACGAGGACTTCCCGGCACGTCACCGATGCCAGTACTACTCTCGCCCAAGCACGCTTAACTGCGGAGTTCTGATGGGATCCGGTGCATTAGTGCTGGTATGATCGCATCCGTCAACCAACGCCGCTTATTTTCCATTATCCGTACCGGTCTTTTTCCCCTTCATCGTGAGTGCTACACGTCACGAACAAACCGTGGGGCTGATAAAGTGGGAAATTTTAATCCAGCAACTAGACCCGAAAAAGAAAATAGGGGATGCAACACGAGGACTTCCCGGCACGTCACCGATGCCAGTACTACTCTCGCCCAAGCACGCTTAACTGCGGAGTTCTGATGGGATCCGGTGCATTAGTGCTGGTATGATCGCATCCGTCAACCAACGCCGCTTATTTTCCATTATCCGTAGTGGTCTTTTTCCCCTTCATCGTGAGTGCTACACGTCACGAACAAACCGTGGGGCTGATAAAGTGGGAAATTTTAATCCAGCAACTAGACCCGAAAAAGAAAATAGGGGATGCAACACGAGGACTTCCCGGCACGTCACCGATGCCAGTACTACTCTCGCCCAAGCACGCTTAACTGCGGAGTTCTGATGGGATCCGGTGCATTAGTGCTGGTATGATCGCATCCGTCAACCAACGCCGCTTATTTTCCATTATCCGTAGTGGTCTTTTTCCCCTTCATCGTGAGTGCTACACGTCACGAACAAACCGTGGGGCTGATAAAGTGGGAAATTTTAATCCAGCAACTAGACCCGAAAAAGAAAATAGGGGATGCAACACGAGGACTTCCCGGCACGTCACCGATGCCAGTACTACTCTCGCCCAAGCACGCTTAACTGCGGAGTTCTGATGGGATCCGGTGCATTAGTGCTGGTATGATCGCATCCGTCAACCAACGCCGCTTATTTTCCATTATCTGTAGTGGTCTTTTTCCCCTTCATCGTGAGTGCTACACGTCACGAACAAACCGTGGGGCTGATAAAGTGGGAAATTTTAATCCAGCAACTAGACCCGAAAAAGAAAATAGGGGATGCAACACGAGGACTTCCCGGCACGTCACCGATGCCAGTACTACTCTCGCCCAAGCACGCTTAACTGCGGAGTTCTGATGGGATCCGGTGCATTAGTGCTGGTATGATCGCATCCGTCAACCAACGCCGCTTATTTTCCATTATCCGTAGTGGTCTTTTTCCCCTTCATCGTGAGTGCTACACGTCACGAACAAACCGTGGGGCTGATAAAGTGGGAAATTTTAATCCAGCAACTAGACCCGAAAAAGAAAATAGGGGATGCAACACGAGGACTTCCCGGCACGTCACCGATGCCAGTACTACTCTCGCCCAAGCACGCTTAACTGCGGAGTTCTGATGGGATCCGGTGCATTAGTGCTGGTATGATCGCATCCGTCAACCAACGCCGCTTATTTTCCATTATCCGTAGTGGTCTTTTTCCCCTTCATCGTGAGTGCTACACGTCACGAACAAACCGTGGGGCTGATAAAGTGGGAAATTTTAATCCAGCAACTAGACCCGAAAAAGAAAATAGGGGATGCAACACGAGGACTTCCCGGCACGTCACCGATGCCAGTACTACTCTCGCCCAAGCACGCTTAACTGCGGAGTTCTGATGGGATCCGGTGCATTAGTGCTGGTATGATCGCATCCGTCAACCAACGCCGCTTATTTTCCATTATCCGTAGTGGTCTTTTTCCCCTTCATCGTGAGTGCTACACGTCACGAACAAACCGTGGGGCTGATAAAGTGGGAAATTTTAATCCAGCAACTAGACCCGAAAAAGAAAATAGGGGATGCAACACGAGGACTTCCCGGCACGTCACCGATGCCAGTACTACTCTCGCCCAAGCACGCTTAACTGCGGAGTTCTGATGGGATCCGGTGCATTAGTGCTGGTATGATCGCATCCGTCAACCAACGCCGCTTATTTTCCATTATCCGTAGTGGTCTTTTTCCCCTTCATCGTGAGTGCTACACGTCACGAACAAACCGTGGGGCTGATAAAGTGGGAAATTTTAATCCAGCAACTAGACCCGAAAAAGAAAATAGGGGATGCAACACGAGGACTTCCCGGCACGTCACCGATGCCAGTACTACTCTCGCCCAAGCACGCTTAACTGCGGAGTTCTGATGGGATCCGGTGCATTAGTGCTGGTATGATCGCATCCGTCAACCAACGCCGCTTATTTTCCATTATCCGTAGTGGTCTTTTTCCCCTTCATCGTGAGTGCTACACGTCACGAACAAACCGTGGGGCTGATAAAGTGGGAAATTTTAATCCAGCAACTAGACCCGAAAAAGAAAATAGGGGATGCAACACGAGGACTTCCCGGCACGTCACCGATGCCAGTACTACTCTCGCCCAAGCACGCTTAACTGCGGAGTTCTGATGGGATCCGGTGCATTAGTGCTGGTATGATCGCATCCGTCAACCAACGCCGCTTATTTTCCATTATCCGTAGTGGTCTTTTTCCCCTTCATCGTGAGTGCTACACGTCACGAACAAACCGTGGGGCTGATAAAGTGGGAAATTTTAATCCAGCAACTAGACCCGAAAAAGAAAATAGGGGATGCAACACGAGGACTTCCCGGCACGTCACCGATGCCAGTACTACTCTCGCCCAAGCACGCTTAACTGCGGAGTTCTGATGGGATCCGGTGCATTAGTGCTGGTATGATCGCATCCGTCAACCAACGCCGCTTATTTTCCATTATCCGTAGTGGTCTTTTTCCCCTTCATCGTGAGTGCTACACGTCACGAACAAACCGTGGGGCTGATAAAGTGGGAAATTTTAATCCAGCAACTAGACCCGAAAAAGAAAATAGGGGATGCAACACGAGGACTTCCCGGCACGTCACCGATGCCAGTACTACTCTCGCCCAAGCACGCTTAACTGCGGAGTTCTGATGGGATCCGGTGCATTAGTGCTGGTATGATCGCATCCGTCAACCAACGCCGCTTATTTTCCATTATCCGTAGTGGTCTTTTTCCCCTTCATCGTGAGTGCTACACGTCACGAACAAACCGTGGGGCTGATAAAGTGGGAAATTTTAATCCAGCAACTAGACCCGAAAAAGAAAATAGGGGATGCAACACGAGGACTTCCCGGCACGTCACCGATGCCAGTACTACTCTCGCCCAAGCACGCTTAACTGCGGAGTTCTGATGGGATCCGGTGCATTAGTGCTGGTATGATCGCATCCGTCAACCAACGCCGCTTATTTTCCATTATCCGTAGTGGTCTTTTTCCCCTTCATCGTGAGTGCTACACGTCACGAACAAACCGTGGGGCTGATAAAGTGGGAAATTTTAATCCAGCAACTAGACCCGAAAAAGAAAATAGGGGATGCAACACGAGGACTTCCCGGCACGTCACCGATGCCAGTACTACTCTCGCCCAAGCACGCTTAACTGCGGAGTTCTGATGGGATCCGGTGCATTAGTGCTGGTATGATCGCATCCGTCAACCAACGCCGCTTATTTTCCATTATCCGTAGTGGTCTTTTTCCCCTTCATCGTGAGTGCTACACGTCACGAACAAACCGTGGGGCTGATAAAGTGGGAAATTTTAATCCAGCAACTAGACCCGAAAAAGAAAATAGGGGATGCAACACGAGGACTTCCCGGCACGTCACCGATGCCAGTACTACTCTCGCCCAAGCACGCTTAACTGCGGAGTTCTGATGGGATCCGGTGCATTAGTGCTGGTATGATCGCATCCGTCAACCAACGCCGCTTTTTTTCCATTATCCGTAGTGGTCTTTTTCCCCTTCATCGTGAGTGCTACACGTCACGAACAAACCGTGGGGCTGATAAAGTGGGAAATTTTAATCCAGCAACTAGACCCGAAAAAGAAAATAGGGGATGCAACACGAGGACTTCCCGGCACGTCACCGATGCCAGTACTACTCTCACCCAAGCACGCTTAACTGCGGAGTTCTGATGGGATCCGGTGCATTAGTGCTGGTATGATCGCATCCGTCAACCAACGCCGCTTATTTTCCATTATCCGTAGTGGTCTTTTTCCCCTTCATCGTGAGTGCTACACGTCACGAACAAACCGTGGGGCTGATAAAGTGGGAAATTTTAATCCAGCAACTAGACCCGAAAAAGAAAATAGGGGATGCAACACGAGGACTTCCCGGCACGTCACCGATGCCAGTACTACTCTCGCCCAAGCACGCTTAACTGCGGAGTTCTGATGGGATCCGGTGCATTAGTGCTGGTATGATCGCATCCGTCAACCAACGCCGCTTATTTTCCATTATCCGTAGTGGTCTTTTTCCCCTTCATCGTGAGTGCTACACGTCACGAACAAACCGTGGGGCTGATAAAGTGGGAAATTTTAATCCAGCAACTAGACCCGAAAAAGAAAATAGGGGATGCAACACGAGGACTTCCCGGCACGTCACCGATGCCAGTACTACTCTCGCCCAAGCACGCTTAACTGCGGAGTTCTGATGGGATCCGGTGCATTAGTGCTGGTATGATCGCATCCGTCAACCAACGCCGCTTATTTTCCATTATCCGTAGTGGTCTTTTTCCCCTTCATCGTGAGTGCTACACGTCACGAACAAACCGTGGGGCTGATAAAGTGGGAAATTTTAATCCAGCAACTAGACCCGAAAAAGAAAATAGGGGATGCAACACGAGGACTTCCCGGCACGTCACCGATGCCAGTACTACTCTCGCCCAAGCACGCTTAACTGCGGAGTTCTGATGGGATCCGGTGCATTAGTGCTGGTATGATCGCATCCGTCAACCAACGCCGCTTATTTTCCATTATCCGTAGTGGTCTTTTTCCCCTTCATCGTGAGTGCTACACGTCACGAACAAACCGTGGGGCTGATAAAGTGGGAAATTTTAATCCAGCAACCAGACCCGAAAAAGAAAATAGGGGATGCAACACGAGGACTTCCCGGCACGTCACCGATGCCAGTACTACTCTCGCCCAAGCACGCTTAACTGCGGAGTTCTGATGGGATCCGGTGCATTAGTGCTGGTATGATCGCATCCGTCAACCAACGCCGCTTATTTTCCATTATCCGTAGTGGTCTTTTTCCCCTTCATCGTGAGTGCTACACGTCACGAAAGAACCGTGGGGCCGATAAAGTGGGACATTTTAATCCAGCAACTAGACCCGAAAAAGAAAATAGGGGATGCAACACGAGGACTTCCCGGCACGTCACCGATGCCAGTACTACTCTCGCCCAAGCACGCTTAACTGCGGAGTTCTGATGGGATCCGGTGCATTAGTGCTGGTATGATCGCATCCGTCAACCAACGCCGCTTATTTTCCATTATCCGTAGTGGTCTTTTTCCCCTTCATCGTGAGTGCTACACGTCACGAACAAACCGTGGGGCTGATAAAGTGGGAAATTTTAATCCAGCAACTAGACCCGAAAAAGAAAATAGGGGATGCAACACGAGGACTTCCCGGCACGTCACCGATGCCAGTACTACTCTCACCCAAGCACGCTTAACTGCGGAGTTCTGATGGGATCCGGTGCATTAGTGCTGGTATGATCGCATCCGTCAACCAACGCCGCTTATTTTCCATTATCCGTAGTGGTCTTTTTCCCCTTCATCGTGAGTGCTACACGTCACGAACAAACCGTGGGGCTGATAAAGTGGGAAATTTTAATCCAGCAACTAGACCCGAAAAAGAAAATAGGGTATGCAACACGAGGACTTCCCGGCACGTCACCGATGCCAATACTACTCTCGCCCAAGCACGCTTAACTGCGGAGTTCTGATGGGATCCGGTGCATTAGTGCTGGTATGATCGCATCCGTCAACCAACGCCGCTTATTTTCCATTATCCGTAGTGGTCTTTTTCCCCTTCATCGTGAGTGCTACACGTCACGAACAAACCGTGGGGCTGATAAAGTGGGAAATTTTAATCCAGCAACTAGACCCGAAAAAGAAAATAGGGGATGCAACACGAGGACTTCCCGGCACGTCACCGATGCCAGTACTACTCTCACCCAAGCACGCTTAACTGCGGAGTTCTGATGGGATCCGGTGCATTAGTGCTGGTATGATCGCATCCGTCAACCAACGCCGCTTATTTTCCATTATCCGTAGTGGTCTTTTTCCCCTTCATCGTGAGTGCTACACGTCACGAACAAACCGTGGGGCTGATAAAGTGGGAAATTTTAATCCAGCAACTAGACCCGAAAAAGAAAATAGGGGATGCAACACGAGGACTTCCCGGCACGTCACCGATGCCAGTACTACTCTCGCCCAAGCACGCTTAACTGCGGAGTTCTGATGGGATCCGGTGCATTAGTGCTGGTATGATCGCATCCGTCAACCAACGCCGCTTATTTTCCATTATCCGTAGTGGTCTTTTTCCCCTTCATCGTGAGTGCTACACGTCACGAACAAACCGTGGGGCTGATAAAGTGGGAAATTTTAATCCAGCAACTAGACCCGAAAAAGAAAATAGGGGATGCAACACGAGGACTTCCCGGCACGTCACCGATGCCAGTACTACTCTCGCCCAAGCACGCTTAACTGCGGAGTTCTGATGGGATCCGGTGCATTAGTGCTGGTATGATCGCATCCGTCAACCAACGCCGCTTATTTTCCATTATCCGTAGTGGTCTTTTTCCCCTTCATCGTGAGTGCTACACGTCACGAACAAACCGTGGGGCTGATAAAGTGGGAAATTTTAATCCAGCAACTAGACCCGAAAAAGAAAATAGGGTATGCAACACGAGGACTTCCCAGCACGTCACCGATGCCAGTACTACTCTCGCCCAAGCACGCTTAACTGCGGAGTTCTGATGGGATCCGGTGCATTAGTGCTGGTATGATCGCATCCGTCAACCAACGCCGCTTATTTTCCATTATCCGTAGTGGTCTTTTTCCCCTTCATCGTGAGTGCTACACGTCACGAACAAACCGTGGGGCTGATAAAGTGGGAAATTTTAATCCAGCAACTAGACCCGAAAAAGAAAATAGGGGATGCAACACGAGGACTTCCCGGCACGTCACCGATGCCAGTACTACTCTCACCCAAGCACGCTTAACTGCGGAGTTCTGATGGGATCCGGTGCATTAGTGCTGGTATGATCGCATCCGTCAACCAACGCCGCTTATTTTCCATTATCCGTAGTGGTCTTTTTCCCCTTCATCGTGAGTGCTACACGTCACGAACAAACCGTGGGGCTGATAAAGTGGGAAATTTTAATCCAGCAACTAGACCCGAAAAAGAAAATAGGGGATGCAACACGAGGACTTCCCGGCACGTCACCGATGCCAGTACTACTCTCGCCCAAGCACGCTTAACTGCGGAGTTCTGATGGGATCCGGTGCATTAGTGCTGGTATGATCGCATCCGTCAACCAACGCCGCTTATTTTCCATTATCCGTAGTGGTCTTTTTCCCCTTCATCGTGAGTGCTACACGTCACGAACAAACCGTGGGGCTGATAAAGTGGGAAATTTTAATCCAGCAACTAGACCCGAAAAAGAAAATAGGGGATGCAACACGAGGACTTCCCGGCACGTCACCGATGCCAGTACTACTCTCGCCCAAGCACGCTTAACTGCGGAGTTCTGATGGGATCCGGTGCATTAGTGCTGGTATGATCGCATCCGTCAACCAACGCCGCTTATTTTCCATTATCCGTAGTGGTCTTTTTCCCCTTCATCGTGAGTGCTACACGTCACGAACAAACCGTGGGGCTGATAAAGTGGGAAATTTTAATCCAGCAACTAGACCCGAAAAAGAAAATAGGGGATGCAACACGAGGACTTCCCGGCACGTCACCGATGCCAGTACTACTCTCGCCCAAGCACGCTTAACTGCGGAGTTCTGATGGGATCCGGTGCATTAGTGCTGGTATGATCGCATCCGTCAACCAACGCCGCTTATTTTCCATTATCCGTAGTGGTCTTTTTCCCCTTCATCGTGAGTGCTACACGTCACGAACAAACCGTGGGGCTGATAAAGTGGGAAATTTTAATCCAGCAACTAGACCCGAAAAAGAAAATAGGGGATGCAACACGAGGACTTCCCGGCACGTCACCGATGCCAGTACTACTCTCACCCAAGCACGCTTAACTGCGGAGTTCTGATGGGATCCGGTGCATTAGTGCTGGTATGATCGCATCCGTCAACCAACGCCGCTTATTTTCCATTATCCGTAGTGGTCTTTTTCCCCTTCATCGTGAGTGCTACACGTCACGAACAAACCGTGGGGCTGATAAAGTGGGAAATTTTAATCCAGCAACTAGACCCGAAAAAGAAAATAGGGGATGCAACACGAGGACTTCCCGGCACGTCACCGATGCCAGTACTACTCTCGCCCAAGCACGCTTAACTGCGGAGTTCTGATGGGATCCGGTGCATTAGTGCTGGTATGATCGCATCCGTCAACCAACGCCGCTTATTTTCCATTATCCGTAGTGGTCTTTTTCCCCTTCATCGTGAGTGCTACACGTCACGAACAAACCGTGGGGCTGATAAAGTGGGAAATTTTAATCCAGCAACTAGACCCGAAAAAGAAAATAGGGGATGCAACACGAGGACTTCCCGGCACGTCACCGATGCCAGTACTACTCTCGCCCAAGCACGCTTAACTGCGGAGTTCTGATGGGATCCGGTGCATTAGTGCTGGTATGATCGCATCCGTCAACCAACGCCGCTTATTTTCCATTATCCGTAGTGGTCTTTTTCCCCTTCATCGTGAGTGCTACACGTCACGAACAAACCGTGGGGCTGATAAAGTGGGAAATTTTAATCCAGCAACTAGACCCGAAAAAGAAAATAGGGGATGCAACACGAGGACTTCCCGGCACGTCACCGATGCCAGTACTACTCTCGCCCAAGCACGCTTAACTGCGGAGTTCTGATGGGATCCGGTGCATTAGTGCTGGTATGATCGCATCCGTCAACCAACGCCGCTTATTTTCCATTATCCGTAGTGGTCTTTTTCCCCTTCATCGTGAGTGCTACACGTCACGAACAAACCGTGGGGCTGATAAAGTGGGAAATTTTAATCCAGCAACTAGACCCGAAAAAGAAAATAGGGGATGCAACACGAGGACTTCCCGGCACGTCACCGATGCCAGTACTACTCTCGCCCAAGCACGCTTAACTGCGGAGTTCTGATGGGATCCGGTGCATTAGTGCTGGTATGATCGCATCCGTCAACCAACGCCGCTTATTTTCCATTATCCGTAGTGGTCTTTTTCCCCTTCATCGTGAGTGCTACACGTCACGAAAGAACCGTGGGGCCGATAAAGTGGGACATTTTAATCCAGCAACTAGTCAGAAAACTTGGTAGAAATTCTGAAACATAATTTTAAGCCCCGGTTCTCTCCCACGAACAGAGAAACCAGAAGCAAAACCGACCCGAAAAAGAAAATAACGGGTGCAACATGAGGACTTCCCGGCACGTCACCGATGCCAGTACTACTCTAGCCCAAGCACGCTTAACTGCGGAGTTCTGATGGGATCCGGTGCATTAGTGCTGGTATGATCGCATCCGTCAACTAACGCCGCTTATTTTCCATTATCCGTACCGGTCTTTTTCCCCTTCATCGTGAGTGCTACACGTCACGAACAAACCGTGGGGCTGATAAAGTGGGAAATTTTAATCCAGCAACTAGACCCGAAAAAGAAAATAGGGTATGCAACACGAGGACTTCCCGGCACGTCACCGATGCCAGTACTACTCTCACCCAAGCACGCTTAACTGCGGAGTTCTGATGGGATCCGGTGCATTAGTGCTGGTATGATCGCATCCGTCAACCAACGCCGCTTATTTTCCATTATCCGTAGTGGTCTTTTTCCCCTTCATCGTGAGTGCTACACGTCACGAACAAACCGTGGGGCTGATAAAGTGGGAAATTTTAATCCAGCAACTAGACCCGAAAAAGAAAATAGGGGATGCAACACGAGGACTTCCCGGCACGTCACCGATGCCAGTACTACTCTCGCCCAAGCACGCTTAACTGCGGAGTTCTGATGGGATCCGGTGCATTAGTGCTGGTATGATCGCATCCGTCAACCAACGCCGCTTATTTTCCATTATCCGTAGTGGTCTTTTTCCCCTTCATCGTGAGTGCTACACGTCACGAACAAACCGTGGGGCTGATAAAGTGGGAAATTTTAATCCAGCAACTAGACCCGAAAAAGAAAATAGGGGATGCAACACAAGGACTTCCCGGCACGTCACCGATGCCAGTACTACTCTCGCCCAAGCACGCTTAACTGCGGAGTTCTGATGGGATCCGGTGCATTAGTGCTGGTATGATCGCATCCGTCAACCAACGCCGCTTATTTTCCATTATCCGTAGTGGTCTTTTTCCCCTTCATCGTGAGTGCTACACGTCACGAACAAACCGTGGGGCTGATAAAGTGGGAAATTTTAATCCAGCAACTAGACCCGAAAAAGAAAATAGGGGATGCAACACGAGGACTTCCCGGCACGTCACCGATGCCAGTACTACTCTCGCCCAAGCACGCTTAACTGCGGAGTTCTGATGGGATCCGGTGCATTAGTGCTGGTATGATCGCATCCGTCAACCAACGCCGCTTATTTTCCATTATCCGTAGTGGTCTTTTTCCCCTTCATCGTGAGTGCTACACGTCACGAACAAACCGTGGGGCTGATAAAGTGGGAAATTTTAATCCAGCAACTAGACCCGAAAAAGAAAATAGGGGATGCAACACGAGGACTTCCCGGCACGTCACCGATGCCAGTACTACTCTCACCCAAGCACGCTTAACTGCGGAGTTCTGATGGGATCCGGTGCATTAGTGCTGGTATGATCGCATCCGTCAACCAACGCCGCTTATTTTCCATTATCCGTAGTGGTCTTTTTCCCCTTCATCGTGAGTGCTACACGTCACGAACAAACCGTGGGGCTGATAAAGTGGGAAATTTTAATCCAGCAACTAGACCCGAAAAAGAAAATAGGGGATGCAACACGAGGACTTCCCGGCACGTCACCGATGCCAGTACTACTCTCGCCCAAGCACGCTTAACTGCGGAGTTCTGATGGGATCCGGTGCATTAGTGCTGGTATGATCGCATCCGTCAACCAACGCCGCTTATTTTCCATTATCCGTAGTGGTCTTTTTCCCCTTCATCGTGAGTGCTACACGTCACGAACAAACCGTGGGGCTGATAAAGTGGGAAATTTTAATCCAGCAACTAGACCCGAAAAAGAAAATAGGGGATGCAACACGAGGACTTCCCGGCACGTCACCGATGCCAGTACTACTCTCGCCCAAGCACGCTTAACTGCGGAGTTCTGATGGGATCCGGTGCATTAGTGCTGGTATGATCGCATCCGTCAACCAACGCCGCTTATTTTCCATTATCCGTAGTGGTCTTTTTCCCCTTCATCGTGAGTGCTACACGTCACGAACAAACCGTGGGGCTGATAAAGTGGGAAATTTTAATCCAGCAACTAGACCCGAAAAAGAAAATAGGGGATGCAACACGAGGACTTCCCGGCACGTCACCGATGCCAGTACTACTCTCGCCCAAGCACGCTTAACTGCGGAGTTCTGATGGGATCCGGTGCATTAGTGCTGGTATGATCGCATCCGTCAACCAACGCCGCTTATTTTCCATTATCCGTAGTGGTCTTTTTCCCCTTCATCGTGAGTGCTACACGTCACGAACAAACCGTGGGGCTGATAAAGTGGGAAATTTTAATCCAGCAACTAGACCCGAAAAAGAAAATAGGGGATGCAACACGAGGACTTCCCGGCACGTCACCGATGCCAGTACTACTCTCGCCCAAGCACGCTTAACTGCGGAGTTCTGATGGGATCCGGTGCATTAGTGCTGGTATGATCGCATCCGTCAACCAACGCCGCTTATTTTCCATTATCCGTAGTGGTCTTTTTCCCCTTCATCGTGAGTGCTACACGTCACGAAAGAACCGTGGGGCCGATAAAGTGGGACATTTTAATCCAGCAACTAGTCAGAAAACTTGGTAGAAATTCTGAAACATAATTTTGAGCCCCGGTTCTCTCCCACGAACAGAGAAACCAGAAGCAAAACCGACCCGAAAAAGAAAATAACGGGTGCAACATGAGGACTTCCCGGCACGTCACCGATGCCAGTACTACTCTAGCCCAAGCACGCTTAACTGCGGAGTTCTGATGGGATCCGGTGCATTAGTGCTGGTATGATCGCATCCGTCAACTAACGCCGCTTATTTTCCATTATCCGTACCGGTCTTTTTCCCCTTCATCGTGAGTGCTACACGTCACGAACAAACCGTGGGGCTGATAAAGTGGGAAATTTTAATCCAGCAACTAGACCCGAAAAAGAAAATAGGGGATGCAACACGAGGACTTCCCGGCACGTCACCGATGCCAGTACTACTCTCGCCCAAGCACGCTTAACTGCGGAGTTCTGATGGGATCCGGTGCATTAGTGCTGGTATGATCGCATCCGTCAACCAACGCCGCTTATTTTCCATTATCCGTAGTGGTCTTTTTCCCCTTCATCGTGAGTGCTACACGTCACGAACAAACCGTGGGGCTGATAAAGTTGGAAATTTTAATCCAGCAACTAGACCCGAAAAAGAAAATAGGGGATGCAACACGAGGACTTCCCGGCACGTCACCGATGCCAGTACTACTCTCGCCCAAGCACGCTTAACTGCGGAGTTCTGATGGGATCCGGTGCATTAGTGCTGGTATGATCGCATCCGTCAACCAACGCCGCTTATTTTCCATTATCCGTAGTGGTCTTTTTCCCCTTCATCGTGAGTGCTACACGTCACGAACAAACCGTGGGGCTGATAAAGTGGGAAATTTTAATCCAGCAACTAGACCCGAAAAAGAAAATAGGGGATGCAACACGAGGACTTCCCGGCACGTCACCGATGCCAGTACTACTCTCGCCCAAGCACGCTTAACTGCGGAGTTCTGATGGGATCCGGTGCATTAGTGCTGGTATGATCGCATCCGTCAACCAACGCCGCTTATTTTCCATTATCCGTAGTGGTCTTTTTCCCCTTCATCGTGAGTGCTACACGTCACGAAAGAACCGTGGGGCCGATAAAGTGGGACATTTTAATCCAGCAACTAGTCAGAAAACTTGGTAGAAATTCTGAAACATAATTTTGAGCCCCGGTTATCTCCCACGAACAGAGAAACCAGAAGCAAAACCGACCCGAAAAAGAAAATAACGGGTGCAACATGAGGACTTCCCGGCACGTCACCGATGCCAGTACTACTCTAGCCCAAGCACGCTTAACTGCGGAGTTCTGATGGGATCCGGTGCATTAGTGCTGGTATGATCGCATCCGTCAACTAACGCCGCTTATTTTCCATTATCCGTACCGGTCTTTTTCCCCTTCATCGTGAGTGCTACACGTCACGAACAAACCGTGGGGCTGATAAAGTGGGAAATTTTAATCCAGCAACTAGACCCGAAAAAGAAAATAGGGGATGCAACACGAGGACTTCCCGGCACGTCACCGATGCCAGTACTACTCTCGCCCAAGCACGCTTAACTGCGGAGTTCTGATGGGATCCGGTGCATTAGTGCTGGTATGATCGCATCCGTCAACCAACGCCGCTTATTTTCCATTATCCGTAGTGGTCTTTTTCCCCTTCATCGTGAGTGCTACACGTCACGAACAAACCGTGGGGCTGATAAAGTGGGAAATTTTAATCCAGCAACTAGACCCGAAAAAGAAAATAGGGGATGCAACACGAGGACTTCCCGGCACGTCACCGATGCCAGTACTACTCTCGCCCAAGCACGCTTAACTGCGGAGTTCTGATGGGATCCGGTGCATTAGTGCTGGTATGATCGCATCCGTCAACCAACGCCGCTTATTTTCCATTATCCGTAGTGGTCTTTTTCCCCTTCATCGTGAGTGCTACACGTCACGAAAGAACCGTGGGGCCGATAAAGTGGGACATTTTAATCCAGCAACTAGTCAGAAAACTTGGTAGAAATTCTGAAACATAATTTTGAGCCCCGGTTATCTCCCACGAACAGAGAAACCAGAAGCAAAACCGACCCGAAAAAGAAAATAACGGGTGCAACATGAGGACTTCCCGGCACGTCACCGATGCCAGTACTACTCTAGCCCAAGCACGCTTAACTGCGGAGTTCTGATGGGATCCGGTGCATTAGTGCTGGTATGATCGCATCCGTCAACTAACGCCGCTTATTTTCCATTATCCGTACCGGTCTTTTTCCCCTTCATCGTGAGTGCTACACGTCACGAACAAACCGTGGGGCTGATAAAGTGGGAAATTTTAATCCAGCAACTAGACCCGAAAAAGAAAATAGGGGATGCAACACGAGGACTTCCCGGCACGTCACCGATGCCAGTACTACTCTCGCCCAAGCACGCTTAACTGCGAAGTTCTGATGGGATCCGGTGCATTAGTGCTGGTATGATCGCATCTGTCAACCAACGCCGCTTATTTTCCATTATCCGTAGTGGTCTTTTTCCCCTTCATCGTGAGTGCTACACGTCACGAACAAACCGTGGGGCTGATAAAGTGGGAAATTTTAATCCAGCAACTAGACCCGAAAAAGAAAATAGGGGATGCAACACGAGGACTTCCCGGCACGTCACCGATGCCAGTACTACTCTCGCCCAAGCACGCTTAACTGCGGAGTTCTGATGGGATCCGGTGCATTAGTGCTGGTATGATCGCATCCGTCAACCAACGCCGCTTATTTTCCATTATCCGTAGTGGTCTTTTTCCCCTTCATCGTGAGTGCTACACGTCACGAAAGAACCGTGGGGCCGATAAAGTGGGACATTTTAATCCAGCAACTAGTCAGAAAACTTGGTAGAAATTCTGAAACATAATTTTGAGCCCCGGTTCTCTCCCACGAACAGAGAAACCAGAAGCAAAACCGACCCGAAAAAGAAAATAACGGGTGCAACATGAGGACTTCCCGGCACGTCACCGATGCCAGTACTACTCTAGCCCAAGCACGCTTAACTGCGGAGTTCTGATGGGATCCGGTGCATTAGTGCTGGTATGATCGCATCCGTCAACTAACGCCGCTTATTTTCCATTATCCGTACCGGTCTTTTTCCCCTTCATCGTGAGTGCTACACGTCATGAACAAACCGTGGGGCTGATAAAGTGGGAAATTTTAATCCAGCAACTAGACCCGAAAAAGAAAATAGGGGATGCAACACGAGGACTTCCCGGCACGTCACCGATGCCAGTACTACTCTCGCCCAAGCACGCTTAACTGCGGAGTTCTGATGGGATCCGGTGCATTAGTGCTGGTATGATCGCATCCGTCAACCAACGCCGCTTATTTTCCATTATCCGTAGTGGTCTTTTTCCCCTTCATCGTGAGTGCTACACGTCACGAAAGAACCGTGGGGCCGATAAAGTGGGACATTTTAATCCAGCAACTAGTCAGAAAACTTGGTAGAAATTCTGAAACATAATTTTGAGCCCCGGTTCTCTCCCACGAACAGAGAAACCAGAAGCAAAACCGACCCGAAAAAGAAAATAACGGGTGCAACATGAGGACTTCCCGGCACGTCACCGATGCCAGTACTACTCTAGCCCAAGCACGCTTAACTGCGGAGTTCTGATGGGATCCGGTGCATTAGTGCTGGTATGATCGCATCCGTCAACTAACGCCGCTTATTTTCCATTATCCGTACCGGTCTTTTTCCCCTTCATCGTGAGTGCTACACGTCATGAACAAACCGTGGGGCTGATAAAGTGGGAAATTTTAATCCAGCAACTAGACCCGAAAAAGAAAATAGGGGATGCAACACGAGGACTTCCCGGCACGTCACCGATGCCAGTACTACTCTCGCCCAAGCACGCTTAACTGCGGAGTTCTGATGGGATCCGGTGCATTAGTGCTGGTATGATCGCATCCGTCAACCAACGCCGCTTATTTTCCATTATCCGTAGTGGTCTTTTTCCCCTTCATCGTGAGTGCTACACGTCACGAACAAACCGTGGGGCTGATAAAGTGGGAAATTTTAATCCAGCAACTAGACCCGAAAAAGAAAATAGGGGATGCAACACGAGGACTTCCCGGCACGTCACCGATGCCAGTACTACTCTCACCCAAGCACGCTTAACTGCGGAGTTCTGATGGGATCCGGTGCATTAGTGCTGGTATGATCGCATCCGTCAACCAACGCCGCTTATTTTCCATTATCCGTAGTGGTCTTTTTCCCCTTCATCGTGAGTGCTACACGTCACGAACAAACCGTGGGGCTGATAAAGTGGGAAATTTTAATCCAGCAACTAGACCCGAAAAAGAAAATAGGGGATGCAACACGAGGACTTCCCGGCACGTCACCGATGCCAGTACTACTCTCGCCCAAGCACGCTTAACTGCGGAGTTCTGATGGGATCCGGTGCATTAGTGCTGGTATGATCGCATCCGTCAACCAACGCCGCTTATTTTCCATTATCCGTAGTGGTCTTTTTCCCCTTCATCGTGAGTGCTACACGTCACGAACAAACCGTGGGGCTGATAAAGTGGGAAATTTTAATCCAGCAACTAGACCCGAAAAAGAAAATAGGGGATGCAACACGAGGACTTCCCGGCACGTCACCGATGCCAGTACTACTCTCGCCCAAGCACGCTTAACTGCGGAGTTCTGATGGGATCCGGTGCATTAGTGCTGGTATGATCGCATCCGTCAACCAACGCCGCTTATTTTCCATTATCCGTAGTGGTCTTTTTCCCCTTCATCGTGAGTGCTACACGTCACGAACAAACCGTGGGGCTGATAAAGTGGGAAATTTTAATCCAGCAACTAGACCCGAAAAAGAAAATAGGGGATGCAACACGAGGACTTCCCGGCACGTCACCGATGCCAGTACTACTCTCGCCCAAGCACGCTTAACTGCGAAGTTCTGATGGGATCCGGTGCATTAGTGCTGGTATGATCGCATCTGTCAACCAACGCCGCTTATTTTCCATTATCCGTAGTGGTCTTTTTCCCCTTCATCGTGAGTGCTACACGTCACGAACAAACCGTGGGGCTGATAAAGTGGGAAATTTTAATCCAGCAACTAGACCCGAAAAAGAAAATAGGGGATGCAACACGAGGACTTCCCGGCACGTCACCGATGCCAGTACTACTCTCGCCCAAGCACGCTTAACTGCGGAGTTCTGATGGGATCCGGTGCATTAGTGCTGGTATGATCGCATCCGTCAACCAACGCCGCTTATTTTCCATTATCCGTAGTGGTCTTTTTCCCCTTCATCGTGAGTGCTACACGTCACGAAAGAACCGTGGGGCCGATAAAGTGGGACATTTTAATCCAGCAACTAGTCAGAAAACTTGGTAGAAATTCTGAAACATAATTTTGAGCCCCGGTTCTCTCCCACGAACAGAGAAACCAGAAGCAAAACCGACCCGAAAAAGAAAATAACGGGTGCAACATGAGGACTTCCCGGCACGTCACCGATGCCAGTACTACTCTAGCCCAAGCACGCTTAACTGCGGAGTTCTGATGGGATCCGGTGCATTAGTGCTGGTATGATCGCCTCCGTCAACTAACGCCGCTTATTTTCCATTATCCGTACCGGTCTTTTTCCCCTTCATCGTGAGTGCTACACGTCATGAACAAACCGTGGGGCTGATAAAGTGGGAAATTTTAATCCAGCAACTAGACCCGAAAAAGAAAATAG
This sequence comes from Aquilaria yunnanensis, assembly GCA_039654915.1. NCBI lineage: Eukaryota > Viridiplantae > Streptophyta > Magnoliopsida > Malvales > Thymelaeaceae > Aquilaria > Aquilaria yunnanensis. The sequence goes on from CM077597.1 coordinate 55,281,043, forward strand.
GGGATGCAACACGAGGACTTCCCGGCACGTCACCGATGCCAGTACTACTCTCGCCCAAGCACGCTTAACTGCGGAGTTCTGATGGGATCCGGTGCATTAGTGCTGGTATGATCGCATCCGTCAACCAACGCCGCTTATTTTCCATTATCCGTAGTGGTCTTTTTCCCCTTCATCGTGAGTGCTACACGTCACGAACAAACCGTGGGGCTGATAAAGTGGGAAATTTTAATCCAGCAACTAGACCCGAAAAAGAAAATAGGGGATGCAACACGAGGACTTCCCGGCACGTCACCGATGCCAGTACTACTCTCACCCAAGCACGCTTAACTGCGGAGTTCTGATGGGATCCGGTGCATTAGTGCTGGTATGATCGCATCCGTCAACCAACGCCGCTTATTTTCCATTATCCGTAGTGGTCTTTTTCCCCTTCATCGTGAGTGCTACACGTCACGAACAAACCGTGGGGCTGATAAAGTGGGAAATTTTAATCCAGCAACTAGACCCGAAAAAGAAAATAGGGGATGCAACACGAGGACTTCCCGGCACGTCACCGATGCCAGTACTACTCTCGCCCAAGCACGCTTAACTGCGGAGTTCTGATGGGATCCGGTGCATTAGTGCTGGTATGATCGCATCCGTCAACCAACGCCGCTTATTTTCCATTATCCGTAGTGGTCTTTTTCCCCTTCATCGTGAGTGCTACACGTCACGAACAAACCGTGGGGCTGATAAAGTGGGAAATTTTAATCCAGCAACTAGACCCGAAAAAGAAAATAGGGGATGCAACACGAGGACTTCCCGGCACGTCACCGATGCCAGTACTACTCTCGCCCAAGCACGCTTAACTGCGGAGTTCTGATGGGATCCGGTGCATTAGTGCTGGTATGATCGCATCCGTCAACCAACGCCGCTTATTTTCCATTATCCGTAGTGGTCTTTTTCCCCTTCATCGTGAGTGCTACACGTCACGAAAGAACCGTGGGGCCGATAAAGTGGGACATTTTAATCCAGCAACTAGTCAGAAAACTTGGTAGAAATTCTGAAACATAATTTTGAGCCCCGGTTCTCTCCCACGAACAGAGAAACCAGAAGCAAAACCGACCCGAAAAAGAAAATAACGGGTGCAACATGAGGACTTCCCGGCACGTCACCGATGCCAGTACTACTCTAGCCCAAGCACGCTTAACTGCGGAGTTCTGATGGGATCCGGTGCATTAGTGCTGGTATGATCGCATCCGTCAACTAACGCCGCTTATTTTCCATTATCCGTACCGGTCTTTTTCCCCTTCATCGTGAGTGCTACACGTCACGAACAAACCGTGGGGCTGATAAAGTGGGAAATTTTAATCCAGCAACTAGACCCGAAAAAGAAAATAGGGGATGCAACACGAGGACTTCCCGGCACGTCACCGATGCCAGTACTACTCTCGCCCAAGCACGCTTAACTGCGGAGTTCTGATGGGATCCGGTGCATTAGTGCTGGTATGATCGCATCCGTCAACCAACGCCGCTTATTTTCCATTATCCGTAGTGGTCTTTTTCCCCTTCATCGTGAGTGCTACACGTCACGAACAAACCGTGGGGCTGATAAAGTTGGAAATTTTAATCCAGCAACTAGACCCGAAAAAGAAAATAGGGGATGCAACACGAGGACTTCCCGGCACGTCACCGATGCCAGTACTACTCTCGCCCAAGCACGCTTAACTGCGGAGTTCTGATGGGATCCGGTGCATTAGTGCTGGTATGATCGCATCCGTCAACCAACGCCGCTTATTTTCCATTATCCGTAGTGGTCTTTTTCCCCTTCATCGTGAGTGCTACACGTCACGAACAAACCGTGGGGCTGATAAAGTGGGAAATTTTAATCCAGCAACTAGACCCGAAAAAGAAAATAGGGGATGCAACACGAGGACTTCCCGGCACGTCACCGATGCCAGTACTACTCTCGCCCAAGCACGCTTAACTGCGGAGTTCTGATGGGATCCGGTGCATTAGTGCTGGTATGATCGCATCCGTCAACCAACGCCGCTTATTTTCCATTATCCGTAGTGGTCTTTTTCCCCTTCATCGTGAGTGCTACACGTCACGAAAGAACCGTGGGGCCGATAAAGTGGGACATTTTAATCCAGCAACTAGTCAGAAAACTTGGTAGAAATTCTGAAACATAATTTTGAGCCCCGGTTATCTCCCACGAACAGAGAAACCAGAAGCAAAACCGACCCGAAAAAGAAAATAACGGGTGCAACATGAGGACTTCCCGGCACGTCACCGATGCCAGTACTACTCTAGCCCAAGCACGCTTAACTGCGGAGTTCTGATGGGATCCGGTGCATTAGTGCTGGTATGATCGCATCCGTCAACTAACGCCGCTTATTTTCCATTATCCGTACCGGTCTTTTTCCCCTTCATCGTGAGTGCTACACGTCACGAACAAACCGTGGGGCTGATAAAGTGGGAAATTTTAATCCAGCAACTAGACCCGAAAAAGAAAATAGGGGATGCAACACGAGGACTTCCCGGCACGTCACCGATGCCAGTACTACTCTCGCCCAAGCACGCTTAACTGCGGAGTTCTGATGGGATCCGGTGCATTAGTGCTGGTATGATCGCATCCGTCAACCAACGCCGCTTATTTTCCATTATCCGTAGTGGTCTTTTTCCCCTTCATCGTGAGTGCTACACGTCACGAACAAACCGTGGGGCTGATAAAGTGGGAAATTTTAATCCAGCAACTAGACCCGAAAAAGAAAATAGGGGATGCAACACGAGGACTTCCCGGCACGTCACCGATGCCAGTACTACTCTCGCCCAAGCACGCTTAACTGCGGAGTTCTGATGGGATCCGGTGCATTAGTGCTGGTATGATCGCATCCGTCAACCAACGCCGCTTATTTTCCATTATCCGTAGTGGTCTTTTTCCCCTTCATCGTGAGTGCTACACGTCACGAAAGAACCGTGGGGCCGATAAAGTGGGACATTTTAATCCAGCAACTAGTCAGAAAACTTGGTAGAAATTCTGAAACATAATTTTGAGCCCCGGTTATCTCCCACGAACAGAGAAACCAGAAGCAAAACCGACCCGAAAAAGAAAATAACGGGTGCAACATGAGGACTTCCCGGCACGTCACCGATGCCAGTACTACTCTAGCCCAAGCACGCTTAACTGCGGAGTTCTGATGGGATCCGGTGCATTAGTGCTGGTATGATCGCATCCGTCAACTAACGCCGCTTATTTTCCATTATCCGTACCGGTCTTTTTCCCCTTCATCGTGAGTGCTACACGTCACGAACAAACCGTGGGGCTGATAAAGTGGGAAATTTTAATCCAGCAACTAGACCCGAAAAAGAAAATAGGGGATGCAACACGAGGACTTCCCGGCACGTCACCGATGCCAGTACTACTCTCGCCCAAGCACGCTTAACTGCGAAGTTCTGATGGGATCCGGTGCATTAGTGCTGGTATGATCGCATCTGTCAACCAACGCCGCTTATTTTCCATTATCCGTAGTGGTCTTTTTCCCCTTCATCGTGAGTGCTACACGTCACGAACAAACCGTGGGGCTGATAAAGTGGGAAATTTTAATCCAGCAACTAGACCCGAAAAAGAAAATAGGGGATGCAACACGAGGACTTCCCGGCACGTCACCGATGCCAGTACTACTCTCGCCCAAGCACGCTTAACTGCGGAGTTCTGATGGGATCCGGTGCATTAGTGCTGGTATGATCGCATCCGTCAACCAACGCCGCTTATTTTCCATTATCCGTAGTGGTCTTTTTCCCCTTCATCGTGAGTGCTACACGTCACGAAAGAACCGTGGGGCCGATAAAGTGGGACATTTTAATCCAGCAACTAGTCAGAAAACTTGGTAGAAATTCTGAAACATAATTTTGAGCCCCGGTTCTCTCCCACGAACAGAGAAACCAGAAGCAAAACCGACCCGAAAAAGAAAATAACGGGTGCAACATGAGGACTTCCCGGCACGTCACCGATGCCAGTACTACTCTAGCCCAAGCACGCTTAACTGCGGAGTTCTGATGGGATCCGGTGCATTAGTGCTGGTATGATCGCATCCGTCAACTAACGCCGCTTATTTTCCATTATCCGTACCGGTCTTTTTCCCCTTCATCGTGAGTGCTACACGTCATGAACAAACCGTGGGGCTGATAAAGTGGGAAATTTTAATCCAGCAACTAGACCCGAAAAAGAAAATAGGGGATGCAACACGAGGACTTCCCGGCACGTCACCGATGCCAGTACTACTCTCGCCCAAGCACGCTTAACTGCGGAGTTCTGATGGGATCCGGTGCATTAGTGCTGGTATGATCGCATCCGTCAACCAACGCCGCTTATTTTCCATTATCCGTAGTGGTCTTTTTCCCCTTCATCGTGAGTGCTACACGTCACGAAAGAACCGTGGGGCCGATAAAGTGGGACATTTTAATCCAGCAACTAGTCAGAAAACTTGGTAGAAATTCTGAAACATAATTTTGAGCCCCGGTTCTCTCCCACGAACAGAGAAACCAGAAGCAAAACCGACCCGAAAAAGAAAATAACGGGTGCAACATGAGGACTTCCCGGCACGTCACCGATGCCAGTACTACTCTAGCCCAAGCACGCTTAACTGCGGAGTTCTGATGGGATCCGGTGCATTAGTGCTGGTATGATCGCATCCGTCAACTAACGCCGCTTATTTTCCATTATCCGTACCGGTCTTTTTCCCCTTCATCGTGAGTGCTACACGTCATGAACAAACCGTGGGGCTGATAAAGTGGGAAATTTTAATCCAGCAACTAGACCCGAAAAAGAAAATAGGGGATGCAACACGAGGACTTCCCGGCACGTCACCGATGCCAGTACTACTCTCGCCCAAGCACGCTTAACTGCGGAGTTCTGATGGGATCCGGTGCATTAGTGCTGGTATGATCGCATCCGTCAACCAACGCCGCTTATTTTCCATTATCCGTAGTGGTCTTTTTCCCCTTCATCGTGAGTGCTACACGTCACGAACAAACCGTGGGGCTGATAAAGTGGGAAATTTTAATCCAGCAACTAGACCCGAAAAAGAAAATAGGGGATGCAACACGAGGACTTCCCGGCACGTCACCGATGCCAGTACTACTCTCACCCAAGCACGCTTAACTGCGGAGTTCTGATGGGATCCGGTGCATTAGTGCTGGTATGATCGCATCCGTCAACCAACGCCGCTTATTTTCCATTATCCGTAGTGGTCTTTTTCCCCTTCATCGTGAGTGCTACACGTCACGAACAAACCGTGGGGCTGATAAAGTGGGAAATTTTAATCCAGCAACTAGACCCGAAAAAGAAAATAGGGGATGCAACACGAGGACTTCCCGGCACGTCACCGATGCCAGTACTACTCTCGCCCAAGCACGCTTAACTGCGGAGTTCTGATGGGATCCGGTGCATTAGTGCTGGTATGATCGCATCCGTCAACCAACGCCGCTTATTTTCCATTATCCGTAGTGGTCTTTTTCCCCTTCATCGTGAGTGCTACACGTCACGAACAAACCGTGGGGCTGATAAAGTGGGAAATTTTAATCCAGCAACTAGACCCGAAAAAGAAAATAGGGGATGCAACACGAGGACTTCCCGGCACGTCACCGATGCCAGTACTACTCTCGCCCAAGCACGCTTAACTGCGGAGTTCTGATGGGATCCGGTGCATTAGTGCTGGTATGATCGCATCCGTCAACCAACGCCGCTTATTTTCCATTATCCGTAGTGGTCTTTTTCCCCTTCATCGTGAGTGCTACACGTCACGAACAAACCGTGGGGCTGATAAAGTGGGAAATTTTAATCCAGCAACTAGACCCGAAAAAGAAAATAGGGGATGCAACACGAGGACTTCCCGGCACGTCACCGATGCCAGTACTACTCTCGCCCAAGCACGCTTAACTGCGAAGTTCTGATGGGATCCGGTGCATTAGTGCTGGTATGATCGCATCTGTCAACCAACGCCGCTTATTTTCCATTATCCGTAGTGGTCTTTTTCCCCTTCATCGTGAGTGCTACACGTCACGAACAAACCGTGGGGCTGATAAAGTGGGAAATTTTAATCCAGCAACTAGACCCGAAAAAGAAAATAGGGGATGCAACACGAGGACTTCCCGGCACGTCACCGATGCCAGTACTACTCTCGCCCAAGCACGCTTAACTGCGGAGTTCTGATGGGATCCGGTGCATTAGTGCTGGTATGATCGCATCCGTCAACCAACGCCGCTTATTTTCCATTATCCGTAGTGGTCTTTTTCCCCTTCATCGTGAGTGCTACACGTCACGAAAGAACCGTGGGGCCGATAAAGTGGGACATTTTAATCCAGCAACTAGTCAGAAAACTTGGTAGAAATTCTGAAACATAATTTTGAGCCCCGGTTCTCTCCCACGAACAGAGAAACCAGAAGCAAAACCGACCCGAAAAAGAAAATAACGGGTGCAACATGAGGACTTCCCGGCACGTCACCGATGCCAGTACTACTCTAGCCCAAGCACGCTTAACTGCGGAGTTCTGATGGGATCCGGTGCATTAGTGCTGGTATGATCGCCTCCGTCAACTAACGCCGCTTATTTTCCATTATCCGTACCGGTCTTTTTCCCCTTCATCGTGAGTGCTACACGTCATGAACAAACCGTGGGGCTGATAAAGTGGGAAATTTTAATCCAGCAACTAGACCCGAAAAAGAAAATAGGGGATGCAACACGAGGACTTCCCGGCACGTCACCGATGCCAGTACTACTCTCGCCCAAGCACGCTTAACTGCGGAGTTCTGATGGGATCCGGTGCATTAGTGCTGGTATGATCGCATCCGTCAACCAACGCCGCTTATTTTCCATTATCCGTAGTGGTCTTTTTCCCCTTCATCGTGAGTGCTACACGTCACGAACAAACCGTGGGGCTGATAAAGTGGGAAATTTTAATCCAGCAACTAGACCCGAAAAAGAAAATAGGGGATGCAACACGAGGACTTCCCGGCACGTCACCGATGCCAGTACTACTCTCACCCAAGCACGCTTAACTGCGGAGTTCTGATGGGATCCGGTGCATTAGTGCTGGTATGATCGCATCCGTCAACCAACGCCGCTTATTTTCCATTATCCGTAGTGGTCTTTTTCCCCTTCATCGTGAGTGCTACACGTCACGAACAAACCGTGGGGCTGATAAAGTGGGAAATTTTAATCCAGCAACTAGACCCGAAAAAGAAAATAGGGGATGCAACACGAGGACTTCCCGGCACGTCACCGATGCCAGTACTACTCTCGCCCAAGCACGCTTAACTGCGGAGTTCTGATGGGATCCGGTGCATTAGTGCTGGTATGATCGCATCCGTCAACCAACGCCGCTTATTTTCCATTATCCGTAGTGGTCTTTTTCCCCTTCATCGTGAGTGCTACACGTCACGAACAAACCGTGGGGCTGATAAAGTGGGAAATTTTAATCCAGCAACTAGACCCGAAAAAGAAAATAGGGGATGCAACACGAGGACTTCCCGGCACGTCACCGATGCCAGTACTACTCTCGCCCAAGCACGCTTAACTGCGGAGTTCTGATGGGATCCGGTGCATTAGTGCTGGTATGATCGCATCCGTCAACCAACGCCGCTTATTTTCCATTATCCGTAGTGGTCTTTTTCCCCTTCATCGTGAGTGCTACACGTCACGAACAAACCGTGGGGCTGATAAAGTGGGAAATTTTAATCCAGCAACTAGACCCGAAAAAGAAAATAGGGGATGCAACACGAGGACTTCCCGGCACGTCACCGATGCCAGTACTACTCTCGCCCAAGCACGCTTAACTGCGAAGTTCTGATGGGATCCGGTGCATTAGTGCTGGTATGATCGCATCTGTCAACCAACGCCGCTTATTTTCCATTATCCGTAGTGGTCTTTTTCCCCTTCATCGTGAGTGCTACACGTCACGAACAAACCGTGGGGCTGATAAAGTGGGAAATTTTAATCCAGCAACTAGACCCGAAAAAGAAAATAGGGGATGCAACACGAGGACTTCCCGGCACGTCACCGATGCCAGTACTACTCTCGCCCAAGCACGCTTAACTGCGGAGTTCTGATGGGATCCGGTGCATTAGTGCTGGTATGATCGCATCCGTCAACCAACGCCGCTTATTTTCCATTATCCGTAGTGGTCTTTTTCCCCTTCATCGTGAGTGCTACACGTCACGAAAGAACCGTGGGGCCGATAAAGTGGGACATTTTAATCCAGCAACTAGTCAGAAAACTTGGTAGAAATTCTGAAACATAATTTTGAGCCCCGGTTCTCTCCCACGAACAGAGAAACCAGAAGCAAAACCGACCCGAAAAAGAAAATAACGGGTGCAACATGAGGACTTCCCGGCACGTCACCGATGCCAGTACTACTCTAGCCCAAGCACGCTTAACTGCGGAGTTCTGATGGGATCCGGTGCATTAGTGCTGGTATGATCGCCTCCGTCAACTAACGCCGCTTATTTTCCATTATCCGTACCGGTCTTTTTCCCCTTCATCGTGAGTGCTACACGTCATGAACAAACCGTGGGGCTGATAAAGTGGGAAATTTTAATCCAGCAACTAGACCCGAAAAAGAAAATAGGGGATGCAACACGAGGACTTCCCGGCACGTCACCGATGCCAGTACTACTCTCGCCCAAGCACGCTTAACTGCGGAGTTCTGATGGGATCCGGTGCATTAGTGCTGGTATGATCGCATCCGTCAACCAACGCCGCTTATTTTCCATTATCCGTAGTGGTCTTTTTCCCCTTCATCGTGAGTGCTACACGTCACGAACAAACCGTGGGGCTGATAAAGTGGGAAATTTTAATCCAGCAACTAGACCCGAAAAAGAAAATAGGGGATGCAACACGAGGACTTCCCGGCACGTCACCGATGCCAGTACTACTCTCGCCCAAGCACGCTTAACTGCGGAGTTCTGATGGGATCCGGTGCATTAGTGCTGGTATGATCGCATCCGTCAACCAACGCCGCTTATTTTCCATTATCCGTAGTGGTCTTTTTCCCCTTCATCGTGAGTGCTACACGTCACGAACAAACCGTGGGGCTGATAAAGTGGGAAATTTTAATCCAGCAACTAGACCCGAAAAAGAAAATAGGGGATGCAACACGAGGACTTCCCGGCACGTCACCGATGCCAGTACTACTCTCACCCAAGCACGCTTAACTGCGGAGTTCTGATGGGATCCGGTGCATTAGTGCTGGTATGATCGCATCCGTCAACCAACGCCGCTTATTTTCCATTATCCGTAGTGGTCTTTTTCCCCTTCATCGTGAGTGCTACACGTCACGAACAAACCGTGGGGCTGATAAAGTGGGAAATTTTAATCCAGCAACTAGACCCGAAAAAGAAAATAGGGGATGCAACACGAGGACTTCCCGGCACGTCACCGATGCCAGTACTACTCTCGCCCAAGCACGCTTAACTGCGGAGTTCTGATGGGATCCGGTGCATTAGTGCTGGTATGATCGCATCCGTCAACCAACGCCGCTTATTTTCCATTATCCGTAGTGGTCTTTTTCCCCTTCATCGTGAGTGCTACACGTCACGAAAGAACCGTGGGGCCGATAAAGTGGGACATTTTAATCCAGCAACTAGTCAGAAAACTTGGTAGAAATTCTGAAACATAATTTTGAGCCCCGGTTATCTCCCACGAACAGAGAAACCAGAAGCAAAACCGACCCGAAAAAGAAAATAACGGGTGCAACATGAGGACTTCCCGGCACGTCACCGATGCCAGTACTACTCTAGCCCAAGCACGCTTAACTGCGGAGTTCTGATGGGATCCGGTGCATTAGTGCTGGTATGATCGCATCCGTCAACTAACGCCGCTTATTTTCCATTATCCGTACCGGTCTTTTTCCCCTTCATCGTGAGTGCTACACGTCACGAACAAACCGTGGGGCTGATAAAGTGGGAAATTTTAATCCAGCAACTAGACCCGAAAAAGAAAATAGGGGATGCAACACGAGGACTTCCCGGCACGTCACCGATGCCAGTACTACTCTCGCCCAAGCACGCTTAACTGCGAAGTTCTGATGGGATCCGGTGCATTAGTGCTGGTATGATCGCATCTGTCAACCAACGCCGCTTATTTTCCATTATCCGTAGTGGTCTTTTTCCCCTTCATCGTGAGTGCTACACGTCACGAACAAACCGTGGGGCTGATAAAGTGGGAAATTTTAATCCAGCAACTAGACCCGAAAAAGAAAATAGGGGATGCAACACGAGGACTTCCCGGCACGTCACCGATGCCAGTACTACTCTCGCCCAAGCACGCTTAACTGCGGAGTTCTGATGGGATCCGGTGCATTAGTGCTGGTATGATCGCATCCGTCAACCAACGCCGCTTATTTTCCATTATCCGTAGTGGTCTTTTTCCCCTTCATCGTGAGTGCTACACGTCACGAAAGAACCGTGGGGCCGATAAAGTGGGACATTTTAATCCAGCAACTAGTCAGAAAACTTGGTAGAAATTCTGAAACATAATTTTGAGCCCCGGTTCTCTCCCACGAACAGAGAAACCAGAAGCAAAACCGACCCGAAAAAGAAAATAACGGGTGCAACATGAGGACTTCCCGGCACGTCACCGATGCCAGTACTACTCTAGCCCAAGCACGCTTAACTGCGGAGTTCTGATGGGATCCGGTGCATTAGTGCTGGTATGATCGCATCCGTCAACTAACGCCGCTTATTTTCCATTATCCGTACCGGTCTTTTTCCCCTTCATCGTGAGTGCTACACGTCATGAACAAACCGTGGGGCTGATAAAGTGGGAAATTTTAATCCAGCAACTAGACCCGAAAAAGAAAATAGGGGATGCAACACGAGGACTTCCCGGCACGTCACCGATGCCAGTACTACTCTCGCCCAAGCACGCTTAACTGCGGAGTTCTGATGGGATCCGGTGCATTAGTGCTGGTATGATCGCATCCGTCAACCAACGCCGCTTATTTTCCATTATCCGTAGTGGTCTTTTTCCCCTTCATCGTGAGTGCTACACGTCACGAAAGAACCGTGGGGCCGATAAAGTGGGACATTTTAATCCAGCAACTAGTCAGAAAACTTGGTAGAAATTCTGAAACATAATTTTGAGCCCCGGTTCTCTCCCACGAACAGAGAAACCAGAAGCAAAACCGACCCGAAAAAGAAAATAACGGGTGCAACATGAGGACTTCCCGGCACGTCACCGATGCCAGTACTACTCTAGCCCAAGCACGCTTAACTGCGGAGTTCTGATGGGATCCGGTGCATTAGTGCTGGTATGATCGCATCCGTCAACTAACGCCGCTTATTTTCCATTATCCGTACCGGTCTTTTTCCCCTTCATCGTGAGTGCTACACGTCATGAACAAACCGTGGGGCTGATAAAGTGGGAAATTTTAATCCAGCAACTAGACCCGAAAAAGAAAATAGGGGATGCAACACGAGGACTTCCCGGCACGTCACCGATGCCAGTACTACTCTCGCCCAAGCACGCTTAACTGCGGAGTTCTGATGGGATCCGGTGCATTAGTGCTGGTATGATCGCATCCGTCAACCAACGCCGCTTATTTTCCATTATCCGTAGTGGTCTTTTTCCCCTTCATCGTGAGTGCTACACGTCACGAACAAACCGTGGGGCTGATAAAGTGGGAAATTTTAATCCAGCAACTAGACCCGAAAAAGAAAATAGGGGATGCAACACGAGGACTTCCCGGCACGTCACCGATGCCAGTACTACTCTCACCCAAGCACGCTTAACTGCGGAGTTCTGATGGGATCCGGTGCATTAGTGCTGGTATGATCGCATCCGTCAACCAACGCCGCTTATTTTCCATTATCCGTAGTGGTCTTTTTCCCCTTCATCGTGAGTGCTACACGTCACGAACAAACCGTGGGGCTGATAAAGTGGGAAATTTTAATCCAGCAACTAGACCCGAAAAAGAAAATAGGGGATGCAACACGAGGACTTCCCGGCACGTCACCGATGCCAGTACTACTCTCGCCCAAGCACGCTTAACTGCGGAGTTCTGATGGGATCCGGTGCATTAGTGCTGGTATGATCGCATCCGTCAACCAACGCCGCTTATTTTCCATTATCCGTAGTGGTCTTTTTCCCCTTCATCGTGAGTGCTACACGTCACGAACAAACCGTGGGGCTGATAAAGTGGGAAATTTTAATCCAGCAACTAGACCCGAAAAAGAAAATAGGGGATGCAACACGAGGACTTCCCGGCACGTCACCGATGCCAGTACTACTCTCGCCCAAGCACGCTTAACTGCGGAGTTCTGATGGGATCCGGTGCATTAGTGCTGGTATGATCGCATCCGTCAACCAACGCCGCTTATTTTCCATTATCCGTAGTGGTCTTTTTCCCCTTCATCGTGAGTGCTACACGTCACGAACAAACCGTGGGGCTGATAAAGTGGGAAATTTTAATCCAGCAACTAGACCCGAAAAAGAAAATAGGGGATGCAACACGAGGACTTCCCGGCACGTCACCGATGCCAGTACTACTCTCGCCCAAGCACGCTTAACTGCGAAGTTCTGATGGGATCCGGTGCATTAGTGCTGGTATGATCGCATCTGTCAACCAACGCCGCTTATTTTCCATTATCCGTAGTGGTCTTTTTCCCCTTCATCGTGAGTGCTACACGTCACGAACAAACCGTGGGGCTGATAAAGTGGGAAATTTTAATCCAGCAACTAGACCCGAAAAAGAAAATAGGGGATGCAACACGAGGACTTCCCGGCACGTCACCGATGCCAGTACTACTCTCGCCCAAGCACGCTTAACTGCGGAGTTCTGATGGGATCCGGTGCATTAGTGCTGGTATGATCGCATCCGTCAACCAACGCCGCTTATTTTCCATTATCCGTAGTGGTCTTTTTCCCCTTCATCGTGAGTGCTACACGTCACGAAAGAACCGTGGGGCCGATAAAGTGGGACATTTTAATCCAGCAACTAGTCAGAAAACTTGGTAGAAATTCTGAAACATAATTTTGAGCCCCGGTTCTCTCCCACGAACAGAGAAACCAGAAGCAAAACCGACCCGAAAAAGAAAATAACGGGTGCAACATGAGGACTTCCCGGCACGTCACCGATGCCAGTACTACTCTAGCCCAAGCACGCTTAACTGCGGAGTTCTGATGGGATCCGGTGCATTAGTGCTGGTATGATCGCATCCGTCAACTAACGCCGCTTATTTTCCATTATCCGTACCGGTCTTTTTCCCCTTCATCGTGAGTGCTACACGTCATGAACAAACCGTGGGGCTGATAAAGTGGGAAATTTTAATCCAGCAACTAGACCCGAAAAAGAAAATAGGGGATGCAACACGAGGACTTCCCGGCACGTCACCGATGCCAGTACTACTCTCGCCCAAGCACGCTTAACTGCGGAGTTCTGATGGGATCCGGTGCATTAGTGCTGGTATGATCGCATCCGTCAACCAACGCCGCTTATTTTCCATTATCCGTAGTGGTCTTTTTCCCCTTCATCGTGAGTGCTACACGTCACGAACAAACCGTGGGGCTGATAAAGTGGGAAATTTTAATCCAGCAACTAGACCCGAAAAAGAAAATAGGGGATGCAACACGAGGACTTCCCGGCACGTCACCGATGCCAGTACTACTCTCGCCCAAGCACGCTTAACTGCGGAGTTCTGATGGGATCCGGTGCATTAGTGCTGGTATGATCGCATCCGTCAACCAACGCCGCTTATTTTCCATTATCCGTAGTGGTCTTTTTCCCCTTCATCGTGAGTGCTACACGTCACGAACAAACCGTGGGGCTGATAAAGTGGGAAATTTTAATCCAGCAACTAGACCCGAAAAAGAAAATAGGGGATGCAACACGAGGACTTCCCGGCACGTCACCGATGCCAGTACTACTCTCGCCCAAGCACGCTTAACTGCGGAGTTCTGATGGGATCCGGTGCATTAGTGCTGGTATGATCGCATCCGTCAACCAACGCCGCTTATTTTCCATTATCCGTAGTGGTCTTTTTCCCCTTCATCGTGAGTGCTACACGTCACGAACAAACCGTGGGGCTGATAAAGTGGGAAATTTTAATCCAGCAACTAGACCCGAAAAAGAAAATAGGGGATGCAACACGAGGACTTCCCGGCACGTCACCGATGCCAGTACTACTCTCGCCCAAGCACGCTTAACTGCGGAGTTCTGATGGGATCCGGTGCATTAGTGCTGGTATGATCGCATCCGTCAACCAACGCCGCTTATTTTCCATTATCCGTAGTGGTCTTTTTCCCCTTCATCGTGAGTGCTACACGTCACGAACAAACCGTGGGGCTGATAAAGTGGGAAATTTTAATCCAGCAACTAGACCCGAAAAAGAAAATAGGGGATGCAACACGAGGACTTCCCGGCACGTCACCGATGCCAGTACTACTCTCGCCCAAGCACGCTTAACTGCGGAGTTCTGATGGGATCCGGTGCATTAGTGCTGGTATGATCGCATCCGTCAACCAACGCCGCTTATTTTCCATTATCCGTAGTGGTCTTTTTCCCCTTCATCGTGAGTGCTACACGTCACGAAAGAACCGTGGGGCCGATAAAGTGGGACATTTTAATCCAGCAACTAGTCAGAAAACTTGGTAGAAATTCTGAAACATAATTTTGAGCCCCGGTTCTCTCCCACGAACAGAGAAACCAGAAGCAAAACCGACCCGAAAAAGAAAATAACGGGTGCAACATGAGGACTTCCCGGCACGTCACCGATGCCAGTACTACTCTAGCCCAAGCACGCTTAACTGCGGAGTTCTGATGGGATCCGGTGCATTAGTGCTGGTATGATCGCATCCGTCAACTAACGCCGCTTATTTTCCATTATCCGTACCGGTCTTTTTCCCCTTCATCGTGAGTGCTACACGTCACGAACAAACCGTGGGGCTGATAAAGTGGGAAATTTTAATCCAGCAACTAGACCCGAAAAAGAAAATAGGGGATGCAACACGAGGACTTCCCGGCACGTCACCGATGCCAGTACTACTCTCGCCCAAGCACGCTTAACTGCGGAGTTCTGATGGGATCCGGTGCATTAGTGCTGGTATGATCGCATCCGTCAACCAACGCCGCTTATTTTCCATTATCCGTAGTGGTCTTTTTCCCCTTCATCGTGAGTGCTACACGTCACGAACAAACCGTGGGGCTGATAAAGTTGGAAATTTTAATCCAGCAACTAGACCCGAAAAAGAAAATAGGGGATGCAACACGAGGACTTCCCGGCACGTCACCGATGCCAGTACTACTCTCGCCCAAGCACGCTTAACTGCGGAGTTCTGATGGGATCCGGTGCATTAGTGCTGGTATGATCGCATCCGTCAACCAACGCCGCTTATTTTCCATTATCCGTAGTGGTCTTTTTCCCCTTCATCGTGAGTGCTACACGTCACGAACAAACCGTGGGGCTGATAAAGTGGGAAATTTTAATCCAGCAACTAGACCCGAAAAAGAAAATAGGGGATGCAACACGAGGACTTCCCGGCACGTCACCGATGCCAGTACTACTCTCGCCCAAGCACGCTTAACTGCGGAGTTCTGATGGGATCCGGTGCATTAGTGCTGGTATGATCGCATCCGTCAACCAACGCCGCTTATTTTCCATTATCCGTAGTGGTCTTTTTCCCCTTCATCGTGAGTGCTACACGTCACGAAAGAACCGTGGGGCCGATAAAGTGGGACATTTTAATCCAGCAACTAGTCAGAAAACTTGGTAGAAATTCTGAAACATAATTTTGAGCCCCGGTTATCTCCCACGAACAGAGAAACCAGAAGCAAAACCGACCCGAAAAAGAAAATAACGGCTGCAACATGAGGACTTCCCGGCACGTCACCGATGCCAGTACTACTCTAGCCCAAGCACGCTTAACTGCGGAGTTCTGATGGGATCCGGTGCATTAGTGCTGGTATGATCGCATCCGTCAACTAACGCCGCTTATTTTCCATTATCCGTACCGGTCTTTTTCCCCTTCATCGTGAGTGCTACACGTCACGAACAAACCGTGGGGCTGATAAAGTGGGAAATTTTAATCCAGCAACTAGACCCGAAAAAGAAAATAGGGGATGCAACACGAGGACTTCCCGGCACGTCACCGATGCCAGTACTACTCTCGCCCAAGCACGCTTAACTGCGGAGTTCTGATGGGATCCGGTGCATTAGTGCTGGTATGATCGCATCCGTCAACCAACGCCGCTTATTTTCCATTATCCGTAGTGGTCTTTTTCCCCTTCATCGTGAGTGCTACACGTCACGAACAAACCGTGGGGCTGATAAAGTGGGAAATTTTAATCCAGCAACTAGACCCGAAAAAGAAAATAGGGGATGCAACACGAGGACTTCCCGGCACGTCACCGATGCCAGTACTACTCTCGCCCAAGCACGCTTAACTGCGGAGTTCTGATGGGATCCGGTGCATTAGTGCTGGTATGATCGCATCCGTCAACCAACGCCGCTTATTTTCCATTATCCGTAGTGGTCTTTTTCCCCTTCATCGTGAGTGCTACACGTCACGAACAAACCGTGGGGCTGATAAAGTGGGAAATTTTAATCCAGCAACTAGACCCGAAAAAGAAAATAGGGGATGCAACACGAGGACTTCCCGGCACGTCACCGATGCCAGTACTACTCTCGCCCAAGCACGCTTAACTGCGGAGTTCTGATGGGATCCGGTGCATTAGTGCTGGTATGATCGCATCCGTCAACCAACGCCGCTTATTTTCCATTATCCGTAGTGGTCTTTTTCCCCTTCATCGTGAGTGCTACACGTCACGAACAAACCGTGGGGCTGATAAAGTGGGAAATTTTAATCCAGCAACTAGACCCGAAAAAGAAAATAGGGGATGCAACACGAGGACTTCCCGGCACGTCACCGATGCCAGTACTACTCTCGCCCAAGCACGCTTAACTGCGGAGTTCTGATGGGATCCGGTGCATTAGTGCTGGTATGATCGCATCCGTCAACCAACGCCGCTTATTTTCCATTATCCGTAGTGGTCTTTTTCCCCTTCATCGTGAGTGCTACACGTCACGAAAGAACCGTGGGGCCGATAAAGTGGGACATTTTAATCCAGCAACTAGTCAGAAAACTTGGTAGAAATTCTGAAACATAATTTTGAGCCCCGGTTCTCTCCCACGAACAGAGAAACCAGAAGCAAAACCGACCCGAAAAAGAAAATAACGGGTGCAACATGAGGACTTCCCGGCACGTCACCGATGCCAGTACTACTCTAGCCCAAGCACGCTTAACTGCGGAGTTCTGATGGGATCCGGTGCATTAGTGCTGGTATGATCGCATCCGTCAACTAACGCCGCTTATTTTCCATTATCCGTACCGGTCTTTTTCCCCTTCATCGTGAGTGCTACACGTCATGAACAAACCGTGGGGCTGATAAAGTGGGAAATTTTAATCCAGCAACTAGACCCGAAAAAGAAAATAGGGGATGCAACACGAGGACTTCCCGGCACGTCACCGATGCCAGTACTACTCTCGCCCAAGCACGCTTAACTGCGGAGTTCTGATGGGATCCGGTGCATTAGTGCTGGTATGATCGCATCCGTCAACCAACGCCGCTTATTTTCCATTATCCGTAGTGGTCTTTTTCCCCTTCATCGTGAGTGCTACACGTCACGAAAGAACCGTGGGGCCGATAAAGTGGGACATTTTAATCCAGCAACTAGTCAGAAAACTTGGTAGAAATTCTGAAACATAATTTTGAGCCCCGGTTCTCTCCCACGAACAGAGAAACCAGAAGCAAAACCGACCCGAAAAAGAAAATAACGGGTGCAACATGAGGACTTCCCGGCACGTCACCGATGCCAGTACTACTCTAGCCCAAGCACGCTTAACTGCGGAGTTCTGATGGGATCCGGTGCATTAGTGCTGGTATGATCGCATCCGTCAACTAACGCCGCTTATTTTCCATTATCCGTACCGGTCTTTTTCCCCTTCATCGTGAGTGCTACACGTCATGAACAAACCGTGGGGCTGATAAAGTGGGAAATTTTAATCCAGCAACTAGACCCGAAAAAGAAAATAGGGGATGCAACACGAGGACTTCCCGGCACGTCACCGATGCCAGTACTACTCTCGCCCAAGCACGCTTAACTGCGGAGTTCTGATGGGATCCGGTGCATTAGTGCTGGTATGATCGCATCCGTCAACCAACGCCGCTTATTTTCCATTATCCGTAGTGGTCTTTTTCCCCTTCATCGTGAGTGCTACACGTCACGAACAAACCGTGGGGCTGATAAAGTGGGAAATTTTAATCCAGCAACTAGACCCGAAAAAGAAAATAGGGGATGCAACACAAGGACTTCCCGGCACGTCACCGATGCCAGTACTACTCTCACCCAAGCACGCTTAACTGCGGAGTTCTGATGGGATCCGGTGCATTAGTGCTGGTATGATCGCATCCGTCAACCAACGCCGCTTATTTTCCATTATCCGTAGTGGTCTTTTTCCCCTTCATCGTGAGTGCTACACGTCACGAACAAACCGTGGGGCTGATAAAGTGGGAAATTTTAATCCAGCAACTAGACCCGAAAAAGAAAATAGGGGATGCAACACGAGGACTTCCCGGCACGTCACCGATGCCAGTACTACTCTCGCCCAAGCACGCTTAACTGCGGAGTTCTGATGGGATCCGGTGCATTAGTGCTGGTATGATCGCATCCGTCAACCAACGCCGCTTATTTTCCATTATCCGTAGTGGTCTTTTTCCCCTTCATCGTGAGTGCTACACGTCACGAACAAACCGTGGGGCTGATAAAGTGGGAAATTTTAATCCAGCAACTAGACCCGAAAAAGAAAATAGGGGATGCAACACGAGGACTTCCCGGCACGTCACCGATGCCAGTACTACTCTCGCCCAAGCACGCTTAACTGCGGAGTTCTGATGGGATCCGGTGCATTAGTGCTGGTATGATCGCATCCGTCAACCAACGCCGCTTATTTTCCATTATCCGTAGTGGTCTTTTTCCCCTTCATCGTGAGTGCTACACGTCACGAACAAACCGTGGGGCTGATAAAGTGGGAAATTTTAATCCAGCAACTAGACCCGAAAAAGAAAATAGGGGATGCAACACGAGGACTTCCCGGCACGTCACCGATGCCAGTACTACTCTCGCCCAAGCACGCTTAACTGCGGAGTTCTGATGGGATCCGGTGCATTAGTGCTGGTATGATCGCATCCGTCAACCAACGCCGCTTATTTTCCATTATCCGTAGTGGTCTTTTTCCCCTTCATCGTGAGTGCTACACGTCACGAAAGAACCGTGGGGCCGATAAAGTGGGACATTTTAATCCAGCAACTAGTCAGAAAACTTGGTAGAAATTCTGAAACATAATTTTGAGCCCCGGTTCTCTCCCACGAACAGAGAAACCAGAAGCAAAACCGACCCGAAAAAGAAAATAACGGGTGCAACATGAGAACTTCCCGGCACGTCACCGATGCCAGTACTACTCTAGCCCAAGCACGCTTAACTGCGGAGTTCTGATGGGATCCGGTGCATTAGTGCTGGTATGATCGCATCCGTCAACTAACGCCGCTTATTTTCCATTATCCGTAGTGGTCTTTTTCCCCATCATCGTGAGTGCTACACGTCACGAACAAACCGTGGGGCTGATAAAGTGGGAAATTTTAATCCAGCAACTAGACCCGAAAAAGAAAATAGGGGATGCAACACGAGGACTTCCCGGCACGTCACCGATGCCAGTACTACTCTCGCCCAAGCACGCTTAACTGCGGAGTTCTGATGGGATCCGGTGCATTAGTGCTGGTATGATCGCATCCGTCAACCAACGCCGCTTATTTTCCATTATCCGTAGTGGTCTTTTTCCCCTTCATCGTGAGTGCTACACGTCACGAACAAACCGTGGGGCTGATAAAGTGGGAAATTTTAATCCAGCAACTAGACCCGAAAAAGAAAATAGGGGATGCAACACGAGGACTTCCCGGCACGTCACCGATGCCAGTACTACTCTCGCCCAAGCACGCTTAACTGCGGAGTTCTGATGGGATCCGGTGCATTAGTGTTGGTATGATCGCATCCGTCAACCAACGCCGCTTATTTTCCATTATCCGTAGTGGTCTTTTTCCTCTTCATCGTGAGTGCTACACGTCACGAAAGAACCGTGGGGCCGATAAAGTGGGACATTTTAATCCAGCAACTAGTCAGAAAACTTGGTAGAAATTCTGAAACATAATTTTGAGCCCCGGTTCTCTCCCACGAACAGAGAAACCAGAAGCAAAACCGACCCGAAAAAGAAAATAACGGGTGCAACATGAGGACTTCCCGGCACGTCACCGATGCCAGTACTACTCTAGCCCAAGCACGCTTAACTGCGGAGTTCTGATGGGATCCGGTGCATTAGTGCTGGTATGATCGCATCCGTCAACCAACGCCGCTTATTTTCCATTATCCGTACCGGTCTTTTTCCCCTTCATCGTGAGTGCTACACGTCACGAACAAACCGTGGGGCTGATAAAGTGGGAAATTTTAATCCAGCAACTAGACCCGAAAAAGAAAATAGGGGATGCAACACGAGGACTTCCCAGCACGTCACCGATGCCAGTGCTACTCTCGCCCAAGCACGCTTAACTGCGGAGTTCTGATGGGATCCGGTGCATTAGTGCTGGTATGATCGCATCCGTCAACCAACGCCGCTTATTTTCCATTATCCGTAGTGGTCTTTTTCCCCTTCATCGTGAGTGCTACACGTCACGAACAAACCGTGGGGCTGATAAAGTGGGAAATTTTAATCCAGCAACTAGACCCGAAAAAGAAAATAGGGGATGCAACACGAGGACTTCCCGGCACGTCACCGATGCCAGTACTACTCTCGCCCAAGCACGCTTAACTGCGGAGTTCTGATGGGATCCGGTGCATTAGTGCTGGTATGATCGCATCCGTCAACCAACGCCGCTTATTTTCCATTATCCGTAGTGGTCTTTTTCCCCTTCATCGTGAGTGCTACACGTCACGAACAAACCGTGGGGCTGATAAAGTGGGAAATTTTAATCCAGCAACTAGACCCGAAAAAGAAAATAGGGGATGCAACACGAGGACTTCCCGGCACGTCACCGATGCCAGTACTACTCTCGCCCAAGCACGCTTAACTGCGGAGTTCTGATGGGATCCGGTGCATTAGTGCTGGTATGATCGCATCCGTCAACCAACGCCGCTTATTTTCCATTATCCGTAGTGGTCTTTTTCCCCTTCATCGTGAGTGCTACACGTCACGAAAGAACCGTGGGGCCGATAAAGTGGGACATTTTAATCCAGCAACTAGTCAGAAAACTTGGTAGAAATTCTGAAACATAATTTTGAGCCCCGGTTCTCTCCCACGAACAGAGAAACCAGAAGCAAAACCGACCCGAAAAAGAAAATAACGGGTGCAACATGAGGACTTCCCGGCACGTCACCGATGCCAGTACTACTCTAGCCCAAGCACGCTTAACTGCGGAGTTCTGATGGGATCCGGTGCATTAGTGCTGGTATGATCGCATCCGTCAACCAACGCCGCTTATTTTCCATTATCCGTACCGGTCTTTTTCCCCTTCATCGTGAGTGCTACACGTCACGAACAAACCGTGGGGCTGATAAAGTGGGAAATTTTAATCCAGCAACTAGACCCGAAAAAGAAAATAGGGGATGCAACACGAGGACTTCCCGGCACGTCACCGATGCCAGTACTACTCTCGCCCAAGCACGCTTAACTGCGGAGTTCTGATGGGATCCGGTGCATTAGTGCTGGTATGATCGCATCCGTCAACCAACGCCGCTTATTTTCCATTATCCGTAGTGGTCTTTTTCCCCTTCATCGTGAGTGCTACACGTCACGAAAGAACCGTGGGGCCGATAAAGTGGGACATTTTAATCCAGCAACTAGTCAGAAAACTTGGTAGAAATTCTGAAACATAATTTTGAGCCCCGGTTCTCTCCCACGAACAGAGAAACCAGAAGCAAAACCGACCCGAAAAAGAAAATAACGGGTGCAACATGAGGACTTCCCGGCACGTCACCGATGCCAGTACTACTCTAGCCCAAGCACGCTTAACTGCGGAGTTCTGATGGGATCCGGTGCATTAGTGCTGGTATGATCGCATCCGTCAACCAACGCCGCTTATTTTCCATTATCCGTACCGGTCTTTTTCCCCTTCATCGTGAGTGCTACACGTCACGAACAAACCGTGGGGCTGATAAAGTGGGAAATTTTAATCCAGCAACTAGACCCGAAAAAGAAAATAGGGGATGCAACACGAGGACTTCCCAGCACGTCACCGATGCCAGTACTACTCTCGCCCAAGCACGCTTAACTGCGGAGTTCTGATGGGATCCGGTGCATTAGTGCTGGTATGATCGCATCCGTCAACCAACGCCGCTTATTTTCCATTATCCGTAGTGGTCTTTTTCCCCTTCATCGTGAGTGCTACACGTCACGAACAAACCGTGGGGCTGATAAAGTGGGAAATTTTAATCCAGCAACTAGACCCGAAAAAGAAAATAGGGGATGCAACACGAGGACTTCCCGGCACGTCACCGATGCCAGTACTACTCTCGCCCAAGCACGCTTAACTGCGGAGTTCTGATGGGATCCGGTGCATTAGTGCTGGTATGATCGCATCCGTCAACCAACGCCGCTTATTTTCCATTATCCGTAGTGGTCTTTTTCCCCTTCATCGTGAGTGCTACACGTCACGAAAGAACCGTGGGGCCGATAAAGTGGGACATTTTAATCCAGCAACTAGTCAGAAAACTTGGTAGAAATTCTGAAACATAATTTTGAGCCCCGGTTCTCTCCCACGAACAGAGAAACCAGAAGCAAAACCGACCCGAAAAAGAAAATAACGGGTGCAACATGAGGACTTCCCGGCACGTCACCGATGCCAGTACTACTCTAGCCTAAGCACGCTTAACTGCGGAGTTCTGATGGGATCCGGTGCATTAGTGCTGGTATGATCGCATCCGTCAACCAACGCCGCTTATTTTCCATTATCCGTAGTGGTCTTTTTCCCCTTCATCGTGAGTGCTACACGTCACGAACAAACCGTGGGGCTGATAAAGTGGGAAATTTTAATCCAGCAACTAGACCCGAAAAAGAAAATAGGGGATGCAACACGAGGACTTCCCGGCACGTCACCGATGCCAGTACTACTCTCGCCCAAGCACGCTTAACTGCGGAGTTCTGATGGGATCCGGTGCATTAGTGCTGGTATGATCGCATCCGTCAACCAACGCCGCTTATTTTCCATTATCCGTAGTGGTCTTTTTCCCCTTCATCGTGAGTGCTACACGTCACGAACAAACCGTGGGGCTGATAAAGTGGGAAATTTTAATCCAGCAACTAGACCCGAAAAAGAAAATAGGGGATGCAACACGAGGACTTCCCGGCACGTCACCGATGCCAGTACTACTCTCGCCCAAGCACGCTTAACTGCGGACTTCTGATGGGATCCGGTGCATTAGTGCTGGTATGATCGCATCCGTCAACCAACGCCGCTTATTTTCCATTATCCGTAGTGGTCTTTTTCCCCTTCATCGTGAGTGCTACACGTCACGAACAAACCGTGGGGCTGATAAAGTGGGAAATTTTAATCCAGCAACTAGACCCGAAAAAGAAAATAGGGGATGCAACACGAGGACTTCCCGGCACGTCACCGATGCCAGTACTACTCTCGCCCAAGCACGCTTAACTGCGGAGTTCTGATGGGATCCGGTGCATTAGTGCTGGTATGATCGCATCCGTCAACCAACGCCGCTTATTTTCCATTATCCGTAGTGGTCTTTTTCCCCTTCATCGTGAGTGCTACACGTCACGAAAGAACCGTGGGGCCGATAAAGTGGGACATTTTAATCCAGCAACTAGTCAGAAAACTTGGTAGAAATTCTGAAACATAATTTTGAGCCCCGGTTCTCTCCCACGAACAGAGAAACCAGAAGCAAAACCGACCCGAAAAAGAAAATAACGGGTGCAACATGAGGACTTCCCGGCACGTCACCGATGCCAGTACTACTCTAGCCTAAGCACGCTTAACTGCGGAGTTCTGATGGGATCCGGTGCATTAGTGCTGGTATGATCGCATCCGTCAACCAACGCCGCTTATTTTCCATTATCCGTACCGGTCTTTTTCCCCTTCATCGTGAGTGCTACACGTCACGAACAAACCGTGGGGCTGATAAAGTGGGAAATTTTAATCCAGCAACTAGACCCGAAAAAGAAAATAGGGGATGCAACACGAGGACTTCCCGGCACGTCACCGATGCCAGTACTACTCTCGCCCAAGCACGCTTAACTGCGGAGTTCTGATGGGATCCGGTGCATTAGTGCTGGTATGATCGCATCCGTCAACCAACGCCGCTTATTTTCCATTATCCGTAGTGGTCTTTTTCCCCTTCATCGTGAGTGCTACACGTCACGAACAAACCGTGGGGCTGATAAAGTGGGAAATTTTAATCCAGCAACTAGACCCGAAAAAGAAAATAGGGGATGCAACACGAGGACTTCCCGGCACGTCACCGATGCCAGTACTACTCTCGCCCAAGCACGCTTAACTACGGAGTTCTGATGGGATCCGGTGCATTAGTGCTGGTATGATCGCATCCGTCAACCAACGCCGCTTATTTTCCATTATCCGTAGTGGTCTTTTTCCCCTTCATCGTGAGTGCTACACGTCACGAAAGAACCGTGGGGCCGATAAAGTGGGACATTTTAATCCAGCAACTAGTCAGAAAACTTGGTAGAAATTCTGAAACATAATTTTGAGCCCCGGTTCTCTCCCACGAACAGAGAAACCAGAAGCAAAACCGACCCGAAAAAGAAAATAACGGGTGCAACATGAGGACTTCCCGGCACGTCACCGATGCCAGTACTACTCTAGCCCAAGCACGCTTAACTGCGGAGTTCTGATGGGATCCGGTGCATTAGTGCTGGTATGATCGCATCCGTCAACCAACGCCGCTTATTTTCCATTATCCGTACCGGTCTTTTTCCCCTTCATCGTGAGTGCTACACGTCACGAACAAACCGTGGGGCTGATAAAGTGGGAAATTTTAATCCAGCAACTAGACCCGAAAAAGAAAATAGGGGATGCAACACGAGGACTTCCCGGCACGTCACCGATGCCAGTACTACTCTCGCCCAAGCACGCTTAACTGCGGAGTTCTGATGGGATCCGGTGCATTAGTGCTGGTATGATCGCATCCGTCAACCAACGCCGCTTATTTTCCATTATCCGTAGTGGTCTTTTTCCCCTTCATCGTGAGTGCTACACGTCACGAAAGAACCGTGGGGCCGATAAAGTGGGACATTTTAATCCAGCAACTAGTCAGAAAACTTGGTAGAAATTCTGAAACATAATTTTGAGCCCCGGTTCTCTCCCACGAACAGAGAAACCAGAAGCAAAACCGACCCGAAAAAGAAAATAACGGGTGCAACATGAGGACTTCCCGGCACGTCACCGATGCCAGTACTACTCTAGCCCAAGCACGCTTAACTGCGGAGTTCTGATGGGATCCGGTGCATTAGTGCTGGTATGATCGCATCCGTCAACCAACGCCGCTTATTTTCCATTATCCGTACCGGTCTTTTTCCCCTTCATCGTGAGTGCTACACGTCACGAACAAACCGTGGGGCTGATAAAGTGGGAAATTTTAATCCAGCAACTAGACCCGAAAAAGAAAATAGGGGATGCAACACGAGGACTTCCCGGCACGTCACCGATGCCAGTACTACTCTCGCCCAAGCACGCTTAACTGCGGAGTTCTGATGGGATCCGGTGCATTAGTGCTGGTATGATCGCATCCGTCAACCAACGCCGCTTATTTTCCATTATCCGTAGTGGTCTTTTTCCCCTTCATCGTGAGTGCTACACGTCACGAACAAACCGTGGGGCTGATAAAGTGGGAAATTTTAATCCAGCAACTAGACCCGAAAAAGAAAATAGGGGATGCAACACGAGGACTTCCCGGCACGTCACCGATGCCAGTACTACTCTCGCCCAAGCACGCTTAACTGCGGAGTTCTGATGGGATCCGGTGCATTAGTGCTGGTATGATCGCATCCGTCAACCAACGCCGCTTATTTTCCATTATCCGTAGTGGTCTTTTTCCCCTTCATCGTGAGTGCTACACGTCACGAAAGAACCGTGGGGCCGATAAAGTGGGACATTTTAATCCAGCAACTAGTCAGAAAACTTGGTAGAAATTCTGAAACATAATTTTGAGCCCCGGTTCTCTCCCACGAACAGAGAAACCAGAAGCAAAACCGACCCGAAAAAGAAAATAACGGGTGCAACATGAGGACTTCCCGGCACGTCACCGATGCCAGTACTACTCTAGCCCAAGCACGCTTAACTGCGGAGTTCTGATGGGATCCGGTGCATTAGTGCTGGTATGATCGCATCCGTCAACCAACGCCGCTTATTTTCCATTATCCGTACCGGTCTTTTTCCCCTTCATCGTGAGTGCTACACGTCACGAACAAACCGTGGGGCTGATAAAGTGGGAAATTTTAATCCAGCAACTAGACCCGAAAAAGAAAATAGGGGATGCAACACGAGGACTTCCCGGCACGTCACCGATGCCAGTACTACTCTCGCCCAAGCACGCTTAACTGCGGAGTTCTGATGGGATCCGGTGCATTAGTGCTGGTATGATCGCATCCGTCAACCAACGCCGCTTATTTTCCATTATCCGTAGTGGTCTTTTTCCCCTTCATCGTGAGTGCTACACGTCACGAAAGAACCGTGGGGCCGATAAAGTGGGACATTTTAATCCAGCAACTAGTCAGAAAACTTGGTAGAAATTCTGAAACATAATTTTGAGCCCCGGTTCTCTCCCACGAACAGAGAAACCAGAAGCAAAACCGACCCGAAAAAGAAAATAACGGGTGCAACATGAGGACTTCCCGGCACGTCACCGATGCCAGTACTACTCTAGCCCAAGCACGCTTAACTGCGGAGTTCTGATGGGATCCGGTGCATTAGTGCTGGTATGATCGCATCCGTCAACCAACGCCGCTTATTTTCCATTATCCGTACCGGTCTTTTTCCCCTTCATCGTGAGTGCTACACGTCACGAACAAACCGTGGGGCTGATAAAGTGGGAAATTTTAATCCAGCAACTAGACCCGAAAAAGAAAATAGGGGATGCAACACGAGGACTTCCCGGCACGTCACCGATGCCAGTACTACTCTCGCCCAAGCACGCTTAACTGCGGAGTTCTGATGGGATCCGGTGCATTAGTGCTGGTATGATCGCATCCGTCAACCAACGCCGCTTATTTTCCATTATCCGTAGTGGTCTTTTTCCCCTTCATCGTGAGTGCTACACGTCACGAACAAACCGTGGGGCTGATAAAGTGGGAAATTTTAATCCAGCAACTAGACCCGAAAAAGAAAATAGGGGATGCAACACGAGGACTTCCCGGCACGTCACCGATGCCAGTACTACTCTCGCCCAAGCACGCTTAACTGCGGAGTTCTGATGGGATCCGGTGCATTAGTGCTGGTATGATCGCATCCGTCAACCAACGCCGCTTATTTTCCATTATCCGTAGTGGTCTTTTTCCCCTTCATCGTGAGTGCTACACGTCACGAAAGAACCGTGGGGCCGATAAAGTGGGACATTTTAATCCAGCAACTAGTCAGAAAACTTGGTAGAAATTCTGAAACATAATTTTGAGCCCCGGTTCTCTCCCACGAACAGAGAAACCAGAAGCAAAACCGACCCGAAAAAGAAAATAACGGGTGCAACATGAGGACTTCCCGGCACGTCACCGATGCCAGTACTACTCTAGCCCAAGCACGCTTAACTGCGGAGTTCTGATGGGATCCGGTGCATTAGTGCTGGTATGATCGCATCCGTCAACCAACGCCGCTTATTTTCCATTATCCGTACCGGTCTTTTTCCCCTTCATCGTGAGTGCTACACGTCACGAACAAACCGTGGGGCTGATAAAGTGGGAAATTTTAATCCAGCAACTAGACCCGAAAAAGAAAATAGGGGATGCAACACGAGGACTTCCCGGCACGTCACCGATGCCAGTACTACTCTCGCCCAAGCACGCTTAACTGCGGAGTTCTGATGGGATCCGGTGCATTAGTGCTGGTATGATCGCATCCGTCAACCAACGCCGCTTATTTTCCATTATCCGTAGTGGTCTTTTTCCCCTTCATCGTGAGTGCTACACGTCACGAAAGAACCGTGGGGCCGATAAAGTGGGACATTTTAATCCAGCAACTAGTCAGAAAACTTGGTAGAAATTCTGAAACATAATTTTGAGCCCCGGTTCTCTCCCACGAACAGAGAAACCAGAAGCAAAACCGACCCGAAAAAGAAAATAACGGGTGCAACATGAGGACTTCCCGGCACGTCACCGATGCCAGTACTACTCTAGCCCAAGCACGCTTAACTGCGGAGTTCTGATGGGATCCGGTGCATTAGTGCTGGTATGATCGCATCCGTCAACCAACGCCGCTTATTTTCCATTATCCGTACCGGTCTTTTTCCCCTTCATCGTGAGTGCTACACGTCACGAACAAACCGTGGGGCTGATAAAGTGGGAAATTTTAATCCAGCAACTAGACCCGAAAAAGAAAATAGGGGATGCAACACGAGGACTTCCCAGCACGTCACCGATGCCAGTACTACTCTCGCCCAAGCACGCTTAACTGCGGAGTTCTGATGGGATCCGGTGCATTAGTGCTGGTATGATCGCATCCGTCAACCAACGCCGCTTATTTTCCATTATCCGTAGTGGTCTTTTTCCCCTTCATCGTGAGTGCTACACGTCACGAACAAACCGTGGGGCTGATAAAGTGGGAAATTTTAATCCAGCAACTAGACCCGAAAAAGAAAATAGGGGATGCAACACGAGGACTTCCCGGCACGTCACCGATGCCAGTACTACTCTCGCCCAAGCACGCTTAACTGCGGAGTTCTGATGGGATCCGGTGCATTAGTGCTGGTATGATCGCATCCGTCAACCAACGCCGCTTATTTTCCATTATCCGTAGTGGTCTTTTTCCCCTTCATCGTGAGTGCTACACGTCACGAAAGAACCGTGGGGCCGATAAAGTGGGACATTTTAATCCAGCAACTAGTCAGAAAACTTGGTAGAAATTCTGAAACATAATTTTGAGCCCCGGTTCTCTCCCACGAACAGAGAAACCAGAAGCAAAACCGACCCGAAAAAGAAAATAACGGGTGCAACATGAGGACTTCCCGGCACGTCACCGATGCCAGTACTACTCTAGCCTAAGCACGCTTAACTGCGGAGTTCTGATGGGATCCGGTGCATTAGTGCTGGTATGATCGCATCCGTCAACCAACGCCGCTTATTTTCCATTATCCGTAGTGGTCTTTTTCCCCTTCATCGTGAGTGCTACACGTCACGAACAAACCGTGGGGCTGATAAAGTGGGAAATTTTAATCCAGCAACTAGACCCGAAAAAGAAAATAGGGGATGCAACACGAGGACTTCCCGGCACGTCACCGATGCCAGTACTACTCTCGCCCAAGCACGCTTAACTGCGGAGTTCTGATGGGATCCGGTGCATTAGTGCTGGTATGATCGCATCCGTCAACCAACGCCGCTTATTTTCCATTATCCGTAGTGGTCTTTTTCCCCTTCATCGTGAGTGCTACACGTCACGAACAAACCGTGGGGCTGATAAAGTGGGAAATTTTAATCCAGCAACTAGACCCGAAAAAGAAAATAGGGGATGCAACACGAGGACTTCCCGGCACGTCACCGATGCCAGTACTACTCTCGCCCAAGCACGCTTAACTGCGGACTTCTGATGGGATCCGGTGCATTAGTGCTGGTATGATCGCATCCGTCAACCAACGCCGCTTATTTTCCATTATCCGTAGTGGTCTTTTTCCCCTTCATCGTGAGTGCTACACGTCACGAACAAACCGTGGGGCTGATAAAGTGGGAAATTTTAATCCAGCAACTAGACCCGAAAAAGAAAATAGGGGATGCAACACGAGGACTTCCCGGCACGTCACCGATGCCAGTACTACTCTCGCCCAAGCACGCTTAACTGCGGAGTTCTGATGGGATCCGGTGCATTAGTGCTGGTATGATCGCATCCGTCAACCAACGCCGCTTATTTTCCATTATCCGTAGTGGTCTTTTTCCCCTTCATCGTGAGTGCTACACGTCACGAAAGAACCGTGGGGCCGATAAAGTGGGACATTTTAATCCAGCAACTAGTCAGAAAACTTGGTAGAAATTCTGAAACATAATTTTGAGCCCCGGTTCTCTCCCACGAACAGAGAAACCAGAAGCAAAACCGACCCGAAAAAGAAAATAACGGGTGCAACATGAGGACTTCCCGG
This sequence comes from Aquilaria yunnanensis, assembly GCA_039654915.1. Classification (NCBI taxonomy): domain Eukaryota; kingdom Viridiplantae; phylum Streptophyta; class Magnoliopsida; order Malvales; family Thymelaeaceae; genus Aquilaria; species Aquilaria yunnanensis. The sequence continues at coordinate 55,311,418 of CM077597.1, forward strand.
CACGTCACCGATGCCAGTACTACTCTAGCCTAAGCACGCTTAACTGCGGAGTTCTGATGGGATCCGGTGCATTAGTGCTGGTATGATCGCATCCGTCAACCAACGCCGCTTATTTTCCATTATCCGTACCGGTCTTTTTCCCCTTCATCGTGAGTGCTACACGTCACGAACAAACCGTGGGGCTGATAAAGTGGGAAATTTTAATCCAGCAACTAGACCCGAAAAAGAAAATAGGGGATGCAACACGAGGACTTCCCGGCACGTCACCGATGCCAGTACTACTCTCGCCCAAGCACGCTTAACTGCGGAGTTCTGATGGGATCCGGTGCATTAGTGCTGGTATGATCGCATCCGTCAACCAACGCCGCTTATTTTCCATTATCCGTAGTGGTCTTTTTCCCCTTCATCGTGAGTGCTACACGTCACGAACAAACCGTGGGGCTGATAAAGTGGGAAATTTTAATCCAGCAACTAGACCCGAAAAAGAAAATAGGGGATGCAACACGAGGACTTCCCGGCACGTCACCGATGCCAGTACTACTCTCGCCCAAGCACGCTTAACTACGGAGTTCTGATGGGATCCGGTGCATTAGTGCTGGTATGATCGCATCCGTCAACCAACGCCGCTTATTTTCCATTATCCGTAGTGGTCTTTTTCCCCTTCATCGTGAGTGCTACACGTCACGAAAGAACCGTGGGGCCGATAAAGTGGGACATTTTAATCCAGCAACTAGTCAGAAAACTTGGTAGAAATTCTGAAACATAATTTTGAGCCCCGGTTCTCTCCCACGAACAGAGAAACCAGAAGCAAAACCGACCCGAAAAAGAAAATAACGGGTGCAACATGAGGACTTCCCGGCACGTCACCGATGCCAGTACTACTCTAGCCCAAGCACGCTTAACTGCGGAGTTCTGATGGGATCCGGTGCATTAGTGCTGGTATGATCGCATCCGTCAACCAACGCCGCTTATTTTCCATTATCCGTACCGGTCTTTTTCCCCTTCATCGTGAGTGCTACACGTCACGAACAAACCGTGGGGCTGATAAAGTGGGAAATTTTAATCCAGCAACTAGACCCGAAAAAGAAAATAGGGGATGCAACACGAGGACTTCCCGGCACGTCACCGATGCCAGTACTACTCTCGCCCAAGCACGCTTAACTGCGGAGTTCTGATGGGATCCGGTGCATTAGTGCTGGTATGATCGCATCCGTCAACCAACGCCGCTTATTTTCCATTATCCGTAGTGGTCTTTTTCCCCTTCATCGTGAGTGCTACACGTCACGAAAGAACCGTGGGGCCGATAAAGTGGGACATTTTAATCCAGCAACTAGTCAGAAAACTTGGTAGAAATTCTGAAACATAATTTTGAGCCCCGGTTCTCTCCCACGAACAGAGAAACCAGAAGCAAAACCGACCCGAAAAAGAAAATAACGGGTGCAACATGAGGACTTCCCGGCACGTCACCGATGCCAGTACTACTCTAGCCCAAGCACGCTTAACTGCGGAGTTCTGATGGGATCCGGTGCATTAGTGCTGGTATGATCGCATCCGTCAACCAACGCCGCTTATTTTCCATTATCCGTACCGGTCTTTTTCCCCTTCATCGTGAGTGCTACACGTCACGAACAAACCGTGGGGCTGATAAAGTGGGAAATTTTAATCCAGCAACTAGACCCGAAAAAGAAAATAGGGGATGCAACACGAGGACTTCCCGGCACGTCACCGATGCCAGTACTACTCTCGCCCAAGCACGCTTAACTGCGGAGTTCTGATGGGATCCGGTGCATTAGTGCTGGTATGATCGCATCCGTCAACCAACGCCGCTTATTTTCCATTATCCGTAGTGGTCTTTTTCCCCTTCATCGTGAGTGCTACACGTCACGAACAAACCGTGGGGCTGATAAAGTGGGAAATTTTAATCCAGCAACTAGACCCGAAAAAGAAAATAGGGGATGCAACACGAGGACTTCCCGGCACGTCACCGATGCCAGTACTACTCTCGCCCAAGCACGCTTAACTGCGGAGTTCTGATGGGATCCGGTGCATTAGTGCTGGTATGATCGCATCCGTCAACCAACGCCGCTTATTTTCCATTATCCGTAGTGGTCTTTTTCCCCTTCATCGTGAGTGCTACACGTCACGAAAGAACCGTGGGGCCGATAAAGTGGGACATTTTAATCCAGCAACTAGTCAGAAAACTTGGTAGAAATTCTGAAACATAATTTTGAGCCCCGGTTCTCTCCCACGAACAGAGAAACCAGAAGCAAAACCGACCCGAAAAAGAAAATAACGGGTGCAACATGAGGACTTCCCGGCACGTCACCGATGCCAGTACTACTCTAGCCCAAGCACGCTTAACTGCGGAGTTCTGATGGGATCCGGTGCATTAGTGCTGGTATGATCGCATCCGTCAACCAACGCCGCTTATTTTCCATTATCCGTACCGGTCTTTTTCCCCTTCATCGTGAGTGCTACACGTCACGAACAAACCGTGGGGCTGATAAAGTGGGAAATTTTAATCCAGCAACTAGACCCGAAAAAGAAAATAGGGGATGCAACACGAGGACTTCCCGGCACGTCACCGATGCCAGTACTACTCTCGCCCAAGCACGCTTAACTGCGGAGTTCTGATGGGATCCGGTGCATTAGTGCTGGTATGATCGCATCCGTCAACCAACGCCGCTTATTTTCCATTATCCGTAGTGGTCTTTTTCCCCTTCATCGTGAGTGCTACACGTCACGAAAGAACCGTGGGGCCGATAAAGTGGGACATTTTAATCCAGCAACTAGTCAGAAAACTTGGTAGAAATTCTGAAACATAATTTTGAGCCCCGGTTCTCTCCCACGAACAGAGAAACCAGAAGCAAAACCGACCCGAAAAAGAAAATAACGGGTGCAACATGAGGACTTCCCGGCACGTCACCGATGCCAGTACTACTCTAGCCCAAGCACGCTTAACTGCGGAGTTCTGATGGGATCCGGTGCATTAGTGCTGGTATGATCGCATCCGTCAACCAACGCCGCTTATTTTCCATTATCCGTACCGGTCTTTTTCCCCTTCATCGTGAGTGCTACACGTCACGAACAAACCGTGGGGCTGATAAAGTGGGAAATTTTAATCCAGCAACTAGACCCGAAAAAGAAAATAGGGGATGCAACACGAGGACTTCCCGGCACGTCACCGATGCCAGTACTACTCTCGCCCAAGCACGCTTAACTGCGGAGTTCTGATGGGATCCGGTGCATTAGTGCTGGTATGATCGCATCCGTCAACCAACGCCGCTTATTTTCCATTATCCGTAGTGGTCTTTTTCCCCTTCATCGTGAGTGCTACACGTCACGAACAAACCGTGGGGCTGATAAAGTGGGAAATTTTAATCCAGCAACTAGACCCGAAAAAGAAAATAGGGGATGCAACACGAGGACTTCCCGGCACGTCACCGATGCCAGTACTACTCTCGCCCAAGCACGCTTAACTGCGGAGTTCTGATGGGATCCGGTGCATTAGTGCTGGTATGATCGCATCCGTCAACCAACGCCGCTTATTTTCCATTATCCGTAGTGGTCTTTTTCCCCTTCATCGTGAGTGCTACACGTCACGAAAGAACCGTGGGGCCGATAAAGTGGGACATTTTAATCCAGCAACTAGTCAGAAAACTTGGTAGAAATTCTGAAACATAATTTTGAGCCCCGGTTCTCTCCCACGAACAGAGAAACCAGAAGCAAAACCGACCCGAAAAAGAAAATAACGGGTGCAACATGAGGACTTCCCGGCACGTCACCGATGCCAGTACTACTCTAGCCCAAGCACGCTTAACTGCGGAGTTCTGATGGGATCCGGTGCATTAGTGCTGGTATGATCGCATCCGTCAACCAACGCCGCTTATTTTCCATTATCCGTACCGGTCTTTTTCCCCTTCATCGTGAGTGCTACACGTCACGAACAAACCGTGGGGCTGATAAAGTGGGAAATTTTAATCCAGCAACTAGACCCGAAAAAGAAAATAGGGGATGCAACACGAGGACTTCCCGGCACGTCACCGATGCCAGTACTACTCTCGCCCAAGCACGCTTAACTGCGGAGTTCTGATGGGATCCGGTGCATTAGTGCTGGTATGATCGCATCCGTCAACCAACGCCGCTTATTTTCCATTATCCGTAGTGGTCTTTTTCCCCTTCATCGTGAGTGCTACACGTCACGAAAGAACCGTGGGGCCGATAAAGTGGGACATTTTAATCCAGCAACTAGTCAGAAAACTTGGTAGAAATTCTGAAACATAATTTTGAGCCCCGGTTCTCTCCCACGAACAGAGAAACCAGAAGCAAAACCGACCCGAAAAAGAAAATAACGGGTGCAACATGAGGACTTCCCGGCACGTCACCGATGCCAGTACTACTCTAGCCCAAGCACGCTTAACTGCGGAGTTCTGATGGGATCCGGTGCATTAGTGCTGGTATGATCGCATCCGTCAACCAACGCCGCTTATTTTCCATTATCCGTACCGGTCTTTTTCCCCTTCATCGTGAGTGCTACACGTCACGAACAAACCGTGGGGCTGATAAAGTGGGAAATTTTAATCCAGCAACTAGACCCGAAAAAGAAAATAGGGGATGCAACACGAGGACTTCCCAGCACGTCACCGATGCCAGTACTACTCTCGCCCAAGCACGCTTAACTGCGGAGTTCTGATGGGATCCGGTGCATTAGTGCTGGTATGATCGCATCCGTCAACCAACGCCGCTTATTTTCCATTATCCGTAGTGGTCTTTTTCCCCTTCATCGTGAGTGCTACACGTCACGAACAAACCGTGGGGCTGATAAAGTGGGAAATTTTAATCCAGCAACTAGACCCGAAAAAGAAAATAGGGGATGCAACACGAGGACTTCCCGGCACGTCACCGATGCCAGTACTACTCTCGCCCAAGCACGCTTAACTGCGGAGTTCTGATGGGATCCGGTGCATTAGTGCTGGTATGATCGCATCCGTCAACCAACGCCGCTTATTTTCCATTATCCGTAGTGGTCTTTTTCCCCTTCATCGTGAGTGCTACACGTCACGAAAGAACCGTGGGGCCGATAAAGTGGGACATTTTAATCCAGCAACTAGTCAGAAAACTTGGTAGAAATTCTGAAACATAATTTTGAGCCCCGGTTCTCTCCCACGAACAGAGAAACCAGAAGCAAAACCGACCCGAAAAAGAAAATAACGGGTGCAACATGAGGACTTCCCGGCACGTCACCGATGCCAGTACTACTCTAGCCTAAGCACGCTTAACTGCGGAGTTCTGATGGGATCCGGTGCATTAGTGCTGGTATGATCGCATCCGTCAACCAACGCCGCTTATTTTCCATTATCCGTAGTGGTCTTTTTCCCCTTCATCGTGAGTGCTACACGTCACGAACAAACCGTGGGGCTGATAAAGTGGGAAATTTTAATCCAGCAACTAGACCCGAAAAAGAAAATAGGGGATGCAACACGAGGACTTCCCGGCACGTCACCGATGCCAGTACTACTCTCGCCCAAGCACGCTTAACTGCGGAGTTCTGATGGGATCCGGTGCATTAGTGCTGGTATGATCGCATCCGTCAACCAACGCCGCTTATTTTCCATTATCCGTAGTGGTCTTTTTCCCCTTCATCGTGAGTGCTACACGTCACGAACAAACCGTGGGGCTGATAAAGTGGGAAATTTTAATCCAGCAACTAGACCCGAAAAAGAAAATAGGGGATGCAACACGAGGACTTCCCGGCACGTCACCGATGCCAGTACTACTCTCGCCCAAGCACGCTTAACTGCGGACTTCTGATGGGATCCGGTGCATTAGTGCTGGTATGATCGCATCCGTCAACCAACGCCGCTTATTTTCCATTATCCGTAGTGGTCTTTTTCCCCTTCATCGTGAGTGCTACACGTCACGAACAAACCGTGGGGCTGATAAAGTGGGAAATTTTAATCCAGCAACTAGACCCGAAAAAGAAAATAGGGGATGCAACACGAGGACTTCCCGGCACGTCACCGATGCCAGTACTACTCTCGCCCAAGCACGCTTAACTGCGGAGTTCTGATGGGATCCGGTGCATTAGTGCTGGTATGATCGCATCCGTCAACCAACGCCGCTTATTTTCCATTATCCGTAGTGGTCTTTTTCCCCTTCATCGTGAGTGCTACACGTCACGAAAGAACCGTGGGGCCGATAAAGTGGGACATTTTAATCCAGCAACTAGTCAGAAAACTTGGTAGAAATTCTGAAACATAATTTTGAGCCCCGGTTCTCTCCCACGAACAGAGAAACCAGAAGCAAAACCGACCCGAAAAAGAAAATAACGGGTGCAACATGAGGACTTCCCGGCACGTCACCGATGCCAGTACTACTCTAGCCTAAGCACGCTTAACTGCGGAGTTCTGATGGGATCCGGTGCATTAGTGCTGGTATGATCGCATCCGTCAACCAACGCCGCTTATTTTCCATTATCCGTACCGGTCTTTTTCCCCTTCATCGTGAGTGCTACACGTCACGAACAAACCGTGGGGCTGATAAAGTGGGAAATTTTAATCCAGCAACTAGACCCGAAAAAGAAAATAGGGGATGCAACACGAGGACTTCCCGGCACGTCACCGATGCCAGTACTACTCTCGCCCAAGCACGCTTAACTGCGGAGTTCTGATGGGATCCGGTGCATTAGTGCTGGTATGATCGCATCCGTCAACCAACGCCGCTTATTTTCCATTATCCGTAGTGGTCTTTTTCCCCTTCATCGTGAGTGCTACACGTCACGAACAAACCGTGGGGCTGATAAAGTGGGAAATTTTAATCCAGCAACTAGACCCGAAAAAGAAAATAGGGGATGCAACACGAGGACTTCCCGGCACGTCACCGATGCCAGTACTACTCTCGCCCAAGCACGCTTAACTACGGAGTTCTGATGGGATCCGGTGCATTAGTGCTGGTATGATCGCATCCGTCAACCAACGCCGCTTATTTTCCATTATCCGTAGTGGTCTTTTTCCCCTTCATCGTGAGTGCTACACGTCACGAAAGAACCGTGGGGCCGATAAAGTGGGACATTTTAATCCAGCAACTAGTCAGAAAACTTGGTAGAAATTCTGAAACATAATTTTGAGCCCCGGTTCTCTCCCACGAACAGAGAAACCAGAAGCAAAACCGACCCGAAAAAGAAAATAACGGGTGCAACATGAGGACTTCCCGGCACGTCACCGATGCCAGTACTACTCTAGCCCAAGCACGCTTAACTGCGGAGTTCTGATGGGATCCGGTGCATTAGTGCTGGTATGATCGCATCCGTCAACCAACGCCGCTTATTTTCCATTATCCGTACCGGTCTTTTTCCCCTTCATCGTGAGTGCTACACGTCACGAACAAACCGTGGGGCTGATAAAGTGGGAAATTTTAATCCAGCAACTAGACCCGAAAAAGAAAATAGGGGATGCAACACGAGGACTTCCCGGCACGTCACCGATGCCAGTACTACTCTCGCCCAAGCACGCTTAACTGCGGAGTTCTGATGGGATCCGGTGCATTAGTGCTGGTATGATCGCATCCGTCAACCAACGCCGCTTATTTTCCATTATCCGTAGTGGTCTTTTTCCCCTTCATCGTGAGTGCTACACGTCACGAAAGAACCGTGGGGCCGATAAAGTGGGACATTTTAATCCAGCAACTAGTCAGAAAACTTGGTAGAAATTCTGAAACATAATTTTGAGCCCCGGTTCTCTCCCACGAACAGAGAAACCAGAAGCAAAACCGACCCGAAAAAGAAAATAACGGGTGCAACATGAGGACTTCCCGGCACGTCACCGATGCCAGTACTACTCTAGCCCAAGCACGCTTAACTGCGGAGTTCTGATGGGATCCGGTGCATTAGTGCTGGTATGATCGCATCCGTCAACCAACGCCGCTTATTTTCCATTATCCGTACCGGTCTTTTTCCCCTTCATCGTGAGTGCTACACGTCACGAACAAACCGTGGGGCTGATAAAGTGGGAAATTTTAATCCAGCAACTAGACCCGAAAAAGAAAATAGGGGATGCAACACGAGGACTTCCCGGCACGTCACCGATGCCAGTACTACTCTCGCCCAAGCACGCTTAACTGCGGAGTTCTGATGGGATCCGGTGCATTAGTGCTGGTATGATCGCATCCGTCAACCAACGCCGCTTATTTTCCATTATCCGTAGTGGTCTTTTTCCCCTTCATCGTGAGTGCTACACGTCACGAACAAACCGTGGGGCTGATAAAGTGGGAAATTTTAATCCAGCAACTAGACCCGAAAAAGAAAATAGGGGATGCAACACGAGGACTTCCCGGCACGTCACCGATGCCAGTACTACTCTCGCCCAAGCACGCTTAACTGCGGAGTTCTGATGGGATCCGGTGCATTAGTGCTGGTATGATCGCATCCGTCAACCAACGCCGCTTATTTTCCATTATCCGTAGTGGTCTTTTTCCCCTTCATCGTGAGTGCTACACGTCACGAAAGAACCGTGGGGCCGATAAAGTGGGACATTTTAATCCAGCAACTAGTCAGAAAACTTGGTAGAAATTCTGAAACATAATTTTGAGCCCCGGTTCTCTCCCACGAACAGAGAAACCAGAAGCAAAACCGACCCGAAAAAGAAAATAACGGGTGCAACATGAGGACTTCCCGGCACGTCACCGATGCCAGTACTACTCTAGCCCAAGCACGCTTAACTGCGGAGTTCTGATGGGATCCGGTGCATTAGTGCTGGTATGATCGCATCCGTCAACCAACGCCGCTTATTTTCCATTATCCGTACCGGTCTTTTTCCCCTTCATCGTGAGTGCTACACGTCACGAACAAACCGTGGGGCTGATAAAGTGGGAAATTTTAATCCAGCAACTAGACCCGAAAAAGAAAATAGGGGATGCAACACGAGGACTTCCCGGCACGTCACCGATGCCAGTACTACTCTCGCCCAAGCACGCTTAACTGCGGAGTTCTGATGGGATCCGGTGCATTAGTGCTGGTATGATCGCATCCGTCAACCAACGCCGCTTATTTTCCATTATCCGTAGTGGTCTTTTTCCCCTTCATCGTGAGTGCTACACGTCACGAAAGAACCGTGGGGCCGATAAAGTGGGACATTTTAATCCAGCAACTAGTCAGAAAACTTGGTAGAAATTCTGAAACATAATTTTGAGCCCCGGTTCTCTCCCACGAACAGAGAAACCAGAAGCAAAACCGACCCGAAAAAGAAAATAACGGGTGCAACATGAGGACTTCCCGGCACGTCACCGATGCCAGTACTACTCTAGCCCAAGCACGCTTAACTGCGGAGTTCTGATGGGATCCGGTGCATTAGTGCTGGTATGATCGCATCCGTCAACCAACGCCGCTTATTTTCCATTATCCGTACCGGTCTTTTTCCCCTTCATCGTGAGTGCTACACGTCACGAACAAACCGTGGGGCTGATAAAGTGGGAAATTTTAATCCAGCAACTAGACCCGAAAAAGAAAATAGGGGATGCAACACGAGGACTTCCCAGCACGTCACCGATGCCAGTACTACTCTCGCCCAAGCACGCTTAACTGCGGAGTTCTGATGGGATCCGGTGCATTAGTGCTGGTATGATCGCATCCGTCAACCAACGCCGCTTATTTTCCATTATCCGTAGTGGTCTTTTTCCCCTTCATCGTGAGTGCTACACGTCACGAACAAACCGTGGGGCTGATAAAGTGGGAAATTTTAATCCAGCAACTAGACCCGAAAAAGAAAATAGGGGATGCAACACGAGGACTTCCCGGCACGTCACCGATGCCAGTACTACTCTCGCCCAAGCACGCTTAACTGCGGAGTTCTGATGGGATCCGGTGCATTAGTGCTGGTATGATCGCATCCGTCAACCAACGCCGCTTATTTTCCATTATCCGTAGTGGTCTTTTTCCCCTTCATCGTGAGTGCTACACGTCACGAAAGAACCGTGGGGCCGATAAAGTGGGACATTTTAATCCAGCAACTAGTCAGAAAACTTGGTAGAAATTCTGAAACATAATTTTGAGCCCCGGTTCTCTCCCACGAACAGAGAAACCAGAAGCAAAACCGACCCGAAAAAGAAAATAACGGGTGCAACATGAGGACTTCCCGGCACGTCACCGATGCCAGTACTACTCTAGCCTAAGCACGCTTAACTGCGGAGTTCTGATGGGATCCGGTGCATTAGTGCTGGTATGATCGCATCCGTCAACCAACGCCGCTTATTTTCCATTATCCGTAGTGGTCTTTTTCCCCTTCATCGTGAGTGCTACACGTCACGAACAAACCGTGGGGCTGATAAAGTGGGAAATTTTAATCCAGCAACTAGACCCGAAAAAGAAAATAGGGGATGCAACACGAGGACTTCCCGGCACGTCACCGATGCCAGTACTACTCTCGCCCAAGCACGCTTAACTGCGGAGTTCTGATGGGATCCGGTGCATTAGTGCTGGTATGATCGCATCCGTCAACCAACGCCGCTTATTTTCCATTATCCGTAGTGGTCTTTTTCCCCTTCATCGTGAGTGCTACACGTCACGAACAAACCGTGGGGCTGATAAAGTGGGAAATTTTAATCCAGCAACTAGACCCGAAAAAGAAAATAGGGGATGCAACACGAGGACTTCCCGGCACGTCACCGATGCCAGTACTACTCTCGCCCAAGCACGCTTAACTGCGGAGTTCTGATGGGATCCGGTGCATTAGTGCTGGTATGATCGCATCCGTCAACCAACGCCGCTTATTTTCCATTATCCGTAGTGGTCTTTTTCCCCTTCATCGTGAGTGCTACACGTCACGAAAGAACCGTGGGGCCGATAAAGTGGGACATTTTAATCCAGCAACTAGTCAGAAAACTTGGTAGAAATTCTGAAACATAATTTTGAGCCCCGGTTCTCTCCCACGAACAGAGAAACCAGAAGCAAAACCGACCCGAAAAAGAAAATAACGGGTGCAACATGAGGACTTCCCGGCACGTCACCGATGCCAGTACTACTCTAGCCCAAGCACGCTTAACTGCGGAGTTCTGATGGGATCCGGTGCATTAGTGCTGGTATGATCGCATCCGTCAACCAACGCCGCTTATTTTCCATTATCCGTACCGGTCTTTTTCCCCTTCATCGTGAGTGCTACACGTCACGAACAAACCGTGGGGCTGATAAAGTGGGAAATTTTAATCCAGCAACTAGACCCGAAAAAGAAAATAGGGGATGCAACACGAGGACTTCCCGGCACGTCACCGATGCCAGTACTACTCTCGCCCAAGCACGCTTAACTGCGGAGTTCTGATGGGATCCGGTGCATTAGTGCTGGTATGATCGCATCCGTCAACCAACGCCGCTTATTTTCCATTATCCGTAGTGGTCTTTTTCCCCTTCATCGTGAGTGCTACACGTCACGAACAAACCGTGGGGCTGATAAAGTGGGAAATTTTAATCCAGCAACTAGACCCGAAAAAGAAAATAGGGGATGCAACACGAGGACTTCCCGGCACGTCACCGATGCCAGTACTACTCTCGCCCAAGCACGCTTAACTGCGGAGTTCTGATGGGATCCGGTGCATTAGTGCTGGTATGATCGCATCCGTCAACCAACGCCGCTTATTTTCCATTATCCGTAGTGGTCTTTTTCCCCTTCATCGTGAGTGCTACACGTCACGAAAGAACCGTGGGGCCGATAAAGTGGGACATTTTAATCCAGCAACTAGTCAGAAAACTTGGTAGAAATTCTGAAACATAATTTTGAGCCCCGGTTCTCTCCCACGAACAGAGAAACCAGAAGCAAAACCGACCCGAAAAAGAAAATAACGGGTGCAACATGAGGACTTCCCGGCACGTCACCGATGCCAGTACTACTCTAGCCTAAGCACGCTTAACTGCGGAGTTCTGATGGGATCCGGTGCATTAGTGCTGGTATGATCGCATCCGTCAACCAACGCCGCTTATTTTCCATTATCCGTACCGGTCTTTTTCCCCTTCATCGTGAGTGCTACACGTCACGAACAAACCGTGGGGCTGATAAAGTGGGAAATTTTAATCCAGCAACTAGACCCGAAAAAGAAAATAGGGGATGCAACACGAGGACTTCCCGGCACGTCACCGATGCCAGTACTACTCTCGCCCAAGCACGCTTAACTGCGGAGTTCTGATGGGATCCGGTGCATTAGTGCTGGTATGATCGCATCCGTCAACCAACGCCGCTTATTTTCCATTATCCGTAGTGGTCTTTTTCCCCTTCATCGTGAGTGCTACACGTCACGAACAAACCGTGGGGCTGATAAAGTGGGAAATTTTAATCCAGCAACTAGACCCGAAAAAGAAAATAGGGGATGCAACACGAGGACTTCCCGGCACGTCACCGATGCCAGTACTACTCTCGCCCAAGCACGCTTAACTGCGGAGTTCTGATGGGATCCGGTGCATTAGTGTTGGTATGATCGCATCCGTCAACCAACGCCGCTTATTTTCCATTATCCGTAGTGGTCTTTTTCCCCTTCATCGTGAGTGCTACACGTCACGAACAAACCGTGGGGCTGATAAAGTGGGAAATTTTAATCCAGCAACTAGACCCGAAAAAGAAAATAGGGGATGCAACACGAGGACTTCCCGGCACGTCACCGATGCCAGTACTACTCTCGCCCAAGCACGCTTAACTGCGGAGTTCTGATGGGATCCGGTGCATTAGTGTTGGTATGATCGCATCCGTCAACCAACGCCGCTTATTTTCCATTATCCGTAGTGGTCTTTTTCCCCTTCATCGTGAGTGCTACACGTCACGAACAAACCGTGGGGCTGATAAAGTGGGAAATTTTAATCCAGCAACTAGACCCGAAAAAGAAAATAGGGGATGCAACACGAGGACTTCCCGGCACGTCACCGATGCCAGTACTACTCTCGCCCAAGCACGCTTAACTGCGGAGTTCTGATGGGATCCGGTGCATTAGTGCTGGTATGATCGCATCCGTCAACCAACGCCGCTTATTTTCCATTATCCGTAGTGGTCTTTTTCCCCTTCATCGTGAGTGCTACACGTCACGAAAGAACCGTGGGGCCGATAAAGTGGGACATTTTAATCCAGCAACTAGTCAGAAAACTTGGTAGAAATTCTGAAACATAATTTTGAGCCCCGGTTCTCTCCCACGAACAGAGAAACCAGAAGCAAAACCGACCCGAAAAAGAAAATAACGGGTGCAACATGAGGACTTCCCGGCACGTCACCGATGCCAGTACTACTCTAGCCCAAGCACGCTTAACTGCGGAGTTCTGATGGGATCCGGTGCATTAGTGCTGGTATGATCGCATCCGTCAACCAACGCCGCTTATTTTCCATTATCCGTAGTGGTCTTTTTCCCCTTCATCGTGAGTGCTACACGTCACGAAAGAACCGTGGGGCCGATAAAGTGGGACATTTTAATCCAGCAACTAGTCAGAAAACTTGGTAGAAATTCTGAAACATAATTTTGAGCCCCGGTTCTCTCCCACGAACAGAGAAACCAGAAGCAAAACCGACCCGAAAAAGAAAATAACGGGTGCAACATGAGGACTTCCCGGCACGTCACCGATGCCAGTACTACTCTAGCCTAAGCACGCTTAACTGCGGAGTTCTGATGGGATCCGGTGCATTAGTGCTGGTATGATCGCATCCGTCAACCAACGCCGCTTATTTTCCATTATCCGTAGTGGTCTTTTTCCCCTTCATCGTGAGTGCTACACGTCACGAAAGAACCGTGGGGCCGATAAAGTGGGACATTTTAATCCAGCAACTAGTCAGAAAACTTGGTAGAAATTCTGAAACATAATTTTGAGCCCCGGTTCTCTCCCACGAACAGAGAAACCAGAAGCAAAACCGACCCGAAAAAGAAAATAACGGGTGCAACATGAGGACTTCCCGGCACGTCACCGATGCCAGTACTACTCTAGCCTAAGCACGCTTAACTGCGGAGTTCTGATGGGATCCGGTGCATTAGTGCTGGTATGATCGCATCCGTCAACCAACGCCGCTTATTTTCCATTATCCGTACCGGTCTTTTTCCCCTTCATCGTGAGTGCTACACGTCACGAACAAACCGTGGGGCTGATAAAGTGGGAAATTTTAATCCAGCAACTAGACCCGAAAAAGAAAATAGGGGATGCAACACGAGGACTTCCCGGCACGTCACCGATGCCAGTACTACTCTCGCCCAAGCACGCTTAACTGCGGAGTTCTGATGGGATCCGGTGCATTAGTGCTAGTATGATCGCATCCGTCAACCAACGCCGCTTATTTTCCATTATCCGTAGTGGTCTTTTTCCCCTTCATCGTGAGTGCTACACGTCACGAACAAACCGTGGGGCTGATAAAGTGGGAAATTTTAATCCAGCAACTAGACCCGAAAAAGAAAATAGGGGATGCAACACGAGGACTTCCCGGCACGTCACCGATGCCAGTACTACTCTCGCCCAAGCACGCTTAACTGCGGAGTTCTGATGGGATCCGGTGCATTAGTGTTGGTATGATCGCATCCGTCAACCAACGCCGCTTATTTTCCATTATCCGTAGTGGTCTTTTTCCCCTTCATCGTGAGTGCTACACGTCACGAACAAACCGTGGGGCTGATAAAGTGGGAAATTTTAATCCAGCAACTAGACCCGAAAAAGAAAATAGGGGATGCAACACGAGGACTTCCCGGCACGTCACCGATGCCAGTACTACTCTCGCCCAAGCACGCTTAACTGCGGAGTTCTGATGGGATCCGGTGCATTAGTGTTGGTATGATCGCATCCGTCAACCAACGCCGCTTATTTTCCATTATCCGTAGTGGTCTTTTTCCCCTTCATCGTGAGTGCTACACGTCACGAACAAACCGTGGGGCTGATAAAGTGGGAAATTTTAATCCAGCAACTAGACCCGAAAAAGAAAATAGGGGATGCAACACGAGGACTTCCCGGCACGTCACCGATGCCAGTACTACTCTCGCCCAAGCACGCTTAACTGCGGAGTTCTGATGGGATCCGGTGCATTAGTGCTGGTATGATCGCATCCGTCAACCAACGCCGCTTATTTTCCATTATCCGTAGTGGTCTTTTTCCCCTTCATCGTGAGTGCTACACGTCACGAAAGAACCGTGGGGCCGATAAAGTGGGACATTTTAATCCAGCAACTAGTCAGAAAACTTGGTAGAAATTCTGAAACATAATTTTGAGCCCCGGTTCTCTCCCACGAACAGAGAAACCAGAAGCAAAACCGACCCGAAAAAGAAAATAACGGGTGCAACATGAGGACTTCCCGGCACGTCACCGATGCCAGTACTACTCTAGCCCAAGCACGCTTAACTGCGGAGTTCTGATGGGATCCGGTGCATTAGTGCTGGTATGATCGCATCCGTCAACCAACGCCGCTTATTTTCCATTATCCGTAGTGGTCTTTTTCCCCTTCATCGTGAGTGCTACACGTCACGAAAGAACCGTGGGGCCGATAAAGTGGGACATTTTAATCCAGCAACTAGTCAGAAAACTTGGTAGAAATTCTGAAACATAATTTTGAGCCCCGGTTCTCTCCCACGAACAGAGAAACCAGAAGCAAAACCGACCCGAAAAAGAAAATAACGGGTGCAACATGAGGACTTCCCGGCACGTCACCGATGCCAGTACTACTCTAGCCTAAGCACGCTTAACTGCGGAGTTCTGATGGGATCCGGTGCATTAGTGCTGGTATGATCGCATCCGTCAACCAACGCCGCTTATTTTCCATTATCCGTAGTGGTCTTTTTCCCCTTCATCGTGAGTGCTACACGTCACGAAAGAACCGTGGGGCCGATAAAGTGGGACATTTTAATCCAGCAACTAGTCAGAAAACTTGGTAGAAATTCTGAAACATAATTTTGAGCCCCGGTTCTCTCCCACGAACAGAGAAACCAGAAGCAAAACCGACCCGAAAAAGAAAATAACGGGTGCAACATGAGGACTTCCCGGCACGTCACCGATGCCAGTACTACTCTAGCCTAAGCACGCTTAACTGCGGAGTTCTGATGGGATCCGGTGCATTAGTGCTGGTATGATCGCATCCGTCAACCAACGCCGCTTATTTTCCATTATCCGTACCGGTCTTTTTCCCCTTCATCGTGAGTGCTACACGTCACGAA
This sequence comes from Aquilaria yunnanensis, assembly GCA_039654915.1. Lineage (NCBI taxonomy): Eukaryota > Viridiplantae > Streptophyta > Magnoliopsida > Malvales > Thymelaeaceae > Aquilaria > Aquilaria yunnanensis. The sequence goes on from CM077597.1 coordinate 55,327,555, forward strand.
CAAACCGTGGGGCTGATAAAGTGGGAAATTTTAATCCAGCAACTAGACCCGAAAAAGAAAATAGGGGATGCAACACGAGGACTTCCCGGCACGTCACCGATGCCAGTACTACTCTCGCCCAAGCACGCTTAACTGCGGAGTTCTGATGGGATCCGGTGCATTAGTGCTGGTATGATCGCATCCGTCAACCAACGCCGCTTATTTTCCATTATCCGTAGTGGTCTTTTTCCCCTTCATCGTGAGTGCTACACGTCACGAACAAACCGTGGGGCTGATAAAGTGGGAAATTTTAATCCAGCAACTAGACCCGAAAAAGAAAATAGGGGATGCAACACTAGGACTTCCCGGCACGTCACCGATGCCAGTACTACTCTCGCCCAAGCACGCTTAACTGCGGAGTTCTGATGGGATCCGGTGCATTAGTGCTGGTATGATCGCATCCGTCAACCAACGCCGCTTATTTTCCATTATCCGTAGTGGTCTTTTTCCCCTTCATCGTGAGTGCTACACGTCACGAACAAACCGTGGGGCTGATAAAGTGGGAAATTTTAATCCAGCAACTAGACCCGAAAAAGAAAATAGGGGATGCAACACGAGGACTTCCCGGCACGTCACCGATGCCAGTACTACTCTCGCCCAAGCACGCTTAACTGCGGAGTTCTGATGGGATCCGGTGCATTAGTGCTGGTATGATCGCATCCGTCAACCAACGCCGCTTATTTTCCATTATCCGTAGTGGTCTTTTTCCCCTTCATCGTGAGTGCTACACGTCACGAAAGAACCGTGGGGCCGATAAAGTGGGACATTTTAATCCAGCAACTAGTCAGAAAACTTGGTAGAAATTCTGAAACATAATTTTGAGCCCCGGTTCTCTCCCACGAACAGAGAAACCAGAAGCAAAACCGACCCGAAAAAGAAAATAACGGGTGCAACATGAGGACTTCCCGGCACGTCACCGATGCCAGTACTACTCTAAGCCCAAGCACGCTTAACTGCGGAGTTCTGATGGGATCCGGTGCATTAGTGCTGGTATGATCGCATCCGTCAACCAACGCCGCTTATTTTCCATTATCCGTACCGGTCTTTTTCCCCTTCATCGTGAGTGCTACACGTCACGAACAAACCGTGGGGCTGATAAAGTGGGAAATTTTAATCCAGCAACTAGACCCGAAAAAGAAAATAGGGGATGCAACACGAGGACTTCCCGGCACGTCACCGATGCCAGTACTACTCTCGCCCAAGCACGCTTAACTGCGGAGTTCTGATGGGATCCGGTGCATTAGTGCTGGTATGATCGCATCCGTCAACCAACGCCGCTTATTTTCCATTATCCGTAGTGGTCTTTTTCCCCTTCATCGTGAGTGCTACACGTCACGAACAAACCGTGGGGCTGATAAAGTGGGAAATTTTAATCCAGCAACTAGACCCGAAAAAGAAAATAGGGGATGCAACACGAGGACTTCCCGGCACGTCACCGATGCCAGTACTACTCTCGCCCAAGCACGCTTAACTGCGGAGTTCTGATGGGATCCGGTGCATTAGTGCTGGTATGATCGCATCCGTCAACCAACGCCGCTTATTTTCCATTATCCGTAGTGGTCTTTTTCCCCTTCATCGTGAGTGCTACACGTCACGAAAGAACCGTGGGGCCGATAAAGTGGGACATTTTAATCCAGCAACTAGTCAGAAAACTTGGTAGAAATTCTGAAACATAATTTTGAGCCCCGGTTCTCTCCCACGAACAGAGAAACCAGAAGCAAAACCGACCCGAAAAAGAAAATAACGGGTGCAACATGAGGACTTCCCGGCACGTCACCGATGCCAGTACTACTCTAGCCCAAGCACGCTTAACTGCGGAGTTCTGATGGGATCCGGTGCATTAGTGCTGGTATGATCGCATCCGTCAACCAACGCCGCTTATTTTCCATTATCCGTAGTGGTCTTTTTCCCCTTCATCGTGAGTGCTACACGTCACGAACAAACCGTGGGGCTGATAAAGTGGGAAATTTTAATCCAGCAACTAGACCCGAAAAAGAAAATAGGGGATGCAACACGAGGACTTCCCGGCACGTCACCGATGCCAGTACTACTCTCGCCCAAGCACGCTTAACTGCGGAGTTCTGATGGGATCCGGTGCATTAGTGCTGGTATGATCGCATCCGTCAACCAACGCCGCTTATTTTCCATTATCCGTAGTGGTCTTTTTCCCCTTCATCGTGAGTGCTACACGTCACGAACAAACCGTGGGGCTGATAAAGTGGGAAATTTTAATCCAGCAACTAGACCCGAAAAAGAAAATAGGGGATGCAACACGAGGACTTCCCGGCACGTCACCGATGCCAGTACTACTCTCGCCCAAGCACGCTTAACTGCGGAGTTCTGATGGGATCCGGTGCATTAGTGCTGGTATGATCGCATCCGTCAACCAACGCCGCTTATTTTCCATTATCCGTAGTGGTCTTTTTCCCCTTCATCGTGAGTGCTACACGTCACGAAAGAACCGTGGGGCCGATAAAGTGGGACATTTTAATCCAGCAACTAGTCAGAAAACTTGGTAGAAATTCTGAAACATAATTTTGAGCCCCGGTTCTCTCCCACGAACAGAGAAACCAGAAGCAAAACCGACCCGAAAAAGAAAATAACGGGTGCAACATGAGGACTTCCCGGCACGTCACCGATGCCAGTACTACTCTAGCCCAAGCACGCTTAACTGCGGAGTTCTGATGGGATCCGGTGCATTAGTGCTGGTATGATCGCATCCGTCAACCAACGCCGCTTATTTTCCATTATCCGTAGTGGTCTTTTTCCCCTTCATCGTGAGTGCTACACGTCACGAACAAACCGTGGGGCTGATAAAGTGGGAAATTTTAATCCAGCAACTAGACCCGAAAAAGAAAATAGGGGATGCAACACGAGGACTTCCCGGCACGTCACCGATGCCAGTACTACTCTCGCCCAAGCACGCTTAACTGCGGAGTTCTGATGGGATCCGGTGCATTAGTGCTGGTATGATCGCATCCGTCAACCAACGCCGCTTATTTTCCATTATCCGTAGTGGTCTTTTTCCCCTTCATCGTGAGTGCTACACGTCACGAACAAACCGTGGGGCTGATAAAGTGGGAAATTTTAATCCAGCAACTAGACCCGAAAAAGAAAATAGGGGATGCAACACGAGGACTTCCCGGCACGTCACCGATGCCAGTACTACTCTCGCCCAAGCACGCTTAACTGCGGAGTTCTGATGGGATCCGGTGCATTAGTGCTGGTATGATCGCATCCGTCAACCAACGCCGCTTATTTTCCATTATCCGTAGTGGTCTTTTTCCCCTTCATCGTGAGTGCTACACGTCACGAACAAACCGTGGGGCTGATAAAGTGGGAAATTTTAATCCAGCAACTAGACCCGAAAAAGAAAATAGGGGATGCAACACGAGGACTTCCCGGCACGTCACCGATGCCAGTACTACTCTCGCCCAAGCACGCTTAACTGCGGAGTTCTGATGGGATCCGGTGCATTAGTGCTGGTATGATCGCATCCGTCAACCAACGCCGCTTATTTTCCATTATCCGTAGTGGTCTTTTTCCCCTTCATCGTGAGTGCTACACGTCACGAAAGAACCGTGGGGCCGATAAAGTGGGACATTTTAATCCAGCAACTAGTCAGAAAACTTGGTAGAAATTCTGAAACATAATTTTGAGCCCCGGTTCTCTCCCACGAACAGAGAAACCAGAAGCAAAACCGACCCGAAAAAGAAAATAACGGGTGCAACATGAGGACTTCCCGGCACGTCACCGATGCCAGTACTACTCTAGCCTAAGCACGCTTAACTGCGGAGTTCTGATGGGATCCGGTGCATTAGTGCTGGTATGATCGCATCCGTCAACCAACGCCGCTTATTTTCCATTATCCGTACCGGTCTTTTTCCCCTTCATCGTGAGTGCTACACGTCACGAACAAACCGTGGGGCTGATAAAGTGGGAAATTTTAATCCAGCAACTAGACCCGAAAAAGAAAATAGGGGATGCAACACGAGGACTTCCCGGCACGTCACCGATGCCAGTACTACTCTCGCCCAAGCACGCTTAACTGCGGAGTTCTGATGGGATCCGGTGCATTAGTGTTGGTATGATCGCATCCGTCAACCAACGCCGCTTATTTTCCATTATCCGTAGTGGTCTTTTTCCCCTTCATCGTGAGTGCTACACGTCACGAACAAACCGTGGGGCTGATAAAGTGGGAAATTTTAATCCAGCAACTAGACCCGAAAAAGAAAATAGGGGATGCAACACGAGGACTTCCCGGCACGTCACCGATGCCAGTACTACTCTCGCCCAAGCACGCTTAACTGCGGAGTTCTGATGGGATCCGGTGCATTAGTGCTGGTATGATCGCATCCGTCAACCAACGCCGCTTATTTTCCATTATCCGTAGTGGTCTTTTTCCCCTTCATCGTGAGTGCTACACGTCACGAAAGAACCGTGGGGCCGATAAAGTGGGACATTTTAATCCAGCAACTAGTCAGAAAACTTGGTAGAAATTCTGAAACATAATTTTGAGCCCCGGTTCTCTCCCACGAACAGAGAAACCAGAAGCAAAACCGACCCGAAAAAGAAAATAACGGGTGCAACATGAGGACTTCCCGGCACGTCACCGATGCCAGTACTACTCTAGCCCAAGCACGCTTAACTGCGGAGTTCTGATGGGATCCGGTGCATTAGTGCTGGTATGATCGCATCCGTCAACCAACGCCGCTTATTTTCCATTATCCGTAATGGTCTTTTTCCCCATCATCGTGAGTGCTACACGTCACGAACAAACCGTGGGGCTGATAAAGTGGGAAATTTTAATCCAGCAACTAGACCCGAAAAAGAAAATAGGGGATGCAACACGAGGACTTCCCGGCACGTCACCGATGCCAGTACTACTCTCGCCCAAGCACGCTTAACTGCGGAGTTCTGATGGGATCCGGTGCATTAGTGTTGGTATGATCGCATCCGTCAACCAACGCCGCTTATTTTCCATTATCCGTAGTGGTCTTTTTCCCCTTCATCGTGAGTGCTACACGTCACGAACAAACCGTGGGGCTGATAAAGTGGGAAATTTTAATCCAGCAACTAGACCCGAAAAAGAAAATAGGGGATGCAACACGAGGACTTCCCGGCACGTCACCGATGCCAGTACTACTCTCGCCCAAGCACGCTTAACTGCGGAGTTCTGATGGGATCCGGTGCATTAGTGCTGGTATGATCGCATCCGTCAACCAACGCCGCTTATTTTCCATTATCCGTAGTGGTCTTTTTCCCCTTCATCGTGAGTGCTACACGTCACGAAAGAACCGTGGGGCCGATAAAGTGGGACATTTTAATCCAGCAACTAGTCAGAAAACTTGGTAGAAATTCTGAAACATAATTTTGAGCCCCGGTTCTCTCCCACGAACAGAGAAACCAGAAGCAAAACCGACCCGAAAAAGAAAATAACGGGTGCAACATGAGGACTTCCCGGCACGTCACCGATGCCAGTACTACTCTAGCCCAAGCACGCTTAACTGCGGAGTTCTGATGGGATCCGGTGCATTAGTGCTGGTATGATCGCATCCGTCAACCAACGCCGCTTATTTTCCATTATCCGTAGTGGTCTTTTTCCCCATCATCGTGAGTGCTACACGTCACGAACAAACCGTGGGGCTGATAAAGTGGGAAATTTTAATCCAGCAACTAGACCCGAAAAAGAAAATAGGGGATGCAACACGAGGACTTCCCGGCACGTCACCGATGCCAGTACTACTCTCGCCCAAGCACGCTTAACTGCGGAGTTCTGATGGGATCCGGTGCATTAGTGCTGGTATGATCGCATCCGTCAACCAACGCCGCTTATTTTCCATTATCCGTAGTGGTCTTTTTCCCCTTCATCGTGAGTGCTACACGTCACGAACAAACCGTGGGGCTGATAAAGTGGGAAATTTTAATCCAGCAACTAGACCCGAAAAAGAAAATAGGGGATGCAACACGAGGACTTCCCGGCACGTCACCGATGCCAGTACTACTCTCGCCCAAGCACGCTTAACTGCGGAGTTCTGATGGGATCCGGTGCATTAGTGCTGGTATGATCGCATCCGTCAACCAACGCCGCTTATTTTCCATTATCCGTAGTGGTCTTTTTCCCCTTCATCGTGAGTGCTACACGTCACGAACAAACCGTGGGGCTGATAAAGTGGGAAATTTTAATCCAGCAACTAGACCCGAAAAAGAAAATAGGGGATGCAACACGAGGACTTCCCGGCACGTCACCGATGCCAATACTACTCTCGCCCAAGCACGCTTAACTGCGGAGTTCTGATGGGATCCGGTGCATTAGTGCTGGTATGATCGCATCCGTCAACCAACGCCGCTTATTTTCCATTATCCGTAGTGGTCTTTTTCCCCTTCATCGTGAGTGCTACACGTCACGAAAGAACCGTGGGGCCGATAAAGTGGGACATTTTAATCCAGCAACTAGTCAGAAAACTTGGTAGAAATTCTGAAACATAATTTTGAGCCCCGGTTCTCTCCCACGAACAGAGAAACCAGAAGCAAAACCGACCCGAAAAAGAAAATAACGGGTGCAACATGAGGACTTCCCGGCACGTCACCGATGCCAGTACTACTCTAAGCCCAAGCACGCTTAACTGCGGAGTTCTGATGGGATCCGGTGCATTAGTGCTGGTATGATCGCATCCGTCAACCAACGCCGCTTATTTTCCATTATCCGTACCGGTCTTTTTCCCCTTCATCGTGAGTGCTACACGTCACGAACAAACCGTGGGGCTGATAAAGTGGGAAATTTTAATCCAGCAACTAGACCCGAAAAAGAAAATAGGGGATGCAACACGAGGACTTCCCGGCACGTCACCGATGCCAGTACTACTCTCGCCCAAGCACGCTTAACTGCGGAGTTCTGATGGGATCCGGTGCATTAGTGCTGGTATGATCGCATCCGTCAACCAACGCCGCTTATTTTCCATTATCCGTAGTGCTCTTTTTCCCCTTCATCGTGAGTGCTACACGTCACGAACAAACCGTGGGGCTGATAAAGTGGGAAATTTTAATCCAGCAACTAGACCCGAAAAAGAAAATAGGGGATGCAACACGAGGACTTCCCGGCACGTCACCGATGCCAGTACTACTCTCGCCCAAGCACGCTTAACTGCGGAGTTCTGATGGGATCCGGTGCATTAGTGCTGGTATGATCGCATCCGTCAACCAACGCCGCTTATTTTCCATTATCCGTAGTGGTCTTTTTCCCCTTCATCGTGAGTGCTACACGTCACGAAAGAACCGTGGGGCCGATAAAGTGGGACATTTTAATCCAGCAACTAGTCAGAAAACTTTGTAGAAATTCTGAAACATAATTTTGAGCCCCGGTTCTCTCCCACGAACAGAGAAACCAGAAGCAAAACCGACCCGAAAAAGAAAATAACGGGTGCAACATGAGGACTTCCCGGCACGTCACCGATGCCAGTACTACTCTAGCCCAAGCACGCTTAACTGCGGAGTTCTGATGGGATCCGGTGCATTAGTGCTGGTATGATCGCATCCGTCAACCAACGCCGCTTATTTTCCATTATCCGTAGTGGTCTTTTTCCCCTTCATCGTGAGTGCTACACGTCACGAACAAACCGTGGGGCTGATAAAGTGGGAAATTTTAATCCAGCAACTAGACCCGAAAAAGAAAATAGGGGATGCAACACGAGGACTTCCCGGCACGTCACCGATGCCAGTACTACTCTCGCCCAAGCACGCTTAACTGCGGAGTTCTGATGGGATCCGGTGCATTAGTGCTGGTATGATCGCATCCGTCAACCAACGCCGCTTATTTTCCATTATCCGTAGTGGTCTTTTTCCCCTTCATCGTGAGTGCTACACGTCACGAACAAACCGTGGGGCTGATAAAGTGGGAAATTTTAATCCAGCAACTAGACCCGAAAAAGAAAATAGGGGATGCAACACGAGGACTTCCCGGCACGTCACCGATGCCAGTACTACTCTCGCCCAAGCACGCTTAACTGCGGAGTTCTGATGGGATCCGGTGCATTAGTGCTGGTATGATCGCATCCGTCAACCAACGCCGCTTATTTTCCATTATCCGTAGTGCTCTTTTTCCCCTTCATCGTGAGTGCTACACGTCACGAACAAACCGTGGGGCTGATAAAGTGGGAAATTTTAATCCAGCAACTAGACCCGAAAAAGAAAATAGGGGATGCAACACGAGGACTTCCCGGCACGTCACCGATGCCAGTACTACTCTCGCCCAAGCACGCTTAACTGCGGAGTTCTGATGGGATCCGGTGCATTAGTGCTGGTATGATCGCATCCGTCAACCAACGCCGCTTATTTTCCATTATCCGTAGTGGTCTTTTTCCCCTTCATCGTGAGTGCTACACGTCACGAAAGAACCGTGGGGCCGATAAAGTGGGACATTTTAATCCAGCAACTAGTCAGAAAACTTTGTAGAAATTCTGAAACATAATTTTGAGCCCCGGTTCTCTCCCACGAACAGAGAAACCAGAAGCAAAACCGACCCGAAAAAGAAAATAACGGGTGCAACATGAGGACTTCCCGGCACGTCACCGATGCCAGTACTACTCTAGCCCAAGCACGCTTAACTGCGGAGTTCTGATGGGATCCGGTGCATTAGTGCTGGTATGATCGCATCCGTCAACCAACGCCGCTTATTTTCCATTATCCGTAGTGGTCTTTTTCCCCTTCATCGTGAGTGCTACACGTCACGAACAAACCGTGGGGCTGATAAAGTGGGAAATTTTAATCCAGCAACTAGACCCGAAAAAGAAAATAGGGGATGCAACACGAGGACTTCCCGGCACGTCACCGATGCCAGTACTACTCTCGCCCAAGCACGCTTAACTGCGGAGTTCTGATGGGATCCGGTGCATTAGTGCTGGTATGATCGCATCCGTCAACCAACGCCGCTTATTTTCCATTATCCGTAGTGGTCTTTTTCCCCTTCATCGTGAGTGCTACACGTCACGAACAAACCGTGGGGCTGATAAAGTGGGAAATTTTAATCCAGCAACTAGACCCGAAAAAGAAAATAGGGGATGCAACACGAGGACTTCCCGGCACGTCACCGATGCCAGTACTACTCTCGCCCAAGCACGCTTAACTGCGGAGTTCTGATGGGATCCGGTGCATTAGTGCTGGTATGATCGCATCCGTCAACCAACGCCGCTTATTTTCCATTATCCGTAGTGGTCTTTTTCCCCTTCATCGTGAGTGCTACACGTCACGAACAAACCGTGGGGCTGATAAAGTGGGAAATTTTAATCCAGCAACTAGACCCGAAAAAGAAAATAGGGGATGCAACACGAGGACTTCCCGGCACGTCACCGATGCCAGTACTACTCTCGCCCAAGCACGCTTAACTGCGGAGTTCTGATGGGATCCGGTGCATTAGTGCTGGTATGATCGCATCCGTCAACCAACGCCGCTTATTTTCCATTATCCGTAGTGGTCTTTTTCCCCTTCATCGTGAGTGCTACACGTCACGAAAGAACCGTGGGGCCGATAAAGTGGGACATTTTAATCCAGCAACTAGTCAGAAAACTTGGTAGAAATTCTGAAACATAATTTTGAGCCCCGGTTCTCTCCCACGAACAGAGAAACCAGAAGCAAAACCGACCCGAAAAAGAAAATAACGGGTGCAACATGAGGACTTCCCGGCACGTCACCGATGCCAGTACTACTCTAGCCTAAGCACGCTTAACTGCGGAGTTCTGATGGGATCCGGTGCATTAGTGCTGGTATGATCGCATCCGTCAACCAACGCCGCTTATTTTCCATTATCCGTACCGGTCTTTTTCCCCTTCATCGTGAGTGCTACACGTCACGAACAAACCGTGGGGCTGATAAAGTGGGAAATTTTAATCCAGCAACTAGACCCGAAAAAGAAAATAGGGGATGCAACACGAGGACTTCCCGGCACGTCACCGATGCCAGTACTACTCTCGCCCAAGCACGCTTAACTGCGGAGTTCTGATGGGATCCGGTGCATTAGTGTTGGTATGATCGCATCCGTCAACCAACGCCGCTTATTTTCCATTATCCGTAGTGGTCTTTTTCCCCTTCATCGTGAGTGCTACACGTCACGAACAAACCGTGGGGCTGATAAAGTGGGAAATTTTAATCCAGCAACTAGACCCGAAAAAGAAAATAGGGGATGCAACACGAGGACTTCCCGGCACGTCACCGATGCCAGTACTACTCTCGCCCAAGCACGCTTAACTGCGGAGTTCTGATGGGATCCGGTGCATTAGTGCTGGTATGATCGCATCCGTCAACCAACGCCGCTTATTTTCCATTATCCGTAGTGGTCTTTTTCCCCTTCATCGTGAGTGCTACACGTCACGAAAGAACCGTGGGGCCGATAAAGTGGGACATTTTAATCCAGCAACTAGTCAGAAAACTTGGTAGAAATTCTGAAACATAATTTTGAGCCCCGGTTCTCTCCCACGAACAGAGAAACCAGAAGCAAAACCGACCCGAAAAAGAAAATAACGGGTGCAACATGAGGACTTCCCGGCACGTCACCGATGCCAGTACTACTCTAGCCCAAGCACGCTTAACTGCGGAGTTCTGATGGGATCCGGTGCATTAGTGCTGGTATGATCGCATCCGTCAACCAACGCCGCTTATTTTCCATTATCCGTAGTGGTCTTTTTCCCCATCATCGTGAGTGCTACACGTCACGAACAAACCGTGGGGCTGATAAAGTGGGAAATTTTAATCCAGCAACTAGACCCGAAAAAGAAAATAGGGGATGCAACACGAGGACTTCCCGGCACGTCACCGATGCCAGTACTACTCTCGCCCAAGCACGCTTAACTGCGGAGTTCTGATGGGATCCGGTGCATTAGTGTTGGTATGATCGCATCCGTCAACCAACGCCGCTTATTTTCCATTATCCGTAGTGGTCTTTTTCCCCTTCATCGTGAGTGCTACACGTCACGAACAAACCGTGGGGCTGATAAAGTGGGAAATTTTAATCCAGCAACTAGACCCGAAAAAGAAAATAGGGGATGCAACACGAGGACTTCCCGGCACGTCACCGATGCCAGTACTACTCTCGCCCAAGCACGCTTAACTGCGGAGTTCTGATGGGATCCGGTGCATTAGTGTTGGTATGATCGCATCCGTCAACCAACGCCGCTTATTTTCCATTATCCGTAGTGGTCTTTTTCCCCTTCATCGTGAGTGCTACACGTCACGAACAAACCGTGGGGCTGATAAAGTGGGAAATTTTAATCCAGCAACTAGACCCGAAAAAGAAAATAGGGGATGCAACACGAGGACTTCCCGGCACGTCACCGATGCCAGTACTACTCTCGCCCAAGCACGCTTAACTGCGGAGTTCTGATGGGATCCGGTGCATTAGTGCTGGTATGATCGCATCCGTCAACCAACGCCGCTTATTTTCCATTATCCGTAGTGGTCTTTTTCCCCTTCATCGTGAGTGCTACACGTCACGAAAGAACCGTGGGGCCGATAAAGTGGGACATTTTAATCCAGCAACTAGTCAGAAAACTTGGTAGAAATTCTGAAACATAATTTTGAGCCCCGGTTCTCTCCCACGAACAGAGAAACCAGAAGCAAAACCGACCCGAAAAAGAAAATAACGGGTGCAACATGAGGACTTCCCGGCACGTCACCGATGCCAGTACTACTCTAGCCCAAGCACGCTTAACTGCGGAGTTCTGATGGGATCCGGTGCATTAGTGCTGGTATGATCGCATCCGTCAACCAACGCCGCTTATTTTCCATTATCCGTAGTGGTCTTTTTCCCCATCATCGTGAGTGCTACACGTCACGAACAAACCGTGGGGCTGATAAAGTGGGAAATTTTAATCCAGCAACTAGACCCGAAAAAGAAAATAGGGGATGCAACACGAGGACTTCCCGGCACGTCACCGATGCCAGTACTACTCTCGCCCAAGCACGCTTAACTGCGGAGTTCTGATGGGATCCGGTGCATTAGTGTTGGTATGATCGCATCCGTCAACCAACGCCGCTTATTTTCCATTATCCGTAGTGGTCTTTTTCCCCTTCATCGTGAGTGCTACACGTCACGAACAAACCGTGGGGCTGATAAAGTGGGAAATTTTAATCCAGCAACTAGACCCGAAAAAGAAAATAGGGGATGCAACACGAGGACTTCCCGGCACGTCACCGATGCCAGTACTACTCTCGCCCAAGCACGCTTAACTGCGGAGTTCTGATGGGATCCGGTGCATTAGTGCTGGTATGATCGCATCCGTCAACCAACGCCGCTTATTTTCCATTATCCGTAGTGGTCTTTTTCCCCTTCATCGTGAGTGCTACACGTCACGAAAGAACCGTGGGGCCGATAAAGTGGGACATTTTAATCCAGCAACTAGTCAGAAAACTTGGTAGAAATTCTGAAACATAATTTTGAGCCCCGGTTCTCTCCCACGAACAGAGAAACCAGAAGCAAAACCGACCCGAAAAACAAAATAACGGGTGCAACATGAGGACTTCCCGGCACGTCACCGATGCCAGTACTACTCTAGCCCAAGCACGCTTAACTGCGGAGTTCTGATGGGATCCGGTGCATTAGTGCTGGTATGATCGCATCCGTCAACCAACGCCGCTTATTTTCCATTATCCGTAGTGGTCTTTTTCCCCATCATCGTGAGTGCTACACGTCACGAACAAACCGTGGGGCTGATAAAGTGGGAAATTTTAATCCAGCAACTAGACCCGAAAAAGAAAATAGGGGATGCAACACGAGGACTTCCCGGCACGTCACCGATGCCAGTACTACTCTCGCCCAAGCACGCTTAACTGCGGAGTTCTGATGGGATCCGGTGCATTAGTGCTGGTATGATCGCATCCGTCAACCAACGCCGCTTATTTTCCATTATCCGTAGTGGTCTTTTTCCCCTTCATCGTGAGTGCTACACGTCACGAACAAACCGTGGGGCTGATAAAGTGGGAAATTTTAATCCAGCAACTAGACCCGAAAAAGAAAATAGGGGATGCAACACGAGGACTTCCCGGCACGTCACCGATGCCAGTACTACTCTCGCCCAAGCACGCTTAACTGCGGAGTTCTGATGGGATCCGGTGCATTAGTGCTGGTATGATCGCATCCGTCAACCAACGCCGCTTATTTTCCATTATCCGTAGTGGTCTTTTTCCCCTTCATCGTGAGTGCTACACGTCACGAACAAACCGTGGGGCTGATAAAGTGGGAAATTTTAATCCAGCAACTAGACCCGAAAAAGAAAATAGGGGATGCAACACGAGGACTTCCCGGCACGTCACCGATGCCAGTACTACTCTCGCCCAAGCACGCTTAACTGCGGAGTTCTGATGGGATCCGGTGCATTAGTGCTGGTATGATCGCATCCGTCAACCAACGCCGCTTATTTTCCATTATCCGTAGTGGTCTTTTTCCCCTTCATCGTGAGTGCTACACGTCACGAAAGAACCGTGGGGCCGATAAAGTGGGACATTTTAATCCAGCAACTAGTCAGAAAACTTGGTAGAAATTCTGAAACATAATTTTGAGCCCCGGTTCTCTCCCACGAACAGAGAAACCAGAAGCAAAACCGACCCGAAAAAGAAAATAACGGGTGCAACATGAGGACTTCCCGGCACGTCACCGATGCCAGTACTACTCTAAGCCCAAGCACGCTTAACTGCGGAGTTCTGATGGGATCCGGTGCATTAGTGCTGGTATGATCGCATCCGTCAACCAACGCCGCTTATTTTCCATTATCCGTACCGGTCTTTTTCCCCTTCATCGTGAGTGCTACACGTCACGAACAAACCGTGGGGCTGATAAAGTGGGAAATTTTAATCCAGCAACTAGACCCGAAAAAGAAAATAGGGGATGCAACACGAGGACTTCCCGGCACGTCACCGATGCCAGTACTACTCTCGCCCAAGCACGCTTAACTGCGGAGTTCTGATGGGATCCGGTGCATTAGTGCTGGTATGATCGCATCCGTCAACCAACGCCGCTTATTTTCCATTATCCGTAGTGGTCTTTTTCCCCTTCATCGTGAGTGCTACACGTCACGAACAAACCGTGGGGCTGATAAAGTGGGAAATTTTAATCCAGCAACTAGACCCGAAAAAGAAAATAGGGGATGCAACACGAGGACTTCCCGGCACGTCACCGATGCCAGTACTACTCTCGCCCAAGCACGCTTAACTGCGGAGTTCTGATGGGATCCGGTGCATTAGTGCTGGTATGATCGCATCCGTCAACCAACGCCGCTTATTTTCCATTATCCGTAGTGGTCTTTTTCCCCTTCATCGTGAGTGCTACACGTCACGAAAGAACCGTGGGGCCGATAAAGTGGGACATTTTAATCCAGCAACTAGTCAGAAAACTTGGTAGAAATTCTGAAACATAATTTTGAGCCCCGGTTATCTCCCACGAACAGAGAAACCAGAAGCAAAACCGACCCGAAAAAGAAAATAACGGGTGCAACATGAGGACTTCCCGGCACGTCACCGATGCCAGTACTACTCTAGCCCAAGCACGCTTAACTGCGGAGTTCTGATGGGATCCGGTGCATTAGTGCTGGTATGATCGCATCCGTCAACTAACGCCGCTTATTTTCCATTATCCGTACCGGTCTTTTTCCCCTTCATCGTGAGTGCTACACGTCACGAACAAACCGTGGGGCTGATAAAGTGGGAAATTTTAATCCAGCAACTAGACCCGAAAAAGAAAATAGGGGATGCAACACGAGGACTTCCCGGCACGTCACCGATGCCAGTACTACTCTCGCCCAAGCACGCTTAACTGCGGAGTTCTGATGGGATCCGGTGCATTAGTGCTGGTATGATCGCATCCGTCAACCAACGCCGCTTATTTTCCATTATCCGTAGTGGTCTTTTTCCCCTTCATCGTGAGTGCTACACGTCACGAACAAACCGTGGGGCTGATAAAGTGGGAAATTTTAATCCAGCAACTAGACCCAAAAAGAAAATAGGGGATGCAACACGAGGACTTCCCGGCACGTCACCGATGCCAGTACTACTCTCGCCCAAGCACGCTTAACTGCGGAGTTCTGATGGGATCCGGTGCATTAGTGCTGGTATGATCGCATCCGTCAACCAACGCCGCTTATTTTCCATTATCCGTAGTGGTCTTTTTCCCCTTCATCGTGAGTGCTACACGTCACGAAAGAACCGTGGGGCCGATAAAGTGGGACATTTTAATCCAGCAACTAGTCAGAAAACTTGGTAGAAATTCTGAAACATAATTTTGAGCCCCGGTTCTCTCCCACGAACAGAGAAACCAGAAGCAAAACCGACCCGAAAAAGAAAATAACGGGTGCAACATGAGGACTTCCCGGCACGTCACCGATGCCAGTACTACTCTAGCCTAAGCACGCTTAACTGCGGAGTTCTGATGGGATCCGGTGCATTAGTGCTGGTATGATCGCATCCGTCAACCAACGCCGCTTATTTTCCATTATCCGTACCGGTCTTTTTCCCCTTCATCGTGAGTGCTACACGTCACGAACAAACCGTGGGGCTGATAAAGTGGGAAATTTTAATCCAGCAACTAGACCCGAAAAAGAAAATAGGGGATGCAACACGAGGACTTCCCGGCACGTCACCGATGCCAGTACTACTCTCGCCCAAGCACGCTTAACTGCGGAGTTCTGATGGGATCCGGTGCATTAGTGTTGGTATGATCGCATCCGTCAACCAACGCCGCTTATTTTCCATTATCCGTAGTGGTCTTTTTCCCCTTCATCGTGAGTGCTACACGTCACGAACAAACCGTGGGGCTGATAAAGTGGGAAATTTTAATCCAGCAACTAGACCCGAAAAAGAAAATAGGGGATGCAACACGAGGACTTCCCGGCACGTCACCGATGCCAGTACTACTCTCGCCCAAGCACGCTTAACTGCGGAGTTCTGATGGGATCCGGTGCATTAGTGCTGGTATGATCGCATCCGTCAACCAACGCCGCTTATTTTCCATTATCCGTAGTGGTCTTTTTCCCCTTCATCGTGAGTGCTACACGTCACGAACAAACCGTGGGGCTGATAAAGTGGGAAATTTTAATCCAGCAACTAGACCCGAAAAAGAAAATAGGGGATGCAACACGAGGACTTCCCGGCACGTCACCGATGCCAGTACTACTCTCGCCCAAGCACGCTTAACTGCGGAGTTCTGATGGGATCCGGTGCATTAGTGTTGGTATGATCGCATCCGTCAACCAACGCCGCTTATTTTCCATTATCCGTAGTGGTCTTTTTCCCCTTCATCGTGAGTGCTACACGTCACGAACAAACCGTGGGGCTGATAAAGTGGGAAATTTTAATCCAGCAACTAGACCCGAAAAAGAAAATAGGGGATGCAACACGAGGACTTCCCGGCACGTCACCGATGCCAGTACTACTCTCGCCCAAGCACGCTTAACTGCGGAGTTCTGATGGGATCCGGTGCATTAGTGTTGGTATGATCGCATCCGTCAACCAACGCCGCTTATTTTCCATTATCCGTAGTGGTCTTTTTCCCCTTCATCGTGAGTGCTACACGTCACGAACAAACCGTGGGGCTGATAAAGTGGGAAATTTTAATCCAGCAACTAGACCCGAAAAAGAAAATAGGGGATGCAACACGAGGACTTCCCGGCACGTCACCGATGCCAGTACTACTCTCGCCCAAGCACGCTTAACTGCGGAGTTCTGATGGGATCCGGTGCATTAGTGCTGGTATGATCGCATCCGTCAACCAACGCCGCTTATTTTCCATTATCCGTAGTGGTCTTTTTCCCCTTCATCGTGAGTGCTACACGTCACGAACAAACCGTGGGGCTGATAAAGTGGGAAATTTTAATCCAGCAACTAGACCCGAAAAAGAAAATAGGGGATGCAACACGAGGACTTCCCGGCACGTCACCGATGCCAGTACTACTCTCGCCCAAGCACGCTTAACTGCGGAGTTCTGATGGGATCCGGTGCATTAGTGCTGGTATGATCGCATCCGTCAACCAACGCCGCTTATTTTCCATTATCCGTAGTGGTCTTTTTCCCCTTCATCGTGAGTGCTACACGTCACGAAAGAACCGTGGGGCCGATAAAGTGGGACATTTTAATCCAGCAACTAGTCAGAAAACTTGGTAGAAATTCTGAAACATAATTTTGAGCCCCGGTTCTCTCCCACGAACAGAGAAACCAGAAGCAAAACCGACCCGAAAAAGAAAATAACGGGTGCAACATGAGGACTTCCCGGCACGTCACCGATGCCAGTACTACTCTAGCCTAAGCACGCTTAACTGCGGAGTTCTGATGGGATCCGGTGCATTAGTGCTGGTATGATCGCATCCGTCAACCAACGCCGCTTATTTTCCATTATCCGTACCGGTCTTTTTCCCCTTCATCGTGAGTGCTACACGTCACGAACAAACCGTGGGGCTGATAAAGTGGGAAATTTTAATCCAGCAACTAGACCCGAAAAAGAAAATAGGGGATGCAACACGAGGACTTCCCGGCACGTCACCGATGCCAGTACTACTCTCGCCCAAGCACGCTTAACTGCGGAGTTCTGATGGGATCCGGTGCATTAGTGTTGGTATGATCGCATCCGTCAACCAACGCCGCTTATTTTCCATTATCCGTAGTGGTCTTTTTCCCCTTCATCGTGAGTGCTACACGTCACGAACAAACCGTGGGGCTGATAAAGTGGGAAATTTTAATCCAGCAACTAGACCCGAAAAAGAAAATAGGGGATGCAACACGAGGACTTCCCGGCACGTCACCGATGCCAGTACTACTCTCGCCCAAGCACGCTTAACTGCGGAGTTCTGATGGGATCCGGTGCATTAGTGTTGGTATGATCGCATCCGTCAACCAACGCCGCTTATTTTCCATTATCCGTAGTGGTCTTTTTCCCCTTCATCGTGAGTGCTACACGTCACGAACAAACCGTGGGGCTGATAAAGTGGGAAATTTTAATCCAGCAACTAGACCCGAAAAAGAAAATAGGGGATGCAACACGAGGACTTCCCGGCACGTCACCGATGCCAGTACTACTCTCGCCCAAGCACGCTTAACTGCGGAGTTCTGATGGGATCCGGTGCATTAGTGTTGGTATGATCGCATCCGTCAACCAACGCCGCTTATTTTCCATTATCCGTAGTGGTCTTTTTCCCCTTCATCGTGAGTGCTACACGTCACGAACAAACCGTGGGGCTGATAAAGTGGGAAATTTTAATCCAGCAACTAGACCCGAAAAAGAAAATAGGGGATGCAACACGAGGACTTCCCGGCACGTCACCGATGCCAGTACTACTCTCGCCCAAGCACGCTTAACTGCGGAGTTCTGATGGGATCCGGTGCATTAGTGCTGGTATGATCGCATCCGTCAACCAACGCCGCTTATTTTCCATTATCCGTAGTGGTCTTTTTCCCCTTCATCGTGAGTGCTACACGTCACGAAAGAACCGTGGGGCCGATAAAGTGGGACATTTTAATCCAGCAACTAGTCAGAAAACTTGGTAGAAATTCTGAAACATAATTTTGAGCCCCGGTTCTCTCCCACGAACAGAGAAACCAGAAGCAAAACCGACCCGAAAAAGAAAATAACGGGTGCAACATGAGGACTTCCCGGCACGTCACCGATGCCAGTACTACTCTAGCCCAAGCACGCTTAACTGCGGAGTTCTGATGGGATCCGGTGCATTAGTGCTGGTATGATCGCATCCGTCAACCAACGCCGCTTATTTTCCATTATCCGTAGTGGTCTTTTTCCCCATCATCGTGAGTGCTACACGTCACGAACAAACCGTGGGGCTGATAAAGTGGGAAATTTTAATCCAGCAACTAGACCCGAAAAAGAAAATAGGGGATGCAACACGAGGACTTCCCGGCACGTCACCGATGCCAGTACTACTCTCGCCCAAGCACGCTTAACTGCGGAGTTCTGATGGGATCCGGTGCATTAGTGTTGGTATGATCGCATCCGTCAACCAACGCCGCTTATTTTCCATTATCCGTAGTGGTCTTTTTCCCCTTCATCGTGAGTGCTACACGTCACGAACAAACCGTGGGGCTGATAAAGTGGGAAATTTTAATCCAGCAACTAGACCCGAAAAAGAAAATAGGGGATGCAACACGAGGACTTCCCGGCACGTCACCGATGCCAGTACTACTCTCGCCCAAGCACGCTTAACTGCGGAGTTCTGATGGGATCCGGTGCATTAGTGCTGGTATGATCGCATCCGTCAACCAACGCCGCTTATTTTCCATTATCCGTAGTGGTCTTTTTCCCCTTCATCGTGAGTGCTACACGTCACGAAAGAACCGTGGGGCCGATAAAGTGGGACATTTTAATCCAGCAACTAGTCAGAAAACTTGGTAGAAATTCTGAAACATAATTTTGAGCCCCGGTTCTCTCCCACGAACAGAGAAACCAGAAGCAAAACCGACCCGAAAAAGAAAATAACGGGTGCAACATGAGGACTTCCCGGCACGTCACCGATGCCAGTACTACTCTAGCCCAAGCACGCTTAACTGCGGAGTTCTGATGGGATCCGGTGCATTAGTGCTGGTATGATCGCATCCGTCAACCAACGCCGCTTATTTTCCATTATCCGTAGTGGTCTTTTTCCCCATCATCGTGAGTGCTACACGTCACGAACAAACCGTGGGGCTGATAAAGTGGGAAATTTTAATCCAGCAACTAGACCCGAAAAAGAAAATAGGGGATGCAACACGAGGACTTCCCGGCACGTCACCGATGCCAGTACTACTCTCGCCCAAGCACGCTTAACTGCGGAGTTCTGATGGGATCCGGTGCATTAGTGCTGGTATGATCGCATCCGTCAACCAACGCCGCTTATTTTCCATTATCCGTAGTGGTCTTTTTCCCCTTCATCGTGAGTGCTACACGTCACGAACAAACCGTGGGGCTGATAAAGTGGGAAATTTTAATCCAGCAACTAGACCCGAAAAAGAAAATAGGGGATGCAACACGAGGACTTCCCGGCACGTCACCGATGCCAGTACTACTCTCGCCCAAGCACGCTTAACTGCGGAGTTCTGATGGGATCCGGTGCATTAGTGCTGGTATGATCGCATCCGTCAACCAACGCCGCTTATTTTCCATTATCCGTAGTGGTCTTTTTCCCCTTCATCGTGAGTGCTACACGTCACGAACAAACCGTGGGGCTGATAAAGTGGGAAATTTTAATCCAGCAACTAGACCCGAAAAAGAAAATAGGGGATGCAACACGAGGACTTCCCGGCACGTCACCGATGCCAGTACTACTCTCGCCCAAGCACGCTTAACTGCGGAGTTCTGATGGGATCCGGTGCATTAGTGCTGGTATGATCGCATCCGTCAACCAACGCCGCTTATTTTCCATTATCCGTAGTGGTCTTTTTCCCCTTCATCGTGAGTGCTACACGTCACGAAAGAACCGTGGGGCCGATAAAGTGGGACATTTTAATCCAGCAACTAGTCAGAAAACTTGGTAGAAATTCTGAAACATAATTTTGAGCCCCGGTTCTCTCCCACGAACAGAGAAACCAGAAGCAAAACCGACCCGAAAAAGAAAATAACGGGTGCAACATGAGGACTTCCCGGCACGTCACCGATGCCAGTACTACTCTAAGCCCAAGCACGCTTAACTGCGGAGTTCTGATGGGATCCGGTGCATTAGTGCTGGTATGATCGCATCCGTCAACCAACGCCGCTTATTTTCCATTATCCGTACCGGTCTTTTTCCCCTTCATCGTGAGTGCTACACGTCACGAACAAACCGTGGGGCTGATAAAGTGGGAAATTTTAATCCAGCAACTAGACCCGAAAAAGAAAATAGGGGATGCAACACGAGGACTTCCCGGCACGTCACCGATGCCAGTACTACTCTCGCCCAAGCACGCTTAACTGCGGAGTTCTGATGGGATCCGGTGCATTAGTGCTGGTATGATCGCATCCGTCAACCAACGCCGCTTATTTTCCATTATCCGTAGTGGTCTTTTTCCCCTTCATCGTGAGTGCTACACGTCACGAACAAACCGTGGGGCTGATAAAGTGGGAAATTTTAATCCAGCAACTAGACCCGAAAAAGAAAATAGGGGATGCAACACGAGGACTTCCCGGCACGTCACCGATGCCAGTACTACTCTCGCCCAAGCACGCTTAACTGCGGAGTTCTGATGGGATCCGGTGCATTAGTGCTGGTATGATCGCATCCGTCAACCAACGCCGCTTATTTTCCATTATCCGTAGTGGTCTTTTTCCCCTTCATCGTGAGTGCTACACGTCACGAAAGAACCGTGGGGCCGATAAAGTGGGACATTTTAATCCAGCAACTAGTCAGAAAACTTGGTAGAAATTCTGAAACATAATTTTGAGCCCCGGTTATCTCCCACGAACAGAGAAACCAGAAGCAAAACCGACCCGAAAAAGAAAATAACGGGTGCAACATGAGGACTTCCCGGCACGTCACCGATGCCAGTACTACTCTAGCCCAAGCACGCTTAACTGCGGAGTTCTGATGGGATCCGGTGCATTAGTGCTGGTATGATCGCATCCGTCAACTAACGCCGCTTATTTTCCATTATCCGTACCGGTCTTTTTCCCCTTCATCGTGAGTGCTACACGTCACGAACAAACCGTGGGGCTGATAAAGTGGGAAATTTTAATCCAGCAACTAGACCCGAAAAAGAAAATAGGGGATGCAACACGAGGACTTCCCGGCACGTCACCGATGCCAGTACTACTCTCGCCCAAGCACGCTTAACTGCGGAGTTCTGATGGGATCCGGTGCATTAGTGCTGGTATGATCGCATCCGTCAACCAACGCCGCTTATTTTCCATTATCCGTAGTGGTCTTTTTCCCCTTCATCGTGAGTGCTACACGTCACGAACAAACCGTGGGGCTGATAAAGTGGGAAATTTTAATCCAGCAACTAGACCCAAAAAGAAAATAGGGGATGCAACACGAGGACTTCCCGGCACGTCACCGATGCCAGTACTACTCTCGCCCAAGCACGCTTAACTGCGGAGTTCTGATGGGATCCGGTGCATTAGTGCTGGTATGATCGCATCCGTCAACCAACGCCGCTTATTTTCCATTATCCGTAGTGGTCTTTTTCCCCTTCATCGTGAGTGCTACACGTCACGAAAGAACCGTGGGGCCGATAAAGTGGGACATTTTAATCCAGCAACTAGTCAGAAAACTTGGTAGAAATTCTGAAACATAATTTTGAGCCCCGGTTCTCTCCCACGAACAGAGAAACCAGAAGCAAAACCGACCCGAAAAAGAAAATAACGGGTGCAACATGAGGACTTCCCGGCACGTCACCGATGCCAGTACTACTCTAGCCTAAGCACGCTTAACTGCGGAGTTCTGATGGGATCCGGTGCATTAGTGCTGGTATGATCGCATCCGTCAACCAACGCCGCTTATTTTCCATTATCCGTACCGGTCTTTTTCCCCTTCATCGTGAGTGCTACACGTCACGAACAAACCGTGGGGCTGATAAAGTGGGAAATTTTAATCCAGCAACTAGACCCGAAAAAGAAAATAGGGGATGCAACACGAGGACTTCCCGGCACGTCACCGATGCCAGTACTACTCTCGCCCAAGCACGCTTAACTGCGGAGTTCTGATGGGATCCGGTGCATTAGTGTTGGTATGATCGCATCCGTCAACCAACGCCGCTTATTTTCCATTATCCGTAGTGGTCTTTTTCCCCTTCATCGTGAGTGCTACACGTCACGAACAAACCGTGGGGCTGATAAAGTGGGAAATTTTAATCCAGCAACTAGACCCGAAAAAGAAAATAGGGGATGCAACACGAGGACTTCCCGGCACGTCACCGATGCCAGTACTACTCTCGCCCAAGCACGCTTAACTGCGGAGTTCTGATGGGATCCGGTGCATTAGTGCTGGTATGATCGCATCCGTCAACCAACGCCGCTTATTTTCCATTATCCGTAGTGGTCTTTTTCCCCTTCATCGTGAGTGCTACACGTCACGAACAAACCGTGGGGCTGATAAAGTGGGAAATTTTAATCCAGCAACTAGACCCGAAAAAGAAAATAGGGGATGCAACACGAGGACTTCCCGGCACGTCACCGATGCCAGTACTACTCTCGCCCAAGCACGCTTAACTGCGGAGTTCTGATGGGATCCGGTGCATTAGTGTTGGTATGATCGCATCCGTCAACCAACGCCGCTTATTTTCCATTATCCGTAGTGGTCTTTTTCCCCTTCATCGTGAGTGCTACACGTCACGAACAAACCGTGGGGCTGATAAAGTGGGAAATTTTAATCCAGCAACTAGACCCGAAAAAGAAAATAGGGGATGCAACACGAGGACTTCCCGGCACGTCACCGATGCCAGTACTACTCTCGCCCAAGCACGCTTAACTGCGGAGTTCTGATGGGATCCGGTGCATTAGTGTTGGTATGATCGCATCCGTCAACCAACGCCGCTTATTTTCCATTATCCGTAGTGGTCTTTTTCCCCTTCATCGTGAGTGCTACACGTCACGAACAAACCGTGGGGCTGATAAAGTGGGAAATTTTAATCCAGCAACTAGACCCGAAAAAGAAAATAGGGGATGCAACACGAGGACTTCCCGGCACGTCACCGATGCCAGTACTACTCTCGCCCAAGCACGCTTAACTGCGGAGTTCTGATGGGATCCGGTGCATTAGTGCTGGTATGATCGCATCCGTCAACCAACGCCGCTTATTTTCCATTATCCGTAGTGGTCTTTTTCCCCTTCATCGTGAGTGCTACACGTCACGAACAAACCGTGGGGCTGATAAAGTGGGAAATTTTAATCCAGCAACTAGACCCGAAAAAGAAAATAGGGGATGCAACACGAGGACTTCCCGGCACGTCACCGATGCCAGTACTACTCTCGCCCAAGCACGCTTAACTGCGGAGTTCTGATGGGATCCGGTGCATTAGTGCTGGTATGATCGCATCCGTCAACCAACGCCGCTTATTTTCCATTATCCGTAGTGGTCTTTTTCCCCTTCATCGTGAGTGCTACACGTCACGAAAGAACCGTGGGGCCGATAAAGTGGGACATTTTAATCCAGCAACTAGTCAGAAAACTTGGTAGAAATTCTGAAACATAATTTTGAGCCCATGTTCTCTCCCACGAACAGAGAAACCAGAAGCAAAACCGACCCGAAAAAGAAAATAACGGGTGCAACATGAGGACTTCCCGGCACGTCACCGATGCCAGTACTACTCTAGCCTAAGCACGCTTAACTGCGGAGTTCTGATGGGATCCGGTGCATTAGTGCTGGTATGATCGCATCCGTCAACCAACGCCGCTTATTTTCCATTATCCGTACCGGTCTTTTTCCCCTTCATCGTGAGTGCTACACGTCACGAACAAACCGTGGGGCTGATAAAGTGGGAAATTTTAATCCAGCAACTAGACCCGAAAAAGAAAATAGGGGATGCAACACGAGGACTTCCCGGCACGTCACCGATGCCAGTACTACTCTCGCCCAAGCACGCTTAACTGCGGAGTTCTGATGGGATCCGGTGCATTAGTGTTGGTATGATCGCATCCGTCAACCAACGCCGCTTATTTTCCATTATCCGTAGTGGTCTTTTTCCCCTTCATCGTGAGTGCTACACGTCACGAACAAACCGTGGGGCTGATAAAGTGGGAAATTTTAATCCAGCAACTAGACCCGAAAAAGAAAATAGGGGATGCAACACGAGGACTTCCCGGCACGTCACCGATGCCAGTACTACTCTCGCCCAAGCACGCTTAACTGCGGAGTTCTGATGGGATCCGGTGCATTAGTGCTGGTATGATCGCATCCGTCAACCAACGCCGCTTATTTTCCATTATCCGTAGTGGTCTTTTTCCCCTTCATCGTGAGTGCTACACGTCACGAACAAACCGTGGGGCTGATAAAGTGGGAAATTTTAATCCAGCAACTAGACCCGAAAAAGAAAATAGGGGATGCAACACGAGGACTTCCCGGCACGTCACCGATGCCAGTACTACTCTCGCCCAAGCACGCTTAACTGCGGAGTTCTGATGGGATCCGGTGCATTAGTGTTGGTATGATCGCATCCGTCAACCAACGCCGCTTATTTTCCATTATCCGTAGTGGTCTTTTTCCCCTTCATCGTGAGTGCTACACGTCACGAACAAACCGTGGGGCTGATAAAGTGGGAAATTTTAATCCAGCAACTAGACCCGAAAAAGAAAATAGGGGATGCAACACGAGGACTTCCCGGCACGTCACCGATGCCAGTACTACTCTCGCCCAAGCACGCTTAACTGCGGAGTTCTGATGGGATCCGGTGCATTAGTGTTGGTATGATCGCATCCGTCAACCAACGCCGCTTATTTTCCATTATCCGTAGTGGTCTTTTTCCCCTTCATCGTGAGTGCTACACGTCACGAACAAACCGTGGGGCTGATAAAGTGGGAAATTTTAATCCAGCAACTAGACCCGAAAAAGAAAATAGGGGATGCAACACGAGGACTTCCCGGCACGTCACCGATGCCAGTACTACTCTCGCCCAAGCACGCTTAACTGCGGAGTTCTGATGGGATCCGGTGCATTAGTGCTGGTATGATCGCATCCGTCAACCAACGCCGCTTATTTTCCATTATCCGTAGTGGTCTTTTTCCCCTTCATCGTGAGTGCTACACGTCACGAACAAACCGTGGGGCTGATAAAGTGGGAAATTTTAATCCAGCAACTAGACCCGAAAAAGAAAATAGGGGATGCAACACGAGGACTTCCCGGCACGTCACCGATGCCAGTACTACTCTCGCCCAAGCACGCTTAACTGCGGAGTTCTGATGGGATCCGGTGCATTAGTGCTGGTATGATCGCATCCGTCAACCAACGCCGCTTATTTTCCATTATCCGTAGTGGTCTTTTTCCCCTTCATCGTGAGTGCTACACGTCACGAAAGAACCGTGGGGCCGATAAAGTGGGACATTTTAATCCAGCAACTAGTCAGAAAACTTGGTAGAAATTCTGAAACATAATTTTGAGCCCCGGTTCTCTCCCACGAACAGAGAAACCAGAAGCAAAACCGACCCGAAAAAGAAAATAACGGGTGCAACATGAGGACTTCCCGGCACGTCACCGATGCCAGTACTACTCTAGCCTAAGCACGCTTAACTGCGGAGTTCTGATGGGATCCGGTGCATTAGTGCTGGTATGATCGCATCCGTCAACCAACGCCGCTTATTTTCCATTATCCGTACCGGTCTTTTTCCCCTTCATCGTGAGTGCTACACGTCACGAACAAACCGTGGGGCTGATAAAGTGGGAAATTTTAATCCAGCAACTAGACCCGAAAAAGAAAATAGGGGATGCAACACGAGGACTTCCCGGCACGTCACCGATGCCAGTACTACTCTCGCCCAAGCACGCTTAACTGCGGAGTTCTGATGGGATCCGGTGCATTAGTGTTGGTATGATCGCATCCGTCAACCAACGCCGCTTATTTTCCATTATCCGTAGTGGTCTTTTTCCCCTTCATCGTGAGTGCTACACGTCACGAACAAACCGTGGGGCTGATAAAGTGGGAAATTTTAATCCAGCAACTAGACCCGAAAAAGAAAATAGGGGATGCAACACGAGGACTTCCCGGCACGTCACCGATGCCAGTACTACTCTCGCCCAAGCACGCTTAACTGCGGAGTTCTGATGGGATCCGGTGCATTAGTGCTGGTATGATCGCATCCGTCAACCAACGCCGCTTATTTTCCATTATCCGTAGTGGTCTTTTTCCCCTTCATCGTGAGTGCTACACGTCACGAACAAACCGTGGGGCTGATAAAGTGGGAAATTTTAATCCAGCAACTAGACCCGAAAAAGAAAATAGGGGATGCAACACGAGGACTTCCCGGCACGTCACCGATGCCAGTACTACTCTCGCCCAAGCACGCTTAACTGCGGAGTTCTGATGGGATCCGGTGCATTAGTGTTGGTATGATCGCATCCGTCAACCAACGCCGCTTATTTTCCATTATCCGTAGTGGTCTTTTTCCCCTTCATCGTGAGTGCTACACGTCACGAACAAACCGTGGGGCTGATAAAGTGGGAAATTTTAATCCAGCAACTAGACCCGAAAAAGAAAATAGGGGATGCAACACGAGGACTTCCCGGCACGTCACCGATGCCAGTACTACTCTCGCCCAAGCACGCTTAACTGCGGAGTTCTGATGGGATCCGGTGCATTAGTGTTGGTATGATCGCATCCGTCAACCAACGCCGCTTATTTTCCATTATCCGTAGTGGTCTTTTTCCCCTTCATCGTGAGTGCTACACGTCACGAACAAACCGTGGGGCTGATAAAGTGGGAAATTTTAATCCAGCAACTAGACCCGAAAAAGAAAATAGGGGATGCAACACGAGGACTTCCCGGCACGTCACCGATGCCAGTACTACTCTCGCCCAAGCACGCTTAACTGCGGAGTTCTGATGGGATCCGGTGCATTAGTGCTGGTATGATCGCATCCGTCAACCAACGCCGCTTATTTTCCATTATCCGTAGTGGTCTTTTTCCCCTTCATCGTGAGTGCTACACGTCACGAAAGAACCGTGGGGCCGATAAAGTGGGACATTTTAATCCAGCAACTAGTCAGAAAACTTGGTAGAAATTCTGAAACATAATTTTGAGCCCCGGTTCTCTCCCACGAACAGAGAAACCAGAAGCAAAACCGACCCGAAAAAGAAAATAACGGGTGCAACATGAGGACTTCCCGGCACGTCACCGATGCCAGTACTACTCTAGCCCAAGCACGCTTAACTGCGGAGTTCTGATGGGATCCGGTGCATTAGTGCTGGTATGATCGCATCCGTCAACCAACGCCGCTTATTTTCCATTATCCGTAGTGGTCTTTTTCCCCATCATCGTGAGTGCTACACGTCACGAACAAACCGTGGGGCTGATAAAGTGGGAAATTTTAATCCAGCAACTAGACCCGAAAAAGAAAATAGGGGATGCAACACGAGGACTTCCGGGCACGTCACCGATGCCAGTACTACTCTCGCCCAAGCACGCTTAACTGCGGAGTTCTTATGGGATCCGGTGCATTAGTGTTGGTATGATCGCATCCGTCAACCAACGCCGCTTATTTTCCATTATCCGTAGTGGTCTTTTTCCCCTTCATCGTGAGTGCTACACGTCACGAACAAACCGTGGGGCTGATAAAGTGGGAAATTTTAATCCAGCAACTAGACCCGAAAAAGAAAATAGGGGATGCAACACGAGGACTTCCCGGCACGTCACCGATGCCAGTACTACTCTCGCCCAAGCACGCTTAACTGCGGAGTTCTGATGGGATCCGGTGCATTAGTGCTGGTATGATCGCATCCGTCAACCAACGCCGCTTATTTTCCATTATCCGTAGTGGTCTTTTTCCCCTTCATCGTGAGTGCTACACGTCACGAAAGAACCGTGGGGCCGATAAAGTGGGACATTTTAATCCAGCAACTAGTCAGAAAACTTGGTAGAAATTCTGAAACATAATTTTGAGCCCCGGTTCTCTCCCACGAACAGAGAAACCAGAAGCAAAACCGACCCGAAAAAGAAAATAACGGGTGCAACATGAGGACTTCCCGGCACGTCACCGATGCCAGTACTACTCTAGCCCAAGCACGCTTAACTGCGGAGTTCTGATGGGATCCGGTGCATTAGTGCTGGTATGATCGCATCCGTCAACCAACGCCGCTTATTTTCCATTATCCGTAGTGGTCTTTTTCCCCATCATCGTGAGTGCTACACGTCACGAACAAACCGTGGGGCTGATAAAGTGGGAAATTTTAATCCAGCAACTAGACCCGAAAAAGAAAATAGGGGATGCAACACGAGGACTTCCCGGCACGTCACCGATGCCAGTACTACTCTCGCCCAAGCACGCTTAACTGCGGAGTTCTGATGGGATCCGGTGCATTAGTGCTGGTATGATCGCATCCGTCAACCAACGCCG
Source organism: Aquilaria yunnanensis (assembly GCA_039654915.1). NCBI lineage: Eukaryota > Viridiplantae > Streptophyta > Magnoliopsida > Malvales > Thymelaeaceae > Aquilaria > Aquilaria yunnanensis. The sequence goes on from CM077597.1 coordinate 55,356,563, forward strand.
CTTATTTTCCATTATCCGTAGTGGTCTTTTTCCCCTTCATCGTGAGTGCTACACGTCACGAACAAACCGTGGGGCTGATAAAGTGGGAAATTTTAATCCAGCAACTAGACCCGAAAAAGAAAATAGGGGATGCAACACGAGGACTTCCCGGCACGTCACCGATGCCAGTACTACTCTCGCCCAAGCACGCTTAACTGCGGAGTTCTGATGGGATCCGGTGCATTAGTGCTGGTATGATCGCATCCGTCAACCAACGCCGCTTATTTTCCATTATCCGTAGTGGTCTTTTTCCCCTTCATCGTGAGTGCTACACGTCACGAAAGAACCGTGGGGCCGATAAAGTGGGACATTTTAATCCAGCAACTAGTCAGAAAACTTGGTAGAAATTCTGAAACATAATTTTGAGCCCCGGTTCTCTCCCACGAACAGAGAAACCAGAAGCAAAACCGACCCGAAAAAGAAAATAACGGGTGCAACATGAGGACTTCCCGGCACGTCACCGATGCCAGTACTACTCTAAGCCCAAGCACGCTTAACTGCGGAGTTCTGATGGGATCCGGTGCATTAGTGCTGGTATGATCGCATCCGTCAACCAACGCCGCTTATTTTCCATTATCCGTACCGGTCTTTTTCCCCTTCATCGTGAGTGCTACACGTCACGAACAAACCGTGGGGCTGATAAAGTGGGAAATTTTAATCCAGCAACTAGACCCGAAAAAGAAAATAGGGGATGCAACACGAGGACTTCCCGGCACGTCACCGATGCCAGTACTACTCTCGCCCAAGCACGCTTAACTGCGGAGTTCTGATGGGATCCGGTGCATTAGTGCTGGTATGATCGCATCCGTCAACCAACGCCGCTTATTTTCCATTATCCGTAGTGGTCTTTTTCCCCTTCATCGTGAGTGCTACACGTCACGAACAAACCGTGGGGCTGATAAAGTGGGAAATTTTAATCCAGCAACTAGACCCGAAAAAGAAAATAGGGGATGCAACACGAGGACTTCCCGGCACGTCACCGATGCCAGTACTACTCTCGCCCAAGCACGCTTAACTGCGGAGTTCTGATGGGATCCGGTGCATTAGTGCTGGTATGATCGCATCCGTCAACCAACGCCGCTTATTTTCCATTATCCGTAGTGGTCTTTTTCCCCTTCATCGTGAGTGCTACACGTCACGAAAGAACCGTGGGGCCGATAAAGTGGGACATTTTAATCCAGCAACTAGTCAGAAAACTTGGTAGAAATTCTGAAACATAATTTTGAGCCCCGGTTCTCTCCCACGAACAGAGAAACCAGAAGCAAAACCGACCCGAAAAAGAAAATAACGGGTGCAACATGAGGACTTCCCGGCACGTCACCGATGCCAGTACTACTCTAGCCCAAGCACGCTTAACTGCGGAGTTCTGATGGGATCCGGTGCATTAGTGCTGGTATGATCGCATCCGTCAACCAACGCCGCTTATTTTCCATTATCCGTAGTGGTCTTTTTCCCCTTCATCGTGAGTGCTACACGTCACGAACAAACCGTGGGGCTGATAAAGTGGGAAATTTTAATCCAGCAACTAGACCCGAAAAAGAAAATAGGGGATGCAACACGAGGACTTCCCGGCACGTCACCGATGCCAGTACTACTCTCGCCCAAGCACGCTTAACTGCGGAGTTCTGATGGGATCCGGTGCATTAGTGCTGGTATGATCGCATCCGTCAACCAACGCCGCTTATTTTCCATTATCCGTAGTGGTCTTTTTCCCCTTCATCGTGAGTGCTACACGTCACGAACAAACCGTGGGGCTGATAAAGTGGGAAATTTTAATCCAGCAACTAGACCCGAAAAAGAAAATAGGGGATGCAACACGAGGACTTCCCGGCACGTCACCGATGCCAGTACTACTCTCGCCCAAGCACGCTTAACTGCGGAGTTCTGATGGGATCCGGTGCATTAGTGCTGGTATGATCGCATCCGTCAACCAACGCCGCTTATTTTCCATTATCCGTAGTGGTCTTTTTCCCCTTCATCGTGAGTGCTACACGTCACGAACAAACCGTGGGGCTGATAAAGTGGGAAATTTTAATCCAGCAACTAGACCCGAAAAAGAAAATAGGGGATGCAACACGAGGACTTCCCGGCACGTCACCGATGCCAGTACTACTCTCGCCCAAGCACGCTTAACTGCGGAGTTCTGATGGGATCCGGTGCATTAGTGCTGGTATGATCGCATCCGTCAACCAACGCCGCTTATTTTCCATTATCCGTAGTGGTCTTTTTCCCCTTCATCGTGAGTGCTACACGTCACGAAAGAACCGTGGGGCCGATAAAGTGGGACATTTTAATCCAGCAACTAGTCAGAAAACTTGGTAGAAATTCTGAAACATAATTTTGAGCCCCGGTTCTCTCCCACGAACAGAGAAACCAGAAGCAAAACCGACCCGAAAAAGAAAATAACGGGTGCAACATGAGGACTTCCCGGCACGTCACCGATGCCAGTACTACTCTAAGCCCAAGCACGCTTAACTGCGGAGTTCTGATGGGATCCGGTGCATTAGTGCTGGTATGATCGCATCCGTCAACCAACGCCGCTTATTTTCCATTATCCGTACCGGTCTTTTTCCCCTTCATCGTGAGTGCTACACGTCACGAACAAACCGTGGGGCTGATAAAGTGGGAAATTTTAATCCAGCAACTAGACCCGAAAAAGAAAATAGGGGATGCAACACGAGGACTTCCCGGCACGTCACCGATGCCAGTACTACTCTCGCCCAAGCACGCTTAACTGCGGAGTTCTGATGGGATCCGGTGCATTAGTGCTGGTATGATCGCATCCGTCAACCAACGCCGCTTATTTTCCATTATCCGTAGTGGTCTTTTTCCCCTTCATCGTGAGTGCTACACGTCACGAACAAACCGTGGGGCTGATAAAGTGGGAAATTTTAATCCAGCAACTAGACCCGAAAAAGAAAATAGGGGATGCAACACGAGGACTTCCCGGCACGTCACCGATGCCAGTACTACTCTCGCCCAAGCACGCTTAACTGCGGAGTTCTGATGGGATCCGGTGCATTAGTGCTGGTATGATCGCATCCGTCAACCAACGCCGCTTATTTTCCATTATCCGTAGTGGTCTTTTTCCCCTTCATCGTGAGTGCTACACGTCACGAAAGAACCGTGGGGCCGATAAAGTGGGACATTTTAATCCAGCAACTAGTCAGAAAACTTGGTAGAAATTCTGAAACATAATTTTGAGCCCCGGTTCTCTCCCACGAACAGAGAAACCAGAAGCAAAACCGACCCGAAAAAGAAAATAACGGGTGCAACATGAGGACTTCCCGGCACGTCACCGATGCCAGTACTACTCTAGCCTAAGCACGCTTAACTGCGGAGTTCTGATGGGATCCGGTGCATTAGTGCTGGTATGATCGCATCCGTCAACCAACGCCGCTTATTTTCCATTATCCGTACCGGTCTTTTTCCCCTTCATCGTGAGTGCTACACGTCACGAACAAACCGTGGGGCTGATAAAGTGGGAAATTTTAATCCAGCAACTAGACCCGAAAAAGAAAATAGGGGATGCAACACGAGGACTTCCCGGCACGTCACCGATGCCAGTACTACTCTCGCCCAAGCACGCTTAACTGCGGAGTTCTGATGGGATCCGGTGCATTAGTGTTGGTATGATCGCATCCGTCAACCAACGCCGCTTATTTTCCATTATCCGTAGTGGTCTTTTTCCCCTTCATCGTGAGTGCTACACGTCACGAACAAACCGTGGGGCTGATAAAGTGGGAAATTTTAATCCAGCAACTAGACCCGAAAAAGAAAATAGGGGATGCAACACGAGGACTTCCCGGCACGTCACCGATGCCAGTACTACTCTCGCCCAAGCACGCTTAACTGCGGAGTTCTGATGGGATCCGGTGCATTAGTGCTGGTATGATCGCATCCGTCAACCAACGCCGCTTATTTTCCATTATCCGTAGTGGTCTTTTTCCCCTTCATCGTGAGTGCTACACGTCACGAAAGAACCGTGGGGCCGATAAAGTGGGACATTTTAATCCAGCAACTAGTCAGAAAACTTGGTAGAAATTCTGAAACATAATTTTGAGCCCCGGTTCTCTCCCACGAACAGAGAAACCAGAAGCAAAACCGACCCGAAAAAGAAAATAACGGGTGCAACATGAGGACTTCCCGGCACGTCACCGATGCCAGTACTACTCTAGCCCAAGCACGCTTAACTGCGGAGTTCTGATGGGATCCGGTGCATTAGTGCTGGTATGATCGCATCCGTCAACCAACGCCGCTTATTTTCCATTATCCGTAGTGGTCTTTTTCCCCTTCATCGTGAGTGCTACACGTCACGAACAAACCGTGGGGCTGATAAAGTGGGAAATTTTAATCCAGCAACTAGACCCGAAAAAGAAAATAGGGGATGCAACACGAGGACTTCCCGGCACGTCACCGATGCCAGTACTACTCTCGCCCAAGCACGCTTAACTGCGGAGTTCTGATGGGATCCGGTGCATTAGTGCTGGTATGATCGCATCCGTCAACCAACGCCGCTTATTTTCCATTATCCGTAGTGGTCTTTTTCCCCTTCATCGTGAGTGCTACACGTCACGAACAAACCGTGGGGCTGATAAAGTGGGAAATTTTAATCCAGCAACTAGACCCGAAAAAGAAAATAGGGGATGCAACACGAGGACTTCCCGGCACGTCACCGATGCCAGTACTACTCTCGCCCAAGCACGCTTAACTGCGGAGTTCTGATGGGATCCGGTGCATTAGTGCTGGTATGATCGCATCCGTCAACCAACGCCGCTTATTTTCCATTATCCGTAGTGGTCTTTTTCCCCTTCATCGTGAGTGCTACACGTCACGAACAAACCGTGGGGCTGATAAAGTGGGAAATTTTAATCCAGCAACTAGACCCGAAAAAGAAAATAGGGGATGCAACACGAGGACTTCCCGGCACGTCACCGATGCCAGTACTACTCTCGCCCAAGCACGCTTAACTGCGGAGTTCTGATGGGATCCGGTGCATTAGTGCTGGTATGATCGCATCCGTCAACCAACGCCGCTTATTTTCCATTATCCGTAGTGGTCTTTTTCCCCTTCATCGTGAGTGCTACACGTCACGAAAGAACCGTGGGGCCGATAAAGTGGGACATTTTAATCCAGCAACTAGTCAGAAAACTTGGTAGAAATTCTGAAACATAATTTTGAGCCCCGGTTCTCTCCCACGAACAGAGAAACCAGAAGCAAAACCGACCCGAAAAAGAAAATAACGGGTGCAACATGAGGACTTCCCGGCACGTCACCGATGCCAGTACTACTCTAAGCCCAAGCACGCTTAACTGCGGAGTTCTGATGGGATCCGGTGCATTAGTGCTGGTATGATCGCATCCGTCAACCAACGCCGCTTATTTTCCATTATCCGTACCGGTCTTTTTCCCCTTCATCGTGAGTGCTACACGTCACGAACAAACCGTGGGGCTGATAAAGTGGGAAATTTTAATCCAGCAACTAGACCCGAAAAAGAAAATAGGGGATGCAACACGAGGACTTCCCGGCACGTCACCGATGCCAGTACTACTCTCGCCCAAGCACGCTTAACTGCGGAGTTCTGATGGGATCCGGTGCATTAGTGCTGGTATGATCGCATCCGTCAACCAACGCCGCTTATTTTCCATTATCCGTAGTGGTCTTTTTCCCCTTCATCGTGAGTGCTACACGTCACGAACAAACCGTGGGGCTGATAAAGTGGGAAATTTTAATCCAGCAACTAGACCCGAAAAAGAAAATAGGGGATGCAACACGAGGACTTCCCGGCACGTCACCGATGCCAGTACTACTCTCGCCCAAGCACGCTTAACTGCGGAGTTCTGATGGGATCCGGTGCATTAGTGCTGGTATGATCGCATCCGTCAACCAACGCCGCTTATTTTCCATTATCCGTAGTGGTCTTTTTCCCCTTCATCGTGAGTGCTACACGTCACGAAAGAACCGTGGGGCCGATAAAGTGGGACATTTTAATCCAGCAACTAGTCAGAAAACTTGGTAGAAATTCTGAAACATAATTTTGAGCCCCGGTTATCTCCCACGAACAGAGAAACCAGAAGCAAAACCGACCCGAAAAAGAAAATAACGGGTGCAACATGAGGACTTCCCGGCACGTCACCGATGCCAGTACTACTCTAGCCCAAGCACGCTTAACTGCGGAGTTCTGATGGGATCCGGTGCATTAGTGCTGGTATGATCGCATCCGTCAACTAACGCCGCTTATTTTCCATTATCCGTACCGGTCTTTTTCCCCTTCATCGTGAGTGCTACACGTCACGAACAAACCGTGGGGCTGATAAAGTGGGAAATTTTAATCCAGCAACTAGACCCGAAAAAGAAAATAGGGGATGCAACACGAGGACTTCCCGGCACGTCACCGATGCCAGTACTACTCTCGCCCAAGCACGCTTAACTGCGGAGTTCTGATGGGATCCGGTGCATTAGTGCTGGTATGATCGCATCCGTCAACCAACGCCGCTTATTTTCCATTATCCGTAGTGGTCTTTTTCCCCTTCATCGTGAGTGCTACACGTCACGAACAAACCGTGGGGCTGATAAAGTGGGAAATTTTAATCCAGCAACTAGACCCGAAAAAGAAAATAGGGGATGCAACACGAGGACTTCCCGGCACGTCACCGATGCCAGTACTACTCTCGCCCAAGCACGCTTAACTGCGGAGTTCTGATGGGATCCGGTGCATTAGTGCTGGTATGATCGCATCCGTCAACCAACGCCGCTTATTTTCCATTATCCGTAGTGGTCTTTTTCCCCTTCATCGTGAGTGCTACACGTCACGAACAAACCGTGGGGCTGATAAAGTGGGAAATTTTAATCCAGCAACTAGACCCGAAAAAGAAAATAGGGGATGCAACACGAGGACTTCCCGGCACGTCACCGATGCCAGTACTACTCTCGCCCAAGCACGCTTAACTGCGGAGTTCTGATGGGATCCTGTGCATTAGTGCTGGTATGATCGCATCCGTCAACCAACGCCGCTTATTTTCCATTATCCGTAGTGGTCTTTTTCCCCTTCATCGTGAGTGCTACACGTCACGAAAGAACCGTGGGGCCGATAAAGTGGGACATTTTAATCCAGCAACTAGTCAGAAAACTTGGTAGAAATTCTGAAACATAATTTTGAGCCCCGGTTATCTCCCACGAACAGAGAAACCAGAAGCAAAACCGACCCGAAAAAGAAAATAACGGGTGCAACATGAGGACTTCCCGGCACGTCACCGATGCCAGTACTACTCTAAGCCCAAGCACGCTTAACTGCGGAGTTCTGATGGGATCCGGTGCATTAGTGCTGGTATGATCGCATCCGTCAACCAACGCCGCTTATTTTCCATTATCCGTAGTGGTCTTTTTCCCCTTCATCGTGAGTGCTACACGTCACGAACAAACCGTGGGGCTGATAAAGTGGGAAATTTTAATCCAGCAACTAGACCCGAAAAAGAAAATAGGGGATGCAACACGAGGACTTCCCGGCACGTCACCGATGCCAGTACTACTCTCGCCCAAGCACGCTTAACTGCGGAGTTCTGATGGGATCCGGTGCATTAGTGCTGGTATGATCGCATCCGTCAACCAACGCCGCTTATTTTCCATTATCCGTAGTGGTCTTTTTCCCCTTCATCGTGAGTGCTACACGTCACGAACAAACCGTGGGGCTGATAAAGTGGGAAATTTTAATCCAGCAACTAGACCCGAAAAAGAAAATAGGGGATGCAACACGAGGACTTCCCGGCACGTCACCGATGCCAGTACTACTCTCGCCCAAGCACGCTTAACTGCGGAGTTCTGATGGGATCCGGTGCATTAGTGCTGGTATGATCGCATCCGTCAACCAACGCCGCTTATTTTCCATTATCCGTAGTGGTCTTTTTCCCCTTCATCGTGAGTGCTACACGTCACGAACAAACCGTGGGGCTGATAAAGTGGGAAATTTTAATCCAGCAACTAGACCCGAAAAAGAAAATAGGGGATGCAACACGAGGACTTCCCGGCACGTCACCGATGCCAGTACTACTCTCGCCCAAGCACGCTTAACTGCGGAGTTCTGATGGGATCCGGTGCATTAGTGCTGGTATGATCGCATCCGTCAACCAACGCCGCTTATTTTCCATTATCCGTAGTGGTCTTTTTCCCCTTCATCGTGAGTGCTACACGTCACGAAAGAACCGTGGGGCCGATAAAGTGGGACATTTTAATCCAGCAACTAGTCAGAAAACTTGGTAGAAATTCTGAAACATAATTTTGAGCCCCGGTTATCTCCCACGAACAGAGAAACCAGAAGCAAAACCGACCCGAAAAAGAAAATAACGGGTGCAACATGAGGACTTCCCGGCACGTCACCGATGCCAGTACTACTCTAGCCCAAGCACGCTTAACTGCGGAGTTCTGATGGGATCCGGTGCATTAGTGCTGGTATGATCGCATCCGTCAACTAACGCCGCTTATTTTCCATTATCCGTACCGGTCTTTTTCCCCTTCATCGTGAGTGCTACACGTCACGAACAAACCGTGGGGCTGATAAAGTGGGAAATTTTAATCCAGCAACTAGACCCGAAAAAGAAAATAGGGGATGCAACACGAGGACTTCCCGGCACGTCACCGATGCCAGTACTACTCTCGCCCAAGCACGCTTAACTGCGGAGTTCTGATGGGATCCGGTGCATTAGTGCTGGTATGATCGCATCCGTCAACCAACGCCGCTTATTTTCCATTATCCGTAGTGGTCTTTTTCCCCTTCATCGTGAGTGCTACACGTCACGAACAAACCGTGGGGCTGATAAAGTGGGAAATTTTAATCCAGCAACTAGACCCGAAAAAGAAAATAGGGGATGCAACACGAGGACTTCCCGGCACGTCACCGATGCCAGTACTACTCTCGCCCAAGCACGCTTAACTGCGGAGTTCTGATGGGATCCGGTGCATTAGTGCTGGTATGATCGCATCCGTCAACCAACGCCGCTTATTTTCCATTATCCGTACCGGTCTTTTTCCCTTCATCGTGAGTGCTACACGTCACGAACAAACCGTGGGGCTGATAAAGTGGGAAATTTTAATCCAGCAACTAGACCCGAAAAAGAAAATAGGGGATGCAACACGAGGACTTCCCGGCACGTCACCGATGCCAGTACTACTCTCGCCCAAGCACGCTTAACTGCGGAGTTCTGATGGGATCCGGTGCATTAGTGCTGGTATGATCGCATCCGTCAACCAACGCCGCTTATTTTCCATTATCCGTAGTGGTCTTTTTCCCCTTCATCGTGAGTGCTACACGTCACGAACAAACCGTGGGGCTGATAAAGTGGGAAATTTTAATCCAGCAACTAGACCCGAAAAAGAAAATAGGGGATGCAACACGAGGACTTCCCGGCACGTCACCGATGCCAGTACTACTCTCGCCCAAGCACGCTTAACTGCGGAGTTCTGATGGGATCCGGTGCATTAGTGCTGGTATGATCGCATCCGTCAACCAACGCCGCTTATTTTCCATTATCCGTAGTGGTCTTTTTCCCCTTCATCGTGAGTGCTACACGTCACGAACAAACCGTGGGGCTGATAAAGTGGGAAATTTTAATCCAGCAACTAGACCCGAAAAAGAAAATAGGGGATGCAACACGAGGACTTCCCGGCACGTCACCGATGCCAGTACTACTCTCGCCCAAGCACGCTTAACTGCGGAGTTCTGATGGGATCCGGTGCATTAGTGCTGGTATGATCGCATCCGTCAACCAACGCCGCTTATTTTCCATTATCCGTAGTGGTCTTTTTCCCCTTCATCGTGAGTGCTACACGTCACGAACAAACCGTGGGGCTGATAAAGTGGGAAATTTTAATCCAGCAACTAGACCCGAAAAAGAAAATAGGGGATGCAACACGAGGACTTCCCGGCACGTCACCGATGCCAGTACTACTCTCGCCCAAGCACGCTTAACTGCGGAGTTCTGATGGGATCCGGTGCATTAGTGCTGGTATGATCGCATCCGTCAACCAACGCCGCTTATTTTCCATTATCCGTACCGGTCTTTTTCCCTTCATCGTGAGTGCTACACGTCACGAACAAACCGTGGGGCTGATAAAGTGGGAAATTTTAATCCAGCAACTAGACCCGAAAAAGAAAATAGGGGATGCAACACGAGGACTTCCCGGCACGTCACCGATGCCAGTACTACTCTCGCCCAAGCACGCTTAACTGCGGAGTTCTGATGGGATCCGGTGCATTAGTGCTGGTATGATCGCATCCGTCAACCAACGCCGCTTATTTTCCATTATCCGTAGTGGTCTTTTTCCCCTTCATCGTGAGTGCTACACGTCACGAACAAACCGTGGGGCTGATAAAGTGGGAAATTTTAATCCAGCAACTAGACCCGAAAAAGAAAATAGGGGATGCAACACGAGGACTTCCCGGCACGTCACCGATGCCAGTACTACTCTCGCCCAAGCACGCTTAACTGCGGAGTTCTGATGGGATCCGGTGCATTAGTGCTGGTATGATCGCATCCGTCAACCAACGCCGCTTATTTTCCATTATCCGTAGTGGTCTTTTTCCCCTTCATCGTGAGTGCTACACGTCACGAACAAACCGTGGGGCTGATAAAGTGGGAAATTTTAATCCAGCAACTAGACCCGAAAAAGAAAATAGGGGATGCAACACGAGGACTTCCCGGCACGTCACCGATGCCAGTACTACTCTCGCCCAAGCACGCTTAACTGCGGAGTTCTGATGGGATCCGGTGCATTAGTGCTGGTATGATCGCATCCGTCAACCAACGCCGCTTATTTTCCATTATCCGTAGTGGTCGTTTTCCCCTTCATCGTGAGTGCTACACGTCACGAACAAACCGTGGGGCTGATAAAGTGGGAAATTTTAATCCAGCAACTAGACCCGAAAAAGAAAATAGGGGATGCAACACGAGGACTTCCCGGCACGTCACCGATGACAGTACTACTCTCGCCCAAGCACGCTTAACTGCGGAGTTCTGATGGGATCCGGTGCATTAGTGCTGGTATGATCGCATCCGTCAACCAACGCCGCTTATTTTCCATTATCCGTAGTGGTCTTTTTCCCCTTCATCGTGAGTGCTACACGTCACGAACAAACCGTGGGGCTGATAAAGTGGGAAATTTTAATCCAGCAACTAGACCCGAAAAAGAAAATAGGGGATGCAACACGAGGACTTCCCGGCACGTCACCGATGCCAGTACTACTCTCGCCCAAGCACGCTTAACTGCGGAGTTCTGATGGGATCCGGTGCATTAGTGCTGGTATGATCGCATCCGTCAACCAACGCCGCTTATTTTCCATTATCCGTAGTGGTCTTTTTCCCCTTCATCGTGAGTGCTACACGTCACGAACAAACCGTGGGGCTGATAAAGTGGGAAATTTTAATCCAGCAACTAGACCCGAAAAAGAAAATAGGGGATGCAACACGAGGACTTCCCGGCACGTCACCGATGCCAGTACTACTCTCGCCCAAGCACGCTTAACTGCGGAGTTCTGATGGGATCCGGTGCATTAGTGCTGGTATGATCGCATCCGTCAACCAACGCCGCTTATTTTCCATTATCCGTAGTGGTCTTTTTCCCCTTCATCGTGAGTGCTACACGTCACGAAAGAACCGTGGGGCCGATAAAGTGGGACATTTTAATCCAGCAACTAGTCAGAAAACTTGGTAGAAATTCTGAAACATAATTTTGAGCCCCGGTTCTCTCCCACGAACAGAGAAACCAGAAGCAAAACCGACCCGAAAAAGAAAATAACGGGTGCAACATGAGGACTTCCCGGCACGTCACCGATGCCAGTACTACTCTAGCCCAAGCACGCTTAACTGCGGAGTTCTGATGGGATCCGGTGCATTAGTGCTGGTATGATCGCATCCGTCAACTAACGCCGCTTATTTTCCATTATCCGTACCGGTCTTTTTCCCCTTCATCGTGAGTGCTACACGTCACGAACAAACCGTGGGGCTGATAAAGTGGGAAATTTTAATCCAGCAACTAGACCCGAAAAAGAAAATAGGGGATGCAACACGAGGACTTCCCGGCACGTCACCGATGCCAGTACTACTCTCGCCCAAGCACGCTTAACTGCGGAGTTCTGATGGGATCCGGTGCATTAGTGCTGGTATGATCGCATCCGTCAACCAACGCCGCTTATTTTCCATTATCCGTAGTGGTCTTTTTCCCCTTCATCGTGAGTGCTACACGTCACGAACAAACCGTGGGGCTGATAAAGTGGGAAATTTTAATCCAGCAACTAGACCCGAAAAAGAAAATAGGGGATGCAACACGAGGACTTCCCGGCACGTCACCGATGCCAGTACTACTCTCGCCCAAGCACGCTTAACTGCGGAGTTCTGATGGGATCCGGTGCATTAGTGCTGGTATGATCGCATCCGTCAACCAACGCCGCTTATTTTCCATTATCCGTAGTGGTCTTTTTCCCCTTCATCGTGAGTGCTACACGTCACGAACAAACCGTGGGGCTGATAAAGTGGGAAATTTTAATCCAGCAACTAGACCCGAAAAAGAAAATAGGGGATGCAACACGAGGACTTCCCGGCACGTCACCGATGCCAGTACTACTCTCGCCCAAGCACGCTTAACTGCGGAGTTCTGATGGGATCCGGTGCATTAGTGCTGGTATGATCGCATCCGTCAACCAACGCCGCTTATTTTCCATTATCCGTAGTGGTCTTTTTCCCCTTCATCGTGAGTGCTACACGTCACGAAAGAACCGTGGGGCCGATAAAGTGGGACATTTTAATCCAGCAACTAGTCAGAAAACTTGGTAGAAATTCTGAAACATAATTTTGAGCCCCGGTTATCTCCCACGAACAGAGAAACCAGAAGCAAAACCGACCCGAAAAAGAAAATAACGGGTGCAACATGAGGACTTCCCGGCACGTCACCGATGCCAGTACTACTCTAGCCCAAGCACGCTTAACTGCGGAGTTCTGATGGGATCCGGTGCATTAGTGCTGGTATGATCGCATCCGTCAACTAACGCCGCTTATTTTCCATTATCCGTACCGGTCTTTTTCCCCTTCATCGTGAGTGCTACACGTCACGAACAAACCGTGGGGCTGATAAAGTGGGAAATTTTAATCCAGCAACTAGACCCGAAAAAGAAAATAAGGGATGCAACACGAGGACTTCCCGGCACGTCACCGATGCCAGTACTACTCTCGCCCAAGCACGCTTAACTGCGGAGTTCTGATGGGATCCGGTGCATTAGTGCTGGTATGATCGCATCCGTCAACCAACGCCGCTTATTTTCCATTATCCGTAGTGGTCTTTTTCCCCTTCATCGTGAGTGCTACACGTCACGAACAAACCGTGGGGCTGATAAAGTGGGAAATTTTAATCCAGCAACTAGACCCGAAAAAGAAAATAGGGGATGCAACACGAGGACTTCCCGGCACGTCACCGATGCCAGTACTACTCTCGCCCAAGCACGCTTAACTGCGGAGTTCTGATGGGATCCGGTGCATTAGTGCTGGTATGATCGCATCCGTCAACCAACGCCGCTTATTTTCCATTATCCGTACCGGTCTTTTTCCCTTCATCGTGAGTGCTACACGTCACGAACAAACCGTGGGGCTGATAAAGTGGGAAATTTTAATCCAGCAACTAGACCCGAAAAAGAAAATAGGGGATGCAACACGAGGACTTCCCGGCACGTCACCGATGCCAGTACTACTCTCGCCCAAGCACGCTTAACTGCGGAGTTCTGATGGGATCCGGTGCATTAGTGCTGGTATGATCGCATCCGTCAACCAACGCCGCTTATTTTCCATTATCCGTAGTGGTCTTTTTCCCCTTCATCGTGAGTGCTACACGTCACGAACAAACCGTGGGGCTGATAAAGTGGGAAATTTTAATCCAGCAACTAGACCCGAAAAAGAAAATAGGGGATGCAACACGAGGACTTCCCGGCACGTCACCGATGCCAGTACTACTCTCGCCCAAGCACGCTTAACTGCGGAGTTCTGATGGGATCCGGTGCATTAGTGCTGGTATGATCGCATCCGTCAACCAACGCCGCTTATTTTCCATTATCCGTAGTGGTCTTTTTCCCCTTCATCGTGAGTGCTACACGTCACGAACAAACCGTGGGGCTGATAAAGTGGGAAATTTTAATCCAGCAACTAGACCCGAAAAAGAAAATAGGGGATGCAACACGAGGACTTCCCGGCACGTCACCGATGCCAGTACTACTCTCGCCCAAGCACGCTTAACTGCGGAGTTCTGATGGGATCCGGTGCATTAGTGCTGGTATGATCGCATCCGTCAACCAACGCCGCTTATTTTCCATTATCCGTAGTGGTCTTTTTCCCCTTCATCGTGAGTGCTACACGTCACGAACAAACCGTGGGGCTGATAAAGTGGGAAATTTTAATCCAGCAACTAGACCCGAAAAAGAAAATAGGGGATGCAACACGAGGACTTCCCGGCACGTCACCGATGCCAGTACTACTCTCGCCCAAGCACGCTTAACTGCGGAGTTCTGATGGGATCCGGTGCATTAGTGCTGGTATGATCGCATCCGTCAACCAACGCCGCTTATTTTCCATTATCCGTAGTGGTCTTTTTCCCCTTCATCGTGAGTGCTACACGTCACGAAAGAACCGTGGGGCCGATAAAGTGGGACATTTTAATCCAGCAACTAGTCAGAAAACTTGGTAGAAATTCTGAAACATAATTTTGAGCCCCGGTTATCTCCCACGAACAGAGAAACCAGAAGCAAAACCGACCCGAAAAAGAAAATAACGGGTGCAACATGAGGACTTCCCGGCACGTCACCGATGCCAGTACTACTCTAGCCCAAGCACGCTTAACTGCGGAGTTCTGATGGGATCCGGTGCATTAGTGCTGGTATGATCGCATCCGTCAACTAACGCCGCTTATTTTCCATTATCCGTACCGGTCTTTTTCCCCTTCATCGTGAGTGCTACACGTCACGAACAAACCGTGGGGCTGATAAAGTGGGAAATTTTAATCCAGCAACTAGACCCGAAAAAGAAAATAAGGGATGCAACACGAGGACTTCCCGGCACGTCACCGATGCCAGTACTACTCTCGCCCAAGCACGCTTAACTGCGGAGTTCTGATGGGATCCGGTGCATTAGTGCTGGTATGATCGCATCCGTCAACCAACGCCGCTTATTTTCCATTATCCGTAGTGGTCTTTTTCCCCTTCATCGTGAGTGCTACACGTCACGAACAAACCGTGGGGCTGATAAAGTGGGAAATTTTAATCCAGCAACTAGACCCGAAAAAGAAAATAGGGGATGCAACACGAGGACTTCCCGGCACGTCACCGATGCCAGTACTACTCTCGCCCAAGCACGCTTAACTGCGGAGTTCTGATGGGATCCGGTGCATTAGTGCTGGTATGATCGCATCCGTCAACCAACGCCGCTTATTTTCCATTATCCGTACCGGTCTTTTTCCCTTCATCGTGAGTGCTACACGTCACGAACAAACCGTGGGGCTGATAAAGTGGGAAATTTTAATCCAGCAACTAGACCCGAAAAAGAAAATAGGGGATGCAACACGAGGACTTCCCGGCACGTCACCGATGCCAGTACTACTCTCGCCCAAGCACGCTTAACTGCGGAGTTCTGATGGGATCCGGTGCATTAGTGCTGGTATGATCGCATCCGTCAACCAACGCCGCTTATTTTCCATTATCCGTAGTGGTCTTTTTCCCCTTCATCGTGAGTGCTACACGTCACGAACAAACCGTGGGGCTGATAAAGTGGGAAATTTTAATCCAGCAACTAGACCCGAAAAAGAAAATAGGGGATGCAACACGAGGACTTCCCGGCACGTCACCGATGCCAGTACTACTCTCGCCCAAGCACGCTTAACTGCGGAGTTCTGATGGGATCCGGTGCATTAGTGCTGGTATGATCGCATCCGTCAACCAACGCCGCTTATTTTCCATTATCCGTAGTGGTCTTTTTCCCCTTCATCGTGAGTGCTACACGTCACGAACAAACCGTGGGGCTGATAAAGTGGGAAATTTTAATCCAGCAACTAGACCCGAAAAAGAAAATAGGGGATGCAACACGAGGACTTCCCGGCACGTCACCGATGCCAGTACTACTCTCGCCCAAGCACGCTTAACTGCGGAGTTCTGATGGGATCCGGTGCATTAGTGCTGGTATGATCGCATCCGTCAACCAACGCCGCTTATTTTCCATTATCCGTACCGGTCTTTTTCCCTTCATCGTGAGTGCTACACGTCACGAACAAACCGTGGGGCTGATAAAGTGGGAAATTTTAATCCAGCAACTAGACCCGAAAAAGAAAATAGGGGATGCAACACGAGGACTTCCCGGCACGTCACCGATGCCAGTACTACTCTCGCCCAAGCACGCTTAACTGCGGAGTTCTGATGGGATCCGGTGCATTAGTGCTGGTATGATCGCATCCGTCAACCAACGCCGCTTATTTTCCATTATCCGTAGTGGTCTTTTTCCCCTTCATCGTGAGTGCTACACGTCACGAACAAACCGTGGGGCTGATAAAGTGGGAAATTTTAATCCAGCAACTAGACCCGAAAAAGAAAATAGGGGATGCAACACGAGGACTTCCCGGCACGTCACCGATGCCAGTACTACTCTCGCCCAAGCACGCTTAACTGCGGAGTTCTGATGGGATCCGGTGCATTAGTGCTGGTATGATCGCATCCGTCAACCAACGCCGCTTATTTTCCATTATCCGTAGTGGTCTTTTTCCCCTTCATCGTGAGTGCTACACGTCACGAACAAACCGTGGGGCTGATAAAGTGGGAAATTTTAATCCAGCAACTAGACCCGAAAAAGAAAATAGGGGATGCAACACGAGGACTTCCCGGCACGTCACCGATGCCAGTACTACTCTCGCCCAAGCACGCTTAACTGCGGAGTTCTGATGGGATCCGGTGCATTAGTGCTGGTATGATCGCATCCGTCAACCAACGCCGCTTATTTTCCATTATCCGTAGTGGTCTTTTTCCCCTTCATCGTGAGTGCTACACGTCACGAACAAACCGTGGGGCTGATAAAGTGGGAAATTTTAATCCAGCAACTAGACCCGAAAAAGAAAATAGGGGATGCAACACGAGGACTTCCCGGCACGTCACCGATGACAGTACTACTCTCGCCCAAGCACGCTTAACTGCGGAGTTCTGATGGGATCCGGTGCATTAGTGCTGGTATGATCGCATCCGTCAACCAACGCCGCTTATTTTCCATTATCCGTAGTGGTCTTTTTCCCCTTCATCGTGAGTGCTACACGTCACGAACAAACCGTGGGGCTGATAAAGTGGGAAATTTTAATCCAGCAACTAGACCCGAAAAAGAAAATAGGGGATGCAACACGAGGACTTCCCGGCACGTCACCGATGCCAGTACTACTCTCGCCCAAGCACGCTTAACTGCGGAGTTCTGATGGGATCCGGTGCATTAGTGCTGGTATGATCGCATCCGTCAACCAACGCCGCTTATTTTCCATTTTCCGTACCGGTCTTTTTCCCTTCATCGTGAGTGCTACACGTCACGAACAAACCGTGGGGCTGATAAAGTGGGAAATTTTAATCCAGCAACTAGACCCGAAAAAGAAAATAGGGGATGCAACACGAGGACTTCCCGGCACGTCACCGATGCCAGTACTACTCTCGCCCAAGCACGCTTAACTGCGGAGTTCTGATGGGATCCGGTGCATTAGTGCTGGTATGATCGCATCCGTCAACCAACGCCGCTTATTTTCCATTATCCGTAGTGGTCTTTTTCCCCTTCATCGTGAGTGCTACACGTCACGAACAAACCGTGGGGCTGATAAAGTGGGAAATTTTAATCCAGCAACTAGACCCGAAAAAGAAAATAGGGGATGCAACACGAGGACTTCCCGGCACGTCACCGATGCCAGTACTACTCTCGCCCAAGCACGCTTAACTGCGGAGTTCTGATGGGATCCGGTGCATTAGTGCTGGTATGATCGCATCCGTCAACCAACGCCGCTTATTTTCCATTATCCGTAGTGGTCTTTTTCCCCTTCATCGTGAGTGCTACACGTCACGAACAAACCGTGGGGCTGATAAAGTGGGAAATTTTAATCCAGCAACTAGACCCGAAAAAGAAAATAGGGGATGCAACACGAGGACTTCCCGGCACGTCACCGATGCCAGTACTACTCTCGCCCAAGCACGCTTAACTGCGGAGTTCTGATGGGATCCGGTGCATTAGTGCTGGTATGATCGCATCCGTCAACCAACGCCGCTTATTTTCCATTATCCGTAGTGGTCTTTTTCCCCTTCATCGTGAGTGCTACACGTCACGAACAAACCGTGGGGCTGATAAAGTGGGAAATTTTAATCCAGCAACTAGACCCGAAAAAGAAAATAGGGGATGCAACACGAGGACTTCCCGGCACGTCACCGATGACAGTACTACTCTCGCCCAAGCACGCTTAACTGCGGAGTTCTGATGGGATCCGGTGCATTAGTGCTGGTATGATCGCATCCGTCAACCAACGCCGCTTATTTTCCATTATCCGTAGTGGTCTTTTTCCCCTTCATCGTGAGTGCTACACGTCACGAACAAACCGTGGGGCTGATAAAGTGGGAAATTTTAATCCAGCAACTAGACCCGAAAAAGAAAATAGGGGATGCAACACGAGGACTTCCCGGCACGTCACCGATGCCAGTACTACTCTCGCCCAAGCACGCTTAACTGCGGAGTTCTGATGGGATCCGGTGCATTAGTGCTGGTATGATCGCATCCGTCAACCAACGCCGCTTATTTTCCATTATCCGTAGTGGTCTTTTTCCCCTTCATCGTGAGTGCTACACGTCACGAACAAACCGTGGGGCTGATAAAGTGGGAAATTTTAATCCAGCAACTAGACCCGAAAAAGAAAATAGGGGATGCAACACGAGGACTTCCCGGCACGTCACCGATGCCAGTACTACTCTCGCCCAAGCACGCTTAACTGCGGAGTTCTGATGGGATCCGGTGCATTAGTGCTGGTATGATCGCATCCGTCAACCAACGCCGCTTATTTTCCATTATCCGTAGTGGTCTTTTTCCCCTTCATCGTGAGTGCTACACGTCACGAACAAACCGTGGGGCTGATAAAGTGGGAAATTTTAATCCAGCAACTAGACCCGAAAAAGAAAATAGGGGATGCAACACGAGGACTTCCCGGCACGTCACCGATGCCAGTACTACTCTCGCCCAAGCACGCTTAACTGCGGAGTTCTGATGGGATCCGGTGCATTAGTGCTGGTATGATCGCATCCGTCAACCAACGCCGCTTATTTTCCATTATCCGTAGTGGTCTTTTTCCCCTTCATCGTGAGTGCTACACGTCACGAACAAACCGTGGGGCTGATAAAGTGGGAAATTTTAATCCAGCAACTAGACCCGAAAAAGAAAATAGGGGATGCAACACGAGGACTTCCCGGCACGTCACCGATGCCAGTACTACTCTCGCCCAAGCACGCTTAACTGCGGAGTTCTGATGGGATCCGGTGCATTAGTGCTGGTATGATCGCATCCGTCAACCAACGCCGCTTATTTTCCATTATCCGTAGTGGTCTTTTTCCCCTTTATCGTGAGTGCTACACGTCACGAAAGAACCGTGGGGCCGATAAAGTGGGACATTTTAATCCAGCAACTAGTCAGAAAACTTGGTAGAAATTCTGAAACATAATTTTGAGCCCCGGTTATCTCCCACGAACAGAGAAACCAGAAGCAAAACCGACCCGAAAAAGAAAATAACGGGTGCAACATGAGGACTTCCCGGCACGTCACCGATGCCAGTACTACTCTAGCCCAAGCACGCTTAACTGCGGAGTTCTGATGGGATCCGGTGCATTAGTGCTGGTATGATCGCATCCGTCAACTAACGCCGCTTATTTTCCATTATCCGTACCGGTCTTTTTCCCCTTCATCGTGAGTGCTACACGTCACGAACAAACCGTGGGGCTGATAAAGTGGGAAATTTTAATCCAGCAACTAGACCCGAAAAAGAAAATAGGGGATGCAACACGAGGACTTCCCGGCACGTCACCGATGCCAGTACTACTCTAGCCCAAGCACGCTTAACTGCGGAGTTCTGATGGGATCCGGTGCATTAGTGCTGGTATGATCGCATCCGTCAACCAACGCCGCTTATTTTCCATTATCCGTACCGGTCTTTTTCCCCTTCATCGTGAGTGCTACACGTCACGAACAAACCGTGGGGCTGATAAAGTGGGAAATTTTAATCCAGCAACTAGACCCGAAAAAGAAAATAGGGGATGCAACACGAGGACTTCCCGGCACGTCACCGATGCCAGTACTACTCTCGCCCAAGCACGCTTAACTGCGGAGTTCTGATGGGATCCGGTGCATTAGTGCTGGTATGATCGCATCCGTCAACCAACGCCGCTTATTTTCCATTATCCGTAGTGGTCTTTTTCCCCTTCATCGTGAGTGCTACACGTCACGAACAAACCGTGGGGCTGATAAAGTGGGAAATTTTAATCCAGCAACTAGACCCGAAAAAGAAAATAGGGGATGCAACACGAGGACTTCCCGGCACGTCACCGATGCCAGTACTACTCTCGCCCAAGCACGCTTAGCTGCGGAGTTCTGATGGGATCCGGTGCATTAGTGCTGGTATGATCGCATCCGTCAACCAACGCCGCTTATTTTCCATTATCCGTAGTGGTCTTTTTCCCCTTCATCGTGAGTGCTACACGTCACGAACAAACCGTGGGGCTGATAAAGTGGGAAATTTTAATCCAGCAACTAGACCCGAAAAAGAAAATAGGGGATGCAACACGAGGACTTCCCGGCACGTCACCGATGCCAGTACTACTCTCGCCCAAGCACGCTTAACTGCGGAGTTCTGATGGGATCCGGTGCATTAGTGCTGGTATGATCGCATCCGTCAACCAACGCCGCTTATTTTCCATTATCCGTAGTGGTCTTTTTCCCCTTCATCGTGAGTGCTACACGTCACGAACAAACCGTGGGGCTGATAAAGTGGGAAATTTTAATCCAGCAACTAGACCCGAAAAAGAAAATAGGGGATGCAACACGAGGACTTCCCGGCACGTCACCGATGCCAGTACTACTCTAGCCCAAGCACGCTTAACTGCGGAGTTCTGATGGGATCCGGTGCATTAGTGCTGGTATGATCGCATCCGTCAACCAACGCCGCTTATTTTCCATTATCCGTACCGGTCTTTTTCCCCTTCATCGTGAGTGCTACACGTCACGAACAAACCGTGGGGCTGATAAAGTGGGAAATTTTAATCCAGCAACTAGACCCGAAAAAGAAAATAGGGGATGCAACACGAGGACTTCCCGGCACGTCACCGATGCCAGTACTACTCTCGCCCAAGCACGCTTAACTGCGGAGTTCTGATGGGATCCGGTGCATTAGTGCTGGTATGATCGCATCCGTCAACCAACGCCGCTTATTTTCCATTATCCGTAGTGGTCTTTTTCCCCTTCATCGTGAGTGCTACACGTCACGAACAAACCGTGGGGCTGATAAAGTGGGAAATTTTAATCCAGCAACTAGACCCGAAAAAGAAAATAGGGGATGCAACACGAGGACTTCCCGGCACGTCACCGATGCCAGTACTACTCTCGCCCAAGCACGCTTAACTGCGGAGTTCTGATGGGATCCGGTGCATTAGTGCTGGTATGATCGCATCCGTCAACCAACGCCGCTTATTTTCCATTATCCGTAGTGGTCTTTTTCCCCTTCATCGTGAGTGCTACACGTCACGAACAAACCGTGGGGCTGATAAAGTGGGAAATTTTAATCCAGCAACTAGACCCGAAAAAGAAAATAGGGGATGCAACACGAGGACTTCCCGGCACGTCACCGATGCCAGTACTACTCTCGCCCAAGCACGCTTAACTGCGGAGTTCTGATGGGATCCGGTGCATTAGTGCTGGTATGATCGCATCCGTCAACCAACGCCGCTTATTTTCCATTATCCGTAGTGGTCTTTTTCCCCTTCATCGTGAGTGCTACACGTCACGAACAAACCGTGGGGCTGATAAAGTGGGAAATTTTAATCCAGCAACTAGACCCGAAAAAGAAAATAGGGGATGCAACACGAGGACTTCCCGGCACGTCACCGATGCCAGTACTACTCTAGCCCAAGCACGCTTAACTGCGGAGTTCTGATGGGATCCGGTGCATTAGTGCTGGTATGATCGCATCCGTCAACCAACGCCGCTTATTTTCCATTATCCGTACCGGTCTTTTTCCCCTTCATCGTGAGTGCTACACGTCACGAACAAACCGTGGGGCTGATAAAGTGGGAAATTTTAATCCAGCAACTAGACCCGAAAAAGAAAATAGGGGATGCAACACGAGGACTTCCCGGCACGTCACCGATGCCAGTACTACTCTCGCCCAAGCACGCTTAACTGCGGAGTTCTGATGGGATCCGGTGCATTAGTGCTGGTATGATCGCATCCGTCAACCAACGCCGCTTATTTTCCATTATCCGTAGTGGTCTTTTTCCCCTTCATCGTGAGTGCTACACGTCACGAACAAACCGTGGGGCTGATAAAGTGGGAAATTTTAATCCAGCAACTAGACCCGAAAAAGAAAATAGGGGATGCAACACGAGGACTTCCCGGCACGTCACCGATGCCAGTACTACTCTAGCCCAAGCACGCTTAACTGCGGAGTTCTGATGGGATCCGGTGCATTAGTGCTGGTATGATCGCATCCGTCAACCAACGCCGCTTATTTTCCATTATCCGTACCGGTCTTTTTCCCCTTCATCGTGAGTGCTACACGTCACGAACAAACCGTGGGGCTGATAAAGTGGGAAATTTTAATCCAGCAACTAGACCCGAAAAAGAAAATAGGGGATGCAACACGAGGACTTCCCGGCACGTCACCGATGCCAGTACTACTCTCGCCCAAGCACGCTTAACTGCGGAGTTCTGATGGGATCCGGTGCATTAGTGCTGGTATGATCGCATCCGTCAACCAACGCCGCTTATTTTCCATTATCCGTAGTGGTCTTTTTCCCCTTCATCGTGAGTGCTACACGTCACGAACAAACCGTGGGGCTGATAAAGTGGGAAATTTTAATCCAGCAACTAGACCCGAAAAAGAAAATAGGGGATGCAACACGAGGACTTCCCGGCACGTCACCGATGCCAGTACTACTCTCGCCCAAGCACGCTTAACTGCGGAGTTCTGATGGGATCCGGTGCATTAGTGCTGGTATGATCGCATCCGTCAACCAACGCCGCTTATTTTCCATTATCCGTAGTGGTCTTTTTCCCCTTCATCGTGAGTGCTACACGTCACGAACAAACCGTGGGGCTGATAAAGTGGGAAATTTTAATCCAGCAACTAGACCCGAAAAAGAAAATAGGGGATGCAACACGAGGACTTCCCGGCACGTCACCGATGCCAGTACTACTCTCGCCCAAGCACGCTTAACTGCGGAGTTCTGATGGGATCCGGTGCATTAGTGCTGGTATGATCGCATCCGTCAACCAACGCCGCTTATTTTCCATTATCCGTAGTGGTCTTTTTCCCCTTCATCGTGAGTGCTACACGTCACGAACAAACCGTGGGGCTGATAAAGTGGGAAATTTTAATCCAGCAACTAGACCCGAAAAAGAAAATAGGGGATGCAACACGAGGACTTCCCGGCACGTCACCGATGCCAGTACTACTCTCGCCCAAGCACGCTTAACTGCGGAGTTCTGATGGGATCCGGTGCATTAGTGCTGGTATGATCGCATCCGTCAACCAACGCCGCTTATTTTCCATTATCCGTAGTGGTCTTTTTCCCCTTTATCGTGAGTGCTACACGTCACGAAAGAACCGTGGGGCCGATAAAGTGGGACATTTTAATCCAGCAACTAGTCAGAAAACTTGGTAGAAATTCTGAAACATAATTTTGAGCCCCGGTTATCTCCCACGAACAGAGAAACCAGAAGCAAAACCGACCCGAAAAAGAAAATAACGGGTGCAACATGAGGACTTCCCGGCACGTCACCGATGCCAGTACTACTCTAGCCCAAGCACGCTTAACTGCGGAGTTCTGATGGGATCCGGTGCATTAGTGCTGGTATGATCGCATCCGTCAACTAACGCCGCTTATTTTCCATTATCCGTACCGGTCTTTTTCCCCTTCATCGTGAGTGCTACACGTCACGAACAAACCGTGGGGCTGATAAAGTGGGAAATTTTAATCCAGCAACTAGACCCGAAAAAGAAAATAGGGGATGCAACACGAGGACTTCCCGGCACGTCACCGATGCCAGTACTACTCTAGCCCAAGCACGCTTAACTGCGGAGTTCTGATGGGATCCGGTGCATTAGTGCTGGTATGATCGCATCCGTCAACCAACGCCGCTTATTTTCCATTATCCGTACCGGTCTTTTTCCCCTTCATCGTGAGTGCTACACGTCACGAACAAACCGTGGGGCTGATAAAGTGGGAAATTTTAATCCAGCAACTAGACCCGAAAAAGAAAATAGGGGATGCAACACGAGGACTTCCCGGCACGTCACCGATGCCAGTACTACTCTCGCCCAAGCACGCTTAACTGCGGAGTTCTGATGGGATCCGGTGCATTAGTGCTGGTATGATCGCATCCGTCAACCAACGCCGCTTATTTTCCATTATCCGTAGTGGTCTTTTTCCCCTTCATCGTGAGTGCTACACGTCACGAACAAACCGTGGGGCTGATAAAGTGGGAAATTTTAATCCAGCAACTAGACCCGAAAAAGAAAATAGGGGATGCAACACGAGGACTTCCCGGCACGTCACCGATGCCAGTACTACTCTCGCCCAAGCACGCTTAGCTGCGGAGTTCTGATGGGATCCGGTGCATTAGTGCTGGTATGATCGCATCCGTCAACCAACGCCGCTTATTTTCCATTATCCGTAGTGGTCTTTTTCCCCTTCATCGTGAGTGCTACACGTCACGAACAAACCGTGGGGCTGATAAAGTGGGAAATTTTAATCCAGCAACTAGACCCGAAAAAGAAAATAGGGGATGCAACACGAGGACTTCCCGGCACGTCACCGATGCCAGTACTACTCTCGCCCAAGCACGCTTAACTGCGGAGTTCTGATGGGATCCGGTGCATTAGTGCTGGTATGATCGCATCCGTCAACCAACGCCGCTTATTTTCCATTATCCGTAGTGGTCTTTTTCCCCTTCATCGTGAGTGCTACACGTCACGAACAAACCGTGGGGCTGATAAAGTGGGAAATTTTAATCCAGCAACTAGACCCGAAAAAGAAAATAGGGGATGCAACACGAGGACTTCCCGGCACGTCACCGATGCCAGTACTACTCTAGCCCAAGCACGCTTAACTGCGGAGTTCTGATGGGATCCGGTGCATTAGTGCTGGTATGATCGCATCCGTCAACCAACGCCGCTTATTTTCCATTATCCGTACCGGTCTTTTTCCCCTTCATCGTGAGTGCTACACGTCACGAACAAACCGTGGGGCTGATAAAGTGGGAAATTTTAATCCAGCAACTAGACCCGAAAAAGAAAATAGGGGATGCAACACGAGGACTTCCCGGCACGTCACCGATGCCAGTACTACTCTCGCCCAAGCACGCTTAACTGCGGAGTTCTGATGGGATCCGGTGCATTAGTGCTGGTATGATCGCATCCGTCAACCAACGCCGCTTATTTTCCATTATCCGTAGTGGTCTTTTTCCCCTTCATCGTGAGTGCTACACGTCACGAACAAACCGTGGGGCTGATAAAGTGGGAAATTTTAATCCAGCAACTAGACCCGAAAAAGAAAATAGGGGATGCAACACGAGGACTTCCCGGCACGTCACCGATGCCAGTACTACTCTCGCCCAAGCACGCTTAACTGCGGAGTTCTGATGGGATCCGGTGCATTAGTGCTGGTATGATCGCATCCGTCAACCAACGCCGCTTATTTTCCATTATCCGTAGTGGTCTTTTTCCCCTTCATCGTGAGTGCTACACGTCACGAACAAACCGTGGGGCTGATAAAGTGGGAAATTTTAATCCAGCAACTAGACCCGAAAAAGAAAATAGGGGATGCAACACGAGGACTTCCCGGCACGTCACCGATGCCAGTACTACTCTCGCCCAAGCACGCTTAACTGCGGAGTTCTGATGGGATCCGGTGCATTAGTGCTGGTATGATCGCATCCGTCAACCAACGCCGCTTATTTTCCATTATCCGTAGTGGTCTTTTTCCCCTTCATCGTGAGTGCTACACGTCACGAACAAACCGTGGGGCTGATAAAGTGGGAAATTTTAATCCAGCAACTAGACCCGAAAAAGAAAATAGGGGATGCAACACGAGGACTTCCCGGCACGTCACCGATGCCAGTACTACTCTAGCCCAAGCACGCTTAACTGCGGAGTTCTGATGGGATCCGGTGCATTAGTGCTGGTATGATCGCATCCGTCAACCAACGCCGCTTATTTTCCATTATCCGTACCGGTCTTTTTCCCCTTCATCGTGAGTGCTACACGTCACGAACAAACCGTGGGGCTGATAAAGTGGGAAATTTTAATCCAGCAACTAGACCCGAAAAAGAAAATAGGGGATGCAACACGAGGACTTCCCGGCACGTCACCGATGCCAGTACTACTCTCGCCCAAGCACGCTTAACTGCGGAGTTCTGATGGGATCCGGTGCATTAGTGCTGGTATGATCGCATCCGTCAACCAACGCCGCTTATTTTCCATTATCCGTAGTGGTCTTTTTCCCCTTCATCGTGAGTGCTACACGTCACGAACAAACCGTGGGGCTGATAAAGTGGGAAATTTTAATCCAGCAACTAGACCCGAAAAAGAAAATAGGGGATGCAACACGAGGACTTCCCGGCACGTCACCGATGCCAGTACTACTCTAGCCCAAGCACGCTTAACTGCGGAGTTCTGATGGGATCCGGTGCATTAGTGCTGGTATGATCGCATCCGTCAACCAACGCCGCTTATTTTCCATTATCCGTACCGGTCTTTTTCCCCTTCATCGTGAGTGCTACACGTCACGAACAAACCGTGGGGCTGATAAAGTGGGAAATTTTAATCCAGCAACTAGACCCGAAAAAGAAAATAGGGGATGCAACACGAGGACTTCCCGGCACGTCACCGATGCCAGTACTACTCTCGCCCAAGCACGCTTAACTGCGGAGTTCTGATGGGATCCGGTGCATTAGTGCTGGTATGATCGCATCCGTCAACCAACGCCGCTTATTTTCCATTATCCGTAGTGGTCTTTTTCCCCTTCATCGTGAGTGCTACACGTCACGAACAAACCGTGGGGCTGATAAAGTGGGAAATTTTAATCCAGCAACTAGACCCGAAAAAGAAAATAGGGGATGCAACACGAGGACTTCCCGGCACGTCACCGATGCCAGTACTACTCTCGCCCAAGCACGCTTAACTGCGGAGTTCTGATGGGATCCGGTGCATTAGTGCTGGTATGATCGCATCCGTCAACCAACGCCGCTTATTTTCCATTATCCGTAGTGGTCTTTTTCCCCTTCATCGTGAGTGCTACACGTCACGAACAAACCGTGGGGCTGATAAAGTGGGAAATTTTAATCCAGCAACTAGACCCGAAAAAGAAAATAGGGGATGCAACACGAGGACTTCCCGGCACGTCACCGATGCCAGTACTACTCTCGCCCAAGCACGCTTAACTGCGGAGTTCTGATGGGATCCGGTGCATTAGTGCTGGTACGATCGCATCCGTCAACCAACGCCGCTTATTTTCCATTATCCGTAGTGGTCTTTTTCCCCTTCATCGTGAGTGCTACACGTCACGAACAAACCGTGGGGCTGATAAAGTGGGAAATTTTAATCCAGCAACTAGACCCGAAAAAGAAAATAGGGGATGCAACACGAGGACTTCCCGGCACGTCACCGATGCCAGTACTACTCTCGCCCAAGCACGCTTAACTGCGGAGTTCTGATGGGATCCGGTGCATTAGTGCTGGTATGATCGCATCCGTCAACCAACGCCGCTTATTTTCCATTATCCGTAGTGGTCTTTTTCCCCTTCATCGTGAGTGCTACACGTCACGAAAGAACCGTGGGGCCGATAAAGTGGGACATTTTAATCCAGCAACTAGTCAGAAAACTTGGTAGAAATTCTGAAACATAATTTTGAGCCCCGGTTCTCTCCCACGAACAGAGAAACCAGAAGCAAAACCGACCCGAAAAAGAAAATAACGGGTGCAACATGAGGACTTCCCGGCACGTCACCGATGCCAGTACTACTCTAGCCCAAGCACGCTTAACTGCGGAGTTCTGATGGGATCCGGTGCATTAGTGCTGGTATGATCGCATCCGTCAACTAACGCCGCTTATTTTCCATTATCCGTAGTGGTCTTTTTCCCCTTCATCGTGAGTGCTACACGTCACGAACAAACCGTGGGGCTGATAAAGTGGGAAATTTTAATCCAGCAACTAGACCCGAAAAAGAAAATAGGGGATGCAACACGAGGACTTCCCGGCACGTCACCGATGCCAGTACTACTCTCGCCCAAGCACGCTTAACTGCGGAGTTCTGATGGGATCCGGTGCATTAGTGCTGGTATGATCGCATCCGTCAACCAACGCCGCTTATTTTCCATTATCCGTAGTGGTCTTTTTCCCCTTCATCGTGAGTGCTACACGTCACGAACAAACCGTGGGGCTGATAAAGTGGGAAATTTTAATCCAGCAACTAGACCCGAAAAAGAAAATAGGGGATGCAACACGAGGACTTCCCGGCACGTCACCGATGCCAGTACTACTCTCGCCCAAGCACGCTTAACTGCGGAGTTCTGATGGGATCCGGTGCATTAGTGCTGGTATGATCGCATCCGTCAACCAACGCCGCTTATTTTCCATTATCCGTAGTGGTCTTTTTCCCCTTCATCGTGAGTGCTACACGTCACGAACAAACCGTGGGGCTGATAAAGTGGGAAATTTTAATCCAGCAACTAGACCCGAAAAAGAAAATAGGGGATGCAACACGAGGACTTCCCGGCACGTCACCGATGCCAGTACTACTCTCGCCCAAGCACGCTTAACTGCGGAGTTCTGATGGGATCCGGTGCATTAGTGCTGGTATGATCGCATCCGTCAACCAACGCCGCTTATTTTCCATTATCCGTAGTGGTCTTTTTCCCCTTCATCGTGAGTGCTACACGTCACGAACAAACCGTGGGGCTGATAAAGTGGGAAATTTTAATCCAGCAACTAGACCCGAAAAAGAAAATAGGGGATGCAACACGAGGACTTCCCGGCACGTCACCGATGCCAGTACTACTCTCGCCCAAGCACGCTTAACTGCGGAGTTCTGATGGGATCCGGTGCATTAGTGCTGGTATGATCGCATCCGTCAACCAACGCCGCTTATTTTCCATTATCCGTAGTGGTCTTTTTCCCCTTCATCGTGAGTGCTACACGTCACGAACAAACCGTGGGGCTGATAAAGTGGGAAATTTTAATCCAGCAACTAGACCCGAAAAAGAAAATAGGGGATGCAACACGAGGACTTCCCGGCACGTCACCGATGCCAGTACTACTCTCGCCCAAGCACGCTTAACTGCGGAGTTCTGATGGGATCCGGTGCATTAGTGCTGGTATGATCGCATCCGTCAACCAACGCCGCTTATTTTCCATTATCCGTAGTGGTCTTTTTCCCCTTCATCGTGAGTGCTACACGTCACGAACAAACCGTGGGGCTGATAAAGTGGGAAATTTTAATCCAGCAACTAGACCCGAAAAAGAAAATAGGGGATGCAACACGAGGACTTCCCGGCACGTCACCGATGCCAGTACTACTCTCGCCCAAGCACGCTTAACTGCGGAGTTCTGATGGGATCCGGTGCATTAGTGCTGGTATGATCGCATCCGTCAACCAACGCCGCTTATTTTCCATTATCCGTAGTGGTCTTTTTCCCCTTCATCGTGAGTGCTACACGTCACGAAAGAACCGTGGGGCCGATAAAGTGGGACATTTTAATCCAGCAACTAGTCAGAAAACTTGGTAGAAATTCTGAAACATAATTTTGAGCCCCGGTTCTCTCCCACGAACAGAGAAACCAGAAGCAAAACCGACCCGAAAAAGAAAATAACGGGTGCAACATGAGGACTTCCCGGCACGTCACCGATGCCAGTACTACTCTAGCCCAAGCACGCTTAACTGCGGAGTTCTGATGGGATCCGGTGCATTAGTGCTGGTATGATCGCATCCGTCAACTAACGCCGCTTATTTTCCATTATCCGTACCGGTCTTTTTCCCCTTCATCGTGAGTGCTACACGTCACGAACAAACCGTGGGGCTGATAAAGTGGGAAATTTTAATCCAGCAACTAGACCCGAAAAAGAAAATAGGGGATGCAACACGAGGACTTCCCGGCACGTCACCGATGCCAGTACTACTCTCGCCCAAGCACGCTTAACTGCGGAGTTCTGATGGGATCCGGTGCATTAGTGCTGGTATGATCGCATCCGTCAACCAACGCCGCTTATTTTCCATTATCCGTAGTGGTCTTTTTCCCCTTCATCGTGAGTGCTACACGTCACGAACAAACCGTGGGGCTGATAAAGTGGGAAATTTTAATCCAGCAACTAGACCCGAAAAAGAAAATAGGGGATGCAACACGAGGACTTCCCGGCACGTCACCGATGCCAGTACTACTCTCGCCCAAGCACGCTTAACTGCGGAGTTCTGATGGGATCCGGTGCATTAGTGCTGGTATGATCGCATCCGTCAACCAACGCCGCTTATTTTCCATTATCCGTAGTGGTCTTTTTCCCCTTCATCGTGAGTGCTACACGTCACGAACAAACCGTGGGGCTGATAAAGTGGGAAATTTTAATCCAGCAACTAGACCCGAAAAAGAAAATAGGGGATGCAACACGAGGACTTCCCGGCACGTCACCGATGCCAGTACTACTCTCGCCCAAGCACGCTTAACTGCGGAGTTCTGATGGGATCCGGTGCATTAGTGCTGGTATGATCGCATCCGTCAACCAACGCCGCTTATTTTCCATTATCCGTAGTGGTCTTTTTCCCCTTCATCGTGAGTGCTACACGTCACGAAAGAACCGTGGGGCCGATAAAGTGGGACATTTTAATCCAGCAACTAGTCAGAAAACTTGGTAGAAATTCTGAAACATAATTTTGAGCCCCGGTTATCTCCCACGAACAGAGAAACCAGAAGCAAAACCGACCCGAAAAAGAAAATAACGGGTGCAACATGAGGACTTCCCGGCACGTCACCGATGCCAGTACTACTCTAGCCCAAGCACGCTTAACTGCGGAGTTCTGATGGGATCCGGTGCATTAGTGCTGGTATGATCGCATCCGTCAACTAACGCCGCTTATTTTCCATTATCCGTACCGGTCTTTTTCCCCTTCATCGTGAGTGCTACACGTCACGAACAAACCGTGGGGCTGATAAAGTGGGAAATTTTAATCCAGCAACTAGACCCGAAAAAGAAAATAGGGGATGCAACACGAGGACTTCCCGGCACGTCACCGATGCCAGTACTACTCTCGCCCAAGCATGCTTAACTGCGGAGTTCTGATGGGATCCGGTGCATTAGTGCTGGTATGATCGCATCCGTCAACCAACGCCGCTTATTTTCCATTATCCGTAGTGGTCTTTTTCCCCTTCATCGTGAGTGCTACACGTCACGAACAAACCGTGGGGCTGATAAAGTGGGAAATTTTAATCCAGCAACTAGACCCGAAAAAGAAAATAGGGGATGCAACACGAGGACTTCCCGGCACGTCACCGATGCCAGTACTACTCTCGCCCAAGCACGCTTAACTGCGGAGTTCTGATGGGATCCGGTGCATTAGTGCTGGTATGATCGCATCCGTCAACCAACGCCGCTTATTTTCCATTATCCGTAGTGGTCTTTTTCCCCTTCATCGTGAGTGCTACACGTCACGAACAAACCGTGGGGCTGATAAAGTGGGAAATTTTAATCCAGCAACTAGACCCGAAAAAGAAAATAGGGGATGCAACACGAGGACTTCCCGGCACGTCACCGATGACAGTACTACTCTCGCCCAAGCACGCTTAACTGCGGAGTTCTGATGGGATCCGGTGCATTAGTGCTGGTATGATCGCATCCGTCAACCAACGCCGCTTATTTTCCATTATCCGTAGTGGTCTTTTTCCCCTTCATCGTGAGTGCTACACGTCACGAACAAACCGTGGGGCTGATAAAGTGGGAAATTTTAATCCAGCAACTAGACCCGAAAAAGAAAATAGGGGATGCAACACGAGGACTTCCCGGCACGTCACCGATGCCAGTACTACTCTCGCCCAAGCACGCTTAACTGCGGAGTTCTGATGGGATCCGGTGCATTAGTGCTGGTATGATCGCATCCGTCAACCAACGCCGCTTATTTTCCATTATCCGTAGTGGTCTTTTTCCCCTTCATCGTGAGTGCTACACGTCACGAACAAACCGTGGGGCTGATAAAGTGGGAAATTTTAATCCAGCAACTAGACCCGAAAAAGAAAATAGGGGATGCAACACGAGGACTTCCCGGCACGTCACCGATGCCAGTACTACTCTCGCCCAAGCACGCTTAACTGCGGAGTTCTGATGGGATCCGGTGCATTAGTGCTGGTATGATCGCATCCGTCAACCAACGCCGCTTATTTTCCATTATCCGTAGTGGTCTTTTTCCCCTTCATCGTGAGTGCTACACGTCACGAACAAACCGTGGGGCTGATAAAGTGGGAAATTTTAATCCAGCAACTAGACCCGAAAAAGAAAATAGGGGATGCAACACGAGGACTTCCCGGCACGTCACCGATGCCAGTACTACTCTCGCCCAAGCACGCTTAACTGCGGAGTTCTGATGGGATCCGGTGCATTAGTGCTGGTATGATCGCATCCGTCAACCAACGCCGCTTATTTTCCATTATCCGTAGTGGTCTTTTTCCCCTTTATCGTGAGTGCTACACGTCACGAAAGAACCGTGGGGCCGATAAAGTGGGACATTTTAATCCAGCAACTAGTCAGAAAACTTGGTAGAAATTCTGAAACATAATTTTGAGCCCCGGTTATCTCCCACGAACAGAGAAACCAGAAGCAAAACCGACCCGAAAAAGAAAATAACGGGTGCAACATGAGGACTTCCCGGCACGTCACCGATGCCAGTACTACTCTAGCCCAAGCACGCTTAACTGCGGAGTTCTGATGGGATCCGGTGCATTAGTGCTGGTATGATCGCATCCGTCAACTAACGCCGCTTATTTTCCATTATCCGTACCGGTCTTTTTCCCCTTCATCGTGAGTGCTACACGTCACGAACAAACCGTGGGGCTGATAAAGTGGGAAATTTTAATCCAGCAACTAGACCCGAAAAAGAAAATAGGGGATGCAACACGAGGACTTCCCGGCACGTCACCGATGCCAGTACTACTCTAGCCCAAGCACGCTTAACTGCGGAGTTCTGATGGGATCCGGTGCATTAGTGCTGGTATGATCGCATCCGTCAACCAACGCCGCTTATTTTCCATTATCCGTACCGGTCTTTTTCCCCTTCATCGTGAGTGCTACACGTCACGAACAAACCGTGGGGCTGATAAAGTGGGAAATTTTAATCCAGCAACTAGACCCGAAAAAGAAAATAGGGGATGCAACACGAGGACTTCCCGGCACGTCACCGATGCCAGTACTACTCTCGCCCAAGCACGCTTAACTGCGGAGTTCTGATGGGATCCGGTGCATTAGTGCTGGTATGATCGCATCCGTCAACCAACGCCGCTTATTTTCCATTATCCGTAGTGGTCTTTTTCCCCTTCATCGTGAGTGCTACACGTCACGAACAAACCGTGGGGCTGATAAAGTGGGAAATTTTAATCCAGCAACTAGACCCGAAAAAGAAAATAGGGGATGCAACACGAGGACTTCCCGGCACGTCACCGATGCCAGTACTACTCTCGCCCAAGCACGCTTAACTGCGGAGTTCTGATGGGATCCGGTGCATTAGTGCTGGTATGATCGCATCCGTCAACCAACGCCGCTTATTTTCCATTATCCGTAGTGGTCTTTTTCCCCTTCATCGTGAGTGCTACACGTCACGAACAAACCGTGGGGCTGATAAAGTGGGAAATTTTAATCCAGCAACTAGACCCGAAAAAGAAAATAGGGGATGCAACACGAGGACTTCCCGGCACGTCACCGATGCCAGTACTACTCTCGCCCAAGCACGCTTAACTGCGGAGTTCTGATGGGATCCGGTGCATTAGTGCTGGTATGATCGCATCCGTCAACCAACGCCGCTTATTTTCCATTATCCGTAGTGGTCTTTTTCCCCTTCATCGTGAGTGCTACACGTCACGAACAAACCGTGGGGCTGATAAAGTGGGAAATTTTAATCCAGCAACTAGACCCGAAAAAGAAAATAGGGGATGCAACACGAGGACTTCCCGGCACGTCACCGATGCCAGTACTACTCTCGCCCAAGCACGCTTAACTGCGGAGTTCTGATGGGATCCGGTGCATTAGTGCTGGTATGATCGCATCCGTCAACCAACGCCGCTTATTTTCCATTATCCGTAGTGGTCTTTTTCCCCTTCATCGTGAGTGCTACACGTCACGAACAAACCGTGGGGCTGATAAAGTGGGAAATTTTAATCCAGCAACTAGACCCGAAAAAGAAAATAGGGGATGCAACACGAGGACTTCCCGGCACGTCACCGATGACAGTACTACTCTCGCCCAAGCACGCTTAACTGCGGAGTTCTGATGGGATCCGGTGCATTAGTGCTGGTATGATCGCATCCGTCAACCAACGCCGCTTATTTTCCATTATCCGTAGTGGTCTTTTTCCCCTTCATCGTGAGTGCTACACGTCACGAACAAACCGTGGGGCTGATAAAGTGGGAAATTTTAATCCAGCAACTAGACCCGAAAAAGAAAATAGGGGATGCAACACGAGGACTTCCCGGCACGTCACCGATGCCAGTACTACTCTCGCCCAAGCACGCTTAACTGCGGAGTTCTGATGGGATCCGGTGCATTAGTGCTGGTATGATCGCATCCGTCAACCAACGCCGCTTATTTTCCATTATCCGTAGTGGTCTTTTTCCCCTTCATCGTGAGTGCTACACGTCACGAACAAACCGTGGGGCTGATAAAGTGGGAAATTTTAATCCAGCAACTAGACCCGAAAAAGAAAATAGGGGATGCAACACGAGGACTTCCCGGCACGTCACCGATGACAGTACTACTCTCGCCCAAGCACGCTTAACTGCGGAGTTCTGATGGGATCCGGTGCATTAGTGCTGGTATGATCGCATCCGTCAACCAACGCCGCTTATTTTCCATTATCCGTAGTGGTCTTTTTCCCCTTCATCGTGAGTGCTACACGTCACGAACAAACCGTGGGGCTGATAAAGTGGGAAATTTTAATCCAGCAACTAGACCCGAAAAAGAAAATAGGGGATGCAACACGAGGACTTCCCGGCACGTCACCGATGCCAGTACTACTCTCGCCCAAGCACGCTTAACTGCGGAGTTCTGATGGGATCCGGTGCATTAGTGCTGGTATGATCGCATCCGTCAACCAACGCCGCTTATTTTCCATTATCCGTAGTGGTCTTTTTCCCCTTCATCGTGAGTGCTACACGTCACGAACAAACCGTGGGGCTGATAAAGTGGGAAATTTTAATCCAGCAACTAGACCCGAAAAAGAAAATAGGGGATGCAACACGAGGACTTCCCGGCACGTCACCGATGCCAGTACTACTCTCGCCCAAGCACGCTTAACTGCGGAGTTCTGATGGGATCCGGTGCATTAGTGCTGGTATGATCGCATCCGTCAACCAACGCCGCTTATTTTCCATTATCCGTAGTGGTCTTTTTCCCCTTCATCGTGAGTGCTACACGTCACGAACAAACCGTGGGGCTGATAAAGTGGGAAATTTTAATCCAGCAACTAGACCCGAAAAAGAAAATAGGGGATGCAACACGAGGACTTCCCGGCACGTCACCGATGACAGTACTACTCTCGCCCAAGCACGCTTAACTGCGGAGTTCTGATGGGATCCGGTGCATTAGTGCTGGTATGATCGCATCCGTCAACCAACGCCGCTTATTTTCCATTATCCGTAGTGGTCTTTTTCCCCTTCATCGTGAGTGCTACACGTCACGAACAAACCGTGGGGCTGATAAAGTGGGAAATTTTAATCCAGCAACTAGACCCGAAAAAGAAAATAGGGGATGCAACACGAGGACTTCCCGGCACGTCACCGATGCCAGTACTACTCTCGCCCAAGCACGCTTAACTGCGGAGTTCTGATGGGATCCGGTGCATTAGTGCTGGTATGATCGCATCCGTCAACCAACGCCGCTTATTTTCCATTATCCGTAGTGGTCTTTTTCCCCTTCATCGTGAGTGCTACACGTCACGAACAAACCGTGGGGCTGATAAAGTGGGAAATTTTAATCCAGCAACTAGACCCGAAAAAGAAAATAGGGGATGCAACACGAGGACTTCCCGGCACGTCACCGATGCCAGTACTACTCTCGCCCAAGCACGCTTAACTGCGGAGTTCTGATGGGATCCGGTGCATTAGTGCTGGTATGATCGCATCCGTCAACCAACGCCGCTTATTTTCCATTATCCGTAGTGGTCTTTTTCCCCTTCATCGTGAGTGCTACACGTCACGAACAAACCGTGGGGCTGATAAAGTGGGAAATTTTAATCCAGCAACTAGACCCGAAAAAGAAAATAGGGGATGCAACACGAGGACTTCCCGGCACGTCACCGATGCCAGTACTACTCTCGCCCAAGCACGCTTAACTGCGGAGTTCTGATGGGATCCGGTGCATTAGTGCTGGTATGATCGCATCCGTCAACCAACGCCGCTTATTTTCCATTATCCGTAGTGGTCTTTTTCCCCTTCATCGTGAGTGCTACACGTCACGAACAAACCGTGGGGCTGATAAAGTGGGAAATTTTAATCCAGCAACTAGACCCGAAAAAGAAAATAGGGGATGCAACACGAGGACTTCCCGGCACGTCACCGATGCCAGTACTACTCTCGCCCAAGCACGCTTAACTGCGGAGTTCTGATGGGATCCGGTGCATTAGTGCTGGTATGATCGCATCCGTCAACCAACGCCGCTTATTTTCCATTATCCGTAGTGGTCTTTTTCCCCTTCATCGTGAGTGCTACACGTCACGAACAAACCGTGGGGCTGATAAAGTGGGAAATTTTAATCCAGCAACTAGACCCGAAAAAGAAAATAGGGGATGCAACACGAGGACTTCCCGGCACGTCACCGATGCCAGTACTACTCTCGCCCAAGCACGCTTAACTGCGGAGTTCTGATGGGATCCGGTGCATTAGTGCTGGTATGATCGCATCCGTCAACCAACGCCGCTTA
The DNA here is from genome assembly GCA_039654915.1 of Aquilaria yunnanensis. Lineage (NCBI taxonomy): Eukaryota > Viridiplantae > Streptophyta > Magnoliopsida > Malvales > Thymelaeaceae > Aquilaria > Aquilaria yunnanensis. The sequence continues at coordinate 55,394,042 of CM077597.1, forward strand.
TTTTCCATTATCCGTAGTGGTCTTTTTCCCCTTCATCGTGAGTGCTACACGTCACGAACAAACCGTGGGGCTGATAAAGTGGGAAATTTTAATCCAGCAACTAGACCCGAAAAAGAAAATAGGGGATGCAACACGAGGACTTCCCGGCACGTCACCGATGCCAGTACTACTCTCGCCCAAGCACGCTTAACTGCGGAGTTCTGATGGGATCCGGTGCATTAGTGCTGGTATGATCGCATCCGTCAACCAACGCCGCTTATTTTCCATTATCCGTAGTGGTCTTTTTCCCCTTCATCGTGAGTGCTACACGTCACGAACAAACCGTGGGGCTGATAAAGTGGGAAATTTTAATCCAGCAACTAGACCCGAAAAAGAAAATAGGGGATGCAACACGAGGACTTCCCGGCACGTCACCGATGCCAGTACTACTCTCGCCCAAGCACGCTTAACTGCGGAGTTCTGATGGGATCCGGTGCATTAGTGCTGGTATGATCGCATCCGTCAACCAACGCCGCTTATTTTCCATTATCCGTAGTGGTCTTTTTCCCCTTCATCGTGAGTGCTACACGTCACGAAAGAACCGTGGGGCCGATAAAGTGGGACATTTTAATCCAGCAACTAGTCAGAAAACTTGGTAGAAATTCTGAAACATAATTTTGAGCCCCGGTTATCTGCCACAAACAGAGAAACCAGAAGCAAAACCGACCCGAAAAAGAAAATAGGGGATGCAACACGAGGACTTCCCGGCACGTCACCGATGCCAGTACTACTCTCGCCCAAGCACGCTTAACTGCGGAGTTCTGATGGGATCCGGTGCATTAGTGCTGGTATGATCGCATCCGTCAACAAACGCCGCTTATTTTCCATTATCCGTACCGGTCTTTTTCCCCTTCATCGTGAGGACTTCCCGGCACGTCACCGATGCCAGTACTAGACCCGAAAAAGAAAATAGGGGATGCAACACGAGGACTTCCCGGCACGTCACCGATGCCAGTACTACTCTCGCCCAACCACGCTTAACTGCGGAGTTCTGATGGGATCCGGTGCATTAGTGCTGGTATGATCGCATCCGTCAACCAACGCCGCTTATTTTCCATTATCCGTAGTGGTCTTTTTCCCCTTCATCGTGAGTGCTACACGTCACGAAAGAACCGTGGGGCCGATAAAGTGGGACATTTTAATCCAGCAACTAGTCAGAAAACTTGGTAGAAATTCTGAAACATAATTTTGAGCCCTGGTTATCTGCTACAAACAGAGAAACCAGAAGCAAAACCGACCCGAAAAAGAAAATAACGGGTGCAACATGAGGACTTCCCGGCACGTCACCGATGCCAGCACTACTCTCGCCGAAGCACGCTTAACTGCGGAGTTCTGATGGGATCCGGTGCATTAGTGCTGGTATGATCGCATCCGTCAACCAACGCCGCTTATTTTCCATTATCCGTACCGGTCTTTTTCCCCTTCATCGTGAGTGCTACACGTCACGAACGAACCGTGGGGCCGATAAAGTAGGAAATTTTAATCCAGCAACTAGACCCGAAAAAGAAAATAGGGGATGCAACACGAGGACTTCCCGGCACGTCACCGATGCCAGTACTACTCTCGCCCAAGCACGCTTAACTGCGGAGTTCTGATGGGATCCGGTGCATTAGTGCTGGTATGATCGCATCCGTCAACCAACGCCGCTTATTTTCCATTATCCGTAGTGGTCTTTTTCCCCTTCATCGTGAGTGCTACACGTCACGAAAGAACCGTGGGGCCGATAAAGTGGGACATTTTAATCCAGCAACTAGTCAGAAAACTTGGTAGAAATTCTGAAACATAATTTTGAGCCCCGGTTATCTGCCACAAACAGAGAAACCAGAAGCAAAACCGACCCGAAAAAGAAAATAACGGGTGCAACATGAGGACTTCCCGGCACGTCACCGATGCCAGCACTACTCTCGCCTAAGCACGCTTAACTGCGGAGTTCTGATGGGATCCGGTGCATTAGTGCTGGTATGATCGCATCCGTCAACCAACGCCGCTTATTTTCCATTATCCGTAGTGGTCTTTTTCCCCTTCATCGTGAGTGCTACACGTCACGAAAGAACCGTGGGGCCGATAAAGTGGGACATTTTAATCCAGCAACTAGTCAGAAAACTTGGTAGAAATTCTGAAACATAATTTTGAGCCCCGGTTATCTGCCACAAACAGAGAAACCAGAAGCAAAACCGACCCGAAAAAGAAAATAACGGGTGCAACATGAGGACTTCCCGGCACGTCACCGATGCCAGCACTACTCTCGCCTAAGCACGCTTAACTGCGGAGTTCTGATGGGATCCGGTGCATTAGTGCTGGTATGATCGCATCCGTCAACCAACGCCGCTTATTTTCCAATATCCGTACCGGTCTTTTTCCCCTTCATCGTGAGTGCTACACGTCACGAACGAACCGTGGGGCCGATAAAGTAGGAAATTTTAATCCAGCAACTAGACCCGAAAAAGAAAATAGGGGATGCAACACGAGGACTTCCCGGCACGTCACCGATGCCAGTACTACTCTCGCCCAAGCACGCTTAACTGCGGAGTTCTGATGGGATCCGGTGCATTAGTGCTGGTATGATCGCATCCGTCAACCAACGCCGCTTATTTTCCATTATCCGTAGTGGTCTTTTTCCCCTTCATCGTGAGTGCTACACGTCACGAAAGAACCGTGGGGCCGATAAAGTGGGACATTTTAATCCAGCAACTAGTCAGAAAACTTGGTAGAAATTCTGAAACATAATTTTGAGCCCCGGTTATCTGCCACAAACAGAGAAACCAGAAGCAAAACCGACCCGAAAAAGAAAATAACGGGTGCAACATGAGGACTTCCCGGCACGTCACCGATGCCAGCACTACTCTCGCCTAAGCACGCTTAACTGCGGAGTTCTGATGGGATCCGGTGCATTAGTGCTGGTATGATCGCATCCGTCAACCAACGCCGCTTATTTTCCATTATCCGTACCGGTCTTTTTCCCCTTCATCGTGAGTGCTACACGTCACGAACGAACCGTGGGGCCGATAAAGTAGGAAATTTTAATCCAGCAACTAGACCCGAAAAAGAAAATAGGGGATGCAACACGAGGACTTCCCGGCACGTCACCGATGCCAGTACTACTCTCGCCCAAGCACGCTTAACTGCGGAGTTCTGATGGGATCCGGTGCATTAGTGCTGGTATGATCGCATCCGTCAACAAACGCCGCTTATTTTCCATTATCCGTACCGGTCTTTTTCCCCTTCATCGTGAGGACTTCCCGGCACGTCACCGATGCCAGTACTAGACCCGAAAAAGAAAATAGGGGATGCAACACGAGGACTTCCCGGCACGTCACCGATGCCAGTACTACTCTCGCCCAACCACGCTTAACTGCGGAGTTCTGATGGGATCCGGTGCATTAGTGCTGGTATGATCGCATCCGTCAACCAACGCCGCTTATTTTCCATTATCCGTAGTGGTCTTTTTCCCCTTCATCGTGAGTGCTACACGTCACGAAAGAACCGTGGGGCCGATAAAGTGGGACATTTTAATCCAGCAACTAGTCAGAAAACTTGGTAGAAATTCTGAAACATAATTTTGAGCCCCGGTTATCTGCCACAAACAGAGAAACCAGAAGCAAAACCGACCCGAAAAAGAAAATAACGGGTGCAACATGAGGACTTCCCGGCACGTCACCGATGCCAGCACTACTCTCGCCGAAGCACGCTTAACTGCGGAGTTCTGATGGGATCCGGTGCATTAGTGCTGGTATGATCGCATCCGTCAACCAACGCCGCTTATTTTCCATTACCCGTACCGGTCTTTTTCCCCTTCATCGTGAGTGCTACACGTCACGAACGAACCGTGGGGCCGATAAAGTAGGAAATTTTAATCCAGCAACTAGACCCGAAAAAGAAAATAGGGGATGCAACACGAGGACTTCCCGGCACGTCACCGATGCCAGTACTACTCTCGCCCAAGCACGCTTAACTGCGGAGTTCTGATGGGATCCGGTGCATTAGTGCTGGTATGATCGCATCCGTCAACCAACGCCGCTTATTTTCCATTATCCGTAGTGGTCTTTTTCCCCTTCATCGTGAGTGCTACACGTCACGAAAGAACCGTGGGGCCGATAAAGTGGGACATTTTAATCCAGCAACTAGTCAGAAAACTTGGTAGAAATTCTGAAACATAATTTTGAGCCCCGGTTATCTGCCACAAACAGAGAAACCAGAAGCAAAACCGACCCGAAAAAGAAAATAACGGGTGCAACATGAGGACTTCCCGGCACGTCACCGATGCCAGCACTACTCTCGCCGAAGCACGCTTAACTGCGGAGTTCTGATGGGATCCGGTGCATTAGTGCTGGTATGATCGCATCCGTCAACCAACGCCGCTTATTTTCCATTATCCGTAGTGGTCTTTTTCCCCTTCATCGTGAGTGCTACACGTCACGAAAGAACCGTGGGGCCGATAAAGTGGGACATTTTAATCCAGCAACTAGTCAGAAAACTTGGTAGAAATTCTGAAACATAATTTTGAGCCCCGGTTATCTGCCACAAACAGAGAAACCAGAAGCAAAACCGACCCGAAAAAGAAAATAACGGGTGCAACATGAGGACTTCCCGGCACGTCACCGATGCCAGCACTACTCTCGCCTAAGCACGCTTAACTGCGGAGTTCTGATGGGATCCGGTGCATTAGTGCTGGTATGATCGCATCCGTCAACCAACGCCGCTTATTTTCCATTATCCGTACCGGTCTTTTTCCCCTTCATCGTGAGTGCTACACGTCACGAACGAACCGTGGGGCCGATAAAGTAGGAAATTTTAATCCAGCAACTAGACCCGAAAAAGAAAATAGGGGATGCAACACGAGGACTTCCCGGCACGTCACCGATGCCAGTACTACTCTCGCCCAAGCACGCTTAACTGCGGAGTTCTGATGGGATCCGGTGCATTAGTGCTGGTATGATCGCATCCGTCAACAAACGCCGCTTATTTTCCATTATCCGTACCGGTCTTTTTCCCCTTCATCGTGAGGACTTCCCGGCACGTCACCGATGCCAGTACTAGACCCGAAAAAGAAAATAGGGGATGCAACACGAGGACTTCCCGGCACGTCACCGATGCCAGTACTACTCTCGCCCAACCACGCTTAACTGCGGAGTTCTGATGGGATCCGGTGCATTAGTGCTGGTATGATCGCATCCGTCAACCAACGCCGCTTATTTTCCATTATCCGTAGTGGTCTTTTTCCCCTTCATCGTGAGTGCTACACGTCACGAAAGAACCGTGGGGCCGATAAAGTGGGACATTTTAATCCAGCAACTAGTCAGAAAACTTGGTAGAAATTCTGAAACATAATTTTGAGCCCCGGTTATCTGCCACAAACAGAGAAACCAGAAGCAAAACCGACCCGAAAAAGAAAATAACGGGTGCAACATGAGGACTTCCCGGCACGTCACCGATGCCAGCACTACTCTCGCCGAAGCACGCTTAACTGCGGAGTTCTGATGGGATCCGGTGCATTAGTGCTGGTATGATCGCATCCGTCAACCAACGCCGCTTATTTTCCATTACCCGTACCGGTCTTTTTCCCCTTCATCGTGAGTGCTACACGTCACGAACGAACCGTGGGGCCGATAAAGTAGGAAATTTTAATCCAGCAACTAGACCCGAAAAAGAAAATAGGGGATGCAACACGAGGACTTCCCGGCACGTCACCGATGCCAGTACTACTCTCGCCCAAGCACGCTTAACTGCGGAGTTCTGATGGGATCCGGTGCATTAGTGCTGGTATGATCGCATCCGTCAACCAACGCCGCTTATTTTCCATTATCCGTAGTGGTCTTTTTCCCCTTCATCGTGAGTGCTACACGTCACGAAAGAACCGTGGGGCCGATAAAGTGGGACATTTTAATCCAGCAACTAGTCAGAAAACTTGGTAGAAATTCTGAAACATAATTTTGAGCCCCGGTTATCTGCCACAAACAGAGAAACCAGAAGCAAAACCGACCCGAAAAAGAAAATAACGGGTGCAACATGAGGACTTCCCGGCACGTCACCGATGCCAGCACTACTCTCGCCTAAGCACGCTTAACTGCGGAGTTCTGATGGGATCCGGTGCATTAGTGCTGGTATGATCGCATCCGTCAACCAACGCCGCTTATTTTCCATTATCCGTAGTGGTCTTTTTCCCCTTCATCGTGAGTGCTACACGTCACGAAAGAACCGTGGGGCCGATAAAGTGGGACATTTTAATCCAGCAACTAGTCAGAAAACTTGGTAGAAATTCTGAAACATAATTTTGAGCCCCGGTTATCTGCCACAAACAGAGAAACCAGAAGCAAAACCGACCCGAAAAAGAAAATAACGGGTGCAACATGAGGACTTCCCGGCACGTCACCGATGCCAGCACTACTCTCGCCTAAGCACGCTTAACTGCGGAGTTCTGATGGGATCCGGTGCATTAGTGCTGGTATGATCGCATCCGTCAACCAACGCCGCTTATTTTCCATTATCCGTACCGGTCTTTTTCCCCTTCATCGTGAGTGCTACACGTCACGAACGAACCGTGGGGCCGATAAAGTAGGAAATTTTAATCCAGCAACTAGACCCGAAAAAGAAAATAGGGGATGCAACACGAGGACTTCCCGGCACGTCACCGATGCCAGTACTACTCTCGCCCAAGCACGCTTAACTGCGGAGTTCTGATGGGATCCGGTGCATTAGTGCTGGTATGATCGCATCCGTCAACCAACGCCGCTTATTTTCCATTATCCGTAGTGGTCTTTTTCCCCTTCATCGTGAGTGCTACACGTCACGAAAGAACCGTGGGGCCGATAAAGTGGGACATTTTAATCCAGCAACTAGTCAGAAAACTTGGTAGAAATTCTGAAACATAATTTTGAGCCCCGGTTATCTGCCACAAACAGAGAAACCAGAAGCAAAACCGACCCGAAAAAGAAAATAACGGGTGCAACATGAGGACTTCCCGGCACGTCACCGATGCCAGCACTACTCTCGCCTAAGCACGCTTAACTGCGGAGTTCTGATGGGATCCGGTGCATTAGTGCTGGTATGATCGCATCCGTCAACCAACGCCGCTTATTTTCCATTATCCGTACCGGTCTTTTTCCCCTTCATCGTGAGTGCTACACGTCACGAACGAACCGTGGGGCCGATAAAGTAGGAAATTTTAATCCAGCAACTAGACCCGAAAAAGAAAATAGGGGATGCAACACGAGGACTTCCCGGCACGTCACCGATGCCAGTACTACTCTCGCCCAAGCACGCTTAACTGCGGAGTTCTGATGGGATCCGGTGCATTAGTGCTGGTATGATCGCATCCGTCAACAAACGCCGCTTATTTTCCATTATCCGTACCGGTCTTTTTCCCCTTCATCGTGAGGACTTCCCGGCACGTCACCGATGCCAGTACTAGACCCGAAAAAGAAAATAGGGGATGCAACACGAGGACTTCCCGGCACGTCACCGATGCCAGTACTACTCTCGCCCAACCACGCTTAACTGCGGAGTTCTGATGGGATCCGGTGCATTAGTGCTGGTATGATCGCATCCGTCAACCAACGCCGCTTATTTTCCATTATCCGTAGTGGTCTTTTTCCCCTTCATCGTGAGTGCTACACGTCACGAAAGAACCGTGGGGCCGATAAAGTGGGACATTTTAATCCAGCAACTAGTCAGAAAACTTGGTAGAAATTCTGAAACATAATTTTGAGCCCCGGTTATCTGCCACAAACAGAGAAACCAGAAGCAAAACCGACCCGAAAAAGAAAATAACGGGTGCAACATGAGGACTTCCCGGCACGTCACCGATGCCAGCACTACTCTCGCCGAAGCACGCTTAACTGCGGAGTTCTGATGGGATCCGGTGCATTAGTGCTGGTATGATCGCATCCGTCAACCAACGCCGCTTATTTTCCATTACCCGTACCGGTCTTTTTCCCCTTCATCGTGAGTGCTACACGTCACGAACGAACCGTGGGGCCGATAAAGTAGGAAATTTTAATCCAGCAACTAGACCCGAAAAAGAAAATAGGGGATGCAACACGAGGACTTCCCGGCACGTCACCGATGCCAGTACTACTCTCGCCCAAGCACGCTTAACTGCGGAGTTCTGATGGGATCCGGTGCATTAGTGCTGGTATGATCGCATCCGTCAACCAACGCCGCTTATTTTCCATTATCCGTAGTGGTCTTTTTCCCCTTCATCGTGAGTGCTACACGTCACGAAAGAACCGTGGGGCCGATAAAGTGGGACATTTTAATCCAGCAACTAGTCAGAAAACTTGGTAGAAATTCTGAAACATAATTTTGAGCCCCGGTTATCTGCCACAAACAGAGAAACCAGAAGCAAAACCGACCCGAAAAAGAAAATAACGGGTGCAACATGAGGACTTCCCGGCACGTCACCGATGCCAGCACTACTCTCGCCTAAGCACGCTTAACTGCGGAGTTCTGATGGGATCCGGTGCATTAGTGCTGGTATGATCGCATCCGTCAACCAACGCCGCTTATTTTCCATTATCCGTACCGGTCTTTTTCCCCTTCATCGTGAGTGCTACACGTCACGAACGAACCGTGGGGCCGATAAAGTAGGAAATTTTAATCCAGCAACTAGACCCGAAAAAGAAAATAGGGGATGCAACACGAGGACTTCCCGGCACGTCACCGATGCCAGTACTACTCTCGCCCAAGCACGCTTAACTGCGGAGTTCTGATGGGATCCGGTGCATTAGTGCTGGTATGATCGCATCCGTCAACCAACGCCGCTTATTTTCCATTATCCGTAGTGGTCTTTTTCCCCTTCATCGTGAGTGCTACACGTCACGAAAGAACCGTGGGGCCGATAAAGTGGGACATTTTAATCCAGCAACTAGTCAGAAAACTTGGTAGAAATTCTGAAACATAATTTTGAGCCCCGGTTATCTGCCACAAACAGAGAAACCAGAAGCAAAACCGACCCGAAAAAGAAAATAACGGGTGCAACATGAGGACTTCCCGGCACGTCACCGATGCCAGCACTACTCTCGCCGAAGCACGCTTAACTGCGGAGTTCTGATGGGATCCGGTGCATTAGTGCTGGTATGATCGCATCCGTCAACCAACGCCGCTTATTTTCCATTATCCGTACCGGTCTTTTTCCCCTTCATCGTGAGTGCTACACGTCACGAACGAACCGTGGGGCCGATAAAGTAGGAAATTTTAATCCAGCAACTAGACCCGAAAAAGAAAATAGGGGATGCAACACGAGGACTTCCCGGCACGTCACCGATGCCAGTACTACTCTCGCCCAAGCACGCTTAACTGCGGAGTTCTGATGGGATCCGGTGCATTAGTGCTGGTATGATCGCATCCGTCAACCAACGCCGCTTATTTTCCATTATCCGTAGTGGTCTTTTTCCCCTTCATCGTGAGTGCTACACGTCACGAAAGAACCGTGGGGCCGATAAAGTGGGACATTTTAATCCAGCAACTAGTCAGAAAACTTGGTAGAAATTCTGAAACATAATTTTGAGCCCCGGTTATCTGCCACAAACAGAGAAACCAGAAGCAAAACCGACCCGAAAAAGAAAATAACGGGTGCAACATGAGGACTTCCCGGCACGTCACCGATGCCAGCACTACTCTCGCCTAAGCACGCTTAACTGCGGAGTTCTGATGGGATCCGGTGCATTAGTGCTGGTATGATCGCATCCGTCAACCAACGCCGCTTATTTTCCATTATCCGTACCGGTCTTTTTCCCCTTCATCGTGAGTGCTACACGTCACGAACGAACCGTGGGGCCGATAAAGTAGGAAATTTTAATCCAGCAACTAGACCCGAAAAAGAAAATAGGGGATGCAACACGAGGACTTCCCGGCACGTCACCGATGCCAGTACTACTCTCGCCCAAGCACGCTTAACTGCGGAGTTCTGATGGGATCCGGTGCATTAGTGCTGGTATGATCGCATCCGTCAACCAACGCCGCTTATTTTCCATTATCCGTAGTGGTCTTTTTCCCCTTCATCGTGAGTGCTACACGTCACGAAAGAACCGTGGGGCCGATAAAGTGGGACATTTTAATCCAGCAACTAGTCAGGAAACTTGGTAGAAATTCTGAAACATAATTTTGAGCCCCGGTTATCTGCCACAAACAGAGAAACCAGAAGCAAAACCGACCCGAAAAAGAAAATAACGGGTGCAACATGAGGACTTCCCGGCACGTCACCGATGCCAGCACTACTCTCGCCGAAGCACGCTTAACTGCGGAGTTCTGATGGGATCCGGTGCATTAGTGCTGGTATGATCGCATCCGTCAACCAACGCCGCTTATTTTCCATTATCCGTACCGGTCTTTTTCCCCTTCATCGTGAGTGCTACACGTCACGAACGAACCGTGGGGCCGATAAAGTAGGAAATTTTAATCCAGCAACTAGACCCGAAAAAGAAAATAGGGGATGCAACACGAGGACTTCCCGGCACGTCACCGATGCCAGTACTACTCTCGCCCAAGCACGCTTAACTGCGGAGTTCTGATGGGATCCGGTGCATTAGTGCTGGTATGATCGCATCCGTCAACCAACGTCGCTTATTTTCCATTATCCGTACCGGTCTTTTTCCCCTTAATCGTGAGTGCTACACGTCACGAACAAACCGTGGGGCTGATAAAGTGGGAAATTTTAATCCAGCAACTAGACCCGAAAAAGAAAATAGGGGATGCAACACGAGGACTTCCCGGCACGTCACCGATGCCAGTACTACTCTTGCCCAAGCACGCTTAACTGCGGAGTTCTGATGGGATCCGGTGCATTAGTGCTGGTATGATCGCATCCGTCAACCAACGCCGCTTATTTTCCATTATCCGTAGCGGTCTTTTTCCCCTTCATCGTGAGTGCTACACGTCACGAAAGAACCGTGGGGCCGATAAAGTGGGACATTTTAATCCAGCAACTAGACCCGAAAAAGAAAATAGGGGATGCAACACGAGGACTTCCCGGCACGTCACCGATGCCAGTACTACTCTCGCCCAAGCGCGCTTAACTGCGGAGTTCTGATGGGATCCGGTGCATTAGTGCTGGTATGATCGCATCCGTCAACCAACGCCGCTTATTTTACATTATCCGTAGTGGTCTTTTTCCCCTTCATCGTGAGTGCTACACGTCACGAAAGAACCGTGGGGCCGATAAAGTGGGACATTTTAATCCAGCAACTAGTCAGAAAACTTGGTAGAAATTCTGAAACAAAATTTTGAGCCCCGGTTATCTCCCACGAACAGAGAAACCAGAAGCAAAACCGACCCGAAAAAGAAAATAACGGGTGCAACATGAGGACTTCCCGGCACGTCACCGATGCCAGTACTACTCTAGCCCAAGCACGCTTAACTGCGGAGTTCTGATGGGATCCGGTGCATTAGTGCTGGTATGATCGCATCCGTCAACCAACGCCGCTTATTTTCCATTATCCGTAGTGGTCTTTTTCCCCTTCATCGTGAGTGCTACACGTCACGAAAGAACCGTGGGGCCGATAAAGTGGGACATTTTAATCCAGCAACTAGTCAGAAAACTTGGTAGAAATTCTGAAACATAATTTTGAGCCCCGGTTATCTGCCACAAACAGAGAAACCAGAAGCAAAACCGACCCGAAAAAGAAAATAACGGGTGCAACATGAGGACTTCCCGGCACGTCACCGATGCCAGCACTACTCTCGCCTAAGCACGCTTAACTGCGGAGTTCTGATGGGATCCGGTGCATTAGTGCTGGTATGATCGCATCCGTCAACCAACGCCGCTTATTTTCCATTATCCGTACCGGTCTTTTTCCCCTTCATCGTGAGTGCTACACGTCACGAACGAACCGTGGGGCCGATAAAGTAGGAAATTTTAATCCAGCAACTAGACCCGAAAAAGAAAATAGGGGATGCAACACGAGGACTTCCCGGCACGTCACCGATGCCAGTACTACTCTCGCCCAAGCACGCTTAACTGCGGAGTTCTGATGGGATCCGGTGCATTAGTGCTGGTATGATCGCATCCGTCAACCAACGCCGCTTATTTTCCATTATCCGTAGTGGTCTTTTTCCCCTTCATCGTGAGTGCTACACGTCACGAAAGAACCGTGGGGCCGATAAAGTGGGACATTTTAATCCAGCAACTAGTCAGAAAACTTGGTAGAAATTCTGAAACATAATTTTGAGCCCCGGTTATCTGCCACAAACAGAGAAACCAGAAGCAAAACCGACCCGAAAAAGAAAATAACGGGTGCAACATGAGGACTTCCCGGCACGTCACCGATGCCAGCACTACTCTCGCCGAAGCACGCTTAACTGCGGAGTTCTGATGGGATCCGGTGCATTAGTGCTGGTATGATCGCATCCGTCAACCAACGCCGCTTATTTTCCATTATCCGTACCGGTCTTTTTCCCCTTCATCGTGAGTGCTACACGTCACGAACGAACCGTGGGGCCGATAAAGTAGGAAATTTTAATCCAGCAACTAGACCCGAAAAAGAAAATAGGGGATGCAACACGAGGACTTCCCGGCACGTCACCGATGCCAGTACTACTCTCGCCCAAGCACGCTTAACTGCGGAGTTCTGATGGGATCCGGTGCATTAGTGCTGGTATGATCGCATCCGTCAACCAACGCCGCTTATTTTCCATTATCCGTAGTGGTCTTTTTCCCCTTCATCGTGAGTGCTACACGTCACGAAAGAACCGTGGGGCCGATAAAGTGGGACATTTTAATCCAGCAACTAGTCAGAAAACTTGGTAGAAATTCTGAAACATAATTTTGAGCCCCGGTTATCTGCCACAAACAGAGAAACCAGAAGCAAAACCGACCCGAAAAAGAAAATAACGGGTGCAACATGAGGACTTCCCGGCACGTCACCGATGCCAGCACTACTCTCGCCGAAGCACGCTTAACTGCGGAGTTCTGATGGGATCCGGTGCATTAGTGCTGGTATGATCGCATCCGTCAACCAACGCCGCTTATTTTCCATTATCCGTACCGGTCTTTTTCCCCTTCATCGTGAGTGCTACACGTCACGAACGAACCGTGGGGCCGATAAAGTAGGAAATTTTAATCCAGCAACTAGACCCGAAAAAGAAAATAGGGGATGCAACACGAGGACTTCCCGGCACGTCACCGATGCCAGTACTACTCTCGCCCAAGCACGCTTAACTGCGGAGTTCTGATGGGATCCGGTGCATTAGTGCTGGTATGATCGCATCCGTCAACCAACGCCGCTTATTTTCCATTATCCGTAGTGGTCTTTTTCCCCTTCATCGTGAGTGCTACACGTCACGAAAGAACCGTGGGGCCGATAAAGTGGGACATTTTAATCCAGCAACTAGTCAGAAAACTTGGTAGAAATTCTGAAACATAATTTTGAGCCCCGGTTATCTGCCACAAACAGAGAAACCAGAAGCAAAACCGACCCGAAAAAGAAAATAACGGGTGCAACATGAGGACTTCCCGGCACGTCACCGATGCCAGCACTACTCTCGCCTAAGCACGCTTAACTGCGGAGTTCTGATGGGATCCGGTGCATTAGTGCTGGTATGATCGCATCCGTCAACCAACGCCGCTTATTTTCCATTATCCGTACCGGTCTTTTTCCCCTTCATCGTGAGTGCTACACGTCACGAACGAACCGTGGGGCCGATAAAGTAGGAAATTTTAATCCAGCAACTAGACCCGAAAAAGAAAATAGGGGATGCAACACGAGGACTTCCCGGCACGTCACCGATGCCAGTACTACTCTCGCCCAAGCACGCTTAACTGCGGAGTTCTGATGGGATCCGGTGCATTAGTGCTGGTATGATCGCATCCGTCAACCAACGTCGCTTATTTTCCATTATCCGTACCGGTCTTTTTCCCCTTAATCGTGAGTGCTACACGTCACGAACAAACCGTGGGGCTGATAAAGTGGGAAATTTTAATCCAGCAACTAGACCCGAAAAAGAAAATAGGGGATGCAACACGAGGACTTCCCGGCACGTCACCGATGCCAGTACTACTCTTGCCCAAGCACGCTTAACTGCGGAGTTCTGATGGGATCCGGTGCATTAGTGCTGGTATGATCGCATCCGTCAACCAACGCCGCTTATTTTCCATTATCCGTAGTGGTCTTTTTCCCCTTCATCGTGAGTGCTACACGTCACGAAAGAACCGTGGGGCCGATAAAGTGGGACATTTTAATCCAGCAACTAGTCAGAAAACTTGGTAGAAATTCTGAAACATAATTTTGAGCCCCGGTTATCTGCCACAAACAGAGAAACCAGAAGCAAAACCGACCCGAAAAAGAAAATAACGGGTGCAACATGAGGACTTCCCGGCACGTCACCGATGCCAGCACTACTCTCGCCGAAGCACGCTTAACTGCGGAGTTCTGATGGGATCCGGTGCATTAGTGCTGGTATGATCGCATCCGTCAACCAACGCCGCTTATTTTCCATTATCCGTACCGGTCTTTTTCCCCTTCATCGTGAGTGCTACACGTCACGAACGAACCGTGGGGCCGATAAAGTAGGAAATTTTAATCCAGCAACTAGACCCGAAAAAGAAAATAGGGGATGCAACACGAGGACTTCCCGGCACGTCACCGATGCCAGTACTACTCTCGCCCAAGCAAGCTTAACTGCGGAGTTCTGATGGGATCCGGTGCATTAGTGCTGGTATGATCGCATCCGTCAACCAACGCCGCTTATTTTCCATTATCCGTAGCGGTCTTTTTCCCCTTCATCGTGAGTGCTACACGTCACGAAAGAACCGTGGGGCCGATAAAGTGGGACATTTTAATCCAGCAACTAGTCAGAAAACTTGGTAGAAATTCTGAAACATAATTTTGAGCCCCGGTTATCTCCGACGAACAGAGAAACCAGAAGCAAAACCGACCCGCAAAAGAAAATAACGGGTGCAACATGAGGACTTCCCGGCACGTCACCGATGCCAGTACTACTCTCGCCCAAGCACGCTTAACTGCGGAGTTCTGATGGGATCCGGTGCATTAGTGCTGGTATGATCGCATCCGTCAACCAACGCCGCTTATTTTCCATTATCCGTAGTGGTCTTTTTCCCCTTCATCGTGAGTGCTACACGTCACGAAAGAACCGTGGGGCCGATAAAGTGGGACATTTTAATCCAGCAACTAGTCAGAAAACTTGGTAGAAATTCTGAAACATAATTTTGAGCCCCGGTTATCTGCCACAAACAGAGAAACCAGAAGCAAAACCGACCCGAAAAAGAAAATAACGGGTGCAACATGAGGACTTCCCGGCACGTCACCGATGCCAGCACTACTCTCGCCGAAGCACGCTTAACTGCGGAGTTCTGATGGGATCCGGTGCATTAGTGCTGGTATGATCGCATCCGTCAACCAACGCCGCTTATTTTCCATTATCCGTACCGGTCTTTTTCCCCTTCATCGTGAGTGCTACACGTCACGAACGAACCGTGGGGCCGATAAAGTAGGAAATTTTAATCCAGCAACTAGACCCGAAAAAGAAAATAGGGGATGCAACACGAGGACTTCCCGGCACGTCACCGATGCCAGTACTACTCTCGCCCAAGCACGCTTAACTGCGGAGTTCTGATGGGATCCGGTGCATTAGTGCTGGTATGATCGCATCCGTCAACCAACGCCGCTTATTTTCCATTATCCGTAGTGGTCTTTTTCCCCTTCATCGTGAGTGCTACACGTCACGAAAGAACCGTGGGGCCGATAAAGTGGGACATTTTAATCCAGCAACTAGTCAGAAAACTTGGTAGAAATTCTGAAACATAATTTTGAGCCCCGGTTATCTGCCACAAACAGAGAAACCAGAAGCAAAACCGACCCGAAAAAGAAAATAACGGGTGCAACATGAGGACTTCCCGGCACGTCACCGATGCCAGCACTACTCTCGCCTAAGCACGCTTAACTGCGGAGTTCTGATGGGATCCGGTGCATTAGTGCTGGTATGATCGCATCCGTCAACCAACGCCGCTTATTTTCCATTATCCGTACCGGTCTTTTTCCCCTTCATCGTGAGTGCTACACGTCACGAACGAACCGTGGGGCCGATAAAGTAGGAAATTTTAATCCAGCAACTAGACCCGAAAAAGAAAATAGGGGATGCAACACGAGGACTTCCCGGCACGTCACCGATGCCAGTACTACTCTCGCCCAAGCACGCTTAACTGCGGAGTTCTGATGGGATCCGGTGCATTAGTGTTGGTATGATCGCATCCGTCAACCAACGTCGCTTATTTTCCATTATCCGTACCGGTCTTTTTCCCCTTAATCGTGAGTGCTACACGTCACGAACAAACCGTGGGGCTGATAAAGTGGGAAATTTTAATCCAGCAACTAGACCCGAAAAAGAAAATAGGGGATGCAACACGAGGACTTCCCGGCACGTCACCGATGCCAGTACTACTCTTGCCCAAGCACGCTTAACTGCGGAGTTCTGATGAGATCCGGTGCATTAGTGCTGGTATGATCGCATCCGTCAACCAACGCCGCTTATTTTCCATTATCCGTAGTGGTCTTTTTCCCCTTCATCGTGAGTGCTACACGTCACGAAAGAACCGTGGGGCCGATAAAGTGGGACATTTTAATCCAGCAACTAGTCAGAAAACTTGGTAGAAATTCTGAAACATAATTTTGAGCCCCGGTTATCTGCCACAAACAGAGAAACCAGAAGCAAAACCGACCCGAAAAAGAAAATAACGGGTGCAACATGAGGACTTCCCGGCACGTCACCGATGCCAGCACTACTCTCGCCGAAGCACGCTTAACTGCGGAGTTCTGATGGGATCCGGTGCATTAGTGCTGGTATGATCGCATCCGTCAACCAACGCCGCTTATTTTCCATTATCCGTACCGGTCTTTTTCCCCTTCATCGTGAGTGCTACACGTCACGAACGAACCGTGGGGCCGATAAAGTAGGAAATTTTAATCCAGCAACTAGACCCGAAAAAGAAAATAGGGGATGCAACACGAGGACTTCCCGGCACGTCACCGATGCCAGTACTACTCTCGCCCAAGCACGCTTAACTGCGGAGTTCTGATGGGATCCGGTGCATTAGTGCTGGTATGATCGCATCCGTCAACAAACGCCGCTTATTTTCCATTATCCGTACCGGTCTTTTTCCCCTTCATCGTGAGGACTTCCCGGCACGTCACCGATGCCAGTACTAGACCCGAAAAAGAAAATAGGGGATGCAACACGAGGACTTCCCGGCACGTCACCGATGCCAGTACTACTCTCGCCCAAGCACGCTTAACTGCGGAGTTCTGATGGGATCCGGTGCATTAGTGCTGGTATGATCGCATCCGTCAACCAACGTCGCTTATTTTCCATTATCCGTACCGGTCTTTTTCCCCTTAATCGTGAGTGCTACACGTCACGAACAAACCGTGGGGCTGATAAAGTGGGAAATTTTAATCCAGCAACTAGACCCGAAAAAGAAAATAGGGGATGCAACACGAGGACTTCCCGGCACGTCACCGATGCCAGTACTACTCTTGCCCAAGCACGCTTAACTGCGGAGTTCTGATGGGATCCGGTGCATTAGTGCTGGTATGATCGCATCCGTCAACCAACGCCGCTTATTTTCCATTATCCGTAGTGGTCTTTTTCCCCTTCATCGTGAGTGCTACACGTCACGAAAGAACCGTGGGGCCGATAAAGTGGGACATTTTAATCCAGCAACTAGTCAGAAAACTTGGTAGAAATTCTGAAACATAATTTTGAGCCCCGGTTATCTGCCACAAACAGAGAAACCAGAAGCAAAACCGACCCGAAAAAGAAAATAACGGGTGCAACATGAGGACTTCCCGGCACGTCACCGATGCCAGCACTACTCTCGCCGAAGCACGCTTAACTGCGGAGTTCTGATGGGATCCGGTGCATTAGTGCTGGTATGATCGCATCCGTCAACCAACGCCGCTTATTTTCCATTATCCGTACCGGTCTTTTTCCCCTTCATCGTGAGTGCTACACGTCACGAACGAACCGTGGGGCCGATAAAGTAGGAAATTTTAATCCAGCAACTAGACCCGAAAAAGAAAATAGGGGATGCAACACGAGGACTTCCCGGCACGTCACCGATGCCAGTACTACTCTCGCCCAAGCAAGCTTAACTGCGGAGTTCTGATGGGATCCGGTGCATTAGTGCTGGTATGATCGCATCCGTCAACCAACGCCGCTTATTTTCCATTATCCGTAGCGGTCTTTTTCCCCTTCATCGTGAGTGCTACACGTCACGAAAGAACCGTGGGGCCGATAAAGTGGGACATTTTAATCCAGCAACTAGTCAGAAAACTTGGTAGAAATTCTGAAACATAATTTTGAGCCCCGGTTATCTCCGACGAACAGAGAAACCAGAAGCAAAACCGACCCGCAAAAGAAAATAACGGGTGCAACATGAGGACTTCCCGGCACGTCACCGATGCCAGTACTACTCTCGCCCAAGCACGCTTAACTGCGGAGTTCTGATGGGATCCGGTGCATTAGTGCTGGTATGATCGCATCCGTCAACCAACGCCGCTTATTTTCCATTATCCGTAGTGGTCTTTTTCCCCTTCATCGTGAGTGCTACACGTCACGAAAGAACCGTGGGGCCGATAAAGTGGGACATTTTAATCCAGCAACTAGTCAGAAAACTTGGTAGAAATTCTGAAACATAATTTTGAGCCCCGGTTATCTGCCACAAACAGAGAAACCAGAAGCAAAACCGACCCGAAAAAGAAAATAACGGGTGCAACATGAGGACTTCCCGGCGCGTCACCGATGCCAGCACTACTCTCGCCGAAGCACGCTTAACTGCGGAGTTCTGATGGGATCCGGTGCATTAGTGCTGGTATGATCGCATCCGTCAACCAACGCCGCTTATTTTCCATTATCCGTACCGGTCTTTTTCCCCTTCATCGTGAGTGCTACACGTCACGAACGAACCGTGGGGCCGATAAAGTAGGAAATTTTAATCCAGCAACTAGACCCGAAAAAGAAAATAGGGGATGCAACACGAGGACTTCCCGGCACGTCACCGATGCCAGTACTACTCTCGCCCAAGCACGCTTAACTGCGGAGTTCTGATGGGATCCGGTGCATTAGTGCTGGTATGATCGCATCCGTCAACCAACGCCGCTTATTTTCCATTATCCGTAGTGGTCTTTTTCCCCTTCATCGTGAGTGCTACACGTCACGAAAGAACCGTGGGGCCGATAAAGTGGGACATTTTAATCCAGCAACTAGTCAGAAAACTTGGTAGAAATTCTGAAACATAATTTTGAGCCCCGGTTATCTGCCACAAACAGAGAAACCAGAAGCAAAACCGACCCGAAAAAGAAAATAACGGGTGCAACATGAGGACTTCCCGGCACGTCACCGATGCCAGCACTACTCTCGCCTAAGCACGCTTAACTGCGGAGTTCTGATGGGATCCGGTGCATTAGTGCTGGTATGATCGCATCCGTCAACCAACGCCGCTTATTTTCCATTATCCGTACCGGTCTTTTTCCCCTTCATCGTGAGTGCTACACGTCACGAACGAACCGTGGGGCCGATAAAGTAGGAAATTTTAATCCAGCAACTAGACCCGAAAAAGAAAATAGGGGATGCAACACGAGGACTTCCCGGCACGTCACCGATGCCAGTACTACTCTCGCCCAAGCACGCTTAACTGCGGAGTTCTGATGGGATCCGGTGCATTAGTGTTGGTATGATCGCATCCGTCAACCAACGTCGCTTATTTTCCATTATCCGTACCGGTCTTTTTCCCCTTAATCGTGAGTGCTACACGTCACGAACAAACCGTGGGGCTGATAAAGTGGGAAATTTTAATCCAGCAACTAGACCCGAAAAAGAAAATAGGGGATGCAACACGAGGACTTCCCGGCACGTCACCGATGCCAGTACTACTCTTGCCCAAGCACGCTTAACTGCGGAGTTCTGATGAGATCCGGTGCATTAGTGCTGGTATGATCGCATCCGTCAACCAACGCCGCTTATTTTCCATTATCCGTAGTGGTCTTTTTCCCCTTCATCGTGAGTGCTACACGTCACGAAAGAACCGTGGGGCCGATAAAGTGGGACATTTTAATCCAGCAACTAGTCAGAAAACTTGGTAGAAATTCTGAAACATAATTTTGAGCCCCGGTTATCTGCCACAAACAGAGAAACCAGAAGCAAAACCGACCCGAAAAAGAAAATAACGGGTGCAACATGAGGACTTCCCGGCACGTCACCGATGCCAGCACTACTCTCGCCGAAGCACGCTTAACTGCGGAGTTCTGATGGGATCCGGTGCATTAGTGCTGGTATGATCGCATCCGTCAACCAACGCCGCTTATTTTCCATTATCCGTACCGGTCTTTTTCCCCTTCATCGTGAGTGCTACACGTCACGAACGAACCGTGGGGCCGATAAAGTAGGAAATTTTAATCCAGCAACTAGACCCGAAAAAGAAAATAGGGGATGCAACACGAGGACTTCCCGGCACGTCACCGATGCCAGTACTACTCTCGCCCAAGCACGCTTAACTGCGGAGTTCTGATGGGATCCGGTGCATTAGTGCTGGTATGATCGCATCCGTCAACAAACGCCGCTTATTTTCCATTATCCGTACCGGTCTTTTTCCCCTTCATCGTGAGGACTTCCCGGCACGTCACCGATGCCAGTACTAGACCCGAAAAAGAAAATAGGGGATGCAACACGAGGACTTCCCGGCACGTCACCGATGCCAGTACTACTCTCGCCCAAGCACGCTTAACTGCGGAGTTCTGATGGGATCCGGTGCATTAGTGCTGGTATGATCGCATCCGTCAACAAACGCCGCTTATTTTCCATTATCCGTACCGGTCTTTTTCCCCTTCATCGTGAGGACTTCCCGGCACGTCACCGATGCCAGTACTACTCTCGCCCAAGCAAGCTTAACTGCGGAGTTCTGATGGGATCCGGTGCATTAGTGCTGGTATGATCGCATCCGTCAACCAACGCCGCTTATTTTCCATTATCCGTAGCGGTCTTTTTCCCCTTCATCGTGAGTGCTACACGTCACGAAAGAACCGTGGGGCCGATAAAGTGGGACATTTTAATCCAGCAACTAGTCAGAAAACTTGGTAGAAATTCTGAAACATAATTTTGAGCCCCGGTTATCTCCGACGAACAGAGAAACCAGAAGCAAAACCGACCCGCAAAAGAAAATAACGGGTGCAACATGAGGACTTCCCGGCACGTCACCGATGCCAGTACTACTCTCGCCCAAGCACGCTTAACTGCGGAGTTCTGATGGGATCCGGTGCATTAGTGCTGGTATGATCGCATCCGTCAACCAACGCCGCTTATTTTCCATTATCCGTAGCGGTCTTTTTCCCCTTCATCGTGAGTGCTACACGTCACGAAAGAACCGTGGGGCCGATAAAGTGGGACATTTTAATCCAGCAACTAGACCCGAAAAAGAAAATAGGGGATGCAACACGAGGACTTCCCGGCACGTCACCGATGCCAGTACTACTCTCGCCCAAGCACGCTTAACTGCGGAGTTCTGATGGGACCCGGTGCATTAGTGCTGGTATGATCGCATCCGGCAACCAACGCCGCTTATTTTCCATTATCCATACCGGTCTTTTTCCTTTCATCGTGAGTGCTACACGTCACGAACGAACCGTGGGGCCGATAAAGTAGCAAATTTTAATCCAGCAACTAGACCCGAAAAAGAAAATAGGGGATGCAACACGAGGACTTCCCGGCACATCACCGATGCCAGTACTACTCTCGCCCAAGCACGCTTGACTGCGGAGTTCTGATGGGATCCGGTGCATTAGTGCTGGTATGATCGCATCCGTCAACCAACGCCGCTTATTTTCCATTATCCGTAGCGGTCTTTTTCCCCTTCATCGTGAGTGCTACACGTCACGAAAGAACCGTGGGGCCGATAAAGTGGGACATTTTAATCCAGCAACTAGACCCGAAAAAGAAAATAGGGGATGCAACACGAGGACTTCCCGGCACGTCACCGATGCCAGTACTACTCTCGCCCAAGCGCGCTTAACTGCGGAGTTCTGATGGGATCCGGTGCATTAGTGCTGGTATGATCGCATCCGTCAACCAACGCCGCTTATTTTACATTATCCGTAGTGGTCTTTTTCCCCTTCATCGTGAGTGCTACACGTCACGAAAGAACCGTGGGGCCGATAAAGTGGGACATTTTAATCCAGCAACTAGTCAGAAAACTTGGTAGAAATTCTGAAACAAAATTTTGAGCCCCGGTTATCTCCCACGAACAGAGAAACCAGAAGCAAAACCGACCCGAAAAAGAAAATAACGGGTGCAACATGAGGACTTCCCGGCACGTCACCGATGCCAGTACTACTCTAGCCCAAGCACGCTTAACTGCGGAGTTCTGATGGGATCCGGTGCATTAGTGCTGGTATGATCGCATCCGGCAACTAACGCCGCTTATTTTCCATTATCCATACCGGTCTTTTTCCCGTTCATCGTGAGTGCTACACGTCACGAACGAACCGTGGGGCCGATAAAGTAGGAAATTTTAATCTAGCAACTAGACCCGAAAAAGAAAATAGGGGATGCAACACGAGGACTTCCCGGCACGTCACCGATGCCAGTACTACTCTCGCCCAAGCACGCTTAACTGCGGAGTTCTGATGGGATCCGGTGCATTAGTGCTGGTATGATCGCATCCGTCAACCAACGTCGCTTATTTTCCATTATCCGTACCGGTCTTTTTCCCCTTAATCGTGAGTGCTACACGTCACGAACAAACCGTGGGGCTGATAAAGTGGGAAATTTTAATCCAGCAACTAGACCCGAAAAAGAAAATAGGGGATGCAACACGAGGACTTCCCGGCACGTCACCGATGCCAGTACTACTCTTGCCCAAGCACGCTTAACTGCGGAGTTCTGATGGCATCCGGTGCATTAGTGCTGGTATGATCGCATCCGTCAACCAACGCCGCTTATTTTCCATTAGCCGTAGTGGTCTTTTTCCCCTTCATCGTGAGTGCTACACGTCACGAAAGAACCGTGGGGCCGATAAAGTGGGACATTTTAATCCAGCAACTAGTCAGAAAACTTGGTAGAAATTCTGAAACATAATTTTGAGCCCCGGTTATCTGCCACAAACAGAGAAACCAGAAGCAAAACCGACCCGAAAAAGAAAATAACGGGTGCAACATGAGGACTTCCCGGCACGTCACCGATGCCAGCACTACTCTCGCCGAAGCACGCTTAACTGCGGAGTTCTGATGGGATCCGGTGCATTAGTGCTGGTATGATCGCATCCGTCAACCAACGCCGCTTATTTTCCATTATCCGTACCGGTCTTTTTCCCCTTCATCGTGAGTGCTACACGTCACGAACGAACCGTGGGGCCGATAAAGTAGGAAATTTTAATCCAGCAACTAGACCCGAAAAAGAAAATAGGGGATGCAACACGAGGACTTCCCGGCACGTCACCGATGCCAGTACTACTCTCGCCCAAGCAAGCTTAACTGCGGAGTTCTGATGGGATCCGGTGCATTAGTGCTGGTATGATCGCATCCGTCAACCAACGCCGCTTATTTTCCATTATCCGTAGCGGTCTTTTTCCCCTTCATCGTGAGTGCTACACGTCACGAAAGAACCGTGGGGCCGATAAAGTGGGACATTTTAATCCAGCAACTAGTCAGAAAACTTGGTAGAAATTCTGAAACATAATTTTGAGCCCCGGTTATCTCCGACGAACAGAGAAACCAGAAGCAAAATCGACCCGCAAAAGAAAATAACGGGTGCAACATGAGGACTTCCCGGCACGTCACCGATGCCAGTACTACTCTCGCCCAAGCACGCTTAACTGCGGAGTTCTGATGGGATCCGGTGCATTAGTGCTGGTATGATCGCATCCGTCAACCAACGCCGCTTATTTTCCATTATCCGTAGCGGTCTTTTTCCCCTTCATCGTGAGTGCTACACGTCACGAAAGAACCGTGGGGCCGATAAAGTGGGACATTTTAATCCAGCAACTAGACCCGAAAAAGAAAATAGGGGATGCAACACGAGGACTTCCCGGCACGTCACCGATGCCAGTACTACTCTCGCCCAAGCACGCTTAACTGCGGAGTTCTGATGGGACCCGGTGCATTAGTGCTGGTATGATCGCATCCGGCAACCAACGCCGCTTATTTTCCATTATCCATACCGGTCTTTTTCCTTTCATCGTGAGTGCTACACGTCACGAACGAACCGTGGGGCCGATAAAGTAGCAAATTTTAATCCAGCAACTAGACCCGAAAAAGAAAATAGGGGATGCAACACGAGGACTTCCCGGCACATCACCGATGCCAGTACTACTCTCGCCCAAGCACGCTTGACTGCGGAGTTCTGATGGGATCCGGTGCATTAGTGCTGGTATGATCGCATCCGTCAACCAACGCCGCTTATTTTCCATTATCCGTAGCGGTCTTTTTCCCCTTCATCGTGAGTGCTACACGTCACGAAAGAACCGTGGGGCCGATAAAGTGGGACATTTTAATCCAGCAACTAGACCCGAAAAAGAAAATAGGGGATGCAACACGAGGACTTCCCGGCACGTCACCGATGCCAGTACTACTCTCGCCCAAGCGCGCTTAACTGCGGAGTTCTGATGGGATCCGGTGCATTAGTGCTGGTATGATCGCATCCGTCAACCAACGCCGCTTATTTTACATTATCCGTAGTGGCCTTTTTCCCCTTCATCGTGAGTGCTACACGTCACGAAAGAACCGTGGGGCCGATAAAGTGGGACATTTTAATCCAGCAACTAGTCAGAAAACTTGGTAGAAATTCTGAAACAAAATTTTGAGCCCCGGTTATCTCCCACGAACAGAGAAACCAGAAGCAAAACCGACCCGAAAAAGAAAATAACGGGTGCAACATGAGGACTTCCCGGCACGTCACCGATGCCAGTACTACTCTAGCCCAAGCACGCTTAACTGCGGAGTTCTGATGGGATCCGGTGCATTAGTGCTGGTATGATCGCATCCGTCAACTAACGCCGCTTATTTTCCATTATCCATACCGGTCTTTTTCCCCTTCATCGTGAGTGCTACACGTCACGAACGAACCGTGGGGCCGATAAAGTAGGAAATTTTAATCCAGCAACTAGACCCGAAAAAGAAAATAGGGGATGCAACACGAGGACTTCCCGGCACATCACCGATGCCAGTACTACTCTCGCCCAAGCAAGCTTAACTGCGTAGTTCTGATGGGATCCGGTGCATTAGTGCTGGTATGATCGCATCCGTCAACCAACGCCGCTTATTTTCCATTATCCGTAGCGGTCTTTTCCCCCTTCATCGTGAGTGCTGCACGTCACGAAAGAACCGTGGGGCCGATAAAGTGGGACATTTTAATCCAGCAACTAGTCAGAAAACTTGGTAGAAATTCTGAAACATAATTTTGAGCCCCGGTTATCTCCGACGAACAGAGAAACCAGAAGCAAAACCGACCCGCAAAAGAAAATAACGGGTGCAACATGAGGACTTCCCGGCACGTCACCGATGCCAGTACTACTCTCGCCCAAGCACGCTTAACTGCGGAGTTTTGATGGGATCCGGTGCATTAGTGCTGGTATGATCGCATCCGGCAACCAACGCCGCTTATTTTCCATTATCCATACCGGTCTTTTTCCTTTCATCGTGAGTGCTACACGTCACGAACGAACCGTGGGGCCGATAAAGTAGGAAATTTTAATCTAGCAACTAGACCCGAAAAAGAAAATAGGGGATGCAACACGAGGACTTCCCGGCACGTCACCGATGCCAGTACTACTCTCGCCCAAGCACGCTTAACTGCGGAGTTCTGATGGGATCCGGTGCATTAGTGCTGGTATGATCGCATCCGTCAACCAACGCCGCTTATTTTCCATTATCCGTACCGGTCCTTTTCTTTTCATCGTGAGTGCTACACGTCACGAACGAACCGTGGGGCCGATAAAGTAGGAAATTTTAATCTAGCCACTAGACCCGAAAAAGAAAATAGGGGATGCAACACGAGGACTTCCCGGCACGTCACCGATGCCAGTACTACTCTCGCCCAAGCACGCTTAACTGCGGAGTTCTGATGGGATCCGGTGCATTAGTGCTGGTATGATCGCATCCGTCAACCAACGCCGCTTATTTTCCATTATCCGTAGCGGTCTTTTTCCCCTTCATCGTGAGTGCTACACGTCACGAAAGAACCGTGGGGCCGATAAAGTGGGACATTTTAATCCAGCAACTAGTCAGAAAACTTGGTAGAAATTCTGAAACATAATTTTGAGCCCCGGTTATCTCCCACGAACAGAGAAACCAGAAGCAAAACCGACCCGAAAAAGAAAATAACGGGTGCAACATGAGGACTTCCCGGCACGTCACCGATGCCAGTACTACTCTAGCCCAAGCACGCTTAACTGCGGAGTTCTGATGGGATCCGGTGCATTAGTGCTGGTATGATCGCATCCGGCAACCAACGCCGCTTATTTTCCATTATCCATACCGGTCTTTTTCCCCTTCATCGTGAGTGCTACACGTCACGAACGAACCGTGGGGCCGATAAAGTAGGAAATTTTAATCCAGCAACTAGACCCGAAAAAGAAAATAGGGGATGCAACACGAGGACTTCCCGGCACATCACCGATGCCAGTACTACTCTCGCCCAAGCAAGCTTAACTGCGGAGTTCTGATGGGATCCGGTGCATTAGTGCTGGTATGATCGCATCCGTCAACCAACGCCGCTTATTTTCCATTATCCGTAGCGGTCTTTTTCCCCTTCATCGTGAGTGTTACACGTCACGAAAGAACCGTGGGGCCGATAAAGTGGGACATTTTAATCCAGCAACTAGACCCGAAAAAGAAAATAGGGGATGCAACACGAGGACTTCCTGGCACGTCACCGATGCCAGTACTACTCTCGCCCAAGCACGCTTAACTGCGGAGTTCTGATGGGATCCGGTGCATTAGTGCTGGTATGATCGCATCCATCAACCAACGCCGCTTATTTTCCATTATCCGTAGCGGTCTTTTTTGACACGATCCCCGTGCCCCTGCCCGGGATACCCTGTGAGCGTTTGTCTCACGGTGGATTGTAATTGGCTAGCTGGTTATGTGTGTGGATTAAATCCAATGCTACTAGTTGATTAACCTAGAAATGCAATATGTATGCACTTATGCTTTGACTTGGTTTATTAAAACCATAAAACATTTAATCATTTAGACATTTAGCCGGCTAGTAAAATTCTATATAAATAAATACAAAATGCCAAAGCATATCAAAATCAACCTTTGCGTGATTAACTACACATACACCGCTCGTGAAAGCATTTATACATAAGTAACTAATGCTCTCACCCAGAGAACAATCCCCTGAGTCAAGGACTCTTTATAACATAAATACTGGAGGCAAAATAAAGTACTGTATCAAAATACAAGACTTTGCTGAGATCTTTTACCCTAGCTCCCACTTTGGACTCCTGTCCCAGTGGCGAGTCTCACAAGTCCTGTGCCAAGTGCTACTAGGCTCTGCAGCCAAAGGAAGAAGCAAGTTAGTACCACAGCCTGACCAACAGACCAATTAAACACTTAAGCAGGCTAGAAACTTAAAGTTTCTCAACTACCGTACCTTTACAGACAAAAGGTACTACCGTGATAATCCTCAGTGATTATCCGGTCCTGCTACTCCAGACTCTGCATAACAAACAGGGAGTGAGAATTCAACATTCTCAGTAAGGGTCTTCGATGTACCTGCAAGAAAAATTACTAGGACTCTGGCTGCGAGCTCACACAGCATGAGGGTACTAGTCATATATATATATATACTAGGCCGGTAGACCTCTCCTCAAGTAGTCCTCTGTATCAGGCCAAGTGCAATCACTTAGCAACCTGACACATATACAGGCCAAGCGCAATCACTTAGCAACCTGACATATAGGCCAAGCGCTATCACTTAGCAACCTATCATATGGCTCAAGGGCGAACCTTAGCAAGCCTCATTCAAACATAGAACCTCTCACCTAATTGTTATGCAGGGGAATTTATGATGGGACTTGTAGACTAGGCCGCAGGGCCTCTTTGATGTAAACTAGATGAACAAGGTTTCGCCTCGTGGCCTCGTGGCTCCGGCACGGCTAGGCCGACGAGGGTTCTAAACCTCTCACCTGAGCTATTGATAGCTAATTAAGTTCAATTGCAACATTTGTTTCCTTACTTGTTGCCTAAGCAACTTACTTACCTCAAACAGTTCAAGAAAACTCATACTTCCGGTGGGACTTTCGGAAGTCTCGGAGTACCATCGGGATCCTCGGACCCTTAGGCACGTTCCGAACCTTCCGTAGTCTCGGTCGGGTCAACGCAGCAAAAAGTCAAACCCTCCATTTTTAGGTGTTGGCGCCGCGTCGCCAAAGGCAAAAAGGAATTGGCGACGCGTCGCCGACGAGCAGACGCTCTGTGAAGAAAAATTGAATTGGCGACGCGTCGCCAATTTTCGGGCCAATTGGCGCCGCGTCGCCAATTCTGCAGAAATGCAGAATTTGGCCGATTGCTGCTACGAACTTTGGCAACCAAATACATATAGCAAACATGCATCAAAAGTTACCAAATTTCATACACATGAAGTACATGTTGCAAGGAACAAAACCAACTATCAAAGCCAAACTATGATGCATTAGAAGCATCAAACCAACCCTTCGAATTTAGCTAGTCCATCATAATTCCCAAAAACGTTTCTTCACACCATACCCAAAAATTACTCAACTTTCTCAATCCATTTCAATCCAAAAGCAATCCAACAACTTAAAAACACTTTCTCCCTTACCTTAACACCAAGAACAAGCAAGAATTCGAACCCTTCCTCTTCCAAACAAGCTTCCAAAGTTCTACACAATTTCAAACCAAACAAAGCTCCTAAACATCAAAAACACCTCTTCCAAACAAGACCCAAGCTTCCAATCAATCAAATAACATGAATTCAATCAAGAACATGAATCATACCTCGTTCAAAAACAGGGGATGGAGAAAAACACCCTTTCAAGCTTCAAAAACATGGATTCAAGCTTGAAAATGCATCCTCCAAGCTTAAACACCCTTAATTGCGCCTCTTGACACCAAGATCACTTGATTCCAAGTTCAATTTGAGAGAGAAATGAGTGAGGGAAGCTTAAGAACGTGTTAATGGTAGCTTCTCCCCCTCTTTCCCTTCTTAAACCCTCACTTAGCAACCAAGATCACCAAGGTTTCAAGTTAAGTGCAATTAGGTCCCCCATCTTTGTAACTTGACAATTCTTGTCTATTTGTTGAGTTTGAGTTAAGGTTAAAAGTTAAGTTCTAAAATTCATTTTAAAACACTCGGGACTCGTCCCGGCCACTCAGGGTGCAAAATTACCATTTTGCCCCTGAACTTAGTTCAGAGCTTTATTCTTGTCGGAACTTAGTGAACTTTGGCAAACTTCTTAATTCTTGCTAGGCAAACTTAAATTAAACTTCTAAACTAAATTCTAAAGTCCTTACCTCCCTCTAGAAGGGCCGTAACATTCTCCCCTCCTTCTGGAATTTGGTCCCCCAAATTCCGTTGCAACTCTGGAAAAACACCAGGATATCTTTTCAGCATATCCTGCTCTGTCTCCCAGGTAGCTTCCTCCTCACTATGGTTAGACCAAAGGATCTTAACCATCGGAATCCACTTAGTCCGCAGTTTCTTGACTTGCCTATCCAAAATCTGAACTGGTTTCTCTTCATAAGTCAAGTCCTCCTGAATGGGTATCACTGAAGGATTTACTACCTGTCCGGGCTCAACTGTGCACTTCCTGAGTAAACTGACGTGAAACACATTATGCACTTGAGAAAGGTTAGGCGGTAAAGCCAACCGATAAGCAACTTTCCCAACTTTCTCTAACACTTCATAAGGTCCAATGAACCTTGGAGCTAACTTGCCCCTTTGTCCAAAACGACTAACTCCTCTCATGGGCGACACTTTCAGAAGTACTTTGTCACCAACCTCAAAACTCAATTCCCTTCTTCTTCTGTTTGCATACTTAGTCTGTCTGTCATTAGCTGTCTTGATTCTCTGCTGAATCAACTTAATCTTAGCTGTAGTGTCAGCTATGATCTCAGGTCCAACGACCACTCTGTCTGTTGGATCTGCCCAACAATGAGGTGTCATACATCGTCTCCCATACAAAGCTTCATAGGGCGCCATTCCAATAACAGATTGATGACTGTTATTATAGGCAAACTCGATCAGTGGTAAGTGCTGATCCCAATCACCTCTGAAATCAATGACACACATGCGTAGCATGTCCTCCAAAGTCTGAATCACCCTCTCTGACTGTCCGTCAGTCTGTGGATGAAAAGCAGTACTGAGGCTAACTTTACTGCCCAATGCTTCCTGAAAAGCATTCCAGAACCGTGATGTAAATCGTGGATCTCTGTCTGATATGATCTGATCCGGTATCCCATGGAGTCTCACAATCTCCCTGAGATATAACTGAGCCAACCTCTCCAATGTATAGGTGACTCTGATCGGTATAAAGTGTGCCGACTTCGTCAATCTGTCAACCACTACCCAAATAGCATCATGTTGATTCCGGGTGGTCGGTAACCCCACTAGGAAATCCATAGTAACGGATCCCCACTTCCTCACTGGTAGAGATAAACTCTGAAGTGTGCCTGCTGGTTTCTGGTGTTCAGCTTTCACCACTTGACATGTCAAACACCTTGCCACATGTCCTCGTACATCTCTCTTCAGTCCTGGCCACCAAAAATGTGTTTTCAGATCTTGATACATCTTACTAACACCAGGATGAATACTCAATGTGCTGCTATGTGCCTCCTGTAGGACTTGCTGTCTAAGTCCCTCAACATTCGACACATAGAGTCGATCACCATAATGCAGTATTCCATCTTTGTACTTGAACTCTTTCTTCAAAGCACCAGTCTTAACTTCACCTGAAATCTTCTTCAACAATGGATCTTTCAACTGAGCTTCTCTGACTCTGGCTAACCAAGCCGTCTGAATCTCCAAAACGTAGACTAAGGATTTTTCTCGACTTTGCCATAATTCATGCAAAGCTAAGAAACAATCCTTCAATGCTCCTTCTGAAGAATCTATAGCCTGATCCTTGGACAAGATCACTCCTGTGTACTTCCGACTCAAAGCATCTGCTACCACGTTCCCTTTACCCGCACAATACTCGATCGAACAATCATAGTCTTTAATGTACTCAATCCATCGCCGCTGTCTCATGTTCAGATCCTTCTGAGTAAACAAATACTTCAAACTCTTGTGATCAGTGAAGATTCTGAACGATCTTCCCATCAAATAATGTCTCCATAATTTCAGTGCAAAGATCACTGCTGCAAGCTCAAGATCATGAACAGGGTAGTTCAACTCATTAGGCCTCAGCTGTCTCGAACCATAAGCAATCACCTGACTGTCCTGATGTAGAACACAACCCAAACCTGAACCTGACGCATCAGTATAAACTGTAAAGGCTCTGTCCGGGTCTGGTAATACAAGTATGGGTGCACTGGTCAACTTTTCCTTCAGCTTCATGTAGGCTTCTTCACACTTCGGTGTCCACTCAAATTTCTGAGCTTTCCTGGTCAATGCTGTCAACGGCGTAGCTATCACAGAGAATTTCTCTATGAAGCGTCTGTAGTAACCTGCTAGACCCAAGAAACTCCTGACCTCTGTAACTGTAGTCGGTCTCTTCCAATCAACTACTGCTTGAACCTTTTCAGGATCAACTGACAAACCTTGAGCACTGATAATATGCCCCAAAAACTGAATCCTCTCGGACCAAAACTCACACTTAGAAAATTTTGCATAGTACTGATTATCCTTCAGCACTTGCAAAACCGTTCTAAGGTGCTCCTCATGCTCTGCTGTAGACTGTGAATAGATCAGAATATCATCAATGAAGACCTCAACAAACTGATCCAGAAATGGCTTAAAGATCCGATTCATAGCTTCCATAAACACTGCTGGAGCATTAGTCACACCAAAAGGCATAACCGTATACTCATAATGTCCGTACCTTGTCCTGAAGGCAGTCTTCGGAATGTCTTCCTCCTTAACTCTGATCTGAAAATACCCAGATCGAAGATCAATCCTGGAAAACACTCTCGCTCCTCTGAGTCTGTCAAACAAATCATCAATTCTAGGAAGTGGATACTTATTCTTAACTGTCACTGCATTCAACTTCCTGTAATCGATGCACAACCTGAAAGTTCCATCCTTCTTCTTCACAAATAATACTGGAGCTCCCCACGGTGATACACTCGGTCTTATGAAACCTTTCCCTAGCAGTTCCTCCAACTGCTTCTTTAACTCATCCATCTCAGGAGCCGACATCCTATAAGGTGGTACTGAAATAGGCTCAACCCCTGGTTGCAGATGGATAGCAAACTCAGTATCCCTCCTAGGTGGTAACCCAGGTAACTCCACTGGAAACACCTCAGGAAACTGATTAGCTACAGGAATACTTCCCAACTCTTCCTCTATAGCTACTCCATTCAACGAATAATACTCCTCTTCACCCACTACAGGGATGGTATCTACAAGTCTAAGATGTAAACTCTTAGCACTAGATGCCAACCCTCCTGTGCAAGTCACTCTAGCCCCCTGAGCATCAATGATGTCAACTGAGTGATTCGCACAGTTAATTCGTGCCTTGTGCTTACTCAACCAATCCATTCCCAGCACCAGGTCATATGATTTCAACTCAATCACCCACAACTCACAAAAAAAATCATGATCACCTAACTGCAAAGGATACCTAGTAACCACTTCATTGGTCACAATAAAACCTCTCCCTGCAGTCCTGATGAGTCTCAACTCACCCGCAATTTCACGCTGTAAACTATGCTTATCTACCAAGGCAGAAGATATCACTGAAAGAGTAGCTCCCGTATCGAAAAGCACTCTAACACTACTGCTCAGAAAAGTAAAATTACCTCGTACAGCTGGCGGTTCTCTAGCCGCCTGGTTCGTCAAAGCAAAGACTCTTGGGTTCACTGCTGCAGCAACTACTCCAGGCCGGTTCCCAATAGCAAGCGGTACTGGAGGTAGAACCCGAGATGGACCTGTAACTGAACGAACTCTTGGGCAGTCCCTGGCCCAATGCCCTCTCTGACCACAGACATTACAAATATCTGTGCCCAGTGTACATGGTCTTCCACCATGGAACCGTCTGCACCTAGGACACACACCTGTCCTCCTCCTCTTAGATGGATCCTGGTTCCCTACCATTGGTCGCTTTCCAGCACTTTTCCCCAAGTTAGATGGCCCAGCTTCCACCTTTTTCACAGGTGCCCTGGAATCCTCGAATTCCCTTTCCAATGCCAATGCCTTCTGAACCATCTGGCGATAACTCCTGATATCAACTGTCGCCATATACCTCCTGAAAATAGGCTTCAGGCCCTGGGAAAACTTCTTGGCTTTCAGCTCATCATTACCCAACATATATGGAGCATATCGGATAAGTGAATTGTATTGCTGCTCATACTCTCGTACTGACATCTCTCCCTGTGTCAGATTCTCAAACTGGATCCTCCTCTGATCCTGTGCAGCTTCACTAATATACTCCTGTCTAAACTTCTTCTCGAAGTCTGACCACTTGAGCACCTTTTTCTTGTGCTCTGGACGAGTGCCATTACTCTCCCTCAATAAGTCCATCACGTCGTCCCACCAAAGACTGGCTCTCCCTCTCAGAAAGAAAGGTACTAGAACCATCCTCTGCTCTGTCTCATAACCACCACAAGTAAAGAGGCGGTTCATAACAGACAACCAATCCTCTGCTCTATCAGGATCTCCTGTCCCGTCAAAGCTAGGTGGATCAACTGTCTTAAACTTTTCCAGCAACCTCATCTGATGTGGAGTGTCTCCCCTCCTTGGAGCCTCCATCATCTCTGGTTCCTCAACCTCCTCAAGAACTTGATTTCTGGGTTCCTGAGCTCTAGGCACTTGCTGTTGCTCAGCATGCCTTTCCTGTTCCTGTTGTGGCTCAACTTCCTCCTGGGCAACACCTCTGTCCCCATAATCTCTGAACATCTCTGTTACAAGAGTGTTCATACCCTGTGCCACCTGAGACATAGTCTCAGTCAAACCCTGTAGCACTCTGGATATCTCATCCAACCTCGCCACAACTGGGTCACTAGAACCTTCACCAGGTTCCCTAGTCCCCCTCGTAGTTCCAGACCTCGTATCAACCATGATAACCTGCAACCACAACCAGACAACATTTCCCCAGATGTTGGTCAGTACTAACTTCCTAGCACTTGGACTTTACTACTAGATCTCAGTCTAAGCCTCCAATATCCATGAAATAAAACCCTTAGCTCTGATACCAAGAACACTGACACGATCCCCGTGCCCCTGCCCGGGATACCCTGTGAGCGTTTGTCTCACGGTGGATTGTAATTGGCTAGCTGGTTATGTGTGTGGATTAAATCCAATGCTACTAGTTGATTAACCTAGAAATGCAATATGTATGCACTTATGCTTTGACTTGGTTTATTAAAACCATAAAACATTTAATCATTTAGACATTTAGCCGGCTAGTAAAATTCTATATAAATAAATACAAAATGCCAAAGCATATCAAAATCAACCTTTGAGTGATTAACTACACATACACCGCTCGTGAAAGCATTTATACATAAGTAACTAATGCTCTCACCCAGAGAACAATCCCCTGAGTCAAGGACTCTTTATAACATAAATACTGGAGGCAAAATAAAGTACTGTATCAAAATACAAGACTTTGCTGAGATCTTTTACCCTAGCTCCCACTTTGGACTCCTGTCCCAGTGGCGAGTCTCACAAGTCCTGTGCCAAGTGCTACTAGGCTCTGCAGCCAAAGGAAGAAGCAAGTTAGTACCACAGCCTGACCAACAGACCAATTAAACACTTAAGCAGGCTAGAAACTTAAAGTTTCTCAACTACCGTACCTTTACAGACAAAAGGTACTACCGTGATAATCCTCAGTGATTATCCGGTCCTGCTACTCCAGACTCTGCATAACAAACAGGGAGTGAGAATTCAACATTCTCAGTAAGGGTCTTCGATGTACCTGCAAGAAAAATTACTAGGACTCTGGCTGCGAGCTCACACAGCATGAGGGTACTAGTCATATATATATATATACTAGGCCGGTAGACCTCTCCTCAAGTAGTCCTCTGTATCAGGCCAAGTGCAATCACTTAGCAACCTGACACATATACAGGCCAAGCGCAATCACTTAGCAACCTGACATATAGGCCAAGCGCTATCACTTAGCAACCTATCATATGGCTCAAGGGCGAACCTTAGCAAGCCTCATTCAAACATAGAACCTCTCACCTAATTGTTATGCAGGGGAATTTATGATGGGACTTGTAGACTAGGCCGCAGGGCCTCTTTGATGTAAACTAGATGAACAAGGTTTCGCCTCGTGGCCTCGTGGCTCCGGCACGGCTAGGCCGACGAGGGTTCTAAACCTCTCACCTGAGCTATTGATAGCTAATTAAGTTCAATTGCAACATTTGTTTCCTTACTTGTTGCCTAAGCAACTTACTTACCTCAAACAGTTCAAGAAAACTCATACTTCCGGTGGGACTTTCGGAAGTCTCGGAGTACCATCGGGATCCTCGGACCCTTAGGCACGTTCCGAACCTTCCGTAGTCTCGGTCGGGTCAACGCAGCAAAAAGTCAAACCCTCCATTTTTAGGTGTTGGCGCCGCGTCGCCAAAGGCAAAAAGGAATTGGCGACGCGTCGCCGACGAGCAGACGCTCTGTGAAGAAAAATTGAATTGGCGACGCGTCGCCAATTTTCGGGCCAATTGGCGCCGCGTCGCCAATTCTGCAGAAATGCAGAATTTGGCCGATTGCTGCTACGAACTTTGGCAACCAAATACATATAGCAAACATGCATCAAAAGTTACCAAATTTCATACACATGAAGTACATGTTGCAAGGAACAAAACAAACTATCAAAGCCAAACTATGATGCATTAGAAGCATCAAACCAACCCTTCGAATTTAGCTAGTCCATCATAATTCCCAAAAACGTTTCTTCACACCATACCCAAAAATTACTCAACTTTCTCAATCCATTTCAATCCAAAAGCAATCCAACAACTTAAAAACACTTTCTCCCTTACCTTAACACCAAGAACAAGCAAGAATTCGAACCCTTCCTCTTCCAAACAAGCTTCCAAAGTTCTACACAATTTCAAACCAAACAAAGCTCCTAAACATCAAAAACACCTCTTCCAAACAAGACCCAAGCTTCCAATCAATCAAATAACATGAATTCAATCAAGAACATGAATCATACCTCGTTCAAAAACAGGGGATGGAGAAAAACACCCTTTCAAGCTTCAAAAACATGGATTCAAGCTTGAAAATGCATCCTCCAAGCTTAAACACCCTTAATTGCGCCTCTTGACACCAAGATCACTTGATTCCAAGTTCAATTTGAGAGAGAAATGAGTGAGGGAAGCTTAAGAACGTGTTAATGGTAGCTTCTCCCCCTCTTTCCCTTCTTAAACCCTCACTTAGCAACCAAGATCACCAAGGTTTCAAGTTAAGTGCAATTAGGTCCCCCATCTTTGTAACTTGACAATTCTTGTCTATTTGTTGAGTTTGAGTTAAGGTTAAAAGTTAAGTTCTAAAATTCATTTTAAAACACTCGGGACTCGTCCCGGCCACTCAGGGTGCAAAATTACCATTTTGCCCCTGAACTTAGTTCAGAGCTTTATTCTTGTCGGAACTTAGTGAACTTTGGCAAACTTCTTAATTCTTGCTAGGCAAACTTAAATTAAACTTCTAAACTAAATTCTAAAGTCCTTACCTCCCTCTAGAAGGGCCGTAACATTTTTCCCCTTCATCGTGAGTGCTACACGTCACGAAAGAACCGTGGGGCCGATAAAGTGGGACATTTTAATCCAGCAACTAGTCAGAAAACTTGGTAGAAATTCTGAAACATAATTTTGAGCCCCGGTTATCTCCCACGAACAGAGAAACCAGAAGCAAAACCGACCCGAAAAAGAAAATAACGGGTGCAACATGAGGACTTCCCGGCACGTCACCGATGCCAGTACTACTCTAGCCCAAGCACGCTTAACTGCGGAGTTCTGATGGGATCCGGTGCATTAGTGCTGGTATGATCGCATCCGGCAACCAACGCCGCTTATTTTCCATTATCCATACCGGTCTTTTTCCCCTTCATCGTGAGTGCTACACGTCACGAACGAACCGTGAGGCCGATAAAGTAGGAAATTTTAATCCAGCAACTAGACCCGAAAAAGAAAATAGGGGATGCAACACGAGGACTTCCCGGCACATCACCGATGCCAGTACTACTCTCGCCCAAGCACGCTTAACTGCGGAGTTCTGATGGGATCCGGTGCATTAGTGCTGGTATGATCGCATCCGGCAACCAACGCCGCTTATTTTCCATTATCCATACCGGTCTTTTTCCTTTCATCGTGAGTGCTACACGTCACGAACGAACCGTGGGGCCGATAAAGTAGGAAATTTAAATCCAGCAACTAGACCCGAAAAAGAAAATAGGGGATGCAACACGAGGACTTCCCGGCACATCACCGATGCCAGTACTACTCTCGCCCAAGCACGCTTGACTGCGGAGTTCTGATGGGATCCGGTGCATTAGTGCTGGTATGATCGCATCCGGCAACCAACGCCGCTTATTTTCCATTATCCGTAGCGGTCTTTTTCCCTTTCATCGTGAGTGCTACACGTCACGAAAGAACCGTGGGGCCGATAAAGTGGGACATTTTAATCTAGCAACTAGTCAGACAACTTGGTAGAAATTCTGAAACATAATTTTGAGCCCCGGTTATCTCACACAAACAGAGAAACCAGAAGCAAAACCGACCCGAAAAAGAAAATAACGGGTGCAACATGAAGACTTCCCGGCACGTCACCGATGCCAGTACTACTCTCGCCCAAGCACGCTTAACTGCGGAGTTCTGATGGGATCCGGTTCATTAGTGCTGGTATGATCGCATCCGGCAACCAACGCCGCTTATTTTCCATTATCCATACCGGTCTTTTTCCGTTCATCGTGAGTGCTACGCGTCACGAACGAACCGTGGGGCCGATAAAGTAGGAAATTTTAATCCAGCAACTAGACCCGAAAAAGAAAATAGGGGATGCAACACGAGGACTTCTCAGCACGTCACCGATGCCAGTACTACTCTCGCCCAAGCACGCTTCACTGCGGAGTTCTGATGGGATCCGGTGCATTAGTGCTGGTATGATCGCATCCGTCAACCAACGCCGCCTATTTTCCATTATCCGTAGCGGTCTTTTTCCCCTTCATCGTGAGTGCTACACGTCACGAAAGAACCGTGGGGCCGATAAAGTGGGACGTTTTAATCCAGCAACTAGACCCGAAAAAGAAAATAGGGGATGCAACACGAGGACTTCCCAGCACGTCAACGATGCCAGTACTACTCTCGCCCAAGACGCTTAACTGCGGAGTTCTGATGGGATCCGGTGCATTAGTGCTGGTATGATCGCATCCGTCAACCAACGCCGCTTATTTTCCATTATCCGTACCGGTCTTTTTCCCCTTCATCGTGAGTGCTACACGTCACGAAAGAACCGTGGGGCCGATAAAGTGAGACATTTTAATCCAGCAACTAGTCAGAAAACTTGGTAGAAATTCTGAAACATAATTTTGAGCCCCGGTTATCTCCCACAAACAGAGAAACCAGAAGCAAAACCGACCCGAAAAAGAAAATAACGGGTGCAACGTGAGGACTTCCCGGCACGTCACCGATGCCAGCACTACTCTCGCCCAAGCACGCTTAACTGCGGAGTTCTGATGGGATCCGGTGCATTAGTGCTGGTATGATCGCATCCGGCAACCAACGCCGCTTATTTTCCATTATCCATACCGGTCTTTTTCCACTTCATCGTGAGTGCTACACGTCACGAAAGAACCGTGGGGCCGATAAAGTGGGATATTTTAATCCAGCAACTAGACCCGAAAAAGAAAATAGGGGATGCAACACGAGGACTTCCCGGCACGTCACCGATGCCAGTACTACTCTCGCCCAAGCACGCTTAACTGCGGAGTTCTAATGGGATCCGGTGCATTAGTGCTGGTATGATCGCATCCGGCAACCAACGCCGCTTATTTTCCATTAGTCATACCGGTCTTTTTCCTTTCATCGTGAGTGCTACACGTCACGAACGAACCGTGGGGCCGATAAAGTAGGAAATTTTAATCTAGCAACTAGACCCGAAAAAGAAAATAGGGGATGCAACACGAGGACTTCCCGGCACGTCACCGATGCCAGTACTACTCTCGCCCAAGCACGCTTAACTGCGGAGTTCTGATGGGATCCGGTTCATTAGTGCTGGTATGATCGCATCCGGCAACCAACGCCGCTTATTTTCCATTATCCATACCGGTCTTTTTCCGTTCATCGTGAGTGCTACGCGTCACGAACGAACCGTGGGGCCGATAAAGTAGGAAATTTTAATCCAGCAACTAGACCCGAAAAAGAAAATAGGGGATGCAACACGAGGACTTCCCGGCACATCACCGATGCCAGTACTACTCTCGCCCAAGCAAGCTTAACTGCGGAGTTCTGATGGGATCCGGTGCATTAGTGCTGGTATGATCGCATCCGTCAACCAACGCCGCTTATTTTCCATTATCCGTAGCGGTCTTTTTTCCCTTCATCGTGAGTGCTACACGTCACGAAAGAACCGTGGGGCCGATAAAGTGGGACATTTTAATCCAGCAACTAGTCAGAAAACTTGGTAGAAATTTTGAAACATAATTTTGAGCCCCGGTTATCTCCGACGAACAGAGAAACCAGAAGCAAAACCGACCCGCAAAAGAAAATAACGGGTGCAACATGAGGACTTCCCGGCACGTCACCGATGCCAGTACTACTATCGCCCAAGCACGCTTAACTGCGGAGTTCTGATGGGATCCGGTGCATTAGTGCTGGTATGATCGCATCCGTCAACTAACGCCGCTTATTTTCCATTATCCGTACCGGTCTTTTTCCCCTTCATCGTGAGTGCTACACGTCACGAAAGAACCGTGGGGCCGATAAAGTGGGACATTTTAATCCAGCAACTAGACCCGAAAAAGAAAAGAGGGGATGCAACACGAGGACTTCCTGGCACGTCACCGATGCCAGTACTACTCTCGCCCAAGCACGCTTAACTGCGGAGTTCTGATGGGATCCGGTGCATTAGTGCTGGTATGATCGCATCCGGCAACCAACGCCGCTTATTTTCCATTATCCATACCGGTCTTTTTCCTTTCATCGTGAGTGCTACACGTCACGAACGAACCGTGGGGCCGATAAAGTAGGAAATTTAAATCCAGCAACTAGACCCGAAAAAGAAAATAGGGGATGCAACACGAGGACTTCCCGGCACATCACCGATGCCAGTACTACTCTCGCCCAAGCACGCTTGACTGCGGAGTTCTGATGGGATCCGGTGCATTAGTGCTGGTATGATCGCATCCGGCAACCAACGCCACTTATTTTCCATTATCCGTAGCGGTCTTTTTCCCTTTCATCATGAGTGCTACACGTCACGAAAGAACCGTGGGGCCGATAAAGTCGGATATTTTAATCCAGCAACTAGTCAGACAACTTGGTAGAAATTCTGAAACATAATTTTGAGCCCCGGTTATCTCACACAAACAGAGAAACCAGAAGCAAAACCGACCCGAAAAAGAAAATAACGGGTGCAACATGAAGACTTCCCGGCACGTCACCGATGCCAGTACTACTCTCGCCCAAGCACGCTTAACTGCGGAGTTCTGATGGGATCCGGTTCATTAGTGCTGGTATGATCGCATCCGGCAACCAACGCCGCTTATTTTCCATTATCCATACCGGTCTTTTTCCGTTTATCGTGAGTGCTACGCGTCACGAACGAACCGTGGGGCCGATAAAGTAGGAAATTTTAATCCAGCAACTAGACCCGAAAAAGAAAATAGGGGATGCAACACGAGGACTTCCCGGCACGTCACCGATGCCAGTACTACTCTCGCCCAAGCACGCTTGACTGCGGAGTTCTGATGGGATCCGGTGCATTAGTGCTGGTATGATCGCATCCGTCAACCAACGCCGCTTATTTTCCATTATCCGTAGCGGTCTTTTTCCCCTTCATCGTGAGTGCTACACGTCACGAAAGAACCGTGGGGCCGATAAAGTGGGACATTTTAATCCAGCAACTAGACCCGAAAAAGAAAATAGGGGATGCAACACGAGGACTTCCCCGCACGTCACCGATGCCAGTACTACTCTCGCCCAAGCACGCTTCACTGCGGAGTTCTGATGGGATCCGGTGCATTAGTGCTGGTATGATCGCATCCGTCAACCAACGCCGCTTATTTTCCATTATCCGTAGCGGTCTTTTTTCCCTTCATCGTGAGTGCTACACGTCACGAAAGAACCGTGGGGCCGATAAAGTGGGACATTTTAATCCAGCAACTAGTCAGAAAACTTGGT
This sequence comes from Aquilaria yunnanensis, assembly GCA_039654915.1. Classification (NCBI taxonomy): domain Eukaryota; kingdom Viridiplantae; phylum Streptophyta; class Magnoliopsida; order Malvales; family Thymelaeaceae; genus Aquilaria; species Aquilaria yunnanensis. The sequence goes on from CM077597.1 coordinate 55,435,549, forward strand.
AGAAATTTTGAAACATAATTTTGAGCCCCGGTTATCTCCGACGAACAGAGAAACCAGAAGCAAAACCGACCCGCAAAAGAAAATAACGGGTGCAACATGAGGACTTCCCGGCACGTCACCGATGCCAGTACTACTCTCGCCCAAGCACGCTTAACTGCGGAGTTCTGATGGGATCCGGTGCATTAGTGCTGGTATGATCGCATCCGTCAACTAACGCCGCTTATTTTCCATTATCCGTACCGGTCTTTTTCCCCTTCATCGTGAGTGCTACACGTCACGAAAGAACCGTGGGGCCGATAAAATGGGACATTTTAATCCAGCAACTAGACCCGAAAAAGAAAATAGGGGAAGCAACACGAGGACTTCCTGGCACGTCACCGATGCCAGTACTAATCTCACCCAAGCACGCTTAACTGCGGAGTTCTGATGGGATCCGGTGCATTAGTGCTGGTATGATCGCATCCGGCAACCAACGCCGCTTATTTTCCATTATCCATACCGGTCTTTTTCCTTTCATCGTGAGTGCTACACGTCACGAACGAACCGTGGGGCCGATAAAGTAGGAAATTTAAATCCAGCAACTAGACCCGAAAAAGAAAATAGGGGATGCAACACGAGGACTTCCCGGCACATCACCGATGCCAGTACTACTCTCGCCCAAGCACGCTTGACTGCGGAGTTCTGATGGGATCCGGTGCATTAGTGCTGGTATGATCGCATCCGTCAACCAACGCCGCTTATTTTCCATTATCCGTAGCGGTCTTTTTTCCCTTCATCGTGAGTGCTACACGTCACGAAAGAACCGTGGGGCCGATAAAGTGGGACATTTTAATCCAGCAACTAGTCAGAAAACTTGGTAGAAATTTTGAAACATAATTTTGAGCCCCGGTTATCTCCGACGAACAGAGAAACCAGAAGCAAAACCGACCCGCAAAAGAAAATAACGGGTGCAACATGAGGACTTCCCGGCACGTCACCGATGCCAGTACTACTCTAGCCCAAGCACGCTTAACTGCGGAGTTCTGATGGGATCCGGTGCATTAGTGCTGGTATGATCGCATCCGGCAACCAACGCCGCTTATTTTCCATTATCCATACCGGTCTTTTTCCCCTTCATCGTGAGTGCTACACGTCACGAACGAACCGTGAGGCCGATAAAGTAGGAAATTTTAATCCAGCAACTAGACCCGAAAAAGAAAATAGGGGATGCAACACGAGGACTTCCCGGCACATCACCGATGCCAGTACTACTCTCGCCCAAGCACGCTTAACTGCGGAGTTCTGATGGGATCCGGTGCATTAGTGCTGGTATGATCGCATCCGGCAACCAACGCCGCTTATTTTCCATTATCCATACCGGTCTTTTTCCTTTCATCGTGAGTGCTACACGTCACGAACGAACCGTGGGGCCGATAAAGTAGGAAATTTAAATCCAGCAACTAGACCCGAAAAAGAAAATAGGGGATGCAACACGAGGACTTCCCGGCACATCACCGATGCCAGTACTACTCTCGCCCAAGCACGCTTGACTGCGGAGTTCTGATGGGATCCGGTGCATTAGTGCTGGTATGATCGCATCCGGCAACCAACGCCGCTTATTTTCCATTATCCGTAGCGGTCTTTTTCCCTTTCATCGTGAGTGCTACACGTCACGAAAGAACCGTGGGGCCGATAAAGTGGGACATTTTAATCTAGCAACTAGTCAGACAACTTGGTAGAAATTCTGAAACATAATTTTGAGCCCCGGTTATCTCACACAAACAGAGAAACCAGAAGCAAAACCGACCCGAAAAAGAAAATAACGGGTGCAACATGAAGACTTCCCGGCACGTCACCGATGCCAGTACTACTCTCGCCCAAGCACGCTTAACTGCGGAGTTCTGATGGGATCCGGTTCATTAGTGCTGGTATGATCGCATCCGGCAACCAACGCCGCTTATTTTCCATTATCCATACCGGTCTTTTTCCGTTCATCGTGAGTGCTACGCGTCACGAACGAACCGTGGGGCCGATAAAGTAGGAAATTTTAATCCAGCAACTAGACCCGAAAAAGAAAATAGGGGATGCAACACGAGGACTTCTCAGCACGTCACCGATGCCAGTACTACTCTCGCCCAAGCACGCTTCACTGCGGAGTTCTGATGGGATCCGGTGCATTAGTGCTGGTATGATCGCATCCGTCAACCAACGCCGCCTATTTTCCATTATCCGTAGCGGTCTTTTTCCCCTTCATCGTGAGTGCTACACGTCACGAAAGAACCGTGGGGCCGATAAAGTGGGACGTTTTAATCCAGCAACTAGACCCGAAAAAGAAAATAGGGGATGCAACACGAGGACTTCCCAGCACGTCAACGATGCCAGTACTACTCTCGCCCAAGACGCTTAACTGCGGAGTTCTGATGGGATCCGGTGCATTAGTGCTGGTATGATCGCATCCGTCAACCAACGCCGCTTATTTTCCATTATCCGTACCGGTCTTTTTCCCCTTCATCGTGAGTGCTACACGTCACGAAAGAACCGTGGGGCCGATAAAGTGAGACATTTTAATCCAGCAACTAGTCAGAAAACTTGGTAGAAATTCTGAAACATAATTTTGAGCCCCGGTTATCTCCCACAAACAGAGAAACCAGAAGCAAAACCGACCCGAAAAAGAAAATAACGGGTGCAACGTGAGGACTTCCCGGCACGTCACCGATGCCAGCACTACTCTCGCCCAAGCACGCTTAACTGCGGAGTTCTGATGGGATCCGGTGCATTAGTGCTGGTATGATCGCATCCGGCAACCAACGCCGCTTATTTTCCATTATCCATACCGGTCTTTTTCCACTTCATCGTGAGTGCTACACGTCACGAAAGAACCGTGGGGCCGATAAAGTGGGATATTTTAATCCAGCAACTAGACCCGAAAAAGAAAATAGGGGATGCAACACGAGGACTTCCCGGCACGTCACCGATGCCAGTACTACTCTCGCCCAAGCACGCTTAACTGCGGAGTTCTAATGGGATCCGGTGCATTAGTGCTGGTATGATCGCATCCGGCAACCAACGCCGCTTATTTTCCATTAGTCATACCGGTCTTTTTCCTTTCATCGTGAGTGCTACACGTCACGAACGAACCGTGGGGCCGATAAAGTAGGAAATTTTAATCTAGCAACTAGACCCGAAAAAGAAAATAGGGGATGCAACACGAGGACTTCCCGGCACGTCACCGATGCCAGTACTACTCTCGCCCAAGCACGCTTAACTGCGGAGTTCTGATGGGATCCGGTTCATTAGTGCTGGTATGATCGCATCCGGCAACCAACGCCGCTTATTTTCCATTATCCATACCGGTCTTTTTCCGTTCATCGTGAGTGCTACGCGTCACGAACGAACCGTGGGGCCGATAAAGTAGGAAATTTTAATCCAGCAACTAGACCCGAAAAAGAAAATAGGGGATGCAACACGAGGACTTCCCGGCACATCACCGATGCCAGTACTACTCTCGCCCAAGCAAGCTTAACTGCGGAGTTCTGATGGGATCCGGTGCATTAGTGCTGGTATGATCGCATCCGTCAACCAACGCCGCTTATTTTCCATTATCCGTAGCGGTCTTTTTTCCCTTCATCGTGAGTGCTACACGTCACGAAAGAACCGTGGGGCCGATAAAATGGGACATTTTAATCCAGCAACTAGACCCGAAAAAGAAAATAGGGGAAGCAACACGAGGACTTCCTGGCACGTCACCGATGCCAGTACTAATCTCACCCAAGCACGCTTAACTGCGGAGTTCTGATGGGATCCGGTGCATTAGTGCTGGTATGATCGCATCCGGCAACCAACGCCGCTTATTTTCCATTATCCATACCGGTCTTTTTCCTTTCATCGTGAGTGCTACACGTCACGAACGAACCGTGGGGCCGATAAAGTAGGAAATTTAAATCCAGCAACTAGACCCGAAAAAGAAAATAGGGGATGCAACACGAGGACTTCCCGGCACATCACCGATGCCAGTACTACTCTCGCCCAAGCACGCTTGACTGCGGAGTTCTGATGGGATCCGGTGCATTAGTGCTGGTATGATCGCATCCGTCAACCAACGCCGCTTATTTTCCATTATCCGTAGCGGTCTTTTTTCCCTTCATCGTGAGTGCTACACGTCACGAAAGAACCGTGGGGCCGATAAAGTGGGACATTTTAATCCAGCAACTAGTCAGAAAACTTGGTAGAAATTTTGAAACATAATTTTGAGCCCCGGTTATCTCCGACGAACAGAGAAACCAGAAGCAAAACCGACCCGCAAAAGAAAATAACGGGTGCAACATGAGGACTTCCCGGCACGTCACCGATGCCAGTACTACTCTAGCCCAAGCACGCTTAACTGCGGAGTTCTGATGGGATCCGGTGCATTAGTGCTGGTATGATCGCATCCGGCAACCAACGCCGCTTATTTTCCATTATCCATACCGGTCTTTTTCCCCTTCATCGTGAGTGCTACACGTCACGAACGAACCGTGAGGCCGATAAAGTAGGAAATTTTAATCCAGCAACTAGACCCGAAAAAGAAAATAGGGGATGCAACACGAGGACTTCCCGGCACATCACCGATGCCAGTACTACTCTCGCCCAAGCACGCTTAACTGCGGAGTTCTGATGGGATCCGGTGCATTAGTGCTGGTATGATCGCATCCGGCAACCAACGCCGCTTATTTTCCATTATCCATACCGGTCTTTTTCCTTTCATCGTGAGTGCTACACGTCACGAACGAACCGTGGGGCCGATAAAGTAGGAAATTTAAATCCAGCAACTAGACCCGAAAAAGAAAATAGGGGATGCAACACGAGGACTTCCCGGCACATCACCGATGCCAGTACTACTCTCGCCCAAGCACGCTTGACTGCGGAGTTCTGATGGGATCCGGTGCATTAGTGCTGGTATGATCGCATCCGGCAACCAACGCCGCTTATTTTCCATTATCCGTAGCGGTCTTTTTCCCTTTCATCGTGAGTGCTACACGTCACGAAAGAACCGTGGGGCCGATAAAGTGGGACATTTTAATCTAGCAACTAGTCAGACAACTTGGTAGAAATTCTGAAACATAATTTTGAGCCCCGGTTATCTCACACAAACAGAGAAACCAGAAGCAAAACCGACCCGAAAAAGAAAATAACGGGTGCAACATGAAGACTTCCCGGCACGTCACCGATGCCAGTACTACTCTCGCCCAAGCACGCTTAACTGCGGAGTTCTGATGGGATCCGGTTCATTAGTGCTGGTATGATCGCATCCGGCAACCAACGCCGCTTATTTTCCATTATCCATACCGGTCTTTTTCCGTTCATCGTGAGTGCTACGCGTCACGAACGAACCGTGGGGCCGATAAAGTAGGAAATTTTAATCCAGCAACTAGACCCGAAAAAGAAAATAGGGGATGCAACACGAGGACTTCTCAGCACGTCACCGATGCCAGTACTACTCTCGCCCAAGCACGCTTCACTGCGGAGTTCTGATGGGATCCGGTGCATTAGTGCTGGTATGATCGCATCCGTCAACCAACGCCGCCTATTTTCCATTATCCGTAGCGGTCTTTTTCCCCTTCATCGTGAGTGCTACACGTCACGAAAGAACCGTGGGGCCGATAAAGTGGGACGTTTTAATCCAGCAACTAGACCCGAAAAAGAAAATAGGGGATGCAACACGAGGACTTCCCAGCACGTCAACGATGCCAGTACTACTCTCGCCCAAGACGCTTAACTGCGGAGTTCTGATGGGATCCGGTGCATTAGTGCTGGTATGATCGCATCCGTCAACCAACGCCGCTTATTTTCCATTATCCGTACCGGTCTTTTTCCCCTTCATCGTGAGTGCTACACGTCACGAAAGAACCGTGGGGCCGATAAAGTGAGACATTTTAATCCAGCAACTAGTCAGAAAACTTGGTAGAAATTCTGAAACATAATTTTGAGCCCCGGTTATCTCCCACAAACAGAGAAACCAGAAGCAAAACCGACCCGAAAAAGAAAATAACGGGTGCAACGTGAGGACTTCCCGGCACGTCACCGATGCCAGCACTACTCTCGCCCAAGCACGCTTAACTGCGGAGTTCTGATGGGATCCGGTGCATTAGTGCTGGTATGATCGCATCCGGCAACCAACGCCGCTTATTTTCCATTATCCATACCGGTCTTTTTCCACTTCATCGTGAGTGCTACACGTCACGAAAGAACCGTGGGGCCGATAAAGTGGGATATTTTAATCCAGCAACTAGACCCGAAAAAGAAAATAGGGGATGCAACACGAGGACTTCCCGGCACGTCACCGATGCCAGTACTACTCTCGCCCAAGCACGCTTAACTGCGGAGTTCTAATGGGATCCGGTGCATTAGTGCTGGTATGATCGCATCCGGCAACCAACGCCGCTTATTTTCCATTAGTCATACCGGTCTTTTTCCTTTCATCGTGAGTGCTACACGTCACGAACGAACCGTGGGGCCGATAAAGTAGGAAATTTTAATCTAGCAACTAGACCCGAAAAAGAAAATAGGGGATGCAACACGAGGACTTCCCGGCACGTCACCGATGCCAGTACTACTCTCGCCCAAGCACGCTTAACTGCGGAGTTCTGATGGGATCCGGTTCATTAGTGCTGGTATGATCGCATCCGGCAACCAACGCCGCTTATTTTCCATTATCCATACCGGTCTTTTTCCGTTCATCGTGAGTGCTACGCGTCACGAACGAACCGTGGGGCCGATAAAGTAGGAAATTTTAATCCAGCAACTAGACCCGAAAAAGAAAATAGGGGATGCAACACGAGGACTTCCCGGCACATCACCGATGCCAGTACTACTCTCGCCCAAGCAAGCTTAACTGCGGAGTTCTGATGGGATCCGGTGCATTAGTGCTGGTATGATCGCATCCGTCAACCAACGCCGCTTATTTTCCATTATCCGTAGCGGTCTTTTTTCCCTTCATCGTGAGTGCTACACGTCACGAAAGAACCGTGGGGCCGATAAAGTGGGACATTTTAATCCAGCAACTAGTCAGAAAACTTGGTAGAAATTTTGAAACATAATTTTGAGCCCCGGTTATCTCCGACGAACAGAGAAACCAGAAGCAAAACCGACCCGCAAAAGAAAATAACGGGTGCAACATGAGGACTTCCCGGCACGTCACCGATGCCAGTACTACTATCGCCCAAGCACGCTTAACTGCGGAGTTCTGATGGGATCCGGTGCATTAGTGCTGGTATGATCGCATCCGTCAACTAACGCCGCTTATTTTCCATTATCCGTACCGGTCTTTTTCCCCTTCATCGTGAGTGCTACACGTCACGAAAGAACCGTGGGGCCGATAAAGTGGGACATTTTAATCCAGCAACTAGACCCGAAAAAGAAAAGAGGGGATGCAACACGAGGACTTCCTGGCACGTCACCGATGCCAGTACTACTCTCGCCCAAGCACGCTTAACTGCGGAGTTCTGATGGGATCCGGTGCATTAGTGCTGGTATGATCGCATCCGGCAACCAACGCCGCTTATTTTCCATTATCCATACCGGTCTTTTTCCTTTCATCGTGAGTGCTACACGTCACGAACGAACCGTGGGGCCGATAAAGTAGGAAATTTAAATCCAGCAACTAGACCCGAAAAAGAAAATAGGGGATGCAACACGAGGACTTCCCGGCACATCACCGATGCCAGTACTACTCTCGCCCAAGCACGCTTGACTGCGGAGTTCTGATGGGATCCGGTGCATTAGTGCTGGTATGATCGCATCCGGCAACCAACGCCACTTATTTTCCATTATCCGTAGCGGTCTTTTTCCCTTTCATCATGAGTGCTACACGTCACGAAAGAACCGTGGGGCCGATAAAGTCGGATATTTTAATCCAGCAACTAGTCAGACAACTTGGTAGAAATTCTGAAACATAATTTTGAGCCCCGGTTATCTCACACAAACAGAGAAACCAGAAGCAAAACCGACCCGAAAAAGAAAATAACGGGTGCAACATGAAGACTTCCCGGCACGTCACCGATGCCAGTACTACTCTCGCCCAAGCACGCTTAACTGCGGAGTTCTGATGGGATCCGGTTCATTAGTGCTGGTATGATCGCATCCGGCAACCAACGCCGCTTATTTTCCATTATCCATACCGGTCTTTTTCCGTTTATCGTGAGTGCTACGCGTCACGAACGAACCGTGGGGCCGATAAAGTAGGAAATTTTAATCCAGCAACTAGACCCGAAAAAGAAAATAGGGGATGCAACACGAGGACTTCCCGGCACGTCACCGATGCCAGTACTACTCTCGCCCAAGCACGCTTGACTGCGGAGTTCTGATGGGATCCGGTGCATTAGTGCTGGTATGATCGCATCCGTCAACCAACGCCGCTTATTTTCCATTATCCGTAGCGGTCTTTTTCCCCTTCATCGTGAGTGCTACACGTCACGAAAGAACCGTGGGGCCGATAAAGTGGGACATTTTAATCCAGCAACTAGACCCGAAAAAGAAAATAGGGGATGCAACACGAGGACTTCCCCGCACGTCACCGATGCCAGTACTACTCTCGCCCAAGCACGCTTCACTGCGGAGTTCTGATGGGATCCGGTGCATTAGTGCTGGTATGATCGCATCCGTCAACCAACGCCGCTTATTTTCCATTATCCGTAGCGGTCTTTTTTCCCTTCATCGTGAGTGCTACACGTCACGAAAGAACCGTGGGGCCGATAAAGTGGGACATTTTAATCCAGCAACTAGTCAGAAAACTTGGTAGAAATTTTGAAACATAATTTTGAGCCCCGGTTATCTCCGACGAACAGAGAAACCAGAAGCAAAACCGACCCGCAAAAGAAAATAACGGGTGCAACATGAGGACTTCCCGGCACGTCACCGATGCCAGTACTACTCTCGCCCAAGCACGCTTAACTGCGGAGTTCTGATGGGATCCGGTGCATTAGTGCTGGTATGATCGCATCCGTCAACTAACGCCGCTTATTTTCCATTATCCGTACCGGTCTTTTTCCCCTTCATCGTGAGTGCTACACGTCACGAAAGAACCGTGGGGCCGATAAAATGGGACATTTTAATCCAGCAACTAGACCCGAAAAAGAAAATAGGGGAAGCAACACGAGGACTTCCTGGCACGTCACCGATGCCAGTACTAATCTCACCCAAGCACGCTTAACTGCGGAGTTCTGATGGGATCCGGTGCATTAGTGCTGGTATGATCGCATCCGGCAACCAACGCCGCTTATTTTCCATTATCCATACCGGTCTTTTTCCTTTCATCGTGAGTGCTACACGTCACGAACGAACCGTGGGGCCGATAAAGTAGGAAATTTAAATCCAGCAACTAGACCCGAAAAAGAAAATAGGGGATGCAACACGAGGACTTCCCGGCACATCACCGATGCCAGTACTACTCTCGCCCAAGCACGCTTGACTGCGGAGTTCTGATGAGATCCGGTGCATTAGTGCTGGTATGATCGCATCCGGCAACCAACGCCGCTTATTTTCCATTATCCGTAGCGGTCTTTTTCCCTTTCATCATGAGTGCTACACGTCACGAAAGAACCGTGGGGCCGATAAAGTGGGACATTTTAATCCAGCAACTAGTCAGACAACTTGGTAGAAATTCTGAAACATAATTTTGAGCCCCGGTTATCTCACACAAACAGAGAAACCAGAAGCAAAACCGACCCGAAAAAGAAAATAACGGGTGCAACATGAAGACTTCCCGGCACGTCACCGATGCCAGTACTACTCTCGCCCAAGCACGCTTAACTGCGGAGTTCTGATGGGATCCGGTTCATTAGTGCTGGTATGATCGCATCCGGCAACCAACGCCGCTTATTTTCCATTATCCATACCGGTCTTTTTCCGTTCATCGTGAGTGCTACGCGTCACGAACGAACCGTGGGGCCGATAAAGTAGGAAATTTTAATCCAGCAACTAGACCCGAAAAAGAAAATAGGGGATGCAACACGAGGACTTCCCGGCACGTCACCGATGCCAGTACTACTCTCGCCCAAGCACGCTTGACTGCGGAGTTCTGATGGGATCCGGTGCATTAGTGCTGGTATGATCGCATCCGTCAACCAACGCCGCTTATTTTCCATTATCCGTAGCGGTCTTTTTCCCCTTCATCGTGAGTGCTACACGTCACGAAAGAACCGTGGGGCCGATAAAGTGGGACATTTTAATCCAGCAACTAGACCCGAAAAAGAAAATAGGGGATGCAACACGAGGACTTCCCCGCACGTCACCGATGCCAGTACTACTCTCGCCCAAGCACGCTTCACTGCGGAGTTCTGATGGGATCCGGTGCATTAGTGCTGGTATGATCGCATCCGTCAACCAACGCCGCTTATTTTCCATTATCCGTAGCGGTCTTTTTTCCCTTCATCGTGAGTGCTACACGTCACGAAAGAACCGTGGGGCCGATAAAGTGGGACATTTTAATCCAGCAACTAGTCAGAAAACTTGGTAGAAATTTTGAAACATAATTTTGAGCCCCGGTTATCTCCGACGAACAGAGAAACCAGAAGCAAAACCGACCCGCAAAAGAAAATAACGGGTGCAACATGAGGACTTCCCGGCACGTCACCGATGCCAGTACTACTCTCGCCCAAGCACGCTTAACTGCGGAGTTCTGATGGGATCCGGTGCATTAGTGCTGGTATGATCGCATCCGTCAACTAACGCCGCTTATTTTCCATTATCCGTACCGGTCTTTTTCCCCTTCATCGTGAGTGCTACACGTCACGAAAGAACCGTGGGGCCGATAAAATGGGACATTTTAATCCAGCAACTAGACCCGAAAAAGAAAATAGGGGAAGCAACACGAGGACTTCCTGGCACGTCACCGATGCCAGTACTAATCTCACCCAAGCACGCTTAACTGCGGAGTTCTGATGGGATCCGGTGCATTAGTGCTGGTATGATCGCATCCGGCAACCAACGCCGCTTATTTTCCATTATCCATACCGGTCTTTTTCCTTTCATCGTGAGTGCTACACGTCACGAACGAACCGTGGGGCCGATAAAGTAGGAAATTTAAATCCAGCAACTAGACCCGAAAAAGAAAATAGGGGATGCAACACGAGGACTTCCCGGCACATCACCGATGCCAGTACTACTCTCGCCCAAGCACGCTTGACTGCGGAGTTCTGATGAGATCCGGTGCATTAGTGCTGGTATGATCGCATCCGGCAACCAACGCCGCTTATTTTCCATTATCCGTAGCGGTCTTTTTCCCTTTCATCATGAGTGCTACACGTCACGAAAGAACCGTGGGGCCGATAAAGTGGGACATTTTAATCCAGCAACTAGTCAGACAACTTGGTAGAAATTCTGAAACATAATTTTGAGCCCCGGTTATCTCACACAAACAGAGAAACCAGAAGCAAAACCGACCCGAAAAAGAAAATAACGGGTGCAACATGAAGACTTCCCGGCACGTCACCGATGCCAGTACTACTCTCGCCCAAGCACGCTTAACTGCGGAGTTCTGATGGGATCCGGTTCATTAGTGCTGGTATGATCGCATCCGGCAACCAACGCCGCTTATTTTCCATTATCCATACCGGTCTTTTTCCGTTCATCGTGAGTGCTACGCGTCACGAACGAACCGTGGGGCCGATAAAGTAGGAAATTTTAATCCAGCAACTAGACCCGAAAAAGAAAATAGGGGATGCAACACGAGGACTTCCCGGCACGTCACCGATGCCAGTACTACTCTCGCCCAAGCACGCTTGACTGCGGAGTTCTGATGGGATCCGGTGCATTAGTGCTGGTATGATCGCATCCGTCAACCAACGCCGCTTATTTTCCATTATCCGTAGCGGTCTTTTTCCCCTTCATCGTGAGTGCTACACGTCACGAAAGAACCGTGGGGCCGATAAAGTGGGACATTTTAATCCAGCAACTAGACCCGAAAAAGAAAATAGGGGATGCAACACGAGGACTTCCCCGCACGTCACCGATGCCAGTACTACTCTCGCCCAAGCACGCTTCACTGCGGAGTTCTGATGGGATCCGGTGCATTAGTGCTGGTATGATCGCATCCGTCAACCAACGCCGCTTATTTTCCATTATCCGTAGCGGTCTTTTTTCCCTTCATCGTGAGTGCTACACGTCACGAAAGAACCGTGGGGCCGATAAAGTGGGACATTTTAATCCAGCAACTAGTCAGAAAACTTGGTAGAAATTTTGAAACATAATTTTGAGCCCCGGTTATCTCCGACGAACAGTGAAACCAGAAGCAAAACCGACCCGCAAAAGAAAATAACGGGTGCAACATGAGGACTTCCCGGCACGTCACCGATGCCAGTACTACTCTCGCCCAAGCACGCTTAACTGCGGAGTTCTGATGGGATCCGGTGCATTAGTGCTGGTATGATCGCATCCGTCAACTAACGCCGCTTATTTTCCATTATCCGTACCGGTCTTTTTCCCCTTCATCGTGAGTGCTACACGTCACGAAAGAACCGTGGGGCCGATAAAATGGGACATTTTAATCCAGCAACTAGACCCGAAAAAGAAAATAGGGGAAGCAACACGAGGACTTCCTGGCACGTCACCGATGCCAGTACTAATCTCACCCAAGCACGCTTAACTGCGGAGTTCTGATGGGATCCGGTGCATTAGTGCTGGTATGATCGCATCCGGCAACCAACGCCGCTTATTTTCCATTATCCATACCGGTCTTTTTCCTTTCATCGTGAGTGCTACACGTCACAAACGAACCGTGGGGCCGATAAAGTAGGAAATTTAAATCCAGCAACTAGACCCGAAAAAGAAAATAGGGGATGCAACACGAGGACTTCCCGGCACATCACCGATGCCAGTACTACTCTCGCCCAAGCACGCTTGACTGCGGAGTTCTGATGGGATCCGGTGCATTAGTGCTGGTATGATCGCATCCGGCAACCAACGCCGCTTATTTTCCATTATCCGTAGCGGTCTTTTTCCCCTTCATCGTGAGTGCTACACGTCACGAAAGAACCGTGGGGCCGATAAAGTGAGACATTTTAATCCAGCAACTAGTCAGAAAACTTGGTAGAAATTCTGAAACATAATTTTGAGCCCCGGTTATCTCCCACAAACAGAGAAACCAGAAGCAAAACCGACCCGAAAAAGAAAATAACGGGTGCAACATGAGGACTTCCCGGCACGTCACCGATGCCAGCACTACTCTCGCCCAAGCACGCTTAACTGCGGAGTTCTGATGGGATCCGGTTCATTAGTGCTGGTATGATCGCATCCGGCAACCAACGCCGCTTATTTTCCATTATCCATACCGGTCTTTTTCCCTTTCATCGTGAGTGCTACACGTCACGAAAGAACCGTGGGGCCGATAAAGTGGGACATTTTAATCCAGCAACTAGTCATAAAACTTGGTAGAAATTCTGAAACATAATTTTGAGCCCCGGTTATCTCCCACAAACAGAGAAACCAGAAGCAAAACCGACCCGAAAAAGAAAATAACGGGTGCAACATGAGGACTTCCCGGCACGTCACCGATGCCAGCACTACTCTCGCCCAAGCACGCTTGACTGCGGAGTTCTGATGGGATCCGGTGCATTAGTGCTGGTATGATCGCATCCGTCAACCAACGCCGCTTATTTTCCATTATCCGTGGCGGTCTTTTTCCCCTTCATCGTGAGTGCTACACGTCACGAAAGAACCGTGGGGCCGATAAAGTGGGACATTTTAATCCAGCAACTAGTCATAAAACTTGGTAGAAATTCTGAAACATAATTTTGAGCCCCGGTTATCTCCCACGAACAGAGAAACCAGAAGCAAAACCGACCCGCAAAAGAAAATAACGGGTGCAACATGAGGACTTCCCGGCACGTCACCGATGCCAGTACTACTCTCGCCCAGGCACGCTTAACTGCGGAGTTCTGATGGGATCCGGTGCATTAGTGCTGGTATGATCGCATCCGGCAACCAACGCCGCTTATTTTCCATTATCCATACCGGTCTTTTTCCTTTCATCGTGAGTGCTACACGTCACGAACGAACCGTGGGGCCGATAAATTAGGAAATTTTAGTCCAGCAACTAGACCCGAAAAAGAAAATAGGGGATGCAACACGAGGACTTCCCGGCACATCACCGATGCCAGTACTACTCTCGCCCAAGCAAGCTTAACTGCGGAGTTCTGATGGGATCCGGTGCATTAGTGCTGGTATGATCGCATCCGTCAACCAACGCCGCTTATTTTCCATTACCCGTAGCGGTCTTTTTCCCCTTCATCGTGAGTGCTACACGTCACGAAAGAACCGTGGGGCCGATAAAGTGGGACATTTTAATCCAGCAACTAGTCAGAAAACTTGGTAGAAATTTTGAAACATAATTTTGAGCCCCGGTTATCTCCGACGAACAGAGAAACCAGAAGCAAAACCGACCCGCAAAAGAAAATAACGGGTGCAACATGAGGACTTCCCGGCACGTCACCGATGCCAGTACTACTCTCGCCCAAGCACGCTTAACTGCGGAGTTCTGATGGGATCCGGTGCATTAGTGCTGGTATGATCGCATCCGTCAACTAACGCCGCTTATTTTCCATTATCCGTACCGGTCTTTTTCCCCTTCATCGTGAGTGCTACACGTCACGAAAGAACCGTGGGGCCGATAAAATGGGACATTTTAATCCAGCAACTAGACCCGAAAAAGAAAATAGGGGAAGCAACACGAGGACTTCCTGGCACGTCACCGATGCCAGTACTAATCTCACCCAAGCACGCTTAACTGCGGAGTTCTGATGGGATCCGGTGCATTAGTGCTGGTATGATCGCATCCGGCAACCAACGCCGCTTATTTTCCATTATCCATACCGGTCTTTTTCCTTTCATCGTGAGTGCTACACGTCACGAACGAACCGTGGGGCCGATAAAGTAGGAAATTTAAATCCAGCAACTAGACCCGAAAAAGAAAATAGGGGATGCAACACGAGGACTTCCCGGCACATCACCGATGCCAGTACTACTCTCGCCCAAGCACGCTTGACTGCGGAGTTCTGATGGGATCCGGTGCATTAGTGCTGGTATGATCGCATCCGGCAACCAACGCCGCTTATTTTCCATTATCCGTAGCGGTCTTTTTCCCCTTCATCGTGAGTGCTACACGTCACGAAAGAACCGTGGGGCCGATAAAGTGAGACATTTTAATCCAGCAACTAGTCAGAAAACTTGGTAGAAATTCTGAAACATAATTTTGAGCCCCGGTTATCTCCCACAAACAGAGAAACCAGAAGCAAAACCGACCCGAAAAAGAAAATAACGGGTGCAACATGAGGACTTCCCGGCACGTCACCGATGCCAGCACTACTCTCGCCCAAGCACGCTTAACTGCGGAGTTCTGATGGGATCCGGTTCATTAGTGCTGGTATGATCGCATCCGGCAACCAACGCCGCTTATTTTCCATTATCCATACCGGTCTTTTTCCCTTTCATCGTGAGTGCTACACGTCACGAAAGAACCGTGGGGCCGATAAAGTGGGACATTTTAATCCAGCAACTAGTCATAAAACTTGGTAGAAATTCTGAAACATAATTTTGAGCCCCGGTTATCTCCCACAAACAGAGAAACCAGAAGCAAAACCGACCCGAAAAAGAAAATAACGGGTGCAACATGAGGACTTCCCGGCACGTCACCGATGCCAGCACTACTCTCGCCCAAGCACGCTTGACTGCGGAGTTCTGATGGGATCCGGTGCATTAGTGCTGGTATGATCGCATCCGTCAACCAACGCCGCTTATTTTCCATTATCCGTGGCGGTCTTTTTCCCCTTCATCGTGAGTGCTACACGTCACGAAAGAACCGTGGGGCCGATAAAGTGGGACATTTTAATCCAGCAACTAGTCATAAAACTTGGTAGAAATTCTGAAACATAATTTTGAGCCCCGGTTATCTCCCACGAACAGAGAAACCAGAAGCAAAACCGACCCGCAAAAGAAAATAACGGGTGCAACATGAGGACTTCCCGGCACGTCACCGATGCCAGTACTACTCTCGCCCAGGCACGCTTAACTGCGGAGTTCTGATGGGATCCGGTGCATTAGTGCTGGTATGATCGCATCCGGCAACCAACGCCGCTTATTTTCCATTATCCATACCGGTCTTTTTCCTTTCATCGTGAGTGCTACACGTCACGAACGAACCGTGGGGCCGATAAATTAGGAAATTTTAGTCCAGCAACTAGACCCGAAAAAGAAAATAGGGGATGCAACACGAGGACTTCCCGGCACATCACCGATGCCAGTACTACTCTCGCCCAAGCAAGCTTAACTGCGGAGTTCTGATGGGATCCGGTGCATTAGTGCTGGTATGATCGCATCCGTCAACCAACGCCGCTTATTTTCCATTACCCGTAGCGGTCTTTTTCCCCTTCATCGTGAGTGCTACACGTCACGAAAGAACCGTGGGGCCGATAAAGTGGGACATTTTAATCCAGCAACTAGTCAGAAAACTTGGTAGAAATTTTGAAACATAATTTTGAGCCCCGGTTATCTCCGACGAACAGAGAAACCAGAAGCAAAACCGACCCGCAAAAGAAAATAACGGGTGCAACATGAGGGCTTCCCGGCACGCCACCGATGCCAGTACTACTCTCGCCCAAGCACGCTTAACTGCGGAGTTCTGATGGGATCCGGTGCATTAGTGCTGGTATGATCGCATCCGTCAACTAACGCCGCTTATTTTCCATTATCCGTACCGGTCTTTTTCCCCTTCATCGTGAGTGCTACACGTCACGAAAGAACCGTGGGGCCGATAAAGTGGGACATTTTAATCCAGCAACTAGACCCGAAAAAGAAAATAGGGGATGCAACACGAGGACTTCCTGGCACGTCACCGATGCCAGTACTACTCTCGCCCAAGCACGCTTAACTGCGGAGTTCTGATGGGATCCGGTGCATTAGTGCTGGTATGATCGCATCCGGCAACCAACGCCGCTTATTTTCCATTATCCATACCGGTCTTTTTCCTTTCATCGTGAGTGCTACACGTCACGAACGAACCGTGGGGCCAATAAAGTAGGAAATTTAAATCCAGCAACTAGACCCGAAAAAGAAAATAGGGGATGCAACACGAGGACTTCCCGGCACATCACCGATGCCAGTACTACTCTCGCCCAAGCACGCTTGACTGCGGAGTTCTGATGGGATCCGGTGCGTTAGTGCTGGTATGATCGCATCCGGCAACCAACGCCGCTTATTTTCCATTATCCGTAACGGTCTTTTTCCCTTTCATCGTGAGTGCTACACGTCACGAAAGAACCGTGGGGCCGATAAAGTGGGACATTTTAATCCAGCAACTAGTCAGACAACTTGGTAGAAATTCTGAAACATAATTTTGAGCCCCGGTTATCTCACACAAACAGAGAAACCAGAAGCAAAACCGACCCGAAAAAGAAAATAACGGGTGCAACATGAAGACTTCCCGGCACGTCACCGATGCCAGTACTACTCTCGCCCAAGCACGCTTAACTGCGGAGTTCTGATTGGATCCGGTTCATTAGTGCTGGTATGATCGCATCCGGCAACCAACGCCGCTTATTTTCCATTATCCATACCGGTCTTTTTCCGTTCATCGTGAGTGCTAGGCGTCACGAACGAACCGTGGGGCCGATAAAGTAGGAAATTTTAATCCAGCAACTAGACCCGAAAACAAAAATAGGGGATGCAACACGAGGACTTCCCGGCACGTCACCGATGCCAGTACTACTCTCGCCCAAGCACGCTTGACTGCGGAGTTCTGATGGGATCCGGTGCATTAGTGCTGGTATGATCGCATCCGTCAACCAACGCCGCTTATTTTCCATTATCCGTAGCGGTCTTTTTCCCCTTCATCGTGAGTGCTACACGTCACGAAAGAACCGTGGGGCCGATAAAGTGGGACATTTTAATCCAGCAACTAGACCCGAAAAAGAAAATAGGGGATGCAACACGAGGACTTCCTGGCACGTCACCGATGCCAGTACTACTCTCGCCCAAGCACGCTTAACTGCGGAGTTCTGATGGGATCCGGTGCATTAGTGCTGGTATGATCGCATCCGGCAACCAACGCCGCTTATTTTCCATTATCCATACCGGTCTTTTTCCTTTCATCGTGAGTGCTACACGTCACGAACGAACCGTGGGGCCAATAAAGTAGGAAATTTAAATCCAGCAACTAGACCCGAAAAAGAAAATAGGGGATGCAACACGAGGACTTCCCGGCACATCACCGATGCCAGTACTACTCTCGCCCAAGCACGCTTGACTGCGGAGTTCTGATGGGATCCGGTGCGTTAGTGCTGGTATGATCGCATCCGGCAACCAACGCCGCTTATTTTCCATTATCCGTAACGGTCTTTTTCCCTTTCATCGTGAGTGCTACACGTCACGAAAGAACCGTGGGGCCGATAAAGTGGGACATTTTAATCCAGCAACTAGTCAGACAACTTGGTAGAAATTCTGAAACATAATTTTGAGCCCCGGTTATCTCACACAAACAGAGAAACCAGAAGCAAAACCGACCCGAAAAAGAAAATAACGGGTGCAACATGAAGACTTCCCGGCACATCACCGATGCCAGTACTACTCTCGCCCAAGCACGCTTAACTGCGGAGTTCTGATTGGATCCGGTTCATTAGTGCTGGTATGATCGCATCCGGCAACCAACGCCGCTTATTTTCCATTATCCATACCGGTCTTTTTCCGTTCATCGTGAGTGCTACGCGTCACGAACGAACCGTGGGGCCGATAAAGTAGGAAATTTTAATCCAGCAACTAGACCCGAAAACAAAAATAGGGGATGCAACACGAGGACTTCCCGGCACGTCACCGATGCCAGTACTACTCTCGCCCAAGCACGCTTGACTGCGGAGTTCTGATGGGATCCGGTGCATTAGTGCTGGTATGATCGCATCCGTCAACCAACGCCGCTTATTTTCCATTATCCGTAGCGGTCTTTTTCCCCTTCATCGTGAGTGCTACACGTCACGAAAGAACCGTGGGGCCGATAAAGTGGGACATTTTAATCCAGCAACTAGACCCGAAAAAGAAAATAGGGGATGCAACACGAGGACTTCCCAGCACGTCACCGATGCCAGTACTACTCTCGCCCAAGCACGCTTAACTGCGGAGTTCTGATGGGATCCGGTGCATTAGTGCTGGTATGATCGCATCCGTCAACCAACGCCGCTTATTTTCCATTATCCGTACCGGTCTTTTTCCCCTTCATCGTGAGTGCTACACGTCACGAAAGAACCGTGGGGCCGATAAAGTGAGACATTTTAATCCGGCAACTAGTCAGAAAACTTGGTAGAAATTCTGAAACATAATTTTGAGCCCCGGTTATCTCCCACAAACAGAGAAACCAGAAGCAAAACCGACCCGAAAAAGAAAATAACGGGTGCAACATGAGGACTTCCCGGCACGTCACCGATGCCAGCACTACTCTCGCCCAAGCACGCTTGACTGCGGAGTTCTGATGGGATCCGGTGCATTAGTGCTGGTATGATCGCATCCGTCAACCAACGCCGCTTATTTTCCATTATCCGTGGCGGTCTTTTTCCCCTTCATCGTGAGTGCTACACGTCACGAAAGAACCGTGGGGCCGATAAAGTGGGACATTTTAATCCAGCAACTAGTCATAAAACTTGGAAGAAATTCTGAAACATAATTTTGAGCCCCGGTTATCTCCCACGAACAGAGAAACCAGAAGCAAAACCGACCCGCAAAAGAAAATAACGGGTGCAACATGAGGACTTCCCGGCACGTCACCGATGCCAGTACTACTCTCGCCCAGGCACGCTTAACTGCGGAGTTCTGATGGGATCCGGTGCATTAGTGCTGGTATGATCGCATCCGGCAACCAACGCCGCTTATTTTCCATTATCCATACCGGTCTTTTTCCTTTCATCGTGAGTGCTACACGTCACGAACGAACCGTGGGGCCGATAAATTAGGAAATTTTAGTCCAGCAACTAGACCCGAAAAAGAAAATAGGGGATGCAACACGAGGACTTCCCGGCACATCACCGATGCCAGTACTACTCTCGCCCAAGCAAGCTTAACTGCGGAGTTCTGATGGGATCCGGTGCATTAGTGCTGGTATGATCGCATCCGTCAACCAACGCCGCTTATTTTCCATTACCCGTAGCGGTCTTTTTCCCCTTCATCGTGAGTGCTACACGTCACGAAAGAACCGTGGGGCCGATAAAGTGGGACATTTTAATCCAGCAACTAGTCAGAAAACTTGGTAGAAATTTTGAAACATAATTTTGAGCCCCGGTTATCTCCGACGAACAGAGAAACCAGAAGCAAAACCGACCCGCAAAAGAAAATAACGGGTGCAACATGAGGGCTTCCCGGCACGTCACCGATGCCAGTACTACTCTCGCCCAAGCACGCTGAACTGCGGAGTTCTGATGGGATCCGGTGCATTAGTGCTGGTATGATCGCATCCGTCAACTAACGCCGCTTATTTTCCATTATCCGTACCGGTCTTTTTCCCCTTCATCGTGAGTGCTACACGTCACGAAAGAACCGTGGGGCCGATAAAGTGGGACATTTTAATCCAGCAACTAGACCCGAAAAAGAAAATAGGGGATGCAACACGAGGACTTCCTGGCACGTCACCGATGCCAGTACTACTCTCGCCCAAGCACGCTTAACTGCGGAGTTCTGATGGGATCCGGTGCATTAGTGCTGGTATGATCGCATCCGGCAACCAACGCCGCTTATTTTCCATTATCCATACCGGTCTTTTTCCTTTCATCGTGAGTGCTACACGTCACGAACGAACCGTGGGGCCAATAAAGTAGGAAATTTAAATCCAGCAACTAGACCCGAAAAAGAAAATAGGGGATGCAACACGAGGACTTCCCGGCACATCACCGATGCCAGTACTACTCTCGCCCAAGCACGCTTGACTGCGGAGTTCTGATGGGATCCGGTGCGTTAGTGCTGGTATGATCGCATCCGGCAACCAACGCCGCTTATTTTCCATTATCCGTAACGGTCTTTTTCCCTTTCATCGTGAGTGCTACACGTCACGAAAGAACCGTGGGGCCGATAAAGTGGGACATTTTAATCCAGCAACTAGTCAGACAACTTGGTAGAAATTCTGAAACATAATTTTGAGCCCCGGTTATCTCACACAAACAGAGAAACCAGAAGCAAAACCGACCCGAAAAAGAAAATAACGGGTGCAACATGAAGACTTCCCGGCACATCACCGATGCCAGTACTACTCTCGCCCAAGCACGCTTAACTGCGGAGTTCTGATTGGATCCGGTTCATTAGTGCTGGTATGATCGCATCCGGCAACCAACGCCGCTTATTTTCCATTATCCATACCGGTCTTTTTCCGTTCATCGTGAGTGCTACGCGTCACGAACGAACCGTGGGGCCGATAAAGTAGGAAATTTTAATCCAGCAACTAGACCCGAAAACAAAAATAGGGGATGCAACACGAGGACTTCCCGGCACGTCACCGATGCCAGTACTACTCTCGCCCAAGCACGCTTGACTGCGGAGTTCTGATGGGATCCGGTGCATTAGTGCTGGTATGATCGCATCCGTCAACCAACGCCGCTTATTTTCCATTATCCGTAGCGGTCTTTTTCCCCTTCATCGTGAGTGCTACACGTCACGAAAGAACCGTGGGGCCGATAAAGTGGGACATTTTAATCCAGCAACTAGACCCGAAAAAGAAAATAGGGGATGCAACACGAGGACTTCCCAGCACGTCACCGATGCCAGTACTACTCTCGCCCAAGCACGCTTAACTGCGGAGTTCTGATGGGATCCGGTGCATTAGTGCTGGTATGATCGCATCCGTCAACCAACGCCGCTTATTTTCCATTATCCGTACCGGTCTTTTTCCCCTTCATCGTGAGTGCTACACGTCACGAAAGAACCGTGGGGCCGATAAAGTGAGACATTTTAATCCGGCAACTAGTCAGAAAACTTGGTAGAAATTCTGAAACATAATTTTGAGCCCCGGTTATCTCCCACAAACAGAGAAACCAGAAGCAAAACCGACCCGAAAAAGAAAATAACGGGTGCAACATGAGGACTTCCCGGCACGTCACCGATGCCAGCACTACTCTCGCCCAAGCACGCTTGACTGCGGAGTTCTGATGGGATCCGGTGCATTAGTGCTGGTATGATCGCATCCGTCAACCAACGCCGCTTATTTTCCATTATCCGTGGCGGTCTTTTTCCCCTTCATCGTGAGTGCTACACGTCACGAAAGAACCGTGGGGCCGATAAAGTGGGACATTTTAATCCAGCAACTAGTCATAAAACTTGGTAGAAATTCTGAAACATAATTTTGAGCCCCGGTTATCTCCCACGAACAGAGAAACCAGAAGCAAAACCGACCCGCAAAAGAAAATAACGGGTGCAACATGAGGACTTCCCGGCACGTCACCGATGCCAGTACTACTCTCGCCCAGGCACGCTTAACTGCGGAGTTCTGATGGGATCCGGTGCATTAGTGCTGGTATGATCGCATCCGGCAACCAACGCCGCTTATTTTCCATTATCCATACCGGTCTTTTTCCTTTCATCGTGAGTGCTACACGTCACGAACGAACCGTGGGGCCGATAAATTAGGAAATTTTAGTCCAGCAACTAGACCCGAAAAAGAAAATAGGGGATGCAACACGAGGACTTCCCGGCACATCACCGATGCCAGTACTACTCTCGCCCAAGCAAGCTTAACTGCGGAGTTCTGATGGGATCCGGTGCATTAGTGCTGGTATGATCGCATCCGTCAACCAACGCCGCTTATTTTCCATTACCCGTAGCGGTCTTTTTCCCCTTCATCGTGAGTGCTACACGTCACGAAAGAACCGTGGGGCCGATAAAGTGGGACATTTTAATCCAGCAACTAGTCAGAAAACTTGGTAGAAATTTTGAAACATAATTTTGAGCCCCGGTTATCTCCGACGAACAGAGAAACCAGAAGCAAAACCGACCCGCAAAAGAAAATAACGGGTGCAACATGAGGGCTTCCCGGCACGTCACCGATGCCAGTACTACTCTCGCCCAAGCACGCTGAACTGCGGAGTTCTGATGGGATCCGGTGCATTAGTGCTGGTATGATCGCATCCGTCAACTAACGCCGCTTATTTTCCATTATCCGTACCGGTCTTTTTCCCCTTCATCGTGAGTGCTACACGTCACGAAAGAACCGTGGGGCCGATAAAGTGGGACATTTTAATCCAGCAACTAGACCCGAAAAAGAAAATAGGGGATGCAACACGAGGACTTCCTGGCACGTCACCGATGCCAGTACTACTCTCGCCCAAGCACGCTTAACTGCGGAGTTCTGATGGGATCCGGTGCATTAGTGCTGGTATGATCGCATCCGGCAACCAACGCCGCTTATTTTCCATTATCCATACCGGTCTTTTTCCTTTCATCGTGAGTGCTACACGTCACGAACGAACCGTGGGGCCAATAAAGTAGGAAATTTAAATCCAGCAACTAGACCCGAAAAAGAAAATAGGGGATGCAACACGAGGACTTCCCGGCACATCACCGATGCCAGTACTACTCTCGCCCAAGCACGCTTGACTGCGGAGTTCTGATGGGATCCGGTGCGTTAGTGCTGGTATGATCGCATCCGGCAACCAACGCCGCTTATTTTCCATTATCCGTAACGGTCTTTTTCCCTTTCATCGTGAGTGCTACACGTCACGAAAGAACCGTGGGGCCGATAAAGTGGGACATTTTAATCCAGCAACTAGTCAGACAACTTGGTAGAAATTCTGAAACATAATTTTGAGCCCCGGTTATCTCACACAAACAGAGAAACCAGAAGCAAAACCGACCCGAAAAAGAAAATAACGGGTGCAACATGAAGACTTCCCGGCACGTCACCGATGCCAATACTACTCTCGCCCAAGCACGCTTAACTGCGGAGTTCTGATTGGATCCGGTTCATTAGTGCTGGTATGATCGCATCCGGCAACCAACGCCGCTTATTTTCCATTATCCATACCGGTCTTTTTCCGTTCATCGTGAGTGCTACGCGTTACGAACGAACCGTGGGGCCGATAAAGTAGGAAATTTTAATCCAGCAACTAGACCCGAAAACAAAAATAGGGGATGCAACACGAGGACTTCCCGGCACGTCACCGATGCCAGTACTACTCTCGCCCAAGCACGCTTGACTGCGGAGTTCTGATGGGATCCGGTGCATTAGTGCTGGTATGATCGCATCCGTCAACCAACGCCGCTTATTTTCCATTATCCGTAGCGGTCTTTTTCCCCTTCATCGTGACTGCTACACGTCACGAAAGAACCGTGGGGCCGATAAAGTGGGACATTTTAATCCAGCAACTAGACCCCAAAAAGAAAATAGGGGATGCAACACGAGGACTTCCCAGCACGTCACCGATGCCAGTACTACTCTCGCCCAAGCACGCTTAACTGCGGAGTTCTGATGGGATCCGGTGCATTAGTGCTGGTATGATCGCATCCGTCAACCAACGCCGCTTATTTTCCATTATCCGTACCGGTCTTTTTCCCCTTCATCGTGAGTGCTACACGTCACGAAAGAACCGTGGGGCCGATAAAGTGAGACATTTTAATCCAGCAACTAGTCAGAAAACTTGGTAGAAATTCTGAAACATAATTTTGAGCCCCGGTTATCTCCCACAAACAGAGAAACCAGAAGCAAAACCGACCCGAAAAAGAAAATAACGGGTGCAACATGAGGACTTCCCGGCACGTCACCGATGCCAGCACTACTCTCGCCCAAGCACGCTTGACTGCGGAGTTCTGATGGGATCCGGTGCATTAGTGCTGGTATGATCGCATCCGTCAACCAACGCCGCTTATTTTCCATTATCCGTGGCGGTCTTTTTCCCCTTCATCGTGAGTGCTACACGTCACGAAAGAACCGTGGGGCCGATAAAGTGGGACATTTTAATCCAGCAACTAGTCATAAAACTTGGTAGAAATTCTGAAACATAATTTTGAGCCCCGGTTATCTCCCACGAACAGAGAAACCAGAAGCAAAACCGACCCGCAAAAGAAAATAACGGGTGCAACATGAGGACTTCCCGGCACGTCACCGATGCCAGTACTACTCTCGCCCAGGCACGCTTAACTGCGGAGTTCTGATGGGATCCGGTGCATTAGTGCTGGTATGATCGCATCCGGCAACCAACGCCGCTTATTTTCCATTATCCATACCGGTCTTTTTCCTTTCATCGTGAGTGCTACACGTCACGAACGAACCGTGGGGCCGATAAATTAGGAAATTTTAGTCCAGCAACTAGACCCGAAAAAGAAAATAGGGGATGCAACACGAGGACTTCCCGGCACATCACCGATGCCAGTACTACTCTCGCCCAAGCAAGCTTAACTGCGGAGTTCTGATGGGATCCGGTGCATTAGTGCTGGTATGATCGCATCCGTCAACCAACGCCGCTTATTTTCCATTACCCGTAGCGGTCTTTTTCCCCTTCATCGTGAGTGCTACACGTCACGAAAGAACCGTGGGGCCGATAAAGTGGGACATTTTAATCCAGCAACTAGTCAGAAAACTTGGTAGAAATTTTGAAACATAATTTTGAGCCCCGGTTATCTCCGACGAACAGAGAAACCAGAAGCAAAACCGACCCGCAAAAGAAAATAACGGGTGCAACATGAGGGCTTCCCGGCACGTCACCGATGCCAGTACTACTCTCGCCCAAGCACGCTTAACTGCGGAGTTCTGATGGGATCCGGTGCATTAGTGCTGGTATGATCGCATCCGTCAACTAACGCCGCTTATTTTCCATTATCCGTACCGGTCTTTTTCCCCTTCATCGTGAGTGCTACACGTCACGAAAGAACCGTGGGGCCGATAAAGTGGGACATTTTAATCCAGCAACTAGACCCGAAAAAGAAAATAGGGGATGCAACACGAGGACTTCCTGGCACGTCACCGATGCCAGTACTACTCTCGCCCAAGCACGCTTAACTGCGGAGTTCTGATGGGATCCGGTGCATTAGTGCTGGTATGATCGCATCCGGCAACCAACGCCGCTTATTTTCCATTATCCATACCGGTCTTTTTCCTTTCATCGTGAGTGCTACACGTCACGAACGAACCGTGGGGCCAATAAAGTAGGAAATTTAAATCCAGCAACTAGACCCGAAAAAGAAAATAGGGGATGCAACACGAGGACTTCCCGGCACATCACCGATGCCAGTACTACTCTCGCCCAAGCACGCTTGACTGCGGAGTTCTGATGGGATCCGGTGCGTTAGTGCTGGTATGATCGCATCCGGCAACCAACGCCGCTTATTTTCCATTATCCGTAACGGTCTTTTTCCCTTTCATCGTGAGTGCTACACGTCACGAAAGAACCGTGGGGCCGATAAAGTGGGACATTTTAATCCAGCAACTAGTCAGACAACTTGGTAGAAATTCTGAAACATAATTTTGAGCCCCGGTTATCTCACACAAACAGAGAAACCAGAAGCAAAACCGACCCGAAAAAGAAAATAACGGGTGCAACATGAAGACTTCCCGGCACGTCACCGATGCCAGTACTACTCTCGCCCAAGCACGCTTAACTGCGGAGTTCTGATTGGATCCGGTTCATTAGTGCTGGTATGATCGCATCCGGCAACCAACGCCGCTTATTTTCCATTACCAATACCGGTCTTTTTCCGTTCATCGTGAGTGCTACGCGTCACGAACGAACCGTGGGGCCGATAAAGTAGGAAATTTTAATCCAGCAACTAGACCCGAAAACAAAAATAGGGGATGCAACACGAGGACTTCCCGGCACGTCACCGATGCCAGTACTACTCTCGCCCAAGCACGCTTGACTGCGGAGTTCTGATGGGATCCGGTGCATTAGTGCTGGTATGATCGCATCCGTCAACCAACGCCGCTTATTTTCCATTATCCGTAGCGGTCTTTTTCCCCTTCATCGTGAGTGCTACACGTCACGAAAGAACCGTGGGGCCGATAAAGTGGGACATTTTAATCCAGCAACTAGACCCGAAAAAGAAAATAGGGGATGCAACACGAGGACTTCCCAGCACGTCACCGATGCCAGTACTACTCTCGCCCAAGCACGCTTAACTGCGGAGTTCTGATGGGATCCGGTGCATTAGTGCTGGTATGATCGCATCCGTCAACCAACGCCGCTTATTTTCCATTATCCGTACCGGTCTTTTTCCCCTTCATCGTGAGTGCTACACGTCACGAAAGAACCGTGGGGCCGATAAAGTGAGACATTTTAATCCAGCAACTAGTCAGAAAACTTGGTAGAAATTCTGAAACATAATTTTGAGCCCCGGTTATCTCCCACAAACAGAGAAACCAGAAGCAAAACCGACCCGAAAAAGAAAATAACGGGTGCAACATGAGGACTTCCCGGCACGTCACCGATGCCAGCACTACTCTCGCCCAAGCACGCTTGACTGCGGAGTTCTGATGGGATCCGGTGCATTAGTGCTGGTATGATCGCATCCGTCAACCAACGCCGCTTATTTTCCATTATCCGTAGCGGTCTTTTTCCCCTTCATCGTGAGTGCTACACGTCACGAAAGAACCGTGGGGCCGATAAAGTGGGACATTTTAATCCAGCAACTAGTCATAAAACTTGGTAGAAATTCTGAAACATAATTTTGAGCCCCGGTTATCTCCCACGAACAGAGAAACCAGAAGCAAAACCGACCCGCAAAAGAAAATAACGGGTGCAACATGAGGACTTCCCGGCACGTCACCGATGCCAGTACTACTCTCGCCCAGGCACGCTTAACTGCGGAGTTCTGATGGGATCCGGTGCATTAGTGCTGGTATGATCGCATCTGGCAACCAACGCCGCTTATTTTCCATTATCCATACCGGTCTTTTTCCTTTCATCGTGAGTGCTACACGTCACGAACGAACCGTGGGGCCGATAAATTAGGAAATTTTAGTCCAGCAACTAGACCCGAAAAAGAAAATAGGGGATGCAACACGAGGACTTCCCGGCACATCACCGATGCCAGTACTACTCTCGCCCAAGCAAGCTTAACTGCGGAGTTCTGATGGGATCCGGTGCATTAGTGCTGGTATGATCGCATCCGTCAACCAACGCCGCTTATTTTCCATTACCCGTAGCGGTCTTTTTCCCCTTCATCGTGAGTGCTACACGTCACGAAAGAACCGTGGGGCCGATAAAGTGGGACATTTTAATCCAGCAACTAGTCAGAAAACTTGGTAGAAATTTTGAAACATAATTTTGAGCCCCGGTTATCTCCGACGAACAGAGAAACCAGAAGCAAAACCGACCCGCAAAAGAAAATAACGGGTGCAACATGAGGACTTCCCGGCACGTCACCGATGCCAGTACTACTCTCGCCCAAGCACGCTTAACTGCGGAGTTCTGATGGGATCCGGTGCATTAGTGCTGGTATGATCGCATCCGTCAACTAACGCCGCTTATTTTCCATTATCCGTACCGGTCTTTTTCCCCTTCATCGTGAGTGCTACACGTCACGAAAGAACCGTGGGGCCGAAAAAGTGGGACATTTTAATCCAGCAACTAGACCCGAAAAAGAAAATAGGGGATGCAACACGAGGACTTCCTGGCACGTCACCGATGTCAGTACTACTCTCGCCCAAGCACGCTTAACTGCGGAGTTCTGATGGGATCCGGTGCATTAGTGCTGGTATGATCGCATCCGGCAACCAACGCCGCTTATTTTCCATTATCCATACCGGTCTTTTTCCTTTCATCGTGAGTGCTACACGTCACGAACGAACCGTGGGGCCGATAAAGTAGGAAATTTAAATCCAGCAACTAGACCCGAAAAAGAAAATAGGGGATGCAACACGAGGACTTCCCGGCACATCACCGATGCCAGTACTACTCTCGCCCAAGCACGCTTGACTGCGGAGTTCTGATGGGATCCGGTGCGTTAGTGCTGGTATGATCGCATCCGGCAACCAACGCCGCTTATTTTCCATTATCCGTAACGGTCTTTTTCCCTTTCATCGTGAGTGCTACACGTCACGAAAGAACCGTGGGGCCGATAAAGTGGGACATTTTAATCCAGCAACTAGTCAGACAACTTGGTAGAAATTCTGAAACATAATTTTGAGCCCCGGTTATCTCACACAAACAGAGAAACCAGAAGCAAAACCGACCCGAAAAAGAAAATAACGGGTGCAACATGAAGACTTCCCGGCACGTCACCGATGCCAGTACTACTCTCGCCCAAGCACGCTTAACTGCGGAGTTCTGATGGGATCCGGTTCATTAGTGCTGGTATGATCGCATCCGGCAACCAACGCCGCTTATTTTCCATTATCCATACCGGTCTTTTTCCTTTCATCGTGAGTGCTACACGTCACGAACGAACCGTGGGGCCAATAAAGTAGGAAATTTAAATCCAGCAACTAGACCCGAAAAAGAAAATAGGGGATGCAACACGAGGACTTCCCGGCACATCACCGATGCCAGTACTACTCTCGCCCAAGCACGCTTGACTGCGGAGTTCTGATGGGATCCGGTGCGTTAGTGCTGGTATGATCGCATCCGGCAACCAACGCCGCTTATTTTCCATTATCCGTAACGGTCTTTTTCTCTTTCATCGTGAGTGCTACACGTCACGAAAGAACCGTGGGGCCGATAAAGTGGGACATTTTAATCCAGCAACTAGTCAGACAACTTGGTAGAAATTCTGAAACATAATTTTGAGCCCCGGTTATCTCACACAAACAGAGAAACCAGAAGCAAAACCGACCCGAAAAAGAAAATAACGGGTGCAACATGAAGACTTCCCGGCACGTCACCGATGCCAATACTACTCTCGCCCAAGCACGCTTAACTGCGGAGTTCTGATTGGATCCGGTTCATTAGTGCTGGTATGATCGCATCCGGCAACCAACGCCGCTTATTTTCCATTATCCATACCGGTCTTTTTCCGTTCATCGTGAGTGCTACGCGTTACGAACGAACCGTGGGGCCGATAAAGTAGGAAATTTTAATCCAGCAACTAGACCCGAAAACAAAAATAGGGGATGCAACACGAGGACTTCCCGGCACGTCACCGATGCCAGTACTACTCTCGCCCAAGCACGCTTGACTGCGGAGTTCTGATGGGATCCGGTGCATTAGTGCTGGTATGATCGCATCCGTCAACCAACGCCGCTTATTTTCCATTATCCGTAGCGGTCTTTTTCCCCTTCATCGTGAGTGCTACACGTCACGAAAGAACCGTGGGGCCGATAAAGTGGGACATTTTAATCCAGCAACTAGACCCCAAAAAGAAAATAGGGGATGCAACACGAGGACTTCCCAGCACGTCACCGATGCCAGTACTACTCTCGCCCAAGCACGCTTAACTGCGGAGTTCTGATGGGATCCGGTGCATTAGTGCTGGTATGATCGCATCCGTCAACCAACGCCGCTTATTTTCCATTATCCGTACCGGTCTTTTTCCCCTTCATCGTGAGTGCTACACGTCACGAAAGAACCGTGGGGCCGATAAAGTGAGACATTTTAATCCAGCAACTAGTCAGAAAACTTGGTAGAAATTCTGAAACATAATTTTGAGCCCCGGTTATCTCCCACAAACAGAGAAACCAGAAGCAAAACCGACCCGAAAAAGAAAATAACGGGTGCAACATGAGGACTTCCCGGCACGTCACCGATGCCAGCACTACTCTCGCCCAAGCACGCTTGACTGCGGAGTTCTGATGGGATCCGGTGCATTAGTGCTGGTATGATCGCATCCGTCAACCAACGCCGCTTATTTTCCATTATCCGTGGCGGTCTTTTTCCCCTTCATCGTGAGTGCTACACGTCACGAAAGAACCGTGGGGCCGATAAAGTGGGACATTTTAATCCAGCAACTAGTCATAAAACTTGGTAGAAATTCTGAAACATAATTTTGAGCCCCGGTTATCTCCCACGAACAGAGAAACCAGAAACAAAACCGACCCGCAAAAGAAAATAACGGGTGCAACATGAGGACTTCCCGGCACGTCACCGATGCCAGTACTACTCTCGCCCAGGCACGCTTAACTGCGGAGTTCTGATGGGATCCGGTGCATTAGTGCTGGTATGATCGCATCCGGCAACCAACGCCGCTTATTTTCCATTATCCATACCGGTCTTTTTCCTTTCATCGTGAGTGCTACACGTCACGAACGAACCGTGGGGCCGATAAATTAGGAAATTTTAGTCCAGCAACTAGACCCGAAAAAGAAAATAGGGGATGCAACACGAGGACTTCCCGGCACATCACCGATGCCAGTACTACTCTCGCCCAAGCAAGCTTAACTGCGGAGTTCTGATGGGATCCGGTGCATTAGTGCTGGTATGATCGCATCCGTCAACCAACGCCGCTTATTTTCCATTACCCGTAGCGGTCTTTTTCCCCTTCATCGTGAGTGCTACACGTCACGAAAGAACCGTGGGGCCGATAAAGTGGGACATTTTAATCCAGCAACTAGTCAGAAAACTTGGTAGAAATTTTGAAACATAATTTTGAGCCCCGGTTATCTCCGACGAACAGAGAAACCAGAAGCAAAACCGACCCGCAAAAGAAAATAACGGGTGCAACATGAGGGCTTCCCGGCACGTCACCGATGCCAGTACTACTCTCGCCCAAGCACGCTTAACTGCGGAGTTCTGATGGGATCCGGTGCATTAGTGCTGGTATGATCGCATCCGTCAACTAACGCCGCTTATTTTCCATTATCCGTACCGGTCTTTTTCCCCTTCATCGTGAGTGCTACACGTCACGAAAGAACCGTGGGGCCGATAAAGTGGGACATTTTAATCCAGCAACTAGACCCGAAAAAGAAAATAGGGGATGCAACACGAGGACTTCCTGGCACGTCACCGATGCCAGTACTACTCTCGCCCAAGCACGCTTAACTGCGGAGTTCTGATGGGATCCGGTGCATTAGTGCTGGTATGATCGCATCCGGCAACCAACGCCGCTTATTTTCCATTATCCATACCGGTCTTTTTCCTTTCATCGTGAGTGCTACACGTCACGAACGAACCGTGGGGCCAATAAAGTAGGAAATTTAAATCCAGCAACTAGACCCGAAAAAGAAAATAGGGGATGCAACACGAGGACTTCCCGGCACATCACCGATGCCAGTACTACTCTCGCCCAAGCACGCTTGACTGCGGAGTTCTGATGGGATCCGGTGCGTTAGTGCTGGTATGATCGCATCCGGCAACCAACGCCGCTTATTTTCCATTATCCGTAACGGTCTTTTTCCCTTTCATCGTGAGTGCTACACGTCACGAAAGAACCGTGGGGCGGATAAAGTGGGACATTTTAATCCAGCAACTAGTCAGACAACTTGGTAGAAATTCTGAAACATAATTTTGAGCCCCGGTTATCTCACACAAACAGAGAAACCAGAAGCAAAACCGACCCGAAAAAGAAAATAACGGGTGCAACATGAAGACTTCCCGGCACGTCACCGATGCCAGTACTACTCTCGCCCAAGCACGCTTAACTGCGGAGTTCTGATTGGATCCGGTTCATTAGTGCTGGTATGATCGCATCCGGCAACCAACGCCGCTTATTTTCCATTACCAATACCGGTCTTTTTCCGTTCATCGTGAGTGCTACGCGTCACGAACGAACCGTGGGGCCGATAAAGTAGGAAATTTTAATCCAGCAACTAGACCCGAAAAAGAAAATAGGGGATGCAACACGAGGACTTCCCGGCACGTCACCGATGCCAGTACTACTCTCGCCCAAGCACGCTTGACTGCGGAGTTCTGATGGGATCCGGTGCATTAGTGCTGGTATGATCGCATCCGTCAACCAACGCCGCTTATTTTCCATTATCCGTAGCGGTCTTTTTCCCCTTCATCGTGAGTGCTACACGTCACGAAAGAACCGTGGGGCCGATAAAGTGGGACATTTTAATCCAGCAACTAGACCCGAAAAAGAAAATAGGGGATGCAACACGAGGACTTCCCAGCACGTCACCGATGCCAGTACTACTCTCGCCCAAGCACGCTTCACTGCGGAGTTCTGATGGGATCCGGTGCATTATTGCTGGTATGATCGCATCCGTCAACCAACGCCGCTTATTTTCCATTATCCGTACCGGTCTTTTTCCCCTTCATCGTGAGTGCTACACGTCACGAAAGAACCGTGGGGCCGATAAAGTGAGACATTTTAATCCAGCAACTAGTCAGAAAACTTGGTAGAAATTCTGAAACATAATTTTGAGCCCCGGTTATCTCCCACAAACAGAGAAACCAGAAGCAAAACCGACCCGAAAAAGAAAATAACGGGTGCAACATGAGGACTTCCCGGCACGTCACCGATGCCAGCACTACTCTCGCCCAAGCACGCTTAACTGCGGAGTTCTGATGGGATCCGGTGCATTAGTGCTGGTATGATCGCATCCGGCAACCAACGCCGCTTATTTTCCATTATCCATACCGGTCTTTTTCCCTTTCATCGTGAGTGCTACACGTCACGAAAGAACCGTGGGGCCGATAAAGTGGGACATTTTAATCCAGCAACTAGTCATAAAACTTGGTAGAAATTCTGAAACATAATTTTGAGCCCCGGTTATCTCCCACGAAAAGAGAAACCAGAAGCAAAACCGACCCGCAAAAGAAAATAACGGGTGCAACATGAGGACTTCCCGGCACGTCACCGATGCCAGTACTACTCTCGCCCAGGCACGCTTAACTGCGGAGTTCTGATGGGATCCGGTGCATTAGTGCTGGTATGATCGCATCCGGCAACCAGCGCCGCTTATTTTCCATTATCCATACCGGTCTTTTTCCTTTCATCGTGAGTGCTACACGTCACGAACGAACCGTGGGGCCGATAAATTAGGAAATTTTAGTCCAGCAACTAGACCCGAAAAAGAAAATAGGGGATGCAACACGAGGACTTCCCGGCACATCACCGATGCCAGTACTACTCTCGCCCAAGCAAGCTTAACTGCGGAGTTCTGATGGGATCCGGTGCATTAGTGCTGGTATGATCGCATCCGTCAACCAACGCCGCTTATTTTCCATTACCCGTAGCGGTCTTTTTCCCCTTCATCGTGAGTGCTACACGTCACGAAAGAACCGTGGGGCCGATAAAGTGGGACATTTTAATCCAGCAACTAGTCAGAAAACTTGGTAGAAATTTTGAAACATAATTTTGAGCCCCGGTTATCTCCGACGAACAGAGAAACCAGAAGCAAAACCGACCCGCAAAAGAAAATAACGGGTGCAACATGAGGACTTCCCGGCACGTCACCGATGCCAGTACTACTCTCGCCCAAGCACGCTTAACTGCGGAGTTCTGATGGGATCCGGTGCATTAGTGCTGGTATGATCGCATCCGTCAACTAACGCCGCTTATTTTCCATTATCCGTACCGGTCTTTTTCCCCTTCATCGTGAGTGCTACACGTCACGAAAGAACCGTGGGGCCGATAAAGTGGGGCATTTTAATCCAGCAACTAGACCCGAAAAAGAAAATAGGGGATGCAACACGAGGACTTCCTGGCACGTCACCGATGCCAGTACTACTCTCGCCCAAGCACGCTTAACTGCGGAGTTCTGATGGGATCCGGTGCATTAGTGCTGGTATGATCGCATCCGGCAACCAACGCCGCTTATTTTCCATTATCCATACCGGTCTTTTTCCTTTCATCGTGAGTGCTACACGTCACGAACGAACCGTGGGGCCGATAAAGTAGGAAATTTAAATCCAGCAACTAGACCCGAAAAAGAAAATAGGGGATGCAACACGAGGACTTCCCGGCACATCACCGATGCCAGTACTACTCTCGCCCAAGCACGCTTGACTGCGGAGTTCTGATGGGATCCGGTGCGTTAGTGCTGGTATGATCGCATCCGGCAACCAACGCCGCTTATTTTCCATTATCCGTAACGGTCTTTTTCCCTTTCATCGTGAGTGCTACACGTCACGAAAGAACCGTGGGGCCGATAAAGTGGGACATTTTAATCCAGCAACTAGTCAGACAACTTGGTAGAAATTCTGAAACATAATTTTGAGCCCCGGTTATCTCACACAAACAGAGAAACCAGAAGCAAAACCGACCCGAAAAAGAAAATAACGGGTGCAACATGAAGACTTCCCGGCACGTCACCGATGCCAGTACTACTCTCGACCAAGCACGCTTAACTGCGGAGTTCTGATGGGATCCGGTTCATTAGTGCTGGTATGATCGCATCCGACAACCAACGCCGCTTATTTTCCATTATCCATACCGGTCTTTTTCCGTTCATCGTGAGTGCTACGCGTCACGAACGAACCGTGGGGCCGATAAAGTAGGAAATTTTAATCCAGCAACTAGACCCGAAAAAGAAAATAGGGGATGCAACACGAGGACTTCCCGGCACGTCACCGATGCCAGTACTACTCTCGCCCAAGCACGCTTGACTGCGGAGTTCTGATGGGATCCGGTGCATTAGTGCTGGTATGATCGCATCCATCAACCAACGCCGCTTATTTTCCATTATCCGTAGCGGTCTTTTTCCCCTTCATCGTGAGTGCTACACGTCACGAAAGAACCGTGGGGCCGATAAAGTGGGACATTTTAATCCAGCAACTAGACCCGAAAAAGAAAATAGGGGATGCAACACGAGGACTTCCTGGCACGTCACCGATGTCAGTACTACTCTCGCCCAAGCACGCTTAACTGCGGAGTTCTGATGGGATCCGGTGCATTAGTGCTGGTATGATCGCATCCGGCAACCAACGCCGCTTATTTTCCATTATCCATACCGGTCTTTTTCCTTTCATCGTGAGTGCTACACGTCACGAACGAACCGTGGGGCCGATAAAGTAGGAAATTTAAATCCAGCAACTAGACCCGAAAAAGAAAATAGGGGATGCAACACGAGGACTTCCCGGCACATCACCGATGCCAGTACTACTCTCGCCCAAGCACGCTTGACTGCGGAGTTCTGATGGGATCCGGTGCGTTAGTGCTGGTATGATCGCATCCGGCAACCAACGCCGCTTATTTTCCATTATCCGTAACGGTCTTTTTCCCTTTCATCGTGAGTGCTACACGTCACGAAAGAACCGTGGGGCCGATAAAGTGGGACATTTTAATCCAGCAACTAGTCAGACAACTTGGTAGAAATTCTGAAACATAATTTTGAGCCCCGGTTATCTCACACAAACAGAGAAACCAGAAGCAAAACCGACCCGAAAAAGAAAATAACGGGTGCAACATGAAGACTTC
Source organism: Aquilaria yunnanensis (assembly GCA_039654915.1). Lineage (NCBI taxonomy): Eukaryota > Viridiplantae > Streptophyta > Magnoliopsida > Malvales > Thymelaeaceae > Aquilaria > Aquilaria yunnanensis. The sequence goes on from CM077597.1 coordinate 55,471,744, forward strand.
CCGGCACGTCACCGATGCCAGTACTACTCTCGCCCAAGCACGCTTAACTGCGGAGTTCTGATGGGATCCGGTTCATTAGTGCTGGTATGATCGCATCCGGCAACCAACGCCGCTTATTTTCCATTATCCATACCGGTCTTTTTCCGTTCATCGTGAGTGCTACGCGTCACGAACGAACCGTGGGGCCGATAAAGTAGGAAATTTTAATCCAGCAACTAGACCCGAAAAAGAAAATAGGGGATGCAACACGAGGACTTCCCGGCACGTCACCGATGCCAGTACTACTCTCGCCCAAGCACGCTTGACTGCGGAGTTCTGATGGGATCCGGTGCATTAGTGCTGGTATGATCGCATCCGTCAACCAACGCCGCTTATTTTCCATTATCCGTAGCGGTCTTTTTCCCCTTCATCGTGAGTGCTACACGTCACGAAAGAACCGTGGGGCCGATAAAGTGGGACATTTTAATCCAGCAACTAGACCCGAAAAAGAAAATAGGGGATGCAACACGAGGACTTCCCAGCACGTCACCGATGCCAGTACTACTCTCGCCCAAGCACGCTTCACTGCGGAGTTCTGATGGGATCCGGTGCATTATTGCTGGTATGATCGCATCCGTCAACCAACGCCGCTTATTTTCCATTATCCGTACCGGTCTTTTTCCCCTTCATCGTGAGTGCTACACGTCACGAAAGAACCGTGGGGCCGATAAAGTGAGACATTTTAATCCAGCAACTAGTCAGAAAACTTGGTAGAAATTCTGAAACATAATTTCGAGCCCCGGTTATCTCCCACAAACAGAGAAACCAGAAGCAAAACCGACCCGAAAAAGAAAATAACGGGTGCAACATGAGGACTTCCCGGCACGTCACCGATGCCAGCACTACTCTCGCCCAAGCACGCTTAACTGCGGAGTTCTGATGGGATCCGGTGCATTAGTGCTGGTATGATCGCATCCGGCAACCAACGCCGCTTATTTTCCATTATCCATACCGGTCTTTTTCCCTTTCATCGTGAGTGCTACACGTCACGAAAGAACCGTGGGGCCGATAAAGTGGGACATTTTAATCCAGCAACTAGTCATAAAACTTGGTAGAAATTCTGAAACATAATTTTGAGCCCCGGTTATCTCCCACGAAAAGAGAAACCAGAAGCAAAACCGACCCGCAAAAGAAAATAACGGGTGCAACATGAGGACTTCCCGGCACGTCACCGATGCCAGTACTACTCTCGCCCAGGCACGCTTAACTGCGGAGTTCTGATGGGATCCGGTGCATTAGTGCTGGTATGATCGCATCCGGCAACCAGCGCCGCTTATTTTCCATTATCCATACCGGTCTTTTTCCTTTCATCGTGAGTGCTACACGTCACGAACGAACCGTGGGGCCGATAAATTAGGAAATTTTAGTCCAGCAACTAGACCCGAAAAAGAAAATAGGGGATGCAACACGAGGACTTCCCGGCACATCACCGATGCCAGTACTACTCTCGCCCAAGCAAGCTTAACTGCGGAGTTCTGATGGGATCCGGTGCATTAGTGCTGGTATGATCGCATCCGTCAACCAACGCCGCTTATTTTCCATTACCCGTAGCGGTCTTTTTCCCCTTCATCGTGAGTGCTACACGTCACGAAAGAACCGTGGGGCCGATAAAGTGGGACATTTTAATCCAGCAACTAGTCAGAAAACTTGGTAGAAATTTTGAAACATAATTTTGAGCCCCGGTTATCTCCGACGAACAGAGAAACCAGAAGCAAAACCGACCCGCAAAAGAAAATAACGGGTGCAACATGAGGACTTCCCGGCACGTCACCGATGCCAGTACTACTCTCGCCCAAGCACGCTTAACTGCGGAGTTCTGATGGGATCCGGTGCATTAGTGCTGGTATGATCGCATCCGTCAACTAACGCCGCTTATTTTCCATTATCCGTACCGGTCTTTTTCCCCTTCATCGTGAGTGCTACACGTCACGAAAGAACCGTGGGGCCGATAAAGTGGGGCATTTTAATCCAGCAACTAGACCCGAAAAAGAAAATAGGGGATGCAACACGAGGACTTCCTGGCACGTCACCGATGCCAGTACTACTCTCGCCCAAGCACGCTTAACTGCGGAGTTCTGATGGGATCCGGTGCATTAGTGCTGGTATGATCGCATCCGGCAACCAACGCCGCTTATTTTCCATTATCCATACCGGTCTTTTTCCTTTCATCGTGAGTGCTACACGTCACGAACGAACCGTGGGGCCGATAAAGTAGGAAATTTAAATCCAGCAACTAGACCCGAAAAAGAAAATAGGGGATGCAACACGAGGACTTCCCGGCACATCACCGATGCCAGTACTACTCTCGCCCAAGCACGCTTGACTGCGGAGTTCTGATGGGATCCGGTGCGTTAGTGCTGGTATGATCGCATCCGGCAACCAACGCCGCTTATTTTCCATTATCCGTAACGGTCTTTTTCCCTTTCATCGTGAGTGCTACACGTCACGAAAGAACCGTGGGGCCGATAAAGTGGGACATTTTAATCCAGCAACTAGTCAGACAACTTGGTAGAAATTCTGAAACATAATTTTGAGCCCCGGTTATCTCACACAAACAGAGAAACCAGAAGCAAAACCGACCCGAAAAAGAAAATAACGGGTGCAACATGAAGACTTCCCGGCACGTCACCGATGCCAGTACTACTCTCGACCAAGCACGCTTAACTGCGGAGTTCTGATGGGATCCGGTTCATTAGTGCTGGTATGATCGCATCCGACAACCAACGCCGCTTATTTTCCATTATCCATACCGGTCTTTTTCCGTTCATCGTGAGTGCTACGCGTCACGAACGAACCGTGGGGCCGATAAAGTAGGAAATTTTAATCCAGCAACTAGACCCGAAAAAGAAAATAGGGGATGCAACACGAGGACTTCCCGGCACGTCACCGATGCCAGTACTACTCTCGCCCAAGCACGCTTGACTGCGGAGTTCTGATGGGATCCGGTGCATTAGTGCTGGTATGATCGCATCCGTCAACCAACGCCGCTTATTTTCCATTATCCGTAGCGGTCTTTTTCCCCTTCATCGTGAGTGCTACACGTCACGAAAGAACCGTGGGGCCGATAAAGTGGGACATTTTAATCCAGCAACTAGACCCGAAAAAGAAAATAGGGGATGCAACACGAGGACTTCCTGGCACGTCACCGATGTCAGTACTACTCTCGCCCAAGCACGCTTAACTGCGGAGTTCTGATGGGATCCGGTGCATTAGTGCTGGTATGATCGCATCCGGCAACCAACGCCGCTTATTTTCCATTATCCATACCGGTCTTTTTCCTTTCATCGTGAGTGCTACACGTCACGAACGAACCGTGGGGCCGATAAAGTAGGAAATTTAAATCCAGCAACTAGACCCGAAAAAGAAAATAGGGGATGCAACACGAGGACTTCCCGGCACATCACCGATGCCAGTACTACTCTCGCCCAAGCACGCTTGACTGCGGAGTTCTGATGGGATCCGGTGCGTTAGTGCTGGTATGATCGCATCCGGCAACCAACGCCGCTTATTTTCCATTATCCGTAACGGTCTTTTTCCCTTTCATCGTGAGTGCTACACGTCACGAAAGAACCGTGGGGCCGATAAAGTGGGACATTTTAATCCAGCAACTAGTCAGACAACTTGGTAGAAATTCTGAAACATAATTTTGAGCCCCGGTTATCTCACACAAACAGAGAAACCAGAAGCAAAACCGACCCGAAAAAGAAAATAACGGGTGCAACATGAAGACTTCCCGGCACGTCACCGATGCCAGTACTACTCTCGACCAAGCACGCTTAACTGCGGAGTTCTGATGGGATCCGGTTCATTAGTGCTGGTATGATCGCATCCGACAACCAACGCCGCTTATTTTCCATTATCCATACCGGTCTTTTTCCGTTCATCGTGAGTGCTACGCGTCACGAACGAACCGTGGGGCCGATAAAGTAGGAAATTTTAATCCAGCAACTAGACCCGAAAAAGAAAATAGGGGATGCAACACGAGGACTTCCCGGCACGTCACCGATGCCAGTACTACTCTCGCCCAAGCACGCTTGACTGCGGAGTTCTGATGGGATCCGGTGCATTAGTGCTGGTATGATCGCATCCGTCAACCAACGCCGCTTATTTTCCATTATCCGTAGCGGTCTTTTTCCCCTTCATCGTGAGTGCTACACGTCACGAAAGAACCGTGGGGCCGATAAAGTGGGACATTTTAATCCAGCAACTAGACCCGAAAAAGAAAATAGGGGATGCAACACGAGGACTTCCTGGCACGTCACCGATGTCAGTACTACTCTCGCCCAAGCACGCTTAACTGCGGAGTTCTGATGGGATCCGGTGCATTAGTGCTGGTATGATCGCATCCGGCAACCAACGCCGCTTATTTTCCATTATCCATACCGGTCTTTTTCCTTTCATCGTGAGTGCTACACGTCACGAACGAACCGTGGGGCCGATAAAGTAGGAAATTTAAATCCAGCAACTAGACCCGAAAAAGAAAATAGGGGATGCAACACGAGGACTTCCCGGCACATCACCGATGCCAGTACTACTCTCGCCCAAGCACGCTTGACTGCGGAGTTCTGATGGGATCCGGTGCGTTAGTGCTGGTATGATCGCATCCGGCAACCAACGCCGCTTATTTTCCATTATCCGTAACGGTCTTTTTCCCTTTCATCGTGAGTGCTACACGTCACGAAAGAACCGTGGGGCCGATAAAGTGGGACATTTTAATCCAGCAACTAGTCAGACAACTTGGTAGAAATTCTGAAACATAATTTTGAGCCCCGGTTATCTCACACAAACAGAGAAACCAGAAGCAAAACCGACCCGAAAAAGAAAATAACGGGTGCAACATGAAGACTTCCCGGCACGTCACCGATGCCAGTACTACTCTCGCCCAAGCACGCTTAACTGCGGAGTTCTGATGGGATCCGGTTCATTAGTGCTGGTATGATCGCATCCGGCAACCAACGCCGCTTATTTTCCATTATCCATACCGGTCTTTTTCCGTTCATCGTGAGTGCTACGCGTCACGAACGAACCGTGGGGCCGATAAAGTAGGAAATTTTAATCCAGCAACTAGACCCGAAAAAGAAAATAGGGGATGCAACACGAGGACTTCCCGGCACGTCACCGATGCCAGTACTACTCTCGCCCAAGCACGCTTGACTGCGGAGTTCTGATGGGATCCGGTGCATTAGTGCTGGTATGATCGCATCCGTCAACCAACGCCGCTTATTTTCCATTATCCGTAGCGGTCTTTTTCCCCTTCATCGTGAGTGCTACACGTCACGAAAGAACCGTGGGGCCGATAAAGTGGGACATTTTAATCCAGCAACTAGACCCGAAAAAGAAAATAGGGGATGCAACACGAGGACTTCCCAGCACGTCACCGATGCCAGTACTACTCTCGCCCAAGCACGCTTCACTGCGGAGTTCTGATGGGATCCGGTGCATTATTGCTGGTATGATCGCATCCGTCAACCAACGCCGCTTATTTTCCATTATCCGTACCGGTCTTTTTCCCCTTCATCGTGAGTGCTACACGTCACGAAAGAACCGTGGGGCCGATAAAGTCAGACATTTTAATCCAGCAACTAGTCAGAAAACTTGGTAGAAATTCTGAAACATAATTTTGAGCCCCGGTTATCTCCCACAAACAGAGAAACCAGAAGCAAAACCGACCCGAAAAAGAAAATAACGGGTGCAACATGAGGACTTCCCGGCACGTCACCGATGCCAGCACTACTCTCGCCCAAGCACGCTTAACTGCGGAGTTCTGATGGGATCCGGTGCATTAGTGCTGGTATGATCGCATCCGGCAACCAACGCCGCTTATTTTCCATTATCCATACCGGTCTTTTTCCCTTTCATCGTGAGTGCTACACGTCACGAAAGAACCGTGGGGCCGATAAAGTGGGACATTTTAATCCAGCAACTAGTCATAAAACTTGGTAGAAATTCTGAAACATAATTTTGAGCCCCGGTTATCTCCCACGAAAAGAGAAACCAGAAGCAAAACCGACCCGCAAAAGAAAATAACGGGTGCAACATGAGGACTTCCCGGCACGTCACCGATGCCAGTACTACTCTCGCCCAGGCACGCTTAACTGCGGAGTTCTGATGGGATCCGGTGCATTAGTGCTGGTATGATCGCATCCGGCAACCAGCGCCGCTTATTTTCCATTATCCATACCGGTCTTTTTCCTTTCATCGTGAGTGCTACACGTCACGAACGAACCGTGGGGCCGATAAATTAGGAAATTTTAGTCCAGCAACTAGACCCGAAAAAGGAAATAGGGGATGCAACACGAGGACTTCCCGGCACATCACCGATGCCAGTACTACTCTCGCCCAAGCAAGCTTAACTGCGGAGTTCTGATGGGATCCGGTGCATTAGTGCTGGTATGATCGCATCCGTCAACCAACGCCGCTTATTTTCCATTACCCGTAGCGGTCTTTTTCCCCTTCATCGTGAGTGCTACACGTCACGAAAGAACCGTGGGGCCGATAAAGTGGGACATTTTAATCCAGCAACTAGTCAGAAAACTTGGTAGAAATTTTGAAACATAATTTTGAGCCCCGGTTATCTCCGACGAACAGAGAAACCAGAAGCAAAACCGACCCGCAAAAGAAAATAACGGGTGCAACATGAGGACTTCCCGGCACGTCACCGATGCCAGTACTACTCTCGCCCAAGCACGCTTAACTGCGGAGTTCTGATGGGATCCGGTGCATTAGTGCTGGTATGATCGCATCCGTCAACTAACGCCGCTTATTTTCCATTATCCGTACCGGTCTTTTTCCCCTTCATCGTGAGTGCTACACGTCACGAAAGAACCGTGGGGCCGATAAAGTGGGGCATTTTAATCCAGCAACTAGACCCGAAAAAGAAAATAGGGGATGCAACACGAGGACTTCCTGGCACGTCACCGATGCCAGTACTACTCTCGCCCAAGCACGCTTAACTGCGGAGTTCTGATGGGATCCGGTGCATTAGTGCTGGTATGATCGCATCCGGCAACCAACGCCGCTTATTTTCCATTATCCATACCGGTCTTTTTCCTTTCATCGTGAGTGCTACACGTCACGAACGAACCGTGGGGCCGATAAAGTAGGAAATTTAAATCCAGCAACTAGACCCGAAAAAGAAAATAGGGGATGCAACACGAGGACTTCCCGGCACATCACCGATGCCAGTACTACTCTCGCCCAAGCACGCTTGACTGCGGAGTTCTGATGGGATCCGGTGCGTTAGTGCTGGTATGATCGCATCCGGCAACCAACGCCGCTTATTTTCCATTATCCGTAACGGTCTTTTTCCCTTTCATCGTGAGTGCTACACGTCACGAAAGAACCGTGGGGCCGATAAAGTGGGACATTTTAATCCAGCAACTAGTCAGACAACTTGGTAGAAATTCTGAAACATAATTTTGAGCCCCGGTTATCTCACACAAACAGAGAAACCAGAAGCAAAACCGACCCGAAAAAGAAAATAACGGGTGCAACATGAAGACTTCCCGGCACGTCACCGATGCCAGTACTACTCTCGACCAAGCACGCTTAACTGCGGAGTTCTGATGGGATCCGGTTCATTAGTGCTGGTATGATCGCATCCGACAACCAACGCCGCTTATTTTCCATTATCCATACCGGTCTTTTTCCGTTCATCGTGAGTGCTACGCGTCACGAACGAACCGTGGGGCCGATAAAGTAGGAAATTTTAATCCAGCAACTAGACCCGAAAAAGAAAATAGGGGATGCAACACGAGGACTTCCCGGCACGTCACCGATGCCAGTACTACTCTCGCCCAAGCACGCTTGACTGCGGAGTTCTGATGGGATCCGGTGCATTAGTGCTGGTATGATCGCATCCGTCAACCAACGCCGCTTATTTTCCATTATCCGTAGCGGTCTTTTTCCCCTTCATCGTGAGTGCTACACGTCACGAAAGAACCGTGGGGCCGATAAAGTGGGACATTTTAATCCAGCAACTAGACCCGAAAAAGAAAATAGGGGATGCAACAAGAGGACTTCCCAGCACGTCACCGATGCCAGTACTACTCTCGCCCAAGCACGCTTCACTGCGGAGTTCTGATGGGATCCGGTGCATTATTGCTGGTATGATCGCATCCGTCAACCAACGCCGCTTATTTTCCATTATCCGTACCGGTCTTTTTCCCCTTCATCGTGAGTGCTACACGTCACGAAAGAACCGTGGGGCCGATAAAGTGAGACATTTTAATCCAGCAACTAGTCAGAAAACTTGGTAGAAATTCTGAAACATAATTTTGAGCCCCGGTTATCTCCCACAAACAGAGAAACCAGAAGCAAAACCGACCCGAAAAAGAAAATAACGGGTGCAACATGAGGACTTCCCGGCACGTCACCGATGCCAGCACTACTCTCGCCCAAGCACGCTTGACTGCGGAGTTCTGATGGGATACGGTGCAATAGTGCTGGTATGATCGCATCCGTCAACTAACGCCGCTTATTTTCCATTATCCGTACCGGTCTTTTTCCCCTTCATCGTGAGTGCTACACGTCACGAAAGAACCGTGGGGCCGATAAAGTGGGACATTTTAATCCAGCAACTAGACCCGAAAAAGAAAATAGGGGATGCAACACGAGGACTTCCTGGCACGTCACCGATGCCAGTACTACTCTCGCCCAAGCACGCTTAACTGCGGAGTTCTGATGGGATCCGGTGCATTAGTGCTGGTATGATCGCATCCGGCAACCAACGCCGCTTAGTTTCCATTATCCATACCGGTCTTTTTCCTTTCATCGTGAGTGCTACACGTCACGAACGAACCGTGGGGCCGATAAAGTAGGAAATTTAAATCCAGCAACTAGACCCGAAAAAGAAAATAGGGGATGCAACACGAGGACTTCCCGGCACATCACCGATGCCAGTACTACTCTCGCCCAAGCACGCTTGACTGCGGAGTTCTGATGGGATCCGGTGCGTTAGTGCTGGTATGATCGCATCCGGCAACCAACGCCGCTTATTTTCCATTATCCGTAACGGTCTTTTTCCCTTTCATCGTGAGTGCTACACGTCACGAAAGAACCGTGGGGCCGATAAAGTGGGACATTTTAATCCAGCAACTAGTCAGACAACTTGGTAGAAATTCTGAAACATAATTTTGAGCCCCGGTTATCTCACACAAACAGAGAAACCAGAAGCAAAACCGACCCGAAAAAGAAAATAACGGGTGCAACATGAAGACTTCCCGGCACGTCACCGATGCCAGTACTACTCTCGCCCAAGCACGCTTAACTGCGGAGTTCTGATGGGATCCGGTTCATTAGTGCTGGTATGATCGCATCCGGCAACCAACGCCGCTTATTTTCCATTATCCATACCGGTCTTTTTCCGTTCATCGTGAGTGCTACGCGTGACGAACGAACCGTGGGGCCGATAAAGTAGGAAATTTTAATCCAGCAACTAGACCCGAAAAAGAAAATAGGGGATGCAACACGAGGACTTCCCGGCACGTCACCGATGCCAGTACTACTCTCGCCCAAGCACGCTTGACTGCGGAGTTCTGATGGGATCCGGTGCATTAGTGCTGGTATGATCGCATCCGTCAACCAACGCCGCTTATTTTCCATTATCCGTAGCGGTCTTTTTCCCCTTCATCGTGAGCGCTACACGTCACGAAAGAACCGTGGGGCCGATAAAGTGGGACATTTTAATCCAGCAACTAGACCCGAAAAAGAAAATAGGGGATGCAACACGAGGACTTCCCAGCACGTCACCGATGCCAGTACTACTCTCGCCCAAGCACGCTTAACTGCGGAGTTCTGATGGGATCCGGTGCATTAGTGCTGGTATGATCGCATCCGTCAACCAACGCCGCTTATTTTCCATTATCCGTACCGGTCTTTTTCCCCTTCATCGTGAGTGCTACACGTCACGAAAGAACCGTGGGGCCGATAAAGTGAGACATTTTAATCCAGCAACTAGTCAGAAAACTTGGTAGAAATTCTGAAACATAATTTTGAGCCCCGGTTATCTCCCACAAACAGAGAAACCAGAAGCAAAACCGACCCGAAAAAGAAAATAACGGGTGCAACATGAGGACTTCCCGGCACGTCACCGATGCCAGCACTACTCTCGCCCAAGCACGCTTAACTGCGGAGTTCTGATGGGATCCGGTGCATTAGTGCTGGTATGATCGCATCCGGCAACCAACGCCGCTTATTTTCCATTATCCATACCGGTCTTTTTCCCTTTCATCGTGAGTGCTACACGTCACGAAAGAACCGTGGGGCCGATAAAGTGGGACATTTTAATCCAGCAACTAGTCATAAAACTTGGTAGAAATTCTGAAACATAATTTTGAGCCCCGGTTATCTCCCACGAACAGAGAAACCAGAAGCAAAACCGACCCGCAAAAGAAAATAACGGGTGCAACATGAGGACTTCCCGGCACGTCACCGATGCCAGTACTACTCTCGCCCAGGCACGCTTAACTGCGGAGTTCTGATGGGATCCGGTGCATTAGTGCTGGTATGATCGCATCCAGCAACCAACGCCGCTTATTTTCCATTATCCATACCGGTCTTTTTCCTTTCATCGTGAGTGCTACACGTCACGAACGAACCGTGGGGCCGATAAATTAGGAAATTTTAATCCAGCAACTAGACCCGAAAAAGAAAATAGGGGATGCAACACGAGGACTTCCCGGCACATCACCGATGCCAGTACTACTCTCGCCCAAGCAAGCTTAACTGCGGAGTTCTGATGGGATCCGGTGCATTAGTGCTGGTATGATCGCATCCGTCAACCAACGCCGCTTATTTTCCATTATCCGTAGCGGTCTTTTTCCCCTTCATCGTGAGTGCTACACGTCACGAAAGAACCGTGGGGCCGATAAAGTGGGACATTTTAATCCAGCAACTAGACCCGAAAAAGAAAATAGGGGATGCAACACGAGGACTTCCCGGCACATCACCGATGCCAGTACTACTCTCGCCCAAGCACGCTTGACTGCGGAGTTCTGATGGGATCCGGTGCATTAGTGCTGGTATGATCGCATCCGGCAACCAACGCCGCTTATTTTCCATTATCCGTACCGGTCTTTTTCCCCTTCATCGTGAGTGCTACACGTCACGAAAGAACCGTGGGGCCGACAAAGTGGGACATTTTACTCCAGCAACTAGTCATAAAACTTGGTAGAAATTCTGAAACGTAATTTTGAGCCCCGGTTATCTCCCACGAACAGAGAAACCAGAAGCAAAACCGAGCCGCAAAAGAAAATAACGGGTGCAACATGAGGACTTCCCGGCACGTCACCGATGCCAGTACTACTCTCGCCCAAGCACGCTTAACTGCGGAGTTCTGATGGGATCCGGTGCATTAGTGCTGGTATGATCGCATCCGGCAACCAACGCCGCTTATTTTCCATTATCCATACCGGTGTTTTTCCTTTTATCGTGAGTGCTACACGTCACGAACGACCCGTGGGGCCGATAAAGTAGGAAATTTTAATCCAGCAACTAGACCCGAAAAAGAAAATAGGGGATGCAACACGAGGACTTCCTGGCACGTCACCGATGCCAGTACTACTCTCGCCCAAGCACGCTTAACTGCGGAGTTCTGATGGGATCCGGTGCATTAGTGCTGGTATGATCGCATCCGTGAACCAACGCCGCTTATTTTCCATTATCCGTACCGGTCTTTTTCCCCTTCATCGTGAGTGCTACACGTCACGAAAGAACCATGGGGCCGATAAAGTGGGACATTTTAATCCAGCAACTAGTCATAAAACTTGGTAGAAATTCTGAAACATAATTTTGAGCCCCGGTTATCTCCCACGAACAGAGAAACCAGAAGCAAAACCGACCCGCAAAAGAAAATAACGGGTGCAACATCAGGACTTCCCGGCACGTCACCGATGCCAGTACTACTCTCGCCGAAGCACGCTTAACTGCGGAGTTCTGATGGGATCCGGTGCATTAGTGCTGGTATGATCGCATCCGGCAACCAACGCCGCTTATTTTCCATTATCCATACCGCTCTTTTTCCTTTCATCGTGAGTGCTACACGTCACGAACGAACCGTGGGGCCGATAAAGTAGGAAATTTTAATCCAGCAACTAGACCCGAAAAAGAAAATAGGGGATGCAACACGAGGACTTCCCGGCACGTCACCGATGCCAGTACTACTCTCGCCCAAGCACGCTTAACGGTGGAGTTCTGATGGGATCCTGTGCATTAGTGCTGGTATGATCGCATCCGTCAACCAACGCCGCTTATTTTCCATTATCCGTACCGGTCTTTTTCCCCTTCATCGTGAGTGCTACACGTCACGAAAGAACCGTGGGGCCGATAAAGTGGGACATTTTAATCCAGCAACTAGTCAGAAAACTTGGTAGAAATTCTGAAACATAATTTTGAGCCTCGGTTATCTCCCACGAACAGAGAAACCAGAAGCAAAACCGACCCGAAAAAGAAAATAACGGGTGCAACACGAGGACTTCCCGGCACGTCACCGATGCCAGTACTACTCTAGCCCAAGCACGCTTAACTGCGGAGTTCTGATGGGAACCGGTGCATTAGTGCTGGTATGATCGCATCCGGCAACCAACACCGCTTATTTTCCATTATCCATACCGGTCTTTTTCCCCTTCATCGTGAGTGCTACACGTCACGAACGAACCGTGGGGCCGATAAAGTAGGAAATTTTAATCCAGCAACTAGACCCGAAAAAGAAAATAGGGGATGCAAAACGTGGACTTCCCGGCACATCACCGATGGCAGTACTACTCTCGCCCAAGCACGCTTAACTGCGGAGTTCTGATGGGATCCGGTGCATTAGTGCTGGTATGATCGCATCCGTCAACCAACGCCGCTTATTTTCCATTATCCGTACCGGTCTTTTTCCCCTTCATCGTGAGTGCTACACGTCACGAAAGAACCGTGGGGCCGATAAAGTGGGACATTTTACTCCAGCAACTAGTCATAAAACTTGGTAGAAATTCTGAAACATAATTTTGAGCCCCGGTTATCTCCCACGAACAGAGAAACCAGAAGCAAAACCGACCCGAAAAAGAAAATAACGGGTGCAACATGAGGACTTCCCGGCACGTCACCGATGCCAGTACTACTCTCGCCCAAGCACGCTTAACTGCGGAGTTCTGATGGGATCCGGTGCATTAGTGCTGGTATGATCGCATCCGGCAACCAACGCCGCTTATTTTCCATTATCCATACCGGTCTTTTTCCTTTCATCGTGAGCGCTACACGTCACGAACGAACCGTGGGGCCGATAAAGTAGGAAATTTTAATCCAGCAACTAGACCCGAAAAAGAAAATAGGGGATGCAACACGAGGACTTCCCGGCACGTCACCGATGCCAGTACTACTCTCGCCCAAGCACGCTTAACGGTGGAGTTCTGATGGGATCCTGTGCATTAGTGCTGGTATGATCGCATCCGTCAACCAACGCCGCTTATTTTCCATTATCCGTACCGGTCTTTTTCCCCTTCATCGTGAGTGCTACACGTCACGAAAGAACCGTGGGGCCGATAAAGTGGGACATTTTAATCCAGCAACTAGTCAGAAAACTTGGTAGAAATTCTGAAACATAATTTTGAGCCTCGGTTATCTCCCACGAACAGAGAAACCAGAAGCAAAACCGACCCGAAAAAGAAAATAACGGGTGCAACACGAGGACTTCCCGGCACGTCACCGATGCCAGTACTACTCTAGCCCAAGCACGCTTAACTGCGGAGTTCTGATGGGAACCGGTGCATTAGTGCTGGTATGATCGCATCCGGCAACCAACACCGCTTATTTTCCATTATCCATACCGGTCTTTTTCCCCTTCATCGTGAGTGCTACACGTCACGAACGAACCGTGGGGCCGATAAAGTAGGAAATTTTAATCCAGCAACTAGACCCGAAAAAGAAAATAGGGGATGCAAAACGTGGACTTCCCGGCACATCACCGATGGCAGTACTACTCTCGCCCAAGCACGCTTAACTGCGGAGTTCTGATGGGATCCGGTGCATTAGTGCTGGTATGATCGCATCCGTCAACCAACGCCGCTTATTTTCCATTATCCGTACCGGTCTTTTTCCCCTTCATCGTGAGTGCTACACGTCACGAAAGAACCGTGGGGCCGATAAAGTGGGACATTTTACTCCAGCAACTAGTCATAAAACTTGGTAGAAATTCTGAAACATAATTTTGAGCCCCGGTTATCTCCCACGAACAGAGAAACCAGAAGCAAAACCGACCCGAAAAAGAAAATAACGGGTGCAACATGAGGACTTCCCGGCACGTCACCGATGCCAGTACTACTCTCGCCCAAGCACGCTTAACTGCGGAGTTCTGATGGGATCCGGTGCATTAGTGCTGGTATGATCGCATCCGGCAACCAACGCCGCTTATTTTCCATTATCCATACCGGTCTTTTTCCTTTCATCGTGAGCGCTACACGTCACGAACGAACCGTGGGGCCGATAAAGTAGGAAATTTTAATCCAGCAACTAGACCCGAAAAAGAAAATAGGGGATGCAACACGAGGACTTCCTGGCACGTCACCGATGCCAGTACTACTCTCGCCCAAGCACGCTTAACTGCGGAGTTCTGATGGGATCCGGTGCATTAGTGCTGGTATGATCGCATCCGGCAACCAACACCGCTTATTTTCCATTATCCATACCGGTCTTTTTCCCCTTCATCGTGAGTGCTACACGTCACGAACGAACCGTGGGGCCGATAAAGTAGGAAATTTTAATCCAGCAACTAGACCCGAAAAAGAAAATAGGGGATGCAAAACGTGGACTTCCCGGCACATCACCGATGGCAGTACTACTCTCGCCCAAGCACGCTTAACTGCGGAGTTCTGATGGGATCCGGTGCATTAGTGCTGGTATGATCGCATCCGTCAACCAACGCCGCTTATTTTCCATTATCCGTACCGGTCTTTTTCCCCTTCATCGTGAGTGCTACACGTCACGAAAGAACCGTGGGGCCGATAAAGTGGGACATTTTACTCCAGCAACTAGTCATAAAACTTGGTAGAAATTCTGAAACATAATTTTGAGCCCCGGTTATCTCCCACGAACAGAGAAACCAGAAGCAAAACCGACCCGAAAAAGAAAATAACGGGTGCAACATGAGGACTTCCCGGCACGTCACCGATGCCAGTACTACTCTCGCCCAAGCACGCTTAACTGCGGAGTTCTGATGGGATCCGGTGCATTAGTGCTGGTATGATCGCATCCGGCAACCAACGCCGCTTATTTTCCATTATCCATACCGGTCTTTTTCCTTTCATCGTGAGCGCTACACGTCACGAACGAACCGTGGGGCCGATAAAGTAGGAAATTTTAATCCAGCAACTAGACCCGAAAAAGAAAATAGGGGATGCAACACGAGGACTTCCTGGCACGTCACCGATGCCAGTACTACTCTCGCCCAAGCACGCTTAACTGCGGAGTTCTGATGGGATCCGGTGCATTAGTGCTGGTATGATCGCATCCGTCAACCAACGCCGCTTATTTTCCATTATCCGTACCGGTCTTTTTCCCCTTCATCGTGAGTGCTACACGTCACGAAAGAACCGTGGGGCCGATAAAGTGGGACATTTTAATCCAGCAACTAGTCATAAAACTTGGTAGAAATTCTGAAACATAATTTTGAGCCCCGGTTATCTCCCACGAACAGAGAAACCAGAAGCAAAACCGACCCGCAAAAGAAAATAACGGGTGCAACATGAGGACTTCCCGGCACGTCACCGATGCCAGTACTACTCTAGCCCAAGCACGCTTAACTGCGGAGTTCTGATGGGATCCGGTGCATTAGTGCTGGTATGATCGCATCCGGCAACCAACACCGCTTATTTTCCATTATCCATACCGGTCTTTTTCCCCTTCATCGTGAGTGCTACACGTCACGAACGAACCGTGGGGCCGATAAAGTAGGAAATTTTAATCCAGCAACTAGACCCGAAAAAGAAAATAGGGGATGCAAAACGTGGACTTCCCGGCACATCACCGATGGCAGTACTACTCTCGCCCAAGCACGCTTAACTGCGGAGTTCTGATGGGATCCGGTGCATTAGTGCTGGTATGATCGCATCCGTCAACCAACGCCGCTTATTTTCCATTATCCGTACCGGTCTTTTTCCCCTTCATCGTGAGTGCTACACGTCACGAAAGAACCGTGGGGCCGATAAAGTGGGACATTTTACTCCAGCAACTAGTCATAAAACTTGGTAGAAATTCTGAAACATAATTTTGAGCCCCGGTTATCTCCCACGAACAGAGAAACCAGAAGCAAAACCGACCCGAAAAAGAAAATAACGGGTGCAACATGAGGACTTCCCGGCACGTCACCGATGCCAGTACTACTCTCGCCCAAGCACGCTTAACTGCGGAGTTCTGATGGGATCCGGTGCATTAGTGCTGGTATGATCGCATCCGGCAACCAACGCCGCTTATTTTCCATTATCCATACCGGTCTTTTTCCTTTCATCGTGAGCGCTACACGTCACGAACGAACCGTGGGGCCGATAAAGTAGGAAATTTTAATCCAGCAACTAGACCCGAAAAAGAAAATAGGGGATGCAACACGAGGACTTCCTGGCACGTCACCGATGCCAGTACTACTCTCGCCCAAGCACGCTTAACTGCGGAGTTCTGATGGGATCCGGTGCATTAGTGCTGGTATGATCGCATCCGTGAACCAACGCCGCTTATTTTCCATTATCCGTACCGGTCTTTTTCCCCTTCATCGTGAGTGCTACACGTCACGAAAGAACCGTGGGGCCGATAAAGTGGGACATTTTAATCCAGCAACTAGTCATAAAACTTGGTAGAAATTCTGAAACATAATTTTGAGCCCCGGTTATCTCCCACGAACAGAGAAACCAGAAGCAAAACCGACCCGCAAAAGAAAATAACGGGTGCAACATGAGGACTTCCCGGCACGTCACCGATGCCAGTACTACTCTCGCCCAAGCACGCTTAACTGCGGAGTTCTGATGGGATCCGGTGCATTAGTGCTGGTATGATCGCATCCGGCAACCAACGCCGCTTATTTTCCATTATCCATACCGGTCTTTTTCCTTTCATCGTGAGCGCTACACGTCACGAACGAACCGTGGGGCCGATAAAGTAGGAAATTTTAATCCAGCAACTAGACCCGAAAAAGAAAATAGGGGATGCAACACGAGGACTTCCTGGCACGTCACCGATGCCAGTACTACTCTCGCCCAAGCACGCTTAACTGCGGAGTTCTGATGGGATCCGGTGCATTAGTGCTGGTATGATCGCATCCGTGAACCAACGCCGCTTATTTTCCATTATCCGTACTGGTCTTTTTCCCCTTCATCGTGAGTGCTACACGTCACGAAAGAACCGTGGGGCCGATAAAGTGGGACATTTTAATCCAGCAGCTAGTCAGAAAACTTGGTAGAAATTCTGAAACATAATTTTGAGCCCCGGTTATCTCCCACGAACAGAGAAACCAGAAGCAAAACCGACCCGCAAAAGAAAATAACGAGTGCAACATGAGGACTTCCCGGCACGTCACCGATGCCAGTACTACTCTCGCCCAAGGACACTTAACTGCGGAGTTCTGATGGGATCCGGTGCATTAGTGCTGGTATGATCGCATCCGGCAACCAACGCCGCTTATTTTCCATTATCCATACCGGCCTTTTTCCTTTCATCGTGAGTGCTACACGTCACGAACGAACCGTGGGGCCGATAGAGTAGGAAATTTTAATCCAGCAACTAGACCCGAAAAAGAATATAGGGGATGCAACACGAGGACTTCCCGGCGCGTCACCGATGCCAGTACTACTCTCGCCCAAGCACGCTTAACTGCGGAGTTCTGATGGGATCCGGTGCATTAGTGCTGGTATGATCGCATCCGTCAACCAACGCCGCTTATTTTCCATTATCCGTACCGGTCTTTTTCCCATTCATCGTGAGTGCTACACGTCACGAAAGAACCGTGGGGCCGATAAAGTGGGACATTTTAATCCAGCAGCTAGTCAGAAAACTTTGTAGAAATTCTGAAACATAATTTTGAGCCCCGGTTATCTCCCACAAACAGAGAAACCAGAAGCAAAACCGACCCGAAAAAGAAAATAACGGGTGCAACATGAGGACTTCCCGGCACGTCACCGATGCCAGTACTACTCTCGCCCAAGCACGCTTAACTGCGGAGTTCTGATGGGATCCGGTGCATTAGTGCTGGTATGATCGCATCCGTCAACCAACGCCGCTTATTTTCCATTATCCGTAGCGGTCTTTTTCCCCTTCATCGTGAGTGCTACACGTCACGAAAGAACCGTGGGGCCGATAGAGTGGGACATTTTAATCCAGCAACTAGACCCGAAAAAGAAAATAGGGGATGCAACACGAGGACTTCCCAGCACGTCACCGATGCCAGTACTACTCTCGCCCAAGCACGCTTCACTGCGGAGTTCTGATGGGATCCGGTGCATTAGTGCTGGTATGATCGCATCCGTCAACCAACGCCGCTTATTTTCCATTATCCGTACCGGTCTTTTTCCCCTTCATCGTGAGTGCTACACGTCACGAAAGAACCGTGGGGCCGATAAAGTGGGACATTTTAATCCAGCAACTAGTCATAAAACTTGGTAGAAATTCTGAAACATAATTTTGAGCCCCGGTTATCTCCCACGAACAGAGAAACCAGAAGCAAAACCGACCCGCAAAAGAAAATAACGGGTGCAACATGAGGACTTCCCGGCACGTCACCGATGCCAGTACTACTCTAGCCCAAGCACGCTTAACTGCGGAGTTCTGATGGGATCCGGTGCATTAGTGCTGGTATGATCGCATCCGGCAACCAACACCGCTTATTTTCCATTATCCATACCGGTCTTTTTCCCCTTCATCGTGAGTGCTACACGTCACGAACGAACCGTGGGGCCGATAAAGTAGGAAATTTTAATCCAGCAACTAGACCCGAAAAAGAAAATAGGGGATGCAAAACGTGGACTTCCCGGCACATCACCGATGGCAGTACTACTCTCGCCCAAGCACGCTTAACTGCGGAGTTCTGATGGGATCCGGTGCATTAGTGCTGGTATGATCGCATCCGTCAACCAACGCCGCTTATTTTCCATTATCCGTACCGGTCTTTTTCCCCTTCATCGTGAGTGCTACACGTCACGAAAGAACCGTGGGGCCGATAAAGTGGGACATTTTACTCCAGCAACTAGTCATAAAACTTGGTAGAAATTCTGAAACATAATTTTGAGCCCCGGTTATCTCCCACGAACAGAGAAACCAGAAGCAAAACCGACCCGAAAAAGAAAATAACGGGTGCAACATGAGGACTTCCCGGCACGTCACCGATGCCAGTACTACTCTCGCCCAAGCACGCTTAACTGCGGAGTTCTGATGGGATCCGGTGCATTAGTGCTGGTATGATCGCATCCGGCAACCAACGCCGCTTATTTTCCATTATCCATACCGGTCTTTTTCCTTTCATCGTGAGCGCTACACGTCACGAACGAACCGTGGGGCCGATAAAGTAGGAAATTTTAATCCAGCAACTAGACCCGAAAAAGAAAATAGGGGATGCAACACGAGGACTTCCTGGCACGTCACCGATGCCAGTACTACTCTCGCCCAAGCACGCTTAACTGCGGAGTTCTGATGGGATCCGGTGCATTAGTGCTGGTATGATCGCATCCGTGAACCAACGCCGCTTACTTTCCATTATCCGTACCGGTCTTTTTCCCCTTCATCGTGAGTGCTACACGTCACGAAAGAACCGTGGGGCCGATAAAGTGGGACATTTTAATCCAGCAACTAGTCATAAAACTTGGTAGAAATTCTGAAACATAATTTTGAGCCCCGGTTATCTCCCACGAACAGAGAAACCAGAAGCAAAACCGACCCGCAAAAGAAAATAACGGGTGCAACATGAGGACTTCCCGGCACGTCACCGATGCCAGTACTACTCTCGCCCAAGCACGCTTAACTGCGGAGTTCTGATGGGATCCGGTGCATTAGTGCTGGTATGATCGCATCCGGCAACCAACGCCGCTTATTTTCCATTATCCATACCGGTCTTTTTCCTTTCATCGTGAGCGCTACACGTCACGAACGAACCGTGGGGCCGATAAAGTAGGAAATTTTAATCCAGCAACTAGACTCGAAAAAGAAAATAGGGGATGCAACACGAGGACTTCCCGGCACGTCACCGATGCCATTACTACTCTCGCCCAAGCACGCTTAACTGCGGAGTTCTGATGGGATCCGGTGCATTAGTGCTGGTATGATCGCATCCGTGAACCAACGCCGCTTATTTTCCATTATCCGTACCGGTCTCTTTCCCCTTCATCGTGTGTGCTACATGTCACGAAAGAACCGTGGGGCCGATAAAGTGGGACATTTTAATCCAGCAACTAGTCAGAAAACTTGGTAGAAATTCTGAAACATAATTTTGAGCCCCGGTTATCTCCCACAAACAGAGAAACCAGAAGCAAAACCGACACGAAAAAGAAAATAACGGGTGCAACATGAGGACTTCCCGGCACGTCACCGATGCCAGCACTACTCTCGCCCAAGCACGCTTAACTGCGGAGTTCTGATGGGATCCGGTGCATTAGTGCTGGTATGATCGCATCCGGCAACCAACGCCGCTTATTTTCCATTATCCATACCGGTCTTTTTCCTCTTCATCGTGAGTGCTACACGTCACGAACGAACCGTGGGGCCGATAAAGTAGGAAATTTTAATCCAGCAACTAGACCCGAAAAAGAAAATAGAGGATGCAACACGAGGACTTCCCGGCACGTCACCGATGCCAGTACTACTCTCGCCCAAGCACGCTTAACTGCGGAGTTCTGATGGGATCCGTTGCATTAGTGCTGGTATAATCGCATCCGTCAACCAATGCCGCTTATTTTCCATTATCCGTACCGGTCTTTTTCCCCTTCATCGTGAGTGCTACACGTCACGAAAGAACCGTGGGGCCGATAAAGTGGGACATTTTAATCCAGCAACTAGTCAGAAAACTTGGTAGAAATTCTGAAACATAATTTTGAGCCCCGGTTATCTCCCACGAACAGAGAAACCAGAAGCAAAACCGACCCGCAAAAGAAAATAACGGGTGCAACATGAGGACTTCCCGGCACGTCACCGATGCCAGCACTACTCTCGCCCAAGCACGCTTAACTGCGGAGTTCTGATGGGATCCGGTGCATTTGTGCTGGTATGATCGCATCCGTCAACCAACGCCGCTTATTTTCCATTATCCGTACCGGTCTTTTTCCCCTTAATCGTGAGTGCTACACGTCACGAAAGAACCGTGGGGCCGATAAAGTGGGACATTTTAATCCAGCAACTAGTCAGAAAACTTGGTAGAAATTCTGAAACATAATTTTGAGCCCCGGTTATCTCCCACGAACAGAGAAACCAGAAGCAAAACCGACCCGCAAAAGAAAATAACGAGTGCAACATGAGGACTTCCCGGCACGTCACCGATGCCAGTACTACTCTCGCCCAAGGACACTTAACTGCGGAGTTCTGATGGGATCCGGTGCATTAGTGCTGGTATGATCGCATCCGGCAACCAACGCCGCTTATTTTCCATTATCCATACCGGTCTTTTTCCTTTCATCGTGAGTGCTACACGTCACGAACGAACCGTGGGGCCGATAAAGTAGGAAATTTTAATCCAGCAACTAGACCCGAAAAAGAATATAGGGGATGCAACACGAGGACTTCCCGGCGCGTCACCGATGCCAGTACTACTCTCGCCCAAGCACGCTTAACTGCGGAGTTCTGATGGGATCCGGTGCATTAGTGCTGGTATGATCGCATCCGTCAACCAACGCCGCTTATTTTCCATTATCCGTACCGGTCTTTTTCCCATTCATCGTGAGTGCTACACGTCACGAAAGAACCGTGGGGCCGATAAAGTGGGACATTTTAATCCAGCAGCTAGTCAGAAAAACTTTGTAGAAATTCTGAAACATAATTTTGAGCCCCGGTTATCTCCCACAAACAGAGAAACCAGAAGCAAAACCGACCCGAAAAAGAAAATAACGGGTGCAACATGAGGACTTCCCGGCACGTCACCGATGCCAGTACTACTCTCGCCCAAGCACGCTTAACTGCGGAGTTCTGATGGGATCCGGTGCATTAGTGCTGGTATGATCGCATCCGTCAACCAACGCCGCTTATTTTCCATTATCCGTAGCGGTCTTTTTCCCCTTCATCGTGAGTGCTACACGTCACGAAAGAACCGTGGGGCCGATAAAGTGGGACATTTTAATCCAGCAACTAGACCCGAAAAAGAAAATAGGGGATGCAACACGAGGACTTCCCAGCACGTCACCGATGCCAGTACTACTCTCGCCCAAGCACGCTTCACTGCGGAGTTCTGATGGGATCCGGTGCATTAGTGCTGGTATGATCGCATCCGTCAACCAACGCCGCTTATTTTCCATTATCCGTACCGGTCTTTTTCCCCTTCATCGTGAGTGCTACACGTCACGAAAGAACCGTGGGGCCGATAAAGTGGGACATTTTAATCCAGCAACTAGTCATAAAACTTGGTAGAAATTCTGAAACATAATTTTGAGCCCCGGTTATCTCCCACGAACAGAGAAACCAGAAGCAAAACCGACCCGCAAAAGAAAATAACGGGTGCAACATGAGGACTTCCCGGCACGTCACCGATGCCAGTACTACTCTAGCCCAAGCACGCTTAACTGCGGAGTTCTGATGGGATCCGGTGCATTAGTGCTGGTATGATCGCATCCGGCAACCAACACCGCTTATTTTCCATTATCCATACCGGTCTTTTTCCCCTTCATCGTGAGTGCTACACGTCACGAACGAACCGTGGGGCCGATAAAGTAGGAAATTTTAATCCAGCAACTAGACCCGAAAAAGAAAATAGGGGATGCAAAACGTGGACTTCCCGGCACATCACCGATGGCAGTACTACTCTCGCCCAAGCACGCTTAACTGCGGAGTTCTGATGGGATCCGGTGCATTAGTGCTGGTATGATCGCATCCGTCAACCAACGCCGCTTATTTTCCATTATCCGTAGCGGTCTTTTTCCCCTTCATCGTGAGTGCTACACGTCACGAAAGAACCGTGGGGCCGATAAAGTGGGACATTTTACTCCAGCAACTAGTCATAAAACTTGGTAGAAATTCTGAAACATAATTTTGAGCCCCGGTTATCTCCCACGAACAGAGAAACCAGAAGCAAAACCGACCCGAAAAAGAAAATAACGGGTGCAACATGAGGACTTCCCGGCACGTCACCGATGCCAGTACTACTCTCGCCCAAGCACGCTTAACTGCGGAGTTCTGATGGGATCCGGTGCATTAGTGCTGGTATGATCGCATCCGGCAACCAACGCCGCTTATTTTCCATTATCCATACCGGTCTTTTTCCTTTCATCGTGAGCGCTACACGTCACGAACGAACCGTGGGGCCGATAAAGTAGGAAATTTTAATCCAGCAACTAGACCCGAAAAAGAAAATAGGGGATGCAACACGAGGACTTCCTGGCACGTCACCGATGCCAGTACTACTCTCGCCCAAGCACGCTTAACTGCGGAGTTCTGATGGGATCCGGTGCATTAGTGCTGGTATGATCGCATCCGTCAACCAACGCCGCTTATTTTCCATTATCCGTACCGGTCTTTTTCCCCTTCATCGTGAGTGCTACACGTCACGAAAGAACCGTGGGGCCGATAAAGTGGGACATTTTAATCCTGCAGCTAGTCAGAAAACTTTGTAGAAATTCTGAAACATAATTTTGAGCCCCGGTTATCTCCCACAAACAGAGAAACCAGAAGCAAAACCGACCCGAAAAAGAAAATAACGGGTGCAACATGAGGACTTCCCGGCACGTCACCGATGCCAGTACTACTCTCTCCCAAGCACGCTTAACTGCGGAGTTCTGATGGGATCCGGTGCATTAGTGCTGGTATGATCGCATCCGGCAACCAACGCCGCTTATTTTCCATTATCCATACCGGTCTTTTTCCTTTCATCGTGAGTGCTACACGTCACGAACGAACCGTGGGGCCGATAAAGTAGGAAATTTTAATCCAGCAACTAGACTCGAAAAAGAAAATAGGGGATGCAACACGAGGACTTCCCGGCACGTCACCGATGCCATTACTACTCTCGCCCAAGCACGCTTAACTGCGGAGTTCTGATGGGATCCGGTGCATTAGTGCTGGTATGATCGCATCCGTGAACCAACGCCGCTTATTTTCCATTATCCGTACCGGTCTCTTTCCCCTTCATCGTGTGTGCTACATGTCACGAAAGAACCGTGGGGCCGATAAAGTGGGACATTTTAATCCAGCAACTAGTCAGAAAACTTGGTAGAAATTCTGAAACATAATTTTGAGCCCCGGTTATCTCCCACAAACAGAGAAACCAGAAGCAAAACCGACACGAAAAAGAAAATAACGGGTGCAACATGAGGACTTCCCGGCACGTCACCGATGCCAGCACTACTCTCGCCCAAGCACGCTTAACTGCGGAGTTCTGATGGGATCCGGTGCATTAGTGCTGGTATGATCGCATCCGGCAACCAACGCCGCTTATTTTCCATTATCCATACCGGTCTTTTTCCTCTTCATCGTGAGTGCTACACGTCACGAACGAACCGTGGGGCCGATAAAGTAGGAAATTTTAATCCAGCAACTAGACCCGAAAAAGAAAATAGAGGATGCAACACGAGGACTTCCCGGCACGTCACCGATGCCAGTACTACTCTCGCCCAAGCACGCTTAACTGCGGAGTTCTGATGGGATCCGTTGCATTAGTGCTGGTATAATCGCATCCGTCAACCAATGCCGCTTATTTTCCATTATCCGTACCGGTCTTTTTCCCCTTCATCGTGAGTGCTACACGTCACGAAAGAACCGTGGGGCCGATAAAGTGGGACATTTTAATCCAGCAACTAGTCAGAAAACTTGGTAGAAATTCTGAAACATAATTTTGAGCCCCGGTTATCTCCCACGAACAGAGAAACCAGAAGCAAAACCGACCCGCAAAAGAAAATAACGGGTGCAACATGAGGACTTCCCGGCACGTCACCGATGCCAGCACTACTCTCGCCCAAGCACGCTTAACTGCGGAGTTCTGATGGGATCCGGTGCATTTGTGCTGGTATGATCGCATCCGTCAACCAACGCCGCTTATTTTCCATTATCCGTACCGGTCTTTTTCCCCTTAATCGTGAGTGCTACACGTCACGAAAGAACCGTGGGGCCGATAAAGTGGGACATTTTAATCCAGCAACTAGTCAGAAAACTTGGTAGAAATTCTGAAACATAATTTTGAGCCCCGGTTATCTCCCACGAACAGAGAAACCGGAAGCAAAACCGACCCGCAAAAGAAAATAACGAGTGCAACATGAGGACTTCCCGGCACGTCACCGATGCCAGTACTACTCTCGCCCAAGGACACTTAACTGCGGAGTTCTGATGGGATCCGGTGCATTAGTGCTGGTATGATCGCATCCGGCAACCAACGCCGCTTATTTTCCATTATCCATACCGGTCTTTTTCCTTTCATCGTGAGTGCTACACGTCACGAACGAACCGTGGGGCCGATAAAGTAGGAAATTTTAATCCAGCAACTAGACCCGAAAAAGAATATAGGGGATGCAACACGAGGAGTTCCCGGCGCGTCACCGATGCCAGTACTACTCTCGCCCAAGCACGCTTAACTGCGGAGTTCTGATGGGATCCGGTGCATTAGTGCTGGTATGATCGCATCCGTCAACCAACGCCGCTTATTTTCCATTATCCGTACCGGTCTTTTTCCCATTCATCGTGAGTGCTACACGTCACGAAAGAACCGTGGGGCCGATAAAGTGGGACATTTTAATCCAGCAGCTAGTCAGAAAACTTTGTAGAAATTCTGAAACATAATTTTGAGCCCCGGTTATCTCCCACAAACAGAGAAACCAGAAGCAAAACCGACCCGAAAAAGAAAATAACGGGTGCAACATGAGGACTTCCCGGCACGTCACCGATGCCAGTACTACTCTCTCCCAAGCACGCTTAACTGCGGAGTTCTGATGGGATCCGGTGCATTAGTGCTGGTATGATCGCATCCGGCAACCAACGCCGCTTATTTTCCATTATCCATACCGGTCTTTTTCCCCTTCATTGTGGGTGCTACACGTCACGAACGAACCGTGGGACCGATAAAGTAGGAAATGTCTGACCTTAGGCCTCTGAGAAATGTTTTGACCTTCAACTCCTCTAGTCCATGATACTGAGGAGCATACCTCACCAACTGATTGAATTTGTGCTCATACTCTAGGACACTAAGGTTGTCCTGCCTTAGAGCATCAAATTCAGCTTGCTTCATATCCTTGATGGCATTGATGATGTACTGTTCCTGGAACAGCTGTGTGAAGTCTAGCCAACTCATCTCAATATCTCTTCCTAGCCTTCTACCCTTCTGGAAAGCATACCCGTCTCTGGTGTTTCTCCACCACATCTTTACAATGCCTACTAAGTTGTAGGTAGCCAGTGACACCTTCTTGGTGGAGCTGAGTGGCATCCTCTCAAACATCTTTTCTATGAAGATTAACCACTCCTCAGCTCTCTCTAGCCCAACTCTTCCATCAAACTATGGAGGTATTAGGCCTTGGAACCTCTCCAACTGTCTGACCTCATCTAGGCCCTTTAGATCCTCTAATCTATGTCTCCTGGATCTATGAGAGTCCTCTGTATGGTGATGCTCTCTATGATCTCTCTGCCTTCTCCTGGATCTTCTCTCACGGCCTTCCTCAATCTCATTCCTAGTGCAGGAATGGTCATAGACTGGGGGATTGGTCCTGGACACCTGACCAATCTCATATCTTACTCTTCTGCCCCTTGGATTTCTCCTATCCTCATCTTCCACCTCAATGGTCTCATCATTTGTGTCTTCTAAGCTTCCAGAAGGAACATATTCAGATGTGTTCCTAGTATGCTCTTCTGGTTATAGCTGTGCATCCCGGACTGGTTTTGCTGGAGCTACTTGGAATCCCTGCTGTTGTCCTTGAATCAGCCTCATTAAGTTTTCATTGATTAGAGCTAAGTTCCTCTAAAGCTCTAACCAAACCTGAGGCACTTCAGGGTTTGGTACCCCCTGTTGCCCCTGATTCCCTCTATTCTGTTCATTTCTTTGCTACCCAGAATCAGTAGGAGGCCTTTGGGGTGGTCCCCTTCTCCTTGTGGCAACCATGTTTACTTCCTGCATTGATGATCCACCATAAAGCACATATAAAGATCAAAGGTATTTCAATGGAACTTGACACTAGTAGCTGACCAAACTGAGTTCATATATGTAGATGCATGCAATGCAACTATATGCTATGTACATGTATAAACCATGCTCTGATACCAACTTTTGTTACCCACTCCGGGGTAGTCCAGTTATGGTGCCAAAACTGTGCATTTAAACTCCCAGGATTGGTGTGTCCTGTAGGTCATCAGAACAAAACCCCTAGTGTACATACTTAAGTGACCCTCTTGAGCACTATGTAAATACATGCATATTGGTCCAACCATAATAGACATATTTACATTTACGTACACTATGGCAGCTAAGAAGGAAAAGACTAGCACAAGTCTTAGTTTTGGCTTCCACACATTAGGCAATCTTCTTAAGTTCTAGTGACCAGCTACTGCACCTGTAACTTCCAGTAATAAACTGTATCATTCTAGCCACATACCGCCTGTTTTATTTGGTCCATTATCAATTGGAGACTTAGAGAAAACCAAGGAATTTTGTTTTACATCAATAGCCCACCTATGGACCCAGTTATGGATTTTTGAAGTAGGTTACAAAATTCTGACCAAATGAACAGTAACTCAGCCAACTTTGCAGCGCCATATCTTTGGCTACAGGGCTCTAAATCCATAAATTCCAAATCCCAGTTAACCCTCTAGATTTCCTCTAAATATATTCAAACATTCATACCAAGATTCATTTTACACAGGGAGATATTAAACTTTAGGTCCAGAGTCGAAATTCTGGCAACTTTTGGACCATTTTGCCCATACAATTTTTTCAAACCATGCAAACACTTCATTCACAAGGGGAAAGCCCTCCAAGACTATCCCATATATTTTCATTACACATTGGAATTACATTCCCCTTATTTTAATAACTTTATGTGGTCAAAACAGAATTTACAAGTAAGCAGCCCATCATTCACACTTAGGCAGCTTTGCACCACATCACTTACATAGCTAAAATATTACTCAAATGTCCTCATACTTGTCTCATTTCACATACACTACATGTAAATGCATACATTCACTAAAATATGGTATTAAATCAGCTAAATACGCACCCTAGGTTACAGGAGGTCCAGAGACACAATGGACTCCAAAAACAGGATGCTGGACAGCTGCTGCACAACACAATAAGTACCACCGTTAAAAATACCAAATGTGCTCATACAATCACCAAAATTTCCAGATCACAACTAGACATATGGAAGTTCACGTACCTGAAATTTCAGATCAGAAATCAAACCAAAAAGGTTAGTTTGAAGGTGATCTTTCTGCTGGACCTGAAATGAAAAAATTGAGGGGAGTAAGTTTCATTGAGAAGCTTAGTAAAGGTAGCACTTGGATTCAATAGGCAATGTAACCATCGTTAAAACCTGCATCTAAAGACACTAAAATAGAAAAACCACAATGCATATATACAAGATATAGCAACCAAATGCAGCAGCCAAACACAAACAACAAACACATGAAATGTGGCAGCAACATATACCATAGGTTAGTCCATAAAACACATAATAAACAAAACCAAATCACTATGGCAGCCCTGCTCAAGCTAATGCTTGGTCTTAGGAGGATTTTAACACTAGTTAGTACTAACTTTTGGGCTCTAGAAACCCGGAAATTCGCTGCCATCACTGTACACTTCACACTAGGTCACAAAACTTTCAATAAGTGCACTCCCCTCACTAAGCTTGGTTCATCAAGGACATGGCTCTCTTCCAAGCTTAGCCCTAGCTCCATGGATGTTTGAAAATTGAAGAAAACAACCCATGAGAGCAAGAGAACCCTTACCTTGATGGGTATGCTGAAATTGGAGATTGATCCTAGGTGCGCTCAAGCAATAGCACCAAATAGCTTCCAATTGTGCTTCCTTGACTTCAATTGCAAGTAGTTTTGAGTTTGAAGGTATGGTAGTTGTGGAGGAAGTGTCGAGGAGAGGGCTGGCTTTGTTTTTTCTGGTGGAGGCCGAAATTTAGAGAAGCAAAGGTAGTCTTGACTACTTAAATAGTCAAAAGTACACTAAACACACTTAAGTAGTCTTAACCTTGTCTTATGTCATTTTGCTTGCTACAAGACTATGGTTTCTTAGTCTTAATCTATTGGCCCACATTTGACCATCCTTATCTTCCTTTAGCAGCCCTCCTTATGTGGGATAACCCCACAAAACTTCCATTTGACTTAAGTCATAGACATACACATCTTAAGGCCTACATTAGAACACTTAGGTCCTTTATGTCTTTTTGTGTTTTTTTTGTCCTTAGTTGTCTTCCATAAGAAATTTGGTCCTCCAATAGCACTTTCATACCATTCATATCCTTCCCATAACTCTCCAAATCTCATTTGTGAAATTTTTGCAATTGAGTACCCGAATTTCCAAAATCTTACAAAAAAGTCCATAAGTTGCTTGACAAACAAGCAATCCTTACGGCTTTTCTTGGGGACCAAGTTAACAACTTGGAACACTTTTAAGGAGGTGTTGATCATACCTCCCCCCCCCACACTACAATCACTATGGTGAGAATTACACAATATAATGGTTTTTAGCCATTATGATAGACTTGTAATTCTCCCATTTTGTGAGGTGGTAACAAAACTAACCCTTGTGGTTTGAGTTTTGATATGAAATTTCAAGTACATGAACTTCCATATGTCTAGTTGTGATCTGGAATGTTTGGTGAGCACATTTGGTATTTTTAATGGTGGTACTTATTGTGTTATGCAGCAGTTGTCCAGCATCCTGTTTTTGGAGTCCATTGTGTCTCAGGACCTCCTGTAACCTAGGGTGCGTGTTTAGCTGAGTTAAGACCATTATGTAGTGCATGCATGCATTTACATGTAGTGTATGTAAGATGAGACAAGTATGTGAACATTTGAGTAATGTTTTGGCTACGTAAGTGATGTGGTGCAAAGCTGCCTAAGTGTGAATGATGGGCTGCTTACTTGTAAATTCTGTTTTGGCCACATGAAGTTGATAGATGCAAGAGAATTTAATTGTTATGTGTATTGGACATGTATGGGATAGCCTTGGAGGGCTTTCCCCCTGTGAATGAAGTGTTTGCATGGTTTGGAAAAAAATTGTATGGGCAAAATGGTCCAAAAGTTGCCAGAATTTCGACCATGTACCTAAAGTTTAATATCTCCCTGTGTAGAGTGAATCTTGGTATGAAAGTTTGACCACACCTAGAGAACATCTAGAGGTTGAACTGGAATTTGGAATTTCTGGATTTGGTTCCTTGTAGCCAAATATATGGCGTTTCAAAATTGGCTGAGTTACTGTTCATTTGGTCAGAATTTTGTAACCAACTTAAAAAATCCATAACTTGGTCCATAGGTGGGCTATTGATGTAAAAAAAAATTCCTTGGTTTTCTCTAATTCTCTACTTGGTAATGGAGCAAATAAAATAGGGGGGTATGAGGCTAGAATGATACAGTTTATTAGTGGAAGTTACAGGTGTAGTAGCTGGTCACTAGAACTTAACAAGATTGCCTAATGTGTGGTAGCCAAGATTAAGACTTGTGCTAGTGTTTTCCTTCTTTGCTGCCATGGTGTGCATGAAATGTGAATATGTGTGTGATGGTTGGACCAATATGCATGTATTTACATAGTGCCCAAGAGGGCCACTTGGGTATGCACACTATGGGTAGTGTTCTGATGGCCTACAGAACATTACCAATCCTAGGAGTCTAAATGCACAATTTTGGCACCATAATTGGACTACCCCGGAGTGGGTAACATGCGGAGTTCTGATGGTATCCGGTGCATTAGTGCTAGTATGATTGCATCCGTCAACCTACGCCACTTATTTTGTCACACCCCACACAGGCCCCAGCCTATACACACTCAGTGCCATTCACCAATACTACCCAGAAAGTTATTAGACAATTAAATCCATGTTTTATCAACTGCTTTTAATTTCGGCCAACTTTCTGTTAGGGGGTTTTAAGTTTTATTTTCTTAAGCTAAGAACCTGGGAGGTGTCCCAGGAGGCTTATAGAAAGTTCTATTTAGTTACTTGCAGCTTAAGCAAGGGCCAACCACTAGCTTGCAGTACTCAATAACTTGCAATACAAGCAAGGCACTATATATAGTAACTTGCAATACAAGCACGACATACACTTAAATACTTAAGTGTCTACGATGTGTGTTCTTCAAGTGTACTACATATAATGCATGGCAACCAAGAAGCCCACATCTTTGTACCTTTGAAAATAAGATTTTTCATGCTCAATGTATTGAGCCAACTTTGGTGCTCAAGAATATCAACACATGAAGCTCATCCATCATCATATAAACATAACATAACTTGGCTTAGAAGCATCCATCATAAACACAACCAAAACCAACCCACCGAAGCTAAAAATGTACACAAAGCCATACACAACTTCACCTACTTGGCCACATGCCAAGGATACTAACTGTCCAAAATTAAGCCAAAGTTATGTGTTCCAACCCAAGTATCCTTACTCCCCAAAGAGAACCCTAAGTGTGCCATACAAAAGCACACACCGCAGCACTAAACCGATGGCCATATTCATGGTCATGAAGGTGAACACGACAATCAGAGCTACGGTCCACACATCCATCTTGCCCCTTAGATGTGTCCCACAACTACTCAAGCCTACAAAACTTAAGCATAAGTTTCGGCCAAGAACTATAAGACATGTAGCACACAATTTCAAGCCAAGTACAAGTTGGCACATACCTTGAGCACAAAGATACAACTAGTACACAAGCAACCTACTCAAGCACAAATCACTCAAGCTCTATATCATTGCCTGAAGCACAAATATTATGGGCATGAGTACTAATACTCAGTAGGGTTCACAACTCAAAATGACTCATAATTGAGTTTATTTAGTTAAGTCCGAGACTTAACCTCCTCAAAGCTTACTTGTCCTGCAAGAAAGACATGAAAACACCAAGATACAAGACATATAATACATATACAATTCTAACCGAGACATATATAAGCATAAACGTAATTCATAAGGGGTTGGCAAGCACAACAATTCAATCAAGCACACAAAACTCACACACACACCACAATGTACATTCGGTCGAAACCACCAGCATGTGTTCATGTGCATTCTTGCACACCAAACTTCATAGTTTCACTCCCATTCCACTAGAGCTCCGAATTCAATAGCAAGTTGGCCTCACTCACTAGGAATTCTAACACATGCCATTAACTTGACTAGCTAGCCAAAGAACATAATTCCGAAACTCCTCAATATGCCCATCTAGCAACTAAGATCATATAGTATTTTTTAACCATCACTTAGTCACCGTAACTACTTGATCATGGAAAATTTACCAAGAATCCAAGTAGAACATGAATCCCTACCTCAAAATCCAAGCTTGACTTCTCGGTTTATCCTTGATTATCCAAGACCGAGCTTGTAACTTCAATGGTGATGTCGCCAAGTGCTGAAAATGAGGAATCCAAGCTTGATTTCTCTTCCAAGCTTCAATTCATCAATAATTTGGCAAGGATTTGGCTTGAACTCACCAAGAACACAACACACTCAACTAACCCGAAATTAAAGCCATCTTTGACTGAAATGATGGCTTAATTGGTAATGGAAGCATGCATTACCCGCGGTAGGCCACATGGCCTTAAAAATGGTCCAATGCCCTTTTCCGGCCTCATGAATTTTGCATGGTGCACATAGCCCATTAGTACCCCATAGTTTCACAATAAGCACTCGGTTAAGAGTACAACAAGGCCCTTAAGTTTTGTTTCTCCCCATTAATCACCTCACCATTTTTATGTGCATTTGGAACCTGAAACTTCTCGGTTTTGCACTTGCATCACTACTTATATTTCCATTCAAGTCCCTCATGTTTTCATTGCATTTTCTTTGCATTTTTGGCTTGGGCCAAGCACTAAGTGATGGTTCTAACATATTTTCCATTATCCGTATCAGTCTTATTCCCCCACAACGTGAGTGCAACACGTCACGAATGAACCATGCCGCCCACAAATTAAGAAAATATAATCCAGGAAGTAGTAAAAAAATGTGGTAGAAAATTTAAAACTTCATTTTTAGCCCCAGTTATCTCGAATGAGCAGATAAAGTAGATGAAAAACCGACCCAAAAAACAAAATAGGGGATGCAACACGAAGACTTCCCGGCATGTCACCAATGCCAGTACTACTCTGGCCCAAGCACGCTTAATTGTGGAATTCTGATGGGATTCGGTCCATTAGTGCTGGTATGATCGCATCTGTTAACCAACGTCGCTTATTTTCCACTATTCATACTGGTCTTATTCCCCTTCAACGTGAGTGCTACACGTCACGAACGAACCATGAGGCCCACAAATTAAGAAAATATAATCCAGTAAGTAGGCAAAAAACATGGTAAAAAATTTGATACTCGATTTTTAACCTCGGTTATCTCCCACAAACAGATAAAGCAGAATCAAAACCAACCCGAAGAACAAAATAGGGGATGCAACATGAGGACTTCCCAGCACGCCACTATGCCAGTACCACTCTCGCCCAAACACGCTTAACTGCGGAGTTTTGATGGGATCCGGTGCAATAATGCTGGTATGATCGCATCCTTCAAACTACACCACTTTTTTTCCATTATCAGTATCGATCTTATTCCCCTTCAACGTGAGTGCTACGCGTCACGAATGAACCGTGGGGCCCATGAATTAAAAAAATATAATCCAGTAAGTAGTTAGAAAACTTGGTAGAAAATTTGAAACTCCATTTTTAGCGCCGATTATCCCGCATTACATAGAGAAAGCAGAAGCAAAACTGACTCAAAAAACAAAATAGGGGATGCAATAGGAGGACTACCCGGTGCGTAACCGATGCCAGTACCACTTTCGCCCAAGCACGCTTAACTGCGTAGTTCTGATGGGATCCGTTGCATTAGTCCTGGTATGATCACATCCATCAAATTACGCCGCTTATTTTCCACT
This sequence comes from Aquilaria yunnanensis, assembly GCA_039654915.1. NCBI lineage: Eukaryota > Viridiplantae > Streptophyta > Magnoliopsida > Malvales > Thymelaeaceae > Aquilaria > Aquilaria yunnanensis. The sequence goes on from CM077597.1 coordinate 55,506,005, forward strand.
ATATGTACTGGTCTTATTCCCATTTCAACGTGAGTGCTACACGTCACGAAAGAACCGTGGGACCCATAAATTAGGAAAATATAATCTAGTAAGTAGTCAAAAAACTTTGCAGAAAATTTCAAACTCCATTTTTAGCCACGGTTGTCTCGCCCGAACTGACAAAGCAGAAGCAAAACCGATCCAAAAAACAAAATAGGGGATGCAACACGAGGACTTCCTGATACATCACCAATGCCAGTACCACTCTCGCCCAAGCAGGCTTAACTGCGGAGTTCTGATGGGATCCGTTGCATTAGTGCTGGTTTAATTGCATCCGTCAACCTACGCGACCAATTTTCCTATACGTACCGGTCTTATTCCTTTTCAAAGTGAGTGCTACACATCACGAACGAACCGTGGGGCCTATAAATTAAGAAAATATAATCCAGTAAGTGGTTAAAAAACTTGGTCGAAAATTTGAAACTCCATTTTTAGCTACAGTTATCTCGCACGAATAGACAAAGCAGAAGCAAAACCGACCTGAAAAAAAAAATAGTTAATGCAACACGAGGACTTCCCAGCACATCATCGATGCTAGTACTACTCTCGCCCAAGCACGCTTAACTGCAGAGTTCTGATGGGATCCGGTGAATTAGTGCTGGTATGATCTTATCCATCAGTCTACGCTGCTTATTTTTCATTATCTGTACCGGTCTTTTTCCCTTTTAATGTGAGTGCTAAAGGTCATGAATCAACTGTAGGGCCCACAAATTAAGAAGATGTAATCTAGTAAGTAGTAAAAAGACTTGGTAGAAAATTTAAAACTCCAGTTTTAGCCCCGGTTATCTTGCACGAACAGATAAAGCAGAAGCAAAACTGACCCGAAAAATAAAATAGGGGATGAAACACGAGGACTTCCTAGCACGTCACCAATGCCAGTACTACTCTCGCTGAAGCATGCTTAGCTGTGGAGTTCTGATGGGATCCGGTGCATTAGTGCTGGTATGATCGCATCCGTCAACCTTCATTGCTTATTTTTTGTTATCCGTACTGGTCTTATTCCCCTTCAATGTGAGTGCTACATGTCATGAATAAACCGTGGGGCCCACAAATTAAGAAAATATAATCGAGTAAGTAGTCAAAAAACTTGGTAGAAAATTTGAAACACCATTTTTAGCTCTGGTTATCTCACACGAATAGATAAAGCAGTAGGAAAACCGACCCAAAAAATAAAATAGGGGATGCAACATGAGGACTTCACGGCATGTCACCAATGCTAGTACTACTCTCACCCAAGCACGCTTAGCTGTAGAGTTCTGATGGGATCCGTTACATTAGTGCTGGTATGATCGCTTCCGTCAACCTACGCCACTTATTTTCCATTATACGTACTGGTCTTATTCCCCTTCAACGTGAGTGCTACATGTCATGAACGAATCGTGGGGCCCAGAAATTAAGAAAATATAATCTTGTAAGTAGTAAAAAAACTTGGTAGAAAATTTGAAACTTCATTTTTAGCCCTAGTTATCTCGCATGAACAAATAAAGCATAAGAAAAATTGGCTTAAAAGGGAAAAAAGGAGATGCAACACGATGACTTCTCGACACATCATCGACGCCAATACTACTCTCGCCCAAGCATGCTTAACTGCCGAGTTTTGATGGGATCCGGTGCGTTAGTACTAGTATGATCACATTCGTCAACCCACACCGCTAATTTTAATTTATCCGTTTTGTTCTTATTCCTCTTCGACATTACTGTTCCATGTCACGAACGAACCATGGGGCCCATGAATTAAGAAAAAATAATCCAATAAGTAGTCAAAAAACTAAAATCTGTAAAACTTGGTTCTGGAGATCTTATAGATACCAACTTGGTTTCTTCATGTGTATCTTTCTCAATGATAATGGGATCCATTTTATAAATCAGGTGAGATATCTGCTCTGATGATTCTCGAATTCCTCCAACAAATCTTTTGTGCTCAGATTCAAGAATTTGTGAAAATGAGTTTGTTAATGAAGAAGGTTTTGAAGATTTATAGGATATTCTTGAAGGGATTCTTCTAGACTCTAATTCTGAGAAATCAATTTTAGTAGCTCTGTTTTTTCTAAAACGGATTTCTACTTCCCTATTTTCATACTCAATTATTCTTTCCAACTCTTGTGGTTTTACCGTCTTGATTGGTCTTTCATTTTGGAAAACCCATTTTTTTGGAAGCTTAACTTCTTTCCATTTAATAGGCTTAGGAATCATGGTGTTACTTTTTTCTGTGTTTGTTTTCAAAAGCAAAGTTTCTCTGCATGTGTCGAATTCTAGGGCTTTTGGTTTGATTTGGGTGGTCATTACCTTGTAATAGATTTTGTAGACCAAAACTCCTTTTTTAGCCCTAGTTATCTTGCACGAACAGATAAAACAAAAGAAAAATTGACTCGAAAAATAGTAAATGTGGTGCAAACTAGGACTTCCCAACGCATCACCGATGCCAGTACTAGTATCGCCCAAGCATGCTTAGTTACGGAGTTCTGATGGGATCCAGTACATTAGTGCTAGTCTGATCGCATCCATCAAGCTATGCCACTTATTTTCCTTTATCCTTATTGGTCTTATTCCCCATCAACATGAGTGTTTCACATCACGGATGAACTGTGGCCTCATAAACTAAGAAAACATAATCCAGTAAGTAGTCAAGGAAGTTGGTGAAAAATTTAAAACTCCATCTTTAACCTTGGTTATGTCGCACGAAAAAATAAAGCAGAAGAGAAACCGACCCCAAAAAATAAAAAAAGGGATGTAACATGAGGCCTTCCCGGGACATCACAAATGCCAGATCCGGTGCACTATTGCTAGAGTGACCGCATCCATGAACCTACACTGCTTGCTTTCCCTTATCCTTATTGTTCTTATTCCCTTTTAATGTGAGTGTTCCGCGTCACGAACAAACCATGTAGCCTAAAAATTAGGAAAAGATAATCCAGTAAGCCATCAAGAAAGTTGGTGGAAAATTTGAAACTCCATGTTTAGATCCAGTTATCTCGAACGAACAAATAAAGCAGAAGAAAAACCGACCCGAAAAAAAAGGGGTTGCAACAAGAGGACTTCCCGACACACCACCAACACCAGTGCTACTTTCGCTAAAGCCCACTTAGTTGCAATCTTCTGATTGGATTTGGCACATTAATGTGGCTATGATTGAATCCGTTAACCTACACCGCTTATTTTCCTCTATCCGTATAGATTTTATTCCCCTTCAATGTGAGTGCTATATGTCACGGACAAACCATGGGCCATAAATTAAGAAAAGATAATCCAGTAAGTAGTCAAAAAATTTAGTGGAAAATTTGATACTCTATTTTTATCCCTGGTTATCTCACAGGAATAGATAAAGTAAAAGAATAATCGAGTTAAAAAATAAAAAAAAAAGGATACAAGATGATGACTTCCTGGCCTGTTACCGATGCAAATATTACCGTCACCCAACCACGCTTAACTATGGAGTTCTGATCAAATCTGGTGCATTAGTGCAGCTATGATCACATCCGTTAACCTACTAAGCTTGTTTTCCTTTATTCGTACTGCTTTTATTCCACTTCAATGTGAGTGCTCCACATCACGAGTGAACCGTGTGGCCCATAAATTAAGAAAAGATAATCCAGTACATAGTCAAAAAAGTTTGTGGAAACTTTGAAATTCCATTTTTAGCCCCGGTAGTCTCACATGAACAGATAAAGCAGAAGAAAAACCAACTTGAAAAAAAGAAGGGATGTAACATGAGGACTTTTTAGCATGTCACCAATGGCAGTACTAGTGTCGCCCAAGCATGCTTAACTGCAGAGTTATGATGGGATCCAGTGCATTAGTGCTCGTATCATCGCATCCGTCAACTTGCACCGCTTACTTTCCTTTCTCCGTATCAGTCTTATTCCACTTTAATGAGAGTTCTACACATTAGGAATGAACTGTGGGCTCAAAAATTAAGAAAAGATAATCTGGTAAGTAGTAGAAAAAGTTGGTGGAAATTTTGAAACTCCATCTTTTGCCCCGATTATCTTGCACAAACACATAAACCAAATGAAAAACTGATGCAAAAATAAAAAAAAGGTATGCAACATGAGTACTTCCTTACACGCCATTGATGCCAGTACTACTCTCGCCCAAGCACGCCTAACTGCGAAGTTCTGATGGGATCCGAAGCATTGGTACTGGAATGATCGCATTCATCAACCTATGGCACTTCTTTTGCTTTATCTATATTGTTACCCACTTCAGGGTAGTCCAATTATGGTGCCAAAATTGTGTATTTAGACTCCCAGGATTGCTAATGTTCTGTAGGCCATAAAAACAATACCCTTAGTGTGCATACCCAAGTGGCCCTCTTTGGCACTATGTAAACACATGCATATTGGTTCAACCATCACACACATATTCACATTTTATGCACACTAAGGCGGCAAGGAACAAAAAAACTAGCACAAGTCTTAATCTTCGCTACCACACTTTAGGCAATCTTGTTAAGTTGTAGTGACTAGTCACTGCACCTGTAACTTCCACTAATAAACTGTATCATTATAGCCATGTACCCCCATGTTTTATTTGCTCCTTTATCAAGCAGAGACTTAGAGAAAACCAGTGAATTTTTTTTACATCAATAGCCCGCCTATGGACCAAGTTGTGGATTTTTTAAGTTGGTTACAAAAATCTGACCAAATGAACAGTAACTTAGCCAACTTGGAAACCTCATATCTTTGGCTACAGGCCTCCAAATTCAGAAATTCCAAATCTCAGTTCAGCCTATAGATGTTATCTAGGTGTGGTAAAAATTTCATAATATGATTCCTTCTACACAGGGAGATATATAACTTTAAGTGCAGAGTCAAAATTCTAGTTACTTTATGACCATTTTGCCCATACAAAATTTCGTAAGTGTGCAAACTCTTCATTCACATGGGAAAAACCCTCCAAGGCTATCCCATATATGTCCATTACACATAGGAATTACATGCTCTTGCATCTAGCAACTTTATGTGGCCAAAACAGAATTTACAAATAAGCAGCCTATAATTCACACTTAGGCAGCTTTGCACCACATCAATTACATAACCGAAACATTACTGAAATGTTCACATACTTATCTCATCTTACATACACTACATGTACAAGCATACATGCATTAAAATATGGTCTTAAATCAGCTAAATACGCACCCTAGGTTACAGGATGTTACGGCCCTTCTAGAGGGAGGTAAGGACTTTAGAATTTAGTGTAGAAGTTTAATTTAAGTTTACCTAGCAAGAATTAAGAAGTTTGCCAAAGTTCACTAAGTTCCGACAAGAATAAAGCTCTGAACTAAGTTCAGGGGCAAAATGGTAATTTTGCACCCTGAGTGGCCGGGACGAGTCCCGAGTGTTTTAAAATGAATTTTTAGAACGTAACTTTTAACCTTAACTCAAACTCAACAAATAGACAAGAATTTAATCAAGAACTGTTAAGTTACAAAGATGGGGGACCTAATTGCACAAAACTTGAAACCTTGGTGGTTTGAGGGGTTAAGTAGGGTTTAAGAAGAGGGAAGAAGGGTTTGGGCTGCCATAACCCGTTTTCCAGCTTCTCAACTCCATTTCTCTCTCAAATTAAGCTTGGAATCAAAAGCTTTTGGTGCCAAAAGGTGCAATTAAGGATGTTCAAGCTTGGAGAAGTGATTTTCAAGCTTGAATCCTTGTTTTTGAAGCTTGAAAGGGCGTTTTTCTCCATCCCCTGTTTTTGAACGAGGTATGATTTATGTTCTTGATTGAATTCGTGTTATTTGGTTGATTGGAAGCTTGGGTTTTGGTTGAAAGATGTATTTTTGATGTTTTAGAGCTTTGTTTTGGTATGGTTTTGTGTAGAACTTTGGAAGCTTGTTTGGAAGAGGAAGGGTTTGAATTCTTGCTTGTTCTTGGTGTTAAGGTAAGGGAGAAAGTGTTTTTAAGTTGTTGGATTGCTTTTGGATTGAAATGAATTGAGAAAGTTGAGTAATTTTTGGTTATGGTATGAAGAAACGTTTTGGGAATTATGATGGACTAGCTAAATTCGAAGGGTTGGTTTGATGCTTCTAATGCATCATAGTTTGGCTTTGATAGTTGGTTTTGTTCCTTGCAACATGTACTTCATGTGTATGAAATTTGGTAACTTTTGATGCATGTTTGCTATATGTATTTGGTTGCCAAAGTTCGTAGCAGCAAACGGCCAAATTCTGCATTTCTGTAGAATTGGCGACGCGGCGCCAATTGGCCCGAAAATTGGCGACGCGTCGCCAATTCATTTTTTTGGTCACAGAACGTTTGTTCGTTGGCGACGCGTCGCCAATTCCCTCTTGCCTTTGGCGACGCAGCGCCAACACAAGAAAATGGGGGGTTTGACTTTTTGCTGCGTTGACCCGACCGAGACTACGGAAGGTTCGGAACGTGCCTAAGGGTCCGAGGATCCCGATGGTACTCCGAGACTTCCGAAAGTCCCACCGGAAGTATGAGTTTTCTTGAACTGTTTGAGGTAAGTAAGTTGCTTAGGCAACAAGTAAGGAAACAAATGTTGCAATTGAACTTAATTAGCTATCAATAGCTCAGGTGAGAGGTTTAGAAACCTCGTCGGCCTAGCCGTGCCGGAGCCACGAGGCCACGAGGCGAAACCTTGTTCATCTAGTTTACATCAAAGAGGCCCTGCGGCCTAGTCTACAAGTCCCGTCATAAATTCCCCTGCATAACAACTAGGTGAGAGGTTCTATGTTTGAATGAGGCTTGCTAAGGTTCGCCCTTGAGCCATATGATAGGTTGCTAAGTGATAGCGCTTGGCCTATATGTCAGGTTGCTAAGTGATTGCGCTTGGCCTGTATATGTGTCAGGTTGCTAAGTGATTACGCTTGGCCTGATACAGAGGACTACTTGAGGAGAGGTCTACCGACCTAGTACATATATATATGACTAGTACCCCTCATGCTGTGTGAGCTCGCAGCCAGAGTCCTAGCTTTTTCTTGCAGGTACATCGAAGACCCTTACTGAGAATGTTGAATTCTCACTCCCTGTTTGTTATGCAGAGTCTGGAGTAACAGGACCGGATAATCGCTGAGGATTATCACGGTAGTACCTTTTTGTCTGTAAAGGTACGGTAGTTGAGAAACTTTAAAGTTTCTAGCTTGCTTAAGTGTTTAGTTGGTCTGTTGGTCAGGCTGTGGTACTAACTTGCTTCTTCCTTTGGCTGCAGAGCCTAGTAGCACTTGGCAAAGGACTTGTGAGACTCGCCACTGGGACAGGAGTCCAAAGTGGGAGCTAGGGTAAAAGATCTCAGCAAAGTCTTGTATTTTGATACAGTACTTTATTTTGCCTCCAGTATTTATGTTATAAAGAGTCCTTGACTCAGGGGATTGTTCTCTGGGTGAGAGCATTAGTTACTTATGTATAAATGCTTTCACGAGCGGTGTATGTGTAGTTAATCACTCAAAGGTTGATTTTGATATGCTTTGGCATTTTGTATTTATTTATATAGAATTTTACTTAGCCGGCTAAATGTCTAAATGACTAAATGTTTTATGGTTTTAATAAACCAAGTCAAAGCATAAGTGCATACATATTGCATTTCTAGGTTAATCAACTAGTAGCATTGGATTTAATCCACACACATAACCAGCTAGCCAATTACAATCCACCGTGAGACAAACGCTCACAGGGTATCCCGGGCAGGGGCACGGGGATCGTGTCAGTGTTTTTGGTATCAGAGCTAAGGGTTTTATTTCATAGATATTGGAGGCTTAGACTGAGATCTAGTAGTAAAGTCCAAGTGCTAGGAAGTTAGTACTGACCAACATCTGGGGAAATGTTGTCTGGCTGTGATTGCAGGTTATTATGGTTGATACGAGGTCTGTAACTTCGAGGGGGACTAGGGAACCTGGTGAAGGTTCTAGTGACCCAGTTGTGGCGAGGTTGGATGAGATATCCAGAGTGCTTCAGAGTTTGACTGAGACTATGGCACAGGTGGCACAGGGCATGAACACTCTTGTAACAGAGATGTTCAGAGATTATGGGGACAGAGGTGTTGTCTAGGAGGAAGTTGAGCCACAACAGGAACAGGAAAGGCATGCTGAGCAACAGCAAGTGCCTAGAGCTCAGGAACCCAGAAATCAAGTTCTTGAGGAGGTTGAGGAACCAGAGATGATGGAGGCTCCAAGGAGGGGAGACACTCCACATCAGATGAGGTTGCTGGAAAAGTTCAAGACAGTTGATCCACCTAGCTTCGACGGGACAGGAGATCCTGATAGAGCAGAGGATTGGTTGTCTGTTATGAACAGACTCTTCACTTGTGGTGGCTATGAGACAGAGCAGAGGATGGTTCTAGTACCTTTCTTTCTGAGAGGGAGAGCCAGTCTTTGGTGGGATGATGTGATGGAGCTGCTGAGGGAGAGTAATGGCACTCGCCCAGAGCACAAGAAAAAGGTGCTCAAGTGGTCAGACTTCGAGAAGAAGTTTAGACAGGAGTATATTAGTGAAGCTGCACAGGATCAGAGGAGGATCCAGTTTGAGAATCTGACACAGGGGGAGATGTCAGTACGAGAGTATGAGCAGCGCTACAACTCACTTATCCGGTATGCCCCGTACATGTTGGGTAATGATGAGCTGAAAGCCAAGAAGTTTTCCCAGGGCCTGAAGCCTATTTTCAGGAGGTATATGGCGACAGTTGATATCAGGAGTTATCGCCAGATGGTTCAGAAGGCATTGGCATTGGCATTGGAATTCGAGGATTCCAGAGCACCTGTGAAAAAGGTGGAAGCTGGGCCATCTAACTTGGGGAAAAGTGCTGGAAAGCGACCAATGGTAGGGAACCAGGATCCATCTAAGAGGAGGAGGACAGGTGTGTGTCCTAGGTGCAGACGGTTCCATGGTGGAAGACCATGTACACTGGGCACAGATATTTGTAATGTCTGTGGTCAGAGAGGGCATTGGGCGAGGGACTGCCCAAGAGTTCGTTCAGTTACAGGTCCGCCTCGGGCTTTACCTCCAGTACCGCTTGCTATTGGGAACCGGCCTGGAGTAGTTGCTGCAGCAGTGAACCCGAGAGTCTTCGCTTTGACGAACCAGGCGGCTAGAGAACCGCCAGCTGTACGAGGTAATTTTACTTTTCTGAGCAGTAGTGTTAGAGTGCTTTTCGATACGGGAGCTACTCTTTCAGTGATATCTTCTGCCTTGGTAGATAAGCATAATTTGCAGCGTGAAATTGCGGGTGAGTTGAGACTCATCAGGACTGCAGGGAGAGGTTTTATTGTGACCAATGAAGTGGTTACTAGGTATCCTTTGCAGTTAGGTGATCATGATTTTTGTTGTGAGTTGTGGGTGATTGAGTTGAAATCATATGACCTGGTGCTGGGAATGGATTGGTTGAGTAAGCACAAGGCACAAATTAACTGTGCGAATCACTCAGTTGACATCATTGATGCTCAGGGAGCTAGAGTGACTTGCACAGGAGGGTTGGCATCTAGTGCTAAGAGTTTACACCTTAGACTTGTAGATACCATCCCTGTAGTGGGTGAAGTGGAGTATTATTCGTTGAATGGAGTAGCTATAGAGGAAGAATTGGGGAGCATTCCTGTAGCTAATCAGTTTCCTGAGGTGTTTCCAGTGGAGTTACCTGGGTTACCACCTAGGAGGGATACTGAGTTTGCTATCCATCTGCAACCAGGGGTTGAGCCTATTTCAGTACCACCTTATAGGATGTCGGCTCCTGAGATGGACGAGTTGAAGAAGCAGTTGGAGGAACTACTAGGGAAAGGTTTCATAAGACCGAGTGTATCACCGTGGGGAGCTCCAGTGTTATTTGTGAAGAAGAAAGATGGGACTTTCAGATTGTGCATCGATTACAGGAAGTTGAATGCAGTGACAGTTAAGAATAAGTATCCACTTCCTAGAATTGATGATTTGTTTGACAGACTTAGAGGAGCGAGAGTGTTTTCCAGGATTGATCTTCGGTCTGGGTATTTTCAGATCAGAGTTAAGGAGGAAGACATTCCGAAGACTGCCTTCAGGACGAGATACGGACATTATGAGTATACGGTTATGCCTTTCGGTGTGACTAATGCTCCAGCAGTGTTTATGGAAGCTATGAATCGGATCTTTAAGCCATTTCTGGATCAGTTTGTTGAGGTCTTCATCGATGATATTCTGATCTATTCACAGTCTACAGCAGAGCATGAGGAGCACCTTAGAACGGTTTTGCAAGTGCTGAAGGATAATCAGTACTATGCAAAATTTTCTAAGTGTGAGTTTTGGTCCGAGAGGATTCAGTTTTTGGGGCATATTATCAGTGCTCAAGGTTTGTCAGTTGATCCTGAAAAGGTTCAAGCAGTGGTTGATTGGAGGAGACCGACTACAGTTACAGAGGTCAGGAGTTTCTTGGGTCTAGCAGGTTACTACAGACGCTTCATAGAGAAATTCTCTGTGATAGCTACGCCGTTGACAGCATTGACCAGGAAAGCTCAGAAATTCGAGTGGACACCGAAGTGTGAAGAAGCCTACATGAAGCTGAAGGAAAAGTTGACCAGTGCACCCATACTTGTGTTACCAGACCCGGACAGAGCCTTTACAGTTTATACTGATGCGTCAGGTTCAGGTTTGGGTTGTGTTCTACATCAGGACAGTCAGGTGATTGCTTATGGTTCGAGACAGCTGAGGCCTAATGAATTGAACTACCCTGTTCATGATCTTGAGCTTGCAGCAGTGATCTTTGCACTGAAATTATGGAGACATTATTTGATGGGAAGATCGTTCAGAATCTTCACTGATCACAAGAGTTTGAAGTATTTGTTTACTCAGAAGGATCTGAACATGAAACAGCGGCGATGGATTGAGTACATTAAAGACTATGATTGTTAGATCGAGTATTGTGCTGGTAAAGGGAACGTGGTAGCAGATGCTTTGAGTCGGAAGTACACAGGAGTGATCTTGTCCAAGGATCAGGCTACAGATTTTTCAGAAGGAGCATTGAAGGATTGTTTCTTAGCTTTGCATGAATTATGGCAAAGTCGAGAAAAATCCTTAGTCTACGTTTTGGAGATTCAGACGGCTTGGTTAGCCAGAGTCAGAGAAGCTCAGTTGAAAGATCCATTGTTGAAGAAGATTTCAGGTGAAGCTAAGACTGGTGCTTTGAAGAAAGAGTTCAAGTACAAAGATGGAATACTGCATTATGGTGATCGACTCTATGTGTCGAATGTTGAGGGACTTAGGCAGCAAGTCCTACAGGAGGCACATAGCAGCACATTGAGTATTCACCCTGGTGTTAGTAAGATGTATCAAGATCTGAAGACACATTTTTGGTGGCCAGGACTGAAGAGAGATGTACGAGGACATGTGGCAAAGTGTTTGACATGCCAGGTGGTGAAAGCTGAACACCAGAAACCAGCAGGCACACTTCAGAGTTTATCTCTACCAGTGAGGAAGTGGGGATCCGTTACTATGGATTTCCTAGTGGGGTTACCGACCACCCGGAGTCAGCATGATGCTATTTGGGTAGTGGTTGACAGATTGACGAAGTCGGCACACTTTATACCGATCAGAGTCACCTACACATTGGAGAGGTTGGCTCAGTTATATCTAAGGGAGATTGTGAGACTCCATGGGATACCGGATCAAATCATATCAGACAGAGATCCACGATTTACATCACAGTTTTGGAATGCTTTTCAGGAAGCATTGGGCAGCAAAGTTAGCCTCAGTACCGCTTTTCATCCACAGACTGACGGACAGTCAGAGAGGGTGATTCAGACTTTAGAGGACATGCTACGCATGTGTGTCATTGATTTCAGAGGTGATTGGGATCAGCACTTACCACTGATCGAGTTTGCCTATAATAACAGTCATCAATCTGTTATTGGAATGGCGCCCTATGAAGCTTTGTATGGGAGACGGTGTATGACACCTCATTGTTGGGCAGATCCAACAGACAGAGTGGTTATTGGACCTGAGATCATAGCTGACACTACAGCTAAGATTAAGTTGATTCAGCAGAGAATCAAGACAGCTAATGACAGACAGACTAAGTATGCAAACAGAAGAAGAAGAGAATTGAGTTTTGAGGTTGGTGACAAAGTACTTCTGAAAGTGTCGCCCATGAGAGGAGTTAGTCGTTTTGGACAGAGGGGCAAGTTAGCTCCAAGGTTCATTGGACCTTATGAAGTGTTAGAGAAAGTTGGGAAAGTTGCTTATCGGTTGGCTTTACCGCCTAACCTTTCTCAAGTGCATAATGTGTTTCACGTTAGTTTACTCAGGAAGTGCACAGTTGAGCCCGGACAGGTAGTAAATCCTTCAGTGATACCCATTCAGGAGGACTTGACTTATGAAGAGAAACCAGTTCAGATTTTGGATAGGCAAGTCAAGAAACTGCGGACTAAGTGGATTCCGATGGTTAAGATCCTTTGGTCTAACCATAGTGAGGAGGAAGCTACCTGGGAGACAGAGCAGGATATGCTGAAAAGATATCCTGGTGTTTTTCCAGAGTTGCAACGGAATTTGGGGGACCAAATTCCATAAGGAGGGGAGAATGTTACGGCCCTTCTAGAGGGAGGTAAGGACTTTAGAATTTAGTGTAGAAGTTTAATTTAAGTTTACCTAGCAAGAATTAAGAAGTTTGCCAAAGTTCACTAAGTTCCGACAAGAATAAAGCTCTGAACTAAGTTCAGGGGCAAAATGGTAATTTTGCACCCTGAGTGGCCGGGACGAGTCCCGAGTGTTTTAAAATGAATTTTTAGAACGTAACTTTTAACCTTAACTCAAACTCAACAAATAGACAAGAATTTAATCAAGAACTGTTAAGTTACAAAGATGGGGGACCTAATTGCACAAAACTTGAAACCTTGGTGGTTTGAGGGGTTAAGTGGGGTTTAAGAAGAGGGAAGAAGGGTTTGGGCTGCCATAACCCGTTTTCCAGCTTCTCAACTCCATTTCTCTCTCAAATTAAGCTTGGAATCAAAAGCTTTTGGTGCCAAAAGGTGCAATTAAGGATGTTCAAGCTTGGAGAAGTGATTTTCAAGCTTGAATCCTTGTTTTTGAAGCTTGAAAGGGCGTTTTTCTCCATCCCCTGTTTTTGAACGAGGTATGATTTATGTTCTTGATTGAATTCGTGTTATTTGGTTGATTGGAAGCTTGGGTTTTGGTTGAAAGATGTATTTTTGATGTTTTAGAGCTTTGTTTTGGTATGGTTTTGTGTAGAACTTTGGAAGCTTGTTTGGAAGAGGAAGGGTTCGAATTCTGGCTTGTTCTTGGTGTTAAGGTAAGGGAGAAAGTGTTTTTAAGTTGTTGGATTGCTTTTGGATTGAAATGAATTGAGAAAGTTGAGTAATTTTTGGTTATGGTATGAAGAAACGTTTTGGGAATTATGATGGACTAGCTAAATTCGAAGGGTTGGTTTGATGCTTCTAATGCATCATAGTTTGGCTTTGATAGTTGGTTTTGTTCCTTGCAACATGTACTTCATGTGTATGAAATTTGGTAACTTTTGATGCATGTTTGCTATATGTATTTGGTTGCCAAAGTTCGTAGCAGCAAACGGCCAAATTCTGCATTTCTGCAGAATTGGCGACGCGGCGCCAATTGGCCCGAAAATTGGCGACGCGTCGCCAATTCATTTTTTTGGTCACAGAACGTTTGTTCGTTGGCGACGCGTCGCCAATTCCCTCTTGCCTTTGGCGACGCGGCGCCAACACAAGAAAATGGGGGGTTTGACTTTTTGCTGCGTTGACCCGACCGAGACTACGGAAGGTTCGGAACGTGCCTAAGGGTCCGAGGATCCCGATGGTACTCCGAGACTTCCGAAAGTCCCACCGGAAGTATGAGTTTTCTTGAACTGTTTGAGGTAAGTAAGTTGCTTAGGCAACAAGTAAGGAAACAAATGTTGCAATTGAACTTAATTAGCTATCAATAGCTCAGGTGAGAGGTTTAGAACCCTCGTCGGCCTAGCCGTGCCGGAGCCACGAGGCCACGAGGCGAAACCTTGTTCATCTAGTTTACATCAAAGAGGCCCTGCGGCCTAGTCTACAAGTCCCGTCATAAATTCCCCTGCATAACAACTAGGTGAGAGGTTCTATGTTTCAATGAGGCTTGCTAAGGTTCGCCCTTGAGCCATATGATAGGTTGCTAAGTGATAGCGCTTGGCCTATATGTCAGGTTGCTAAGTGATTGCGCTTGGCCTGTATATGTGTCAGGTTGCTAAGTGATTACGCTTGGCCTGATACAGAGGACTACTTGAGGAGAGGTCTACCGACCTAGTACATATATATATGACTAGTACCCTCATGCTGTGTGAGCTCGCAGCCAGAGTCCTAGCTTTTTCTTGCAGGTACATCGAAGACCCTTACTGAGAATGTTGAATTCTCACTCCCTGTTTGTTATGCAGAGTCTGGAGTAACAGGACCGGATAATCGCTGAGGATTATCACGGTAGTACCTTTTTGTCTGTAAAGGTACGGTAGTTGAGAAACTTTAAAGTTTCTAGCTTGCTTAAGTGTTTAGTTGGTCTGTTGGTCAGGCTGTGGTACTAACTTGCTTCTTCCTTTGGCTGCAGAGCCTAGTAGCACTTGGCAAAGGACTTGTGAGACTCGCCACTGGGACAGGAGTCCAAAGTGGGAGCTAGGGTAAAAGATCTCAGCAAAGTCTTGTATTTTGATACAGTACTTTATTTTGCCTCCAGTATTTATGTTATAAAGAGTCCTTGACTCAGGGGATTGTTCTCTGGGTGAGAGCATTAGTTACTTATGTATAAATGCTTTCACGAGCGGTGTATGTGTAGTTAATCACTCAAAGGTTGATTTTGATATGATTTGGCATTTTGTATTTATTTATATAGAATTTTACTTAGCCGGCTAAATGTCTAAATGACTAAATGTTTTATGGTTTTAATAAACCAAGTCAAAGCATAAGTGCATACATATTGCATTTCTAGGTTAATCAACTAGTAGCATTGGATTTAATCCACACACATAACCAGCTAGCCAATTACAATCCACCGTGAGACAAACGCTCACAGGGTATCCCGGGCAGGGGCACGGGGATCGTGTCACAGGAGGTCCTAAGACACAATGGACTCCAGAAACAGGATACTGGACAGCTGCTGCACAACACACTAAGTACCACCATTAAAAATACCAAATGTGCTCCTAAAATCACCAAAATTTCCAGATCACGACTAGACATCTGGAAGTTCATGTACCTAAAATTTCAGATCAAAAATCAAACCACAAAGGTTAGTTTGAAGGTGATCTTTCCGCTGGACTTGAAATGACAGAATTGAGGGGAGCAAGTTTCATTGAGAAACTTAGTAAGGGTAACACTTGGATTCAATAGGCAATGTGACCATCATCAAAACCTGCATCCAAAGACTCTAAAACACAAAACCACAATGCATATATACAAGATATAGCAATCAAATGCAGCATCCATTCACAGCCAACAAACACATAAAATGCAGCAGTAAAAATAACCATAAATTAGTCCATAAAACACATAATAAACACAATCAAATCATTATGGCATACGAAAGTTCATGTATCTGAAATTTCAGATCAAAACTCAAACCACAAAGGTTAGTTTGAAGGTGATCTTTCTGTTGGACCTGAAATGACAGAATTGAAGGGAGTAAGTTTCATTGAGAAACTTAGTAAGGGTAGCACTTGGATTCAATAGGCAATGTAACCATAATTAAAACTTACATCCGAAGACAATAAAACAAGAAAACCACAATGCATATATACAAGATATAGCAACCAAATGCAGCAGCTATTCACAACAAACAAACACATGAAATGTGGCAGCAACATATACCATAGGTTAGTCCATAAATCATGTAATAAACATAACCAAATTACTATGATAGCCCTCCTCAAGCTAATGCTTGGTCTTAGGAGGATTTTAACACTAGTTAGTACTAACTTTTGGGCTCTAGAAACCCAGAAATTCGCTGCCATCACTGTGCACTTCACACGAGGTCACAAAACCTTCAATAAGTGCACTCCCCTCACTAAGCTTGGTTTATCAAGCTCATGGCTCTCTTCCAAGCTTAGCCCTAGTTCCATGGTTGCTTGATAATACAGAAAACAACCCATGAGAGCAAGAGAACCCTTACCAAAGTGGGTAGGCTGAAAATCAAGCTTTGTCCTTGAAGTATCCAAGCAACAACTCTAGTTTGCTTCCAACTGCTTCCTTTTGCCTTCAATTTTAATCAATTGCAGGTTTGGAGGTGTGGTGGCTATGGAGGAAGTGTGGCTGTGTTCTTGGTCTGGAGGAGGACGAAAATGAGAGAGGGATAAGTGATTTGGCCACTTAAATGGCCTTAAATGAGCTTAAGGGCACAAAACACACTTAACAAGCTTAACCTTGCTTTATGTCATTTTCCTTCTCACTAATTATGGTTTCTTTGTCTTAAAATCATTGGTACACATGTGCCCAACATTTTTGACTAATTATCAAGTCTTGGCAGCCTCCCCCACGGTGGGATAACTCCACAATTCCACCCTTAGACTTAAGTTGAAAGCTTGAACACTTTGAGGTTTATACTGGGACATTTAGGTCCTTATTGTCTTTAGTGTTTCCTTTGTCCAAACTTGTCTTCCATGAGCAATTTGGTCCTCCAATAGCACTTTCATACCATTTATATACTTCCCATAACTCTCCAAGTATCTTTCTTGAGAGTTTTGCGATTGAGTACCCGAATTTCCAAAACCTTACAAAAAAGTCCACAGGTTGCTTGACAAACAAGCAATCCTTAAGGCTTTTCTTGGGGGCCAAGTTACCAACTTGGAACAATTTTAAGGAGGTGTTGATCATGCCTTTTACCTCCCCACACTTCAATCACTATGGTGAGAATTACACAATATAATGATTTTTAGCCATTATGACACACTTGTAATTCTCCCATTTTGTGAATTGGTAACACATATTGGGCTTATTCCCCTTCAACTGGAGTGCTACACGTCACCAATGAATCGTGGGGCAAATCTATTAATAGATATGAAAGCAGGAAGAATAGCAGCATTTACATTTAACGTTTTAAAAAAGTTATTTTGATTGTTGTGTGATTGCCACGTACTGGTTAGCTGAATTTTCTTCCACATTTACCCCAACCAATGCCACATGTCTTCCCTAGGCTTTTTCTCTTCTTAAATTTTTTTTGAAACAAGAAATAAATATTCAGGTTAAGGCTATTTACGTGCAAGATACGTGGGATGTGATTGTTGATTTTATCCTATGGATAATTATTTACAGCATTTTAAAATCCAAAGCCACCCATTAAAATTTTAATTCTATCATTAATGGCCCAACTAACGTAATACAGTTACAGGGTTCAACAATTATCTAATTTTTAGCAGTAGTTACCATAACTTATCTACTTATTCCACTATCCCATTTTGTCCACTAACATTTGGCAGTTATACACAGGCTCAAAATCGTAAATAAATACAACTCAGACCAAGGGAATTATTTCGTTTTGCCTTCTATTGTCACTGAAAATTAAAGTAGGTGCTGAAGAAAGGAAATTTGTAGAGAGCTTCTTACAGTTTGGAGGATAACATCTTTTCCAATTACTTGACCCTTCACCCTGCACAAGTAAACGATGATCAGTGTTTTTGCTTCCGTGTTTTCCTACTGTTTTCTAATTCAAGAAATCTAACATTCTTACTATTTGGTGTAGTGTTTTTTTTGTTGTCGTTAACAGATAGCAACATCTTTTACATATCACAGCAACAGCAGCAAGGTCAGGTATTCAACTAACCTAACATTTCTTATTTTTTTCTAATAAGAAGCTGTTAAACCACTTACATATACTTATCTTTTCTTTTTTCAGTTGCAGTTTCATGCCATTGTCCTGCAACACAGATTTTTGTCTTATTCTAGTAGCTTAAGCGTATAAAACCAGGTTCAAATCTATTAATAGATTTTGTGCATGATATGCTTCCTATTTGTTGGCTGAATGCATGTGTGAAGTTTTGGGATGCATGTTTGAAGTGTATAGTCTGCAAATGAATAGATATTAAGAACAGAAAATTATAGCATAATTGATTGCCTTTCTTAGTTAAATACAAATGTTATTTAAGTATTGAAAGAAAGCATAGAGTACCCATGAAAAATCCTTTCTTTCACAGCTGTCTTACTATGGAAACGCAATGTGGTTAATTTTTGTTTACAAAACAGAAATACATTTTCGGCCAAAAACTCTTAGTGCCCCCATAATTGCACATGAAGAAAAAGATGTTCTACCTCCTTTTGTTGATTCCTAAATGAACTATTATGTTTTACTTACCTAATGTGTTTTCTACAATTTTCTGTCCTACTTTTGTTTCAAAGGACCTTTTTCAGTACCAAATTTTATGAATAGATTTTACAACCCTTTTTACACCGAAAAAATGGAGCCTACCCAGTTATCTCTATCCAATTTGTTAAAACCTCAGAAAATTTTTGTAACAAGTTATGCATAGCATCTCCTATTTATGCTAACACACTTGAGGGTGGAAAGTTTCAGTTTCTATAGAGATTGAGGTGAAGGAGTTACCAAGTGAGGGGGAAATTTTGAAGAAGGTTCGAGGGTAGTTATCTAGGCACCTATATTTTGCTATGGAATCTGCAGTTGAGGCTGCAATTACTGAACTTAAAAACCAGTACAAATTTCATGTGCATGATGTGAACTTGGATGTAACAGTGAGACTCAAGAACTGACTCGATAAGGCTGACTGAAAATGATGGGATGCATTTCAACCAAAGCTGCCTAAAAAATGTTTATGGATAGGATCAAGGAGCTGGAGGCAGAGGTGGCAGATTTGAAGGCAACGTTGGTCGAGTACGAAGGGAGTAATGATACAGATGAGGAAAGTTCATTCATTCTTTACTTTGCTATTTAGGTATTATGGTTTTAAAGACTTGGTTTAATTTCCATAATCTATACTAAATTATCTTCCCTACAATGTTTCTCCACATGCTTGGTTTTTAAATTATTAACTATGTTTTTCACATGTAGAAAAAACCACAGTGCATTTCCTAAGTAATAGGTATTATTCTATGCTAAAATGTTCATTCATATAGTTTAACAATAAAGGTAGTTAACAAACATGCATGGTAATTTAAACTTATCATGCAAAGAAGGATGCATGTTTAGAATAAGTTAACTCAGCAAAGAAACAACCACAGTAGCCCTTAGTAAATAGTACTTACTGTTTAGGTTCCTAGCATAACAAACTATGTTCAAAAGATGAGTGACAAAAAGAATTAAGGTAATGTTCAACGTGCTTAAGGATTTAGAATAAAATATCTGGAGGACAAAGCTGCCCGATGATCTTAGTTCTCTGACTCATTTACCTATCTAATTAGGCTATGTTAAGCACTGTGACGGTCATTTACGGAAGATAAGTGCTTAGTCCTTTTCTTATTGCCTCTATTCAGCCTGGCCTCCTCAGTCGCTCGGTATACCTGAGACCTACAAAAAAAAAAACAGAAGCCAAAAAAGGTCATAGAGCAAGATTGGAAACAGAAAAAAGATAGAACAGAGAATGAGATTGAAAGAAAGGAGAAATTACCACTCAACTCTTACCACTATTGGAGCCACGCACCGGTCCGGCAAATATTTGTCATCGTCCGTCACACCGACCCATTCATCTAGAACCTGACAACAAAACTCTCCAAAATAGTGAACTCACAACACCAGGGAAAGAAATTTTAAGGTTTCAAAATTTCAACCAGAGAATAGAAAAATCATTTGGGATTTTGTAGAAATTTCTTGAGAGGAACTAAAATAAGAAAAGGAGAGAATGAAAGCCATCTAAATCAAGGAGATTTGTTCAACAAACTTTGACGGCAAAAAAAATCTTAGTTTTTTAATAAATGGGTATGGAGAAAATGAAAGAGGATGAGATAAAGAATTCATTGATGCAGACAGATCTCAAATCTAGCAAAAAAAATTTTCGCCCATGCCGGTGCCAGTGAAGTAAAACTTAACTTTGTGGTAGCAAATCCATACAAACCCTACAGGATTGGTGAGAAGGGTGCGACAAGCGACAGTGAGAAAAGAAGATTTTTTTTTTTCAAAAATAAATTAAGAAAAGAAGATTCCAATGCATTCTACAAGAGATGCCGGAGTAGAATTGTAAAAGGAAGAGGGGGAAAGTGGCAGAAATGTGGTAGCTGTTCGGCTTTGTCTGTAAAATGTCTCCCAAAGAGTTTGTTTCATCAAGTATTTGTAGTTTTGGGTATTGGTCTCAAGAATCTATTTTCTTTGATTTTTTTCTGGGCTGAAACATTTTGGCCCACTTGTAATCTACTTTTGAAATATATGGGTTTTGGACAAACATAATAATTTTTTCCCTTCCTTTGTTTCCTGGGTCAAACACATTTTTGGGCACATTTTAATTCATTAAAACAATTATATAGGTTACAGGCTAGGCCTAATAATTGTTTATTTTTTTTCCTTCCCTTTCTTTTTGGGCTGAAATCAGTTTAGGCCACATTTTAATTTAGTATATTATACCTGTTAGTAACGTATAAGCTTACCTTTGTTAGTAATATTATTTTCGATATTCTAAAATTTTTGGATTGATATCTACTTCTTCACCATTTAAATTGTTTCACTAACAAATACGCATACATTAATGATGGGCTATTGGGGAAAAATAGGGCCTATATCGGTAGGATTAAAAGGTATAGATTGATGTAAATAACATTTACATTGGACTCAAAAAAGTAAAAAAAATAAGTGAATAAAATTTTTTAAACTTTAACATATGAGACATCCATAAAAAAATTAACTTAACAATATTACATACCCAAGTAAACAAAATTACATACCTATATTTTTATTACAGTAACCCACCCATTTGACTGGCTATAAAACTAGTAAATTAGGAAAAGAGAATCTAGTAAGTGATACGATCAAAGAAGGCACAACCAAGGAAGGCAATGACCCACTGAAGGTTTCTAGTGGACCATTGACAAGGAAAAATGCTAAGGAGCTCACTAGTGCACTTCAAGCTCGGATGTTGACAGATTGGTGATGTTCTAGTAGAAAAATCATATCTTGAGCTAAACAGATCAGAATTGAGTAATTCTTGATTCATTGGAAAGATAACATCTGGAGCTACAAATCATATGCAGACCATGAAACCCAGTTTGCACGATAAGGAGGTCCAATTTAGCTTCAAAGTCGCGATTTACGAGTTATCGCTGGTTCAGAAGCAGTTGCAGTATTGTGGGAATATCTTTCGATTCAGAAGTCCATTTTGTGTGATTCAAGTTTGGTTTCGAAGCTAAGAAATAGATCTACAACTTTTATGCTTTGAATTTTGAGAAATCATTGCTGCATCAAGTTCGAATTTCAGCTTGAAGTTGGAGACACAAGCCAGAATCACCCAAGAAGGCTATTTTGGAGTTTTTATGGCCAATCTTGTTTTGTAACGTATTTTATTTTATTTTCATATTTATTTACATTATTTAGGATGTTATTTAGGCCATGGAATTGATTCAGGTCATTTAGGATAAAAGGAATTCGCTGCACACCTTAAACATGTGTTAAAAGTGTGTTAGAGTCCTAGTTTGACTAGGTTTTCTTGAGTCCTTTGTAACTAGGTTTCCTAGGTGACTTGGGCTGCGAATTTTGCCCAGCTTTTAACCCTAGTTTAGGCCTATATAAAGGCACATATTCTAGATGTAAACATACAGAAAAATTTTGAAATAATATTGCTCTTTGGAGAGGTTTTCTCTTTGGTTCTTTGTGGACTGCCTTGGTGCACAAGTGTGCTTGTGTTCTTGGAGTTCTATACTTCTCGTTTCTAATCACAGGTTGATTAGGGGTGGGGGTTTTAAACCTAGTCTCTTTGATGTCTTGTGGAGCTTCAATCACATCTTGGGCGCGTTTCATGGTCTTTATACCATCGGGGTTCGCATCAGTAAGTAGTAAAAAAAAGTTGGTGGAAAATTTGAAACTCCATTTTTAGCCCCGATTATCTCGTAGAAATAGATAAAGCAAAAGAAAAACCGATTTGAAAAACAACAAAAAGGAATGTCACACAAGGACTTCTCGGGACGTCACCGTTGCCAGTGCTACTCTCGCCGAAGTATGCTTAACTGCGAAGTTCTGATGAGATCCAGTGCGCTAGTGCTAGAGTGATCGCATCCATCAACCTACGTCATTTATTTTCCTTTTTCCGTATCTGATGTCCGGAGACATCTTCGCTGGAGGACATGGTGGCTTCTGGAGGGACTTCCTGAGGAGGAGAACGCCCGGAGTGGAGGTTTCCCAGGGAGTGGTACCTGAAGAGCCCAAAAGGAAAGGTTAGGAGGTCCCCGGGATGTTTTTCCGGGGAGGAGCCTCCGACGCCCAAGTCAGTTTTCTGAGAATGAATAAAGTAGGCACACTAGAAAGGTGCGAGAGCTAGCCTGCATATATTTTCAGCTATGGGCGAGGGCTGATCACGGAGAGGGGATGGATCCGATCCCTTGCCAAGTCCTTTTTCCCAGTATTTATAGAAATGCTTGGCCCATTCAGATCCTGACACGTGTTCGGTCGGATCCTCTCTGTGCTTTCTGGGCGTAGGGAACAGGTAGCCGTCTGTAGGCTCCTGGTTTTGTGGCTGAGATAGGACTTGGACGGCGTCAGTGCGTCAAGTCGCCGTTTCAGGCGGAGTGTGGGTTTCCTGTCAGAGGCTCCTTAAATGCTCATTAAATGCTCATGCCGTACTGCCGAGGCCCTTTGGGCGAGGTCGCCCCCTTGGTACGGACGCCCTTCCTCGGGAATCATGTTGGTGGCTCGGGGAGTTATTCCTTCGGGGGAATTTCTCCTGCTTTCAGTAGCTGGCTCTTTGCTCCCGAAGACGATATGTTCGGTTTCCCGAGGTAGCCGGCAACACATTTAAATAATTCTGGCGTTTTAGTTAAAGTGCTTACTTTGTCGTGCTCGATTCCACTTCTGCCGAGGTCGTTAGCAATGCTTATTTCTGAGCTACATCAGGCTCCCCAGATGGCCCTTCGGGGAAGCGCGTAT
The DNA here is from genome assembly GCA_039654915.1 of Aquilaria yunnanensis. NCBI lineage: Eukaryota > Viridiplantae > Streptophyta > Magnoliopsida > Malvales > Thymelaeaceae > Aquilaria > Aquilaria yunnanensis. The sequence continues at coordinate 55,529,008 of CM077597.1, forward strand.
TGGAAGAGGCGAAAGGCCTTCGGCTATCACAAGCCCCCCTCGAAAAAGCCGAAGTGGAAACTTCGGTTTGCTCGCTTTCTGAGGGTTCCTCTTTGAGCCTTAAGCGTAGCACTTTTTTCGAAGACAGACCTTTCGTCCGAGGACGCAAGCTTTTCTTTCACAGCCTGTCTGTTTGGCGTCTCCGAAGGGACCTGCTTTCCAGCTTTTTAGGTCCGCGCCACATCATGTGCCAGGAATAGGTGTGTCAGTCTGAAACGACGCGCCTGAGGTTGAGGGGTGTCGGGACACGCATCCCCTTTTTGGCTCGATGGCTGACACGTGGCACTCAGTCATTGGTGGGGATTGTGCTGTAATGTCAAGCGCGCCTTTTTAGGCGCAAAGGAGCAGTTATGGCGATGTTTCGCCTTCGCCCAGCACTTAAGACGCCGGTTCGCCTACCTTCCTCGGCCTATATATATGCTCACTCTAACACTTTTTCTCTTTTGCTTTTTCTTTTGCTCTGGTTTTCCTTTTGCTTTTTTGCGGCGGTTCTTTCACCTGAGCGTTTTTCCGACCACCTTTCACGACGGCGTCTTTACATACAGATTTCGGCAAGCGTTTTGGTGGGTTTTGATTTCCAGAACTTTTTGTTCTTCTCAAAGTTTTTCCAAAGTTCGCTGTTGCCTTTTTCTGAACTTGCTTTTCAGCCCAAGATGCTTATTCCTGAGAGTTGACAACCTCTCTTGTCCTACCCTTGCTGCACCACTCCTAAAAAGTTAGCAAGGTGGAAGGAGAAATTTTTCCTTCCCTCGTACGCTGTTACAAGGTTGCCACATCCCGACCACTATAGCTTTTCAAACCATAGCAACGAGGTTACCATTTTTCGAGCTCAGCTGAAAGCCGGACTTCGGTACCCCCCTCCGGAGTTGATTTGCGAGTTTTGCAGATTTCATGGCATTGCCGTAAATCAACTACCTCCGAACTTGTACTGCTATTTCAACGCCTTCCTCTGTATGTGTGGCGTTTTCATAATAAAGTGCCACTACGTTATTTTTATGCAGTACTACAAGCTCTATGTGGTCCCGAAAGGTGGCTTCTACTTCATGCTACCTCGGGGATCCGGGAGCAAAAAGTACATGTTCACCCTCGCCACCAAGGACAGCTGGTGAGGGTGGCAAAAAAATTTTTTCTTTCTGAAGATGGAGGAGGCCTGGTCGCATGTTCCGACCAAGTGGGCTCAGGGAAGGCTGGAGGATGACATCGTAGATCCGAAGATGTTGCTGACCCCAAAGTTGGCTCCTTTATTCGCGGATTTCGATCGTCGTATTTGAGCCGTCGTTGACTGGGGTCCCGAGGTCTCTTCGCGCTCTCTTTACCCCTTCCCCATTAATTGGAGGTTGATGACCGAGGAGGTCCTTCGGGAGCTCAAGGTGGTAAAGGAGCACGAGACGGACCTCGAGATGCCAGCTCCTGCCATTGCTGGGAAGGATTCCTGGCTTGTGCAACTCCTTCGGGAGGAAGTTTCTTTCGAGACCTTTTTTGAGCGTGAGTTATTTTCTAGTCTCTTTGTTATAACTTCATTTTGCACTCACACTGGCCAAACGGGTGAGGAAGGCCACTCCTGAGGAGGCTACCGAGGAGCCGGGAGTTGTTACTATTCCTCAGCGCGAGGTTACTGCCGAGGTTCCTCCTCGCAGCCCTACTTCGTCGTAGGCTCTTGTAGATGCCGCGGTGGAGTCCTCTTCTGCTGAAGAATGGCGCAGAATCAAAGGCAAGGGGATCCCTGCCGAGGAGGTTCCGGTTGCCGAGGACAACGTGGTCGAAGTGCCTTCAGGTTCGTTTTGTGATGCCTTTTTCCTTTTTCGGATTCGTTGGCGTCCGGCTGGCTTAATCTAGCTTCATGTCTTATTGCAGAGGAGTTACTCACTCCGGGCTGGGTGGCCGACCATGCCAAAAGGAGAGCCCTTCAGGACGCCAACATCCCGAAGGGGAAGGTCCCAAAGGAGCCTTTTTGGACATTCACGGAGGACATGAATATGTACTCCGGCGACTGCCCTCAAATGGCTAAAGAGATCTCTAAAGGGATCCTTACTGAGGCCTCCTTTAGAGCCATCACCGAGGCCCATCCGGGCGATGACTCTCTTGCTGCAAAGCTTTCCAAGCACGCCGCCCAGGTATACTTCGCGCTCCCCCCTGTTTTTTTTTTTTTTGAATTTTTTCTAAGTGCTTGGTTTTCTTTTTGTTTTAGTGACCTTGCCTTTGCCCTTTTACAGCTACTGGGATATGCCGGCTTTCTCAGAGTTCGGGTGGCGAGGCAGATGGCGTTCCGAACTCAGGTCTTAGGTACTTTAGAGAAAACTAAGGCCATGTGTTTGGATCTAGCTGTCAAGAATTTGGAGCTGGCCAATTCTGCGGAGAAGGAAGTTTTCGCTCTTCGGGAGGAGATAAAAGAGAAAGAGAAGCTATCAAACGACTCCTCCCAGAAAATTTCTGACCTCGGCTGCCAGATAGCGGAGCTGATCTCGTCAAATGAGGCGCACCAGAAGGAAAAATCAGAGGCTGAAGACCGCCTGACAAAGGCGCTTGCTGAGAAGGCTGCGCTTCAAGCCGAGGTTGATGCCTTGAAGAAGGAGCCGAAGAAGAAGAAGATGAAGGCATTGAAGGAGGAGGTTGATGAGCTTAAAAGAGACCTTCAGGACCTTGGGGTCGAGAAAGACAAATCTGACCAGATGACCAAAGTTGGTTTTCAGGACGGATTTTGTCTTGTTCGTCACCAGGTTCTTCAAAGGTTCCCTGATCTGGACCTTTCTTTCCTGGAGGCCCTAAATATTCCCGAGGGGCCTCGGTGGTCCTGGTCCAAAATTGATCATCTGAACCTGCCATCTTCACTCATTGCGCCGAAGATAGTAGAGAAGAACGCGGGAGCTGGCGGTTCTCAGGATACCGGGAATCCTTAGTTTTGTTTAGGGTCCTTTTCCTTTTGCTTCTTCTTTTTTGGTCTTCTTCTTTCGGCACTCCTTTTTTTGTAAGCAGTTTCATTTTTAATGAAGAAAACTTGGCTAAGTCTTGAACTAGTTCGCTCTAAAGACTTCGGAAAAATTCGTCTGCGCTCAATATGATGACCTTTTTCACGAAGTTCAGCCTTTCAAGGGCTTAAACTCAAGGATTCTGGCCAAGTCCTTTTGCGAGACTTCGGAAGATGACGCCTTCGCTTGTCTGGTCACCTTTGAAAAATTTGCACCATTTATGCTTAAGGTAAGTTTTGGTACTCAGAGAGAATTTTGCTAACTTGTGTAGTACAATTTTCTTTGCCGACATCCTAAGCATAGTATTTTTTCAAGGTGTCCGAATGCCAAGTATTTTTCAACTCTACTCCTTCGGAATCACCGAGCTTATAGACCCCTTTTCATACTTCGGCCAGAACTAGGTAAGGGCCTTCCCAGTTCGCACGAAATACCCCGTGGGAGGCTTTCTTGGTGCAAATTCCGCCTTTCGGAGAACGAGATCACCCTTTTTTATTCCTTTTGGCCTAGCTCGCAAGTTTATAGTGGCGGCCACTCTTTGCTGGAAAGCTTTCTTTCTTAGTTCCACTATTTCTCTATGTTCGCCGACGAGGTCGAGCTTGGTTCTTAAGCCGAGGTCATTTCCACTTTCATCAAATACCTGCACTCGTATTGATGGTTGCACTACCTCTATTGGGATTATGGCCTCTGTACCGAAGACGAGTGAGAAAAGAGTTTCCCCAGTAGCCCTTCGGGGCGTTGTTCGGTAGCTCCATAGTACGCTTTGGAGTTCTCCTGGCCATTTCCCTTTTGCCTCCCCCAGTCTTTTTTTCAGACCATCTTTTATGGTCTTGTTAGATACTTCCACCTGCCCATTGCTTTGGGGGTGAGCTACCGGGGCGAAGTGCATCTTTGTTCCGAGGTCGCTGATAAACTCTTGGAACCCTTTGTCTATGAACTGGGATCCGTTATTAGCTACTAGTACCCTCGGTATGCCGAATCTGCATACTATGTTTTTCCACACAAACTTGTGCACTTCTCTTGCCGAGATAGTCGTCAAAGGTTCTGCCTCGACCCATTTAGAGAAATAGTCTACTGCGACTACGTAGAACTTCACGCCCCCAGGCGCTATCGGGAGCGGCCCGATAAGGTCTATGCCCCAAACTGCGAAGGGCCAGGGATAGTTTGCCGAAGTCACCAGCCTTGAGGGTGTTCTCTCGATTTTTGCATGTCTTTGGCAATTACCACATTTTTGGACGAACCGCCTAGCGTCTTTCCTCAGGGTAGGCCAAAAGTATCCTTGGCGAAGTATCACCGCTGCCAGGGCGTCGGTTCCGATGTGCAAACCACAAGCGCCTTTGTGAACTTCTTGGAGGATTATTTCAATATCCTCTTCGCCAACACACCTCTGTAGCGGATTTGCATATCCCTGCCGATATAGCTCTTCTCCAATCAGAAAGAAACGACCGGAGCGTCTCCGCACTTTTGCTGCTTCATTGGGGTCTTCGGGGAGCGTATTGGTTTCGAGATATGTTTTTATTGGGTCTTTCCAGCTTCTTCCCGAAGTCATTATGCTCAGCACTGTAATGCTTGGCGGGCTTAGCACCTCAGTATATGCTTTTGATTTTCCCAATTCATCTGCCTCAGCGTTATGTCTGCGAGGCACATTCTCGATTCGCACGGTGTCGAATTCTCGAATAAGCTTCGTCACTAATTCATGGTATTTTGCCAGTGTTGGATCCTTCACCCCGTAGTCCCCTGCTGTTTGCTGAACTACTAGCTGGGAATAGCTATGGGCTTTCAAGTTTCTGACACCAATTTTTCTGGCCAGGCGCAAGCCCGCTATGAGAGCTTCATATTCAGCCACATTGTTGGTGACATTGAAGCTGAACTTAATGGCCTTCATTACTTCCAGGCCTTCGGGGCCTCTGATGATTACCCCTGCTCCTTGGTGCTCGGCGCCCGAGGCACCATCAACGTACAAGGCCCATTCTGGCTCATTTTCATCGGGACTTGGGTGGCTGTCCTCGGTAACGGGGACCTCGGCAATGAAATCTGCCAAGGCTTGAGCTTTTATGGCTTTCCAAGGTTCATAAGTGATGTCATGTTCGCCAAGCTCTATACACCATTCGGAGAGCCTTCCCGAATGGTCAACCTTCTTCATGACGTCCCTCAGGGGTAAACTACTTCGGACGATGATGGGATGAGCCTGAAAATATGGCCGTAGCCTTCTTCCTGCCAGGACTAAGGCATATATAGCTTTCTGTAACAAAGGATATCTGATTTCGGCGCCATGCAGGGACTTGCTCACAAAGTAGACTGGCCACTGCTTCGCCCCTTCCTCTTTCACAAGGACTGAGCTTACTGCTTTTTCTGTGACGGCGAGGTACAACACAAGTGGTTCTCCTTCGCGGGGCTGTCGCAAAGTGGGCAGGCGAGCCAAGTAGATTTTGAGTTCTTCCCAAGCTTTTTGGCAGTCCTCATTCCAAGGATGATCATTACTCTCGAGGTCGTCCTCCCTTTTTGCTGCCTTAGTGAGGACTTTGAAGAATGCTCGAGACCGGTCTCCATATCTGGAAATAAATCTGCTAAGGGAGGTTATTCTTCCAGTAAGTCTCTGCACATCTTTTATTGTGGCAGGAGTTCGGAATTCCAACAGAGCCTTAATTTTTTCTGGGTTAGCATCAATGCCTCTATCTGATACCATGTACCCAAGGAACTTTCCTGAAGTTACCTCGAAGGTGCACTTCTCGGGGTTAAGGCGAATTCCGAAGGTCCTGAGGTGGTGAAAAGTCTCCCTTAGGTCTGTGACATGGTCAACAGGCAGCTTGCTTTTGACTATCATGTCATCTACGTAGACTTCCATGTTCCTCCCTATTTGGTCATTAAATACCTTGCCCATCAACCTCTGGTAGGTGGCTCCTGCGTTTTTGAGCTCGAAGGGCATCCTGGTGTAACAGTACGTCCCCCCCTCGGTGATGAAGGCTGTTTCGGGGTCCATATTTATTTTATGGTAGCCGTTGAAGGCGTCTAGGAAACTTAGGAGCCCGTATTTGGCAGTCGAATCTACCAGTTGATCTATTGGCGGGAGAGGATATGAATCTTTTGGGCAAGCATCGTTCAGGTTTTTGAAGTCGATGCACATCCGAAGTTTGTTGCTTCCTTCTTTTGTGGCGATCACCACATTGCTTAGCCATTCGGGGTACTTGACCTCCCTGATTACATCTGCCTCCAATAAACGTTGGACTTCAGTTTTGACGAAGTCATTTTTATGGGCTGAAATGCCCCATTTCTTTTGCCGGACAGGTTTTGCTTCCGGACTTACTTTGAGGCTATGTTGTACTACGCGCGGATTTACCCCCGGCATGTCTTTCGGCGAGTAGGCGAACAGGTCTTTATTCATTATCAGAAAGGATGCAAGTTTTTTCTTATCTCCTTCGGACAAGTTTTTCCCTATTCGGGTACTTCGTCCTGGGATAAGTTCCACTTCTTCCATTTCTACCTTGCCAGAATCTTCTTTCTCGCCATTTTTTGACTTTGAAGCCCCTGCTTCTACAGCTTGTGTGGAATTGTTTGCTGGAGCTTTTCGGGCTTTGACGAACACCTTTCTTACTTCGCCCTGATCTACAAAGATTTCTGCGTCTCCTTCCTTGGTGGCGAAAGTGACAGTCAAATATCTCACGTTAGGGCGAATGTACAGATTTCCCTGCGTCTGCCTTCCAAGGATGGCGTTGTATGATGAGGGGACATCCATGATGATGAACCTCACCATTGTCGAGGCAAACAACTCAGCTGGTCCTTTGACCGAAGTCCCTCTCATCATTAATGGAAGGTCGATCCATCCGAGGACGAGTAACTCGGACGGTCCCACCCCGAAGGTCGGTGAAGTGAAAGGCTTGAGATCGCTGATGGATATGCCCAAGCTCGGCAGCAGTTGTGAAAATACGACGTCAGCGTTTGATCCGTCATCAAGTAATACCCTTTTGCCATCCCAGTTTCCAATCTTGTCATGATCAGGAGTGGGTCGTCGTGAGGAAAGACGACTGTGGAACCATCTTTTCGGGATAGCTTCTTCGCCGGACTTTGATAGTCCATCACAGCTATTTCCCTGGCCTTCCTTTTCCTTTCTGAGATGGGAACCCTGTCGTGATTGTTTGTATGACTCCCGCAGGGGGTGGAGGGCGCCTCTTCGGACTTCGGTTTCTCCGCCTGTCGGAGTCGTAGTCCTCATCTTCTACCTTTCCTTCCTCTTCTTTCCTCCCCTTCGAGGAAGGCAACCGTAGGTACCGCCGAAGTTGGCCTTGTTTTATCAGCGATTCAATATACTTCTTCAGCTGGAAGCAATCCTCGGTGTCGTGGCCATGATCGCGATGAAATTGGCAGAACTTCTTCATGTTTTTTCTATTTTCAGCGGTCATGGCCCTTGGCCTCTGAACTTGTGTTCCTGCCTCTCCAGAGTCATGAGGATGTTGGTCCTCGTGGTGTTCAGCGCTGTGAAGTTCGGGGGTTTCCTTCCTCGCATTCTTCGAGGTCGGGGTGGCTGGTCGGTCGGATAGCATGCCTGCTGGCTGGTCCCCTCGCCACGGGTGTGCTCAGGCCTGGGTCCGCCCATTCTTAGTTCTTCGGCCGTCATGTGTTGTTCGGCCCGTCGGTAGAATTCGCCCAGTGTGTCTGGTGTTGGGTTTCGGGAGCCAAACAGCGCAGCGAAATTTAACCGAAACCCTCCAGGATCCAAGTGAAACGGGGTAAACCGGGTGTTCAAAAATTTCATACCTAATTTTCGGTTGAGATCTCTCACTCAACTGTAGAGTCGAATCACAAAACCTGAACAGTTGACGTGTTCAGGCTCTCTATGGTATCCACACGAGCCTCTCGGGATCACCACGCTTCCACCACATCCCGGCAGATGCGTTTCTCTTGCGCTCGCAGTGCTAGCTTGCGTCCTCCAAGGAATTGCAAGAGAAGAGTGTGGCTGTCCTTTTGGGAGGCTAGGGCAAGGAGACCTGCGAATTTCTCACTTAAAAGTTGTATTTATAGTGAGACTCAACTTCCAGGCCTAATGGGTTTCAAAGCCCTAAACCAATTAGGATTTAATTTCGGGCTTAGTAATGGCTCAACTCCTTGGCCCATTATTAATATGAAATTAAAGTGAAACCATAACCCAAATAATTAGCCCATGCACTCTAATGATCCAAATAGCTCTATGTGTGCGACCCAATAGGCTCTTGCCATGTTGGCAATGATCATAAATCACATTTATGATCATAAGCAATGAGCGGTGTCTAGCAACACATCATTGCTACCCAAGTGACAAGATTGTCGGTGAATCGACTAAACCTTTATGATCATCACCGATATATGCCATTGTCCCTTTGTCCAAGATATCAAGACTAAGCACAAGACATGGAATGTGTCACTCTCGTATAGCCCAATCTTTGGTTTCTTGATTACCGAGTAGACCAAATTAAACTGACGACATTGATATCATATATCAACTCATCGGAGCATGGCCATGCATTTTCTAAGTCTCACTCTATCAAGGGGCCCAAAGATATCACTCCCGTTACATAGGAGGGACAAATCCCATCTTGATCATACAAATCCCTCCGCATGATATGTGACATACCCAATGACCTCCTTCAAGTTCACTCAGTTACGAGCAACAAAGGAAAGTATCAAAGTATGTGACTCACATGTAGGGAATCTTGATGAGCTTAGGTCGAAGGACTACATATACCATGATCACTATGACAATCACTTATGACACTCATATAACGATCCATGAAGTGTTCTCATGGTGGGTCGGTCCAGTACACAAGTTCTCCAACTTGTACCCATATGTAGACTACATATCTCATATTAGTCTCCACATATGCTAGTCATTATGTATTATTGCAACCCGCTCCACAATAATACTAGACTAGGGACATTTAAGAATATCATTATTCTAGGGTTACAATTATGTTTATTACGTTACGCAGAAACAAAACAACAAACATAATTGCTGGATTAATGCCTCAATAAAATATCATGACTCAATGTGTAAAAATACAATCATCTCATGATTGGCTTTTTGGGCACAATACTAACATCTGGAGGGTCCTTGGAGAATTCATAGAAGAGTTGGGAATCCCTCCGAAGGCCCTTTGTCATGGCGAGGATGCGTATTTTGGGTCTAAAGTCTGGAACACTTAAAGCCTCTCTGTTGAACCTCTCGACATAGTCGCGTATAGTTTCTCCGCTTCTTTGCGCTATGTCGAACATTTGAACGGGCATCTTCGCCGTCGGGCGACTCCCGATGAACTATTGGGTGAAGGCTGTTGATAACTCTTGGAACTTTCGAATAATTCCTGGAGCCAAGGAGTTGTACCACGCGGTTGCTGGCCCAGAGAGGGTGACCTCGAAATACTTGCACAAGGTGGCGTCGTCCGCACCGTGCATCATCATGCTGCGTCTGTACTTCATCAGGTGGGCTTGTGGGTCGGTCCGACCATCGTACGTCTCTAACCGAGGTACCCTGAAGTCACCTGGCATAGCTGCCTCGACCACAGCTCGGGTGAAAGGAGATTGATCCCCACAAAAAGACTCAGACAGTCTGGCCCAAACTGGCTTGCGAGCCACCTGCCTCTCGACTCTGTCCAGCCTTGCCAATATTTTCTCCATGAGGGCGGTGGCGCTAGGTTCTTCCTCAGGTGGAGGAGATTGACGGCGCCTCTTCGGAGAATGGCTTCGTCGTCGGGGAGAGGGTGACCTCGTCTCAGGCAAAGGGCTCATTCGGCGTCGAATTTTGGGTTGGTTGGGCCCCGTTTGCCCTGGAAGGCGTGCCCCAAGGGGCATATTTTCTGTTGAAGACTCCTAACGTGGGTCTTCACTCCCCGAACTACGGCGGACTGCTTTAGGGCTTTTTTCCCGAGGGCGTATCGGTGAAGGAGACCTTTGGGTTTGAGCTTGTTGTGGCCATCTTCTGTCTATCTGTTGTGTCATCTCAGCCACAACAGAGCGTTGGAAGTCACGGAGGAAGCTCATGGTTATGACCAGAGGACGTTCTTCCTCGGGCGTGGAAGTCCCTGGAAGAGTTTGCTCAGCAGCCGGTTGGACTTCAGGCGCGGACGGGGACTTCGGGAGTCCTTTGTCCTTAGAACGTCGAGTCTCAACGACGGCAACCTGAGGGTGGGTTCCCACAGACGGCGCCAAATGATGTCCGGAGACATCTTCGCTGGAGGACATGGTGGCTTCTGGAGGGACTTCCTGAGGAGGAGAACGCCCGGAGTGGAGGTTTCCTAGGGAGTGGTACCTGAAGAGCCCAAAAGGAAAGGTTAGGAGGTCCCCGGGATGTTTTTCTGGGGAGGAGCCTCCGACGCCCAAGTCAGTTTTCTGAGAATGAATAAAGTAGGCACACTTGAAAGGTGCGAGGGCTAGCCTGCATATATTTTCAGCTATGGGCGAGGGCTGATCACGGAGAGGGGATGGATCCGATCCCTTGCCAAGTCCTTTTTCCTAGTATTTATAGAAATGTCTGGCCCGTTCAGATCCTGACACGTGTTCGGTTGGATCCTCTCTGTGCTTTCTGGGCGTAGGGAACAGGTAGCCGTCTGTAGGCTCCTGGTTTTATGGCTGAGATAGGACTTGGACGGTGTCAGTGCGTCAAGTCGCCATTTCAGGCGGCGTGTGGGTTTCCTGTCAAAGGCTCCTTAAATGCTCATTAAATGCTCATGCCGTACTCCCGAGGCCCTTTGGGCGAGGTCGCCCCCTTGGTACGGACGCCCTTCCTCGGGAATCATGTTGGTGGCTCGGGGAGTTATGCCTTCGGCGGAATTTCTCCTGCTTTCAGTAGCTGGCTCTTTGCTCCCGAAGATGATATGTTCAGTTTCCCGAGGTAGCCGGCAACACATTTAAATAATTCTGGCGTTTTAGTCAAAGTGCTTACTTTGTCGTGCTCGACTCCACTTCTGCCAAGGTCGTTAGCAATGCTTATTTCCGAGCTACATCAGGCTCCCCAGACGGCCCTTCGGGGAAGCGCGTATTGGAAGAGGCGAAAGGCCTTCGGCTATCAGTATCGATTTTATTCTTTTTCAACGTGAGTGCTACACATCATAAACGAACCATGTAGCCCATAAATTAGGAAAAGATAATCCAGTAAGAAGTGAAAATAGTTGTTGGAAAATTTGAAACTTCATTTTTAGATTCGGTTATCTCCCACGAACAAATAAAGCAGAACAAAAACTGAGCCGAAAAGAAAAAAAAGGGGTGCAACAAAAGGACTTCTCGACAAGCCACCAATGCTTATACTACTTTTGCCCAAACTCACTTAACAGCAGAGTTCTGATTGGATATGGTGCATTAATGCGGGTATGATTGCATCCGTCAACCTATGCTACTTATTTTCCTCTATCCAAATTAGTCTTATTCCCCGTCAACGTGAGTACTACACATCACGAACGAATTGTGGGATCATAAATTAAGAAAAGATAACCAGTAAGTATTCAAAAAAGTTGGTGGAAAATTTGAAACTCCAATTTTAGCCCTGGTTATCTATCACAAACAGATAAAATAGAAGAAAACCCGACGTGAAAAACAAAAAATGGGATGCAACACGAGGACCTCCCTACACGTCACTGATTCCAGTACTAGTCTCACCCAAGCATGTTTAACAGCAGAGTTCTGATGGGATCCAGTGTACTAATGCTGGTATTATCGCATCTGCCAACCTACGCCACTTATTTTCCAATATCGATATTAGGGTTATTCCGCTTCAATGTGAGTGCTACAAGTCATGAATGAATTGTGAGGCCTGTAAATTTGAAACTCCATCTTTACCCCTGGTTATCTCACATGAACACATAAACCGAAAGAAGAACTGACCCGAAAATAAAAAAAGAGGATGCAACACGAGTACTTCCCAGCATGTCACCAATGTGAATACTACTCCCACCCAAGCATGCTTAACTGTGGAGGTCTAATGGGAACTGGTGAATTTGTGCTAGTATGATTGTATCCGTCAACCTGTACAGCTTATTTTCCTTTATCTATATCGGTCTTATTCCCCTTCAATGTGAGTGTTATACGTCACAAACAAACCATGGGGCAAATAAATTAAGGAAAGATAATCCAGTAAGTAGTTAAAAAATTTGGTGGAAAATTTGAAACTACTTTTTTAGCCCCGGTTATCTTGCATAAACAGATAAATTAGAAGAAAAACCAACATAAAAAACTATAAACGGGATGCAACACGAGGACTTCCCAGCATGTCAGAGATGCCAAAACTAGTCTCACCGAAGCGTGCTTAACAGCAGAGTTCTGATAGGATCTATTGCATTAGTGTTGTTCTAATCACATCCATCAACTTACGGTACTTTGCTTAATTAGTATTGGTCTTAGTTCTTATAAACGTGAGTGCTTCAGATCACGAACGAACTGTAGGGCCCATAAATTAAGAAAAGGTAATCTAGTAAGTAGTCAAAGAAGTTGGTGGAAAATTTAAAACTCCATTTGCAGCCCCGGTTATCTCGTACAAACAGATAAAGAACATGAAAAATCGACCCAAAAAAAAAAATGAGATGCAACACGATGACTTCCTAACTTGTCATTGATGCTAGTACTAGTCTCGCCCAAGCATGCTAAACTGCGGAGTTCTAATGGGATCCGGTGCATTATTGCTGGTTTGGTTGCATCCGTCAAGCTATGTCGTTTATTTTCCTTTATCCATATCAGTCTTATTCTCTTTCAATGCGAGTGCAACACATCACGAATGAATTCTGTGACCCATAAATTAAGAGAAGATAATCCAGTAGGTCATAAAAAAAGCTGCTAGAAAATTTGGTACACTATTTTTAGCGTCGCTATGTCATACGAACCGATAAAGCAGAAGAAAGACCGAGTCAAAAAACAAAAAAAGGGATGTAACACGTGGAGTTCTGGGACGTTGTCGATGCTATTATGACTCTCGCCCAAGCACGCTTAACTGCAGAGTTCTGATGGGATCCAGTTCACTAGTGCTAGAATGATTGCATCCATGAACCTATGTTGCTTATTTTCCTTTATCTGTATTGGTCTTATTACGTTTTCAACGTGAGTGCTTAACGTCACGAACGAACCATGTAGCCCATAAATTAGGAAAAGATAATCTAGTAAGCAATTAAAAAAGTTGGTGGAATATTTAAAACTCCAATTTTAGATTTGGTTATCTTGCACGAATAGATAAAACAGAAGAAAAATCAACCCGAAAAACAAAAGAGGGGATGCCACAAGAGTACTTCCCGGCATGCCACCAATGCCAGTTCTACTCTCGCCTAAGCACGATTAACTGTAGAGTTCTGATGGGGTCTGGTGCATTAATGCGGGTATCATCAATCTGTCAACCTATGCTGCTTGTTTTTCTTTATCCATTTTGGCCTTTTTCCTCTTCAATATGAGTGCTACAAGTCACGAACGATCTGTGGGCCCATAAATGAAGAAAAGATAATCTAGTAAGTAGTAAAAAAAGCTAGTGAAAAATTTGAAAGTCCATTTTTATCCCTGGTTTTCTCATAAAAACAAATAAAGTAGAATAAAAATTGACCAGAAAAGCAAAAAGGGGGTGCAAGACGATGACTTCCTGGCATGATACCGATGTCAGTATTACCCTCGCCCAAGCACGCTTAACTGCGGAATTCTGATCAAATCCAGTGCATTAGTGCCACTATGATTACATCCATTAACCTACGCTACTTATTTTCGTTTATCCATATCAGTCTTATTCTACCTGAATATTAGTGCTCCACTTCACGAACGAACCGTGAGGCCCATCAATTAAGATTAGTAAGCAGTCAAAAAAGTTGATGGGAAATTTGAAACTTCATTTTTCACCCCCGTTATCACGTACGAACAGATAAAGTAGAACAAAAACCAACCCGAAAAAAAAAATGGGATGCAACACAAGGACTTCCTAGCACGTAATCGATGCCAGTACTAGTCTCGCCCAATGATGCTTAATTGCGGAGTTATGATGGGATCCAGTGCATTAGTACTGGTATGATCACATCTATCAAGCTACACCGCTTATTTTCCTTTATCCGTATTGGTCTTATTCCACTTCAACGTGAGTGCCACACACCACGAACAAACTGTAGGGCTTATAAATTAAGAAAAGATAATCCAGTAGGTAGTCAAAAAAGTTTGTGGAAAATTTGAAACTCCATCTTTAGCCCCTGTTATCTCGCACGACACATAAACCAAAAGAAAAATATACTTCAAAAAAAAAAAAAAAGAGGATGTAACACGAGTACTTCCCAACACGTCACTGATGTTAGTACTACTCACACCCAAGCACACTTAACTGCGGAGTTCTGATGAGATCTGGTGCATTAGTGCTGGTATGATCGCATCCGTCAACCTATGGTGCTTTTTTTCCATTATCCATATTGATCTTATTCCCCTTTAACGTGAGTGCTACACGTCACCAACGAACTGTGGGGCAAATAAATTAAGAAAACATAATCTAGTAAGGAGTCAAAAAGTTGGTGGAAAATTTGGAACTCCATCTTTAGTCCCAACTATCTCGTATAAACACATAAACCAACAGAAAAATTGACCCAAAAATAAAAAAAAAGGACGCAACACGAGTACTTCCTCGTACGTCACCGATGCCAGTATTACGTTCGCCCAAGCACGCTTAACTGTGGGGTTTTGATGGGATTCGGTGCAATAGTATCGGTGTGATCGCATCTGTCAACCTAGGTACTTATTTTGCTTTATCCATATCGGTCTTATTCCCCTTCAACGTGAGTCCTAAATGTTACCAATGAATCATGGGGCAAATAAATTAAGAAAAGATAATCCGGTAAGTAGTTAAAAAAGTTGGTGGAAAATTTGAAACTCTGTATTTAGCCTCGGTTATCTCACACGAACACATAAACCAAAAGAAAAACTAACCCGAAAGTAAAAAAAATGGATGCAACACGAGTATTTCCTGACGCATCATCAATGCTAGTACTATTCTCGCCTATGCCCGCTTAGCTGCGGAGTTTTGATTGATCCGGTGCATTAGTTGTGGTATGATCATATCCGTCAACTTACGCCTCTAATTTTCCTCTATTCGTATTGGTATTATTCCCCTTCAACGTGAGTGCTACACATCACGAATGAACCTTGGGCCCATAAATTAAGACAGGATAATCCAGTAAGAAGTCAAAAAAGTTGGTGGAAAATTTAAAACTCCATTTTTAGCCCTTGTTATCTCGCATGAACAGAAAAAGTTGAAAAAAAATTGAAATGAAAAATAAAAAATGGGATGCAACAGGAGGACTTCCCAGCATGTCACCGCTGCCAGTACTAGTCTCACCCAAGCATGCTTAACTGCGGAGCTCTGAAGGGATTTGGTGCAATAGTGCTAGTATGATTGCATCTGTCAACCTACACCACCTATTTTTGTTTATCTGTATCGGTCTTATTTCACTTCAACGTGAGTCCTACACATCACGAATGAACTGTGGGGCTTATAAATTAAGAAAGTATAATTCAGTAAGTATTCAAAAAAGTTGCTTGAAGATTTGAAACTTCATCTTTAGCTCTGGTTATCTTGCTAGAACACATAAACGAAAAGAAAAACTGACCCAAAAAAAAAAAAAAAGATGCAACACCATCACCAATGCCAGAACTACTCTCAACCAAGCTCGCTTAACTGTGGAGTTTTGATGGGATCCGAAGCAATAGTGCTAATATGATTGCATCCGTCAACCTACACCGTTTATTTTCCTTTATCCATATCAGTCTTGTTCCCATTCAATGTGAGTACTACATGTCACAAATGAACCATGGGGCTAATAAATTAAGAAAAGATAATCCAGTAAGTAGTAAAAAAAGTTGGTTGAAAATTTAAAACTCCTTTTTTTGCCTCGGTTATCTGACAAGAATAGATAAAGTAGAAGAAAATTGACCCAAAAAATAAAACATGGGATGCAACATGATGAATTCCCAGTGATGCCCGGTGGCATCCTCGTTGTATGAGATGCTGGCCTGAATGAGAGACTTCCAGTGTGAAGATATCTGAAACACTTAGAAGAAAAAGGGTTAGGAGCTCCTCGGAGTGTGTTTCTGGGGGAGGAGCCTCCGATGCCCAAGTCAGTATTTGTGATAGTGGTAGTAAGGAGCAGAGAGCAGAGGGTAGAGAATAAAGAAAAGTCTCCCACTCTTACCAAAGTCCCTCCCAGGTATTTGTAGGAATGTAGAGGGAGAAGGCCGTTTGACACAGCTCATTCAGATCATGACACGTGTTCGGTCAGATCTGACCCGTACCTTCGAAGATAGGCACCTCCGTCTGGCCATAGGCCGTTCTGGCTGGAGGGCAAGGGCGTGTGTGAGGTCTCTTTGTCAGAGGCTTTTTAACCATTTTTGTAGTATCTCCATGAGACCACTATGGGGTACAAGACCCCTTCGGGCGGATATTTTCCCCGAGGGCTATTGGGGAAGGCCCTTTGGCAGAGTGGGTCACCTTTAGGAGACATTTTCCTTTGTCGAGGATGGTGGATCTACTTTTTTGAGGTTGGTAGGTTTGTAAATCTGAGGGTTGTGAAAGACACCTTTTTCGGAAGTTAGTCATGTTGTCAGGACCATCCCTCAGTACTTGGCCCAGGCCAAGAATGCAAGGGAAACCTGAGGGACTTGATTGAAACTATGAATAATGGTGTATGTGTAAAACTAATAACATTTGAGTGAAATTTTTTCATTCAGGTGAAATTTCTATTCAAGTGAAAGTTGCACATGAATAATGTGAATGATGATGTAAATGAAAAACTGAGAAGTTTCGGGTTTAAATGGCACATGAAAAGTTAGCATGTTGTTAATGCCAATAAGTAAAGTTAAGGACCAAATTGTACTCTATACGAGTAGTATTAGTGAAACAATGAGGCAATTACGGGTTAATAAGGCCATGCAAAATAATGCAAGGCAAAGTGGAGCATTAAAGCCAAATTATAGGACATGTGGCATTTAGCCAAAATTTGCATGCTTCCACTTTGAGTTAAACAATCATTTCGGTCAAGCAAGCCGTAGTTTTCGGGCTTAACTAAGTCTTGAGCAACTTTTATGTTCTTGGTGAGTTGTTGCCGAAATCTTGCCAAATTGGTGTTGAATTGAAGCTTGGAAGGGAAAATCAAGCTTGGATTTCTTGTTTCCGGCACTAGGCGACCTCACACTTCCAATTTCAAGCTCGGTCTTGGACATTCAAGCACAAACCGAGAACTCAAGCTTGGATTTTGAGGTAGGGATTCACGTTCTACTTGAATTCTTGCTAAATTTTCCGTGATCAAGTAGTTATGGTTACTAAGTGATGGTTAAAATATACTATATGATCTTAGTTGCTAGATGGGCATATTGAGGAGCTTTCGGGCTAATGTTATGTGGCTAGCTAGTCAAGTTAATGGCATGTGTTAGAATTCCTAGTAAGTGAGGCCAACTTGCTATTGAATTCAAAGCTCTAGTGGAAGGGTGAGTGAAACTATGAAGTTTGGTGTGCAAGAATGCACATGAACACATGCTAGATGCTTCAGCTGAGAGTACCATTATGGTGTGTGTGTGGGTTTTGCATGCTTGAGTGATTTTTTATGCTTGCTAACCCATTATAGAATTATGTCTATGTTTATATATGCCTCGGTTAGCTATGTGAATGTATTATGTGCTTTGTATCTTGGTGTTTTCATTTTTTCAGTGCAGGTTATGCTTAGCTAGATGAGGTTAAGTCTCGGCTTAACTAAATAAACTCCAGTATGAGTCGTTATGAGTTTTGAACCCTACTGAGTATTAGTACTCATGCCCATAATATTTGTGTTTCAAGCAAGGATATAGAGCTTGAGTGATTTGTGCTTGAATGGGTTGCTTATGTACTAGTTGTACCTTTGTGCTCAAGGTATGTGCAAACTTGTACTTGGCTTGAAATTGTGTGCTACAAGTCTTATGGTTTATGGCTGAAACTTATGTTCTAAGTTTTGCAGGCTTAAGTAGTTTGTAGGACATGTCTAGGTGTAGGATGGATGTGTGGACTATGCCTCTGATTATAGTGTTCATGTTCATGACCATGAATATGGTCATTGGATTGGTGCTGCAGTGTGTGCTCCTGTATTGCACACTTAGGTTTCTTCTTGGGTGATGTATGTGAGATGGCTTATAAAACTTAACCTTAGCTAGATTTTGGACTTGTAGCATCCTTGGTATGTTGCCAAGCTAGTGATGCTTGTACCTAGGCTATTTTGTGTATATATGTAGCCTCAGTTATACTTGGTTTTGTATGTACATATGTTGGATGCTTATGTGCCAAGTTATGTTAAGTTTATGAGCTCATGGTTATGTTCTATGTGATAAAGATCTTATGATAGTTACTTGGCCAAATATACATATGCATCAAAACCTTGATTTTCAAAAATACAAAGATGTGGGCTTCTTGGTTGTCGTTCATAGGAGTAGCACACTTGATGAGCACACATCCTAGACACTTAAAAAACTAAGTGTATGCCTTGCTTGTGTTGCAAGTTATCTTTTACAGCCTTGCCTTGTGATGCAAGTTAGTGGTTTGGGCCTTGCCTTAAGCTGCAAGTAACTATTTTAAATTTCTCATAAGCCTTCTGGGCACCTCCCAGGCTCTCAGGTTAAGAAAATAAGACTTAAAGCTACCTAACAGGAAGTTGACCGAAATTAAAAATTGGTTGAGAACACTTAGAAACTCAAGTATTTAGCAACATTTTGGGCAGTATTTGGTGAGTGGCCTAGAGTGTGCACAGGCTGGGCCCTGTGTGGGGTGTGACACATGTTCCCTTTCCGAGGGTGGTGTGTAAGTGTGCCCCGAGGTTGGGGCTAAGTTTTACCAAGGGTGGTTTTAGGATAGCTGATCAGGAGATTACTGGGGCTATAGCCCTTTGGCTATCACATGCCCCCCAGGGAAGCTAAAGTTGTATATTCGGTGCTAAGCTTTTGTGAGCGTGGCATGGAAATCTTTTTTAGAGGCGACCGACGTCCCAGTTAGCAAGGCTGACTTTTGATCGAGGTCACCTTTTTCAGGGCATGCATCTCGTTTGTTTAAGATGCCTTTTTTGGCCGAAGTAGTGTCTTTGGCATCAAACGGGACTTCTCACTTTTGACCAAGCTCTTGACGCTTCCACAGTTTTATCTTCGGATGGGGAAAAATATTTCCCCTTTTGAGTTTTTTTGTTATCGGTTATTTGTCAATGAATCGTCATGCCCTCTGAGCAGGTAGTCGCGTCTCTTTGGGCTAGACTTATATAGGCCTGCTAATGTCAGAAGGTGTGCCCTTGTTTCTCGCATTAGGTGACACATGTCACCAGGTGACTGGTGAACGGTTGTGTCCATTACATTAGTTATGTCCCTTTGCCTGCAAACATTATGGCGACGCTTCGCCTGCCTCCTTCGGTATATATAAACCCTTTTTGCTTCAGAGTTTTCCACACCCTTCAATTTTCATTCTTTTTGCTCTCTAATTTCCTCTCGTCTTTCATCTCTCTTTGGTGGTGGCACTAGTGACAGAGCAATTTCTGGCAAGTTTGTGGTGATCTCTGAAGTTCCTGATTTCGCTCTGAACTCGGTGGCTTTCTTTTTGAAGTAGTTGTTTTTTGTCTCAATTCTTTCCCCTTCATTTTTCTGAGGTTAGGGCCTTTTATCTTCGAACATGTCTTCCTCCCAAGCTGAAGCTCGTCCTGTTCCTAAGAGTTGGCTTCCTCTTAAATCTCATCCGAGCTGTGCCACTTTGGAGAAAGTGAAGAAGTGGTCGGCTAAATTTTTTCTCTCTTCTTATGCCGTCACCCTGCTCCTTAGTCTCTGTATGCCTAGCTATGCCCATTGGAAAAATAAGATCACTGTCTTCTGAGCACAGCTGAAGGCGGGTCTTCGGTATCCCCCTCCAAAGATGGTTTGTCACTTTTGCCAATTTCATGGCATAGCCGTTAACCAACTTCCCCGAACTCCTACTTCTACTTTAATGCTTTTCTCTGTATGTGTGGGGTCTTCAATATAGAACCCCACTTTATCTTTTTCATGCAATACTACAAACTCCACCCCGTTCTGAAGGGCGGGTTCTACTTCTTACTTGCTTGGGGATCTGGGAGTAAAAAATATACGTTTACCTTTGGAACAAAAGATAGCTGGCGAGGGTGGTAGAAGAAGTTCTTTTTCTTCAAGGTGGATGAGCAGTGGAAAGACATGCCATTTAAGTGGGCTTCGGGTGTCTTGGCCATTGACGCAGTGGAACCAAGGAAGTTGTTAACCTTAGAGCTGGAGTCCTAGTTTGAGAAGTTTGACAGCCGTATTTGGACTGTTGTGGATTGGGATCCGGAGGTCCATCCATGTTTTCTCTGCCCCTTTCCCATCAGATAGAGTTTCATGACCGAGGACGTGCTTCGGGAGCTTGGGGTATTTAAGGAACATGTTGCTGACGAAGGTATGCCGAAGCCCTTGGCTGATGGGAAGAAACCGTGGTTGGTCAAGCTCCTTTTGGGCAAACTTATGTACTCGGCACTTAAAGAGAGTAAGCTCTTTTCCAATTTTTGTTACTTATGCCTTTCCGTGCTTACACTGATGTTCTTCTTTTTGTAGAGATAGGTGATAAATGTGCAGCCTTCTACAAGAGTCTCTTCCTCGGCCAAGTCGAGAAGGGGGAGTAGCAGAAGAAGAAGGCGTCGGCCGGACCGTCTTTGGCATCGAAGTCGAAGAAGGCCAAAGAGGACTCCCTTCCGCCTCCGCTCGAAGGTGAAGTGGAGGTGCTTGGTTCAACTCCTGTACGGGCTGACCCATCCTTGGAACCAGCCATCTGTTCAACCCTTCTGAGTCCCAATGTGGCTATCGAGACATTGGGGACTTCGGTGGGGGAGCTTTCGGCTGAAGAACTTGAGGAACGTTGAAAGAAAAAGGGCAAAGGGGTTCTTGCTGAGGCCCTTGATGTCAGTGGCTCCAATGGAGATGACATCGAACTCCCCCCAAGTTTGTCCCTTAGCCATTTATCAATGAGTTTATGAATTTTTGGTATTTTAAACCTTGTAGACGAATGGCTAAGGGATAACGTTTTAACGGAACTTCATCATGACTTTGCATACGAAGGAGTGCAGGCTGCATGGCAAAGGATCATGCTCAGAAAAGGGCCATTCGGGACGCACAAATCCCGAGGGACAAGGTTTCAAGGGAGCCCTTTTGGACTTTTACGGAGGACATGGAATTGTTCTCCAAGGATAGCCAAAAGATGTCCCTTAGATGGCGAGGAGCATTATGACTAATGCCACCTTTCAGTACCTAACGAAGGAGTACCCGAATGAAGAGGTCCTCACCACGAGGATGAGCGAACATGCGGCCTAAAGCTTAACCCTTTAGGACTTAGAAAAATTCTAAGCTTTTGTTGGTTTTGACCCACTTTCAAAATCCTCCCCTGTGTAGCTTTTGGCATACAGTGGATATCTTCGGGCTTGGGCAGCTAAACAATCTTTGGTCCAACGTCAATCGGAGGAGAACTTGGCCAAGGCCAAGGTGCTGTTTGCTGGCTTGGTCATTAAGTATGGTGAGCTTAATAAAATTGCAAAGGAGGACTTCGCCAGTCTTCGACAAGAGGTGTTGAAGAGCCAAAACGAGCTTTTGGAGGGCTTTTCTTCCAAGGTGTCAGACCTGTTGGGTTTCGGGAGCCAAACAGCGCAGCGGAATTTAACCGAAACCCTCCAGGATCCAAGTGAAACGGGGTAAACCGGGTGTTCGAAAATTTCATACCTAATTTTCGGTTGAGATCTCTCACTCAACTGTAGAGTCGAATCACAAAACCTGAACAGTTGACGTGTTCAGGCTCTCTATGGTATCCACACGAGCCTCTCGGGATCACCACGCTTCCACCACGTCCCGGCAGATGCGTTTCTCTTGCGCTCGCAGTGCTAGCTTGCGTCCTCCAAGGAATTGCAAGAGAAGAGTGTGGCTGTCCTTTTGGGAGGCTAGGGCAAGGAGACCTGCGAATTTCTCACTTAAAAGTTGTATTTATAGTGAGACTCAACTTCCAGGCCTAATGGGTTTCAAAGCCCTAATCCAATTAGGATTTAATTTCGGGCTTAATAATGGCTCAACTCCTTGGCCCATTAGTAATATGAAATTAAAGTGAAACCATAACCCAAATAATTAGCCCATGCACTCTAATGATCCAAATAGCTCTATGTGTGCGACCCAATAGGCTCTTGCCATGTTGGCAATGATCATAAATCACATTTATGATCATAAGCAATGAGCGGTGTCTAGCAACACATCATTGCTACCCAAGTGACAAGATTGTCGGTGAATCGACTAAACCTTTATGATCATCACCGATATATGCCATTGTCCCTTTGTCCAAGATATCAAGACTAAGCACGAGACATGGAATGTGTCACTCTCGTATAGCCCAATCTTTGGTTTCTTGATTACCGAGTAGACTAACTTAAACTGACGACATTGATATCATATATCAACTCATCGGAGCATGGCCATGCATTTTCTAAGTCTCACTCTATCAAGGGGCCCAAAGATATCACTCCCGTTACATAGGAGGGACAAATCCCATCTTGATCATACAAATCCCTCCGCATGATATGTGACATACCCAATGACCTCCTTCAAGTTCACTCAGTTACGAGCAACAAAGGAAAGTATCAAAGTATGTGACTCACATGTAGGGAACCTTGATGATCTTAGGTCGAAGGACTACATATACCATGATCACTATGAAAATCACTTATGACACTCATATAATGATCCATGAAGTGTTCTCATGGTGGGTCGGTCCAGTACACAAGTTCTCCAACTTGTACCCATATATAGACTACATATCTCATATTAGTCTCCACATATGCTAGTCATTATGTATTATTGCAACCCGCTCCACAATAATACTATACTAGGGACGTTTAAGAATATCATTATTCTAGGGTTACAATTATGTTTATTACGTTACGCAGAAACAAAACAACAAACAAAATTGCTGGATTAATGCCTCAATAAAATATCATGACTCAATTTGCAAAAATACAATCATCTCATGATTGGCTTTTTGGGCACAACACTAACAAGACCTTGGCTCGAGGGTGGTGGTGCTGACTTTGGCGAATGAAGCTTTTCAAAAGGAGAAAGAGGAAGCCATTGTTAACCTTATGAAGGCACTGGGACTCAATGCTGAATTCATAGCTGAGATCGATCGACTGAGGAAGGAAAAGAAGAAGAAGAAGAAGAAATTGGAGAAGGAGGTCAAAGTGTTTAAGAAAGAACTGGAGGATTTGAAGGCAGAGAAGGCTAAGTTTGATGAAGTGGCTAAGTCCTCTTATCAGGATGATTTCTGCCATTCTCGCCACCAAGTCTTGTCCAAGTATCCTAACCTTGACCTTTCCTTCTTGTAGGCGTTTGACATCCCCAAGGGACCATATTTGGAATGGTCAAGTGTAGAATTTCTCAACCCTCCTATTCTTCCTTCTTCGGCGACCGAAGTTAGAGTGGACGAAGATGATGAGGCTGAAGATAACCAAACTGAGGATGCTAAAGACCCCGAAGATGGGCAAGACAAGCAATAGGCTCCTCTTTTTTTTTTTTTATTCACACCTTGTACTTTTGCAATGAAATTTTATTGGAACCTTCTTGCTTCGAAATTTTGTCTAAGTCCTTGATTAGTATGTCTTCGGATACTATATCCGTCCTTTGGTCAACGTTGATCCCCTTGAAGGTTTCACGACCATCTTTGGTCAACCTTCTTCGGAAAACTTGCCTTGTGTAAAAAATAGCTAAGTACCTTTGGCACCAACCATGTTCGGTCGATCACCCTTGGCAAAAATTGTACAATTTCACTCTTGAACTTTCAGAAACAACCATATTCGGTTTGCTTCCCTCGGTACCAACCGTATTCGGTCGATAACCTTTGGTAAAATACTACTTATTCACCTTTGGAAACAACCACATTTGGTTTTTCTCCCTCGGCACCCATTATGTTCGGTCAATAACCTTCGGTCAAATATTGTTCAATGTTACTTATGCACCTTTCGAAGCAACCACATTCAGTTTGCCACCTTCGGCGTCTTTTGCACAATTTTTCTCTTGAAAATTTTTCTAAGTGTAGAATTTTTTCAAAGATTCTGAATGCCATGTATTTTTCAATTCTTCACTTTCGGTGTCACCGAGCTTATAGACTCCTGGCTGAACTTCCTCAAGGACCAAATAAGGTCCATCTCAATTTTCCCGAAGTACTCCATGAGATGGTCTTTGGGCTTCGAATTCAGCCTTTCAGAGAACGAGGTCCCTTTTCTTGATTCCTTTACGCCTAACATCCAAGTTTGTAGCAACGGCTACTCTATACTGAAAAGCTTTTCTTCTGAGCTTGGCCATCTCTATATGTTCATCAACCATATCTAACTTGGTTCTTAAACTGAGATGGTTCCCTTCTTCGTCGAACACTTGTGTTCTAACAGATGGCTGTACAACCTTGACAGGGATAATGGCCTTTGAGCTGAAGACGAGTAAGAAGGGTGTCTCACCTATGGCCCTTCTAGAAGTAGTTTAGTAGCTCCACAGCACGCTCGGAAGCTCTCCTGGCCATGTTCCCTTTAGTTCCTTCAACCTTTTTTTCAGACCATCTTTTATAATTCTGTTAGGCACTTCCACTTTTCCATTGGTCTGAGGATGGGCAGCCGCGGCGAAATTCAATTTTATCCTGAGGTCGGCTGTGAATCCCTAGAAACCTTTATCGGCAAACTGGGAACCATTGTCAACTACTATAACCCTCGGTATGCCAAATCTACATGTGATGTTCTTCCAAACAAATCTTTGTATGTCTATTGCCGATATTGCTACTAAAGGCTCTGCCTTGATCCACTTGGTGAAATAATCTTGTCAAACCCTTACCTCAGTGCTTGGTCTAGGCCAAAAATGTAAGAAAAATACATTAAAGACATGAGAGACTCAAGCAAAAATGTGAAGAGTGATGTAAGTGTACAACTGAGAACTATCGGGTCCAAATTGTACATTTAATTTGACTTAAGTGCTAATTGTAGAAAACAAAGATTAAGGGCTATAATGAATGTTCTTTTGGGTGCTATTAAGGGCACTAAGATGCATGGGAGGATTACATTAAGCCATGCAAAATTATGCAAGGCCGAGAAGAGTATTAATGCCAATTAGTGAGCCATGTGGCACTTAAACAAATTTTGCATGTCTCCACTCAAGCCGAAAACATTAATCTCGGGTTGACTTCATTGTTGCAAGCTTCCGGTTGTTCTTGGCAAAGTAAGGCCCGAGTTCTTGAAGGTTCCATGATGAAGCTTGGGAATTAAGGCTTGAAGTGAAGAATTGAGCTCCCATTTGGTGGTTTCGGCACTACGTGACCTTGGACTTGTGATTTCAAGAGTGGTCTTGAAGATTCAAGGTTGGCCGAGAACTCAAGCTTGTAATTGGGTAAGGTTTCACGAATTCTACTTGATTTTGGTAATGATTCCATGTTCAAGTAGATTAATGGCATCTAAGTGATAGTAAATTTGAGCTATATGATCCAAGTTTGCTAGATGGGGCATATGTTGGAACTTTCGGGTTCATATGGTTTCTTGGCTTGCTAGTCATTAAAGGCAAGTACTAAAGTTCAAGGTAAGTAGGCCAACTTATCTTTGAACTTGGAGCTCTAGTGGAATGGAAATGGAATTGCAAAGCTTGAAGTGTAAATGATAGATGTGTGAGTTGTGTGCTTTGCTTAACTGGATGTGCTTGCTAACCCTTTGTAGATGTGTTATCATGTTTATTTGTCTTAGATATCATGTGTATATGCCATATTGCTTATGTTTTTGGCATTTTCTTGTCTTTCTTGTAGGTTAAGTAATGCTTAATGGAGTTTAAGCTTTCGGGCTTAACTAAATAAACTCTTTGGAGTTGTAGTGAACCTTACTGAGTTATATACTCATGCCCCTTATTGTGTATGTTTCAGGAAAAGATTTAGAGCTTGAGTGATTGTGTTGCTTGTGTGCTAAGTCAGTACACTTTTGTCAAGGTATGTGCCAAAACCGAGAGCTTGGCTTGTTAAGTACAATGTGCAAGTCTTATGTTTATGGCTTAAACTTATGTGTTTGAGTTTTACAGGCTTTGTATAGAGCTGTAGGACAAGTCTAGGAGGAGCTATGGATGTGTGTTCATGGGCATTAGTATGGTGGTTTGCTTTTATGGCTATGAACTTGGTTGTAGGACTTGTCCTTCAATGCTTGATTTTGTATTGCACCTTCAAAGTGCTTCTCGAGTATTATAGGTGAACATGTACTTGTAATGCATAACTTGAGCTCATTTTGGTTTATAAGCACTCTTGGTATGTTGCCAAGTAGGTAGTACTTGTATGTAGGCTACTTTTGTGTATATTTAGCCTCAGTTGAACAATGGTTTTGTGTATATAGTATGGATGGATGGAATGCCAAGTTATGCTTGTTTACATACCTTGGAATGGTCCTTCAAGTTAGGCCACTTATGTTCTTTGTCTGGCCAAATGTACATGGACATGAAAAATGTGATTTCAAAAATTCAAATGATATGGGCTTCTTGGTTGCCATGCATTGAATAGCACACTTGATGAGCACACACCATAGACACTTAAAGATAAAAGTGTAATGCCTTGGCTTGTGTTGCAAGTAACATATGGGCCTTGCCTTGTGCTGTAAGTAAAGTATACAGGACTACTCAGTAAGCCTCTTGAGGTACCTCCTAGGCCTTAACCTTAAGAAAATAAGACTTAAGCTACCAAATTGAAAGTTGGCTGAAACTAAAGTCTACTTATAACACCTAGAAGTGCTTGTGTTTAATAATTTTCATGGTAGTATGGTAAGTGGTACTGTGAGTGCATAGGCTGGGATCTGTATGGGGTGTGACAGGCTTTTGTTGGTATCAAAGCTTATGGTTTATAGCTTCTGATTAAGTAGATTGTTTAGCCTAGACTTGTTCCCACATAGGGTTATATAAGACTTGTACTTATTGAGCATATGTGAATAGAAGCATCTTGAGTGCAGGATGAGAACCAGAGGTAGGGAAAGAGAATCCATTGCATAGGAAGAAAACAGGGCAGCCCATCCTAGAGATGGAATGCATACCAGTGAGCCTGAAAGGCAAGCAGAGGCCATAAAGCCTAGTTTGGCCGAAGAGCCAAATGCTAGGTTACGTGTACCTGGACCAAGCAGAGGCAGGCAAGACAGAATGGAGCAGATGATGGAAACACTACAAGCTACTGTAGCACAGCTTGTGGTAGGGATGCAAGCCTTGGCTAGAGGCCAAGCCTAATCACATGAGAGCCTAGAGTAAGCAAGAGTAGGGGAGAATCTTGAAGGTGGAGGGAAGAACAGCAGAAGGCCTGCCAAAGAGCCAGTGAATTATGATCAATTAAGTAAGAATGGAGGAAATCAGGAGGAAGAAGATGGTGATGAAGAGAGGAGGAGCCCAAGAGCTAGAAGGATGAGATCTGAAGTTAGAGGCCTAATGAGGTCAATACCCCAAACAGTGAGGGGGCAAAGGTAGTTTGCCGAAGTTATGACTTTCGAGGGTGGTCTCTAGATGGGACCGTGCCTCTGGCACTTGTCGCATTTCTGGACAAACTGCCTTACATCCTTCCTTAAGTAGGCCAGAAATACCCTTGGCAGAGTAGTACCCCGGCAAGGGCATCAGTCTCGACGTGAGAACCGTAGGCCCCCTCATGGAATGTTTGAGGACCATTTCAACGTCTTCTTCCCTGACACACCTCTGTAACGAACTTGTGTACCCTTGTCGGTACAACTCTTCTCGAATCAGGAAGTATCTTCCTAAGCACTTTCGCACTCTAGCGCCTTCAAGAGGATGTTTGGGAAGTTCTGAAGTTATGAGGTATTTCTTGACAGGATCTTTCCACCCTATACCCGAGGTTGCTATGCACATTATTGCTATGCTTGGCTGGCAGAGTACTTCAATGGACTTTTTTGATTTGGCAAAAGTATCTGCCTCCATATTTTCTCACCGAGGTACATTTTCTATTTGCACCCTATCGAATTCTTCGATAAGCCTTTTTTCAAGGTCGTGGTACTTTGCGAAGTTCGGGCCTTTCGCCCTGTAGTCCCCGACCATCTGTCGGACCACCAGCTGAGAATCGCTGTGGGCCTTCAGATTTCTCACACCAACTCTTTTCGCCAGTCGTAAGCCTGCTATGAGGGCTTCATATTCGGCGACGTTATCGGTGACGTTGAAACTGCACTTGATGGACTTTGAAGCTTTCATTCCTTTGGGTCCCTGCAGAATTACTCTGGATCCTTGATGTTCAGAACCAGAGGCACCATTGACAAAGAATGTCCACTCAGGCTCATCCCTACCTTGATCTTCCATGGTATCTTCAATTTTTGGTACTTCGGCGATGAAATCCATGAATGCTTGGTCCTTTATTGCCCTTCTCGGTTCATAGGTGATGTCATATTAACCGAGCTCGATGCACCACTTTGATAGTCTTCTAGAGTGGTCTACCTTTCTCATGACATCCCTAAGAGGTAGGTTATTTCGAACAATGATAGGAGGCCTTTGGAAGTAAGGCCGCAACCTTCTGCTTGCCAACACTAGAGCATAGATGGCCTTTTGCAGGAAGGGGTACCTAACTTCAGCACCGTGTAAGGACTTGCTTGCATAGTATATTGGCCACTGTTTTCCTCCATCTTCCCTTATAAGCATCGAGCTTATAGCCTTTTCGGTAACAGCGAGGTATAGGGTGAGAGGTAGTGGCTGCAGAAATGTCAACAGGTGGGCCAAGTAGCTCTTGAGTTTGGCCTATGCCTTTTGGCAGTCTTCGTTCCAAGGATGTTCCTTAGATCCGAGGTTACCTTCATTATTTGCTACTTTGGTGAGCACTTTTAAGAATGGTCGGCACCGGTCCCCGTATCTGGAGATGAATCTACTGAGGGTCGTGATTCTCACAGTAAGCCTTTGCACATCCTTGGTCATCGTGGGAGTTTGGAATCCTAGTAGGGTCTTGACCTTTTTTGGGTTGGCATCGATACCTTTTTCAGATACCACGAACTTGAGGAATTTGCCAGCCGTTACCCCAAACACACAGTTCTTGGGGTTAAGATAGATCCCAAATTTCTGAAGTTGGTTGAATGTTTCTTCCAAGTCTACGATGTGACTGCCAGGCTGTTTACTTTTGACTATGATATCATCCACATATACTTCTATATTTCTCCCAATTTGGGAGCTAAATACCTTGTTCATCAGCCTTTGCTATGTTGCTCTTGTGTTTTTAAGGCTGAAGGGCATTCGTACGTAGTAGTAGGTGCCGACTTTGGTTATGAAGGCAGTTTTTTCCTCATCTTCGAGATTCATCCAAATTTGGTGATATCTGATAAAGGCATCGAGGAAGCTAGCAGGCCATATTCGGTGGTGGAGTATATTGGTTGGTTTATTGGTGGCAGAGGGTAGGAGTCCTTTGGGCAGGCGTTGTTTATGTTTCAGAAGTCGATACATATTCGGAGTTTATCATTCCCTTCCTTGGTGCCAACAACAGCGTTGCTGAGCCATTCGGGATACTTGACCTCAATTATTTTGCACGCCTTTATTAACCGTTGGTCTTCGGTTTTAACAAAGTTGTTCTTATTTTCCGAAAGGCTACATTTTTTCTGCCGAATAGGCTTCACATCTGAACACACTTTGAGGCAATGTTGGATTATACCGGGGTCCACCCCAGGCATATCACTCAGAGAGTAGGCAAACAGATCTTTGTTCATTAATAGAAGGGATACAAGCTTTTCCTTGTCACCTTCAGCCAGTTTTTTCCCCACTTGGGTACTTCAGCCCGGGACAAGCTCTAAATCCTCTATTTCTATTTTTTCAGAGTCACTTTTTCTCCTCCTATTGCTTGCCGACCATGCTTCTTTCTCCTGAAGTCTATGCATGAACTTTCATTGGGCTTTGTCTTGCCTTCACGAAGACTTTCCTTACTTTGGCTTAATCAATGAATATTTCCGTGTCCCCTTCCATTGTGCCGAAGGTGACAATTAGGTACTTCACATTTGGGTGAATGTGAAGATTTCCTTGTGTCTGCCTTCCGAGGATGGCATTGTATGAAGAAGGGACATCTATGATGATGAACCTTATCATTGTGGAGCTAAATAGCTCTTTCTTGTTTTGACCCAAAGTTCCCCTTACCATCAAAGGCAGATCGATCCACTCGAGTACAGAGAGTTCAGAGGGACCTACGCCGAAGGTAGGGGAGGTAACGGGTTTAAGATCAATCTTAGAGATGCCCCAGTTTGGAAACAAGTGGGAGAACAGAACGTTGGCATTGGAGCCATCATCGATGAGCACTCTTTTGACATCCTAGCTCCCTATCCTTGCCATGATTTGGAGGGGGTCGTCATGAAAGAACTTCACGGAAAACCCATCTTTCCGAACAATCTTGTTCGATGGGTTTCTGAACTACGTCATCGAGATTTCCTGGACTTTCCTTTTCCTCTTGGCTGAGGGTATCCCAATGGTGATTGTTTGGATCACTTTTGCCAGAGGTGGTGGATGCCTTTTGGGACTTCGGTTATCGTAGTCCTCATCTTCTCCTTTCCTCTCTTCTTCCCTTCTTCCTTTGGGTGATGGCATCCGCAGGTAGCACCGAAGTTGTCCTTGCTTGATTCGAGATTCAATGTACTTTTTCAACTGGAAGCAGTCCTCGATGTCATGCCCGTGGTCTCGGTGGAACTGATAGAACTTCTTCATGTTCTTTTTATTGTTTGAGGTCATGGCCTTCGGTCGTTGGATCGAGTCCCCTTGCCTTTCCATAGCCATCACTATGTTCATTCTTGTAGAGTTCAGGGGAGTAAACGGCATCTGCTTCTTCCCCCTTTGTTTCTGAGGTCTACCCCAGCCCATGGTTGGGTACTGAGGTTGGTCACTCTGACCCTTAGAGTGATTGTGATCAGATTTCGGCCTTCCCATCCTTAGTTATTTGGCCGTCATGTGCTGTTCTTCCCTTCGGTAGAATTCTTTGAGGGTGTCAGGGGGATCTTTGGTGAACTCATAGAAGAGTTGTGAATCTTTCCTAAGTCCCCTGATCATGGCAAGGATGCGGATCTTAGGGCGGAAGACGGGCACACTCAGGGCTTCTCGATTGAACCTCTCGACATAGTCCCGAATGGTCTCCCCGTTCTTTTGGGCTATGTCAAACATTTGGATGGGGATCTTCGCCGTCGGTCTACTTCTGATGAACTACTGGGTGAATGCAGTAGATAGTTCCTAGAAGCCCATTATGGTTCTGGGAGCCAGGGAGTTATACCACACAATTGCTGGCCCTGAAAGGGTGACTTCGAAGCACTTGCAGAGGGTAACATCATCAGTGCCGTGCAACACCATGCTACGCCTATATTTTGTTAGGTGAGCTTGGGGGTTGCTGCGCCCATCATACGTTTCCAATCGCAGTACTCAGAAGTCATTTGGCATAGGTTCCTCTACCACTGCACGGATCAAGGGTGACTTTTCTTCGGCGAAGGTCTTAGACAACCTTGACCAGACAGGTTTTCGAGAAACCTATTTTTCAACCTTTTCCAACCTCTCCAGGATTCTCTCCATGAGGATGGTAGTGCTGTCCTCTCCTCGTTGCTTGGTAGTCGCTGGCAATGGAGAGCAACGTCTTCTTTTTGGAGAGTAACTTTGTCGGCGGGGAGATTGAGACTTCCCGTTCGAGGATGGACTTCGCCGATGGGAAGTCCAGGGCTCCTTTGACACCATTTCTTCCATGCAATGTCCTCTGAATGGTACATTCTTTGTTGAAGACTCATCATGAGAATCCCCACTTTCGGAGCTCTGGTGAGGTAACCTTGGGCTTCTTTCTTGCTGGGTGCTAGGAGGAGGTTGTGACCACCTTTGGTTGAGCTGTTGGGTCATTTTAGCCACAACAGAGTGCTGAAAATCTCACAGAAAGCTCATCATGACCGTGAAACGACGTTCATCCTCAGGCAATGAAGTCTATACTGCAGGTTGTTCAGTCGCTGATCGAGCTTTCGATGCAGACTGGGACTTTGGGAGTCCGTTGTCCTTAGAACGTCGGGTCTCAACAACAACAACCTGAGAAGAAACTCCCACAGACGGCACCAAATGATGCTCAGCAGCATCCTCATTATATGGCGTGCTGGGTTGAAGGAGAGACTTTCGGTGTGAAGATGTCTGAAACACTTAGAAGAACAAGGGTTAGGAGCTCCCTGGAGTGTGTTTCCGAGGGAGGAGCCTCCAATGCCCAAGTCATTATTTGTGGGAGTAGTAGTAAATAGCAGATAGCAGAGAATAAAGAAAAGTCTCCTATTCTTATGAAGGTCCCTCCTAGGTACTTATAAGAGCGTGGAGAGAGGAGGCCGTTTGACAAAGCTCTTTCAGATCATGACACATGTTCGGTCAAATTTGATCCGTACCTTCAAAGATAGGCACCTCCAGCTAGCTGTAGGCTGTTTTGGCCAAAGGGCAGGGGTGTGTGTGAGGTTTCTTTGTCGGAGGCTCCTTAACCATTTTTGTTGTATCTCCGTGAGACCCCTTCGGGGTACGAGAATCCTTCGGGCAGAGATTTTCCTCGAGGCCTATTAGGGAAGGCCTTTCAGCAGAGTGGATCACTTTCAGGAGACATTTTCCTCTTTCGAGGATGGTGGATCTACTTTTTCGAGGTTGGTAGGTTCATAAATCCGAGGGTGATGAAAGACACCTTTTCCGAAGGTTAGTCATGTTCCCTTTCCGATGGTGGTGTGTAAGTGTGCCTTGGGATCGAGGCTAAGCTCTTACCGAGGGTGCTTTCAGGATAGCTGATCAGGAGATTGTGGGGGCCATAGGCTTTCGGCTATCACCCAGCACGTCAACGACGCCAATATTAGCCTTACCCAAGCATGCTTAACTGCAGAGTTCTAATGGGATCCGGTGCATTAGTGCTGGTCTGATTGCATCCATAAACTCTATGCCACCTATTTTCCTTTATTTGTATCAGTCTTATTCCCCTTCAATGCGAGTACTCTACATCACAAACAAACTGTGAGTCCCATAAATTAAGAAAAGATAATCTAGTAAGTAGTCAAAAAAGCTAGTGGAAAATTTAAAACTCCATTTTTAATCCCGGTTATCTCGCATGAACAGATAAAGTAGAAGAAAAACCAACCTGAAAAACAAGAAATAGGATGCAACATGAGGACCTCCCAGCATGTCACCAATGCCAGTACTAGGCTCGCGCAAGTATACTTAACTGTAGAGTTCTGATGGGATGCAGTGCATTGGTGCTGGTCTGATTGCATCCATCAACCTTACGCCCCTTATTTTCCTTTATCCCTATTGGTCTTATTCCCCTTTAATGCGAGTGCTCCACGTCACAAACGAACTATGTGGCTCATAAATTAGGAAAAGATAATCCAGTAAGTAGTCAAAAAAGTTTGGGGAAAATTTGAAATATAATATTTAGCCCCAGTTATTTTGTATGAACCAATAAAACAGAAGAAAAACCAACCCAAAAAACAAAAAAGGGGATGCAACAACAGGACTACGTGGCATGCCACCAATGCTAGTACTACTTTAGCCCAAGCTTGCTTAACTGTAGAATTCTGATGGGATCTTGTGCGTTAATATGGGTATGATTGCATCCGTCAACCTATGCCGCTTATTTTCCTCTATCTATATTGGTATTATTGCTACACATCACGAACGAACCATAGGCCAATAAATTAAGAAAACATAATCTAGTAAGTAGTAAAAAAAGTTGGTGGAAAATTTGAAACTATATTTTTAGCCCTGGTTATCATGCATGAACAAATAAAGTAGTAGAAGAACTGACTCAAAAAATAAAAAAGAGGATGCAAGACTACGACTTCCCGGTACATTATCGATGCCTGTATTACCCTCACCCAAGCACACTTAATTTTGGATTTCTAATCAGATCCAGTACAATAGTATTGCTATGATAACATCCGTTAAGCTACGCCACTTATTTTCTTTTATCTATATCAGTCTTATTCGACTTCAACGTGAGTGGTCCATGTCACAAATGAACCGTGGGGTCCATAAATTAAGTAAAGATAATTTAGTAAGTAGGCAAAAAAGTTGGTGGAAAATTTGAAACTCCATTTTTAGCCCTAGTTATCTCACACAAACAGGTAAGACAAAAAACAAACCGACCAGAAGAAAAAGGATGGAACACGAGGACTTCCCAGGACGTTACTGATGCCAGTACTAGTCTCACCCAAGCTTGCTTAATTGCAGAGTTCTGATGAGATCCGGTGCATTAGTGTTGGTATGATCGCATTCGTCAACCTACGCCACTTATTTTCCGTTATTCATATCGGTCTTATTCCACTTCAACGTGACTGATACATGTCACGAACAAACTGTGAGGCTCATAAATTATGGAAAGATAATCCAGTAAGTATTCAAAAAAGTTGGTCAAAAATTTGAAACACCATATTCAGCCCCGATTATCTCGCACGAACACATAAACCAAATGAAAATTTGACCCGAAAATAAAAAAGGGGTTGCAACACAAGTACTTCCCCACACATCATTGATGCCAGTATTACTTTCGCCCAAGCACGCATAACTATAGAGTTTTGATGTGATCCGGTGCAATAGTGCTGGCATGATTGCATCCGTTAACCTACACCGCTGATTTTCCTTTATCCATATCGGGCTTATTCCCCTTCAACTTCAGTGCTGCATGTCACCAATGAGCCGTGGGGCAAACAAATTAAGAAAAGATAATCCAAAAAGTTGTCAAAACATTTGGTGGAAAATTTGAAACTCCTTTCTTAGTGCCGGTTATCTCACACGAGTAGATAAAGTAGAAAAAAACTGACCTAAAAAACAAACAAATGGATGTAACATGAAGATTTCCCAGGACATCGTCGATGCCAGTTTTACTCTTGCCAAAGCATACTTAACTGCAGAGTTCTGATGGGATTCAGTGCATTAGTGCTGGTCTGATTGCATCCGCCAACCTACACCGCTTATTTTCCTTTAACTATATCGGTCTTCTTGTCCTTCACCGTGAGTGATTCACGTCACAAACAAACTGTGGCGCATAAATTAAGAAAAGATAATCTAGTAAGTAGTGAAAAAAGTTGGTGGAAAATTTAAAGCTATATTTTTAGCCCCGGTTATATCATACAAACAGATAAAGCTGAAGAAAAGCTGAGCCCAAAAACAAAAAAAGGGTTGCAAGACGAGCACTTTGCAGGACGTCACCGATGCTAGTGCCACTTTCACCCAAGGACACTTAACTGCGGAGTTCTGATGGGATCCATTGCACTAGTGCTAGAGTTATTGCATCCGCCATCTTACGACGCTTATTTTCTTTTTTCTGTATCGGTCCTATTCTCTTTCATTGTAAGTGTTTCACATCACGAATGAACCATGTAGCCCATAAATTAGGAAAAGATAATCCGGTAAGAAATCAAAAAAGTTGGTGGAAAATTTAAAACTCCAATTTTAGATATAATTATCTTGCATGAATATATAAAGCAGTAGAAAAAATGCCCTAAAAAACAAAAAAGGGGATGCACCAAGAGAACTTCTAGGCAGGCAACCAATGCTAATACTACTTTTTCCCAAGCTCGCGTAACTATAGAGTTCTTATGGGACCTGGTGTTTTAAGGAGGGTATTATCACATACGTCAACCTATGCCACTTATTTTCCTCCATCCGTATTGGTCTTATTCCTCTATAATGTATGTGCTACACATCACGAACAAATTGTGGCCCCATAAATTAAGAAGAGAAAATCCAGTAAGTAGTAAAAAAAGTTGGTGGAGAATTTGAAAGTCCATTTTTAGCCGTGGTCTTCTCGTACGACTAGATAAGGCAGAAGAAAAACCGACCTGAAAAAAAAAAGAGGGATGTAAGACGATGACCTCCTGGCATGTTACTGATGCAGTATTACCCTCACGCAAGCATGTTTAATTGCGGAGTTCTGATAAGATCCGGTGCATTAGTGCTGTTATGATCACTTACGTTAACGTATGCCACTTATTTTCCTTTATCCGTATCGATCTTATTCCACTTTAACGTGAGTTCTCCACATCATGAATGAACCATGAGGCCCATAAATTAAGAAAAGATAATCTAGTTAGTAGTCAAAAAAGTTGGAGGAAAATTTAAAACTCCATTTTTAGCCCCGATTATCTTACACGAACAGATAAAGTAGAAGAAAAACTGACCCAAAAAATGAAAAATGAGATGCAACACGAGCACCTCCCAGCCCGTCATCGAAGCTAGTACTAGTCTCACCCAACCCTACTTAACTGCAGAGTTTGGATGGGATCTGGTACATTAGTGCTGGTATGATTGCATCTGTCAACCTACTCTGCTTATTTTCCTTTATCCGTATCAGTCTTATTCCACTTCAACGTGAGTGCTACACGTTACGAATGAACTGTAGGGCTCATAAATTAAGAAAAGGTAATCCAATAAGTTGTCAACAAAGTTAGTTGAAAATTTGAAACTCCATATTTAGCACTGATTATCCCACACGAACACATAAACCAAATGAAAAACTGACCCAAAAATAAAAAAGGGGATGCAACACGAGTACTTCCCGGCATGTCACTGATGCCAATACTACTCTCGCCCAAGCATGGTTAACTGCGGAGTTCTGATGGGATCTGGTGCATTTATGCTGCTATGATCACATTCCTCAACCTATGCCGCTTATTTCACTTTATCCATATCGATCTTATTCCCCTTCAATGTGAGTGCTACATGTCACCAATGAACCGTGGGGCAAATTAATTAAGAAAAGATAATCTAGTTATTAGTAAAAAAGGTTGGTGGAATATTTAAAACCCCTTTTTTAGCCCAGTTATCTTGCACGAACAGATAAGCCAGAAGAAAAACCAACCAAAAAAACAAAAAATGGGATGGAACATGAGGACTTCCTAGCACGTTACCGATGCCAGTACTATTCTCACCCTAGCATGCTTAACTACAGAATTCTGATGGGAGCCAGTGCATTAGTGCTAGTCTAATCACATCCGTCAACCTACGCTGCTTATTTTCCTTTATCCGTATCCATCTTATTCCCTTTCAACATGAGTGCTCAACGTCATGAGTAAACTATAGGGCCCATAAATTAAGAAAAGATAATCTAGTAAGTATTCAAAAACGTTGGTGGAAAATTTAAAACTCCTTTTTTAGCTTTGATTATCACATATGAACAGATAAAGTAGAAGAAAAACTAACCCGAAAAACAAAAAAGGGGAGGTAACATGAAGGCCTCCCGAGATGCCACCGATGCCAGAGCTAGTCTCACCCAAGCATGCTTAACTACGAAGTTCTGATAAGATCTGGTGTGCTAGTGCTACAATGATCGCATCCGTCAAACTATGTTGCTTATTTTTCTTTATCTGTATTGGTCTTATTCTTCTTCAACGTTAGAACTATACGTCACGAATGAACCATGTAGCTCATAAATAAAAAAAGGGGATGTAAGATGAGTACTTCCCGACATGTCACCGATGTCAGTACTACTCGTTCCCAAGCATGCTTATTTGTAGAGTTTTGTTGGGATCCGATGCATTTGTGCTAGTATGATCGCATCCATCAATGTATGGCACTTATTTTACTTTATCCATATTGGTCTTATTCCCCTTCAGCGAGAGTGCTGCATGTCACCAACGAACCGTAGGGCAAATAAATTAAGAAAATATAATCCCATAATTAGTCAAAAAATTTGGTCAAAAATTTGAAACTCCCTTTTTAGCCTCTATTATCTCGCATGAACAAATAAAGCAGGAGAAAAACTGACGAAACACAAGGACTTCCACGCACGTCACCGATGTGAGTACTAGTCTCGCCCAAGCATGCTTAACTACGTAGTTCTGATGGTAGCCGGTGCATTAGTGTTGATCTGATCGCATCTGTCAAGCTGTGCTGCTTATGTACCTTTATTTGTTTCCATCTTATTTTCTTTCGGTGTGATTCCTCAACGTCACGAATGAACTGTAGGGCGCATAAATTTACAAAAGGTAATCCAGTAAGTAGCCAAAAAAGTTGGTGGAAAATTTGAAACTCCTTTCTTAGCCCCGATTAACTCATTCGAACCGATAAAGCAGAAGAAAAACCAACCTGAAAAGCAAAAAAAGGGATGTAACACATGGACTGCTCGGGATGTCACTGATGCGACTGCTACTCTTGCCCTAGCACACTTAACTGCAGAGTTCTGGTAAGATCCGTGGCACTAGTGCTAGAGTGATAATATCCGTCAACCTACGTTGCTTATTTTCCTTTACCCGTATCGGTCTTAATCCCTTTCAACATGAGTGCTCTATGTCACGACCAAACCATGTAGCTTATAAATTAAGAAAAGATAATCCAGTAAGAAGTCATAAAAGTTGGTCAAAATTTTGAAACTTTTTTTTAGCCCTAATTATCTCACACAAACAAATAAAGCAGAAGAAAAATCGACCCGAAAAACAAAAAAAGGGATGCAACACGAGGACTTCCCAGCACGTCATCGATGCCAGTTTTAGTCTCGCCCGTTCATGCTTAACTGCAAAGTTGTGATGGTAGTCAAAAAAGTTGGTGGAAAATTTGAAAATCCACTTTAGCCCGGGTTATCTCACACGAATACTTAAACCAAAAGAAAAACTGACCCAAAAATAAAGAAAGGTGTTGTAACACGAGTATTTCCTAGCATGTCACTGATGCCAGTACTACTCTTACCAAAGCACGCTTAACTGAGGAGTTTTGATGGGATCCGGTGCATTAGTGCTGGTATGATCGCATTTGTTAACCTACGCCACTTGTTTTCTTTTATCCAGATCAGTCTTAGTCCCCTTCAACGTGAGTGCTACACATCACCAACGAACCGTGGCGCAAATAAATTAAGAAAAGATAGTCTAGTAAGCAGTCAAAAAGGTTGGAGGAAAATTTGAAACTTCTTTTTTAGCCCCAGTTATCTTGCACGAATAGAAAAAGCAGAAGAAAAATAGACTCAAAAAAATAAAATGGGATGCAGCATAAGGACTTCCCTACACATCACCGATGCTAGTACTAGTCTTGCCCAAGCATGCTTAACTACGGAGTTCTGATGGGATCCGGGGCATTAGTGCTGGTATGATTGCATTCGTCAACCTATACCACTTATTTTCCTTTATCCGTATTGGTCTTATTCCACTTCAACGTGAGTGACACACATCACGAATGAACCGTGGGGTAATAAATTAAGAAAAAAAAATGCAATAAGTGGTTAAAAAAGTTGGTGGAAAATTTGAAACTCTTTTTTTAGCCCCGATTATCTCACGCGAACATATAAGGTAGAAGAAAAACTGACCTAAAAAACAAAAAAGAGGGGGCAAGATGAGGACTTATTGGGTCCTTACCGATGGCAGTACTACTCTCGCCCAAGCACGCTTAACAATGGAGTTCTGATGGGATTCGGTGCCTTAGCGCTAGTATAAGCATATCTGTCAACCTACGCTACTTGTTTTCCTTCATTCGCATTGGTCTTATTCCCCTTCAACGTGAGTGCTCCACATCACAAATGAAACTGTGGGGAGCATAAATTAAGAATGGATAATCTAGTAATTAGTCAACAAAGTTTGTGGAAAATTTGAAACTCTATTTTTAGCCCTAGTTATCTCACACAAAATAATAAAGAAAATGATAAAGCAACCCGAAAAGTAGAAAAGGGAATTGGAACTCAAGAGAGCTTGGTTAAGCTCAAGTGAGCTTATGCTTTGATTCTTGCTTTGTGGCTGAATTTGAGGTAAGGGTTCAAGTTAATTTAGCTCAAATAATGCATAGAATTGTAGTGTTATGTGTGGGAATGAAGTATAAATGTGATCCATGTGAATTCGACTTGGGATGGGGAAGTTTGAGCAAGTTTCGTACAAGTTCACACGCTGTTGCGGAATGCTGTAGTGCATTGGCGAAGCATCACCATTGGCAATGGCATTTGGCGACGTGAACTAGAGATGTGTCACTATTAGACATCAGGATTCTAGAGCATTGATGGCTTTGGCAATGTCTCATCGATGACATCACCAAGGCATTTGTCCCTCAAGCTCGGGGCATCCTAAGAATGCCTAAAACTCTCGACTATCATCCTTAGACTAATGTAAGATGTTCCGTGGCATTGGTTGGGCATAAGACTCATTGCTAAGTTCAGAATTATGCATTATTTAATAGGTAGCTAAGTATTATGGTTAAGTTAGAGGTAAGTAGAGTGGCTATAGGCTAAAAGTGATGACTGTTAGTGTTGTGCCCAAAAAGCCAATCATGAGATAATTGTATTTTTGCACATTGAGTCATAATATTTTATTAAGGCATTAATTCAGCAATTATGCTTGTTGTTTTGTTTCTGCGTAACGTAATAAACATAATTGTAACCCTAGAATAATGATATTCTTAAACGTCCCTGGTCTAGTATTATTGTGGAGCGGGTTGCAATAATACATAACGACTAGCATATGTGGAGACTAATATGAGATATGTAGTATACATATGGGTACAAGTTAGAGAACTTGTGTACTGGATCAACCCACCATGAGAACACTACATGGATCATTATATGAGTGTCATAAGTGATTCTCATAGTGATCATGGTATATGTAGTCCTTCGACCTAAGATCATCAAGGTTCCCTACATGTGAGTCACATACTTTGATAGTTTCCTTTGTTGCTCATAACTGAGTGAACTTAAAGGAGGTCATTGGGTATGTCACATATCATGCGGAGGGATTTGTATGATCAAGATGGGATTTGTCCCTCATATGTAACGGGAGTGATATCTTCGGGCCCCTTGATAGAGTGAGACATAGAAAATGCATGGCCATGCTCGGATGAGTTGATATATGATATCAATGTCATCAGTTTAAGTTAGTCTACTCGGTAATCAAGAAACCAAAGATTGGGCTATACGAGAATGACACATTCCATGTCTCGTGCTTGGTCTTGATAACTTGGACAAAGGGACAATGGCATATATCGGTGATGATCATAAAGGTTTAGTCGAATCATCGACAATCTTGTCACTTGGGTAGCAATGATGTGTTGCTATACACCGCTCATTGCTTATGATCATAAATGTGATTTATGATCATTGCCAACGTGATAAAAGCCTATTGGGTCACACACATAGAGCTATTTGGATCATTAGAGTGCATGGGCTAATTATTTGGGTTATGGTTTCACTTTAATTTCGTATTAATAATGGGCCCAAGAGTTGAGCCATTATTAAGCCCGAAATTAAATCCTAATTGGATTAGGGCTTTGAAACCCATTAGGCCTGGAAGTTGAGTCTCACTATAAATACAACTTTTAGTAAGAAATTCGCAGGTTTCCTTGCCCTAGCCTCCCAAAAGGACAGCCGCACTCTTCTCTTGCAATTCTTTGGAGAATGCAAGCTAGCACTGCCAGCGCAAGAAAAATGCATCTGCCAGGACGTGGTGGAAGCGTGGTGATCCCGAGAGGCTTGTGTGGATACCATAGAGAGCTTGAACACGTCAACTGTTCAGGTTTTGTGACTCGACTCTATAGTTGAGTGAGAGATCTCAACCGAAAATTAGGTATGAAAATTTTTGGACACCCGGTTTACCCCGTTTCACTTGGATCTTGGAGGGTTTCAGTTAAATTCTGCTGCGCTGTTTAGCTCCTGAAACCCAACACTGACATTGTGAAGAGGGCACTAGGGGGGATTAAGTTTGTTTCAAAGGCGACATTGGCCTAGGAGAGAAAGGTCTCAGACATAAGGGAATTAATTAGGAAACCTAAGAAGATCCCAACCAAACCATTTGGCTTGGTAACTGAGCCACTAAGGAGCTCTGAGCTAAGCTATAATAGCTTGGCAAGTTAAATCACATAAGATGGCTACCATGTACGATAAATTAAAGGTAAGACTAGTAAGTTTTGAGAGAATGTGATGACCTACTCTAGGACCTGTAAGTGGGACTTAAGCGAGGTAATGTATTTGGGATACGAGGGCCAGTGTCTTAAGTACCTTTTCCATTTGAGTTTACAGCAAGTATAAGGCACCTAAGGTGGAAGAAGTCCTAAGGATTGTGTGAATTGCACATCACACATTCATGCATTGCATATCTTCCATTTTGTTGTCTTAAGTTGCTTGTTGGTTGATTACTTGATTGTTAGTTTGTCATGTTTGCATGCATGCTTTCTTGCTATCTCTTTGCAGGTACCCTAAGGGACCCTCACTAAGTACATCCATGTACACACTCCCTAAAGTTTGTTGTGCAAGATCTAACACTAGGCTAACAACTAGTGGATAGTTGTGGGCTAAGTTTCCCATTTTTGTAGGTACTCTTTCATTTGAATGCTTGTGACTCTAAGATTACTTGTAAACCAAGCTATGTACTAACTAAGTTTTACGCCTTTACAGTGAAGAGGCTAAGTGGTGTACAAGGACTAAGTAAGGGCTTGCACTTGGAGCTTTGATAGCCCAAAGGTGGGGCTCAAGTAAAGGATCTTAGTTAAGTTTTTGTCTCATGTATATAGTACCTTGTGTCTTAAGATGTTGCCTCTATTAGGATACATTATGGTGTAAAACCACTGAGTTACTCTTGGGTGCATACTAGTGATGTTAAGTGTGCACAAACTATTACTTGAAGCTGAAGTAACAAGTATTTTATTGTCTTAGCACGGTTTAAGTATGTTTTAAATGAAACGCTCAAGCAATGTTTTTCAAATAGTTTACTTATTTATTTGCATTGCCAGGACGAAAGCATGCATATCTTTTGTAGGGTAGGCTAAGAAAGTAGTTGCACGTAAATTTTTTTAATTTTACAGACGAGTAATAGTTAGCCAATTGTAACTAAGTAGAATTCACAGTCCCTAAGAGCCTACAAGCCAAGTAATTCAGGGCATCGGGACCCCGTTTTGTCACATACACTGGTTATTTTCCTTTATCCTTATTGGTTTAATTCCATATGAACATGAGTGCTTGATGTCACAAATGAATCGCGGGGCATATAAGTTAAGAAAGGATGATCGAGTAAGTAGTAAAAAATGTTGGTGGAAAATTTGAAAGTCCATTTTTAGCCCGACTTATCTTGTACGAATATATAAAGCAGAAGAAAAACTGACCCAAAAAATAAAAAGGGGATGTGACATAAGGACTTCCCGGGACGTCACCAATGCTAGTGCTACTGTCGCCCAGGCACACTTAACTGTGGGGTTTTGATGGGATCCGGTGCATTAGTGCTAAAATGATCACAGCCGTTAACTTACGCTCCTTATTTCCATTTATCCGTATCGGTCTTATTCTACTTCAACGTGAGTGCTCCACGTCACAAACAAACCATGGAGCCCATAAATTAGGAAAAGATAATCTAGTAAGAAATAAAAAAAAGTTGGTGGAAAATTTGAAACACCATTTTTAGATCTAGTTATCTCTCACAAACATTTAAACAAAAGAAAAATTGACCCAAACAACAAAAAAAAGGGATGCAACAAGAGGACTTCCTAGCATGTCATCGATGCCAGTACTACTCTCTGTAGGGTTTTGGGAGCCAAACAAGTGCAGTGGAATTTCACCGAAATCCTCCAAGATCCAAGTGAAACGGGGTAAACTGGGTGTTCAAAAATTTTCAAAGCTAATTTCGGGTTGAGATCTTTCACCCAACTGTAGAGTTGAATCATAAACCTTGAACAGTTGACATGTTCAAGCTCTCTATGGTACCCACACGAGCTT
Organism: Aquilaria yunnanensis; assembly: GCA_039654915.1. NCBI lineage: Eukaryota > Viridiplantae > Streptophyta > Magnoliopsida > Malvales > Thymelaeaceae > Aquilaria > Aquilaria yunnanensis. The sequence goes on from CM077597.1 coordinate 55,572,628, forward strand.
CTCGGGATCACCACGCTTCTACCATGTCTCGGCAGATACGTTTCTCTTGTGCTCGCAGTGCTAGCTTGCGTCCTCCAAGGAATTGCAAAAGAAGAATGCAGCTATCTTTTTTTGGGAGGCTAGGGCAAGCTACTAATTTCTCAGTAAAAGTTGTATTTATAGTGAGACTCAACTTCTAGGCCTAATGGGTTTCAAAGCGCTAATTCGATTAGGCTTTAATTTTGGGCTTAATAATGGCTCAACTTTTGGGCCTGTTATTAATATGAAATTATTCTAAAACCATAACCCAAATAATTAGCCCATGCACTCTAATAATCCAAATAGCTCTATGTGTGCGACCCAATAAGCTCTTACCATATTGGCAATGATCATAAATCACATTTATGATCATAAGCAATGAGCGGTGTCTAGCAACACATCATTGCTACCCAAGTGACAAGATTGTCGGTGATTCGACTAAACCTTTAGATCATTACCAATATATGCCATTGTCCTTTTGTCCAAGATATCAAGACTAAGCACGAGACATGGAATGTGTCAATCTCATATAGCATAATCTTTGGCTTCTTGATTACCAAGTAGACTAACTTAAATTGATGACATTGATATCGTATATCAACTCATTCGAGCATGGCCATGCATTTCTTAGTCTCACTCTATCAAGGGGCCTGAAGATATCAATCCCATTACATAGGAGGGACAAATCCCATCTTGATCATACAAATCCCTCCGCATGATATGTGACATACCCAATGGCCTCCTTCAAGTTCACTCAGTTACGAGCAACAAAGGGAAGTATCAAAGTATGTGAGCCACATGTAGGGAATTGTGATGATCTTAGGTCAAAGGACTACATATACCATGATCGCTGTGAGAATCACTTATGACACTCATATAATGATCCATGTAGCGTTCTTATGGTGGGTCGGTCCAGTAACAAGTTCTCTAACTTGTACCCATATGTAGACTACATATCTTGTATTAGTCTCCACATATGATGGTCGTTATGTATTATTGTAACCTGCTCGACAATAATACTAAACCAGGGAAATTTGAGAATATCATTATTCTAAGGCTATAATTATGTTTACTGCGTTACATAGAAACAAAACAACAAACATTATTGTTTGATTAATGCCTTAATAACATATCATGACTCAGTGTGAAAAAATACAATCATTTCATGATTGACTTTTGGGCAAAACACTAACACTCTCAGCCAAGCCCGCTTAACTGTAGAGTGCTAATGAGATGTGGTTCACTAGTGTGGGTATCATTACATATGTCATCCTATGCTAGTTGTTTTCCTTTATTTGTATTGGTCTTATTCCACTTCAACATGTCACGAAATTAAGAAAAGAAAATCTAGTAAGTAGTAAAAAAACGTTGGTGGAAAATTTCCATTTTTAGCCCTAGTTATCTTGCACTAATAGATAAAGCAGATGAAAAACTGACCCAAAAAAAAGGGCATGCAACACGATGACTTCCCGGCAAGTTACCGATGCCAATATTACACTCACCCAAGCACACTTAACTGTGGAGTTCTAATCGGATCTGGTGCATTAGTGCTGCTATGATCGCATCCGTTAACCTACACTGCTTGTTTTCCCTTATTCGTATCAGTCTTATTCCACTTCAATGTCAGTGCTCCACATCACAAATGAACCATTTTTAGCTCGTGTTATCTTGCACGAACAGATAAAGCAGAAGAAAAACTAACCCAAAACACAAAAAACTGGATGCAACATGAGGACTTCTCTGCATGTCAGCAATGCCAGTACAACAGTTGCCCAAGCACGCTTAAAAGCAAAGTTCTGATCGGATTTGGGGCATTAGTGTTGGTATGATCGCATCTATCAACTTACACCGCTTATTTTGTTACCACCTCACAAAATAGGAGAATTACAAAGTGTGGCATAATGGTCAGAAACCATTATATTGTATAATTCTCATCATAGTGATTGAAGTGTGGGGGGTAAAAGGTATGATCAACACCTCCTTAAAAATGTTTCAAGTTGGTAACTTAGCCCCCAAGAAAAGCGTTTAGGATTGCTTGTTTGTTAAGCAACCTATGGACTTTTTTGTAAGATTTTGGAAATACGGATAATCAATTGCAAAACTTTCACAAAAGAGATTTGGAGAGTTATGAAAAGGATATGATTGGTATGGAAGTGCTAGTGGAGGACCAAATTGCTTATGGGAGACAAATGTGGGCAAAGAAAATACAAAAACAGGCTTAAGGACCTAAGTGTCCTAGTGTAGGTCTTTGGTTGTTTATGCTTTTGACCTGAGTCAAATGGAGAAATTGTGGGGTTATCCCACCTAAGGAGGGGTTGCTAAAGCAAGATAAGGATGGTCAATGTGGGCCAAGATATTAAGACTAATAAATCATAGTCTTGTAGCAAGGAAAAGGACATAAAGCAAGGTTAAGCTTGTTAGGTAAGTTTTGTGCCCTTAAGCTTATTTAAACCAATTTAAGTGGCCAACTCACTTATCTCTCTCCCATTTTCGGCCTCCTTCAGCCCAAGAACACAGCCACACTTCCTCCATAGCCACCATACCTTCAAACTCAAAACTACTTGCAATTGAAGTCGAAGAAGCACAATTGGAAGCTATTTGGTGCTATTGCTTGAGTGCACCTAGGATCAAGCTCCTATTTCAGGATACCCATCAAGGTAAGGGTTCTCTTGCTCTCATGGATTGTTTACTATATTTTCAAGCATCCATGGATCTAGGGCTAATCTTGGAAGAGAGCCATGAGCGTGATGAACCAAGCTTAGTGAGGGGAGTGCACTTATTGAAGGTTTTGTGACCTAGTGTGAAGTGCACAGTGATGGCAGCAAAAATTGGGGTTTCTATAGCCCAAAGTTAGTACTAACTAGTGTTAAAATCCTCCTAAGACCAAGCATTAGCTTGATGAGGGCTGCCATAGTGATTTGGTTATGTTTATTATGTGTTTTATGGACTAACCTATAGTTTATGTTGCTGCCGCATTTCACGTGTTTGATGGCTGTGAATGGCCGCTGCATTTGATTATTATATCTTGTATATATGCATTGTGGTTTTTTGTTTTAGTGTCTTTGGATGCAGATTTTGATGATGGTTACATTTCTATTGAATCCAAGTGCTACCTTTTCTAAGTTTCTCAATGAAACTTATTCCCCTCAATTCTGTCATTTCAGGTCCAGATGAGAGATCATCTTCAAACTAACCTTTGTGGTTTGAGTTTTTATCTGAATTTTCAGGTACTTAAACTTCCATATGTCTAGTTGTGATCTGGAAATTTTGGTGATTTTAGGAGTACATTTGGTATTTTTAGTGATGGTGCTTATTGTGTTATGCAGCAGCTGTCCAGCTTCCTGTTCCGGAGTCCATTGTGTCTCAGGCACTCCTGTAACTTAGGGTGTGTATTTAGCTGAGTTAAGGCCATTTTTTAGTGCAAGTATGCATTTACATGTAGTGTATGTAAAATGAGATAGGTATGTGAACTTTTGAGTAATGTTTTTTCTATGTACGCGATGTGGTGCAATGCTGCCGAGTGTGAATGATAGGCTGCTTACTTGTAAATTCTGTTTTGGCCACATATTGTTGCTAGATACAAGAGCATGTAATTCCTATGTGTATTGGACATGTATTGGATAGCCTTGGAGGGCTTACCCCTTGTGAATGAAGTGTTTTCATGGTTTGGAAAATTTGTATGGGTGAAATGGTCAAAAAGTGGCCAGATTTTTGACCTTGCACTTAACGTTTAATATCTCCCTGTGTAAAATGAATATAGGCATGAAATTTTGACCACATCTAGAGCACATCCAGAGCTTGCTCTGGGATGTAGAATTTATAAATTTGGAGCCCTGTACCCAAAGATATGATGTTGCAAATTTGGCTGAGTTACTGTTCATTTGGTCAGAATTTTGTAACCAACTTAAAAAATCCATAACTTGGTCCATAGGTGGGATATTGAAGTAAAAGAAAATTCATTGGTTTCGTATAAGTCTTTACTTGATATGGAGAAAATAAAAAAGGGGGTTACATGGCTAGACTAATACAGTTTATTGGAGGAAATTTGGGTGCAGTGGCTGAAATTTTTGAAGCAAGTAAGAATGCTTAATGTGTGGAAGCCAAAACTAAGACTTGTGGTACTAGTGTTTTCCTTCTTAGCTACCATATTGTTCATAAATGTAAATGTGTTTTATGGTTAGACCAATATGCATGTGTTTACATAGTGCTCAAGAGGGTCACCTGAGTATGTACACTACGGGTGTTGTTCTGATGACCTATAGGACACACCAATCTTGGGAGTTTAAATGCATAGTTTTGACACCATAACTGGATTACCGCACAGTGGGTAACTATTTTCCTTTATTCGTATCGGCCTTATTCCCCCTCAACATGAGGGTTCCACATCATGAAGAAACCGGGGTGCCCATAAACTAAGAAAAGATATTGCAGTAAGTGGTTAAAAATGTTGGTGGAAAATTTAAAATTCCATTTTTAGCCCAGGTTATATTGTACAAACAAATAAAGAAAAATAAAAACTATCCTGAAAATAAAAAAAAAGATGCAACATGAGGACTTCTCGGCACGTCACCGATGCCAGTATTGTTCTCACCCAAGCTCGCTTAACTACAGAGTTATGATGGGATCTAGTGCATTAGTGTTGGTATGATCGCACCAGTCATCCTATGCCACTTATTTTCCTTTATCTATATTGGTCTTATTCCTCTTCAATGACAGTGCTACATGTCACAAACAAATCGTGGGGCAAATAAATTAACAAAAGATAATCCAGTAAGTAGTTAAAAAAGTTGGTGGAAAATTTGAAACTCAATTTTTAGCCTTAGTTATCTCGGATGAACAGATAAAGCACAAGAAAAACCGACCTAAAAAACAAAAAATAGGATGCAACACGAGGACTTCCTAGCACGTCATCGATGCTAGTTCTGGTCTCACCCAAGCACACTTAACTACGGAGTTCTGGTGGGATCTGGTGCATTAGTGCTGGTTTGATCGCATCCGTCAACCTACGTTGCTTGTTTTCCTTTATCTGTATTGGTCTTATTGCCCTTCAACGTGAGTGCTCCATGTCATAAACAAACTGTGGGGCCTATAAATTAAGAAAAGATAAGCCAGTAGGTAGTCAAAAAAGTTGGTGGAAAGTTTGGAATATCATCTTTAGCCTTGGTTATCTCATACGAACACATAAAGCAAAAGAAAAACTGATGCGAAAATAAAACAGCAACACCAGAAGTTCCCAGTACACCTCCGGTGCTAGTACTAGTCTCGCCCAGGCATGCTTAGCTAGGTAGTTCTGATGGGATCCGGTGCATTAGTACTGGTATGACATCCGTCAACCCATGCTGCTTGTTTTCCTTCATCCGTATCATTCTTGTTCCTTTTGGACATGAGTTCTGCATGTCACAAATGAACCGTGGGGCCCATAGATTAAGAAAAGATAATCCAGTAAGTAGTCAAAAAAGTTGGTGAAAAATTTGAAACTCCATTTTTAGCCCATTCTATCTCACACAAAATAATTAAGTAAAAGAAAAACTGACCTAATATGTGACGCCTCGCAAAGGCCTGGCCCAAGCGCACCTCAAGGGCTTATGCATGTGTCCATCATTGGACTGGCGTATTACCTGGTGCCCATTAGGACACGTACCAGAAAATGCTTGATGCACTACCAGGGCATTGGGTGCATTCTCCAAGAAGCCTCCCAGCCTTGCCTGGTCACTTACTTGCGAGACACGGCAAGACCTAAAACTCAATCAAACAAGCTTTGTGCTCAAGTGCTTATCAAGTGTTCATTCATAATGCATGGCAACCAAGATATCCAATCTGATAAATTTTGAAAACACATATTTTATTCATGTATGCACATACATCCACAAAAAGAGGTTCATAAACAAACTTGGCCATAAACCTGAAGCATCATATACACAAATAGTTTACAAACGTCACACTTAAGTAAAGTCCTACATACCAAACCAATACTATCTAGGAAACTTCGTATCTTAGTCCCTAATAAACATTTACAAGTACTTGGTAACCTTACCAAGATTTCAAAAGTCATCACATCTGAAAGTTGACCTTTACATGCTCGTGACCCAAAAGCCACTTTGAACACATAGTACATAACGGTGGTTTGCAATACAAGTCCTACCATTACTCCCATAATCAAGAAGGCAAACCAAAAAACCAAACCCCATGAGCACACATCCATAACTCTAGATTGTTCCCACAACACTAAACACAAAGCCTTAAAGCAACACAACCATATGAGCTTGCATATTCACAAAGACTTGCACTTACACTTATTGAGCTAGAAACCATAAGTTAGTGTTCATACCTCCAAGGTACCTGAATACACAATCCTTAGCACATAAGCAAATCAAGCCCAACATCATTTCCTAAAATTCAGAAATGCATGGCATAAGTTATTTGCATAAATTAGTAAGGATTCAGACGACGTCTAGGGCCTATTTAGTTAAGCTTGAAAGCTTAACCTCTAAGCTCTTGCAAGGTAGACATGAAAACAAGGAAAATACAATAGAAATATAGTAAATAACAATACTAAGGGTTAACACATGCATCCAAAGCACCAAAGCATGCAACTCACACACCCCTCACATAGCCATTGGCCTCAGCCAACATAGGCACTAGCAAGTACACACCATAACTTGTTTAATTCTTAGTTCCACTAGTTAAATTCACCACATAGAGCTCCAAGTTCACACATGGTTTGGCCAACCCGTGGTAGAACTCTAGTACTTGCCATTACTTAGCTAGCTAGCACACATAATTCACTTATACCAGAAGGTAGCATAGCCCTTACAACAATCTAGGCTCATCTAACTCAACGCCATCACGTAGACATCTAATACTAAACTTAAACATGGAATTCAACCAAAATCAAGTGAGTAGAGTAAATTCCTTACCAAACCTTGCCCTTAGCTCTCGGCCAAGCATTCAAATGCAAAGAACCAAGCTTGAAATGCAACCTCCAAGGTCGCCTATGTCTAAATTGCACTTAATCAAGCTTGAATCTTCAATTCAACTTTAATCCACCAACAATTCGGCATAACCTGAGCTTCCAAGCCAAGAACATAAAACTAGCTCAATTAGGAGGCTTGACACAAAAATGGAGTGGTTTGACTAAGTGGAGACATGCAACTCCGGATTGGCGCCATATGGCGTAAAATTTGGCTAAATGCTTGCCTCGATAATTTCATTTTCTTGCATGGTTCATTTCAGTCCACAATTAAAAGATTCCTCTCCTTTTAAATGCCTGAAAACATGCACAATTAAGCCCTTAAACTTTGTTTTGCCCCACTAGCCTCATAAGCAATTAAACATGCACAACCATGTGCCCGGGTAAGGCTACCCCTGGTATTACTTCATGTGTCCTTGTGGCCCACTAAGTTCAACACTTAGCTCCTTAACTAGGCCTTATTTTGTCTCTAATTTTTAACTTACGCCTTATCACAAAATGATGAAAAGAAATAAAAGGGATGCAACATGAAGACTTCCTGACACGTCATTGTTGTCTGTACTACTCTTGCTCAAGTATGCTTAACTACAGAGTTCTAATGGGATCTGATGCATTAGTGCTGGTATGATCACATCTATCAACCTACGATGCTTATTTTCCTTGATCCACATCAGTCTCATTCGCCTTCAACATTCGTGCTCCACGTCGCAAATGAGCCATGAGACCCATAAATTAGGAAAAGATAATCCAGTAAGTAGTCAAAAAAGTTGGTGAAAATTTTGAAACTTCATTTTTGGCCCTGATTATCTCACATGAATAGATCAAGCAAAAGAAAAAATGACCCAAAAAACAAAAATGGGGATGTAACACAAGCACTTCCCATCACGTTGCCGATGCCAGTACTACTTTTGCCCAAGCTTGCTTAACTGCAGGGTTCTGATGGGATCCAGTGCATTAGTGCTGGTATGATCGCATCTGTCAACCTATGCCGCTTATTTTCCTTTATCTGTGTCAGGGCCTAACTTACCCTTACCCTAAACCTTTCATTAGATTCTTATCAACTAGTGGATTTAGTTACTTAGTTGATTCCAAACGGTGACTTGGACTCTGATTCCCAAGATTCTTAACCCCAGTTAAAGTTTGACTTTTTGGGAATCTCAAGCTTTTGAAGTTTTAGTGAAATTTACTTAATTTTTACCAATAGGTGGGTTTACTTGAGATTGCTTAGGGGCTAAGTATGCATGTAATAGTAGGTTCTACATGTTTTAGGTTGCATCAGAGTTAATCATGCTTGTACATACATGCATACATCATAGGATTCAAACCATGCTTATTTTTTTTCCTTAATGCCCTATGGCCCACCTAGGCCCAAATATATGTACAGACACACATTTATTCTAGCCTAGTCCTCTTATTTTACATATACAACTATATACAAGCCAAAATTTTAAGAAGGACTACATGGTCTATAACACCAAAGTTTGATGTTTCAAAAGGTGGTATGCATTATACACTAATTTCTGTTCATATAGTATCTAGAGCCATTGAGACTTCTACTTTCACTTTAACTTCACATTTAGGCCACAAATTATTCATGACCCTACTAGTTCTAGTCCATACAATAATTGTTTCGCCAACAGCAATACCCACCATAGCCATTAGGGCCTATATAACACAGAAACACAACAATTAGTCGAGATTAGTGAACTTATTTATGCTTCCTTTCTCATAAGCCATAACTGGGAGTTTTACCTCTCTGTCCATAGACCCCATGAAGAGGTTTCTGAGCCCTTTAGTCCTCCATTTCTTTACCTAAAATGGGCAAAATAGGGCATGAGTACATAGGTACTCATTGAAGAACCCAAACAGCACCTAGTTCCTTATTCAATGTTTAAAACATTGATATAGATAAACCTCCAAACTTCTTTGGTAACCTGCACCCAAAAGGCTAAAAGACACCAAAAAGAACAAGTACAACATAATACATAATACATACATAAATGATAAAAGGGGGGTTAGTGCACGCATGAAGTCAGAGTAGCATACAGACACACATACCACAACATTGGGTTTCAATAACATAGCAAACATGATTCTTTGGCAATTTCTTCTTGTGATCAGTTAAATTAATGTTCACTTATCATAGAGCTCCAGATGATTGTCAAGCTTGGTCCAACTTGAACAAAAACCCTATGCTTGCCAAAAGCAAATTGGCTAGCTTATCCTAGTGCTTTAAGCACACATTGCCCATTAACATAGCCTCTAGGTTCCTTTGGCTTAAGCCATCATCTAGGGTGGCTTTTCCCATTCAAAATATAGGAGAAGAAGCTTCATGCTGGCTCTTCACCTATACTCTAGAAGTAGTAAGGAAGGTTGGTTATTTTCCCAAAAAACATAGGCACCAACTTAGGTAACACCAAGTGAAAGGCTTGCTTGATGTTTGTCTCAGATTCACTATTTATCCATCCTTCTCCATGGACTTTCTTTCCTAAAAATTGAGAGTACATAGGCAAGAGTACCATTAGGTAGGTGGTGATGAGAATTAAGGATGAAAGGAAGAAAAAAGTAGCTTTAGAAGGACACCATCTTGGATGTGTCAACAGAGCGTCGATTTTGGCTTGTTGCTGTTGTATTGGATTTCTTGCTTATGTCTCGGCCTCCATGTGCTCTTGGTTTGTGTTTAAGGTGTTTGCAAGAGATAAGAGAGTAGATAATAGCCAAGAAATGGTTAAACATTTGCAAAGAAATTGCCATAAGGAGGCTTGAATGTTGGCGGTAGCCGAATGACTTAAATAAGTCATTTACATTTTCTTTATTTGTTTTGGCCTTTTTTTTGGTCTTTTTTATTTTCATTTTTTTACTGGCTTTTGGTAGGTATTAGGGCTAAGTCTTGGGCAATAAATGATGTAAGAAGTTGCTAGGAAATAGTTTGGAAATTGCCTTAGAAGACATAGTAACCAATGTTGCCTGAATGGCTTTGTAACCAAGTCATTTAATTGGTTTTTCTTCCTTTTTGTTTCATTTTTGTCTCGGCCCATAACAGGTCCTTTTTCATGCCCCACACAGGTCCTACCCTAACTGCACCTTTCCCAACTAGGCGTGCTTTGCTGGTAACTACCAAGTGCCTAGGGCACTAGGTCACACACATACATCTACAAGTGTGGGTAGGACACTGGTGAGCACCCCAGGAGCCTACTAATTTGACCTTAAGTTAAACTTTTCAAGTGATGTGCTTTTGTGCATATCAAGCGTGCATACCTTTCATGTTAACCAAGATGCCCGTTCTTAAGTTTTGAAAACCATTTTCAAATGCAAGTGAGGTTAACTAGACACATTAAGCTAAGTTTACACAAGCCATTCGACACATATGCACACATCCGGATGGCATAAGCATAACACATCACCAAGAATGTTCATACATTTCACAACTGAGGTACTTAGTTACATGCGATAATTTATACACAAACAAGTTCTTGGAATCATACCAAGACCAACATAAAACCTAAAGTCATATCTTCTCATGAAGGTTCACCTATAGTGCACATACATGATAAGCACAACCACTCAATACATAAGCTTGGTAACAACCAAGGACATTAAAAAATGCCCTAAAATCTGAGAGGAAAAGTTCACATAACTATGTACGTAAATATACTCGAAAGCCACTAACATCACATAAATTAAAACTATGGTTTAAAGTACAGACCCAACTATCAAACTTATGGTCATAAGAGCAAACCACATTACATAGGCTAAGGAGCACATGTCCATAACACTAGACTTGTCCCATAATCTACTCACAAAACCTACAAGCAACATAACCATATGAGCTTGCATATTTACAAAGGATTGTACTTACACTCATTAAGCTATAACCATGTGTTAGTGATCATACCTCCAAGATACTCGAATACATAATCCTTAGCACACAAGCTACTCAAGCTTAATATCCTTTCCTGAAACACATAATTACAGGGCATGAGTTATATACATAACTTAGTAAGGATTCACATAGCTTTTATGAGCCTATTTAGTAAAGCTTGAATGCTTAACCTTTCATAAAAAAGCTTAAACCTGCATTAAAACATGAAAAACACAAGCTATACACATTAATATATCCACTAGATAGCTAATAAGGGTTAGCATGCACATACAAAGCACCAAAGCACACACCGCACATATAGCCATTGGCATCGGGCAATAAGAACACTACTAAGTACACACCACAACATGTTCAAGTCCTACTTCCTTTGATCACTGGTTCACATAGAGCTCCAGGTTCCCCTGTAGGTTGGCTGACCCATGTAAGAACTCTAGTACTTGCCATTTCTGTGCTAGCAAGCATGCACATCACTTATACCTGAAGGTAAAACATAGCCTCTATGACATTCTAAGCTTATCTAGCTTAATAACCATCACTTAGAAGCCTAACACTCACTTGAACATGGATTGTAACCAAACTCAAGTAGAGTACAGTGAAACCCTTACCAAACCTTCTTTGGCTCTTATCTAAGCACTCAAAGCAAAGAACCAAGCATCAAATGCGACCTCCAAGTTTGCATATGACTAAAATGTTCTTAATCAATTTTAATTCTTCAAATATAGCTCAAATCATCAAAGAATCACCATGAATCACCATGAACCCGATTCTCCTCCAGCAAGAACACTAGCTTTGACTTCCATTAGGAGTTTTTGACACATTTAGACAACTAGGCAAGTAGTGCAAGCATGCAAAATTTAGCCATGAGCCACAAGGCGTGAAAATGGGTAGAATACTAGTCTTGGTAGAGTCATTTTCTTCTGTGGAACCATGTAGCTCTCCAACAATATTTAATGGAACTTACGAGACCCAAAAACATTAGCAATTAGTGATACCCACTCCGGGGTAGTCCAATTATGGTGCCAAAACTGTGCATTTAGACTCCCAGGATTGGTAATGTTCTGTAGGCCATTAGAACACTACCCTTAGTGTGCATACCCAAGTGGCCCTCTTGGGCACTATGTAAATACATGCATATTGGTCCAAACATCACAAAAATATTCACATAGCATGCACACCATGGCAGTGTTGGGTTTCGGGAGCCAAACAGCGCAGCGGAATTTAACCGAAACCCTCCAGGATCCAAGTGAAACGGGGTAAACCGGGTGTTCGAAAATTTCATACCTAATTTTCGGTTGAGATCTCTCACTCAACTGTAGAGTCGAATCACAAAACCTGAACAGTTGACGTGTTCAGGCTCTCTATGGTATCCACACGAGCCTCTCGGGATCACCACGCTTCCACCACGTCCCGGCAGATGCGTTTCTCTTGCGCTCGCAGTGCTAGCTTGCGTCCTCCAAGGAACTGCAAGAGAAGAGTGCGGCTGTCCTTTTTGGGAGGCTAGGGCAAGGAGACCTGCGAATTTTTCACTTAAAAGTTGTATTTATAGTGAGACTCAACTTCCAGGCCTAATGGGTTTCAAAGCCCTAATCCAATTAGGATTTAATTTCGGGCTTAATAATGGCTCAACTCCTTGGCCCATTATTAATACGAAATTAAAGTGAAACCATAACCCAAATAATTAGCCCATGCACTCTAATGATCCAAATAGCTCTACGTGTGCGACCCAATAGGCTCTTGCCATGTTGGCAATGATCATAAATCACATTTATGATCATAAGCAATGAGCGGTGTCTAGCAACACATCATTGCTACCTAAGTGACAAGATTGTCGGTGAATCGACTAAACCTTTATGATCATCACCGATATATGCCATTGTCCCTTTGTCCAAGATATCAAGACTAAGCACGAGACATGGAATGTGTCACTCTCGTATAGCCCAATCTTTGGTTTCTTGATTACCGAGTAGACTAACTTAAACTGATGACATTGATATCATATATCAACTCATCGGAGCATGGCCATGCATTTTCTAAGTCTCACTCTATCAAGGGGCCCAAAGATATCACTCCCGTTACATAGGAGGGACAAATCCCATCTTGATCATACAAATCCCTCCGCATGATATGTGACATACCCAATGACCTCCTTCAAGTTCACTCAGTTACGAGCAACAAAGGAAAGTATCAAAGTATGTGACTCACATGTATGGAACCTTGATGATCTTAGGTCGAAGGACTACATATACCATGATCACTATGAGAATCACTTATGACACTCATATAACGATCCATGAAGTGTTCTCATGGTGGGTCGGTCCAGTACACAAGTTCTCCAACTTGTACCCATATGTAGACTACATATCTCATATTAGTCTCCACATATGCTAGTCATTATGTATTATTGCAACCCGCTCCACAATAATACTAGACTAGGGACGTTTAAGAATATCATTATTCTAGGGTTACAATTATGTTTATTATGTTACGCAGAAACAAAACAACAAACAAAATTGCTGGATTAATGCCTCAATAAAATATCATGACTCAATGTGCAAAAATACAATCATCTCATGATTGGCTTTTTGGGCACAATACTAACAATCTCCGACTTGCACTAAAAGCCAATCATCCATGTATCTAATACCGATGCACCTAGAATGACTATCATGCTTCTGCTGCGTATGGGGCTTTGTCAGTGGATCAGCAATGTTGCTGTCTGTCGAAGTCCTGCATATCCTTACATCACCCCTCTCGATGATCTCCCTGATGAGATGATAGCGTCGAAGTATGTGTTTGGATTGCTGGTGAGATCGAGGTTCCTTAGCCTGTGCGATTGCTCCATTGTTGTCACAATAGAGCTCTATCGGGTCAACAATGCTTGGAACCACTCCAAGTTTAGTGATGAACTTCTTGATCCAAACTGCCTCCTTCGCAGCATCAGAGGCGGCAATGTACTCAGATTCTGTTGTAGAGTCAGCTACTGTCTCTTGCTTTGAACTCTTCCAGCTTACAGCACCACCACCAATACAAAACACATAACCAGATTGCGATCTAAAATCATCCTTATCGGATTGGAAGCTTGCATCAGTGTAACCCCTTACAACGAGCTCATCTTCACCTCCAAAGACCAAGAATGCATCCTTAGTCCTTCGTAAGTACTTAAGGATGTTCTTAACAGCTGTCCAGTGACTTTCACCGTGGTTCGATTGGTACCTACTCGTCATGCTCAAAGCATATGAGACATCGGGACGAGTACATATCATGGCATACATGATAGATCCAATTGCTGAGGCATATGGAATCTTACTCATGCGCTCTCTCTCCTCAGTTGTACTCGGACACTGAGATCTAGAAAGAGTGATACCATGTGACATGGGCAAGAATCCTTTCTTGGAATCTTGCATGCTAAACCTCTTTAGCACCTTGTCAATATATGTACTTTGACTTAGGCCAAGAAGCTTTCTAGATCTATCTCTATAGATCCTGATGCCTAACACATAGGCTGCTTCACCCAAGTCCTTCATAGAGAAACATTTCCCTAGCCAAGTCTTCACAGACTGTAGCTCAGGAATGTCATTCCCGATGAGTAGTATGTCATCTACATACAACACCAAGAAGACAATAGCGCTCCCACTAACCTTCTTGTAGACACAAGGTTCATCTTCATTTTTGATAAAACCAAACTCTTTGATTGCATCATCAAAACGAAGATTCCAACTTCGAGAAGCTTGCTTCAGTCCATAAATGGACCTTTGCAATTTGCACACTTTATTGGCATTCCCAGGAGTGACAAAACCCTCAGGCTGTGTCATGTACACATCCTCAAGTAGCTTTCCATTTAGGAATGCAGTTTTGACATCCATTTGCCATATCTCATAATCATAGTGTGCAGCAATAGCAAACAAAATTCGGATGGATTTAAGCATAGCAACTGGTGAAAAAGTTTCATCATAGTCAATACCATGAATTTGCTTGAAACCTTTTGCGACCAATCGTCCCTTAAAGGTAATCACATTACCATCCATGTCAGTTTTCTTCTTGAAAACCCATTTGCACCCTATGGGTTTTACCCCTTCAGGTGGGTCAACCAAAGTCCATACTTGGTTTTCATACATGGATTCCATCTCGGATTTCATGGCCATTAGCCACTTCTCAGAGTCAGGCCCCGACATAGCTTGTTGGTAGGTTGTGGGCTCATCTTGATCCATGAGCATCACATCACCGGTGTGAGTCACGAGAAATCCATATCTCTCGGGCTCACGCCGAATCCTACCAGTCCTACGTGGGCTTTGTGCTACAGGAACAGACTCTTGAACCACAACATCTTGTGGTGTCTGTTCAGGTTCCATTTCAGGTTTGATGTCTTCTTGTTGTTCTTGAATTTCTTCAAGTTCTACTTTCCTCCCACTAGTTCCTTTAGAGATAAACTCTTTCTCCAAAAAGACACCAGTTCGAGCAACAAACACTTTTTGCTCAGAGGGATTGTAGAAATAGTAACCCTTTGTTTCTTTGGGATACCCAACAAAAAGACATTTTTGAGATTTGGGCCCTAGTTTGTTAGAGGATTGACGTTTTACATAAGCGTCACAGCCCCAAATCTTCATAAAAGACAAATTGGGACGCCTCCCACTCCATATCTCATATGGTGTCTTTTGAACCGATTTAGATGGAACTCGGTTTAGTGTAAAAGCGGCTGTCTCTAGAGCATGTCCCTAAAAGGAGTTTGGAAGGTCAGCTTGACTCATCATGGAGCGAACCATGTCTAACAGAGTTCGATTTCTCCTTTCAGAAACACCATTCCATTGAGGTGTACCTGGTGGAGTGAGTTGTGATACTATACCACACTCCTTCAGATAGTCAAGGAATTCTCGATCCAAGTACTCTCCACCTCGATCTGATCGAAGCACTTTGATACTCTTCCCGAGTTGATTCTCTACTTCATTCTTGAATTCTTTGAACTTTTCAAAGGATTCTGACTTGTGTCTCATAAGATACACATAGCCATATCTGCTGAAGTCATCAGTGAAAGTAATGAAGTATTGGGAACCTCCTCTAGCTTGTGTAGACATAGGGCCACATACATCACTATGTATGAGTCCTAGTAAGTCATTAGCCCTTTCACTTTGCCCTGTGAATGGGGCTTTGGTCATCTTGCCCAACAAACATGACTCACATGTCTCATATGATTCAAAATCAAATGAGTCCAAGAGTCCATCTTTATGGAGCTTGGATATGCGGGTCTCATTTATATGGCCCAAGCGACAGTGCCAGAGATAGGTCAAGTTTGAATCATTTAATCTGACCTTCTTGGTATTCACATTATAGATTGGATCTTCAAGGTCTAGAGCATACAACCCATTGCTAAGTTGAGCACAACCATAAAAGATTTCATTCAAATAAATAGAACAACATTTGTCCTTTATTATAAATGAAAAACCTTTCTTGTCCAAACAAGAAACAGAAATCAAATTTCTACTAATAGTAGGTACAAAGTAGCAGTTGTCTAATTCTAAAACTAATCCACTAGGTAAAGTGAGAACATAAGTCCCTATGGCTAAGGCAGCAACCCTTGCTCCATTTCCAACACGTAGGTCCACTTCACCTCGGGCCAATCTTCTACTTCTACTTAGATCCTGCACATTTGCACAAATGTGAGATCCACATCCAGTATCCAATACCCAAGATGAGGAAGTAGAAAAGTTAGCCTCTATAACAAAAATACCTGAAGTGGAAGTCTTACTTCCCTTTTCCTTAGCAAGTTCTTCAAGATAGAGCTTGCAGTTGCGCTTCCAGTGTCCAGGTTGCTTACAATGGAAGCACTCCCCTTCCTTTGCCACACCACCCTTTGGTTTCAGTGCAGCTGAAGAAGAACTAGCATTGGACTTTCCATTAGCTTTATCCTTCTTCTTGTTGGCTTTTCCTTTTCCCTTGCCCTTTTGAACCATCAAAATGGGCTTAGCCTTCTTAAGGTTTTGCTCAGCAGTTCTCAACATGTTGAGCAATTCAGGGAGGGACTTGTCAAGGTCATTCATGTTATAGTTCATGACGAACTGACTGTAGCTTTCAGGCAACGATTGCAAGACTACATCAATAGCCAACTCTTTCTGAAGAGCAAATCCCAAATTCTCAAGATTCTCAATGTACCCAATCATCTTGAGCACATGAGGACCCACGGGACTTCCCTCAGACATCTTGCACTGAAACAATGCCTTAGAGGTCTCAAACCTCTCATGCCTAGCTTGCTCTTGGAAAAGCATTTTGAGATGTTCGATCATATCGAACGCCCCCATGTTCTCATGTTGCTTCTGAAGCTCAGATTCCATGGTAATAAGCATGAGGCATGCAACATCCAAAGCATCATCAGAATGCCTCTTGTGAGCATCCCTTTCAGCTCTTGGAGCAGTGGCAGCAGGCTCATTCGGAATGGGCTGCTCTAGGACATATGCCTTTCTCTCTTGTTTGAGGACTATCCTCAAGTTTCGGTACCATTTGAGAAAGTTGGTCCCATTCAGTTTTTCCTTCTCAAGGATCGATCGCAACGAAAGTGTCGATGTGTTTTGTGCCATGGTTATCTACAATAGTAAATATGCAGTGTAAGAGTCATGTATTTTAATTCATTTAATAAGGACTTTTATTAAACGATACTCCCACTATTTTCCTCAAAATAATAACCCTCGGTATTATTTTGGAACACCTCGGCGCTAAGGTATTCTAGCGGGCCAAGATCCATATTTGACCACAACCTGAGTCAGCTTTGGCTTTTCTCTCAAGTTACAGCTATTTAGGTAGGCAACTCATTGCCAATTGCATCTTATGCAACTCTTGGATAGTTGGGTGAACAACACTTGTCCAAGCTCATCTCATGAACTTAAGCCCAACTCTATGCCTCTAAGTCCCTAATCCTATTAGGATGACTTAGTTAAGTCGAACCCAAAGTTAGCAGTTTGGATATCACTATTATCCCATCGCGCCTTACCAAGATGAACATAGGTGCTTTGCTTTGGCAAACCCACCTAATGTTGATCAAAGTCTTGACGAGTGCCAACATTTGGAAGGCATCACATTTAATGACTTAATATTTGTTTGAGGGATTTTTCTTTTGATCTCACCAATTTGTTATCTCCGGTTGTTTTATACATGCATCACATACAAATATAAAACATGCATCTCATGCTTACAAGAAATAAACGTGACATGGTTATAGCCCAAACTATGCGATATTCTCAAGCC
The DNA here is from genome assembly GCA_039654915.1 of Aquilaria yunnanensis. Taxonomy (NCBI): domain Eukaryota; kingdom Viridiplantae; phylum Streptophyta; class Magnoliopsida; order Malvales; family Thymelaeaceae; genus Aquilaria; species Aquilaria yunnanensis. The sequence continues at coordinate 55,590,729 of CM077597.1, forward strand.
AATGAGAATATCATAAAAGCCTAAGAAAAGAAAAGAGTCTTCACAAGCTCCTTCTCTTCCTTTCTTGGCTGCCTTTTTGTTGTCACCTCCTTGGACATACCACCTTGGACGAACCCATAATGCACCATTACATCAATAATAGAAACCTCGAGTTACATTCGAGGGGAGTAAGGTGAGAAGAGAATGTACAATGAGAGTGATAAGAAAAGGCACGACTCGCAGGCCGTATTTACAAGTACAACCAATAAAGGGCTATAACCATGCACCATGCTTCAAACACCAATCAGCATATCATGTCAAATCTCATTCAACAAAGATGCATGCCAATTTTCGCGTGTTGATTAACCAGGTTTTATATATGTGGCGCTTCGCATACGGCGGTCCCGCTGGCCGGTCAGCGGGCGGTGGTTCCGCTGACCGGTCAGCGGACGGGGTCGAGAAAGTAGGCACCCGAGACTCCTCCATTCGAGCCACCAAAAATACCTTACTTTCGGTGCCCAAACAGGCCGAATCCGAACAAACCTAGGGTTTTTGCAACTATTGCAAGAATCCTAATCCATATAGGTATCTCATACCTATCAATTTCGGCTTATTCTCATTAACCAATTTGTGTCGTTTCTTGATATATCTCATTTGTTCATTACGAATTCCGGTTTCATGCATCATGAATCAATCTAATTAATCATGGCCGAAAACCAATCGAACACATAGCATCATGCGATTCAACACTCAATCCCGATTTAGGGTTTCACCAGTAGCTCTGATACCACTGTGGGTTTCGGGAGCCAAACAGCGCAGCGGAATTTAACCGAAACCCTTCAGGATCCAAGTGAAACGGGGTAAACCGGGTGTTCGAAAATTTCATACCTAATTTTCGGTTGAGATCTCTCACTCAACTGTAGAGTCGAATCACAAAACCTGAACAGTTGACGTGTTCAAGCTCTCTATGGTATCCACACGAGCCTCTCGGGATCACCACGCTTCCACCACGTCCCGGCAGATGCGTTTCTCTTGCGCTCGCAGTGCTAGCTTGCGTCCTCCAAGGAACTGCAAGAGAAGAGTGCGGCTGTCCTTTTTGGGAGGCTAGGGCAAGGAGACCTGCGAATTTTTCACTTAAAAGTTGTATTTATAGTGAGACTCAACTTCCAGGCCTAATTGGTTTCAAAGCCCTAATCCAATTAGGATTTAATTTCGGGCTTAATAATGGCTCAACTCCTTGGCCCATTATTAATACGAAATTAAAGTGAAACCATAACCCAAATAATTAGCCCATGCACTCTAATGATCCAAATAGCTCTACGTGTGCGACCCAATAGGCTCTTGCCATGTTGGCAATGATCATAAATCACATTTATGATCATAAGCAATGAGCGGTGTCTAGCAACACATCATTGCTACCCAAGTGACAAGATTGTCGGTGAATCGACTAAACCTTTATGATCATCACCGATATATGCCATTGTCCCTTTGTCCAAGATATCAAGACTAAGCACGAGACATGGAATGTGTCACTCTCGTATAGCCCAATCTTTGGTTTCTTGATTACCGAGTAGACTAACTTAAACTGATGACATTGATATCATATATCAACTCATCGGAGCATGGCCATGCATTTTCTAAGTCTCACTCTATCAAGGGGCCCAAAGATATCACTCCCGTTACATAGGAGGGACAAATCCCATCTTGATCATACAAATCCCTCCACATGATATGTGACATACCCAATGACCTCCTTCAAGTTCACTCAGTTACGAGCAACAAAGGAAAGTATCAAAGTATGTGACTCACATGTAGGGAACCTTGATGATCTTAGGTCGAAGGACTACATATACCATGATCACTATGAGAATCACTTATGACACTCATATAACGATCCATGAAGTGTTCTCATGGTGGGTCGGTCCAGTACACAAGTTCTCCAACTTGTACCCATATGTAGACTACATATCTCATATTAGTCTCCACATATGCTAGTCATTATGTATTATTGCAACCCGCTCCACAATAATACTAGACTAGGGACGTTTAAGAATATCATTATTCTAGGGTTACAATTATGTTTATTATGTTACGCAGAAACAAAACAACAAACAAAATTGCTGGATTAATGCCTCAATAAAATATCATGACTCAATGTGCAAAAATACAATCATCTCATGATTGGCTTTTTGGGCACAATACTAACAGGCAGCAAAGAAGGAAAACACTAGCACAAGTCTTAGTTTTGGCTTCCACGCATTAGGCAATCTTGTTAAGTTCTAGTGGCCAGCTACTGCAGCTGTAACTTCCAATAATAAAATGTATCATTCTAGCCACATACCCCCTATTTTATTTGCTCCATTATCAAGTAGAGACTTAGATAAAAGCAAGGAATTTTTTTTTACATCAATATACCACCTATGGACCAAGTTATGGATTTTTTAAATTGGTTACAAAATTCTGACCAAATGAACAGTAACTCAGCCAACTTTGCAACGTCATATCTTTGGGTGCATGGCTCTAAATCCAGAAATTCCAAAGGCCAGTTAACCCTCTAGATGTCCTATAGGTGTGTTAAAAATTTCATACCAAGTTTCATTCTACACAGGGAGATATTAAACTTTATATCCAGAGTCGAAATTCTGGCAACTTTTGGACCATTTTGCCCATACAATTTTTCCAAACCATGTAAACACTTCATTCACAAGGGGAAATCCATCCAAGGCTATCCCATATATGTCCATTACACATAGGAATTACATTCCCTTTCTATTAACAACTTTATGTGGCCAAAAAAAAATTTACAAGTAAGCAGCCCATCATTCACACATAGCCTGCTTTGCACCACATCACTTACATAGCCAAAACATTACTCAAATGTTCACATACTTGTCTCATTTTACAGACACTACATGTACATGAATACATGCACTAAAATATGGTCTTAAATCAGCTAAATATGCACCCTAGGTCACAGGAGGTCCTGAGACACAATGGACTCCAAAAACATGATGCTGGACAGCTGCTGCACAACACAGTAAGTACCACCATTAAAAATACCAAATGTGCTCCTAAAATCACCAAAATTTCCAGATCACAAATATACATATGGAAGTTCATGTATCTGAAATTTCAGATCAAAACTCAAACCACAAAGGTTAGTTTGAAGGTGATCTTTCAGCTGGACCAGAAATGACAGAATTGAGGGGAGTAAGTTTCATTGAGAAACTTAGTAAGGGTAACACTTGGTTTCTTAAGGTAATGTGATCCTCATTAAAACCTACATCCAAAGACACTAAAACACAAAAAACACAATGCATATATACAAGATATAGCAACCAAATTCAGCAGCCAAACACAAACAACAAACACATGAAATGTGGCAGCAGCATATACCATAGGTTAGTCCATAAAACACGTAATAAACATAACCAAATCACTATGGCAGCCCTCCTCAATCTAATGCTTGGTCTTAGGAGGATTTTAAAATTAGTTAGTACTAACCTTGGGCTCTAGAAACCCTCAGTTTACTACCATCATTGTGCACTTCACACTAGGTCACAAAACCTTCAATAAGTGCACTCCCCTCACTAAGCTTGGTTCATCAAGCTCATGGCTCTCTTCCAAGCTTAGCCCCAGCTCCATGGATGTTTGAAAATTTCAGAAAACAGTCCATGAGAGCAAGAGACCCTTACCAAAGTGGGTAGGCCGAAAATCAAGCTTGATCCTTGAAGTATGCAAGAAATAGCTCTAGTTTGCTTCCAATTGCTTCCTTTTGCCTTCAATTTCAATCAATTGTAAGTTTGAAGGTGTGGTGGCTATGGAGGAAGTATGGCTGTGTTCTTGGGCTGGGGGAGGACGAAAATGAGAGTGGGATAAGTGATTTGGCCACTTAAATGGCTTTAAATGAGCTTAAGGGCACCAAAACACACTTAGCAAGCTTAATTTGCTTTATGTCATTTTCCTTCTCACTAATTATGGTTTCTTTGTTTTAAACTCATTGGTACACATGTGCCCATCATTTTTGACTAATTATCAAGTCTTGGCTGCCCCCCCCCCATGGTGGGATAACCCCACAATTCCACCCTTAGACTTAAGTCAAAAGCTTGAACACCTTAAGGTTTACACTAGGACATTTAGGTCCTTATTGCCTTTAGTGTTTCCTTTGCCCAAACATGTCTTCCATGAGCAATTTGGTCCTCCAATAGCACTTTCGTACCATTCATATCCTTCCCATAACTCTCCAAGTCTCTTTCTTGAGAGTTTTGCAATTGAGTACCCGAATTTCCAAAACCTTACAAAAAAGTCCATAGGTTGCTTGAAAAACAAGCAATCCTTAAGGCTTTTCTTGGGGACCAAGTTACCAACTTGGAACACTTTTAAGGAGGTGTTGATCATGCCTTTTACCCCCCCCACACTTCAATCAATATGGTGAGAATTACACAATATAATGGTTTTTAGCCATTATGACACACTTCTAATTCTCCCATTTTGTGAGGTGGTAACAATTAGGCCCCCAATTTTGTTAACTCACCACTAGCCTTCTTAGGTCACCAATCGTGCACAAGTGCACATCTGGGTAGGCTTACCTTCACTATTACCTCATGTGTCCTTGGTGCCCATCAAGTGTAGTAGTTAATCTTGTGCTTGGCTTAGTCTTTCTTTCCTAATTATCTTAGCTCTAGCTCAAAATGAAGGTTGTGACATATGACCCTGAAAGGCAACAGGAGGCTTTAGAGCCTGATAGGGCCAATGGACCTAATGCCAGGGATAACCTACTTGGTCCTAGTAAAGGTAGATAGGAGAAGATGGAACTGATGATGGAAGGCATGCAGGCACATGAAAGTGAAAAGCAAGCTAGAGCTGAAGAGGTCAGAGAAGTAGAAGAAAGTAGTAAGGGAAGGAGGCTTGGCAAAGAGCCAGTGGTTTTGGATCAAGGAGAGTCAAATCTAATGTTAGGCAGAAAACAAGAGTGGGGGTGGAGGAGAGTTTAGAGCTAGAAGAACTGGGCATTGATATGGTTCCAAGGAGCACAGAGCCTCCTACAGAAGTTACTGCAAGAGGTGGGCCACCAAGAGGTGGAACCCGAAACACTAAAGCAGGAAGAAGGAAGCCTAGTGGAGGTTGTCTTAGGGAGGGCCAGTTCGAAGGATTTTTGGCACTGAAACCCCCCATTTTCAGAGGTGGTTGTGACCCTGAAAAAGCTGAATTCTGGGTCTATCAAGTGGAGAAAATATTTGAAAGGATGGAAGTCTCCTCCACACAGTAAGTGCTTTTATCCACCTTTAGACTTGAGGGGAATGCAGAACTCTGGTGGAGAGCTGTGTAGAGGACCAACAAAAGTAAGAATTAGAAGAGACCACTTGCATGAAGGAGATCAATGAGGTGGGTTGAATTCCTCCAAGTCTTTCACAACATTATGTGAGTGAGGCCTTAAAGGATCAAACGTAAGTTGAATTTGATTAGCTTGAGCAAGGGAATCTCAATGTAATGGAGTATGAGCAAAAATTCAATAGTTTAATAAGATGTTCTCCATAGTATGATGGGCAAGAGGACCTGAAAACCAAAAGGTTCTTTAGGGGTTTAAGACCTGAACTAAGGCAAATCCTCAGGGTTGTGGGAGCCATAGAGTACTACCAGGTGGTACAAAGTACTTTAGCCTTGAAGTAAGAAGTCAAGGGGCAGGTGAAGAGTAGCCTAGGAAGTGTAAGTGGAACTTACCGGGGGCATAAGAAGAGAGCTAGAGAAGGGGCAGAGCTTGTAGAAGGTAGAAAGGAAAATAAGAGAGAAAAAGGACAACAACAGTACGGTCCACATAGTGCTCTACATGTAGGAAGTTTTACGGCAACAAGCCATGTTTCAAGCTTACTAATGGTTGCCACAAGTGTGGAGCACCAGACCATTGGGTAAGAGACTACCTTTAAAGGGAAGATGAAAAGAAGTTGATAGGGTGGTTCAACCCTAAGTGGGTTGGAGGACAGCCACCAATGGCACAAATGAAGCCCAATATGCATAACTCGAGAAGGAACCAATTGCTTAACCTGCCACAGGACCAAAGGAAACAGAAACCACCCTTTGGTAGAGTGTTTTAACTTGAGATAGCATAGTGAGTGGAAGATGTACTAGAGGCCGAGGCAAGAGAGAAAGAAGCTAGCCAGCAAAGGCTGAGTAGAAGAGCTTTAAAAGGTGCCATTTACCTTAATGGCCAGTTAGTAACTGCATTATTTGATATTGGAGCTTCATTGTCTATAGTTTCTTCTAAATTGGTTAGAGCCATTAACTTAGAAGTAAGAAACATGATAGATATGTATATGGTCAAAACTGTTGGCAATGAAATCTTGTTTACTTATTACATAGTTGAAGATTGTGTGATTAGGCTTGATGAACTAGAACTTAAGGCAGACTTGGTAGTGTTGAACACTTATGACTATGACATAGTCTTAGGCATGAATTAGCTAAGTGAGAAGAAAGTGGTAATAGACTGCTATACAAGACAATTATTGATTCCTGGTTATGAACCATACAAACTAGATGAATCACTTATGTTAGTCTCAGATTTCTAAATTAAAGTAGTGAAACAGGTACCCCTTAGTAGGTGAACATGAATGGTAGGGTTTAAATGAGCGTGGAGTAGCTAGTGAACTAGGCCAAATTCTTGTAGTCCAGGAGTACCTAGAGGTTTTTCCCACAAACCTGCCTAGACTACCACCTGTGAGATAAGTGAAGTTTGAGATTAAACTGGTACTAGGACCAATTTTTTTTGTCCATAGATTTAGATAGAATGGTCATACCTGAACTGGTACAATTAAAGAAGCAACTGGATGAGTTACTTAAGAAAGGGTTTATTAGACCTAGCGTGTGTCCTTAGGGAGCACCTGTCTTGTTTGTGACGAAAAAGGATGGAACCCTGAGACTCTATATTGCTTACAAAAAACTTAATGCCTGACTGTTAAGAACAAGTATCGTCTCCCAAGGATTGAGGATTTTCTTGACTAGCTGAAATGAGCAAAAATGTTCTCCAAAATTGACCTCAGGTCAGGTTACTTTCAATTGAGAGTTAAAGAAGAAAACGTAGCTAAAACTGCCTTTAGAACCAGGTATGGACACTTTGAGTACACAGTAATGCCATTTGGGCTTACTAATGCAGTTGCATTCTTTATGGACCTTATGGAAAGGGTATTTAGAGCATACTTAGACCACTTTGGGGTAGTCTTCATTGATGATATTTTGGTGTACTTCAAGAATGAGGAAACTCTTAAAGAACATTTGAGACTTGTACTTGGTTTCTCCAAGAACACAAGTTGTATGGGAAGTTGAGTAAGTGTAAATTATGGACCTGAAAGATTGGCTTTCTAGGCCATGTAATCAATGATCAAGGGTTGGATGTGGATCCTGAAAAAGGTTAGAGCCATTTTCGATTGGAAACAACCCCAGAATGTTAAAGAAGTTACGAGTTTTCTGGGACTAGCTAGCTACTGTAAAAGATTTGTACCTAAGTTTTCTATACTGGCAGCTCCAATGACAATTAACCAGGAAAGCCCAAAAATTTACCCAGGGAAGTGAATGTGAGAATAGCTTCCAAAAACTGAAGAGAAGGTCGACTATGGCCCCTATATTGGTGTTGCGAAACCCTGAAAAGGCTTATGAAGTATACACTAATGCATCCCAAGTAGGATTAGGTTGTGTCCTGATGTAGGACAGGCAGGCAGTTACCTATGATTCTAGGCAGCTAAGAGCACATGATACGAACTATCCAATGCATGACATGGAACTAGTAGCTGTGGTATTTTCACTCAAGCAATGGAGGCACTACTTAATAGGTAACAAATTTCAGGTCTATACTGACCATAAGAGCCTCAAATATCTATTTGCCCAAAAGGATCTTAATATGAGGCAGAAAAGATGGTTGGAATACCTCAAGGACTTTGACTGTGTAATTGAATACACAACTGGCGAAGCCAATGTGGTGGTAGATGCCTTAAGTATGAGCTATACTAGAGTGCTCAAAGGTCGTGAAGTTAGAAATAAGGCTGAAGTCGAAACTTAACTTGCTTGGCAAGACAATGGTTGAGTTGGGAATCGGACCAACTAAGTGTGCTTACCATCACCCCTGAGTGGTAGGGAGTCATCAGGGAGGAACAACTTAGTGATGAGAAGATTGATTTGGTGTTTGGCCAAATGAGGGGAAAGCTGTTTAAAGGCTTCTCCTACAAATAAGGGCTTCTGCACTTCTATAACAGACTGTATGTGCCTAACAAAGGAAATCTTAGGTCTTAGATTCTGGAAGATGCATACTCAAGTAAGGTCAATATGCGTCTAGAAGCTACTAAGATGTATCATGCTCTCGAAGCTTATTTTTGGTGGCCATACATGAGGCATGATATTGGAACTTATGTAGCCAAGTGTTAAGTGTGCCAACAAGTAAAGGTTGAACAACAGAAACCAGGAGGGAAGCTTCAAAGCTTACCTATGCCTGAGAGAAAGTGGGGGTCCATATCTATGGACTTTGTGGTGGTAATGCCTGTGGCGGAACATGGTCCCAGTGCCCCGAATTGCTAACACTGGTAGGCTCTAGGGAACTATGATCCCACTTAAGTTACAATTGGCTAGTTATTACTTGTCAGATATCTTAAATCCTTATGTGCAACTAGTTACTTAGCCTACCCTACATAAGAGATATGCATGCGTTGTCCTGGCTATGCAATAATAATTAAATTAAAGCTTCATCGAAAATAGTGCCGCGGCAATTAATGAAACATAAATCAAATAAGCCAAGACATAAATCTTTAGTTGCTTTAACTTCAAGTAACAACTATCTGCATACATTTCCAACTTATATGCACCCAAATGTAACTCTAGTGTTATACACACCAATGGTCATTAGTATAGGCAATCTATGTATGAAATTACCATACATACTAAAAGAAGCATTTCATAACTATTAAGATCCATCCTCAGCTCTTCACCCAAGCAAGCTAGATTCAAGTGATGAGCCACGCTTTCCTTGTACTCACTTAGCCTCAACTGTAAGGCAAACCCTTTGGTCAGTACTTACTTATGCCGTAAGTAACTTAGAAAACATGGAGTTTCCTACTTAGAGAATACCTTTGAACCAATAAAACTTAGCTTTAACACCTGCCCCTTACCAACTGTTAAGCCCAAATAAAACTGCTTAAACCTGCACAACACTTAAGGGGTGAGCACTCTAAAGTACTCAGTAAGGGATTAGTACCTGCAGGGGAAAGCAATGCATGCATACAAAGCACAACAAGCATATAAATAGACAATGTACAAAACAAAACAAGCAATCAACAAGATAACCAGAGGCAAGAAAATAAACAACAAACAATGCAAGTGATGGATGGATGAATGAGTTATGCACATGCAAATGCACTTAGGACTTCCTTACACCCGTAGGTGCTGGACTTGTTGTGAGCTCTTACGACTGGGGTACTTGGATACTGGCCCTCGTATCCTATGCTAGCACTTAACTACTAACCCCTTAAAGTCCTCTTACGGGCACCATAGAGTAAGACCTTACTTACTCAACCTTACCCGCCTTGACGAGCAACTTAGAGTAAGTTTCCACTTACTCACTCCTTACCCATCTCTTCCCTTAACTTATTGTGCAGAGTAGCTACCTTATGTGGTTTAACTTACCAAGCTTTTGAAGCTTAGCTTAGGGCCCCTTAGTGGCTTACTTACCAAACTATAAAGTTTGGTTGGGATTCTCTTAGGTTTCCTTTTTATTGACCATAGGTTTATGACATTCTGCTCGGCCAACGAAGAGTCTGAAACCCGACTTAATCCCCTTAGTGCTCACTTGAGAACTGAAGCACTTTGACTTCCTTAGCCACCACTACTTACCCTTCCTTAACCACACCACTTAGCTACTACCTATATAATGCATAATTCCCGACTTAGGAATGAATTCTAGACCCAATCAAGGCTACGGAACGTCTTAACTTAGCCTAGGGATGGAAACTGAGAGTTTGAGACACCCTTAGGATGCCCGGAGCTTGAGGGCAAAATGCCTTGGCGGCACCGTTGGCGACGCGTCGCCAAAGGCATCAGCGTTCGGAAAACTTTCAGATTTCTCGGTGACGCATTGCCAACTCACGTCGCCTCTGGCGACGCATCTCCAATGGTGTCAAAACTGGCGACGCGTCGCCAATGCTTTCCAGCATTGTGCGACAGCGTACGTTCTAGCACGAAAACTGCTCAAACTCCTTCATCCCATAACCAAATCACTTGTGTCTTGTTTCTAACTCATTCCCACACAAAAGACTACATTTCTATGCATTATTTGAGCTTAATTAACTTGAATCCCTTACCTCAAATCATCTTGAAAGCAAGAACAAGCTATGAGCACCTCCAAGCTCCAATGGGTTCCCTTGAGTTCCAAACTTAAAAACAACCAAATTGGACACCAATAGCACGAAGTTAAGACCATTTCTAACCATTTAACAAGCTTAAAACTAACCCATAAGGATCAAATACGTTTACCTTTGGGTTTGAACCAAAAACTTGCAAAAACAACTCCAAATGCACCAATTCCATAAAAAAATGAGCTAAGGGCTTGTTGGGATTGCTTCGGGACCTTCGAATTCCATGAAAACTTGAGTGATTTGGGAGGTTTGGGGGGTAGAAAGCAAGGGAGAAAGAAGAGGTATGAAAATGGCTAATGGGGGAGATGATGAATAGTGTCATCTCCTCCATTTAAACCAATTTAGCCCAACTTCTTCCTCTTGTCACTTTGGCCCTCAAACTAAATTTTGAATCACTTAGGCCACTTAAACACTCCCATTTCTATCACTCCTTGATCCCAAAGAAAGGTTATTCTTACCCAAACACACTGCCCTTGCGTCACCTAAGCCATTATAAGACATAATAGCTTAAATTCTTACTTAGTGCATTTTTCACCCTTAACTTAATAAATTGGTTCAAATGGCTATAAATTCCTATGGTCTTAACTTAACTAGCTCAAAACACTTGCATGGACCTAATCTTACCAAAATTACGGTCATGCTGCTTACTTGGGCCAAAATTACCATTTTGCCCTTTTTGCCCCCTTAGGTGCCAATTACCCTTTGAAACTCAATTTAACCTCAACTAGCTTGCTTTCCTAGCTTAATACTAATTATTGAGGGAAAAATACTTGGGATTCACTTACCTCGACATTTAATGTAGAGGAAATACTAGGAGAGCCTTTACATTCTCCCCACCTTAAGAAATTTGGTCCTCCAAATTTTATTCTTAACTGAGCACAACACTTGGATTTTAATCCTCTTACAAAGTGCTCAGTTATCTTACTCATGATCCTTTCCTTACTATGGTTGCCCATAGCTCCTTAATCACGAGCTGCTTCAAGTTCTTAGCTTCTTGACTTGTTGGTCAAGAAACTTCTTAAGATACTACTTAAGAAATGGACACCTTACCTTGGTTCACAAGGCGCAACCCTCATACTCCCAAATTTCACTTAAGCCTAAGCAACTTAGAGCTAACTTGCTCCCCTTTAGGCCTTTCTTCCTAATGGTTTACCTTTGGGAGCACTTATTCTCCTACTTGAACCATTACCCTTGGTGGAACCTACCACAGACTTACACTTTACTTAGGCTGTCTAGCCCTACCTAGGTGTTTCTTAGTTGCCACCCTTAGCACTTTTGCACAATTTAACTTGGTAGTACTTGCACCCATCATAAACATTCAAGCGGCTTTGGGTACATCATCTTTTTTATTGCCACTTAGTGCTTAGGATATGTCTTGACTTGGCAACTCTTACATCCAACTTAGGCACTCTAGCCAAACTTCGGTATATTTTTAATCTTGATGCACCTTAAATACAGTACCTTTTGTGGTGACTTACCCTTAACTTTCTTAGGCAGCCACTTACACTTACCACCTTAGGTTTCCTTGGCCACTTTAGGCACAAATCAACTTTACATCCTCTGGGTGTCTTTGGGTGTTTTACAACTTACCCAACCTCTCTACACTTGGTTCCTTTAGGTAATCACTAACATGCTTGTGTCCTTGACTACACTTTAGTCACCTAGCCTCTTCTGGGCCCTTAATTCTTAAGACACCGCTAGCATGCTTTTCACTCTTTAATACCTAGGGGTCAATCTTTAATGATTTGGCCTTCTTTGACGATGGGGTAATCTAGGGCATAACAACCTTTTCTTAGGTCTTTTCAAATTACTAAAGACCAATTCTTAGTACCACTAATTAACTTACTTAGGTGCCTTAAATACCCCATACTGCCCCACAACATATTACTACTGTGACCCTTAGGCCTTAGCTTAATTACTTCACCACTTTAGGTGTATACTTGGCATTGAATCCTCTTAGGCTCCACAGCGCTTCACAACTTTCTTAGGAAGCCCTTAGGACTCTTGAAAATCAACCTTTCCTAGTCCTCTCTTAGCTCTTACTCTTGGGTACACATTGTGTCCCACAACTTATGCCACACCCCTGGCCTTCTTAGAAAACTCGATCTGCTTGATTCCAACTTAGCATTTGGCATTTGCCTTCATGCTTGCCTTGGTTTCTTATTGAATCCAAAAGGGTCTTTCTTAACACCCTAAACCCATTGGGTTAACACAACCCATCTACTACCCATGTGTGCTCCCAACACATACTTGTGTGTGAAAGAGACTTATAATTCTTATGCCTTACTTGAGGCCACTTTGGTACCTATACCTTACTTCCTTATACCTAGGCACATTCTTAGGTCATTACCTCACTAGCCCATCCTTATGCACTAACCACCATGACTACTTAGTGTGATTTGCACACCCATAGCCCATAGTGTGTGCACCCTTAGGCTTAACTGAGGCCCACAACCTCCTTATGCATAAGGAAGCCTTACTTGGCACCCTTTTGGCTCATAATTCACTTAAGCACTTCAAGTCTCTTTGAACTCTAAAATTTACTAGAGTTTTCGGTATGACTCATTCTCATGGGCTCTTAGTGATTCAAGGTCATTATTTAGCAACTCAACTTTAGGACTCAATAGGTAGTTCCAACTACCTTAGCTTCAAAAATCTTACCTTTGGGTTTTTGTTTCTTTTCTTAGCTACCTACTTGTTCAAGAGTCTCTCTTAGTCATTAGCTGACACACCTAGACTCTTAAATTACTTAGGTAACTTCTTACCCCTTAAGGAAATAAAGAATCCCATAACCCGCTTAGGCTTGGTGAGTTCACTAAATTCTTCCAACAACCTTAACTTCGGTTGCCTTGAATCCACTAATGAGGATATTACCTCTACTTACATTTAACTCCATCTTGAGCCTCTTTATACTTAAGACTTTAAGTCGGCATTCACACCCAACTACACCAATGCCGATTCTTCCTGAATTACTCAAGACCCTTCGATAGTGGAGTACACTTCGGACCTTAGGGTCCTTTCTCTTACGAACCTTCAGATTAACTTAGGTCCGCACTCTTAGCCCTTTGGCTTCAAATTTTTCTTAATTCTTCAAACTCACAAACAATGCCCACTATCTAGGATGAATGAATTCCTAGACACTCAGGAACATTGCTCAATTCACCTAATCCCTTCTTGAGCAGCCTTAGGTCAACAAAGACCATAACAAAAATACTACGCATAAGTCTACTACATGGAGTTCGTTCTTATCAACTGTAGGTTTGGGTTCTAAAACCACTTAGGACAACTTCTTTTTAATCACTTGAGTTGTCCTTAAAGCCACTTGGCTAATGGTGCTCTCATGGTTCCGTCTTACTCTCCCAGTCTGGGTTATAGCTACTTAGGAAACCAAATGTTACTCCTTCGGTCTTTAAGGCTCAAGTTAACTCTCGAACCTCCACCAACTTACATACCACAAAACAATGGACTCCCCTTTAAGGAGCCGTAACTTTCAAGTCAACTTCACAGTTTGAAACCCGCAGGTTAAACTTCTCACAAAAACTGCGAGTCCTTAGGGTACCACTTACTCTTCTTCACTCGCAACTTCAGGTTCCTAAAGTTAACTCTTGGTTTTAAAAGCTCCTCTTACCTTAGTTGCGGGTGCTTGGAGAATCCAATCTCGCTTTACTTGGTGACCCTTTGTAACTAGTGCACGACACTTATCAAAAATGGGACCAGTCATAACCATCTAAGAGTTGTCCTTCCTTAAACTGTCCCTATAGTGCCTAAAACACTCCTTACACCATAGGTACAAGTTTGATCAACTTGAGGCTCAACCCGTGGCACGACTTACTCACTCTCCGACGCAAGCCACCCTTGCCCTTAGAATACCTCTAAGGGTCACTTATGACCGGCACAGTTAAATCAGCCTTTATGCCCTTTGACCAATCCTATTCTTAAGTAATTCACACTAACCAACAAACCGCAACCACAACTCACTGCACTAATGCTACCCTTAAGCTTCTAGGTAAAACCTTAACTACCTTAAGGGTCTAAACGAAACTTGCCCTTTATAGGCCCTTATGGGTTCAAATACCCACACCTTGCCGAAATCCTAATTTTCTAGGCAAGCTAGTCACAACCACAGACATAGCAGTTTAAACAAGAAAACTACTTACTATGTTGTAAACTTAAAGGTACCTCTTTCTTTGTTGTCAGCTCCTTGACCAATCAATTGGTCCAAACAAAACTGCTTGATTGCCTATGAGTACTGGCGGTGCTTCCCCGGTGATTGAGGCATTCTTCAGTTTAACCTTGTTCAGGTTCCAGCCTCGAGTATGTTCATGGCCCTCATACTTTATCTCCCTTGATTCCGTGCACTTAACTCATAGCCTCACTTCTGACTTGTGATGTTTTTCCTTGGGTTCCATGGACTCCACATGAACTGACTCTTCATGAGCTTTACTTCGGCCTCAACTTACCTTAGGGTGGAGATGTTACTCTCTTGGCTCGGGTGCACCCATGGTTCTAGTGCACCATAGCCCTTACCCCATGGTCTATTGCTCTCTTGGTATCCATGTCACCCTTGCCCTTAGGTAATGACGGTTCACCTGGCCTCAGTGCACCTTTAATAACTTAGTGCTCCTTGGCCCTTACCCTTGGGCTTTTCGACTGCTCGTTGAACTTTGCCTTTATCCACATATCTGTGCATATTTCTTGACCTTGGTCCTGCCCTTAGGGTGGGGATTTCTCCCTTGGTCTCAGTGTACTGGTAGGCCTTAGCACACTTCAACCCTTACCCCTTAGACATGAACCATGATATCCGTTCCTTAAGGATTCAAACACGCTTCTTGGGCTACTCACACCATAGTGCAACTGGGACTGTACCACAAAATCACTGCCTTCCTATGGCTAATTCCATAAAGCCACTTAGACCTTTGTTCGGTCCCTTGCCTCAATTTCCAGAACCTTACCGGGTATCTGCCCATATACCTGCAACCAAAGCCAGACAACAACTCCAGGAATACTTATAAGCAGTACTAACCATACTTAGCACAAGGACACACTTGGATCTTAGTGACTTATTGCCTCTACTAAGACCATTGGCCTACTCTGATACCATTCTGTGGTGGAACAGGGCCCCAGTGCCCCGAATTGCTAACACTGGTAGGCTCTACCGAACTATGATCCCACTTAAGTTACAATTGGCTAGTTATTACTTGTAAGATATCTTAAATCCTTACGTGCAACTAGTTACTTAGCCTACCCTGCATAAGAGATATGCATGCGTTGTCCTGGCTATGCAATAATAATTAAATTAAAGCTTCATCGAAAACAGTGCCGCGGCAATTAATGAAACATAAATCAAATAAGCCAAGACATAAATCTTTAGTTGCTTTAACTTCAAGTAACAACTATGTGCATACATTTCCAACTTATATGCACTCAAATGTAACTCTAGTGTTATACACACCAATGGTCATTAGTATAGGCAATCTATGTATGAAATTACCATACATACTAAAAGAAGCATTTCATAACTACTAAGATCTATCCTCAGCTCTTCACCCAAGCAAGCTAGCTTCAAGTGATGAGCCACGCTTTCCTTCTACTCACTTAGCCTCAACTGTAAGGCAAACACTTTGGCCAGTACTTACTTATGCCGTAAGTAACTTAGAAAACATGGAGTTTCCTACTTAGAGAATACCTTTGAACCAATAAAACTTAGCTTTAACACCTGCTCCTTACCAACTGTTAAGCCCAAATAAAACTGCTTAAACCTGCACAACACTTAAGGGGTGAGCACTCTAAAGTACTCAGTAAGGGATTAGTACCTGCAGGGGAAAACAATGCATGCATACAAAGCACAACAAGCATATAAATAGATAACGTACAAAACAAAACAAGCAAGCAACAAGATAACCAGAGGCAAGAAAATAAACAACAAACAATGCAAGTGATGGATAGATGGATGGATGAATGAGTTATGCACATGTAAATGCACTTATGACTTCCTTACACCCGTAGGTGCTGGACTTGTCGTGAGCTCTTACAACTGGGGTACTTGGATACTGGCCCTCGTATCCTATGCTAGCACTTAACTACTAACCCCTTGAAGTCCTCTTACGGGCACCTTAGAGTAAGACCTTGCTTACTCAACCTTACCCGCCTTGACGAGCAACTTAGAGTAAGTTTCCACTTACTCACTCCTTACCCATCTCTTCCCTTAACTTATTGTGCAGAGTAGCTACCTTATGTGGTTCAACTTACCAAGCTTTTGAAGCTTAGCTTAGGGCCCCTTAGTGGCTTACTTACCAAACTATAAAGTTTGGTTGGGATTCTCTTAGGTTTCCTTTTTATTGACCATAGGTTTATGACATTCTACTCGGCCAACGAAGAGTCTGAAACCCGACTTAATCCCCTTAGTGCTCACTTGAGAACTGAAGCACTTTGACTTCCTTAGCCACCACTACTTACCCTTCCTTAACCACACCACTTAGCTACTACCTATATAATGCATAATTCCCGACTTAGGAACGAATTCTAGACCCAACCGAGGCTACGGAACATCTTAACTTAGCCTAGGGATGGAAACCGAGAGTTTGAGACACTCTTAGGATGCCCGGAGCTTGAGGGCAAAATGCCTTGGCGGAGCCGTTGGTGACGCGTCGCCAAAGGCATCAGCGTTCGGAAAACTTTCGCATTTCTCGGCGACGCGTCGCCAACTCACGTCGCCTCTGGCGACGCATCTCCAATGGTGTCAAAACTAGCGACGTGTCGCCAATGCTTTCCAGCATTGTGCGACAGCGTGCGTTCTAGCACGAAAACTGCTCAAACTCCTTCATCCCATAACCAAATCACTTGGGTCTTGTTTCTAACTCATTCCCACACAAAAGACTACATTTCTATGCATTATTTGAGCTTAATTAACTTGAATCCCTTACCTCAAATCATCTTGAAAGCAAGAACAAGCTATGAGCACCTCCAAGCTCCATTGGGTTCCCTTGAGTTCCAAACTGAAAAACAACCAAATTGGACACCAATAGCACGAAGTTAAGACCATTTCTAACCATTTAACAACCTTAAAACTAACCCATAAGGACCAAATACGTTTACCTTTGGGTTTGAACCAAAAACTTGCAAAAACAACTCCAAATGCACCAATTCCATAAAAAAATGAGCTAAGGGCTTGTTGGGATTGCTTCGGGACCTTCAAATTCCATGAAAACTTGAGTGATTTGGGAGGTTTGGGGGGTAGAAAGCAAGGGAGAAAGAAGAGCTATGAAAATGGCTAATGGGGGAGATGATGAATAGTGTCATCTCCTCCATTTAAACCAATTTAGCCCAACTTCTTCCTCTTGTCACTTTGGCCCTCAAACTAAATTTTGAATCTCTTAGGCCACTTAAACACTCCCATTTCTATCACTCCTTGATCCCAAAGAAAGGTTATTCTTACCCAAACATGCTGCCCTTGCGTCACCTAAGCCATTATAAGACATAATAGCTTAAATTCCTACTTAGTGCATTTTTCACCCTTAACTTAATAAATTGGTTCAAATGGCTATAAATTCCTATGGTCTTAACTTAACTAGCTCAAAACACTTGCATGGACCTAATCTTTCCAAAATTACGGTCATTCTGCTTACTTGGGCCAAAATTACCATTTTTCCCTTTTTGCCCCCTTAGGTGCCAATTACCCTTTGAAACTCAATTTAACCTCAACTAGCTTGCTTTCCTGGCTTAATACTACTTATTGAGGGAAAAATACTTAGGATTCACTTACCTCGACATTTAATGTAGAGGAAATACTAGGAGAGCCTTTACAATGCCACTAACAAGAAGGAGACATAATGCCATTTAGGTCATTGCAGATAGATTGACCAAGGTAGCCTACTTTTTACATATGAACCTCACAGACTCACTAGACAAGCTTGCCCAGCTCTACATAAAGGAAATAGTAAGGCTTCATGGAGTACCTGATGATATTATTTCAGACAGGGATGCTACATTTGTTTCTAGATTTTTGAAATCCCTACATCATGCCTTAGGCACTAAACTCAAGTTTAGCTGAGCATACCATCCACAGACTAATGGACAAATAGAAAGAACAATTCAAATTCTGGAAGACATGCTGAGATGATATGTGATTGATTTCCAAGGAGAATCGGATGTACATGTACCCTTAGTGGAATTTTCATACAACAATAGGTACTATTTAGTGATTGGAATGGCACCATATGAAGCTCTATATGATAGGAAATTAATTACTCCTCACTCCTGACATAAGCCAAGAGATAAATTGGAGTTATGACCAGAAATCATTAGGGAGACCACGGAAAAAATAAGGCTAATCCAGACTAGGATCAAGGCTACTAATGACAAGTAGCAATCTTATACTAACTTAAAAAGGATAAGAGACATAGAATTCTAGGAATGAGATTGGGTATGCCTCAAGGTTTCTCCTATGAAAAGAGTGGTAAGATTTGGAAAGAAGGGGAAACTAGGACCTAGATATATAGGGCAATATTATATATTGACTAGGATTGGAAATGTGGCATACGAGTTAGACTTACCCCCTGAACTTGGGTATGTACATGATACTTTTCATTGAAGCTTACTAAAGAAGTATGTTCCAAGTTCTAAGCAAGTGGTTGTACCTGGATAGGCTTACCTGGATGTACACTTGTATATGTTTGATGGCCTAGGAGGTCATGGAGGAAAATAAACTTTAGGGGCTTAATTGGACAAGTGTTCAGGTGTTTAAAAAGAAAGGAATCTTTTAATTGAGGATTAAAACAAACCATGCAAAAAGGGAGCTAACTAGCGCCAGTATTAACCCATTTTTAGCACCATGTGGCAAATTCTCCAATTTTGCATGCCTCCACTTTGTTTGGTGAGGTAAACTCGGCCTTTCACTCCATTTGGAAGACATTGGATGTTCTTGTTTGGGAAGGTTTAGCTTTATGGCAATTTCTTAAATGATTGAAGTTGAATTGGGGAATTGAGCTTGATCAAGCTAGTTTTGGCCATAGGCGACTAGGAAAGCTTATCTTTAAGCTTGGTTGTTGGTATATGAAGCTTGGTCGAGAGGATAAAGGCTAAGTTTGGTAAGGATTTCACTATACTCCTCTTGATTTTGGTTAAATTTCCATGTTCAATTTTAGTATTAAACGTCTAAGTGATGGCTTTGATCTAGATGCATTTAGATTATTGTAAGGGCTATGGTTACTTTTGAGTATAAGTGATTTGAATGCTAGCTAGCTAAGTAATGATAAGTGATAGCCAAAGGACTATTACCCTTCAAACCCCTAACCTCTGATGAAGCACCACCCTCAGAAAAAATGAGCATCACCCTTGAAGAATGTGAGCACCAACCTCGGGAAAAGACTGTCCGCAGTCCTTGACCCCTGACCTTGGTAATCCACCATCACCCTTGGGGAATAACAGGACTGACCTTAGGAACATGGTACACTACCACCTTCGGTAAGATGACCTGACCAACTTCGGGAGAGGTAGACTCACCATCCTCGTCAAGGGAAAACATCCACCGAAGGAGATGCTCTGTGCCGAGGGGCGTTTCGAATGACTGGAGCAACCTCAGCAAGAAGCCCTTATATCCCGAAGAGGTCTCTTTCACCGAAGGGGTCTTGTGGACACGACAAAAATAGTTAAGGAGCCTCTGACACAGAGACCTCGCACATGCCACTAACACACAGAACTCCCATAGCCCTGACTTTTGGCCAGCTGGAGGTCCTCATCCCTTAAGGTACGAACCGCATCCGACCAAAACACATGTCATGATCTGAGCGGGCTGTGTCAAACGGACTTTTCCCAATGCCCTCCTATAAATACTTGGGAAACAACCTTGGTAAGAAGAGACCAAACTCTTAAGAGAGCTCCACTCTTTACTCTCTATTCACTACTCTTTACTTGCCAAATACTGACTTGGGTGTTGGAGGCTCCTCCCCCAGAAACACACTCTGGGGACCTCCTAAGCCCTGTTCTTTCTAGAATTTCAGGCAATTTCACGGCGAAAGTCTCTTCTACCAGCATCTCTATACCGGAAGTCCCTCTCAAGGCTACCATGTCGTACAATGAAGATGCTGATGGGCATCATTTCACGCCATCTATGGGAACCCCCTATCAGGTAGCCATCATTGAGACTCGGCATTCTATGGATAAGTGACTCCTGAAGTCCCCATCTGTGCCGGAGAATCAACCAGCGACCAAACAACCCGCCATAGGGACTTCTTTGCTTGAGGACGAACATCCTCTAACGATCATGATGAGCTTCCTACATGATTTTCAGCGCTCTGTTGTAGCTGAAATGACACAACAGTTGGACCAAAGGTGGTCTTAACCACCTTCAAGCCGAAGGGCCTCATCACCAACTCCCTGTCAGGAGAAAAGCCCGAAGTCCACTCACCGGAGCTTAGGGAGTGGGGACTTCCACAACGAGTCCTCAATGGAGGTCGTGCCCCCCAAAGGCCGATGTGCTGGAGAAATGGGGTCAAAAGGGACCAAAACTTCCCGCCGGCAAAGTTCATCACTGGAAGAGAGATCACAATCCCCCCGCCACTGAAGTTACTCCCAAAAAGGAGACGTCATTGTCCGTTGCCGGACGCCTCCAGGCAGCGAGAAGAGCCTAGTGCTACCATCCTCCGAGAAAAGATTTTAGAGAGGTTAGAGAAAGAGGAAAGGTAGGTGGCTCGAAAGCCTGTCTGGTCGAGGTTGTCAAAGACCTTCACCAGAGAAGAGTCTCCATTCATCCGAGCAGTAGTTGGGGGACCCATGCCCAGTGACGTTCGGGTACCTCGCCAAAAGACGTATGATGGGTGTAGTGACCCCCAAGCCCACCTGACGAAGTACAGGCATAGCATGGTGCTACACGGTGCCGATGACGCTACCCTTTTGCAAGTGCTTTGAAGTCACCCTCTCCGGCCCTGCAATTGCGTGGTACAACGCCCTAGCCCCCGGAACTATAATGAGTTTCCAGGAGCTGTCCACGGCATTCACGCAACAGTTCATCGGCAACTGGCTAACGGTGAAGATGCCCGTCCAGATGTTTGACATAGCCCAAAAGAGTGGGGAGACCATTTGGGACTATGTCGAAAGGTTCAATCGAGAGGCTATAAGCGTGCCAGACTTTCATCCTGAGATTCATATCCTCACAATGATTAGGGGACTTCGGAGGGCCTCACAGCTTTTCTATGAATTCTCCAAGGCCCCCCGGACACCCTGGGAGAATTCTATCGAAAGGCCGAGCAGCATATGACAGCCAAAGAGCTGTGAATAGGAGGACTGAAGTCTGATCACCATCATTCCGAAGGTCAAAGTCACCAACCTCGGTATTTAGCCAAGGGCGTGGGAAGAACCCGAAAGCAGGAAGGGAAAAAACCCATATCATTCACTTCTCTGAATACCTCCAGAACAAACATACTACTGCCCATGGAAAGGCAAGGCAACCTAATCCAGCATCCGAAGGCCATGACTTCAGAAAACAAGAAAAATATGAAGAAATTCTGCCAGTTCCACCGAGACCATGGGCATGACACTGAGGATTGCTTCCAGTTCAGGAAGTACATCGAGTCTTTAATAAAGCAAGGCCAACTTCGGCACTACCTACGGATGCCCTCCCTGAAAGGGAGGAAGGAAAAGGAAAGAAAAGGAGATGATGAGGACTATGATTCGGACAGACATCGGAATCGAAGTTCCAAAAGGCATCCACCACCTTCGATAGGAGTAATCCAAATGATCACCACTGGGATACCCTCGGCTGAAAGGAAAAGAAAAATACAGGAAATCTCGGTGATGGAGCTTAGTCACCAGTTGAACAAGCTTGTTCGGAAAGATGGATCCACCGTGATGTTCTCTCATGATGACCCACTCCTAATCATGGCAAGGATAATAAGTTAGGATGTCAAAAGAGTACTACTCGATGATGGTTCCAACACCGACATCTTATTGTCTCATCTCCTGTCGAATTTGGGCATCTTAAAAGGTGATCTCAAGCCTGTCACCTCCCCTACCTTTGGGGTAGGTTCGTCCAAACTCCCTGTCCTCGGATGGATCAATCTACCTCTAATGCTAAGAGAAACTTCACCACAAAACAAGGGTGAGCTCTTTTCTTCCACAATGACAAGGTTCATCGTCATAGATGCCCTTTCGTCATACAATGCCATCCTCGGGAGGCAGATGCAAGGGAATCTCCACATCTATCCAAATGTGAAGTACTTGATTGTCACCTTCGCAACAAAGGATGGAGATGTTGAGATCTTCATCGACCAAGGGGAAGTGAGGAAGGTCTTTCTGAAAGCAAGACAGGGCCCAGCAAAGATTCATGAACAGACTTCAGGAGCAAAGGCCGTGCTCGGAGGAGAGGCAAAAAGAGAAGAAACAGTAGACCTCGAAAAAATAGAAACAAAAGATGTGGAACCTGTCCCAGGCTGAAGTACCCGAGTGGGGAAAAAAATTGGCCGAAGGTGACAAGGAAAAGCTTGTATCTCTTCTGTTAATGAACAAAGATTTGTTTGCCTACTCACCAAAGGACATGCCGGGGGTAGACCCTCGTATAATCCAGCAAAGTCTTAAGGTGTGCCCAGAGGCAAAGCCTGTTCGACAAAAAAAGTGAAGCCTCTTGACACATAAGAACAACTTCATCAAAACCAAAGTCCAATGCTTAATGGAAGCAGGTGTAATAAGGGCGGTCAAGTACCCTGAATGGCTTAGCAATGTTGTCATTGCTACGAAAGAAGGGAGTCATAAGCTCCGAATGTGCATCGATTTCTGAAACATAAACGATGCTTGCCCTAAGGATTCTTATCCTCAACACCTTTAGTGGGTATCATCAAATTAGGATGGACCTCGAAGACAAGGAAAAAATTGCCTTCATCATCGAAGTTAGTACATACTGCTATATTAGAATGCCCTTCGGACTTAAGAATGTAGGGGCCACGTACCAAAGGTTGATGAATAGGGTCTTCGACTCCTAAATCGGGAGAAACATGGAAGTCTACATCGATGATATAATAGTTAAGAGAAAACTGGCTAGTAGTCATATCATAGACTTAGAGGAGACATTCCACCAACTGAGGACATTCAGAATTTGTCTCAACCCCGAAAAATGCGTGTTCAGGGTGAACACGGGTAAGTTCCTCAGATTCATGGTGTCGGAGAGAGGTATTGACGCCAATCCGGAAAAGGTCAAGGCCCTGCTGGGATTCCAAACTTTCACGATGACTAAGGATGTGCAAAGACTCACAGGGAGAATCACATCCCTCAGCAGATTCATCTCCAGATATGGGGATTCCTGCCAACCGTTCTTCAAAGTGCTCACCAAAGCAGCAAAAAATGATGGCAACCTCAGAACCGAGGTGTGCCCTTGGAACGAAGACTGCCAAAAGGCCTGGGAAGAGCTTAACATCTACCTAACTCATCTTCCGACACTCCGGCAACCACGGGAAGGAGAACCCCTCATACTCTACCTCACTGTGATCGAAAAGGCAGTAAGTTTGGTCCTTATAAAGGAAGAAAGGGCTAAGCAATGGCCAGTATATTATGTGAGCAAGTCTTTGTATGGCGCTGAAGTCAGGTACCCCTTGCTACGATAGGCTATTTATGCCCTGGTACTTGCAAGCAGAAGGTTAGAACCCTATTTCCAAGGGCACCCCATCATCGTTCAAAGTCAACTACCTTTTTGGGATATTATGAAGAAGGTGGACCACTCGGGAAGGCTATCGAAGTGGTGCATCGAGCTCAGTGAGTATGATATCACCTATGAGCCAAGGAAGGCAATAAAAGAACAGGCATTGGCAGATTTCGTTGCTGACGTACCCATCACCGAAGACAGTCCACCAGACCTCGGAAAGGATGAACCTGAGTTGGTTCTATTTTTTGACGGAGCCTCCAGTTCTGAACATCAAGGAACTGGAGTAATTCTTCGTGGTCCTAAAGGTATGGAAACCATGAAGGCCATCAAATTCGGGTTTAATGTCACCAACAATGTGGCAGAATATGAAGCCCTCACAACAGGATTACACCTAGCCAGAAGAGTTGGTGTAAGAAACTTAAAGGCCCACAGCGATGATTCCAAACTTTCACGATGACTAAGGATGTGCAAAGACTCACAGGGAGAATCACATCCCTCAGCAGATTCATCTCCAGATATGGGGATTCCTGCCAACCGTTCTTTAAAGTGCTCACCAAAGCAGCAAAAAATGATGGCAACCTCAGAACCGAGGTGTGCCCTTGGAACGAAGACTGCCAAAAGGCCTGGGAAGAGCTTAACATCTACCTAACTCATCTTCCGACACTCCGGCAACCACGGGAAGGAGAACCCCTCATACTCTACCTCACTGTGATCGAAAAGGCAGTAAGTTTGGTCCTTATAAAGGAAGAAAGGGCTAAGCAATGGCCAGTATATTATGTGAGCAAGTCTTTGTATGGCGCTGAAGTCAGGTACCCCTTGCTACGATAGGCTATTTATGCCCTGGTACTTGCAAGCAGAAGGTTAGAACCCTATTTCCAAGGGCACCCCATCATCGTTCAAAGTCAACTACCTTTTTGGGATATTATGAAGAAGGTGGACCACTCGGGAAGGCTATCGAAGTGGTGCATCGAGCTCAGTGAGTATGATATCACCTATGAGCCAAGGAAGGCAATAAAAGAACAGGCATTGGCAGATTTCGTTGCTGACGTACCCATCACCGAAGACAGTCCACCAGACCTCGGAAAGGATGAACCTGAGTTGGTTCTATTTTTTGACGGAGCCTCCAGTTCTGAACATCAAGGAACTGGAGTAATTCTTCGTGGTCCTAAAGGTATGGAAACCATGAAGGCCATCAAATTCGGGTTTAATGTCACCAACAATGTGGCAGAATATGAAGCCCTCACAACAGGATTACACCTAGCCAGAAGAGTTGGTGTAAGAAACTTAAAGGCCCACAGTGATTCTCAGCTAGTGGTCCGACAGATGGCAGGGGGCTACGGCGTGAAGGACCCAACCTTGGCAAAGTGTCATGACCTTGTATCAAAGCTCATCAAAGAGTTCGACGTGGTACACATCGAGAATGTGCCTCGTTGCGACAATACTGAAGCAGATATTTTGGCCAAGTAAAAAAAGTCCACCGAAGTGCTAAGTCACCCGAGCATAGCAATAATGAGCATAGCAACCTCAGAAAAAGGATGGAAAAATCCCATAAAAAAGTATCTTACACCTTCAGAGCTTCCCGAAGACCCTCTTGAGGCAGTAAAAGTGTGAAGACATTCTGGACGATATTTCCTGATAGGGGAGGAGTTATACCGACAAGGGTATGTGAGTCCACTACAAAGGTGTGTCAGTGAAAAGGACGTAGAAACAGTCCTCAAAGAAGTCCACGATGAGGCCTGTGGTTGCCACATAGGAACTGATGCTCTGGCAGGAGTACTACTCTGCCAGGGATACTTCTAGCCCACCTTAAGGAAGGACGCAAGGCAATTTGTCCAGAAATGTGACAATTGCCAAAGACATGCTAATATCTGGAGGCTACCCTTGGAAATGATAACTCCCGCTAACTACCCTTACCCCTTCGCGGTTTGGGGTATTAACCTCATCAGGCATCTTCCAACTGCACCCGGAGGAGTGAAGTTCTGCGTAATCCCTGTATATTACTTTACTAAATGGATTGAGGTAGAGCCTCTGGCAACCATATCGGCGAAGGACGTATAAAAATTCATCTGGAAGAACATCGTATGCAGATTCGGCATACCGAGGGTGATAGTTGCTGACAATGGTTCCCATTTTATCAACAAAGGGTTCCAAGAATTCACTACTGACCTCGAGATAAGAATGCACTTCACCCTGGTAGCTCATCCTTAGAGCAACGGACAGGTAGAGGTGTCCAACAGAACCATAAAGGATGGTATGAAAAAAGAGATTGAAGGAAGTAAAAAGAAAATGGCCAGGAGAACTTCCTAGTGTGCTATGGAGCTATCAGACAACCCCCTGAAAGGCCACAGGTGAAACACCTTTCTCACTCGTATTCGGCACGGAGGCCATTATTCCAATTGAAGTGGCTCAGCCATCAATAAGGGTACAAGTGTTCGGCGAAGAAAGGAATGACCTCGGGTTGAGAACCAAGCTGGACCTAATTGACGGACACAGAGAAGTGGCTAAGCTTAGAAGAAAAGCTTTTCAGCAAAGGGTAGCTATAGGTGCAAACTCCCATGTCAAACGAAAAGGAATCAGGAAGGGTGACCTTGTCCTCCGAAAGGCTGAGTTTGAACCCCAAAGACCATCTAACGGAGTACTTCAGGAAAACTAGGAAGGGCCTTATTTGGTTCTTGACGATGTTCGGCCAGGACTCTACAAGCTCGGTGATACCGAAGGTGGAGAACTGAGAAACACATGGTATTCAGATGCTTTGAAAAAATTGTACACTTAGAAATTTTTCTAAGGAAAATAGTCCTACCAAAGGAGTCTAGCCGAACAAGGTGCAAGTCCCTATGAACAAAAGCAATACATCTTTACCGAAGGAGCAGCAACCAAACATGGCTGATAAAAATTGGCAAAGCTTTGCCAAGAGGTATTGGCCGAAGCTGGTGCTACATATGCCAAAGCTGGTTATACGGATAATGAGCGCGAATGATACATACTATCTTTTCGACGGACCTAGACCGAAATGGTTGAACTGAATCTTGGTACTGAAGATAGAATAGGAGAAATATGTCCTCGGACTTAGCCAAATTTTGGAGGAAAAAAGAAATTTCATTTATATAAGACGAAGTTTACAAAGAAGAAATCTTATTCGGGGTCCTGGACACCTAGGGGACCTCGTCATTTTGAGCTACTTCACCAACAACCTCCTCTGTCACAACCTTCAGTGCCGGAGGAAGAACAAAGGGAAGATTGAGGTGCTCTATCTTTGACCATGTCCAGCAAGGCCCTTCGGGGATGTCCAAAGCCATAAAAAAGGAGACGTTGAGGTCCGGGTACTTGGGCAGAACCTGATGTCGAGCCAAACAGAAGCCATCTATGAATGCAACCTTGGTTGCTTGATCAGCTTTGTCCTTCTCAATGCCCAAGACGTTCAGCTCGTTCCTCAACTCAGCGACCTCCTTCTCCAACTTCTTCGACTTCTTCTTCTTATTCTCCTTCTTCAACGCGTCGACCTCATCTTGAATTTTGGCACTGTCTGCGAGGGCCTTCACGAGGAGTGTAGAGTCCTCCTCCTTCTCCTTTCGGTAGGCCTCATTAGCTGAAGTCAGCTTAATGACCTTCGTACCGTGGTCAAACACCTTATTGGAGAAATCTTGAAAGAGCTCCTCCTGACTCTTCAAGAGCTTCTCCTACAGTTTAGCTATCTCCTCCTTGGCTATCTTGTTTAGCTCGGTGTACTTAATGACCGAGTTGGCGCAAAATACCTTGGCTTTCTCCAAGCACTCATCAATCCGAGATTGGACCAAAGTCTGCTTTGCTGCCTAAGCATTGAAGTATCCACTATACGCCAAAAGTTGTAAAGGGAAGGACACTCGATAAAGTTTTGCAAAGCAGAGAAAACACGTAGAAAAAATATATTGTGAAAGGATAAAAGGTTTGAAGAATACCTGGGCAGCATGTTCAGACATCCTCGCGGTGGGACCTCCTCGTTCCGGCACTCCTAACTGAGGGACTTGAAGGTAGAGTTGGTGAGGACGCCCTTCGCCATCTGAGGAGCCATTTTCTGGCTATCGTCGGAGAACAAGTTCATGTCCTCTGTGAAGGTCCAGAAAGGCTCCTTCAGTAACTTGTCCATCGGGACGTGGGAGTCCCAAAGGGCCCACTTTCGGGCATGCTCCACCATCCATGCAGCGGGCGCTTGCTCCTTTGTAAAATCACACCGAAGTTCCATCAGCACATTATCCCTTAGCCATACGTCTATAAGATCTAAAATGCCAAAAAATCCCAAGCTCATAGAAAAATGGCTAAGGGACAAACCTGGCGGAACCTCAGCGACATCCTCCTCGGAGTCGTTGACCTCCTGAACATTGTCAGGGATTTGCTTGCCTTTCCTTCTTCGACGCACCTCGAGCTCTTCAGTAGAAAGGTCCCCTGCCGAAGTACCCAAGGTCTTCTCCGCCGAAGTCAAGTTGATGGCCGGCTTTGAGGGTGGGTCGGTGCTAACCGAGGAAAGGTCCTGTACCTCCACGTCGCCTTCGGGATGGGGAGGAAGAATGTCCTCTTTGGCCTTCTTCCTCACTAAAGATGGCCCTCCCCCCATCGTCTTCTTCCTATTTGAGGCAGCTCCCCCCTTTCGGCTTGACTGAGGAAGAGGGACTTCTAAAAGGCAGTAGATTGATTGCCCATCTCTGAAAAGGGGAAGACATCAATGTAAGCCCAAAGGAGAATGTATAACAAAATCTAGAAGATGACTTACTCTCAACAAGGGCTTCGTATGTAAGCTTCTTCCGAATGAGCATAACCAGCCATGACTTCTTCCCGTCGAAGGTAGGTTGTGGCATGTTAAGGTCAGTTTTGTGCTGCTTGACAACCCCCAATTCCTGAAGGACCTCTTCGGTCATGAGATTCCACCTAATGGGAAAAGGGTACAAGAAGCCCGGGGCGACCTCGGGATCCCAGTCTGTGATAGCCCGAATACGACTGTCAAACTCCTCGAACTGGGCCTCTAACTCTAAGGTTAGTAATCTCCTGGGGTCAACCACATCTATAGGTAAGGTCCCCCATGCCCATTTTGTTGGAATTTGCTCCCACTGGTTAGCCACATTCAAAAAGAAGAACTTCATCTACCACCCTCGCCAGCTACCCTTCGTGCCAAAAGTGAATGTGTACTTTCTATTCCCAGAACCCCGAGGAAGCAAAAAATAGAAACCACTTTTCAGGACGGTGTGGAGTTTGTAGTATTACATGAAAAAAATAAAGTGAGGATCTATCTTGAAAACCCCACACATGCAAAGGAAAGCATTGAAGTAGGAGTAAGAATTGGGAAGAAGCTGATTCACGACTATGCCATGAAATTGGAAAAATTAGCAAATCATCTTTGGCGGCGGAAACCGAAGTCCGGACTTCAGTTGGGCCCGAAAGACGGTAACCTCATTCGAGTTATTCATATAACTAAAAAGGCCAGGACTGGGTAGCCTGGTAACGGCGTAAGAAGGAAGAAAGAACTTAGTTGTCCACTTCGATAACTTATCCGGAGTGGTACAACTTGGATGGGAGTTAAGGGGAGTCCAGCTCTTGGGGACAGGTTGAACAGTCATAAGTAGGACTAGGGAAGACATATTCAGGAGAAGAAAATGACTTTGGAAGAATAGGATGACTTTAGAAAAGAAGAAAAGGCTAGAAACACAGAATTCAAAAGACTTCGGGAAGGAAAACCCACCAAAACACTTGCCGAAGTCAGGATTTGTGAATGTCATCACGAAAACTTGCTAGAAATTGCACCACCGCTCGCACTGCCACAAAAAAGAAAGAAAAGACTAAGAGGAAACGAGAGCAAAATATAAGCAAAAGAAAGCAAGGAGGGAGAACTCTGAGGAAAGGAAGGTTTATATAAGCCGAATAGGGTAGGTGAATCATTGCCATAATTACCCCTTGAAGGCGAATCGCCACCATAATTACCCCTCAAAGGCGAAGAGACACGGTTGGTGTAACTGACGTGACTGTCCACCAATTGCCACGTGACACGTGTCACCCGACGCAGGAAATGAGGGCACGCCTCCTGACAACACGGAGGCCTAGGCAAGCTTATCCAAAGTGATTCGTCTGTCTAATTAGAAGACATAAGGATTCACTGACAAATGAGATAAGCCTAAAGAAAGGGGATATCCACCTCGGGCTGACGGTATAACTTCGGGAACATAAAAAATTTGGCCAAAAACTGGGAGAGCCACTTGAGTACCAGAGGAGCTACCTCGGTTAGGAGAGGTATCTCAGATTGCCGAAACTCCCTCCTCCGAAGAATATGACCTCGGCTAAAACTTCAGTCATGACAACTGAATTAGCCACCACCTTCCACGAAGACTTTCATGATTTGCTCAAATAACCGAAGCTATAACTTCGGCTTTTCGAGGGGGGCATGTGATAGCCAAAGGGCTATTACCCTTCAAACCCGCAAGCTCTGACAAAGCACCACACTCGAAAAAAGACAAGCATCACCCTTGAAGAATGCGAGCACCAACCTCAGGAAAAGACTGTCTACAGTCCTTGACCCCTAACCTCGGTAATCCACCATCACCCTTGGGGAATAACAGGACTGACCTCGGGAACATGGTACGCTACCACCCTTGGTAAGATGACCTGACGAACTTCGGGAGAGGTAGACTCAGCATCCTCGTCAGGGGAAAACATCTGCCAAAGGAGATACTCTATGCCGAGGGCCATTCCGAATTACTGGAGGAACCTCGGCAAGAAGTACTCATATCTCGAAGAGGTCTTGTGGACACGAAAAAAATGGTTAAGGAGCCTCTGACACAGAGACCTCACACACTCCCCTCACACACAGAACTCCCATGGCCCTGACTTCTGGCCAGAACGGCCTATGGCCAGCTAGAGGTCCCCATCCCTGAAGGTACAGACCGCATCTGACTGAACACGTGTCATGATCTGAGCGGGCTGTGTCAAATCGACTTCTCCCAATGCCCTCCTATAAATACTTGGGAAATGACCTTGGTAAGAAGAGACCGAACTCTTAAGAAAGCTCTACACTTTACTCTCCATTCACTGCTCTTTACTTGCCAAATACTGACTTGGGCGTTGGAGGCTCCTCCCCTGGAAACACGCTCCGGGGACCTCCTAACCCCTATTCTTTTGAGCATTTCAGGAAGTTTCATGGCAGAAGTCTCTTCTACCAGCATCTCCCTACCGAAAGTCCCTTTAAGGCCTACCATGTCGTACAACGAATATGTCGACGGGCATCAATAAGTACTAGAATTCTTACATAGGTAGGCCAACCTATGTATAAATTTGGAGCTTTATATGAACTAAAGAACTAATGGAATCAAGAATCAAATGAAACTAAGTGTTTAGTTGCTAGTGGCCTTTGGGCCGAGACTATGGTTGGGGTTTGTGGTGTGTGTGTTGCTTGCTTTGGTGTTTTTTATGCATGTGCTAACCCTTATTGGTTGATAATTGATATGTTGTTATACATACATATATGTGTGGTTTT
Organism: Aquilaria yunnanensis; assembly: GCA_039654915.1. NCBI lineage: Eukaryota > Viridiplantae > Streptophyta > Magnoliopsida > Malvales > Thymelaeaceae > Aquilaria > Aquilaria yunnanensis. The sequence continues at coordinate 55,622,215 of CM077597.1, forward strand.
TTCTTGTTTTCATGTTTTAAATTGTAGGAGCATTAGAGGTTAAGTTTTGGCTTAACTAAATAGGCTCTTATAGCCGTGCGAATCTTTACTAAGTTATGCAAATAACTTATGCCTTGTATATAATTATATGTTTACAGGAAAGGATATTGAGCTTGAGTAACCTGTGTGATAAGAGTTATGGTTTCGGTTGTGCTAAGTTATAAACTCAATCCGAGAAGAAAGCTCAATAAGTGTGAGTACAAGTCTTATGTAAGTGCAAGCTTATAAGTGTTGTAATGCTTCCAAGATTTTTGAGTAGGTTGTGGGAACAGGCTAGGGGTATGCATGTGTGTTCTTGGCACTAGTGTTGTGGATGGCCTTGTTCATCATGGGTGTTGTAGTAGGCTTTGTGTTGCAAGGCATTATTTTGATTTACATGATTAAAGTAGCTTTCGGTTATTACTAATGAAATGACATGTAATTGACACTTTTGAATGTTGGTGTTTTTTGAGTGCTTTTTGTTGTTTTCCATGGAACAATGTGCTAGTTGGTATGTATGTTATGAAGTAGGCCATGGGCAAACATACTTATGCCTAAAGTTATGTAATTTGCCATGTATATATGTAAATTGAAGTTTATGTAAACATGATGCTTGTATGAAGTGCCTATGTAGTTTCGGTTATGAGCATACATATATTCCTAAACCCTAAACCCTAAACTTATGCCCTGTATATAATTATATGTTTACAGGAAAGGATATTGAGCTTGAGTAACCTGTGTGATAAGAGTTATGGTTTCGGTTGTGCTAAGTTATAAACTCAATCCGAGAAGTAAGCTCAATAAGTGTGAGTACAAGTCTTATGTAAGTGCAAGCTTATAAGTGTTGTAATGCTTCCAAGATTTCTGAATAGGTTGTGGGAACAACCTAGGGGTATGCATGTGTGTTCTTGGCACTAGTGTTGTGGATGGCCTTGTTCATCATGGGTGTTGTAGTAGGCTTTGTGTTGCAAGGCATTATTTTGATTTACATGATTAAAGTAGCTTTCGGTTATTACTAATGAAATGACATGTAATTGACACTTTTGAATGTTGGTGTTTTTTGAGTGCTTTTGGTTGTTTTCCATGGAACAATGTGCTAGTTGGTATGTATGTTATGAAGTAGGCCATGGGCAAACATACTTATGCCTAAAGTTATGTAATTTGCCATGTATATATGTAAATTGAAGTTTATGTAAACATGATGCTTGTATGAAGTGCCTATGTAGTTTCGGTTATGAGCATATGTGTGGTATAGCTTATGTGAGCTTGGAAATACATGATTAGTTAACCTCCTTTACATATGAAAATGAGTTTCAAAACTTGGGAATGGGTACCTTGGTTGTCATGCGTCATGTATGCACACTTGATAAGCATAAGAGCACAACACTTGAAAAAGTTGAATTATAGGCCTTGCGTTGTTATGCAAGTTAGTGACAGGGTTAGGTTGGTAGGCTTTCTGAGCACACCCCTAGTGCCCTAGTAGTGTCCTTGGTGTGTGTCCATCATGTGTCTTGGTGGGCACATAGCTTAGCAGTAGACACATAAGTAATTCCCCCTAAAGTGCGCATAGGGCATTTAGGTCCAAGTGTCTTTAAGAGCACTGTGAGTTAGAGATAGACGCATTCAGGCATGTATTTGGGTTGCACATGGGCAACACATGTTACCACCTCACAAAATGGGAGAATTACAAGTGTGTCATAATGACTAAAAACCATTATATTGTGTAATTCTCACCATAGTGATTGAAGTGTGGGGGGTAAAAGGCATGATCAACACCTCCTTAAAAGTGTTCCAAGTTGGTAACTTGGTCCCCAAGAAAAGCCTTAAGGATTGCTTGCTTGTCAAGCAACCTATGGACCTTTTTGTAAGGTTTTGGAAATTCGGGTACTCAATTGCAAAACCCTTAAGAAAGAGACTAGGATAGTTATGGGAAGGATATGAATGGTACGAACGTAATATTGGAGGACCAAATTGCTCATGGAAGATAAGTTTGGACAAAGGAAACACTAAAGGCAATAAGGACCTAAATGTCCTAGTGTAAACCTTAAGGTGTTCAAGCTTTTGACTTAAGTCTAAGGGTGAAATTGTGGGGTTATCCCACTATGGGGAGGCAGCCAAGACTTGATAATTAGTCAAAAATGTTGGGCACATGTGTACCAATGAGTTTAAGACAAAGAAACCATAATTAGTGAAAAGGAAAATGACATAAAGCAAGGTTAAGCTTGTTTAAGTGTGTTTTGGTGCCTTTAAGCTCATTTAGGGCCATTTAAGGGGCCAAATCACTTATCCCTCTCTCATTTTCGTCCTCCCCCAGCCCAAGAATACAGCCATACTTCCTCCATAGCCACCACACCTTCAAACATGCAATTGATTGAAATTGAAGGCAAAAGGAAGCAATTGGAAGAATTAGAGCTATTTCTTGCATACTTCAAGGATCAAGCTTGATTTTCGGCCTACCCACTTTGGTAAGGGATCTCTTGCTCTCATGGGTTGTTTTCTGTATTTTCGAGCAACCATGGAGCTAGGGGTAAGCTCGGAAGAGAGCCAAGAGCTTGATGAACCAAGCTTAGTGAGGGGAGTGCACTTATTGAAGGTTTTGTGACATAGTGTGAAGTGCACAAAGATGGCAGTCAAATGACGGTTTCTAGAGCCCAAAGTTAGTACTAACTATTTCTAAAATCCACCTAAGACCAAGAATTAGCTTGAGGAGGGCTGCCATAGTGATTGGTTATGTTTATTATGTGTTTTATGGACTAACCTATGGTATATGTTGCTGCCACATTTCATGTGTTTGTTGTGTGTGTATGGCTGCTGCATTTGGTTGCTATATCTTGTATATATGCATTGTGTTTGTTTTTTTTTAGTGTCTTTGGATGCAGGTTTTAGTGAGGATCACATTACCTTAAGAAACGAAGTGTTACCCTTACTAAGTTTCTCAATGAAACTTACTCCCCTCAATTCTGTCATTTCAGGTCTAGCTGAATGATCACCTTCAAAGTAACGATTGTGGTTTGATTTTTGATCTGAAATTTCAGGTACATGAACTTCCATATGTCTAGTTGTGATCTGGAAAGTTTGGTGATTTTAGGAGCACATTTGGTATTTTTAATGGTGGTACTTACTGTGTTATGCAGCAGCTGTCCAGCATCCTGTTTTTGGAGTCCATTGTGTCTCAGGACCTCCTGTAACCTAGGTTGCGTATTTAGATGTGTTAAGAACATTATGTAGTGAATGTATGCATGTAAATTTATTGTATGTAAGGTGAGACAAGTATGTGAACATTTGAGTAATGATTTGGCTATGTAAGTGATGTGGTGCAAAGCTGCCTAAGTGTGAATGATAGGCTGCTTACTTGTAAATTCTGTTTTGGCCGCATAAAGTTGCTAGATTGAAGAGAATGTAATTTATATGTGTATTGGACATGTATGGGATAGCCTTGGATGGCTTTCCCCTTGTTAATGAAGTGTTTGGATGGTTTGGAAAAATTGTATGGGCAAAATGGTCCAAAAGTTGCCAGAATTTCGACCATGTACCTAAAGCTTAATATCTCCCTGTGTAGAATGAATCTTGGTATGAAATTTTGACCACACCTAGAGAACATCTAGAGGTTGAACTGGAACTTGTAACTTCTGCATTTCGATCCTTGTTGCCAAAGAAATGATGTTGCAAAATTGGCTGAGTTACTGTTCATTTGGTCAGAATTTTGTAACCAACTTAACAAATCCATAACTTGATCCATAGGTGGGCTATTGATGTAAAAAAAATATCTTGGTTTTCTATAAGTCTATAATTGATAATGGAGCAAATAAAACATGGGGTTATGAGGCTAGGATGATACAGTTTGTTAATGGAATTTACAGGTGCTGTGGCTGGTCACTAGAACTTAAGAAGATTGCCTAATGTGTGGTAGCCAAGATTAAGACTTGTGCTACTATTTTCCTTCTTTGCTACCATGGTGTGCATGAAATGTGAATATGTGTGTGATGGTTGGACCAATATGCATGTGCTTACATAGTGCCCAAGAGGGCCAGTTGGGTGATGGTTGGACCAATATGCAATCCTGGGAGTCGAAATGCACAATTTTGGCACCATAATTGGACTACCCCGGAGTGGGTAACAACACACCTTCTAGTGCCTAGAGTAGCATCAGTGCTACTCCAGTGGCTAGCAATAGGTGTGCGTGGGCAGGGACCTATGTGGGGCGTGACAAAAACCTTTCATGAAATTCTTATCAACTAGTGGATTTTAGTTACTCAGTTGATTCAAAATGATGACTTGGACTCTGACTCCTAGGATTCTTAACCCCACTTAAAGTTTGCCTTACTGGGAATCTCATGCTTTTGAAGTTTTAGTGGAATTTACTTAATTTTTACCAATAGGTGGGTTTGCTTGAGATTGCTTAAGGGTTAAGTATGCATGTAATAGTATATTCTACATGTTTTAGGGTTGCATCAAAGTTAATCATGCTTGAACATACATGCATACTTCATAGGATTCAAACCATGCTTTTTTATTTTTCTTAGTGCCCTATGGCCCACCTAGTCACAAAAACATGTACAGGCAGACATTTATTCTAGCCTAGTCCTCTTGTTTTACATATACAACTATATACAAGGAAAAATTTCAAGAAAGACTGCGTGGCATAAAACACCAAAGTTTGATGTTTCAACAGGTGCTATGCATGGTACACTCATTTCTGTTCAAACAGCTTCTAGACCCACCGAGACTTCTACTTTCCCTTTAACTTAATATTTAGGCCACAAATCATTCATGACCTTCCTAGTTCTAGCCCATAACAAAATTATTCCAGCAACAACAATACCTACTACAGCCATCAAGGCCTACATAGCATAGAAACACAATCATCAGTCCAGATTAGTGAACCTATTTATGCTTTCCTTTCTCATAAGCCTTAACTAAGAGTTTTACGTCTCTGTAGATAGACCCCATGAAGAGGCTCTTGTGCCCTTTAGTCCTCCCCTTCTTTACATGAAATGGGCAAAACAGGGCATGAGTACATAGGTACTCAGTGAAGAACCCAAACAACACCTAGTGCCTTATTCAATGTTTAAAACATTGATACACATAAACCTCCAAACTTATTTGGTAACCTGCATCCGAAGGGATAAAAGACACACAAATCAACAAGTATAGCATAATACATAATACATAAATAAATGATAAAAAGGGGGTTAGCACACGCATGAAATCAGAGAAGCATATAGACACATACACCACAACACTGGCTTTCTATAACATAACAAGCATGATTCTTTGGAAATTTCTTCTTGTGATCACTTGAATTAATGTTCATTTATCATAGAGCTCTAGGTGGTTATCAAGCCTGGCCCAACTTGAGCAAAAACCCTATGCTCACCATAGTGTTTTAAGCATACATAGCCCATTAACATAGCCTCTGGGTTCCTTTGGCTTAAGTCATCACCTAGGGAAGCTCTTCCCCTCCAAAATATAGGAGAAGAAGCTTCATATTGGTCCTTCACCTATACTTAAAAAGTAGTAAGGAAGCTTGGTCATTTTCCCAAAAACATAGGCACCAACTTAGGTAACACCAAGTGAAAGGCTTGCTTGATGTTTTTCACAAATTCACTCTTTATCCATCCTTCTCCATGGACTTTCTTTCCTAAAACTTAAGGGTAGTTAGGTAGGAGTACCAATAGGTAGGTGGTGATGATAATTTAGGAATAAAGGAATAAAAAAATAGCTGTAGGAGGACACCATCTTGGATGTATCAACATAGCTTCGGTTTTGGCTTGTTGGTGTTGTATTGGATTTCTTGCTTATGTCTCGGCCTCCATGTGCTCTTGGTTTGTGTCTAAGGTGTTTGGAAGAGATAGGAGAGTAAATAATAGCCAATAAATGGTTAAACATTTGCAAACAATTTGGTTTAAGGATGCTTGAATGTTAGTGGTGACTGAATGACATGAATAAGTCATTTACATTTTCTTTTTTTGTTTTGGCCTTTCTTTTGGTCCCTTTTCTTGTCATGATTTTTGGTGGGATTTGGAAGGTATTAGTGCTTACTCTTGGTTAGTAAATGGTGTAAGAAGTTTCTAGGAAATAGCTTGGAAATTCCCATGAAAGACTCAGTAACCAATGTTGGCCAAATGGTTTTGTAACCAAGCCATTTAGTCGGTTTTTCTTCCTTTTGGTTTCATTTTTGTCTCATCCCTTAGAAAGTAATTTTATTGACTTAATTCCCTCTTATGGATTCCAAGAAATATCCAAGAAGCTACCATAAATTGGTCTTCAGAGACCAAAATCAAACGGTGGTTGAAAAGACCAACCGAGCTGCCATTCCAGTTTTTTGGCTAGTTCATTTTCATTCTTTGGTTTGGAATTCCTTTAGGTGTGTGGTAGGAGCTTAGCTAGGTTAAATGAGCTTAGGAAGCTACAAAGAAGTAGCCAAGAAGCTACGTTTAATAGCCATTGAAGACTATGCAAACAAACTTGGCCAAATGTGTAGCCGCCAAGACCATTGACATTGGATTCTTGTTCCAACCTTCCTCCAAGTAGATTAAGCCATTTTAAAATTTTTTTTAAGCTCCCTAACTTCTTAATTGGTGCAAATCAAGCACCCACTTTGACACTTCATTTGGCCAATTAGGCCCTTAAACTTTGTTCTGAACACAAGTACGCTTAGAAGTGTACCTAAGAGCATTTTAATGTTTCTTGAAGTGTCTTCATGTTGTCTTAGTGTTTTCTACCTCTTAGCGGTCCACATTGTAGCCCATATTGCCATTTGAATGATAGATATCATTCCCATAAAATTCCCTTTAAGTCCATAGACTTCAAAACCACCACAAGCACAAACTTGCACATAATGGTACACAATGGTGCACTTAAGAGTGTTCTAGTACACTCCAGGGTGTCTTTGCCACTCTCCATGACGTCACCACATTTTTATGGGTGTATGGTTACCCACATTGGTATCTCCATCATAAGCACTATAATCATGCATTGTTTTATGCTGCTTTTGGGCTTCAGCACTTCTGAGTTCACATAGAGGCACACTAGTGTGTACCTAAGGATCCATCTTTTATGATTTAGTGCTATGATATAGCTTTACCATGGTCATGGTTTCACCATATTACATTAATTTTCTTTTTCGGTTTAGATGGAGTGCCTCTAGGGTACTTACATTGTGTAACCCTTAATGTTACACTTGTGACTTGTGTTAATCACATATTTACATAATGTACTTGATATGTACATTTCATAATAGCCTAGGGCCTATACAAGTCACAAGCATGACAATCCATATCGGTCGTATTCCTATCAACGTGAGTGCTCTATGTCACGAACAAACTATAGGGACGATAAGTTAAGAAAAGATAATCCCGTAAGTAGTCAAAAAAGTTGGTGGGAAATTTGAAACTTCATCTTTAGCCTCGGTTATCTCTCATGAACACATAAAGTAAAAGAAAAACTAACCTAAAAAATAAAAAAAGGGATGCAACATGAAGACATCCCGGAATGTCACCGATGCTAGTACTATTTTCGCCCAAGGATGCTTAACTGTGGAGTTCTGATGGGATTTGATGCATTAGTGCTGGTGTTATTGCATCTGTTAATCTACTTCACTTATTATCCTTTATCCGTATCAGTTTTATTCCCCTTCAATGTGAATGCTACATGTCATGAATGAACCTTGTGGCCCACAAATTAAGAAAAGATAATCTAGTCAATAGTAAAAAAAGTTGGTGGAAAATTTTAAACCCCATTTTTAGCCCCTATTATCTCGCTCGAACAAATAAAGTAGAAGAAAAACTGAACTGAAAAACAACAAAGGGGATAAAACATGAAGACCTCTTAGCACATCACCGATGCCATTTCTACGCTCGCCCAAAGTACACTTCACTATGGAGTTCTGATGGGATCTGGTGCATTAGTACTAGTACGATCGCATCTGTTAACTTACACTACTTATTTTCCTTTATCCATATTGATCTTATTCTCTTTCAATGTAAGTGCTATACATAACGAACGAACAGTGGAGCAAATAAATTAAGAGAAGATAACCCAGTAAGTAGTCAAAAAAGTTTATGGAAAAATTGAAACTCCATTTCTAGCACCGGTTATCTCGCACGAACAAATAAAGCAGAAGAACAGCTGACCCAAAAAACAAAAAAAAGGATGCAGCATAAGGACTTATTGGCATGTCACCAATCTAGTACTACTCTCACCCAAGCACGCTTAACTACGGTCTTCTGATGGGATCCGATGCATTAGCACTGGTATAATCGCATCCGTCAACAAAAGCCACTTATTTTCCATTATCCGTATCAATTTTATTCCCCTTCAACATGAGTGCTTGGCATCACGAATGAACCTTGGGGCACATAAATTAAGAAATGATAATCTAGTAAGTAGTTAAAAAGTTGGTGGCCAATTTGAAACTTCATTTTTTCCCTGGTTATCTCACACAAAATAATAAAGCAAATGAGGGATGCAACATGAGGACTTCCAAGCATTGTACCGATGCTAGTACTACTCCCGCCCAAGGACGCTTAATTGAGGAGTTCTGGTGAGATCCGGTGCATTAGGGCTAGTTTGATTGCATCCATCAACTTATGCCGCATATTTTCCTTTATCTATATCAGTCTTATTCCCCTTCAACGTGAGTGCTCCATGCCAGGATTGAACTGTGGGGCCTATAAATTAAGAAAAGATAATCCAGTGAGTAGCCCAAAAAGTTGCTAGAAAATTTGAAACTCCATTTTTAGCCCTTGTTATCTTGCGTGAACGCATAAAGTAGAATAAAAGCTGAGCAAAAAAACAAAAAATGGGATGTAACACGAGGATTTCCCGGCATGTCATCGTTGTGAGTACTATTCTCGCTCAAGCACGCTTGACTATGAGTTTTGGTGGGATCTAGTGCATTAGTGTTGGAATGATCAAATCTTTATGGTCATAAGTCCTTCAAACGTTCATCCGAATACACTTGGTAGCCATGTCTTTGGCACATTCACATGTGCCTACTAAGTCCAACTAATATATCTCTTAAGCCATTGCACATGACATGCTTTCCACTTAGTTTTCACCTCCCATTTACTTAAGCTTTGTGTAGGAATGAGGGTTATGACAGACGTGATTATACCAGTACTAATGCGCTAAATCCCATCAAAACTCCCTAGTTAAGTATGCTTGGGAGAGAGTAGTACTATCATCAATGATGTGCCAGGAAGTCCTCATGTTGCATCACATTTTTTACTTTTCAAGTCAGTTTTTTCTTTTCCTTTAATGTCTTCATGCGAGATAACCGAGGCTACAAAAGGAGTTTCAAATTTTCTACCAACATTTTTTACTACTTATTGGGTTATCTTTTCTTAATTTATGTGCCCTATGGGTCGTTTGTGTCATGGAGCACTTACGTTGAAGGGGTATAAGACCGATATGCATAAAGGAAAATAAGTGGCATAGGTTGAGGGATGTGATTATACCAGCACTAATGCACCGGATCCCATCAGAACTCCACAATTAAGCGTGCTTGGGTAAAATTTGTACTGGCATTAGTGTCGTGCCAACAAGTCCTCATGTTGCATCCTTTTTTCTTGTTTTTCGAGTCAGTTTTTCTTCTGATTTATCTATTTGTGTGGGATAACTATGGCTAAAAATGGAGCTTCAAATTTTCACCAACTTTTTTGACAAGTTCCTGGATTATCTTTTCTCAATTTACTTGCCCTACAGTTCGTTCATAATGTGTAGCATTCACATTGAAGGGGAATAAGATTGATAGTGATAAAGGAAAATAAGTAGCATAGGTTGACGGATGCAATCATACCAGCACTAGTGCACCAGACCCCATCATAACTCCGCAGTTAAGCATGCAGGGGCAAGAGAAGTATGGGCAATAGTGATGTGCTGGGAAGTCTTCGTGTTGCATCCTGTGTTTTCATTTTTAGGGCCGGTTTCTTATTCTGTCTTATCTGTTCATGCAAGATAACTCGAGCTAAAATTTCTGATTCAAATTTTTCACTAACTTTTTTGACTGCTTACTGGATTATCTTTTCTTAATTTATGAGCCCCACAATTTGTTCGTGATGTGTAACACTCACGTTGGTGGGGAATAAGACTAATACAGATAAAAGGAAAATAAGCAGTGTAAGGTTAGCAAGCATAAACAACACAACAAAGCACACAACTCGCACACCACACACAATGTTACACAACTCGAAAGCCAACTAGCAAGTACACACATAGTTTGCCATCAAAGCTTCACCATACTAACGCCCATTCCACTAGAGCTCCTAGTTCAACTATAGGTTGGCCTACCTATAATGAACCTTAGTACTTGCGATTAGTAACTAGCTAGCCAACATTTCACATAAACCCGAAGGTATACATAAGCCCCTATAGCATTCTAAGATCATTTAGCTCAAATACCATCACTTAGAAGCCAAAATACTAACTTGAACATGGGACAATACAAAATCAAGTAGTATACCATGATTTCTTACCAATTTCTTGCTTTAAACTCTCAACCAACTTGAATCTCCAAGGCTAAGCTGGAAAACTAAATCGCAAGGTCGCCAATGGCCGAGAACACCAAATGTGAGCTTGATTCTTGAGCTCAAGCCCTAATTGCCAAGCTCTACCATGAAATCACTAAGAACCCGACCTTCCTTGCCAAGAACACAATCTTGACCTGCAAATGGAACTTTGACCTGAGATTAGCATTTTCGGCTTAAATGGAAGCGTGCAATCCGATTATGTGGCAAATGGCACAAAATTGGAGCTAATGCTAGCCCTAGTAAGCCCATTTCTTGCATGGCACACTTTGACCCTTGCGTGGAGTTTTCACAACATATTTAGCACCCAAAAGAATGATCAATTTGGCCCTCTAGTTTTGTTTCTTGTCACTACCAACTTAGGCCATTTTACATGTACATTTTGAACCCCATAAGCGTTGGTTAAACATACAAAAAATATTTCCCATTTTCATTTAAGTCTCTCATTGTTTTAATGTATTTACCTTGCATTTTTTGGCATGGGCCAAGCACTGAGGCAGGGTCCTGACAACTACTCCCTCCTTAAAGAATTTGGTCTTTGAAATTCTTCACAAGTTTTGAGTACAATTGAGGGTAACTCTTGACAATTTCTTGCTCTACTTCCCAGGTTGCCTTTTCCAGAGTATGATTACTCCACTGAATCTTAATCATGGAAATCCATTTGCTTCTTAACTTCCTAGTGTCTCTGGCTCAGATTTGAATAGGTACCTCTTCATATGATAGGTTTAGGGTTATAGGTACACTAGCAGGTATCACTATTTGTTTAGAACTTGAAACATACTTCTTAAGCAAGCTTACATGAAACACATCATGTATATTACCAAGTTCAGGTGGCAAGTCTTACTTGTATGCCACATTTCCAACTTTGGCCAACACTTGGTATGGCCCTATACACCTGGTTGCCAATTTCCCTTTCTTTCTAAATCTTATCACTTCTTTCATGGGAGAGACCTGAAGCACCACCTAGTCCCCTTCCTGGAATTCCAGGTCTCTTCTCATTTTCAAGTTTGCATAAGACTATTTTTTATCATTAGTAACTTTGATTCTTGCTTGAATCATTCTTATCTTTTCAGTGGTCTCTTTTATAATTTCTGGTCCCATTTCTAATCTATCTTCTAGCTGAAGCCAGCAATGTGGGGTGATACCTTTTCTGCCATATAAAGCTTCATATGGTGCCATTCCAATCACTTAATGGTAGCCATTATTATAAGAGAATTCCACTAATGGGAGATGCACATCCCATTCTCCTTATAAATCAATGACACAACACCTCAACATATCTTCCAAAGTTTGAATTGTTCTATCTGTTTGTCCATCTGTTTGTTCTATCTGTTTGTCCAAAGTTCCTAATGCTTGATGTAGGGATTTTGGTGTTTTCTTGTCTCTCTTGTAGGTAAAGCTTGAAAATGGGAGGTTAAGGCCTCGAGCTTAACTAAATAAGCTTAATGAGCTGTAGTGAATTACTTATTGAGTTTTGAACACTCATGCCCCATCTTGTATTATTACAAGAAAAGGATTTGAGCTTGATTAGTTACTTGTGTGCTAAGTTAGTGCTCGGTTGTGTTAAAGTATATCCTAAATCGAGAAGACTATTGCTTAATATGTCTTAGTGCAAGTGCTATATATATGTCTTGGAAACTCATGTGCTTGAGTTTTGCAGGCTTGAGTGTAGGATTGTGGGACAAGTCTAGGATTATGGACTTGTGTTACCACGTCATAAAATGGGAGAATTACAAGTGTGTCATAATGGCTAAAAAACCATTATATTGTGTAATTCTCACCAAAGTGTTTAAAGTGTGGGGGGTAAAAGGCATGATCAACACCTCCTTAAAAGTGTTCCAAGTTGGTAACTTGGTCCCCAAGAAAAGCCTTAAGGATTGCTTGTTTGTCAAGCAACCTATGGACTTTTTTGTAAGATTTTGGAAATTCGGGTACCCAATTGCAAAACTTTCACAAAAGAGATTTGGAGAGTGATGAGAAGGATATGAATGGTATGAAAGTGCTATTGGAGGACCAAATTGCTTATGGGAGAGAACTAAGGACAAAGAAAACACAAAAAGGCATAAAGGACCTAAGTGTTCTAATTTAGGCCTTAAGATGTGTATGTCTATGACTTAAGTCAAATGGAAGTTTTGTGGGGTTATCCCACATAAGGAGGGCTGCTAAAGGAAGATAAGGATGGTCAAATGTGGGCCAAGAGATTAAGACCAAGAAACCATAGTCTTGTAGCAAGGAAAATGACATAAGACAAGGTTAAGACTACTTAAGTGTGTTTAGTGTACTTTTGACTATTTAAGTAGTCAAGACCACCTTTGCTTCTCTAAATTTCGGCCTCCACCAGCAAAAAGAAAGCCAGCCCTCTCCTCCACACTTACTCCATAGCCACCATACCTTCAAACTCAAAACTACTTGCAATTAAAGTCAAGGAAGCACAATTGGAAGCTATTTGGTGCTATTGCTTGAGTGCACCTAGGATCAAGCTCCAATTTCAGCATACCCATCAAGGTAAGGGTTCTCTTGCTCTCATGGATTTTTTCTGTATTTTCAAGCAACCATGGAGCTAGGGCTAAGCTTGGAAGAGAGCCATGAGCTTGATGAACCAAGCTTAGTGAGGGGAGTGCACTTGTTGAAGGTTTTGTGACCTAGTGTGAAGTGCACAGTGATGGCAGCGAATTTCTGGGTTTCTAGGGCCCAAAAGTTAGTACTAACTAGTGTTAAAATCCTCCTAAGACCAAGCATTAGCTTGAGGAGGGCTGTCATAGTGATTTGGTTATGTTTATTATGTGTTTTATGGACTAACCTATGGTATATGTTGCCGCCACATTTCATGTGTTTGTTGTTTGTGTTTGGCTGCTGCATTTGGTTGCTATATCTTGTATATATGCATTGTGGTTTTTGTTTTTTAGTGTCTTTGGATGCAGGTTTTAATGATGGTTACATTTCCTATTGAATCCAAGTGCTACCCTTACTAAGTTTCTCAATGAAACTTACTCCCCTCAATTCTGTCATTTCAGGTCCAGCTGAAAGATCACCTTCAAACTAACCTTTTTGGTTTGAGTTTTGATCTGAAATTTCAGGTACATGAACTTCCATATGTCTAGTTATGATCTGGAAAGTTTGGTGATTTTAGGAGCACATTTGGTATTTTTAATGGTGGTACTTACTGTGTTGTGCACCAGCTGTCCAGCATCCTGTTTTTGGAGTCCATTGTGTTTCAGGACCTCCTGTAACCTAGGGTGCGTATTTAGCTGTGTTAAGACCATATTGTAGTGCATGTATGCATGTACATGTAGTGTATGTAAGATAAGACAAGTATGTGAACATTTGAGTAATGTTTTGGCTATGTAAGTGATGTGGTGCAAAGCTGCCTAAGTGTGAACGATAGGCTGCTTACTTGTAAATTCTGTTTTGGCCACATAAAGTTTCTAGATGCAAGATAATGTAATTAATATGTGTATTGGAAATATATGGGATAGCCTTGGAGGGCTTTCTCCTTGTGAATGAAGTGTTTGCATGGTTTGGAAAAATTGTATGGGCAAAATGGTCCAAAAGTTGCCAGAATTTTGACTCTGGACCTAAAGTTAAATATCTCCCTGTGTAGAATGAATATTGGTATGAAATTTTGACCACACCTAGAGGACATCTATAGGGTTAACTTAGATTTGAAATTTATGGATTCAGAGCCCTGTAGCCAAAGATATGATGTTGCAAAGTTGGCTGAGTTACTGTTCATTTGGTCAGAATTTCGTAACCAACTTGAAAAATCCATAACTTGGTCCATAGGTGGGCTATTGATGTAAAACAAAATTCCTTGGTTTTATCTAAGTCTCCAATTAATAATGGAGCAAATAAAACATGGGGTTATGAAGCTAGAATGATACATTTTGTTAGTGGAAGTTACAGGTGCAGTAGCTGGCCACTAGAACTTAACAAGATTACCTAATGTGTGGAAGCCAAAACTAAGACTTGTGCTAGTGTTTTCCTTCTTTGCTGCCATGGTGTGCATGAAATGTGAATATGTGTGTGATGGTTGGACCAATATGCATGTATTTACATAGTGCCCAAGAGGGCCACTTGGGTATGCACACTAAGGGTAGTGTTCTGATGGCCAACAGAACATTACCAATCCTGGGAGTCTAAATGCACAGTTTTGGCACCATAACTGGACTACCCTAGAATGGGTAACAACTTGTGCTCATGGGCTCTAGTTATATCGTTTACACTTACGAGCATGGGCTTAGTTGTAGGAATTTTCCTACAAACTTTGGTATTGTACTACACCATTAAGGTAGCTTTTAGGTACTATTAAGAACTTGGATATGTAATGGCTAACTAATGGTCCTTTTGTATTTTGAGTACTCTTGGTAGTGTACCAAGGTTGTAAGTACTAGTGTGGAGGAAATTTTGTATACATAGTCTCAGATGACTTATGGAACTATTACATAAGTGCTATGAATGGAATGTGAAGTTATGTTACGAGTACATTTGGTTTTGATCATAATGTGTTAAACCTCCCTTGGAACTTGTTGTGCTAAATGTACATAAGTCATGAAAAGCTTATGTTTTCAAAACTTGAATGGATATGGGCTTCTTAGTTGACATGCATTGAAATGCCACACTTGATGAGCACACACCCAAAACACTTAACTGTAAAGGTACATAAACTTGTCGTGTGTTGCAAGTAACCTTACAAGCCTTGCCTTGTGCTACAAGAAATGAGTAAAAGCTACCTAGTTAGCCTCTTGGGGCGCCTGCCAATCCTTAGCCATATGAGTAGAGTTTTTGATCAAGTATAAAAAACATGGTCGAGCCATAAACCTACTTATAAACCAATATAAGTGTAATAGTTGAACATAGTGTTAGTGCTTTAATGGCACAGTTTTCATGCCCCGAACTGCCCTGGCCCATTTGGGCCCGATTATCAGAGTAATACAATAGAAGTTATTCATACAGAAGGGGCTTTATTAACTATTATGAGCACCTACGACATGACTCTAGGATCTATTTTGGTACTGTCAATTAATTACTTCCTAGGTAATGTTAGGGTGCTCTTTAGGTACAAGCTAGCACCTAAGTGGAATTTCTAGTGTTCCATTCATGATTTTATCTTGCTTACATGCATACTTCATCATATGCATACTTTATTCCAATTCAACATAAGCTTCCCCTGTAATATCTTCAAATGCTCATTTCATCCAAGCTACATATAGCCATACACTTAATCCACTAAATGCATCAGATGTGTGTCCATCAAGTGTATGCATGGCAACCAAGAAGCCCATATTCCATTTCAAGTTTGAAAACCATATTTCATATCCATGAGCATTCTGCCAAAATCTAGTACACATAACACAATCATCCATCAAAACATTCCACCTGCATGAATTCAAGCATACTTCTCGTATAATCATCCTTTAAAGTCATCAACATCATCAGTCATCATAATCATCCATCCAAAGCAAAATTCATCATCATAAGTTATCCAAAACTATGCCTATCCATAGCATAGCAAACAAGCATCATCTACTTGGAAGACATACCAAGGAATGCTTCAAGTCTAAGTTTATCCAAGTTCAAGTTTTACAGACCAAGTTCTCATAACTACTTAATCTTTAACTCATATAAACATGGAATACAATCCAGCTTATAGACTCCATATCCTGCACAGGTAAGTCCACAACATTAGCTTGATCCACAAGCAATCTCTACCACATAAGTCACTTTGAACATATGAATATATTGAGCAACACTATACCCAACCCTTTAGCACATCATAACGAGTACTCTGGTACTCTTCGCTTGATCTATCAAGCCATCCATTTCCTGAAAACGTAGAGCAGGGCGGGTCAGTTATAAAACTCATTAAGAATCCCGGCGGCATCCAATGCTAAGTGAGGTAATTATCTCATGACTTTCTTAGTCATTATACGGCTTTCAAAGCCTAACTTGCGCCAAGATTATAATGGCAATTAATCCATGTTCCTGCAAAGGAAAACGCTAAAAAAAAGAAAACAAAAGATATAATGCAATAGAAATAATAATAATAATATTCTGGGTCAACATGCACAAACAATTTCAGAGAAGCACACAACTCAACACACACAACACTGTTCTCGTAACATCGTGTCTCATGACACCATTCCTCGTGGAACCATTGGTAACATTTCCATAACACCATTCCTGGTCGACAATTTCTTTATTTTATACTGAGTGCATTAACTTGGGACCGAGTTGGCCAAACTCGATGCTAAGACCCAAATGCTTGCATAATTACTCATGAGTAAACCATAGTTGCCAAAGCAAAAATACCTCACCCATTATTCACTTATTGTTAGTGTTGTCCCCAAAAGCCAATCATGAGTTGACTATATTTTTGCACATTGAGTCATGATATTTTATTAAGGCATTAATCTAGCAATTATGTTTGTTGTTTTGTTTCTGCGTAACTTAACAAACATAATTGTAACCCTAGAATAATGATATTCTTAAACGTCCCTGGTATAGTACTATTGTGGAGCGGGTTGCAATAATACATAACGACTAGCATATGTGGAGACTAATATGAGATATGTAGTTCACATATGGGTACAAGTTGGAGAACTCGTGTACTGGACCGACCCACTATGGGAATACTACATGGATCATTATATGAGTGTCATAAGTGATTCTCAAAGTGATCATGGTATATGTAGTCCTTCTACGTAAGATCATCAAGGTTCCCTACATGTGAGTCACATTCTTTGATACTTTCCTTTGTTGCTCGTAACTGAGTGAACTTGAAGGAGGTCATTGGGTATGTCACGTATCATGCGGAGGGATTTGTATGATCAAGATGGGATTTGTCCCTCCTATGTAACGGGAGTGATATCTTCGGGCCCCTTGATAGAGTAAGACTTAGGAAAATGCATGGCCATGCTCGGATGAGTTGATATACGATATCAATGTCATCAGCTTAAGTTAGTCTACTCGGTAATGAAGAAACCAAAGATTGGGCTATACGAGAGTGACACATTCCATGTCTCGTGCTTAGTCTTGATATCTTGGACAAAGGGACAATGGCATATATCAGCGATGATCATAAAGGTTTAGTCGAATCATCGATAATCTTGTCACTTATGTAGCAATGATGTGTTGCTAGACACCGCTCATTACTTATGATCATAAATGTGATTTATGATCATTGCCAACATGGCAAGAGCCTATTGGGTCGCACACATAGAGCTATTTGGATCATTAGAGTGGATGAGCTAATTATTTGGGTTATGGTTTCACTTTAATTTTGTATTAATAATGGGCCCAAGAGTTGAGCCATTATTAAGCCCGAAATTAAATCCTAATTGGATTAGGGCTTTGAAACCCATTAGGCCTGGAAGTTGAGTCTCACTATAAATACAACTTCTAGTGAGAAATTCACAGGTTTCCTTGCCCTAGCCTCCTAAAAGGACAGCCGCACTCTTCTCATGCAATTCCTTGGAGGACGCAAGCTATCACTGCGAGCGCAAGAGAAACGCATCTGCCGGGACATGGTGGAAGTGCGGTGATCCCGAGAGGCTCGTGTGAATACAATAGAGAGCTTGAACACGTCAACTATTCAGGTTTTGTGATTCAACTCTACAGTTGAGTGAGAGATCTCAACCGAAAATTAGGTATGAAAATTTTTTAACACCCAGTTTACCCCGTTTCACTTGGATCCTGGAGCGTTTCGCTTAAATTCCGCTGCGCTATTTGGCTCCCGAAACTCAACAGTGGTATCAGAGCTACTGGTGAAACCCTAAATCGGGATTGAGTGTTGAATCGCATGATGCTATGTGTTCGGTTGCTTTTTTGCCATGATTAATTAGATTGATTCATGATGCATGAAACCGGATTTCGTAATGAACATATGAGATATATGAAGAAACGACACAAATTGGTTAATGAGATTAACCCAAAAATTGATAGGTATGAGATACCTATATGGATTAGGATTCTTGCAATAGTTGCAAAAACCCTAGCTTTGTTCGGATTCGGCCTGTTCGGGCACCGAAAGTAAGGTATTTTTGGTGGCTCGAATGGATTAGGAACCATCGCTCGCTGACCGGCCAGCGGGACTGCCGTATGCGAAGCGCCACATAAATAAAAACTGGTTAATCAACACGCGAAAATTGGCATGCATCTTTGTTGAATGAGATTTGACATGATATGCTGATTGTTGCTTGAAGCATGGTGCATGGTTATAGGCCTTGATTGGTTGTACTTGTAAATACGGCCTACGAGTTGTGCCTTTTCTTATCACTCTCATTGTACATTCTCTTCCCACCTTACTCCCCTTGAATGTAACTCGAGGTTTCTATTATTGATGTAATGGTACATTATGGGATCATCCAAAGTGATATGTCCAAGTATCATCCAAGGTGGTATGTCCAAGGAGGTGAAAACAAAAGGGCAGCCAAGAATGGAAGAGAAGGAGCTTGTGAAGACTCTTTTCTTTTCTTAGGCTTTTATGATATTCCCATTGGCTTGAGAATATCGCATAGTTTGGGCTATAACCATGTCACGTTTACTTTCTTGAATGCATGAGATGCATGTTTTATATTTGTATGTGATGCATGTATAAGACAACCGGAGATAACAAATTGGTGAGATCAAACGAAAAAATCCCTCAAACAAATATTAATTCATCAAATGTGATGCCTTCCAAATGTTGGCACTCCTCGAGACTTTGATCAACATTAGGTGGGTTTGCCAAAGCAAAGCACCTATGTTCATCTTGGTAAGGCGCGATGGAATAATAGTGATATCCAAATTGCTAACTTTGGGTCCGACTTAACTAAGTCATCCTAATAGGATTAGGGACTTAGAGGCATAGAGTTGGGCTTAAGCTCATGGGATCACCTTGGACAAGTTTTATTCACCCAACTATCCAAGAGTTGCATAAGATGCAATTGGCAAGGAGTTGCCTACCTAAATAGCTGTAACTTGAGAGAAAAGCCAAAGCTGACTCAAGTTGTGGTCAAATATGGATCTTGGCCCACTAGAATACCTTAGCACCGAGGAGTTCTGAAATAATATCGAGGGTTATTATTTTGAGGAAAATAGTGGGAGTATCATTTAATAAAAGTCCTTATTAAATGAATTAAAATACATGACTCTTACACTGCATATTTACTGTTGTAGATAACCATGGCACAAAATACATCGACACTTTCATTCCGATCGATCCTTGAGAAGGAAAAACTGAATGGGACCAACTTTCTCAAATGGTATCGAAACTTGAGGATAGTCCTCAAACAAGAGAGAAAGGCTTATGTCCTAGAGCAGCCCATTCCGAATGAGCCTGCTGCCACTGCTCCAAGAGCTGAAAGGGATGCTCATAAGAGGCATTCTGATGATGCTTTAGATGTTGCATGCCTCATGCTTATTACCATGGAATCTGAGCTTGAGAAGCAACATGAGAACATAGGGGCGTTCGATATGATCGAACATCTCAAAATGCTTTTCCAAGAGCAAGCTAGGCATGAGAGGTTTGAAACCTCTAAGGCATTGCTTCAGTGCAAGATGTCTGAGGGATGTCCCGTGGGTCCTCATGTGCTCAAGATGATTGGGTACATTGAGAATCTTGAGAGTTTGGGATTTGCTCTTCAGAGAGAGTTGGCTGTTGATGTAGTCTTGCAATCATTGCCTGAAAGCTACAGTCAGTTCATCATGAACTATAACATGAGCGACCTTGACAAATCCTTCCCTGAATTGCTCAACATGTTGAGAACTGCTGAGCAAAATCTTAAGAAGGCTAAGCCCATTTTGATGGTTCAAAAGGGCAAGGGAAAGGGAAAAGCCAACAAGAAGAAGGATAAAGCTAATGGAAAGTCCAATGCTAGTTCTTCTTCAGTTGCACTGAAACCAAAGGGTGGTGTGGCAAAGGAAGGGGAGTGCTTCCATTGTAAGCAACCTGGACACTGGAAGCGCAACTGCAAGCTCTATCTTGAAGAACTTGCTAAGGAAAAGGGAAGTTAGACTTCCACTTCAGATATTCTTGTTATAGAGGCTAACTTTTCTACTTCCTCATCTTAGGTATTGGATACTGGATGTGGATCTCACATTTGTGCAAATGTGCAGGATCTAAGTAGGAGTAGAAGATTGGCCCGAGGTGAAGTGGACCTACGTGTTGGAAATGGAGCAAGGGTTGCTGCCTTAGCTGTAGGGACTTATGTTCTCACTTTGCCTAGTGGATTAGTTTTAGATTTAGACAACTGCTACTTTGTGCCTACTATTAGTAGAAATTTGATTTCTGTTTCTTGTTTGGACAAGAAAGGTTTTTCATTTATAATAAAGGACAAATGTTGTTCTATTTATTTGAATGAATTTTTTTATGGTAGTGCTCAACTTAGCAATGGGTTGTATGTTCTAGACCTCGAAGGTCCAATCTACAATGTGAATACCAAGAAGGTCAGATTAAATGATTCAAACCTGACGTATCTCTGGCACTGTCGCTTGGGCCATATAAATGAGACCCGCATATCCAAGCTCCATAAGGATGGACTCTTGGACTCATTTGATTTTGAATCATATGAGACATGTGAGTCATGTTTGTTGGGCAAGATGAGCAAAGCCTTATTCATAGGGAAAAGTGAAAGGGCTAATGACTTACTAGCACTCATACATAGTGATGTATGTGGCCCTATGTCTACACAAGCTAGAGGAGGTTTCCAATACTTCATTACTTTCACTGATGACTTCAGCAGATATGGCTATGTGTATCTCATGAGACACAGGTCAGAATCCTTTGAAAAGTTCAAAGAATTCAAGAATGAAGTAGAGAATCAACTTGGGAAGAGTATCAAAGTGCTTCGATCAGATCAAGGTGGAGAGTACTTGGATCGAGAATTCCTTGACTATCTGAAGGAGTGTGGTATAGTATCACAACTCACTCTACCAGGTACACCTCAATGGAATGGTGTTTCTGAAAGGAGAAATCAAACTCTGTTAGACATGGTTCACTGCATGATGAGTCAAGCTGACCTTCCAAACTCCTTTTGGGGACATGCTCTAGAGACAGCCGCTTTTACACTAAACCGAGTTCCATCTAAATCGGTTCAAAAGACACCATATGAGATATGGAGTGGGAGGCGTCCCAATTTATCTTTTATGAAGATTTGGGGCTGTGACGCTTATGTTAAACGTGAATCCTCTGACAAACTAGGGCCCAAATCTCCAAAATGCCTTTTTGTTGGGTATCCCAAAGAAACAAATGGTTACTATTTCTACAATCCTTCTGAGCAAAAAGTGTTTGTTGCTCAAACTGGTATCTTTTTTAGAAAGTGTTATCTCTAAAGGAACTAGTGGGAGGAAAGTAGAAGTTGAAGAAATTCAAGAACAACAAGGAGACATCGAACCTAAAATGGAACCTAAACAGACACCGCAAGATGTTGTTCAAGAGTCTGTTCCTGTAGCACAGAGCCCACGTAAGTCTAGTAGGATTCGGCGTGAGCCCGAGAGATATGGATTTCTCGTGACTCACACCGGTGATGTGATGCTCATGGATCAGGATGAGCCAACAACCTACCAACAAGCTATGTCTGGGCTTGACTCTGAGAAGTGGCTAGTGGCTATGAAATCCGAGATGGAATCCATGTATGAAAACCAAGTATGGACTTTGGTTAACCCATCTAAAAGGGTAAAACCCATAGGGTGCAAATGGGTTTTCAAGAAGAAAACTGACATGGATGGTAATGTGATTACCTTTAAGGGACGATTGGTTGCAAAAGGTTTCAAGCAAATTCATGGTATTGACTATGATGAAACTTTTTCACCAGTTGCTATGATTAAATCCATCCAAATTTTGTTTGCTATTACTGCACACTATGATTATGAGATATGGCAAATGGATGTCAAAACTGCATTCCTAAATGGAAAACTACTTGAGGATGTGTACATGACACAACCTGAGGCTTTTGTCACTCCTGAGAATGCCAATAAAGTGTGCAGGTTGCAAAGGTCCATTAATGGACAGAAGCAAGCTTCTCGAAGTTGGAATCTTCGTTTTGATGAAGCAATCAAAGAGTTTGGTTTTATAAAAAATGAAGATGAACCTTGTGTCTACAAGAAGGTTAGTGGGAGCGCTGTTGTCTTCTTGGTGTTGTATGTAGATGACATACTACTCATCTGGAATGACATTCCTGAGCTACAGTCTGTGAAGACTTGGCTAGGGAAATGTTTCTCTATGAAGGACTTGGGTGAAGCAGCCTATGTGTTAGGCATCAGGATCTATAGAGATAGATCTAGAAAGCTTCTTGGCCTAAGTCAAAGTACATATATTGACAAGGTGCTAAAGAGGTTTAGCATGCAAGATTCCAAGAAAGGATTCTTGCCCATGTCACATGGTATCACTCTTTCTAGATCTCAGTGTCCGAGTACAACCGAGGAGAGAGGGCGCATGAGTAAGATTCCATATGCCTCAGCAATTGGATCTATCATGTATGCCATGATATGTACTCGTCCCAATGTCTCATATGCTTTGAGCATGACGAGTAGGTACCAATTGAACCTCGGTGAAAGTCACTGGACAGCTGTTAACAACATCCTTAAGTACTTACGAAGGACTAAGGATGCATTCTTGGTCTTTGGAGGTGAAGATCAGCTCGTTGTAAGGGGTTACACCGATGCAAGCTTCCAATCCGATAAGGATGATTTTAGATTGCAATCTGGTTATGAGTTTTGTATTGGTGGTGGTGTTGTGAGCTGGAAGAGTTCAAAGCAATAGACAGTAGCTGACTCTACAACAGAATCTGAGTACATTACCGCCTCTGATGCTGCGAAGGAGGCAGTTTGGATCAAGAAGTTCATCACTGAACTTGGAGTGGTTCCAAGCATTGTCAACCCAATAGAGCTCTATTGTGACAACAATGGAGCAATCACACAGGCTAAGGAACCTCGAACTCACCAGCGATCCAAACACATACTCCGACGCTATCATCTCATCGGGGAGATCATCGAGAGGGGTGATGTAAGGATATGCAGGACTTCGACAGACAGCAACATTGCTGATCCACTGACAAAGCCCCTTACGCAGCAGAAGCATGATAGCCATTCTAGGTCCATCGGTATTAGATACATGAATGATTGGCTTTTAGTGCAAGTGGGAGATTGTTAGTGTTGTGCCCAAAAATCCAATCATGAGATGATTGTATTTTTGCACATTGAGTCATGATATTTTATTGAGGCATTAATCCAGCAATTTTGTTTGTTGTTTTGTTTCTGCGTAACGTAATAAACATAATTGTAACCCTAGAATAATGATATTATTAAACGTCCCTAGTCTAGTATTATTGTGGAGTGGGTTGCAATAATACATAATGACTAGCATATGTGGAGACTAATATGAGATATGTAGTCTACATATGGGTACAAGTTGGAGAACTTGTGCACTGGACCGACCCACCATGAGAACACTTCATGGATCGTTATATGAGTGTCATAAGTGATTCTCATAGTGATCATGGTATATGTAGTCCTTCGACCAAAGATCATCAAGGTTCCCTACATGTGAGTCACATACTTTGATACTTTCCTTTGTTGCTTGTAACTGAGTGAACTTGAAGGAGGTCATTGGGTATGTCACATATCATGCGGAGGGATTTGTATGATCAAGATGGGATTTGTCCCTCCTATGTAACGGGAGTGATATCTTTGGGCCCCTTGATAGAGTAAGACTTAGAAAATGCATCGCCATGCTCCGATGAGTTGATATATGATATCAATGTCGTCAGTTTAAGTTGGTCTACTCGGTAATCAATAAACCAAAGATTGGGCTATACGAGAGTGACACATTCCATGTCTCGTGCTTAGTCTTGATATCTTGGACAAAGGGACAATGGCATATATCGGTGATGATCATAAAGGTTTAGTCGATTCACCGACAATCTTGTCACTTGGGTAGCAATGATGTGTTACTAGACACCGCTCATTGCTTATGATCATAAATGTGATTTATGATCATTGCCAACATGGCAAGAGCCTATTGGGTCGAACACAAAGAGCTATTTGGATCATTAGAGTGCATGGGCTAATTATTTAGGGTTTCACTTTAATTTCGTATTAATAATAGGCCAAGGAGTTGAGCCATTATTAAGCCCGAAATTAAATCCTAATTGGATTAGGGCTTTGAAACCCATTAGGCCTGGAAGTTGAGTCTCACTATAAATACAACTTCTAGTGAGAAATTCACAGGTCTCCTTGCCCTAGCCTCCCAAAAGGACAGCCGTACTCTTCTCTTGCAGTTCCTTGGAGGACGCAAGCTAGCACTGTGAGTGCAAGAGAAACGCATCTGCCGGGACATGGTGGAAGCGTGGTGATCCCGAGAGGCTCGTGTGGATACCATAGTGAGCTTGAACACGTCAACTGTTCAGGTTTTGTGATTCGACTCTACAGTTAAGTGAGAGATCTCAACCGAAAATTAGGTATGAAAATTTTTTAACACCCGGTTTACCCGTTTCACTTGGATCCTCGAGGGTTTCGGTTAAATTTCGCTGCGTTGTTTGGCTCCCGAGACTTAACACTTATGTGCCCAAATATCCAACTAAGAAAGTATCATGAGTCCTCACAAAAAGTAATAACCACTTAGTCCTGACATGCACACCTATGCTCACTTGGCTCTTTGACCATCAAATAGGGGCACTAATACTCACAATGAAATTTCATGGAAAATATACCATGGAGAAAGTGAGTATAGGGATCCTTACCAACATTTGTGTAACCTTTTTGCTCATTGCCTTTGCCTTGCTTTGCTTTGTTTGTTGTTGTAACTTTTTCTTTGCCTTAATGGACCTATAAAGCCCAAAACACTAGCAAGTTAATCTCTTGCTTTTCATTAACCATGAGAACCATAATTTACCAAGAACTCTTGGTTTAACTTACTCAACCTCACTTAGAGAGGTAAGGTGCATAATTTAACCTTTCTTGGTTATTGTCCAAGTCTTTTGCCAATGTAGCCCATGTAGTCAATTGTAGCCCATTTCGCCAATATCACCAATGTGGCCAATTTAGCCAATGTAGGAGTTTAAGAACACTATGGTTAAGCGTTTAGTCCTGGAAATTTTTCTGTAATGGTCATGGCCGAACATTGTCTTTACTTCTCTCTCAAGCTTTACTTGATTTTCAAGCTTTCTTGTACTTAAAAGCTTCACATTTACCAAGCACATGTTAGTGTTGTGCCCACAAAGCCAATCATTAGATGATTGTATTTTTTTGCACATTGAGTCATGATATTTTATTAAGGCATTAATCCAGCAATTATGTTCGTTGTTTTGTTTCTGCGTAACGTAATAAACATAATTGTAACCCTAGAATAATGATATTCTTAAACGTCCCTAGTCTAGTATTATTGTGGTGCGGGTTGCAATAATACATAACGACTAGCATATGTGGAGACTAATATGAGATATGTAGTCTACATATGGGTACAAGTTGGAGAACTTGTGTACTGGACCGACCCACCATGAGAACACCTCATGGACCGTTATATGAGTGTCATAAGTGATTCTCATAGTGATCATGGTATATTTAGTCCTTCGACCTAAGATCATCAAGGTTCCCTACATGTGAGTCACATACTTTGATACTTTCCTTTGTTGCTCGTAACCGAGTGAACTTGAAGGAGGCCATTGGGTATGTCACATATCATGCGGAGGGATTTGTATGATCAAGATGGGATTTGTCCCTCCTATGTAACGGGAGTGATATCTTTGGGCCCCTTGATATAGTAAGGCTTAGAAAAATGCATGGCCATGCTCGGATGAGTTGATATACGATATCAATGTCATCAGCTTAAGTTAGTCTACTCGGTAATCAAGAAACCAAAGATTGGGCTTTATGAGAGTGACACATTCCATGTCTTGTGCTTAGTCTTGATATCTTGGACAAAGGGACAATGGCATATATCAGTGATGATCATAAAGGTTTAGTCGAATCACCGACAATCTTGTTACTTGGGTAGCAATGATGTGTTGCTAGACACCGCTCATTTCTTATGATCATAAATGTGATTCATGATCATTGCCAACGTGGCAAGAGCCTATTGGGTCGCACACATAGAGCTATTTGGATCATTAGAGTGCATGGGCTAATTATTTGGGTTATGGTTTCACTTTAATTTTGTATTAATAATGGGCCCAAGAGTTGAGCCATTTTTAAGCCCGAAATTAAAGCCTAATTGGATTAGGGCTTTGAAACCCATTAGGCCTGGAAGTTGAGTCTCACTATAAATACAACTTTTAGTGAGAAATTCGCAGGTCTCCTTGCCCTAGCCTCCCAAAAGGACAGCCGCACTCTTCTCTTTCAATTCCTTGGAGGACGCAAGCTAGCACTGCGAGCGCAAGAGAAACACATCTGCCGGGACGTGGTGGAAGCGTGGTGATCGCGAGAGGCTCGTGTGGATACCATAGAGAGCCTGAACACATCAACTGTTCAGGTTTTGTGATTCAACTCTACAATTGAGTGAGAGATCTCAACCGAAAATTAGGTATGAAAATTTTTGAACACCCGGTTTACCCTGTTTCACTTGGATCCTGGAGGGTTTCAGTTAAATTTTGCTGCGCTGTTTGACTCTCGAAACCCATCACATGCAACCTTCTTGCTTTGCATGGCTTCCAATGCTTCAAAACCACCAAGAAAAACTTGGTATCCTTCATAAAATGTCCAAGGCCGAAACTTCAAGAGAGGTAAACTTGCCTTTCTAGCAAAAATCCAAAGATGGCCGAACCATTAGTGAGCAATAATCTTAGCTCAAAATCATCAAAATACCAAGGAAACTTGGTTTTCGCTTACAACCCCTCTCAAGGAGGTAATGGCCGAATTTGAGCTTTGTTCTTCTTTGAAGTTCTTCTCGATTTTCTTGCTTCCCATGGCTTGAAAACACCATGCATGCCTTGAACTCCTTGAGTTGAGCTCAAGAACACTAAGAAATCCATATGGCCGAAACTTCAACTTGCTTTTCTAGCAAAAATCCAACATGGCCAAAACATTAGTGAGCAATATCTAGCTCAAAAATACATCAAAATACCAAGGAAACTTGGTTTCACTTACAACCCCTCTTAAAGAGGACATGGCCGAATTTGGAGCTTCATCTTCTTGGAGTTTATTCTTGATTTCCTTGCTCCTCATGACTCAAAAATGCCATGCATATTCATGAGCTCTTGAGTTGAGCTCAAGAACACTAAAAATCCTCCATGGCCAAAACTTCAAGAGAGCATTTTCTTAGACCTTTCTCTTGATTTCTTGCTCTAGATGTGTTTAGAAGTTTGAAATCACTAAGAAAATGGATTGAATGTTCAAGGACATGTATTTTCTATACAGGCCAAGAGTTACATGAAGAAGAAGAAGGTTGGAGCTTGGAGAAGTCACCATGGCCGAAACTTGGAGGAGAGGAGAGAGTTTGAGAGAGTTTGGCTTTTGATGGGTGAGTTGAAGTGTTGAATTGAAAGAATGAAAGGATTGCCGGCTACCTTAACTCAAATGGAGTGGGAGACACACTTAGTGGAGGGGGAGACAATTGCTAATGGGGCATTAAACAAATGGGAAAGTGGAGACAAGACATGGGAGACAATGATGGGCAATATAATAAACTAAGGTAGAAGTGGGGGACATGTCCAAGTGGGATAATAAACAATTCTTAGTGGAGTTGTAGTGGGACAATATTTAAATGGTATTTTAGGGGTGGCTGGCCATGGCAAAATCTGCCATGCAAATTGGCCAAATCTCCCACTTAGTCCTGCAACTTCTCAATTTGTGCAATTGAGCCCTTCCACAAAATTTTCCTTTGAGCGATTGAGTCCCTCAACTTCAAATTCCACCATTTTCATCACCAATTCTCTTGGCCAAAGCCAAGTTTATTTCCAAGAGTATCCAACACTCATTTATGCCCATTCCATAATTAATTCCATGTCTTCTCAATTTAATTGAGCTAAGATTCCAAATTAGGAAACTTTTTATATCACTAATCCACTTAACCTGGGACGTAGTCATTTATCATTTTCCGGGTATTACAAAAGTTGAGTAGCAGTACAAGTGCATAGGCTTGGGCCTATGTGGGGTGTGACACGGCACATCCTATGAATGTCTCAAACTGTCGGCTATCATCCCTAGGCTAATTTAAGACATTTTGTAGCCTCAGTTGGGTCTAAGACTCATTCTTTAGTTAAGAATTATGTGTTATTTAATAGGTAGCTAAGTATTGTGGTTAAGGTAGGGCTAAGTAGAGTGGCTAAGGGCTAAAAGTGCTCAAGTTGTCAAGAAGGCACTAAGGGTGATTAGGTCAGTTTCAGAGGCTACATTGGCATAGGAGAGAAAGGTTTCAGACCTAAGGGAATTGAATAAGAAACCTAAGAAGATCCCAACCAAACCATTTGGTTTGGTAAGTGAGCTAGTAAAGAGCCCTAAGCTAAACTCCAAGAGCTTGGCAAGTTAAACCATATAAGATGGCTACCCTATACAATAAATTGAGGGTAAGACGGGTATGTTTTGAGAGGAGGTGATGACCTACTCTATGACTCATAAGTGGAACTTAAAGGAGGTAAAGTAATCAGGATACAAGGGCTAGTGTTTTAAGTCCCTTCGCCGTTTGAGCTCAATGCAAGTATAAGGCACCTAAGGTGCATGAAGTCCCAAGGATTGTGTGAACTGTATATCATACAT
Organism: Aquilaria yunnanensis; assembly: GCA_039654915.1. Taxonomy (NCBI): domain Eukaryota; kingdom Viridiplantae; phylum Streptophyta; class Magnoliopsida; order Malvales; family Thymelaeaceae; genus Aquilaria; species Aquilaria yunnanensis. The sequence continues at coordinate 55,651,428 of CM077597.1, forward strand.
TCATGCATTGCATATCCTCCATGTTGTTGTCTTGAGTTGCTTGTTGGTTGTTTACTTTATTGTTTGTTTGTCATATTTGCATGTTTGCTTGCTTGTTATCTTCTTTGCAGGTACCCCAAACTGACCCTTTCTGAGTACATTCATGTACTTACTCCCTTAAGTTTGTTCTGTAGGTTCTAACACCGGGCATAACAACTATTGGATAGTTGTGGGCTAAGCTTTCTCTTTCTGCATGTACTCTTTCACTAGAATCCTTGTGATTCTAAGTTTACTTGTAGACTAAACTTTGTGCTAACTAAGTTTTATGCTTTTATAGTGTAGAGGCTAATTGGTGCACAAGGACTAAGGAAAGGCTTGCACTTGGAGCTTTGATAGCTCAAAGGTGCGACTCAAGTTAAGGATCTTAGTTAAGTTTTTGTCTTGCATTTATAGTACCTTGTGTACTAGGACGTTGCCTCTATTAGGATACATTGTAGTGTAAAGCCATTGAGTTACTTTTGGGTGCATGCTAGTGATGTTAAGTGTGCACAAACTACTACTTGAAGTTGAAGTAACTAGTATTTCATTATCTTGGCATGGTTTAAGTAAGCTTTAAATGAAATGCTCGAACAATGTTTTTGGAATAGTGTACTTAATTGTTTGCATTGACAAGATGAAAGTATGCATATTTTTTACAGGGTAGGCTAAGAAACTAGTTGCACACAAATCATTTTAACTTACTGAGGAGTAATAGTTAGCCAATAGTAACTAAGTGGGATTCACAATCCTTAAGAGCCTACAAGCCAAGTAATTTGGGGTGTTGGGACCCCGTTCTGTGAAACTCAGTCCTCTCTTAAGTAGTGTTAATGTCCAATTCTTCAACTTCTAGACTCTCCTACACCTCTATTCTTGGTTCTTGTCTTACCTCTAATCTGACTCTCCTAGTTCTTAGGTGTCACCTTTCTTCTTCACCCTGTTCATCATCATCATGACCATTCTTACTTGCCTGATCCACAAACACTAGGTCTTTGCCAAGCCTCCTCCTCTTATTGCCTTCTTCCACTTCTCTGTTCTCTTCGGCTCTAGTTTGCTCTGTAATTTCATGTACTTGAGCTTGGCCTTTAGCCAAGGGTTACATACCCACAACCAATTGAGCTATTGTGGCCTGCATTGTCTCCCTCATTTGTTCCATCTTTTCCTACCGGCCTCTCTTAGGTCCAGGTACATTAAGCCTGGCATTAGGCTCCTTGGCCCTATTAGGCTCTAAGGCCTCCTGCTGCCTTCCAAGCTTATATGTAGGATGTCCATCCCTTAGATGGGTTACCTTACCCTCATCTTGCTCAAGAACTCCCTTTACTTGGCCTCGGGTTCTCACTTGGCACACAAGGGTAGATGCATACAAATATGCTTAATAATTATAAGTCTACTCAAACTTAAGTGGGAATAAGTCTAGATAGACACTTAGGTCCAAACCTGCTTTGATACCAACAAAAGTTGTCACACCCCACATAGGCCCTTACCCATGCAAACCTATCACTAGCCCTAGGAATAGCACAGTTGCTACTCTGGGCATTAGGTCATGTGTGCACCTTGTGCATTCAAAAAGGTGTGCCTAGGTGCCTATCGCTAGTGTCTGGTGCCCTCATTAAGTACCTACCAGGACACTAAATGCAAGTGCCCTCAAAGTGCCCCCTCAAGTGTCGATTGCTAGCACCGGATACGTACCTAGACACTGGACTTAGTGAATTGTGTGTGTGCCTCATGTGTATCTATCGCTACCCTAAGGCACCCACCTAGGTGCCTGTTGGGCACTAACAGTAGTGCACTAGGACACATGCAAGGGGCACTGGGAAATGTGCCCAAAGAAGCCTACCTTCCTTGGCACCAGGGAAACCTTGCACACCAAGGTAATAATCACATGCATTAATCATGTGTTTGTGCTTTTGTGCTTATCAAGTATGCATACAATCATGCATGACAACGAAGATGCCCATTCTCATAAATTTTGAAAACACATTCTTTACATGCACATGCTTAAACACGTTCCAAAGAGGTTTACAAACCAACTTAGCCACACAATCAACATACATGGAAACTTCTCTCACAACCATCCAACACATAACCCTAAACTCCTCAAATACATAACTAACACCTCCTCTCAAAGAAGGCATTCATACCACCCATACATAACCAAATATACACAGACTTGGTATCATGACCAAGATCAATCAAAACCCAAAACAAACTGAGAAGAGAGAATCACATGCCTATATCCTTAAACATATCTGAAAGCTACCAACCCCATATAAAGCAAGACTATGGTTTAAAGTACAAGCCCAACCGTCAAACTCATGGTCAATAAGGCAAACCACAACACATAAGCTATTGAGCGCATGTCCATCCCACTAGACTTATCCCACTATCTACTCACAAAGCCTATAAGCAACATAAAGATATGGGCTTGCACAATCATAAAGAATTGTACATTTAGACTTAAACTTATTAAGCTAGATAATCAAGCTAGTATCCATACCTCCAAGTTACCTGAATACTCAACCCTTAGCACACAAGCAATTCAAGCCTCAATATCCTTTCCTAAAATAAGTAATTATAGGGCATGAGTTATATAAATAACTTAGTAAGGGAAACAAATGACACTATGTGCCTAATTAGTTAAGCACAAATGCTTAACCTCTAAAGCTCCTACAAACTAGACACGAAAACATGGAAAACACATAGCAATATACTAAATAACAATACTAAGGATTAGCAGATGCATCCAATCACCAAAGCAAACAACACACATACCACAAACCCAAGCCTTAGTCTTAGACTAGTAGGACACTAGCAAATACACACATATTTTGTTCATTTTCTCAATTCCCCTAGTTAATCTCATCACATGGAGTTCCATGTTCACGCATGGGTTGGCCAACCCATGATAGAACTTTAGTGCTCGCCATTAACATAGCTAGTTGGCACACTTAACTCAATTGCCCAAGGGGTAAACATAGCCCTACAACAATCTAAGCTTATTTTAGCTCACAAGCTGTCACCTAGATTGCCTAATACTCACTTGAACATGGAAATCAATCAAAATCAAGATGAGTATAGTGAATCCCTTATCAAAGCTTGCCCTTACCTCTCAACCAAGCTTCCAAATGCGAGAATCCAAGCTTGGCAATGTAACTCCAAGGTTGCCTAAGGCTAAATTGTAGTTGAACAAGCTTGAATCTTCAATTTCAATTATAATCCTTCACCAATTTGGCAAAAAATTGAGCCTCCAAAACCAAGAACACCAAATGAGTTCAAACTAGTAAAAAATGAAATGGTTTGAGTAAATGGAAGCATGCAAATCTGGTTGGCTGCCATATGGCATGAAATTAGGTTTAATTCTTGCCTTGGCAAGGTCATTTTCTTGCATGGCGCCATGTGATCCCCCACTAAAATATTGCCCTCATTTTAGCACCAGAATGTATATCTATAAATAAGCCCTCACATTTACAAATTCACCACTACGCCTTGACCATTAAAAACAAGTACCCCTTCCTAAGAATTGAAGATCTATTTAATCATTTGAAAGGAGCAAAGATATTTTTTAAAATAGATCTAAGGTCCAGTTATTTCCAGCTGAGAGTTAAGGAGGAAGACATACCTAAAACTGCTTACGGGACTAGGTATGGACATTTTGAATATACAATGATGCCATTTGGGCTCACAAATGCACCTGCATTTTTTGTGGATCTTATGTAGAGGGTGTTTAGAGTATACTTTGACCACTTTGTGGTGGTTTTCATTGATGATATTTTGATATACTCAAAAGATGAGGAAACTCATAAAGAACACCTAAGGATGGTGGTTGGCTTGCTCCAAGAACATAAGTGATAGGCAAAGGCTATTGCCTCCTCGGTAGTAACTCCCTGCCAGAATATTGGCCGAGGAGTCTGACGTCACCCAAGAGAGGATCTTTTTACTGACCTCGGAAGGTGTGAAGTCAAACACTATGAGCTCGAGACTTCGGTTAGCTCGTCAGGAATTCTGAGGATAACACCGTCTCCATCGAAGGGCCAAACTGACCGTCTTCGGGTAAGAAAGCCATCTCTTTGAAGCAAGGAGGAATCTCCCCGAAGGCAGAAGCCCCGAAGAGGATCTTCCCCGAACAAGAAACACCTAAACAAGGGAATCACCGGACTATGGGTGTAAGTCCCGAAGAAGGTGTTCATCAAGGGAACTCCCAGAACTATGGGATAGATCCCGAAGAAGGTGCTCGCACCGAAAGACAGATAGAATCCGAAGAGGGTGCACGCATCGAAGGGCGACCTTGCCCAGGGGACCTCGGGAGTACGATATGAGCATTTAAGGAGCCTCTGACATGTCGCCCACAAGCCCTACACGTCACATCAGAACGGCGAACTGACACGCCACAGCCGCCCCAGTCCTAACACAATCTGTCCGGGTCCAGGGCTAAAGGATGCTGCAAACGGCTGCCTGTCCCCTAGGTCCAAAAGTACAGATCAAATCCGACCGAACACGTGTCATGATCTGAACGGACCAGCTACTCCTATAAATACTAGGAAATGGGGCTGGGCAAAGGATGGGCATTTTCCTCCCTCTGAGAAAACACAAAACAGGCAGGACACTTGATCCCTTTGTGTTCTTCCTCCACTTTCACTCAGAAAACTGACTTGGGCGTCGGAGGGTCCTCCCCGGAAAAGCAAACCGGGGACCTCCTAACCTCTTCTTTGAGCTTTTCAGGCACATTCAGCTGGGAAACCAGAGCTCCAGGCGCTCACCTCCTCAGGAAGTCTCTCCACCTGTCAACATGACAGCAAACGAAGATGCTTTGGGGCATCAATAAGCTTTATGGGAAGCTAAGTAAATGTAAATTTTGGACTTGAGAAATTGGATTTTCATGTGATTAGCAATCAAGGATTAGTAGTGGACCCAAAAATGGTCAGATCAATTTTGGATTGGAAACAACCCCAAAATGTTAAGGAAGTTAGAAGTTTCCTGGGGTTAACTGGTTATTACAGGAGATTTGTGCCAAAATTTTCTATTATAGCAGCTCCCATGACCCAATTAACTAGAAAGAATAAAAAATTTGTCTAGGAAAGTAAATGTGAAGAAAGTTTCCAAGAGCTAAGAAGGAAGTTGACAATAGCTCCTGTGCTAGTTTTACTAGACCGTGAAAAGGACTATGAGGTGTATACTGATGTATCTCATGTAGGGTTAGGTTCTGTCTTAATGCAAGCCAAGCAGGCTATTGCTTTTGGATCAAGACAACTAAGACCACATGAAAAGAAGTGTCCAGTGCATGACCTGGAACTAGTAGTAGTAGTCTTTGCTCTTAAACAATGGAGACAATACCTATTAGGTAATAAATTTTAGTTCTATACAGACCATAAAATCCTTAAGTACCTTTTTACTCAAAAGGACTTAAACATGAGGCAGAGAAGATGGTCAGAGTACCTGAAAGATTTTAACTGTGTAATTGAATACACGGTTGGCAAAGCCAATGTAGTGGCAGATGCCCTGAACAAGAATTACACTAGACTACTCAAAGCAGGAGAAGGGAAACATAAGGCCATAAGCCTTAAGTTTACTTGCTTAGCAAGTTAATGGTTAAATTGGGAGAATGAGCAACTTAGTGCGCTCACTATTACACCTGAATGAAAAGAACTCATCAGAGAAGCACAATTTAATGATGAGAAAATTGGACTGGTGTCTGACCAAAGGAAAGGAGAACTATTCCAAGGATTCTCCTATAAGCAAGGATTGTTATACTTCCATAACATATTATATGTGTCTGAAAAGGATGACCTAAGATTCCAGATTCTGGAGGAGGCACACTTTAGTAAATTTAGCATGCATCCTAGAGCCACAAAAATGTACCATGCTCTTAGAACTTATTTTTGGTGGCCATACATGAAGCATGACATTAGCACTCATGTAGCTAAGTGTGAAGTGTACCAACAAGTAAAGGTTGAGCACCAAAAATAGGAGGGAAGCTTCAAAGCTTACCCATACATGAGAGAAAGTAAGGGTCTATATCTATGGACTTTGTAATGGGAATGATGCTAACATGAAGAAAACATAATGCCATCTAGGTCATTGTAGACAGATTGACCGAGGCAGCCCAAGGAGACGCACTGGGTCTGATGAACCCCTTTTTCAAGCAATTCATTTAATTGCTTTCTTAGTTCTACTATTCCAGGCAATGCCATCCTATATGGGGTAGTTGACACTGGGGTTGCTCCTGGTACCAATTTAATTTCAAACTCCACCTTTCTCATGGGTGGCAGTCTAGGTAGGTCTGTAGGGAAAACCTCTAGGTAATCCTGAACTATAGGAATTTGCCTAAGTGCACTAGCCACTCCCGATTCATTTAATTATAGGCATTCATATTCATTTTCTAGAGTTATTAATTTCAACACTTCAAGTTGGTAGTCCAAGACTAACTCTTGTGACTTATCCAATTCAAATGGTTTACAACTAGGCATCAATAATTATCTTGCATGACAATCTATAACCACTTTATTCTGACTTAGCTAGTTCATGCCTAATATCACATCATAATCATAAGTGCCTACCACTGTTAAGTCTGCTCTCAGTTTCAGCTTGTCAATCTGAATCACACAATCTTCAACTATGTAATATGTAAATAAGACTTCATTGCTGGCAGTTTTAACCAAATACATGTTTGTCATGTACTTTACTTCTAAATTCATCATCTTAACCAAGTTAGATGAAATTATGGACAATAAAGCTCCAGTATCAAACAATTCAAACACTAACTGGCCATTAAGATAAATAGTACCTTTCAAGGCTCTGTTGCTTGGCCTCTGTTGACTAGTCTCCTTCTCAACTACCTCAGCTTCTAGTGCCTCTTGCACCTTCTTGGAGGTCTCCAACTGAAACACCCTACCAAAGGTGCATTTTGCCTTCTTTGATCCTAAGGCAGTTTAGGTGGATGCCTTCCCCCTAGGTTAGGCATTTTAGTCCTCATATGTGGCATAGGTATCAGCCTTCCAGCCCCTTTAGGGTCATACCTCATTGGCATTCTCCTATCATCCTTTCATTTCGGACAGTCTCTCACCTAGTGATCTAGGGATCCACATTTGTGGCATCCACTAGTAAGCTGAAAGCATGGCTTGTTGCCATGAAATTTTCCACAAGTAGGGCACTGAGGACCATATTGTTGTGGCCCATTTTCTTTCTTTCTCCTTTTCCTTCCTCCACTTGGTTCAAGTTCCTCTATAGGCCTCTTTTGGTGTCCTTTTTGTGATCCACTTTCGACTCCTTGGACCACTTCTTGTTTGTTCCTTGACTTCTTGCTCAAGTGTTATAGCACTCTATACTACATGGTAGTAGTCTCTGGCTCCCACAGCTCTGAGTATCTTTCTCAGCTCAGGCCGTAAGCTTCTCAAGAACCTCTTGGTCCTTAGCTCTTCTTTCTCATCGTACTGAGGAGCATATCTTATCAAGCTATTGAATTTCTACTCATACTCCATTACACTAAAGTCTCCTTGCTCTAACTGGTCAAATTCCACCTGTTTTTGATCCTTCAAGGCTTGACCCACATACTGCTGTTAGAATACTTGGAGGAACTCAGCGCATCTCATGAACCTTCTCCTTGCAGGTGGCCTCCTTTGGTTCTTGTCCTAGTAAGTTCTCTGTACAGCTCTCCACCAAAGCTCTGCATTCCCTTCCAACCTGAAAGTGGCTAGAAGCACTTTCTGGGTAGAGGATACTTCCATCCTCTCAAATATTTTCTCCACTTAATATATTCAGAATTTAGCTTATTCAAGATCACATCCACCCTTAAAAATAGGAGGTTTCAATGCCAGGAATCCTTCCAACTGCCCTTCCTTTAATCCACTCTTCTTGGTCTTTCTTCTCTGGCTTCTGTGTTTCGGGTTCCACCCCTAGGTGGCCTTCCTCTAGCTGTAATTTTAGTAGGAGGCTCAGTCCTCCTTCTAGACATGTAAGTGTCTAGCTCTTCCACCGCTGGACTTTTTTCTACTTCAGCTCTGGGTTCCTGCCTCACTTTTGACCCCATTCTCCTAGCCCTTAGGTGCTTCCTCTTTTCATCACCTTCATCTTCCTCTCAATTCCCTTCATTCTTGCTTGCTTGATCATAGTTCACTAGTTTTTTACTAAGCTTTCTTCCTCTTCTTACTTCACCTGCCATAGTCTTTCTTGCTTTTGTTTATTTTGGGCTTTCCTCTGCTTGGGCTTGGCCTCTAGCCAAGGCTTGCATACCTACCACCAATTGGGCTACTGTGGCTTGTAATGTTTCCATCATCTGTTCCATTCTTTCCTATCTGCCCCTACTAGGTCCAAGTACATTTATCTTGGCATTAGGCTATTCGGCCAAATCAGGCTCTAAGTCCTCTAGTTACCTTTCAGGCTCAACTGTATGTAGTCCATCTCTAGGATGGGTTGCTATAATTTTTTCCTATTCAAGGAATTCTTTTTCCCTACCTCGGGTTCTCATCCTGCACTCAAGATGCATTTATGCACATATGCTCAATAAGTGCAAGTCTATTTAATCCTATGTGGGGACAATCTAGACAAAACATCATAGCTTAACCAAAAGCTATAAACCAAAGAGCTAATACCAACAAGGCCTCTCACATCCCACACAGGCCCCAGCCTGTACACTTGCATCGCTACTCAGCTGTGCCACTAAAGCACTAACACTATGTTCAACTATTACACTTATATTGGTTTACAAGTAGGTTTATGGCTCGGCCATGTCTCTTATACTTGATCAAAAACTCTACTCATATGGCTAAGGAATGGGAGGTGCCCCAGGAGACTAACTAGGTAGCTTTTAGTCATTTCTTGCAGCACAAGGCAATGCTTATAAGGTTACTTGCAACACATGGCAAGTTTATATACCTTTATAGTTAAGCGTTTTAGGTGTGTGCTTATCAAGTATGGCATTTTCACTGCATGTCTGCTAAAAAGCCCATATCCATTCAAGTTTTGAAAACATAAGCTCTTTATGACTTATGTACATTTAGCACAACAAGTTCTAAGGGAGGTTTAACACATTATGATCAAAGCGAAAAGTACTCATAACATAACTTGGCATTCTATTCATAGCACTTATGTAATAGTTCCATAAGTCATCCAAGACTATGTACACAAAATTTGCCCCACACTAGTACTTACAACCCTTGTACACTACCAAGAGTACTCAAAATACAAAAGGGCCATTAGTTAGGCATTACATATCCAAGTTCTTAATAGTACCCGAAAGCTACCTTAATGGTGTAGTACAATACAAAAGTTTGTAGGAAAATTCCTACAACTAAGCCCATGCTCATAAGTGTAAACCACGTAACTAGAGCCCATGTGCACACATCCATAGTCCTAGACTTGTCAAGCAAGCAAAACTAAAGCACATGAGTTTCCAAGAGATATATATAGCACTTGCACTAAGACATATTAAGCAATAGTCTTCTCGATTTAGGACATACCTTAATGCAATCGAGCACTAACTTAGCACACAAGTAACTAATCAAGCTCAAATCCTTTTCCTGTAACAATAAAAAATGGAGCATGAGTTATAAAAACTTAGCAACGAATTCACTACAACTCATTGAGATTATTTAGTGAAGCCCGAGGGCTTAACCTCCCATTTTCAAGTTTTATCTCCAAGAAAGACATGAAAACACCAAAATGCAACATATACAATGGCACACATACATAACATTTACTTATAATAAAGGTTATCAAGCACGAACAACACAACAAAGCACACAACTCACATACCACACAAAATGTCTTTTCTCGGCCAAAAGCCAACTAGCAAGTGCACACATAGTTTGCCATCAAAGCTTCACCATACTAACAACTATTCCACTAGAGCTCCAAGTTCAAGTATAGGTTGGCCTGCCTATAATGAACCTTAGTACTTGCGATTAGTAACTAGCTAGCCACCATTTCACAGAAACCTGAAGGTATCATATAAGCCCTTATAGCATTATGAGATAATTTAGCTCAAACTACCATCACTTAGAAGCCAAAATACTAAATTGAACATGGAACAATACCAAAATCAAGTAGTATACTATGAATCCTTATGAATTCATTACCTTGAACTCTTAGCCAACTTGAATCTCCAAGGCTAAGCTTAGAAACTAAATCACAAGGTCGCCAATGGCCAAGAACACCAAATGTGAGCTTGATTCTTCAATTCAAGCCCTAAGTGGCATGCTTTGCCTTGAAATCACCAAGAACCTGAACCTTCCTTGCCAAGAACACAATCTTGACTTGCAAATGCAGCTTTGACCTGAGATTAGCATTTTTAGCTTAAGTGGAAGCATGCAATCTGGTTATTTGCCAAATGGCACAAAAATAGGGCTATTGCTAGCCCTAGTAAGCCCATTTCTTGCATGGCACACTTTGACCCTTTCATGGACCTTTCATAACATATTTAGCACCTGCCAGAATGTTCAATTTGGCTCTCTAGTTTTGTTTCTCGTCCTTACCAACTTAGGCCATTTTACATGTAAATTTTGAACTTGATAAGCCTTTGTCAAACATACACATAATATTTCCCATTTCCATTTGAGTCCCTCATTGTTTTAATGCATTTACCTTGCATTTTTGGCATGGCCAAAGCATTGAGGTAGGGTCTTGACACGCTGTGCCTGATGGAATAATGGCTTGGCGACTCCATTGGTGATGCGTCAACAAAGGCATCAGCGCTTAGGAATCCTGATGCATAATGTTGACATGTCTCTAATTTGCATTGTCACTGATGCATCACTAAATGGCATTGCCAATGCACTATAGCATTGCGCGACAGTGTGCAAAGTTTCACGAAACTTGCTCAAACTTTCCCATCCCAAGTCCAATTCACATGGGTGTTTTTTTTGCTTCATCCCCACACATAATACTACATTTCTATGCATTATATGAGCTAAATTAACTTGAACCCTTACCTCAAATTTACACAAAGCAAGAATCAAAGCACAAGCTCACTTGAGCTCAACCATGCTCTCTTGAGTTCTAATCCTAAAACCAACATGATATGGCACCAAGAACCTCAAATCAAGACCATATCTTGCTAAACAAACAACTTAGAACTAGCTCGAAAAAAACCAAAATGCTTCCTTTGGGTTTAGGATCAAAGCAAGCATCAAAGAGCCATTTGGGAGCAAGAACACCAAGAACAAGTTGAAGGCTTGTTGGATTCACTTGGGACCTTCAAATTCAATGGAAACGTGTAGAATTGGGGAGTTTTGAAGCAAACATTTTGGTGACAGGAGGAAGCTATGAGTTTGCAAAAGAAACAAATGGTACAAGGGAGTCAAACTTCCAAAGATATCTTAGCCACCCCCACTAAGGCATACTTCTTGATTTCTTGCCTCTTAGCCCTCTAGTTCTCCTTTGTTTCAATTTAGTCACTAAACACTCACCCAAAACCATCCCTGCTTGGTCCTAAAGGATGCCCAAAAGCTTCCTACACTTAGCCTCTTCGACACTTAAGCCACTTAAGACATAAATGGCTCAATTGAGCACTTAGTGAAACTTTTTACACTTTTCCTTAAAAAATGGTCCTAATAGCTAGGATAACTAATAGTCTTGACTTAATTAGTCAAAATTCCTTACATTACCCTAATTTCATCAAAATAATAGTCATGCCATTCACTTCTTTTTTGACTTTTAGGTGCGAAACCACACTTAGGAACTGATTTTTATTTAACTTAGCTTGTCTTTCTTGCTTAACAAGGTGCTAACTTGAGGTAATTAAGTAAAAATACTTAAAAAAAATACTTACCCAATTAAAACCCATCATTGACTAGGAGAGTTGTCACAACCTCCCACTCTTCAGAAATTTGGTCCTTCAAATTCTGACTTAATCGGGCAAACTTACTTGGATATCCTGTTCGGTCTCCCAAGTGGCCTCTTCCTCCCCATGGTTAGACCATAGTACTTTGACCACAGGGATCAACTTTATTCTTAGTTTCTAGACTTGGCGGTCAAGAAACTTGATGAGGTGTTCATCATAACTTAGGTCCCCTCTTAACAAAATGGTGGGTGGGGTTAACACTTGCCCAGGATTAACAATGCATATCTTTAAGGAACTCACATGAAAGACATTATGAACATGGGCCAAACTTGGTGGCAAAGCTAACAGATAAGCCACTTTTCCCGCCTTCTCAAGGATTTCAAGTACTTACTCTAAAACACCCATAAGAGGACTTCATGGCGTTAGTTAAGAGCTAGCTAGGATATAAGGGCCAGTATCCAAGTACCACAGCCATATGAGCTCATGGAAAGTCTAGCACCTACGGGTGTAAAGAAGTCCTCAGTGCATCTGCATGTGCATATTTCATCCATCCATCCATCCATTATTTGCATTGTTTATTGTTTTTGTTCTTAACTATGGCTGTGTGGTTGGTTGTTTGTTTTGTTTTGTATACTATATACATATACTTGTTGTGCTTTGTATGCTAGTATATATTTCCCCCTGTAGGTACCGAATCCCTTGCTGAGTACTTTAGAGTACTCACCCCTTAGTGTTGTGTAGGTTCAAGCATGCTAGTTGCCCTTAACAGTTGGTAAGGGGTGGTAGTTAAGGCTAAGTTTCATTGGATTGAAGGTATTCTCTAGGTAGGAAAATTTATGCTTCTAAGTTACTTATAGCATAAGTTAGTACTGACCAAAGTGTTTGCCTTACAGTTTGACGCTAAGTAAGTACAAGGAAAGTGTGGCTCATCACTTGAAGCTAGCTTGCTTAGGTGAAGAACTAAGGATGGATCTTAGTAGATATAAGTCACTTCTTCTAAATGTATGATATTTTCATACAAGAGATTACCTCTACTAGTGTCCATTGGTGTGTATAACACTAGGGTTACATTTGGGTGCATATAAGTTTGAATTTGTGCACATAGTTGTTACTTGAAGTTAAAGCAACTAAATTTTTATATCTTGGCTTGTTTTGAATTATGCTTTTGTTAACTGCCGTAGCACTGTTTTCAATGATATTTAAATTTAATTATTATTTGATAACCAGGACAACGTATGCATATTTCCTATGCAGGGCAGGCCAAGTAACAAGTTGCACGTAAAGATTTAAGATACTTCATGAGTAATAACTAGCCAATTATAACCTAAGTGGGATCATAATTCCCAAAGAGCCTACCAATGTTAGCAATTTTGGGCACCAGGGCCCTGTTTTGCCATACTAAGCCTCCTACATAGGTTACTACAAGAGAAGGACCACGAAGAGGTGGAACTCGAGACAAAGAAGTAAGAGGTAGAAGACCAAATAGAGGTGGTCTTAGGGAGGGCCAGTCGAAAGGATTCTTAGCACTAGAGGCTCATATTTTAGAGGTGGGTGTGACCCTGAAGAGGCTGAGTTCTGGGTCTACCAAGTGAAGAAGATATTTGAAAGGATGGAACTATCTTCCACTCCAAACGTGTTACTAGCCACCTTTGGGCTTGAAGGATTGCATAGCTGTGGTAAAGAGCTGTACAAAAAACTTATAAGAGCAAGAATCAGAGAAGGCCACCTACCAGAAGAAGGTCAATGAGGTGGGCTGAGTTCCTTCAAGTCTGTCAACAACAATATGTAAGCGAGGCCCTGATGGATAAAAAACAAGTACAATTTGATCAGCTGGAACAATGAAATCTTAGTGTGACAGAGCATGAGCAGAAATTCAGCAACCGGATAAGATTTCCTCCACAATATGATGGGTAGGAGGAGCTTAGAACCAAGAGGTTCTTAAGAGGCTTAATGTTGTGGAACAAGGTCCCAATGCCCTAAATTACTTTGCTTGTAGGCTTTTAAGGACTGTGAATCCTACTTAGTTACTATTGGCTAACTATTACTCATCAGTAAATTAAAATAATTAATGTGCAACTAGTTTCTAAGCCCACCCTGCAAAAAGATATGCATGCTTTTGTCTTGGCAATGCAAATAATTAAGTAAATTATTTCAAAAGCATTGCTTGATCATTTCATTTAAAACTTACTTAAACCGTGCCAAAATAATGAAATACTAGTTACTTCAACTTCAAATGATAGTTTATGCATAGTTAACATCACTAGCATGCACCAAAAAGGAACTCATTGGTTTTACACCATAATGTATCCTAATAGAGGCAACATCTTAGTACACAAGGTACTATGTACACAAGACAACAACTTAACTATGATCGTTTACTTAAGCCCCACCTTTGAGCTATCAAAGCTCCAAGTGCAAGTCATTCCTTAGTCCTTGTGCACCACTTAGCCTTTACACTGTAAAAGCGAAAAAACTTAGTTAGTACATACCTTAGTCCACAAGTAAACTTAGAATCACAAGGATTCTAGAGAAATAGTACTTGTAAAAAGAGAAAGCTTAGCACACAACCATCCACTAGTTGTTAGGCCCAATGTTAGCACCTACACAACAAACTTAAGGGAATAAGTACATGAATGTACTCAGTAAAGGTCCCTTAGGGTACTTGCAAATAAGATAGCAAGTAGGGAAGCATGCAAAAATGACAAACAAACATTCAAGTAATCAACCAACAAGCAGCACAAGACAGCAACATGGAATATATGCAATGGATGAATGTATGACATGTAATTCACACAAACCTTGGGACTTCTTCCACCTTAGATGCCTTATACTTGCGGTGAGCTCGAACGGTGAAGGTGTTTGAGACACTGGCCCTTGTATCCCAAATACTTTACCTCTCTTAAGTACTACTTATGGGTCCTAGAGTAGGTCATTACCTTCTCTCAAACATACCTGTCTTACTCTTAATTCATTGTATGGGGCAGCCATCTTATGTGGTTTAACTTGCCAAGCTCCTAGAGCTTAGCTTAGAGCTCCTAAGTGGCTCACTTACCAAACTAAATGGTTCAGTTAGAATCTTCTTAAGTTTCTTATTCAATTCACTTAGGTCTAAGACCTTTCTCTCCAAGGCCAATGTAGCCTTTGAAATTGACCTAATCCCCTTTAGTGCCCTCTTGACAACTTGAGCACCATTAGCCCTTAGCCACTCTACTTAGCTCTACCATAACCACAATACTTAGCTACCACTTAAATAATGCATAATTCTTAACTTAGGAATAAGGCTTAGACCCAACTGAGGCTATGGAATGTCGTAAATTAGCCTAGGGATGATAACCGAGAGTTTGAGACATTCTTAGGATACCCAGAGCTTGAGGGACTTATGCCTTGGGAATGGCGGTAGTGATGCATCACAAAAGGCATCAATGCTCGAGATACCTGAGGTCTAATGGTGACATGTCTCCAATTTACATCACCACCAGTGACGCACCGCCAAATGGCCTCACCAATGCACTACAACATTGTACGACAGTATGTGAACTTGCACAAAACTTGCTTTAACTTTCCTATCCTAAGTCCAATTTACATGGGTCTTATTTCTGCTTCATCACCACACATGATACTACATTTATAAGCATTATTTGAGCAAAATTAACTTGAACCCTTACCTTAAATTCAGCCACAAAGCAAGAATCAAAGCACAAGCTCACTTGAGCTTAACCAAGCTCTTTTGAGTTCCATTCCTAAAACCAACATGATATGGCACCAAGAACCTTAAATTAAGACCATTTTTAGCTACACAAATAGCTTAGAATCAACTATAACAAAACCAAAAAGCTTACCCTAGGTTTTAGGCTTAAAACAACCATGAAAGAGTCATTTGGGAAGGATTCACCTTAGGACCTTCAAATGCATTGGAAACTTGTCGAATTGGGGAGTTTTGGAGCAAAAAAACTTAGTGGGGGGAGGGAGCTACAATTTTGGGAAAAAAACAAATAGTACAAGAGAGTCAACTTCCAAAAATATCTTAACCACCCCACTAAGGCATGCTTCTTTATTTCTTGCCCCTTAGCCCTCAAGTTCTCCTTTGTTTCATTTTAGTCATTAAACACTCACTCAAAACTATCCATCCTTGGTCCTAAAGGATGCCCAAAAGCTTTCTACGCTTAGCCTCTTGGACACCTAAGCCACTAAAGACATAAATGGCTCAATTGAGCACTTAGTGAAACTTTTCTACACTTTTCCTTCAAATATGGTTCTAATAGCTAGGACAACTAATGGTCTTGACTTAATTAGTCAAAACTCATTACATGAACGTAATTTCATCAAAATTATAGTCATGCCATTCACTTGGGTCAAAATTACCATTTTCTGTGTTTTTGACTTTTAGGTGCCAATCCATACTTAGGAACTCATTTTATTTAACTTAGCTTGCCTTTCTTACTTAACAAGGTGCTAACTTGGGGTACTTAAGTAAAAAATACTTAAATGACAATATTCACCTGATCAAATCCCATTGTTGATTAGGAGAGTTGTCACACTTATTGTAACCACCTCACAAAATGGGAGAATTACAAGTCTGTCATAATGGCTAAAAACCATTATATTGTGTAATTCTCACCTTAGTGATTGAAGTGTGGGGGGTAAAAGGCATGATCAACACCTCCTTAAAAGTGTTCCAAGTTGGTAACTTGGTCCCCAAGGAAAGCTTTAAGGATTGCTTGTTTGTCAAGCAACCTATGAACTTTTTTGTAAGGTTTTGGAAATTCGGGTACCCAATCTCAAAACTCTCAAGAAAGAGACTTCGAGAGTTATGGGAAGGATATAAATGGTATGAAAGTGCTATTGGAGGACCAAATTACTCATGGAAGACAAGTTTGGACAAAGGAAACACTAAAGGCAATAAGGACCTAAATGTCCTAGTGTAAACCTTAAGGTGTTCAAGCTTTTGACTTAAGTCTAAGGGTGGAATTTTGGGATTATCCCACCTTAGGGGAGGCAGCCAAGACTAGATAATTAGTCAAAAATGTTGGGCACATGTGTACCAATGAGTTTAAGACAAAGAAGCCGTAATTAGTGAGAAGGAAAATGACATAAAGCAAGGTTAAACTCGTTAAGTGTGTTTTGGTGCCCTGAAGCTCATTTAGAGGCATTTAAGTGGCCAAATCACTTATCCCTCTCTCATTTTCATCCTCCCCCAGCCCAAGAACACAGCCATACTTCTTCCATAGCCACCACACCTTCAAACTTGCAATTGATTGAAATTGAAGGCAAAAGGAAGCAATTGGAATCAAACTAGAGCTATTTCTTGCATACTTCAAGGATCAAGCTTGATTTCGGCCTACCCACTTTGGTAAGGGTTCTCTTGCTCTCATGGACTATTATCTACAATTTTCAAACATTGATGGAGCTAGGGCTAAGCTTGGAAGAGAGCCATGTGCTTGATGAACCAAGCTTAGTGAGGGAAGTGCACTTATTGAAGGTTTTGTGACCTAGTGTGAAGTGCACAACGATGGTAGTCATGTGAGGGTTTCTAGAGCCCAAAGTTAGTACTAAATACTATTAAAATCCTCCTAAGACCAAGCATTAGATTGAGGAGGGCTGCCATAGAGGTTTGGTTATGTTTATTATGTGTTTTATGGACTAACATATGGTTATTGTTACTGCTGCATTTCATGTGTTTGTTGGTTGTGAATGGCTGCTGCATTTGGTTGCTATATCTTGTATATATGCATTGTGGCTTTTGTCTTTTACTGTCTTTGGATGCAGGTTTTAATGAGAATCACATTACCTTAAGAAACCAAGTGTTACCCTTACTAAGTTTCTCAATGAAACTTACTCCCCTCAATTCTGTCATTTCAGGTCCAGCTGAAAGATCACCTTCAAACTAACCCTTGTGGTTTGAGTTTTGATCTTAAATTTCAGGTACATGAACTTCCATATGTCTAGTTTTGATCTGGAATTTTGGTGATTTTAGGAGCACAGTTGGTATTTTTAATGGTGGTACTTATTGTGTTATGCAGCAGCTGTCCAGCATCCTGTTTTTGGAGTCCATTGTGTCTCAGGACCTCCTGTAACCTAGGGTGCGTATTTAGCTGAGTTAAGACCATATTTTAGTGAATGTATGCATGTACATGTAGTGTATGTAAGATGAGACAAGTATGTGAACATTTGAGTAATGTTTTGGCTATGTAAGTGATGTGGTGCAAAGCTGCCTAAGTGTGAATGATAGGCTGCTTACTTGTAAATTCTGTTTTGGCAACATAAAGTTGCTAGATGCAAGAGAATGTAATTGATATGTTTATTGGACATGTATGGGATAGGCTTGGAGGGCTTTCCCCTTGTGAATGAAGTGTTTGCATGATTTGGAAAAATTGTATGGGCAAAATGGTCCAAAAGTTGCCAGAATTTTGACCATGTACCTAAAGTTTAATATCTCCCTGTGTAGAATGAATCTTGGTATGAAATTTTGACCACACCTAGAGAAAATCTATAGGTTGAACTGGAATTTTGAATTTCTCGATTTTGATCCTTGTAGCCAAAGATATGACGTTGCAAATTGGCTGAGTTACTGTTTATTTGGTCAGAATTTTGTAACCAACTTCAAAAATCTATAACTTGGTCCATAGGTGGGCTATTGATGAAAAAAAAAATTGCCTGGTTTGCTCTAAGTCTCTACTTGGTAATGGAGCAAATAAAATAGGTTGTATGAGGCTATAATGATACAGTTTTTTAGTGGAAGTTACAGGTGCAGTAGCTGGTCACTAGAACTTAACAAGATTGCCTAATGTGTGGTAGCCAAGATTAAGACTTGTGCTAGTGTTTTCCTTGTTTGCTGACATGGTGTGCATGAAATGTGAATATGTGTATGATGGTTGGACCAATATGCATGTATTTACATAGTGCCCAAGAGGGGCACTTAGGTATGCACACTAAGGGTAGTGTTCTGATGGCCTACAGAACATTACCAATCCTGGGAGTCTAAATGCGCAATTTTGGCACCACAATTGGACTACCCCGGAGTGGGTAACACTTATGGGATAAGCTGAGGCAAATCCTCAGAGTTATGGGAGCTAAAGACTACTATCAAGTAGTGCAAAGTGCCATAGCACTTGAGCAAGAATTCAAGGAGCAGACAAAGAGTGGCCCAGGAAATGTTAATGGCACACACAAAGAGCATAAGAAAAGAGTTAAAGATAAGGCTGAGCTTGCTGAATTGTGAAAGGAAAGCAAGAAGAAAAGATGGTCACAACAATAAGGTCCACAATGCTCTACTTGTGGGAAATTCCATGGCAACAAGCCATGCTTTAAACTAATAAATGGTTGCCACAAGTGTGGAGCACTTGATCATTGGGTGAAGGATTGCCTTAAGAGGGGAGATGATAAAAAGATGCTAGGGAGGCTCAACCCTAAATGGTATGGAGGGCAGCTACTAATGCTACTCATGAAGCCTAATCTCCAAAACCTGAAAGGGAATCAACTGCCTAAGCTGCCATAGGACCAAAGGAGGCAAAATCCACCTTTTAGCAGAGTATTTCAGCTTCAGACATCAAAGAGAGTGCAAGATGCACTAGAGGCTGAGACATTGGCAAAAGAGGCTAGCCCCCAGAGGCTGAGGAAAAGGGCACTCAAACGTACCATTTACCTTAATGGCCAGTTAGTATCTGCTTTGTTTGATGCTAGAGCATCATTATCTATAGTTTATTCTAAATTGGTTAAGGCCATGAACTTGAAAGTAAGAAACATGACATAAATGTACATAGTAAAAACTACTGGCACAAAATCCTATTTACTTATCACATAGTATAAAATTGTGTGATTAAGTTTGATAAGGTGGAACTTAAGGCAGACCTTATAGTGTTAAGCACTTATGACTATGAGATAATCTTAGCCACGTATTGGCTAAATGAAAACAAAGTAGTAATAGATTGTCACACAAGCCAATTATTGATGCCTGGTTGTAAACCATTTAAACTAGAAAAATCACTTGAACGAGGCTCGGATTGCCAAGTTGAATTAGTGAAACAAGTGGCTTTCGAAGGTGAACAAGAATGTTTGGGATTGAATGAACATGAGGTAGCTAGTGAACTTAGATAAATACATATAGTCTAGTAGTATCTGGAGGTCTTTCCTACAGACCTAATGGACTACCACCTATGAGAGAGGTGGAGTTTGAGATTACACTTGTAGCAGGAGCAGTTCTTATGTCTACAGCTCCATATAGAATGGCCATACCTAAAATGGTAGAGCTGAAGAAGCAACCGAATGAGTTACTTGAAATAGGGTTCATTAGACCTAGTGTGTCTCCTTGGGGAGCACCTATCTTGTTTGTGAAGGAAAAGGATGGAACCCTAAGACTCTGTATTGATTACAAAAATCTTAATGCCCTAATTATTAAGAACAAGTATCATCTCCCAAGGATTAAGGATTTGTTTGATCAATTGAAATGAGGAAGAGTATTCTCCAAAATAGACTTAAGGTATGGTTATTTCTAGTTCTAGAGGCAAGGAAGAAGACATACCTAAAAGTTTTTTCAGAACTAGGTATGGACACTTTGAGTACATAGTGATGCCATTTAGGCTCACTAATGCACCTGCATTCTTTATGGATCTTATGCAAAGGGTGTTTAGAGCATACTTAGACCACTTTGTGATAGTCTTCATTGATGACATTTTGGTGTACTCAAAGGATGAGGAGGCTCATAAGGAGCACCTGAGGCTAGTACTTGGCTTGCTCCATGAACATAAGCTCTATGGGAAGTTGAGTAAGTGCAAATTTTGGACCTGAGAGATTGGATTTTTGGGTCATGTAATCAGTGAACAAGGGTTGGCAGTAGATCTTGAAAAGCTTAGAGCAATCTTGGATTGGAAGCAACCCTAGAATGTTAAGAAAGTTAGGAGTTTCTTGGGATTAGCTGGCTATTACAGAAGATTTGTATGTAAGTTCTCTATCGTAGCAGCCCCTATGACTCAACTAACCAGAAAGGACCAGAAGTTTGTCTGGGAAAGTAAGTGTGAAGATAGCTTTCAAGAGCTTAAGAGGAAGTTGGCAACAACTCCTGTGCTAGTCTTACCAATCCCTGAAAAGGCTTATGAGGTGTACACTGATGCATCACATGTAAGGTTAGGTTGTGTCCTAATACAAGACAAGCAAGCCATTGCTGTTAGATCAAGATAGTTGAGACCACGTGAAAACAATTACCTAGTGCATGACCTGGAATTATTAGTTGTGGTCTTTGCATTTAAGCAATGAAGGCATTACTTGTTGGGTAACAACTTTCAGGTCTATACAGATCATAAAAGAATCAAGTACCTTTTCACTCAAAAGGACTAGAATATGAGGCAGAGAAGATGGTTGGAATACCTAAAAGATTTTGACTATGTAATTGAATACACAGCTAGCAAGGCCAATGTTGTGGCATATGCCTTAAGCAAAAACTATACTAGAGTACTCAAAGGAGGAGAAGAGGGAAGCAAGGCCGATGTTACCACCTCACAAAAATGAGAGAATTACAAGTATGGCATAATGGCTAAAAACCATTATATTGTATAATTCTCTTCATAGTGATTGAAGTATGAGAGGTAAAAGGTATAATGAACACCTTCTTAAAAGTGTTCCAAGTTGGTAACTTGGCCCCCAAGAAAAGCCTTAAGGATTGCTTGTTTGTCAAGCAACCTATGGACTTTTTTGTAAGGTTTTGGAAATTCTGGCACTTAACTGCAAAACTCTCAAAAAAGAGCTTTGGAGAGTTATGGGAAGGATATGAAGTGTATAAAAGTGCTGTTGGGGGACCAAATTGCTCATGGAAGATAAGTTGGGACAAAGGAAATACTAAAGGCATTAAGGACCTAAATGTCCTCGTTTAAACCTTAAGGTGTTCAAGCTTTTAACTCAAGTCAAAGGGTAGAATGGTGGAGTTATCCCACCATGAGAGAGGTAGCCATGGATTGTAAAAGGGTAAAAAATGTTAGGTACATGTGTACCAATGAGTTTAAGACAAAGGAACCATGGTTTTGGGCAAAGTAAATGACATAAAGCATGATTAAGGCTAATAAGGGTGTTTAGTGCCTTAAAGCTAATTTAAGAAGCCTACCTTGAATTTGCATCTCCCATATTCGACCCGTACAGCCACCATTCTCCTCCATACTTCTTCCATAGCTCCTCCATAGCCACCATACATCCAAGATTGAAATTGAAGGAAAAATGAAGCAATTGGAAGCAAACTAGAGCTATTCTTGAGTACTTCAAGGATCAAACTTGATATTTGGCCTACCCACTTTGGAAAGGGTTCTCTTACTCCAATTGATTGTTTTCCATATTTTCAAGCATCAATGGAGCTAGGGCTAAGCTTGGAAGAGAGCTATGAGCTTGATGAACCAAGGTTAGTTAGGGGAGTTCACTTATTGAAGGTTTTGTGACGTAGTTGTGAAGTACACAATGACGGTAGTGAAGTGAGGGTTTCTAGAGCCCAAAGTTAGTACTAACTAGTATTAAAATCCTCCTAAGACCAAGCATTAGCTTGAGGAGGACGACCGTAGTGATTTGGTTACATTTATTATGTGTTTTATGGACTAATCTATGGTATATGTTACTGCCGCGTTTCATGTGTTTGTTGGTTGTCAATGGCTATGACATTTGGTTGCTATATCTTGTATGTATGCATTGTGGTTTTGTGTTTTAGTGTCTTTGGATGCAGGTTTTGGTGATGGTTACATTGCCTATTGAATCCAAGCGCTACCCTTACTAAGTTTTCTGAATGAAACTTGCTCCCTTAATTCTGTCATCTCAGGTCCAGCTGAAGGATCACCTTCAAACTAAACTTTTTCACTTGATTTTTGCACTAAATTTTTAGGTACTTAAACTTCCATATGTCTAGTTGTGATCTGGAAAGTTTGGTGATTTTAGGATCACATTCAGTATGTTTAATGGTGGTGCTTGTTGTGTTATGTAGCAACTGTCCAAGATCCTATTCTGGAGTCCATTGTGTCTCAGGAACTCCTGTCACTTAGGATGTGTAGTTAGCTAAGCTAAGACAATTATGCAGTGAATGTATGCATTTACATGTAGTGTATGTAAAATGAGACAAGTATGTGAACATTTGAGTAGTGTTTTGGCTATGTATGTGATGCGGTGCAACGTTGCCTAAGTGTGAATGATAGGCTGCTTACTTGTGAATTCTGTTTTAGCCACATATTGTTGCTAGATGCAAGAAAATGTATTTCCCACGTGTATTGGACATATATGGGGTAGCATTGGAGGGCTTTCCCCATGTGAATGAAGTGTTTGCACACTTATGAAATTTTGTATGGGCAAAATGGTCCAAAAGTTTGACCATGTAGATAAAGTTTAATATCTCAATGTGTAGAATGAATCTTGGTATGAAATTTTGATCACATCTAAAGCACATCTAGAGGTTGACTTGGAATTGGGAATTTCTTAATTTGGGTCCTTGTAGTGAAAGATATGACATTACAAATTTGGCTAAGTTACTATTCATTTGGTCAAAGTTTTGTAACCAACTTAAAAAATCCATAACTTGGTCCATAGGTGGGCTATTGATGTAAAACCAAATTTCTTGGTTTTCTCTAAGTCTCTACTTGATAATATAACAAAAAGAAGGGGGTTACATGGCCAGAATAATATAGTTTATTGGTGGAAGTTATAGATGTAGTGGCTGGTCACTAGAACTTGACAAGATTGCCTAATGTGTGGTAGCCAAAACTAAGACTTGTTCTAGTGTTTTCCTTCTTTGCTACCATTGTGTGCATAAATGTAAATATCTGTATTATGGTTAGACCAATATGCATGTATTTACATAATGCTCAAGAGGGTCACTTGAGTATGTACACTAGGGGTGTTATTCTGATGACCTAGAGGACACACCAATCTTGGGAGTTTAAATGCACAGTTTTGGTGCCATAACTGGATTACCCCAGAGTGGGTAACAATCAGGAGCCTTAATGTTACTTTTCTAGTAAGGCAATGGCTAAGATGGTAAGTTAAGCAACTAAGTGTGTTTACCATTACACCTGAATGGAAGGAACTCATTAAAGAAACACAGCTTAATGATGAGAAGATTGATTTGGTGTTTGGCCAAAGTAGGGGATAGCTATTTCAATTTTTTTCCTATAGCCAACAACTTTTATACTTCCAAAATAGATTGTATGTACCTAAGAAGGATGATTTGACACCCCAAATTCTAGAAAAAGCACACTCAAGTAAGCTAAGCATGCACCCAACAGTTACTAAAATGTATCATGCTCTCAAAGCTTACTTTTGGTGCCCATACATGAAACATGATATTGGCACCTATGTAGCTAAGTGTGAATTGTGCCAACAAGTGAAAGTTGAGCACCAAAGATCAGGAGGGAAGCTTCAAAGCTTACCCATACCTGAGAGAAAGTGGGGGCCCATATCTATGGACTTTGTGGTAAGAATTCCACTAAGCAGGAGAAGAGATAATGCCATTTGGGTCATTGTAGACAGACTAACCAAGGTAGCTCACTTTCTACCTACGAACCTCATAACTTACTAGATATGTTAGCCCAGCATCACATAAAGGAAATAGTAAGACTTCATGGTGCGCCTGATGATATTGTTTTTAATATTGATCCTAGGTTTGTTTCTAGGTTCTGGAAATCCTTACATCAAGCTTTAGGCACTTAGCTTAAGTGTAGCTTAGCATACCATCCACAAATAGATGGACAAACAGAAAGAACAATTCAGGTTCAAGAAGATATGCTAAGATGTTGTATGTTTGACTTCCAAGGAGAATAGGATGTGCATATACCATTAGTGGAATTCTTATACAACAATGGGTACCATTCAGTGATTGGAATGGCACCATGTGAAGCTTTGTATGGCAGAAAATGTATTAGCCCACATTGATGGCATGAGCCAAAAGATAAATTGGAGTTGGGCCAAAAATCATGAGGGAGACCACTGAGAAGATAGAGATGATCCAAGCAAGGATCAAGACTGCCAATGATAGGTAGCCGTCATACACAAACTTGAAAGGGAGAAGAGACCTGGAATTCCAGGAATAAGACTAGGTGTGGCACATAGGGCCATATCAAATATCGGCTAAGGTTGGAAATGTAGCATACAAGTTAGACTTGCCACTTGAACTTGAACATGTGCAAGATATTTTTCATGCCAGTCTACTAAAGAAGTATGTTCCAAGTTCCAAACAAGTGGTTTTACCTACCACTACACCTATAACACCAAGTCCATCATATGAAGAGGTGCCTATCCAAATCTTAGCCAAAGATACAAGGAAGTTAAGAAGTAGATGGATTCCCATGATCAAGGTTTAGTGGAGTAATCTTACCTAGCAGGAGCCAACTTGGGAAATAACGTAGGAAATTGCAAGATGTTATCCACTTGTGTACCCTAAGCTTATGAGGAATTTGGAGGACCAAATTCTTTAAGGAGGGGAGATTGTCATAACCCATATTCCCACGTAAAGCTTAAGTAAATGAAAGGCGAAAACTAAGTCAAAAGCAAGTCATGTGCAATGGATTAAGAGATATATTTGTTGGACTTAGTAGGCACATGTGAATGTGCCAAAGACATGTCTACCGAGTGTACTTAGATGAACATTTGAAGGACTTAAGACCATAGTGGCGGATTTGTAAATGTGAAGGCTTGTTTACACATATACATTTGGGTGCTAAAATGGGGGCAATGTTTTAGCGGGGGATAACATGGTGCCATGCAAGAAAATGACCTTGTCAATGCAAGCATTAAACCCAATTTCATGCCATGTGGAACCCACATGCTTCCACTCAGTCAAACCATTTCATTTTCAAGTCAAAGATCCTAGTTTGAGCTTAGTTGGTGTTATTGGCTTTGGAGGCTCAGGTTTTTTCCAAATTGGTGAAGGATTTGAATTGAAGTTGAAGATTCAAGCTTGTTCAAGTGCAATTTAGCCTTAGGCGACCCTGGAGTTACATGGCCAAGCTTGGATTCTTGCATTTGGAAGCTTGCCCGAGAACTAAGGGCTAGGTTTGGTGAGGGACTCATTATACTCATTTTGATTTTGGTTGATTTCCATGTTCAAGTGAGTATTAGGCAATCTAGGTGATCGCTTGTCAGCTAAATGAGCTTAGATTGTTGTAGGGCTATGTTTACGATTTGGGTAATTGAGTTAAGTGTGCTAGCTAGCTATGTTAATGGCAAGTACTAAAATTCTATCATGGGTTGGCCAACCCATGTGTGAACTTGGAGCTCTACATGGTGAGATTAACTATGGGAATTGAGAAAATGAACAAAATATGTGTGTACTTGCTAGTGCCCTACTAGGCCAAGATGAGGCCTTGGGTTTGTAGTGTGTGTGTTGCTTGCCTTGGTGCTTGGAAGCCTATGCTAACCCTTAGTATTGTTATTTTTCATGTATACTTTGCAGGAGCTTTGGAGGTTAAGCATTCGGACTTAACTAAATAGGCACATAGTGTTGTTTGTTTCCTTTACTAAGTTATGTATATAGCTCATGCCCTATAATTACTTGTTTCAAGAAAGGATATTGAGCCTTGAATTGCTTGTGTACCAAGGATTGAGTATTCGAATACCTTAGAGGTATGGATACTAGCTTGGTTATCTAGCTCAATAAGTATAAGTGTAAGTCTATAGGTACAAGTCTTTATAATTTTGCAGCTTATATGTTTACGTTGCTTGCAAGCTTTGTGAGTAGATTGTGGGATAGGTCTAGTGGGATGAACATGTACCCAATAGCCTATGTGTTCTGGTTTGCCTTATTGACCATGAGTTTGATGGTTGGGCTTGTACTTAAAACCATAGTCTTGCTTTATGTGGTGTTGGTAGCTTTCGGATATGTTTAAGTGTATAGGCATGTGAACCTCTCCTCTTAGTTTGTTTTGGGTTTTGATTGATCATGGTCATGATACCAAGTTTACGTATATTCGGTTTGTGTGGGTGGTATGATTTCCCTCTTTGGGAGAAGGTGCTATTTATGTATATGAGGAGTTGATGCTTATGTCTTGGATGGTTTTGAGTAAACTTTCCATGTGTGTTGGCTATATGGGTAAGTTGGTTTGCAAACTTCTTTGGAACATGTTTAAGCATGTGCATAAAAAGTATGTGTTTTCAAAATTTATGAGAACGGGTATCTTGGTTTTCATGGATGATTGTATGCATACTTGATAAGCACAAGAGCATAAACATATGATTAATGCATGTGATTATTGCCTTGGTGTGCAAGGTTTCCTTCGCGCTAAGCAAGTAGGCTTCCTGGGCGCGCTCCCTAGTGTCCTGGCATGTGTCCTAGTGCACTGTTGTTAGTGCCCAGCTGGCACCTAGGTGGGTACCCTGGTATAGCGATAGACACACATAAGACACACACATAGTGTGCTAAGTCTAGTGTCCAGGCAGGTATCCAGTGCTAGCGATAGCCACCTGAGGAGGCACTTTGAGGACACATGCAATTAGTGTCCTAGTAGGTGCCCAAGAAGGGCACCAAGACTTAGCAATAGGTGCCTAGGCACGCCTTTTTGAGTGCGCAAGGTGCACACATAGCCTAGTGCCTAAAATAGCACCTGTACTATTCCTAGGGTTAGCGATAGGTGTGCATGGGCAGGGGCCTGTGCGGAGCATGACAACATCCATCAACCTGCACCACATATTTTCCTTTATCCATGTTGGTCTTATTCCCCTTCAACATGAGTGCTTCATGTAACAAACGAATCATGGGGCCCATAAATTAAGGAAAGATAATCCGGTAAGTAGTAAAAAAAGTTGGTGGAAAATTAGAAACTCCATTTTTATACTTGGTTATCTCGCATAGACAAAAAAGGCAAAAGAAAAATTGACCGAAAAATAAAACAGGGGATCCAACATGAGGATTTCCTAGCATGTCAGCAATCCTAGTTCTACTCTCACCCAAACACACTTGATTGCGGAGTTCTAATGGGATCTGATGCATTATTGCTGGTATGATCACATCCATCAACCTACGCCACTTATTTTCCTTTATCAGTACCGGTCTTATTCTTTTTCAACGTGAGTGCTACACGTCCTGAATGAATCATGGGGCAAATAAATTAAGAAAAAATAATCCACTAAATAGTAAAAAAGTGGTCAAAAATTTGAAACTCCATTTTTAGCTCCAGTTATCTCGCATGAACAGATAAAGTAGAAGAAAAACCGTCACAAAAAAAAAAGGGATGCCCACACGAGGACTTGCCCACATGTCACCAATGCCAGTACTACTCTTACCTAAGCATGCTTAATCGTAGAGTTCCGATGGGATCTGGTGCGTTGGTGCTGGTATGATCACTTCCGCCAACCTATGCCGCTTATTTTCCTGTATCTGTGTTAGGCCCCAACTTACACTTACCCTAAACCTTTCATCAGATTTTTATCAACTAGTGGATTTTAATTACTCAGCTAATTCAAAATTGTGACTTGGACTTTAACTCCCAACATTCTTAACCCCACTTAAGGTTTGCCTTATTGGGAATCTCAAGTGTTTTATGTTTTAGTGGAACTTACTTAATTTTTATGAAGGGGAGGGTTTACTTTAGATTGCTTATAGGCTAAGTATGCATGTAATAGTAGGTTCTACCTATTTTTGGGTTGCATCAGAGTTAATCACGCTTGTACATACATGCATACATCATAGGATTCAAACCATGCTTATTTCTTAGTCTTAGTGCCCTATGGCCTACCTAGGCCCAAATATATGTACAGGCACACATTTATTCTAGCCTAGTCCTCTTGTTTTACATTTACAGCTATATATACGGCAAATTTTCAAAAAGATCTACATGGCCTAAAACACCAAAGTTTGATGTTTCAAAAGTTATTATGCATGGTACACTCCTCTCTGTTCATACAATCTCTAGACCCACTGAGACTTCTACTTTCAACTTTAACTTGATGTTTAGGCCACAAACTATTCATGACCCTCCTGGTTCTTGTCCATAACAGAATTGTTCTAGCAGCAGCAATACCCACCACAGCCATTAGGGTCTATGTAACACAGAAACACAATCATCAATCTTGATTAGTGAACCTATTTATGATTCATTTCTCATAAGCCATAACTAAGAGTTTTACCTCTCTGTATATAGGCCCCGTAAAAAGGTTCTTGAGCCCCTTAGTCCTCCACTTCTTTACCTGAAATGGGCAAAAGGGGGCATGAGTACATAGGTACTCAGTGAAGAACCCAAACAGCACCTAGTGCCTTATTCAATGTTTAAAATGTTAATACACATAAACCTCCAAACTTCCTCAGTAACCTGCATTCAAAGACATAAGAGACACCAAAAATAACAAGTACAGCATAATACATAATACATACATAAATGATAAAAATGGGGTTAGCACACGCATGAAATCAGAGAAGCAAACAGACACACACACCACAACACTAGGTTTCCATAACCTAGAAAAGCATGATTCTTTGGCAATTTCTTCTTGTGGTAACTTGAATTAATGTTCATTTATCATAGAGCTTTAGGTGGTTGTCGAGCGTGGGCTAACTCAAGCAAAACCCTATGCTTGCCAAAAGAAAACTAAGGTGACTTTTCCCCTTCAAAATACAGGAGAAGAAGCTTCCTATTAGGTCCTCACCTATACTCAAGAAGCAGTAAGGAAGCTTGGTCATTTTCCCAAAAATGTAAGCACCAACTTAGGTAACACCAAGTGAAAGGCTTGCTTGATGTTTGTCTTGGATTCATTATTTATCCATCCTTCTCCATCGAATTTCTTTCCTAAAATGTAAGGATACTTAGACAAAAGTACCACTAGGTAGGTGGTGATGACAATTCAATAAGAAAGGAAAAAGAAAATAGCTTTAGAAGTTCACCATCTTGGATCTATCAACATAGCTTCAGTTTTGGCTTGTTGGTGTTGTATTGGATTTCTTGCTTATGTCTGAGTCTCCATGTGCTCTTGGTTTGTGTCTAAGGTGTTTGCAAGAGATAGGACAGTAAAGAATAGCCAAGAAATGGTTAAACATTTGCAAAGAAATTGCCTTAAGGAGGCTTGAATGTTAGTGGTGGCCAAATGATTTGAATAAATCATTTACATTTTCTTTATTTGTTTTGGACTTTCTTTTGGTCTGTTTTCTTCTCATTCTTTTTTATAGCCTTTGGTAGGTATTAGGGCTAAGTCTTGGGTAGTAAATGATGTAATAATTTTCTAGGAAATAGCTTGGAAATTTCCTTGAAAGACTTAATAACCAATGTTGGCTAAATGGCTTTGTAACCAAGCCATTTAGTTGGTTTTTCTTCCTTTTTGTTTCATTTTTGTCACGGTCCTTAGTAGGTATTTTGCTTGACTTAATGCCCTCTTATTGCTGCCAAGAAAAAGCCAAAAGGCTACCATAAATTGGCCTTTAGAGACCAATATCAATGTGCCTGAAAAACCAACCAAGCCGCCATTCTAGTCTTTTGACTAGTTTATTTTCTTTCTTTTGTTTGGAATTCATTTTGATGCATGGAAGGAGCTTAGCTAGGTTAAATGAGCATAGGAAGCTACCAAGAAGTAGCTGAGAAGCTACCTTTAATAGCCATTGAAGACTATGTAAAGAAACTTGGCCGAATGTGTAGCCACCATGACCATTAACTTTGGATTCTTGGTCCAACCTTCCTCCAAGTAGCTTAAGTCATTTTTTACTTTCTTTTAACCTCCTAAACCTCCTTAACTTCTCAAGTGGTTCATATTGAGCACCCACTTTGACACTTCATTTGGCCAATTAGGCCTTCAGACTTTGTTCTGAACACAAGTGCACTTAGAAGTGCACCTAAGAGCATTTTAACATTTCTTGAAGTGTCTTCATGTTTCCTTAGTGTTTTCCACCTCTTGGTGGTCCACATTATAGCCCAAATTTCCATTTTAATGATAGATATCATTCCCATAAAATGCCATTTAAGTCCATAGGCTTCAAAGCCACCACAAGCACACACTCGCACATAATGATACACAATGGTGCACTTAAGAATGTTATACTACACTCTATGGTGTGTTTGCCACTCTCCATGATGTCACCACATTTTTATGGGTGTATGGTTACCCACATCGATATCTCCATCATAAGAATTGTACTCTTGCATTGCCTTTTGGCACTTTTGGGCCTCAGTACTTCTGAGTTCACATAAAAGCACACTGGGGTGTGCCTAAGGATCCCTCTGTTGTGTTTTAGTGCTATGATATAGCTTCATCAGGGTCATGGTTTCACCATATTACAATAATTTTCTTTATGGTTTCAAATGGATTGCCTCTGGGGTACTTACATTGTGTAACCCTTAATGTTACACTTGTGACTTGTATTGATCACATATTTACATAATGTACTTGATATGTGCAATCCATAATAGCCTAGGGCCTATACAAGTCACAAGCATGGCAATTCATATCGGTCTTATTCCGCATCAACGTGAGTGCTCCATGGCACGAACGAACTATAGGGCCCATAAATTAAGAAAAGATAATCCAGTAAGTAGTCAAAAAAGTTGGTGGGAAACTTGAAACTCGATCTTTAGCCCTGGTTATCTCACACGAACACATAAAGCAAAAGAAAGACTAACCCACAATATAGTAAAGGGGATGCAACATGAAGACTTCTCGGAACGTCATCGATGCCAAAACTACTCTCACACAAGCATGCTTAATTGCGAAGTTTTGATGGATCCGGTGCATTAGTGCTGGTATGATCACATCTGCCAACTTACGCCACTTATTTTCCTTTATTCGTATTGGTCTTATTCCTTTTCAACATGAGTACTACACATCACCAATGTGCCTATGGGCCCATATATTAAGAAAATATTTTCCAGTAAGTAGTCAAAAGAGTTCGTGGAAAATTTGAAACTCCATTTTTAGCCTCGATAATCCGGTGCACAAGTGTTGCTATGGTCGCATCAGTCAAGCTGTGCTACTTCTTTTCCTTGATCTGTATCAATTCTGTTCCCCTTCAACATGAGTGCTACACGTCACAAATGAACCATGGGACCCATAAATTAAGAAAAGATAATCTAGTAAGTAGTCAAAAAAGTTGGTGGAAAATTGGAAACTCCATTTTTAGCCCTAGTTATCTCGCATGAACAAATCAAGTAGAACAAAAAATTGACTCGAAAAATAGAAAAGGGTATGCAACGTGAAGACTTCCAGGTGATAGCGGAAGTGCTATCGCCCTTTAAACCCATAAGCTCGGGCAGAGCACCACCTTCAGAAAGTCGAGCATCACCCACAAGGAATGCGAGCATCCACCTTGGAGAAAGGTTGTCTGACACCTTGAACATCCGACCTGGGTGATTAATTGTCACCCCCGGGAATGACAGTACCAACCTCGGTAATACCGTGCATCACCATCCTCGGTAAGGTGACCTAACTGGCTTCGAAGGAGAAAGACTCACCACCTTCTGCAGGAGAGCACGCCCCCGAAGGGAGAGCATCCATGCCAAGGGGACTCGCGGATTACTAAAATGACCTTCAAAAAGCCCTCCTATTTCGAAGAGGTCTCTTCTACCAAAGGGACCTCGGGAGTACAGCAAAAACAATTAAGGAGCCTCTGACATGCCACCCTCGTACCCAACATGCCGCCCTTAGACATGCTCTGACATGCTGCCACCGTACGTGTCCTGACGCGCAGACTTACCTCGGCCCTGACTTCTAGCCAAGACGGCCTATAGCTGGCTGGGTGTCCCCACGCCCGAAGGTATGCACTGCATCTGATTGAACACGTGTGGCAATCTGAACGGGTTACGTGAGGCAGATTTCTCCATTAAACCCGCCTATATATATGGGAATTGACCTCAGTAAAGGGGGACTCTGGAGGAAAAAGGTACCTCCTATTCTTACTTTCCTTCATCTCGCTGAAATACTAACTTGGGCGTCGGAGTCTCCTGCCCCGGAAAAACATTCCAGGGACCTCCTAACCCTTGTTTTCTGAGTCTTTCAGAAGATTTCCCTCAGCAAGCTCCCTCTGCAGACATTCCTCTCTAATCAGAAGCCCCTTCCAAGCTCACCATGTCATACAAAGAAGATGCCGACGGGCATCATTTGGCGCCATCTGTGGGAGGGTAACTTACTTTCAAAAAAGGGCTTCATAAGTGAGCTCCCCCAAAAGGAGCATCACTAGGTAGGACTTCTTCCTGTCAATGGCAAGAGCTGGCATACCGAGGTCCGTCTTATGCTCCTTGAGCACCCCTAGCTCCAGAAGAACCTCCTCGGTCATGAGGTTCCACTTGATGGGGAAGGGATATAAGGAGCGTGGTGGGACCTCGACATCCCAATCAGCGACAGCTCGAATATGGCTGTAGAAATCCTCAAACCTCGCTGCCAACTCAGGAGTTAGCAACTTCCTGGGATCAATGACGTCCGTCTCCAGCTTCCCCCGGGCCCACCTAGTCGACATGTGCGACCATGCCTCGGCCACTTTCAGGAAATAGAACTTTCTTTGCCACCCTCGTCAACTATCTGTAATGTCGAAGGTGAACATGCATTTTTTGCTCCTAGATCCCCGTGGTAGCATAAAATAGAAGCCACCCTTCGAGACCGGATAGAGCTTGTAGTACTGCATGAAAATGATGAAGTGGGGTTCTATTTTGAAAACTCCACACTTGCAGGGAAAGCCATTGAAGTAACAGTAAGAGTTGGGAGGAAGCTAATTCACGGCTATGCCATGAAATTGGCAAAAGTCGCAAATCAACTTCGGTGGAGGAAACCAAATTCCGGCCTTCAGTTGGGCTCGAAAAACGGTAACCTTGTTATTGTTGTTCATAAAGCTGAAATTGTTGAGATGGGGTAGCCGGGTGGTGGCATAAGAAGGAAGAAAAAACTTAGTTGTCTACTTTTCTAATTTTTTCGAAGTGGAACAACAGGGGTGAGACATGAGAGGCTACCAACTCTCAGGAATAGCGTCGATGGACATGAGGGGGACAGGAGAAGACATGTTCGGCAAAAGAAAATGACTTTGGAAAAAAGAGTCAGGGGACTTCGGAACAATAGAAAAAAGCTTCGGGGACTAGAAAAAATGGGAACCGAAGAGACCGAGGTACCAATAGAAGGGAAACCCACCAAAATGTTTGCCGAAGTCGGGATTAGTTGACGTCATTGTAAATGGTTTCCGGAAATCGCTCTGCCGCTGGCACCACCGCAAAAGAGAAGGAAGAGCTGGAGAGTAGATGAGAGCACGTTAGAAGCAAAAGAAAGTAAATGAGGGCCATGGGGGGAAAGAAGGTTTATATAGACTGAGGAAGGGTAACCGAATCATCATCATAACTGCTCTGTGAAGGCGAATCATCGCCATAATTACACCTCGAAAGTGAAAAGATGCGACTGGCGTAATCGATGTGACTACCCCAATCACCGCACACCATGTGTCATCCAATGCGTTAAACAAGGACACGCTTTCTGACATGACAAAAACCCAGGCACGCCTATCCAAACTGATGCTCCTGGTTACGACACGCGAATGTCCACTAACCTGCAGCAGAAAAATTAAAAATAAAGAGAGTGCGCACCTCGGCAACAACAAAGGACTGACCAGAGGGCAAGTAGTGACACCACGCCTAGGGAGGCACGCCTTCGGGTGGTGAAGTGTCCCTTTATACGATGACCAGAGGGGGTGCATGTGATAGCCGAAGTGCTATCACCCTTTAAACCCATAAGCTGGGGCAGAGCATCACCTTCGGAACGTCAAGCATCACCCACAAGGAATGTAACCATCCACCTTAGAGAAAGGCTGTCTGACACCTTGAACATCCGACCTGGGTGATTCATCGTCACCCCTGGGAATGACAGTACCGACCTCGATAATATGGTGCATCGTCATCCTTGGTAAGGTGACCTAACCGACTTCTGAGGAGAAAGACTCACCACCTTCGGCAGGAGAGAACGGCCCCGAAGGGGGAGCATCCATGCCAAAGGGACTCGCGGATTACTAAAATGACCTCAAAAAAAAGCCCTCCTATTCCGAAGATGTCTCTTCTACCGAAGGGACCTCGAGAGTATGGCAAAAACAATTAAGGAGCCTCTGACTTGCCTCCCCCGTACCCAACACGCCGCCCTCAGACACGTTCTGACACGCCGCCACTAAACGCGTCCTGATGCGCAGACTTACCTCGGCCCTGACTTCTGGACAAGATGGCCTATAGCTAGCTAGAGGTCCCCACGCTCGAAGGTACGGACTACATTCGACTGAACACGTGTCGTAATCTAAACTGATTAGGTCAGGCAGATTTCTCCATTACACCCACCTATATATATGGGAAATGACCTCAGTAAATGGGGACTCTAGAGGGAAAAGGTACCTCTTATTCTTACTTTGCTTCATCTCACTAAAATACTGAGTTGGGCGTCAGAGGCTCCTTCCCCAGAAAAACATTCCGGGGACCTCATAACCCTTGTTTTCTGAGTCTTTCAGGCGATCTCCCTCAGCAAGTCCCTTCTTCAGACATTCCTCTCTTACTAGAAGCCCCTTCCAAGCTCACCATGTCATATAGAAAAGATGCCGATGGGCATTACCGGGCGTGTCACCGATGCCAGTACTACTCTCCCCTAAGCATACTTAACTATGCAGTTATCCAATAAGTAGAAAAAAAAGTTGGTGGAAAATGTGAATGTCCATTTTTAGCCCCAGCTATCTTGCACGAACACATAAAGCAGAAGAAAAATTAAGCCAAAAAAAAAAAGAGGGATGCAACATGAAGACTTCTCGGCACCTCATCGATGCCAGTACTACTATCATCCAAGCACTCTTAACTGCGGAGTTCTGATAGGATCTAGTGCATTAGTGTTGGAATAGTGGCATCTGTCAACCTACACTAGTTATTTTCTTTTATCCGTATCGGTCTTATTCCCTTTCAACATAGGTGCTACACAACATGAACAAATCGTGATACCCATAAATTAATAAAAGATAATCCAGTAAGTAGTCAAAAAAGTTGATGGAAAAGTTGAAACTCCAATTTTCGCCCTGAGTTATCTTGCATGAATAGATAAGGCAGAATAAAAAACTGACCCTGAAAGCAAAAAAGGAGATTTAACACGAGGATTTCCCAGTATGCACTAATGCCAGTACTTCTCTCACCCATGCATGCTTAACTGTGGTGTTCTGATGGGATCCGGCACATTATTACTGGTATGATTGTATCCATCAAGCTACACCACTTATTTTCCTTTCTCTATATTAGTCTTAGCCCCCTTCAACGTGAGTGCTACACGTCACGAATGATCCATGTGGCAAATAAATTATGAAGAGATGATCCAAGAAGTAACAAAAAATGTTGGTGGAAAATTTAAAGCTCCACTCTTACCTTTGGTTATCCCACACAAACAGATAAATTAAAAGAAAAATTGACCCAAGAAACAAAAAAGATGATGCAACACGAGGACTTATTGGCATGTCACCGATGCCAGTACTACTTTTTCCGAAACATGCTTAACTGCGGAGTTTGGATGGGATTCAGTCCATTAGTGCTGGTATAATTGCATCTGTCAACCTATGCCCCTTATTTTCCTTTATCCGTATCGGTCTTATTCCCCTTAAACATGAGTACTCAATGACACAAATGAACCATGGGGCACCTAAATTAAGAAAAGATAATCCAGCAAGTAGTAAAAAAAGTTGGTGGAAAATTTGAAACTTCATTTTTAGCCCCGATTATCTCACACGAAATAAAAAAAAAATGAAAAACTAACCCAAAAAGCAAAAAAGAAGATGCAATGTGAGGACTTCCCGACACGTCACCATTGCCATTACAGCTATCATCCAAGCACGCTTAACTATGGAGTTCTGATGGGATCTGGAGCATTATTGCTGGCATGATCACATCTGTTAGCCTACGCCTCTTATTTTTCTTTATCCGCATCAGTCTTATTCCCCTTCAATGTGAGTGCTCCATGTCACGAACGAACCATGGGGCCTATAAATTAAGAAAAGATAATCCATTAAGTATTCAAAAAGCTGGTGGGAAATTTGAAAGTCCATTTTTAGCCTTGGTTTTCTTATACGAACACAGAAAGCAAAAGAAAAACTAACCTAAAAAACAAAAATGGGGATGCAACATGATGACTTCCCGGCATGTCACCGACGCCAGTACCACTCTCATCCAAACACGTTTGACTACAGAGTTCTGATGGGATCCGGTGCAATACTGCTGGTATGATCGCATCTATCAACCTACGCCACTTATTTTTCTTCATCGGTATCAGTCTTGTTCCCCTTTAACATGAGTGCTACATGCCACAAACAAACCATGGGGCCTATAAAGTTTGAAAAGATAATCCAGTAAGTAGTCAAAAAAATTTAAGGAAAATTTGAAACTCTAATTTTAGCCTGAGTTATCTTACATGAACAGATAAGACAGACCAAAAAACCTACCATAAAAACAAAAAAGGGGATGCAACATGAGGACTTCCCAGCATGTCACTGATGCTAGTACTTCTCTTGCCCAAGCACGATTCACTGCAGAAGTTTGATGGGATTCGGTGTGTTATTGTTAGTATGACTACATTTATAAACCTATGCCGCTTGTTTTCCTTTATCCGTATCGGTCTTATTCCCCTTCAACGTGAGAGCTACATGTCGTGAACAAACCGTGGGATAAATAGATTAAGACAAGATAATCCAGTTAGTAGTCAAAAAAGTTGGTGAAAAATTTGAAGCTCTTTTTTTAGCCCCATTTATCCCGCATGAACAAATAAATCATATGAAAAATCAACCTAAAAAAAAAAAAAAGAGGATGCAACACGAGGACTTATTGGTACGTCATCGATGCCAGTACTACTCTCACCAAGCACGGTTAACTACGGAGTTCTGAAAGGATTCGGTGCATTAGTGTTGGTATAATCCTAATCATCAACCTACGTTGCTGATTTCCCTTTATCCATATCGATCTTATTCCCTTTCAACATGAGTGCTCCACGACACGAATTAACTATGGGGCACATAAATTAAGAAAAGATAATCCAGTAAGTATTCAAAAAAGTTGGCGGAAAATTTGAAACTCGAATTTTAGCACGGTTATCTCGCATGAAATAATAAAGCAAAAGAAAAATTGACCTGAAAAGAAAAAATGTGATGCAACACAAGGACTTCCTGGCACGTCATCGATGCCAGTACTACTCTCACCCAATGAAGCTTAATTATGGAGTTTTGATGGGATCCGGTTGCATTAGTACTTGTATGATCACGTCCATCAACCTGTGCCACTTATTTTCCTTTATTTGTATTAGTCTTATTCCCCTTCAACAAAAGTACTCCACATCATGAATAACCCATGGGGCTCATAAATTAAGAAAAGATAATCCAGTAAAAAGAAAAAATGAAAAATCGACCAAAAAACAAAAAAAGGGAAGCAATATGAGGACTTCTCGGCACGTCCCCATTGCCAATTCCACTTTTGCCCAAGCACACTTAACTGCGGAGTTCTAATGGGATCCAGTGCATTAGTGCTAGAATGATCACATCTATCAACCTATGCTACTTGTTTTCCTTTATCAGTATCAGTCTTGTTCCCCTTCAATATAAGTGTTACATGTCACGAACAAACAGTGGGGCAAATAAATTAAGAAAAGATAATCCAGTAAGTAGTCAAAAAAGTTGGTGGAAAATTTGAAACTCCATTTTTAGTCCAGATTATCTCACACAAATAGATAAAGCATAATAAAAATTGACTTTAAAAAAAAAAGGATGTAACACAAGGAGTTGCCGACATGTCACCGATGCCAGAACTACTCTCGCCCAGGCTTACATAGCTGTGGAGTTCTCATGCGGTCCGATGGGTTAGTTCTGGTATAATCGCATTTGTCAACCTACACCGCTAATTTTCCTTTATCTGTATTGGTCTTATTCCCCTTTAATGTGAGTGCTCCATGTCACGAATGAACTGTGGAGCCCATAAATTAAGAAAAGATAATCCAGCAAGTAGTCAAAAAAGTTAACGGAAAATTCAAGGACTTGCCAGCATGTCACTGAAGCCAGTACTACTCTTGCCCAAGCACTCTTAATTGCAAATTTCTAATAGGATCTGGTGCATTAGTGCTTGCATGATCGCATCTGTTAACCTACGCTGCTGATTTTCCTTTATCTGGATCAGTCTTGTTTTCCTTCAACCTAAGTGCTACACATCACAAACGAACCGCAGGGAAAATAAATTAAGAAAAGATAATCCAGTAAGTACTAAAAAAAGTTGGTGGAAAATTTGAAACTCTATTTTTAGCCCCGATTATCTCGAATGAACAGATAATGTAGAAGAAAAATTGACCCAAAAAACAAAATAGGGGATGCAACATGAGGACTTCCTGGGACATCACCGATGCCAGTACTACTCTCGCACAAGCATGCTTAACTACAGAGTTCTGATCAGATCTAGTGCATTATTGTTGGTATGATCGCATCCGTCAACCAGCGCCTTTTATTTTCCTTTATTCGTATCGGTCTTATTCCTCTTCAACATGAGTGCTCCATGACACAAACAAACCATGGGGCAGATAAATTAAGAAAAGATAATCCAACAAGTAGTCAAAAAAGTTGGTGGAAAATTTGAAACTCCAATTTTAGCCCGAGTTATCTCGCACGAACAGATACGGCATAACAAAAAGCTGACCCTAAAACAAAAAATGGGAAGTGACATGAGGACTTCCCAGCACATCATTGATGCTAGTACATCTCTCACCCAAGCATGCTTAACTATGGAGATCTGATGAGATCTGATGCATTAATGCTGGTATGATTACATCTGTCAACCTAAGCCGCTTGTTTTCCTTTATTGATATTAGTTTTATTCCCCTTCAACGTGAGTTCTACACGTGACGAACGAACCATGGGGAAAATAAATTAAAAGAGATGCAAAGACTCCCCTAGTATTTCCTCTACTTTGAATGTCGAGGTAAGAAAATCCCAAGTTATTTTCCTCAAATAAGTTTTATTAAGCGAGAAAAGCAAGCCAAGTGTTTAAATTAAGTTCCAAAATGTAATCGGCACCTAAAAGGCAATAAGGTAAAAAAGGAAATTTTGGCCCAAGTTGGTGGCATGACCATAATTTTAGTAAAATTAGGTTCATGCAAGTGTTTTGAGCTAATTGATTTAAGACCATAAATGCTTATAACCATTTGAACCAAAAGCAAAAGTTCAGGGTGAAAAATACACTAGGTGAGAAATTTCTAAGAAAGAAAGCTGGCCTAGAATAATTTCATCAAAAGTGTGAATTTTTAAAATGGGTGAGTGCAAAAAAAATTTGAAATTCCACAAAACGAGTGAATTTCAAAAAACTGAAGATTCCATGAAATGAGTGAATCCTGAAAGTGAGAAATTCCACAAAATGGGTGAATTTAAAAAAGCCAAAGATTCCACGAAATGAGTGAATCTTGAAAGTGAGAATTTTCACAAAAAAGTGAATTTAAAAAAGCCAAAGATTCCATGAAATGAGTGAATCTTGAAAGTGAGAAATTCCACAAAATGAGTGAACTTCAAAAAGCCGAAGATTCCACAAAGTGAGAAACTGGTCCAATGAGAAACCTTAAGAGTTGAAAGTGTCTTAAGATACCTTAAAAATATCTTGAAAATGTCTTGAAATGAGCTTCAACAGCAGCCGTCCGAACAAGATGAAAATCATTTTGAAAAATCGTATGACAACTCTTAGATGCCCACTTCTCAAGTTTGCCCCCCAAGCATGAAAATAAGCGACAATTTCTTTGGGAGTAAAAACTTACCTTGACCTCGATCTTTGAAAACTCCTTGTTGAATGTCCATGCTTCTATCCTTTGGTCTTTAAACTGTGCCTCGTAAAAGTTTTCTTCTTGGAGATCCATGTGGACATTCCTCAAACCTGCCTTCAGGAGACCTGTCTTTAAAATAGTTTTGAAAAGCATATGCATGATGGTCATGAATGACTCAAAAAGTGAGAACCTTAATAGGTGAAAGGCATAGATTTTATGAAATCCATGACTGTTGAGAACCTCAATAGATGAAATGTATAGATTTTATGAAATCCATGATGTATGAGAAGGGAGTATCTTCCATCTTAACTTCAACTATTTTGCTCTTGTGAATTCACTTTCTTGGAATTGTTCCCTCAGAAGTGTGCGTCTCTTTTGCTCCTTCCCAACCAGATCATATGAATTGCTTGCCAAAGGTCCAAGTGTATCTTGGATGGATTGCTCAAAGATGTCTCTCATTGGTTATGACACTGCCTCGCCTTCAAATGGGTGATAGTTGGTCAACTATGCCCCAGGAAATCACATCTCCTCAAAGAGATACTCAAGCTAACTTCCACATTTTGAATCTGGACAAATTGAAAAATAATCATATTTCCCCAAAGAGACTCTCATCAATTTGCAAAGCTTGACAAAATAACTTACGGTCTTTGTATTTGATTAAGATGTTCAGTTATTCTTCCCCTTTTCAAGACAAAGACATAAACACGTACAAGGCAAAAGGTAGAAATAGGTTTTAGGGTGACAACATTTTAAATGAACGAAAATGATATCAATAGGCAAGTGTAAGGTTAAGGAAAGTTTGAATGGTGTGAAAGAAAGGCTTTTTAATGCCATTCATGAGTAGATCTGATTGCCTTAAAAAAACTTGGTAGCGACAGCCTCAAAGTTACCACCTTTTCCCGAAAGTTAGGCCTCATCATATGCCCCCCAATGCTTGCAATCTGACTGTGGACTTGCTTTGAAAGTTGCCTCATCTTCTGAACCACCTTTACAGGTTTTTAGTCTAGAATCCATAGATCACTTTTATTTTTATTTTTCTTTTCATTTCTTTTCTTTCCTTTTCTCTAACTTTTGTCTAGGTTGTGTTGGAGTCTAACAACCTAGCGATTCCTTATTTTTTCTTTCTTTCATCTTTTTCTTTTGTGTGCTATGATTATGACGTGCTTGATAACCCTCTTCAACTGAGATGACTCAAGTTGCCTTACTTGCTCATGCATGCTCTCAGTCTTTTCTTTCTTTTGAATTTCCCTTGTTGCCTTTCGATGGAAAGGATGAAAATTTTTTTTCTTTTTGGAATTTGCATTGTGGAGAACTGAGAACCTTTCTTATGTTGAGCATTCATTAAATTGGGGATGCCACTGAAGCCATTTAATATGAGGGCTACCTTTTCTAGAAGCTAACCAAGAACTTCTTGCAATGATGTTGATAACCACTGAAAGTTGAGGTGCAACATTTACGATCCTTCTTCCTAGATTTGGTAGTGTTTTTAGGATTGTCGCCATCAAGTCCCCCTTGACTTTCATTTCCACTCTTGAGTAGCGTTGCCACATTTGTCTTTATTTTGCAAGAGAAACATGATTGCAAGATGGTGAAATCAATGGTGTAATGGCGAAAATGGTGAAAAGGCAAGTAAAAGGTGGGTTTTTATTATAAGCAAATCAAATGCACATGTTACATCTCCTTATTGAAATAGAAAAGAATAACAGATGTCCATTTAACAAAGACTACACCCTAGATTCTAGACTAAATCTAGGAGATTTTTACTATTAAATTACTTTGGCAAGCTCTCAAAGATACAAGTCACTTCGAGGCATTCCAATTATTTAAAAATGTACCTAGACCTAATGGTTGACCTAACTTGAAATAGTCTCCTGAGTTGATGCAATTTCTCATGGTCCATTAGTGAAACCCAACAACTTTGCCTCAAGTAGTTGTTGTACCTTCCTCTTGAGAGCAAAACAATTTTCAAGTGAGTGACCGGCTACTCCGCCATGATATTCACAAATGGCGTTCACATCATACCACCTAGGATAAGGAGGTTGAATTTGCTTCATTGGCATAGGCTGTATCAGTTGACTCTCAATAAGCTTGGGATACAACTCAATATAT
Source organism: Aquilaria yunnanensis (assembly GCA_039654915.1). Lineage (NCBI taxonomy): Eukaryota > Viridiplantae > Streptophyta > Magnoliopsida > Malvales > Thymelaeaceae > Aquilaria > Aquilaria yunnanensis. The sequence goes on from CM077597.1 coordinate 55,694,008, forward strand.
GAAATGGGGATGGAATCAAATTCCTCTTTCTTCTTCGATGATGCTCCTTGAGGCTTGTGTCTCGAATCAATGATGAAGTGGAGTGAGGAAATGACCCCGGGACTACTGCCTTATTAGGGTACCCTTTCCTATACATCTTAAGTAGTGTTGGACCAAGAGTGTCGGAAATGACATTTTGAATAGCCCCGCCTCTCTCCTTGTGAAATCCCCTAGTTGATGGTTTGACTAGCTTCCTTATTTTGATTCCGAATTCGATCCTTTCTCTGGACAACACCATATCTGAAAAGCTACTCAGAGTGTTCCCAACTAGCTTTTCATAAAATGGTCCTTTCAATGTTTGGATAAAAAGAGTGACCATTTCTCTTTCTATCATAGGTGGTCTAACTTATGCTGCCAAGTTTCTCCATCTTTAAGCATACTCCTTAAAGGTCTCTTGTTTCTTCTTTTTCCATATTCTGAAGAGTTTGACGATCAGAAGCCAAGTCCATAACATGCTTGTAATTGTTGATGAAAGCTTGAGTGAGGCCATTCCACGTCTTGATGTTTTTCGGACCTTGACTAAGATACCACTGTAACACAAATTTTGCAAGGCTCTATTGGAAGAGAGCCATCCAAACCTTTGCATCCTTTGTGAGCGATTGTAGCTTTCTTAGGAAAACTGTTATATGAGTGACAGGGCAACTTGTTCCATCATATTGCTCAAACTCTGGTACCTTGAAGTCCGAGGGAATAACAACATCCGACACTAAGCAAAGATCATCCACTGATAGGGATCCAAATAAAGTGCCACCTTCAATGGCCCGAAGCCTCTTCTCTATAGGCTCAAGTTTCTGAGTATCCTCTTCTTCTTTAACCAGCGACTTCTTTTCTTCCAAAATTAGATTGTGCCTTAAATGAATGTCATCAGATGGGCTTGAGTCTTGAAAGAGCTTATCTTGAACTGAGACCCATTGTTGAAGTGAATCCGGGAGGGTGGATCGGATCTTGTGAGTCTCTAATAGGGGCTTGCACTACATTCCCCTTAATCAACTCCATTAAATGCTTCATTTGTTCAGCCATGCCCTCCATCTGTGACTCGATGTCAGTGAAACATCCTTCTATCTGCTCTGCCATTAGTCTTGTTCAAAGCCGAGTTGGATATCGGTGTTGAGGGCCAATTTTTACCCTTTTTAAAGTGAGATTCCTTTTATTAGACTTAACATGTATGTGATTGATGTAATGCATGCATGCAATCAGTGAGCTTGATTGTCCACTATCGTGGAACTTCAAGACATCTTGTTGTCATCAGAAAGACAAAAAGTTAGTATACTTTGACACATGGTTTTGATGCATGAAAAACAAAGCACTTGAAAAATCAAAAGCACAACAAAAGAAAAAACAAGGTTAGTAACAGGTTAATTAGCATATTTCTTGAAGATGAAGCAATTAATAATGATGGGTTTTGGGAGCCAAACAGTGCAGCGGAATTTAACCGAAACCCTCCAGGATCCAAGTGAAACGGGGTAAACCGGGAGTTCAAAAATTTTCATACCTAATTTTCGGTTGAGATCTCTCACTCAACTGTAGAGTCGAATCACAAAACCTGAATAGTTGACGTGTTCAGGCTCTCTATGGTATCCACACGAGCCTCTCGGGATCACCATGCTTCCACCACGTACTGGCAGATGCGTTTCTCTTGCGCTCGCAGTGCTAGCTTGCGTCCTCCAAGGAATTGCAAGAGAAGAGTACGGTTGTCCTTTTGGGAGGCTAGGGCAAGGAGACTTGTGAATTTCTCACTAGAAGTTGTATTTATAGTAAGACTCAACTTCCAGGCCTAATAGGTTTCAAAGCCCTAATCCAATTAGGCTTTAATTTCGGGCTTAATAACGGCTCAACCATTGGGCCCATTATTAATATGAAATTATTGTGAAACCAAAACCCAAATTATTAGCCCATGCACTCTAATGATCCAAATAGCTCTATGTGTGCGACCTAATAGGCTCTTACCACGTTGGCAATGATCATAAATCACATTTATGATCATAAGCAATGAGCGGTGTCTAGCAACACATCATTGCTACCCAAGTGACAAGATTTTCGATGATTCGACTAAACCTTTATGATCATCACCGATATATGCCATTGTCCTTTTGGGCAAGATATCAAGACTAAGCATGAGACATGGAATGTGTCACTCTCGTATAGCCCAATCTTTGGTTTCTTGATTACCGAGTAGACCAACTTAAACTGATGACATTGATATCGTATATCAACTCATCCGAGCATGGCCATGCATTTTTTTTAAGTCTTAGTCTATCAAGGGGCCCGAAGATATCACTCCTGTTACATAGGAGGGACAAATCCCATCTTGATCATACAAATCCCTCCGCATGATATGTGACATACCCCATGACCTCCTTCAAGTTCACTCAGTTACGAGCAACAAAAGAAAGTATCAAAGTATGTGACTCACATGTAGGGAACCTTGATGATCTTAGGTCGAAGGACTACATATACCATGATCACTATGAGAATCACTTATGACACTCATATAACGATCCATGTAGTGTTCTCATGGTGGGTCGGTCCAGTACACAAGTTCTCCAACTTGTACCTATATGTATACTACATATCTCATATTAGTCTCCACATATGCTAGTCGTTATGTATTATTGCAACCCACTCCACAATAATACTAGACTAGGGACGTTTAAGAATATCATTATTCTAAGGTTACAATTATGTTTGTTAAGTTACGCAGAAACAAAACAACAAACATAATTGCTGGATTAATGCCTTAATAAAATATCATGACTCAATGTGAAAAAATACAATCATCTCATGATTGGATTTTGAGCACAACACTAACAATCTCCCACTTGCACTAAAGCCAATCATCCACGTATCTAATACCAACGGACCTAGAATGGCTATCATGCTTTTGCTGCGTAAGGGGCTTTGTTAGTGGATCAGCAATGTTGCCGTCTGTCGATGTCCTGCATATCCTTACATCACCCCTCTTGATGATCTCCCTGATGAGATGATAGCATCAGAGTATATGTTTGGATCGCTGGTGAGATCGAGCTTCCTTAGCCTATGTGATTGCTCCATTGTTGTCACAATAGAGCTCTATCGGGTCGACAATGCTTGGAACCACTCCAAGTTCAGTTATGAACTTCTTGATCCAAACTACCTCCTTCGCAGCATCAGAGGCGGCAATGTACTCAGATTTTGTTGTGGAGTCAGCTACTATCTCTTACTTTGAACTCTTCCAGCTCACAGTACCACCACCAATACAAAACACATAACTAGATTGCAATCTAAAATCATCCTTATCGGATTGGAAGCTTGGATCGGTGTAACCCCTTACAACGAGCTCATCTTCACCTCCAAAGACCAAGAATGCATCCTTAGTCCTTTGTAAGTACTTAAGGATGTTCTTAACAGCTGTCCAGTGACTCTCACCGAGGTTTGATTGGTACCTACTCGTCATGCTGAAAGCATATGAGACATCGGGACGAGTACATATCATGGCATACATGATAGATCCAATTGCTGATGCATATGGAATCTTACTCATGCGCTCTTTCTCCTCGGTTGTACTCAGACACTGAGATCTAGAAAGAGTGATACCATGTGACATGCGCAAGAATCCTTTCTTGGAATCTTGCATGCTAAACCTCTTTAGCACCTTGTCAATATATGTACTTTGACTTAGGCCAAGAAGCTTTCTAGATCTATCTCTATAGATCCTGATGCCTAACACATAGGCTGCTTCACCCAACTCCTTCATAGAGAAACATTTCCCTAGCCAAGTCTTCACAGACTATAGCTCAGGAATGTCATTCCCGATGAGTAGTATGTCATCTACATACAACACCAAGAAGACAATCGCGCTCCCACTAACCTTCTTGTAGACACAAGGTTCATCTTCATTTTTGATAAAACCAAACTCTTTGATTGCATCATCAAAATGAAGATTCCAACTTCGAGAAGCTTGCTTCAGTCCATAAATGGACCTTTGCAACTTGTACACTTTATTGGCATTCTCAGGAGTGACAAAACCCTCAGGTTGTGTCATGTACACATCCTTAAGTAGCTTTCCATTTAGGAATGGAGTTTTGACATCCATTTTCCATATCTCATAATCATAGTGTGCTGCAATAGCAAACAAATTTTGGATGGATTTAAGCATAGCAACTGGTGAAAAAGTTTCATCATAGTCAATACCATGAATTTGCTTGAAACCTTTTGCAACCAATCGTCCCTTAAAGGTAATCACATTACCATCCATGTCAGTTTTCTTCTTGAAAACCAATTTGCACCCTATGGGTTTTACCCCCTCAGGTGGGTCAACCAAAGACCATACTTGGTTTTCATACATGGATTCCATCTCAGATTTCATGGCCACTACCACTTCTCAAAGTCAAGCCCCGACATAGCTTGCTGGTAGGTTGTGGGCTCATCCTGATCCATGAGCATCACATCTCCGCTGTGAGTCACGAGAAATCCATATCTTTCGAGCTCACGCCGAATCCTACCAGTCCTACGTGGGCTTTGTGCTACAGGAACAGACTCTTGAACAACATCTTGCGGTGTCTGTTCAGGTTCCATTTCAGGTTTGATGTCTCCTTGTTGTTCTTGAATTTCTTCAAGTTCTACTTTCCTCCTACTAGTTCCTTTAGAGATAAACTCTTTCTCCAAAAAAACACCAGTTCGATCAACAAACACTTTTTGCTCAGAAGGATTGTAGAAATAGTAACTCTTTGTTTCTTTGGGGTACCCAACAAAAAGGCATTTTTGAGATTTGGGCCCTAGTTTGTCAGAGGATTGACGTTTCACATAAGCGTCACAGCCCCAAATCTTCCTAAAAGACAAATTGGGACGCCTCCCACTCCATATCGCATATGGTGTCTTTTGAACCGATTTAGATGGAACTCGGTTTAGTGTAAAAGCAGCTATCTCTAGAGCATGTCCCCAAAAGGAGTTTGGAAGGTCAGCTTGACTCATCATAGAGCGAACCATGTCTAATAGAGTTCGATTTCTCCTTTCAGATACACCATTCCATTGAGGTTTACCTGGTTGAGTGAGTTGTGATACTATACCACACTCCTTCAGATAGTCAAGGAATTCTCGCTCCAAGTATTCTCTACCTAGATCTGATTGAAGCACTTTAATACTCTTCCCGAGTTGATTCTCTACTTCATTCTTGAATTCTTTGAACTTTTCAAAGGATTCTGACTTATGTCTCAAAAGATACACATAGCCATATCTGCTGAAGTCATTAGTGAAAGTAATGAAGTATTAGAAACCTCCTTTAGCTTGTGTAGACATAGGGCCACATACATCACTGTGTATGAGTCCTAGTAAGTCATTAGCCCTTTCACTTTGCCCTGTGAATGGGGCTTTGGTCATCTTGCCCAACAAACATGACTCACATGTCTCATATGATTCAAAATCAAATGAGTCCAAGAGTCCATCCTTATGGAGCTTCGATATGTGGGTCTCATTTATATGGCCCAAGCGACAGTGCCAGAGATAGGTCGGGTTCGAATCATTTAATCTGACCTTCTTGGTATTCACATTATAGATTGGATCTTCAAGGTCTAGAACATGCAATCCATTGCTAAGTTGAGCACTACCATAAAAGATTTCATTCAAATAAATAGAACAACATTTGTCCTTTATAATAAATGAAAAACCTTTCTTGTCCAAACAAGAAACAGAAATCAAATTTCTACTAATAGTAGGCACAAAGTAGCAGTTGTCTAAATCTAAAACTAATCCACTAGGTAAAGTGAGAATATAAGTCCCTACGGCGAAGGCAGCAACCCTTGGTCCATTTCCAACACGTAGGTCAACTTCACCTCGGGCCAATCTTCTACTTCTATTTAGATCCTGCAGATTTGCACCGATATGAGATCCACATCCAGTATCCAATACCCAAGATGAGGAAGTAGAAAAGTTAGCCTCTATAACAAGCATACCTGAAGTGGAAGTCTTACTTCCCTTTTCCTTAGCAAGTTCTTCATGATAGAGCTTGCAGTTACGCTTCCAGTGTCCAGGTTGCTTACAATGGAAGCACTCCCCTTCCTTTGCCACACCACCCTTTGGTTTCAGTGCAGCTGAAGAAGAATTAGCATTAGACTTTCCATTAGCTTTATCTTTGTTCTTGTTGGCTTTTCCCTTTCCCTTGCCCTTTTGAACCATCAAAATGGGCTTAGCCTTCTTAAGGTTTTGCTCAGCAGTTCTCAACATGTTGAGCAATTCAGGGAGGGACTTGTCTAGGTCGTTCATATTATAGTTCATGACGAACTGACTGTAGCTTTCAGGCAAGGATTGCAAGACTACAACGATAGACAACTCTTTCTGAAGAGCAAATCCCAAATTCTCAAGATTCTCAATGTACCCAATCATCTTGAGCACATGAGGACCCATGGGAGTTCCCTCAGACATCTTGCACTGAAACAATTCCTTAGAGGTCTCAAACCTTTCATGCCTAGCTTGCTCTTGGAAAAGCATTTTGAGATGTTCTATCATATCAAACGCCCCCATGTTCTCATGTTGCTTCTAAAGCTCAGATTCCATGGTAATAAGCATGAGGCATGCAACATCCAAAGCATTATCAGAATGCCTCTTGTGAGCATCCTTTTCAGCCCTTGGAGTAGTGGCAGCAGGCTCAGTCGGAATGGGCTGCTCTAGGACATAGGCCTTTCTCTCTTGCTTGAGGACTATCCTCAAGTTTCGGTACCATTTGAGAAAGTTGGTCCCATTCAGTTTTTCCTTCTCAAGGATTGATCGCAACGAAAGTGTCGATGTGTTTTGTGCCATGGTTATCTACAACAGTAAATATGCAGTGTAAGAGTCATGTATTTTAATTCATTTAATAAGGACTTTTATTAAACGATACTCCCACTATTTTCCTCAAAATAATAACCCTCGATATTATTTCAGAACACCTCGGCGCTAAGGTATTCTAGTGGGCCAAGATCCATATTTGACCACAACCTGAGTCAGCTTTGGCTTTTCTCTCAAGTTACAGCTATTTAGGTAGGCAACTCCTTGCCAATTGCATCTTATGCAACTCTTGGATAGTTGGGTGAACAACACTTGTCCAAGCTCATCCCATGAGCTTAAGCCCAACTCTATGCCTCTAAGTCCCTAATCCTATTAGGATGACTTAGTTAAGTCGGACCCAAAGTTAACAATTTGGATATCACTATTATCCCATCGCGCCTTACCAAGATGAACATAGTTGCTTTGCTTTGGCAAACCCACCTAATGTTGATCAAAGTCTTGACGAGTGCCAACATTTGGAAGGCATCACATTTGATGACTTAATATTTGTTTGAGGGATTTTTCGTTTGATCTCACCAATTTGTTATCTCCGGTGTCTTATACATGCATCACATACAAATATAAAACATGCATCTCATGCGTTCAAGAAAGTAAACGTGACATGGTTATAGCCCAAACTATGCGATATTCTCAAGCCGAATATCATAAAAGCCTAAGAAAAGAAAAGAGTCTTCACAAGCTCTTTCTCTTCCATTCTTGGCTGCGCTTTTGTTGTCACCTCCTTGGACATACCACCTTGGATGATCCTTGGACATATCACCTTGGATGATCCCATAATGCACCATTACATCAATAATAGAAACCTCGAGTTACATTCGAGGGGAGTAAGGTGAAAAGAGAATGTACAATGAGAGTGATAAGAAAAGGCACGACTCGCAGGCCGTATTTACAAGTACAACCAATCAAGGGCCATAACCATGCACCATGCTTCAAACACCAATCAGCATATCATGTCAAATCTCATTCAACAAAGATGCATGCCAATTTTCGCTCATTGATTAACCAGTTTTTCTTTATGTGGCGCTTCACATACGATAGCACCGCTGGCTGGTCAGCAAAAATACCTTACTTTTGGTGCCAGAATAGGCCGAATCCGAACCAAGCTAGGGTTTTTGCAACTATTGCAAGAATCCTACTCCATATAGGCATCTCATACCATTCAATTTCGGGTTAATCTCATTAACCAATTAGTGTCATTTCTTCATACACGTCATATGTTCATTACGAGTTCCGGTTTCATGCATCATGAATCAATCTAATTAATCATGGCAGAAAAGCAACCGAACACATAACATCATGCGATTCAACATCAATCCCGATATAGGGTTTCACCAGTAGCTCTGATACCACTGATGGGTTTCGGGAGCCAAACAGCGCAGAGGAATTTAACCGAAACCCTCCAGGATCCAAATGAAACAGGGTAAACCAGGTGTTCGAAAATTTTCATAACTAATTTTTGGTTGAGATCTCTCATTCAACTATAGAGTTGGATAAAAAAACCTGAACAATTGACGTGTTCAGGCTCTCTATGGTATCCACACGAGCCTCTCGGGATCACCACGCTTCCACCACATCCTGGCAGATGCGTTTCTCTTACGCTCGCAGTGCTAGCTTGCGTCCTCCAAGGAATTGCAAGAGAAGAGTGCGGCTGTCCTTTTGGGATGCTAGGGCAAGGAGACCTGCGAATTTCTCACTAGAAGTTGTGTTTATAGTGAAACTCAACTTCCAGGCCTAATAGGTTTCAAAGCCCTAATCCAATTAGGCTTTAATTTAGGACTCAATAATGGCTCAACTGTTGGGCCCATTATTAATACGAAATTATTGTGAAACCAAAACCCAAATTATTAGCCCATTCATTCTAATGATCCAAATAGCTCTATGTGTGCGACCCAATAGGCTCTTACCATGTTGGCAATGATCATAAATCACATTTATGATCATAAGCAATCAACGGTGTCTAGCGACACATCATTGCTACCCAAGTGACAAGATTGTCGATGATTCGACTAAACCTTTATGATCATCACCGATATATGCCATTGTCCTTTTGGCCAAGATATCAAGACTAAGCACGAGACATAGAATGTGTCACTCTCGTATAGCCCAATCTTTGGTTTCTTGATTACCGAGTAGACCAACTTAAATTGATGACATTGATATCGTATATCAACTCATCCGAGCATGGCCATGCATTTTTTTTAAGTCTTACTCTATCAAGAGGCCCGAAGATATCACGCCCGTTACATAGGAGGGACAAATCCCATCTTGATCATACAAATCCCTCTGCATGATATGTGACATACCCAATGACCTCCTTCAAGTTCACTCAGTAATGAGCAACAAAAGAAAGTATCAAAGTATGTGACTCACATGCAGGGAACCTTGATGATCTTAGGTCGAAGGGCTACATATACCATGATCACTATGAGAATCACTTATGACACTCATATAACAATCCATGTAGTGTTATCATGGTGGGTCAGTCCAGTACACAAGTTCTCCAACTTGTACCCATATGTATACTACATATCTCATATTAGTCTCCACGTATGCTAGTCGTTATGTATTATTGCAACCCGCTCCACAATAATACTAGACCAGGGACATTTAAGAATATCATTATTCTAAGGTTACAATTATGTTTGTTAAGTTACGCAGAAACAAAACAACAAACATAATTGCTGGATTAATGCCTTAATAAAATATCATGACTCAATGTGAAAAAATACAATCATCTCATGATTGGCTTTTGGGCACAACACTAACAAATAACGCATGAGCTAATATGAGAGAAAAAGTTAGAGCCATAAATATAAGACACAAAGAAAACAAAAGTGTAAAGCAACAAAATGGCATAACAATGACATACTTATAATGTTGGCAAATGGTAGAGATTCTATGGTCAGTTCTATGGTTAAGTGGGGTATTTTATATGCATAGAGTGGCTTGTCAAAAAGGTTTAGGGTGGTTCCTGAATCTCATTACTAAATCATAGTGATAACCCAATTCTTTACCCATGAGGGTTAATGTAAGGAGAGGATTAATTCGGGTCATAGCGTTTCATGGGACCATGCAAAGACTACCGTCTCAGGAGGCAAATACACTACTTTGCTACTTGAAACCAGTGAATGCTTGGAGACTATGGTCTCACAATGACAACAACACCAATTTTGCTTTGAAAGATTGTGGTTGAGTTGAGGAAGCTCGGGTGTAGAGCTTCATGTCATGAATGCATATTACATGCCTACAACAAGCGAATACAATACATGAGTCACACAAAAATAACCAAAGCAAAAGAAACAAGATAAGCCAAACTTTATAGGCTTGACTCATGAGATTCCCCAGTGGAGTTGTCAAGCTATAGCAACATGTTTTTGGGAGTCGCCACCAATCAATTTCACCTAGGTCGATTGGATACCTAAAAATGGTCTACGAGAGTTCGAAGGGTTCGGAAGTATGGTTATGCTAAAATAACTTTATTCTAGAACCCAAAGTTGGTACCTTAGTTTGATTTTAATTTTGTTTTGCTTGCTTTAAATAATTTCAGTTAATATCCAAACCATGGATTCTAACCAAACCACCCGGATATATGCTTCTAAACTTTAGTATTTGATTTTTATTTGGTTTTATGAAATTTTAATATTTCTAAACCATGGATCCTATCGAACCACCCGGATATGGATTTTGAAATTTACTACCGTCATAAATCTATCCTAGGGCTTTATTAAACCCACGCGGAGTGAATTTTCCTAAGCATGATTTTTTTTAGATGCATTATGTAAAATTAAATGAATCTTAAAAATTATATTAGTTATAAAAAAACATATATCTATCCTAAACCTACAATCTTTACCTAATCATAATGACCAAATTAATTCATGACTTGAATAAGCAAAATAAGTAAACAGAGAAAGAAAGAAACAAAAACAATGCTTTCAGTGGCTTTTCTGCAAAATGAAAGGATAGTAGTGACTTGGATAGGCGGAAAAAAGAATGGAAAGGACTAATCAGGAGTTATACCTCTAATCCGAGTCAGGTCACGGGTTTTGGAGGCAGATCACGGGTTTGTCTATGATTCCACCTTCGATTCGACCACCGCCTGCGCCTTTGGAGCGATCGGCAACTTGGGATTTGATGGCTAGGTGCTGGTGACGCTGACGGCTAGTGGTGTGGTGGCTGGGGATGTCAGAGAAGACCGGAGGCAAGGATGGCATGACCGGAAGTGGCGGTGGGAGCGCAATCCCTCTCCGATTGACGAACTATCGACGGCGGCTCGAGGAGCAACGACAGCACGATGCTCGAGTCGGTGAATGGTAGTAACGGGGGGACGAGGAAGGGGAGAAGACGAAGGGTTGGAGGGAGATGAACCGTCTGGCAGCTGGGGAAGGCAAAGTGTCGAGTGTCACCAGGGAGTAATGGTGGCGGTAGGGAATGGTTAGGTAATTTTAGATGAGGCTGTGAAAAGTTAGGGGGTCCCTACTGCAATTTTCTTTTTTTTGAGTTAAGAGCTTAGGGTTATGGTTTTTCTCCTTTCTTTATGTCAATAGTGACCCATATTTATACTAGGGAGACTTAGGCAAGATTAGATGGTTTTACAAAATTTAAACTTAATCCAAATTCGATTTGAGGAGATTAAGATATAATCTGGTAAAGTATCAGTTTAAGTCCAACAAAACTCACAAGCTGCTGAACTTGCCCCAAATTTTGTGCGAATGTCAATTTAACCCAAAACTTTAAGGATTTATCAATTGAGCCCAAAACTTCCTAAAATTTTCTAGATTTCCTTAAAACTTCAGGATCTTAATAGATTTGCCCCCCAAACTCCCCATTTCTGACAAATTTACCTCAAACTTTTCAATTTTTCCCTAAAATCCTCTAACAATTCCTAGTTTCTCCCAAAACTTTCTCATTTTTCCTAATTGACCCTACAAGACCTTTAGGATTCCAAATTAGTGCCTAAACTAAATTAAATCCTATTTCCACCCTGGATGATCACTTAGACAAAAATAACAATGTAACCTAAATGTGACTAGACCAACTAACTATGCAAAACCCTAAAATGAAAAAAATGACCCAAACTCCTAACAAATGACCAAATAGTCCCTAAAAATGAAAATGCCCACTAAATTAATTTTCTTAACCTAAAAATTAAGCAAAAGTCAATGCCCGGACAAAATTGGGTACTAGCTGGCTTTTGGTGCTCTTCCTTTACCCTTTGGCATGTGCCACATTTGGAGACATAAGTAGCTATGTCTTTCTTCATATTTGGCCACCAAAAGTGAGTCTTCAAGTCTTTATATATTTTCCCACTTCCTGGATGGATGTTCAACCTGCTTATGTGAGCCTCTTCAAGTATTTCATCCCTGAGCTTTCCTCATTTAAGCACATAGATTCGGTCCTTGAAATACAGTAATCCTTGCTTGTAGGCAAAGGATTGATACATGCAACCTTTTTCCCCTCCTGAAATCTTTTTCAAATCAAGATCTGTCTTCTGTTCCTTTCTAGCTTCTTCAATCCATCCAGACTGAATTGTTAATGTGTAAATTTAGGCTTCCTCCCACTTATACCATTTATGCCATAGGCATAGCTGACTATTCTGCTCATCATGACGAGCTATGGATCCTCCTTTCAAAAATCCTGTGTACTTCCTGCTCAAGGCATCTGCTACTAGATTGCCTTTGCTTTCTATGTACTCTATACTGCAGTCATAGTCCTTGATGTACTCTATGTTAGTATTGTGCCCAAAAAGCCAATCATGAGATGATTGTATTTTTACACATTGAGTCATGATATTTTATTGAGGCATTAATCCAGCAATTTTGTTTGTTGTTTTGTTTCTGCGTAACATAATAAACATAATTGTAACCCTAGAATAATGATATTCTTAAACGTCCCTAGTCTAGTATTATTGTGGAGCGGGTTGCAATAATACATAATGACTAGCATATGTGGAGACTAATATGAGATATGTAGTCTACATATGGGTACAAGTTGGAGAACTTGTGTACTGGACCGACCCACCATGAGAACACTTCATGGATCGTTATATGAGTGTCATAAGTGATTCTCATAGTGATCATGGTATATGTAGTCCTTCGACCTAAGATCATCAAGGTTCCCTACATGTGAGTCAAATACTTTGATACTTTCCTTTGTTGCTCGTAACTGAGTGAACTTGAAGGAGGTCATTGGGTATGTCACATATCATGCGGAGGGATTTGTATGATCAAGATGGGATTTGTCCCTCCTATGTAACGGGAGTGATATCTTTGGGCCCCTTGATAGAGTGAGACTTAGAAAATGCATGGCCATGCTCCGATGAGTTGATATATGATATCAATGTCGTCAGTTTAAGTTGGTCTACTCGGTAATCAAGAAACCAAAGATTGGGCTATACGAGAGTGACACATTCCATGTCTCGTGCTTAGTCTTGATATCTTAGACAAAGGGACAATGGCATATATCGGTGATGATCATAAAGGTTTAGTCGATTCACCGACAATCTTGTCACTTGGGTAGCAATGATGTGTTGCTAGACACCGCTCATTGCTTATGATCATAAATGTGATTTATGATCATTGCCAACATGGCAAGAGCCTATTGGGTCGCACACATAGAGCTATTTGGATCATTAGAGTGCATGGGCTAATTATTTGGGTTATGGTTTCACTTTAATTTCGTATTAATAATGGGCCAAGGAGTTGAGCCATTATTAAGCCCGAAATTAAATCTTAATTGGATTAGGGCTTTGAAACCCATTAGGCCTGGAAGTTGAGTCTCACTATAAATACAACTTTTAAGTGAGAAATTCGAAGGTCTCCTTGCCCTAGCCTCCCAAAAGGACAGCCACACTCTTCTCTTGCAATTCCTTGGAGGACGCAAGTTAGCACTGCGAGCGCAAGAGAAACGCATCTGCCGGGACGTGGTGGAAGCGTGGTGATCCCGAGAGGCTCGTGTGGATACCATAGAGAGCCTGAACACGTCAACTGTTCAGGTTTTGTGATTCGACTCTACAGTTGAGTGAGAGATCTCAACCGAAAATTAGGTATGAAATTTTCGAACACCCGGTTTACCCCGTTTCACTTGGATCCTGGAGGGTTTCGGTTAAATTCCGCTGCGCTGTTTGGCTCCCGAAACCCAACACTCTAACCCTCTCCTTTGCCTCATCTACAACTCTTTTTGAGTGAACAAGTACTTTAGGCTCTTATGGTCAGTGTAGATCACAATGGAACTACCCATCAAGTAATGCCTCCATTACTTCAAAGAAAAAATCATTGTTGCCAGTTCTAGGCCATGGGTAGAATAATTTTGCTCATGGGGTCTCAATTTCCTTGACCCATAAGTAATGACATTTCTATCTTGCATAAGCACACAACCTAACCCGAAACTAGAGGCATCTATATAGATGATCTAGGGCTTACTAGGATCAGGAAGAATCAATACTGGAGCTTTAATCAACCTCTGCTTGAGCTCCTAGAAACTCTTTTCAAACTTTTCAGTCCACTCAAATCTTTGACCCTTCTTGGTCAGATGTGCAAGAACTGAGGCAATCATGGAGAAGTCTGACACAAATCTCCTATAGTATCCAGCTAATCCTAGGAAACTTCTAATTTACTTCACAGTCTTTGGTCTTTCCCACTCTTGCACTGCCTTGACCTTTTTAGGGTCTACCTTAAGGCCTTGTACATCTATGATGTGTCCTAGGAAAGATACTTCCCTTATCTAGAATTCACACTTGGATAATTTGGTATAAAGTTGATGTTTCAAAAGAGTCTTTAGGACAATCTTCAAATGATGTTCATGTTCATTTTCATCCTTGGAATACTTAGTTAATACACAATTCATACACATTATGGTTAGTCCATAATCATTCAATAAAACAATAAGATATCACTTTAGTAACACTATGGCAGCCATCCTCAAGCATTTGCCTAGTCCTAGGACACTTTTAGGTCTTAGTTAGTTCTAACTTGAGCTTTAGAAACCCTCAATTTCACAACCATAACAAACACCAAAGCTGTAGGGTTGAAACCCTTGGTGCAATTTCCCCCTTAACCTAAACTTGGTTCATCAAGCTCTTGGCTCTCTTCCAAGCTTAGGGTCTTAGGTTGATGGATGTTTGGGCATGTATATTGAACAATAAACAACCATAAAACCTAGATAAAAACCTTACCTTATGCTAGAAATTTGATGAACCTTAATAGAACTGAAAATAGGTTTTCTTGCACTCTTTGATGTCTTCTTTGCTTTCCCTTGCTTCCTCTTGATTTCTTAAAGTATGGTGGCTATGGAGGATGGTTGCAAAGGTTAAGGAAGAATTCTTAGCTACTGGAAACCGAAATTTAGGGAAAATGCCAATGAAATGATGATTTTTCTTCATTTATACATCATTTTGACATTGGTGGCATATATGCAAGTTTTTGAAACTTTGGCCAACACCTGGACAGATTATTTCCAGCCATTTTGGCTGGGAAAATGACATATTTTGACCTCTTTTAACCTTGGTCAATAGTCATTTTCACCTTAGAAAAAAATCTTGGACACTTAAGCACCTTAGTTGTCATTATGCCATAAATGGCAAACTTTGCCTCTTTGAGAACTTTGGTCCCCAACAATATATTTAATTCCTTCCATGTTCTTTCTTCATAATTCCATCCATATCCTTTCTTCATAATTCCATCCATGTCCTTTCCATAGCCATATTGAGAAATTTGTGCAACTGAGTACCCAATCTTTGTAACCTTACAATTTAGTCCATAGGTTACTTGAAAATCAGGCAATATACCAATGCTTTCTTAAGGACCAAGCTATCATTGTTTTTGTCACTTAAGGGAGTGTCTATTGAATATTTTGTACTTCACAATTCATACACTATGGTGAAAATTAAAGCATATAAGTTTAAGTCCTTATGCTGTAATTTTTCCATTTTGTGAAGGTGGTAACATTCTCCCCTCTTAAAAGTTTTAGTCCTCCAAAATTGCCTTTAGCTTGGGGTATTATTCTGGGAATCTCTCTTGCATTTCTTTTTCAGTTTCCCAGGTCGCTTCTATTTCAGAATGGTGTGACCGTTGAACTTTGACCATGGGAATAAGCTTGTTTCTTAGCCTTTTGGTATCTTTAGCTAAGATAGCTATAGGTTTCTCTTCATATGCCAAAATAGGCTCCAACTGTATGTCTTCCACTACTATAGTATGCTTTGTGTCCAGTAAACACTTCTTAAGCATACTGATGTGGAAAACATTACGGACAGTTGACATACTTGGCAGTAGACCCAACCTATAAGCTACCTTCCCAACCCTTTCTAGTATTTCATAAGGACCAATGTATCTTGGAGATAGCTTACTTCTCTTGCCAAATCTGATGGTACTTTTGGTTGGTGCTACTTTGAGCCACACTTTATCACCAACCTCAAATTCCAAGTCCCTTCTTCTTTTGTTCACATGAGCAGTGGTCCTTTCATTGGCTATCTTTAATCATTCCTCTATTTTCTTGATTTTGCTTGTTGTTTCTTCAATGATTTCAGGACCTAACTCTAGCCCATCTGGGGCCTTCACCCAGCAATGGGGCGTTATGCACCTTCTCCCATAAAGGGCTTTATAAGGTGCTATACCAATGGTGGTTTGATAACTGTTGTTATAAGAGAATTCCACCAAAGGCAAATGTTCATCCCATTCTCCTTTCAAATCCAAAATACAGCTCTTGACCATGTCTTCAAGTATCTGAATCACCCTTTCAGTCTGTCCATCAATTTGAGGATGATAAGCAGTGCTCAGGTGGATTTTGGTTCCTAGTGCTTTGTGAAAAACACTCCAAAATCTAGCTGTAAACCTTGGATCTCTATTTGATACTATCGAGTCTGGCACTCCATGCAATCTTACTATCTCTTTAATATACATTTGTGGCAATTTTTCCAGTGTGTCTGTGATTTTTATTGGCAAGAAATGAGCACACTTGGTTAACCTATCCACAATGACCCAGATTGTGTCATGTCATAACCTGGTCATAGGCAACCCAGTTAAGAAGTCCATTGTTATGTTACCCCACTTTCTAACTAGAATGCGAAAAGTTTGTAGTGTTCCTGCTGGCTTCTGATGCTCTACCTTCACTCTTTGGCATGTGGCACATTTAGAAACATATATGGCTATGTCCTTCTTCATGTTTCGCCACCAGAAATGAGTTTTCAAGTCTGTGTACATCATTTCACTTCCAGGATGGATATTCAATTTACTAGTGTGAGCCTCCTCAAGTATCTCATTTTTTAGTTCATGCTCACTAGGCACATATATTCTGTCCTTGAAATACAGCAATCCTTGCTTATAGATAAAGGATTCGTACAATGACCCTTTCTTTTCCCCTGAAATCTTCTTTAGGTTTGGATCCATTTCTTATGGCTTCCTTATCTCCTCAATCCACCCAGACTGAATAGTTAATATGTATACTTGTGCTTCCTCCCACTGTTGCCACTTATGCCAAAGGCATATCAAACTATTCTTCTTACTAGTATCTGCGAAAGATCCACCTTTTAGCAAACCAGTGTAGTTTCTACTTAAGGGATTTGTCACTAGATTGCCTTTACCTTCCGTGTACTCAATGCTGGAGTCATAGTCTTTGATATACTCTAACCATCTTCTTTGCCTCATGTTCAACTCTTTCTGAGTAAACAGGTGCTTTAGGCTTTTATGGTCGGTGTATATCATAAATGAGCTTCCCAAGAAGTAATGCCTCCGTTGTTTTAGAGAAAAGACCACCACAGCAAGTTCTAGGTCATGGTTAGGATAGTTTTGCTTATGTGGTCTCAATTGCCTTGACCCATAAGCAATCACATTTCTATCTTGCATCAGAACACATCCTAACCTAGATCCTGATGCATCTGTGCAAATGATATAGGGCTTGCCTGGATTAGGTAGAATTAGTATTGGAGCTTGGATCAATCTACTTTTCAACTCCTAAAAGCTCTTTTCACATTTTTCAGTCCACTCAAACTTTTGACCTTTTTTGGTCAGTTGAGTAAGAACTGAAGCAATCATGGAAAATTTTGGCACAAATCTTCTATAATAGCCTGCCAGTCCTAGGAAACTTTTGACTTCCTTTACAATCTTAGGTCTTCCCACTCTTGCACAGCCTTGACCTTTTCCGTATCTGCTCTAAGGCCCTGTGCCTCAATGATGTGCCCAAGGAAAGATACCTCTGTAATCCAGAATTAGTACTTGGAAAATTTTGCATAGAGTTGATTGTTCAACAGTGTTTTCAAGATAGTTCTTAAGTGATGCTCATGTTCACTTGTTCACTTTCATCCTTGGAATACACTAGGATGTCATCAATGAACACCACCACAAATTTATCCAAATATGGTCTGAACACACGGTTCATCAGGTCCATAAATGCAGTAGGGGCATTCGTCAGGCTGAAGGGCATGATTGTATACTCATAATGTCCATATCTTGTGCTGAAAGCTGTCTTAGGTATATCTTCCAATTTTACTTTTAACTTAAAGTACCCATATCTCAAATCAATCTTAGAGAAGATCTTTGCTCCTTTGAGTTGATCAAATAGATCCTCAATCTTAGGGAGTGGATACTTGTTCTTGATGGTCAAAGCATTTAGCTTTCTATAGTTAATGCATAATCTCAATGATCCATCCTTCTTTTTTACGAAAAGAACTAGAGCTCCCCACGGTGAAACACTTGGTGTTATGTACCCTTTTTGAAGAAGTTCATCAAGTTGTTTCTTGAGCTCAGTCATCTCTGTGATTGGCATTTTGAAAGGAAGTATGGATATTGGTGTAGCTCCAGGCTGTAGTTTTATCTCAAATTCAATCTCCCTTGGAGGAGGAATACCTGGCAGGTCTTTAGGAAAGACTTGTGGAAAATCCTTCACTACAGGTATCCTACTAACCTTTTCTTCAATCTCAACATCATTTAATGCATAGTATCTATCTTAAAAAATCACAAGAATTTCATCCAACATTTCTAGTTCCATGCCATGCATTTCATACACTAATTCCTTAGAATTCACTAATGCGTGCACTTCATCACTAGGCAATGTGATTTCTCTTTTAGCACAGTCAATCTTTATACCATGCATGGTCAACCAATTCATACCAAACACAATATCATAGTTTGGAATATTTAACACTAGCAGATTAGTCACAATCATAGTCTTTCCTACTACTAGCTCACAATTCTTAGCTAGTTCATTAGTGAAAAGACATTGACTACCTGTTGTTCTTATTAGTGATATGTTAGGCACGAATTCAATAGGCAATTCCATAGATTCAGCTAACTTCTTAGCCACAATGGATACTGAAGCACCGGTATCAAATAATGCATTAACAGGCATACCATTTAAGTAAATGTTACCTCTCAATGCACCCTAATTGGATGTTTCTACTCTATCAATTTGGAACACTCTTCCAGCTCTCTACATTTGTGGCCTTTGAGTTCCTGGAGGATCCCTTGGTTGATTATCCCTAATAGCCGGTACATTAGGCCTATTTTGGCCTTGGTCTTCCTGCCCTCTCCTTTGGACTAAAGGGCAGTCCTTGATCCAGTGATCCAAAGAACCACATCTGAGACATGTTTGTGTCTCAAAATAACATGGCTTCTTGCCATGGAACTTTTCACATTGAGGACACCTTGGGCCAATAAACTTACTTCTGGCATTGCCATCCACACTAGGTTTTCTAACCTTAGTAGTGTCCTTACTTTTCATTGGCTTCTATAGTCTTCCAACTTGGCTAGTCTCTCCTGGTCCACTAGGAAACCATTTACTTTCAAATTCTCCTTGTTCTACCAGTAAAGCCTTCTGAACAACATCATTGATGGCCTAAGGCCTCATCGTTGTGAGTCATGATGACTGTTGAGGAGACTTCTAGGAGGAAGAACGCCTGGAAGGTGGATCGCCCCAAGGAGAGTACCTGAAAAGCTGGTAAACAGGGTTAGGAGGCCCCCGGAGTGTTTTTCCGGGGGGGGAGCCTCCGACGCCCAAGTCAGTGGTGGCCGGAAGAAAGAGAAAGTCACTAGCTCAAAGAGAAAGGCAGAAAAGTCTCGCCTGGTATTTTCTCAGAGTGTGGGAGCTGTATATCCGGCCTGCCAACCTCCTGTCAAGTATTTATTTCCTGTATATATAGGAATACCTAGCCCGTTCAGATCATGACACGTGTGCGGTCGGATGCTCCTGAACGTCTGGGCGTAGGGGACAGATAGTTGGTAACTAGATGGCCTCGAGCCTTGTGCTGAGACGGGCCATGATATGATTCTGATGGCGTCTGCGCGTCAGGGCGACTTTTTACGTCTGTGGTGGGACGTGTCAGAGGCTTCCTTAAATGCTTCCTTAAATGCGCCTGCCGTACTCCCGAGGTCCCTGGGCGAGGTCGTCCTCTAGTTCGGACAGAGCCTCTTCGGGAAGCCTACCCTCAGTTCGGGGGTTCCCAGTTCTAGGGGGTTCCGCCTTCGGGGATATCATATTCGGGCAGCAATGTCTGGTGCCACTTTTCCGAAGGCGCGCTGTTCACAACCTTGGGGGGCGAATGGAGTCCTCAAGTTTTACTGGCGTGCCGAGGCTCGGAGCTCTCAGGCTATCTCCCGAGGTGCATGATTCCACCTATTCCCGGGAAGCGCCAGTTCTTCTGGCCATTGTTGTGGCAGGGTATTCGGCCAGATTGAGGCGATAGCCTTTGGCTATCACATGCCCCCCTCTGGAAAGTCGAAGTGAAGACTTCGGTTTGCATCTCTTTCCGAGGTTGCCGTTGGGAGTCTCGTTGGGAAGCATAACCTGTTCCGAGGTCGCACCTTTTGCCCGAGGGTCTGGGCTGTTCGGCCTTGGCCTATTCTTTGGTGTCTCCGAGGCAAAGCCTGTACCGAAGATACACCTCTTGCCCAAAAGTCATGGGCTGTTCAGCCATAGCCTGTCTCTTGGTGTCCTCGAGGTGGCCTGCTTTTTATTTCTGCAGGTCTGATGGCCAAGCGTGTCAGACTGAGCGGCGCGTCTCCATTTCTCAGGGATGTCAAACGACGTGTCCCAATCAGGAGGCGTGTCCCGGTTTTCCAGGCACGTTTGGGGAGGCACGTCCCCCATTTCTGCGCAGCGGTTGACACGTGGCTTCTTGCCATTGGAGGAGAGGCGCGTCATTTACAGAGGGCGCGCCTTTTCAGGTGCAGCGGGCAGTTACGGCGACGGTTCGCCTCCAATGGGTACTTATGATGTTCTTTCGGTTACCCACCTTTGGCTTATAAATAGCCCATTCCATCATAAGTCCCACTTACTGTTTTTCTGCTCTTTTTCTGCTCTCTTTCTGCTTTGCCCTCTGTTCTTGCGTTTTATCTTGCTTTCTGTGGCGGAGCTTCTTTAATGAGAGCTTTTCCTACCAACTTTCACAACGGCGTCCTCAGGTAAATCTTTTGGTGGGTTTTGATTTTCAGAGTACTCTGATTCCTCTATTTTTCTGAGTTTTTCTGGAAAACTGTTGTTTTTTCCAAACTCGTCTTCTGAGTTTTTTCTGGAAACTATTTTTTTCATCTCAAACTCTTTTTCATGTCTGCGATGCCTGTTCCCGAGAGCTGGAAACCTCTTCTGCCCATCCTTGCTGTACCACCCCCGAAAAACTAGAGAGGTGGAAGAAAAAATTCTTTCTTCCGTCTTACGCTGTGACCAAACTGTCTCGTTCTAGCCATTTTGCTTTTTCAAACTGTGGCGACGAGGTTACCGTCTTCCGAGCCCAACTGAAGGCCGGACTTCGGTATCCTCCCCCGAAGATGGTTTGCGAGTTCTGCCAATTCCATGGCATTGCTGTGAACCAGCTTCCCCCGAACGCGTACTGCTATTTTAACGCCTACCTCTGCATGTGTGGCGTGTTCGGGATAGAGCCCCACTTCATCATTTTCATGCAGTACTACAAGCTCTATGTGGTCCCGAAGGGTGGCTTCTATTTCCTGCTGCCTCGGGGATCCGGGAGCAAAAAATTCACCTTCACCTTCGACACGAAGGATAGCTGGCGGGGCTGGCAGCCTAAGTTCTTTTTCCTCAAGGTGGATAAGAACTGGTCTGATGTCCTGACCAGGTGGGCTCAGGGAGTGCTGAACGCAGACGTCGTTGATCCGAGGATGCTGCTGACCCCACCGTTGGCTTCCGTGTTCGCGGATTTCGACGCCCGCATTCGGGCAGTCGCTGACTGGGCTCCCGAGGTCTCTCCTCGTGCTCTTTACCCCTTTCCTATCAACTGGAGGTTGATGACCGAAGAAGTCCTTCGGGAGCTGAAAGTGGTTAAGGAGCACGTGACTGACCTCAATATGCCCGCTCCCGCCATCGCCGGGAAGGACTCCTGGCTGGTCAAGCTCCTTAAGGGGGAGACTTCTTTCGAAACTTTTGCCGAAAGTGAGTAATCTTCCATCCCTTTATACTTTTTCCTCGGACTTACGCTGATATTTCTTCTCTTTTTCAGAGATGGGCGATGGGGCTGCCGCTTATTACAAGGCCCTCTTTTCTGGCCAAGTGGAGAAGGGGGAGCAGACAAAGAAGGCGGCTTCCCGAAGAAGGAAGACGACAGGGCCGGGACCCTCGGCGAAGCGAGCTAGGAAGGCTCTCCAGCCTTCTCAGCCAGAGCTTTTGGAAGAAGAAGCTGGCGAAGACGCTGGTCTTGTTGAAATTCCACCGGCCGAGGTCCCCGCTACTTCCGCCGAGGTGCCTCCTCTCGACCTCGAGGCCCCCAGAAACACTGTAGTGGTAGAAGTACCCACCGCCGAGGAGCGGTACCGGCAGAAGGGTAAGGGTCTTTCTTCCGAGGGGCCCGAGGATCCCGAGGACACTGTCTCCGAGGTTCTTCCAGGTATGCCTTTAGGCGAAGTTCAGCTCCTTTTCCTTTCGCGAATTTTTCTTCTGCTCCTAACTTCCTTCCTACTTTCAGAGGAGCCCCTTGCTGCTGGCTGGAGGGCCATTCATGAGAGGAAACGAGCCCTCCGCGATGCCATAATCCCTGAGGGGAAGATCCCCTTGGAGCCCTTTTGGACAATCACGGAGGATATGAATTTGCTCTCCGACGATTGTCCAAAAATGACAAAGGAGATTTGGAAGGGGATCACCACTGACGCCTCCTTCCGGGCCATTGCGGCAGCTCACCCGGGGGATAATACCCTCGCCGCAAAAGTCACCGAGCATGCTGCTCAGGTATAGTCTTTACACTTTTTTCCTCAATTTTCTAAGTGTTTAGACTTGTACTAACCCGGACTTTTGCCTTGCCGTAGCTGCTGGAGTACGCTGGTTATCTCCGAGTTCGGGTGGCCAGACAGGCTGCCTCCAAGGATGCGACTTCGCGGGAACTCAGTGAAGCGAAGGCTTCGCTTGCGAAGGTGATCGCCAGCAACCAGCAGCTGACAGCGGATTGTTCTCAGCAACTTGCTGCCGTTCGGGAGGAGTTCTCGAAGAAAAGAGAAGAACTTGAAAAGGACTCCTCCCGGAAGATTGCCGACCTCGGCGACCAAGTAAAGGGGCTGCTCGCCGCCAACGAAGATCTTGTCAAGGACAAGGCTGTTTCTGACAGTCTTGCGTCGAGGTTGACGGACGAGAACAATGCTCTTCAAGCCGAGGTCGAGGCTCTGAAGAAGGAGTCCGGAGAGACGCTGGGGATAAGCGAACTCGAAGAGGAGGTTGCTGAGCTGAGGGACGAGGTCAATGTCCTTGGCGTTCAAAAACGTACTTCTGATAACATGCCCAAGGTCGCCTTTCAGGACGGCTTTTGCCTCGCTCGGCACCAGGTGCTGCAGAGGTTCCCAGATTTGGACCTCTCTTTTCTGGAGGGCCTAAATATTCCTGAGGGACCTCGGTGGCAGTGGTCCAAGGTCGAGCATCTGAAGCTTCCTGGTCTTCGTCCGCCCGCCTCTCCCTAGTTTGTTTTAGGGCTCCTCTTATTTTTCTCCTTCGTGCTCCTTCTTTGGACACTTCTTTTGTAAGGCAGCGTTTGCTCTAAATGAACAATCTTTTCGGCTAAGTCCTTTCTTGCAAGTTTCTTTATTTCCACTGTCCCGAACACGTTTGCTCAAGAGACTTTCGGAAAACCTGTAACCAAAGAAACTTTTTACCTTCCTTTATCCCGAGTGTGCTCGCTCAAGAGACTTTCTGGAAAGTTTGCAAAAATTTGGCTAAGTCTTTTGCATGCTTTTTGTTTCCTTTTATCCCGAACATGTTTGCTCAAGGGACTTCGGAAAACCTGCGACCAAAGAAACTTTTTACCTTCCTTTGTCCCGAGTGTGCTCGCTCAAGAGACTTTCTGGAAAGTTTGCAAAAATTTGGCTAAGCCTTTTGCAGGCTTTTTGTTTCCTTTTATCCCGAACATGTTTGCTCAAGGGACTTCGGAAAAGTTTCAGCCAAATTTTTCTGTCTTCCTATTGTCCCGAGCATATTTGCTCAAGGGACTTAGGAAAATTCTCACGAGATTGCTTATTTCCCTCTTTCCCGAGCATGTACGCTCAAGGGTGTTTGGAAATTATCTCTGCTTTTGTTTTGGCGTGCACTATTACGAGATTCTTGCTTTCCCTTTTTTCCGAGCATAGTGGCTCAAGGGCCTTCGGGAAGTCACATCTGCTTTTTTCGTGGCGAGCACCTTCGCGGAATTCTGTCTTGGACAATTTGGTATACTTAAGAATTTTTCTCAAGACCATTCTGTACTTAGAGTATTTCTTGTACAATATATCTCTTCCGCTCAACCTTAGGCGTAGAATTTTTTCAAGGCGTCTGAATGCCAAGTGTTTTTCAATTCTACGCCTTCGGTGTCGCCAAGCCTATACACGCCTTTCCGTACTTCGGCGAGAACCAGATAAGGTCCTTCCCAATTTGCGTGAAGTACGCCGTGAGATGGCCTTCGGGGTGCAAAGTCGGCCTTTTGGAGAACGAGGTCTCCTTTTTTGATTTCTTTTGGCCTGGCTTTTAGGTTGATAGCCGCGGCCACTCTTTGCTGGAAAGCTTTTCTTCTCAGCCCGGCAATTTCTCTGTGTTCGGTCACAAGGTCGAGCTTAGTTCTCAGACCGAGGTCGTTTCCACCTTCATCAAATACTTGCACCCGTATTGAAGGCTGAACTATCTCTATTGGGATAATGGCCTCTGTTCCGAAGACGAGTGAGAAGGGAGTTTCCCCTGTGGCTCTTCGTGGCGTCGTTCGGTAGCTCCACAATACACTTTGGAGTTCTCCTGGCCATTTCCCCTTGGCTTCCCCAAGTCTCTTTTTCAGGCCATCTTTTATGGTCCTGTTTGATACTTCCACCTGCCCATTGCTTTGGGGGTGAGCTACTGGGGCAAAGTGCATCTTTATTCCGAGGTCGCTGATGAATTCCTGGAATCCTTTGTCTATGAACTGGGATCCATTATCAGCTACTAGTACCCTCGGTATGCCAAATCTGCATACGATGTTTTTCCATACGAACTTCTGCACTTCTTTTGCCGAGATAGTTGCTAGTGGTTCTGCCTCTACCCACTTTGAGAAATAGTCCACTGCTACCACGCAGAATTTCACGCCTCCCGGTGCTGTGGGGAGTGGCCCAATGAGGTCTATACCCCAGACTGCGAAGGGCCAAGGATAGTCTGCCGATGTTACCATTTCCGAGGGTATCCTCTGGATTTTTGCATGTCTCTGGCAACTACCGCACTTCTGGACGAACTGCCTTGCGTCCTTTCTCAGGGTAGGCCAGAAGTATCCTTGGCGGAGTATCACTGCTGCAAGGGCATCAGTTCCAATGTGCGAGCCGCACATGCCTTTGTGAACTTCTTCGAGAACCATCTCAGTATCCTCTTCGCCCACACATCTCTGCAGCGGATTTGCATATCCTTGCCGATATAACTCTTCACCAATCAGGAAGAATCTTCCGGCACGTTTTCGCAGTCTTGCAGCATTGCCAGCGTCTTCGGGAAGCTCATTCTCTGCGAGGTATTTCTTTATGGGGTCCTTCCACCCTGTTCCCGAGGACGTTACGCTTAGCACGGAGATGCTTGGATGGTCTAGCACCTCGGTGTATGTTTTGGACTTCGCTAAGCAATCTGCCTCAGTGTTATTCCGCCGGGGTACATTTTCGATCCGCACGGCGTCAAACTCTTGGATGAGTTTTGTTATCAGCTCGTGGTATTTTGCCAAGATTGGGTCCTTCGCCCCATAATCTCCTGCCGTCTGCCGAACTACCAGCTGGGAATCGCTGTGAGCCCTTAAGTTTCTCACGCCAATCTTTCTGGCCAAGCGTAATCCCGCTATGAGGGCTTCATACTCAGCCACATTATTGGTGACGTTGAAGCTGAACTTGATAGCCTTCATCACCTCTAGGCCTTCGGGTCCTCTGATAACTATTCCAGCTCCCTGGTGTACGGACCCCGAGGCTCCGTCAACATGCAAGGTCCATTCTGGCTCACCTTCTTTCGGATCTGAGTGGTTCTCCTCAGTGGTGGGTATTTCGGCGATAAAATCTGCCAATGCTTGGGCTTTTATGGCCTTCCGAGGCTCATACGTGATTTCGTGTTCGCCAAGCTCTATGCACCACTTGGAGAGCCTTCCCGAATGATCAACTCTCTTCATGACATCCCGTAGTGGTAGACTACTTCGGACGATGATGGGGTGAGCCTGGAAATATGGTCGCAGTCTTCTTCCTGCAAGCACCAAGGCGTATATAGCTTTTTGAAGCAAAGGCGTATAGACCGGCCATTGTTTCGGCCCTTCTTCTTTTATCAGGACCGAGCTCACGGCCTTTTCTGTGACGGCGAGGTACAGTACGAGGGGTTCTCCCTCCCGAGGTTGTCGCAGAGTCGGCAGGCTGGCCAGGTAGACTTTGAGTTCTTCCCAGGCCTTTTGGCAATCTTCATCCCGGGGATGATTGTTTCTTCCGAGGTCGCCTTCCATCTTTGCTGCCTTTGTGAGGACTTTGAAGAAAGGTCTACACCTGTCTCCGTACCTGGAAATAAACCTGCTCAGAGAGGTTATTCTTCCGGTTAGTCTCTGCACGTCTTTGACTGTGGCAGGAGTTCGGAACTCAAGCAGAGCCTTAATCTTCTCAGGATTGGCGTCGATGCCTCTTTCGGATACCATGTACCCAAGGAATTTTCCCGACGTCACCCCGAAGATACACTTCTCGGGGTTAAGGCGAATCCCGAAGGCTCTTAGCTTTTGGAAGGTTTCCTCCAAATCTGCAACGTGGTAGCCGGGCAGCTTGCTTTTTACTATCATATCATCAACATATACTTCCATGTTTCTCCCCATTTGGTCCTTAAAGACCTTGTTCATCAGTCTCTGGTAGGTGGCTCCTGCATTTTTCAGCCCGAAGGGCATTCTGATATAGCAGTACGTTCCTCCCTCGGTGATGAAGGCAGTTTTCTCTTCATCTTCGGGGTCCATCCTTATCTGATGGTAGCCGCTGAAGGCATCTAGGAAGCTCAGGAGCCCGTATTCGGCCGTTGAATCTACCAGTTGATCTATTGGCGGGAGGGGAAATGAGTGTTTCGGGCAAGCATCGTTCAAGTTTCTGAAATCAATGCACATCCGAAGTTTGCTGCTACCTTCTTTTGTGGCAATGACCACGTTGCTTAACCATTCGGGGTATTTGACCTCCCTGATAACTTCAGCATCCAATAGGCGCTGGACTTCGGTTCTCACGAAGTTGCTTTTGTGGGCTGAGATGCTTCGTTTCTTTTGCCTGATAGGTTTTGCTTCCGGGCTTACTTTGAGGCTGTGCTGTATTATGCCAGGGTTCACTCCTGGCATGTCTTTCGGCGAGTAGGCAAACAGATCTTTATTTTTCAGCAGAAAGGATACAAGAATTTCCTTATCACCTTTGGCCAAGCTCTTCCCTATTCGGGTAGATTGTCCTGGGACAAGATCTACTGCTTCCATTTCTGCTTCTGCGGGATCTCTTTCTTTGCCTTTCTCCTGCGCCTTTGCCTCCACTATTTGTGTAGAGTTGTCTGCCGGAGCCTTTCGTGCTTTTACAAACACCTTTCTTACCTCGGCTTGGTCGATAAAGACCTCTGCATCTCCATCCTTGGTGGCGAATGTGACAGTCAAGTACTTCACATCGGGGCGAATGTGCAGGTTCCCCTGAGTCTTCCTTCCAAGGATGGCGTTGTACGAAGACGGGACCTCCATGACGATGAATCTTGCCATTGTGGACGCGTACAACTCAGCCGCTCCGTTTACCGAAGTGCCTTTTATCATTAAAGGGAGGTCGATCCATCCGAGGACGGGTAGTTCCGATGGTCCAACGCCGAAGGTGGGCGTGGTGACAGGTTTAAGTTCACTGCTGGAGATGCCCAAGCTCGGCAGTAAGTGCGAGAACAGGACGTCAGTATTCGAGCCATCATCGAGCAACACTCTTTTGACGTCCCAGTTCCCTATTCTCGCCATTATCAGCAGCGGGTCGTCGTGGGGGAAGACGACGGTGGAGCCATCTTTGCGAGCCAATTTCTTTGATGGACTTTGATACTCCATAACCGCAATTTCTCTGGCCTTCCGCTTCCTTTCCGAGGATGGGAGCCCCGTGGTAATGGTTTGGATGACCCCTACTGGAGGTGGAAGGCGCCTTTTTGGACTTCTGTTTCTCCGCCTGTCTGAGTCATAGTCCTCATTTTCGGCCCTCTCTTCCTCCTCTTTTCTGCCTTTTGGGGAGGGCATCCGCAGGTATTTGCGAAGCTGGCCCTGTTTGATCAGCGACTCTATGTACTTCTTCAGCTGGAAGCAGTCTTCGGTGTCATGACCGTGGTCGCGATGAAACTGGCAGAACTTCTTGGCATTCTTCTTATTATCGGCGGCCATGGCCTTTGGCCGCCGAATCTGCGTCCCTTGCCTTTCCAGCGCCATGAGAATGTTGGTCCGTGTCGTGCTCAAGGGTG
Organism: Aquilaria yunnanensis; assembly: GCA_039654915.1. NCBI lineage: Eukaryota > Viridiplantae > Streptophyta > Magnoliopsida > Malvales > Thymelaeaceae > Aquilaria > Aquilaria yunnanensis. The sequence continues at coordinate 55,722,694 of CM077597.1, forward strand.
TGAAACTTTGAGGTTTCTTTCCCCGCATTCGCCGTGGTCGACCTGTGTGTTCAGAAAGATGCCGAGCTTGCTGGATGGACCCTTCGGCGCGGTGATGATCAGACTTCGGCCCCGCCATCCTCAATTCCTCGGCTGTCATGTGCTGCTCTGCCCTTCGGTAAAATTCTCCGAGGGTCTCCGGGGGGTCCTTTGAGAACTCGTAGAACAGCTGTGAGTCACGCCGAAGGCCCCGTGTCATAGCGAGGATGCGGATTTCGGGCCGGAAGTCCGGGACGCTGAGTGCTTCCCTGTTGAATCGTTCGACATAGTCTCGGATCGTCTCTCCGTTTCTCTGCTCTATGTCGAACATCTGCACAGGCATTTTGGCCGTCGGCCTGCTCCTAATGAACTGCTGGGTAAAGGCTGTGGACAACTCCTGAAACTCAGTGATAGTCCCTGGGGGCAAAGAATTATACCATGCTGTTGCTGGGCCCGTGAGGGTGACTTCAAAGCATTTGCACATGGTAGCGTCATCAGCTCCGTGCATTATCATGCTCCGCCTGTACTTCGTCAGATGGGCCTGTGGATCAGTCCGGCCATCATAGATCTCCAGCCTAGGCACTCTGAAGTCGCCTGGCATAGCTGCCTCAACGACGGTGCGAATAAACGGGGAGCCATCTTCGCATAATGCCCCCGACAGCCTGTCCCAAACGGGTTTTCTGGTCACTTGCTTCTCCACTCTGTCCAGCCGTGCCAATATCCTTTCCATAAGCGCAGTGGCGCTAGGACCATTTTCGCGGGAGGGAGATCGACGGCGCCTTTTCGGGGAGCGAATTCGGCGCGGAGGGGTCAGGGACCTCGCCTCGGGCGACGAACTGCTTCGCTGTGAGACTCTCGGTCGCTTGGACCCGGTTTGTCCCACAGGCCGTTTCCCGAGGGCTATATCTTCTGTGGATGATTCTCCGCGAGGCTCTCCACTTCCTGAACTGCGGTGTGTAGACTTGGGGCTTCTCTCCCGAGGGCGTGCTGATGAGGAGGGTTTCTGGGCCCGTGACTGCTGTGGCCATCTTCGGTCGATCTGCTGAGTCATTTCAGCAACGACCGAGCGCTGAAAGTCCCTCAAGAAGCTCATGGTGATTACCAGAGGGCGGTCCTCCTCGGGCGTAGAAGTCTCTGGGAGTGTCTGCTCAGCAGCCGGTTGTATCTCAGGTGCGGACGAGGACCTTGGGAGTCCTTTGTCCTTAGAACGCCGAGTCTCAACGACGGCAATCTGCGAGCGGGTTCCCACAGACGGCGCCAAATGATGGCCTAAGGCCTCATCGTTGTGAGTCATGATGACTGTTGAGGAGACTTCTAGGAGGAAGAACGCCTGGAAGGTGGATCGCCCCAAGGAGAGTACCTGAAAAGCTGGTAAACAGGGTTAGGAGGCCCCCGGAGTGTTTTTCCGGGGGGGGAGCCTCCGACGCCCAAGTCAGTGGTGGCCGGAAGAAGGAGAAAGTCACTAGCTCAAAGAGAAAGGCAGAAAAGTCTCGCCTGGTATTTTCTCAGAGTGTGGGAGCTGTATATCCGGCCTGCCAACCTCCTGTCAAGTATTTATTTCCTGTATATATAGGAATACCTAGCCCGTTCAGATCATGACACGTGTGCGGTCGGATGCTCCTGAACGTCTGGGCGTAGGGTACAGATAGTTGGTAACTAGATGGCCTCGAGCCTTGTGCTGAGACGGGCCATGATATGATTCTGATGGCGTCTGCGCGTCAGGGCGACTTTTTACGTCTGTGGTGGGACGTGTCAGAGGCTTCCTTAAATGCTTCCTTAAATGTGCCTGCCGTACTCCCGAGGTCCCTGGGTGAGGTCGTCCTCTAGTTCGGACAGAGCCTCTTCGGGAAGCCTACCCTCAGTTCGGGGGTTCCCAGTTCCAGGGGGTTCCGCCTTCGGGGATATCATATTCGGGCAGCAATGTCTGGTGCCACTTTTCCGAAGGCGCGCTGTTCACAACCTTGGGGGGCGAATGGAGTCCTCAAGTTTTACTGGCGTGCCGAGGCTCAGAGCTCTCAGGCTATCTCCCGAGGTGCATGATTCCACCTATTCCCGGGAAGCGCCAGTTCTTCTGGCCATTGTTGTGGCAGGGTATTCGGCCAGATTGAGGCGATAGCCTTTGGCTATCAATCATGATAAGTAATGGGATTAAAAGGCCTAACAGCTCTCCTGATACCAGGTCTTAGGCCTTTAACAAACCTCTTTGCTTTAAGTTCTTCCAAGCCGTGGTACTGTGGTGCATACCTTACAAGTTGGTTGAACTTGTGTTCATTTTCTAGAACATTGAGGTTGCTTTGTTTTAATGCATCGAATTCTTCCTGCTTCAAATCTTTAAGGGCATCACTAATATACTGATCCTGGAAAAGTCTGGTGAACTCTAACTAGGTCATCTCAAGTTCATAATATGCTCTCCCACCCCTCTGAGCAGCATACTTGTCTCTAACACTCCTCCACCACATTTCTGCGTTACCTACAAGATTGTAAGTAGCTAGAGACACTTTCTTGGTGGAGCTCAAGTGTATTCTCTCGAACATCCTCTTAATGAATCCTAGCCATTCTTCAGCTTTCTTTGGTCCAGCTCTACCATCAAATTGTGGAGGTCTTAGGCCTTGAAACCTCTCCAACAATCTGACATCATTAGGGCTATCAAGAACTTCATCTCTATGCCTTCTAGACCTGTGTGATTCTTCTAAGTCCATAAGGTCTCTGTGTCTCCTTTGTGTTCTCCTTTCACTAGGTCTCTCAGCTTCATTCCTCATGGAATGGCCATAAGCTAAGTTGTTGGCCTTAGATACTCGGCCAATCTCAGACCTTATTCTCCTGGCTTTAGGGTGTCTTCTATCCTCATCCTCAGCCTCTTCGTGTTCTTCATTTTCATCAAAATGAATATTCACTAGGTTGTTCCTAGCAACTTCCTGGTTCGGCTGTTGTGGTAACACTTGTGCTACTTGGACTCCTTGTTGTTGAGCTTGCAAAAACCTTACTAAGTTTTCATTTATCAGGGCCAAATTTCTTTGTACTTCGACCCATACCTATGGTACATTCGTTTCAGGTGCTGGGTTTTCTACATTTTGAACCCTTGGCTACTCTTGTTCACCCTTTTCATTTCTGTTGACTTGCCCCTGCTCAGTGGGAAATCTTAGGGGTCCCTGATCTCCCCTCCTTGTAGATGCCATTTTCCTGAAATTTCATGATTAACAGAAGAGCACAATAGTACAGTATATTAGGTACTTGACACTAGTAGCTGACCCAACTAAGTTCTACGTATTTAACTATATGCATGTATGATGGAACTATATGCAACTCCAATTAAAACCATGCTTTGATGCCAACTTCCATTACCCACTTCAGGGTAATTCAATTATGGTGCCAAAATTGTGCATTTAGACTCCCAGGATTGGCAATGTTCTGTACGCACCAAAACACTACCCTTAGTGTGCATACCCAAGTAGGCCTCTTGGGCACTGTGTAAATACATGCATATTGGTCCAACCATCACACACATATTCACATTTCATGCACACCATGCCAGCAAAGAAGGAAAACACTAGCACAAGTCCTAATCTTGGCTACCACAAATTAGGCAATCTTGTTAAGTTTTAGTGACCAGCCACTGCACCTGTAACGTCCACTAATAAACTGTATCATTCTAGCCATGTGACCCTTGTTTTATTTGATCCATTATCAAGTAGAGACTTATAGAAAACCAAGAAATTTTGTTTTACATCAATAGCCCATCTATGGACCAAGTTATGAATTTTTGAAGTTGGTTACAAAATTTTGGCCAAATAAATAGTAACTTAGCCAACTTTGCAATGTCATATCTTTCACTACAGGGCTCAAAATTCAGAAATTCCAAATTCCAGTTCAACCTCTGGATGTGCTATAGATTTGGTCAAATTTCATACCAAGATTCATTTGACACAGGGAGATATTGAACTTTATGTGCAGAGTCAAAATTCTGGTCACTTTATGACCATTTTTCCCATACAAAATTTCTTAAAATTCATCCACTTCATTTCTAGGTCCAAAACCAAAATAGGCAGTTCCATACATGTCTTAAACACATGGGAAAACTATTTCCCTGAATTTAGAATCCTTCCAACCCTTATTCATGAAAATTCCATCAAAACAACCCATAAATACTGTATGGACAGCATTGTGCATACACTTCAAACTCCACTCCAATGATTCATATATCCTTCTCACACTACACATACACCATACCAAGTTCATTTACATGCATTCATGCACTACATACATGCCAATAACTTAGTTAATATGTACACTAAGCTTATTGAAGAGCTCCACAAAGCACTAAGCACTCCAGAAACTTGAAGGGACCAGCTGCTGCATAGGGCAGAAATTACCATTACTAAAAATAGCTACTGTGCTCCAAAAATCATGAAAATTTCCAGTTTATCACTAAACATATGAAAGTTAATATACCTGAAGTTTCATAGAGAAATTCAAACGAAAACTATTAATCTGAATGTTCTCTTTCAGGTGCTCCTGAAAAGGACAGAAAGGGGGTAACTTTCTTGAATGAAACTTAGTAAGGGCTTATCAATAAAATCTTCAAACTTCAGCCATATATCTAAAATCCAAAGACACTAAAACAAAAAAATACAGTACAAAAAAACAAATATATGCATCCAAATGCACAAACAAACACAGCAACAAACATATGAAATGCTGGCAGCAATAACACATTAAGGTTAGTCCATAATCATTCAATAAAACAATAAGATATCACTTTAGTAACACTATGGCAGCCCTCCTCAAGCTTTTGCTTGGTCTTAGGAGTCTTTTAGGTCTTAGTTAGTACTAACTTGGGCTCTAGCAACCCTCAATTTCACAACCATAACAGAGCACCAAAGTTGTAGGGTTGAAACCCTTGGTGCAATTTCCCCCTTAACCTAAACTTTGTTCATCAAGCTCTTGGCTCTCTTCCAAGCTTAGGGTCTTAGGTTCATGGATTTTTGGGCATCTATATTGAACAATAAAAAACCATGAAACCCAGATAAAACCCTTACCTTATGTTGGAAATTTGATCAACCTTAATAGAACTGAAAATAGGTTTTCTTACACTCTTTGATGTCATCTTTGCTTTCTCTTGCTTCCTCTTGATTTCTTAAGGTATGGTGGCTATGGAGGATGGTGGAAAAGGTTAAGGAAGAATTCTTAGCTGCTGGAAGCCAAAATTTAGGGAAAATGCCAATGAAATGAAGATTTTTCTTCATTTATACATCATTTTGACCTTGGTGGCATATATGCAAATTTCTGAAACTTTGGACAACACTTGGACAGATTATATCTAGCCATTTTGGCTGGGAAAATGACATATTTCGACCTCTTTTAACCTTGGTCAATAGTCATTTTCACCGTAGAAAAAAATCTTGGACACTTAAGCACCTTAGTTGTCATTATGCCATAAATGGCAAACTTTTCCTCTTTGAGCACTTTGGTCCCCAACAATATATTTAATTCCTTCCATGTTCTTTCTTCATAATTCCATCCATATTCTTTCTTCAAAATTCCATCCATATCCTTTCTTCATAATTCCATCCATGTGCTTTCCATAGCCATATTTAGAAATTTGTGCAATTGAGTACCCAATCTTTGTAACCTTACAATTTAGTCCATAGGTTACTTGAAAATCAGGCAATATACGAATGCTTTCTTAAGGACCAAGCTGATGCCCCAAGGCATCTTTGTTTGCTGTCATGTTGACAGGCGGAGGGACTTCCTGAGGAGGCAAGCGCCTGGAGCTCTGGTTTCCCAGCTGAGCGTGCCTGAAAAGCTCAAAGAAGAGGTTAGGAGGTCCCCGGTTTGCTTTTCCGGGGAGGACCCTCCGACGCCCAAGTTAGTTTTCTGAGTGAAAGTGGAGGAAGAACATTAAGGGATCAAGTGTCTTGCCTGTTTTGTGTTTTCTCAGAGGGAGGAAAATGCCCATCCTTTGCCCAGTCCCATTTCCTAGTATTTATAGGAGTAGCTGGTCCGTTCAGATCATGACACGTGTCCGGTCGGATTTGATCTGTAGTTTTGGACCTAGGGGACAGGCAGCCGTTTGCAGCCTCCTTTAGCCCTGGACCCGGACGGGTTGTGTCAGGACGGGGGCGGCTGCGGCGTATCAGTTCGCCGTTCAGATGTGACGTGTAGGGCTTGTGGGCGACATGTCAGAGGCTTCTTAAATGCTCATACCGTACTCCCGAGGTCCCCTGGACGAGGTCGCCCTTCGGTGCGTGCACCCTCTTCGGATTCTATCCGTCCTTTGGTGCGAGCACCTCCTTCAGGATCTATCCCATAGTTCTGGGAGTTCCCATGATGAACACCTTCTTCGGGACTCACACCCATAGTTAGGGGATACCCTTGCTCAGGTGTTTCTTGTTCGGGGAAGATCCTCTTCGAGGCCTCTGCCTTCGGGGAGATTCTCCCTTGCTTCAGAGAGATGGCTCTCTTACCCAGAGGCAGTCAGTTTGGCCCCTCGATGGAGACGGTGTTGTCCTCGGAATTCCTGACGAGCTAACCGAAGTCTCGAGCTCATAGTGTTTGACTTCGCACCTTCCGAGGTCCGTAAAAAGATCCTCTCTTGGGTGACGTCAGACTCCTCAGCCAATATTCTGGCAGGGAGTTACTACCGAGGAGGCAATAGCCTTTGGCTATCACAGGCCCCCCTCCGAAAAGCCGAAGTGAGAAACTTCGGTTCATCGATTTTCGGGTCCTGTGGTTGTGATGTCTGTGCCGAAGACGCCTTCTTCTGCTTGTACCGATGGGCAGCATTTTTGCGTCCTCGAGGCGCGAGAAGATAGGCTGTCCCTGTGCCGAAGATACACCTTCTGCCCGAAGTCACAGGCTGTCTCTTGGTGTCCTTGTGGCAAGGGGAAATAGGATAACCTTGTACCGAAGATAGACGTTTTGCCCGAAGTCACAGGCTGTCTTTTGGTGTCTTCGAGGTAACCTACTTTTTTGCCTTTATAGGTCTGCTCATGCGTCGCGTCCTGTATCCAGCAGAGTCCGTTTAGGGTGGCGCCTCAAGACCAAACGGTGTCAGAGGGCGTGCTCGACGTGGTGGACGACACGTGGCACGTTTGCTGCGCGATGACCGACACATGGCACACTTTTATTGGGTAAGAATGCACTGAGTACGGCTGGCGCGACTTTTCAGGCGCCCATAGCAGTTATGGCGACGCTTCGCTTTCCGTGGGGTACTAATGACGACGGTTCTCCTGGCCTTCTCGGCCTATATATATCAGTCCTGTCATAACCCTCTTTCTTCTTCTGCTTTTGCTTTCTTTTGCCTTCTAATTCTCTCCCAATTTTCCGCGGCGGTTCTCCTTTTTCAGGCGCTTTTCCGACCACTCTTCACGACGGCTTCCAGGAATCCAGATTCTGGCAAGACCTTTGGTGGGTTTTAGTCCTTCTGCTTTTTTCAAAGATTCTTCCTTGTTTTTTCCGAACTCGTTTTCCTTGTTTTTCCCAAACTTGTTTTCATCATGCCTATTCCCGAGAGTTGGCAACCTCTTCTTTCTCACCCCTGCTGCACTACTCCGGCAAAGCTAGCGAAGTGGAAGAAAAAGTTTTTCTTACCCTCTTATTCTGTGACGAGGTTGCCCCGTCCTGACCAATTTGCTTTCTCCAACCGAAGTGATGAAATCACAGTTTTCCGAGCCCAACTGAAGGCCGGACTTTGGAAGTTGCAGAACGCGCTAACCATCTCCCACCGAACTCGTACTGCTATTTCAACGCCTTCCTCTGTATGTGCGGCGTTTTCAAAATAAAACCTCACTTTGTAGTTTTTCTTCAGTACTACAAGCTCTTCGTGGTCCCAAAGGGTGGCTTCTACTTCATGCTGCCTCGGGGATCCGGGAGCAAAAAGTATACGTTCACCTTCGCCACTAAAGACAGCTGGCGAGGGTGGCAACAAAAATTCTTTTTCCTGAAGAAGTCGGAGGCTTGGTCGCACGTCCCGATCAAGTGGGCTCAGGGGAGGCTCAAGATGGATGTTGTTGACCCGAAGATATTGCTAGACGCCGATGTAGCACCTATCTTTGAGGACTTCGACAGGCGCATCCGGGCCGTCTCTGACTGGGCTGCTGAGGTCTCTCCTCGTGCCCTTTACCCCTTTCCGATCAACTGGAGGCTCATGACCGAAGAGGTCCTTCGGGAACTTAAGGTGGTAAAGGAGCATGTGACAGACCTCAATATGCCGAAACCGGCTTCTTCGGGGAAGGACTCCTGGCTCGTGAAACTCCTTCGGAGGAAGGAGACTTATGAGTCTTTTTACGAGAGTAAGTTACTTTCTCATTTTTTCCTTCATAACTTCATCTTGGACTTACACTGATCTTCTTTTTTCTTTTTTCAGAGATGGGCGACGACGCGGCTGCCTTTTACAAGGCTCTTTTTACCGGGCAGGCCCAGAGGGGCGAACAGACAAAGAAGGCCGCCTCTCGGAGGCGGAAGCAGACTTCGGGTGGCTCTCCCCCCAAACGGGCAAAGAAAGATGCTCCTTCCTCTCTTCCGCAAATTTCGGAGTAGGCAGGCGAGGAGCCCGAAGACCTTGCTGCCCCTTTGCCCGAGGTTCCTCCTGTTGACGTCCCTTCTTCCGACGTCGTTCCTCAAAGCCCCACGCCTTCGCATGCTCTTCTGGAGGGCGATGGGGAGGAGACCCCTTCTGCCGAGGAACGGCGCCGAATAAGAGGCAAGGGGGTCTCTACTGAGGTGACGTCGATTCTTGACGATGACGTTACCGAGGTGCCAGCAGGTTTGTATTTTGTCGAAGAACCTTTTTTCTCTTGTGAATCCTTAAGACTTTTCTGGCCTTAACCAATTTTCCTGCCTTGTTGTGCAGCGGAGGTGGCCGCTCCTGACTGGGTTGCCGAACACGCCCGCAAGAGGGCCCTTCGGGATGCCCAAGTCCCGGCAGGGAAAGTTCCGAAGGAGCCCTTCTGGACGCTCACGGAGGACATGAACATGTACTCCGAGGACTGTCCCGAAATGGCCAGGCAGATGTGCAAAGGGGTTTTTACTGAGGCCTCTTACAAGGCCCTTACGGAGGCTTACCCTGGCGACATCTCTTTGGCCGCCAAAATCACTGAACGTGCCGCCCAGGTATGCTTCACTGTTTCCTTAGTGCTGATTTCGCCTTTGCTTTTTACTTAGCATCATTTTCCCTTTGTTTTGCCTTTTTTGCAGCTGATGGGGTACGCCGCGTTGCTCCGTGTTCGGGTAACGCGAGAGACAGAACGGAGGGCGTCACTCTGGGACCTTTACACCAAGACGAAGGCCCAGTGTTCAGCGTTGGTTGCCGACAATGCTCAGCCAAAGCAGTCTTCGGAGAACGAAATTGCTGAACTTCGGGAGGGGTTCATAAAAGAGAAAGAGGAACTTGAGAAAGGCTCCTCCCAGAAACTTTCCGACATCGGCTCTCGGGTGGCGGAGCTGACTTCGGCCGTAGAAGCGATTCAAAAGGATAAGTCAGAAAGTGACGCAATCCTTGCGAAGACGCTCGAGGAAAAGGCCCAGCTCGAAGCCGAGGTCGCATCTCTGAAGAAGCCTTCAGAAGAGAAGAAGAAGATGAAGGCATTGAAGAAAAAGCATAAGGATCTGGAGAAGGATTACGCGGATCTGGAGAAGGACTATGCAGATTTGGCGGTCAAGAAGCGGGCGTCCGACGATATGATGAAGTTGGGCTTTCAAGACGGCTTCTGTCTTGCTCGGCACCAAATTCTGCAGAAGTTCCCAGATTTTGACCTCTCCTTCCTCGAAGGCATGAACATCCCGAAGGAGCCTCGGTGGACTTGGTCCAAGATCGAGCACTTGAAACTGCCTCCTTCTTTCTCGGCGCCGAAGGCTGCTGACAAAAGCACAGAGGCTGGCAGTTCTCAAGACGCCGAGGTTCCTTAGTTTGTACTAGGGCCTTTTGTCTTCATTTTCTTCTTCTTTTTTGAAGTCTTTCAGCAACTTTCTTCTCTGTAAGCACTCTTTGGCTCAATAGATAAAAATTTGGCTAAGTATTTTTTGCCAGATCCCTTTGTTTCCCTTTGTCCCGAACATATTCACTCAAGGGACTCCGGAAAACCATGCTCTTGCTTTCCTTTGTCCCGAACATATTCCCTCAAGAAACTTGGGAAAACAATGCTCTTGCTTTCCTTTGTCCCGAACATATTCGTTCAAGGGACTTCGGAAAGCGATACTTTTGCTCTCCTCGGCTATTGCTTTCGTGAGACTCCTGTTTTGTACTTCTTCAGAACTTTTTATTTAGACAAATTTGTCCAACTTGTGCAATACAACTTTCCCACGAAACTTTTTAGGCATAGAATTTTTTCAAGGCCTCTGAGTGCCAAGTGTTTTTTAATTCTATGCCTTCGGCATCACCGAGCTTATAAACTCCTCTTCGTACTTCGGCAAGTACCAGGTACGGTCCTTCCCAATTTGCACGAAGTACCCCGTGGGACGGCTTTCGGGGTGAAATTCAGCCTTTCGGAGAATGAGATCTCCCTTCTTTATTCCCTCTGGCCTGGCGCGTAAGTTTATGGCTGCTACCACTCTTTGCTGGAAAGCTTTTCTTCTCAGCTCAGCTACTTCTCTGTGTTCGCTGACGAGGTCGAGCTTGGTTCTCAGGCCGAGGTCATTTCCTTTTTCATCGAACACTTGGACTCGTATTGACGGTTGTACTACCTCGACAGGGATGATGGCCTCTGTACCGAAGACGAGTGAAAAGGGCATTTCCCCTGTGGCTCTTCGGGGTGTTGTTCGGTAACTCCATAACACGCTTTGGAGTTCCCCTGGCCATTTCCCTTTTGCTTCTCCCAATCTCTTTTTCAGACCATCTTTTATGGTCCTGTTAGATACTTCTACCTGCCCATTACTTTGGGGGTGAGCTACTGGGGCGAAGTGCATTTTTGTCCCGAGGTCGCTAATGAACTCTTGGAATCCTTTGTCTATGAACTGGGATCCATTGTCCGCTATGAGCACCCTCGGTATGCCAAATCTGCATACGATGTTTTTCCATACGAACTTCTGCACTTCTTTTGTCGAGATAGTTGTCAGAGGTTCTGCCTTGACCCACTTAGAGAAATAGTCAACTGCTACTACACAGAACTTTACGCCTCCAGGCGCCGTTGGGAGTGGCCCAATGAGATCTATGCCCCAAACTGCGAAGGGCCAAGGATAGTCTGCCGAAGTCACGAACTCCGAGGGTGTTCTTTGGATGTTCGTATGTCTCTGGCAACTACCACATTTCTGGACGAACTGCTTGGCGTCCTTTCTCAGGGTAGGCCAGAAGTATCCTTGGCGAAGTATCACTGCTGCCAGGGCGTCGGTTCCGATGTGCGAACCACAGGCACCTTCGTGAACTTCTTCGAGGATCATTTCAGTATCCTCTTCACTAACACACCTCTGTAGTGGATTTGCATATCCTTGCCGATATAGTTCTTCTCCAACTAAGAAGAAACGTCCGGAGCGCCTTCGCACTTTTGCGGCTTCGCTGGGGTCTTCGGGGAGTGTGTTGGTTGCGAGATACGTTTTGATTGGTTCTTTCCATCCTTTCCCCGAGGTCGCTATGCTTAATACTATGATGCTGGGGTGGCTTAGCACCTCGGTGCAAGTTCTCGACTTCGCCAAACAGTCTGCCTCAGCATTTTCCCGTCGGGGTACGTTCTCGATTTTCACGACGTCGAACTCCCGAATAAGCTTTGTTACCAACTCATGGTATTTCGCCAAGGTCGGGTCTTTCGCGCCATAGTCCCCTGCCATTTGCCGGACCACCAGCTGGGAGTCACTGTGGGCTTTCAGGTTTCTCACGCCAATCTTTCTGGCCAGGCGTAATCCTGCTATGAGGGCCTCATACTCGGCCATGTTGTTGGTGGCGTTGAAACTGAACTTGATGGCCTTCATTACTTCTAGGCCTTCGGGGCCTCTGATAATCACTCCAGCTCCCTGGTGTTCGGATCCTGAGGCCCCGTCAACATATAACGTCCATTCTGGCTCGTCTTCGCCAGAGAACGAATGTCCCTCCTCGGTGTTTGGTACTTCGGCGATGAAGTCTGCCAAAGCTTGAGCTTTTATAGCTTTCCGGGGTTCATACGTGATGTCGTGTTCGCCAAGCTCTATACACCACTTGGAAAGCCTTCCCGAGTGATCAACTTTCCTCATAACATCCCGTAGAGGCAGGGTACTTCGGACGATAATGGGGTGAGCCTGAAAGTATGGCCGCAGCCTTCTCCCTGCAAGCACTAAGGCGTATATAGCTTTTTGAAGCAAAGGGTACCTGACTTCGGCGCCATGCAGGGACTTGCTGACATAGTAGACCGGCCATTGCTTTGGCCCTTCTTCTTTCACGAGGACCGAGCTCACAGCTTTTTGTGTGACGGCGAGGTATAATATGAGGGGCTCTCCCTCTCGAGGTTGCCGCAGAGTCGGCAGGCCGGCCAAGTAGACTTTGAGTTCTTCCCAGGCTTTTTGGCAATCTTCATCCCAAGGATGACCATTCCTTCCGAGGTCGCCTTCCATCTTTGCTGCCTTTGTGAGCACTTTGAAGAAGGGTCGACACCTATCTCCGTACCTGGAAATAAACCTGCTCAGAGAGGTTATTCTTCCGGTGAGTCTTTGCACGTCTTTGACTGTGGCAGGAGTTCGGAATTCGAGCAGAGCCTTAATCTTCTTGGGGTTAGCATCGATGCCTCTTTCGGATACCATGTACCCAAGGAACTTTCCCGAGGTCACCCCGACTATGCATTTCTCAGGATTAAGGCGGATCCCAAACGCTCTGAGTTTTTGGAAGGTTTCCTCTAAATCTTCAACGTGGTAGCCAGGCAGTTTGCTTTTGACTATCATATCATCAACATACACCTCCATGTTCCTCCCCATTTGGTCTTTGAAGACTTTGTTCATCAGCCTCTGGTAGGTGGCTCCTGCATTTTTGAGTCCGAAGGGCATCCTGATATAGCAATATGTTCCTCCCTCAGTGATGAAGGCAGTCTTCTCTTCATCTTCGGGGTTCATCCTTATCTGATGATACCCACTGAAAGCGTCCAGGAAACTTAGGAGCCCGTACTTGGCAGTTGAGTCTACCAGTTGGTCTATTGGCGGAAGAGGATATGAATCTTTCGGGCAAGCATCGTTCAAATTTCTGAAGTCGATGCACATCCGGAGCTTACTACTTCCTTCTTTTGTGGCAATTACCACGTTGCTTAGCCATTCGGGGTAGTTTACCTCCCGGATAACGCTAGCGTCTATTAGACGCTGGACTTCGGTTTTGACGAAGTCATTTTTGTGAGCCGAGATGCTCCGTTTCTTTTGCCGGCCAGGTTTTACTTCCGGACTCGCTTTGAGGCTATGCTGGATTACGCAAGGGTTTACCCCTGGCATGTCCTTCGGCGAGTAGGCGAACAGATCTTTATTTGCAAGCAGAAAAGATACAAGTTTTTCCTTGTCTCCTTCGGCCATGCTTTTCCCTATTCGGGTATTATGGCCTGGGACAAGCTCTACTTCTTCTGTTTCCGCTTTTGTGGGATCTTCTGCCTCGCCCCTTTCCAGCTCTTTTGCTTCTACAGCAAGTGCTAAGTTGCTTGCTGGAGCCTTTCGTGCTCTGACGAACACCTTTCTCACCTCGCCTTGATCAATGAAGATCTTTGCGTCTCCTCCTTTGGTGGCGAAGGTGACGGTCAAGTACTTTACATTAGGGCGAATGTGCAAATTTCCCTGTGTCTGTCTGCCGAGGATGGCGTTGTATGACGAAGGGACGTCCATGACTATGAATCTTGCCATGGTAGAGGCGAACAACTCAGCACATCCTTTCTCCGAAGTTCCTTTCATCATCAAGGGGAGGTCGATCCACCCGAGGACAGGTAGCTCAGATGGTCCTACGCCGAACGTGGGTGAAGTAACAGTCTTGAGGTCACTCCTGGATACGCCCAAGCTTGGCAGCAAATGTGAGAACAAGACGTCTGCGTTTGACCCATCGTCCAGCAGTACCATCTTGACGTCCCAATTTCCTATCCTCGCCATTATCAGCAATGGATCGTCATGGGGAAATACGATGGTGGAGCCATCCTCGCGGGCCAATTTTTTCATTGGGCTCTGATATTCCATCACCGCTATCTCTCTGGCCCTTCTTTTTCTTTCCGAGGATGGAAGTCCGGTTGTGATCGTCTGTATTACTCCTGCCGAAGGTGGAGGACGCCTTCTCGGACTTCGGTTCCTTCGCCTGTCTGAATCGTAATCCTCGTCATCGGGCTTTCCTTCTTCCTCCTTTTTTCCCTTCGGGGAAGGCATTCTCAAATAACGCCGAAGCTGGCCCTGCTTTATCAGTGATTCGATGTACTTTTTCAGCTGAAAGCAGTCTTCGGTGTCATGACCGTGATCACGGTGGAACTGACAGAACTTCTTCATGTTCCTTCTGTTGTCAGCAGTCATGCCCCTCGGTCGTTGGATTTGAGCCCCCTGTTTTTCCAACGCCATGAGGACGTTAGCCCTCGTGGTGCTCAGAGGTGTAAAGTTTTGGGGTTTCCTTCCTCCTACTCGCGCTCTCCGAGGTCGGCCTAACTGTTCCGTTGGACACCGGGCTTGCTGGCTGGACCCTTCGCCACGAGCGTGAACATGGTCAGCCTTTGGTCCTGTCATTCTCAGCTCTTTGGCTGTCATATGTTGTTCAGCCCTTCAGTAGAATTTTCCCAGCGTGTCCGGGGGATCTTTGGAGAATTCATAAAACAAGTGCGAATCCCTCCGGAGGCCCCTTATCATGGCGAGGATGCGGATTTCAGGACGAAAGTCCGGAACACTGAGGGCCTCTCTGTTGAACCTCTTGACATAGTCACGGATGGTCTCCCCGTTTCTTTGTGCTATGTCGAACATCTGGACGGGCATCTTCGCCGTCGGCTTGCTCCCAATGAACTGTTGGGTGAACGCTGTGGACAGCTCCTGGAACCCCCTGATGTTTCCGGGAGGCAGGGAATTGTACCAGGCAGTTGCTGGTCCTGCGAGGGTGACTTCGAAGCACTTGCAGAGTGTAGCATCATCAACCCCGTGTAGCACCATGCTGCGTTTGTACTTTGTTAGGTGGGCCTGGGGATCAGTCCGACCCTCATAGGTCTCTAGCCGAGGTAGCCTGAAATCACTTGGCATGACCGCCTCGACCATTGTTCGGGCGAAAGGAGTTTTATCTCCAGAGACGGTTTCAGTTAGCCTGGCCCAAACAGGCTTGCGTGCCACCTGCTGTTCCACTCTCTCCAGTCTTGCCAAGACTTTCTCCAGGAGGAGTGTAGCACTGGGCTCCTCTTCTTGGTGCTTAGAGGTTTTTCGGTAAGAGGACTGTTGCTATCTCTTCGGGGAGCGGCTTCGGTACCGGGGTGAGGGGGACTTTGCCTCTGGCGACAAACTTCTTCTGGACGGGACTTCAGGTCGTTCAGACCTTGCTCTTTCCGCCAGCCGTGCCCCGAGGGGCAAGTTATCTGTCGAGGACTCTTCCCGCGGCTCCCCACTTCCCGAGCTATGATGGGTTGCCCTTGGGCTTTTCTCCCGAGGTCGTGCTGGCGAAGTGAGTTTTTGCGCCTGGGCTGGTTGCGGCCACCTTCGGTCTATCTGTTGTGTCATTTCAGCCACAATGGACCTCTGAAAGTCTCGTAAAAAACCCATGGTGATGACAAGAGGGCGTTCCTCTTCAGGCGAGGAAGTCTCTGGGGGACTTTGTTCGGTAGCTGGTTCGTTTTCAGGCACGGATGGGGACTTCGGGAGTCCTTTGTCCTTCGAACACCGAGTTTCGACAACAGCTACCTGGGAGTAAGTTCCCACAGACGGCGCCAAATGATGCCCCAAGGCATCTTTGTTTGCTGTCATGTTGACAGGCGGAGAGACTTCTTGAGGAGGCAAGCGCCTGGAGCTCTGGTTTCCCAGCTGAGCGTGCCTGAAAAGCTCAAAGAAGAGGTTAGGAGGTCCCCGGTTTGCTTTTCCGGGGAGGACCCTCCGACGCCCAAGTCAGTTTTCTGAGTGAAAGTGGAGGAAGAACACTAAGGGATCAAGTGTCTTGCCTGTTTTGTGTTTTCTCAGAGGGAGGAAAATGCCCATCCTTTGCCCAGTCCCATTTCCTAGTATTTATAGGAGTAGCTGGTCCGTTCAGATCATGACACGTGTTCGGTCGGATTTGATCTGTGGTTTTGGACCTAGGGGACAGGCAGCCGTTTGCAGCCTCCTTTAGCCCTGGACCCGGATGGGTTGTGTCAGGACGGGGGCGGCTGCGGCGTGTCAGTTCGCCGTTCAGATGTGACGTGTAGGGCTTGTGGGCGACATGTCAGAGGCTCCTTAAATGCTCATACCGTACTCCCGAGGTCCCCTGGGCGAGGTCGCCCTTCGGTGCGTGCACCCTCTTCGGATTCTATCCGTCCTTTGTTGCGAGCACCTCCTTCAGGATCTATCCCATAGTTCTGGGAGTTCCCTTGATGAACACCTTCTTCGGGACTCACACCCATAGTTAGGGGATACCCTTGCTCAGGTGTTTCTTGTTCGGGGAAGATCCTCTTCGGGGCCTCTGCCTTCGGGGAGATTCTCCCTTACTTCAGAGAGATGGCTCTCTTACCCTGAGGCAGTCAGTTTGGCCCCTCGATGGAGACGGTGTTGTCCTCGAAATTCCTGACGAGCTAACCGAAGTCTCGAGCTCATAGTGTTTGACTTCGCACCTTCCGAGGTCCGTAAAAAGATCCTCTCTTGGGTGACGTCAGACTCCTCGGCCAATATTCTGGCAGGGAGTTACTACCGAGGAGGCAATAGCCTTTGGCTATCACAAGCTATCATTGTTTTTGTCACTTAAGGGAGTGTATATTGAATATTTTGCACTTCACAATTCATACACTATGGTGAAAATTAAAGCATATAAGTTTAAGTCCTTATGCTATAGTTTTCCCATTTTGTGAAGGTGGTAACAGCATACCTCTCTGGTTGATTGAATTTGTGCTCATGCTCTCGGACACTAAGGTTGTCTTGCCTTAGAGCATCAAATTTAGCTTGCTTAATATCCTTGATAGCATCACTAATGTACTACTCCTGGAATAGCTGGGTGAAATTCGGCCAGGTCATTTCCATGTCTTCTCTTAGCCTTCTGCCCCTTTAAACAACATATCTATCTCTAGTGCTCCTCCACCATATCTCTGCACTACCTACAAGATTGTAAGTAGCCAGTGACACTCTGTTGGTGGAGTTGAGTGGCATCCTTTCAAACATTTTTTCAATGAAGATTAACCACTCCTCAACTTTCTATGACCCAGCTCTTCCATCAAACTGTGGAGGCCTTAAGCCTTGGAACCTCTCCAATAATCTGACTTCATCTTCACCTTCTAGCTCCTCTGATCTATGTCTCCTTGATTTATGAAAGCCCTCTGTGTGGTGATGCTCTCTATGATCTTTCTGCCTTCTTTTGGATCTTCTCTCATGGCCTTCCTCAATCTCATTCCTAGTTGAGGCAAGGTCATAGACTAAGGGACTAGTCCTGGACACCTGACCAATCTCAGACCTTAGCCTTCTTCCTCTTGGATTTCTCCTATCCTGTTCTTCCTCCTCAATAGTTTCATAATTTGTATCTTTTATGCTTCCACAAGGAACATATTCAGATGTGTTCCTAGTATCCTCTTCTGCTTGCTACTGTGCATCCTAAACTGGTCTGGTAGAGTTACTTGGACTCCCTATTGTTGTGCTTGACTCAGCCTCATTAAGTTTTCATTGATTAGAGCTAAGTTCCTCTGAAGCTCTAACCAAACCTGAGGCACTTCAGGGTTTGGTACCCCCTGTTGCCCTTGATTTCCTCTATTCTGTCCATTTCTTTGTTGCCCAGAATCAATAGGAGGCCTTCAGGGTGGTTCCCATTTCCTTCTGGCAACCATGTTTACTTCCTAAATTCATGATTCATCATAGAGTACATATAAAGATCATAGGTATTTCAATGGTACTTGACACTAGCAGTTCACCAAACTGAGTTCATGTATGTAGATGCTTGCAATGCAACTATATACTATGTACATGTACAAACCATGATCTAATACCAACTTCTATTACCCACTCTGGGGTAGCCCAATTATGGTGCCAAAATTGTGCATTTCGACTCCTAGGATTGTTAATGTTTTGTAGGCCATCAGAACACTACCCTTAGTGTGCATACCCAAGTGGCCGTCTTGGGCACTATGTAAACACATGCATATTGCTACAACCATCACACACATATTCACATTTCAAGCACACTATGGAAGTAAAGAAGGAAAACACTAGCACAAGTCTTAATCTTGGCTACCACACATTAGGCAATCTTGTTAAGTTCTAGTGACCAGCCACTGCACCTATAACTTCCACTAATAAACTGTATCATTCAAGCCATGTACCCCCTAGTTTTCTTTGCTCTATTATCAAGTAAAGGCTTAGAACAAACCAAGGAATTTTTTTTACATCACTAGCCCACCTATGGACCAAGTTATGGATTTTTTAAGTTGGTTACAAAATTCTGACCAAATGAACAGTAACTTAGCTAAATTTGCAACATCATATCTTTGGCTACAGAGCTCCAAATTCATAAATTCGAAATCCCAGTTCAACTTCTATATGTTATCTAGTTTTGGTCAAAATTTCATACCAAGATTCCTTCTACACAGGGAGATAAAGAACTTTAAGTGCAAAATCAAAATTCTGGTCACTATATGACCATTTTCCGTATACAAAATTTCATAAGTGTACAAACACTTCATTCACATAGGGAAAACCCTCCAAGGTTGTCCCATATATGTCCATTACATATAGGAAAAACATTTCCTTGAATTTCACAACCATATGTGGCTAAAATAGAATTCACAAGTAAGCTGCCCATCATTCACACTTAGGAAGCTTTGCACCACATCACCTGCATAGCCAAGACACTACTCAAATGTTCACATACTTGTCTCATTTTACATACACTACATGTACATGCATACATGAACAACAAAATGGTCTTAACCCAGCTAAATATGCACCATAGGTTACAGGAGTTCTTGAGACACAATGGACTCTAGAACAGGATGCTGGATAGCCACTACACAACACAATAAGTACCACCATTAAAAATACCAAATGTGTTACCCACTTCGGGGTAGTCCAGTTATGGTGCCAAAACTGTGCATTTAGACTCTCAGGATTGGTAATGTTCTGTAGGCCATCAGAACACTACCCTTAGTATGCATACCCAAGTGGCCCTCTTGGGCACTATGTAAATACATGCATTTTGGTCCAACCATCACACACATATTCACATTGCATGCACACCATGGCATCAAAGAAGGAAAACACTAGCACAAGTCTTAGTTTTGGCTTCCACACATTAGGCAATCTTGTTAAGTTCTAGTGGCCAGCCACTGCACCTGTAACTTCCACTAATAAACTGTATCATTCTAGCCACATAGCCTCCTATCTTCTTTGGTCCATTATCAAGTAGAGACTTAGAGAAAACCAAGGAATTTTTTTTTCATCAATAGCCCACCTATGGACCAAGTTATGGATTTTTGAAGATTGTTACAAAATTCTGACCAAATGAACAGTAACTCAGCCAACTTTGCAATGTCATATCTTTGGCTACAGGGCTCTAAATCCAGAAATTCCAAAGCCCAGTCAAACCTCTAGATTCCTCTAGGTGTGGTCAAAATTTCATAACAAAGTTCATTCTACACAGGGAGATATTAAACTTTATGTCTAGAGTCAAAATTCTGGAAACTTTTGGACCATTTTGGCCATACAATTTTTCCAAACCATGCAAACACTTCATTCACAAGGGGAAAGCACTCCAAGGCTATACCATATATGTCCATTACACATATTAATTACATTCTCTAGCATCTAGCAACTTTATGAGGCCAAAACAGAATTTACAAGTAAGCAGCCTATCATTCACACTTAGGCAGCTTTGCACCACATCACGTACATAGCCAAAACATTACTCAAATGTTCACATACTTGTCTCATACTACATACAATACATGTAAATGCATACATGCACTACAATATGGTCTTAACTCTGCTAAATATGCACCCTAGGTTACAGGAGGTCCTGAGACACAATGGACTCCAAAAACAGGATGCTGGACAGCTGCTGCACAACACAGTAAGTACCAGCATTTAAAAATAACAAATGCGCTCCTAAAATCACCAAACTTTCCAGATCATAACTAGACATATGGAAGTTCATGTACCTGAAATGTATGATTAAAAATCAAACCACAAAGCTTAGTTTGAAGGTGATCTTTCAGCTGGACCTGAAATGACAGAATTGAGGGCAGTAAGTTTCATTGAGAAACTTAGTAAGGGTAACACTTGGTTTCTTAAGGTAATGGGATCCTCATTGAAACCTGCATCCAAAGACACTAAAACAAAAAAACCACAATGCATATATACAAGATATAGCAACCAAATGCAGCAGCCAAACACAAACAACAAACACATGAAATGTGGCAGCAACATATACCATAGGTTAGCCATAAAACATGTAATAAACTTAACCAAATCACTATGGCAGGCCTCCTCAAGCTAATGCTTGGTCTTAGGAGGATTTTAACACTAGTTAGTACTACCTTTGCGCTCTAGAAACCCTCATTTTACTGCCATCTTTGTGCACCCGACAATAGGTCACAAAACATTCAATAAGTGCACTCCCCTCAAGAAGCTTGGTTCATCAAGCTCATGGCTCTCTTCCAAGCTTAGCCATAGCTCCATGGATGTTTGAAAATACAGAAAACAACCCATGAGAGTAAGAGAACCCTTACCTTGATGGGTATGCTGAAATTGGAGCTTGATTCTAGGTGCACTCAAGCAATAGCACCGAATAGCTTCCAATTGTGCTTCCTTGACTTCAATTGCAAGTAGTTTTGAGTTTGAAGGTATGGTGGCTATGGAGGAAGTGTGGAGGAGAGGGCTGGCTTTCTTTTTTCTGGTGGAGGCCGAAATTTAGAGAGCAAAGGTGGTCTTGACTACTTAAATAGTCAAAAGTACACTAAACACACTTATGTAGTGTTAACCTTGTCTTATGTCATTTTCCTTGCTACAAGACTATGGTTTCTTAGTCTTAATCTCTTGGCCCACATTTGACCATCCTTATCTTCCTTTAGCAGCCCTCCTTATGTTGGATAACCCCACAAAACTTCCATTTGATTTAAGTCATAGACATACACATCTTAAGGCCTGCATTAGAACACTTAGGTCCTTTATGCCTTTTTGTGTTTTCTTTGTCCTTAGTTGTCTTCCATAAGCAATTTGGTCCTCCAATAGCACTTTCATAGCATTCATATCCTTCCCATAACTCTCCAAATCTCTTTTGTGAAAGTTTTGCAATTGAGTACCCAAATTTCCAAAACCTTACAAAAAAGTCCATAGGTTGCTTGACAAACAACCAATCCTTAAGGCTTTTCTTGGGGACAAAGGTAGCAACTTGGAATACTTTTAAGGAGGTGTTGATTATACCTTTTACCCCCCACACTACAATCACTATGGTGAGAATTACACAATAAAATGGTTTTTAGCCATTATGACACACTTGTAATTCTCCCATTTTGGGAGGTGGTAACAATCCTCCCCCCCTTAAAAATTTTGGTCCTCCAAAATAGCCTTTAGCTTCAGGTATTCTTCAGGATACCTTACCACAAGGTCTTTTTCAGTTTCCCAGGTTGCTTCTCTTTCAGAGTGGTGTGACCACTGAACTTTAACCATGGGAATATGTTTATTTCTTAACCTTCCGGTATCCTTGGCTAAGATAGCTATAGGCTTCTCTTCATATGTCAAGTTAGGTTCCAACTGTATGTCTTCCACTACAATAGCATGCTTTGTGTCCAGTAGACACTTCTTTAGCATACTGATGTGAAAAACATTATGAACACTTGACATGCTTGGCGGTAGAGCTAACCTGTATGCTACCTTGCGAACTCTGTCCTAGATCTCATAAGGACCAATGTATCTTGGAGCTAACTTGGTTCTTTTTCCAAACCTGACAGTGCCTTTTGTTGGTGCAACTTTCAGCCAAACATTGTCGCCAACCTCAAATTCCAAGTCTCTCCTTCTTTTGTTGACATAGGCTGTGGTCCTTTCATTGGCTGCCTTTAATCTCTCTTGAATGTTCTTGATTTTGGCAGTAGTCTCTTTAATAATTTCGGGAGCCAACTCTAGCCTGTCTGAGGCTTCCACCCAACAGTGGGGTGTCATGCACCTTCTTCCATATAATGCTTCATAAGGTGCCATGCCAATGGTGCTTTGGTAACTATTGTTATATGAGAATTCCACCAATGGCAAGTGTTGGTCCCATTCACCTTTGAAATCCAACACATAGCTCCTGAGCATGTCTTTTAGTATCTGTATCACCCTTTCAGATTGCCCATCTGTTTGAGGATGATAAGCATGTTCGGTTTCGGGAGCCAAACAGCGCAGTGGAATTTAACCGAAACCCTCCAGGATCCAAGTGAAACGGGGTAAACCGGGTGTTCGAAAATTTCATACCTAATTTTCGGTTGAGATCTCTCACTCAACTGTAGAGTCGAATCACAAAACCTGAACAGTTGACGTGTTCAGGCTCTCTATGGTATCCACACGAGCCTCTCGGGATCACCACGCTTCCACCACGTCCCGGCAGATGCGTTTCTCTTGCGCTCGCAGTGCTAGCTTGCGTCCTCCAAGGAATTGCAAGAGAAGAGTGCGGCTGTCCTTTTGGGAGGCTAGGGCAAGGAGACCTGCGAATTTCTCACTTAAAAGTTGTATTTATAGTGAGACTCAACTTCCAGGCCTAATGGGTTTCAAAGCCCTAATCCAATTAGGATTTAATTTCGGGCTTAATAATGGCTCAACTCCTTGGCCCATTATTAATACGAAATTAAAGTGAAACCATAACCCAAATAATTAGCCCATGCACTCTAATGATCCAAATAGCTCTACGTGTGCGACCCAATAGGCTCTTGCCATGTTGGCAATGATCATAAATCACATTTATGATCATAAGCAATGAGCGGTGTCTAGCAACACATCATTGCTACCCAAGTGACAAGATTGTCGGTGAATCAACTAAACCTTTATGATCATCACCGATATATGCCATTGTCCCTTTGTCCAAGGTATCAAGACTAAGCACGAGACATGGAATGTGTCACTCTCGTATAGCCCAATCTTTGGTTTCTTGATTACCGAGTAGACTAACTTAAACTGATGACATTGATATCATATATCAACTCATCGGAGCATGGCCATGCATTTTCTAAGTCTCACTCTATCAAGGGGCCCAAAGATATCACTCCCGTTACATAGGAGGGACAAATCCCATCTTGATCATACAAATCCCTCCGCATGATATGTGACATACCCAATGACCTCCTTCAAGTTCACTCAGTTACGAGCAACAAAGGAAAGTATCAAAGTATGTGACTCACATGTAAGGAACCTTGATGATCTTAGGTCGAAGGACTACATATACTATGATCACTATGAGAATCACTTATGACACTCATATAACGATCCATGAAGTGTTCTCATGGTGGGTCGGTCCAGTGTACAAGTTCTCCAACTTGTACCCATATGTAGACTACATATCTCATATTAGTCTCCACATATGCTAGTCATTATGTATTATTGCAACCCGCTCCACAATAATACTATACTAGGGACGTTTAAGAATATCATTATTCTAGGGTTACAATTATGTTTATTACGTTACGCAGAAACAAAACAACAAACAAAATTGCTGGATTAATGCCTCAATAAAATATCATGACTCAATTTGCAAAAATACAATCATCTCATGACTGGCTTTTTGGGCACAACACTAACAAAGCAGTACTCAGGTGGATTTTGGTTCCTAGTGCTTTATGAAAAGCACTCCAAAACTGAGCTGCAAATCTTGGATCTCTATCAGATACAATGGAGTTTGGCACTCCATGTAGTCTCACTATCTCCTGGACATACATCTAGGCTAACTTCTCCAAGGAGTCTGTGAGTTTCATAAGTAAGAAGTGGGAACATTTGGTTAGCCTATCCACAATGACCTAGATTGTATCATGCCTTAATCTTGTCATAGGCAACCTAGTCAAAAAGTCCATGGTTATGTTGCCCCACTTCCTCACTGGTATAGGTAGAGTCTCTAGGATACCAGCTGGCTTCTGGTGGTCTACCTTTACCCTCTGGCATGTGGCACATTTGGAGACATAAGTAGCTATGTCTCTCTTCATATGTGGCCACCAAAAGTGACTCTTCAAATCTTTATACATTTTCTCACTTCCTGGATGGATGTTCAACTTGCTTGTGTGAGCTTCTTCAAGTATTTCATCCCTAAGCTTTGCTCCTTTGGGCACATATATTCTGTCCTTGAAGTATAGTAATCCTTGCTTGTAGGCAAAGGATTGATACAAGGAACCTTTTTCCTCTCCTGAGATCTTTTTCAGATCAGGATCTGTGTCCTGTGCCTTTTTGGCTTCTTCAATCCATCCAGACTGAATTGTGAATGTGTAAATTTGGGCTTCCTCCCACTTATCCCATTTATGCCATAGGCATAGTAGACTATTTTGCTCATCATGATTAGCTAAGGATCCTCCTTTCAAAAGTCTTGTGTACTTCCTGCTCAAGGCATCTGCTACTAGATTGCCTTTGCCCTCTGTGTATTGTATACTGCAGTCATAGTCCTTGATGTACTCTAACCATCTCCTTTGCCTCATGTTCAACTCTTTCTGAGTGAACAGGTACTTTAGGCTCTTATGGTCAGTGTAGATCACAAAGGAACTGCCCATCAAGTAATGCCTCCATTTTTTTAGAGGAAAAATCACTGCTGCCAGTTCTAGGTCATGGGTAGGATAATTTTGCTCATGGGGTCTTAACTGCCTTGACCCATAAGCAATGACAATTCTATCTTGCATAAGCACACAACTTAACCTAGATCTAGATGCATCTATATATATGATGTAGGGCTTACTTGGATCAGGAAGAATCAACATTGGAGCTTTAATCAACCTCTGCTTGAGCTCCTGGAAACTCTTTTCACACTTCTCAGTCCACTCAAATCTTTGACCCTTCTTGGTCAGATGAGTAAGAACTGAGGCAATCATGGAAAAGCCTGATACAAATCCCCTGTAGTATCCAGCTAATCCTAGGAAACTTATAATTTCCTTCACAATCTTTGGTCTTTCCCATTCTTGCACTGCCTTGACCTTTTTAGGGTCTGCCTTAAGGCCTTGTGCATCTATGATGTGTCCTAGGAAAGACACTTCCCTTATCCAGAATTCACTTGGATAACTTGGCATAAAGCTGATGCTGCAACAGAGTCTTTAAGACAATCTTCAGATGATGTTCATGTTCATTTTCATCCTTGGAATACACTAGGATGTCATCGGTAAACACAACCACAAATTTTTCTAGATGTGGTCTGAACACCCTGTTCATCAGGTCCATGAAAGCAGCTGGGGCATTAGTCACACCAAACGATATGACTGTGTACTCATAATGCCCATATCTGGTCCTAAATGCAGTCTTAGGAATGTCCTCTTCCTTTACTCTCAACTGAAAGTATCTAGATCTTAAATCTACCTTGGAGAAGATCTTAGCACCCTTGAGTTGATAAAAAAGATCCTCAATCCTAGGGAGTGGATACTTGTTCTTGATAGTCACTGCATTAAGCATCCTGTAGTCAATGCATAGTCTCAAATATCCATCCTTCCTTTTCACAAAGAGAACAGGAGCTCCCCATGGTGAAACACTTGGCTTATGAACCCTTTTTCAAGAAGTTCATCAAGTTATTTCTTGAGCTCATTCATCTCTATGATTGGCATTCTATAAGGAGGTATAGATATTGGACTAGCTTCTAGTTGCAGCTTGATTTCAAATTCAATCTCCATTTGTGGAGGAATACCTGGCAGGTCTTTAGGAAAGACTTGTGGAAAGTCTCTCACTATAGGTATTCTGTCCACTTCTTTATCACAGTGCAATTCATTCAATGCATAACAGTAATCATGCTCAGAAATCACAGGAATCTCATCTAGTACCTCTAGCTCCATGCCATGCATTTCATACACTAATTCCTTAGAATTCACTAATGCATGCAATTCACCATCAGGCAATGTGATTTCCCTCTTAGCACAATCAATTCTTATGTTATGCATAGCAAGTCAATTCATACCCAGCACTAAATCATACTTAGGAATGTCCAACACTAGCAGATTAGTCATAACCTTAGTCTTTCCTACTACTAGCTCACAATCCTTAGCTAGGTCATTAGTGAAAAGACATTGACTACCTGCTGTTTTCACTAAGGATATCCTAGGCATGATTTCAGTAGGCAATTTCATGGCATCAACAAATTTCCTAGCCACTATAGACACAGATGCACCAGTATAAAATAGAACACTAACAGGCATACCATTAAGGTAAATGTTACCTCTTAGTGCTCCTCCCTGCTCTGATGTCTCTGGCCTCTCAACTTGGAAGACTCTGCTAGCTCTCTGCACTGGAGACCGAGGCACTGGAGGAACTGGCCTCTACTGTCCCTCCCTTGGTGCTCCTCCTTTAGGTCCTGCCCCAATAGGTCTTACTGGACCTTGGCCTTCTAGCCTCCTTTAAGCCTGTGGGCAGTCTTTGATCCAATGATCCATGGATCCACATCTTAGACACACTTGGGTGTCAAAATAGCAAGGTTTCTTTCCATGAAACCTTCTACACTTAGGGCACCTTAGGCCAGGGAACTTCCTCTTAACCTTGCCCTTACCACCAAAATGGGAACTCTTTACAATTCCCTTGCCATGTCGCGGCTTCTTCTGCTTGCCTCCTGCCTGACTACTTTCCCCTGGTCCACTGGGAAAGTACATAGTCTCATACTCCTCTTGCTCTACTAATAGAGCTTTCTACAATGCTTCATAGTATGTAACTGCTCCAAAAGGTCTAACAACCTTCCTAATGTCTGACTTTAGGCCTCTGACAAATCTTTTGGCCTTCAATTCCTCCAGTCCATGATACTGAGGAGCATACCTCACCAACTGAATGAATTTGTGTTCATACTCTAGGACACTGAGGTTGTCCTGCCTTAGCGCATCAAATTCAGCTTGCTTTATATCCTTGATGGCATCACTGATGTACTGCTCCTAGAATAGCTGTGTGAACTCTAGCCAGGTCATCTCAATGTCTTTTCCTGGCCTTCTACCCTTCTGGAAAGCATACCTGTCTCTGGTGTTTCTCCACCACATCTCTGCACTACCTACCAAGTTGTAAGTAGCCAGTGACACCTTCTTGGTGGAGCTGAGTGAGCTGAGTGGCATCCTCTCAAACATCTTTTCTATGAAGATTAACCACTCCTCAACTCTCTCTGGCCCAGCTCTTCCATCAAACTGTGGAGGTCTTAGGCCTTGGAACCTCTCCAACAGTCTAACCTCATCTAGGCCTTCTAGATCCTCTGATCCATGTCTCCTGGATCTATGAGAATCCTTTGTATGGTGATGCTCTCTATGATCTCTTTGCCTTCTCCTGGATCTTCTCTCATGGCCTTCCTCAATCTCATTCCTAGTGTAGGAATGGTCATAGCCTGAGGGATTAGTCCTGGACACCTGACCAATCTCAGATCTTACTCTTCCGCCTCTTGGATTTCTCCTATCCTCATCTTCCACCTCAATGGTCTCATCATTTGTGTCTTTTAAGCTTCTAGAAGGAACATATTCAGATGTGTTCCTAGTATCCTCTTTTGGTTGTAGCTGTGCATCATGAACTGGTTCTGCTAGAGCTACTTGGACTCGTTGCTGTTGTGCTTGAATAAGCCTTACTAAGTTCTCATTCATTAGAGATAAGTTTCTCTAAAGCTCTAACCAAACTTGAGGCACTTCAGGGTTTGGTACTTTCTGTTGCCCTTGATTCCCTCTATTCTGTTCATTTATTTGTTGCCCAGAATCAGTAGGAGGCCTTCGGGGTGGTTCCCCTCTCCTTGTGGCAACCATGTTTATTTCTAGCATTGATGATTCATCATAGAGCACATATAAAGATCATAGGTATTTCAATGGTACTTGACACTAGCAGCTGACCAAACTGAGTTCATATATGTAGATGCATAAAATGCAACTATATGCTATGTGCATGTATATACCATGCTCTGATACCAACTTTTGTTACCCACTCCGGGGAGTCCAGTTATGGTGCCAAAATTGTGCATTTAGACTCCCAGGATTGGTAATGTTCTGTTGGCCATCAGAACTCTACCCTTGGTATGCATACCCAAATGGCCATCTTGGGCACTATGTAAATACATGCATATTGGTCCAACCATCACACACATATTCACATTGCATGCACACCATGGCATCAAAGAAGGAAAACACTAGCACAAGTCTTAATTTTGGCTTCCACACATTAGGCAACCTTGTTAAGTTCTAGTGGGGCCAGCTACTGCACCTGTAACTTCCACTAATAAACTGTATCATTCTAGCCACATAGCACCCTGTATTCTTTGCTCCATTATCAATTAGAGACTTAGAGAAAACCAAGGAATTTTTTTTTCATCAATAGCCCACCTATGGACCAAGTTATGGATTTTTTAAGATTGTTACAAAATTCTGACCAAATGAACAGTAACTCAGCCAACTTTGCAACATCATATCTTTGGCTACAGGGCTCTAAATCCAGAAATTCCAAAGCCCAGTTAAACCTCTAGATTCCTCTAGGTGTGGTCAAAATTTCATAACAAATTTCATTCTACACAGGGAGATATTAAAGTTTATGTCCAGAGTCAAATTTCTGGAAACTTTTGGACCATTTTGCCTATACAATTTTTCCAAACCATGCAAACACTTCATTCACCAGGGGAAATCCCTCCAAGTCTATTCCATATATGTCCATTACACATATTAATTACATTCTCTTGCATCTAGCAACTTTATGAGGCCAAAACAGAATTTACAACTAAGCAGCCTACATTCACACTTAGGCAGCTTCGCACCACATCACTTACATAGCCAAAACATTACTCAAATGTTCACATACTTGTCTCATCTTACATACACTACATGTACATGCATACATGCACTAAAATATGGTCTTAACTCATCTAAATACGCACCCTAGGTTACAGGAGGTCCTGAGACACAATGGACTCCAAAAACAGGATGCTGGACAACTGCTGCACAACACAGTAAGTACCACCATTAAAAATAACAAATGTGCTCCTAAAATCACCAAAATTTCAGATCATAACTAGACATATCGAAGTTCATGTACCTGAAATTTCAGATTAAAACTCAAACAAAAAAGCTTATTTTGAAGGTGATCTTTCAGCTGGACCTGAAATGACAAAATTGAGGGCAGTAAGTTTCATTGAGAAACTTAGTAAGGGTAACACTTGGTTTCTTAAGGTAATGTGATCCTCATTGAAACCTGCATCCAAAGACACTAAAACATAAAAACCACAATGCATATATACAAGATATAGCAACCAAATGCAGCAGCCAAACACAAACAACAAACACATGAAATGTGGCAGCAACATATACCACAGGTTAGTCCATAAAACTTGTAATAAACTGAACCAAATCACTATGGCAGGCCTTCTTAAGCTAATGATTGGTCTTAGGAGGATTTTAACACTAGTTAGTACTCACTTTGGGCTCTAGAAACCCTCATTTTACTACCATCTTTGTGCACCTGACAATAGGTCACAAAACATTCAATAAGTGCACTCCCCTCAATAAGCTTGGTTCATCAAGCTCATGGCTCTCTTCCAAGCTTAGCCATAGCTCCATGGATGTTTGAAAATATAGAAAACAACCCATGAGAGCAAGAGAACCCTTACCTTGATGGGTATGCTAAAATTGGAGCTTGATTCTAGGTGCACTCAAGCAATAGCAACGAATAGCTTCCAATTGTGCTTCCTTGACTTCAATTGCAAGTAGTTTTGAGTTTGAAGGTATGGTGGCTATGGAGGAAGTGTGGAGGAGA
This sequence comes from Aquilaria yunnanensis, assembly GCA_039654915.1. Lineage (NCBI taxonomy): Eukaryota > Viridiplantae > Streptophyta > Magnoliopsida > Malvales > Thymelaeaceae > Aquilaria > Aquilaria yunnanensis. Next base: position 55,752,640 of record CM077597.1, read on the forward strand.
GGGCTGGCTTTCTTTTTTCTGGTGGAGGCCGAAGTTTAGAGAGCAAAGGTGGTCTTGACTACTTAAATAGTCAAAAGTACACTAAACACACTTATGTAGTGTTAACCTTGTCTTATGTCATTTTCCTTGCTACAAGACTATGGTTTCTTAGTCTTAATCTCTTGGCCCACATTTGACCATCCTTATATTCCTTTAGCAGCCCTCCTTATGTTGGATAACCCCACAAAACTTCCATTTGATTTAAGTCATAGACATACACATCTTAAGGCCTGCATTAGAACACTTAGGTCCTTTATGCCTTTTTGTGTTTTCTTTGTCCTTAGTTGTCTTCCATAAGCAATTCGGTCCTCCAATAGCACTTTCATACCATTCATATCCTTCCCATAACTCTCCAAATCTCTTTTGTGAAAGTTTTGCAATTGAGTACCCAAATTTCCAAAACCTTACAAAAAAGTCCATAGGTTGCTTGACAAACAACCAATCCTTAAGGCTTTTCTTGGGGACCAAGTTACCAACTTGGGACACTTTTAAGGAGGTGTTGATCATACCTTTTACCCCCCACACTGCAATCACTATGGTGAGAATTACACAATATAATGGTTTTTAGCCATTATGACACTTGTAATTCTCCCATTTTTTGAGGTGGTAACAAAATGTGCTCCTAAAATCACCAAGTTTCCAGATCATGACTAGATGTGTGGAAGTTCATGTACATGAAATTTCAGATCAAAACTCAAATCACAAATGTGAGTTTGAATGAGATCTTTCTACTAGACCTAAAATGACGGAACTGGGGGGAGTAAGTTTCATTAAGAAACTTAGTAAGGGTAGCACTTTGATTCAATAGGCAATGTAACCATCATTAAAACCTGCATCCAAAAAAACTAAAACACAAAAATCACAATGCATAGATACAAGATATATCAACCAAATGCAGCAGCCATTCACAACCAACAGACACATCAAATGCAGCAGCAACAATAACCATATATTAATCCATAAAACACATAATAAACACAACCAAATCACTATGGCAGGCCTCCTCAAGCTAATGCTTGGTCTTAGGAGGATTTTAACACTAGTTAGTACTAACTTTGGGCTCTAGAAACCCTCACTTTACTGCCATCATTGTGCACTTCACACTAGGCCACAAAACCTTCAATAAGAACACTCCCATCACTAAGCTTGGTTCATCAAGCTCATGGCTCCCTTCCAAGCTTAGCCCTAGCTCAATGGTTGCTTGAGAATACAGAAAACAACCCATGAGAGCAAAAGAACCCTTACCAAAGTGGGTAGGCCAAAAATCATGCTTGATCCTTGAAGCATCCAAGCAATAGCTCTAGTTTACTTCCAATTGCTTCCTTTTGCCTTCAATTTCAATCAATTGCAAGTTTGAAGCTGTAGTGGATATGGAGGAAGTGTGGCTGTGTTATTGGGCTGGAGGAGGCCCAAAATGGGATAGAGATAAGTGAATTGGCCAGTTAAATGGCCTTAAATGAGCTCAAGGGCACAAAACACACTTAAACAAGCTTAACCTTGCTTTATGTCATTTTCCTTCTTACTAATTAGGGTTTCTTTGTCTTAAAATCATTGGTACACATGTGCCCAACATTTTTTACTATTTATCAAGCCTTGGCTGCCTCCCCCACGGTGGGATAATTCCAATATCTCGCACTTTGACTTAAGTCCAAAGGTTGAACACCTTAAGGTTTGCACTAGGACATTTAGGTCCTTAATGCCTTTAATGTTTCCTTTGTCCAAGCTTCTCTTCCATTACCAATTTGGTCCTCCAATAGCACTTTCATACCATTCATATCCTTCCCATAACTCTCCAAGTCTCTTTCTTAAAATTTTTGCAATTGAGTAGCCGAATTTCCAAAACCTTACAAAAAAGTCCATGGGTGGCTTGACAAATAAGCAACCCTCAAGACTTTTCTTGGGGGCCAAGTTACCAACTTGGAACACTTTTAAGGAGGTGTTCACTATACCTTTTACCCCTCACACTTCAATCACTATGAAGAGAATTACACAATATATTGTCTTTTTAACCATTATGCCACACTTGTAATTCTGCCATTTTCTTGGGGTGGTAACAAAAAGAGCAATATACCATCGGGTAATGGTTCAGGGCATTAGGACCATGTGTACAGTTGGGCCAAGAGAGTAACATCTCCACCCTAAGGTAAGTTGAGACCAGAAGCAAGAGCTCGGGTAATAGGCATTTGATTTGGAGTCCATGGAACCCAAGGAAGAACATCCCAAACCAAAAAGGGGAGCTATGAGTTAAGTGCATGGAATCAAGGAAGGTAAAGGACAAAGGGCATGAATTGTTAGTGTTGTGCCCAAAATCCAATCATGAGATGATTGTATTTTTTGCACATTGACTCATGATATTTTATTAAGGCATTAATCCAGCAATTATGTTTGTTGTTTTATTTCTGTGTAACTTAACAAACATAATTGTAACCTTAGAATAATGATATTCTTAAACATCCCTGGTCTACTATTATTGTGGAGCGGGTTGCAATAATACATAACGACTAGCATATGTGGAGACTAATATGAGATACTTAGTCTACATATGGGTACAAGTTGGAGAACTTGTGTACTAGATCGACCCACCATGAGAACACTACATGGATCGTTATATGAGTGTCATAAGTGATTCTCATAGTGATCATGGTATATGTAGTCCTTCGACCTAAGATCATTAAGGTTCCCTACATGTGAGTCACATACTTTGATACTTTCCTTTGTTGCTCGTAATTGAGTGAACTTGAAAAAGGTCATTGGGTATGTCACATATCATGCGGAGGGATTTGTATGATCAAGATGGGATTTGTCCCTCCTATGTAACAGGAGTGATATCTTCGGGCCCCTTGATAGAGTAAGACTTAGAAAAATGCATGGCCATGCTTGGATGAGTTGATATACGATATCAATGTCATCAGTTTAGTTGGTCTACTCGGTAATCAAGAAACCAAAGATTGGGCTATACGAGAGTGACACATTCCATGTCTCGTGCTTAGTCTTGATATCTTGGACAAAGGGACAATGGCATATATCGATGATGATCATAAATGTTTAGTCGAATCATCGACAATCTTGTCACTTGGGTAGCAATGATGTGTTGCTAGACACTGCTCATTGCTTATGATCATAAATCTGATTTATGATCATTGCCAACGTGGTAAGAGCCTATTGGGTCGCACGCATAGAGCGATTTGGATCATTAGAGTGCATGGGCTAATAATTTGGGTTTTGGTTTCATAATAATTTCGTATTAATAATGGGCCCAATAGTTGAGCCATTATTAAGCCCGAAATTAAAGCCTAATTGGATTAGGGCTTTGAAACCTATTAGGCCTGGAAGTTGAGTCTCACTATAAATACAACTTCTAGTGAGAAATTCGTAGGTATCCTTGCCCTAGCCTCCCAAAAGGACAGCTGCACTCTTCTCTTGCAATTCCTTGGAGGACGTAAGCTAGCACTGCGAGTGCAAGGGAAACGCATCTGCATGGACGTGGTGGAAGCGTGGTGATCCCGAGAGGCGTGTGTGGATACCATAGAGGGCCTGAACATGTCAACTGTTCAGGTTTTTTGATTCGACTCTACAGTTGAGTGAGAGATCTCAACCGAAAATTAGGTATGAAATTTTTCGAACACCCGGTTTACCCCGTTTCACTTGGATCCTGGAGGGTTTCGGTTAAATTCTACTACGCTGTTTGGCTCCCGAAACCCATCATGAATATGCTCAAGGAAGAAGCTTGAACAAGGCTAAGGTCATGAATGCCTTAAACACGAGGGAAACACCCCCAGTACTCAAAGACAATGAAGAAAACTTACTCAAACCAATTGATTGGTCAATGAGCTGACAACAAAGAGAGGTAACTTTAAGTTTACAGCATAGTACTAAGTAATTTTCTTGTTTAAACTATTATGTCTGTTGTTGTGACTAGCCTACTAGAAAACTATGATTGTGAAGGAAGTTTGGGTTTGTGAACCCATAAAAGCCCGAGAAGGGCAAGTTTTATTTAGAGCCTTAGAGTGGTTAAGGTTTTTCCTAGAAGCTTACGGGTAGCACATATGTGGTGATCTGTGTTTGTGGTTTATTGTTTGGTAGGGTAACGCTTAGGAAGAGGATCGGTTAAAGGGCATAAGGGCTGACTTAACCGTGCCAGTCATAAGTGACCCTTAGAAGTATTCTAAGGGTAAGAGCGACTTGCATGGAAGAGTCAGTAAGTCATGTCATGAGTTGAGCCTTAAATTGATCAAACTTGTACCTGTGGTGTAAGGAGTGCTTTATGCACTGTAGGGGTAGTTTAAGGAAGGACAACTCTAAGACAGTTATGACTGGTCCAATTCTAAGAAGTGTTGCACACTAATTACTAAGGGTTTCCAAGTATGGCGAGAATAAATTCTCCAAGCACCCGCAACTAAGGTAAAAGTACTTTGAAAGCCAAGAGTTAACATTAAGAACTTGAAATTTTGAGTGAAGAAAAGTAAATGGTACCCTAAGGACTCGCAGTAATTGTGGGAATTTAGTTAAGTGAGGGTGAGAACCATAACCCACAGGTCTTGAATCTATAAAAATGTCTAAAAAGCATGTGGTTCCTTAAGGAGGGGAGTCCGTTGATTTTTGTTAAGTTGGTTAAGGTTCAAGAGTTAACTTGAGCCTTAAAGACCAAATGGGTAACATTTGGATCCCTAAGAAATTACAACCCATAATTGGAGTGTAAGAAGGAACCATGAAAGCACCATTTGCCAAGTGGCTTTAAGGATAACTTAAACAAGTTAAAAGGAGTTGCCCTAAACGGTTTTAAAACTAGGACCTATAGCTGATAAGAACACTGTGATAGAATGAACTCCAAGTGGTAAACTTATGCCTAGTATTTTTTTTATGGTCTGTGTTAACCTAAGGCTGCTCATGAAGAGTCAAAGTGAATTAAGCAGTGTTCTCGAATGTTTGGGAGTTCATTCATTTTAGGTAGTGGGGGCTCATGGTGGGTTCGAAAGAGATAAGAAAGCTTAACTCCAATGGGCTAAGAGTGCACACCTAAGTTAACCCAAAAAGGTTCATAAGAAAAAGGACCCTAAGGTCCAAAGTGTACTCCACTATCAAAGGGTCTCGATTAAATCAGGAAGAATCAGCATTAGTATTGTTGGGTGTGAATGCTGAGTTAAGGTCTTAAATATAAAGAAGCTCAAGATGGAGCTAAGTGTGAATAGACGTAATATCCTCATTAGTGGATTCAAGGCAACTGAAAGTTGAGGTTGTTGAAAGTTTAGTAAGCTTGCTAAGCCAAAGAACTTTATGGGATTCTCTATTTTCCTAAGGTGTAAGAGGTTACCTAAGTGGTTTAAGAGTCTAAGTGGGGTTAGTTAAAGATTAAGAAAGACTATTAAATAAGTAGGTGACCAAGAAAAGAACAAAAACCCCGAGGTAAGATTATTAAAGCTAAGGCAGTTGGAGCTACCTAATGAGTCCCAAAAGTTGAGCTGCTAAATGATGGTCTTGGGTCACTAAAATCCCATGAGAATGATTCATACTAAAGGCTCTAGTAAATTTGAGTGTTTGAAGAGACTTCAAGTATCTAAGTGAAACGGAGGCCAAAAGAATGGCAAGTAAGACTTCATTGGGCATAAGGTGCTTGTAGCTCTCAGTTAAGCCTAAGGGTACGCACACTATGGGCTATGGGTGTGTAAATCACACTAAGTACTCATGGTGGTTAGTGCATAAGGATAGGCTAATGAGGTGATGACATAAGAATGTGCCTAAGTACTGGGAAACAAGGTATAGGTACCAGAGTGGCCTAAAGTAAAGCATAAGATTTGTAAGTCTCATTTAAACACAATTGTGTGTTGGGAGCACTCATGGGCAGTAGTTAGGTTGTGTTAAGCCAATGGGTTTAGGGTGTTAAGAAAGACCCCTATGGATTCCATGAGGACCCAAGATAAGCATAAGGGAAAATGCCAAATGATAAGTTGGAATCAAGCAAACTTAGATTCCTAAGAAGGCCAAGGGTGTGGCATAAGTTATGGGACACAATGTGTACCCAAATGTAGGAGCTAAGAGAGGACCATGAAAGGTTAAACACCAAGAGCCCTAAGGGCTTTGTAAGAAAAGTTAAGAAGGGTCGTGGAGCCTAGGAGAACTTATTGCCAAATATACACCTAAAGTGGCCAAGTAATTGAGCTAAGGCCTAAAGGTCATGGTAGTAACATGTTGGGCAGTATAAGGTATTTAAAGTACCTAAGCAAGTTATTCAGTGGTTCTAAACATTGGTCTTTAATAATTTGAAAAGACATAGGAAAAGGATGCAATGGCCTGGAATACCCCACTATCAAACAAGGCCAAGCTAATTAAGGAATGACTCCTAGGTAATAAAGAGTGAATGAGCATGCTAAGGGTGTCTTAAGAATTAAGGGCCAAGAAAAGGCTAAGTGACTAGGAGTAGTCAAGGACCTTAGCATCTTAGTGATTACCTAGAGGTGTCAAGTGTAGAAGAGTTTGGTAGTTTATGGAACACCTAAGAATACCCAAAGAATGTAAAGTCTTTGTGAACTAAGGTGCCTATACCATGGAAAATGTGTCAAGTTTATGAGTGCCTAAAGTGGCTGACGAACCCTAAGGTAATAAGTGTAAATAACTACCTAAGAAAGTTAAGGGTAAGTCACCACAAAAGGGTACCATACTTAAGGTGTTAAAAGGCAATGATGCTAAGAATGCTAAGTGGTGGTAACTAAAAAACACCTAAGTAGGGCTAGAAAGCCTAAGTGAGGTGTAAGATTGTGGTAAGTTGCACCTGTTAGTGTTGTGCCCAAAAAGCCAATCATGAGATGATTGTATTTTTGTACATTGAGTCATGATATTTTATTAAGGCATTAATCCAGCAATTATGGTTTCTTGTTTTGTTTCTGCGTAACGTAACAAATATAATTGTAACGCTAGAATAATGATATTCTTAAACGTCCCTAGTCTAGTATTATTGTGGAGCGGGTTGCAATAATACATAATGACTAGCATATGTGGAGACTAATATGAGATATGTAGTCTACATATGGGTACAAGTTGGAGAATTTGTGTACTGGACCGACCCACTATGAGAACACTACATGGATCGTTATATGAGTGTCATAAGTGATTCTCATAGTGATCATGGTATATGTAGTCCTTCGACCTAAGATCATCAACGTTCCCTACATGTGAGTCACATACTTTGATACTTTCCTTTGTTGCTCATACCTGAGTGAACTTGAAGGGGGTCATTGGGTATGTCACATATCATGCGAAGGGATTTGTATGATCAAGATGAGATTTGTCCCTCCTATGTAACGGGAGTGATATCTTCGGGCCCCTTGATAGAGTGAGACTTAGAAAATGCATGGCCATGCTAAGATGAGTTGATATATGATATCAATGTCATCAGCTTAAGTTAGTCTACTCGGTAATCAAGAAACCAAAGATTGGGCTATACGAGAGTGACACATTCCATGTCTCGTGCTTAGTCTTGATATCTTGGACAAAGGGACAATGGCATATATCAGTGATGATCATAAAGGTTTAGTCAAATCACCGACAATCTTGTTACTTAGGTAGCAATGATGTGTTGCTAGACACCGCTCATTGCTTATGATCATAAATGTGATTCATGATCATTGCCAACGTGGCAAGAGCCTATTGGGTCACACACATAGAGCTATTTGGATCATTAGAGTGCATGGGCTAATTATTTGGGTTTATGGTTTCACTTTAATTTCATATTAATAATGGGCCTAACAGTTGAGCAATTATTAAGCCCGAAATTAAAGCCTAATTGGATTAGGGCTTTGAAACCCATTAGGCCTGGAAGTTGAGTGTCACTATAAATACAACTTTTAGTGAGAAATTCGCAGGTCTCGTTGCCCTAGCCTCCCAAAAGGACAGCCGCACTCTTCTCTTGCAATTCCTTGGAGGACGCAAGCTAGCACTGCGAGCGCAAGAGAAACACATCTGCCGGGATGCGGTGGAAGTGTGGTGATCCCGAGAGGCTCATGTGGATACCATAGAGAGCTTGAACACGTCAACTCTTCAAGTTTTGTGATTCGACTCTACAGTTGAGTGAGAGATCTCAACCAAAAATTAGGTATGAAAATTTTCGAACACCCGGTTTACCCCGTTTCACTTGGATCCTGGAGGGTTTCGGTTAAATTTCACGACGCTATTTGGCTCCCGAAACCCAACATAATTTTACCTCGAGGTTGATTGCAAATTCTTGAAATCTTTTTTCAATGAATTGGGAACCATTATCTGCTACTCTCACTCTTGGCACACCGAATCTACATATGATGTTCTTCCAGATGAACTTCTAGATGTCCTTTGCCAAAATTGTTGCCAGGGGCTTTACCTCAATCCACTTAGTGAGATACTCTACTGCAACTACACAGAACTTCACCCCTTTCGGAGCCGTTGGGAAAGGACCAATGAGGTCAATACCCCAAATAGCAAAAGGGCCAGGGTAGGTAGTCGAAGTTATCACTTCCAAGTGTACTCTTTGGATGGGTGCATGTCACTGTCACTTATTAGATTTTGTTATGAACTGCATTGCATCCTTCCTTAAAATGGGCCAGAAATATCCTTGCCGAAGCAGTACCCTAGCAAGGGTGTCAGTCCCGATGTGAGATCCGCAAGCTCCTTCATGGATTTTTTTTAAGACTGTCTCGATGTCCCCTTCACTAATACACCTTTGTAGAGGGTTTGTATACCCTTTCCGGTACAATTCTTCCCTAATCATGAAGTACATTCCAAAGCATCTACGCACCTTCGCCACTTCTTTTGGATCTTCGGGTAAGGATGAACTGGCAGGTATTCCTTTATATGGTCTTTCTACCGCTTTTTTGGTGTGGTGAATACCATTATGGCTATACTTGGATGGTCAAGTACCTCGGTTGACTTTTTTGACTTTGCTAGTGTTTCAGCTTTGACGTTCTCTTTTCGAGGTACCTTTTTTTTGCTTACTTTGTCAAACTCTTGGATCAATTTTTTGATGAGGTCGTGGTATTTCGGCAGGCTGGGTTCCATGGCACCATATTCACCCGTTGTGTGTTGGACAACCAACTGCGAGTCGCTATAAGCCTTTAGACTCTTTACACAAACTTTTTTTCCAATCATAATCTAAAAACAAGGGCTTCATATTCAGTGATGTTGTTGGTGACTTGGAATCTGAACTTAATAGCTTTGGCCACTTCCATCCCTTTAGGACCTCGGAGTATTATCCCGGCCCACTGGTGTTCTGACCTTCAAGCACCATCTACATACAAAGCCCATTCAGCTTCCTCATTTCTGAGGTTATTAAGGGCATCCTCAATTTTAGGCAATTTAGCAATAAAGTGTGCTATAGCCTGACCTTTTATGGCCTTCCTCTCCCCGTATATAATGTCATATTCATCGAGCTCGATACACCATTTTGATAGTTGGCTAGAATGATCCATCGTGATAGAATGTCCTTGGAAATAGGGCAGGGGCCTCCTACTTGCCATGACTAAGGTGTAGATGGCTTTTTACTGTAGAGAGTAACTAACTTCAGCACCGTGCAAAGATTTACTGACACAATATACCAGCCATTGTTTTATTGCTTCTTCCCTCACTAGTACTAAACTTACCGCTTTCTTAGTAATTGCGAGGTAGAGGATGGGAAGTTCATTTTCTCATGGTTGCCGAAGTGTTGGTAAACTAGCTAAGTAGGTTTTAAGTTCTTCCCAAGCCTTTTGGCAATCTTTGTTCCAAGGATGTTCATCGGTATCGAGGTCACCTTTATTTTTTGCTGCTTTGGTGAGCACTTTCAAGAATAGTTGGCATCGATCTCCATATCTAGAGATGAATCTGCCAGGGGCTGTAATTCGCCCTGTAAGCCTCTGTATGTCCTTGGTAGTTGTGGGAATTTAGAATCCCAGTGAAGCCTTAACCTTTTCTAGATTGGCATAGATACCTCTTTTGGATACCATAAACCCGAGGAATTTGCCAGCAACCACCCTAAACACATACTTTTTGGGGTTAAGATGGATTCTGAATTTTCAAAGTTGGTGGAATGTTTCCCCCATGTCTATGATATGACTATTGGGTATTTTACTCTTAACTATCATATCATTGACGTACACAACAATATTTCTCCCAATTTTGGCACTGAACACCCTATTCATTAGCCTTTGATATATGGCTCCTTCATTTTTAAGACCAAAAAGCATTCTGATGTAAAAGTTGTCCTGACTTCGATAATGAAGGTAGTTTTTTTCCTCGTCTTTGGGATCCATCCAAATCTGGTGGTATCCACTAAAAGCATCGAGGAAGCTAAGCAGACCATATTTAGTAGTAGAGTCTACCAATTGGTCTATTGATGGCTAAGGATACGAATCCTTAGATCAGGTGTCATTAATATTTTGAAAGGCGATGCACATCCGAAGTTTATCACTCCTTCCTTTGTGGAAACAACAATGTTGCTAAGCCATTCGGGGTACTTGACTTCCCTTATTATACTTGCTTCCATTAGTCATTGTACTTGATTTTAATGAAATTGTTCTTATGTGCCGAAAGGCTACGCTTTTTCTATCAAATGGGCTTTACCTCTGGCATACTTTAAGGCTGTGCTAAATTATACCTGGGTTTACTTTGGGCATATCCTTCAGAGAGTAAGCAAATAGATCTTTGTTCATTAATAGAAGGGATACAGGTTTTTCCTTGTCACCTTCGGCCAATTTTTTCCCTACTCGGGTACTTCCGCCAAGGACAAGTTCTACATCCTCTATTTATATTTTTTCAAGATCACTCTTTTCCCTTTCTACTGCATCATCGCTAGCCAGGTTCTTCTCTCCTGAAGTCTGCATGTGAACTTTCACCAATTTTCTGTCTTGTTCTGATGAACACTTTCCTTACTTTAGCATGATGAATGGGTATTTCTACATCATCCTTATTTGCCTCAAACATGACAGTTAGGTACTTCACATCTAGCCGAATGTGAAGCTTGCCCTGTGTTTGTATTTTGAGGATTGCATTTTATGAAGATAGTACATCTATGATGATGAACCTTGTCATAGTGGAAGCAAAGAGTTCTTCCTTGACTTAGACTGAGGTACCCTTTAGCATCAATGGTATATTAATCCATCTGAGCATTAGGAGTTTCGAGGGGCCAATGCCGAAGGTGGGTGAGGTCACAGGTTTAAGATCACCCTAAAAAATGCCCAAGCTTGGCAATAGGTGGGAGAACAGGATGTCAGCATTCAATCCGTCATCAATGAGTAGCTTCTTCACATCTCAGTTTTGGATCGTTGCCATGATCAGGAGAGGATCACCCTCTTGGTACTTTACAACCGACCTATCACTTTGGGTCAGCTTGTTCATCGGGTTGTCGAACTCTGTCATTGCGATCTCTCTCACCTTCCTCTTTCTTTCAGCCGAGGGTAATCCAGTGGTTATGGTTTGGATAACCCCAGCCGAAAGTGACGGATACTTTCTGGGACTTTGGTTGGTTTAGCGCTTGTCAGAGTCATACTCCTCATCCTCTACTTTTTTTTCATCATCCACTTTTTCCCGATGCTTTGGCGACGGCATCCACAAGTAGCACTGAAGTTGCCATTGTTTAATTAAGGACTCAATGTACTTTCTCAATTGGAAGCAATCCTCCGTATCATGCCCATGGTCTAGGTGAAATTGGCAGTACTGCTTCATGTTCTTTCTGTTATCCAAAGTCATAGTCTTCGGACGTTTGATTAAAGTTCCATTCCTTTCCAAGGCCATGACGATATTTGTCCTTTAAGTGTTGAGGGGGGTGAATGTCATTAGCTTTCTTGCCCTTGATTTTTGAGGTCTACCTCCTTCCTCGGATTAATACCGAGGTTGGTGATTTTTACCCTCAGACTAGTGATGATCAGACTTCGGGCCTCCCATTCTCAATTTCCTAGCTATCATATGTTGATCTACCCTTCAGTAGAATTCACCAAGGGTGTTAGGGGAATCTTTTGAGAACTCATAGAAGACCTATGAGTCCCGCCTCATCCCTTTGATCATTGCGAGGATTTGGATCTCGGGGCAAAATTCTGAAACACTGAGTACTTCTCTGTTGAATCTCTGGACGTAGTCTTGAATGGTCTCCTCATTCTTTTGGGCTATATCGAACATTTGGATAGGCATCTTCGTCATCGGCTTACTCCTTATGAATTGTTGGGTAAAGGCAGTAGATAATTTCTGGAAGCCCATTATGGTTCCGGGCACCAATGAATTTTACCACGTAGTTGCTTGCCCAGATAAGGTGACCTCGAAACACTAGCAGAGGGTGGTGTCATCAACCCTGTGTGACACCTTGCTCATTTTGTATTTTGTTAAATGGGCCTGAGGGTTACTTCGCTCATCATATGTTTCCAAGTGTGGTACTAGGAAGTCACTGGGCATAAGGGCTTCCACTATAACCCTAATAAAGGGGGACTCCTTTCCTGTGAAGGTCTCCAATAACATCAACCAAACTAGTTTTCTGGAGACCTGTTTCTCCACGTTGACCAACCTTTCCAAAATTCTCTCCATTAGGACAGAAGTACCATCCTCTCCTCGTTGCTTGGGAGCTACTGGCAAGGGAGAATAGCGTCTTCTGTTCGATGAGTAACTTCAACACCGTGGTGAAAGGGACTTCTCTGGTGGAAAAGGGCTCCGATGGTGGGAAGTCCTTGGCTCTTTTGATTTGGACCCTGCCACATACTGCCCATAAGATGAAGGGTTCTCTATCGAGCACTCCCCATGGAAGCTCTTATTTGGCAAACTCCAATGAGATGATTGGTACCCCTTCTTCGGGTGGATCTCTGGTGATGGGGTCCTAAGATGAGAACGTGCGCATGATGACCTTTAGTCGTGTTGTTGCATCACTTTGGGTACTATAAAGTGCTGGAAATTGTGCAGGAAGCCCATAGTGACCGTTAGAGGATGCTCATCCTTTGGAAGGGAAGGCTCCGGGGGTGCCTAATAATCTACCGGCAGAGGCCCGAGTACAGATTGGGACTTTTAAATGCTCTTATCCTTAAGATGTCAAGTTTCCACGATAGCAATTTGGGAATGAGTTCCCACAGATGGTGCCAAACGATGCTCTAGTACATCCTTGATGTAGGACATGTTGGACCTTTAGTGGGCCTTCGTCTGAGTTGTATCTACAGCACGTGAAGAACAAGGGTTAGCAGCTCTCCAGAGTGTGTTTTTGGGGGAAGGATCTCCGATGCCCAAGTCAGTAAGCGAAGGGAGAAGTCATTAAAAGTTAAGAGTAAACAACAAAAAGGGAGGATATTCCTTGTGGTTTACCTGGGAGCCTCCCCCGTGTATTTGTAGAAGGTCAGGAGGAGGAGGCTGTTATGCTTAGCCTGAGTTGATCCGAACATGTGTTCAGCCAAATTTGGTCCGTACTTTTAGGGAGAGGTGTCTAAAGCTGGCCATAGGTGGTTATGCTCAGAGGGTAGAGGCGTGTGCAAGGTTTCTATTAAAGATCCACCAACTGTATTTGTCATTTTTCCCTAAGACCCCTCAGGGATCTAAGACCCCTTTAGACAAGGATTTCCCTCGAGGGTGACTAGAGAAAGCCCTTCAAATGTGCAGACCATTTTTGGCAGGCATTTCTTCTATCGAGGATGATAGACCTACACTCCCAAGGTTGGTAATAAACACTTCCAATGATAGCAAAGATTCTTTCTCCCAAAGTTGATTGTATATATATTTCCTAGGGTGGTGTAGATCCTTCTACCAAGGTTGGTCATATAAATTCCTGATGGTGGTGTAAGATCTGCCAATAAGGTCATGTGGGCGATGGGCCATCAGCTAACACTGACCCGAAAAAAAAAAAAAGGATACAACACGAGGACCTATTGGCACATCATCGATGTCAATACTACTCTCGCCAAGAATGCTTAATTGCAGAATTCTGATGGGATCCAGTGCATTAGTGCAGGTATAATGACATCTATCAACCTACGCCACTTATATTCCTTGATCCATATCGGTCTTATTCCCCCTCAATGTAAGTGCTCCACAACCCGAATGAACCGTGGTCACATAAATTAAGAAAAGATAATCTAGTAAGTAGTCAAAGAAGTTGTTGGAAAATTTGAAACTATACTTTTAGCCCCAATTATCTCACACGAAATAACAAAGCAAAAGAAAAAGCAACCCGAAAAGTCAAAAAGGTGATGCAACACTAGGACTTCCCGGCATGTCACCGATGCTAGTACTACTCTAGCACAAGCATACTTAATTGCTGGGTTTTGATGCGATCCGGTGCTTTAGCGCTGGTATGATCACTTTGGTCAACCTACGCTGCTTATTTTCCTTTATCAGTATTGGTCTTATTCCCCTTTAACATGAGTGCTACACGTCAACAATGAAGCATGGGGAAAATAAATTAAGAAAAGATAATCCAGTAAGTACTAAAAAAAGTTGGTGGAAAACTTGAAACTACTTTTTTAGCCTCGGTTTTCTCACACAAACAAATAAAGGAAAGGAGGAACTGACCCAAAAAAAAAAAAAAGGGTATGCAACATGAGGACTTGCTGGCACGTCACCAATTCCAATACTACTCTCGCCCAAGCAAGCTTAACTGCGGAGTTCTCATGGGATTTGGTGCACTAGTGCTACTATGATAGCACCCATCAATCTACACCGCTTTTTTTTTCTTTATCCGTATCATTCTTTTTCCCCATCAACATGAGTGCTCCTTGCCATGAACAAACTATGGGGCTCATAAATTAAGACAAGACAATCCAGTAAGTAGTCAATAAATTTGGTGGAAATTTTGAAACTCCATTTTTAGCCCTTATCCCACACGAACGCAAAAAGCAAAAGAAAAATTGATCCGAAAAACAAGAAAGAGGATACAACATGAGGACTTCCCTACACATCACCGATACCAGTACTACTAATGCCTAGGCATGCATAACTACGGAGTTGTGATGGGATCCAGTGCATTAGTGCTGATATGATCACATCCGTCAACCTCCGCCGCTTATTTTCCTTTATCTATATCAGTCCTATTCCCCTTCAACATGAGTGCTTGATGCTAGGTTTCGGGAGCCAAACAGCGTAGCGGAATTTAACCAAAACCCTCCAGGATCCAAGTGAAACAGGGTAAACCGGGTGTTCAAAAATTTCATACCTAATTTTCGGTTGAGATCTTTCACTCAACTGTAGAGTCGAATCACAAAACCTGAACAGTTGATGTGTTCAGGCTCTCTATGGTATCCACACGAGCCTCTCGAGATCACCACGCTTCCACCACGTCCCGGCAGATGCGTTTCTCTTGCGCTCGCAGTGCTAGCTTGCGTCCTCCAGGGAATTGCAAGAGAAGAGTGCGGCTGTCCTTTTGAGAGGTTAGGGCAAGGAGACCTGCGAATTTCTCACTTAAAAGTTGTATTTATAGTGAGACTCAACTTCCAGGCCTAATGGGTTTCAAAGCCCTAATCCAATTAGGATTTAATTTTGGGCTTAATAATGGCTCAATTCCTTGGCCCATTATTAATACGAAATTAAAGTGAAACCATAACCCAAATAATTAGCCCATGCACTCTAATGATCCAAATAGCTCTATGTGTGCGACCCAATAGGCTCTTGCCATGTTGGCAATGATCATAAATCACATTTATGATCATAAGCAATGAGCAGTGTCTAGCAACACATCATTGCTACCCAAGTGACAAGATTGTCGGTGAATCGACTAAACCTTTATGATCATCACCGATATATGCCATTGTCCCTTTGTCCAAGATATCAAGACTAAGCACGAGACATGGAATGTGTCACTCTCGTATAGCCCAATCTTTGGTTTCTTGATTACCGAGTAGACCAACTTAAACTAACGACATTGATATCATATATCAACTCATCGGAGCATGGCCATGCATTTTCTAAGTCTCACTCTATCAAGGGGCCCAAAGATATCACTCCCGTTACATAGGAGGGACAAATCCCATCTTGATCATACAAATCCCTCCGCATGATATGTGACATACCCAATGACCTCCTTCAAGTTCACTCAGTTACGAGCAACAAAGGAAAGTATCAAAGTATGTGACTCACATGTAGGGAACCTTGATGATCTTAGGTCGAAGGACTACATATACCATGATCACTATGAGAATCACTTATGACACTCATATAACGATCCATGAAGTGTTCTCATGGTGGGTTGGTCCAGTACATAAGTTCTCCAACTTGTACCCATATGTAGACTACATATCTCATATTAGTCTCCACATATGCTAGTCATTATGTATTATTGCAACCCGCTCCACAATAATACTAGACTAGGGACGTTTAAGAATATCATTATTCTAGGGTTACAATTATGTTTATTACGTTACGCAGAAACAAAACAACAAACAAAATTGCTGGATTAATGCCTCAATAAAATGTCGTGACTCAATGTGCAAAAATACAATCATCTCATGATTGGCTTTTTGGGCACAACACTAACACTTGATGTCATGAACAAACCATAGGGCCCATAAATTAAACAAAGGAAAATAGTAAGTAGTAAAAAAAGTTGGTGGAAAATTTGAAATTCCATTTTTTAGCCAGTTCTCTTACATGAACAGATAAAGCAGACCAAAAAATATACTTGAAAGATAAAAAAGGGGATGCAGCACGAGGACTTCCCGGCACATCACCGACGGCAGTACTACTCTTGCCCAAACATGCTTGACTGCAAAGTTCTGGTAGGATCCAATGCATTACTATTGGTATGATCGCATCTGTAAACGTACGCCGCTTATTTTCCTTTATCCGTATCAGTCTTATTCACCTTTAACGTGGGTTTTACATGTCACGAACGAACCACGAGGCAAATAATTTAAGGAAAGATAATCCATAAAATAATCAAAAAAGTTTGTGAAATATTCAAAACCCCTTTTTTAGCCCCGGTTATCTCAGACGAACAAATAAAGAAAAAGAAAAACTGACCCGAAAAACAATAAAAGGGTTGCAACACAAGGACTTATTGGAACATCATTGATCCCAGTACTACTATTGCCCAAGCATGCCTAACTCCGAAGTTCTAATGGAGTATGGTGCAATAGTGCTTGTATAGTCACATCTGTCAACCGACACCGCTTACTTTCCTTTATCCATATCGGCCTTATTCCCCTTCAATGTGAGTGCTCCACGTGACGAATGAACAGAGGGGCACATAATTTAAGAAAAGATAATCGAGTAAGTAGTCAAAAAAGTTGGTGCAAAATTTGAAACTCCATTTCTAGCCTTAGTTATATCGTATGAAATAATAAAGCAAATGAAAAATAGACCCAAAAAGCAAAAAAAGGGGGGCAACATGAGGACTTGCTGGTACATCATCAATGTTAGTACTACTCCTACCCAAGCATGCTTAACTGCGAAGTTCTGATGGGATTCGGTACATTAGTGCTAGTATGATCACATCCGTCAACATACGTAGCTTATTTTCCTTTATCCATATCGGTCTTATTCCCCTTCAACGTGAGCGCTCCATGTCACAAACAAATTGTGGTGCCCATAAATTAAGAAAAGATAATCCAATAAGTAGTCAAAAAAGTTAGTGAAAAATTTGAAACTCCATATTTGGCCCCGGTTTTCTTTCATGAACAAATAAAGAAAGAGAAACAAAAAATGGGATGCAACACGACGACCTCCCAGCACGTCACCGATGCCAGTACTACTCTAGTCCAAGCACGTTTAACTGTGGAATTCTGATGGCATCCGATGCATTAGTGATGGTAATATCACATCGGTCAACCTACGCCGCTTATTTTCCATTGTTCGTATCAGTCTTATTCCCTTTCAACGTGAGTGCTATACATCACGAGTGAACTGTGAAGCAAAAAAATTAAGATATTCCGGTAAATAAAAAAAAACTGGTGGAAAATTTGAAACTTTATTTCTAGCCTTGGTTATCTCGTACAAATAGAAAAAGCAAAAGAAAAATTGAACCAAAAAAAAAAATGGGATGCAACACGAGTACTTCCCGGCATGTAACTGATACGAGTACCATTCTCATCCAAGCACGCTTAACTGCATAGTACTGATGGGATCTAGTGCATTAGTGCTGCTATGATCGCATCCATAAACCTATGCCATTTATTTTTCTTTATCCATATCGGTCCTATTCCCCTTTGATGTAAGTGCGACACGTCATGAATAAATTGTGGGGCCCATACATTAAGAGAAAAAAATCTAGTAACTAGTCAAAAATGTTGGTGGAAAATTTAAAACTCCATTTTTAGCCCCAGTTATCTTGCACAAACAAATAAAGTAGAAGAAAAACCAACCCAAAAAAAAAAAAAGGGAATGCAACACGAGGACTTCTATGTACATTATGGATGCCAATACTACTCTCGCCCAAGCATGCATGGCTACGGAGTTCTGATGGGATTCGATGCATTACTGCTGATATGATCGCATCCATCAACCTACACCACTTACTTTCCTTTATTCGTACCGGTCTTATTCCAATTCAACATGAGTACTCCACATCACAATCGAACTATAAGGCTTATAAATTAAGAAAAGATAATCCAGTAAGTAGTCAAAAAGTTGGTGGAAAATTTAAAACTCCATTTTTAACCCTGGTTATCTCGTATGAACAAAAAAAGAAAAAGAAAAATTGACCCAAAAAACTAAAAAAAGGGATGTAACATGAGGACTTCCGGACAAGTAACCGATACCAGTACAATTCTCATCCAAGCATGCTTAACTGTAGAGTTCTGAGTTCTGATGAGATCTGGTGCATTAGTGCTGGTTTGATCACATTTGTCAACCTATGCCACCTATTTTCCTTTACCCGTATCTGTCTTATTCCCTTTCAACATAAATGCTCCATGTCACGAATGAACCGTGGGGACCATAACTTAGGAAAAGGTAATCCAATAAGTAGTCAAAAAAGATGGTGGAAAATTTGAAACTCCATTTTTAGCACTTGTTATCTTGCACGAACAAAGAAAGGAGTAGAAAAACATGGCACGAGGACTTCCCGGCACGTTACCGATGTCAGTACTACTCTCACCCAAGCACACTTAATAGTAGACTTTTGATGGGATTCGTTGCATTAGTGATGGTATGATCACATTTGTTAACCTATGGCGCTTATTTTACTTTATCCGTATTGCTCTTACTCCCTTCGAACATGACTGCTCTACATCACGAACACGTCGTGGGGCCCATAAATTAAGAAAAGATAATCTAGTAACTAGTCAAACAAGTTGGCACAAAATTTGACACTCTATTTTTAGCCCCGATTATCTTGCATGGGCAACTAAAGTAAGAGAAAAATCGACCCAAAAAACAAAAATCGGGATGCAATACAAGGACTTCCTAGTGCGTCAACGATGCCAGTACTACTCTCACTCAAGAATGCTTAACTACGGAGTTCTGATGGGATCTGGTGTGTTAGTGCTAGTATCATCTCTTTGATCAACCTACACCGTTTATTTTCCCTTATCCGTATTAGTCTTGTTCTGATTCAACGTGAGTGCTATATTTCACGAACTAACCGTGGGGCCAATAAATTAAGAAATGATAATCGAGTAAGTAGTAAGAAAAAGTTGGTGGAAAATTTGAACCTCCATTTTTAGCCTCGGTTACCTCGCACAAACAGTTAAAGTAGAAGAAAAATTGACCTGTAAAACAAAAAAAGGGATGCAACATGAGGACTTCCAGGCACGTCACCGATACCAGTACTACTCCCGCCCAAGCACTCTTAACTACAGAGTTCTGATAGCATCCTATGCATTAGTGCTAGTATAATTGCATCCGTTAACCTACACTTTTTATTTTCCTTTATTTGTATCGGTCTTATTCCACTTCTCGTCACAAAGAAACTTTGGGAAACAAAAATTAAGAAAAGATAATCCAGTAAGTTGTCAAAAAACTTTATGGACAATTTGAGACTCCATTTTTAGCCTTGGTTATCTCACATGAACAGATAAAGCAGAAGAGAAACTGACCCGTAAAGCTAAACAGGGGATGCAACATGAGGACTTACCAGTACATCAACGATGCCAGTACTACAGAGTTCTGACAGGATCCCATGCATTAGTTCTCGTAGAATCACATCCATCAACCTATGGCGCTTATTTTTCTTTATCCGCATCGGTCTTATTCCCCTTCAATGTGAGGGCTCTACATCATGAACAAACTGTGAGGCCCATAAATTAAGAAAAGATAATCCAGTAAGTAGTCAAAAAAGTTGGTGGAAAATTTTAAACTCCGTTTTTAGCCTCTATTATCTCGCGCAAACAAATAAAGCAAAAGAAAAACCAACCAAAAAAATGAAAAAAAAAGGATGCAACACGAGGACTTCTTGGCACGTCACCAATGCTAGTACTATTGTTGCGCAAGCATGCTTAACTGCGAAGTTCTGATGGGATCTAGTGCATTTTGTGCTGGTATGATTGCATTCATTAGCATATGCTGCTTATTTTCCTTAATCTGTATCTATCTTTTTCCTATTCAACGTGAGTGCTCCATGCCATGAACAAACCATATGGCCCATAAATTAAGAAAAGATAATCCAGTAAGTATTCAACGAAGTTGGTGGAATTTTTCAAACTCTATTTTTTGCCTCGGTTATCTAGTGCAAACAGATAAAGTAGAAAAATAACCAACTCAAAATAAAAAAATGGGATGTAACACAAGGACTTGTTGGCATTTCACCGATACCTGTACAACTCTTGCCTAAGCACGCTTAACTGTGGAATTCTTATGGGATTCGGTGCAATAGTATTGCTATGATAGCATCTGTTAACCTATGCTGATCAATTTCCTTTATCCGTATTGGTTTAATTCTTATTTAACGTGAGTGCTTCACATCACGAACGAACCGTGGGGCCCATAAATTAAGAAGAGATAATCTAGTAAGTAGTAAAAAATGTTGGTGGAAATTTTGAAACTCCATTTTTAGCTCAGGTTATCTCGCACAAACAAATAAAGAAAAACAAAAAACCTACCCAAAAAGAAAAAAGATGCAACAAGAGGACTTCTGGGCACGTCACTGATGCCAGTAATTCTCTTACCCAAGCATGCTCTACTATGGAGTTCTGATGGGATTCGGTACAATAGTGCTAGTATGATCGCATTCGTTAACCTATGCTGCTTATTTTCTTTTATCCGTATCGGTCTTACTCCCCTTCAACGTGAGTACTCTACGTCACAAATGAACTGTGGGACCCATAAATTTGGAAAACATAATCTTGTAAGTAGTAAAAAAAGTTGGTAGAATATTTGAAACTCCATTTTTAGCCCCGGTTATCTCACATGAACAAATAAAACAAAAGAAAAACTGACCCAAAGAACAAAAAAGGGGGCCGGAACAGGAGGACTTCTCGGCACGTCGCGTATGCTAGCACTACCCTCACCCAAGCATGCTTAACTGTGGAGTTCTGATGGGATCCAATGCATTAGTGCTGGTATGATTGCATCCATCAACCTATGCCACTTATTTTTCTTTATCCTTATCGGTCTTATTCCCCTTCAATGTGAGTGCTGCATGTCACGAATGAACCGTGGGGCCCATAAATTAGGAAATGATCATCCAGTAAGTAGTAAAAAAAAGTTGGTGGAAAATTTAAACATCCATTTTTATTTTGGGTTGTCTTGTACGAACAAATAAAGCAGAAGAAAAACTGACCCGAAAAACAAAAATAGGGGATGCAACATGAAGACTTCCTAGCACGTCACTAATACCAGTACTACAGTGATAACCCTCATTCCTACACAAAGCTTAAGTAAATGAGAGGTGAAAAATAAGTGGAAAGCAAGTTATGTGGAATGGCTTAATAGATATATTAGTTGGAGTTAGTAGGCACATGTGAATGTGCCAAATACATGTCTACCAAGTGTACTCGGATGAACGTTTAAAGGACTTAAGACCATAGTGGCGGATGTGTAAATTTCAGGGCTCATTTGCACATATACATTTGAGGGCTAAAATGGGGGGAATCTTTTAGTGGGGGATCACATGGCGTCATCTAACAAAATGACCTTGCCGAGACAAGCATTACACCCAATTTCACGCTATATGGCACTCAACCGGATTTGTATGCTTCCACTTAGTTAAATCATTTCATTTTCAGGTCAAACCTCCTAGTTTGAGCTTAGTTGGTGTTCTTTGTTTTGGAGGCCTAGGTTTTTCCCGAATTGGTGAAGGATTATAATTGAAATTGAAGATTCAAGCTTGTTCAACTGCAATTTAGCCATAAGTGACCTCGAAGTTACATTGCCAAGCTTGGATTCTTGCATTTGGAAGCTTGGCCAAGAGCTAAGGGCAAGGTTTGGTAAGGGATTCATTATACTCATCTTGATTTTGGTTGATTTCCATTTTGAAGTGAGTATTAGGCAATCTAGGTGATAGCTTGTGAGCTAAATGAGCTTAGATTGTTGTAGGGCTATGTTTACCCTTTGGGTAATTGAGTTTAGTGTGCTAGCTAGCTATGTTAATGGCAAGTACTAAAGTTCTATCATGGGTTGGACAAGCCATGTGTGAACTTGGAGCTCTATGTGATGAGATTAGCTAAGGGAAATGAGAAAAAACCAAAATATGTGTGTACTTGCTAGTGCCATACTCGGCCAAGACTAAGGCTTGGGTTTGTGGTGTGTGTGTTGCTTGCTTTGGTGATCGGATGCATGTGCTAACCCTTAGTATTGTTATTTAGAATATTGCTATGTGTTTTCCATGTTTTCGTGTCTACTTTGCAGGAGCTTTGGAGGTTAAGCATTTAGGCTTAACTAAATAGGCACATAGTGTCGTTTGGTTCCCTTACTAAGTTATGTATATAACTCATGCCCTATAATTACTTATTTCAGGAAAGGATATTAAGCTTTGAATCACTTGTGCACCAAGGGTTGAGTATTCAGGTACCTTGAAGGTATGGATACTAGTTTGGTTATCTAGCTCAATAAGTATAAGTATAAGTCTATATGTACAAGTCTTTACGATTGTGCAAGCATATATGTTTATGTTGCTTGCAGGCTTTCTGAGTAGATTGTGGGACAAGTCTAGTGGGATGGACATGGGCTCAATAGCATATGTGTTGTGGTTTGCCTTATTGACCATAAGTTTGATGGTTGGGCTTGTACTTCATACCATAGTCCTGCTTTATGTGGTGTTGGTAGCTTTTGGATATGTTTAAGTGTATAGGCATGTGAACCTATCCTCTCAGTTTGTTTTGGGCTTTGATTGGTCTGGGTCATGATACCAAGTTTGTGTATATTCAGTTATGTATGGGTGGTATGAATGCTCTCTTTGAGAGAAGGTGTTAGTTATGTATTTGAGGAGTTTATGGTTATGTGTTGGATGGTTGTGAGTGAAGTTTCCATGTGTGTTGATTATGTGGGTAAGTTGGTTTGCAAACCTCTTTGGAACATGTTTAAGCATGTGCATAAAAATTATGTGTCTTCAAAATTTATGAGAATGGGTATCTTGATTGTCATGCACGATTGTATGCACACTTGATAAGCACAAGCGCACAAACACATGATTAATGCATGTGATTATTGCCTTGGTGTGCAAGGTTTCCTTGGCGTTAAGGTAGGTAGGCTTCCTGGGGCGCGCTCCCTAGTGCCCTAGCATGTGTCCTAGTGCACTGTTGTTAGTGCCCAACAAGTGCCTAGGTGGGTGCCCTAGGTTAGCGATAGACACACATGAGACACACACACAATGCGCTAATTCCAGTGTCCAGGCAAGTATCTAGTGCTAGCGATAGGCACCTGAGGGGGCACTTTGTGGACACATGCATTTAGTGTTCTATTAGGTGCCCAAGGAGGGCACAACCCACTAGTGATAGGTGCCTAGGCACACTTTTCTGAGTGCACAAGGTACACACACCACTGATGAATACTCATAAGTGTATTGTTATTAAGGGTTTAAATCACCATTATACACTTTGAGTATGATTAATTTCTATATTCTGAGCATTTTTCCACCGGGTTACTATTCACACACATTTTTACTATTTATAGTTATTACTAACTTATAGCTATTCACCGACTTACTATTCATATGCGTATTTCACTATTCATATGCGTTTTACTATTCATCAAGATTAAATAATTATTTTTTATATAGGTAAAATCATCACTTGGCGACCCTTCATGAGAAAAATCGTATCTGGAGTTGTAGATGTCAGAATTGAGTGATTCCAAATTCATCTGAAAGCTAAGACATAGATCTTCAACTCTACTTCATTTTGAAAACTAATTTGATCGTTTTCATTGCTGAAATCTGATTATAGATGAGACCCTTCGTTATTTTATGTACTGAAGAGTAGTTTCGGTAGAAAAATCATAACATGAGCTACGGATGTCCGATTTGAATAAGCAAGACATTCATTCGAAGCTAAAGAGGAGATCTACAACTTTTGTGCTTTGAGGACGAGCTGATCTGATGTCTACAATGGTCAAAAAATTAAAAAAAGTTGCAGCCCGCCATTATTGATTTGTATTTACCTACATTTTACCATTTTATTTTTACCATTTCACCAACCCCAAAACTCTATAAATAGGCACCTTGGGGGGGTGAAGTATGCCATTTTCTTAGGCCATTTCTATGTTCTTGTATCATTTTTAGCTTTTTTCCTTTGTTCTTGTTCTAGTTTTCAATACTGAAGCTCTGTCCAAGTGTTTTCTCGTTCTTCTTCTTCTTCTTCATTCTTAATCTTTTAATCTATGTTTATTTCATCTTTCTACAGTTTGTTTACTTTTATTATGTCCAACTAATCTTCTTTTTGCTAAGGTGAAAGGGTGAAGCTTTTGGTGTAGATGTTATGATTGATTTGAATGGATCACAATGTTAACGATATTTTCTTCCTTAATCTATTTAACTTCCGTCCTTGTTAAGTAGGAGTCTTGATTCATCATAGTCAAATCATTGGCACAAAAGGTGCTTGATTCCCTCTGTAGAACATGGCTCTACTGGCTATATTGGAATCTTGAGTTATTGTCGACAAAGGTTGGCATGATGGATACTTGAACCCATTAGCAAGTGTCGGCGTTTTAAGATCAATGAAAGTTAATACTAACTAAATTCCCCAATTAGGATCTCCTCTATGTGTGGATTCCAATTGAGTGGCAAAATGGGCTAAAATTAATCACAACCAATATACTAAAAGTGGATCTCCTAACCTTAGCTATTTTATTTGAATTTGAATTTTTAATCAACACTTGTTCACACATTTCATGAAAACCTTCCTTCAATTTTGTAATTTGTATATCTTAATTCACTTCCCTGTGGTTCGACACTCAGACTCCTGAGATTTTATTACTTGCGACAACTTACACTTGGGTTACAACTGCTAGAGTGTAGCAACCACCTAGTGCCCAAAGTAACACCTGTGCTATTCCTAGGGCTAGCAATAGGTGTGCATGAGCAAGAGCGTGTGTGGGCCATGACAACTACTCTCGGCCAAGCACGCTTAACTGTAGAGTTCAGATAGGATCCTGTGCATTAGTGCTGGTATGATGGCATCCGTCAACCTACGCCACTTATTTTCCTTTATCTGTATCAGTCTTATTCCTCTATAACACGAGTTCTCCACATCACGAATGAACCATGGGGCCCATAAATTAAGAAAAAATAATCCAGTAAGTACTGAAAAAAGTTGGTGGAAAACTTGACACTCCATTTTTAGCCTCGGTTACCTCACCCGAAGAAATAAAGCAAAAGAAAAACTGACCCGAAAAACAAAAAAGAGGATTCAACACGAGGACTTCCTAGCATGTCACTAATGCTAGTACTAGTCACGCCCAAGCATGCTTAATTGCGGAGTTTTGATGGGATCCGGTGCACTAGTGTTAGTATGATTGCATCCATCAAGCAACACTGCTTATTTTCCATTATCTATACCGGTCTTATTCCCCTTCAACGTTAGTGCTACAGATCAGGAATGAACTGTGGGACCCATAAATTAAGAAAAGATAATCTAGTAAGTTGTCAAAAAAGCTGCTAAAAATTTGAACCTCCATTTTTAGCCCCGGATACCTCACACGTCATAAAGCACAACAAAAACTGACCTGAATAACAGAAAAGGGAATGCAACATGAGGACTTCCCGGCTTGTCACCGATGCTAGTACTACTCCCTCCCAAGCACGCTTAATTGGAGAGTTCTGTTGGGATCCGGTGCACTAGTGCAAGTATGATTGCATCTGTCAACCTACGCCACTTATTTTCCTTTAACGTGAGTGCTCCATGTTAATAATGAACTCTGTAGTTAAGCATGCTTGGTGAGAGTAGTACTGGCATCGGTGACATGTCGGGAAGTTCTTGTGTTGCGTTGCCTTTTTTGCTTTTCGGGTCAGTATTTCATCTGCTTTATTTCTTCGTGTAAGATAATTTAGCCTAAAAATGGAGTTTCAAATTTTGCACAAACTTTTTTTACTACTTACTCGATTATCTTTTCTTAATTTATGGGCGCCATGGTTCATTCCTGACACGGGGAACTCAAGTTGAAGGAGAATAAGATTGATACTGATAAAGGAAAATAAGTGGCATAGGTTGATGGATGCGATCATACCGCCACTAATGCACTAGATCCCATCAAAACTCCATAGTTCAGTGTGCTTGAGCAATAGTAGTACTAGCATCGGTGACGTGCCAGGAATTGCTCGTGCTGAATCCTCTTTTTTGTTTTTTGGGTCAATTTTTCTTCTGCTTTATCTGTACGTGCTATGATGCTTGTGACTTGTATAGACCCTAGGCTATTATGAAATGTACATATCAAGTACATTATGGAAATATGTGATTAATACAAGTCAGGAGTGTAACATTAAGGGTTACACAATGTAAGTACCAAGAGGCACTCCATCTTAACCCCAAAATAAAATTAATGTAATATAGTGAAACTATGACCTAGATGAAGCTATATCATAGCACTAAAACACAAAAGAAGGATCCTTAGGCACACACTAGTATGCTTCTATGTGAACTAAGAAGTGCTGAAGCCCAAAAGCACCAGAAGATGATGGAAGAGTATACTGCTTATGATGGTGATACCAATGTGGGTAGCCATACACCCATAAAAATGTGGTGACATCATGGAGAGTGGCAAAGACACCTTAGAGTTTGTACCATTGTGTATCATTATGTGCAAGTGTGTGCTTGTGGTGGCTTTGAGCCTATAGAATTAACAGGAATTTTATGGGATTGATATTTATCATTCAAATGTCAATGTGGGCTACAATGTGGACCACTAAGGCAACATGAAGAAACTTCACGAAACATTAAAATGCTCTTAGGTGCACTTCTAAGTGCAGTTATGATCAAAACAACGTTTGATGGCCTAATTGGCCGAATGAAGTGTCAAAGTGGGTGCTCAATATGCACCACTTGAGAAGTTAAGCAGGTTAAAACAAAGTCCAAAATGACTTAAGCTACTTGGAGGAAGGTTGGACCAAGAATCCAAAGTCAATGGCCATGGTGGCTACACATTCGGCCAAGTTTGTTTTCATAGTCTTCAATGGCTATTAAAGGAAGCTTCTTGGCTACTTCTTGGTAGCTTCCTAAGCTCATTTAACCTAGCTAAGGTCCTACCATGCACTGGAAGGAATGTCAAACCAAAAAAAGAAAACAAAATACTCAAAAGACTAGAATGGCGGCTTGGTTGGTCTTTTAGGCCACCATTTGATTTTGGTCTCTAAGGGCCAATTTATGGTAGCTTCTTGGTAGTTTCTTGGCATCCATAAGAGGGAATTAAGTCAAGAAAAAGACCTATTAAGGACCAAGAAAAAAATAAAAAAAAAAAGGAAGAAAAACCAACTAAATGGCTTGGTTACAAAGCCATTCGGCTAACATTGGTTACTAAGTCATTCAAGGCAATTTCCAAGCTATTTCCCATCAAATTATTACATCATTTACTACCCAATACTTAGTCCTAATACCTTTCAAAGACCACCAAAAATAATGAGAAGAAAAAGGACCAAAAGAAAGCCCAAAACAAATAAAGAAAATGTAAATGACTTATTCAAGTCATTTGGCAACCGCCAATATTCAAGCTTCTTTAATGCAATTTATTTGCAAATGTTTAACCATTTATTGGCTATTCTCTACTCTCCTATCTCTTAGAAACACCTTAGTCATAAACCAAGAGCACATGGAGGCTGAGACATAAGCAAGAAATCCAACACAACACCAACAAGCCAAAACAGAAGCTATGTTGATACATCTAAGATGGTGTCCTTCTAAAGCTTCTTTCTTCTTCCTTTCTTCCTAAATTCCCATCAACACCTACCTAGTGGTCCTACCTAAGTGCCCTTAAGTTTGGGGAAAGAAAGTCCATGGAGAAGCATGTATAAAGAGTGAATCTGAGACAAACATCAAGCAAGCCTTTCACTTGGTGTTACCTAAGTTGGTGCCTATGTTTTCAGGCAAATGACCAACTTGCCTTACTACTTCTTGAGTGTGGGTAAGGGCCTAATATGAATCTTATTCTCCTATATTTTGAAGGGAAAAATCTACCCTAGGTGATGGCTTAAGCTAAAGGAACCCAGAGGCTATGTTAATGGGCTATGTGTGCTTAAAGTACTATGGTAAGCTAGCTGGTTTGCTTTTGGCAAGCATAAGGTTTTCACTCTAGCTGGGCCAAGCTTGACAATCACTTAGAGCTCTATGATAAATGAACATTAATTTAAGTGATCACAAGAAGAAACTACCAAAGAATCATTCTTGCTATGTTATGGAAACCTAGTGTTGTTGTGTGTGTCTGTATGCTTTTCTCATTACATGCGTGTGCTAACCCCCTTTTTATCATTTATGTATGTATTATGTATTATGATATACTTGTTGTTTTTGGTGTCTTTTATGTCTTTGGATGCAGGTTACCAAAGAAGTTTGGAGGTTTATGTGTATCAATGTTTTAAACATGGAATAAGGCACCAGGTGCTATTTGGGTTCTTAATTGAGTACCTATGTACTCATGTCCTCTTTTGCCCACTTTGGGTAAAGAAGTTGAGTAATGAGGGGCTCAGAAACCTCTCCACAGGGTCTTTGTACAAAGATGTAAAACTCTCAATTATGGCTTATGAGAACGGAAGCATAAACAGGTTAACTAATTTTGATTGATGATTGTGTTTCTGTGTTATGTAGGGCCTGATGGCTGTTGTGGGTATTGCTGTTGCTAGAACAATTCTAGTATAGACTAGAACCAGGAGGGTCATGAATAATTTGTGGCCTAAATATCAAGTTAAAGTGAAAGTAGAAGTCTCATTGGGTTGGGAGATTGTATAAACAGAAGGGAGTGTACCATGTGTAACACCTTTTGAAACATCAAACTTTGGTGTTTTAGGCCATGTAGTCCTTCTTGAAACTTAACTTGTATATAGTTGTGTATGTAAAACAAGATGACTAGGCAAACTTTAAGTGGGGTTAAGAATCTTGGGAGTCAGAGTCCAATTCACCATTTGGAATCAACTAAGTAACTAAAATCCACCAGTTGATAAGAATCTGATCAAAGGTTTAAGGTAGGGGTGAGTTGGGCCCTAACAACAAAAGCTTCCTGGCACATCCTTGTTGCCAATACTACTCTCTTCGAAGCACACTTAACTATGGAGTTCTGATAGGATCTGGTGCATTACTACTGCTATGATTGCATCCGTCAACCTACGCAGCTTATTTTCCTTTATCCATACAGGTCTTATTCCTTTTTAACATGAGTGCTCCACGTCACGAACGAATAGTAGGGCCCACAAATTAAGGAAAGATAATCTAGTAAGTAGTAAAAAAACTTCGTGGAAAACTTGAAACTCCATTTTTAGCCCGTTTATCTTGTACCAACAGGCAAAAGAAAAACCAACTTGGAAAACAAAAAAGAGGATGGAACTCAAGGACTTCACAGTACATCATGGATACTAGTATTACTCTCACCCAAAGCACGCATAACTGTAAAGTTCTAATGGGATTTGGTGCATTAGTGTTGGTATGATCACATCTGTTAACCTACACTGCATAGTTTCCCTTATACGTATAGGTCTTTCTCCCATCCAACGTGAGTGCTCTATGTCACGACCGAACCATGGGGCTCAGAAATTAAGAAAAGAAAATCCAGTAAGTAGTCAAAAAAGTTGGTGGAGAATTTGAAACTCTCTTTTTTGCCACGGTTATCTTGCATGAACAATTAACATAAAAGAAAAATTGACCCGAAAAAAAAAAAAGATGATGCAATGTGAGGACTTCCTGGCACGTCACTGATACCATCACTACTTTCACCCAAGCATGCTTAACTATGGAGTTCTGGTGGGATCCGGTACAATAGTGCTAGTTTGATCACATATGCTAAGATACACCGCTCATTTTCCTCTATTCGTATCGATCTTACTCCCATTCCATGTGAGTGCTCCACATCACGAACGAACCATGGGGCCCATAAATTAAGAAAAGATAATCCAGTGATTAGTCAACAAAGTTGGTGGAAAATTTGAAACTCCATTTTTAGCCACGGTTATCTCGTACAAATGAATAATGCAAAAGAAAAACTAACCCGAAAAACCAAAATGGGGGTGCAACACGAGGACTTCCCGGCTTGTGCCTGATGCCAGTATTACTTTTGGCCAAGCACGATTAACTGTGGAGTTCGGATGGGATACGGTGCATTAGTACTAGTATGATCGCATCCATCAAACTATGCTGCTTAATTTCCTTTATCCTATCGATCTTATTCCCCTTCAATGTGAGTGCTATACGTCACGAATGACCACGAGACCTATAAGTTAAGAAAAGAAAGTCTAGTAACTAGTGAAAAAAGCTCGTGAAAATTTTGACACTCCATTTTAGCACCAATTATCTCGCACGAACAAATAAAGCAAAAAAAAAAAAGACTCAAAAAGTTAAAAAAGGGATGCAACACAAGGACTTCTAGGCATGTCACCGATTCCAATACTAGTCTCAACCAAGTACGCTTAACTCCAGAGTTCTGATGTGATCTAGTGCATTAGTGCTGGTATGATCACATCCGCTAACATACGCCTCTTATTTTCCTTTATTCGTATCAATCTTATTCCTCTTCAACATGAGTGCTTGACATCACAAACAAATTGTGGGGCGCATAAATTAAGAAAAGATAATCCTGTAAGTAGTAAAAAAAGTTGGTGGAAATTTTGAAAGTCTATTTTTAACCCCGGTTATCTCATACAAACAAATAAAGCAAAAGAAAAACTAATCTTAAAAGCAAAAAAAAAGATTCAACAAGAGGACTTTACAGCACGTCACCGATGCCAACATTACTTTCACCCAAGCATGATTAACTGCGAATTTTGATTGGATCTAAAGCATTACAGCTGGTATGATCGCATCAGTCAACCTATGCCATTTTTTTCGTTTATCCATATCAGTCTTATTCCCCTTCACATGAGTGCTCCATGTTACATGTGAACCGTGGGGTTCTTAAATTAAGAAAAGACAATCTAGTAAGTAGTCAAAATAGTTCGTGGAATATCTGAAACTCCATTTTTAGCCCCAATTATCTTGCATGAACAAATAAAGCAAAAGAAAAACCGACCAAAAAACAAAAAAGGGGATGCAACATGAGGACTTCTCGGCACGTCACTGGTGCCAGTGTTACTCTCGCCTAACCACACTTAACTGCGGCGTTCTAATGTGATCTGGTGCATTGGTGCTGGTATGATCACATCCAGCAACCTACGCCCCTTATTTTCCTTTATCTGTATCGGTCTTATTCCCTTTCAACATGAGTGTAATACATCAGGAACGAACTGTCGGACCCATAAATTAAGAAACGATAATCCAGTAAACAGTAAAAAAAAAATGGTGGAGAATTTGGAACTCTATTTTGAGCCTCGATTATCTTGCACAAATAGATAAACTAGAACAAAAACTGACTTGAAAAACAAAAAAAGGCTTCAACATGAGGACTTTTTGGCAAATCACTGATGTCAGCACTACTCTCGCCCAAGCATGCTTAACTGTGGAGTTTTGATGGGATCCGGTGCATTAGTGCTGGTATGATCGAATCCATCAACCTACGCCACTTATTTTTCTTTATCTGTATTGGTCATATTCCCCTTCAATATGAGTGCTCCACGACATGAATGAATTATGGGGCCCATAAATTAAGAAAAGATAATCCAGAAAGAAGTAAAAAAAGTTATTGGAAAATTTGAAACTCTAATTTTACAGTCAGTTGTCTCCAACGTACAAATAAAGCAAAAGAAAAACCAACTTGAAAAACCAAAAGGGTGATGGAACACGAGGCTTCCTGGCATGTGACTGATCCTAGTACTACTCTCATCCAAGCATGCTTAACTGTGGAGTTTCTATAGGATTCAATGGCTTAGTGCTAGTACGATCACATCCGTAAACCAACGCCACTTGTTTCCCTTTTTCCGTGTCGGTCTTATTCTCTTTCAATGTGAGTGCTACATGCCACGAACGAACCATGGGGCCCATGAATTAAGAAAAGATAATCCAGTTAGAAGTCAAAAAAGTTGGTGGAAAATTTGAAACTCCATTTTTTGCCACGGCTATCTCGTATGAACAAAAAATGTGAAAGAAAAACTAACAGGAAAAACAAAAAAGAGGATGCAACACGAGGACTTCCCGGCATGTAACCGATGCCAGTATTACTTTTGGCCAAGCATTAGTGTTGGTATCATCACATCTGTTCACCTACACTACTTATTTTCCATTATCTGCATAGGTCTTACTCCCTTCCAACATGAGTGCTCTATTTCACGAAAGAACTATGGGCCACAAATTAAGAAAAGATAATCCAGTAAGCAGTCAAAAAAGTTCGTGGGGAATTTGAAACTCCATTTTTGGCCACGGTTATCTCACACGAACAAATAAAGTAAAAGAAAAACCAGCCCGAAAAAAAAAAAAGACAATCCAATGTGAGGACTTCCCAGCACGTCACTGATGCCATCACTACTCTTGTGCAAGCACGCCTAACTATGGAGTTCTTGTGGGATTCAGCACAATAGTGCTAGTATAATCGCAAACAATAAGATACACCGCTGATTTTGCTTTACTCTTATTGGTCTTACTCCCCTTCAATGTAAGTGCTCCACATCACGAATGAACCATGAGGCCCATAAATTAAGAGAACTTGATACAGTGAGTCATAAAAAAAGTTGGTGGAAAATTTGAAACTCCACTTTTAGCCCCAGTTTTCTCATACGAACAAATAATGCAAAAGGCAAACTGACCCGAAAAACCAAAATGAGTATGCAACATGAGGACTACCCGGCATGTGACCGATGCCAATACTATTCTTGGGCAAGCATGATTAACTGTGGAGTTCTGATGGGATCTGGTGTATTAGTGCTGGTATGATCGCATCCATCAAACTGCACTGCTTAATTTCCTTTATCTTATCGGTCTTATTCCCCTTCAACATGAGTGCTATACATAACAAACGAACCGTGAGATGCATAAATGAAGAAAAGATAATCCAGTAAGTAGTCAAAAAAGTTGTGGAAAATTTGAAACTTCATTTTTAGCACGTCATTGATGCCTGTACTACTCTAAACTAAGCACGCTTAACTTTGAAACTCTGATGGGATCTGCTGCACTCTAGCAGTTGTAACCCAAATGTATGTTGTTGCAAGTAATAAAATCTCAGGAGTCTGAGTGTTGAACCACAGGGAAGTGAATTAGGAAATAAAATTTACAAATTTGTTCATAAGGAAATATCTTGGTGCAAGGTGTGAACAGGTGTTGATTAAAAAACTTAAATTCAAATAAATAGCTAAGGTTAGGGGATCCACTTTTAGCATATCGATTATGATTAATTTTAGCCCATCACATAAAGGAGGTCCCAATTCGGAAATTTAGTTAGTATTAACTTTCATTGATCTTAAAACACCATTGCTTGCTAATGAGTTCAAGTATCCATCATGCCAACCTTTGTCGACAATAACTCAAAATTCCAATGTAGCCGGTAGAGCCATGTTCTATAGAGAGAATCAAGCAGCTTTTGTGCCAATGATTGACTATGATGAATCAGGACTCCCACTTAATAGGGAGGGAAGTTAAATAGATTAAGGAAGAAAAAACTGTTAACGTTGTGATCCATTTAAATCAATCATAATCTTTATACCAAAAGCTTCACCCTTTCACCTTAGCAAAAGAAAGATTAGTTAGCCATGATAAAAGTAAACAACATATAAAATAGAAAATGAACATGAATTGAAAGATTAAAGGAAGAACAAGAAGAAGAACAAGAAAACACTTGGACAGAGCTTCGGTATTGATAATTAGAACAAAACTAAGGAAGAAAAGTTAAAAATGATACAAGAACATAAAGGAGGCCTAAGAAATGACATGCCTTCATCCTCCCCCCCAAGGTGCCTATTTATAGAGCTTTTGGGGGGGGTGAAATAGTAAAATAGTAAAATGTAGATAAATACAAATCAACAAAGTTGGGTTGAAATTTATTTTAATTTTTCAACCATTGTAGACATCCAATTAGCTCTTCCTCAAAGCATATAACTTGTAGATCTCTTCTTTAGCATCGAATTGATAGTTTGCTCATTCAAATTGGACATCCATAGCTTAAGTTATGATTTTTCTACCGAAACTACTCTTTAGAACATCAAAGAACGAATGGTGTCATCTATAATCAGATTTTGGCAATGAAAACAATCAAACTAGCTCTTGGAATGAAGCAGAGTTGAAGATCTATGTGTTGGCTTTTAGATGAATTTAGAATTACTCAATTCTGATGCCTACAGCTCCAGATATGATTTTTCTCGTGAAGGGTTGCCAAGTGATGATTTTTACCTACATAAAAGAAAATTTATTTAATATATATATTTTAATATTATTGAATAATAAACCACGTATGAATAGTGAAATAGGCGTATGAACAGTAAGTCAGTGAATAGTAGAAATGCATGTGAATAGTAAAAATGTGTGAATAGTAACCCGGTTGAAAAATGGTCAAAATATAGAAATTAATCATACTTAAAGTGTATAATGATGATTTAAATCCTTAATAGCAATACACTTATGAGTATTCATCATACCCCCCAACTAGGTTCTTTCTAGTTCCTAGTAAGTAAGGCGATGTACTCAATGAATCCTCAGGTTTTGTCAAATGTTTTCTACTATCAATCTCTATACTATAGATTAGAAACGATTGAAGTAATCAGCATCAAAATTATAGTACTGAAAATAAAATAAAATTTTCATAATGATTTATGCGCATTTCAACCACTCAAACAAGGGAAAGTGTGAAAGATTATGAGTTACTGAGTGTAGTAAGTGTGTGACTAACTATCAGGAGTGTCTAAAATATTTCAGTGAATCATACCAACATTTACGGCTTATCCAAACAAATCTAATTCAAAACCATCGCATTGGTAGTCTTTCACACTATTACACTATAAAAGGTTTTTTTTTTTTTAACTTTGGCTCAAGCCTTATTTGGAGAACCTCGGTAATAGGCAGCCCTTTCCAAGAGCGAACATCGCTTGTTGTTGTTGTTGTTTTTTTTTTTAATTTTCCAAGTCTTTTCAACACTTCTTGGTGTTGTTTTTTTTTTCAAGTGTTTTTTTTATTCAAATCAAGCTAAGATATGGTTCATTAGAAGTCCCAATAGCTGCATAGTTGGAGTATTCTTTGAAATCTAAAAGGCAATAAAGATTTTTAGCATGTGTAAAAATATCAGTAATTCATAACTTAAACATCCTAATCCCTTGTCCAAGTGCAGAAAATTTGACTAAATCATTATGTCAAATAAGATTTCAAACATGTACACTTTAATGTAGCTCATCACCTCAACAATTTCATCACCAAGCATAGAAATTTTTAAGATAGAAAATATAGATTACTAGTGAGTATATCATCTTGTACGGGTTCAAAACCTACTTAAAAAATGTTATGACTAGCATGCCTAATAGGATGCGTCTCAAGAGTAAGATTATTCCTTACTCAGCCATCCTAAACTAAGGGCTTTGTCCAATGGTTTTAATATCAGTATAAGAAAAACTATCTTAAAAGAAGAAAAAAAATTGTGACAACTATCCCTCCCCTCAACTAGATTAAGACATTGTCCCCAATGTCAAAATATAGATAAGAAGAGTAAAGAAGAAATTACCTGAAATGGTAGTTATTGAAAATGAAAAACCTGAAATAACTTAAACCAAAATAAAGAAAATGCTGATAGTAAAACTAAAAGACAAGATAAACAGATCCAAAAGTTTGATTGCCCTCTTCCATTGTTCTTCATCACTTATTAAGGATTGACAACCTGTAGAATAAAATAAAATGACATTAATGTACAACAGTTGTGATTATGGCTCACATCTTCGACTGGTTTTACGTCCAGTAATGTCCTCAAAGCCTTCTATGAGTAGGGGATTTGCTTCCCATCTAGTATTCTTACAAACTGGCAAATAGGGTCTTTTAAAGTTAGATTCCCAAGACTATAATGCTCTTGTTCTTTATGAAAAATACTCTATAAACCAATAAATTCATGTTGCACTAATCCATAAGAATGTGTCTCAACAGTCAATCGGATATTATCCAAAGAATCTTTACTCAGGCCATTCTAGATAACTTGTATTTTATCTTGTCAATTATCAGACACCATTCCTAAAGAATGACATCTAATATTACAAGTCCATTGACCACATTTGTGACAGACTCGTAACCATGTCACTCTTCGCTTTTTGGCATAAGAGATTTTGCCTAAGCCAGGCATATGAGACACAAATGCATCTTGGGTTTCACTAGCCAAACGGACCTTAGCTTCAATTAACCAACGCACATCTTCAGGAATGCCCTTGTGCATCAAAACTCTTAATCACTCACATCTAGCTTGGTAAATTCTTTTAAGAACATTTATTGGGAGAGAGGGAAAGTATTTTTGCAAAGCAGAAAGAATAGAATCCATTGGTGAGAAAAAATTGAGAGATGAGAGAAAGAAATCAGTTATTATGGGAAACTGAGATAACTGACTTGAGAGTCACGGAGTACCGTATCCGCCACTTAACCAGGAAGAAATGGATCCTAATTTTTGAAAATTTTCAAAGGCTTTGCAGAATGCATGTGCATCTTTTAAACAAATAGGGCCAGTGAAATCTAGACTGGAAAATCTTTTCAGTTGTTTTCTTTGACAAAAAATGCACTCCGCACGTTTCAAAATGAGAAAATTCAATGACACTTTTTACCTTATCCTCAAGTATGCATCTTGTAAATATTTGGTCAGGACAGTATTTGAAAAGATAAGAGTCATCCCAATAAAAATTTGTCAGCTCATGTAGAAATTTCTTCCTATCTTGGGTACTCCATTGAGCTAGTATCCGTCCTATCACCAAAAAGTTGATAATATTAGCAAACCAAGGTATTGTAGTGATAGAAAATAGAAATTTGTTAGGAAAACAATAATTTATGGGTGCAGCCTCAATTGTTGAATTCGTTGTCAGTCTTGACAAATAGTTAGCGACAATATTTTTGGTGCCATTTTTATCCTTGATCACAATGTTGAATTTTTAGAGCAATATGATCCAGCGTATCAGCCTTGATTTAGCATATTTCTCTGACATTAGGTATTTCAATTGTGTTAGATGTATCTGGATCCGTTTGTATAATTGATTCAAATGAATTAACCAGATAATTTTTTTTAGGATCAGAGATACTCCCTTCTTCGATGTGGTTTTTCACAACAGTATCAATGAGGGAAAGTTTCTCACTTTCATCTTCTTTTTCAGGTGGCTGCTTAAGCAAGTTGAAAATATTTAACTCCAATATCATATTCCCAAATGTCAGCTTCATCAATCCATTCCTGCAATTAATCAAAGCATTAGTGGTTGCTAAAAATGGACGTCCCAAGATAACAGGTATTGAATTCTTGATTTCCACTAGTGGTGTGTCCAAAACAATAAAATCCACAGGATATATGAATTTATCAACTTGGACTAACACATCTTCAATGACTTCTCTTGGCGCTTTCACTGATCTGTCAACAAGCAAAAGAGTTACTTCAGTTGGTTTTAACTCACCCAAATTTTGTTCTTGGTAAACTGAATATGGAAGTAAGTTTACATTAGCCCCAAGATCAAGTAATGCTTGCTCAATTTTATGTTCTCCAATGAAACATGAAATTGTTGGACAACCAGGATCCTTGCATTTAAAAGCAGTATTATTTTGAATAATAGAACTTACCTGCTCGGCCAAGAAGGCTTTTTTTTCTTTCACATTCAGTTTCCTTTTAATAGTGTATAAATCTTTCAAAAATTTGGCAAAAGAAGGTACTTGTTTAATCGCATCCAACAAGGGGATATTGATCTTTACCTGCTTGAAGATATCAGAATTTTATGATTTTTATTCACCTTCTTAGGAAAAGTCAATGCCATAGGAAATGGAGGTGCTGATGGAGATTCAATTTGTTCTTCGCTTCGTAAAGGTTCAACCCCTTCTTTACTTTTAGAAGTTGACTCGGCGTCTCCTTCACAAGGATCAGGAATGGATTTTTCAATAACCTAATCACCGCAGATTGTAATGATTGACTTCACTTAATCTATAGTTTGACCTTTGGGATTTGGTTGTGGTTGAGAAGGAAATTTTCCTTTCTCTTGAATGTTGAGTGTAGATGCAAATTTTGCAAGAGTATCTTTCAAATCAATCATGGTTTGACTTGTTTGAGTATTGATTGACTCTTGGTTTTCAAAGAATCAATGTAATGTATCTTCAAGATTCTTTCTAAAAGGAGGAATATATGATGCATACCCTTGAGATTGTTGAAATTTTGTTGGGTGTCCAAAGGTGGTTGTTTGGATGATTCCTCCAACTGAAATTTGGATGATTCCTCCAACCAAGATTGTAAGTTTCCGAGTTTGGATTTTGGGTTGGCTTCTTGAAGTTGTTCAATGTATTGACTTGTTCATGGAGAAATACTTTGAAAGAGGGCAAGGTTGGGCAATTGCTAGTGGAATGGTCATTGGTCTCACAAATGTGACAAACAATATTTTTAGTAGATTTTAATTTACCAATTTTCTTCATTTCTAAAGCTTCAACCTTTCTAGCTAGAGATGCAAATTTTGTTTGAAGGTCATTATCTTCTGATAGTTAAAAGGGCTATCAACCTTCAGACCCCAAGCTCCGATGAAGCACCACCCTCAGAAAAGGCAGGCGTTACCCCTGGGAAAACAGGGCCCGACCCCCTGACCCCTCAACCTCGGTAATCCACCATCACCCTCGGGGAATGACAATACTGACCTCGGGAACATGGTGCACTGCTACCCTCGATAAGATGACTTGACAGGCTTCGGGAGAGGTAGACTCACCATCCTCGGCAGGGGAAAAACATCCTCCTAAAAGGATTCTCCGTGCCGAGGGGACTTGCGAATAACTGGAGCAACCTCGCCAAGAAGCCCTTCTATCCCAAAGAAGCCTCTTTCACCGTAAGGATCTCGAGAATATGACAAAAATGGTTAAGGAGCCTCCGACACACCACCCTCGTACACACTCTGACATGCCACCTTTGTACATGCCCGGACACGCCGACCTCCCCCGGCTCTGACTTTTGACCAAGGCGGCCTACGGCCAGCTAGAGGTCCCTATTCTTGAAGGTATGATCAAATCTAACTGAGCACGTGTCATGATCTGAGCGGGCTATGTCAAAAGGACTTCTCCTGACACCTCCCTATAAATACTGGCAAAAAAAACCTGGTAAGTAGGGGACAAAACTCTTAAGAGAACCATACTCTTTACTCTCTACTCAGCACTCGTCATTTTACCAAAAACTGACTTTGGCGTCGGAGGTTCCTCCCCTAGAAAAATACTCTGGGGATATCCTAATCCCTGTTCTTTGAGCGTTTCAGGCGATCTCACGACGGAAGTCTCTTCTACCAGCATCTTCCCACCGGAAGTCCCTGTCAGGCACACCATGTCGTACAATGAAGATGCTGACGGGCATCATTGGCGCCGTATGTGGGAACTCACTCTCAGGTAGCCGTCATTGAGACTCGGCGTTCTAACGATAAGGGACTCCCGAAGTCCCCATCCATGCCGGAAGCTCAACCGGCGACCACACAACCCGCCGCAGGGACTTCTTTGCTTGACGACCAACACCCTCTAACGATCACGATGAGCTTCCTATGTGATTTTCGGCGCTTTGTTGTGGCTAAAATGGTGCAACAGCTGGACCAAAGTGATGGGTTTCGGGAGCCAAACAGCACAGCGGAATTTAACCGAAACCCTCCGGGATCCAAGTGAAACGGGGTAAACCGGCTGTTCAAATATTTTCATACCTAATTTTCAGTTGAGATCTCTCACTCAACTGTAGAGTCGAATCAAAAAACCTGAACAATTGACGTGTTCAGGCTCTCTATGGTATCCACACGAGCCTCTTGGGATCACCACACTTCCACCACATCCCGGCAGATGCATTTCTCATGCACTCGCAGTGCTAGCTTGCGTCCTCCAAGGAATTGCAAGAGAAGAGTGCAGCTGTCCTTTTGGGAGGCTAGGGCAAGGAGACCTGTGAATTTCTCACTAGAAGTTGTATTTATAGTGAGACTCAACTTCCAGGCCTAATAGGTTTCAAAGCCCTAATCCAATTAGGCTTTAATTTCGGGCTTAATAATGGCTCAACTATTGGGCCCATTATTAATACGAAATTATTGTGAAACCAAAACCCAAATTATTAGCCCATCCACTCTAATGATTCAAATAGCTCTATGTGTGCGACGCAATAGGCTCTTACCATGTTGGCAATGATCATAAATCACATTTATGATCATAAGCAATGAGTGGTGTCTAGCAACACATCATTGCTACCCAAGTGACAAGATTGTCGATGATTTGACTAAACCTTTATGATCATCATCGATATATGCCATTGTCCCTTTGTCTAAGATATCAAGACTAAGCACGAGACATGGAATGTGTCACTCTCGTATAGCCCAATCTTTGGTTTCTTGATTATCGAGTAGACCACCTTAAACTGATGACATTGATATCGTATATCAACTCATCTGAGCATGGCCATGCATTTTTCTAAGGCTTACTCAATCAAGGGGCCCGAAGATATCACTCCCGTTACATAGGAGGGACAAATCCCATCTTGATCATACAAATCCCTCCACATGATATGTGACATACCCAATGACCTCCTTCAAGTTCACTCAGTTACGAGCAACAAAGGAAAGTATCAAAGTATGTGACTCACATGTAGGGAACCTTGATGATCTTAGGTCGAAGGACTACATATACCATGATCACTATGAGAATCACTTATGACACTCATATAACGATCCATGTAGTGTTCTCATGGTGGGTCGGTCCAGTTCACAAGTTCTCCAACTTGTACCCATATGTAGACTACATATCTCATATTAGTCTCCACATATGCTAGTCGTTATGTATTATTGCAACCCGCTCCACAATAATACTAGACCAGGGACGTTTAAGAATATAATTATTCTAGGGTTACAATTATGTTTGTTAAGTTACATAGAAACAAAACAACAAACATAATTGCTGGATTAATGCCTTAATAAAAACCATGACTCAATGTGCAAAAATACAATCATCTCATGATTGTCTTTTGGGCAGAACACTAACACAAAGGTGCTCACAACCACACTCGGTCTGAAGGCCCCCTTCACCAACACCCTGTCGGGAGAGACGCCCGAAGTCCACTCACCGGAGTTCGGGGAGTGGGGACCTCTGTGACGAGCCCTCAACGGAGGATGTACCCCCCAGAATATGATGTACTAGAGAAATGGGATCTAAAGGGCCTAGGACTCCCCGTTGGCGAAGTTCTTCACCAGAGGAGAGATCTCAATCCCCCAATTGCCGAAGTTTTTCCCTGAAGATGCAGCGTCGTTCTCCGTTGCCGGAGGCTTCCAAGCAGTGAGAAGAACCCAGAGCCACCATCCTCATGGAAAGGATCCTAGAGATGCTAGAAAAAGTATAGAGATAGATCACTCGGAAGCCTATCTGGTCAAGGTTGTCGGAAACCTTCACTGGAGATGAGTCACCGTTTATCTGAGCAACAGTTGAGGCACCTATGCCAAGCGACTTTCGGGTGCCTCGTTTGGAAACCTATGATGGGCGTAGTGACCCTCAGGCCCACTTGACCAAGTACAGGCGTAGCATGGTGCTGCATGGCGCCATTGACACTACCCTTTGCAAATGTTTTGAGGTCACCCTCTTCGGCCCGGCAATTGCGTGGTACAACTCCCTCGCCCCTGGGATTATAATGAGTTTCCAAGAGCTGTCCATGGCATTTACACAGTAGTTCATCGACAGCAGGCCGACAGCAAAGATGCCCATACAAATGTTCGACTTAGCGCAAAGGAATGGCGAAACCATCCGTGACTATGTCGAGAGGTTTAACCGATAGGCCCTGAGCGTGCCGAACCTTTGTCCCGAAATACGCATCCTTGCCATGATACGGGGACTTCGGCAAGTCTCACAACTCTTTTACGAGTTCTCGAAAGACCCTCC
The DNA here is from genome assembly GCA_039654915.1 of Aquilaria yunnanensis. Taxonomy (NCBI): domain Eukaryota; kingdom Viridiplantae; phylum Streptophyta; class Magnoliopsida; order Malvales; family Thymelaeaceae; genus Aquilaria; species Aquilaria yunnanensis. The sequence continues at coordinate 55,795,062 of CM077597.1, forward strand.
AGACACCGTTGGCGAGTTCTACCGCATAACCGAATAGCACATGGCAGCCAAAGAACTGAGAATGGGAGGACTGACGTCTGATCAGCATCCTCCCGAAGGCTAAAGTCACCAACCCCGGTATCCAGCCGAAGGCGGGGTAAAGATTCGGAAATAGAAGGGGAAGAGACCCATGTCATTTACTCTCCTGAACAACAAACATACTGCTGGCCATGGAAAGGCAAGGCAACTCAATCTAACGCCCAAAGGCCATGACTTCACAAAACAAGAAAAATATGAAGAAGTTTTGCCAGTTCCATCGGTATCATGGGCATGACACTGAGGATTGCTTCCAGCTGAGGAAGCACATCAAGTCTCTAATAAAGCAAAGCCAACTTCGTCGCTACTTGTGGATGCCCAGGGGAGGAGGGAAGAAGAAAGCGAAAGGAGATGATGAGGACTTTGATTTTGACACACGCTGGAACCGAAGTCCTAAGAGGCATCCACCACCCCCGGCTGGGGTAATCCGGACAATCACAACTGCTCACCTTTGGCAGAAAGAAAGAGAAAAGCCAGGGAGATCTCGGTGATGGAATTGGGTAACCCATCAAATAAGCTTGTTCAGAAAAATGGGTCCACCATAGTATTCCCTCATGACGACCCACTTCTAATCATGGCAAGGATAGGGAGTTGGGATGTCAAAAGAGTACTCCTTGACAATGGTTCTAATGCCAACGTTTTATTCTCTCATCTGTTGCCAAATTTGGGTATCTCAAAAGGCGATCTCAAGCCGGTCACCTCCCCTACCTTCGGGGTAGGTCCATCCGAACTTCCTATCCTCGGGTGGATTGACCTACCTCTAATGCTAAAGGGAACTTCGCCACAAAACAAGGGTGAGCTTTTTGCTTCCACAATAACAAGGTTGATCGTCATAGATGTCCCTTCGTCATACAATGCCATCCTTAAGAGGCAGACGAACGGGAATCTCCACATCCACCCAGATGTGAAATACTTGATTGTCACTTTCACAACAAAGGATGGAGATGCTGAGATCTTCAACAACCAAGGAGAAGTAAGAAAGGTCTTTATGAAAGCAAGACAGGGCCCACTCCGAATGTGCATCGACTTCCAAAATGTGAACGATGCTTGCCCTAAAGACTCATATCCTCTGCCACCAATAGACCAGTTGATAGATTCAATAGCCGAGTATGGCCTCCTTAGTTTCCTCAACGCCTTCAATGGGTATCATCAAATCAGGATGGACCCCAAAGATGAGGAAAAAACCACCTTCATCACCGAAGTTGGTACATACTGCTATGTTAGAATGCCCTTCGGACTTAAGAATGCAGGGGCCACGTACCAAAGGTTGATGAATAGGGTCTTCGACTCCCAAATCAGGAGGAACATGGAAGTTTACGTCGATGATATGATAGTTAAGAGTAAACTACCCAACAGTCATATCATAGACTTAGAAGAAACATTCCACCAACTGAGGACGTTCGGAATTCATCTTAACCTCGAAAACTGTGTGTTCGGGGTGAATGTGGGAATGTTCCTCGGATTCATCCTGTCAGAAAGAGGTATTGACGCTAATCTAGAAAAATTCAAGGCCCTGCTGGGATTCTAAACTCCCACAACAACCAAGGATGTGCAAAGGCTCACAGGGAGAATAACCTCTCTCAAAAGATTTATCTCCAGATTTGGGGATCGCTGCCGACCATTTTTCAAGGTCCTCACAAAGGCAGCAAAAAGCAATGGCAGCCTCAGAATCGAGGTGTGCCTGTGGAACGAAGACTGTCAAAAGGCCTGGGAAAAACTAACAGTCTACCTAACTCATCTGCCGACACTTCGGCAACCATGGGAAGGAGAACCTCTCATACTCTACCTCGCTATCACCGAAAAGGCAGTAAGCTCAGTCCTTGTAAAACAAGAAGAGGCAAAGCAATGGCCTGTATATTATGTGAGCAAGTCTTTGCATGGTGCCGAAGTCAGGTACCCCTTGCTACAAAAAGCCATTTATGCCCTAGTACTTGCAAGCAGAAGGCTATGACCTTATTTTCAAGAACACCCCATTATCGTCCGAAGTAGCCTGCCTCTTCGGGATGTCATGAAGAAGGTGGACCACTCAGGAAGGCTATCAAAGTGGTCCATCGAGCTCGGTGAGTACGATATCACCTTCGAGCCAAGAAAGGCAATAAAAGCACAGGCATTGGCAGATTTCATTGCTGAGGTACCCATTGCTGAAGAAAGTCCTCCTAACCTCAGAACGGAGAAACCTGAGTGGACTCTGTTTGTTGACAGGGCCTCTGGTTCTGAACATCAAGGAGCTGGAGTAATTCTTCATGGCCCCAAGGGCATGGAAGCCATAAAATTCGGGTTTAATGTCACCAACAATATGGCAGAATATGAAGCACTCATAGCAGGTTTACGCCTTGCCAGAAGAGTTGGTGTGAGAAACCTAAAGGCCAGCAACGATTCTCAGCTAGTGGTCCGACAGATGGCAATAGACTATAGCGCGAAAGACCCAACTTTGACAAAGTATCACGAACTAGTATCAAAGCTCATCCAAGAGTTCGACACAGTGCACATTGAGAACATGTCTAGTCGAGACAATACTAAAGCAGATACTCTAGCCAAATCCAAAAAGTCCTCTAAAGTGCTAAGTCACCCGAGTATAGCGATTATGAGTATAGCAACCTCAGAAAAAGGATGGAAAAGCCCTATAAAGAAGTAACTCATGACTTTGGAGCTTCTAGAAGACCCTTTTGAGGTAGCAAAAGTGCGAAGACACTCCAGATGATATTTCCTGATCGGAGAGGAGTTATACCGACAAGGGTACGCAAGTCCACTACAAAGGTGTGTCAGTGAAGAGAAGATAGAAACAGTCCTCAGAGAAGTCCATGAGGGGGCTTGTGGTTCCCAGATAGGAACTGATGCTCTGGCAGGAGTACTACTCTGCCAAGGTTACTTCCGGCCCACCCTAAGGAAGGACGTGATGCAGTTTGTCCTGAAATGTGGCAATTTCCAAAGACACATCAACATTTAGAGGCTACCCTCGAAAATGATAACTTCAGCTAACTACCCTTGCCCTTTTATAGTGTGGTGTATCAACCTCATTGGGCCTCTCCCAACTGCACCCGGGGGAGTGAAGTTCTACGTAGTTGTTGTAGATTACTTCACCAAATGGATTGAGGTAGAGCCCCTGGCAACCATTTTGGTGAAGGACGTACATAAATTCATCTGGAAAAATATCATATGTTGGTTCGGCATACCGAGGGTAATAGTGGCTGACAATGGTACCTAGTTTATTGACAAGGGGTTCCAGGAATTCACCACCGACCTAGGGATAAAAATGCACTTCGCCCTAGTAACTCACCCTCAGAGCAACGGACAGGTAGGGGTATCCAATAGAACCATAAAGGATGGTTTAAAAAAGAGATTGAAGGAAGCAAAAGGAAAATGGCCAGGAGAACTTCCTAGCGTGCTGTGGAGCTACCGGACAACCCCCCGAAGGGCCACAGGCAAGACACCTTTCTCACTCGTATTCGGCACAGAGGCCATCATTCCTATTGAAGTAGGTCAGCCATCAATAAGATTACAAGTGTTCGACGAAGAAGGGAATGACCTCGGGTTAAGAACTAAGCTGGACCTCATTGACGAGCACAGAGAAGTGGCTGAGCTTAGAAGAAAAGCTTTTCAGCAAAGAGTAGCTATCACTACAAACTTGCATGTTAAGCGAAAAGGAATCAGGAAGGGGGACCTCATCCTCCGAAAAGCTGAGTTTGAGTCCCGAAGACCATTTCACGGAGTACTTTGGGCAAACTGGGAAGGACCTTATTTGGTTCTTGATGAAGTTCGGCCAGGAGTATACAAGCTTGGCAATGCCGAAGTTGGAGAACTAAGGAATACATTTCATTCAGATGCCTTGAGAAAATTCTACACTTAGTATTTTTTCTAAGTAAAATAGTCCCACCAAAAACGTCCAGCCGAACAAGGTGTAAATGCCTATGAACAAAAATGATTCATTTTCTCCAAAAAAGTTGTAAACCGAACACAACTGAGAAAATAGTCAAAGCTTTGTCGAAAGGTGTTAGCTATAACTGGTCCTACTTACACCAAAGTCGCTTATCCAAATAACAAGCGCGAAGTATACTTACTACTTCTTTTGAGGGACTTAGGCCAAAAATGGCCGAACTACCCTCGCTACAAAGATAGTATAGAGGAAGCTTATCTGGAGACTTAACCAAATTTTGGAGAAAAAAGGAGTTTTATTAATATATGCCTCAGTACAGCAAAGATGAGCTTACAAGAAGAAGACTATGAAGAAAAAGAAAGTTCTAAAAACTTAAGGAACCTCGCTGTCCCGAGCTACTTCACCACCAACTTCCTCTGTCACATCCTTTAGTGCCGGAGGAAGGGCAAAGGGAAGGTTGAGGTGCTCTATTTTCGACCATGTCAGCGAGGTCCTTCGAGAATGTTCAGAGCCGCGAAGAAGGAGACGTTGAGGTCTGGATACTTTGCCAAGACTTGATGTCGGGCTAGACAGAAGCCATCCTGGAATGCAACCTTAGTTGCCTGTTCGGCCTTGTCTTTCTCGACAGACAAAGTCATCCAGCTCGTTCCTCAGCTCGGCGACCTTCTTTTCTAGCTTTTTCGTCTTCTTCTTCTTCTTCGCTTTCTTTTTCAGCTCGTCGACCTCGGCTTGAAGATCGGCATTCTCTGCGAGGGCCTTCGCCAAGAGAGCCGAGTCCTCCTTATTCTCCTTTTTGTAGGCCTCATTTGCCGAAGTCAGCTCAATGACCTTCGCGCCAAAGTCAGAAATCCTTTAAGAGCTCCTATTGACCCTTCAAAAACTCTTCTAAAAGTTTGGCCATCTCGTCCTTGGCTATCTTGTTCAGCTGAGTGTACTTAACGACTGAGCTGGCAAAAAGTACCTTGGCCTTCTCCAAGCGCTCTTCGGTTTGAGATTTGATCGAAGACTACTTTGCTGCCCAACCTCGGTAGTATCAGCTGTATGCCAAGAGTTGCAGAAAGAAGGACACTTGGTGAAGTTTTGCAAAGAAAAGCAAACACTGAGAAAAATTTGGAGAAAGGATAAAGTGTCTGAAGAATACCTGGGTAGCGTGCTCGGACATACTAGTAGCGAGGACCTCCTTGTTTGGGCATTCCTCAGCCAAGGATTCGAATGTGGCTTGGGTGAGCACACCCCTTGCCATTTGGGGAGCCATTTGCTAGCTGTCTTCGGAGAACAAGTTCATGTCCTCTGTGAAAGACCAGAAAGGCTCCCTCGAAACCTTAATATTTGGAATATGGGAATCCCGAAAGGCCCGCTTCTGGGCTTCCTCCACCAAAAGGCCCGCTTCTGGGCTTCCTCCACCATCCATGCCAAGGGTACCAGTTCCTCTGCAAAATCACGCCGAAGTTCCATCAGTACATTATCCCTTAGCCATACATCTAGAAGGGCAAAAATGCTAAAGATGTCTGAATTTATAGAAAAATGGCTAAGGGGCAAACCTGGTGGAACCTCAGCAATGTCATCATCGGAGTCATGGACTTCCTCCACCCTGGCAAGGACATGTTTGCCCTTGCTTCGTCTTCGCTCCTCAAGCTCTTTAGTAGAAGGGCCTCCTACCAAAGTACCCAAGATCTCCACCATAGTGACAGCACTTCGAGGAGTGGAGCAGACGACTAGCTCCGATGACGGGTAGGCTTGAACTGAAGGTTGGTCGCCAACCTCTGCAACGTCTATCGAAGGGGGGGGGGGAAGGATGTCCTTCATTTACTTGGCTGAGGATGGCCCCCCTTTAGACGCCTTCTGCCTCTTTGGGGCTGGTTTCTGCTTCTGCTCCCCCTTCTCGGCTTCACCGAGGAAGAGGGGCTTGTAGAAGGCAGCAGAATGGTCGCCCATCTTTGAAAAAGGAAGAAAATATTAGTGCAAGTCCACAGGAGTACTTATAGCAAAAATTTGGAAAGCAACTTACTCTCAACAAGGGCTTCGTAAGTGAGCTCCTTCCGAAGGAGCATCACCAACCACGACTTCTTCCCATCGAGGGCAGGCGCTGGCATGCCACGGTTGGTTTTATGCTCCTTGATCAACCCTAACTCCCGAATAACCTCTTTGGTCATGAGGTCCCACCTGATGGGGAATGGATACAATGAGCGTGGAGGGACCTCGGCATTCCAGTCGGCGACAGCTCGGATATGGCTGTCAAAATCCTTAAACCTCACTACTAACTCAGGAGATAGTAACTTCTTGGGATCAACAACATCCGTCTCCAGTGTCCCGTGGGCCCATCGGGTCGGCACATGCGACCACACCTTGTCCACCTTAAGGAAGAAGAATTTATTTTGCCACCCTCACTAGCTATCCTTGGTGGTGAAGGTGAACATGTATTTTTTGCTCCTAGATCCTCGAGGTAGTAAGAAATAGAAGGCACCGTTTGGGACCGGATAGAGCTTGTAATACTGCATGAAGTTGATGAAGTGGGGTTCTATCTTGAAAACCCCACACATGCAGAGAAAAGCATTGAAGTAAGAATAGGAGTTGGGAAGAAGCAGATTCACGGCTATGCCATGGAATTGGAAAAAGTCGCAAATCATCTTCGGCGGAGGAAACCGAAGTCCGGCCTTCAGTTGGGCTCAAAAAACAGTAACCTCATCCGAATGGTACATGTAACTAAATAGACCTATAGTAGGTAGCCTAGTCACAGCATAAGACGGGAGGTATAATTTAGCTACCCACCTCTCCATTTTCTTCGAAGTGGTGCAGCACGGATGAGAGTCGAGAGAAGCCCAACTTTTAGGAAGAGGACGAACAACCAAAAGAGGAGTCGGAGAAGACATACTTGGAGAAGAAGGTGACTTTGAAAGAATGGGACGACTTCGAAAAAGCAAAAAGGGGCTAGAAATCCAGAAAATCGAAGGACTTTGGGAAACGGAAACAACTTCGGAAAAAATAGAAGCAAAAGAAACCAAGGGACCTTGGAAAGGAAAACCCACCAAAGCTTTTACCGAAGTTAGGATTAGTAGATGCCATCGTAAAAGTTCACCGGAAATCGCTGCACCGCTTGCACCAATGCAGAAAAGAAAGAAGAGCTTGAGAGCAAATGAGAGCAGGACAGAAGCAAATGAGAGCAGGACAGAGCTATGAGGGGAAGAAGGGTTTATATAGACCAAAGGGGGGTAGGTGAATCGTCGTCATAATTACCTCTCGAAGGCAAACTGTCGTCATAATCACCCGGCAAAGGTGAAGAGACGCGGTTGACGTAACCAACGTAACCGTCCCCCAATCACCGCGTGCCACGTGTTGCCCAACGTAGGAAACGAGGGCATGCCTCCTGACAGCACGGAGGCCTAGGCAGGGTCATCTCAAGAGGTGTGCCTAGCTGATTATGAGATGTGATGATTCACTGACACGGGGTAGAAAATTTGAAAGGGGGAGCACGCACTTCAAAAAAAGCTAAGGGCCTAGCCAAAAGACGAGGAGTAACATTTACAAGCTAGCTTGGCTGGGAAAGCACACGCTCGGAGAATGAAGTGCCCCCTGCCTAAGGTAACTACCAGCTTCCATAAACGAGCTTCGCAAAATGTTCTAAGACCTAACACATCAAAGTTATTACTTCAGCCTTCCGAGGGAGGCATGTCATAGTCAACAGGCTATCACCCTTTAGACCCCAAGCTCTGACGAAGTACCACCCTTGGAAAAGGCAGGCGTCACCCCCAGGAAAAAAGGGCCTAACCCCCTGACCCCTCGACCTCGGTAATCTACCATCACCCTCGGGGAATGACAATACTGAACTCGGGAACATGGTGCACTGCTACCCTCGGTAAGATGACTTGATAGGCTTCGGGAGAGGTAGACTCACCATCCTCGGCAGGGGAAAAAACATCCTCCTAAAAGGATTCTCCATGCCGAGGGGACTTGCGAATAACTGGAGCAACCTCGCCAAGAAGCCCTCTTATCCCGAAGAAGCCTCTTTCACTGAAAGGGTCTCGAGAATACGACAAAAATAGTGAAGGAGCCTCTGACACGCTGCCCTTATTCACGCTCTGACGCGCCGCCCTCGTACATGCCCTAACACGCCAACTTCCACCGGCCTTGACTTCTGACCAAGACGGCCTATGGCCAGCTAGAGGTCCAAATTCCCAAAGGTACGGATCGCATCCGACCGAACACGTGTCATGATCTGAGTGGGCTGTGTCAAAAGGACTTCTCCTAACTGATGGGTTTCGAGAGCCAAACAGCGCAGCGAAATTTAACCGAAACCCTCCAGGATCCAAGTGAAATGGGGTAAACCAGGTGTTGAAAAATTTTCATACCTAATTTTCGGTTGAGATCTCTCACTCAACTGTATAGTCGAATCACAAAACCTGAACAGTTGACGTGTTCAGGCTCTCTATGGTATCCACACGAGCCTCTCATGATCACCACGCTTCCACCACGTCCCAGCAGATGCATTTCTCTTGCGCTCGCAATGCTAGCTTGCGTCCTCCAAGGAATTGCAAGAGAAGAGTGCAGCTGTCCTTTTGGAAGGCTAGGGCAAGGAGACCTACGAATTTCTCACTAGAAGTTGTATTTATAGTGAGACTCAACTTCCAAGCCTAATAGGTTTCAAAGCCCTAATCCAATTAGGCTTTAATTTCGGGCTTAATAATTGTTCCACTATTAGGCCCATTATTAATACGAAATTATTGTGAAACCAAAACCCAAATTATTAGCCCATGCACTCTAATGATCCAAATAGCTCTATGTGTGTGACCCAATATGCTCTTACCACATTGGCAATGATCATAAATCACATTTATGATCATAAGTAATGAGCGGTGTCTAGCAACACATCATTGCTACCCAAGTGACAAGATTGTCGATGATTCGACTAAACCTTTATGATCATCACCGAAATATGCCATTGTCCCTTTGTCCAAGATATCAAGACTAAGCACGAGACATGGAATGTGTCACTCTCGTATAGCCCAATCTTTGGTTTCTTGATTACCGAGTAGACCAACTTAAACTGATGACATTGATATCGTATATCAACTCATCCGAGCATGGCCATGCATTTTTCTAAGGCTTACTCAATCAAAGGGCCAGAAGATATCACTCCCGTTACATAGGAGGGACAAATCCCATCTTGATCATACAAATCCGTCCGCATGATATGTGACATACCCAATGACCTCCTTCAAGTTCACTCAGTTACGAGCAACAAAGGAAAGTATCAAAGTATGTGACTCACATGTAGGGAACCTTGATGATCTCAGGTCAAAGGACTACATATACCATGATCACTATGAGAATCACTTATGACACTCATATAACGATCCATGTAGTGTTCTCATGGTGGGTCGGTCCAGTACACAAGTTCTCCAACTTGTACCCATATGTAGACTACATATCTCATATTAGTCTCCACATATGCTAGTCGTTATGTATTATTGCAACACACTCCACAATAATACTAGACCAGGGATGTTTAAGAATATCAATATTCTAGGGTTACAATTATGTTTGTTAAGTTACGTAGAAACAAAATAACAAACATAATTGCTAGATTAATGCCTTAATAAAATATCATGACTCAATGTGCAAAAATACAATCATCTCATGATTGGCTTTTGGGCACAACACTAACACTAACACTTCCCTATAAATACTGGGGAAAAGACCCTGGTAAGCAGGGGACAAACCTCTTAAGAGAAGCATACTCTTTACTCTCTACTCAGCACTCTCCATTTTACCAAAAATTGACTTGGGCGTCGGAGGCTCCTACCCCAGAAAAATACTCTGGGGATCTCCTAACCCCTGTTCTTTGAGCGTTTCAGGTGATCTCATGATGGAAGTCTCTTCCACCAGCATCTTCCCAACAGAAGTCCCTCTTAGGCACACCAAGTTGAACAATGAAGATGCCGACGGGCATCATATTCCTTAAGACGGTATATACCTTTACGAGATGCAAGTGATTAAGTCTTACCTGGGGCCTCATAAGTACTAGCGGTGTCCCAATTCCATGCATTCTCTACTAACATGTCTAGATTATTCATTGCCTCATCAGGATCTTTATCCTCAAATGTTCCATTGTACATCATTTCCACTATTTGTCTTTCCTTAGGTGTCAAACCTTCATAAAAATGTAAGACTAATCTCCAAATTTCAAAACCATGGTGTGAGCATGTGTTAAGTAAATCCTTGTATCTATCCCAACATTGGTAAAAAGTTTCTCCTGATTTTTGTGTGAAAGTGGTGATTTGCTTTTTGAAAGAATTTGTTTTATGGGCCAATTTTTTTTTTTTAAATTGTTGTTGCAGTTCATCCCATGAATTAATGGAGCCTGACCTATGATTTTGTAGCCAAGTTTTAGCTTTATCTTTTAAAGAAAAATGAAAAACTTAAGCCTGATGGTGTTCGTGATGCAGTTTAGGTTGTTATATGTATGACGGACTTCCTCAAATTCTCTCAAATGCAAGTATGGATTTTCAGAATCAAAACCATGAAAAGTTGGTAAAAGTTGAATAATACCTGGCTTGAAATTGAAGTTACAGGTATCAACAAGAAAAATTAAACATGATGGAGTGCTATTTCTTATGGGGTTCATGTGTTTTCTAAGTGTCTTGGGTCGATCTTGGTCATTATGTAAAAAATGATTATCTTCTTGTTCATTAATGTGTTCAGCCATGTTTGAAGAAGATGAAGATTCTCTTACCAGTCTACCACTTGATGTACGTGACCAAGCTTTCATACAAAAATAAAATAACAACATGAAAAATAAATATCAATAACAAGTTAGGTAGGAGGCTCAGCCTTCCATAAAAACAAATAAATAAATAAATAAATAAAATTAACAAAAATTAAGAGGTAGGAGGCTCAACTTTCCATTTAATAATAATAATAATAATAAATAAAAAGAAAGCAATATGAACAAAAAAATAAATGATAGGAGGCTTAGCCTTTCATATAATGAACAAAAAAAAATGAAACAAAATAAAATGGAACAAAAAAAAAATGAACTTGTACTCTAATTTTACTTCCCGACAACGACGCCAAAAACTTGCTTTACTCTAGTAGTTGTAATCCAAGTGTAGGTGTAGGTTATCGCAAGTAATAAAATCTTTGGAGTCCGAGTGTTGAACCATAGGGAAGTGAATTAAGAAATACAAATTACAAATTTGTTAAGAAGGAAAGATCTTGGTGTAAGGTGTGAACATGTGTTGATTAAAAAACTCAAATTCAAATAAATAGCTAAGGTTAAGGGATTCACTTTTAGCATATCGGTTATGATTAATTTTAGCCCATCTTACCACTCAATTGAGATCCACACATAAAGGAGGTCCCAATCGGGGAATTTAGTTAGTATTAACATTCATTGATCTTAAAACGCCAACGCTTGGTAATGAGTTCAAGTATCCATCATGCCAACATTTGTCAACAATAACTCAAAATTTCAATATAGGCGGTTGAGCCATGTTCTACAGAAGGAATCAAGCAGCTTTTGTGCCAGTGATTGACTATGATGAATCATCCCACTTAACAGGGAGGCAAGTTAAATAGATTAAGGAAGAAAATATCGTTAACGTTATGATCCATTCAAATCAATCATAACCTTTATACCGAATGCTTCACCCTTTCACCTTAGCAAAAGAAAGATTAGTTAGCCGTGATAAAATTAAAAAAAATATAAAAAGAGAAAACGAACATGAATTGAAAGATTAAAAGAAGAACAAGAAGAAGAATGAGAAAACACTTCGGCAGAGCTTCGGTATTGAAAACTAGAACAAAACTAAAGAAGAAAAGCTAAAGATGATACAACAACATAAAGGAGGCCTAAGAAATGGCATGCCTTCATCCTTCCCCTCAAGGTGCCTATTTATATAGTTTTGGGGGGGGGGGTGAAATAGTAAAATAGTAAAATGTACATAAATACAAATTAACAAAGGTGGGTTACAAATTATTTTAATTTTTTTAGCATTATAGACATCAAAATCAACTCTTCCTCAAAGCATAGAACTTGTAGATCTCTTCTTTATCTTCGAATCAATAACTTGCTCATTCAAATCGGACACCTGTAGCTCAAGTTATGATTTTTCCATCGAAACTACTTTTTAGCACACGAAAGAACGAATGGTGTCATCTATAATTAGATTTTGGCAATGAAAATGATCAAACGAGCTGGTAGAATGAAGTAGAGTTGAAGATCTATGTGTTGGCATTTAGATGAATTTGGAATCACTTAGTTCCAATGACTACAGCTCCAGATATGATTTTTGTCGTGAAGGGCCGCCAAGTGATGATTTTTACCTACATAAAAAAATAATTATTTAATATATATTTTAATATTAATGAACAGTAAACCGCATATGTACTGTAATATGGGTATGAACAGTGAAATACATGTATGAACAGTAACTTGATGAATAGTAACTTTGAATAGTAAAATGTGTATGAATAGTAACCCGGTGGAAAAATGCTCAAAATATAGAAATTAAGCATACTCAAAGTGTATAATGATGATTTAAAGCCTTAATAGCAATATACTTATGAGTATTCATTAGGATCTAGTGCAGTAGTGCTAGTATGATTGCATCCGTTAACATACACAGCTTATTTTCTTGTATCTGTATCAGTCTTATTCCCATTCTCTGTGAGTGCTTCACATTACAAATGAACCGTGGGGCTCATAAATTAAAAAAAGATAATCTTGGAAGTAGTCAAAAAAGTTGGTGGAAAATTTGAAACTCATTTTTAGCCTCAGTTATCTCATACGAACAAATAAAGAAAAAGAAAAGCTGACCAAAAAAACAAAAAAGGAGATGCAACACGAAGACTTCGCGACATGTCACAGATGCTAGCACTACTTTCACCCGAGCATGATTAACTGCGGAGTTCTAATGGGATCCATTGCATTAGTGCTAGTATGATCACATCCGTGAACCTACGCCATTTATTTTCCTTTAATCGTATCTGTCTTGTTGCCTTTAACGTCAGTTCTCCACATCACGAACGAACCGTGGGGCTCATAAATTAGGAAAGGATAATCGAGTAAGTAGTTAAAAAAGTTTATGGAAATTTTGAATCTCCATTTTTAGCCCCGGTTATCTCACACGAAGAAATTAGGCAAAAGAAAAACTGACCTGAAAAACAAAAAAAAGGATGCAACATAAGGACTTCCCGGCACATCATTGATGCCAGTACTACCCTTGCCCAAGCACGCTTAACTATGAAGTTCTGATGGGATCTGGTGCACTAATGCAAGCATGATTGCAGTCGTTAACTTATGCCACTAATTTTCCTTTATCTGTATCAGCCTTATTCCTCTTCAACGTGAGCGCTAGATAATCCTGTAAGTAGTCAAAAAAGTTGGTGGAAAATTTGAAATTCCATTTTTAATGCCGGTTATTTCACACGAACAGATAAACCAGAAGAAAAAAGGACTTGAAAAACAAAAAATAAGATATAACATGAGGACTTCATAGCATGTCACCGATACCAGTACTATTCTTGCCCAAGGACGCTTAACTATGGAGTTCTGATGGGATCCGGTGCATTAGTGCTGGTATGATCACATCCGTAAACTTACGCTGCTTATTTTTCTTTATTCGTATCAGTCTTATTCCTCTTCAAAGTGATTACTCCACATCATGAATGAACCATAGGGCCCATAAATTAAGAAAAGATAATCCTATAAATAGTAAAAAAAGTTGGTGGAAAATTTGAACCTTCATTTTTAGCCCCAGTTATCTCACACGAACAAATAAAGCAAACAAAAAATCAACCTAAAAAATAAAAAAAAGGATGCAACACAAGGACTTTCTAGGATGTTAGCGATGCGAGTCCTACTCTCACCCAAGCATACTTAACTATGGAGTTCTGATGGGTCCGGTCCATTAGTGCTAGTATTGTTAGGGCCCCATTCACCCCCAACCTAAACCCCTTTCTGAGGGTTTCATGCCAACTAATTGTTTTTAGTTACTTAGTTGATTTCATATGGTAAACAGGACTCTGACCTCTAGGATTCTTAACCCTAATTAAATACTTACTTAGGTGGGGGTCTCAAGCTTTCAATTAATTGAACTTACTTAAGGGTCTCAAGTTTTCATGCATGGTACTTTTTTTGGGTATAAATAGTCCATAGACCCATTGAGACTTTCACTTTTACTTTAACTTGGAACTTTGGCCACAGAATTCTCTCAACCTTCCTGGTTCTAGTCCCTACCATGATTGAACCAAAAACAGCAACACCCAGCACAGCCATCAGGGCCTACAACCACAACACAGAACATAATCATCAATTCAGATTAGTGAACTTTTCATGCTTCCTTTCTCATAGGACATAATTTACAGAGCATACCTCCCTATACATAGACATCCTCTAAAGGTTCTTGAGCCCTTTAGTCCACTTGTTTACCTGAAATGGGCAACAGAGGGCATGAGTACTTAAGTACTCAATGAAGAACCCAAACAGCACCTAGTGCCTTATTCAATGCTTAAGACATTGGTATACTTAAAACCTCCAAGCTTCTTTAATAACCTGCATCCAAAGACATGAAAGACAACAAATACAACAAATACAACCTACCAAACAATACATATATAAGTAATGAAGGGGTTAGCACACGCATGGAAGCAGAGAAGCACACAAACACATACACCACAACACTAGGTTTTCATCACATAGTAAGCATGATTTTGTGGCAGTTTCTTTATGTGATCACTTTGATTAAGTTCATTTATCATAGAGCTTTAGGTGACTATCAAGCTTATCCTAACTTGAGCAAAAACCCTATGCTTGCCAAAAGAAGCTAGCTAGCTTACCACAATGCTTTATGCACACATAGCCCATTAACATAGCCTCTAAGTTCCTTTGGCTTAAGCCATCACCTAGGGTAGCTTTTCCTTGTCAAAATATAGGAGAAGAAGCCTGATATTAGGTCTTCACCTATGGTCAAAGAGTAGCAAGGAACCTTAATCATGCTTTCGTAACCACAAGCATCAACATAGGTAACACCATGTGCTAGCATAGTTGATGTTGTCTCTGATTCAATTTATATTCATCATTCTCCATGGCTTCTTTTTCTAGAAAATTAAGGGTACTTAGGTAGGGGTGTGGCTAGGTACATGGTGCTAAGAAATCAAGATGAAGGGAAGAAGAAAGTAGCTGATGAAGGACATAAACTTGGATATGTCAACATAGCTTCTGTTTTGGCTAACTTGTATTGTTCTGTCTTTCTTGCTTGTGTCTCAACCTCCAACTAGTTTTGGCTTATTCCTAATATATTTGTAAGTGATAGAAGAGTAGGAAATAACCAATAAATGGTTAAGCACTTACAAGGAAGCTACCTTAGGGAGGCTTGTAAGTTAGCGGTGGCCAAATGGTTTAATTAAGCCATTTTGATTTTCTTGGTTTGTTTTGGTCCCCCTTTTGGTCTCTTTCCTTCCTTTTATTTTTT
Organism: Aquilaria yunnanensis; assembly: GCA_039654915.1. NCBI lineage: Eukaryota > Viridiplantae > Streptophyta > Magnoliopsida > Malvales > Thymelaeaceae > Aquilaria > Aquilaria yunnanensis. The sequence goes on from CM077597.1 coordinate 55,810,482, forward strand.
ATGATCATTGGAAAGAATTAAGACCATGTCTTAGATAGTAAATGGTCTAGGAAGTTGCTTCAAAATAGCTTAGGAAATTGCCTTGAAGGACTTTGTCACATTTGGTTAACGTAATGACTTTACTTTCCAAGTTTTGACTAGTTTGGCTACCCGTTTGCTTTCTTTTGGTCTTGATTTTTGGAAAGATTTTGGCTTAACTTAATGAGCCCATGAAGCTTCCAAGAAATAGCTAAAAAGCTACATCAAATGGTCATTGAAGACTACAAGTCCAAAGGTTGTTGAATAGTCCAAGCCACCATAGATTTTTAATTGTTTCTTGGTCAAACATTCTTCCAAGTAGCTCAAATCTTTTTGGACTTGGTTTTGACATGCTTAGCTTCTAAATTGGCACATTTTGAGCACCCAATTTGCCAAATTATTTAGCCAAATAAGCCTTCAATCTTTGTATTGAACACAAGTGCACTTTAAAGTGAACTTAATAGCACTTTAGGATCTTTTGATGTGTCTTCATGTTTGCTTGGTGTTTTCTACCTCTTATTGGTCCACATTGTAGCCCATATTGCCACTTGAATGATAGGTATCATTCCCATGCAATGGATTTCAAGGCCATAGGCTTTAAAGCCACCATAAGCACACAATTGGACACAATGGTGCACTAAAGAATGTTCTAGTGCACTCTAGTGTGTCTCTGCCATTTTCCATGGATTCACCACTTTTTTTAGTGTGTGTATAGTTGCCCACATTGATACAACTAACCTAAGTGCTATACCTATATAATGTTCTTTGGGGTTCTTTAGCTTCAAAGCCCCTAAGCTCACAAAAGAGCATACTAGGGTGTGCTTAAGGTCTCCCTTTTTATGCTTAAGGTTTCACAACCAAGTTTGCCCCTTAGTTGGAGTCTCATTACCACAATGCACTTTAACCCTTAGGGATAGTCATATCTAGGTCATTATTGTGTCACCTTTCATCACATTTCACCTGAAATTCAGACATAGTGCCTTTGGGGCACCCTCATGAGGTGCCTACACTATGTAGCCCTTATTTTCATACTTGTGACTTGTATCTATCATACATCCATGTAATGTCCCTTATCTATCATTCTTTTACACCCAAAGGCCTATACAAGTGACACACATGATAGGTATGATCGCATCCATCAACCTACACTGCTCATTCTTCTTTATCCATATCAGTCTTATTCCCCTTCAACGTTAGTGCTACACATTATGAATGAACTGTAAGATCTATAAATTATGAAAAGATAATCCAGTAAGTAATAAAAAAATATGGTGGGAAATTTGAAACTCCATTTTTAGCCCCAATTATCTCACATAAACAGATAAAGCAGAAGAAAAACTGACCCGAAAAACAAAAAAAAAAGATCCAATATGAGAACTTCCCGGCACGTCATCGATGCAAGTACTACTCTCACCCAAGCATGCTTAACTATGGAGTTTTAATGGGATCCAGTGCATTAGTACTAGAACAAATATCTTGCACGAACAAATAAAGTGAAAGAAAAACTGAACCAAAAAACAAAAATGGGTATGCAATGTCACGCCCAACACAGGTCCCACCCTAACTACACTTTTCCCAACTAGGTGTGCTTAGTCGATAGCTACCGAGTGCCTAGGGCACTAGGTCACACACACACACATCTACAAGCATGGGTAGGATACTAATGAGCGCCCCAGAAGCCTACTAATATGATTTTAAGTTAAACTTGTGTTGTAAGCAAGCTTTTCATAGAACTTTTCAAGTGATGTGCTCTCGTGCATATCAAGTGTGCATACCATTCATGTCAACCACGATGCCCATTCTCAGGTTTTGAAAACCATTTTCATATGCAACTGAGGTTAACTAGACATATTCGGCTAAGTTTGACATGGTCGCCGTCAGCCCTTCCCAGGAAGCTTATGAGAACAAGTCTCACAGTGGTTGCAATTGGCTAGTTATATATGTGTGCGAATTAAAACTCCATGATACTAATTGATTAACCTAGAATATGTAGGATGCATGCTCTTTATGGTTTGACTTAAGCTAAAGGAAATCATAAGAACATTCATTTGGCCAAGTATTTTCATACAAAACAGGCTAAAAAAGACAGAGCATAAAAAATCAACATTGATATGAATTTACTACACATAACAACTTTGTGGGACGATTCATACATAAAAGTAAACTAATGCCTTCACCCAAGAGCAACCCTAGAGTATAGGACTCCATCCATAAGCATAAGAGGCAACTAGTGCATACAATATACACAAGGTTGTCCTACTCAGATCATTTCATCTAACTCCCACTTAGATGTAATCCTAGTGGCGAGCCACAGAAAGTCCTCCACATGCTCAACTAGCCACTGCGGCCAAGAAAGACTATAGTTAGTACTACTATTTTACCAACAGCAGCTAATAAAACTAGAATCATAAAGATTCTCAAAGCTAAGTACTTGCAAAAGCAAACTACCACAATAACCCTCAGTGGTTATCAGGTCTAACACCGTCAGAATCTGCACAGCATAAACTAGGGAGTGAGAATTGTAATTCTCAATAAGGGTCTTCACCTACAATAAAAGATAAGGACAACACATATATAACCATATGTAATCTATTGTGAGCTTGTACGGTGTGAGGCTAAACTTAATGCGCATCAGTTCCAGTCCCTTGGGACTTGTCCTTTACCTAGTCGTTGGACTATAAGGCAAAGCCTTATCTACTAGCAAGCATTGCTTACTAGCCTAACTAGTGAAGTTTTCCACTAGTTGAATCTCCCTTAGGTTGTACAGGGGCACTATGGATAGACTAAAAGTTCTTAGGTCCCGAAGAACCCATTAGGTGTACTAAGGTTGTGTCATCAGGACCTTGAAGCCAAAGATACAACAAAAATCTTAATGGTGCTAAACCTTCCACCTTATCACTAGGTGTACTAATGTTTCCTCATCAAGACCTTGAACCCGAAGGCACAACTAAGGTCTCAATGGTGCTAAACCTTCCACCTCATCTAATGGAGTATTATTGTGGCCAAATAACTATTTTTCTCATGAAGTGCATTTACCATTTTCAAAACTATGAGAAAAGCGCTAGATCATGAGAGAGTTTTTGGATGTTTTGGAGTGTCATTGTACCATTACAACCCGTAGGCACCCCTATGACCATCCCTGCTGATGCCCAAAGACATCTTTATTGTGTGCCATGTTGGGCTTGAAAGAGAGACTTTCAGTGAGAAGGTATCTGCAAGACCTTGAAGAATGTGGGTTAGGAGCTCCCCGGAGTGTTTTCTGGGGGAGGAGCCTTTGACGCCCATGTTAGTATACGGCAGAGAAGTTGCTAAGAGTAAAAAGTGAGGAAGAAAGGGTCCCGTGTGTTCTTACCTGGGAGTTTCCCGAGTATTTATAGGGGGCTCAAAAGTGAAGTTCATTACCCGTGTAAGCAGATTAGGACACATGGTCAGCAAGGATATGGTCTGTACCTTTCGAGAGGCATGCCTTCAGCTGTCCATGAGTTGTTATGCTCATAAGGCATGGGTGAGGTTTCTATCAAAGGCTCTTTAACCATTTTTATGATTTTCTGAAAAAGTCCTTTGGTGACTAGAGGACCCCTTTGGGGATTGCACTTTTCCCATTTTGAGGTTGGTCAAAGGCAACATCCAAAGGTGACATTTTACTGTACCAAGGTTGGCTATGTACTGTTCTGAAGATGGTGCCTAGTCCCCTTTGGAGTCGGCTCAAGCTAGTCTTGAGGGTGGTGTGGGGTCTATTTCTCTAAGGTCTTGGGTGATTTGCCCTTCGGCTCTCATGTGCCCCCTTCGGCGGAAGTGAAGTTACTCCTTTAGTTCTAGCATGTTGTGTAGTATTGATTATCCTATAATAGGGCCGGCCAGTTTTCTTGAAGTTGCACCTTTAGACTATGTTTATCGTGTTAGACCAAGATTTTTCGAGGTCATACGTTTGGCGCTTAAAGTAATGAATTTTTCCCTCCCACGGATTTTCATTTCTCGCCAATGGGGGGTAGGTAGGCCTGTCGCCTTGTTTTGTGTGCCACCTAGACCTGGCACCAAAAGAGGTGTGTCTTCATTTTTTGTGCTTAGTGACATGTGTCACTAGATCATAGGCCAACTTTCTTATCAGTTACATCAGTCACATCTTTTCAACTAGAATCAGTCATTGTGATGCCCTTTCACTTGCCTCTTTTGGGTTATATAAGCATCACTCTTCATCAGAAGTTCTACTTCTCCTATTTAGAACTTACTTTCCTTTTTTAAGCTTTTTCCTTTCCTCTGGTTCTCTTTAATTTTTGTCGCGGTTGTAGTGGCAGAGCAATTTCTAGCAAGTCTTGTGATGTCCTTTGAAGTTTCCTCTATTCACCGAATAGGTGGGTTTTCGTATGAAGTTGTTCTTTCTATTTTTCCTTTGTCTTCCCAAGCTTAGGGTCTTAGGCACTGAAGATGTTGGTTAAGAATGCCAGGGTTGCCCATTTTCCAGAAAGTTGGATCCCTGTCAATTCCCATATGAGTTATGCGACTTCAGAGAAGTTGGAGAAGTGGAGGCTAAAATTCTATCTTCCATTTTATGCAAAAACTAGGCTGCCTAGTTATAATGAATTGAGCTACCTTCCTTCGGCGAAGAAGATTACTGCTTTTAGAGTACAAATAAAGGCATGTCTCCGTTATCCACCCTCAAAGGTGATTTCTAACTTCTGCCACTTCCATGGCATAGCCATCAATCAAATGCCGCCAAACTCTTATGTCTATTTTAATGCTTTCTTGTGTATGTGTGGGGTTTTCAAAATTATCCCGCACTTCATTTCTTTTCTTCAATACTACAAACGTCATCCTTCCCTAAAGGGGGAGTTTTACTTTCTACTTCCTCAGGGTTCCAGGAGTAGGAAATTTACTTTTACCTTTGGTACTAAGGATAGTTAGAGATAGTGATAGAAAAAGTACTTTTTTATAAAGATTGATGAGAAGTGGAAAGAACTTCTAACTCGGTAGGCTTTGGGTACCTTGGCTACTGACGTCGTGGACCCGAGGAAGTTGTTAACTCTAGAACTAAAGTCTTAGTTTGAAGAGTTCGACAGTCATATTTGGGCTGTTACGAATTGGGATGCTTAAGCACCTTCATGGTCTCTCTATGCGTTCCCCATTAGATGGAGCTTCATGATCGAAAAGGTTCTTCAGGAGCGTAGGGTTATCACTGAGCATGTCATCGACGAGGACATGCCAAAACTAACGGTGGATGGGAAAAAGGCGTGCCTCATTCGGCTTCTTCGAGATGAACTCTCCTATTTCGGCCTTGTAGAAAGTAAGCTGTCCTACTACTGTGGTCTTAGAATTTTTTATACTTACATTGATATTTTCTCTATTGCAAAAGTGGGCGACAAGTCTGTGGGCTTTTACAAGAGTCTGTTCCTCTGCCAAGACAACAAATGGTAGTAGTAGAAAGCCCCAAAAGGAAAGAAGGGCACTGGGTAGTCTTCAAGCTCTTCAAGGGCAAAAAAGGCAAAGAGTGACCCACTTCTCTGTCCCTACAAAAGTTATGTCCGACGTGGTGGACCTTGCAATCGAAGTTGTTGTTCCATCTTCAGAAGCGTCCATACAGTCATTGCCTCTTAGCCCTACCTCCGTAATCGAAGTCTTGGGAACCTCTTTGGGAGTGCTCTCGGCTGAAGAAGTTGCGAAGAGAAAGGGGAAAGGCAAGGAAATACCTATCAAGGTACTTGAAGTGAGTGGCTCTGATGGTGGGGATGCTGAAGTTCCCCTAGGTTTGTCTCTTAACCTTTCATCCATGAGATATCATATTTTTGGAATTTTGGATTTTATAGATGAATGGTTAAGAGACAATGTGATGATGGAACTTCAGTGTGACTTTGTAAAGGGCGAGGTATCACTTGAGTGGATGCTTGACCATGCTTGAAAGTGGGCTGGTTATAATAGCAAGATCCCTCACAATAAGGTCTCGAGGGAGCCATTCTGGACATTTACAAAAGACATGGACCTATTTTTCAAAGACTCCTAGAGGATGGTGCCCCAGATGGCCAGGGGCGTCATTACAAATGTGACCTTCCAGGCTCTGACGGACTCCTGTCTGAATTAGGAGATCATAGCTGCTCAAATTTTCGAGCATGTAGCCTAGGTAATTCATGGTTCTTAGTTAGAAAAAATTCTCTCAAATTTGTTATCTCATGGAATCTTCTCTTTGCAGCTGCTTGCCTATGCGAGCTATCTTCCATCCCAAGACAATCTGAGGAGAATCTAGCTAGGGTGATGGAGATGTTTGTAACCTTCTGCCTGAAGTTTGGCGAACTTAGCAAGATTTCCAAGAAGGAGCTTGCCCAACTTTTCCAGGAGGTTGTAGAGAGACAGAAAAAATTTGTTAAGTAGTGTTCCTCAACTGTCTTCGACTTCGGGGTGGAGTTGGCGGAGTAGACTTCCTTAGTTGAGGCACTTCGAGTGGAGAAGGAGGAGGTAGCTGCTGATTTGACTAAGGCCTTGGCCCCGAATGCTGACCTTGAGGCCAAGGTCAGTGATCTAAAGAAGTGGAAAAAGAAAAAGAAGAAAAATGAGGAGAAGGAAGGGAAGAAGGAGGTCGAGTTGCTAAAGAAAAAGATGGAACTTTTGGCAGTGAAAAAGGCCAATTCTGATCAAGCAATGAAGTCCTCGTTCCAAGATGGTCTCTATTACCACCACACAAAAATGGGAGAATTACAAGTGTGTCATAATGGCTAAAAACCATTATATTGTGTAATTCTCACCATAGTAATTGAAGTGTGGGGAGTAAAATCCATGATCAACACCTCCTTAAAAGTGTTCCAGGTTGGTAACTTGGCCCCCAAGAAAAGCCTAAAGGATTGCTTGTTTGTCAAGGAACCTATGGACTTTTTTGTAAGGTTTTAGAAATTCGGGTACTCAATTGCAAAACTCTCAAGAAAGAGACTTGGAGAGTTATAGGAAGGATGTAAATGGTATGAAAGTGCTATTGGAGGACCAAATGACTCATGGAAGACAAGTTTGGACAAAGGAAACACTAAAGGCAATAAGGACCTAAATGTCCTAGTGTAAACCTTAAGGTGTTCAAGCTTTTGACTTAAGTCTAAGGGTGGAATTGTCGGGTTATCCCACCATGGGGGAGGCAGCCAAGACTTGGTAATTAGTCAAAAATGTTGGGCACATAAGTGCCAATGATTTTAAGACAAAGAAACCATAATTAGAGAGAAGGAAATTGACATAAAGCAAGGTTAAGCTTGTTAAGTGTGTTTTGTGCCCTTAAGCTCATTTAAGGCCAGTTAAGTGGCCAAATCACTTATCCTTCTCTTATTTTCGTCCTTCCCCAACCCAAGAACACAGTCATACTTCTTCCATAGCCACCACACCTTCAAACTTGCAATTGCTTGAAACTGAAGGCAAAAGGAAGCAATTGGAAACAAACTAGAGCTATTTCTTGGATACGTCAAGGATCAAGTTTGATTTTCGGCCTACCCACTTTGGTAAGTGTTTCCTTGCTCTCATGGGTTGTTTTCTGCATTTTTCAAGCAACCATGGAGCTATGGCTAATCTTGGAAGAGAGCCATGAGCTTGATGAACCAAGCTTATTGAGGGGAGTGCACTTATTGAAGGTTTTGTGACCTAGTGTGAAGTGCACAAAGATGGCAGTAAAATGAGGGTTTCTAGAGCCCATAGTTAGTACTAACTAGTGTTAAAATCCTCCTAAGACCAAGCATTAGCTCGAGGAGGGCTGCCATAGTGATTTAGTTATGTTTATTATGTGTTTTATGGACTAACCTATGGTATATATTGTTGCTGCCACATTTCATGTGTTTGTTGTTTGTGTTTGGCTGCTGCATTTGGTTGTTGTATCTTGTATATATGCATTGTGGTTTTTTAATTTTAGTGTCTTTGGATGCAGGTTTTAATGATGGTTACATTGCCTATTGAATCCAAGTGCTACCCTTACTAAGTTTCTCAATTAAACTTACTCCCCTCATTCTGTCATTTTAGGTCCAGCTGAAAGATCACCTTCAAAATAACCTTCTTGGTTTCAGTTTTAATCTTAAATTCCAGGTACACGAACTTCCATATGTCTAGTTATTATCTGGAAATTTTGGTGATTTTAGGAGCACATTTGGTATTTTTAATGGCGGTACTTATTGTGGTATGCAGCAGCTGTCCAGCATCCTGTTCTAGAGTCCATTGTGTCTCAGGCACTCCTGTAACTTAGGGTGTTTATTTAGCTGACTTAAGACCATTATGTAGTGCATGTATGCATGTTCATGTAGTGTATGTAAAATGAGACAAGTATGTGAACATTTGAGTAATGTTTTGGCTATGTAAGTGATGTGGTGCAAAGCTGCCTAAGTGTGAATGATGGGCTGCTTACTTGTAAATTCTGTTTTGGCCACCTAAATTTGTTAAAAGAAAGGGAATGTAATTACTATGTGTAATGGACATATATGGGATAGCCTTGGAGGGTTTTCCCCTTGTGAATGAAGTGTTTTCACAATTATGAAATTTTGTATGGGCAAAATGGTCATAAAGTGACCAGAATTTCGACTCTGTACTTAAAGTTCTATATCTTCTTTTGTAGAAGGAATCTTGGCATCAAATTTTGCCCACACCTAGAGAACATCTATAGGTTGAACTGTGATTTGTAATTTCTGAATTTGGAGTCCTGTAGCCAAAGATATGATGTTCCAAATTTGGATAAGCTACTGTTCATTTGGTCAGAATTTTGTAACAAACTTAAAAAATTCATAACTTGGTCCATAGGTGGGCTATTGATGTAAAAAAAAATTCCTTGATTTCCTATAAGTCTCTACTTGATAATGGAAAAAAAAATAGGGGGGTACATGGCTAGAATGATATAGTTTATTAGTGGAAATTACAGGTGCAGTGGCTGGTCACTAGAACTTAATAAGATTGCCTAATGTGTGGAAGCCAAAACTAAGACTTGTGCTAGAGTTTTCTATTGGGTTTTGGAAGCCAAACAGCACAGCAGAATTTAACCAAAACCCTCTAGGATCCAAGTGAAACGGGGTAAACCAGATGTTGAAAAATTTTCATACCTAATTTTCGGTTGAGATCTCTCACTGAACTGTAGAGTCGAATCACAAAACCTAAACAGTTGATGTGTTCAGGCTCTCTATGGTATCCACATGAGCCTCTCAGGATCACCACGATTCCACCACGTCTCGACAGATGTGTTTCTCTTGCACTCGCAGTGCTAGCTTGCGTCCTCCAAGGAATTGTAAGAGAAGAGTGCGGCTGCCCTTTTGGGAGGCTAGGGCAAGGAGACCTGCGAATTTCTCACTAAAAGTTGTATTTATAGTGAGACTCAACTTCGAGGCCTAATGGGTTTCAAAGCCCTAATCCAATTAGGGTTTAATTTTGGGCTTAATAATCGCTCAACTCTTGGGCCCATTATTATTACGAAATTAAAGTGAAACCATAACCCAAATAATTAGCCCATGCACTCTAATGATCCAAATAACTCTATGTGTGCGACCCAATAGGCTATTGCCACATTGGCAATGATCATAAATCACATTTCTGATCATAAACAATGAGCGGTGTCTAGCAACACATCATTGCTACCCAGGTGACAAGATTGTCGGTGATTCGACTAAACCTTTATAATCATCACCGATATATGCTATTATCCCTTTGTCCAAGATATCAAGACTAAGCACGAGACATGGAATGTGCCACTCTCGTATAGCCCAATCTTTGGTTTCTTGATTACCGAGTAGACTAACTTAAGCTGATGACATTGATATCGTTAAAAACTCATTCAAGCATGGCCATGCATTTTCTAAGTCTCACTCTATCAAGCGGCCCGAAGATATCACTCCCGTTACATAGGAGGGACAAATCTCATCTTGATCATACAAATCCCTCTGCATGATATGTGACATACCCAATGACCTCCTTCAAGTCCACTCAGTTACGAGCAACAAAGGAAAGTATCAAAGTATGTGACTCACATGTAGGGAACCTTGATGATCTTAGGTCGAAGGACTACATATACCATGATCACTATGAGAATCACTTATGACACTCATATAACGATCCATGTAGTGTTCTCATGGTGGGTCGGTCCAGTACACAATTCTCCAACTTGTACCCTTATGTAGACTACATATCTCATATTAGTCTCCACATATGCTAGTCGTTATGTATTATTGCAACCCGCTCCACAATAATACTAGAGTAGGGATGTTTAAGAATATCATTATTCTAGGGTTACAATTATGTTTATTACGTTACGCAGAAACAAAACAACGAACATAATTGCTGGATTAATGCCTTAATAAAATATCATGACTCAATGTGCAAAAAAATACAATCATCTCATGATTGGCTTTTTTAGCACAACACTAACATTTTCCTTCTTAGCAGCCATAGTGTGCATAAATATAAATATGTGTGTTATGTTTAGACCAATATGCATGTATTTTCATAGTGCTCAAGAGGGTCACTTGAGTATGCACACTAGGGGTGTTGTTTTGATGACCTACAGGACACACCAATCTTGGGAGTTTAAATGCACAGTTTTGGCACCATAACTCTACTACCCTGGAGTGGTAGCAGTTTCTGTCTTTGCCACTGCCAAGTCCTTTCTCGATATCCCAACCTCAAATTTTCCTTTCTTCGAGGCCTGGATATTCCCAAGGGGCCTTTTTTGTCATGGTCCAAGTTTGAGAACCTAAACCTGCTCGAGCTTTCTTCACTGACCAAATAGGTGGATGGCAAAGATGAGGAAGAGAAAAAGGGTTCCGAAAATGGCGAAGACACTACTGGTGCAATTTAGGGCCTTATCTTTTTTTTTTTTGTTTTTTGTAGTTCTTGTATTACTATAACAAAATGCTTTTTCCTTCTAATTTTGGCTAAGTTCATGAGAAATATGCCTTTGGGATTGTGATCTCGGTTGTGTTCAGCTAACACCTTTTGGCAAAGATATTTGCTAGATGAAGATTTTCCAAGTGTTGGAACAAATTTTTGCATTTCATTGACTTCATCTTTTGAAAAACTTGATCATTGAAATTAACATGGTGCTTCGCCAAAATTCTCTAAGGTCAAAATTTGTCTAAGTATAGAAGTTTCTCAAAGAGTCTGAGTGTCACGTGTTCTTCAATTCTTTTTCTTCAGTATTGCTGAGCTTAGAGACCCTTGGCCAAATTTCATCTAGGATGAGGTAAGGCCCTTCCCAATTTGCTTGAAGTACACCATGGGATGATCTTCAGGCTCCCAATTTGGCTTTTCGGAGAACTAGGTTCCCTTTTGTGATTTCCTTGGGTTTGATGTGCAAGTCTATTGAGATGGCCACCCTTTGTTGGAAAGCTCTCCTTCTGAGCTCGATCGTATCCCTATGTTCATCGATCAAACTGAGTTTCATTCTTAAGCCGATGTTGTTACCTTCCTCATCAAACACCTGTATTCCAATAGAAGGATGCACGATTTTGATTGGGATGAGAGCTTCAATAACAAATACAAGCGAAAAAAGCGTTTCACCAGTAGTGCTTCTTGGGGTTGTTTGGTAACTCCATAGTACGCTCGGGAGTTGGCCATTTCCATTTGGACTCATTTAACCTCTTTTTCAAGCCATCTTTCAATGTTCTGTTAGACACCTTGACCTATCCATTACTCTGCGGATGGGCTACCAGAGCGAAGTCCAATTTTACTCTGACATTGGTGATGAATTCCTGAAATCCTTTGTCAATAAACTGGGAACCATTGTTTGCCACTATCACACTCGGGTAACCGAACCTACATATTATATTTTTCCAGACAAATTTTTGTACTACTTTTTCTGAAATTGGTCCGAAAGGCTCTACCTCGATCCACTTTAGTAACAAATACAAGTGAAAAAGGTGTTTCACTAGTAATGCTTCTTGGGGTTGTTTGGTAACTCCATAGTACGCTCAGGAGTTGGCCATTTCCATTTGGACTCATTTAACCTCTTTTTCAAGCCATCTTTCAATGTTCCGTTAGACACCTTGACCTGTCCATTGCTCTGCAGATAGGCTACCAGCGCGAAGTCCAATTTTACTTTGAGATTGGTGATGAATTCCTGAAATCCTTTGTCAATAAACTGGGAACCATTATCTGCCATTATCACACTCGGGTAGCCGAACCTGCATATTATATTTTTCCAGGCAAATTTTTGTACTACTTTTTCCAAAATTGGTGCTGAAGGCTCTGCCTCGATCCACTTCATGAAATAATCTACCACAACTACATAGAACTTGACTCCCCCTGGGGCCATTGGGAGAGGACCAATAAGGGCAATTCCCCATACTATAAAGGGGTAAGGGTAGTTAGCTGAGGAGATTGTTTTTGAAGGTGCCCTTTGGACTGGTGTGTGTCTCTGACATTTTTCACTTTGTTTGATAAACTACTGAGTGTCTTTCCTTAGGGTGGGCTAGAAATATCGTTGCCAAAGTAGTACTCCTGTAAGGGCCTTGTTTTCGATGTAGGAGCCACATACTCCTTCATGAAGCTCCTTTAGGACTTCTTGGGCGTCTTCTTCACTGACACAACTTTGGAGGGGGTTGGTGTATCATTGTCGATATAATTCCTCCCCGATCAGGAAGTATCTACCCAGGCGCTTTTGCACCTTCACTGCTTTTACAGGGTCTTTGGGTAATTCCAAAGTGACGAGATACCTTTTGATAGGATCTTTCTATCCTTTGTCTGAGGTTGCGATAGCCATTATTGTTATGCTCGACTGATCTAGTACTTCGGTGGACTGTTTTAATTTGGCCAAAGTATCCACTTCCACATTATCTTATCGGGGTACATTTTCTATTTGCACCCTGTCAAACTCTTGGATAAGCCTTTTTACCAGATTATGGTATTTTGCCAACGTTGGATCTTTTGCCCCAAAGTCCCTTGTCATCTGCCAAACCACCAGTTGGGAATCATTGTGGGCCTTTAGATTTCTCACACCCACTATTTTTTCCAATGAAGCTTCCATACTTTCGGCTCCATGGAGAATTCCTCCGATTCCCTGGTGTTCGGATCCTAAAGTGCCATCAACGAATAATGTTCACTTAGGTTCGTCATTTCTGAGGTCCCCTAAAGTACCTTGGTTCATAAGTGATATCATACTCACTGAGCTTGATGCACCACTTTGATAATCGTCTCGAGTGGTCTACCTTCCTTATGACATCCCGAAGAGGTAAGTTACTTTGCACTGTGATGGGATGTCCTTGGAAATAAGGCCAAAGTCTCCTGCTAGCTAGTACTAGGGCATAGATGGATTTTTGTAGTAAAGGGTACCTAGCTTCAGCACCATATAAGGACTTGCTTACATAGTACACCGGCCACTACTTCCTTCCTTCCTGCCTTACGAGAACCGAACTTATGGCGTTCTGAGTTACTGTGAGGTAGAGGATGAGCGGTTCTTCTTCCCCTGGTTGCCGGAGTATTGAAAAAATGGGTCAGGTAATTTTTAAGCTCCTCCCATGCCTTCTAGTATTCCTCATTCCAAGGGTGTCCTTCACCTTCGAGGTTGCCTTCAGTTTTGGCTGCTTTCGTAAGTACCTTGAAGAACGGTCGACACCGATCTCCATATCTGGATATGAACCAACTGAAGGAAGTTATTCTTTCAATGACTCTTTGTATATCCTTTATTGTTGTTAGAGTTCAGAACTCCAGTAGGGCAACAAATTTTTTGGGTTTAACGTTTATACCTTTTTTAGATACCATGAAGCCGAGGAATTTCCCCACTGTTACCCTGAATATGTATTTCTTGGGGTTAAGTCGTATTATGACATTCCTAAGTTACTGAAAGGTCTTTTGTAAGTCTGTGATATGATTGCTAGGTACTTTGGTTTTAACAATCATGTCATCGACATATACTTCCACGTTTCTCCCGATCTAGGAATCGAACACCTTGTTCATCAGCCTTTGGTATGTTGCCCTAGCATTTTTTAGGCCAAAGGGCATTCTAATGTAGCAGTATGTCCCGACTTTAGTAACAAATGCTATTTTTTCCTCATCCTTGGGACTCATCCGAATTTGGTGATAGCCACTGAAGGCATCTAGGAAGCTTGATAGCCTATACTCGGCCGTGGAGTCAACCAGGTGATTTATTGAGGGGAGGGGGTATGAGTCCTTAAGACAGGCATTATTGATATTTCAGAAGTGAATGCACTTTCAGAGCTTACTAGTTCCTTCTTTAGTGGCAACAATGACGTCGCTAAATGACTCAGGATATTTGAATTCCCTTATCACTTCGGCTCCCAAGAGTCTTCGAACTTCTTCTTTGATGAAGTAGTTCTTTTGAGCCAAAAGACTATTTTTTCTACCAAATGGGCTTTGAGTCAGGTCGCATCTTAAGATAGTGTTGGGTTATGTCCGAATCCACTATAGGCATGTCCTTCGGCGAGTAGGCAAAATGATCTTTGTTCATTATTAGAAAGGACATAAATTTTTCTTTTTCCCTTCGGCCAATTGTTTCCCCACTCGGGTACTTTGGCCAGGGACTAGTTATATATCATCAGTTTTTATTTTCTCGCCATCTATTTCTCTTCCTGTGGCTTCTTCGACAGCGGTACCCTTTTCCCCGATAGTTTGTGCATGGACTTTGGGGGACTTCTTCTTGCTTTGACAAACACCTTCCTGACCTCAGCTTCAACGATGAATATCTCTTCGTCTCTTTCTTTTGCTTCAAAAATGACCATAAGGTATTTGACGTCAATTCAAAGATGGAGATTGCCCTATGTTTACCTGTCGAAGATGGCATTGTATAATGATGACACATCTATGACTATGAATATCATCATAGTGGATGCAATAAGCTCATCTCCCATTTTGACCGAAGTACTTTTCAGCATAAGCAGAAGATCAACCCATCCGAGTATGAGAAGTATGGCTGGTCCTACTCTGAACGTTGGAGATGTCATTGGCTTGAGATCATTCTCTGTTATGCCTAGTTTCAGCAACACATGGGTGAAGATGACATCGGCATTTGAGCCATCATCTAGGAGCACTTTCTTGACGTCCCAGCTTCCTATCCTTGCCATAATCAGGAAAGGGTCGTCATGTTGAAACTTCACTATAGACCCATCCTTCCAAACAAGCTTGTTCGTTAGGTTGTCAAATTCCATCATCACAATTTTCTAAGCCTTCGTTTTCCTTTCAGTCGAGGGTATTCTAGTTGTGATTGTTTGGATTATACCTGCCGAAGGTGGCAGGTCTTTCCTGGGACTTCAGTTCCAACGTCGGTTAGAATCATAGTTCTCATCCTTTCCTTTCCTCTTATCTTTTCTTCTTTCTCGGGTTTTGGGCGAGAACATCCACATGTAGCAATGAACTTGTCCTTACTTGATCAAAGATTCAATATGCTTTCTTAGTTGGAAGTAATCCTCGGTGTCATGCCCATGGTCCTAAATCAAATTGGTAAAATTTTTTCATGTTCTTCTTGTTGTCCGAGGTCATGGCCTTCGGACTTTGGATTACGTCTCCTTGCCTTTCCAGGGCCATCAGGATGTTTGTCCTTCTAGTGTTTAGAGGGTGAATGATACTAGCCTCTTCTCCCTTGCTTTCCGAGGTCTGCTCCCTCCCTCAGCGGAATACCGAGGTTGGTGACCCTGACCCTTGGAGTGATTATAGTCAAACTTTGGGCTGCCCATCCTTAGCTCCTCGGCTATCATGTGTTGCTCGGCCCTTTAGTAGAAATCTCTGAGGGTATCAAGAGGATCCTTGGAGAACTCATAAAAGAGCTGTGAGTCCCTCCTTTGCCCCCTGATAATAGCGAGGATTCGGATTTCAAGGCTGAAGTCTGGCACACTAAGGGCTTATCGGTAAAACCTCTCGACATAGTCCTAAATGGTCTCCCCGTTCTTTTGGGCTATGTCAAACATCCAGACTAGCATATTCACCATTGGCCTACTTCCGATGAACTACTAGGTGAAGGTGGTGGACTACTCCTGGAAACCCATTATTGTTCCGGGTGCCAGGAAGTTGAACCACGCAATCGCCGACCCTGACAGGGTGACTTTGAAACATTTGCACAAGGTGGCATTGTCAGCACCATGCAATACCATGCTTCTCTTGTACTTCATCAGATGGGCTTGCGGGACACTTTGCCGATCATATGTCTCCAGGTGTGGTACTCAAAATCATTGGGCATTGGCACCTCTACTATAGTACAAATAAAGGGGGACTCCTATTCGGTGAAGGTCTACGATAGCTTTGACTAGACAGGCTTTCGAGAGAGCTGTTTTCCAACCTTTCCCAACCTCTCGAAGATTTTCTCAATCAGGATGGTAGTGCCCTGGTCTCCTTGCTGCCTAGGTACCATCTATAGAGGAAAATGGCATCATTTTCTCAGTAAGTAACTTCACTAGCGCAGGGATACGGACTTCTCATCTGAGGACAGACTTAACCGACGGGAGGTTCCAGGCCCTTTCAACCCTGCTCTTGCAGCATCATGTCCTCGGAACGGTATGTTCTGTTGGTTTTCGGGAGCCAAATAGCGCAGCAAAATTTAACCGAAAACCTCCAGGATCCAAGTGAAACGGAGTAAACCGGGTGTTCGAAAATTTTCATACCTAATTTTCGGTTGAGATCTCTCACTCAACTATAGATTCGAATCACAAAACCTGAACAGTTGACATGTTCAAGCTCTCTATGGTATCCACATGAGCCTCTCAGGATCACCACACTTCCACCACGTCCCGGAAGATGTGTTTCTTTTGCGCTCGCAGTGCTAGCTTACGTCTTCCAAGGAATTGCAAGAGAAGAGTGCGGCTGTCCGTTTGGGAGGCTAGGGCAAGGAAACCTGCGAATTTCTCACTAAAAGTTGCATTTATAGTGAGACTCAACTTCGAGGCCTAATGGGTTTCAAAGCCCTAATCCAATTAGGGTATAATTTCAGGCTTAATAATGGCTCAACTCTTGGGCCCATTATTAATACGAAATTAAAGTGAAACCATAACCCAAATAATTAGCCTATACACTCCAATGATCCAAATAGCTCTATGTGTGCGACCCAATAGGCTCTTGCCATATTGGCAATGATCATAAATCACATTTATGATGATAAGCAATGAGCGGTGTCTAGCAGCACATCATTGCTACCCAAGTGACAAGATTGTCGGTGATTCGACTAAACCTTTATGATCATCACCGATATAGGCCATTGTCCTTTTGTCCAAGATATCATGACTAAGCACGATACATGGAATGTGTCACTCTCGTGTAGCCCAATCTTTAGTTTCTTGATTACCGAGTAGACTAACTTAAGCTGATGACATTGATATCGTATATCAACTCATCTAAGCATGGCCATGCATTTTCTAAGTCTCATTCTATCAACGGGCCCAAAGATATCACTCCCGTTACATAGGAGGGACAAATCCCATCTTGATCATACAAATCCCTCTGCATGATATGTGACATACCCAATGACCCCCTTCAAGTTCACTCAGTTACGAGCAACAAAAGAAAGTATCAAAGTATGTGACTAACATGTAGGGAACCTTGATGATCTTAGGTTGAAGGACTACATATACCATGATCACTATGAGAATCACTTATGACACTCATATAACAATCGATGTAGTGTTCTCATGGTGGGTCGGTCCAGTACACAAGTTCTCCAACTTGTACCCATATGTAGACTACATATCTCATATTAGTCTCCATATATGCTAGTCGTTATGTATTATTGCAACCCGCTCCACAATAATACTAGACTAGGGACGTTTGAGAATATCATTATTCTAGGGTTACAATTGTGTTTGTTACGTTACACAGAAACAAAACAACAAACCATAATTGCTGGATAAATGCCTTAATAAAATATCATGACTCAATGTACAAAAATACAATCATCTCAAGATTGGCCTTTTGGGCACAACACTAACATGTTCTTCGTTGAGCACTCATCATGAGGGCTTCCCCTACCAGAGCTCCAGCGAGGTGACTTATGACTTTTCTCCGAACAGACATTTGGGGAAGGTGCTTTTTTTTATGGTGTTTGGGACCACCTTTGGTCGAGTTGTTGTGTGATTTCAGCCATGATTGAGTGCTAAAAGTCACATGGAAACCCCATTGTGATTGTTAGAGGACGCTCCTCCTCCAGTAGGAAAATCTCCACTGTAAGCTGTTCAGTCGTTGCTTGAGTCCTCGGTGCGAACTGGGACCTCAGGAGTCCCTTGTCCTTTGAACACCGAGTCTCCACAATAGCGACTTAGGGGTGAGTTCCCATAGACGGCTCCAAATGATGCCTGGAGACATCTTTGTTGTATGACACACTGGGCCTAAGAGCAAGACTTCCGGTAAGAAGGTATCTGTAAGACCTTGAAGAATATGGGTTAGGAGTTCCTCGGAGTGTTTTCTGGGGAAGGAGCCTCCGACGCCCTAGTTAGTATATAAGAGAGAAGTTGCAAAGAGTAAACGGTGGGGAAGGAAACATCTCGTGTGTTTTTACCTAGGAGTTTCCAAAGTATTTATTGGTGGCTCAAAGGAGAAGTCCATTACCCGAGTAAGTAGATTAAGGCACGTGGTCAACAAGGATCCGCTCCGTACCTTCAGGGAGGCATGCCTCCAGCTATCCATGAGTAGTTATGCTCATAGGACGTGGGCGAGGTTTCTATCAAAGATTCCTTAACTATTTTTGTCATTTTCTAAAAGAGCCCTTCGGTGACTGGAGGACCCCTTTGGGGATTGCACTTCTCTCGATGATGATTAATGGTTGCCCTTTGGAGGTCCAGACTCCTCATTTCGAGGTTGATCAAAGGGGGTGTCTGAAGGTGATGTTTTATCATACTGAGTTCCATTGTGTACTCTTCCGACGATGGTACTTAGTCCTCCCTGGAGTTGTCTTAAGTCCATCCTGATGGCGGTACAGGGCCTGTTTCTCCGAGGATCTTGGGCAATTTGCCCTTTGGCTATCACCTGCCCTCCCCTGGATCTTATTTTAAAAAGCTAAAATTTGCTGAAAAGGCCTCTGGGGCCTAGGCAGCAGGAGGGGTGTCTTTGGGGCTTAAGTGTCAGGAGCGCCTGAGCAATGGAGGCTTAGGTGCTAATTGGGCTTTAGGTGCCATAAGTACTCTATTTTGTGGAGTGAAAATGTACCTTGGGCGCTGAGGCACAGGGTGGTGCCTAGGTGCCAAGATGCCACGTCCTGAACCTGAAAAACACCCTCATAAGCCTTTTTAGAGGTTTGCTATGAGTTTAAGGCATACAATAGACGCCTAAACTCACCATAAACCTGGAAAACAACTTACATAGGCAACAAATACTGTTGGTGTTGTGCCCAAAAAGCCAATCATGAGATGATTGTATTTTTGCAAATTGAGTCATGATATTTTATTGAGGCATTAATCCAGCAATTTTGTTTGTTGTTTTGTTTCTGCGTAACGTAATAAACATAATTGTAACCCTAGAATAATGATATCCTTAAACGTCCCTAGTATAGTATTATTGTGGAGCGGGTTGCAATAATACATAATGACTAGCATATGTGGAGACTAATATGAGATATGTAGTCTACATATGGGTACAAGTTGGAGAACTTGTGTACTGGACCGACCCACCATGAGAACACTTCATGGATCGTTATATGAGTGTCATAAGTGATTCTCATAGTGATCATGGTATATGTAGTCCTTCGACCTAAGATCATCAAGGTTCCCTACATGTGAGTCACATACTTTGATACTTTCCTTTGTTGCTCGTAACTGAGTGAACTTGAAGGAGGTCATTGGGTATGTCACATATCATGCGGAGGGATTTGTATGATCAAGATGGGATTTGTCCCTCCTATGTAACGGGAGTGATATCTTTGGGCCCCTTGATAGAGTGAGACTTAGAAAATGCATGGCCATGCTCCGATGAGTTGATATATGATATCAATGTCATCAGTTTAAGTTAGTCTACTCGGTAATCAAGAAACCAAAGATTGGGCTATACGAGAGTGACACATTCCATGTCTCGTGCTTAGTCTTGATATCTTGGACAAAGGGACAATGGCATATATCGGTGATGATCATAAAGGTTTAGTCGATTCACCGACAATCTTGTCACTTGGGTAGCAATGATGTGTTGCTAGACACCGCTCATTGCTTATGATCATAAATGTGATTTATGATCATTGCCAACATGGCAAGAGCCTATTGGGTCACACACGTAGAGCTATTTGGATCATTAGAGTGCATGGGCTAATTATTTGGGTTATGGTTTCACTTTAATTTCGTATTAATAATAGGCCAAGGAGTTGAGCCATTATTAAGCCCGAAATTAAATCCTAATTGGATTAGGGCTTTGAAACCCATTAGGCCTGGAAGTTGAGTCTCACTATAAATACAACTTTTAAGTGAGAAATTCGCAGGTCTCCTTGCCCTAGCCTCCCAAAAGGACAGCCGCACTCTTCTCTTGCAATTCCTTGGAGGACGCAAGCTAGCACTGCGAGCGCAAGAGAAACGCATCTACCGGGACGTGGTGGAAGCGTGGTGATCCCGAGAGGCTCGTGTGGATACCATAGAGAGCCTGAACACGTCAACTGTTCAGGTTTTGTGATTCGACTCTACAGTTGAGTGAGAGATCTCAACCGAAAATTAGGTATGAAATTTTTGAACACCTGGTTTACCCTGTTTCACTTGGATCCTGGAGGGTTTCGGTTAAATTCCGCTGCACTGTTTGGCTCCCGAAACCCTACAAATACACCATCACAAACTTCCTATGATGCATCAAAACATCACACAATCCACAATTCCAAGCCTAGTCCACCATAAACACACTTGCCCATAATCAATGGTATTTATGAAAGTACTTGATTCCATCAAGCATCAACACTAAAATAGCGTCAATAGAACTTGAAACACTGAATCTCTTACCTCAACTTCAAGTAACAAGCAAGAATTATGTAAATTTTTTGCACCAACCAAGTTCCACAAAGTCCAACCTAAATTCCGAGGAAATATGGGCACAAAACATCAAGTTACTATCTTCTAACCAAAACCCAAGCTTCAAATCAACTAATTAACATAAAATCAATCAAGAACACATTTGATTACCTCGTATCAAAATAGGGGGTTGGAGGAAACATGCTTCCAATCTCCAAAAAACATGATTTTATGCTTAAAATAAGCTTTCAATTGCCTATATACCTATGGTGGCCTTTCTTTTCACTAAAAATTCTTGATTTTGGGCTCAAATGGATGAACAAATGATAGTGTGAAGGATGAACTCGGGTTATGGCAGCCATCCCCGACCTTACCATCTGATATCCCAACTTTAAAACCTAAGCCATGAAAGTATTAGACATGGAAAAGTTAAACCCCCTTCTTTTCGTAACCTTAGTCATTCTTGGTGAATTCTTGTTTATCTCAACTAAGTTTGAGTTAAAGTTAAAAGTTAGGCTACAAAACCTCATTTTTAACACTTGGGACCCAGACCAACTATTTAGAATGCAAAATTACCATTTTTCCCATGAACCTCATTTAGTGCTTAAACCCCCCTCAGAACTTAGTTAACTTTGGTAAACTTCCTTATTCTTGCTATGTGAACTTAAAATAAGATTCCAATCTATAAATTTAATTAATTTACCTCCCTCAACTAAGTTTTCTGCTAAGAGGGCCATAACATTCTTCCCTCCTTCTGAAATTTGGTCCTCTAAATTTCACTAGAACTGAGGGAACTCACTAGGGTACCTTTTCAGCATATCCTGCTATGTCTCCCAAGTAGCATACTCCTCACTATGGTTCAACCAAAGGATCTTAACCAATGGAATCCACTTGATTCAGACTTTTGTAACTTGCCTATCAAGGATCTTAATGGGCTTTTCCTCACAGGTCAAGTCCTCTTGGATGGGTACCATCGTTGGGTTAACTACTTGTCCCGAATCAACTATACACTTCCATAGTAGACTAACGTGAAAGACATTGTGTACTTGGGATAAGTTGGGTGGAAATGCTAACTGATTTGCCACCTCCCCTACTTTTTCCAAGATTTCATAAGGTCCAATATACCTAGGGGCCAACTTACTCCTCTGCCCAAACCGGGCCACTCATTTCATAGGAGATACTTTGAGAAGTACTTTATCACCAACTTCAAAACTAAAATCTCATCTCTTCAAATTTGCATACTTAGTCTACCAGTCATTGGCTGCTTTAATCCATTTCTGGATTAATTTAATTTTCAATGTGGTCTTCGCTATGATTTTAGGACCGATGACTACCCTATCTAAAGGGTCAGCGTAACAATGGGGTGTCATGCATCGCCTACCATACAGTGCCTCGTATAATTCCATACCTATAACAGTTTGATAACTATTATTGTAAATGAACTCAATTAGTGGCAAGTGTTGGTCCCAATCAACTCTGAAGTCTAAGGCACACATACGTAACATATCTTCCAAGGTTTGTATCACTCTCTTAAACTGCCCATTGGTTTAAGGATAGAAAGTAGAACTAAGACTAACCTTACTTCCTAATGCCTCTTCGAAAATGTTCCACAACCTTGATACAAAGTGGGGATCCCTATCAGATATGATCTGATCTAGTATACTGTGCAACCTTACAACTTCCTTGATATACAACTGAGCCAACCTCTCCAATGTATAGCTAATGTTTATGGGTATGAAGACCACCAATTTAGTCAACCTGTCAACCACTACCCATATCGAGTCATGTTAGCTTCGGGTATTTGGCAACCCAACTAGGAAGTCCATTGTGATGGATCCCGACTTCATTTTTGGTAAAGGTAATCTTTGGAGAGTACCTGCTATCTTCTAATGTTCTGCCTTAACCATCCGACATGTCGAACACTTAGCCACAAAGCTAGCTACATCACTCTTGACTCCTAGCCACCAAAAGTGCATCTTCAGATCATGGAACATCTTACTAACACAGGATGCACACTCGACATACTACTATATGCCTCCTGTATGATTTGCTGCCTAAGTCCTTCTACTTTTGGCACATAGAGTCGATCTCCATGGTTTAGTATTCCATCTTTGTACTGAAACTCCTTTTTTACAGTACCAAACTTCTATTCGTCTAAAATCTTTTTCAACAATGGATCCTTACTTTGATCTTCTTTCACTTTAGTCAACCAGGTTGACTGAATCTCCAAAGTGTAGACTAGGGACCTTTCTTGATCTTGCCAAAAGTCATGCAAGGTGGAGAAACAATCCCCCAAAGTTTTTCCCAAGGAACTTGTAGCTTGATCCTTAGATAGGATCACTCCTATGTACTTCCAACTAATATCATCTGCCACTACATTTCCTTTCCCAGCACAATACTCAATTGAGCAATCATAATCCTTTATATATTCAATCCACCAATATTGCCTCATGTTCAACTCTTTCTAAGTGAACAAGTATTTCAAACTCTTATGATCCGTGAAAATTCATAACAATCCCCATTAAGTAGTGCCTTCAAAGCTTAAGAACGAAGACTACTGCCGCTAGCTTAAGGTTGTGGACTAGTAAGTTTAACTCATTAGGCCTCAAATACCTTGAGCCATAGGCAATCACCTAATTTTCTAGCATCAATACACACCCCAAACCATAACCCGAAGCATCTGTGTACACCTTGAAAGCCTTATTGGGGTCTGGAAAAATGAGTATCGGTGCACTTGTCAACCTCTTCTTCAGTTCCAAACATGCTTCCTCACACTTTAACGTCCAATCAAATTTCTTAGCTTTCTTGGTCAAGGCTATCAACGGTGTTGCTATCATATAGAATTTCACTATAAATCTCCTGTAGTAGCCTGCCAAGCCCAAAAAGTACTGTATCTCCATAACCATAGCTAGCCTCTTCCATTTTACTATTTCCTAAACCTTCTCTGGGTCAACTGACAACCCCTGGGAACTACTGATGTGTCCCAAAAACTGTATCCTCTCAGACCAAAACTGACACTTGGACAACTTTGCATAGTATTGATTATCCTTCAGCATTTGTAAAACTATCATAAGGTGCTCCTTATGTTCCTAGGTAGACTGTGAGTATAGCAAGATATTGTTGATGAAGACTTCAACAAACCGATCTAAGAACGATCTGAACATCCTATTCATGGCTTCCATGAATACTGCTGGGGCGTTGGTCACACCAAAAAACATAGCTGTATACTCGTAGTGCCAGTATCTTGTCCTAAAGGCAGTCTTCAGCATACCTTCCTCCTTAACTCTGATATGGAAGTATCCAGACCAAACATCAATCCTAAAGAACACCTTCGCTACCCTCAGCCTATCAAACAAGCCAACAATCCTAGGAAGTGAATACTTATTCTTGATTGTTACTATTAAAACCGCACACAAATGGGAGAAGGACAAGTGTGGCATGATGGTCAAAAAGCCATTATATTATATAATTCTCTTCATAGTGATTGAAGTGTGATGGGTAAAAGGTACAATGAACACCTCCTTAAAAGTGTTCCAAGTTGGTAACTTGGCCCCAAGAAAAGCCTTAAGGGTTGCCTTTTTGTCAAGCAACCTATGGACTTTTTTGTAAGGTTTTAAAAATTTGGGTACTTAATTGCAAAACTCTCAAGAAAGAGCTTTACAGAGTTATCTAAAGGATATGAATGGTATAAAATTGCTATTGGAGGACCAAATTTCACATGGAAGTCAAGTTTGGACAAAGGAAACACTAGAGGCATTAAGGACCTAAATGTCCTAATGTAATCCTTAAGGCGTTCAAGCTTTTGACTTAAGTCAAACTATGAGATTGTAGAATTATCCCACCATGGCGAGGTAGTCAAGGCCTGATAAATGGGTCAAAAATGTTGGGCACATGTTTACGAATGAGTTTAAGGCAAAGAGACCAAAATTAGTGAGAAGGAAAATGACAAAAAGCAAGGCTAAGCTTGTTTAAGTGTGTTTTGTGCCCTTAAGCTCATTTAAAGCCATTTACGTGCCCAATTCACTTATCTCTCTCTCATTTTCAGCCTCCTCTAGCTTCCTCTATAGCTACCACACCTTCAAACTTGCAATTGATTGAAATTGAAGGCAAAAGGAAGCAATAGGAAGCAAACTAAAGCTATTGCCTGGATACTTTAAGGATCAAGCTTGATTTTTAGTCTACCCACTTTGGTAAGGGTTATCTTGCCCTCATGGGTTGTTTTTTGTATTTTCAAGCAAACATGGAGCTATGGCTAAGCTTGTAAGAGAGCCATGAGGTTGATGAACCAAGCTTAGTGAGGGGAGTTTACTTATTGAAGGTTTTGTGACCTAGTGTGAAATGCACAAGGATAACAGTGAAATTAGGGTTTCTATATCCTAAAGTTAGTACTAACTAGTGTTAAAATCCTCCTAAGACCAAGCATTAGGTTGAGGAGGGATGCCATAGTGATTTGTTTATGTTTATTACGTGTTTTATGGACTAATCTATGGTTATTGTTGCTGCCACATTTCATGTGTTTGTTGGTTGTGAATGACTGCTGCATTTGGTTGCTATATCTGGTATATATGCATTGTGGTTCTTGTTTTTTATTGTCTTTGGATCTAGGTTCTAATGATGTTGACATTGCCTATTGAATCCAAGTGCTACCCTTACTAAGTTTCTCAATGAAACATACTCCCCTAAATTCTGTCATTTCAGGTCCAAAAGAAGGAGCACGTTGAAACTAATGTTTGTACTTCGATTTTTGATTTGAAACTTTAGGTACATGAACGTCCATATGTCTAGTCATGATCTGGAAAGTTTGGTGATTTTAGGAGCACATTTGGTATTTTTAGTGGTGGTACTTACTGTGTTGTGTAGTAGATGTCAAGCATCCTATTCTTGGGTCCATTGTGTCTCAGGCACTCCTGTAACCTAGGGTGTCTATTTAGCTGAGTTAAAACCATTTTTCAGTGCATGTATACATGTACATGTAGTGTATGTAAAATGAGACAAGTGTGTGAACATTAGAGTTATGTTTTTTCTATGTAAGTGATGTGGTTCAAAGCTACCTAGGTGTGAATGATGGATTGCTTACCTATAAATTCTGTTTTAGCCACATATGGTTGTTAAATGCAAGAGAATTTATTTCCTACATGTAATGGGCATATATGGGATAACCTTGGATGGTTTTCCCCTTGTGAATTAAGTGTTTGCACTCTTATTAAATTTTGTATGGGAAAAATGGTCATAAAGTGACTAGAATTTTGACTCTGTGCTTAAAGTTCTATATGTCCTGTGTAGAATGAATCTTGGTGTGAAATTTTGACCACACATAGAGAACATGTAGAGGTTGAATTGAAATTTGGAATTTATAAATTTAGAGCCCTGTATCCAATGATATGATGTTACAAATTTGGCTATGTTACTATTTATTTGGTCAAAATTTTGTAACTAACTTAAAAAATCCATAACTTGGTCCACAGGTGGGCTATTGATGTAAAAAAAAATTCTTTGGTTTGACCTAAGTCTCTACTTGATATTGGAGGAAATGATATAGGGAGTACATGGGTAGAATGATATAGTTTACTAGTGGAAGTTACAGGTGTAGTGGCTGGTCACTAGAACTTAACAAGATTGCCTAATGTGTGGTAGGCCTAATGTGTGGTAGCCAAGATTAAGACTTGTGCTTGTGTTTTCCTTCTTTGCTGTGATAGTGTTCATGAAATGTGAATATGTGTGTAATGGTTGGGCCAATATGCATGGTTTACATAGTGCCCAAGAGGGCCACTTGGGTATGCACAGTAAGGCTAGTGTTCTAATGGCTTACAGAACATTACCAACCCTAGGAGTCTAAATACATAATTTTGGCACCATAATTGTACTACCCAGAGTGGGTAATAAAACTTGGTATTAGAGTGTGGTTTGTACATGGACATAGCATATAGTTGCATTGCATGCATCTACATACATGAGCTCAGTTTGGTCAGTTGCTAGTGTCAAGTACCATTGAAATAGCTATGATTTTTATTTGTGCTCTATGATGAATCATCAATGCAGGAAGTAAACAGGGTTGCCACAAGGAGAGGGGAACCACCCCGAAGGCCTCCTACTGATTCTGGGCAACAAAGAAATGGATAAAATAGAGGGAATCAAGGGTAACAGGGGTTACCTAACCCTAAAGTGCCTCAGGTTTGATTAGGGCTTCAAAGGAACTTAGGTCTAATCAATGAAAACTTAGTAAGGCTGATTCAAGCACAATAGTATGAAGTTGGAGTAGCTCCAACATAACCAGTTTAGGATGTACAGAAGCAACTAGAAGAGGATACTAGGAACACATCTGAATATGTTCCTTCTAGAAGCATAAAAGATACAAGTGATGAAACTATTGAGGAGGAAGATGAGGATAGGAGAAATCCAAGAGGAAGAAGACTAAGGTCTGAGATTGGTCAAGAGTCCAGGTGTCATGCCCAACTTAGTCCCTAGCCCATTTCGGGCCCAATTACTTAATCATGCAGTAGAATTTCATAGCAGGGACATTTATTGATTTCTAAACATATGGGCATGTTCCCAAGACATTACGAGTACTAGCTCATTAAGTATTTACTTAAAGGTTTATATTGTGCTCTCAGAAACAAACTAATACTTATGTGAAACTTGTGTGTTCATTCAAGTTCGTTATGCAACATAGCCAAGTACATGCATGGCAACCAAAACACCAGATTCAAGTTTTGAAAAAAAAAACTTGTTTATGATGCATACTTCTTGCATACTCATATATTTCTTGGTAACCCACTATTGCACATAAACACATACATGTCTTTAATTTCATTGGTTACCATTTTAGCTTGTTATAGGCATGCATTTCCTTTCTAGTTTATGTTTACTTAATGTTCATCTTTAAACATACATATATGGTTGAGACATACATGATTCTATATTTCAAACATGTGCTTAGAACACATAATCATGCATATCTATCAACTTTCTACTTAGGCCTAAAGATGACTATCAACCAGAATGCCCAAGACTTCACATGTATGCCATTTTACTTAAGTACCAAAAAGTGTCCATAATCACTTAAAATCACAAATTTGGTTTTTAAGACAACCAAATACATAGCACATGCTTATACATGGCAAATCACACATAGAACACATTTCCACCTTAGAGACTTTGTTCCCACAATCTAGACTCCAAGTCCTACACATAAAGTCCACACTTATTAGCTTGTTACACAAGTAACCCATAACACTTAAAATACTTAGAATATTGAGCAAACACATATGTACACACACAAACCTTTTTATCAACAGAAAGAGTAAAAATTACTCTTGATCTTAGTTTCATTTTAGTGCTCCTTTTCCTACATTAAGTAGAGAAAGGCATGAGTAAAACTCAGTAAGGATTCTATATGGCTCCTAGAGCCTAACATATGGCTTTGAAAGCCTAACATAACTAAGAATAACATGGCAACAAATATTCCATGCTCCTGCAAAGAAAACACTAAGACAAAGAAGATACAGGTACATACATATAAGAATAATAATAATAATCAGGGCTTAGCATGCACAACCAAACATAGAAGCATACAACACGCACACCACTTAACACCTTATCCCTCTGAAGGCCAGAGCAAGCATGATCCGTATTTATCATTTTTTAGGTTAACCATTTTATTAATCCATTTTAAAATCTAAGCTCTTTATGCTTGGGAATTGAGTTGGCCAACTCAATTCTTAGCCATAATGCTTGCACAGAGCTAGCTAGCACGGAGTTGCATAAGCAACAAAACATGGCCCTTTATGTCTTCTTAGCATCACATTGCATCCAATATCCATCACCCAAGGGCCCGAATACTGAAAGAGTATAAGAATCCTTACCAAAACTGTTAGCAACTTTTGTTGCCCGAAAGCTTTAGAAGTTTGGCTCTTTGTTTTTCCTTGCTTGTTGTAACTAGAACTTCTATTCTAGCTAAAGATCCTACAAGGTAGAAAGTTAGCAAGCCACATTCTTGCTTGACATAATTTAGAAACATAAGAAATACCAAGAACACTTGGTAGAACACACAATACCTCAACAAATGAGGTATGGCCGAATCCTTCGGCTTGATTTCCTTAGAGCTCCCGCTCATCTTTTCATGAGTCTACCACTTGATTCCTTGCCTTGGAAGGCATTAGAAGCTTATGTGTATCAAGAACACAAGCTTTAAACACAAGAATACCAAGAACAAGACTTGGATGAAACTCATCTTGGTTGATGGTTTCCAAAAACATCTCTTTTTTTCATTTTGCTTCTGATTCTTGCTCAGGGTGTTCTTAAGAGTTTGTAGACACCAAGAACACTTGGTTTATTGTTAAAGAATGCCAGGAATGATCTTTTCCAAATGAATAAGTAAGGAGAATTTGGAAGAGTGTTTGAGAGCAAATGTAGAGAGAGATTGAAGAGAGAGAGTGAAATGTGTCGAATGAAGTTTGGAAGAGTGAATGAGAGTGTATTTTGGGTAGTATGGATGAATTTTAAGGGGATAGAAAGAGGGAGATCATGTCATTCACATGGGTTGAGTGGGAGACAAAGTGGGAGACAAATTGGAAGACTTTGGTGAAAGTTTGGTGAATTTGTCAAAAGTGCGGGACAAGTAGGTGGAGGAAGGAATCCTAAGTGATGAGTTGGAGGGGAGCTAGATTAAATTAATGGGAAATGGAGGGAGGTGGTAGCTATGGCATCCAATACCTTTAAAATTGGCTAATCCCCCCCTTAGTCCCTCAATTCCTCGTATTTGGGCAATTGAGCCCAGCCACCAAAAGTCTCCTTTGTCCAATTGAGTCCTTCACCTTATATTTTCATCATTTTGCTTGGCCTAAGCCAAGATTAAATTCTGAGAGTGTCCAACACTCATCATACTCCCCAGTCTTACTTAATTTAGTATCTCCTGAGTTCAATGAGCTCAATTCCCAAATTGGGAAAAAATTCTCCTCATAGACTGAGGCTCAAATCACTTAAGATTTTGTGAGCATTACACCAAGATCAATCCCTTAGTCTATGACCATTCCTCCACTAGGAGTGAGATTGAGGAAGGACATGAGAGAAGATCCAGGAAAAGGCAGAGAGATCATAGAGAGCATCACCAAATAGAGGGCTCTCACAGATCCAGGAGACATAGGTCAGAGGATCCAGAAGGCCTAGAAGATGTTAGACTGTTGGATTGGTTCCAAGGCCTACGACCTGCATAGTTTGATGGAAGAGCTAAGCTAGAGAGAGTTGAGGAGTGGTTAATCTTCATTGAAAAAATGTTTGAGAGGATGCTACTCAGCTCCACCAAGAGAGTGTCACTGGCTACCTACAATCTACTATGCAGTGCAGAGATATGGTGGAGGACCACTAGAGATAGATCTGCTATTCAAAGAGCCAGAAGGCCGAGAGAAGACATGGAAATGACCTAGCCAACATTCACCCAATTATTCCAGGAGTAGTACATCAGTGATGCAATCAATGATATGAAGCAAGCTGAATTTGATGCTCTAAGGTAGGACAACCACGGTGTCCTAGATTATTAGCACAAATTCAATTAGTTGGTGAGGTATGCTCCTCAGTATCATACACTGGAGGAGTTGAAGGCCTAAAGTCAGACAGTAGAAAAGCTGTTAGACCTTTTGGAGCAGTTACATACTATGAAGTAGTGCAGAAAGCTCTACTAGTAGAGCAAGAGGAGTATGAGACTAGGTACTTTCCCAACAAACTAGAGGAAAGTAGTCAGGCATGAGGCAAGAAAAAGAAGCCACCACATGGCAAAGGAATTGCCAAGAATTCTCATCTTGGTGGTGAGGGCAAGGTTAAGGGGAAGTTCCCTAGCCTAAGGTGCCCTAAATGCAAGAAATTTCATGGAAAGAAGCCTTGCTATTTTGACACCCAAGCCTATCTAAGATGTGCATCCGTGGATCATTGGATCAAAGACTGCCCACAGGCTCAAGAAAGGCCAGAAAACCAAGGTCCAATAAGGCCTATTGGGGCAAGACCTAGAGGGGGAACACCTAGGGAGGGGCATCAGAGGCCAGTTACTCCAGTTCAGAGAGCTGGCAGAGTCTTCCAATTGGAGGAGCACTAAAAGGTAACATTTACCTGAATGGTATGCATGTTAGTGTTCTATTTGATATTTGTTCATCTATGTCTACAGTGGCTAGGACATTTGTTGATGCCATGAAATTGCCTACTGAAATCATGCCAAGGATATCCTTAGTGAAAACAGCAGGTAGTCAATGTCTTTTCACTAATGACCTAGCTAAGGATTGTGAGCTAGTAGTAGGAAAGACTAAGGTTATGACTAGTCTACTAGTGTTGGACATTACTAAGTATAATTTAGTGCTAGGTATGAATTGGCTTGCTATGCATAACATAAGAATTGATTGTGCTAAGAGGTAAATCACATTGCCTAATGGTGAAGTGCATGCATTAGTCAATTCTAAGGAATTAGTGTATGAAATGCATGGCATGGAGCTAGAGGTATTAGATGAAATACCTATGATTTTTTAGCATGGTTACTATTATGCATTGAATGAAGTTGACAGAATACCTGTAGTGAGAGACTTTCGACAAGGCTTTCCTAAAGACCTGCTAGGTATTCCTTCACTAAATGAAGTTGAGTTTGAGATTAAGCTGCAACCAGGAGCTAGTCCAATATCCATACCTCCTTACAGAATGCCAATCACAAAGATGAATGAGCTCAATAAACAACTCGATGAACTGCTTGAAAAAGGGTTCATAAGGCCAAGTGTTTCACCATTGGGACCTCCTATTCTTTTTGTGAAAAAGAAGGATGGATCTTTGAGACTATGCATTGACTACAGGAAGCTCAATGCAGTGACTATCAAGAACAAGTATCCACTCCCTAGGATTAAGGATCTTTTTTATCAACTCAAGGGAGCTAAGGTATTTTCCAAGATAGATTTGAGATCTAGATACTTCCAGTTAAGAGTAAAGGAAGAGGACATTTCTAAGACTGCATTTAGGACCAGATATGGGCATTATGAGTACACATTCATGCCATTTGGTTTGACTAATGCCCCAACTACTTTCATGGACCTGATGAACAGGGGGTTCAGACCACATCTGGACAAATTTATGGTTGTGTTCATTGATGACATCCTAGTATATTCCAAGCATGAAAATGAACATGAACTGACACAACCCCTCATGGCCCTTCCCAGGAAGCCTATGAGAACAAGTCTTATGTTGGTTACAATTGGGTAATTAATTATGTGCACCTTGATTAAAACTTCATGCCACTAGTTGTTTAACCTAAGAATGCAATTATACATGCAAAAGTTGCTTTGACTTTAGCAAGTATAAAATCATAAAAAATTCATGTAGCCTAGGCATTTCCATAAAATCCAATGTTCAAATAGTCAAAGCATACAAAACTTTTATAGCATCAACATGAATCCTACACATAATTAACCATGTAAGGGCATTTAAAGAATCATAGACTATGCCCTACACCCAAAGGTAACCCTAGAGTCCATAACTCTATTCATACACATTGGAGGCCACTACCATTAAATATACATACATAGGGCTAATACTACTGAGATCCAATCAACTAGCTTCCACCTTAGATGAGAGATCCTAGTGGCAGCCTCAATGATCCTCCATATGCTCACTAGCCTCTGTAGGCAAGAAAACTATAGTTAGCAATGTAGCTTAACCAAAAATCAACCAAATAAACTAGAATCTCAAGGATTCTCAAAGTGATATACCTCTAATGGAACCACCACAACAACCCTCAATGATTGTCGGGTCCAAGAACCTCTTCATCTGCACAACATAAAAATAAGGCAGTGAAAGACTAACATTCTCAGTAAGGGATCTTCAACCTGCAAAGAAAACACTAAGGCAACAAATATATATGTATATGTAATCTACTGTGAGCTCATACAGTGTGAGGGTCTAACATATGCGCATATATCTAGGTCCCTTGGGACCCCTCCTCCTCCTAATCCTCTCACGGGCGTCACTCCATCCCTAGCAAGTTCTGACCCCTAACTCACTTCTAGTAAGCCTTAGATTATTAACGCAATAAGTTTAACCTTCCCTTGATTGTTGTGCAGGTGAACATGGTGGATGCGCCTTGCTTAAGTTCCAAGGAACTCATAAGGTGTACTAAGCCTCCACATAGTGCCTCAAGTCCTTAGACTTGCCTAGGTCACTTGTGTACTAAGCTTCCACCTTAAACCCTTACCAATAGTACACTAGGTTTTCACTTGTACCTCAAGTAATCTTACCTAGGCTACAAGAGCACTAAACCTTCACTCACGGCACACACCTATTCACCATTACTTGGTTCACACTAGTGGAGTAGTAACGACCATGGTTGGACTCATTTACTAGGTTCTTTTGAACCCACCTAGGTGCACTAAGGTTTCCAAATTAGAACCTTAAACCCAAAGGCCTGGGTAGGCTCCCAATGGTACTAAACATTGCACCCAACTAATGGTGATCTATTGTGGCTAAACATGCCTTCACTTTGAACTAAAATAAGTCTAAAGACGGGTATACACAAGCTTTAGGAAGGCATGTAAATGGAATTTCTTTGTCTTAGCTTCACGTGGAATCTTGAATCCCCTTAATCTGATGCCCGAGTGAAAAGTTATGGCAAATGCCCCACAACATGTCAAAGCTGTCGAGCGCTGGTGGCTCGGCGCCAGGAGCATACTGCTCCATGGGGCTAGAAATGCACCTTGGGCGCTAAGGCACTATATGACACCTAGGCGCCAGAGCCCCATCCCTTGAACCCAAAAAAAGCCTCCTAAGCCTATTTGGAGGCTTCCTTACCCCTTCAAACCTTGTTAGGGCACCTCTAAACCATTCCCATATGTAATACACAAACACTAGGCCACAATTCACCATTTGAACCAATCATTGTTAGTTTTGTGCCTAAAATCCAATCATGAGATGATTTTATTTTTGCACATTGAGTCATTATATGTTATTATGGCATTAATCCAACAATTATGTTTGTTGTTTTGTTTCTACATAATGTAATAAACATAATTGTGACCCTAGAATAATGATATTCTCAATTGTCCCTGGTCTAGTATTATTGTGGAGTGGGTTACAATAATGCTTAATGACTAGCGTATGTGGAGACCAATATGAGATATGTAGTCTATATATGGGTAGAAGTTGGAGAACTTGTGTACTGGACTGACCCACTATGACAATGCTACATGGATCATTATATAAGTGTCATAAGTGATTCTCACAGTGATCATGGCATATGTAGTCCTTTGACCTAAGGTCATCAAGGTTCCTTATATGTGGGTCACATACTTTGATCCTTCCCTTTGTTGGTCATAATTGAGTGAACTTGAAGGAAGTCATTGGGTATGTCACATATCATGTGGAGGGATTTGTATGATCAAGATGGGATTTGTCCTTCCTATGTAATGGGAGTGATATCTTTGGGCCCCTTGATAGAGTGAGACTTAGAAAATTCATGGCCATGCTCGGATGAGTTGAGATACGATATCAATGTCATCAATTTAAGTTAGTCTACTCAGTAATCAAGAAACCACAGATTGGGCTATACGAGGATGACACATTCCATGTCTCATGCCTGGTCTTGATATATTGGAAAAAAGGACAATGACATATATGAGTAATGATCATAAAGGTTTAGTCAAATCATCGACAATCTTGTCACTTGGGTAGCAATGTTGTGTTGCTAGACACCGCTCATTGCTTATGATCATAAATGTGATTTATGATCATTGCCAATGTGGTAAGAGCCTATTGGGTCGTACACATAGAGCTATTTGGATTATTAGAGTGCATGGGCTAAATATTTGGGTTATGGTTTCATAATAATTTCGTGTTAATAATGGGCCCAAAAGTTGGGCCATTACTAAGCCCGAAATTGAAGCCTAATTCGATTAGGGCTTTGAAACCCATTAGGCCTAGAAGTTGAGTCTCACTATAAATACAACTTTTAGTGAGATATTCGCAGCTTTTTTGCCCTAGCCCCCCAAAGAGGATAGCCGCACTCTTCTCTTGCAATTCCTTGGAGGATGCAAGCTAGCACTGTGAGCGCAAGAGAAACACATCTGCCGGGATGTGGTGGAAGCATGGTGATCCCGATAAGCTCGTGTGGATTCCATAGAGAGCTTGAACACATCAACTGTTCAGGTTTTTTGCATTTTGACTCTATAGTTGGGTGAAATATCTTAACCAGATTAGGTATGAAAAATTTCGAACACCCGGTTTACTCCGTTTTACTTAGATCCTAGAGGGTTTCGGTTAAATTCCACTGTGCTTGTTTGGCTCCCAAGACTCTACAATCCTATGGTGTCCATAAACACCACACCAATGATCAAACATCACTAGTCGACCACGATCAACATAACCCACCAACTAATGCCATTCATCAAACTACTTGAATTTCACAAGCAAACAAGCTATGAATGACATCAAATGAACTTGAACCTTAAATCCCTTACCTCTATTCCAAGCTACAAGAAAAGATCAATTAACCTATCACCAAATAAATGGCTCTACTAAGTCTCACCTAGGTTCCCAGCAATTCAAGGTTCATGGCATTAAAACGAGGGCAACCAAGCAAAACCCAAGCAACCAAGGGCCAAACAAACAAGAAAACATCATGGAAATCAACTTACCTCTCGTGTAAAATAAGTCCCTAGAAAACATGATTTTTAGCTTTAAATGCACCAAACTCACTTGAAATAAGCTACCCATTGCTTATACACCCGTAGAACCTTCAATTTTCACCAAGAACTCTTGAATTTGAGCAAAAATTGAAGTAGAAATGAAGAGGGAAAGATTGGACTCGGCTTTGAAAAGGAAGAAGATGAATAGTGGCAGACCAAGGCTCATCCTTACCATTTAAAAGCCTTCCACCCATTAGGCCCTTAAACTCTTATTAAGTTGTCAAAAAGAACCCCTTCCCCAAATAGTAACCTTTGGTCAAATTTTGGTCAAACCTTCAACACTTAGTGAAAATTTGGGTGCTAAGCAAGGGTTAGGTTTTAAAACATGTTTCTGACTCTTGGGACTCTGCCCGACACCTCGGGATACAAAATTACCATTTTGCCCCTAGACCTTTTTTGATGCCATACACTCCTTAGAACCTAGTGAACCTTAACTAACCTGCTTGACCTTGCTAAATGATCTTAAAATGAGGTATTAAACTAGGGATTTACTAATTTATATGCCTTAAATGTGTTTCCCACTAGAGGGCTGTAACATGAACATCATCTGAAGATTGTCCTAAAGACTTTATTAGAACATTAGCTTTCTGCAAAGTTATCCAAGTGTGAATTTTGGAAAAGGGAAGTGTCTTTCCTAGGACACATCATAAATGCACAAAGCCTTAAGGCAGACCTTGAAAAGGTCAAGGCAGTGCAAGAGTGGGAAAGCCTAGAGACTGTGAATGAAATCAAAAGTTTCCTAGGATTAGTTGGATACTACAAGAGATTTGTATCAGGCTTTTCCATGATTGCCTCAGTTTTTACTCATTTGACCAGGAAGGGTTAAAGATTTTAGTGGACTGAAAGGTGTGAAAAGAGTTTCTAGGAGCTCAAGCAGAGGTTGATTGAAGCTCCAATATTGATTCTTTCTGATCCAAATAAGTCTTACATCATCTATACAGCTGCATCTAGATCTAGGTTAGGTTGTGTGCTTATGCAAGATAGAAATGTCATTGCTTATGGGTCAAGGCAGTTGAGACCCCATGAGCAAAATTATCCTACCCATGACCTAGAATTGGCAACAGTGATTTTTGCTCTTAAGCAATTGAGGCATTACTTGATGGGTAGTTCCTTTGTGATCTACACTGACCATAAGAGCCTAAAGTACTTGTTCACTTAGAAAGAGTTAAACATGAGGCAAAGGAGATGATTATAATACATCCAAGACTATGACTGCTGTATAGAGTACACCAAGGGCAAAGGCAATCTAGTAATAGATGCCTTGAGCGGGAAGAACATGGGTCTTTTGAAAGGAGGATCCATAACCAATTATGATGAGTAGAATAGTCTTCTATGCCTATGGCATAAGTGGGAGGAAGCCCAAATCTACACATTAACAATTCAGTCTGGATGTATTGTAGAAGTTAAAAAGGCACAGGAGATAGATCCTGATTTGCAAAAGATTTCAGGGGAGGAAAAAGGTTCCTTCTATCAATCCTTTGCCTACAAGCAAGGATTATTGTATTTTAAGGACCGAATCTATGTGCCTAAAGGAGCAAAGCTTAGGGATGAAGTACTTGAAGAAGCTCACACAAGCAAGTTGAACATCCATCCTGGAAGTGAGAAAATGTATAAAGACTTGAAGACTCACTTCTAGTGGCCACATACGAAGAGAGACATAACTACTTGTGTCTCCAAATGTGCCACATGCCAGAGGGTAAAGGTAGAACACCAGAAGATAGTTGGTACCCTATAGACTCTACCTATACCAGTGAGGAAGTGGGGCAACATAACCATGGACTTTTTGACTGGGTTGTTTATGATCAGATTAAGGCATGATACAATATGGGTCATTGTGGATAGGCTAACCAAATTTGCCCACTTTTTACCTATGAAACTCACAAACTCCTTGGAGAAGTTAGCTCAGATGTATGTTCAGTGGATAGTGAGACTACATGGAGTGCCAGATTCCATTATATCTGATAGAGATCCAAGATTTACAACTTGGTTTTGAAGTGTTTTTCAGAAAGCACTGGGAACCAAAATCCACCTGAGTACTGCTTACCACCCTCAGATTGATGGGCAAACTGAAAGGGTGATACAGATATTGGAAGACATGTTCAGGAGCTGTGTGTTAAATTCCAAAGGTGAATGGGCAACACTTGCCATTGGTGGAATTTTCATATAACAATAGTTACCAAAGCACCATTGGCATGCCACCTTATGAAGTATTATATGGAAGAAGGTGCATGACACCCCACTATTGGGTGGAAGCCTCAACCAAGCTAGAGTTAGGTCTTGAAATTATTGAAGAGACAACTGCCAAAATAAAGAAAATTCAAGAGAGCTTAAAGGTAGCCAATGAAAGGACCACAGCTTATGTTAACAAAAGAATGAGAGACTTGGAATTTGAGGTTGGTGACAATGTTTGGCTGAAAATTGCACCAACCAAAGGCACTGTCGGATCTGGCAGAAGAACCAAGTTAGCTCCAAGATATATCGGTCCTTATGAGATCTTAGACAGAGTTGGCAAGGTAGCATATAGGTTACCTCAATCGCCAAGCATGTCAAGTGTTCATAACATTTTTCACGTCAGTATGCTTAATAAGTATCTATTGGACACAATGCATGCTATTGTAGTGGAAGAAATATAGTTGGAACCTAAATTGACATATGAAAAGAAACCTATAGCTATCTTAGCCAAGGATACCAGAAGGTTAAGAAACAAACTTATTCTCCTGGTTAAACTTCAGTGGTTACACCACTCTGAATGAGAAGCAATTTGGGAAACTAAAAAAGACCATATGGAAAGGTATCCTAAAGAATGTCCAAAGCTAAAGACTATTTTACAGGACCAAAATTTTTAAAGGGGGGAGGATTGTTACCATCACCCAAAAATGGGAGAATTACAAGTGTGGCATAATGGTCAAAAAGCCATTATATTGTTTAATTCTCTTCATAGTGATTGAAGTGTGAGGGGTAAAAGGAACAATGAACACCTCATTAAAAGTGTTTCAAGTTGGTAACTTGGCCCCCAAGAGAAGCCTTAAGGGTTGCTTGTATGTCAAGCAACCTATAGACTTTTTTGTAAGGTTTTAAAAATTCAGGTACTCAATTGCAAAACTCTCAAGAGAGAGCTTTGGAGAGTTATGGGATGGATATGAATGGTATAAAAGTGCTATTAGAGGACCAAAATGCTCATGGAAGACAAGTTTGGACAAAGGAAACACTAAAGGTAATAAGGACCCAAATGTCCGAGTGTAGACCTTAAGGTGTTCAAGCTTTTGACTTAAGTCAAAGTGTGAGATTGTTGAATTATCCCACCATGGGGAGGTAGCCAAGGCTTGGTAAATGGGTCAAAAATTTTGGGCACATGTGTACCAATGAGTTTAAGACAAAGAAACCATAATTAGTGAGAAGGAAAATGACGTAAGCTTGTTTAAGTCTGTTTTGCGCTCTTAAGCTCATTTAAGTCCATTTAAGAGGCCAATTGTTGGGTTTCAGGAGCCAAACAGCGCAGCGGAATTTAACCGAAACCCTCCAGGATCCAAGTGAAACGGGGTAAACCGGGTGTTCGAAAATTTCATACCTAATTTTCGGTTGAGATCTCTCACTCAACTGTAGAGTCGAATCACAAAACCTGAACAGTTGACGTGTTCAGGCTCTCTATGGTATCCACATGAGCCTCTCGGGATCACCACGCTTCCACCACGTCCCGGCAGATGCGTTTCTCTTGCGCTCGCAGTGCTAGCTTGCGTTCTCCAAGGAATTGCAAGAGAAGAGTGCGGCTGTCCTTTTGGGAGGCTAGGGCAAGGAGACCTTCGAATTTCTCACTCAAAAGTTGTATTTATAGTGAGACTCAACTTCCAGGCCTAATGGGTTTCAAAGCCCTAATCCAATTAGGATTTAATTTCGGGCTTAATAATGGCTCAACTCCTTGGCCCATTATTAATACGAAATTAAAGTGAAACCATAACCCAAATAATTAGCCCATGCACTCTAATGATCCAAATAGCTCTATGTGTGCGACCCAATAGGCTCTTGCCATGTTGGCAATGATCATAAATCACATTTATGATCATAAGCAATGAGCGGTGTCTAGCAACACATCATTGCTACCCAAGTGACAAGATTGTCGGTTAATCGACTAAACCTTTATGATCATCACCGATATATGCCATTGTCCCTTTGTCCAAGATATCAAGACTAAGCACGAGACATGGAATGTGTCACTCTCGTATAGCCCAATCTTTGGTTTCTTGATTATCGAGTAGACTAACTTAAACTGATGACATTGATATCATATATCAACTCATCGGAGCATGGCCATGCATTTTCTAAGTCTCACTCTATCAAGGGGCCCAAAGATATCACTCCCGTTACATAGGAGGGACAAATCCCATCTTGATCATACAAATCCCTCCGCATGATATGTGACATACCCAATGACCTCCTTCAAGTTCACTCAGTTACGAGCAACAAAGGAAAGTATCAAAGTATGTGACTCACATGTAGGGAACCTTGATGATCTTAGGTCGAAGGACTACATATACTATGATCACTATGAGAATCACTTATGACACTCATATAACGATCCATGAAGTGTTCTCATGGTGGGTCGGTCCAGTACACAAGTTCTCCAACTTGTACCCATATGTAGACTACATATCTCATATTAGTCTCCACATATGCTAGTCATTATGTATTATTGCAACTCGCTCCACAATAATACTATACTAGGGACGTTTAAGAATATCATTATTCTAGGGTTACAATTATGTTTATTACGTTACGCAGAAACAAAACAACAAACAAAATTGCTGGATTAATGCCTCAATAAAATATCATGACTCAATTTGCAAAAAATACAATCATCTCATGACTGGCTTTTTGGGCACAACACTAACACCAATTCACTTACCTCTCTCTCATTTTTAACCTCCTCCAGCCCAAGAAAACAACTACAGTTCCTCCATAGCCACCACACCTTCAAACTTGCAACTGATTGAAATTGAAGGCAAAAGGAAGCAAAAGGAAGCAAACTAGAGCTATTGCTTGGATACTTCAACAATCAAGCTTGATTTTCAGCCAACCCACTTTGGTAAGGGTTCTCTTGCTCCCTTGGTTTATTTTCTATATTTTCAAGCAACCATGGAGCTAGGGCTAACCTTGGAAGAGATCCATGAGCTTGATGAACCAAGCTTAGTGAAGGGAGTGCACTTATTGAAGGTTTTGTGACTTAGTGTAAAGTGCACAAAGATGGCAGTGAAATGAGGGTTTACAGAGCCCAAAGTTAGTACTAACTAGTGTTAAAATACCCCTAAGACCAACAATTAGCTTGAGGAGGGGTTCCATAGTGATTTGGTTATGTTTATGATGTGTTTTATGGACTAATATATGGTTATTGTTGCTGCCACATTTGATGTGTTTGTTGGTTATGAATAGCTGCTACATTTGGTTGCTATATCTTGTATATATGTATTGTGTTTTTTTTGTTTTAGTGTCTTTGGATGCAGGTTTTAATGATGGCAACATTGCCTATTGAATCCAAGTGCTACCCTTACTAAGTTTCTCAACGAAACTTACTCCCCTGAATTCTGTCATTTTAGGTCTAGAAGAAAGATCACATTCTAACTAAAACTTGTGGTTTGATTTTTTATCTTAAATTTTAGATACATAAACTTCCATATGTCTAGTCATGATCTGTAAATTTTGGTGATTTTAGGAGCACATTTGATATTTTTAGTGATGGTACTTATTGTGTTGTGTAGCAGCTGTCCAGCATCTTGTTCTTGGGCCCAATGTGTCTCAGGCACTCCTGCAACCTAGGATGTGTATTTATCTGATTTAATACCATTTGATAGTGCATGTATGCATGTACATGTAGTGTATGCAAAATGAGACAATTACATGAACATTAGAGTAATGTTTTGGCTATTGAAGTGATATAGTGCAAAGCTGCCTAAGTGTGAATGATGGGCTGCTTACTTGTAGATTCTATTTTAGCCACATATGCCTGTTAAATGCAAGATAATATATTTCCTACATGTAATGGAAATATATGGGATAACCTTGGATGGTTTTCCCCTTGTTGATGAAGTGTTTGCACACTTATAAAATTTTGTATGGGCAAAATGGTCATAAAGTGACTAGAATTTTAATTTTGCACTTAATGTTTTATATCTCCATGTGCAGAACGAATTTTGGTATGAAATTTTGGTCAAACCTAGAGAACATATAAAGGTTGAACTGGGATTTGGAATTTTTTAAATTTGGAGCACTGTAGCCAAAGATATGATGTTGCAATGTTGGCTAAGTTACTGTTCATTTTGTTGGAATTTTGTAAGCAAATTAAAAAATCAATAACTTGGTCCATAGGTGCGCTATTGATGTAAAAAAAAATTCCTTGGTTTGCTCTAAGTCTATAATTGTTAATTGAGGAAATAGAACATGGGGTTATGTGCTTAGAATGATACAGTTTATTAGTGGAAGTTACAGGTGCAGTGGCTGGTCACTAGAACTTAACAAGATTGCCTAATGTGTGGTAGCCAAGATTAAGAGTTGTGCTAGTGTTTTCCTTCTTTGCTGCCATAGTGTGCATGAAATGTGAATATGTGTGTAATGCCTGGACCAATATGCATGTGTTTACATAGTGCCCAAGAGGGGCACTTGTGTATGCACACTAAAGGTAGTGTTCTGATGGCGTATAGAACATTACCATTCCTAGGAGTCTAAATACACAATTTTGGCACCATAATCGGACTACCCCAGAGTGGGTAACATTTCCTGCATGTAGCTTTCTATAGTTGATGAACAATCTTAAAGTTCCATCCTTCTTCTTCATAAACAACGCTAGGGCTCCACAGTGATACACTAGGCGTTATAAAGGCTTTCTCTAGCAATTCTTCTAACTACTTCTTTAGTTCATCCATTTCAGGAGCTGACATTCAATATGGAGGTATTGAAATTAGTTCTGTGTCAGGCTGGAGGTGAATAAAAAAAATCAGTGTCCTACTTGGGTGGTAACCTAGGCAACTCCATTGGGAACACCTCAAGAAGTTGATTGGCTATAGGAATTTGCCTAAGTTCTTCTTCTATGGCCACCCATTCAAAGCATAATAGTCTACCTCGTCAACTATAGGGATGGAATCCATAAGTCTAAGGTGCAAACTCTTAGCACTAGATGCTAACCCTCCTGTGTAAATCAGCCTGGCTCTTTGAGCATCAATAATGTCGACTCAGTGACTAGCATAGTTTATTTGCACCTTGTGCTTACTTAGCCAATCCATTCCCAAGACTAGGTCATAAGACCTCATGTCTATAATCCATAACCAACAAGAGAAATCATGGTCGTGTAATTGCAAGGGATATCTAGTAACCAACTCATTGATCACAATGAAACTCTTCCCTACAATTCGGATGAGTCTCAACTCATTTGAGATTTCTCACTACAATTAAAGTTTATCTACCAAAGTATATGATAGCCAAACGCTATCGCCTCAATCTGGGCGAACACCCTGCCACAACAATGGCCAGAAGAACTGGCGCTTCCCAGGAACAGGTGGAATCATGCACCTCGGGAGATAGCCGGAGAGCTCCGAGCCTCGGCACGCCAGTAAAACTTGAGGACTCTATTCGCCCCCCAAGGTTGTGAGCAGCGCCCCTTCGGAAAAGTGGCACCAGACATTACTACCCGAACATGATATCCCCGAAGGCGGAACCCCCTGGAACTGGGAACCCCCGAACTGAGGGTATGCTTCCCGAAGAGGCTCTGTCCGAACTAGAGGACGACCTCGCCCAGGGACCTCGGGAGTACGGCAGGAGCATTTATGGAAGCATTTAAGGAAGCCTCTGACACGTCCCACCACAGATGTAAAAAGTCGCCCTGACGCGCAGACGCCATCAGAATCACATCATGGCCCGTCTCAGCACAAGGCTCGAGGCGAGCTGGTTACCAACTATCTGTCCCCTACGCCCAGAAGTTCAGGAGCATCCGACCGCACACGTGTCATGATCTGAACGGGCTAGGTATTCCTATATATACAGGAAATAAATACTTGACAGGAGGTTGGTAGGCCAGAGATACAGCTCCCACACTCTGAGAAAATACCAGGCGAGACTTTTCTGCCTTTCTCTTTGAGCTAGTGACTTTCTCCTTTTTCCGGCCACCACTGACTTGGGTGTCGGAGGCTCCCCCCCTGGAAAAACACTCCGGGGGCCTCCTAACCCTGTTTACCAGCTTTTCAGGTACTCTCCTTGGGGCGATCCACCTTCCAGGCGTTCTTCCTCCTAGAAGTCTCCTCAACAGTCATCATGACTCACAACGATGAGGCCCAAGGCCATCATTTGGCGCCGTCTGTGGGAACCCGCTCGCAAATCACCGTTGTTGAGACTCGGCGTTCTAAGGACAAGGGACTCCCAAGGTCCTCGTCCGCGCCTGAGATACAACCGGCCGCTGAGCAGACACTCCCAGAGACTTCTACGCCCGAGGAAGACCGCCCTCTGGTAATCACCATGAGCTTCTTGAGGGACTTTCAGCGCTCGGTCGTTGCTGAAATGACTCAGCAGATCGACCGAAGATGGCCACAGCAGTCACAGGCCCAGAAACCCTCCTCATCAGCACGCCCTCGGGAGAGAAGCCCCAAGTCTACACACCGCAGTTCAGGAAGTGGAGAGCCTCGCGGAGAATCATCCACAGAAGATATAGCCCTCAGGAAACGGCCTGTGGGACAAACCGGGTCCAAGCGACAGAGAGTCTCACAGCGAAGCAGTTCGTCGGCCGAACTCGCTCCCCGAAGAGGCGCCGTCGATCTCCCTCCCGCGAAAGTGGTCCTAGCGCCACTGCGCTTATGGAAAGGATATTGGCACGGCTGGACAGAGTGGAGAAGCAAGTGACCAGAAAACCCGTTTGGGACAGGCTGTCGGGGGCATTATGCGAAGATGGCTCCCCGTTTATTCGCGCCGTCGTTGAGGCAGTTATGCCAGGCGACTTCAGAGTGCCTAGGCTGGAGATCTATGATGGCCAGACTGATCCACAGGCCCATCTGACGAAGTACAGACGGAGCAT
Organism: Aquilaria yunnanensis; assembly: GCA_039654915.1. NCBI lineage: Eukaryota > Viridiplantae > Streptophyta > Magnoliopsida > Malvales > Thymelaeaceae > Aquilaria > Aquilaria yunnanensis. The sequence goes on from CM077597.1 coordinate 55,855,076, forward strand.
GATAATGCACGGAGCTGATGACGCTACCATGTGCAAATGCTTCGAAGTCACCCTCACGGGCCCAGCAACAGCATGGTACAATTCCTTGCCCCCAGGGACTATCACTGAGTTCCAGGAGTTGTCCACAACCTTCACCCAGCAGTTCATTGGGAGCAGGCCGACGACCAAAATGCCTGTGCAGATGTTCGACATAGAGCAGAGAAACGGAGAGACAATCCGAGACTATGTCGAACGATTCAACAGGGAAGCACTCAGCGTCCCGGACTTCCGGCCCGAAATCCGCATCCTCGCTATGACACGGCGCCTTCGGCGTGACTCACAGCTGTTCTACGAGTTCTCAAAGGACCCCTCGGAGACCCTCGGAGAATTTTACCGAAGGGCAGAGTAGCACATGACAGCCGAGGAATTGAGGATGGCGGGGCTGAAGTCCGATCATCACCGCGCCGAAGGGTCCAGTCAGCAAGCTCGGCATCTTTCTGAACACACAGGCCGACCACGGCGAATGCGAGGAAGGAAACCTCAAAGTTTCACGCCCTTGAGCACGACACGGCCCAACATTCTCATGGCGCTGGAAAGGCAAGGGACGCAGATTCGGCGGCCAAAGGCCATGGCCGCCGATAATAAGAAGAATGCCAAGAAGTTCTGCCAGTTTCATCGCGACCACGGTCATGACACCGAAGACTGCTTCCAGCTGAAGAAGTACATAGAGTCGCTGATCAAACAGGGCCAACTTCACAAATATCTGCGGATGCCCTCCCCAAAAGGCAGAAAAGAGGAGGAAGAGAGGGCCGAAAACGAGGACTATGACTCTGACAGGCGGAGAAACAGAAGTCCAAAAAGGCGCCTTCCACCTCCAGTAGGGGTCATCCAAACCATCACCACGGGGCTCCCATCCTCGGAAAGAAAGCGGAAGGCCAGAGAAATTGCAGTTATGGAGTATCAAAGTCCATCAAAGAAACTGGCTCGCAAAGATGGCTCCTCCGTCGTCTTCCCCCACGACGACCCGCTGCTGATAATGGCGAGAATAGGGAACTGGGACGTCAAGAGAGTGTTGCTTGATGATGGCTCAAATGCTGACGTCCTATTCTCGCACTTACTGCCGAGCTTGGGCATCTCCAGCAGCGAGCTTAAACCTGTCACCACGCCCACCTTCGGCGTTGGGCCATCCGAACTACCCGTCCTCGGATGGATCGACCTCCCCTTGATGATAAAAGGCACTTCGGTAGACGGAGCAGCTGAGTTGTACGCGTCCACAATGGCAAGATTCATCATCATGGACGTCCCATCTTCGTACAACGCCATCCTTGGAAGGCAGACTCAGGGGAACCTGCACATTTGCCCCGATGTGAAGTACTTGACTGTCACATTCGCCACCAAGGATGGAGATGCAGAGGTCTTCATCGACCAAGCCGAGGTAAGAAAGGTGTTTGTAAAAGCACGAAAGGCTCCGGCAAACAGCTCTACACAAACGGTGGAGGCAAAGGCGCAGGAGAAAGGCAAAGAAGGAGATCCCGCAGAAGCAGAAACGGAAGCAGTAGATCTTGTCCCAGGACAATCTACCCGAATAGGGAAGAGCTTGGCCAAAGGTGACAAGGAAAATCTTGTATCCTTTCTACTGAAAAATAAAGATCTGTTTGCCTACACGCCGAAAGACATGCCAGGAGTGAACCCTGGCATAATACAGCACAGCCTCAAAGTAAGCCCGGAAGCAAAACCTATCAGGAAAAAGAAACGAAGCATCTCAGCCCACAAAAGCAACTTTGTGAAAACCGAAGTCCAGCGCCTATTGGATGCTGAAGTTATCAGGGAGGTAAAATACCCCGAATGGTTAAGCAACGTTGTCATCGCCACAAAAGAAGGTAGCAACAAACTCCGAATGTGCATTGATTTCAGAAACTTGAACGATGCTTGCCCGAAAGACTCATTTCCCCTCCCGCCAATAGATCAACTGGTAGATTCAACGGCCGAATACGGGCTCCTGAGCTTCCTAGATGCCTTCAGCGGCTACCATCAGATAAGGATGGACCCCGAAGATGAAGAGAAAACTGCCTTCATCACCGAGGGAGGAACGTACTGCTATATCAGAATGCCCTTCGGGCTCAAAAATGCAGGAGCCACCTACCAGAGACTGATGAACAAGGTCTTCAAGGACCAAATGGGGAGAAACATGGAGGTATATGTTGATGATATGATAGTCAAAAGCAAGCTGCCCGGCTACCACGTTGTAGATTTGGAGGAAACCTTCCACAAGCTTAGAGCCTTCGGGATTCGCCTTAATCCCGAGAAGTGTATCTTCGGCGTGACGTCGGGAAAATTCCTTGGGTACATGGTATCCGAAAGAGGCATCGACGCCAATCCTGAGAAGATTAAGGCTCTGCTTGAGTTCCGAACTCCTGCCACAGTCAAAGACGTGCAGAGACTAACCGGAAGAATAACCTCTCTGAGCAGGTTTATTTCCAGGTACGGAGATAGGTGTAGACCTTTCTTCAAAGTCCTCACAAAGGCAGCAAAGATGGAAGGCGACCTCGGAAGAAACAATCATCCTTGGGATGAAGATTGCCAAAAGGCCTGGGAAGAACTCAAAGTCTACCTGGCCAGCCTGCCGACTCTGCGACAACCTCGGGAGGGAGAACCCCTCGTACTGTACCTCGCCGTCACAGAAAAGGCCGTGAGCTCGGTCCTGGTGAAAGAAGAAAGGCCGAAACAATGGCCGGTCTACTACGTCAGCAAGTCCCTGCATGGCGCCGAAGTCAGGTACCCCTTGCTTCAAAAAGCTATATACGCCTTGGTGCTTGCAGGAAGGAGACTGCGACCATATTTCCAGGCTCACCCCATCATCGTCCGAAGTAGTCTACCGCTACGGGATGTCATGAAGAGAGTTGATCATTCGGGAAGGCTCTCCAAGTGGTGCATAGAGCTTGGCGAACACGAAATCACGTATGAGCCTCGGAAGGCCATAAAAGCCCAAGCATTGGCAGATTTTATCGCCGAAATACCCACCACTGAGGAGAGCCACTCAGATCCGAAAGAAGGTGAGCCAGAATGGACCTTGCATGTTGACGGAGCCTCGGGGTCCGAACACCAGGGAGCTGGAATAGTTATCAGAGGACCCGAAGGCCTAGAGGTGATGAAGGCTATCAAGTTCAGCTTCAACGTCACCAATAATGTGGCTGAGTATGAAGCCCTCATAGCGGGATTACGCTTGGCCAGAAAGATTGGCGTGAGAAACTTAAGGGCTCACAGCGATTCCCAGCTGGTAGTTCGGCAGACGGCAGGAGATTATGGGGCGAAGGACCCAATCTTAGCAAAATACCACGAGCTGGTAACAAAACTCATCCAAGAGTTTGACGCCGTGCGGATTGAAAATGTACCCCGGCGGAATAACACTGAGGCAGATTGCTTAGCGAAGTCCAAAACATACACCAAGGTGCTAGACCATCCAAGCATCTCCGTGCTAAGCGTAACGACCTCGGGAACAGGGTGGAAGGACCCCATAAAGAGATACCTCGCAGAGAATGAGCTTCCCGAAGACGCCGGCAATGCTGCAAGACTGCGAAGATGCGCCGGAAGATTCTTCCTAATTGGTGAAGAGTTATATCGGCAAGGATATGCAAATCCGTTGCAGAGATGTGTGGGCGAAGAGGATACTGAGATGGTCCTCGAAGAAGTTCACGAAGGCATGTGCGGCTCGCACATTGGAACTGATGCCCTTGCAGCAGTGATACTCCGCCAAGGATACTTCTGGCCTACCCTGAGAAAGGACGCAAGGCAGTTCGTCCAGAAGTGCGGTAGTTGCCAGAGACATGCAAAAATCCAGAGGATACCCTCGGAAATGGTAACGTCGGCAGACTATCCTTGGCCCTTCGCAGTCTGGGGTATAGACCTTATTGGGCCACTCCCCACAGCGCCCGGAGGCGTGAAATTCTGCGTGGTAGCAGTGGACTATTTCTCAAAGTGGGTAGAGGCAGAACCACTAGCAACTATCTCAGCAAAAGAAGTGCAGAAGTTCGTATGGAAGAACATCGTATGCAGATTTGGCATACCGAGGGTACTAGTTGTTGATAATGGATCCCAGTTCATAGACAAAGGATTCCAGGAATTCATCAGCGACCTCGGAATAAAGATGCACTTCGCCCCAGTAGCTCACCCCCAAAGCAATGGGCAGGTGGAAGTATCACACAGGACCATAAAAGATGGCCTGAAAAAGAGACTTGGGGAAGCCAAGGGGAAATGGCCAGGAGAACTCCAAAGTGTATTGTGGAGCTACCGAACGACGCCACGAAGAGCCACAGGGGAAACTCCCTTCTCACTCATCATCGGAACAGGGGCCATTATCCCAATAGAGATAGTTCAGCCTTCAGTACGGGTGCAAGTATTTGATGAAGGCGAAAATGACCTCGGTCTGAGAACTAAGCTCGACCTTGTGGCCGAACACAGAGAAATAGCTGAGCTAAGAAGAAAAGCTTTCCAGCAAAGAGTGGCCGCAGCTATCAACTTAAAAGCCAGGCCAAAAGAAATAAAAAAAGGAGACCTTGTTCTCCGAAAGGCCGACTTTGCACCCCGAAGGCCATCTCACGGAGTACTTCGCGCAAATTGGGAAGGACTTTATCTGGTTCTCACCGAAGTACGAAAAGGCGTGTACAAGCTTGGCGACGCCGAAGGCGTAGAATTGAAAAACACTTGGCATTCAGACGCCTTGAAAAAATTCTACACCTAAGGTTGAGCGGAAGAGATATATTGTACAAGAAATATTCTAAGTACAGAATGGTCTGGAGAAGAATGGTCTTGAGAAAAATTTTCAAGTATACCAAATTGTCCAAGACAGAATTCCGCGAAGGTGCTCGCCACGAAAAAAGCAGATATGACTTCCCGAAGTCCCTTGAGCCACTATGCTCGGGAAAAATGGGAAACAAGAATCTTGCAAAGGTACTCGGCATAATCAGTGCAGAGAAAATTTTCCGAACACCCTTGAGCGAACATGCTCGGGAAAAAGGGAAAGCAAGAATCTCGCAAAAGTACACGCCAAAACAAAAGCAGAGGTAATTTTCGAACACCCTTGAGCGAACGTGCTCGGGAAAAAGGGAAACGAGCAATCTCGTGAAAATTTTCCTAAGTCCCTTGAGCAAATATGCTCGGGACAATAGGAAGACAGAAAAATTTGGCTGAAGGTTTTCCGAAGTCCCTTGAGCGAACATGTTCAGGATAAAAGGGAACAAAAAGCCTGCAAAAGACTTAGCCAAATTTTTACAAACTTTCCAGAAAGTCTCTTGAGCGAGCACACTCGGGACAAAGGAAGGTAAAAAGTTTCTTTGGTTGCAGGTTTTCCGAAAGTCTCTTGAGCAAACGCGTTCGGGACAGTGGAAATGAAGAAACTTGCAAGAATGGACTTAGCCAAAAGATTGTTCATTAAGAGCAAACGCTGCCTTACAAAAGAAGTGCCCAAAGAAGGAGCACAAAGGAGAAAAATGAGAGGAGCCCTAAAGCAAACTAGGGAGAGCCGGGCGGACGAAGAGCAGGAAGCTTCAGATGCTCGACCTTGGACCACTGCCACCGAGGTCCCTCAGGAATATTTAGGCCCTCCAGAAAAGAGAGGTCCAAATCTGGGAACCTCTGTAGGACTTGGTGCCGAGCAAGGCAGAAGCCGTCCTGAAAGGCGACCTTGGCCATTTGATCAGAAGTATGTTTTTGAACGCCAAGGTCGTTGAGCTCGTCCCTCAGCTCAGCAATCTCCTCCTCCAGCTCGCTTATCCCTAGCGTCCCTTCGGACTCCTTCTTCAGAGCCTCGACCTCGGCCCGGAGAGCATTGTTCTCATCCGTCAACCTCGCCGCAAGACTGTCAGAAACAGCCTTGTCCTTGACAAGATTTCCGTTGGCGGCGAGCAGCCCCTTTACTTGGTCGCCGAGGTCGGCAATCTTCCGGGAGGAGTCCTTTTCAAGTTCTTCTCTCTTCTTCGAGAACTCCTCCCGAACGGCGGCGATTTGCTGAGAACAATCCGCTGCCAGCTGCTGGTTGCTGGCGACCGCCTTCGCAAGCGAAGCCTTCGCTTCATTGAGTGCCCGCGAAGTCGCATCCTTGAAGGCAGCCTCTCTGGCCACCCGAACTCGGAGGTAACCAGCGTACTCCAGCAGCTACGGCAAGGCAAAAGTCCAGGTTAGTGCAAGTCTAAACACTTAGAAAATTGAGGAAAAAGAGTGTAAAGACTATACCTGAGCAGCATGCTCGGTGACTTTTGCGGCGAGGGTATTATCCCTCGGGTGAGCCGCCGCAATGGCCCGGAAGGAGGCGTCAGTGGTCATCCCCTTCCAAATCTGCTTTGTCATTTTCGGACAATCGTCGGAGAACAAATTCATATCCTCCGTGATTGTCCAAAAGGGCTCCAAGGGGATCTTCCCCTCAGGGATTGTGGCATCGCGCAGGGCCCGTTTCCTCTCATGAATGGCCCTCCAGCCAGCAGTAAGAGGCTCCTCTGAAAGTGAGAAGGAAGTTAGGAGTAGAAGAAAAATTCACGAAAAGTAAAGGAGCTGAACTTCGCCTGAAGGCATACCTGGAGGAACCTCGGAGACAGTGTCCTCGGGATCCTCGGGCCCCTCGGAAGAAAGACCCTTACCCTTCTGTCGGTACCGCTCCTCGGCAGTAGGTACTTCTACCACTACAGTGTTTCTGGGGGCCTCGAGGTCGAGAGGAGGCAACTCGGCGGAAGTAGCGGGGACCTCGGCCGGTGGAATTTCAACAAGACCAGCCTCTTCGCCAGCTTCTTCTTCCGAAAGCTCTGGCTGAGGAGGCTGGACAGCCTTCCTAACTCGCTTCGCCGAGGCCCCCGCCCCTGTCGTCTTCCTTCTTCGGGAAGCCGCCTTCTTTGTCTGCTCCCCCTTCTCCACTTGGGTAGAAAAGAGGGCCTTGTAGTAGGCAGCAGCCCCATCGCCCATCTCTGAAAAAGAGAAGAAATATCAGCATAAGTCCGAGGAAAAAATATAAAGGGGTGGAAGATTACTCACTTTCGGCAAAAGATACGAAAGAAGTCTCCCCCTTAAGGAGCTTGACCAGCCAGGAGTCCTTCCCGGCGATGGCGGGAGCGGGCATATTGAGGTCAGTCACGTGCTCCTTAACCACTTTCAGCTCCCGAAGGACTTCTTCGGTCATCAACTTCCAGTTGATAGGAAAGGGGTAAATAGCACGAGGAGAGACCTCGGGAGCCCAGTCAGCGACTGCCCGAATGCGGGCGTCGAAATCCGCGAACACGGAAGCCAACGGTGGGGTCAGCAGCATCCTCGGATCAATGACATCTGCGTTCAGCACTCCTTGAGCCCATCTGGTCGGGACACCAGACCAGATCTTATCCACCTTCAGGAAAAAGAACTTAGGCTGCCACCCCCGCCAGCTATCCTTCGTGTCGAAGGTGAAGGTGAATTTTTTGCTCCCGGATCCCCGAGGCAGCAGGAAATAGAAGCCACCCTTCGGGACCACGTAGAGCTTGTAGTACTGCATGAAAATGATGAAGTGGGGCTCTATCCCGAACACGCCACACATGCAGAGGTAGGCGTTAAAATAGCAGTACGCGTTCGGGGGAAGTTGGTTCACAGCAATGCCATGGAATTGGCAGAACTCGCAAACCACCTTCGGGGGAGGATACCGAAGTCCGGCCTTCAGTTGGGCTCGGAAGACGGTAACCTCGTCGCCGCAGTTTGAAAAAGGAAAATGGCTAGAACGAGGCAGCCTGGTCACAGCGTAAGAGGGAAGAAAGAATTTTTTCTTTCGGGGGTGGTACAGCAAGGATGGGCCAGAAGAGGTTTCCAGCTCTCGGGAACAGGCATCGTAGACAAGAAAAAGAGTTTGAGATGAAAGAAAATAGTTTCCAGAAAAAACTCAGAAGACGAGTTTGGAAAAAACAACAGTTTTCCAGAAAAACTCAGAAAAACAGAGGAATCAGAGTACTCTGGAAATCAAAACACACCAAAAGATTTGCCTGAGGACGCCGTCGTGAAAGTTGGTAGGAAAAGCTCTGACTAAAGAAGCTCCGCCACAGAAAGCGAGATAAAACGCAAGAACAGAGGGCAAAGCAGAAAGAGAGCAGAAAAACAGTAAGTGGGACTTATGATAGGATGGGCTATTTATAGGCCAAAGGTGGGTAGCCGAAAAGAGATCATAAGTACCCATTGGAGGCGAACCGTCGCCGTAACTGCCCACTGCACCCGAAAAGGCGCACCCTCTGTAAATGACGCGTCTCTCTTCCAATGGCAAGAAGCCGCGTGTCAACCGCTGCGCAAAAATAGGGGACACGCCTCCCCAAACGTCCCTGGAAAACCGGGACACACCTCCTGATTGGGACACGTCGTTTGACATCCCTGAAAAGTGGAGACGCGCCGCTCAGTCTGACACGCTTGGCCATCAGACCTGCAGAAATAAAAAGTGGGCCACCTCGAGGACACCGAGAGACAGGCTATGGCTGAACAGCCCATGACTTTTGGGCAAGAGGTGTATCTTCGGTACAGGCTTTGCCTCGGAGACACCAAAGAATAGGCCAAGGCCGAACAGCCCAGACCCTCGGGCAAAAGGTGCGACCTCGGAACAGGTTATGCTTCCCAACAAGACTCCCAACAACAACCTCGGAAAGAGATGCAAACCGAAGTCTTCACTTCGGCTTTCCAGAGGGGGGCATGTGATAGCCAAAGGCTATCGCCTCAATCTGGCCGAACACCCTGCCACAACAACGGCCAGAAGAACTGGCGCTTCCCGGGAACAGGTGGAATCATGCACCTCGGGAGATAGCCGGAGAGCTCCGAGCCTCGGCACGCCAGTAAAACTTGAGGACTCTATTCGCCCCCCAAGGTTGTGAACAGCGCGCCTTCGGAAAAGTGGCACCAGACATTGCTGCCCGAACATGATATCCCGGAAGGCGGAACCCCCTGGAACTGGGAACCCCCGAACTGAGGGTATGCTTCCCGAAGAGGCTCTGTCCGAACTAGAGGACGACCTCGCCCAGGGACCTCAGGAGTACGGCAGGAGCATTTATGGAAGCATTTAAGGAAGCCTCTGACACGTCCCACCACAGACGTAAAAAGTCGCCCTGACGCGCAGACGCCATCAGAATCACATAATGGCCCATCTCAGCACAAGGCTCGAGGCGAGCTGGTTACCAACTATCTGTCCCCTACGCCCAGAAGTTCAGGAGCATCCGACCGCACACGTGTCATGATCTGAACGGGCTAGGTATTCCTATATATACAGGAAATAAATACTTGACAGGAGGTTGGTAGGCCGGAGATACAGCTCCCACACTCTGAGAAAATACCAGGCGAGACTTTTCTGCCTTTCTCTTTGAGCTAGTGACTTTCTCCTTTTTCCGGCCACCACTGACTTGGGCGTCGGAGGCTCCCCCCCCGGAAAAACACTCCGGGGGCCTCCTAACCCTGTTTACCAGCTTTTCAGGTACTCTCCTTGGGGCGATCCACCTTCCAGGCGTTCTTCCTCCTAGAAGTCTCCTCAACAGTCATCATGACTCACAACGATGAGGCCCAAGGCCATCAGTATATGATATAACAGAAAGAGTAGCTCCAGTATCAAAAACTACTTTAACACTACCATTCTGAAATGTAAAATTACCTCAAATAGTGGCTAGCTCCCTGGTTACTTGACTAGCCAAGGTACAGACTGTTGGGTTTCGGGAGCCAAACAGTGCAGCGGAATTTAACCGAAACCCTCCAGGATCCAAAACCGGGTGTTCGAAAATTTCATACCTAATTTTCGGTTGAGATCTCTCACTCAACTGTGGAGTCGAATCACAAAACCTGAACAGTTGACGTGTTCAGGCTCTCTATGGTATCCACACGAGCCTCTCGGGATCACCACGCTTCCACCACGTCCCGGCAGATGCGTTTCTCTTGCGCTCGCAGTGCTAGCTTGCGTTCTCCAAGGAATTGCAAGAGAAGAGTGCGGCTGTCCTTTTGGGAGGCTAGGGCAAGGAGACCTTCGAATTTCTCACTCAAAAGTTGTATTTATAGTGAGACTCAACTTCCAGGCCTAATGGGTTTCAAAGCCCTAATCCAATTAGGATTTAATTTCGGGCTTAATAATGGCTCAACTCCTTGGCCCATTATTAATACGAAATTAAAGTGAAACCATAACCCAAATAATTAGCCCATGCACTCTAATGATCCAAATAGCTCTATGTGTGCGACCCAATAGGCTCTTGCCATGTTGGCAATGATCATAAATCACATTTATGATCATAAGCAATGAGCGGTGTCTAGCAACACATCATTGCTACCCAAGTGACAAGATTGTCGGTGAATCGACTAAACCTTTATGATCATCACCGATATATGCCATTGTCCCTTTGTCCAAGATATCAAGACTAAGCACGAGACATGGAATGTGTCACTCTCGTATAGCCCAATCTTTAGTTTCTTGATTACCGAGTAGACTAACTTAAACTGATGACATTGATATCATATATCAACTCATCGGAGCATGGCCATGCATTTTCTAAGTCTCACTCTATCAAGGGGCCCAAAGATATCACTCCCGTTACATAGGAGGGACAAATCCCATCTTGATCATACAAATCCCTCCGCATGATATGTGACATACCCAATGACCTCCTTCAAGTTCACTCAGTTACGAGCAACAAAGGAAAGTATCAAAGTATGTGACTCACATGTAGGGAACCTTGCTGATCTTAGGTCGAAGGACTACATATACCATGATCACTATGAGAATCACTTATGACACTCATATAACGATCCATGAAGTGTTCTCATGGTGGGTCGGTCCAGTACACAAGTTCTCCAACTTGTACCCATATGTAGACTACATATCTCATATTAGTCTCCACATATGCTAGTCATTATGTATTATTGCAACCCGCTCCACAATAATACTATACTAGGGACGTTTAAGAATATCATTATTCTAGGGTTACAATTATGTTTATTACGTTACGCAGAAACAAAACAACAAACATAATTGCTGGATTAATGCCTCAATAAAATATCATGACTCAATGTGCAAAAATACAATCATCTCATGATTGGCTTTTTGCGCACAATACTAACACAGACTCTCGGCTCAATTGCTGTCGCTGGCACACCAGGTCGATTTCCTATGGCAATGGGTGCAAGGGGTGGATTTCGAGGCAAACCTGAGAGCGGTCGAGCCCATGGGTATTCCCTCGGCCAATGACCACTCTAACCACAAATGTTGCAAATGTCCGTTCCCAAAGTGCATGGCTTTGTGCCATGAAATTGCCTACACTTAGGGCACAAACCCACTTTCTTCCTCTTGAATGGCTCTTGACTTTCAGATGTCCTTCCGACCATTGGTCATTTCCCAGAGCTTTTTCCTAGGTTGGATGGCCCAACCTCCACCTTCTTGCTTGATATTCTTGAATCTTCTATCTTTCTCTCTAAGGCCAATGCCTTCTGAACGAGTTGGTGATAGCTTTAGATGTCCACCACTACCATATACCTTCGAAGCACAGGCTTAAGGCCTTGAAAGAACTTTTTGGCCTTAAACTCATCGTTACCAACCATATAAAGAGCATATCGTCTAAGCGAATTGTAATGCTGCTCATACTCCCTCACAAACATCTATCCTTGAACCAGATTTTCAAACTGAATCCTCCTTTAATCTTATGCAGCTTCACTGATATATTCCTGTCGGAACTTCTTCTCAAAGTTTGACCACTTAAGCACCTTTTTCTTGTGTTCCGGTCGAGTGCCATTACTTTCCCTCAACATCTCCATCACATCATCCCACCATAAACTAGCCTTCCCTATTAGAAAAAAAGGTACTAAGGCTATCCTTTTCTCGGACTTGTAACCTTCACAAGTAAAGAGTCGGTTCATCCTTGACAACCAATTGTCTGCTCTAACGGGGTTGCCTAACCCATCAAAATTTGGTGGATCAACCGTATCAAATTTCTTGAGCAATCTCATTTGCTGTGGGGTCTCTGTCGTGGCCTGACTTGCCTCTGGCCCATTCGGGCCCAATTGCTTAGTTACATAGCAAAAGTTTTCATACACAGAAGGGGCAATTATCACTTATTAAAACTTATAGGCACAAACCCCAGGATACTTACCGGTACTAGCCCGTTATGTTCTTTACTAGGGTTAAATTTGGGTGCTTTGGGAAACAAACTAGTACCTATGTGGAAATTTTATGCATTCTTTACATGGTCTTTATGAAGCTTAGCCAAGTACATGCATGGCAACCAAAACACCAACTCAAGTTTTGAAAAACTTATTTATCATGCATATGCTTTACATGCTTATGTGTCTTGGTGATCACTAATGCACATAGTTACTTAATTCCTCTAGATGCAACTTATTACTTATGCATCCATTAATTCACATACAAGCACTTAATTTCTTTAGAAGCAATTCTTTAGCACATGCATCCAATTTCATGCCTCTCCAAGTTTACTTGCATATTATTCTTTAAGTGCATATACATAGCCAAACATTACAAGCTTCCAACATAAACATAGGCTTGTCAACTTTTATTACTTAAACATAAGCGTGGCTGAATTTGACATGCAACTCATATATCTTGTCCAATTTCTTATTTGGGCCAATACATGCATTTAGGTCCATTTTCAACATGCTTCAAGTTTCATGAAAAACATACATCCCATAAATCATCCATGGGTCTTGGTAAGTCCACCGAGCAATAAAAATCCCAAAAATGTCCAAAGTCCAATTACACATGCTATCCAAGCAAGCAATAGAACACAAGTTTCCACCTTAAGACTTTATTCCCACAACTCACTTCAAGTCCTGGACATAGAGTCCACACTTATTAGCATGATTACAAGCAACTTATAAACACTTAGAGTGTTTGAAATATTTGAGCAATACCACACATACGCAAACCTTAGCACAACGGAAAGAGTATCCAATACTCTTAGCTCAATCTCTCAGGCAAATCTTTTCCTACAAAAGTAGAGTAGGGCGGGTGAGTTATAAAACTCAATAAGGATTTCAGTGGCATCAAATGCCTAACTTATCGCCTCCAAGGCCTAACATATGCCAAGCACGTAATGAAAAAATAATCCTATACTCCTGCAAAGAAAACACAAAGATACATGCATATAACAATAATATCATAATCGGGGGTTAGCATGCACATCCAAGCAGAGAAGCACACAAACACACGTACCACTTAACACCTTATTCATAGAAGGGCAACAAGCATCCCTCATACTTTAGTTCATTATTTCATTTCCATAATGTTTTCGGAGAGCTCACTTAGAATAGGAATTAAGGTCGCCACCTTAACTTGTAGCCCATAATGCTTGCTTAACTTAACTTAGCTCATGAGCACAACAAAATTGCCAAAGCAATAACACAACTTAAGCCTTCTTAGCACTCCTAAGATCATATGGTTACAATGACCATCACTTAGGGGCCCGAATACTCAAAGAGTATAGGAATCCTTACCCACAATACTGAAAGCTTTAGAAGCTTGTTCTCCTTCATTTTTCCTTGCTTGTTGACTCTAGAAATTGTTTTCTAGCACAAGAACCAAAATGGTCCAATTTATTAGTAAGCATAACTTTGCTTTTCTTAACAAAAAATACCAAGAACACTTGGTGATTAGCTCAAATAACACAAAATACCAAGAACACTTGGTGTATACTTACGGAACCTCACAAAGGAGGTAAGGCAGAATTTATGAGCTCGATGTTCTCCAAGTTTCTTCTTGATTCCTTGCTTCCAATGTCCTTAGAAGCTCATGCCTGCAAAGAGCTCCTTGAGTAAAGCTCAAAAACACCAAGAAAGAGAGATGGCCGAAACTTCCTCCTTGGTTTTCTTTGAATTCTTCACTTGATTCTTGCTCCTTATGGCTTTAGAGCTTGAAATCTACCAAGAACACTTGGTTTTTGTTTAAGGAAGGTTATGATCTTCCTATGGCCAAATTGTTTGAGGAAGAAAAGAGTTGGAAATGTGTTTGGAGAGGAAGAATGAGTGATGGCCAAAAATGGAGAGAGGAGGAGAGAGTTGAGAGTGTTTTGGCTTGTTGAAGTAAAGTGAATGTGTTTGAATGAGAGGGGGAGTGATAGCCAGCTATACCATATCCAAATGGGTGGGAGAGCCTTAGTGGAATGCTTAATTAATTGCTAAGTGGGAGACAAGTGTGGGGGACAAGCATGGGTGGAGCTGTAAGTGGAGTATGGGCTTTATTGTAGAATAAGTGGGGGTGGGGGACAAAGGTGAGTGGAGGTGTGAGTGGAGGTTGAGTGGAGTAATATTTTAAGGGGAAATGGGGGGATGGCCGGCCATGGCATGTTTGCCTTGCAGATTGGGCTATTTCCCCCTTTAGTCCTTCATTTATTTGAATTTGGGCAATTGAGCCTAACTTACAAAAATCCCTTTGTTCAATTGAGTCCCTCACCTTTAAAATCCACCATTTTCACCACTAATTCTCATGGCTTAAGACAAGCTTAATTCAATTTATGCCCATGCCATACTTAATTCAATGTCCCTGCAAATCAATTGAGCTTAATTTCCAAATTAGGAAAATTCTTATGTCTTAATCCACTTAGCCTGGGACTTAATCATTTAGGTTTTTTTGGGCATTACAGTTTCTCCCTTCCTTGGAGCCTCCATATCATCCTGCTCCTCCTCATACTTATAAAAAGGATCTTGCCACTTATGGCCTGTATGCACTAGTCGTTGATCGGCCTGCCTCTCTTGACGTTGGCATGGATCATTCCCCTGGTCATCATTTCCTTCCTGAGCAGCCCTTTCATTCTCTTGGTTCAGAAATAACTCCGTCAGAATAATGGCCATACCCTATGCTACTTATACCATACTCTTTGTCAACCCCTCAAGCACCTTGGATATCCCATCCAGCCTTGCCACAATCAGATCACTAGAACCTTCACCAGGTTCTTTAGTTACTCGAGAAGCCCCTGACCTAGTGTCAACCATAGCAACCTACAACCAAAGCAAGACGACATTCCATAGATGTTGGTCAGTACTAACTATCCTAGCACGCGGACTTTAAACTAGATCTCAATCCTAGCCTCCAATGTCTATGAACTTTAAATTAGAGCTATGATACCAAAATGAGATGGCCGCCCTCGGCCCTGCCCTAGAAGCCCGTGAGAACAAGTCTCATGATGGTTGCTATTGGCTAGTTATATTTGTCTGAGGATTCAAACTCTATGATACTAGTTGATTAACCTAGAATATGCAGGATGCATGCTCTTTGTGCTTTGACTTAAGCTAAATGAAATGATAAGAACATTCACTTGGCCAAGTATTTTCACAGAAAACAAGCTCAAAAAGCATAGAAAATCAACATTGATATGATTTTACTACACATAACAACTATGTCGGAGCATTCATACATAAAGTAGACTAATGCCCTCACCCAAGAGCAACCCCAGAGTCTAGGACTCCATCAAAAAACATAAGAGGGAACTAGTGCATACAATTTGCACAAGGCTGTCATACTAAGATCTTTTCATCTAACTCCTACCTTAGATGCAATCCAGGTGGCAAGCCTTAAAAAGTCCTCCATGTGCTCAACTAGCCACTCCGGGTAAGAAAGACTATAGTTAGTACTACTGTTTTACCAACAAGTAGCTAATAAAACTAGAATTTTAAAGATTCTCAAAGCTAAGTACCTACAAAAGCAAACTATCACGATAACCCTCAGTGGTTATCGGGTCTAACACCGTCAAAATTTGCACAACATAAACTAGGGAGTGAGAATTGTAATTCTCAGTAAGGGTCTTTACCTGCAAGAAAAAATACTAAGGACAACACATATATAACCATATGTAATTTGCTGTGAGCTCGTACAGTGTGAGCGTAAACTTAATGTGCATAAGTTTTAGTCCTTTGGGACTTGTCCTCTACCTAGTCCTTGAACTACAAGGCAAAGCCTTGTCTACTACCAAGCATTCCTTACTAGCCCAAGTAGTGAAGTTCTCCACTAGTTGAATCTCCCTTATGTTGTACAGTGGCACTATGGTCGGACTGAAAGTTCTCAGGTCCTGAAGAACCTATTAGGTGTACTAAGGTTACCTCATAAAGACCCTGAAGCCAAAGATACAACTAAGGTCTTAATGGTGCTAAACCTTCCACCTTATCACTAGGTGTACTAAGGTTTCCTTATCAAGACCTTGAACCCGAAGGCACAACAAAGGTCTCAATGGTGCTAAACCTTCCACCTCATCTCTTTGGAGTATTATTGTGGCCAAATAACTAGTTTTCTCCTTAAGTGTAATTACTATTTTCAAAACTATGAGAAAACCCCTAGATCATGAGAGAGTTTTTGGATGTTTTGGATTGTCATTGTACCATTACAATCCTTACGCACCCCTAGGACCATCCCTGCCCTCCCCCAAATCTCATTTGAAAAAGATGAAATTTGCTGAAAAAAACCTTTGTTGGCTAAACGCCTGGAGGGGTGTTTTTGGGGCTTAGGCACTAGGAGCATCTAAGGCTTAGGCACTTGGAGCACTTTGTTCTACGAAGAAAAAAATGCACCTTTGGCGCTGAGGTGCCAGGACCCCGCTTCCTGAATCTCGAAAACACCCACCTAAGCCTCTTTAGAGGTTCCTATGAGTTTAAGCCATACAATAGATGCTGAAACTCACCACAAACTTGTAAAACAACTTACATAGGCCACAAATACACCATCACAAACTTCCTATGATGCATCAAAACATCACACAATCCACAATTCCAAGCCTAGTCCACCAAAAACACACTTGCCCATAATCAATGCTATTTATGAAACTACTTGATTCCATCAAGCATTAATACTAAAATAGCATCAATCAACCTTGAAACATTTAATCCCTTACCTCAACTTTAAGTAACAAGCAAGAATTACACAACTCTTTTGCACCAACTAATGCTCTAGCACATCTTTGATGTAGGACATATTGATTGGACCTTCAGTAGAACTTCGCTTGATTTGTAACTTCAGCACTTGAAGAACAAGGGTTAGGATCTCCCCAGAGTGTGTTTTTGGGGGATGGATCTCTAATGCGCAAGTCATTATGTGAAGGGATAAGTAGTTTATGAATAGAGAGCATAAAAAAAAGGTTACCTCTCTCTTAAATGATGCTATAACACATCTTCAATGTAGGACTTATTGATTATACCTCTGGTAGAACTTTGCCTGAGTAGCAACTGCAACAGTTGAATAACAAGGGTTAGGAGCTCCCCGGAGTGTGTTTTCGGGGGAAGGATCTCCAATGCTAAGTCAGTATGTGAATGGAGAAGTAGTTTAAGAATAGAAAGTAGAAAAATGACGGTACCTCTCTCTTGCTTTTTACCTGGGAGCCTTCCCCGAGTATTGATAGAAGGCCAGGAGGATAAAGCCATTATGCCCAACATCAGTAGATCAGGACACATGTTCGACCAGATTCAGTCCGTACCATTAGAGGGAAGTGTCTATAGCTGGACATAGGTGGTTATGCTCAGAGGGTAAGGGCATGTGCGATGTTTCTATCAGATATGCCCCAACTGTATTTGTTGTTTCTCCCTAAGACCCCTTCAGGGATCTAACATCCCTTCACACAAGGAATTCCCCAAAAGGCTATTGGAGAAAACCCTTCAGATAAATGGTCCATCTTTGGGAAACATTTCTTCTGTCAAGGGTGATAGACCTACGTTCCCAAGGTTGGTAATGTACATTCCCGAGGATGGTAGGGAGTCTTTTTTCCTGAAGTCAATCAAACATATATTTAAGGGTGGTGTAGAGAATTCTCCCAAGGTTGGTCATGTAACTTTCCGAGGGTGGTTACAGGTCTGCCAATAAAGTCATTTGGGTGATTACCCTTCGGTTATCACATGCCCCCATCTAGAATATAGAAGCTGTGTCCTTGGTACTAATCATCTAGGAGCATGTTACTAAAATCCTGCCCTTAGGAAGCTGAAGCTGCCCTTGCCAAAAGAACTTTCTTCTACCAACGTTGTCCCTTTCGTATACCTGGCTTTTTGGTCCGAGACACTTTCTTTTTCCGTGGTTGTACTTTTGGCATTTTCTTCAACCTTTCATTTGTGTTCCATTTTCTGAATTTGAACCATTGATGAGGATGTTACATCAAGCCAATTTCTTATTTTTGGTGAAGTCACACCTTCAAAATGTAAACAGTTACTTTATACCTCCAACTGAATTCTCAATTCTAGCAAGGTTACATCTTCGGCACGGAAGGAGTTATTTTCACCTTAGGGTTTTGTTCTCGCCTTCTACAAATGAATCATCCTATCTTATGTTGGGTTTCGGGAGCCAAACAGCGCAGCGGAATTTAACCAAAACCCTCCAGGATCCAAGTGAAACGGGGTAAACCGGGTGTTTGAAAATTTCATACCTAATTTTCGGTTGAGATCTCTCACTCAACTGTAGAGTCAAATCACAAAACCTGAACAGTTGACATGTTCAGGCTCTCTATGGTATCCACACGAGCCTCTCGGGATCACCACGCTTCCACCACGTCCCGGCAGATGCGTTTCTCTTGCGCTCGCAGTGCTAGCTTGCGTCCTCCAAGGAATTGCAAGAGAAGAGTGTGGCTGTCCTTTTGGGAGGCTAGGGCAAGGAGACCTGCGAATTTCTCACTTAAAAGTTGTATTTATAGTGAGACTCAACTTCCAGGCCTAATGGGTTTCAAAGCCCTAATCCAATTAAGATTTAATTTCGGGCTTAATAATGGCTCAACTCCTTGGCCCATTATTAATACGAAATTAAAGTGAAACCATAACCCAAATAATTAGCCCATGCACTCTAATGATCCAAATAGCTCTACGTGTGCGACCCAATAGGCTCTTGCCATGTTGGCAATGATCATAAATCACATTTATGATCATAAGCAATGAGCGGTGTCTAGCAACACATCATTGCTACCCAAGTGACAAGATTGTCGGTGAATCGACTAAACCTTTATGATCATCACCGATATATGCCATTGTCCCTTTGTCCAAGATATCAAGACTAAGCACGAGACATGGAATGTGTCACTCTCGTATAGCCCAATCTTTGGTTTCTTGATTACCGAGTAGACTAACTTAAACTGATGACATTGATATCATATATCAACTCATCGGAGCATGGCCATGCATTTTCTAAGTCTCACTCTATCAAGGGGCCTAAAGATATCACTCCCGTTACATAGGAGGGACAAATCCCATCTTGATCATACAAATCCCTCCGCATGATATGTGACATACCCAATGACCTCCTTCAAGTTCACTCAGTTACGAGCAACAAAGGAAAGTATCAAAGTATGTGACTCACATGTAGGGAACCTTGATGATCTTAGGTCGAAGGACTACATATACCATGATCACTATGAGAATCACTTATGACACTCATATAACGATCCATGAAGTGTTCTCATGGTGGGTCGGTCCAGTACACAAGTTCTCCAACTTGTACCCATATGTAGACTACATATCTCATATTAGTCTCCACATATGCTAGTCATTATGTATTATTGCAACCCGCTCCACAATAATACTATACTAGGGACGTTTAAGAATATCATTATTCTAGGGTTACAATTATGTTTATTACGTTACGCAGAAACAAAACAACAAACAGAATTGCTGGATTAATGCCTCAATAAAATATCATGACTCAATTTGCAAAAATACAATCATCTCATGATTGGCTTTTTGGACACAACACTAACACTTATGATTGAGCAGTTGCATCACCTCAATTTACATGATATAGGCCTACTAGGTTAAAAGGCATGCCCTTGTTTCTCATGTCGTGTGACATGTGTTACCAGGTCATTCGCCATCCTTCGCGTCCGTTACATCAGTTACTTCTCTTCATATGCAGAAGGTCATAAGGGTGCCATTTTGGCTACCTTCTTTAGGCTATATAAAGCCATCTCCCTTCAAGGTTTCCTCACTCTTCAACTTCTATTCCTCTTACTTTCTAACTCTCTTTCGCTCTCCAGCTTTCCTACGGTGGTGTTAGTGGATGAGCAATTTCTAGCAATCTCTTATGGTAGTTTTCATAGGTTAGTGTCTTTGAGGTCATTTTATCTCTTTTTGATAACATTCTTGAGGTTAAGGTACCGCTGTTTCAAACATGTTTTCCTCACAAGCCAAAGTCTGACCCATTCCTGAGAGTTGGGCTCCACTCAACTCTCATTTGAGTTGCACCAGTTTGGAAAAATTGAAGAAGTGGTTAGCAAAATTCTTCCTTCCTTCTTATGCTGTGACTAGGCTTCCTGGTGCTGGTGAACCAAGCTACCTTCCTTGGCATAATGGGGTCACTATCTTTAGAGCACAGTACCCCCGAACTCCTACTCTTACTTCAATGCCTTTATTTACATGTGTCGGGTCTTAAAAATAGATCACCACTTCATTTTTTTCATCTGATACTACAAGCTTCATCTTGTCCCAAAGGACGGTTTTTCTTCTTGCTCCCTCAAGGATCCCGGGGCAAGAAATTTACTTTCACCTTCGGTACGAAGGAAAGTTGGTGAGGGTGGGAGAAAAAATACTTCTTCATGAAGGTGGACAAGAAATGGAAGGTCATGCCTATGAAGTGGGCTTTAGGGGCCTTTGACATCAACGTGATGGATCCGTCGAAGTTGGTCACCCTCGAATTAAAGTCTCAATTCAAAAAGTTTGACAGCTGTATCCAGGTAGTAGCTGATTAGTCAGACCAGGCCCCTTCTCATCCACCATACCCTTTTCCAATCATATGGAACTTCATGATCGAATAGGTTCTTTTGCAGCTCAGGGTCATTAACAAGCATATTTCTGACAAGAGCATGCCACAACCACTGGTTGGCAGGAAGAAGTCATCACTGGTCATGCTCTATCGAGGTGAACTTTCTTATTTGACTCTTGCAGCGAGTAAGTTTTTTTCCATTATGTCTTTTTGGATTTTCTGTCACTTACACTGATTTTTCCTTTTTGCAGAGATGGGTGACAAATCAGCAACTTTCTATAAGAGTTTTTTCCTCAGTCAATATGAGAAAGGAGAGTATAAGAAGAAGGCCCTTAAAAGGAAGAAATGGCTAATTGGGTAGTCTTTAACCCTGAAGACTAAGAAATCGAAGAAAGATTCCTTGCCCCTCCCCCTAAAGACTGGTTTAGGGCCCTAGATCATTCATCTACAGGTGCTGACCCTTCATCAGAGGCAGCCATCCTATCAATTCCTCTAAGTCCCAATGCCACTGTTGAAACCTTAGGGACCTCACTTGGAGAGATTTCAGTTAAAGAATTATAGGAACGATAGAAAGGGCAAGGAGATTCCAACTGAGGTCCTCAACATCAGTGACTTTGATGGTGAGGATGCCAAAGTTCAACCAGGTTTGCCTCTTGGCCATTATGAATTTTGGCTTTTTTGACATTTTAAATTTTGTAGATGAATGGCTAAGAGGCAATGTGATAAAAGAACTTCATCGCAATTTTGTAGAGGACCGGGCTTTATCGCGGAGTGGATGATGGACCACCTTTGGAAGAGGGTTATTTGGGATTCAAAGATCCCGAGCGATAAAGTGCTGAGGGATCCCTTTTGGACATTCATCGAAGACATGGACCTATTTTGAGAAGATTGCTAGAAAATGGCCCCATAGATGCCACCTTTCAGACCTTGATCGAGGATTGCCCGAACGAGGAGAACTTCACTGCTCGGATTTCCAAGCATGTTGCTTAGGTGATCTTTAGTCCTTAGGTAAATAAAAAAATTTTGGGTCTGTACATTGCTGTAACTCACATCAAGTTTTTTCTCCTTGTAGTTGTTAGCATATGA
This sequence comes from Aquilaria yunnanensis, assembly GCA_039654915.1. NCBI lineage: Eukaryota > Viridiplantae > Streptophyta > Magnoliopsida > Malvales > Thymelaeaceae > Aquilaria > Aquilaria yunnanensis. The sequence continues at coordinate 55,876,815 of CM077597.1, forward strand.
GGGCTACCTTCGGGCCTAGGCGACCAAGCAGTCCACCATCTAAAGTTAGTCAAGAGGAGAACTTGGCCATGGCTAAGGAGATGTACGCGAGCTTGTTCATGAAATATAGTGAGCTCAACAAAATTGCCAATGAGAACCTAGCCAAGCTCTGCCAGGAGGTGCTTGTATAAGTGTTTCTCCAAAATATTTGACCTCGACGTGAAGGTAGTGGAACTGAGTTCAGAGTCGGAGGTTCTTTAGAAGGAAAGAGAGGAAGCCATAGCTGATTTCACTAAGGCACGAGAAATCAATGTTGAGCTTCTTGCCAAAATTAATCAGCTAAAGAAATAGAAAAAGAAAAAGAAGAAGGCTAAAAAGGAGATCGAGGCGCTAAAGAAGGAAGTGGAGCATCTGAAAGCCGAGAAGGCTAGGGCAGAAGAGGCAGTGAAGTCCTTACTTCAAGATGGTTTCCGCCCTGCTTGCCATCAGATGCTCTTACGATTTCTTGACATCAATGTCTCCTTCCTAAAAGCTCTCAATATACCCAAAGGACCATCCTTGCTGTGGTCAAAGATGGAGTTCCTCAAACTTCTGGAGCATTCTTCTTCAGTTGAAGATGCTGATGATGATGATGAGGACAATGCCGAGGATGTTGATGCCGAAGAGCTCATAGATGGAGAAAATAACCATTTTTTTGTAGTTTTTTTTTGTTGTACTTTGCATTCTCTAATGGAATTGCCTTTATTTCTCAAAATTTTGGCTAAGTCCATTATTAGCACCATCTTCAGCAAGCATTGCTTGCTTGTGAACTTTTCAGTTGACTAACCACCTTAAGCTAACTTACAACCTTCAGTTCAATGGTGCCCAACAGATTTGGTCATCTACTATTCTTGATGAAAATACTATCAGGGATTCAAAATCTTAGCCTTTTCTTTTTGGAGAGTTGAATATTTCTTAAGTGTTTGAATAAAATTTAGGCAACATTTTTTAGAAACTTGCTATGTACTAGAATACTTAGTTATTTTTTGAATCAACCATATTCGATTAACCAACAATTAAGTACTTTTGGAATCAACCATATTTGATTAAGCAACACTTAGGTACTTTTTAAATCAATCATATTTGGTTAACCAACAGTTAGGTACTTTTGGAATTAACCATATTCGGTTAACAAACACTTAAGTTCTTTTGGAATCAACCATATTCGGTTAACCTCCTTTAGTGAAGTTTCCTTCCTAACACTTTAGGTAGCTAAGGATATCACCACATTCAGCTGATTTCTTTGTGTAGGATCCTCATAATAAGGCTCCTTCCTCAAAAATTTCTAAGTGCAGAATTTTTTCAAAGAGTCTAAATGCCATGTTTTTTTCAACTCTTCCCCTTCAGCATTTCCAAGTTTATAAAATCCTGGCCAAACTTCTTTGAGGACCAAATAAGGTCCTTCCCAATTTGCCCGAAATACTCCATGAGATGGTCTTTGGGACCTAAGTTTCGCATTTCAGAAAGCAAGGTCTCCTTTCTTGGTCCTTTTAGGCTTGACAAGTGAGTTCATCACAATGGCTACCCTTTGCTGAATGGCTTTCCTTCTGAGTGCAGCCATTTCCTTACATTCGTCAATCATATCTAATTTGGTTCTTAAATCGAGGTTGTACCCTTTCTTGTCAAACACCTGTACTCTGACTGATGGTTGTTTGACTTCAACAGGGACAATGGCCTTAGTGTCGAATACGAGTGAAAAAAGTGTTTCACCAGTAGTTCTTATAGGAGTTGTTCAATAACCGTATAGTACACTTGAGAGTTCTTGTGGCCATTTTCCCTTGGCTTCTTTCAACCTCTTCTTGAGACCATCTTTTATTGTCCTATTGGGCACTTCAACTTCTCCATTGCTTTGAGGATGGGCAACCAAGGTGAAGTGTAGTTTTAGCACGAGGTTGGTTACAAATTCCTGAAATCCTCTATCAATTAATTGGGAACCATTATCTGGTACTGTCACTTTTGGCACATCAAATCTGAATATGATGTTCTTGTAGACAAACTTCTGGATGTCCTTTGCCAAAATTTTTGCCAGAGGCTCTACTGCAATCCACTTGGTGAAATATTCTACTGCAACTACGTAGAACTTCACTCTTCCAGGAGCCGTCGGGAAAAGACTGATGAGGTCAATACCCCAAATAGCGAAGGGGCAAGGATAGTCCGCCGAGGTTATCACTTCCGAGGGCACTCTTTGGATGGGTGCATGTCACTAGACTTATCACATTTTTTTGACGAGCTACCTTGCATTATTCCTTAAAGTAGGCCAAAAATATCCTTGCTGGAGTAGTTACCTAATAAGGGCATCGGTCCCAATGCAAGATCCATAGGCTCTTTCATGGACTTCTGTGAGGACTGTCTCGATGTATTCTTCACTGATACACCTTTGCAATGGATTTGCATACCCTTGCTGGTACAACTCTTCCCCAATCATGAAGTACCTTCTAAAGCATCTACATACCTTCACCACTTCTTTTAGATCCTAAGCTAGGGACGAACTGAGCAGGTATTCCTTTATGGGATCTTTGTAACCCTTCTTTGGTATGGTGAGCACCATTAGGGCTATGCTCGGGTGGTCAAGTACCTCGGTTGACTATTTTGATTTTGCCAGTGTGTCAGCTTCAATGTTCTCTTTTCGAGGTGCCTTTTCTATGCTTACCTTGTCAAATTATTGGATCAATTTTGTGACAAGGTGATGGTATTTCGCTAGACTAGTATCCTTGGCACCGACTCCCAGGTTGTCTGTCGGAAAACAAACTACGAGTCGTTGTAAGCTGTTAGATTCTCTATGCCAACTTTTTTGCCAACCGCAGTCCAACTATGAAGGCTTCATATTCGGCGATGTTGTTGGTGGCCTGGAATCCGAACTTCATAGCTTTGGCCGCTTCCATTCCTTTGAGACTTTATAAGATTATCTCAGCTCCCTGGTGTTCTGACATTGAAGCACCATCTACATACAAAGCCCATTCGGCTTCATCATCTTTGAGGTCATCGGTGATGCCCTCGGTTTTAGAGAGTTTAGCAATAAAGTCTGCTAAAGCCTGACCTTTTATGGCTTTTCTTGCTTCATATATGATGTCATATTTGCTGAGCTCAATACACCATTTTGATAGTCAGCTGGAATGATCCACCTTTTTCATGACATCCCGAAGAGATAGGTTACTTTCAGACCATGATAGAATATCCTTAGAAATAAGGCCGGAGCCTCCTACTTGCCATGACTAAGGTAAAGATGGCCTATTGCAGTGTACTTGACTTCGACAACATGCAAGGATTTGCTGACATAATATATCGGCCACTATTTTCCTCCTTCTTCCCTCACTAGTACCGAACTTACTGCTTTCTCAATGACCGCAAGGTAGAGGATGAGAGGTTCTCCTTCCCATGGTTTTCGAAGTGTCAATAGACAAGTTAAGTATCTTTCAAGTTCATCCCAAGCATTTTTGCAATCTTCATTCTAGTGATGTTCCTCAGAGTTGAAGTTGGCTTCATTTTTTTGCTGCTTTGGTGAACACTTTAAAGAATGGCCGGCACTGATCTTCATACTTGGAGATGAATCTGCTAAGGGCTGTAATTCATCCTATAAGCCTCTGCACATCCTTGGTAGTTGCAGTAGTTTAGAATTCTAGTAAGGCCTTAACCTTTTCTAGATTGGCATGACACCTCTTTCGAATATCATAAACTCGAGGAATTTGCCAGCAGTCACTCCAAACACACACTTTTTGGGTTAAGACAAATTTTGAATTTCCAAAGTTGGTGGACTGTTTCCCCCAAGTTTATGATATGACTACTAGATATTTTATTCTTCACTATCATATCATCAATGTACACTTCCATGTTTCTCCCAATTTGGGAGTTGAACACCTTGTGCATCAGCCTTTGATATGTGGCTCTTGCATTTTTCAGGCCAAAAGGCATTCTGACATAATAGGGGGTCCCAACTTCAATAATAAAGGTAGTTTTTTTCCTTGTCTTCGAGATCCATCCGAATCTAGTGGTATGCACTAAAAGCGTCAAGGAAGCTAAGTAGACCATATTCGGCAGTGGAGTCTACCAGTTGGTCTATTGATGGCAGAGGATATGAGTCCTTTGGGCAAGCATCATTAATATTTTGAAAGTCTATGCACATTTGTAGTTTATCACTCCTTTCCTTTGTGGCAACAACAACGTTGCTAAGCCATTTGGGGTACTTGACCTCTCTATAATGCCTACCTCCGTTAGTCGTTAGACTTCAGTTTTAAAAAAATTGTTCTTATGTGCCAAGAGGCTACGTTTTTTTTTGTCGACTAGGCTTTGCCTCCGAGCATACTTTAAGGTTATGTTGAATTATACCTGGGTCTACTTTGGGCATATCCTTCAGAAAGTAGGCAGATAGATCTTTGTTCAACAATACAAGGGATAGAAGTTTTTCCTTGTCACCTTCGGCCAGTTTTTTCCCCACTCTGATACTTCAGCTAGGGACAAGTTCTACATCCTCTGTTTCTATCTTTTCAACATCACTCATTTCTCTTTCTATCACATATTCATCAATCATGCTTTTTTCTCTCGAAGTCTGTATGTGAACTTTCACCGAACTCTATCTTGCTCTGACAAACACTTTCCTTACTTCAGCTTGATCAATGAGTATTTTTGCATCACCCTCATTTTCCTCAAATGTTATAGTTCAGTATTTCACATCTGGCCAAATGTGAAGGTTGCCCTGTGTTTATATTTCAAGGATGGCATTATATGAGGATGGGACATCTATGATGATGAACCTTGTCATAATGGAAGCAAAGAGTTGTTCCTTCATCTGGACCAAGGTACCCCTTAAGATTAGAGGTAGATCAAACCATCTGAGTGCTAGGAGTTCTAAAGGACCAATGCCAAAGATAGGCAAGGTAACGGGTTTAAGATCATCCTCGGAAATACCCAAGTTTGGCAACAAGTAGGAGAACAAGACGTCCACATTTGATCAATCATCAATGAGCACCCTCTTCACATCCCAATTTTTGATCCTTGCCATGTTCAGGAGAGGATCATCGTGTGGGAATTTCACAAATGACCCATCACTTTGGGGCAGTTTATTCATCAGCATGTGAAACTCTGTCATTCCGATCTCCCAACCTTTCTTTTTTCTTTCAGCTGAGGGTAATCCAGCAGTTGTGGTGTGGACAACCTCGGCCAAAGGTTAGGGGTGCTTTCTGGGGTTGCAATTAGTTCGACACCTGTTGGACTTATACTCCTAATCTTCTCCTTTTCTCTCATCTTCTGCTTTTTCTCAGGCCTTAGGCGAGGGCATCCGTAAGTAGCACCAAAGTTGGCCTTGTTTGATTAAGGACTCGATGTACTTTCTCTATTTGAAGCAATCTTTGGTATCATGCTCGTGGTCCCGATGGAATTGGCAGTACTTCTTCATGTTCTTTCTGTTGTCCAAGGTCATGGCCTTCGGGCATTTGATTGAAGTTCTTTGGCTTTCCAAGGCCATGAGGATATTGGCCTTGAGGTGTTAAAGGGGGTGAATGCTGTTCACTTTCTTCCCCTGGATTTTCAAGGTTTGCCTCCTCTTTCGGATTCATACTAAGGTTGGTGGCTATTGCCTTTAGATTGGTGATGATCAAACCTTAGACCTCCCATTCTCAGTTCTTCAGCTGTCATGTGTTGCTCGGCCCTTTAGTAGAATTCACCGAGGGTGTTAGAAGGATCTTTTGAGAATTCATAGAAAAGCTGCGAGTCACACCGTAGCCCTCTGATCATTGTGACGATTTGGATTTTGGGTTTAAAGTTTGGAACAATGAGTGCTTCTCTGTTAAATCTCTCGACGTAGTCCTGAATAGTCTCCCCATTCTTTTGGGCTATGTGAAACATTTGGATGGGCATTTTTGCTATCAGCTTGCTCCCTATGAATTGTTGGGTGAAGGCGGTAGGTAGTTCCTGGAAGCCCATTATGGTCCCAGGCTCCAATGAGTTGTAACACGCAACTGCTGGTCCAGATAAGGCGACTTCGAAGCATTTACAGAGGGTGGCATCATCAGCCCTGTGCAACACCATGCTCCTTCTGTATTTTGTCAAGTGGGCATGAGGGTAGCTTCGCTTGTCTCCAAGCATGGTACTTGAAAGCGTTGGGCATGGCGGTTTCGACCATTGCCCTAATAAAGGGGGATTCTTCTCCTATGAAGGGCCCTGATAACCTTGACCAAACTGGTTTTTTGGAGACCTGTTTCTCCACCCTATCCAACCTTTTCAAAATTCTCCGTTAGGACAGAAGTATCGTCCTTTCCTCACTACTTGGCAGCCATGGGTAAGGGACAATAACATCTTCTTCTCTATGAATAACTTAGACACTGTGGTGAGAGGGACTTCTCTAGTGGAGAAAGGCCCCGGTGGTGGGAAGTCCTTGGTTCCCTTGATTTGGACCCTTCCATGTACCGCTCACATGATGGAGGGTTCTCTATCGAGGACGCCCCATGGAAACTCCTATTTGGGGAACTACTATGACGAGATGACCAACGCCCTTTCTCTAGGTGGACGTCTAGTGAAGGGGTCCTAACATGAGAATGTGCACGCGACCACCTTCGGTCTATTTGGTGCTTCATTTTAGCAATTATGGAGCATTAGAAATCACACAAAAAGCCCATAGTGACAGTCAGGAGACACTCATCCTCTAGAAGCGAAAGCTCCGGAGGTGCTTGATGATTTGCAGGTGGAGGTTCAGGCACGGACTGGGACTTTGGAATGCCTTTATCCTTAGAACACCAAGTCTCCACGACGGTGACTTAGGGATGAGTTCCCATAAACGGTGCCAAATGATGCTCTTGCACATTTTCGATGTATGACATATTAATTGGACCTCTGGTAGAACTTCGCCTGAGTAGTAACTACAGCACTTGAAGAACGAGGGTTAGGAGCTCCCCGGAGTATGTTTCCGGGGGAGGGATCTTTGACGCCCAAGTATGCAGGTGAAGGGAGAAGTAGTTTAAGAATAGATAGTAGAAGAAGAAGGGTACCTTTATCTTAAATTATGCTCTAGCACATCTTCGATGTAGGACATATTGATTGGACCTCCGGTAGAACTTCACCTGAGTAGTAACTACAACACTTGAAGAATAAGGGTTAGAAGCTCCCTGGAGTGTGTTTCCAAGGGAGGGATCTTTGACGCCCAATTCAGTATGTGAAGGGAGAAGTACTTTAAGAATAGAGAGCAAGAAAAAGAGGGTACTTCTATCTTGTTTTTTACCTGGGATCCTTCCCTGAGTATTTATAAGAGGGTAGGAGGAAGAAGCCATTATGCCCAACATTAGTAGATCAGGACACGTGTTCGGCTAGCTTCAGTTTGTACCTTCAAATGGAGGTGTCTACAGCTGGACACAGGCAGCTATGCTCAGAGGGTAGGGGGTGTAAGGTTTCTGTCAGAGATCCCCCAACTGTATTTGTCATTTCTCCCTAAGACCCCTTCAGGATATGAGATCCCTTCAAACAAGGAATTCCCGTAAGCGCTACTGGAGAAACCCCTTCAGATAAATGGTCCAGGAGACATTTCCTTTGTTGAGGGTGATAGACCTACATTCCTAAGGTTAGTAATGTACACTCCCGAGGATGGCAGGGAGTCTTTTTCTCGGAATCGATCATATAGATATCCGAGGGTGGTGTAGAAAATTCTACCAGGGTTGGTCGTGTAACTTTTTTAGGGTGGTGACAAGTTTGCCAATGAGGTCATTTAGGCGATAACCCTTCGGCGATCAACAACCAAGTTCCATAAAGTCCAACATAAATTCTGAGCAAATGTGGGCACAAAACATCAAGTTACTAACTTCGAACCAAAACCAAAGCTCCTAATCAACTAATAAACATGAAATCAATCAAGAACACATTGATTACCTTGTATCAAAAATAGGGGTGGGAGGAAACTTGCTTTCGAGCTCGAAAACCATGATTTTACGCTTGAAATAAGCTTCCAATGTCCTATATACTTATGGTGGCTTTTCTTTTCACTAAAAACTCTTGATTTTGGTCTCAAATGGGTGAAGAAATGATGGCGTGAAGGATGAACTCGGGTTATGGCAGCCATCCCCCACTTTACCATATTATAACCCTAGTTTAAAACCTAAGCCACCAAAGTATTAGACATTGAACACTGAAACCCTCTTCGTCTGGTAACCTTAGTCATTCTTGGTCATTTCTTGTTTATTTCAACTAAGTTTGGGTTAATGTTAAAAGCTAGGTTATAAAACCTCATTTTCAACACTCGGGACTAGGCCCGACTATTTGGGATGCAAAATTACCATTTTACCCCCGAACCTCAATTAGTGCCTAAACCACCTCGGAACTTAGTGAACTTTGGTAACCTTCCATATTCTTGCTATGCGAGCATGAAATAAGGTTCCAATCTATAGATTTAATTAATTTACCTCCCTCAACATATTTTTATGCTAAGAGGGCCGTAACAAAGTTTATACAAGCCATTCCACACATATTCACACATCCAAAACTACATAAGCATAACACATCACCAAGAACATTCATACATTTTCAACCAAGGTACTTTGTTACATGCCATAATTTATACGCAAACGAGTTCCTAGGACCATACCAAGACCAACACAAAACCTAAAGTCATCTCCTCTCATGAAGGCTCACCTATAGTGCATATCCATGATTAGCATAACCACACAATACATAAGCTTGGTAAAAACCAAGGACATTCAAAATTGCCCCAAAATCTGAGTGGAAAAGTTCACATAACTATGCACCTAAACATACCCAAAAGCCACTAACACCACATAAATTAGAACTATGGTTTGAAGTACAAGCCTAACCATCAAACTCATGGTCACAAGAGTAAACCACCTCACATAGGCTAAGGAGCACCTCTCCATAAGACTAGACTTGTCCCACAATATACCAACAAAACCCGCAAGCAGCATAACCATATGAGCTTACATATTCACAAAGACTTGTACCTACACTCATTGAGCCATAACCATAAGTTAGTGATCATACCTCCAAGATACCCGAATACACAATCCTTAGCACACAAGCTACTCAAGCTCAATATCCTTTCCTAAAACATAAAATTATAAGGCATGAGTTATATACATAACTCAGTACAGATTCACATAGCTCTTATGAGCCTATTTAATTAAGCCTGAAAGCTTAACCTCATATAACTGATGCCGGTCAGCATCTTCGTGGAGTGACATTGAGACTTGTAGAGGGACTTCTTGAGAGGGAGACCGCCCGAATGCCAGATTGCCCAGGGGAGTGTGCCTGAAAAGCTCAGAAGAGGGGGTTAGAAGGTCCCCGGGGTGTGTTTCCGGGGAGGAGCCTCCGACGCCCAAGTCAGTGTCCTAAAAGAAAATAAGGGAGGAGCACTGAAAAGTAGAAAGGCCTTGCCTGTTTGTATTTTGTCAAGGAAAGGAGTCTGCTCAAGGATCCATCCTTTGCCCAGGTTTATTTCCTAGTATTTATAGGAGTATTCAGTCCGTTCAGATCATGACACGTGTTCGGTCAGATCTTTCCTGAATTTCTGGGCGCAGGGGACAAGTAGCCGGTGGCAGGTTTCTTGAGCCTTGAACCGAGACAGGTCATGACGAGACCTAGATGGCGTCGGTGTGTCAGACCGCCATTTGGGGCGGCCTGTAACGTCTGTGGGTGACATGTCAGAGGCTCCTTAAATGCTCATGCCGTACTCCCGAAGTCCTTGGACGAGGTCGTCCTCTGGCGCGGACGATGCCCCTTCAGGAAATATGCCCGTAGTTCGGGGAGTTCCCTGATTCAGGGTTCCGCCTTCGGGGAGATCCTCTTCGGTTTGCAATAGCTGATTCTCCATTTTCGAAGGTGATCTGTTTAGTACCTCGGGGGGCTAATAATATCCTCGCGTTCCCTGACGCTCCGACTTCGGGTCAGATAGAGGCGATAGCCCTTCGACTATCACATGCCCCCCTTTGGAAAGCCGAACTGGAGACTTCGGTTTTTAGGCTATCAGAGGATGCTCTTTGGGAGTTTTTAGCGAGTAAAACCTGTGCCGAAGGTACACCTTTTGCCTGAAGATATGGGCTGTTCGGCCATGGCCTGTCTTTTGGTGTCTTCGAGGCAACCTACGTCTTACCTTTTTCCTTTTGCAGGTCTGTGCAGCGTCGCGTCTCATGACCAGGCGTGTCAATCTGGAGTGGCGCGCCCCAGTTTTTTAGGGGTGTTAGAAGGCGTGCCCCCTATTTTGGCATGGCGGCTGACACGTGGCACACTGTCATTAAAGGAGAGTCGCGTTGGTTATAGAGAGCGCATCTTTTCGGGCGCAGAGAACAGTTATGGTGACTGTTCGCCTTCAAGGGGTACTTATGACGCCGGTTCGTCTACCCACGTTCGGCCTATATATATAGCCCATTCCATTATAAGTTCCTTTTTTGGTTTTGCTTCTACCCTTTTCCCTGCTTGCAACTGTTTTTTCCTTTGCTTTCCGAGGCGGTTCTGTCTGGCAGAGTTTTTTCCAGCAATCTTTCACGATGGCGACTTCAAACCCAGATTTTGGCAAGTCATTTGGTGGGTTTTTGATTTCCAGAATCCTCTGATTTTTAGAGTTTTTCCGGAAGTTGTTTTCTTTCCTTTTTTTGAACTCATTTCTCAGCCAACATGCTTGTTCTCGATAGCTGGCAACCCCTTTTGTCTCACCCTCGCTGCACCACCCCAAAAAAACTAGCAAAATGGAAGAAAAAGTTCTTTCTTCTTTCGTATGCCATTACGAGGTTGCCAAGTTTTGACCAATTTTGCTTTTCAAACCGTAGTAATGAGGTTACCGTTTTCCGAGCCCAACTGAAGGCCGGACTTGGGTACCCTCATCCGAAGATGATTTGTGACTTTTGCCAATTCCATGGCATTGCCGTAAATCAACTTTTGCCGAACTCGTACTGCTATTTTAACGCCTTCATCTGTATCTGGCATCTTCGGGATAGAACCCCACTTTGTTATTTTTATGCAGTACTACAAGCTTTTCGTGGTCCCGAAGGGTGGCTTTTATTTCATGCTACCTCGGGGATCCGGGAGCAAAAAATATATGTTCACCTTTGCCACCAAGGATAGCTGGCGAGGGTGGCAACAAAACTTTTTCTTTCTCAAGATGGAGGAGGCCTAGTCGCATGTTCCGACCAAGTGGGCTCAAGGAAAGTTGGAGATGGACGTCGTAGACCCGAAGATAATGCTAACTCCGGAGTTGGCTTCTGTCTTTGCGGACTTCGACGGACGTATCCGCGCTGTCTCGGACTGGGGTCCCGAGGTCTCCTCGCGCTCTCTCTACCCCTTCCCCATTAATTCGAGGTTAATGACCAAGGAGGTTCTTCGGGAGCTAGGGGTAGTGAAATAGCACAAGACTGACCTCAAGATGCCAGCTCCTACCATCACCGGGAAGGATTCTTGGTTAGTGAAACTCCTTCGGGGGAAAGCTACTTTCGAAACTTTCTTCGAGAGTAAGTTATCTCTGGCTCCCTTTGTTAGGGTTTTCATCTTGGACTCACGCTAATATCTTCTTTCTTTTCTAGAGATGGGCGATGTCACTGCTACCTTCTACAAATCCCTTTTCACTGGCCAAGTTAAGAAGGGTGAGCAGACAAAGAAGGCTGCTTCCCGAAGGCGGAAAGCGACTGGGGCTGGGCCTTCGGCCAAACGGGCGAAGAAGACTATTCCCCCTCCTCATTCAGAAATTCTTGAGGAGGTAAGCGAGGAGCCCGAGGTTGCTGCCATTCTGCCGTCCGAGGTCGACACCGATGTCCCCCCGACCGACGTCCGTCCTCGGAGCCCTACCTCATCACAGGCCCTTCTGAATGTCGTGGTAGAGGTTCCTTCTCCCGAGGAGCGGCGTAAACGCAAAGGCAAGGGGATCCCCCCAAGGAGGCCCCGGACTCTGGCGATGACGTTGTCGAGGTGCCGCCAGGTTCACTTTCTTAGGCAAAGTGTGATGTCTTTACTTTTTGAATTTTGGGATGTACTTGTCTTGACCAACTTCTTGTTTTTGCCATGCAGGGGAGTCACTCACTCCGAGTTGGGCGGCCGAACACGCCCGGAAGCGAGCCCTCCACGATGCTAAAGTCCCGCAAGGGAAGATCCCGCAGGAGCCCTTCTGGTCATTTACGGAGGACATGAATTTGTACTACGGAGACTACCAGCAAAAGGCCAAAGAGATCTCGAAGGGGATGCTTACTGAGGCCTCCTTTAGGGCCATTGCGGAAGCTCATCCGGGCGATGATTCCCTCACCGCGAAGGTTTCCAAGCATGCTGCCCAGGTATGCTTCACGCCTATCTTTTTTCCCTTCAATTTTTTCTAAGTGTTTGGCTTTCTCTTTGTCTTACTGACCTCGCCTTTATCCCTTTGCAGCTGCTGGGGTACGCCGGCTACCTCAGAGTTTGGGTAGCCAGGCAGACGGCATTCTGAGCCTCGGCCTTAGAGGTTATTGAAAAAACTAAGGCCATGTGCTCAGAATTGGCTACCAAGAACCTGCAGCTAGCTGATGCTGCAGAGAAGGAGGTTGCTGCCCTTCGGGGGGAGAAAGAAGAACTTTTGAAGGACTCCTCCCAGAAGATTTCTGACCTCGGCTCCCAGGTGGCGGAGCTGATTTCGGCAAACGAGGCGCATCTAAAGGAGAAGTCAGAATCTGAGGCTCTCCTGGCGAAGGCGCTTGCTGAAAAGGCCGAGCTCCAAGCCGAGGTCAATTTTTTTAAGAAGGAGCTGAAGAAGAAGAAAATGAAGGCATTGAAGAAGGAGGTTGCAGATTTGCAGAATGATCTTGAGGAACTTGAGGTCGAGAAGGACAAGTCCGACCAGATGGCCAAGGTCGCTTTCCAGGACGGGTTTTGCCTCGCTCGGCACCAAGTTCTTCAAAGGTTCCCAGATCTGGACCTCTCTTTCTTGGAGGCTCTAAACATTCCCGAGGGGCCTCGGTGGTCCTGGTCCAAGATTGAGCACCTAAACTTGGCTTCTTCTATCTCGGCGCCAAAGGCGGTGGACAAGAACATAGGGGCTGGTGGCTCTCGGGACGCCGAGATTCCTTAGTTTGTTCTAGGACTCCTTGCCTTTTTCTTCTTCTTTTGGTACTTCTCCTTCTCTGTAAGCCGATTCACCTTAATGAAGATTTTTTGGCTAAGTCTTTTTGTGAGATGTTTCGTTCTCCCCTTTGTCCCGAACATGATCGCTCAAAGGAATTTGGAAAATCATATCTGCGCTTATTTCGGTGAGCACCTTAGCGAGATTTTTCGTTTCCCATTTTTCCCGAACGTTATCGCTCAAGGGACTTCGGGAAATCGTATCTGCACTTATTACGGCGAACGCCTTCGCGAAATTCTGGCTTGTACACTTTTTATACTTGAGAATTTTTCTAAGAAACTTCTGTACTTGGCATATTTTCCAAATTTGTACAACACAATTGTTCCGCGAAACCTTAAGCATAGAATTTTTTCAAGGCATCAGAATGCCAGGAATTTTTTAATTCTACGCCTTTGGCGTCACCAAGTCTGTAGACGCCTTTTCGTACTTCGGCAAGGACCAGATAAGGTCCTTCCCAATTTGCGTGAAGTACTCCGTGGGAGGGCCTTCGGGGTGCAAAGTCAGCCTTTCGGAGAACGAGGTCTCCTTTCTTGATTTCCTTTGACCTGGCCCGTAAGTTTATAGCCGCGGCCACTCTTTGCTGAAAAGCTTTTCTTCTCAGCTCAGCTATTTCTCTGTGTTCGCTGACAAGGTCAAGCTTGGTTCTTAAGCCGAGGTCATTTCCACTTTCATCGAATACTTGTACCCGTATTGATGGTCGCACGACTTCGACTGGGATGATGGCCTCTGTACCGAAGACGAGTGAGAAGGAGGTCTCCCCTGTGGCTCTTCGGGGTGTTGTTCGATAACTCCATAACATGCTTTGGAGCTCTCCCGGCCATTTCCCTTTTGCTTCCCCTAGTCTCTTTTTCAGACCATCTTTTATGGTCCTGTTAGATACTTCTACCTGCCCATTGCTTTGGGGGTGAGCTACTGGGGCGAAGTGCATTTTTGTTCCGAGGTCACTGATGAATTTCTGGAATCCTTTATCTGTGAACTGGGACCCATTATTAGCTACAAGTACCCTTGCTATGCCGAATCTGCATATAATGTTTTTCCATACGAACTTCTGCACTTCTTTTGCCGAGATAGTCGCTAGGGGTTCTGCCTCGACCCACTTGGAGAAATAGTCTACTGCTACCACGCAGAATTTTACGCCTCCAGGGGCTGTTGGGAGCGGCCCAATGAGGTCTATGCCCCAGACTGTGAAGGGCCAAGGATAATCAGCCGAAATCACCAATTCCGAGGGTGTCCTCTGGATATTTGCGTGTCCTTGGCAATTACCGCATTTTCGGATGAACTGCCTAGCGTCCTTGCTCAGTGTAGGCCAAAAGTATCCTTGGCGAAGTATTACTGCTGCAAGGGCGTCGATTCCGATGTGTGAACCACAAGCGCCTTCGTGTACTTCTGCGAGGATCATTTCAGTATCCTCTTCGCCAACACACCTCTGCAGTGGGTTTGCATATCCCTGCCGATATAATTCTTCGCCAATTAGGAAGAATCGGCCGAAGCGTCTTCAGATTTTGGCAGCTTCACTGAGGTCTTTGGGGAGCGTATTGTCGGCGAGATATCTTTTTATTGGGTATTTCCAGCCTTTTCCCGAAGTTGATATGCTCAGCACTGTGATGCTCGGGTGGCTTAGCACCTCGGTGCATGCTTTTGATTTTGCCAGGCAATCTGCCTTGGCATTATCTCGCCGAGGCACGTTTTCGATTTGTACGGTGTCGAACTCCCGAATGAGTTTTGCCACCAACTCAGGGTATTTTGTCAAGGTTGGGTCCTTTGCCCCGTAGTCTCCTGCCGTTTATTGCACTACCAGCTGGGAATCGCTGTGGGCTTTCAAGTTTCTGGCCAGGTGCAATCCTGCTATGAGGGCTTCATACTCCGCCATATTGTTAGTGACGTTAAAGCTGAACTTGATACTCTTCATCACTTCTAGGCCTTCAGGACCCCTAATGATTATGCCAGCTCCCTGGTGTTCGGACCCCGAGGCTCCATCAACATGCAAGGTCCATTCGGGCTCACCTTCGACTGGATTCAGATGGCTATCCTCGGTGGTGGGTACTTCGGCGATGAAATCTGCCAGTGCTTGAGCTTTTATGGCTTTCCGAGGTTCATAAGTGATGTCGTGTTTGCCAAGCTCTATGCACCGCTTGGAGAGCCTTCCGGAATGATCAACCTTTCTCATGACATCCCGTAGTGGTGGACTACTTTGGACGATGATAGGGTGAGCCTGAAAGTATGGTCGTAGCCTTCTCCCTGCCAGCACCAAGGCGTATATAGCTTTTTGCAAAAAAGGATACCTGATTTCGGTGCCATGCAGGGATTTGCTTACGTAGTAGACCGGGCATTGCTTCGGCCCTTCTTCTTTCACAAGGACCGAGCTCACAGCCCTTTTTGTGACGGCGAGGTATAGCACAAGGGGCTCTCCCTCGCGAGGTTGTCGAAGAGTGGGCAGACTGGCAAAGTATATTTTGAGTTCTTCCTAGGCCTTTTGGCAGTCATCATTCCAAGGATGATCATTATTTCCAAGGTTGTTTTCCTCTTTTGTTGCCTTAGTGAGGACCTTGAAGAATGGTCGACCCCTGTCTCCATACCTGGAAATAAATCTGCTAAGAGAGGTTATCCTTCCGGTGAGTCTCTGCACATCCTTTATTGTGGCAGGAGTTCGGAACTCGAGCAGAGCCTTGATTTTTTCTGGGTTAGCATCAATGCCTCTTTCTGATACCATGTACCCAAGGAATTTTCCTGAGGTCACTCCAAAGATGCACTTTTCGGGATTGAGACGGATCTCGAAGGCTCTGAGCTGGTGGAAAATTTCCTTTAGATCTGCGACATGGTCATCAGGCAGCTTGCTTTTGACTATCATATCGTCGACATACACTTCCATGTTTCTCCCTATTTGGTTGTTAAAGACCTTGCTCATCAACCTCTGGTAGGTGGCTCCTACGTTTTTAAGCCCGAAGGGCATTCTGACGTAGCAGTATGTTCCTCCCTCGGTGATGAAGGCGGTTTTTTCCTCATCCTCGGGGTCCATCCTTATTTGATGATACGCACTGAAGGCGTCTAAGAAACTTAGGAGCCCGTATTCGACAGTTGAGTCTACCAATTGTTCTATCGGTGGGAGGGGGTATGAGTCTTTTGGGCAAGCATCATTCAAGTTTCTGAAGTTGATGCACATCCAGAGCTTACTGCTTCCTTCTTTTGTGGCAATAACCACGTTGCTCAACCATTCGGGGTATTTGACCTCCCTGACGACACCAGCGTCTAACAAGCGCTGCACTTCAGTTTTGACAAAGTTACTTTTATGGACCGAGATGCTCCGTTTCTTTTGCCGGACAGGTTTTGCCTCGGGATTAACTTTAAGGCTATGCTGTATTACGCTAGGGTTTATCCCTGGCATGTCTATCGATGAGTAGGCAAATAGATCTTTATTTTTCCAGTAGAAAAGATACAAGTTTTTTCTTGTCACCTTCGGCCAAGCTCTTCCCTATTCGGGTAGATTGACCTGGGACAAGTTCTACTGTTTCCATTTCCGCTTTCGTGGGATCTCCTTCCCTGCCCTTCTCTGGTGCCTTTGCCTCCATCGTTTGTGCGAAGTTGTTTGCTGGAGCTTTTCGTGCCTTTACGAACACCTTTCTTACTTCGCCTTGATCTATGAAGATCTCTGCATCTCCATCCTTGGTGGCGAAAGTGATAGTCAAGTACTTCACATCAGGGCGAATGTGTAGATTTCCCTATGTCTGTCTCACAAGGATGGCGTTGTACGATGAAGGGACATCCATGAGAATAAACTTTGCCATTGTGGAGGTGTAGAGTTCAACAGTTCCTTCTACCGAAGTTCCTTTCATCATCAAGGGGAGGTCGATCCATCCGAGGACAGGCAGTTCGGACAGTCCTACCTCGAAAGTAGGCGAGGTGACGGGCTTGAGGTCACTGCTAGTTATGCCCAAGTTCGACAGTAAGTGTGAGAACAGGACGTCAGCGTTCGATCCGTCATCGAGTAGCACTCTCTTGACGTCCCAGTTCCCTATCCTCGCCATGATCAGCAGCGGATCGTCATGGGGAAAGATGACGGTGGATCCATCCCTGCGGGCCAATTTCTTTGTCTGATTCTGATATTCCATGACTGCTATTTCTCTGGCCTTCCTCTTTCTTTTCGAGGATGGGAGCCCCGTCGTGATTGTTTGTATTACTCCTGCCGGAGGTGGAGGGCGTCTCTTCGGACTTCGGTTTCTTCGCCTGTCAGAGTCATAGTCCTCATCTTCGGCCTTTCCTTCCTCATCTTTTCTTCCCTTCGGGGAAGGTATCCGCAGATATCATCGAAGTTGGCCTAGTTTTATTAGCAACTCTATGTACTTCTTCAGTTGGAAGCAATCTTTGGTGTCATGGCCATGGTTGCGGTGAAACTGGCAGAACTTCTTTATGTTTTTCTTGTTATCAGCGGTCATGGCCCTTGGCCGCTGAATCTGCGTCCCCTGCCTTTCCATCATCATGAGGATGTTTGTCCGTGTAGTGTTCAGGGGTGTGAAAGCTGGGAGTTTCCTTCCCCGCATTCTCCGAGGTCGGCCCGCCTGTTTGGTTGGATGCCGCGTTTGCTGGTTGGACCCTTTGGCACGGTCGTGATCGGACTTCGGCCCACCCATTCTCAGCTCCTCAGCAGTCATGTGCTGTTCGGCCCTTCGGTAAAATTTGCCGAGGGTGTCTGGGGGGTCTTTAGAGAACTCGTAAAACAACTGCGAGTCCCTCCGAAGGCCCCGTGTCATGGCGAGAATGCGTATTTCAGGCCGAAAATCCGGGACGCTCAAAGCTTCCCTGTTAAACCTTTCGACATAGTCACGGATGGTTTCTCCATTTCTTTGCTCTATGTCGAACATCTGTATAGGCATTTTCGCCGTTGGCTGACTTCCAATAAATTCCTTTGTGAAGGCCGTGGATAACTCCTGGAACCCCGTGATGGTTCTTGGAGCCAATGAGTTATACCATGCAGTTGCTGGTCCTGTGAGAGTTACCTCAAAACATTTGCACAAGGTAGCGTCATCGGCTCCGTGCATTATCATGTTGCGTCTGTACTTTGTCAGATGGGCCTGTAGGTCAATGCGGCCATGATAGATCTCCAGCCGAGGTACCCTGAAATCGCCTGGCATGGCTACCTCAACTACAGTTTGGGTGAATGGGGACTCATCCTCGCAGAAGGTTCCCGACAGCCTAGCCCAGACGGGTTTGCAGGCTACCTGTTTCTCCACCCTGTCTAGTCTCGCTAGTATCCTCTCCGTAAGGATCGTGGCGTTAGGCTCTTCCTTTGGGAAGGGAGATTGCCGGCGCCTCTTCGGGGAGCGAGCTCGGCGTCGAGGGGATAGGGACCTCGCCTCAAGCGACGAACTCCTTCGTTGTGAGACTTTGGGTCGCTTGGACCTTGTTTGTCCCGCCGGCCGTTTCCTGAGGGGTATGTTTTCTATAGAGGACTCTTCACCTGGGTCCCTGCTTCCCGAACTATGATGGGTCGATTTAGGGCTTTTCTCCTGAGGGCGTCCTGGTGAGGGAGGCCTTTGGGCCTGAGCTTGTTGTGGCCACCTTCGGTCTATCTACTGTGTCATTTTAGCTACGACAGAACGCTGAAAGTCCCGTAGAAAGCTCATAGTAATGACTAGAGGGCGGTCTTCCTCAGGCGCAGAAGTCCCTGGGAATGTTTGCTCAGCGGCCGGTTGATCTTCAAGCGCGGACGGGGACCTCAGGAGTCCCTTGTCCTTAGAACGCCGAGTTTCAACGACGGCGACCTCAGAGCGGGTTCCCACAGACGGTGGCAAATGATGCCGGTCAGCATCTTCGTGGAGTGACATTGAGACTTGTAGAGGGACTTCTTGAGAGGGAGACCGCCCGAATGCCAGATTGCCCAGGGGAGCGTGCCTGAAAAGCTCAGAAGAGGGGGTCAGAAGGTCCCCGGGGTGTGTTTTCGGGGAGGAGCCTCCGACGCCCAAGTCAGTGTCCTGAAAGAAAAAAAGGGAGGAGCACTGAAAAGTAGAAAGGCCTTCCCTGTTTGTGTTTTCTCAAGGAAAGGAGTCTGCTCAAGGATCCATCCTTTGCCCAGGTTTATTTCCTGGTATTTATAGGAGTATTCAGTCCGTTCAGATCATGACATGTGTTTGGTCAGATCTTTCCTGAATTTCTGGGCGTAGGGGACAAGTAGCCGGTGGCAAGTTTCTTGAGCCTTGAACCGAGACAGGTCATGACGGGACCTGGATGGCATCGGTGTGTCAGACCGCCGTTTGGGGCGGCCTATAACGTCTGTGGGTGACATGTTAGAGGCTCCTTAAATGCTCATGCCATACTCCCGAAGACCCTGGACGAGGTCGTCCTCTGGCGCGGACAATGCCCTTTCGGGAAATATGCCCGTAGTTCGGGGAGTTCCCTGATTCAGGGTTCCGCCTTCGGGGAGATCCTCTTCGGTTTGCAATAGCTGATTCTCCATTTCTGAAGGCGATCTGTTTAGTACCTCGGGGGGCTAATAATATCCTCCCGTTCCCTAACGCTCCAAGTTCGGGTCAGATAGAGGCGATAGCCCTTCTACTATCAATAACATAGCTTAAACCTACATTAAAACATGAAAACACTAAAAACACAAGCTATACCCAATAATATATCAACTAGCTAGCTAACAAGGGTTAGCATGCACATATGAAGCATCAAAGCACACAACACACATACCACACACATAGCCATTGGTCTTGGCCAATAACAACACTAGCAAGTACACACCATAACATGTTTAAGTCCTACTTCCTTTGATCACTAGTTCACATAGAGCTTCAAGTTCCCCCAGAGGTTGGTCAACCCATGTAAGAACCTTAGTACTTGCCATTACTTAGCTAGCTAGCACACACATCACTTATACCTAAAGGTAAAACATAGCCCGTTCGTCATTCTAAGCTCATCTAGCTCAATAACCATCACTTAGAAGCGTAACACTCACTTGAACATGGAATGTAACCAAAATTAAGTAGAGTATAGTGAAACCTTTACCAAACCTTGCCCTTAGCTCTCTGCCATGCACTCATAGCAAATAACCAAGCTTCAAAAGCCACCTCTAAGGTCACTGATGCCCGGAAAGCTTTTAATCAAGCTCAATTCTTCAAATATAGCTTAAATCATCAAGGAATCTGTTAGTGTTGTGCCCAAAAATCCAATCATGAGATGATTGTATTTTTGCACATTAAGTCATGATATTTTATTGAGGCATTAATCCAGCAATTATGTTTGTTGTTTTGTCACTGCGTAACGTAATAAACATAATTGTAACCGTAGAATAATGATATTCTTAAACGTCCCTAGTATAGTATTATTGTGGAGTGGGTTGCAATAAAACATAATGACTAGCACATGTGGAGACTAATATGAGATATGCAGTCTACATATGGGTACAAGTTGGAGAACTTGTGTACTGGACTGACCCACCATGAGAACACTTCATGGATCGTTGTATGAGTGTCATAAGTGATTCTCATAGTGATCATGGTATATGTAGTCCTTCGACCTAAGACCATCAAGGTTCCCTACATGTGAGTCACATACTTTGATACTTTCCTTTGTTGCTCGTAACTGAGTGAACTTGAAGGAGGTCATTGGGTATGTCATATATCATGAGGAGGGATTTGTATGATCAAGAGGGGATTTGTCCCTCCTATGTAACGGAAGTGATATCTTTGGGCCCCTTGATAGAGTAAGACTTAGAAAAATGCATGGCCATGCTCGGATGAGTTGATATACGATATCAATGTCATCAGTTTAAGTTGGTCTACTCGGTAATCAAGAAACCAAAGATTGGGCTATACGAGAGTGACACATTCCATGTCTCGTGCTTAGTCTTGATATCTTGGAGAAAGGGACAATGGCATATATCGGTGATGATCATAAAGGTTTAGTCGAATCACTGACAATCTTGTCACTTGGGTAGCAATGATGTGTTGCTAAACACCGCTCATTGCTTATGATGATAAATGTGATTTATGATCATTGCCAACGTGGTAAGAGCCTATTGGGTCACACACATAGAGCTATTTGGATCATTAGAGTGCATGGGCTAAGAATTTGGGTTTTGGCTTCACAATAATTTCGTATTAATAATGGGCCTAATAGTTGAGCCATTATTAAGCCCGAAATTAAAGCCTGATTGGATTAGGCCTGGAAGTTGAGTCTTACTATAAATACAACTTCTAGTGAGAAATTCACAGGTCTCCTTGCCCTAGCCTCCCAAAAGGACAGCCGCACTCTTCTCTTGTAATTCCTTGGAGGATGCAAGCTAGCACTGCGAGCGCAAGAGAAATGCATCTGCCGGGACATGGTGGAAGCGTGGTGATCCCGAGAGGCTCGTGTGGATACCATAGAGAGCTTGAACACGTCAACTATTCAGGTGTTGTGATTCGACTCTACAGTTGAGTGAGAGATCTCAACCGAAAATTAGGTATGAAAATTTTTGAACACCCAGTTTACCCCGTTTCACTTGGATCCTGGAGGGTTTTGGTTAAATTACGCTGCGTTGTTTGGCTCCCAAAACCCAACAGTGGTATCAGAGCTACTGGTGAAACCCTAAGTCGAGATTGAGTGTTGAATCGCATGATGCTATGTGTTCAGTTGCTTTTCGGCCATGATTAATTAGATTGATTCATGATGCAGGAAACCGGAACTCGTAATGAACATATGAGATATAGGAAGAAATGACACAAATTGGTTAGTGAGATTAACTCGAAATTGATTGGTATGAGATACCTATATGGATTAGGACTCTTGCAATAGTTGTAAAATCCCTAGCTTTGTTCGGATTCGGCCTCTTCGGGCACCGAAAGTAAGGTATTTTTGGTGGCTCGAATGGAGGAGTCTCAGGTGCCTACTTGCTCGAAATAGATGATCTCGAGCTAAGCAATTGTAAGACAATTTTTTGTGCCGGGGAGCACTGCCCCCCTCGCAACCCCCCGCAAGGGCGGGCCCCCTAAACCCCGTCCGCTGACCGGTCAGCAGAACCACCACCTGCTGACCGGCCAGCGGGACCGCCGTATGCGAAGCGCCACATAAATAAAAATTGGTTAATCAATGCGCGAAAATTGGCATGCATCCTTGTTGAATGAGATTTGACATGATATGCTGATTGGTGTTTGAAGCATGGTGCATGGTTATAGCCCTTGATTGGTTGTACTTGTAAATATGGCCTGCAAGTTATGCCTTTTCTTATCACTCTCATTGTACATTCTCTTTTCACCTTACTCCCCTCGAATGTAACTCGAGGTTTCTATTATTGATGTAATGGTGCATTATGGGATCATCCAAGGTGGTATGTCTAAGGATCATCCAAGCAGGTATGTCCAAGGAGGTGACAACAAAAGGGCAGCCAAGAAAGGAAGAGAAGGAGATTGTGAAGACTCTTTTCTTTTCTTAGGCTTTTATGATATTCTCATTTGCTTGAGAATATTGCATAGTTTGGGCTATAACCATGTCACGTTTACTTTCTTGAATGCATGAGATGCATGTTTTATATTTGTATGTGATGCATGTATAAGACAACCGGAGATAACAAATTGGTGAGATCAAACGAAAAATCCCTCAAAAAAATATTAAGTCATTAAATGTGATGCCTTCCAAATGTTGGCACTCGTCAAGACTTTGATCAACATTAGGTGGGTTTTGCCAAAGGAAAGCACCTATGTTCCTCTTGGGAAGGCGCGATGGGATAATAGTGATATCCAAAATGCTAACTTTGGGTTTGACTTAACTAAGTCATCCTAATAGGATTAGGGACTTAGAGGCATAGAGTTGGGCTTAAGCTCATGAGATGAGCTTGGACAAGTGTTGTTCACCCAACTATCCAAGAGTTGCATAAGATGCAATTGGCAATGAGTTGCCTGCCTAAATAGCTGTAACTTGAGAGAAAAGCCAAAGCTGACTCAGGTTGTGGTCAAATATGGATCTTGGCCCACTAGAATACCTTAGCACCGAGGTGTTCCAAAATAATATCGAGGGTTATTATTTTGAGGAAAATAGTGGGAGTATCGTTTAATAAAAGTCCTTATTAAATGAATTAAATACATGCCTCTTACACTGCATATTTACTGTTGTAGATAACCATGGCACAAAACACATCGACACTTTCGTTGTGATCGATCCTTGAGAAGGAAAAACTAAATGGGACCAACTTTCTCAAATGGTACCGAAACTTGAGGATAGTCCTCAAACAAGAGAGAAAGGCTTATGTCCTAGAGCAGCCCATTTTGAATGAGCTTGCTGCCACTGCTCCAAGAGCTGAAAGGGATGCTCACAAGAGGCATTCTGATGATGCTTTGGATGTTGTTTGCTTCATACTTATTACCATGGAATCTAAGCTTCAGAAGCAACATGAGAACATGGGGGTGTTCGATATGATCGAACATCTCAAAATGCTTTTCCAAGAGCAAGATAGGCATGAGAGGTTTGAGACCTCTAAGGCATTATTTCAGTGCAAGATGTCCGAGGGAAGTCTCATGGTTCCTCATGTGCTCAAGATGATTGTGTACATTGAGAATCTTGAGAATTTGGGATTTGCTATTTAGAAAGAGTTTGCTAAGATGTAGTCTTGCAATCGTTGCCTGAAAGCTACAGTTAGTTCATCATGAACTATAACATGAACGACCTTGACAAGTCCCTTCCTGAATTGCTCAACATGTTGATAACTGCTGAGCAAAACCTTAAGAAGGCTAAGCCCATTTTGATGGTTCAAAAGGGCAAGGGAAAGGGAAAAGCCAACAAGAAGAAGGATAAAGCTAATGGAAAGTCCAATGCTAGTTCTTCTTCAGCTGCATTGAAACCAAAGGGTGGTGTGGCCAAGGAAGGGGAGTGCTTCCATTGTAAGCAACCTGGACACTGGAAGCGCAACTGCAAGCTCTATCTTGAAGAACTTGCTAAGGAAAAGGGAAGTAAGACTTCCACTTCAAGTATTCTTGTTATAAAGGCTAACTTTTCTACTTCCTCATCTTGGGTATTGGATACTGGATGTGGATCTCACATTTGTGCAAATGTGCAGGATCTAAGTAGAAGTAGAAGATTGGCCCGAGGTGAAGTGGACCTACGTGTTGGAAATGGAGCAAGGGTTGCTGCCTTAGCTGTAGGGACTTATGTTCTCACTTTACCTAGTGGATTAGTTTTAGAATTAGACAATTGCTACTTTGTGCCTACTATTAGTAGAAATTTGATTTTTGTTTCTTATTTGGACAAGAAAGGTTTTTCTTTTATAATAAAGGACAAATGTTGTTCTATTTATTTGAATGAAATCTTTTATGGTATCGCTCAACTTAGCAATGGGTTGTATGTTCTAGACCTCGAAGATCCAATCTATAATGTGAATACCAAGAAGGTCAGATTAAATGATTCGAACCTGACCTATCTCTGGCACTGTCGCTTGGGCCATATAAATGAGACCCACATATCCAAGCTCCATAAGGATGGACTCTTGGACTCATTTGATTTTGAATCATATGAGACATGTGAGTCATGTTTGTTAGGCAAGATGACCGAAGCCCCATTCACAGGGCAAAGTGAAAGGGCTAATGACTTACTAGGACTCATACATAGTGATGAATGTGGCCTTATGTCTACACAAGCTAGAGGAGGTTTCCAATACTTCATTACTTTCACTGATGACTTTAGCAGATATGGCTATGTGTATCTCATGAGACACAAGTCAGAATCCCTTGAAAAGTTCAAAGAATTCAAGAATGGAGTAGAGAATGAACTCGGGAAGAGTATTAAAGTGCTTCGATCAGATCGAGGTGGAGAGTACTTGGATCGAGAATTCCTTGACTATCTGAAGGAGTGTGGTATAGTATCACAACTCACTCCACCAGGTACACCTCAATGGAATGGTCTATTTGAAAGGAGAGATCGAACTCTGTTAGACACGGTTCACTCTATGATGAGTCAAGCTGGCCTTCCAAACTCCTTTTGAGGACATGCTCTAGAGACAGCCGCTTTTACACTAAACTAAGTTCCATCTAAATCGGTTCAAAAGACACCATATGAGATATGGAGTGGGAGGCATCCCAATTTGTCTTTTATGAAGATTTAGGGCTGTGACGCTTATGTGAAATGTCAATCCTCTGACAAACTAAGGCCCAAATCTCAAAAATGTCTTTTTGTTGGGTATCCCAAAAAAATAAAGGGTTACTATTTCTACAATCGTTCTGAGCAAAAAGTGTTTGTTGCTCGAACTGGTGTCTTTTTGGAGAAAGAGTTTATCTCTAAAGGAACTAGTGGGAGAAAAGTAGAACTTGAAGAAATTTAAGAACAACAAGGAGACATCGAACCTGAAATGGAACCTGAATAGACACCGCAAGATGTTGTTCAAGAGTCTATTCCTGTAGCACAAAGCCCACGTAGGTCTGGTAGGATTTGGCGTGAGCCCGAGAGATATGGATTTCTCGTGACTCACACCGATGATGTAATGCTCAAGGATCAGGATGAACCCACAACCTACCAACAAGCTATGTCGGGGCCTGACTCTGAGAAGTGGCTAGTGGCCATAAAATCCAAGATGGAATCCATGTATGAAAACCAAGTATGGACTTTGGTTGACCCACCTGAAAGGGTAAAACCAAGTATGGACTTTGGTTGACCCACCTGAAAGGGTAAAACCCATAGGGTGCAAATGGGTTTTTAAGAAGAAAACTGACATGGATGGTAATGTGATTACCTTTAAGGGATGATTGGTTGTAAAAGGTTTCAAGCAAATTCATGGTATTGACTATGATGAAACTTTTTCACTAGTTGCTATGCTTAAATCCATCCGAATTTTGTTTGCTATTGCTGCACACTATGATTATGAGATATGGCAAATGGATGTCAAAACTGCATTCCTAAATGGAAAGCTACTTGAGGATGTGTACATGACACAACCTGAGGGTTTTGTCACTCCTGAGAATGCCAATAAAGTGTGCAAGTTGCAAAGGTCCATTTATGGACTGAAGCAAGCTTCTCAAAGTTGGAATCTTTGTTTTGATGATGCAATCAAAGAGTTTGGTTTTATCAAAAATGAAGATGAACCTTGTGTCTACAAGAAGGTTAGTGGGAGTGTTATTGTCTTCTTGGTGTTGTATGTAGATGACATACTACTCATCGGGAATGACGTTCCTGAGCTACAGTATGTGAAGACTTGGCTAGGGAAATGTTTCTCTATGAAGGACTTGGGTGAAGCAGCCCATGTGTTAGGCATCAAGATCTATAGAGATAGATCTAGAAAGCTTCTTAGCCTAAGTCAAAGTACATATATTGACAAGGTGCTAAAGAGGTTTAGCATGCAAGATTCCAAGAAAGGATTCTTGCCCATGTCACATGGTATCACTCTTTCTAGATCTCAGTGCCCAAGTACAACTGAGGAGAGAGAGCGCATGAGTAAGATTCCATATGCCTTAGCAATTGGATCTATCATGTATGCCATGATATGTACTCATCCCGATGTCTCATATGCTTTGAGCATGATGTGTAGGTACCAATTGAACACCAGTGAGAGTCACTAGACAGCTGTTAAGAACATCCTTAAGTACTTACGAATGACTAAGGATGCATTCTTGGTCTTTGGAGGTGAAGGTGAGCTCGTTGTAAGGGGTTACACTGATGCAAGCTTCCAATCCGATAAGGATGATTTCAGATCGCAATCTGGTTATGTGTTTTGTATTGGTGGTGGTGCTGTCAGCTGGAAGAGTTCAAAGCAAGAGATAGTAGTTGACTCTACAACAGAATCTGAGTACATTGCCACCTCTGATGCCGCGAATGAGGCAGTTTGGATCAAGAAGTTCATCACTGAACTTGGAGTGGTTCCAAGCATTGCCAACCTGATAAAGCTCTATTGTGACAATAATGGAGCAATCGCACAGGCTAAGGAACCTCGATCTCACCAGCGATCCAAACACATAATCCGACGCTATCATCTTATCAGGGAGGTCATCGAGAGGGGTGATGTAAGGATATGCAGGAATTCGATAGACAGTAACATTGCTGATCCACTGACAAAGCCCCTTACGCAGCAGAAGCATGATAGCCATTCTAGGTCCATCGGTATTAGATACATGGATGATTGGCTTTTAGTACAAGTGAGAGATTGTTAGTGTTGTGCCCAAAAAGCCAATCCTGAGATGATTGTATTTTTGCACATTAAGTCATGATATTTTATTGAGGCATTAATCCAGCAATTATGTCTGTTTTTTTGTTTCTGCGTAACGTAATAAACATAATTGTAACCCTAGAATAATGATATTCTTAAATGTCCTAGTATAGTATTATTGTGGAGCGGGTTGCAATAAAACATAATGACTAGCATATGTCGAGACTAATATGAGATATGTAGTCTACATATGGGTACAAGTTGGAGAACTTGTGTACTGGACTGACCCACCATGAGAACACTTCATGGATCGTTATATGAGTGTCATAAGTGATTCTCATAGTGATCATGGTATATGTAGTCCTTCGACCTAAGACCATCAAGGTTCCCTACATGTGAGTCACATACTTTGATACTTTCCTTTGTTGCTCGTAACTGAGTGAACTTGAAGGAGGTCATTGGGTATGTCATATATCATGAGGAGGGATTTGTTTGATCAAGATGGGATTTGACCCTCCTATGTAACGGAAGTGATATCTTTGGGCCCCTTGATAGAGTAAGACTTAGAAAAATGCATGGCCATGCTCGGATGAGTTGATATACGATATCAATGTCATCAGTTTAAGTTGGTCTACTCGGTAATCAAGAAACCAAAGATTGGGCTATACGAGAGTGACACATTCCATGTCTCGTGCTTAGTCTTGATATCTTGGAGAAAGGGACAATGGCATATATCGGTGATGATCATAAAGGTTTAGTCGAATCACAGACAATCTTGTCACTTGGGTAGCAATGATGTGTTGCTAGACACCGCTCATTGCTTATGATCATAAATGTGATTTATGATCATTGCCAACGTGGTAAGAGCCTATTGGGTCACACACATAGAGCTATTTGGATCATTAGAGTGCATGGGCTAATAATTTGGGTTTTGGCTTCACAATAATTTCGTATAAATAATGGGCCTAATAGTTGAGCCATTATTAAGCCCGAAATTAAAGCCTAATTGGATTAGGGCTTTGAAACCCATTAGGCCCGAAAGTTGAGTCTCACTATAAATACAACTTCTAGTGAGAAATTCGCAGGTCTCCTTGCCCTAGCCTCCCAAAAGGACAGCCGCACTCTCCTCTTGCAATTCCTTGGAGGATGCAAGCTAGCACTGCGAGCACAAGAGAAACGCATCTACCGGGACGTGGTGGAAGCGTGGTGATCTCGAGAGGCTCGTGTGGATACCATAGAGAGCCTAAACATGTCAACTGTTCAGGTTTTGTGATTCGACTCTACAGTTGAGTGAGAGATCTCAACCGAAAAGTAGGTATGAAAATTTTCGAACACCCAGTTTACCACGTTTCACTTGGATCCTGGAGAGTTTCGGTTAAATTCCGCTGCATTGTTTGGCTCCCAAAACCCAAAAAAATCACCATGAATAGCCATGAAGCCAACACTCCTCCACCAAGAACACTAACTTTGACTTCCATTTGGAGTTTTTGACTCATTTATGCAATCGGCCAAGTAGTGGAAGCATGCAGAATTCAGCCATGAGCCACATGGCATGAAAATGGGCGAAATGCTATTCTCAATGGAGTCATTTTCCTGCATGGTGCCATGTAGCTCTCCAACAATATTTAATGTCATTTACAACACCTGAAAACATAAGCAATTAGGTAGCCAATTTTGTTAACTCACCACTAGCCTTCTTAGGTCACCGACCATGCACAAGTGCACATCCGACTAAGCCTACCTTCGCTATTGCCTCATGTGTCCTTGGGGCCCATCAAGTGCACTAATTAATCTTATGCTAGGCTGAGCCTTTCATTCCTAATTAGCTTAGGTCTAGAACAAATTGAAGGTTGTGACAAACTCTCCCTTTAAAGAATTTAGTCCTCCAAATTCTTCATTAGCTCTGCGTAAACACTTGGGTAATTGTTTGCATTCTCTTTTTCCACTTCCCAAGTAGCCTCTTCTTGAGTGTGGTTACTCCATTGGACGTTACCATGGAAATCCATCTACTTCTTAACTTTCTTGTGTCTTTTGCTAAGATTTGAATAGGTACCTCTTCATAAGACAAATTTTGGTGTCATAGGTGCACTAGTGGGCAGAACCACCTGCTTAGAACTTGGAACATACTTCTTTAGTAGGCTTACATGAAAAGTATCATGAACATGCCCAAGTTTAGGTGGTAGGTCCAACTTGTATGCCACATTTCCAATCTTAGCCAACACTTTGTATTGCCCATTGTATCTTGGGGCTAGTTTCCTCTTCTTACCAAACCTTGTCATTCCTTTCATAAGAGAAACCGTGAGCCACACCCAATCTTTTTCCTGAAATTTTAGGTCTTTTCTCTTTTTCAGGTTTCCATAGGATTGCTACCTATCATTAGCAGTTTTGAACACAGCCTGGATTAGCTTCATCTTCTCAATGGTCTCTCTGATGATTTCTAATGCTAACTCAAACTTATCCCCTAATTCATGCCAACAGTGGGGAGTGATACATTTTCTGCCATAGAGAGCCTCATAGGGTACCATTTTTATCATTGAATGGTACCCATTGTTGTATGAAAATTCCACTAATGGTATATGAACATCCCATTGCCCATGGAATTCAATCACACAACACCTCAGCATGTCCTCTAGAAGTTAAATTGTTCTCTTTGTTTGTCCATCAATCTGTGGGTGGTATGCTGAGCTAAACTTGAGTTTATTACCTAGGGCATGATGTAGGGATTTCTAGAACCTACAAACAAACCTCGGATCCCCATCTGAAACAATGTCTCCAGTCACTCCATGAAGCCTCACTATTTCCTTTATGTAAAGCTAGGCAAGTCTATCTAGTGAGTCTATGAGGTTCATAAGTAGAAATGGGCTACCTTGGTCAATCTATCTACAATGACCCAAATGGCATTATGTTTCCTCCTTATTAGTGGCATTCCCACTACAAAGTCCATAGATATGGACCCTCATTTTCTCTTAGGTATAGGTAAGCTTTGAAGTTTCCCTCCTGGTTTCTAGTGTTCAACCTTTACTTGTTTGCACACATTACACTTAGCTACATAAGTTCCAATATCATGCTTCTTGTATGGCCACCGAAAATAAGCTTTAAAAAGATGATAAATCTTAGTAGCTCCTGGATGTATACTGAGCTTACTTGAGTGTGCTTCTTCTAGGATTTGAGGTCTCAAATTATCCTTTTCAGGTACATATAAAATATTATGGAAGTACAACAGTCCTTGCTTAGGCTTCGAATAATTCTCCCCTTCTTTGACCAGACACCAACTCAATGTTTTTATCATTAATTTGTGCCTCCCTGATAATTTCTTTCCATTTAGGGGTAATGATAAGCACATATAGCTGATCTAATTCCCATCTTAACCATTGTCTTGCCAGGCAAGTTAGGCTTAGGCTTTTGGCCTTATCTCCAACTTCACCACCTTTGAGCACTCTAGTGTAGCTCCTACTTAAGGAATCTACCACCACATTGGCTTTGCTAGTTATGTATTCAATCACACAATCAAAGTCCTTAAGGTACTCTAACCATCTCTTTTGTCTCATATTGAAATCTTTTTGGGTAAACGAATATTTGAGGCTCTTATTGTTAGTCTAAACCTAAAATTTGTTACCCAGTAAATAGTGCCTCCATCGTATAAGTGCAAAGATCACATCTGCCAGTTTTAGGTCATGTACTGGATGATTCTTCTCATGTGGTCTTAGCTATCTTGAACCATAAGCAATTGCTTGCTTGTCCTGCACTAAGACACAGCCTAATCCTACTTGGGATGCATCAGTGTATACCTCATATGTGTTTTCAAGGTTTGGTAACACTAATATAGGAGCCAGAGTCAATCTCCTCTTCAGTTCTTGAAAGCTATTTTAACATTCACTTTCCCAGACAAACCTCTAGTCTTTTCTTGTTAGCCGGGTTATAGAAGCTGCTATCATAGAAAATTTTGGTTTAAACATCTTGTAATAGCTAGCTAAGCCCAAGAAACTCCTAACTTCTTTAACATTCTGGACTTGCTTCTAATCCAAGATTGCCATAACATTTTTAGGGTTTACTGCCAACTCTTGATTACTAATCACATGGCCTAGAAATCCAATCTCTCGAGTCCAAAACTTACATTTGCTTAACTTTCCATATAATTTGTGTTCTTGGAGCAAGCCAAGTGCAAGCCTTAAATGTTCTTTAAGGGTTTCCTTATCTTTTGAGTGCACCAATATATCTTCAATAAACACCATTGCAAAATGGTCCAAAAATGCCTTGAACACTCTTTGCATGAGGTCCATAAAGAAAGTAGGTGCATTAGTGAGCCCAAATGGCATCACTGTATTCTCATAGTGTCCATACCTAGTTATGAAAGCAGTTTTAGGTATGTCTTCTTTTTTAACTCTCAGCTAAAAGTAACTAGACGTAAGATCTATCTTGGAGAATACTTTTGCTCCTTTCAGCTGGTCAAGCAAGTCCTCAATCCTTAGGATAGGATACTTGTTCTTAATAGTTAAGGCATTGAGCTTTCTATAATCTATACAAGGTTTGAGCGTTCCATCCTTTTCCTTCACAAACAAGACAGGTGCTCCCCATGGAGACACACTAGGTCTTATGAAGCCTTTCTCAAGCAACTCATCCAATTGCTTCTGTAGCTCTACCATTTCAAGTATCGCCATTCTATAAAGAGCAGTAGATACAGGTGTTGCAGCTGGTACTAGTCTAATTCCAAACTCTACTTCCCTACTAGGTGGTAATCTAGGGAAGTTTGTAGGAAAATTTTTTGGATATTCTCACACAATGGGTATTCTACCTATTTCATCCTTTACTCTATCTTCATTCAATCCTATAAACTCTTGTCCATCAACCATGGGTATTTGTTGTATTATGTCCACTAGACAATCCGAGACCATATTAAGTGTGCTTTCAAGGTTATATGGTTTACCCTTAGGTAATATGAGTTGCCTTGCCTAGCAATCTATTACCATTTTATGTTCATTCAACCAATTCAATCCTAGTATTATGTCATAATCATACACTTCCAAGACTACTAGGTTGGTTTTATGTTCAAGTTTACCAAGTCTTATCACACAATTCTCAACAATGTGGTTAGTGAACATAATTTCATTACCAACCATTTTGACTAGGTACATACTTGTCATGTTTCTTATTTCTAAATTCATTTCTTTTCACAAGCTTAGAAGAAACAATAGACAATGAAGCTCCAGTATCAAATAATGTAGAAACTAGATGGCCATTTAGGTAAACAGTACTTTTTAAGGCTTTGCTGCTCAGCCTTTGGTCACCAGCCACATCCTCTGCTGCCTCTATTTGTAGTGCATCATACACCCTTTTAGATATTTCAAGCTGAAATACCATACCTGGAGGTGGATTTTGCCTCATCTAGTCATGTGGCAACTTAGGCAGTTGATCCGTTCTTGGGTTAGGTACATTTTACCCTCTCATTGGTGGATGCCCCCTAGTCCACTTGGGATTGAAGTCCCCTACATCTTCCTATCATCTCTCTTAGCTGGGTAGTTTTTCACCCAACGGTCTTGAACCCTACATTTGAGGCAACCATTGGAAAGTCTAAAGCATGGCTTGTTGCCATGCAACTTTTCACAGGTGGTGCACTAGGGTCCATATTGCTGAGGTCCCCTTTCTCTCTTGGCCTCTTTTCTCCACTTTGTAGATTCGGCCGCCTCTCTAACTCTCTTCTTATGCCCTTTATGTGTACCACTCATACTTCCTAGGTGATTCTTTGTCTGTCCCTATGTGTACCACTCATACTCCTGCACAAGTCCTATGGCACTTTGTACTACCTGGTAGTACTCTTTAGTACCCACAGCTCTAAGGATTTGCCTAAGCTTAGGCCACAAACCCTTCAAGAACCTCTTGGTTCTAATATCATCCAACCCATCATACAATGGAGCATATGTTATCAAGTTATTAAACCTCTACTCATACTCCAACACACTCAGGCTTCCCTACTCCAGTTGATCAAACTCCACTTGCTTCTAATCCTTCAGGGCCTCACTTACATATTGTTGTTGAAAGACTTTGAGGAATTTAGCCCACCTCATAGACCTCTTTCTAGTAGGTGGCCTCTTCTAATTCTTACCCTGATAAGTCCTCTATATAGCTCTCTACCAAAGCTCTACATTTTCTTCAAGTCTAAAGGTGGCCAGCATGACTTTCTGTGTAGAGGGCACCTCTGTCATCTAAAAAATTTTCTCTAACTGGTAAACCCATAATTATGCTTCCTCAGGGTCATGCCCACCCTTGAATACAGGAGGTTTCAATGCAAGGGATCCTTCCAACTAGCCCTCCCTAGTCCACCTCTTACAGGTCTTCTTCTTGCTGCTTCAATGTCTCAGGTTCTTAGTGGTCCTCCTCTTGTAGTAACCATTGTAGGAGGCTTAGTCCTCCTTCAGACCATATCAGTGTTTAGTTCTTCCACTTCTGGACTTTCTTCCACCTCCACTCTTGTTTCTTGCCTCACCTCAAATTTGACTCTCCTTACTCTCAGGTGCCTCCTTTCATCCCCACCCTCATCTTCATCTCCATTTTTCCCATTCTTACTTGTTTGGTCATAATGCACTGGCTCTTTGCCAAGCCTCCTGCCTCTTTGCCCTTCTTCAACACTATTATGTGCCTGAGCTTGGCCTCTAGCCAAGGCTTGTATGCCAAACACTAACTGAGCAATGGTGGCTTGTGTAGCTTCCATCATCTATTCCATCTTCACCTGTCTACCTCTACTAGGTCTAGGTAGGTTATCTTTGGCATTAGGCTCTTCTGGCCCATTAGGCTCTAAAGCCTCCTTCTACCTTTCTAGGTCATGTGTAAGCTACCCATCCCTCAAATAGGTTGCCCTACTCTCATCTTGTGTAAGAGCTCCTCTATCCTTGCTTCAGGTTCCCATCCTTCACAGTAGATCACAAACACACACACATGCTCAATAAGTACAAGTCTATTTAAACTTAAGTGGGAACAAGCCTAGATATATCCATAGGTCCTAACCTGCTCTGATATCAATAAAGTTGTCATGCCCCACACAGGCCCTACCGTAACTGCACCTTTCCAAACTAGGTGTGCTTAGCTAGTACCTACCGAGCACCTAGGGCACTAGGTCACACACACACATCTACAAGCATGGGTAGGACATTGTTGAGTGGCCCAAGAGCCTACTAATATGACCTTAAGTTGAACTTGTGTCACAAGCAAGCTTCTCACACAACTTTTCAAATGATGTGCTTTTGTGCATATCAAGTGTGCATAGCATTTATGTCAACCAAGATGCCCATTCTCAAGTTTTGAAAACTATTTTCATATGCAAAAGAGGTTAACTAAACACATTCGGCTAAGTTTACACAAACCATTCCACACATATGCATACATCCGAAACTACATAAGCATAACACATCACTAAGAACATTCATACATTTCACAACCGAGGTACTTTGTTGCAAGCCATAATTTATGCACAAACAAGTTCTTTGAATCATACCAAGACCAACACAAAACCTAAAGTCATGTCCTCTCATGAAGTTTCACCTATAATGCACATACATGATAAGCACAACCACTCAATACATAAGCCTGGTAACAACCAAGGACATTACAAAATGCCCCAAAATCCAAGAGGAAAAGTTCACATAACTATGTACCTAAACATACCCGAAAGCCACTAACACCACATAAATTAAAACTATGGTTTGAAGTACAAGCCTAACCATCAAACTCATGGTCATAAGAGCTAACCACATCACATAGACTAAGGAGCACATGCCTATAACACTAGACTTGTCCCACAATCTACTCACAAAACCTGCGAGCACCATAACCATATGAGCTTGCATATTCACAAAGACTTGTACCTACAGTCATTGAGCCATAACCATAAGTTAGTGATCATACCTCCAAAATACCATAATACACAATCCTTAGCACACAAGCTACTCAAGCTCAATATCCTTCCCTAAAACACATAATTATAGGGCACGAGTTATATAGATAACTTAGTAAGGATTCACACAACTCTTATGACCCTATTTAGTTAAGCTTGAAAGCTTAACCTCCCATAACATAGCTTAAACCTATTTTAAAACATGAAAACATGAAAAACACAAGCTATACACAAAAATATATCAACTAGATAGCTAATAAGGGTTAGCATGCACATACAAAGCATCAAAGCACATAACACACACACCACACACATAGCCATTGGTCTCGGCCAATAAGAACACTAGCAAGCACACACCATAACATTTTCAAGTCCTACTTCCTTTCATCACTAGTTCACAAAGAGCTTCAGGTTTCCCCGCAGGTTTACCGACCCATGTAAGAACCCTAGTACTTGTCATTACTTAGCTAGCTAGCACACACATCATTTATACCTGAAGGTAAAGCATAGCCCCTATGGCATTCGTAGTTCATCTAGCTCAATAACCATAACTTAAAAGCCTAACACTCATTTGAAGATGGAATGTAACCAAAATCAAGTAGAGTATAGCGAAACCCTTACCAAACCTTGCCCTTAGCTCTTGGCCAAGCACTCAAAGAAAAAAAGCAAGCTTCCAGTGCCACCTCCAAGGTCAGCTATAGCCAAAATGCTCTTAATCAAGCTCAATTCTTCAAATGTAGCTCAAATCATCAAGGAATCACCATGAACCCAATGCTCATACACGAAGAATACTACCTTTGACTTCCATTAGGAGTTTTGACTGGTTAAGACAACCGGCCAAGTAGTGGAAGCATGCAAAATTCGGGAATAAGCCACATGGCATCAAAATGGGCAAAACACTAGTCTCAATAGAGTCATTTTCTTGCATGGTGCCATGTAGCTCTCTAACAATATGTAGTGTCATTTACAACAACTAAAAACATGAGCAATTAGTTCCCCAATTTTGTTAACGTGGCACTAGCCTTCTTAGGTTACCAATCGTGCATAAGTGCGCATCCGAGTAGGCCGACTTTCACTATTGCCTCATGTGTCCATGGGGCCCATCAAGTGCACTAGTTAATATTTTTCTAGGCTTAGTCTTTCATTCCTAATTAGCTTAGGTCCAGCACAACATGAAGGTTTTGACAATGGGGCCCATTTTTAAAACTCCATTTTTAGCCTCGGTTGTCACACACAAATAGATAAAGCACACACAAATAGATAAAGCAGAGGAAAAATTGACGTGAAAAACCAAAAAAGGGATGCAAATGAGGACTTACTGGCACGTCACCATTGGCTGTAATACTCTCACCTAACTGTGGAGCTTTGATGGGATCAAGTGCATTAGTGCTTGTACGATCGCATCCGTTAACCTACGCCACTTATTTTCCTTTCTCCTTCTCAATCTTATTCCCCTTAAACATGAGTGCTCCATATCACAAATGAACCATGAGGCCCATAAATTAAAAGTTAATCCAGTAAGTAGTCAAAAAATTTGGCTGAAAATTTCAAACTCCATTTTTAGCCCCGGTTATCTTGCACAAACAAATAAAGCCTAAGAAAACTAACCCAAAAAAAAAAAATGTGATGCAACACGAGGACTTCCCGGCACGTCACCAACGCTAGCACTACTTTCGCCTAAGCATGCTTAACTACAGAGTTCTGTTATGATCCGGTGCAATAGTTCTAGTATAATCGCATCTGTTAACCTATGCCACTTATTTTCCTTTATCCGTATCGCTCTTATTCTCCTTCAACGTGAGTGCTCCACATTAGAAATGAATAGTGGGACCTATAAAATAAGAAAAGCTAATCTAGTAAGTAGTCAAAAAAAATGGTGAAAATTTTGAAACTCCATTTTTTGCCTTAGTTATTGTGCACAAACAAATAAAGAAAAAAAAACTGACCTGGAAGACAAAAAAGGAGATGTAGCACGATGACTTCCCAACACATCATCAATGCTAAAACTACTATTGCCCAAGCATGTTTGACTGTGAAGTTCTAATTGGATCCGTTGGTGTAGTGCTGGTATGATTGCATCCATCAACTTATGCTGCTTATTTTCCTTTATTCGTATCTATCTTATTCCCCTTCAATGTGGCTTTTCAATGTCACAAATGAACCATGGGCCCATAAAGTAAGAAAAGATAATTCAGTAAGTAGTGAAAAAAGTTGGTGGAAAATTTGAAACACCATTTTTAGCCCAGGTTATCTCGTATGAACAAATAAAGTAGTAGAAAAACTGACCTGTAAAAGAAAAAATGGTATGCAACATGATGACTTCCCGGCATGTCACCTATGCCTGTACTAAGCTCACCCAAGCATGATTAACTGTGGAGTTCTGATGGGATCCGCTGCTTTACTGCTGGTATCATCGCATCCATTAGCCTACGCCGCTTATTTTCCCTTACTCATTGCGGTCTTATTTCCCTTTATCGTGAGTGCTCCATGTCATGAAAAAAATGTGGGGCCTATTAATTAAGAAAAGATAATCCAGTAAGTATTCAAAAAAGTTGGCTGGAAATTTGAAACTCCATTTGTAGCCCTGGTTTTCTCACACGAATAGATAAAGTACAAGAATAAAAAACCTAAAAAACAAAAAAGAGGATGCAACACGAGGACTTCCTGTCATGTCACCGATGCTAATACTACCCTCGCCCGGTGCATTAGTGCTAGTATGATTGCATCCATCAACCTACTGTTGGGTTTCGGGACCCAAATAGCGCAGCAGAATTTAACCGAAACCCTCCAGGATCCAAGTGAAATGGGGTAAACCGGGTGTTCGAAAATTTCATACCTAATTTTCGGTTGAGATCTCTCACTCAACTGTAGAGTCGAATCACAAAACCTGAACAGTTGACTTGTTCAGGCTCTCTATGGTATCCACACGAGCCTCTTGGGATCACCACGCTTCCACCACATCCCGGCAGATGCGTTTCTCTTGCGCTCGCTGTGCTAGCTTGTGTCCTCCAAGGAATTGCAAGAGAAGAGTGCGGCTGTCCTTTTGGGAGGCTAGGGCAAGGAGACCCTGCGAATTTCTCACTTAAAATTTGTATTTATAGTGAGACTCAACTTCCAGGCCTAATGGGTTTCAAAGCCCTAATCCAATTAGGATTTAATTTCGGGCTTAATAATGGCTCAACTCCTTGGCCCAT
Source organism: Aquilaria yunnanensis (assembly GCA_039654915.1). Classification (NCBI taxonomy): domain Eukaryota; kingdom Viridiplantae; phylum Streptophyta; class Magnoliopsida; order Malvales; family Thymelaeaceae; genus Aquilaria; species Aquilaria yunnanensis. The sequence continues at coordinate 55,915,067 of CM077597.1, forward strand.
TATTAATACGAAATTAAAGTGAAACCATAACCCAAATAATTAGCCCATGCACTCTAATGATCCAAATAGCTCTATGTGTGTGACCCAATAGGCTCTTGCCATGTTGGCAAAGATCATAAATCACATTTATGATCATAAGCAATGAGCGGTGTCTAGCAACAGATCATTGCTACCCAAGTGACAAGATTGTCGGTGAATCGACTAAACCTTTATGATCATCACTGATATATGCCATTGTCCCTTTTTCCAAGATATCAAGACTAAGCACGAGACATGGAATGTGTCACTCTCGTATAGCCCAATCTTTGGTTTCTTGATTACCGAGTAGACCAACTTAAACTGACGACATTGATATCATATATCAACTCATCGAAGCATGGCCATGCATTTTCTAAGTCTCACTCTATCAAGGGGCCCAAAGATATCACTCCCGTTACATAGGAGGGACAAATCCCATCTTGATCATACAAATCCCTACGCATGATATGTGACATTCCCAATGACCTCCTTCAAGTTCACTGAGTTACGAGCAACAAAGGAAAGTATCAAAGTATGTGACTCACATGTAGGGAACCTTGCTGATCTTAGGTCGAAGGACTACATATACCATGATCACTATGAGAATCACTTATGACACTCAAATAACGATCCATGAAGTGTTCTCATGGTGGGTCGGTCCAGTACACAAGTTCTCCAACTTGTACCCATATGTAGACTACATATCTCATATTAGTCTCCACATATGCTAGTCATTATGTATTATTGCAACCCGCTCCACAATAATACTAGACTAGGGACGTTTAAGAATATCATTATTCTAGGGTTACAATTATGTTTATTACGTTACGCAGAAACAAAACTACAAACAAAATTGCTGGATTAATGCCTCAATAAAATATCATGACTCAATGTGCAAAACTACAATCATCTCATGATTGGCTTTTTGGGCACAATACTAACACCTACATCGTTTATTTTCCTTTTTTTTATATCGGTCTTATTCCCTTACAACGTGAATACTACACATCACGAATGAAATATGGGGCCTATAAATTATGAAATGAAAATCCAGTAGGTAGTCAAAAAAGTTGGTGGAAAATTTGAAACTCTATTCTTAGCCCTGGTTACCTCACACGAACAATTAAAGCAAAAGAGAAATCGACCCAAAAAATAGAAAAGGGAATACAACACAAGGACTTCCTGGCACATCGTTGATGCCAGTACTATTCTTGCCCAAGCACTCTTAGCTATAAAGTTCTGATGGGATCCGGAGTATTATTGCTGGTATGATTGCATCTCTTGACCTACGCCGCTTCTTTTCCTTTATCTGTCTCTGTCATATTCCCCATCAATGTGAGTGCTCCACATCACGAACAAAACATGGGCCAATAAATTACGAAAAAAATAATCTAGTAAGTAGTCAAAAAAGTTTGTGGAAAATTAGACACTCTATTTTTAGCCCAGGGTTATCTCACATGAACAATTAATACAAAAGAAAAACTGACTCGAAAAATAAAAAAGAGGATGCAACATGAGGACTTCTCAGCGTGTCACCAATGGTAATAGCACTCTCGGTCAAGCAAGCATAATTGTGGAGTTCTTATGGCATCCAATGCATTAGTGCTAGTATCATCGCATCGATCAACCTACACCGCTTATTTTTCTTTGTCCGCATCAGTCTTATTCCCCTTCAATGTGAGTACTCCACATCACAAACAAACTATGGGGCCCATAAATTATGAAAAGGCAATCCAGTAATTAGTCCAAAAAGTTAGTGGAAAATTTTAAACTCAATTTTTAGCCCCAATGATCTCGCACGAACATATAAAGCAGAAGAAAAACTGAACCAAAAAATAATAAAGGGGATCCAACATGAGGACTTGTCGACATGTTACCGATACCAGTACTACTCTCACCTAAGCACGCTTAACTGTAGAGTTCTAATGGGATCTAGTGCATTAGTGCTGGTATGGTGCATCCGTTATCTGTATTGGTTTTGTTCTTCTTCATTGTGAGTGCTCCACATCACGAATGAACCATAAGGCTAATAAATTAAGAAAAGGTAACCTAATCAGTAGTAAAAAAAATTTGGAAAATTTGAAACTATATTTTAAGCCCCAGTTATCTAGCACGAACAAATAAAATAAATCAAAAATTGACCCAAAAAACAAAAAGGGGATGCAACACGAGGACTTCCCAGCACATCACCGATGTTAGTACTACTCTCATCTAAGCATGCTTAACTCCGGAGTTTTGATCGGATTCGGTGCATTAGTTCTAGTATGATCACATCCTTTAATCTACGCCACTTCAACGTGAAGGCTACATGTCACAAATGAACCGTGAGACCTATAAATTAAGAAAAATATAATCTAGAAACTAGTAAAAAAAGTTGGTGAAAAAATTGAAACTCCATTTCCAGCCTTGGTTATCTCACATCAACACGCATGAACAACTGAAGCGGAAGAGAAATTGACTCGAAAAACAAAAAAGGGATGTAACACGAGCACTTCCCGGCATGTCTCCAACGCTAGTACTACTCTCACCCATGCACGCTTAACTGTGTAGTTTTGATGGGATTTGTTGCATTAATGGTGGTATGATCACATCTGTTATCCTACACCGGTTATTTTCCTTTATCTGTATCGGTCTTATTCCCCTTAAATGTGAGTGTTCCATCTCACGAACAAACTGTGTGGCCTATAAGTTAAGAAATGATAATCTAGTAAGTAGTCAAAAAAGTTTGTGGAATTTTTGAATTGCGATTTTTAGCCCCAATTTTCTCGCACGAATAGATAAAGTAGAATAAAAACTGATGCAAAATACAAAAAAGGGGATGCAACTTAAGGACTTGCTGACATGCCACTGATGCCAGTAAAACTCTTGCCCAACCACACTTAACTACAGAGTTTGGATGGAATCTGGTGCATTAGTGCTAGTATGATCACATCCACTAACCTATGCCATGTATTTTCCTTCATCCTTATTGGTCTTATTCACCTTCAACGTGAATGCTCCATGTCACAAATGAATTGTAGGGCCCATAAATTAAGAAAAGATAACCTAGTAAGTAATAGAAAATGTTGGTGGAGAAATTTAAACGCCATTTTTAGGCTCGGTTATCTCACATGAACAAATAAAGCATAAGAAAACTTGGCTCAAAAAACAAAAAAGTAGATGCAACACGAGGACTTCTCGGCACGTCATCGATGCCAATATTAGGCTCACCCAAGCACGCATAACTGTGGAGTTTTGATGGGATACGGTGCATTAGTGTTGGTATGATCGCATCCGTCAACCTATGCCGCTTATTTTCCTTTCTTCGTATCAGTCTTATTCTCCTTCTACATGAGTGCTCAACATCATTAGTGAAACGTGAGGCACATAAATTAGGAAAAGGTAATCTAGTAAGTAGTCAAAAAAGATGGTGGAAAATTTAAAACTCCATTTTCACCCCGGCTATCTTGGATGAATAACTAAATAAAAATAAAAACTGATCTAAAAAACAAAAAAGGGGACGCAAGACGAGGACTTCCCAACATGTCGCCAATGCTAGTACTACTCTCACCCATGCACTCATAACTACAAAGATCTGATGGGATCCAGTGCATTAATGCTACTATGATCACATCCATTAACCTACGTTGCTTGTTTTTCTTTATCCATATTGATTTTTTTGCCTTTCAAGGTGAGTCCCCAACATCATGAATTAAGCGTGACGCCCATAAATTAAGAAAAGATATTGTAGTAAGTACTCAAAAAAGTTGGTGGAAATTAGAAAATCTATTTTTAGCCTTGAATATCTTACACGAACCAATAATGCAAAAGGAAAACCAACCCAAAAAACAAAAAGGGGAAGTAACAGGAGGAGTTCACAGTGTGTCAACGATGCCAATACCACTCTTGCCCAAGCACGGTTGATTGCGGAGTTGCAGTGGGATCTGATCCATTAGTACTGGTATGATCGCATCCATCAACCTAGGCAGCTTATTTCCCTTTATCCATTTCGGTCTTATTTGCCTTCCACATGAGTGCTAAAAGTCATGAATGAACCATAGGACCCATAAATTAAGAAGAGATAATCCAATATGTAGTAAAAAATGTTGGTGGAAAATTTGAAACACAATTTTTAGCCCCAGTGATCTCGCATGAAAAGATAAACCAGAAGAAAAACTGACCCAAAAAATAAAAAATGGGATGCAACACGAGAACCACTCGGCACACTTATTTCCTTTTATTCGTATCCATATCCATTTTTCTCGTTTCTCTGTAAGACCCCTTCAGAGATGTGAGACCCATTCGGGTAGAGATTTATCTCCGAGGGCTACTGGGGAATGCCCTTCGGAAGAGTAGACCATCTTCAGGACACTTTTTCCTCTATTCAGGATGCTAGATCTATTTTTCCAAGGTTGGTAGCTTCACAAATCTGAGGATGATGAGGACCACCTTTTTCCTGAAGTTGGTCATATAACTTTCTGAGAGTAGTGTGGAGAATCCCCCAAGGTTGAGGCTATGACACTTCCGAGGGTGGTGTCAAGTTAGCAAATTAGGAGGTCTTCGTGGGTGGCTATCACTTACTAAGGAGTATATAGTTTACACTAATGCTTCTCAAGTAGGGCTTGGTTATGTCTTAATGCAAAGGAAGCAAGCAAAAGCCTATGGGTTAAGGAAACTATAGCCTCATTAGAAGAACTATCCAGTTCATGATCTGGATTTAGCGGCAATGATATTTCCTCTTAAGCAGTTGAGACACTACCTACTTGGAGGCAAATTTCAAGTCTTCACAGACCACAAGAGTCTAAAGTATCTATTTACACAAAAGGACTTGAACATGAGGCAAATAAGGCGGCTTGAGTACCTAAAGGATTTTGAGTGCATCATTGAGTATACAGCTGGAAAAGCTAATGTGGTAGTTGACGCCCTTAGTACAAAGTATACTGTGGTACTCAAAGTGTTATCACCTCACAAAATGGGAGAATTACAAGTGTGTCATAATGGCTAAAAACCATTATATTGTGTAATTCTCACCACAGTTATTGAAGTGTGGGGGGTAAAAGGCATGATCAACACCTCCTTAAAAGTGTTCCAAGTTGGTAACTTGGCCCCCAAGCAAAACCTTAATGGTTGCTTGTTTGTCAAGCAACCTGTGGACTTTTTCTGTATGGTTTTGGAAATTCGGGTACTCAATTGCAAAACTCTCAAGAAAGAGACTTGGAGAGTTATAGGAAGGATATGAATGGTATGAAAGTGTTATTGGAGGACCAAATTGCTCGTGGAAGACAAGTTTGGACAAAGGAAACACTAAAGGCAATAAGGACCTAAATGTCGTAGTGTAAACCTTAAGGTGTTCAAGCTTTTGACTTAAGTCTAAGGGTTGGATTGTGGGGTTATCCCACGATGGGGGAGGCAGCCAAGACTTGATAAATAGTAAAAAATGTTGGGAACATGTGTACCAATGAGTTTAAGACAAAGAAACCATAATTAGTGAAAAGGAAAGTGACATAAAGCATGAGTAAGCTTGTTTAAGTGTGTTTTGTGCCCTTAAGCTCATTTAAGGCCATTTAAGTGGCCAAATCACTTATCCCTCACTCATTTTCATCCTTCTCCAGCCCAAGAACACAAGCACACTTCCTCCATATCCACCACACCTTCAAACTTGCAATTGATTGAAATTGAAGGCAAAAGGAAGCAATTGGAGGCAAACTAGAGCTATTACTTGGATGCTTCAACGATCAAGCATGATTTCTGAGCTACCCACTTTGGTAAGGGTTCTCTTGCTCTCATGGGTTATTTTCTGTATTTTCAAGCAACCATGGAGCTAGGGCTAAGCTTGGAAGAGAGCCATGAGCTTGATGAACCAAGCTTAGTGAGGGGAGTGCACTTATTGAAGGTTTTGTGACCTAGTGTCAAGTGCACAGTGATGGCAGCGAATTTGAGGGTTTCTAGAGCCCAAAGTTAGTATTAACTACTGTTAAAATCCTCCTAAGACCAAGAATTAGCTTGAGGAGGGCTTCCATAGTGATTTGTTTAAGTTTATTGCATGTTTTACGGACTAATCTGTGGTTATTGTTGCTGCTGCATTTCATGTGTTTGTTGGTTGTGAATGGCTGCTGCCTTTGGTTGCTATAGGTTGTATATTTGCATTCTGTTTTTTGTGTTTTAGTGTCTTTGGATGCAGTTTTTATTGATGGTCACATTGCCTATTGAATTCAAGTGTTACCCTTACTAAGTTTCTCAATGAAACTTACTCCCCTCAATTCTGCCATTTCAGGTCCATCAGAAAGATCACATTAAAACTGACCATTTTGGTTTGAGTTTTGATCTGAAATTTCAGGTACATGATCTTTCATGTGTCTACTTATGATCTGGAAAGTTTGGTGATTTTAGGAGCATAGTTGGTATTTTTGGTGATGGTACTTATTGTGTTGTGTAGCAGCTGTCCAGCATCCTGTTTCTGGAGTCCATTGTGTCTCAGGCACTCCTGTAACCTAGGGTACGTATTTAGCTGAGTTAAGAACATATTTTAGTACATGTATGCATTTACATGTAATGTATGTAAAATGATACAAGTATGTGAACATTTGGGTAATTTTTTGGCTATGTAAGTGATGTGGTGCAAAGCTGCCTAAGTGTCAATGATGGGCTGCTTAGTTGTAAATTCTGTTTTGGCCAAATAAAGTTCTTAAAAACAAGGGATGTAATTCCTATGTGTAATGGACATATATGGGATAGATTTGGAGAGTTTTTATCTTGTGGATGAAGTGTTTGCAGACTTATGAAATTTTGTATGGGCAAAATGGTCATAAAGTGACTAGAATTTTGACTCTGGACTTAAAGTTCTATATATCCCTGTTTAGAAGGAATCTTGGTATGAACTTTTAACCACACCTAGAGAACATCTGGAGTTTGAACTGGAATTTGGAATTTCTGAATTTGGAGCCCTGTAGCCAAAGATATGATGTTGCAAAGTTGGCTAAGTTACTGTTCATTTGGTCAGAATTTTGTAACCAACTTAAAAAATCCATAACTTGGTCCATAGGTGGGCTATTGATGTAAAAAGAAAATTCTTTTCTTTTCTATAATTCTCCACTTGGTAATGGAGCAAAGAAAACAGGGGGTTATGTGGCTACAATGATACAGTTCATTGGTGGAAGTTACAGGCACAGTGGCTAGTCACTAGAACTTAACAAGATTGTTTAATGTGTGGTTGCCAAGATTAAGATTTGTGCTAGTGTTTTCCTTCTTTGCTGCCATGGTGTGCATGAAATGTGAATATGTGTGTGATGGCTGAACCAATATGCATGTGTTTACATAGTGCCCAAGAGGGCCACTTGGGTATGCACACTAAGGGTACTGTTCTGATGACCTACAGAACATTACCAATCTTGGGAGTCTAAATTTACAATTTTGGCACCAGAATTGGACTACTCGGCAGTGGGTAACCCAAAGCCACTGGAGAACCTATTGAGGCAGATGTACTCAATTTAACTAAGTTGGCCCAAGAATAGGGGAAATGGGAATTCAACCAAGTAAAGGTCCTAACTATTAGGTCTGAGTGGAAAGACCTAATTCAGGAAGCTCAACTTCAAGATGAGGAGATCCCCAAGATCTGTGGGCAAAAACTAGAAAAATTGTATTAAGGATTTTCCTTTTAAGGTTAGAATATTATACTTCTAGAATAGGATTTATGTGCCAAATAAGAATGGAATTAGGTAACAAATCCTAGAAGAAGCCCACTCTAGTTTGATGAGTATGCATCCAGGAGCTCAGAAAAAGTATAAAGATTTGAAATCCCATTTTTGGTGGCCATATATGAAACAAGAGATTGGTGCTTATATGGCTAAGTTTATGACTTGTCAAGAAGTCAATGTGGAGCACCAGAGACCTAGTGGCAAGCTCCAAAGCTTGCCTATACCAGAAAGGAAATGGGGATCCATATCCATGGATTTTATAGTGGGTATGCTATTGACCCGAATGAAGTGTAATGCAATATGGGTCATAGTGGATAGATTGACCAAGGTGGCCCACTTCTTGCCCATAAACCTTACAGATTCACTGGAGAAATTGGCTCAGTTATATGTTAAGGAGATTGTAAGATTACATGGTCTACTAGATGACATTGTCTTAGATAGAGACCCAAGATTTGTGTCCAGATTCTAGAAGTCCTTGCACCATGCCTTGGGCATTAAGCTAAAGTTTAGTTCTGCATATGATCCTCAAACAGATAGACAAACTGAAAGGACCATTCAAACTCTAGAAGATACGTTGAGATGCTGTGCCATAGACTTTCAAGGAGAATAGGATAGACATTTGCCTTTAGTTGAGTTTTTATACAACAATAGCCATCACTCAGTGATCGGCATGGCAACCTATGAGGCACTTTATGGAAGGAGGTGCTTAACTCTACATTGTTGGCATGAGCCAGGAGATAAGTTGGAAATTGGCCAAGAGCTCATAAGGGAGACTACTGGGAACATTAAGGTAATCTAGGAAAGGATTAAAGTTGCCAACAATAGGCAAGAATCATATGCCAACTTCAAGAAATGAAGGGACCTGGAGTTCCAGGTGGGAGACTGAGTTTGGTTAAAAGTGTCTCCTATGAAAGCAGTAATGAGGTTTGGCAAGAAGGGAAAGTTAGCCCCGAGGTAAGTGGGACCATTGTGGTAGAACAGGGCCCCAGTGCCCAAAATTACTAACACTGGTAGGCTCTTTGGGAACTATGATCCCACTTAGGTTACAGTTGGCTAGTTATTACTCGTGAAGTATCTTAAATCTTTACATGCAACTAGTTACTTAGCCTACCCTGCATAGGAAATATGCATGCATTGTCCTGGCTATGCAATAACAATTAAATTAAAAATATCATTGAAAATAGTACCACGGCAATTAACAAAACATAATTCAAACAAGCCAAGACATAAAAACTTTAGCTCCTTTAACAACAAGTAACAACTATGTGCATACATCTCAAACTTATATGCACCCAAAAGTAACCTTAGTGTTATACACACTAATGGACACTAGTAGAGGGGATCTATGTATGAAATTACCATACATATACAAAAAGCAGCTCATATCTACTAAGATCCATCCTTAGCTCTTCGCCCAAGCAAGCTAGCTTTAAGTGATGAGCCAGACTTTCCTTGTACTCACTTAGCCACAAACTGTAAGGCAAACATTTTGGTCAGTACTAGCTTATGCCATAAGTAACTTATAAGCTTGGAGTTTCCTACTGAGAGAATACCTTTAAACCAATACAACTAAGCTTTAACAGCTCCCACTTACCAACTATTAAACCTGACTAATCCACTTAATACCTGCACAACACTTAAGGGGTGAGCACTCTAAAGTACTCAGTAAGGGATTTAATATCTACAGGGAAAAAAAATAAAAGCATACAAATATATGCATATATATAAAATGCAAAAAAAACAAGCAAGCAACCAGCATAATCAGAAACAAGAAAAGAACAACAAATAATGCAAATGATGGATGAATGGATGCATGGATTGATGGATGAAATATGTGTATGCACATGCACCTCAGACTTCCTTACATCCGTAGGTGCTAGACTTGCCGTGAGCTCTTAGGGCTGGGCTACTTGAATACTGGCCCTCGTATCCTATGCTAGCACTTAACTAACCTCACAAAGTCCTCTTACAGGCACCTTAGAGTAAGTCATCACTTACTCAAACGTTGCCCGCCTTGATGGGCTACTTGAAGTAAGTCACCGCTTACTCCCTCTTTACCCGTATCTTCCCTTAACTTATTGTGTAGGGTAGCTGCCTTATGTGGTTCAACTTACCAGGCTCTTCGAGCTTAGCTTAAGGCTCCTTAGTGGCTTACTTACCAAACCATAAAGTTTGGTTGGGATCCTTTTAGGTTTAGATTTTATTGCCCGAAGGTCTATGACCTTCCACTCAGTAAAAAAAGAGTCTGAAACCCGCCTCAATCCCCTTAGTGCCCACTTGGCAACTTAAGCACTTTAACCCCCTTAGCCACCATTACTTGCTCTTCCTTAACCATAGCACTTAGCGACCACCTAAAAAATGCATAATTCCCAACTTAGGAATGAGTTCTAGACCCAAATAAGTATACCGAACATTTCAAATTAGCCTAGGGATGATAACGAAGAGTTTGAGGCATTCTTAGGATGCCCCAAGCTTAAGGGACTAATGCCTTGGCGGCACCATCGGTGATGCGTCACCAAAGGGATCAACGCTTTGGAATCCTGACATCCAATGGAGATGCATCTCTAGTTTGCACCACCATCGGCAACGCGTCGTGAAATGACATCTTCAATAGCGACACGTTGCCAATGCATTATAGCATTGTGTGACAGCATGTGATCTTCCACGAAACTTGCTCAAACTTTCCCATCCCAAGTCTAATTCCCATGGGTCTTGTTCCTAATTTATTTCCACTCATAATGCTACATTTCTATGCATTATTCAAGCTGAATTAACTTAAAACCCTTACATCAAATCATCTTAAAAGCAAGAAACAAGCAATGAGCACAATCAAGCTCCAACGAGTTCCTTTGAGTTACAAGGTTGAAATCAACCAAATTTGAGACCGAGAGCACGAAGTTAAGACCATTTCTAACCATTTAATAAGTTTATAACTAACCCACAAGGATCAAAGTCATTTACCTTTGAGTTTGAACCAAAAACTTGCAAGAACAACTCCAAATGCACCAATTCCACCAAAAAATGAGCTAAGGGCTTGTTGGGATGGATTTGGGACCATTGATCTTCATGGAAACTTGAGTGATTTGGGAGGTTTGGAGGTAGAGACCTTTGGAGGAAAGAGAGCTACGAAAATGGCAAATGGGGGAGATGATGAATAGTGTCATCTATTCAACTTATATAGCCAACCTCTCTTTCATTTAACACTTTGGCCCTCAAACTTAATTTTTATTCACTTAGGCCACAATAACCTCCACTAAACCATCTTTCCTTGGTCCCACATAGGGTTTTTCTTACCCAAACACTTTGCCCTTACGCCACTTAAGCCATTATAAGACACAATAGCTCAATTTCTCACTTAGTGCATTTTTCACCCTTAACTTTCATTTTTGGTCCAAATGGCTATAACACTTATGCTCTTAAATCAACTAGCTCAAAACATTTGCATGAACCTAATTTTACCAAAATTATGGTCATGCCACTGACTTGGGCTAAAATTAGCATTTTGCCGCCTTTTTGTCCTTTAGGTGCCAATTCGACTTTGGAACTCAATTTAACCATACTTAGGTTGCTTTCTTTGCTTAATAGAACTTATTTGAGGGAAATAACTTGGGATTTACTTACCTCAACATTTAATGTAGAGGAAATACTAGGAGAGCCTTTACAACCGTACCTAATACTCACAAGAGTAGGAAACGTACCCTACAAGTTAGAGCTACCCCCTGAGCTCGGACATGTACATGAACCTTCCATGTAAGCTTGTTGAAGAAGTGTGTCTCCGATCCTAAACAAGTGGTACATGTCACTAGTGTTCCCATTACCCAAAATCTCATCTATGAAGAAGGACCAATTCAAGTATTGGCAAGGGACACTAGGAAGCTTAGGAGTAAATGGATACCTATGGTAAAAGTACAATGGACTAACCATTTTGAGGAGGAGGCCACATAGGAAGTGGAGGCTGAAATGCTTAAGAGCTATCCTAATATATTTCCTAAGCTCCTAGGAAATTTGGAGGACAAGATTTCTTAAGGAAGGGAGTTTTGTAATGTCCATAAAATCCTAAGTAATTAAGCCTTAGGCTATGAGGATTTAGGGCTTAAGAATTTTTCCTAAATTGGGAATTTAGCTCATTGAGTTTGGGAGACACTAAATTAAGTGGGACCGGGGAGTATGATGAGTGTTGGACACTATCAGAATTTAAACTTGGCTTTGGCCGAGTAAAATGATAAAAATTTAAGGTGCGGGACTCAGTTGGACAAAGGGGACTTTTGGTGGTTGGGCTTAATTGCCCAAATGCGAGGAATTGAGGAACTAAGGGGGAAATTAGCCAATTTTAAAGGCATTGGATGCCATGGCTGCCACCTCCCTCCATTTCCAATTATTTTAATGCACCTCCTATCTAACTCATCACTTAGGATTCCTTCCTCCACCTACTTGTCCCCCATTTTTGACAAATTCGCCCAACTTTCACCAAAGTCTTCCAATTTGTCTCCCACTTTGTCTCCCATTCACCCCATGTGAACCACATGATTTTGCTCATTCTCCCCTCCATATAGATGACCATTACATGCCCAAAAACACTCCAATTTCCTCATTTAACTCTTTTCCATCTCTCTCTACAATCCCTCACTAAAACTCCTTCATTTTCTCTCCCAAAATTTGCCTTAAACTCTAAAACACTCTTCCAAACTTCTTCTTCCTTCTAAATTTAGCCATGGTTCATTCTTGAGCATCCTTGATCTTGTACCAAGTGCTCTTGGTGTCTACAAACTCTTAAGAACACCTCAAACAAGAATCAAGAAGCAGATTGAAGAAAAGAGACGTTTTTGGAAGTCATCAACTAGGAGGAGTTTCGGCCAAGTATTGTTCCTGGCATTCTTGAGTGTGAAGCAAGCTTCCTTGTTAGGAATAAGCTTCTAAGGCCTTTTAAGGCAAGGAATCAAATGGTGGATTCAAGAAAAGATGAGTGGGAGCTTAAAGGAAATCAATCTGAAGGATTCAGCCATACCTCATTTGGTTTAGGTTCTTGAGCTACAAACCAAGTTCTAGCTACAACAAACAAGGTAAAGTAAGAAAAACAAGCTACTAAAAGCTTTTAGGCAACGAGGGTTGCAAATGGTTTCGTAAGGATTTTGATACTCTTTTGAGTATTCCCGCCCTTGGGTGAAGGATATTGGACACCATGTGATCTTAAGGTGCTACAGAGGGCTATGTTTTGTTGCTTAGACAACTTTGTGCTAGCTAGCTCCATGCAAGCATTATGGCTAAGAATTGGGTTGGCGAACTTAATTCCCAAGCATAAAGAGTTCTCAGAATAATATGGACTAATAAATGGTTAACCAAAATTAAAGAAAATATGTTCATGCTTGCTCTGCCCTTCATGGGAATATGGTTTAAATGGTGTGTGCGTTTGTGTGCCTCTATGTTTGGTTGTGCTTGCTTACCCCGATTAATATTATGTACATATATCCTGTATTTTCTTTGTCTTAGTGTTTTCTTTGCAGGAGCTTGGATTATATTTTTCCAAGATATACTTATGCTATGTTACGCTCTATGAGCTGTATGGAATCCTTACTGAGTTTTACTCACACCCTTCTCTACTTAATGTAGGAAAAGGAGCACTAGAATGGAACTAAGATCAAGAGTATTTTATACTCTTTCTATTGGTAAAAAGGTTTGTGTGTGTACATATGTGTTTGCTCAATATTCTAAGTAATATATGTGTTATGGGTAGCTTGTGAAACAAGCTAACTAGGTCTAGACTTTATGTGTAGGACTTGGAGTCTAGATTATGCGAACAAGGTCTAATTAGGTGGTTATGTGTGTTCTATGCCATATGTGCATTCGGCCTTGTCATGAAGGACCAAGAATATATTTTCAATGAACTTGTTAAATTCGGCCATGTTGTGTTCTTGGCATATTTGATGGACTTTTGAACTTTTGGATGCTGTACAAATTTGGGCCTAAGTTATAAAGTTGATGGATATGCATGGTTATATAGTTATAAGCCTATGTTTGAAATATGGAAACTTGCATATTCAGTCTTGTATGTGCACTAATGACCAACACTAAAGTGAGCATGAATTGGTATGGAAAAGCATGCCTATAATGTGTTAAGTTGGTAACCAAATAGATAAAGTGCATGTAACTAATTACATGTACTTTTGGATTAAACTTGAGCATACGAAGCATGTGCATAATAAACAAGTTTTCAAAACTTGAGTTGGTATTTTGGTTGCCATGCATGTACTTGGCTAGTTGGGTAATGAAATGAACACACAAGTTCCATATAAGTACTAGCTTGTTTCCGAGAGCACGAAAAATGAGCCTCAAATAAGTAAGTAATGAGGTAGTACTAGTAATGTCCTGGTAACATGCCCATATGTTTGATTTTGTTTAAATGCCCCTTATATGGATTCTGCTACATGGTTAAGTGATTGGGCCCAAATGGGCCAGCGGCTAGGTTGGGCATGACAACTTGGTATCAGAGCACGATTGCTCTCAAGAACAAAATTTTTGGTCTATGGATGGTTTGTACCATAAACTTGTTCCCACATAGGTTAAGTCCACTATTGTCTCTACTTATGAATATTGACCATATGTATGCTTTGCTTGTTGTTATGTGCAGGATGACAACCAGGAATATGGATAAGGAGGCCAGAGGCCAAAATGAGAACAAAGCCACCCATCAAGAGGGTGAGCAAACTGCTATGGAACCAGAAGTACAAGCTAGGGCCATTGAGCCCGTTAGGCCAAATATGGCTGGACCTAGTAATGATGATCAAGGGAAAATGGAACACATGATGGTGACATTGCAAGCCACTATTGCCCAACTTGTTGTTGGCATACAGGCCCTGACTAGAGGTCAGGCACAAGTCCCAAAACATACTGGGCCAAAAGAAGAACCCGAAGCCAAAAGTAGGCCAGGAAAAGAAACCATGCTTGGTGATCAAGCTAGTGGGAATGGGAGAGAGATTAATGATGATGAAGAGGATGAAAGGAGAAACCAAGAGCTAGAAGAGTCAGGTCAGAGATCAGACAGAAGACTAAAGCTGAGTGGGAAAAACTTCCAGGAATAGAAGAACTGCACACTAAAGAAATGGAGGGGCCAACTCGCCTCACTGATACCACTAGGACAATGAAGGGTCCTAGAGGAAGGCCTACTGATAGAGATGAAAGTGGCCCCAGAAGAAATGGTGAAGGCCTTCGGGAAGGCCAACTAGAGGGATTTTTAGCCTTGAAACCTCCAGCTTTCAGAAGAAGCAGGGATCTAGAGCAAACAAAATTCTGGATGAACCAGATTGAGAAGATTTTCAAGAGAATTAAGGTTTCCTCTTCCCAGAAGGTATTCCTCGCTACCTTTAAAGTAGAGGGTAATGAAGAGCTATGGTGGAGGGCAGTCCATCGAACCTATGCTAGCAAAAATGCTAGGAGGCCTACTTCCAGAAGAAGGGCAATGCAGCGGGCTTAATTTCTCCATGTTTTTCAGCAGCAGTACATCGGTGAAGCCCTAAAAGACCAGAAGCAAATCGAGTTTCACCTACTTGTGCAGGGAGAGCTCTCAGTCCTGGAATATGAACAAAGGTTAAATAACCTCATGCATTATGCCCTACAATATGATATCTGGTACATTACAATTGGTATGATCGTATCCATAAACCTACGTCACCTATTTTTATTTTTTCATATTAGTCTTACTCCCCTTCAACATGAGTGCTACATGTCACGAACGAAACTTGAGGCCTATAAATTAAGAAAAGATAATCCAGTAAGTAGTAAAAAAATTGTTGGAAAAGATGAAACTCCATTTTTAGCCCTACTTATCTCGCATGAACAAATAAAGCAAAACAAAACTTGGCCCCAAAAAAAAGTGGATGCAACAAAAGGACATCTCGGCACGTCATCGATGCCAGTATTACTCTCGCCCAACCACTCTTAACTGTAAAGTTCTGATGGAATTTGGTCCATTAGTTCTGCTATGATCGCATCTGTTAACCTACGCCGCTTATTTTCCTTTATCTATATCGGTCCTATTCCCGTTCAACATAAGTGCTTAACATCATAAACAAAGCATGGGACCCTTGAAATTAAGAAAAGATAATCTAGTAAGTGGTCAAAAAAGTTGGTGGAAAATTTGAAACTCTATTTTTAGCCCCGGTTATCTCACACGAACAAATAATGAAAAAGAAAATCTGATCCGAAAAATAGATGGGGGGATGTCAAATGAGGACTTGCAGGCGCGTCACCGATGCTAGTACCATTCTTGCCTAAGCAAGCTTAACTACGGAGTTCTAATGGGATCCAATACATTAGTGCTAGTATGATCGCATCCGTCAACTTACACCACTTATTTTATATTGTCCATTCCGATCTTATTCCCCTTCAATGTGAATGTTACATGCCACGAATGAACCGTGGGACCCATAAATTAAGAAAAAGATAATCCACTAAGTAGTCAAAAAAGTTGGTGGAAATTTTGAGATTCCATTTTTAAGTCTGGTTATCTCACATGAACAAGTAAAGAAAATGAAAAACCTAAACGAAAAAAAAGGGATGCAACACAATGACTTCCTGGCATGTCACCAATGCCAGTATTACTTTCGCCCAAGCACACTTAACTATGTAGTTTTGATGGGATCCAGTGCATTAGTGCTGGTATAATTGTATCAGTTAACCTACGCTGCTTATTTTCCTTTATCTAAAACGGTCTTATTCCCCTTTAACGTGAGTGCTCCATGTCACGAATAAACCACGTGGCCCAAAAATGATGAAAAGATAAACTCCATTTTTAGCCCGGTTATCTCACACGAATAGATAAAGTAGAGGAAAAACCGACGTGAAAAATAAAAAAAGGGGATGCATCACAAGGACCTACTAGCACGTGACCGTTGCCAGAAATACTCTCACCCAAGCACGCTTAATTGTGAAGTTCTAATAGGATCTGGTGCATTAGGGCTCGTATGATCGCATCTGTTAACCTACGATGCTTTTTTTCCTTTATCTGTATCGATATTATTCCCCTTCAACATGAGTGCTCCATGTCACAAATGAACTGTGGCACTCATAAGTTAAGAAACAATAACCTAGTAAGTAGTCAAAAAGGTTGGTCGAAAATTTGAAACTCCATTTTTAGCCCCAGTTATCTCGCACGAACAGATAAAGCAAAAGAAAAACTGACACAAAAAACAAAAAAAGGGGTCGCAACACGAGGTCTTCCAGGCACATGACCGATGCTAGTACTACTCTCACCCAAGCATGCTGAACTGTGGAGCTCTGATGGGATCTGGTGCGTTAGAGCTCGCATGATCGCATCCATTAAATTACATTGCTTATTTTCCATTATCTGTATCAGTCTTATTCCGCTTTAACGTAAGTGCTCCACATCAAGAATGAACCGTGATTCCCATAAGTTAAGGAAAGATAATCCAATAAGTAATGAAAAAAGTTGGTAGAAAATTTGAAACTCCATAATTAGCACCAATTATCTCAAACAAAGAAATAAAGAAAAAGAAAACCAACCCTAAAAATAGAAAAAAGGGATGCAGCACGAGGACTTCCTGGCACGTCATTCATGCCAGTACTAGTCTCGCCCAAACAAGCTTAACTGCAGAGTTAAGATGGGATTCGGTGCAATAATGCTAGTATGATCGCATCCATGAACCTACGCCACTTATTTTTCTTTATATGTATCGGTCTTATTCCCCTTCAACGTGAATGCTCCACATCATGAACATGGGTCCCATCAATTAAGAAAAGGTAATCCCATAAGTAGTTGAAAAAGTTGGTGGGGAATTTGAAACTTCATTTTTAGGACTGGTTATCTCGCACGAACAAATAAAGCAAGAGAAAAACTGAATCGAAAAACTAAAAAAGAGATACAGCAGGAGGACTACTCGGCATGTCACCAATGCTAGTACTACTCTCACCCAAGCACACATAACGGTAAAGTTCTATTAGGATCCAGTGCAATAATGCTGGTATGATCGCACCTGTTGACTTACGCTGCTTATTTTCCCTTATTCGTATCGCTCTTATTCTCATTCAAAGTCAGTGCTCCACACCACAAATGAATAGTAGGGCTCATAAATTAAGTAAAGCTAATCCATTAAGTAGTCAAAAAAGTTGGTCAAAAATTGGAAACTTCATTTTTAGCCCCGGTTATCACACACAAACAAATAAAGGAAAAGAAAAACTGACTAGAAAATAAAAAAGGAGATGCAACACAAGGACTTCCGGCACGTCACTGATGCGAGTATGACTGTCGCCTATGCATGCTTAACTGCGGAGTTCTTATGGGATCTGGTGGATTAGTGATGGTATGATTGCATCCATCAACCTATACCGCTTATTTTCATTTATCCGTATCAGTCTTATTTCCCTTCAATGTAAGTGCTCCACATAATGAATGAAATGTGGAGCCCATAAATTAGGAGAAGATAATCTAGTAACTAGTAAAAAAAAGTTGGTGGAAAATGTAAAACTCTAGTTTTAGACTCAGTAATCACGTACGTACAGATAAAGCAGCAGAAAAACCGACATGAAAAATAAAAAGGGGATGCAACACGAGGACTTACTGGCACGCTAACGATGCCAATACTACCTTCACCCAAGCAGGCTTAACTGGGGAGTTTTGATGCTATCTAGGGCATTAGTGCTGGTTTCATCGCATCCGGTAACCTACGCCGCTTATTTTTCCTATATTCATATCGGTCTTATTCCACTTCAACGTGAGTGCTCCACGTCACGAATGAACCGTGCTGCTCATAAATTAGGAAAAGATAATCTAGTAAGTAGTAAAAAAAGGTGGTGGAAAATTTGAAACTCCATTTTTAGCCCTAGTTATCTCACACGAATAGATAAAGTAGAATAAAAACTGACCCAAAAAATAAAAAAAAAATGATCCAACACGACGTCTTCTAGGCATGTCACCGATGCTAGTACTACTCTCACCCAAGCAAGCTTAACTGTAGAGTTCTGATGGAATCTGGTGCAGTAGAGCTGGTATGATCACATCCGTTAAACTACACTGCTTATTTTATTTTATCTGTATTGCTCTTATTCCGCTTCAATGTAAGTGCTTCACGTCAAGAATGAACCATGATTCCTATAATTTAGGAAAAGATAATCCAGTAAGTAGTCAAAAAGTTGGTTCAAAATTTGAAACTCCATTATTAGCATTGATTGTCTCACACGAACAAATAAACCAAAAGAAAAACCAACCCAAAAAACAAAAAAAGAGGATGCAACACAAGGGCTTCCTGGCACATCATCCATGTCGGTACTACTCCCACCCAAACATGCTTAACTGCTGAGTTCTGATGGGATTCGGTGCAATAGTGCTGGTATGATCGCATCAATCAACCTACACCACTTATTTTCATTTATATGTATCGATCTTATTCACCTTCAACATGAGTGCTCCATGTCACGAATTAACTGTGGGGCTCATATATTAAGAAAAGGTAATCCCGCAAGTAGTCAAAAAAGTAGGTGGAAAATTTGAAACTCCATTTTTAGCATCGATTTTCTCACACAAACAAATAAAGAAATAGAAAAACTAACCCAAAAAAGAAAAAGGGAGACACAACACGAGGACTACTCGGCACGTCACCAATGCTAGTACTACTCTTACCCATTCACGCTTAACTGTGAAGTTCTATTAGGATCCGGTGTAATAATGTTGGTATGATCGCATCCGTTAACCTATGCCGCTTCTTTTCCTTTATCCGTATCGCTCTTATTCTCATTCAACATGAATGCTCCATATCACAAACGAATAGTCAGACCCATAAATTAAGCAAAGCTAATCCAGTAAGAAGTCAAAAAAGTTGGTGAAAATTGGCAAGTCCATCTTTAACCCGGTTATCCCACACAAACAAATAAAGCAAAAAGAAAAAACTCACCTAAAAAACAAGAAAGAAGATGCAACACAAGGACTTCGAGGCACATCACTGATGCGAGTACTACGCTCACCCAAGAACACTGAATTATGGAGTTCTGATGGGATCTGGTTGATTAGTGCTAGTATGATTGCATCCATCAACCAACGCCACTTATTTTCCTTTATCCGTGTCTGTCTTATTCCCCTTCAACGTGAGTGCTCCAGATCACAAATAAAATGTGGGGCCCAAAAATTAAGAAAAGATAATCTAGTAAGTACTCAAAAAATTTGGTGGTGTTACCCACTCCGGGGTAGTCCAATTATGGTGCCAAAATTGAGCATTTAGACTCCCAAGATTAATAATGTTCTGTAGGCCATCAGAACACTACCCTTAGTGTGCATATCCAAGTGGCCCTCCTGGGCACTATGTAAACACATGCATATTGGTCCAACAATCAAACACATATTCACATTTCATGCACACCATGGTAGCGAAGAAGGAAAACACTAGCATAAGTCTTAATATTGGCTACCACACATTAGGCAATCTTGTGAAGTTCTAGTGACCAGCCACTGCACCTATAAATTCCACTAATAAACTGTATAATTATACCCTTGTACCCCCTATTTTCCTTACTTCATTATCAAGTAGAGACTTAGAGAAAACCAAGGAACTTTTTTTTACATCAATAGCCCACCTATGAACCAAGTTATGGCTTTTTTAAGTTGCTTATAAAATTCTGACCAAATGAACAGTAACTTAGCCAACTTTACAACGTCATATCTTTGGCTACAGGGCTCTAAATTTAGAAATTCCAAATTATAGTTCAACCTCTAGATTTCCTCTAGGTGTGGTCAAAATTTCATAAAAATATTCCTTATACACAAGGAGATATAGAACTCTAAGTGTAGGGTTGAAATTCTGGTCACTTTATGACCATTTTGCCCATACAAAATTTCGTAAGTGTGCAAACACTTCAGTCACAAGGGGAAAACCATCCAAAGCTATCCCATATATGTTCGTTACACATAGGAATTACATTCCTTTGCTTTTAACAACCTTATGTGACCAAAACAGAATTTATAAGTAAGCAGCCCATCATTCACACTTAGGCAGCTTTGCACCACATCACTTACATAGCCAAAACATTACTCAAATGTTCACATACTTGTCTCATTTTACATACACTACATGTACATGCATACATGCACTATATAATGGTCTTAACTCAGCTATATACACACACCCTAAATTACAAGGGTGCCTAAGACACAATAGCTCCGAAATAGGATGCTGGATAGCTGCTGCATAACACAATAAGTACCACCATTAAATATACCAAATGTGCTCCTAAAATCACCAAAATTTTCAGATCATAACTAGACATATGGAAGTTCATGTCCCTGAAAATTCAGATCAAAAGTCAAACAAAAAATGTTAGTTTGAATAAGATCTTTCTTGTTGGACCTGAAATTACAGAATTGAGCAACTTACTAGGGGTAACACTTGGTTTCAATAGGCAATGTAACCATCATCAAAACCTGCATCCAAAGACACTAAAACACAAAAAATACAATGCATATACACAAGATATAGCAACCAAATGTAGCAACCATTCAAAACCAACAAACACATGAAATGCAGCGGCAACAATGACCATAGATTAGTAAATAAAACATGTAATAAACTTAAATAAATCACTATGGAAGCCCTCTTCAAGCTAATGCTTGGTCTTAGGAGGATTTTAACAATAGTTAGTACTAACTTTGGGCTCTAGAAACCCTCATTTCACTGCCATCTTTGTGCACATCATACTAGGTCACAAAACCTTCAATAAGTGCACTCCCCTCCCTAAGCATGGTTCATCAAGCTCATGGCTCTCTTCCAAGCTTAGCCCTAGCTCCATGGTTGATTGAAAATATAGAAAACAAGCCATGAGAGCAAGAGAACCCTTACCTTGAGTGTATGCTGAAATTGGAGCTTTATCCTAGGTGCACTCAAGCAATAGCACCAAATAGCTTCCAATGTGCTTCCTTTGACTTCAACTTCAATCAATTGCAAGTTTGAAGTGTGGTGGCTATGGAGGATGTGTGACTGTGTTCTTGGGCTGGAGGAGGACTAGAATGAGAAGCTTAAGGGCACAAAACACACTTAAACAAGCTTAACCATGCTTTATGTCATTTTCCTTCTCACTAATTATGGTTTCTTTGTCTTAAACTCATTGGTACACATGTGCTTAACATTTTTTACTATTTATCAAGTCTTGGCTGCCTCCCCCATGGTGGGATAACCCCACAATTCAACCCTTTGACTTAAGTCAAAAACTTGAACACCGTAAGGTTTACACTTAGACATTTAGGTCATTAATCCCTTTAGTATTTCCTTTGTCCAAACTTGTCTTCCATGAGCAATTTGGTCCTCCAATAGCACTTTCATATCATTCATATCCTTCCCATAACTCTCCAAGTCACCTTCTTGAGAGTTTTGTAATTGAATATCCGAATTTCTAAAACCTTACAAAAAAGTCCATAGGTTGCTTGAAAAACAAGCAATCCTTAAGGCTTTTCTTGGGGGCCAAGTTACTAACTTGGAACACTTTTAAGGAGGTGTTGATCATGGCTTTTACCTCCCACACTTCAATCACTATGGTGAGAATTACACAATATAATGGTTTTTAGCGATTATGACACACTTGTAATTCTCCCATTTTTGTGTGGTGGTAACATGTGGAAAATTTGAAACTCCATTTTTTGCTCCGATTATCTCGCACAAATAGATAAAGCAGAAGAAAAACTAACCTGAAAAATAAAAAAGGGCATGCAACATGAGGACTTCACGGCACGTCAATGATGCTAATACAACCCTCGCCCAAGCACACTTAAGTACAAAGTTCTGACGGGATTCGATATGTTACTGCTAGCATGATTGCATCCATCAACCTACGCCGCTTATTTTCCTTTTTTTGTATCCATCTTATTCTGCTTCAACATGAGTGCTCCACGTCACAAACGAAACATGAAGCTCTTAAATTAAGAAAAAGATAATCTAGTAAGTAGTCAAAACAGTTGGTGAAAAATTTGAAACTCCATTTTTAGCCCTAGTTATCTCGCACGAACCAATAAAGCAAAAGAAAAATCGACCTAAAAAACAAAAGACAGGATGCAACATAAGGATTTCCCGACATGTCACTGATGCCAGTACTACTCTCGCCCAAGCACTCTTAGGTATAGAGTTCTGATGGGATCTAATCCATTAGTCCTGGTATGACCACATTTGTTAACCTACGCCGCTTGTTTTCCTTTATCCATACCGGTCTTATTGCCCTTTCACGTGAGTGCTCCACTTCACGAATGAAGCATAAGGCCTCTAAATAAAGAAAAGATAATGTAGTTGATGGAAAATTTGAAACTCTATTTTTAACCACGGTTATCTTACATGAACAAATAATGTAAAGGAAACAAGAACCCAAAAAACAGAAAAGGTGATGCAATACGAGGACTTCCTAGAGTGTCACCGATGCCAGTCCCACTCTCATGCTAAGCATGCTTAATTGCGTAGTTCGGATGGGAACCGATGCATTAGTGCTGGTATGATCACATCCATCAACGTACACCACTTTTTTTCCCTTATTCGTAACAGTCTTATTTCCCTTCAACGTGAGTGCTACACATCACGAATGAACAATGGGACCCATAAATTAAGAGAAGATAATCCACTAAGTAGTCAAAAAAGTCAATGGAAAATTTGAAACTCAACTTTTAGCCTTGGTGATCTTGCATGAATAGAAAAAGTAGAAGAAAAACTGACCTCATAAACAAAAAAGGTGATGCAACATGAGAACTTGCCGGCACGACACGAATGCCAGAACTACTGTCACCCAAGCACACTTAACTGCGGAGTTCTGATAGGATCCGATGGGTTAGTGCTCTACGTCACGAACTAACCATGGGGCCCATAAATTAAGAAAAAGATAATCCAGTAAGTAGTGAAAAAAGTTGGTAGAAAATTTTAAACTCCATTTTTAGCCCTGGTTATCTCACATGAACAAATAAAGTAAAAGAAAAATTGACATGAAAAAGAAAAATGGGATGCAACATGAGGACTTCTCTGCACATCACCGATGCCAATACAACTCTCATGGGATCCATAGCATTAGTGCTGATATGATCTCATCCTTCAACTTATGGCGTATATTTTCCTTTATTCGTACCGGTCTTGTTCCCCTTCAACGTGAATGCTACACCTCTCGAACAAACCATAAGACCCATAAAATAAGGAAAAGATAATCCAGTACGTAGTAAAAAAAGTTGCTCAAAAATTTGACACTTTTTTTTATTCCCGGTTATCTTTCATGAATAGACGATGTAGACGAAAAACTTGCCCGAAAAATGAAAAAAAGGTATCCAACATGAAGACTTCCTGGCATGTCATCGATGCTAGTACCACTCTCGTCTAGGAACACTAAACTGTGGAGTTCTGATGGGATCCTGTGCAATAGTGCTAGAATGATTGCATTTGTCAACCTACGCCACTTATTTTCCTTTATCCGTATCAATCTTATTCTTCTTCAACGTGTGTGCTCCATGTCACAGAAGAACTGTGGGGCTTATAAACTAAGAAAAGATAGTCTTGTAAGTAGTCAAAAAAATTTGTAGAAATTTTGAAACTCCATTTTTGGCCCAGGTTATTTCACACGAACAAATAAAGTAGAGGAAAAATTGACGTGAAAAATAGAAATAGGGATGCAACACGAAGACTTGCTGGCACGTCACCAATGCCAGTACTACTTTCACCCAAGAACATTTAACTATGGAGTTTTGATGGCATCCGATGCATTAGTGCTAGTATGATTGCATCCGTTAACCTACGCCGCTTATTCTCCTCCATCTGTATTGGTTTTATTCTCCTTCAATGTGAGTACTCGATGTCACGAACGAATTATGGGGACCATAAATTAAGAAATAATCCAGTAAGTAGCAAAAAAAGTTGGTGGAAAATTTGCAACTCAATTTTTAGCGTTGATTATCTCACACTAATAGATAAAGGAGAAGAAAAACCGGCTCAAAAGAAAAAAAACATGATGGAACACGAGTACTTCCTGGCACGTCATCGACACTAGTACTACTCTTGCCTAAGCACGTTTAACTACAAAGCTCTGATAGGATCTGATGCATTAATGTTGGTATCATCGCATCCATTAGCCTACACCGCTTATTTCTCTTTATCCGTATCGGTCTTATTCTCTTTCAACGTGAGTGCTCCATGTCATGAATGAACCGTGGCACTCATAAATTAAAGAAAGATAATCTAGTAAGTGGTCAAAAAAGTAGGTGGAAAATTTAAAACTCCATTTTTAGCCCAGGTTATCTCACAGTAGCAAATAATGAAAAATAAAATCCGATGTGAAAAAGAAAAAAAGGGATGCAACACGAGGACTTCCTGGCATGTCACTGATGCTAGTACTACTTTTGCCCAAGCACGCTTAACTGTGGAGTTCTAAAGGGTTCCGACGCATTAGTGCTGGTATGATCGTATCCATTAGCCTATGCCAATTATTTTTCTTTATCCATATCGATCTTATTCCCCTTTAACTTGAGTGCTACACTTCACAAACAAACCATGGTGCCCATAAATTAAGAAAATATGTTCTAGGAAGTAGTCAAAAAAGTTGGT
The DNA here is from genome assembly GCA_039654915.1 of Aquilaria yunnanensis. Lineage (NCBI taxonomy): Eukaryota > Viridiplantae > Streptophyta > Magnoliopsida > Malvales > Thymelaeaceae > Aquilaria > Aquilaria yunnanensis. The sequence goes on from CM077597.1 coordinate 55,940,310, forward strand.
GGAAAATTTGAAACTCCATTTTTAGCCTCATTTATCTTGCACGAATAGATAAAGCAGAAGAAAAACCGGCCCGAGAAACAAAAAAGGGAATGCAACACGTGGACTTCCACACACGTCACCAATGCTAGTACTACTCTTGGCCAAGCAGGCTTAACTACGGAGTTCTGATGGGATCCACTACATTAGAGTTGGTATGATCGCATACATTAAACTACACCACTTATTTTCCCTTATACACATTGGTCTTGTTCCGCTTCAACGTGAGGGCTTCACATCACGAACGATTCGTGATTCCCATAAATTAAGAATATATAATCCAGTAACCAGTCAAAAATGTTGGTCAAAAATTTGAAAATCCATTTTTAGCATCGGTTATCTTGCACGAACAAATAAAGAAAAAGAAAAAATGACCCAAAAAACAAAAAAAGGGACACAACATGAGGGCTTGCTAGCATGTCACTGATGCTAGTACTACTTTCGCCCAAGCACGCTTAGCTTTGGAGTTCTGATGGGATCCATTGCATTAGTGCTGGTATCATTGCATTTGCTAACCTATGCAGCTTATTTTCCTTTATCCGTATCAGTCTTATTCCCTTTCAACATGAGTGCACCATATCATGAAGGAACCATAGTGCCCATATATTAGGAAAAGATAATTCAGTCAGTAGTCAAAAAAGTTGGTGAAAAATTTGGAAGCCCATTTTAAGCCCTGGTTATCTCACATGAACAAATAATGCAAAAGAAAATACGACGTGAAAAAAAAAAAGATGCAACACGAGGACTTCCCGGCATGTCACCGATTCTAGTTCCACTCTTTCCAGGCACGCTTAACTGTGGAGTTTCTGATGGGATCTAATGTATTAGTGCCAGTATGATCTCATCCATTAACCTATGCCACTTATTTTCCTTTATCCATATCAAATTTATTCGCCCTCAACTTGAGTGTTGCGAAACAGGGTCCCAACGCCCCGAATTACTTGGCTTGTAGGCTCTTAGGGACTGTGAATCCCACTTAGTTACTATTGGCTAGCTATTAGTTGTCAGTAAAATTAAAACATTGTACGTGTAACTAGTTTCTTAGCCTACCCTAGAATAGATATGCATGCTTTTGTCTTGGCAATGCAAACAAATAAGTAAACTATTTCAAAAACATTACTCGAGCATTTCATTTAAAACTCACTTAAACTCTGCCAAGACAATGAAATACTAGTTACTTCGACTTCAAGTAATAGTTTGTGCATACTTAACATCACTAGCATGCGCTTGAAAGTAACTCAATAGTTTTTGTGGCGAAACAAGGCCCTAGCACCCTAAATTGCTAACACTGGTAGGCTCTCTGGGAACTATGATCCTACTCAGGTTACAATTGGCTAGTTATTACTTGTGAAGTATTTTAAATCTTTATGTGCAACTAGTTACTTAGCCTACCTTACATAGGAAATATGCATGCATTATCTTGGCTTTGCGATAACAATTAAATTAAAATATTATTAAAAACAGTGTTGCGGTAGTGAATAAAAACTTAATGCAAACCAAGCCAAGACATAAGACTTTAGTTTCTTTAACTTCAAGTAACAACTATGTGCATACATTTCAAACTTATACGCACCCAAATGTAACCCTAGTGCTATACACACCAATGGACACTAGTAAAGGCAATTTCATTGTATGAAAGCAACTTATATATACTAAGATCCATCCTTAGCTCTTCACCCAAGCAAGCTAGCTTTAAGATATGAGCCACACTTTCCTTGTACTCACTTAGCCTCAAACTGTAAGGCAAACACTTTGGTTAGTACTAGCTTATGCCATAAGTAACCTAGGAACGCAAAGTTTCCTAATTAGAGAATACCTTTAAACCAACAAAACTTAGCTTTAACAACTGCCCCTTATCAACTGTTAAGCCTGACTAGCCTACTTAAACCTGCATAACACTTAAGGGGTGAGTACTTTAAAGTACTCAGTAAGGGATTTGGTACCTGCAGAGGGAAAGATATGCAAGCATACAAAGCACAACAATTATATGTATATAGCATACAAAACAAAAGAAGCAACCAACTACACAACCAGAGTCAAGAATAAAAACAACAAACAACACAAATAGTGGATGGATGGATGAATGAATGAAATATGCACATGCAAATGCACTTAGGACTTTTTTACACCCATAGGTTCTAGACTTGCCATGAGCTCATATGGTTGTGGTACTTGGATACTGGCCTTGGTATCCTATGCTAGCTTTTAACTAACCCCATGAAGTCCTTTTACGGGCGCCTTAAAGTAAGTCCTCACTTACTCAACCCTTACCTGCCTCTAATGAGTTACTTAGAGTAAGTCACCGCTTACTTCTTCTTTACCCATCTCTTCCCTTAACTTATTGTGCAGGGTAACTGCCTTATGTGGTTCAACTTGCCAAGCCCTTCGAGCTTTGCTTAGGGCTTCTTAGTGGCCCACTTATCAAACCTTAAGGTTTGGATCAAATCCTCTTAGTTTCCTTTGATTGCGCAAAGGTCTAAGGCCTCTCACTTAGGCCAACAAAGAGTCTAAAACCTGCCTTAATCCCCTTAGTGCTCCCTTAGGAACTTAAGCACTTTAACTTCCTCAACCACTATTCTTTACCCTACCTTAACCACACCACTTACCTACCACCTAAATAATGCATAATTGCCAACTTAGGAAAGAGTTCTTAATTAGCCTAAGGATGATAACTGAGAGTTTGAGGCATTCTTAGGAAGCCTCGAGCTTGAGGCACTAACGCCTTGGTGACGCCATCGGTGACTCATCACCGAAGGCATCAACGCCCAGGAATCCTTAGGCTTACTAGTGACGCATCTCAAATTCGCATTGCCAACGCATTACAGCATTGCGCAACAACATGCGAACTTGTACGAAACTTTCCCATCCTAAGACCAATTCACGTGGGTCTTGTTTCTACTTCATTCGCACACATAATACTACATTTCTATGCATTATTTGAGCTGAATAAACTTAAATCTCTTACCTCAAATCATCCTTAAAGCAAGAAACAAGCAGCACGCACACTTGAGCTCCATAGAGTTCCAGGCTTGAATTGAGCCACATTGGACGCCAAGAGCACGAAATTAAGACCATTTCTAATCATTTAACAAGCTTAGAAGTAATCCACAAGGATCAAAGACGTTTTCCTTAAGGTTTCAACCTAAAAATTGAGAGAACAACTCCAAATGCACCAATTCCACCAAAAATGAGCTAATAGCTTGTTGGGATAGCTGTAGAACCTTTAATCTTCATGGACTTTTGCCTAGAATGGGAGCTTTGAAGGTGGAGAGCTATGGAGGAGACAGAGCCATGAAAATGCCCAATGGGGGAGATGATGAATAGTGTCATCTCCTCCACTTGTATAGCCAACTTCTCTTCCATTGGACACTTTGGCCCTCAAACATAACTTTGCATCACTTAGGCCACTTAAACTCTTCCCACATCATCACTCCTTGGTCCCAAAGAAAGCTTTTCTTACCCAAATACTTTGCCTTTAGGCCACTTAAGCCATTATAGGACATAATAGCTTAATTTCTCACTTAGTACATTTTTCACCCTTAACTTTCACTTTTGGTCCAAAAGGCTATAAACACTTATGGTCATAAATCAATTTACTCAAAACACTTGCATGAACCTAATTTTACTGAAATTACTATCGTGCCACTGACTTGGCCCAAAATTAACATTTTGCTCTCCTTGCCCTTTAGGTGCCAATTACACTTTGGAACTAAATTTAACCTTACTTAGCTTGCTTTCCTTACTTAATAAAACTTATTCAATGGAAATAATTTGAGATTTACTAACCTCAACATTCAATGTAGAGGAAACACTAGGTGAGCCTTTATAGTTTACACTACAATATATCCTAATAGAGGCAACATCTTAGTACACAAGATACTTTATGCACAAGACAAAAACCTAACTAAGATCCTTTACTTGAGCCCCACCTTTGAGCTATCAAAGCTCCAAGTGCAGGCCCTTTCTTAGTCCTTCTACACCACTTAGCCTCTCCACTATATAGGCATAGCCTCTCCACTATAAAGGCACAAAACTTAGTTAGTACATAGCTTAGTCCACAAGTAAACTTAAAATCACAAGGATTCTAGAGAAATAGTACCTGCAAAAAAAGGAAGCTTAGCCCACAACTATCCACTAGTAGTTAGGCCCGGGGTTAGAACCTGCACAAAAAGCTTACAGGATTGAGTACATGAATGTACTCAGTACAGGTCCCTTGGGGTACCTGCAAAAAAATAGCAAAGAAGCAAGCAAGCATCCAAATGTGACAAACAAACAATCAAGTAATTAACCAACAAGCAACACAAGACAACAACATGGAAGATATGCAATGCATGAATGCGTGATATGCGATTTACATAATCCTTGGGACTTCTTGCACCTTAGGTGCCTTACACTTGTCTTGAGCTCAAACGATGGAGGTACTTGAGACACTGGCCCTCATATCCTGAATACTTTACCTCCCTTAAGTCCCACTTATGGGTCCTAGAGTAGGTCATCACCTTCTCTCAAAACTTACCCATCTTGTCCTTAATTAATTGGACATGCTAGCCATGTTATGTGGTTTAACTTGCCAAGCTCGTGGAGCTTAGCTTAGAGCTCCTTAATGGCTCACTTACCAAACGAAATGGTTCGATTGGGATCTTCTTAGGTTTCTTATTCAATTCCCTTAAGTCCAAGACCTTTCTCTCCTAGGCCAATGTAGCCTCTAAAACTGACTTAATACCCCCTATTGCCTTCTTGACAATGTGATCACTTTTAGCCCTTAGCCACTCTACTTAGCTCTACCTTAACCATAATACTTACCTACCTCTAAAATAATGCATAATTCTTAACTTAGCAATGAGTCTTAGACCCAACTGAGGCTATGGAATGTCTTAAATTAGCCTAGGGATGATAACTGAGAGTTTGAGACATTCTTAGGATGCCCTGAGCTTGAGGGACTAATGCCTTGGTGATACCATCAGTGATGCATCACCAGAGGTATCAACGCTCTGAAATGCTGATGTCTAATGGTGATGTGTCTCACCAAATGGCGTTACCAACGGTGACACATCACCAATGTACTACAACATTGTGCGACAACATGCAAACTTGAATAAAACTTGCTCAAACTTTCCCATCCCAAGTCCAATTCACATGGGTCTTGTTTCTACTTCATCCCAAAACATAATACTACATTCCTATGAATTATTTGAGCTAAATTAATTTGAACCCTTACCTCAAATTCAGCCGTAAAGCAAGGATGAATCCATAAGCTTTCTTCAGTTCCAATATGAAAACCAACATGGTATGGCACCAAAAGCATCAAATCAAGACCATCTCTAGCTACTCAAACAACTTAGAACTAGCTCAAATAAAACCAAGAAGCTTACCTTAGGTTTCAAGTCCAAAACAAGCATCAAAGAGCTAGATTGAAGCAAGAACACCAAAAACGAGCTTGAGGCTTCAGGTAATCACCTCGGGGCCTTCAAATTCAATGGAAATTTGTAGAATTAGGGAGCTTTGGAGTAGAAATTTTCGTGGAGAGAGGGAGTTACGAAAATGGGAAAGAAGCAAATGGTACAAGAGAGTCAAACTTCGTAAAATATCTTAACCACTTCCACTAAGGCATACTTCTTGTTTTCTTGCCCCTTAAACCTCAAGTTCTCCTTTGTTTTAATTTAGTCACCAAACACTTACCCAAAACCATCCTCCACGGTCCTAAAGGATGCCCAAAAGCTTCCTACAGTTAGCCTCTTGGACACTTAAGCCACTTAAGACATAAATGGCTCAATTGAGCACTTAGTGCAATTTTTGCAGTTTTCTTTCAAATGATGGTTCTAATAGCTAGGATAACTAATGACCTTGACTTAACTAGTCAAAATTCCTTACATGACCCTAATTCCATCAAAATTATAGTCATGCTACCCACTTGGGCCAAAATTATCATTTGTCCCTTTTGACTCTTAGGTGTCCAATCACACTTATGAACTCATCTTCACTTAACTTAGGTTGTCTTTCTTACTTAATAAGGTGCTAACTTGAGGTGCTTAAGTGACAACAATTAAACAAAATACACTTAATTAGTCAAATGCAGTCATTGACTAGGAGAGTCATCACATTGAGTGCTACATGTCACAAATGAACTGTCAGGCGCATAAATTAAGAAAAGATAATAACATAAATGGCTCAATTAAGCACTTAGTGCAATTTTTAAACTTTTATTTCAAATGATGGTTCTAATAGCTAGGATAACTAATGGCCTTGACTTAACTAGTGAAAATTCCTTACATGACCCTAATTCCATCAAAATTACAGTTATGCCACTCACTTGGGCCAAAATTATCATTTTTCCCTTTCGGCACTTAGGTGCCCAACCACACTCAAGAACTCATCTTCACTTAACTTAGCTTGTCTTTATTGCTTAATAAGGTGCTAACTTGAGGTGCTTAAGTGATAACACTTAAATAAAATACACTTACCTTGTCAAATGTAGTCATTGACTTGGAGAGTCATCACATTGAGTGCTACACATCACAAACGAACCATGGGGCCCATAAATTGAGAAAAAATAATCTAGCAAGTAGTCAAAAAAGTTGGTGGAAAATTTGAAACTCCATTTTTAGCCTTAGTTATCTCGCATGAACAGATAAAGCAGTAAAAAAATCCACTTGGAAAAGAAAAAAAGGGATGCAATATGAGGACTTCTAGCACATCACTGATACCAGCAGTAGTCTTGCCCAAGCACACTTAACTGCAGAATTTTGATGGGATCCTATGCGTTATAGCTGGCATGATTACATCCATCAACGTACGCCGCTTATTTTTCTTTATCTGTATCTGTCTTATTCCCCTTCATCGTGAGTGCTCTATGTCATAAATGAAACATGTGGCACATAAATTAGGAAAATATAATCCAGTAAGTAGTAAACAAAGTTGGCAAAAAATTTAAAACTCCAGTTTTAGCTCCGGTTATCTGGCACGAAAAGATAAAGCAGAAGAAAAACCAACCTGAAAAACAAAAATAGGGATGCAACATGACAATTTCCCGGCTCGTCATCGGCACTAGTACTATTCTAGCCCAAGCACGCTTAACTGCAAAGTTCTGATGGGATCCAATGCATTACTGCTGGTATGATTATATCCATCAACCAATGCTGCTTATTTTCCTTTATTCATATTTTTCTTATTCCTTTTCAACGTGAGTGCTCCACGTCACGAACGAACCATGGGGCCCATAAATTAATTAAAGGTAATCTAGTAAGTTGTCAAGAAATGTGTCGGAAAATTTGAAACCCCATTTTTAGCCCAAGTTATCCTGCATGAACAAATAAAGCAAAAGAAAAATCAAGCCAAAAAAAAAAAGTGATGCAACATGAGGACTTCCTGCGATGTCACTGGCGTAAGTACAACTTTCACCCAAGCACACTTAACTGCGGACTTCTGATAAGATTCGATGCCTTGGTGCTAGAATGATAGCATCCATTAAGCTATACTACTTATTTTCTTTTATTCGTATTGATCTTATTTCCCTTCAACGTGAGCGCTCTACATCACAAATGAACTATGGGGTGCATAAATTAAGAAAAGAAAACCCAGTAAGTAGTCAAGAAAGTTGGCGAAAAATTTGAAACTATATTTTTAGCCATGGTTCTCTCGCAAGAACAAAGAATGCAAAAGAAAATGTGACCCAAAAAAAAAATGGTGATGAAACACGGAGACTTCCTGGCATGTTATCGATGCCAGTACCACTTTCGCCCAAACATGCTTAACTGTGGAGATTCTGATGGGATCCAACGCATTAGTGCTGGTATGATCGCATCGATCAACATATGCCACTTATTTTCCCTTATCTATATCTGTCTTATTCCCCTTCAAGTTGAGTGCTACATGTCACGACCGAACCATGGAGCCCATAAATTAAGAAAAGATATTTTAGCAAGTAGTCAAAAAAGTTGGTTCAAAATTTGGAACGCTGTTTTTAGCCCCAGCTATCTCACACGACCAAAAAAAGCAGAAGAAAAACTGACCCAAAAAACAAAAATGGGCACGCAACATGAGGACTTCCGGGCACATCAACGATGTTAGTACTACTCTCGCCAAAGCACACATAACTACGGAGTTCTAATGGGATCCAGTGCATTATTGCTGGTATGATCACATGCATCAATCTATGCAGTTTATTTTACAATATATGTATCTGTCTTTTTCCCCTTCAATGTGAGTGCTACACCTCACGAATGAAACATGGAGCCTATAGATTAAGAAAAGATAATTTAGTAAGTAGTCGAAAAAATTGGTGGAAAATTTAAAACTCCATTTTTAGCCCCGGTTATCTCGCAAGAACAAGTAAAGAAAAAAAAATGAACCCAAAAAAAGAAAAAGGTGATGCACCACAAGGACTTCTCGGCACATCACCGAAGCCAATACTACTTTCACCCAAACATGCTTAACTGCAAAGTTCTGTTAGGATCTGATGCGATAGTGCTTGTCTGATCGTATCCATTAACCTAAACAGCTTATTTTTCTTTAACCATGTCACTCTTATTCTCCTTTAATATGAATGCTCCACATCACGAATGAACCATGGGACCAATAAATTAAGAAAAGCTAATCTAGTAAGTAGTCGAAAAAGTTGTTGGAGAATTTGAAACTCCATTTTTAGCCTTGGTTATTGTGGACAAACAAATAAAGCAAAAGAAAAACTGACCTAAAAAATAAAAAAACTAGATGTAACATGAGGACTTCCTAGCACCTCACTAATGCCAGTACTACTCTCACCTAAGCACGCAGAACTGTGGAGTTCTGATGGGATCCAGTGTATTATTGTTAGTATGCTTGCATCCATCAATGTATATTTCTTATTTTCCTTTATCCATATCAGTCTTATGCCCCTTCAATGTGAGTGCTCCATGTTACAAACGAAATGTGGGGCACGTAAATTAAGAAAAGATCTTCCAGTGAGTAGTCAAAAAATTTGGTGAAAAATTTGAAACTCTATTTTTAGCGACATTTATCTCACATGAACAAATAAAGCAGATGAAAAACTATCACGCCCAGCCTAGCCCCTGGCCCATTCAGGCCCAATTACATAACCATGCAGCGGAATTCCATATAAGGGACATTTAAACAAAACCAAACAAACGGGCATGAATCCCAGGATATTACTGGTACTAGCTCGTTACTTATTTACTTAAAGGTTTATGTTGTGCTCTCGGACACAAGCTAGTACTTATGTGGAACTTGTGTGTTTATTTCAAGCTCATTATCAAACATAGCCAAGTATATGCATGGCAACCAAAACACCAATCCAAGTTTTGAATCTTTTTTATTATGCACATGTTTTTCATAAACAAGCATAGGCTTATAAACATACTATTATGCAAATCCATCATCAACATTACTTAGGCCCAAAATGTTCATGACCACCAAAAGTCTAATAGTCCATGTGCAAGCCATTAACACAAGTTTGGTTATTTAGACAAGACCAACATCATAGCACATGTGCAAACATGGCAAACCACACAAACAGCCAAAGAACACACTTTCCACCTTAGAGACTTTGTTCCCACAATCTAGACTCCAAGTCTTGCACATAAAGTCCACGTTCATTAGCTTGTTACATAAGCAACCCATAACACTTAGAATACTTAGAATATTGAGCAAACGTGTATGTACACAAACCTTTACCAACAGAAAGAGTATAAAATACTCTTGACCTTAGTGCCTTTTAAGTAAGCCTTTTCCCTAAAAAAAAGTAGAGAAGGGCGGGTGAGTTATAAACTCAGTAAGGATTCTGTATGGCTCCTAGAGCCTAGCATATGGCTTCCAAAGCCTAACATAGCCAAGAATAACATGGCAAAAAATATTCCATGCTCCTGCAAAGAAAACACTAAGACAAAGAAAACACAAGACATATAGCAATAATAATAATAATAATCGAGGGTTAGCATGTACAATCAAACATAGAAGCACATAGCACACACACCACTTAACACCATATTCCCCCTAAAGGGCAGAGCAAGCATGATCCATATTTCTCATTTCTTAGGTTAACCATTTTATTTATCCATTTTAAAATTTGAGCTCTTTATGCTTGCGAATTGAGTTGGCCGACTCAATTCCTAGCTGTAATGCTTGCACAAAGCTAGCTAGCACAGAGTTGCCTAAGCAACAAAACATAGCCCTCTGTAGCACTCTTAGGATCACATGACATCCAATATCCATCACCCAAGGGCCTGAATACTCAAAGAGTATAAGAATCCTTACCAAAACCCTTAGCAACTTTGTTGCCCGAAAGCTTTAGAAGCTTGTTTCTTTGCCTTTTCCTTGCTTGTCGTAGTTAGAACTTAATTTCTAGCTTGAGAACCTACAATGGCTGAATTATTAGCAAGTATATTCTTGCATTACCATAGCTTGAAAGCTTCCATATACCAAGAAAACTTGGTGAAACACATAATACCTCAACCAAACGACGTATGGCCGAATCCTTCGGCTTGATTTCCTTAGAGCTCTTGCTCATCTTTTCTTGAATCCACCACTTGATTCCTAGCCTTGGAAGGCTTTAGAAGCTTATGTGCATCAAGAACACAATCTTCAAACACGAGAATACCAAGAACAAGACTTGGCCGAAACTTCCCTTAGTTGATGGCTTCCAAAAACATCTCCTTCTTCAATCTTCTCCTTCATTCTTTCTTGGGATGTTCTTACAAGCTTATAGACAACAAGAACACTTGGTAAAAGCGCAAGGATGATCAAGCATAAGCTATGGCCGAATGGTATTTGGGAGAAAAGAGTTGGAAGAGTTTGAGAGCAAACTTAGAGAGAGATTGAAGAGAGAGAGTGAAATGTGTTGAATGAAGCTTGGAAGCTTAATGGGCATGTAATGGACGAATTTGGGAGGGGAGAATGAGTGTACCATGTGCTTGGATGACTGGGAGACAAGTAGGGGCTAAATTGGAAGACTTGTGTGGGTGGTGGGTGAGATAGTCAAAAGTAAGGGACAAATTGGAAGACTTTGGTAAAAGTTGGGAGAATTTGTCAAAAGTAGGGGACAAGTAGGTGGGGGAAGGAATCCTAAGTGATAAGTTGGATGGGAGGCGAATTAAAATAATGAAAAATGGAGGGAGGTGGCAGCCATGGCATCCAATGCCTTTAAAATTGGCTAATCCCTCTCTTAGTCCCTCAATTCTTGACATTTGGGCAATTGAGCCCAACCACCAAAAGTCCCTTTTGTCCAATTGAGCCCCTTACCTTAAATTTTCATCATTTTGCTTGGCCTAACCAAGATTAAATTCTGAGAGTGGCCAACACTCATCATACTCCCCGGTCTCACTTAATTTAGTGTCTCCTGAACTTAATTCCCAATTTAGGAAAAAAAATTCTTCATATCCTGAGGTTTAATTACTTAGGATTTTGTGGGCATTACAAAAACTAACCTGAAAACAAAAATGTGGATGCAACACGATGACTTCCTGGCTCATCACCAATGTCAGTACTACTTTTACCAAAGCATGCTTAACTGTGTAGTTTTAATTAGATCTTGTGCATTAGTGTTGGTATGATCAGATCAATCAACCTATGATGCTTATTTTCCTTTATTCGTATCGGTCGTATTCCCATTCAACCTACGCTGCTTATTTTCCATTATTTGTAATGGTCTTATTCCCCTTCAACGTGAGTGCTACACGTCACAAATAAATGGTGGGGCCCATAAACTAATTAAAGATCATCCAGTAAGTTTGTCAAAAAAAATTTGTGGAAAATTTGAAACTCTTTTTTTGGCCCTAGTTATCTTGCACATCATTGACACCAATACTACTTTTGCCCAGGCATGCTTAATTGTGAACTTCTGATGGTATCCGGTCCCTTACTGCTGGTATCATTGCATCCATTAACTTATGCTGCTTATTCTTTTTAATTCATGTCATTGTTATTCCCTTCAACGTGAGCACTCCACATCACGAACAAACCGTATGGTCGATAAATTAAGAAAAGATAATCCAGTAAGTAGGCAAAAAAGTTGATAGAAAATTTGAAACTCCAATTTTAGCCCTGGTTATCTTACACGAACAAAAAGCGCAAAAGAAAAACCTACCCAAAAAACAAAAAAGGTGATGCAACACATAGAGTTTCGAACGCATCATGGATGCCAGTACCACATTCACCCAAGCACGTTTAATTGTGAAGGTTTGATGGGATGCAATATACTAGTGCTGGTATGATCGCATCCATCAATCTACACCGCTTATTTTCCTTTATCCGTATTGGTCTTATTCCCCTTCAATATGAATGCTCCATGTCATGAACGAACCATGGCGCCTATAAATTAAGGAAAGATAATGCAGTAAGTAGTAAAAAAAGTTGGTGGAAAATGTGAAACTCCATTTTTAGCTTGTGTTATCTCGCATGAGCAAACAATGTGAAAAAAAAATTGATGCAAAAAAGAAAAAATGGGAACTAACACGAGGACTTCCCAGCTTGACACTAATGCCAGTACCATTATCATCCAACCACATTTAACTGCAGACTTCTGATGGAATCTGATCCATTAATGCTGGTATGATTGTATCCATCAAGCTAAGCAGTCTTATTCCCCGTCAACTTGAGTGCTACACGTCCTAAGTGAACTGTGGGGCCTATAATCTAAGAAAAGATAATCTAGCAAGTTGTCAAAAAAGTTGGTGGAAAACTTGAAACTCCATTTTTAGTCCCGATTATCTCGCATGAACAGAGAAAACAAAAGAAAATATGACCTAAAAAAAAAGGGAATGCAACCCGAGGACATCCAGGGATGTCATCGATGATAGTACTACTCTCGCCCAAGCATGCTTAATTGCAGATTCTGATGGGATCCAGTGCATTAGAGTTGGTATGATCACATCCATTAAACTACACTGCTTATTTTCCTTTATCCATATCAGTCTTATTCCCTTTCAACGTGAGTGCTCCATGTCACGTACGAACCATGATTCCTATAAATTAACAAAAGATAGTCCAATAAGTAGTCAAAAAAGTTGGTGGAAAATTTAAAACTCCTTTTTTAGCATTGGTTATCTTGGGCAAACAAATAAAGCAAAGAAAAACCAATCTGAAAAACAAAAAAGGGGATGCAACAGGAGGACTTCCAGGCACATCACAAACCCTAGAACTACTTTTGCCCAAGCATGCTTAATTGCAAACTTCTAATGGGATCGAATGCCTTAGTGCTGGTATCATCGCATACGTTAACCAACACTGCTTATTCTTTTTTATCCGTATTGGTCTTATTCCCCATCAACATGAGTGCTCCATGTCACGAACAAACCATGAGGCCCATAAATTAAGAAAAGATAATCTAGTAAGTTGTCAAAAAAGTTGGTGAAAAATTTGACAATCCATTTTTGGCCCTGATTATCTCACACAAACAAAGAATGCAAAAGAAAAATTGACCTAGAAAAAAAAAAGGTGACACAACATGAAGACTTCCTGGCACGTCTTCGATGCCAGTACCACTGTCATCCATGCATGCTTAACTATAGAGTTTTAATGGGATCCGATGCATTAGTGTTGGTATGATCGCATCCATCAATGTGTGCCGCTTATTTTCCTTTATCTGTATCGGTCTTATTGCCTTTTAATGTGAGTGTTACATGTCACGAACAAAATGTGGGACCCATAAATTAAGAAAATATAATCCAGTAAATAGTCAAAAATTTTGGCAAAAAAATTTGAAACTCAATTTCTAGCCCCTGTTACCATGCACGAATAGATAAAGCAAAAGAAAAACTGACCCGTAAACAAAAAAGGGGATGCAACATGAGAACTTCTCGGCATGTCACCGATGCATGTACTACTGTCGCCCAAACACGCTTAACAATGGAGTTCGAATAGGATCCAGTGCATTAGTGCTCATTTGATCACATCCGTTAACGTCACAAATGAACAGTAGGGCCCATAAATTAAGAAAATATAATCTAGTAAGTTGTTAAAAAAGTTGGTGGAGAATTTGAAACTCCATTTTTTTGCCCGGTTGTCTCGCATGAACAAATAAAGCAAAAGAAAAGTTGACCCAGGAAAAAAAAAAGGTGGATGCAACATGAGGACTTCACAGCATGTCACCGATGCTGGTACTACTCTCACCCAAGCATGCTTAACTACAGAGTTTTAATGAGATTTGGTGCATTAGTTCTAGTATCATCGCATCCATGAACCTACGCCCCTTATTTTTCTTTATTCGCATTGGTCTTATTCCCATTCAATGTGAGTAGTAAAAAAGTTTTTGTGAAAAATTTGAAACTCCATTTTTAGCCTAGGTTATCTTGCACGAAAAGATAAAACAGGAGAAAATTGAACCTGAAAAACAAAAAAAAGGGATTGGAACACAAGGACTTCCAGGCAGGTCATCGATGATAGTACTAGTCTCACCCAAGCATGCTTAACTGCGGAGTTCTGATGGGATTCGGTGCATTAGTGCTAATATAATCACATCCATCAACCTACTCCACTTATTTTCTTTTATCCATATTAGTCTTATTCACCTTCAATGTGACTGCTGCATGTCACAAACTAATCATGGGGCCCATAAATTACAAAATGATAATCCACTAAATAGCCAAAAAAGTTTGTGGAAAATTTGAAACTGTATTTTTAGCACCGGTTATCTCACGCAAACAAATAAAGCAAAAGAAAAACTGACCTAGAAAACAAAAAAGGGGATGCAACATGAGCAATTCTTAGGACATCTCCGATGCCAAACTACTCTCGCCTAACCACGCTTAGCTGTGGAGTTCTGATGGGATCCGGTGCATTAGTTTCATGCTTAACATAGCCCCTAGCCTAAATGAGAGGTTTTGAACCTCTAATAAAAGGCTTTGATGTTCAATTATGTCTATCGAATTTGATTTGGAAGCTTGATTTGTAGGTATGTAATGCATACTAGTCATATGGCTTAAGTCTGTTTTTGGCACAAGTAAGACATGGGTAGGACACTAGGGTGCGCTTGGACAATGTTTGGACACATAGGCATGTACCCAGGATATTTACTAGTACCTAGCTTGTTAACTCTTATAGGTTCATGCTCTTTGAAACAAACTAAGTACCTACGTGGGTTCTTAAGTTCATTTCATCTCAAATGCCAATCATTAATCAAGTTTATGCTTGGCAACCAAAGCACCAATCCATGTCTTGAAAACTTTGTTTTATAAGCACATGTCTTGTAGACTCACATGTGTCTTGACAAGCCTACCTTGAGCCACCCTATGCACACTAAATCTAAGAGCATGCACATGACCACAAAATAACACAAATGCAAAAGTACATACACATACACATCTTCACTACTTCATAATTGGTCACACAATTATATAAGCGTCCACTTCATCCTACTAGCTTAGGCACACTTAAGGCTTAGCAAGCCTACCATAGACACTCCTTATACACATGTTATATCAAAACACGTATGCACATGCTAGTGAACCCGAAAGTGCAATTACATAACCACATGCACTTATCTACATTGTTTAGCATCTTGGCACAACATAAACATTCATTTCCATACTAGATCAAGTTTACACTATAAGTGCTTCTTAACATATACATACATATCTAAGGGAGCCCACCATAGGCCACCCATACAAACACCATCCAAAATATATAGATAGAACTTCATAAGCCTACCAAGAACACCAAAACACACTACCATCCAAAAGTGCACACTTACATGCCTTTACACTTAAGCATACCCAAGGGGGATCATAATCACTTGAAACATGACTATAGTTTATAAAATAAGACCAACTACCAAACATATAATCAACAAGGCAAGCCGAAACATGTATGCCAAAGAATACATTTTGACCTTACAAGACCTTGTTCCCACAAACTCTAAGACACAATTCCTGCAAGATTGATGTTCACACACATTAGGTTGATTCTCAAGAAATCTAAAACCACTTGCAATATTGAGCCTCACCATGCACAAACACAATACCTTCTCTGTTACCCACTCTGGGATAGTCCAGTTATGGTGCCAAAATTGTGCATTTCAACTCCTAGGATTGGTATGTCCTATATGTTACCACCTCACAAAATGGGAGAATTACAAGTGTGTCATAATGGCTAAAAAACCATTATATTGTGTAATTTTCACCATAGTGATTGAAGTGTGGGGGGTAAAAGGCATGATCAACACCTCCTTAAAAGTGTTCTAAGTTGGTAACTTGGTCCCCAAGAAAAGCCTTAAGGATTGCATGCTTGTCAAGCAACCTATGGACTTTTTTGTAAGGTTTTAGAAATTCGGGTACTCAATTGCAAAACTCTCAAGAAAGTGACTTGGAGAGTTATGGGAAGGATATGAATGGTACGAAAGTGCTATTGGAAGACCAAATTGCTCATGGAAGACAAGTTTGTACAAAGGAAACACTAAAGGCAATGAGGACCTAAATGCCTTAGTGTAAACCTTAAGGTGTTCAAGCTTTTG
This sequence comes from Aquilaria yunnanensis, assembly GCA_039654915.1. Lineage (NCBI taxonomy): Eukaryota > Viridiplantae > Streptophyta > Magnoliopsida > Malvales > Thymelaeaceae > Aquilaria > Aquilaria yunnanensis. The sequence goes on from CM077597.1 coordinate 55,956,784, forward strand.
ACTTAAGTCTAAGGGTGGAATTGTGTGGTTATCCCACTATGGGGAGGCAGCCAAGACTTCATAATTAGTTCAAAATGTTGGGTACATGTGTACCAACGATTTTAAGACAAAGAAACCATAATTAGTGAGAAAGAAAATGACATAAAGCAAGGTTAAGCTTGTTTAAGTGTGTTTTGGTGACCTTAAGCTCATTTAGGGCCATTTAAGTGGCCAAATCACTTATCCCTCTCTCATTTTCGTCCTCCCCCAGCCCAAGAACACAGCCATACTTCCTCCATAGCCACTACACATTCAAACTTGCAATTGATTGAAATTGAAGGCAAAAGAAAGCAATTGGAAGCAAACTAAAGCTATTTCTTGCATACTTCAAGGATCAAGCTTGATTTTCGGCCTACCCACTTTGGTAAGGGTTCTCTTGCTCTAATGGACTATTTTTTGAAATTTTCAAACAACCATGGAGCTAGGGCTAAGCTTGGAAGAGAGCCATGAGCTTGATGAACCAAGCTTAGTGAGGGGAGTGCGCTTATTGAAGGTTTTGTGACCTAGTGTGAAGTGCACAATCATGGCAGTAAAGTGAGGGTTTCTAGAGCCCAAAGTTAGTACTAAGTAGTGTTAAAATCCTCCTAAGACCAAGCATTAGCTTGAGGAGGGCTTCCATAGTGATTTGGTTATGTTTATTATGTGTTTTATGGACTAACCTATAGTATATGTTGCTGCCACATTTCATGTGTTTGCTGTTTGTGTTTGGCTGCTGCATTTGGTTGCTATATCTTGCATATATGCATTGTTTTTTTTGTGTTTTAATGTCTTTGGATGCAGGTTTTAATGAGGATCACATTACCTTAAGAAACCAAGTGTTACCCTTACTAAGTTTCTCAATGAAACTTACTCCCCTCAATTCTGTCATTCCAGGTCCATCTGAAAGATCACCTTCAAACTAACCTTAGTGCTTTGAGTTTTGATCTGAAATTTCAGGTACATGAACTTCCATATGTATAGTTGTGATCTGGAAATTTTGGTGATTTTAGGAGCACATTTAGTATTTTTAATGGTAGTACTTATTGTGTTATGCAGCAGCTGTCCAGCATCCTGTTTTTGGAGTCCATTGTGTCTCAGTACCTGCTGTCACCTAGGTTGCGTATTTAGATGAGTTAAGACCATTATGTAGTGCATGTATTCATGTACATGTATTGTATGTAAGATGAGACAAGTATGTGAACATTTGAGTAATGTTTTGGCTATGTAAGTGATGTGGTGCAAAGCTGCCTAAGTGTGAATGATAGGCTGCTTACTTGTAAATTCTGTTTTGGCCACATAAAGTTGCTAGATGCAAGAGAATGTAATTGATATGTGTACTGGACATGTATGGGATAGCCTTGGAGGGCTTTCCCCTTGTGAATGAAGTGTTTGCATGGTTTGGAAAAATTGTATGGGCAAAATGGTCCAAAAGTTGCCAGAATTTGGACCATGTACCTAAAGTTTAATATCTCCCTGTGTAGAAGGAATCGTGGTATGAATTTTGACCACACCTAGATAAAACCTAGAGGTTGAATGGAAATTTTCAATTTCTGGATTTGGATGCTTGTAGCCAAAGATATGATGTTGCAAAATTGGCTGAGTTACTGTTCATTTGGTCAGAATTTTTTAACCAAATTAAAAAATACATAACTTGGTCCATAGGTGGGATATTGATATAAAAAAAAATTCATTGGTTTGATCTAAGTCTCTACTTGGTAATGGAGGAAAGAAAACAGGGGGGTATGAGGCTAGAATGATACAGTTTTTTAGTGGAAGTTACAGGTGCAGTAGCTGGTCACTAGAACTTAACAAGATCGCCTAATGTGTGGTAGCCAAGATTAAGACTTGTGCTAGTGTTTTCCTTCTTTGCTGCCATGGTGTGCATGAAATGTCAATATGTGTGTGATGGTTGGACCAATATGGATGTATTTACATAGTGCCCAAGAGGGCCACTTGGGTATGCACAGTAAGGGTAGTGTTCTGATGGCCTACTGAACATTACCAATCCTGGGAATTTAAATGCACAATTTTGGCACCATAATTGGACTACCCCGGAGTGGGTAACAGAAGTTGGTATCAGAGCATGGTTTATACATGTACATAGCATATATTTTGATCTTTATACATGTACTCAGTTTGGTCAGTTGTTAGTGTCAAGTACCATTGAAATACCTATGATCTTTATATGTGCTCTATGATGGATCATCAATGTTAGAAGTAAACATGGTTGCCACAAGGAGAGGGGAACCACCCCGAAGGCCTCCTACTGATTCTGGGCAACAAAGAAATTAACAGAATAGAGGGAATCAGCGGCAACAGGGGGTACGAAACCCTGAAGTGCCTCAGGTTTGGTTAGAGCTTCAGAGGAACTTAGCTCTAATCAATGAAAACTTAATGAGGTTGATTCAAGCACAACAATAGGGAGCTATAGGGAGTCCAAGTAGCTCCGGCAGAACCAGTTCAAGATGCACAGCAACAACCAAAAGAGGATATTAGGAACACATCTGAATATGTTCCTTCTGGAAGCTTGAAAGACATAAATGATGAAACTGTTGAGGAGGAAGATGAAGATAGGAGAAATCCAAGAGGAAGAAGACTAAGGTCTAAGATTGGTCAGTTATCCAGGACCAATCCCTCAGTCTATGACTATTCCTCCACTCGGAATGAGATTGAGGATGGCAATGAGAGAAGATCTAGGAGAAGGCAGAGATATCATAGAAAGCATCACCATACAGAGGACTCTCACAGATCTAGGAGACATAGATAAGAGGATCTAGAATACCTAGATGAGGTCAGACTGTTGGAGAGGTTCCAAGGCCTAAGACCTCCACAGTTTTATGGAATAGCAGGGCCAGAGTGAGCTGAGGAGTGGTTAATCTTCATTGAAAAAATGTTTCAGAGGTTGCCACTCAGCTCCACCAAGAGAGTGTCACTGGCTACCTACAATCTGGTAGGTAGTGCAGAGATATGGTGGAGGAGCACCAGAGATAGGTATGCTTTCCAGAAAGGGAGAAGACCAATAAGAGATATTGAGATGAGCTAGCTAGAGTTCACACAGCTATTCCAGGAGCAGTACATCAATGATGCCATCAAGGATATGAAGCAAGCTAAATTTGATGCTCTAAGTCAGGACAAGTAACATCCATGAACCTAAGACCCTAAACTTGGAAGAGAGCCAAGAGCTTGGTGAACCAAGTTTAGGTTAAGGGGGAAATTGCACCAAGGGTTTCAACCCTACAGTTTTGGTGCTCTGTTATGGCAGTGAAATTCAAGGTTTCTAGAGCCCAAGTTAGTACTAACTAAGACCTAATGACCTCTTAAGACCAAGCAATAGCTTGAGGAGAGCTTCCATAGTGAGTTCTTAATGTTTAATTGCATGATTATGGACTAACCTTAATGTGTTATTGCTGCCAGCATTTCATATGTTTGTTGCTGTGTTTGTTTGTGCATTTGGATGTGTATATTTGTGTGTTTCTACTGTATTTTTATGTTTTAGTGTCTTTGGATTTCAGGTATATGGCTGGAGTTTGAAAATTTTATTGATAAGCCCTTACTAAGTTTCATTCAAGAAACTTACCCCCTTTCTCTCCATTTCAGGAGCACCTGAAAGAGAACGTTCAAATTAATAGTTTTCGTTTGAATTTCTTTGTGAAATTTCAGGTACATGAACTTCCATATGTCTAGTTATGATCTGGAAATTTTGGTGATTTTAGGAGCACATTTGATATTTTTAATAATGGTTCTTACTGTGTTGTGCAGCATCTGTCCAGCATCCTGTTTTTGGAGTCCATTGTGTCTCAGGACCTGCTGTAACCTAGGGTGCGTATTTAGCTGAGTTAAGAACATATTGTAGTGCATGTATGCATGTACATGTATTGTATGTAAAATGAGACAAGTATGTGAAAATTTGAGTAATGTTTTGGCTATGTATGTGATGTGGTGCAAAGCTGCCTAAGTGTGAATGATAGGCTGCTTACTTATAAATTCTGTTTTGGCCACATAAAGTTGCTAGATGCAAGTGAATGTAATTCTTATGTGTATTGTACATGTATGGGATAGCCTTGGAGGGCTTTCCCTTTGTGAATGAAGTGTTTGCATGGTTTGGAAAAATTGTATGGGCAAAATGGTCCAAAAGTTGCCAGAATTTCGACCCTGTACCTAAAGTTTAATATCTCCATGTGTAGAATGAATCTTGGTATGAAATTTTTATCACACGTAGAGAACATTCATAAGTTGAACTGGAATTTGTAATTTCTGAATTTGGATCCCTGTAGCCAAAGATATGATGTTGCAAATTGGCTAAGTTACTGCTCATTTGGTCAGAATTTTGTAACCAACTTAAAGAATCCATAACTTGGTCCATAGATGGGCTATTGATGTAAAAAAAAATTGCTTGGTTTGCCCTAAGTCTCTACTTGATAATGGCGCAAATAAAATAGGGGGTTACATGGCTAGAATGATACATTTTATTGTAGGAAGTTCAGGTGCAGTGGCTGGAATTTTTGAACCTAGTAAGAATGCTTAATGTGTGGAAGCCAAAACCAAGACTTGTGCTAGTGTTTTTCTTCTTAGCTGCCATAGTGTGCATAAATATGAATATGTGTGTTATGGTTAGACCAATATACATGTGTTTACATAGTGCTCAAAAGGGTCACTTGAGTATGTACACTAGGGGTGTTGTTCTGATGACCTACAGGACACACCAATCCTAGGAGTTTAAATGCACAGTTTTGGCACCATAACTAGACTACCCCAGAGTGGGTAATAGAAGTCTCCTTATGCTGTAATTTTCCCATTTTATGAAGGTGGTAACATTCTCAACCCAAAAGAGTAAGTACTACTATTATCTTGCCTACTTCTGAAGTAATCATTTTCCTACATACATAGAAGGTAAGGAAATGAGTATGAAAATCAGTAAGTATTCAACTTAACCGAATACATCCAAGCTCCTGTGAAAGAAACATTAAAACACAAAGAACACAATACATGTATAAATATAACAATAAAGATAATCTAAAGGCTTAGCATACACAAACAAGCAAATAAGCACACATTAACACACACACACCCCTAAACACCAATCCCAAAAAGCGCTTAGCAAGCATGAATCACTAACACATGGATTCAGTTAACCCTTTTACATTTCCTACTAAGTCCGAGAGCTCCGTTGCTTGGGAATTATGTTGGCCAACTCAATTCCTAGCCCTAATGCTTGTCTTACATAGCTAATTAGCATAATAAACATAGTTGCCGAAGCAACCCTAGCCCTCATAGCATCCTTAGGATCTTTTGGTATTGGAATCCATCACCTAAGACCCCAAATACTCATAATCAAACATAGGTTCACTATGGAACTTAGTGAGTAAAATGAATCCTTACCTAAACCCTAGTAACTCTTGTTGCTTGAAAGCTTAGAAGCTTGAAATATACCCTTCTTAGCTTTTCATTGCTTGAACTTATCTTCCTAGCTCAAATGGCTCACAATTTTGCCAAGACCACAAGCCTTCACCCTAATTGTCTCAGTTACACTTAGCACCCTATTAAAACCATCAAGAACAAGAGCTTGAATATTTATCAATGGAGGTACATGGCCGGATGAAGGAGGAGGTGTAAGTGGAAGCATGTCAAGGGTGAGTAGAAGCATGTGGGAGGCCAGATGTAGCCAAGTGGCCTTAAAAATGGGTTAATGGTAGTTTAGCAAGACCATTTTCATGCATGTAGAATTTAAGCACCACATAAGAGATTTCTTCATTTAAACCACTGAACTAGTCATCCAAAACTTCTAATTGAGTCCCTAAAGTTCACAAATCCTCATTTACGTCTCCTTTCATCTTTGGCCAAGTAACAATTTGAATCCTAGAGTGTCACCACTCAATAAACAATCAAGTTTCAATCAAAACATCTTCTGCATCTCTTACTTCTTGGCCAAGTTATCCTTCAACCCCAAAAAGGTTTTAATTCTCAAGCTTTACTAAACTTCCATTTCTTAGCTTTCCAATACTCATAGCCCATTGTCTAATCACTTAGGAAAATAGGGGCATTACAATTAGTGCTGGTATGATCACATCCGTTAACCTACGCTGCTTATTTATTGGTCTTATTCCCTTTCAATGTGAGTGCTCCACATCACAAATGAATCATGGGGCCCAAAAATTGAGAAAAGATTATACAGTAAGTGGTAAAAAATGTTGGTAGGGATTTTGAAAATCCACTTTTAGCTCTGGTTATTTTGCATGAATATATAAAACAGAAGAAAAATTGACCTGGAAAACCAAAAAGGGGATGCAACACGAGCACTTCCCGACATGTCATCGATGCCAGTACTACTCTCTCCCAAGCATGCTTAATTTTGGAATTTCGATGGGATTCGGTACATTAGTGCTAGTTTGGTCACATCTACCAACCTATGCTGCTAATTTTCCTTTACCTGTCTCGGTCATATTCCCTTCAATATGAGCGCTCAACGTCATGAACGAACCATAGGGCTCATAAATTAGAAAAGATAATCTAGTAAGTACTCAAAAAAGTTGGTGGAAAATTTGAAATCCATTTGTAGCCCTGGTTATCTTCCATGAACAGATAAAGAAAAAAAAAACAGAAAAAAAAGGGATGCAACATGAGGACTTCCCAACACATCACCAATGCCGATACTACTCTTGCCCAAGCTTGCTTAACTATAGGGTGTTGATAGGAACCAACAGGTTAGTGCTGGTATGATTGCATCCATCGACCTACACCACTTATTTTCCTTTACCCATATCAGTCTTATTCCCTTTGAACGTGAGTGCTCCACATCCCGATGAACCATGCGGCCCATAAATTAACAAAAAGATAATCCAGTAAGTAGTAAAAAAAGTGGGTGAGACTCTATTTTTTTGGCCCGCTTATCTCGCATGAACAGTTAAAACAAAAGAAAAACTAACCTGAAAAACAAGAAAAGGGATGCAACACAGGGACTTCCTAGCACGTCATTGATGCTAGTACTACTCTCACCCAAGCACACCTAACTGCAGAGTTCTAATGGGATCCGATGCATTAGTGCCGGTATGATCGCATGTTATAACCCTCATTTTCAAACTAGGCTCTACTAGAATTTGAAGTGAAATTCAAGTGGAAAATGAATTTTTCTACATGGCTGAGTGGTACATGTAATAAGCCTAGTTGTTATATGTGATTATATCAAGAACATGTTTACCGAGTGTACTTGAACAAAAATTTGAAAGACCTAAGGCCTTATTGGCAATATCGCAAGTTAGGGAGGGGGCTTAATTCTACATATATTTGGATGCCTAAAGCAAATGATTTTATTTTAGGGAGACTTCATAGCACCATGCAAGAAAACAAGCCACCAAGACTAGCACTAGAACCACTTTTTGCGCCATGTGGCGCATAGCCAAAATTGCATGCTTCCATTAAGTCAAATGGACTCATTTTTGGGTCAAAGCTACTAGAGTGAGCTAATTAAGTGCTCTTGGCTAGGGAGGCTCGGGTTCATGCCAAATTGTTGATGTTTTGAGCTTGGAATAAAGATTTGAGCTTGTAGAAGCTAAATTTGGCCATATGCGACTTGGGAGGCTTGAGTTCAAGCTTGGATTCTTGCCTTTGGAAGTTGGTCGAGAGGTTAAAGGATACAGTTGGTAAGGAATTCACTATACTCTACTTGATTTTGGTTGAATTCCATGTTTAAGTTGAGTAATAGGCATCTAGGAGATGGCTTTCGAGCTAGATGATCTTAGATTACTGTAAAGGCTATGTTTACCTTCGAGTATATGTTGATTGTGTGCTAGCTAGCTATGTAATGTTAAGTACTAGGATTTCTACATAGGTAGGGTAGCCTATGTATGAAACTAGAGCTCTATGCCAACTAAATAACTAATGGAATTAACGAATTGAGAAAACTAAGTGTGTACTTGCTAGTACCTTTTAGGCTGAGACTAATGGTTGGGTGTGTGTGGTGTGTGTGTTGCTTGCTTTGGTGCCTTATTTGCATACGCTGACCTATAGTCATATGTTTTATGTTATATTATTATGTATCTTCTTTGTTTTCATGTCTTTTATGCAGGAACTAATGGGGGTCAAGGCTCAGCTTAACTAAATAGGGATTATGTTGTGTGAATCCTTGCTAAGTTATGCAATTAACTTATGCCCTGTATTTATGAATTTCAGGAAAGGATACAGAGCATTGAATTGCTTGAGAAAGGGGTTTGTGTTTTGGTTTAGAAGGTATGAACCCTAACCGAGAGTTAAGCTCAATAAGCTTAAGTACAAGTCACTATATAAAGCAAGCTCATATGTTTTGTAGTACTTGCAAGCTTTGTAAGTAGGTTGTGGGAGTAGTTTAGTGTTATGGACATGTGCTTGTTAGCTTATGTGCTTTGGTTTGCCCTAATTGATATGAGTTTAATGATAAGGCTTGTGTTACAGACCATTGTTTTGTTTTATGTGGTTATGGTAACTTTTGGTTATGTTTAAGTATGTAAGCATGTAAACAGCAACTTTCGGATGTTATGTCTTTTGTGAACTTGGTATGATTTCAAAGAACTTGTACATTTATCGCAAGGGGTATGATATGAAGTTGCCTAGGAAGTAGGGGTTTTGTTATGTAAGATGTTTCTTATGTGTGAATGATACTAGTTATGTATATATTATGTTTTGGGTTTAGGATGGAGTTGTTGGGTTTCGGGAGCCAAACAGCGCAGTAGAATTTAACCAAAACCCTCAAGGATCCAAGTGAAATGGGGTAAACCGGGTGTTCGAAAATTTTCATACCTAATTTTTGGTTGAGATCTCTCACTCAACTGTAGAGTCGAATCACAAAACCTGAACAGTTGACGTGTTCAAGCTCTCTATGGTATCTACATGAGCCTCTTGGGATCACCACGCTTCCACCACGTCCCGGTAGATGCGTTTCTCTTGCGCTTGCAGTGCTAGCTTGCGTCCTCCAAGGAATTGCAAGAGAAGAGTGCAGTTGTCCTTTTGGGAGGCTAGGGCAAGGAGAGCTGCGAATTTCTCACTAGAAGTTGTATTTATAGTGAGACTCAACTTCTAGGCCTAATGGGTTTCAAAGCCTAATCCAATTAGGATTTAATTTCGGGCTTAATAATGGCTCAACTCTTGGGCCCATTATTAATACGAAATTAAAGTGAAACCATAACCCAAATAATTAGCCCATGCACTCTAATGATCCAAATAGCTCTACGTGTGTGACCCAATAGGCTCGTATCACGTTGGCAATGATCATAAATCACATTTATGATAATAAGCAATGAGCGGTGTCTAGCAACACATCATTGCCACCCAAGTGACAAGATTGTCGATGATTCGACTAAACCTTTATGATCATCACCAATATATGCCATTGTCCCTTTATCCAAGATATCAAGACTAAGCACGAGACATGGAATGTGTCACTCTCGTGTAGCCCAATATTTGGTTTCTTGATTATCGAGTAGACTAACTTAAGCTGATGACATTAATATCGTATATCAACTCATCCGAGCATGGCCATGCATTTTCTAAGTCTCACTCTATCAAGGGGCCCGAAGATATCACTCCCGTTACATAAGAGGGACAAATCTCATCTTGATCATACAAATCCCTCTGCATGATATGTGACATACCCAATGACCTCCTTCAAGTCCACTCAGTTACGAGCAACAAAGGAAAGTATCAAAGTATGTGACTCACATGTAGGGAACCTTGATGATCTTAGGTCGAAGGACTACATATACCATGATCACTATGAGAATCACTTATTACACTCACATAATGATCCATGTAGTGTTCTCATGGTGGGTCGGTCCAGTACACAAGTTCTCCAACTTGTACCCATATGTAGACTACATATCTCATATTAGTCTCCACATATGCTAGTCGTTACGTATTATTGCAACCCGCTCCACAATAATACTAGACCAGGGACGTTTAAGAATATCATTATTCTAGGGTTACAATTATGTTTATTACATTACGCAGAAACAAAATATCATGACTCAATGTGCAAAAATACAATCATCTCATTATTGGCTATTGGGCACAACACTAACAGGAGTATGTTTGTAAACCTTCTTTGGTAATGCACATGCATATACAAATGAAAGTATGCTTTTTCAAAATTTTTGTGATTTGGGTATCTTTGTTGCCATGCATGTATCTATGCACACTTGATGAGCAAAAGTGCACAAGCACATAAATGTTGCATTTCACCCTTGCATTGGTGTGCATGTTTGTTTTGGTGCTAGGGCAGGTAGGTTTCCTGGGTTGAGCTCCCTAGTGCCCTGGCGTATCTAGTAGGCACCTAGGTGGGTGCCCTGGCTAGTGATAAAAGCACATGATGAGCCCTTGAGACACTTACATAGTGCACATATTCCAGTGTCTAGGAGGGTGCCAAGTGCTAGTGATATGCAACCAAAGGGCACATGGTGGACACATGCTTGATAGTGTCCTAGTAGGCACCCAAAGGGGCACTAGGCACTAGCGATAGGCGCTTAGGCACGCCATATGGTGTGCACTTTGTGCACATACCACCCTAGTGCCCAGAGTAGCACTAGAGGTACTCCTATTGCCAGCGATAAGTGTGCAAGGGGTGGGGCCTATGTGGGGTGTGACATCGCGTCTGTCAACCTATGATGCTTACTTTCCTTTATCCATATCGGTCTTATTCCCCTTCAATGTCAGTGCTCTGCATCACGAATGCACCATGGGGCCCATAAATTAAGAAAAGATAATCCAATAAGTAGTAAAAAAAGTTGGTGGAAAATTTGAAACTCTATTTTTAGTCCCGGTTATCTCGCACGAACAGATAAAGTAGGAGAAAAATCAAACAAAAAAAAATGGATGCAACACGAGGACTTCTCGGCACATCACTGATGCCAGTATTACTCTTTCCCAAGCACATTTTCCTTTATCCATATCAGTTTTATTTCCCATTAATGTGAGCGATCCATGTAATTCCCTTAAGTTCCTATGTGTTTAGCCGTGGACTATATGGATTTAAGGCTTAAGAATTGTGAAGAACTTAGGATATGGACTCTTTGAACTTGGAGAATAATGTCTTGAATAAAGCTTGAGTGTATGTTGGGTGTTGGATACTGTTGAACTCAAACATGACTTGTTCAAGAAGAAAGGAAATGCAAATGATGATTTGTAAAGTTGAAGGACTCATTCGAACATTTATTGCTAGGTTTGAGTGGAAGAATCTTTCTTGTAGTGGCTCAAATGCACCATGAAAACTTAAGCTATTACTAGTCTAGTGTTAGCCCACTTTTTGTGCCACTTGGACACATTTAGCGTCACACATGCTTCCACTCACCATTTCCATGCTTCCACTCACTTGTATCTTCTCCAACTAGTTGCTAACTCCATGGATGAAGGCTTGAATTCAGGTTTTAAACTCCCATGGTGATTTTAAGCTTCTAAGAGGAACCAAAGCAAAATCAAGTGAAAGATTATGGTTCTTGGTGAATTCATGAGCCAATTAAGCTAGGAAGGCAAGCTCCAGCAGCAACAAGCTAGGAAAGGCGCATTTCAAGCTTGTATAAGCTTCAACGAACATGGGTTCTAAGTGAAGGTAAGGACTTAAGGTTCATTAATCAATTCATAGTTGGACTATGTGTATTAGTGAACTAGGTGCACTTAGGTGATGGTAATTTTAGCCATGGGATCTTAAGTAGCTATGAGGGCTAGGGTTGCTTCGGCAACTATGTTTTTTGTGCTAATTAGTTATGTTTTCAAGCATTAGGGCTAGGAATTGATATGACCAACTCAATTCCCAAACTAGGGAGCTTTCAGATATGATTAGTGTTCTTCAATGAGGTTAACCAAAACTAACCTATTTGAAATCATGCTTTCTATGCCTTTCGGATGGTGTTTAGGTGGTGCATGTGTAATTGTGTCCTTCTATGCTTGTTTGTGCATGCTAACCCTCTTTATATTGTTTATTTGTTATGTATATACTTGTATTGTGTTGTGTTTTTGTCTCTTTGTTTGTAGGTGCTTGGAGGTTTATCTCAGTTAAGCATTAACTTAACCTATGTTTATGCCTTGGAGGCAATGTTAAGTCCTTATTGAGTTTCATACTCATTGCCATACTTTTTATGAATGTAGGAAAGGGTTTCCTGGAGAGGCAACCAAAATAAGAGTATTGTATACTCTTTTGGGTTTAACATGGTTATGTGTAGTGTGTGCTATTGCTCAATATTCTAAGTGGCTTGGATTGCTTGTGTATCAAGCTAATGTGTGTGAACTTCATTCTTGTAGGCCTTGTGTGTTTAGAGTTTATGGGAACAAAGTCTAGTGAGGTGGGAATGTGTTCTACGGCATTTATACTATGGCTTGCCTTGTTGATCATGTGTTTGGTGGTTGGTCTTATTTTAGAGCTTATAGCCACGTTTCAAGTCGTTATGATCACTTTCGGGTATGTTTAAGTGTAGAAGCATGTAAGTGTGCACTTTCAGATGGTAGTGTATTTTGGTGTTCTTGGTAGGCTTACAAAGTTCTATGTACATGTTTTGGTTGTTGAGCACCTATGGTGCTTAAGTTATGTTGTGTAAGTGAATTTGTCTCGGATGGTGTATGTATGGGTGACCTAGGGTAGGCTCACCAAGACATGTATGTGTATATAATGAAGTGCTTGTAACATGAACTTGATCTAGTATGGAAATGTATGTTTATGTCATGCCAAGATGATATCCAATGAAGTTAAGTGCTTGTCACTATGTATTTGCACTTTTAGGTGCACTAGTATATGAATGCGTGTCTTGGGAATACATAAGAGTAAGGAGGGCCTAAGGTAGGCTTATTGAGCCATATGAGTGCCTAACTAGTAAGATAAAGTGGATACTTACATATGTGTGTGACAAAGTATGATGTAGTCGAGATAGGTATGTTCATGTGCTAGTGTAGTTATGTAAAGTGGTGTCTATATGTATACTCTCGAACATGTGTGCATTAGGGTGGCTCAAGGTAGGCCTGCCAAGACATGTGTGAGTGTTTGTCAAATGCATGCAAGATAAAGTTTTGAAAACTTGGATTGGTGTTTTGGTTTCCATGCATATAACTTGTTGATGATATGGTATTGGAGATGAAATGAACATATAAACCCATTTAGGAACTTGCTTGTTTCAAAAAGCGTGTAATAACTTAATGAAGAAGCTTGTGGCTTGTAAGTGTCCTAGGTACATGCCCAAGTGTCCTGGTAGTGTCCAGGTGTGCCTCAGTGCCCCTGCCACGGTGTCCTAATGCACCTAAGGTGGCTAAATGCGTGTAACTAGTATGTACTAAATACTTAAGAACTAAGTAACTGGTCCAAACCCAAATAGATATGTTTTGGTGTCTTACCATTGCTTTTGGGGTTTTAAACCTCTCAAATGGGCTAGGGATTATGTTGGGCATGACAGTGTTTTGTTGGCGTCCGAGCTAGTTTGCTCTTAGGACCATAATTGGTCTGTTTGAGGTATAGACTTGTTCCTACACTAGGTTGTGTTCACTTATGAATATTGACCATTGTGTGCCTTTCTTGTATCTATGTGCCGGATGAGAACCTAAAACATGGAAAGAAAGGCCAGAGGCCAAGATGAGAAAAAAGCTAGCCATCTTAGACATAAGTAGCCTGATTTCGTGCCAGAGGGGCAAGTTAGGGCCACTAAGCCTATTAGCGCCATTCAGCATGAACATAGGGCTTGTTTCAGAGAGCATGTAATAACTTAATGAACAAGCTTGTGACTTGTAAGTGTCCTAGGTACATGCCCATTTGTCCTGGCAGCATCCAAGCCCCCAGTGCCCCTACCACCGTGTCCTGGTGCACCTAAGGTGCCTAAGTGCCTTGTAACTAATATGTACTAAATACTTAAGAATTAAGTGACTGGTCTAATCCAAATAGACATGTTTTGGTGTCTTACCATTTTTTTTTTGGGTTCTAAACCTCCTTAATGGCTAAGGGTTACGTTGGTCATGACAGTCCATGTGACGAACAGATCATGGGGCCCATAAATTAAGAAAAGATAATCCAGTAAGTAGTCAAAAAAGTTGGTGGAAAATTTGAAACTCCATTTTTAGCCTCTGTTATCTCGCACGAACAAATAAAGTAGAACAAAAGCTGACACGAAAAATAAAAAAGGGGATGCAACATGAGGTCTTCCTAACATATTACCGATGCCAGTACTACTCTCACCCAAGCACGCCTAACTATAGAGTTCTAATGGGATCCAGTCCATTAGTGCCAGTATGATCCCATTCGTCAACCTATGTTGATTATTTTCCTTTATCCGTATCAGCCTTATTCCTCTTCAATGTGAGCGCTCCATGTCACGAACAAACCATGGGGCCTATAAATTAAGAAAATGATAATCTAGTAAGTAGTCAAAAAAGTTGGTTGAAAATTTGAAACAACATTTTTAGCCTCGGTTATCTTGCGTGAACAGATAGAGTAGAACAAAAACTGACATGAAAAACAAAAAAGGGGATGCAACATGAGGACTTCTTGGTACGTCACCAATGCTAGTGCTACTCTAACCTAAGCATGCTTAACTGTGGAATTCTGATGGGATCTAGTGCATTAGTGCTGGTATGATCACATCTGTCAACCTATGCCACTTATTTTCCTTTTTTTTGTATTAGTCTTATTCCTCTTCGATGTGAGTGCTCCACATCACGAATGAATAATGGGACCCATAAATTAAAAAAAGATAATGTAGTAAGTAGTCAAAAACTTTAGTTGAAAATTTGACTCCATGTGTTAGCCTTAATTATCTTGGAAGAACAAATAAAGTGGAAGAAAAATAGACACAAAAAACAAAATTGGGGATGCAACACGAGGACTTCCCGGCATGTCACCAATTTTGAAAAGTTGTTAGAACTAGTCATGTAGAGTCTTTGGTTGCATAGCCAACTTAGTTAGGATGTTTCTTTAACATCATAGTGGTGAAACAGGGCCCAGTACCCTTTGTTGTTAACATTGATAGGCTCTTTGGGAACTATGATCCCTCTTAGGTTACAGTTGGCTAGTTATTACTCGTGAAGTATCTTAAACCCTTACGTGCAACTAGTTACTTAGCTTACCCTACATAGAAAATATGCATGCATTGTCCTAGCTATGCAATAACAATTAAATTAAAACATTGTTGAAAACATTGTCACAGCAGTTAACAAAAACTTAATTCAAAACAAGCCAAGACATAAAAACTTTAGTTGCTTTAGCTTCAAGTAACAACTATGTGCATACATCTAAATCTTATATGCACCTAAATGTAACCCTAGTGTTATACACACTAATGGGCACTAGTAGAGACAATCCCTTTGTATGGAAATACCATACATATAGACGACACAACAAAAATCTACTAAGATCCATCCTTCATTGTTCTTCCAAGCAAGTTGGCTTCAAGTGATGAGCCATACTTTCCTTGTACTCACTTAGCCTCAAACTATAAGCCAAACACTTTGGTCAGTACTAACTTATGCTATAAGTAACTTAGAAATGTAAAGTTTCCAACTTAGAGAATACCTTCAATCCAATAAAACTTAGCCTTAACAACTGCCCCTTACCAATTGTTAAGCTTAACTAGTCTGCTTAACCTACACAACACTTAAGGGGTGAGTACTCAAAAGCACTCATTAAGGGATTTGGTACATGCAGGGGGAAACAAATGCAAGCATACAAAGCACAAAAAGTATATACATATAGCATACAAAACAAACAAGCAACTAACTACAGAAGCAGTGTCAAAAATAAAAAAAACAAACAATGCAAAAAAATGAGTGGATGGATGGATGGATGAAATATGCACATGCAAATGCATGTTGGACTTCCTTACACCCGTAGGTGTTAAACTTGCCATGAGCTCATACGGTTGGGGTACTTGGATACTGGCCCTCGTATCCTATGCTAGCTCTTAACTAACCCCATAAACTCCTCTTACGAGCATCTTAGAGTAAGTTGCGACTTACTCAACCTTTGCCTCCCACTGACAAGTTACTTAGAGTAAGTCATCGCTTACTCCTTCCTTACCCGTCTCTTCCCTTAACTTATTGTGCAGGGTAGCTAACTTATTTGGTTCAACTTACCAAGCTCTTTAAGCTTGCTTAGGGCTCCTTTATGGCTTACATACCAAAACATAAAGTTTGGTTAGAACTCTGTTAGGTTTCATTTTGATTGGCCAAAGGTCTAAGACTTCCTACTTGGCCCAACAAAGAGTCTAAAACCCACCTAAATCCCCTTAGTGCTCCCTTAGCAACTTAAGCACTTTAACTTCCTTAGCCATCATTCCTTACCCTGCCTTACCAAAACCACTTAGCTACCACCTAATAATGCATAATTCCCAACTTAGGAATGAGTTCTTGACCAGTTGAGGCTACGGAACATCCTAAATTAGCCTAGGGATGATAACCAAGAGTTTGAGACATTCTTAGGATGCCCTAAGCTTGAAGGACTAATGCCTTGGCGACACCACCAATGATGCATCACAAAAGGCATTAGCGCACAGCACTCCTGAGGTTTACTAGCAACGCATCTCCAATTTGTGTCACCACCGATGACACATCGTCGGTGCACTACAGCATTGTACGATAGCGTGCGAACTTGTACGAAACTTGCTCAAACTTTCCCATCCCACGGCCAATTCACATGGATCTTGTTTCTATTTCATTCCCACACATAATAATACATTTCTATGCATTATTTGAGCTAAATTAAGTTAAATCCCGCTCCTCAATTCATCCTTAAAGCAAGAAACAAGCAACAAGCACACTTGAGCTCCATAGAGTTCCTTTCAGTTTTGAGCTTGAATTCAACCAATTTGGACACCAAGGGCACAAAATTAAGACCACTTGTAACCATTTAACAAGCTTAGAGCTAACCCACAAGGATCAAAGACGTTTACCTTATGGTTTGAACCAAAAACTTGCAAAAACAACTCCAAATGCACCAAATCCACAAAAAATTGAGCTAAGGGATTGTTGAGATAGCTTTGAAACCTTCAAATTTCATTGAATTTTGGTTAGAATGGGAGCTTTGAAGGTGGATAGCTATGGAGGAGAGAGAGCCATGAAAATGGCAAATGGGGGAGATGATGAATAATGTCATCTCCTTCATTTATATAGCCAACCTCTCTTCCTTTTGACACTTTGGCCCTCAAACTTAACATTGCATCATTTAGGCCACTTAAAATCTTCCTACACCATCACTCCTTGGTCCCAAAGAAATTTTTTTCTTAGCTAAACACTTTGCCCATAATCCACCTAAGCCACTATAAGACATAACAGCTCAATTTCTCACTTAGTGCATTTTTCACCCTTACCTTTCGCTTTTGGTTCAAATGGCTATAAACACTTATGGTCTTATATAAATTAGCTCAAAAAACTTGCATGTACCTAATTTTATTGAAATTATGGTCATGCCACTAACTTGGGTCAAAATTACCATTTTGCCCTCCTTGCCCTTTAGGTGCCGATTACACTTTGGAACTTAATTTAACCTTACTTAGCTTGCTTTCCTTGCTTAATAAAATTTATTTGAGGGGAATAATGTGTGATTTACTTAGCTCAACATTCAATGTAGAGGAAACACTAGGAGAGCCTTTAAAATCATGGTATAGTGCTCTTGGTTGCTCAGGACTGTCAATTTGGTATGAGAAGTAACACATTAATAAACTGGTTAACAAACTAATGTTAATTGACATGCATTATTTTGTTGAATGAGATTTTCCTGATATGATGTCTATTGTTTGAAGTATGATTCATGGTTTTACCCCAGGATGTTGTACTTGTAAATATGGCCAACGAGACATGCCTTTCTCATGTTACTCTTGTTGTACCTTGTCTAATCACCTCACTCATCTCAAATGTAACTCGAGCTTTTTACCATTAACATAATTTTATCTATCAAAGACGTCCAACAGGTGACTACAAAGAAACAACTATGCGAGAAGGAGAAGCTTTTGAAGTTTTTCTTTTTCTTAATCTTTGATGATATTCCCATTGGTTTGAGAGTATCTTATAGTTTGGGTTATAGCTATGACACGTGCGAATTAGTTATTTGCATGAAATGCTTGTTTAGTATGTGTATATGATGCATGTATAATATACCAAAAGATTATAATGTTGAGATCACAAGTAAATGAACAAAATGCCCCAACTAAAATATTTTTTCAATATATGTTATGTCTTCCAACAGTTGTCAATCGTTAAGATGATGATCAACATTTAGGTACGTTTGCCAAGAAAAAAATATTTGTGTTCATTTCGGTAAGGCAAGATAGGATAAAATTTATATCACTACAAAAAAGGTCATTTACCAATTGATGAAATTCATTAGTAAAACTCTAAAATTCGTTGGCAAAACCCTTAAAGGGCTACTCTGATGGATGAGATATCTATTAGTAACAACATCGTGAGTAGAAGGTTATACCAATAGATATGTTATTTGTTGGAGTGGCCTCAAACTCTATAACTTGGATGATAATGTGTTAGTAAATATATATGTAAATAGTTATCAGTAATTAGTAGAAGTTAGCATGAAGTAACCTTGGCATACATATACCAACAATTATGTTTGTTACTATATTGTTAGTGTGAGGCAACCTGGGTATGCTTATACAAATAGTTATTTCTGTTAGTATATCAGTTGCATTATTATTATTATTATTATTATTATTATTATTACATCAATTGCAACATCATCATCATCATCACCATTATTATATATAAAAACAACTTATTTCATGAAATTAACTTCAATAATAAAATGATAGATAAAATCAATGGCATTACAACAAATCCTTTCCTTAAAATAATATTCTTTAAACCAAATAGAACTAAAACAATTTTATGGTTTTGAACCTTCATCTATAACCATAATCATCCATACAAAAGTTTCTCGTACGCACAAAAACAGGTTTATGGCATCATTAACCTAAATAGCACAAAAAGCAAGAAGTAACTATGTCACTATTCCACCATAAATTCTTTTGACATACACCCCAAAAGCTGTTCATGCACCTAAAAAGAATGCAAAAGGCAGTTAATGAAAACAAATATGAAATTAGTAAGAACACAAGCACTACTAGAGCAAAAGAAGAAAAAAAGTTATATAGCATAAACAAATATGTTCATGACTAAATGAAGGAAAAAAATTTAAACCTACAAAATTCAAAAGACACAATGTAGATCTAGTACAAGAAACATGAATCACTACAATCTTGTAACAATCAATACAAATTACAATCAAATAATAAATCAGGGAAGAATAAGCAACAAGTGTAGCAAAAACAATAAGATGTTCTGAAATGCAAATCACCACATTCTTGCAACAATTCGAACACACTAGAGTAAAATAAAAAATTAGTAAGGCAAAGCAACAATTAAAGCAAAATATCAAATGGTTATGTAATAAAAAGAATGGGCTTAGGAATAAGAAAAAGAAAACATTGTTAAATCTACAAAATGCAAAAGAAGTATATTCTTGTACTGAAACATCAATGTTCACAATAAAAACAATCAAAACACAATTGAACCCCTAACGATAAGTGCTATACTTGTATACCCTTAAAACAAAAAAACTGATGGAGTAGCACACAGTAGTCCATATTTTGTAAATAAGAAGTAAAACAAGTAATATATAAGGTGTATATCATCCATATGGTTACTTCCACTTGATGATCTCTGATTTCTAATGTTGGAAGAAGTAGGAGAATTTTCAAGAGCACAAGCACCAAGGGAAACTTATTACATACTCATGCAAATAGCAAAAAATAAAAAGAATTAAAATTTAACCTTGAGAAAAAAATTAGCTATTTCATCATTTGTTAGCAATCAAACCATAAACACTAAGAATTAAATTCTATTAAGAACTCAATAAATAAGATCCTTATTACTACAGGTAACTTGTGAACTCACATGATTAACGCATTTCAGGTTGTAAAGGCAAAGTAAAGAACACAGTGCACATGAATTAGTTGTGAACATTGGTTTGAATCTGTAGTTTAATCGAACATTATTCTATAGTATGATTGAATTTATAACTCAAATTTGAAACAACATGCCTCTACATTTTGGACCATAGTGGCAAAAGTCTCCAATGAAAAATCTAGGCATATCAACTTAAAAGTTTTTACTGGGCAATACATAGTTTTTGTATTTGAGCAACCTGAGGCTTAACTTCTAAATTTCTTTGCTTTGAAAGACCTGCACATTGTTTTCTTGGAATCTTTCCCAAGCATCTAACATGCCCTTTTTTTCTCAGGGTCTTTATGTTTGGAGTACACACCCCAAACACAAGCATTATTAGTAGCTGTCCCTTATGTATCACCAGATGCATTAATATCTGATCTCATTACCTCTTACACCTACAAATAAATACATGATTTCATTGTTATTGGTCCTAGGAGAAGCTCACAACAAAGATTCTAAAACTTATTAGAAGTAACATAATATAGGTTCTTAGTCTTGAAGTTATATCGCAAACTCAGTTGCCTAGAGGGTCACATAATTCCCATTTTTCATTGTATGGGTTTTGATATATATGTTAGTAGGAGATGGTCATAGGCCATTATTTTACGTAGCCTATCCAAAATAAACATTAATATGTGACACACTAATATTTGTAATATAGTACACATGAGAATTTACATGTATTTTTTAATAAAAATTGATTCACCCCTTTATGAATGATTCAGGTGAATGTCTTAGTTCCTACAGAAAAAGACTCATTTAAGTTTAATTTATTCACTTTATTTATTCCACTAGTTCAATACACACATGTGAAGACTTAAACAATCAAGTAGGGGTAACATGCATAATAGTTTGTGTTGAACTAGAGCAAAAATAAACTAAATAAATACACTAAAAATATTAGAAGTAATTCACACATACCTTAGCCTTATTTGTAAACCAATACTTGACCAGTGTTTTAAATTGTCCTTCATTTACTTGTGCTTCATTTAGATTTTCAATAAATTGGTTCTTAGTCATGCTAGGATAAAAGTGTTGAGACATTAGGTTATTCTTCCATGTCCTTCACTTTTCATTCAAGTCATTAATTATCCATCTCTTAGTTGATGCATTTGATGGTGGTTCAAATGAGAATTTTGTCTTTATATATAACATTTTCATGATTATAAATATTGACTGATATCTAGATAAAACAAGTTGAAGAATTTTCATATTATTTCACCACTGTACAAGTGCTTACATGTCACATTTATTCCTGGCTGGCATGTTCCCCTAATCTTTATAATTAATAGGTTCATAAAGAGGATTCTTGGCAACTGTTCCTAGAAAACAAGTGAGTAGACTACACTTGATACCAACTGGAATGCCATTTGAATCTATCATAACTTTAATTTCTTGGTTAGGATCTAACTTTCACACATCGACCATAACAGTAGCACCTCAAACTCTCTTCTAAGTAGTAGCTTATTTAAAAATGAAAAATAACAAATAATAATCCATAACTGAATAAAAAATATAGAGTAAATACAACATAAGCATTAAGTACCTTGGCATGCTGACTGATTTTACTCATTTTCATTTTCTTCAACATCGGTAGGCTGTTTGAGTTTGAGTTTATGAGGGTGGCTCAATTTGAGTTTTTGGGGTTTGTTGGATTTGACTGCAATCTTGTGATGAAGAATCATTCCCTTGATGCACTATTTCAATATTAAAGCACCTACACTTTGATGTTGTAGACCTTGTATATTACTCCCTACAATAAAAAATTTAGTAATTCCTTCCAATTTATAACAACAAAAGCCAAGTAAAATCTGGTCAAGAACTATGATGAAACCATTCTAAAGTGGTATTAATGGAACACATTTCCATGCATATTTGGAATTTGGCTTTCAACATGAAAACTTCCCACAATATTAAAACTCATACCTTGACATGAATGAACTAGAGAATTCTCATGGATTCTTAATGCAATCCATCCAGCAACTAGAATATTACGTAAAGGAATTTTGATCTTTAGTTCTAAAGTGAATAAATTAAAGATCTTTTGATGAATGACTCCTATTATTGATATTGTTTGTAGAGAAAACTAAAATCTTTCATTTTTTAAGCATATAGGCCATAAATAGGTACAAAATAATATGTCATTAAATGTTCAACAAGTTGCTTCATGCACCTATGTGAATCAAAAGGGCTTATTTGTTAATAAAAAACATAACGAATTGATCAAAAAAAAATTCTCTCTAATTTGAAAGAGAGACTATTACCAATAATTGTTGTTATATGTTTCCAACCACAAGCCACCTGTTCACCCATAATTCTTAAACAAAGGATTGATGAGTTGACATAATTGAAACTAGAAATTATATTGGTTTAGAATAATATTGAAGTGGAATTTTATATCTAGGTAGGAGAATATAATGAAAATTTAATCCATTAGAATAATTTGATTTGATTAGAAGTAATTCTAGGAATTGTGATTTGATATGATTGAAAGTGATAATAAGAATTAGAGTGATTTGCTCTAATCAAGATGCAATTACAATTTTCCTTATTTCCCCATATCATTCTAATATAAATATAAGATGAGAGGTAGCTATTTATTCCAGCACTCTCAATCATTCTCTCCATTCCATTCTCTACTTCTTCCAAATCCTCTACTCTTTCGACATGGTATAAATGCTTGCCCTTTGATCCTGTCCATCCTAGTCCTACCACCTCTCTCTTTCTTAAAAAAAATGCATAAACCTCTCTAGCAATTTTAATGACCAGTTTTGTCAAAGAGGTGATGCTAGAGGGGTTCATGCACAACCTTCCAGTGACACCCAGTCACCATAGTTACCATGGCATGATTAGCAAAAGCACCATGAAGCTATTGACAAAGTAATTTCTAGGTTTTGATTACCAGAGATTGAGTTTATTTTTGGCTTCTGGCATTGGTTGTTGTTGTCACCATTTTTTCATCTTGATTCTTGTTTCTACTTGGAAATATCTATTTGTCATTGGTACCATGAGTAAAGCCAAGCCATCTAGTGATGCGTAGCCAGCCACATCCATTCAACGAATCCCCACTCCAAAATTCAATGTGACAAATCATGTTTTGTGGGCAAAGTTTGTTATCGTCTATCTTTAGGGTTTGGGCAAATATAAGCATATTACCAAACCTGCTACTAAAGATGATTCAGCAAAGCTCGTGATCAGGGAATGACATGACAACCAAATTATGACAAACCTTTGGAGCGCCATGGATTCGAACATTGCAGGCATGTGTTAACATGTGAACATGACAAAGGAATTATGAGAGTATTTAAGACTTCTATTTTCCAGCAATGTTACATGTATTTATTATTTTTCTATTGAATTGTTTAGTGGTGAAAAGAGAGAAAATAGCCATATGGAGTAATTTTCTAAAATTGAAAACTTGTTTAATGAGCATCTAGTTGCCCAACCATTGATAACTAATGCAAATGAAATTTTGAAACAAAAGGAAGAATTGCTCATCATGAGATTCCTTGATAGCTTAAGACCAAAATATGAGCTAGTTCATGTCAAATACTAAGAGGCATAACATGAGTAGTGATATATTTGCATTGGCGATTCAAAGTGGTGGAAGAGGTAGCTGAAAAAATGGTAATGGTTGTAGTAACTGAGGTGGTCATGGAGAACAAGCTAGAGGAGGCCTGATAACTTGTGATTTTTGTGGCGAAGATGGTTGATGCCCGTCAGCATCTTCGTTGTACGACATAATGGCCTGAAGTAGGGACTTCCAGTATGAAGGGTGTCCGAAGGAAAGACTTTCGGGTAGAGATTGCCTGAAACACTCAAAAGAACAGGGGTTAAAAGGTCCACGGAGTTGTTTTCGGGGGAGGAGCCTCCGACGCCCAAGTCAGGATTTGGCAAGTGAAAAGTAATGGGTAGAGAGTAAAGAGTATAGTTCTCTTGAGAATTCAGTCTCTTTTCTTAGCAAGGTCATTTCCCAAGTATTTATAGGGCAGCTTCAGGAGAAGTCCGTTTGACACAGCCCGCTCAGATCATGACACATGTTCAGTTGGATGCGATCCAAACCTTCAGGTATGAGGTTCTCCAGCTGGCCATAGGCTATTCTGGCCAGAAGCCAGGGCCGTGGGAGGCCTATGTGTCAGGGGCGTGTGCAAGGGCTCTATGTCAGAGGCTCCTTAACCATTTTTGTCGTGTTCACAAGACCCTTTCGGTGAAAGGGACCTCATCGAAACATGGGAGCTTCCTGCCGAGGTCGCCCCAGTTACTCAGAAGGCTACTTCACACAGAGGATTCCCTTCGGAGGATGCTTTGCCCTGCCGAGGATGATGAATCTAGTTTTTCTGAAGCTGGTTTGGTCATTTAACTGATGGCAGTAGTGTACCATTTTCCCGAGGTCAGTTCTGTTATTCTTGAGGGTAATGGTGGATTACCGAGGTTCAAGGGTCAAGGACCGTGGACCCTCTTTTCCCGAGGTTGGTGCTCATCCTTTCCGAGGGTGGTGCCTCATCATAGCTTGGAGGTTTGAAGGGTAATAGGCCTTTGGCTATCACATGCCCTCATCGGAAAGCCGAAGTTATATCTTCCGTTATTTGATCAAATTATAGGAGTCTTTGTGGAAGGTGGTGGCCAGTTCAGTTTTCACGACTAAATTTTTAGCCGAGGTTATCATCTTCGGAGGGAGTTTCAGGAATATGAGATGCCTCTTCTTAACCGAGGTAGCTCTTCTGGTACTCATGTGGCTTTCTCAGTTTCGGGTCAAATTTGCTACGTTCTTGAAGTTATTCCATTAGGCCGAGGTGGATATCCCCTTTCTCTGGGCCTTTGTCACTTGTCAGTGAGTCGTTACGTCTTCTGATCAGTCAGACGCATCATTTCGAAAAAGCTTGCCTAGGCATCTGTACTGTCAGGAGGTGTGCCCTTGTTTCCTGTGCTAGGTGACACGTGTCACGCGGTAATTGGGGGACAGTTATGTTGGTTACATCAACCGCATCTCTTCGCCTTCGATGGGTAATTATGGCAATGATTTGCCTTCGAGGGGTAATTATGGCGATGATTAGCCTACCCCCTTTGGCCTATATAAACCTTCCTCTCCTTCAGAGTTCCCACTTGCTTTCTTTTGCTTATGCCTTTGCTCTTATTTGCTCTTAAGCTTTTCTCCCTTTTCTGCGGTGGTGCCAATGGCGGAGCGATTTCCAACTAGTTTTTATGACGGCGTTCACAAATCCCGACTTCGGCAAAAGTTTTGGTGGGTTTTCTTTCCCGAAGTCCTTCGATTTTCTGTGTTTCTAGCCTTTTCTTCTTTTTTGAAGTCGTCCTCCTTCTTTCGAAGTCACTTCTTTTTCCCGAATATGTATTTTCCAGTCCCACTTATGACTGTTCGTTCTATTCCTAAGAGTTGGGCTCCTCTCGACTCTCATCCGTGTTGCACCACTATGGAAAAAATGGAGAAGTTGACAGCTAAGTTATTCCATCCATTTTACGCTGTGACTAGGCTACCTACTGCAGGTCTGCTTAGTTACATGTAACATTCGGATGAGGTTACCATTTTTTGGGCCCAACTGAAGGCTGGACTTCGGTACCCTCCCCCAAAGATGGTTTGCAACTTTTGCCAATTCGATAGCATAGCCGTGAATCAGCTTCCTCCCAACTCCTATTCTTACTTCAATGCTTTTCTCTGCATGTGTGGGATTCTAAAGATAGAACCCCACTTTGTCATCTTTATGCAGTATTACAAGCTTTATCCGGTCCCAAAGGGTGGCTTCTATTTCTTGCTACCTCGGGGATCTGGGAGCAAAAAATATATGTTCACCTTTGACAACAAGGATAGTTGGTGAGGGTGGCAAAAGAAGTTTTTCTTCCTGAAGGTGGCAAAGGCATGGTCCCAGGTGCCGACCAGGTGGGCCTGGGGGACGATGGAGACAGATGTTGTTGATCCCAAGAACTGCTAACTCTTGAGTTAAAATCGAGGTTTGAGGACTTTGATAGCCGTACCTGAGCTGTCGCCAACTGGAATGCCAAGGTCCATCCACGCTCCTTGTATCCCTTCCCCATCAAGTGGGACCTTATGATCGAAGACGTTCTTCGGAAGTTAGGGGTGATCAAGGAGCACAAAACTGACCTCGGCATGCCAGCGCCTGCCATCGATGGAAAGAAGGCATGGTTTGTGATGCTCCATCAGAAGGAGCTCACTTACGAAGCCCTCATTGAGAGTAAGTCACTTTCAAATTTTGCTATAAGTACCCCTTTGGACTTACATTGATATTTTCTTCCTTTTTCAGAGATGGGCGACCAGTCTGCTGCCTTCTACAAGTCCCTGTTCCTCGGACAAGTTGAGAAGAAGGAACAGAAGAAGAAAGCCGCCCTAAAGAGGCGGAAGGCATCTGGAGGGGGGCCATCTTCGGCCAAGAAATTGAAGAAGGATCTTCTTTCCCCCCATCCGGAAGACGTTATAGAGATCGGGGACCAACATTCGGTCCACATCGACCCGCCATCAAAGCTGGCCATCAGCTCCAGTCCCTAGAGTCCTATCACTTTGGCGGACATCTTGGGCATTTTGGCAGGAGGCCCTTTTGCTGAAGAGCTTGAGGAGCGAAGACGAAACAAGGGGAAACATGTCCCTGTTGAAGTGGAGGAAGTCCATGACTTCGATGAGGACGTCGCCGAGGTTCCACCAAGTTTGCCCCTTAACCATTTTTCTATAAATTTAGACATCTTTAGCATTTTTGACCTTCTAGACATATGGCTAAGGGATAATGTACTGATGGAACTTTCGCGTGATTTTGCAGAGGAACTGGTGCCCTTGACATGGAGATGATTGTATTTTTTGCACATTGAGTCATGATATTTTATTAAGGCATTAATCCAGCAATTATGTTTGTTGTTCTATTTCTGCGTAATGTAATAAACATAATTGTAACCCTAGAATAATGATATTCTCAAACATCCCTGGTCTAGTATTATTGTGGAGCGGGTTGCAATAATACATAACGACTAGCATATATGGAGACTACTATGAGATATGTAGTCTACATATGGGTACAAGTTGGAGAACTTGTGTACTGGACAGACCCACCATGAGAACATTACATGAATTGTTATATGAGTGTCATAAGTGATTCTCATAGTGATCATGGTATATGTAGTCCTTCGACTTAAGATCATCAAGGTTCCCTACATGTGAGTCACATCTTAGACAAAGGGACAATGGCATATATCGGTAATGATCATAAAGGTTTAGTCGAATCACCGACAATTTTGTTACTTGGGTAGCAATGATGTGTTGCTAGACACTCCTCATTGCTTATGATCATAAATGTGATTTATGATCATTGCCAATATGGTAAGAGCCTACTGGGTCACACACATAGAGCTATTTGGATCATTAGAGTGAATGGGCTAATAATTTGGGTTTTGGTTTCCCAATAATTTCATATTAATAATGGGCCCAATAGTTGAGCCATTATTAAGCCCGAAATTAAAGCCTAATTGGATTAGGGCTTTGAAACCCATTAGACCTAGAAGTTGAGTCTCACTATAAATACAACTTTTAGTGAGAAATTTATAGCTTCTTGCCCTAGCCTCCCAAAAGGATAGCCGCACTCTTCTCTTGCAATTCCAAGGAGGATGCAAGCTAGCACTGCGAAAGCAAGAAAAACACATCTGCTGGGTCGTGGCGGAAGCATGTTGATCTTGAGAGGCTCGTGTGGATACCATAGAAAGATTGAACACGTCAACTGTTCAGGTTTTGTGATTCAACTCTATAGTTGGGTGAGAGATCTCAACCGAAAATTAGGTATCAAAATTTTTGAACACCCGGTTTACCCCATTTCACTTGGATCCTGGAGGGTTTCGATTAAATTCCCCTGCGCTTGTTTGGCTCCCGAAACCCAACAGTCCATGACTCTGATGAGGACATCGCCGAGGTTCCACCAGGTTTGCCCTTTAGCCATTTTTCTATAAAGTTTAGACATCTTTAGCATTTTTGACCTTCTAGATGTATGGCTAAGGGATAATGTACTGATGAAACTTCAGCGTGATTTTGTAGAGGAATTGGCACCCTTAGTGTGGATGGTGGAGCACGCCTGAAAGCGGGCCCTTCGGGACTCCCATATCACGAAGGAGAAGGTTCTAAGGGAACTTTTTTGGTCTTTCATGGAGGACATGAACTTGTTCTCCGAGGATAGCTAGCAAATGGCTCCCCAAATGGCGAGGGGTGTGCTTACCCAAGCCACATTCAAATCTCTGGCGGAAGAGTGCCCGAACGAGGAAGTCCTCACCGCGAGGATGTCTGAACATGCTGCCCAAGTATTCTTGAAACTCTTTATCCTTTCTCCAAATTTTTCTAGGTGTTTGCTTTGCTTTTCAAAACATGACCAAGTGTCCTTCTTTCTGCAGCTCTTAGCGTACAGTGGCTACTTCAAAGCTTGGGCAGCAAAGCAATCTTCGATCCGTTCCCAGACCGAAGAGCAACTGGAGAAGGCCAAGGTATTTTGTGCCAACTCGGTCATTAAGTACGCCGAGCTGAACAAAATAACCAAGGAGGAGACTGCCAGACTTCAGGAGGAGTTCCTGAAGAGCTAGGGGGAACTCTCTTAAGATTTCTCCCAGAAGGTGTTTGACCTCGGCGTGAAGGTCATTGAACTAACTTCGACGAACGAGGACTATCGAAAGGAGAAGGAGGAGGATTTTGCACTCCTTGTGAACGCCCTTGCAGACAATGCCAAACTTCAAGCTGAGGTCGACGCGATGAAGAAGGACGCGATGAAGAAGAAAAAGATGAAGAAGCTGGAGAAGGAGGTGACCGAGTTGGATGACTTGTCTGTCTAGAAAGACAAGGCTGATCAGGCAACCAAGGTTGCATTCCAGGATGACTTTTGTCTGGCTCGGCATCAAGTCCTGGCGAAGTACCCCAACCTCGACCTCTCTTTTCTTGCTGCCTTGGACATTCCCGAGGGGCCTCACTGGTGCTGGTCAAAGATAGAACATCTCAGCCTTCCTTTTGCTCCTCATTCGGCATCGAGGGTTGCGACAAAGGATGTTGGCGATGGAGCAGCTCGCGATGACGAGGTCCCTTAGGCATCCAGGATTTTACTTTTTTGTTTTCTTTGTAATCTTCTTCTTGTAATAAGGCTCAATTTAATAAAATTCCTTCTTTCCTCCAAATAATCTTCAGTTCCAAGGGTTAATTTGACCTTTTTTGGTCTAGGACCCTCAAGAAGATATCTTTCACGCTTATTATCAACCATCTTCGGCATAGCGTCAGTTTCGGTGAATATCTTTTGGCAAAGCTTTGCCTGTTGTTATCAGCCATGTTTGGTTGATGCACCTTCGGAGAAAACGTGTCACTTTCCTAAGTAGATACTTGCACTTTGCTCGATTAGATTCCCTAGGTGGGACTCTTTTCGATAGAATTTTTTTTTTAAGTGTCCAATTTTTTCAAAGCATCTGAATGCCATGTATTTTTTAGTTCTCCATCTTCGGTATCACCGAGCTTATAGACTCCTGGCCAAACCTCATCAAGGACCAAATAAGGCCCTTCCCAGTTTTCCCAAAGTACTCCGTGAGATGGTCTTTGGGGCTTACACTTAGCCTTTCGGAGGACAAGGTTCCCTTTTTTTATTCATTTTCACTTGACATGCAAGTTCACAACTATAGCTACCCTTCTAAGCTCAGCCACTTCTCTGTGTTCGTCAATGAGGTCTAGCTTAGTTCTCAACCCGAGGTCATTCCCCTCTTCATCGACCACTTGTACTCTTATTGATGGCTGAACTACTTCAATAGGAATGATGGCCTCTATGCCAAATACGAGTGAGAAAGGTGTCTCACCTGTGGCCCTTCGGGGGGTTGTCCGATAGCTCCATTGCATACTAGGGAGTTCTCCTGGCCATCTTCAATTTGCTTCCTTAAATCTATTTTTCAAACCATCTTTTATGGTTCAGTTGGACACCTCTACCTGTCCGTTACTCTGAGGATGAGCTATTGGGGTGAAGTGCATTTTTATCCCGAGGTCGGTGGTGAATTCCTGGAACCCCTTGTCAATAAACTAGGAACCGTTATTAGCCACTATCACCTTCGGTATGTTGAACCTACATACGATGTTCTTCTAGATGAATTTCTGTATGTTCCTCGCCGAAATGGTTACTAGAGGCTTTGCCTTAATCCATTTAGTGCAGTAATCTACTGTAACTACGCAGAACTTCACTCCCCTGGGTGCAGTTGGGAAAGGCTCGATGAGGTCAATACCCCATACTGCGAAGGGGCAAGGGTAGTTAGCCGGGGTTACCATTTCCAAGGGTAGCCTCTGCATGTTAGCGTGTCTTTGGCAATTGTCACATTTTTGGACAAATTGACTTGGGTCCTTCCTCAAGGAGGCCAAAAGTATCCCTAGCGGACTAGCACTTCTGCCAGAGCGTCAGTTCCTATGTGGGAACCACAGGCCCTCTCATGGACTTCTCTAAGGACTGTTTCTATGTCCTCTTCACTAACACACCTTTGCAGCGGACTTGCGTACCCTTGTCGGTATAACTCCTCCTCGATCAGGAAATATCGTCCAGAATGTCTTTGCACTTTTGCTGCCTCAATAGGGTCTTTGGGAAGCTTCGAAGTCGTAAGGTACTTTTTTATGGGATTTTTCCATCCTCCTTCCGAGGTTGTTAAGCTCATTGTTGCTATGCTCAGGCAACTTAGCACTTCGGTCGACTTTTTTGACTTGGCCAAAGTAACTGCTTCACTGTTGTCCCGACGAGGCACGTTCTCGATATGTACCGCATCAAACTCCTAGATGAGCTTTGATACGAAGTCATGATACTTTGCCAAGGTTGGGTCCTTCGCGCCATAGTCCCCTGCCATCTGTCGGACCACTAGCTGAGAATCGCTGTGGGCCTTTAGGTTTCTCACACCAACTCTTCTAGCAAGGCGCAAACCTGCTATGAGGGCTTCATATTCTGCCATATTGTTGGTGACATTAAACCCAAATTTGATGGCTTTCACAGCTTCCATACCTTCAGGACCACAGAGAATTACTCCTGCTCCTTGATGTTCAAAACCAGAGGCCCCATCAACGAACAGAGTCTACTTTGGTTCATCCTTGCCAAGGTTAGGTGGGCTATCTTAGGCAATGGGTACCTCAGCAATGAAGTCTGCCAATTCCTATGCTTTTATTGCCTTTCTTGGCTCATAGGTGATATCATACTCACCGAGCTCGATGCACCACTTCGATAGCTTTCCCGAGTGGTACACTTTCTTCATGATATCCCAAAGGGGCAGGTTACTTCGGAAGATCATGGGGTGCCCTTGGAAATAAGGTTGCAGCCTTCTGCTTGTGAGTACCAAGGCATAGATAGCCTTTTGTAGCAAGGGGTACCTGACTTCGGCACCATGCAAAGACTTGCTCACATAATATACTGGCCATTGCTTTGCCCCTTCTTCCTTTACAGGGAACGAACTTATTGCCTTTTCGATGATGGTGAGGTAAAGCATGAGTGGTTGTCCTTCCTGTGGCTGCTGAAGTGTCGGCAGACGAGTTAGGTAGGCTTTTAGCTCATCCCAAGCCTTTTGGCAGTCTTCGTTCCAAGGGCGCACCTCGGTTTTGAGGTCACCATCATTTTTTGTTGCCTTAGTGAGGACTTTGAAGAACGGTCGGCATCAATCTCCATATCTGGAGATGAATCTGCTGAGAGACATGATTCTCCCTGTGAGTCTTTGCACATCCTTAGTCATCATGGGTGTTCAGAATCCCAGCAAGGCCTTGACCTTTTCCGTATTGACATCAATACTTTTCTCCGACACCATGAATCCGAGGAACTTACCCGCATTCACCTCGAACACGCATTTTTTGGGGCTGAGACGAATTCTAAATGTGCTCAGTTGGTGGAATGTTTCTTCTAAGTCTATGATATGACTACTAGGCAGTTTGCTCTTAACTATCATATCATCGATGTAGACTTCCATGTTTCTCCCGATTTGGGAGTCGAAGACCCTATTCATCAACCTTTGGTACCTGTCCCCTGCATTCTTAAGCCCGAAGGGCATTCTAATATAGCAGTATGTACCAACTTCGGTGATGAAGGTGGTTTTTTCCTCGTTATCGGGGTCCATCTTAATTTGATGATACCCGCTAAAGGCGTCGAGGAAACTAAAGAGGCCATACTCGGCAGTTGAGTCTACCAACTGGTCTATTGGCAACAGAGGATTTGAATCTTTGGGGCAAGCATCGTTTGCATTTCTAAAGTCGATGCACATTTGGAGTTTATCACTCCCTTCTTTCATGGTGATAACCACGTTACTAAGCTATTCGGGGTACTTGACCTCCCTTATTATGCCTGCTTCCATTAAGCGTTGTACTTCAATTTTGATGAAGTTGTTCTTATGTGCCGATAGGGTTCACTTTTTTTTTCAGACAGGCTATGCCTCTGGGCGCACCTTAAGCCTTTGTTGGATTATGCGAGGGTCTACCCTAGGCATGTCCTTTGGCGACTAGGCAAACATATCTTTGTTCATTAACAGAAAAGATACAATTTTTTCCTTCTCACCTTCAGCCAGTTGTTTCCCCACTCGGGTACTTCGGCCTGAGACAAGTTCCACATCTTCTGTTTCTATTTTCTCGAGGTCTTCTATTTCTTCTCTCTTTGCCTCCTCTGCGAGCATGACCTTTGCTCCCGAAGTCTGTGTGTGGATCTTTGCTGGGCCCTGTCTGGCTTTCACGAAGACCTTTCTGACTTCCCCTTGGTCGATGAAGATCTCAACATCTCCGTCCTTCGTTGTGAAGGTGACAGTCAAGTACTTCACGTCTGGGTGGATGTGGAGATTCCCTTGAGTCTGCCTCCCAAGGATGGCATTCTATGACGAAGGGACATCTATGATGATGAACCTTGTCATTGCGGAAGCAAAGAGCTCACCCTTGTTTTGTGGCGAAGTTCCCTTTAGCATTAGAGGTAGGTCAATCCACCCGAGGACAGGGTGTTCGGACGGGCCTACCCCAAAGGTGGGGGAGGTGACAGGCTTGAGATCGCCTTTTGAGATACCCAAATTTGGTAGCAGATAAGAGAATATGACATCGGCGTTAGAACCATCATCGAGGAGTACTCTTTTGACATCCTAACTCCCTATCCTTGTCATGAATAGAAGTGGGTCGTCAGGAGGGAATACTACGGTGGACGCATTTTTCTAAACAAGCTTGTTCGATGGGTTACCGAATTCCATCACCGAGATCTCCCTAACTTTCCTCTTTCTTTCTGCCGAAGGTAGTCCATGTTAGTGTTGTGCCCAAAAAGCCAATCATGAGATGATTGTATTTTTGCACATTGAGTCATGATATTTTATTGAGGCATTAATCCAGCAATTTTGTTTTTTTTGTTGTTGCTGCGTAACGTAATAAACATAATTGTAACCCTAGAATAATGATATTCTTAAACATCCCTAGTTTAGTATTATTGTGGAACGAGTTGGAATAATACATAATGACTAGCATATGTGGAGACTAATATGAGATATGTAGTCTACATATGGGTACAAGTTGGAGAACTTGTGTACTGGACCGACCCACCATGAGAACACTTCATGGATCGTTATATGAGTGTCATAAGTGATTCTCATAGTGATCATGGTATATCTAGTCCTTCAACCTAAGATCATCAAGGTTCCCTACATGTGAGTCACATACTTTGATACTTTCCTTTGTTGCTCGTAACTGAGTGAACTTGAAGGAGGTCATTGGGTATGTCACATATCATGCGGAGGGATTTGTATGATCAAGATGGGATTTGTCCCTCCTAAGTAACGGGAGTGATATCTTTGGGCCCCTTGATAGAGTGAGACTTAGAAAATGCATGGCCATGCTCCGATGAGTTGATATATGATATCAATGTCGTCAGTTTAAGTTGGTCTACTCGGTAATCAAGAAACCAAAGATTGGGCTATACGAGAGTGACATATTCCATGTCTCGTGCTTAGTCTTGATATCTTGGACAAAGGGACAATGGCATATATCGGTGATGATCATAAAGGTTTAGTCGATTCACCGACAATCTTGTCACTTGGGTAGCAATGATGTGTTGCTAGACACTGCTCATTGCTTATGATCATAAATGTGATTTATGATCATTGCCAACATGGCAAGAGCCTATTGGGTCGCACACATAGAGCTATTTGGTTCATAAGAGTGCATGGGCTAATTATTTGGGTTATCTTTTCACTTTAATTTTGTATTAATAATGGTCAAGGAGTTGAGCCATTATTAAGCCCGAAATTAAATCCTAATTGGATTAGGGTTTTGAAACCCATTAGGCCTGGAAGTTGAGTATCACTATAAATACAACTTTTAAGTGAGAAATTCGGAGGTCTCCTTGCCCTAGCCTCCTAAAAGGACAGCCGCACTCTTCTCTTGCAATTCCTTGGAGGACGCAAGCTAGCACTGCGAGCGCAAGAGAAACACATCTGTCGGGACGTGGTGGAAGCGTGGTGATCCCGAAAGGCTCGTGTGGATACCATAGAGAGCCTGAACACGTCAACTGTTCAAGTTTTGTGATTCGACTCTACAGTTGAGTGAGAGATCTCAACCGAAAATTAGGTATGTAATTTTTGAACACCCGGTTTACCCCGTTTCACTTGGATCCTGGAGGGTTTCGGTTAAATTCCGCTGCGCTGTTTGGCTCCCGAAACCCAACAGTGGTATCAGAGCTACTGGTGAAACCCTAAATTGGGATTGAGTGTTGAATCACATGATGCTATGTGTTCGATTGGTTTTCGGCCATGATTAATTAGATTGATTCATGATGCATGAAACCGGAATTTGTAATGAACATATGAGATATATGAAGAAACGACACAAATTGGTTAATGAGATTAACCCAAAATTGATAGGTATGAGATACCTATATCGATTAAGATTCTTGCAATAGTTGCAAAAACCCTAGGTTTGTTCGGATTCGGCCTGTTCGGGCACCGAAAGTAAGGTATTTTTGGTGGCTCGAATGGAGGAGTCTCGGGTGCCTACTTTCTCGAAATAGAAGATTTCGGGCTAAGCAATTCTAAGACAATTTTTTTGCACCGGGGGGACCGCCGTATGCGAAGCACCACATAAATAGAAACTGGTTAATCAACACGCGAAAATTGGCATGCATCTTTGTTGAATGAGATTTGACATGATATACTGATTGGTGTTTAAACCATGGTGCATGGTTATAGCCCTTGATTGGTTGTACTTGTAAATACGGCCTGCGAGTCGTGCCTTTTCTTATCACTCTCATTGTACATTCTCTTCTCACCTTACTCCCCTCGAATGTAACTCGAGGTTTCTATTATTGATGTAATGGTGCATTATGGGATCGTCCAAGGTGGTATGTCCAAGGAGGTGAGAACAAAAGGGCAACCAAGAAAGGAAGAGAAGGAGCTTGTGAAGACTCTTTTCTTTTCTTAGGCTTTTATGATATTCTCATTGGCTTGAGAATATCGCATAGTTTGGGCTATAACCATGTCACGTTTATTTCTTGTAAGCATGAGATACATGTTTTATATTTGTATGTGATGCATGTATAAAACAACCGGAGATAGCAAATTGGTGAGATCAAAAGAAAAAAAAAACCCCTCAAACAAATATTAAGTCATTAAATGTGATGCCTTTCAAATGTTGGCACTTGTCAAGACTTTGATCAACATTAGGTGGGTTTGCCAAAGCAAAGCACCAATGTTCATCTTGGTAAGGCGCGATGGGATAATAGTGATATCCAAACTGCTAACTTTGGGGTTCGACTTAACTACGTCATCCTAATAGGATTCGGGACTTAGAGGCATAGAGTTGGGCTTAAGTTCATGAGATGAGCTTGGACAAGTGTTGTTCACCCAACTATCCAAGAGTTGCATAAGATGCAATTGGCAAGGAGTTGCCTACCTAAATAGCTGTAACTTGATAGAAAAGCTAAAGCTGACTCAGGTTGTGGTCAAATATGGATCTTGGCCCACTAGAATACCTTAGCGCCGAGGTGTTCCGAAATAATATCGAGGGTTATTATTTTGAGGAAAATAATGGGAGTATCGTTTAATAAAATTCCTTATTAAATGAATTAAAATACATGACTCTTACACTGCATATTTACTGTTGTAGATAACCATGGCACAAAACACATCGACACTTTCGTTGCGATCGATCCTTGAGAAGGAAAAACTGAATGGGACCAACTTTCTCAAATGGTACTGAAACTTGAGGATAGTCCTCAAACAAGAGAGAAAGGCTTATAGCTACAGTCAGTTCGTCATGAACTATAACATGAATGACCTTGACAAGTCCCTCCCTGAATTGCTCAACATGTTGAGAACTGCTGAGCAAAACCTTAAGAAGGCTAAGCCCATTTTGATGGTTCAAAAGGGCAAGGGAAAAGGAAAAGCAAACAAGAAGAAGGATAAAGCTAATGGAAAGTCCAATGCTAGTTCTTCTTCAGCTGCACTGAAACCAAAGGGTGGTGTGGCAAAGGAAGGGGAGTGCTTCCATTGTAAGCAACTTGGACACTTGAAGCGCAACTGTAAGCTCTATCTTGAAGAACTTGCTAAGGAAAAGGGAAGTAAGACTTCCACTTCAGGTATTTTTGTTATAGAGGCTAACTTTTCTACTTCCTCATCTTGGGTATTGAATACTGGATGTGGATCTCACATTTGTGCAATTGTGCAGGATCTAAGTAGAAGTAGAAGATTGGCCCGAGGTGAAGTAGACCTACGTGTTGGAAATGGAGCAAGGGTTGCTGCCTTAGCCGTAGGGACTTATGTTCTCACTTTACCTAGTGGATTAGTTTTAGAATTAGACAACTGCTACTTTGTGCCTACTATTAGTAGAAATTTGATTTCTGTTTCTTGTTTGGACAAGAAAGGTTTTTCATTTATAATATAGGACAAATGTTGTTCTATTTATTTGAATGAAATCTTTTATGGTAGTGCTCAACTTAGCAATGGGTTGTATGTTCTAGACCTTGAAGATCCAATCTATAATGTGAATACCAAGAAGGTCAGATTAAATGATTCAAACTCGACCTATCTCTGGCACTGTCGCTTGGGCCATATAAATGAGACCCGCATATCCAAGCTCCATAAGGATGGACTCTTGGACTCATTTGATTTTGAATCATATGAGACATGTGAGTCATGTTTGTTGGGCAAGATGACCAAAACCCCATTCACAGGGCAAAGTGAAAGGGCTAATGACTTACTAGGACTCATACATAGTGATGTATGTGGCCCTATGTCTACACAAGCTAGAGGAGGTTTCCAATACTTCATTACTTTCACTGATGACTTCAGCAGATATGGCTATGTGTATCTTATGAGACACAAGTCAAAATCCTTTGAAAAGTTCAAAGAATTCAAGAATGAAGTAGAGAATCAACTCGGGAAGAGTATCAAAGTGCTTCAATCAGATCGAGGTGGAGAGTACTTGGATCAAGAATTCCTTGACTATCTGAAGGAGTGTGGTATAGTATCACAACTCACTCCACCAAGCACACCTCAATGGAACGGTGTTTCTGAAAGGAGAAATCGAACTCTGTTAGACATGGTTCCCTCCATGATGAGTCAAGTTGACCTTCCAAACTCCTTTTGGGGAAATGCTCTAGAGACAGCTGCTTTTATACTAAACCGAGTTCCATCTAAATCGATTCAAAAGACACCATATGAGATATGGAGTGGGAGGCGTCCCAATTTGTCTTTTATGAAGATTTGGGGCTGTGACGCTTATGTGAAATGTCAATCCTCTGACAAACTAAGGCCCAAATCTCAAAAATGCCTTCTTGTTGGGTATCCCAAAGAAACAAAGGGTTACTATTTCTACAATCCCTCTGAGCAAAAAGTGTTTGTTGCTCGAACTGGTGTCTTTTTGGAGAAAGAGTTTATCTCTAAAGGAACTAGTGGGAGGAAAGTAGAACTTGAAGAAATTTAAGAACAACAAGGAGACATCGAACCTGAAATGGAACCTGAACAGACACCACAAGATGTTGTGATTAAAGAGTCTGTTCCTGTAGCACAGAGCCCACGTAGGACTGGTAGGATTCGGCGTGAGCCCGAGAGATATGGATTTCTCGTGACTCACACCGATGATGTGATGCTCATGGATCAAGATGAGCCCACAACCTACCAACAAGCTATGTCGGGGCCTAACTCTGAGAAGTGGCTAGTGGCCATGAAATCCGAGATGGAATCCATGTATGAAAACCAAGTATGGACTTTGGTTGACCCACCTGAAGGGGTAAAACCCATAGGGTGCAAATGGGTTTTCAAGAAGAAAACTGACATGGATGGTAATGGAATTACCTTTAAGGGACGATTGGTCGCAAAAGGTTTCAAGCAAATTCATGGTATTGACTATGATGAAACTTTTTCACCAGTTGCTATGCTTAAATCCATCCGAATTTTGTTTGCTATTGCTGCACACTATGATTTTGAGATATGGCAAATGGATGTCAAAACTGCATTCCTAAATGGAAAGCTACTTGAGGATGTGTACATGACACAACTTGAGGGTTTTGTCACTCCTGAGAATGCCAATAAAGTGTGCAAATTGCAAAGGTCCATTTATGGACTGAAGCAAGCTTCTCGAAGTTGGAATCTTCATTTTGATGATCCAATCAAAGAGTTTGGTTTTATCAAAAATAAAGATGAACCTTATGTCTACAAGAAGGTTAGTGGGAGCGCTATTGTCTTCTTGGTGTTGTATGTAGATGACATATTACTCATCGGGAATGACATTCTTGAGCTACAGTCTGTGAAGACTTGGCTAGGGAAATGTTTCTCTATGAAGGACTTGGGTGAAGTAGCCTATGTGTTAGGCATCAGGATCTACAGAGATAGATCTAGAAAGCTTCTTAACCTAAGTCAAAGTACATATATTGACAAGGTGCTAAAGAGGTTTAGCATGCAAGATTCCAAGAAAGGATTCTTGCCCATGTCACATGGTATCACTCTTTCTAGATCTCAGTGTCCGAGTACAACCAAGGAGAGAGAGTGCATGAGTAAGATTCCATATGCCTCAGCAATTGGATCTATCATGTATGCCATGATATGTACTCGTCCCGATGTCTCATATGCTTTGAGCATGACGAGTAGGTACCAATCGAACCCCGGTGAAAGTCACTAGACAGCTGTTAAGAACATCCTTAAGTACTTATGAAGGACTAAGGATGCATTCTTGGTCTTTTGAGGTGAAGATCAGCTCGTTGTAAGGGGTTACACCGATGCAAGCTTCCAATCCGATAAGGATGATTTTAGATCGCAATCTGGTTATGCATTTTGTATTGGTGGTGGTGCTGTGAGCTGGAAGAGTTCAAAGCCAGAGACAGTAGCTGACTCTACAACAGAATCTGAGTACATTTTCGCCTCTGATGCTGCGAACGAGGCAGTCTGGATCAAGAAGTTCATCACTGAACTTGGAGTGGTTCCAAGCATTGTCGACCCAATAGAGCTCTATTGTGACAACAATGGAGCAATCGCACAGGCCAAGGAACCTCGATCTCACCAGTGATCCAAACACATACTTCGATGCTATCATCTCATCAGGGAAATCATCAAGAGGGGTGATGTAAGGATATACAGGACTTCCACAGACAGCAACATTGTTGATCCACTAACAAAGCCCCTTACGCAGCAGAAGCATGATAGCCATTCTAGGTCCATCGGTATTAGCTACATGGATGATTGGCTTTTAGTGCAAGTGGGAGATTGTTAGTGTTGTGCCCAAAAATCCAATCATGAGATGATTGTATTTTTGCACATTGAGTCATGAAATTTTATTGAGGCATTAATCCAGCAATTTGGTTTTTTTTGTTGTTTCTGCGTAACGTAATAAACATAATTGTAACCCTAGAATAATGATATTCTTAAACGTCCCTAGTCTAGTATTATTGTGGAGCGGGTTGCAATAATACATAATGACTAGCATATGTGGAGACTAATATGAGATATGTAGTCTACATATGGGTACAAGTTGGAGAACTTGTGCACTGGACTGACCCACTATGAGAACACTTCATGGATCGTTATATGAGTGTCATAAGTGATTCTCATAGTGATCATGGTATATGTAGTCCTTCGACCTAAGATCATCAAGGTTCCCTACATATGAGTCACATACTTTGATACTTTCCTTTGTTGCTCGTAACTGAGTGAACTTGAAGGAGGTCATTGGGTATGTCACATATCATGCGGAGGGATTTGTATGATCAAGATGGGATTTGTCCCTCCTATGTAACGGGAATGATATCTGTGGGCCCCTTGATAGAGTAAGACTTAGAAAATGCATGGCCACGCTCCGATGAGTTGATATATGATATCAATGTCGTCAGTTTAAGTTGGTCTACTCGGTAATCAAGAAACCAAAGATTGGGCTATACGAGAGTGACACATTCCATGTCTCGTGCATAGTCTTGATATCTTGGACAAAGGGACAATGGCATATATCGGTGATGATCATAAAGGTTTAGTCGATTCACCGACAATCTTGTCACTTGGGTAGCAATGATGTGTTGCTAGACACCGCTCATTGCTTATGATCATAAATGTGATTTATGATCATTGACAACATGGCAAGAGCCTATTGGGTTGCACACATAGAGCTATTTGGATCATAAGAGTGCATGGGCTAATTATTTGGGTTATCGTTTCACTTTAATTTCGTATTAATAATGGGCCAAGGAGTTGAGCCATTATTAAGCTCAAAATTAAATCCTAATTCGATTAGGGCTTTGAAACCCATTAGGCCTAGAAGTTGAGTCTCACTATAAATATAACTTTTAAGTGAGAAATTCGTAGGTCTCCTTGCCCTAGCCTCCCAAAAGGACAGCCGCACTCTTCTCTTGCAATTCCTTGGAGGACGCAAGCTAGCACTGCGAGCGCAAGAGAAACGCATCTGCCGGGACATGGTGGAAGCGTGGTGATCCTGAGAGGCTCGTGTGGATACCATAGAGACCTGAACATGTCAACTGGTCAGGTTTTGTGATTCGACTCTACAGTTGAGTGAGAGATCTCAACCGAAAATTACGTATGAAATTTTCGAACACCCGGTTTACCCCGTTTCACTTGGATCCTGGAGGGTTTTGGTTAAATTCTACTGCGCTGTTTGGCTCCCGAAACCCAACAGTCCAGTGGTGATCGTCTAGATTACCGCAGCCAGAGGTGGTGGTTGCCTTTTGGGACTTCAATTCTGGCGTCTGTCAAAATCATAGTCTTCATCTTCTCTTTTCCTTTCCTCTTCCTTCCTCCCTTTTGGGGAGGGCATCCGCAGGTAGCACCGAAGTTGGCCTTGCTTTATTAGAGACTCAATGTACTTTCTCAGCTGGAAGTAATCCTCAGTGTCATGCCCATGATCCTGATGGAACTGGCAGAACTTCTTCATATTTATCTTCTTTTTTGAAGTCATGGCCTTCAGACACTGGAATGGGTTGCCTTGCCCTTCCATGGCCAACAGTATGTTTGTTCTGGAGGTGTTCAGGGGAGTAAATGACATGGGTTTTTTCCCCTTCTGCTTCCGAGTTCTTCCCCCGCCCTTGGTTGGATACGGAGGTTGGTGACTTTGGCCCTCGCGATGATGCTGATCAGACTTCGTTCCTCCCATTCTCAGCTCTTTGGCTGTCATGTGCTTTTTGGCTCTTTGGTAGAACTCACCAAGGGTGTTCAGAGGGTCCTTCGAGGACTCGTAAAAGAGTTGTGAGTCTCGCCGAAGTCCCTGTATCATGGTGAGGATGCGTATTTCAGGGCGAAACTTTGACATGCTCAATGCCTTTCGGTTAAACCTTTCGACATAGTTGCGAATGGTTTCTCCATTCCTCTGTGCTATGTCGAACATCTGAACAGGCATCTTCACCGTCGGCCTGCTGAACGTTATGGACAGCTTTTGGAAACTCATTATAGTCCTAGGGGTGAGGGAGTTGTACCATGTAGTTGCCAGGCCAGAAAGGGTGACCTCAAAGCATTTCTAGAGGGTGGCATCATCAGCATCGTGTAGCACCATGCTGCGTCTGTACTTGGTTAGGTGGGCTTGAGGGTCACTATGCCC
The DNA here is from genome assembly GCA_039654915.1 of Aquilaria yunnanensis. NCBI lineage: Eukaryota > Viridiplantae > Streptophyta > Magnoliopsida > Malvales > Thymelaeaceae > Aquilaria > Aquilaria yunnanensis. Next base: position 55,998,767 of record CM077597.1, read on the forward strand.
ATCACAGGTTTCGAACAAAAGGACTCAAAAGTCATTTGGCATTGGCGCTTCCACTACCGTCCGAATGAATCGTGAATTTTCTCTAGTGAAGGTCTCAGATAACCTTGACCATACTGGCTTCTGGGCAATCTACCTCTCTACTTTTTCTAGCCTCGCTAGGATCTTTTCCATGAGGATGGTGGCCCAAGGCTCTTCTCGCTGCCCGGAGGCCTCCGGCAATGGAGAACGATGCCGCCTTTTTGAGGAGTAACTTCGGCAGTGGGGGGATTGTGATCTCTCCTCTGGTGAAGAACTTTGCCGGTGGGAAGTCCTAGCCCCTTTGGACCCCGTTTCTCCAGTACGTCGGACTCTGGACGGTACGTCCTCCATTGAGAACTGGTCATGGAAGTCCCTACTCGCCGAACTCCGGTGAGTGGACATCGGGCTTCTCTGCCTACGGGGTGTTGGTGAAGGGGGCCTTCAGCCCTGAATGTGGTTGTGACCACCTTTGGTCCAACTATTGCATCATTTTGTTAGTGTTGTGCCCAAAAGCCAATCATGAAATGATTGTGTTTTTGCACATTGAGTCATGATATTTTATTAAGGCATTAATCCAGCAATTATGTTTGTTGTTTTGTTTCTACGTAACTTAAGAAACATAATTGTAACCCTAGAATAATGATATTCTTAAACATCCCTGGTCTAGTATTATTGTGGAGCGGGTTGCAATAATACATAACGACTAGCATATGTAGAGACTACTATGAGATATGTAGTCTACATATGGGTACAAGTTGGAGAACTTGTGTACTGGACCGACCCACCATGAGAACACTACATGGATCATTACATGAGTGTCATAAGTGATTCTCATAGTGATCATGGTATATGTAGTCCTTCGACCTAAGATCATCAAGTTTCCCTACATGTGAGTCACATACTTTGATACTTTCCTTTGTTGCTCGTAACTGAGTGAACTTGAAGGAGGTCATTGGGTATGTCACATATCATGCGGAGGGATTTGTATGATCAAGATGGGATTTGTCCCTCCTATGTAACGGGAGTGATATCTTCAGGCCCTTTGATAGAGTGAGACTTAGAAAATGCATGGCCATGCTCGGATGAGTTGATATACGATATCAATGTCATCAGTTTAAGTTAGTCTACTCGGTAATCAAGAAACCAAAGATTGGGCTATACCAGAGTGACACATTCCATGTCTCGTGCTTAGTCTTGATATCTTGGACAAAGGGACAATGGCATATATCGGTGATGCTCATAAAGGTTTAGTTGAATCATCGACAATCTTGTCACTTGGGTAGCAATGATGTGTTGCTAGACACTGTTCATTGCTTATGATCATAAATGTGATTTATGATCATTGCCAACGTGGTAAGAGCCTATTGGGTCCCACACATAGAGCTATTTGGATCATTAGAGTGCATGGGCTAATTATTTGGGTTTTGGTTTCACAATAATTTCGTATTAATAATGGGCCCAATAGTTGAGCCATTATTAAGCCCAAAATTAAAGCCTAATTGGATTAGGGCTTTGAAACCTATTAGGCCTGGAAGTTGAGTCTTACTATAAATACAACTTCTAGTGAGAAATTCAAAGGTCTCCTTGCCCTAGCCTCCCAAAAGGACAGCCGCACTCTTCTCTTGCAATTCCTTGGAGGACGCAAGCTAGCACTGCGAGCGCAAGAGAAACTCATCTGTCGGGACGTGGTGGAAGCGTGGTGATCCCGAGAGGCTCGTGTGGATACCATAGGGAACCTGAACATGTCAACTGTTCAGGTTTTGTGATTCGACTCTACAGTTGAGTGAGAGATCTCAACCGAAAATTAGGTATGAAAATTTTTGAACACCTGGTTTACCCCGTTTCACTTGGATCCTGGAGGGTTTCGGTTAAATTCTGCTGCGCTGTTTGCCTCCCGAAACCCAACACATTTCAGCCACAACAGAGCGCTGAGAATCACATAGGAATCTGATCGTGATCGTTAGAGGATGTTCATCCTCAGGCAAAGAAATCCCTGCGGCAGGTTGTTTGGTCGCTGGTTGAGCTTCCGGCGCGGACGGGGGCTTCGAGAATCCCTTGTCCTTAGAACGCCGAGTTTCAACTGCTGCTACCTGAGAGTGGGTTCCCATAGACGGCACCAAATGATGCCCATCGGCATCTTCATTGTACGACATAATGGCCTGAAGTAAGGACTTCCGGTGTGAAGGGTGTCTAAAAGAGAAACTTCCGGGGAGAGAATGCCTGAAACACTCAAAACAACAGGGGTTAGGAGGTCCCCGGAGTGTATTTTCAGGGGAGTAGCCTCCGATGCCCAAGTCAGGATTTGGCAAGTGATGAGTAATGGGTAGAGAGTAAAGAGTATGGTTCTCTTGAGGGTTCAGTCTTTTTTCTTACCAAGGTCATTTCCCAAGTATTTATAGGGGGCGTCAGGAGAAGTCCATTTGACACAGCCCGCTCAGATCATGACACGTGTTCGGTTGGATGCGATCCGTACCTTCGGGTATGAGGATCTCCAGCTGGCCATAGGCTGTTCTGGCCAGAAGCCAGGGCCGTGGGAGGCCTGTGTGTCAGGGGCGTGTGCGAGGGCTCTGTGTCAGAGGCTCCTTAACCATTTTTTTCGTGTTCACAAGACCCTTTCGGTGAAAAGGTCCTCTTCGGGACATGAGAGCTTCTTGCCGAGGTCACCCCAGTTACTCAAAAGGCCCCTTGGCACAGAAGATTCCCTTCAGAGGACACTTTGCCCTGCCGAGGATGGTGAATCTACTTTTTTCGTAGTTGGTCAGGTCATTTTACCGATGCGCGGTAGTGTACCATTTTCTTGAGGTCAGTCCTGTTATTCCTGAGGGTAATGGTGGATTACCGAGGTCCGGGGGTCAAGGACTGTGGACCCTCTTTTCCCGAGGTTGGTGCTCGGCCTTTCCGAGGGTGGTGCCTCGTAATAGCTTGGAGGTTTGAAGAGAAATAGCCCTTTGGCTATCAATGGTCATGTTAGTAGTTTTTGTTAGGAATTACATCCTCACCTATGAGCAAAAGCTTTTCATTTTGCTAACATTATGGAAGCATCCAGCAACTAACCTTTAACGAATAGAAAAGTGAAGACTAAAATGATTTTTGATGAAGGGTATGTAGATTTCATCTAGTATCAGGTAGCCACACCTATTGTATTGCTTCCGCACCTTGGTAATCACACTGCTTGCATATTGGCCTTTGTTAAACCTTGTGTTATGGATTCAGGTGCCACAGACTATATTGTAGCAACATCTAAGCTATTCAACCAAATCAATCTTGTCACAGCCTCACCACGGCTCACTGTCACTAATGGATCCAGCACTAGTATAAGTGGAGTTAGGACATCATTTCCTGCCCCATCACTTATATTGCCATCCACTTTGTATATTCCAAGATTTCCTTTCAGTCTAAACTTTTTTAGTAAGATGATGAAATCTCTAAACTTTTCTGTCTTATTTTTCCCTAACTGTGTCATTGTTTAGGATTTGAAGACAAATAAGATGATTGGCGGAGGGTATGATTTTGGTGGTTTATACTATTTTCATGCAGGTTCTCCCTCAACTGCTTTATCAGCTATTGCTTCCCCCCTTCAACTTTATAGTCACCTTGGGCATCATTTCATGCAAAAATTGAAGAACATGGTCTCAATCTAAATTTGACTGAAAATCTCTATTGACAATCTTGTCAACTTTGGAAATATCATCATGTCTCTTTTCTTTCTATAGTCAATAATTGAGCTGAGAGCTCTTGGCTTTGGTTCATTCAAATGTTTGGGGTCCATGTCATGTTTCATCAAAACTTATTATGCCCGGTGACAACTTCCTTGTATAACATGCTAGCCTAAGAGAGACTTTTCTGGCAGGGATATCTACAAGACCTTTAAGAATGTGGGTTAGGAGCTCGTCGGAGTGTGTTTCCGGGGGGAAGAGCCTACGACACCCAAGTCAGTATACGGGAGAGAAGTTGTTAAGAACAAATAGTAAGAAAGTGAGAGTCCCGTGTGTTTTTACCTTGGAGCCCCCCAAGTATTTATAGGAGGCTAGGAGGAATAGGCCATTATGCCCGACATCTGTAGATTAGGACATGTGTTCAACCAAATTTAGTTTGTACCTTTGGAGGGAGGTGTCTACAGTCGGACATAGGTGGTTATGCTCAGAGGGTAGGGGCATGTGTAGGGCACCTGTCAAAGATCCCCCAACTGTATTTGTCATTTCTCCCTAAGACCCCTTTAGGGATCTGAGATCTCTTTGAACAAGGAATTCTCCCAAGGGCTACTGGAGAAACCCCTTTAGACAAGCAGTCCATCTTCGGGAGACATTTCTTCTGTCGATGGTAATGGACTTACATTACCGAGGTTGGTAATATCCACTCCCGAAGGTGCCAGGGAGTCTTTTCCCGAAGTTTGTTACACACCCGATCCGAGGATGGTGTAGAGAGTTCTTATGAGGTTGGTCATGTGTTAATCCGAGGGTGGTGACATATCTTCCAAATGAGAAGGTCATTTGGGTGATAACCCTTCGGTTATCACATGCCCCCCTCCAAAGTACCAAAGTTGTGGCTTCGGCACTAATCATTTGGCAGCATGTTACTAAAATCTTGTCCTTGGGAAGCTGAACCTGTCCAAGGCAGAAAAACTTCTCTCGACTAAGGTCGTATTAATGTTGTGCCCAAAACCAAGTTATGAGATGATTGTATTTTTTGCACATTAAGCCATGATATTTTATTAAGGCATTAATCTAGCAACTATGTTTGTTGTTTTGTTTCTGCGTAACGTAACAAACATAATTGTAATGCTAGAATAATGATATTCTCAAATGTACCTGGTCTAGTATTATTGTGGAGCCGGTTACAATAATACATAACGACTAGCATATGTGGAGACTAATATGAGATATGTAGTCTACATATGGGTACACGTTGGAGAACTTGTATAATGGATCGACCAACCATGAGAATGCTACGTGGATCGTTATATAGCTGTCATAAGTGATTCTTGATGCCCGCCGGCATCTTCATGTATGACATAATGGCTTGAAGTAGGGACTTCTGGTACGGAGGGTGTCTGAAGGAGAGACTTCCGACGTGAGAGTGCTTGAAACGCTCAAAAGAACAGGGGTTAGGAGGTCTTAAGAGTGATGAGCAGAGAGTAAAGAATATGTTTCTCTTAAGAGTTTTGTCTCTTGTCTTACCAAGGTTGTTTCCTAAGTATTTATAGGAGGGTGTTAGGGGAAGTCCGTTTGACATAGCCCGCTCAGATCATGACATGTGTTCGGTCGGATGCGGTCCATACCTTCGGGAATGGGGACCTCTAGCTGGCCATAGGCCATTTTGGTTAGAAGTTAGGGCCGTGGTAGGTCTGCATGTCAGGCCGTGTATGAGGGCGGTGTGTCAGGATGTGTGCGAGGGCGGCGTGTCAGAGGCTCCTTAACCATTTTTGTCATATTTTTTAGACCACTTCGGTGAAAGAGACCTCTTCGGGATAAGAGGGCTTCTGCCGAAGTTGCTCTAGTTATTCGCAAGTCCCATTGGCACGGAGGATTCACTTCGGTAGATGCTTTCCCCTGCCAAAGATGGTGAATCTACTTCTCCTAAAGCTGGTCAGGTCATCTTACTAAGAGTATGAGTGTACCATGTTCCCGAGGTTAGGCCTGTTATTCCCGAGGGAAATAGTGGATCACTGAGGTCTGGTGGTGAAGGACTGTGGACCCTCTTTTCTTGAGGTTGGTGCTCATCCTCTCTGAGGGTGGTGCCTCATCATAGCTTGGAGGTTTGAAGTGTAATAGCCCTTTGGCTATCACATGCCCCTCCTCAGAAAGCTGAAGTTATATCTTCGGTTATTTGAGCAAATTATAGGAGTCTTTGTGGAAGGTGGTGGCCAATTCAATTGTTATGACTGAATTTTCAGCGAACGTTATCTTCTTCAGAGGGAGTTTCAGCGGTATGAGATGCCTCTTCTTAACCGAGGTAGCTCCTCTGGTACTTAAGTGGCTTTCTCAGTCTCTGGCCAAATTTCCTACGTTCCCGAAGTTATTCCATCAGCCCGAGGTGGATATCCCCTTTCTCTAGGGATCTGTCATTTGTCAGTCAGTCGTTACATCTTCTGATCAGACACGACACTGCGGATAAGCTTGCCTAGGCCTCAGTGCTGTCAGAAGGCGTGCCCTCATTTCCTGCGTTGGGCGACATGTGGCACGCGATGATTGGGGGACAGTTGGATCGGTTACATCAACCGCGTCTTTTTGCCTTTGAGGGGTAATTATGGCAACGATTCACCTTCGAGAGGTAGTTGTGGCGACGATTCACCTACCCCCCTTCAGTCTACATAAACCCTTATTCCCCTCATAGCTCTCACTTGCTTTCTTTCGCTTCTGTCCTGCTCTCGTTTGCTTTCAAGCTTTTTTTTCTTTTCTGCGATGGTGCAAGCAGTCGAGCGATTTCAGGTGAACTTTTACGATAGCATCTACCAATCCCGACTTCGGCAAAAGCTTTGGTGGGTTTTCCTCTCCAAGGTCCCTTGGTTTCTTCCATTTTTTATTTTTTCCAGTGTCCAAAGTTGTTTTCTTTTCCCAAAGTCCTTTGATTTTTTAGGTTTCTAGCCTTTTTTGCTTTTTTGAAGTCATCCTATTCTTTCGAAGTCACCTTCTTCTCTGCATACGTCTTCTTTGACCCCTCTTTTGGTTGTTCGTCCTCTTCTCGAGAATTAGGCTTCTCTCGACTCTCATTCGTGTTGCACCACTTCAGAGAAAATGGAGAAGTGGGCAGCTAAATTCTACCTCCCGTCTTACGCTGTGACAAGGGTACCTACTACAGGTCTACTTAGTTACATGTACAATTCCGACGAGGTTACTGTTTTCCAAGCCCAACTGAAGGCCAGACTTCGGTTTCCACCGCCGAAGATGATTTGTGACTTTTGCCAATTCCATGGCATAACCGTGAATCAGCTTCCCCCTAACTCCTATTCTCACTTCAATGCTTTTCGCTGCATGTGTGGGGTTCTCAAGATAGAACCCCACTCCATCATCTTTATGCTGTATTACAAGCTCTATCCGTTCCCAAAGGGTGGCTTCTTTTTCTTGCTACCTCGGGGATCTGGGAGCAAAAAATACATGTTCACCTTCGCCACCAAGGATAGCTGGCAAGGGTGGCAAAAGAAATTCTTCTTCCTCAAGGTGGACAAGGCATGGTCGTATGTACCGACCCAGTGGGCCCACGGGACGCTGGAGACGGATGTTGTTGATCCCAAGAAGTTGTTAACTCCTGAGTTAGTAGTGAGGTTTCAGGACTTTGACAGTCGTACCCGAACTATCACCGACTGGGATGCCGAGGTCCCCCCATGCTCATTGTATCCCTTTCCCATCAAGTGGGACCTTATGACCGACGAGGTTCTTCGGGATTTAACGGCGATCAAGGAGCACAAAACCGACCTCGGAATGCCAGTGCCTACCATTGATGGGAAGAAGGCGTGGTTTGTGATGCTCCTTCTGAAGGAACTCACATACGAAGCCTTCATTAAGAGTAAGTCACTTTCCAAATTTGCTATAAGTACCCCTTTGGACTTACACTAGTATTTTCTTCCTTTTTCAGAGGTGGGGTACCAATCAACTGCCTTCTACAAGTCCCTCTTCCTCGGTCAAGCAGAGAAGGGGGAACAGAAGAAGAAGGCCACCCCAAAGAGGCAGAAGGCATCTAGAGGGGGGCCATCTTCGGCCAAGAAATTGAAGAAGGACCTTCTTCCCCCCCCCTTTGGAAGACGTTACTGAGGTCGGGGACCAGCCGTCGGTCCACGTCGACCCACCATCGGACCCGGCCGTCAGCTCCGCTCCCTGTAGTCCCGTTATTTCAGGGGACATTTTGGTCACTTCGGCAGGAGACCCTTTTGCTGAAGAGCTCGAGGAGCGAAGATGAAGCAAGGGCAAACACGTCCCTGCCGAAGTGGAGGAAGTCCACGACTCTGATGATGACATCGTTGAGGTTCTGCCAGGTTTGCCCCTTAGCTATTTTTCTATAAATTTAGACATCTTTAGCATTTTTGACTTTCTAGATGTATGGCTAAGGGACAATGTACTTATTGAACTTTGGCATGATTTTGCAGATCAACTAGCACCCTCGGCATGGATGGTTGAGCACGCCCGGAAGCGGGCCCTTTGAGACTCCCACATCCAAAAGGATAAGGTTCCGAGGGAGCCTTTCTAGTCTTTCACGGAGGACATGAACTTGTTCTCCAAAGACAGCCAACAAATGGCTACCCAAATGGCGAGAGGCCTGATCACCCAAGCCACGTTCAAATCTCTGGCAGAGGAGTGCATGAACGAGGAGGCCCTCATTGTGAGGATGTCCAAGCATGCTTCCAAATTTTTCTAAGTATTTGCGTTTCTTCGCAAACTTCACCAAGTGTCCTTCTTTTTGCAGCTCTTGGCATACAGTGGATATTTCCAAGCATGGGCAGCAAAGCAGTCTTCGATCCAATCTCAGACCGAAGAGCCCTTGGAGAAGGCCAAGGTATTTTGTGCTAGCTTGGTCATTAAGTACGCCGAGCTGACCAAGATAGCCAAGGAGGAGATGGCCAAACTTCGGGAAGAGTTCTTGAAAAGTCAAGTGGAGCTCTTGAAAGACTTATCTCAGAAGATGTCTAACCTCAGCGCTAAGGTCATTAAGCTAACTTCGGCAAATGAGGCCTACCAAAAGGAGAAGGAGGAGGACTCTGCTCTTCTGACGAAGGCCCTCACTGACAATGCCGATCTTCATGCCGAGGTCGGCACCCTGGAGAAGGGCGCTAAGAAGAAGAAGATGATGAAGAAGCTGGAGAAGGAGGTCGTTGAGTTGAGGAACGAGCTGGACGACTTGTTTGTCCAGAAAGACAAGTCCGATCAGGCAACCAAGGTTGCATTCCAGGACGGCTTTTGTCTGGCTCGACATCAAGTCCTGGCAAAGTACCCCTACCTCGACCTCTCTTTTCTTGCTGCCTTGGACATTCTTGAGGGCCTCGCTAGTCCTGGTCAAAGATAGAGCATCTCAACCTTCCTTTTGCTCTTCCTTCAGTGCTGAAGGTTGCGACAAAGGAAGTTGGTGATGGAGCAGCTCGTGATGACAAGGTCCCTTAGGCGTCCAGGACTTTACTTTTTCTTATTCTTTGTAATCTTCCTCTTGTAATAAGGCTCAATTTAATAAAATTCCTTCTTTCCTCCAAAATTTGGCTAAGTCTTAAGACAAGTTTCTCCTTAGATAATATTCAGTTCCAAGGGTTAGTTTGATCAAGACCTTCGCGTTTATTTTCAATCATCTTTGGCATAGCATCAGTTTCGGCGAATATCTTTTGGTAAAGCTTTGCCTATTTTTATCAGCCCTGTTCGGTTGACTTACCTTCGGAGAAAACGTGTCATTTTCCTAAGTAGATACTTGCACCTTGCTCGGTTAAATTCCTTGGGACAATTTTCCATAGAAATTTTTTCTAAGTATAGCATTTTTTCAAAGCATCTAAATGCCATGTATTTTTTAGTTCTCCACCTTCGGTATTACCGAGCTTATAGAGTCCTGGCCGAACCTCATCAAGGACCAAACAAGGCCCTTCCCAGTTTGCCTGAAGTACTATGTGAGATGGTCTTCGGCCCCCATACTCAGCCTTTCAGAGGACAAGGTCCGCTTTCCTGATTCCTTTTTGCCTGACATGCAAGTTCGCGGCTGTAGCTACCCTTTGCTGAAAAGTTTTTCTTCTAAGCTCAGCCACTCCTCTATGTTTGTCAATGAGGTCTAGCTTAGTTCTCAACCCAAGGTCATTCCTTTCCCCGTTGAACACTTGTACTCTTATTGATGGCTGAACTACTTCTATAGGAATGATGGCCTCTGTGTCGAATATGAGTGAGAAAGGTGTCTCACCTGTAGCTCTTCGGGGGGTTGTTCGACAGCTCGACAGCACACTAGCGAGTTCTCCTGGCCATCTTCCTTTTGGTTCCTTCAATCTCTTTTTCAAACCATCCTTTATGGTTTTGTTGGACACCTCTTCCTGTCTGTTACTCTGAGGATGAGCTACCGGGGCGAAGTGCATTTTTATCCCGAGGTCGGTAGCGAATTCCTGGGACCCCTTGTCAATAAACTGGGAACCGTTATCAGCCACTATCACCCTCAGTATGCCGAACCTGCATACGATATTCTTCCAGATGAATTTCTGTATGTTCTTCACCGAAATGGTTGCCAGGGGCTCTACTTTAATCCATTTAGTGAAGAAATCTACTGCGACTACGCAGAACTTCACTCCCCTGGTTGGGAGAGGCCTGCTCAGGTCAATACCCCACACTGCAAAGGGGCAAGGCTAGTTAGCCGAAGTTATCATTTCTGAGGGTAACCTCTAGATGTTGGCGTGTCTTTGGCAATTGTCACATTTCTAGACAAACTGCCTCATGTCCTTCCTTAGGGTGGGCCAGAAGTAACCTTGGCGGAGTAGTACTCTAGCTAGAGCATCAGTTCCTATGTGGGAACCACAGGCCCCCTCATGGACTTCTCTGAGGACTGTTTCTACGTCCTCTTCACTGACACACCTTTGCAGTGGACTCGTGTACCCTTGTCAGTATAACTCCTCCCCGATCAGGAAATATCGTCCAAAACATCTTCTCACTTTTGCTGCCTCAAGAGGGTCTTTGGGAAGCTCCGAAGTCGTGGGGTACTTTTTTATGGAATTTTTCCATCCTTTTTCCGAGGTTGTTATGCTCATAATTGCTATACTCAGGTGACTTAGCACTTCGGTCGGCTCTTTTGATTTGGCCAGAGTATCCGCTTCAGTATTGTCTCGACGAGGCACGTTCTCAATGTACACTGTGTCGAACTCTTCGATGAGCTTTGATACTAGCTCGTGATACTTTGCCAAAGTTGGGTCCTTCGTGCTATAGTCTCCTGCCTTCTGTCGGACCACTAGCTGAGAATCGCTATGGGCCTTTAGGTTTCTCACACCAATTTTTCTGGCAAGGCGTAAACCTGCTATTAGTGCTTCATATTCTACCATATTGTTGGTGACATTAAACCTAAATTTGATGGCTTTAATGGCTCCATGCCCTCAGGGCCACGGAAAATTACTCCGGCTCCTTGATGTTCGAAACCAGAGGCCCCGTCAATAAACAGAGTCCACTTAGGTTCGTCCGTTCTGACGTTAGGCAGATTATCTTTGGCAACGGGTACCTCGACAATGAAATCTGCTAGTGTTTATGCTTTTATTGCCTTTCTTGGCTCATAGGTGATATCATACTCACCGAGCTCGATGCACCACTTCGATAACCTTCCTGAATGGTCCACCTTATTCATGATATCCCGAAGGGGCAGGTTACTTCAGACGATAATGGGGTGCCCTTGGAAATAAGGCCACAGTCTTCTCCTCGCGAGTACTAAGGCATATATAGCCTTTTGTAGCAAGGGGTACCTAACTTCTGCACCATTCAGAGACTTGCTCACATAATATACTGGGCATTGCTTTGCCCCTTCTTCCTTTACAAGGATTGAACTTACTGCCTTTTTGGTGACAGTGAGGTAGAGCATGAGGGGTTCTCCTTCCCGTGGCTACCGAAGTGTCGACAAACGAGTTAGGTAAACTTTTAGCTCCTCCCAGGCCTTTTGGCAGTCTTCATTCCAAGGGTGCACCTTGGATCTGAGGTCACCATCATTTTTTGCTACCTTAGTGAGGACTTTGAAAAATGGTCGGCAGCAGTCCCATATCTGGAGATGAATCTGTTGAAGGACCTGATTCTCCCTATGAGTCTTTGCACGTCCTTAGTCATTGCAGGAGTTCAAAATTCGAGCACGGCCTAGACCTTTTTCAGATTGGCGTCAATACCTCTCTCCGACACCATGTATTCAAGCAACTTACTCGCATTCACCCCGAAGACACATTTTTCGGGGTTGAGATGAATTCTGAACATCCTCAGTTGGTGAAATGTTTCTTCCAAGTCGATGATATGACTACTAGGGAATTTGCTCTTAATTATCATATCATCTACGTAGACTTAGATATTTTTCCCGATTTGGGAGTTGAAGACCCTATTCATCAACCTTTGGTACGTGGCCCCTGCATTCTTAAGCCCGGAGGGCATTCTAATATAGCAGTATGTACCAACTTCAGTGATGAAGGCGGTTTTTTCCTTGTCTTCGGGTTCCATCCTAATTTGATGATACCGACTGAAGGCGTCAAGGAAACTGAGGAGGCCATATTCGGCAGTTGAGTCTACCAACTAGTCTATTGGCGGCAGAGGGTATGAATCTTTAGGGCAAGCATCGTTCACATTTCAGAAATCGACGCACATTCAGAGTTTATCACTCTCTTCTTTTGTTGCGATAACCATGTTACTAAGCCATTCGGGGTACTTGACTTCCCTTATTACGCTTGCTTCCATTAAGTGTTGGACTTCATTTTTAACGAAGTTATTCTTATGCTTCAAGAGGCTTCACTTTTTTTGTCGGACAGGCTTTGCCTCTGGGCGCATCTTAAGGCTATGTTGGATTGTGCAAGGGTCTACTCCAGTCATGTCCTTCGGCGAGTAGGCAAATAGATCTTTGTTCATTAACAGAAAATATACAAATTTTTCATTGTCACCTTCGGCCAATTTTTTTGCCACTCAGGTACTTCGACCTGGGCCAAGTTCCACATCTTCTGTTTTTATTCTCTCGAAGTCTTCTGTTTCTTCTCCCTTTGCCTCCTCTATGAGCACAACCTTTGCTCCCGAAGTCTGTGCGTAGATCTTTGCTAGGCCCTGTCTTGCTTTTACAAAGACCTTTTTCACTTCCCCTTGGTCGATGAAGATCTCAGCATCTCCTTCCTTCATTCCAAAGGTGACAGTCAAGTACTTTACATCCGGGCATATGTGAAGATTCCCTTGTGTCTGCCTCCCAAGAATGGCATTGTATGATGAAGTGACATCTATGACGATGAACCTTGTCATTGTGGAAGCAAAGAGCTCACCCTTGTTTTGTGGCGAAGTTCCTCTTAGCATTAGAGGTAGGTTAATCCACCCGAGGACAAGAAGTTCAGAAGGACCTACTCCAAAAGTAGGGGAGGTGACAGGCTTAAGATCGCCTTTTAAAATGCCCAAATTTGGCAGTAGATGAGAGAATAAGATGTCAACGTTAGAACCATCGTCGAGGAGTACTCTTTTGACATCCCAACTCTCTATCCTTGCCATGATTAGGAGTGGGTCATCATGAGGGAATACTACAGTGGACCCATTTTTTTGAACAAGCTTGTTCGATGGGTTGCCGAGTTCCATCACCGAGATCTCCCTGGCTTTTCTCTTTCTTTCTGCCGAGGGTAGTCCAGTGGTGATCATCTGGATTACCCCAGCCAGAGGTGGTGGATGCCTTTTGGGACTTTGGTTCCGGCGTCTGTCGGAATCATAGTCCTCATCCTCTCCTTTCCTTTCCTCTTCCCTCCTCCCTTTCGGGGAGGGCATTCATAGGTAGCGTCGAAGTTGGCCCTACTTTATTAGAGACTCAATGTACTTCCTCAACTGGAAGCAATCCTCAGTGTCGTGCCCATGATCTTGATGGAACTGGCAGAACTTCTTCATATTTTTCTTGTTTTCGGAAGTCATAGCGTTCAGACACTGAATTGGATTGCCTTGCCTTTCCATGGCCAGCAGTATGTTTGTCCTGAAGGTGTTCAGGGGAGTAAATGACATGGGTCTTTTTCCCTTCTACTTCCGAGTTTTTCCCCCGCCCTTGGCTGGATACCAGGGTTGGTGACTTTGGCCTTCGGGATAATGCTGATCAGACTTCGATCATCCCATTCTCAGCTCTTCGGCTGTCATGTACTGTTCAATTTTGTGGTAGAACTCGCCAAGGGTGTCTGAAGGGTCTTTCGAGAACTCGTAAAAAAGTTGTGAGTCTCGTTGAAGTCCCTGTATCATGGCGAGGATGTGTATTTCAGGACGGAAGTCCGACACGCTCTAGGCCTCTCGGTTAAATCTTTTGAAATAGTCACGGATGGTTTTGCCATTCCTTTGTGCTAAGTCGAACATCTGAATGGGCATCTTCACCATCGGCCTGCTACCGATGAACTACTGTGTAAATGCCATGGATAGCTCTTGGAAACTCATTATAGCCCCAGGGGCGAGAGAATTGTACCACGTAGGTGCCAGGCCGAAAAGGGTGACCTAAAAACACTTACAAAGGGTAGGGCCATCGGTGCCATCTAGCACCATGCTATGCTTGTACTTAGTCAGGTGGGCTTGGGGTCACTATGCCCATCATAGGATTCCAAATGAGGCACCTGAAAGTCTCTTGGCATAGGTGCCTCAACTATTGCTCGGATAAACGCTAACTCGTCTTCAGTGAAGGTTTCCGAAAACCTTGACCAGGCAGGCTTCTAAGCCACCTACCTTTCCATTTTATCCAACCTCTTTAGGTTTTTTTCCTTGAGGACGGTTGTCCTGGACTCTTCTCACTACCTGGAGGCCTCTGGCAATGGAGAACGATGCCTCCTTTTCGAGGAGTAACTTCGGCGGTGGGGTGATGGTGATCTTTCTTCTAGAGAAGAACTTCATCGGCGGGAAGTCCTATTGAGGACTCGACATTGAAGTCCCCGGTCCCCACACTCCGGTGAGTGGACTATGGGCTTCTCTACCGACGGGGTGTTGGTTGTGACCACCTTTGGTCCAACTGTTACATCATTTCATCGGCAACAAAGCACTGAAAATCACATAGGAAGCCCATCGTGATTGTTAGAGCACGTTCATCCTCAGGCAAGTAAGTCCCTACGGCGGGTTGTTCGGTCGCCGATTGAGCTTCCGGGGCGGACGGGGACGACAAGAGTCCCTTGTCCTTAGAATGCCGAGTCTCAACGATGGCTACCTAATCGTGGGTTCCCATAAATAGTACCAAATGATGCCCGTTGGCATCTTCATTGTACGACATAATGGCCTAAAGTAGGGACTTCCAGTGCAGAGGGTGTCTAAAGGAGAGACTTCCGACGTGAGAGTGCCTGAAATGCTCAAAAGAACAGGGGTTAGGAGGTCCCTGGATTGTGTTTCCGGGGGAGGAACCTTCGATGCCTAAGTCAGTATTTGATTAAATGAAGAGTGATGAACAGACAGTAAAGAATACATTTCTCTTGAGAGTTTTGTCTCCTATCTTACCAAAGTCATTTCCCAAGTATTTATAGGAGGGTGTTAGGAGAAGTCCGTTTGACATAGCCCACCCAGATTATGACACGTGTTAGGTCATATGCGGTCCATACCTTCAAGAATGGGGCGCTCTAGCTGGCCATAGGTCATCTTGGTCAGAAGTCAAGGCCGTGGGAGGTCTACGTGTCAGGCTGTGTACAAGGGCGGCGTGTCAGGATGTGTGCAAGGGCGGCATGTTCGAAGCTCCTTAACCATTTTTTTCATATTCTCGAGACCCCTTCGGTGAAAGAGACCTCTTCGAGATAGGAAGGCTTCTTTCCGAGGATGCTCCTGTTATTGGCAAGTCCCACCGGCACGGAGGATTCCCTTAGGTGGATGCTTTCCCCCGCCGAGGATGGTGAATCTACTTCTCCCGAAGCTGGTCAGGTCATCTTACCAAGAGTGGGAGTGTAGCATGTTCCCAAGATCAGACCTGTTATTCCCGAGGGAAATGGTGGATCACCAAGGTCCGAGGGTCAAGGACTGCGGACCCTCTTTTCCCGAGGTTGGTGCTCATCCTCTCTGAGGGTGGTGCCTCATCATAGCCTGGAGGTTTGAAGTGTAATAGCCCTTTGGCTATCAATTCTCATAGTGATCATGGTATATGTAGTCCTTTGACCTAAGATCATCAAGGTTCCTTACATGTGAGTCACATACTTTGATACTTCATTTTGTCGCTCGTAACTGAGTGAACTTGAACTCTCATCTGAGCTATGCCACTTCGAAAAAACTGAAGAAGAGGTCAGCCAAATTTTTTCTTCCTTCTTATGTCATCCCTAGCCTCTCTAGCCCTAGTGTGCCAAGCTATCTCCCTTATCATAATGAGGTTACCACATTCAAAGCACAGCTGAAGGTGGGTCTTCAGTATGCACAACCAAAAATGGTTTGCTACTTCTGCCAATTTCATGGCATAGTCATTAACCAACTCCCCCCGAACTCTTAATCCTTCTTCAATGCCTTTCTTTGCATGTGTGGGGTCTTCAAAATAGAGCCCCACTTCATCTTTGTTATGCAATACTACAATTTTCACTTCATCCCAAAGGGTAGGATCTAATTCTTGCTTCCTCAGGGATCTAGGAGCAAGAAATTCACTTTCACTTTCAGCACCAAAGATAGTTGGCAAGGATGGCAGAAGAAGTACTCTTTCATGAAAGTAGATGAAAAGTGGAAGGACATGCCCGTAAAGTGGGCTTCTAGGACACTTGACATCGATATGATGGATTCGCGAAGCTACTTAAACACAAACTTGAATCTTACTTCAAGGAATTCGACACCCATATTTGGGTAATAACTAACTGGTCAGACCAAGCTTCTTTGTGTCCACTGCACCCCTTCCCAATCAGATGGCACCTTGTGATTGAATAAGTACTTCGGGAGCTTGGGGTCATCAAGGAGCATATCACTGACAAGAGAATGCCAAAACCAGCAGTGGATGGGAAGAAGGACTGGTTGGTCATGCTTCTTAGGGGTGAACTTTCTTATTCAGCCCTTCTAAAGAGTAAGGTTCTTTCCATATTATTACTTTGGTTCTCTCTGTACTTACACTAATTTTCTTTTCTTTGTAGATATGGGTGATAAATCAGCAGCATTCCACAAGAGCTTGTTCCTTGGCCAAGCCAAGAAAGGGGAGTAAAAGAAGAAAGCCCAACAAAGGAAGAAGGGGCACACTGGACAGTCGTTGAGTCTGAAGACCAAAAAGTTGAAGGACCACTCACTCCCTCCTCCCCCCAAAGACCACACAATGAATGTTGGTACTTCTACTGAGGGCATGGATCCCCCTCGAGGGGTGGCGGTCTTATCTCTCCAGCTGAGCCTTGATGCTACTGTGGAGACCTTTGGGACTTCCCTTAGGGAGATTTTGACTGCAGAACTACAGGAACGCTGAAAGAGGAAGAGCAAGGAGATTCCAGCCGAGGTCCTCGATGTCAATGACTCTGTCGTAGAGGATGCCAAACTTCCACTAGGTTTGTCTTTTAGCCATTCATCTATGAATTTTAGTTTTTTCGGCATTTTAGAATTTATAGATGAATGGCTAAGAGACGAGGTGATAAAGGAACTTCGGTGCAATTTTGTAGAGGAAAGGGCCCAAGTAGAGTGGATAATGGAGCACCTCCGAAAGAGGGCTCTTTGGGATTTGAAGATCTTGAAGGGTAGAGTGTCTAGGGAACCCTGCTAGACATTTACCGAAAACATGGACGTGTTTTCGGAAGATTGGCAGAAGATGGTCCCTCAAATGTTGAGGGGCATTATGACAAATGCCACTTTTGAAACCCTAACAAAAAAATGCCCAAATGATGAGGTCCTTGCTGCTTGAATTTTCAAGCACGCATCTCGAGTACACCTTAGTTCCTTAGTACTTAGAAAAATTGTGGGTTTTGTAAGTTACCTATAACCTACATCTTTTTTTCCTTACAGCTGCTAGCCTATGGGGGCTACCTTCGGGCCTGCTCATTGAAGTAGTTCTCCATCTGAAGTCAGTTCGAGGAGAACTTGGCCAAGGCCAATGAGATGTTTGCAAGCTCGTTCTTGAAATATGGTGAGCTTAACAAAATCATGAACGAAGAGTTGGCCAAGCTTTGGTATGAAGTGTTGGAGAGCCAAAGGGGGCTTTTTGACGAGTGCTCCTCCAAAATCAATAACCTCAAGTCAAAGGTGGTAGAACTGAGATTGGAAGGGGAGGCACTTCGACAGTAGAGGGATAATGTTATATCTAATTTCACCAAGGCCCTGGAGATCAATGCTGAGCTCCTTACCAAAATCGATCAGCTAAAGAAGTATAAGAAGAAGAAGTAGAAGGCTGAGAAGGAGATAGAGGTGATGAAAATGGAGGTGGAGCATCTGAAGGCCAAGAAGGCCGGGGCAGAACAGGCGGTGAAGTCCTCATTTGAAGATGACTTCCGCCTCACTCGCCATTAGATGCTCCTTCGATATCTCGACCTCGACATCTCCTTTCTCAAAGCTCTCGATATTCCTGAGGGACCCTTCTTGCCATGGTTAAAGATGGAGTTCCTGAACCTCAAAAAGGTTCCTTCTTTAGCTGAAGATGATGACGAAGAGGATGCCGAGGACGCCAATGCCAAAGAACACAAAAAAAGGCAAAATAACCCATAGGGCTTAGTTTTTTTTTTTTTGTACTTTGCACCTTTTAATGAAATTGCGTTCAATTCTCAAAATTTTGGCTAAGTCCACAATTACCACTATCTTCGGTGAGTATTGCTTGACTTTGAAGCTTCTTCAATTTTGATTCACCAACTTTAGGTGACTTATAACCTTTGGTTCAGCAACACTTAACACATTTGGTCATGTACTACCCTCGATGAAAAATTATCAAGGGTTCAAAGCATTAGCTTTCCTTTTGGCAAGCTGATTATTTTTCTAAGCGTTTCAGAATAGAATTCAAGCAACATTTTTAGGAAACTTGCTATGTACAAAAACACTTAGATACTTTCGGGGTCGACCAGATTCGGTCAACTTCCTTCGGTAAAAATTTGTACAATATCACTCAGGTACTCTCAGGGTCGACCACATTCGATAAAATTTAATAAAAATTAGTACAATATCACTTAGGTACAATATCACTTGGTCAACCTCCTTTGGTAAAAAAGAAATCACAACATTCAGTTAATTTTTTTGGAGAGATCACCAAATTCTAAGTGTAGAATTTTTTCAAAGAGTCTGAATGCCATGTGTTTTTCAACTCTTCTCCTACTATATTTCCAAGTTCATAGACTCCTGGTTGAACTTCTTAAAGGACCAAATATGGTCCTTCCTAATTTGCTTGAAGTATGCAATGAGATGGTCTTGGGGTTCCAGTTCAGCCCTTTGGAGAACAAGGTCTCATTTCTTGATCCCTTTAGGTTTGACATGCAGGTTTGTAGCAATGGCTACCCTTAGCTAAAAGGCTTTTCTTCTGAGCTTGGCCATCTCCCTATGTTCCCCAATCATATCTAACGTGGTTCTTAAACCGAGGTTGTTCCCCTCCTCGTCAAACACCTGTACTCTGATAGATGGTTGTATGAATTCGATAGGGATAATAGCCTCCATGCCAAATACAAGTGAAAAAGGTGTTTCACCAGTAGCCCTCCTAAGGGTTGTTCAGTAACTCTATAGTACACTCGAGAGTTCACCGGGCCATTTTCCTTTAGCCTCATTTAACCTCTTCTTCAAGCTGTCTTTTAATGTTCTATTAAACACCTCAACTTGCCCACTGCTCTAAGGATGGGAAACTGGGGCAAAGTGTAATTTTACACCGAGGTTGGTTGCAAATTCATGAAATCCTCTATCAATGAATTGGGAAGCATTATATGCTATTATCACCCTCGGCACACCGAATCTACATATGATGTTTTTCCAGAAAAAATTTTGGATGTTTTTTGTCAAAATTGTTGCTAGAGGCTCTGCCTCAATCCACTTGGTTAAATAATCTACTATAACTATACAAAACTTCACTCCTCCAGGAGCCGTCAGGAGAGGACCAATGAGGTCAATACCCTAAACTATGAAGGGGCAAGGATAGTTAGCCGTTGTTATCACCTCCTAAACTACGAAAGGGCAAGGATGGGTATGTGTCTTTGGCACCTATCACATTTATTGATGAACTATGTTGCATCCTTCCTCAGAGTAGGCCAGAAATACCCTTGCTGAAGTAATACCCCAGCAAGAGAATTTCAGGACTTCTGTGACAACTACTTTGATGTCATCTTCACTGATACATCTTTGCAGTGGATTGGCGTACCCTTCTCGATACAATGCATCCCCAATCAAGACATATCTACCCACGTGCTTTTTCACCTTCACAACTTCCAGAGGGTCTTCTAGTAGTTTCGAAGTCACAAGATATTTTTTGGTAGGATCCTTCCATCCTTTTCTCGAGGTTGGAATGGACATTATTGCTATGCTCGGGTGAGTACTTTAGTTGACTACTTTGATTTGGCCAAAGTATCTGCTTCCACATTATCTCATCAAGGTATGCTTTCTATTTGTACCTATCAAACTCTTGGACAAGCCTTTTTACGAGATTATGGTACTTTGCAAAGTTCCGGTCTTTTCCCCATAGTCCCCTATCATCTGTTGGACCACCAGCTGTTAATCACTATGGGCCTTCAGGTTTCTCACACCCTGTTAATCACTATGGGCCTTCAGGTTTCTCACACAAGCCTATTTGCCAATTGTAAGCCTGCTATGAGGGCTTCGTATTCGGCAACATTGTTGGTGATAATGAAACTGAATTTGATGGCCTTCGTAGCTTGCATACCTTCAGGCCCATAGAGAATTACTCTAGCTCCCTAGTGTTCAGATCCTGAGGCACCATCAATGAATAATGTCTACTCAGGTTCATCATTTCTAAGGTCTTCTAGAGTACCATCAGTTTTACGTACCTCAGCAATGAAATTTCCCAATGTTTGGGCTTTTATTGCCTTTTTTGGCTGATAAGTGATATCGAACTCACCGAGCTTGATGTACCACTTTGACAATCATCCCAAGTGGCCTACTTTCCTCATGACATCCCAAAGAGGTAAGTTACTTAACATGTGACGGGATGTCCTTGGAAATAGGGCCAAAGTCTCCTGCTTGCCAATACTAGGGCATAGATGGTCTTTTGCAGTATAGGGTGCCTAACTTCGGCACCGTGGAAGGACTTACTTACATAGTACACTAGCCAATGCTTTCCTCTCTTTTTCCTCACCAGTACCAAACTTACTACTTTCTCTATGATAGCAAGGTAGAGGATGAGAGGTTCTCCTCCCAGTGCTTGTTGAAGTGTCGACATACAAGTTAAGTAGCTCTTAAGTCCATCCCAAGCCTTTTGGCAATCTTCATTCCAAGGATAATCCTTAAAATTGAAGTTGCTTTCATTTTTTACTACTTCGGTGAGCACATTAGAAAATGGTCAGCACCAATCTCCATATCTGGAGATGAATCTGATAAGGGTTATAATTCGCCCCATAAGCCTTTGCACATCCTTGGTTATTGTGGGTCTTTGGAATCCTAGCAGAGCATTAACTTTTTCTAGGTTGGTGTTGATACCCCTTTTGGATACCATAAATCCGAGGAATTGGCCAGCAGTCACCCCAAACACACACTTTTTGGGGTTAAGACGAATTCCAAGTTTTTGAAGTTGGTGGAATGTTTCCCCGAAGTCTATGATATAACTACTAGGTTCTTTACTTTTCACTATCATATCATCAACATACACTTCTTGATTTCTCTCGATTTGGGAGCTGAATACCTTGTTCATCTGCCTTTGGTATGTGGCTCTTGCATTTTTTAGGCTGAAGGGCATTCTGACGTAACAGTAGGTCTCTACTTTGGCAATGAAGGTAATTTTTTCCTCATCTTTGGAATCCAACCAAATTTGGTGGTATCTACTAAAAGCATCGAGGAGGCTAAGTAGACCGTATGTAGCTGTAGAGTCTACCAATTAGTCTATTGGTGGAAAAGGATACGACTCCCTTGGCTAGGCATCATTTATATTTTGGAAGTTGATGCACATTTGGAGTTTATTGCTCCCTTCCTTTTTGGTAGCAACAATGTTTCTAATCCATTCGGGGTACTTAACCTCCCTTATTATGCTTGCATCTGTTAGTCATTAAACTTCAGTTTTAACCAAATTATTCTTGTACATTGAGAGGCTATGCTTTTTCTGTCGAACAGGTTTTACCTCTGAGCATACTTTAAGACTGTGCTGAATAATAGCTGGGTCTACTCCAAGCATATCCTTCAGAGAGTAAGCAAATAGATCTTTGTTCATTAATAGAAGGGATCCAAGCTTTTCTTTGTCACCTTCGGCCAGTTTTTTCCCCACTCGGATACTTTGGCCAGGGACAAGTTTGACATCTTCTGTTTCTATTTTTTCAAGTTCATTTTTCTCACTCTTTATGTCATCTTTGCGTGATACGCTTTTCTCTGCCGAAGTCTATTTGTGAACTTTCACTAGACTCTATCTTACTTTGACAAAAACTTTTCTTACTCCGGCTCAATTGATGAATATTTCTGCATCACCGTCCTTCATCCTAAACATGATAGCTAGGTATTTCATGTCTAGATGAATGTGAAGATTTCCCTGTGTCCACCTTCCAAGGATGGCATTAGATGAAGATGGGACATCTATGCGATGAACCTTGTCATAGTGAAGGCAAAGAGTTCTTCCGTGGTCAGGATCGAGTTGCCCTTTAGCATTAATGGTGCATTAATCCACCCAAGTACTAGAAGTTCTGAGGGACCGACACCAAAAGTAGGCAAGGTAATGAATTTAATATCACCCTTGGAAATACCCAAATTTGGCAACAAATGGGAGAACAAAATGTTGGCATTTGACCCATCATCAATGAGCACCCTTTTGACATCCTAGCTTCCTATCCTTGTCATGAACAGGAAAGGGTTATCGTGTCGAAACTTCACTATAGACCTATCTTTTTGAACGAGCGTGTTCGTTAGGTTATCGAATTCCATCATTGCAATTTCCTGAGCTTTCCTTTTCTTCTCAGCCGAGGATATTCCAGTTGTGATTGTCTGGATTATACCGGTCAGAGGTGGAGGGTGTTTCTTCGGACTTCAATTTTGATGTCGGTCAAAATCATAATCCTCAACCTCTTGTTTTCTATCTTCTTCCTTTCTTTCTCCGGCGTTGGGCGACAGCACCCACAAGTAACGATGAAGTTGCACTTGCTTAATCAAGGATTCAATATACTTTCTTAGTTGGAAGCAATCCTGGGTATCGTGCTCGTGGTCCTGATGAAATTGATAGAATTTCTTCAAATTCTTCTTATTGTCCGAGGTCATGGCCTTTTGACGTTGGATTATAGTTCCTTGTCTTTCCAGGGCCATCAAGATGTTCATTCTTGTAGTGTTTAGGGGAGTAAATGATATTGGCCTCTTCCCTCATGTTTTTTGACGTCTGCCCCCTCCTTTGATGAAATACCGAGGTTGGTGACCCTGACCCTCGAAATCATTATGGTCAAACTTTGGGGCACCCATTCTTAGCTCCTTGGCTGTCATGTGTTGCTTGGCCCTTTGGTAGAATTCTTTGAGGGTGTTAGGGGGATCCTTGGAGAACTCATAAAAGAGTTGTGAGTCTCTCCTTAGTCTTCTGATGATAGCGAGGATTCAAATTTTGGGCAGAAGTCTAGCATATTGAGGGCTTCTCGGTTAAAGCACTCAACATAGTCCCAAATGGTCTCCCCATTCTTTTGGGCGATGATGAACATCTGGACTAGCATCTTCACCCTTGGTTTGCTTCTAATGAACTGCTAGGTGAAGGCAGTGGAGAACTCCTGGAAACCCATTATGGTTCTGGGTGCTAGAGAGTTGTACCACACAATTGTCGGCCCTGATAGAGTGACTTTGAAACATTTGTAGAGGGTGGCATCATCTGCAATACCATGCTCCTCTTGCATTTTTTCATATAGGCCTAGGGGTCACTGTGCCCATCATATGTCTCCAGATTTGGTACTCGAAAATCACTGGGCATTGGTGCCTCTACTATAGTACGGAAGAAAGAGGACTCCTCTCTGGTAGAGGTCTCCAATAGCCTTGACCGGACAGGCTTTTGAGAGACCTATTTTTCCATGTTCTCTAACCTCTCTAGGATCTTCTCTATTAGGATGGTAGTGCCCTGATCTCCTTCCTGCCATGGAATTGGCGGCAGGGGAGAATAATGTCATCTTCTTGGTGAGTAACTTCGCTGACGTGGGGATAGGGACTTCTCATATGAGGATGGACTCAGTTGGTGAGAGGTCCTGGGCTCTTTTGACCTTGCTCCTGTAGCCTATCGCCCTTAGGATGGTATGTTCTTCGTTAAGGACTCATAATGAGAGCCTCCACAATTGGAGCTCCGGTGAGCTAACTTATGACTTTTCTCCGGATGGGTGTTTAGAGAAGGTGCCCTTTTTTAAGGTGGTTGTGACAACCTTTGCTTGAGTTGTTGTGTCATTTCATCCATGATAGAGCACTAAAAGTCACGTAGAAAACCCATTGTGCCCATCAGAGGACGTTCATCCTCCGATAGGGAAGTCTTGGCTGCAGGCTGTTCAATCATTGCTTGAGTCTCTAGTGTGGACTGGGACCTCAAGAGTCCCTTGTCCTTTGAACTCCAAGTCTCAACAACAAGAACTTGGGGGTGGTTTCCATAGACGGCACCAAATGATGCCCAGTGACATCTTCGTTGTATAACATGCTGGACTGAGAGAGAAACATCCGACAAGGATACTTGCAAGACCTTGAACAATATGGGTTAGGAGCTCCCCAGAGTGTGTTTCTGAGGGAGAAGCCTCTAACACCCAAGTCAGTATATGGTGTGTTATTATCTGGGAGCCTCCTAAGTATTTATAGGAGGCCAGTAGAAGGATGCTGTTACGGTCAACATCTGTAGATCAGGACACATGTTTAGCCAGATTCAATCTGTACCTTCAGAGGGAGGTGTCTACAACTAGACATAGGTGGTTATGCTCAGAGGGTGGGGTGTATGTGGGGCTTCTATCAGAAATCCCCTAACTGTATTTGTCATTTTTCCCAAAGACCCTTACAAGGATCTGACATCCCTTCTGATAAGGAATTCCCCCAAGGGCTACTGGAAAAACCTCTTTGGATGAGTAGTACATCTTCGAGAGACATTTCTTTTATTGAGGTGATGGACTTAAGTTACCAAAGTTGGTAATATCCACTCCCGAGGGTGGCAAGGAGTCTTTTCCTGGAGTTGGTCGTATAGCCGATCCAGGGATGGTGTCGAGAGTTCTTCCAAGGTTGGTCGTTTGTTACTCTGAGGGTGGTGATAGGTCTTCCAAATAAGAAGGTCATTTAGGTGATAACCCTTCGGCTATCAACTTGGTTATCATTACTTCATGATTTTCGTTGATGATTGGTCTAGCATGACTTTGGATTACTTAATGAAAAAACAGTCTGAATTGTTCTCTATCTCTCAGTCTTTCTGTTCTGAAATCAAAACTCAGTTTGGTCTGCCTATTTATGTTCTCAGGAATAATAATGCAAGAGAATATTTTTCTAAAGCTTTTATATCATACATGAAAAACTATTGTATGATTCACCGAGCTTCTTGTTCTTATACATCACTACAAAATGGTGTTGCTGAAAGAAAAGTTAGGCATCTTGTAGAGGTTGCTTCAACATTCACTACTAAAAAAAAAGATTTGGTTATGGATATTAGCAATGGCTTGCTATCACTAAACTGGATGTAGCGATGGTCAGCCATTGCTAAACCTGCCACCGCTAATTTGCTCGACACTAATAATTTAGCGATGGTTGTTGTCAGTAGTTAGCAATGGTGATGGCTGCTGTCACTAGTTAGTGATTGCCAGCCTTCACAAATATGACAATAACAAATTTTCCAACACTGGCATAATACTGGTGAGTTAATGACAGTTAATTTTCGCTAATATTTTTGTGAAGGTAAGTTGTTGCTAGGTTTAGTGAAGGGCAGTTACTAAGGTTGTCACATTAGCGATATCTGGCCGTCATTAATTTAGTGAAGGTAGGCCGTTGCTAATTTAGCAACAACTTGCCTTTGCTAAATTAAATAAATGTTAAAATAACAGATTTTCCTCTTATTCTTCAATAACAAATAATTTACCCCCAAGATAGGAAAAACAACAATAGCAGTCTAACAATAATAGCCATTTCTCTCACTGACTTGACACGTTACTCTCGTTGACCTCATCCATCAAACCTATCTATCTCATTGACCTCACCTGTTGAACTTGTTTTTTTCACTTACCTCACTTGTTGAACCATTGTAAATCGATGAGGCACCGGAGGGTTGTAAGGTCACTCCTATCTCTCTCCCATTCATCTCTCTTGCCGATCTCGCAAACAGCTTAACGTCGAAGGTCCGATGACGATCGCGTGCCTACGTTGATGAAAATCATGTGCCTGCGTTTGATGGAGCACAATTGGGTTTAATGGATCTCACATGCCTAGGTCATTGAAGATCACTTGCCTAGCTCGATGAAGCGGTTGGGCTCAATGGAGAACACCTAGGCTCTATCGAGTGTGCTTGGTGTCTACATCTCTTGATTATGTTCGACGGAGCACCAGCTCACAGTTGGGTTCGATTGAGCACCTTGCTTGATGTAGATTAAAATCTAAGGGAGGGCAGCGATGATGAATGGTGGGGTTGTTATTTTGAGTCATCAATCACCAGTGATGGTGAACGATGATAATGAATGACCAACGATGGTGAACAGTAGGGTGGAAGATGAAGAGTTCAAGCGGCCTTAGGGTGTAGGTGAAGGAAATGCACAAAAATGGACCTTTTTATTGAAGGCATTAGAGGGTTGGATGTTAGAACAGCAGGGTGTTTAAAATTTTTTCAACTAATGATGGCTGTCAGTCACTTGTCTAGGCAAATTAGCAAAGGCATTCCATCACTAAATTTGGCCTAGAAGTAGCGAAGGCTAACCATCACTAACTTTTGGGATCTTAGTGTCATGCCTATGAATTACATAGCCCATGGGCTGTAATTCTTATATGAATAAGTGTTAGTATTGTGCCCAAAAAGCCAATCATGAGATGATTGTATTTTTGCACATTGAGTCATGATATTTTATTGAGGCATTAATCCAGCAATTTTGTTTGTTGTTTTGTTTCTGCGTAACGTAATAAACATAATTGTAACCCTAGAATAATGATATTCTTAAACGTCCCTAGTCTAGTATTATTGTGGAGCGGGTTGCAATAATACATAATGACTAGCATATGTGGAGACTAATATGAGATATATAGTCTACATATGGGTACAAGTTGGAGAACTTGTGTATGTTAGTGTTGTGCCCAAAAAGCCAATCATGAGATGATTGTATTTTTGCAAATTGAGTCATGATATTTTATTGAGGCATTAATCCAGCAATTTTGTTTGTTGTTTTGTTTCTGCGTAACGTAATAAACATAATTGTAACCCTAGAATAATGATATTCTTAAATGTCCCTAGTATAGTATTATTATGGAGCGGGTTGCAATAATACATAATGACTAGCATATGTGGAGACTAATATGAGATATGTAGTCTACATATGGGTACAAGTTGGAGAACTTGTGTACTGGACCGACCCACCATGAGAACACTTCATGGATCGTTATATGAGTGTCATAAGTGATTCTCATAGTGATCATGGTATATGTAGTCCTTCGACCTAAGATCATCAAGGTTCCCTACATGTGAGTCACATACTTTGATACTTTCCTTTGTTGCTCGTAACTGAGTGAACTTGAAGGAGGTCATTGGGTATGTCACATATCATGCGGAGGGATTTGTATGATCAAGATGGGATTTGTCCCTCCTATGTAACGGGAGTGATATCTTTGGGCCCCTTGATAGAGTAAGACTTAGAAAATGCATGGCCATGCTCCGATGAGTTGATATATGATATCAATGTCATCAGTTTAAGTTAGTCTACTCGGTAATCAAGAAACCAAAGATTGGGCTATACGACAGTGACACATTCCATGTCTCGTGCTTAGTCTTGATATCTTGGACAAAGGGACAATGGCATATATCGGTGATGATCATAAAGGTTTAGTCGATTCACCGACAATCTTGTCACTTGGGTAGCAATGATGTGTTGCTAGACACCGCTCATTGCTTATGATCATAAATGTGATTTATGATCATTGCCAACATGGGTTCACACGTAGAGCTATTTGGATCATTAGAGTGCATGGGCTAATTATTTGGGTTATGGTTTCACTTTAATTTCGTATTAATAATGGGCCAAGGAGTTGAGCCATTATTAAGCCCGAAATTAAATCCTAATTGGATTAGGGCTTTGAAACCCATTAGGCCTGGAAGTTGAGTCTCACTATAAATACAACTTTTAAGTGAGAAATTCGCAGGTCTCCTTGCCCTAGCCTCCCAAAAGGACAGCCACACTCTTCTCTTGCAATTCCTTGGAGGACGCAAGCTAGCACTGCGAGCGCAAGAGAAACGCATCTGCCGGGACGTGGTGGAAGCGTGGTGATCCCGAGAGGCTCGTGTGGATACCATAGAGAACCTGAACACGTCAACTGTTCAGGTTTTGTGATTCGACTCTACAGTTGAGTGAGAGATCTCAACCGAAAATTAGGTATGAAATTTTCGAACACCCGGTTTACCCCGTTTCACTTGGATCCTGGAGGGTTTCGGTTAAATTCCGCTGCGCTGTTTGGCTCCCGAAACCCAACAGTGTACTGGACCGACCCACCATGAGAACACTTCATGGATCGTTATATGAGTGTCATAAGTGATTCTCATAGTGATCATGGTATATGTAGTCCTTCGACCTAAGATCAGCAAGGTTCCCTACATGTGAGTCACATACTTTGATACTTTCCTTTGTTGCTCGTAACTGAGTGAACTTGAAGGAGGTCATTGGGTATGTCACATATCATGCGGAGGGATTTGTATGATCAAGATGGGATTTGTATGATCAAGATGGGATTTGTCCCTCCTATATAACGGCAGTGATATCTTTGGGCCCCTTGATAGAGTGAGACTTAGAAAATGCATGGCCATGCTCCGATGAGTTGATATATGATATCAATGTCGTCAGTTTAAGTTGGTCTACTCGATAATCAAGAAACCAAAGATTGGGCTATACGAGAGTGACACATTCCATGTCTCGTGCTTAGTCTTGATATCTTGGACAAAGGGACAATGGCATATATCGGTGATGATCATAAAGGTTTAGTCGATTCACCGACAATCTTGTCACTTGGGTAGCAATGATGTGTTGCTAGACACCGCTCATTGCTTATGATCATAAATGTGATTGATGATCAATGCCAACATGGCAAGAGCCTATTGGGTCGCACACATAGAGCTATTTGGATCATTAGAGTGCATGGGCTAATTATTTGGGTTATGGTTTCACTTTAATTTCATATTAATAATGGGCCAAGGAGTTGAGCCATTATTAAGCCTGAAATTAAATCCTAATTGGATTAGGGCTTTGAAACCCATTAGGCCTGGAAGTTGAGTCTCACTATAAATACAACTTTTAAGTGAGAAATTCGCAGGGTCTCCTTGCCCTAGCCTCCCAAAAGGACAGCCGCACTCTTCTCTTGCAATTCCTTAGAGGACACAAGCTAGCATTGCGAGCGCAAGAGAAACGCATCTGCCGGGACGTGGTGGAAGCGTGGTGATCCCGAGAGGCTCGTGTGGATACCATAGAGAGCCTGAACACGTCAACTGTTCAGGTTTTGTGATTCGACTCTACAGTTGAGTGAAAGATCTCAACCGAAAATTAGGTATGAAATTTTCGAACACCCGGTTTACCCCGTTTCACTTGGATCCTGGAGGGTTTCGGTTAAATTCCACTGCGTTGTTTGGCTCCTGAAACCCAACAATAAGATGAGTAAAAGTGATGTGAAGAAGAGATGTAAGTCATGAAACATAAGGATAAAAGAAACATACAAGACTACGTACCCATATTGTGCCTAAAAAACATTAAAGGGCACATCAGTGGAATAAGAGAGGAAAATGCTCTATTCCTAACCCAAAAGTGGCTAAAATGTGGTGCCATGTTGGGTCTTGAGATGAAGACTCATAATTTGATAATAGACTACAAAGTGGTCAAAACATCCAAAGGAAACCACGGACGGCCAAAAGGGGACTCTCAGGTGCTTCATTGTATGCACTTATGTGAAAATGAAGGCTTTAAAGCCTAAAATTTAGAGGGGGATTGTGTGAGCTCAATGCCTAATGTCAAGATGAAAATGAAGGCAGTCACATAAGCCCAAGAAAGATGAAGAATACATGATAAAGAAGAAGAGCACTCTAGGGTGCACTAAAGGACCCTTAGGTGCACCTATGTGTGTGACCATGGGCATGTGAAGGTCCTAAAGCGTAATGTCTTGAAAAGGATTATATAGGATTGATGTTACAATTAAAATAAGAAATAATAGTACATTGAAAACCAAGAAAGGATTAAAAACACATGGAAACACCTTGGAGTACACTAAAGAGCTCTAGAATGCACTTAAAGTTCACTTATGTTCAAATGAAAGTTGGAGGGCCTAATTGGCCAAATTAATGCATGAAATGGCTACTCAAAACATGCCACTTAAAGAGCTAAGAAGGAAAAAAAATTACGTAATGATTTGAGCTACTTGAAGGGAGTTGGACCAAGGAGTAGACAAAGTCCTTAGCCGCCAAGGCCATTCGGCCAAATTATGCACCACTTGGACTTGTTGTCCTTGAAGGTAGCTTCTTAGCTATTTCTTACTAGGATTTCATCCTCTAAAACATGGCCAAACTTGTAGCAAAGTATACTAAAACTGCTAAAAAGGAACTTGAAGCAAAGGAAGCAAAACAAGCAAAACTAAGACATGGTGGTTCAAGGCTAGTCCATGGTGGTGTGTGTGGCATTTGATGTAGGTTCAAGCTTTCTTGCTACCATTCTAGACATAGGTAAGGACCCATATGAAGCTTTTTTTCTTGTACTTTAAGCAGGAAAGAGCTACCCTAAGGGATGGCTAAGGCCAAAGGCACCTAGAGGCTATGTAATGGGCTATGTGTGTATAAAACACTATGGTAAGTTAGCTAGTTTGGTTTCAAAAACCATAGGGTTTTTTGCAAGTTTGGCCAAGCTTGATCAATCACCTGGAGCTCTATGTTAATTGAATCTAATCAAAATGATCACTTGAAGAAATTGATAGAAAATTGTGCTTCCTATGTTAACAAAATCGTGTGGATGTGGTGTGTGTTTGTGTGCTTTTAATTGTTTGCTTGTGCTAACCTTCAATTTGTGTATATAAGCATCTTGTATTATCTTGTATAATTGATTTCGTTGTCTTCTTTGTCTTTGGTTGAAAAATATTAATCAAAATTGGAGGTTTTTGTGCATAGCAATGTTACAAACATTGTGATGGCACTAGGTGTTGAATTTTGGTTC
The DNA here is from genome assembly GCA_039654915.1 of Aquilaria yunnanensis. Taxonomy (NCBI): domain Eukaryota; kingdom Viridiplantae; phylum Streptophyta; class Magnoliopsida; order Malvales; family Thymelaeaceae; genus Aquilaria; species Aquilaria yunnanensis. Next base: position 56,029,788 of record CM077597.1, read on the forward strand.
TTATTGAGTACCTATGTGCTCATGCCTTTTTTTTTCCATTTTAGGCAAGGAAGTACAAGAGTGATAAAAAAGCTCTTGGAGAGGTCTATGTATAGAGAGGTATGCTTTGGACTCATGGCATATGAAAAGGAAGTAGGGAAAAGATCATAAGATTTCAGTAATGGTTGTGTTATGTGCGTTGGTTGGTAGGCCCTAATGGCTACAGTAGGATTTGTTGTGTTTGGATGCATCTTGGTATGGATTAGAGCTAGAAGAATAATAAGGCGACTATGGCCTAAGTGCCAGGGCCCAATTCATCCCACCCTAAACCTTCTCAAGAGGTTTGAAATAAACCAGTTCTTTTTAGTAACTAGGTTGATTTTAATCAGTCGATTGATTTTCTTGGGATGCATTAGACTCTGACTCCCAAGATTCTTAACCCCAACTTAACACTTTAGACTAATAGTTTCATAGGTTAAGCTACCACTTTAACACAATAAGTTATTAGTTTAATGTATTATTCGAGTGAATGCATTTACTTAACCACCTTTTCTTAATGCATGTGGCGTTCATAAGCATGAGAGTGTATTTTAGTGTCTTCATGAGCTTACTAGGGCTTACCTAGTGTAAAAGATACACAGACACCCGTGCATACATACATGCATACATATTAGTTTCATATGTTACAAAACAAGCATGCATTTTAGCTAACATATCGTACTTAGTGCCTTATGGCTTACTTAAGCCTCAAAATACATACAAGGCACAGGCCATGTTTTATTCTACATCCAGTCTACTTGCCCTCAGTTATATACAAATATATACAGGCCAAAATTGCAAATAGGGACTACATGGCCTAAAAGTTAAGTACACAAAAGTTTGGGGTCACTAAGTGTCATGCATGGTACAAATAAGGCTTAAACTCTCTTTAAGCCTACAATCACTTTGACCTCCACTTTTTACCTAACACTTAGGCCATAGTTCTCTTATTACTCTCCAAGTCCTTGTCCGTACTAGGATGGAGCCAAACACAGCAACTCCTACAACAACCATAAAGGGCTATAAATACAGTAACAAAACATAATCATTAGTTCAATTTGATGAAATTTGTTATGCTTCCTTTTGATAAGCCATAAATTCCAGAGCATACCTATCTATACATAAGACTCTCCTAGAGGTTCCCTAGCCCTTCACTTTTTTTCTTTTTACCTAAAATGGGCAACAGAGGGTGTGAGTATATAGGTACTTAGTAAAGACCTAAAATAGCAACTAGTGCCTTTACAATGCTGAAAACATTGTTATACATATAAACCTCACATTTTGCTTAATAATCTACACCCAAAGATAAATAAAACACTAAAATCAACATATGAAAGATACCTATACACAAAATAAGGGTTACAACACACATCCAAAAAGAAAACCACACAAACACACACACACACCATATACACATGGTTTTCTTAACATAGAAGGCATGATTTTCTTTCAATTTCTTCATATGATCACTTTGTTTAGGTCCAATTAACATAGATCTCTAGCTGATTAATCAACCTTGGGCCAACTTGAACAAAAACCATATGCTTGTCGAAAACAAAATACTTAGCTTACCATAGTGCTTTATGCACACATAGCCTATTACATAGCCTTTAGGTTCCTTTGCCTTAAGCTATCACCCAGGATAGTTTTTCCCCTTAAAAATACATGAGAAGAAGCCTCATATAGGTCCTTACCTATGGATAAAATGGAATCAAGGAAGTTGGATAACACATCGTTGAACCTGAGCACCAAACATACACACCATCATGAACTAGTCTTACACCACATACTACGGATTTGCCTTCTTTTTTGTCGTTATTTGCCCCTTTTCTCTTTGGTAGCTTTAGGGTGTCTTGTTATAGGTTTGAATACTAGTTGAGGGTAAGAAAATAGCAGTAAATCAAGAAGATAGCAGCTCACAAAGAGCACCAATATTGACAGGCGAACTTAGCTTCGATTTTGAACTAGTTTGTTTTTGCCTTTGGTTTTTCTTTCTTTTTTTTTTTTGGGTGAGTTTGGCCAAATTTAGTCTATGATTATAGGTAGTATATGAGCTAGGATCCATCTTGGAAATAGCTAAGAATTGGCCTTTGAGGACTAGGAATCAAACGGTGGCCAAGTCAAGGAATTTTGACTAATTTTTAGCCAAATCCTCCTTCAAGCAGCTCAATTCCTTTAAAATTTTGTTTTGTGCTAATTTAATCTTCAAGTTTCACTTATTAATCACCCATTTCAATAATCAATTCATCCAATTTGGCCCTCAAACTTTGCATTGAACATATACACACTTAAAGTGCATCTAAGAGCACTTTTTTGTTCTCTAAGGTGTTTCCATAGGTTCTTTGTGTTTTAAACCTTTCCTTAGCCAAAATTGTAGTCCTAATTCTCATTTTAATGATATGCATCAATCTCATGAAATTCGTTTCAAGGCATTAGGCTTTAGAGCCTTCATAAGTACATGGTTGCACACAAAGGTGCACTTAAGAGTCCTCCAGTGCACTCTAGGGTGTTCTTGTTATTTCTTACATTTGTTTCACATTTTTTGGGCTTTTGTAGCTTTCTTTACTTGTATCATGACCTTAGGCATTGAGCTCACATAATTTCCCTTAGTGTTCTTAGGGTGGTTTAGTGCTCTTTATTTCACATAAATGCACACAAAGGTGTGCTTCCCCTTTTTGTGCCTTATTTGGGAGCACCTTGTTCACTTGGATTCTTGCCAAATTTTCCTTGAAATTTAAGTTCCTTCCTTAATTTGGGATTAGGACTTAATCCTAGCTTTGGTTGGCTCACAACCATACCAGTTTCTTTGGATTCGTCTGAAGTATACTTAGAGTACTTTTAAGGCATTCTCATAGAAGACTTGTTCTTATTTAATCTTTGTTTCATACTTGTGACCTGCATTGTGCATTGTTCATATATCCATATAATTTACATTATGTGTACCTTGCATCATAACCCATGGCCTATACAAGTCACGGGCATGACACTAAGTGTCAAGTGAAAGTAGAAGTCATAGTGACTATGAGCATAGAAATAGTTTGTGTTATGCTATGTATCATGCTTGACATCTAATGAACCAACTTTTGGTTGTATGAAACTTTGGGTCATGCAGTCCCTATATGCCTAATTTTGGCATGTAAATATTTGTAGTTAACTAATGGAAAGGGGACTTAGAGTAGAACATGACGTGTGCCTTCTATGTATTTTGAGCTTAGGAAAGCCTTAAGGCACTAAATGTAACAAGCTAGGAAAAATGCATGCAAGGCCTGTAACTAACTAATCTAGGTTGTATGTATGATTGAATGTGTGTATGTTATGGCAGGTGCACTAGGTAGGCTCCCAATAAGCCTTTTTAGGACACAGGGCACACACATAAGTAACCTAGCCTCATTAAACCCCACATGTATTCACAAAACCACCTAAGTAAATTCAATTGGGTAAACCTCAATCAATTGGGTGAATTAAGGAAACTTGATCTTCAAAAATTTAAGACTCCCACCTAAGTAAATAAAAAGTTGGGGTTAGGAATCCTGGGAGCCAGAGCCTAATCTATCATATGAAAATCAATCGAGTGGCTAAAAACAACTGGTTAATCTCAAGCCTCTCAAAAGGTTTAGGGTGGGGGTGAATTGGGTCTTGAAACATAGCGAGTACAAGTCATCACGAAATATAATGATGGTTAGCCGCCATTAAATTTGGCAAAGACTTAACGATAGACAATCATCGCTATGTTAGAGAAGGCAAGTTGTCACTAAATTTTAGCGATAGACAACCATCACTAAACTTTATATTTATGTATTTAGTGAAGGTATGTTGTCACTAAATTTAGAAAAGGCAAGCCGTTGTTAAATGTAGTGATGATTAGCCATTGTTAAATTAGTGAGGGCAAGCCGTTTCTAAATTTAGCGATGGTTGGCCATCACTAAACATAAAATGTGAAAAACTTTACAAAACATAAGTAATTGATAGCTTAATCATTTTTGTAGGAAAATAATTAATAAGATGAAATAAATTTTTAATCATAAAACAAAATTTTATTGTAAATTTAACCGAGACTTCGTGGTGAGGCCGTAGCTAAATTTAGTGATGGCTAGCCATTCCTAAACTAACAAAGGTATGTCATCACTAAACTTTAGTGATAGACTATCGTCGCTAAACTTGCACAGATTTTTAGGTACACATCTCCACTGCATTACATTTATTAAAAAAGGTTATCTATGTTCAAAGAGATGAAAATTTATCACAAAAAATGACTAACCTGTGAGAGCAAGCCGTCATTAAATTTGGTTGAGACATATCAAACGCTAACTATTGTAAATTTTTAGGATCTTAGCGAGGTCAAGCCATTGCTAACTAATTGATGCATGATTAAGCCTTGAGACCGTAAAAGGGCCACAAACTGGTAAGTCATTTTTAATTGGGGCATATTTTAGTGATGACTGGTTGTACGTACATCATTGGTTTTTAGCGAGGGCTAAGTGTTGTAAAATCTGGCTAAGACTTAGTGAAGGCTAATAGTTGCTACTTTTAAAGATTTTAGGGATAGCTAACCATTGCTAAATTAACAAGGGCAAGCTGTCACTAAATTTTAGCTGCAAATAGCCATTGCTAATTTTTCACTAGACTTCTAGTGACTGTTCGCCATCTTTAATTAGTGACAGCTTTTCGCCGTCACTAATTGTGTCGTCGCTAAATCACCTATTTCTAGTAGTGATATTATTGATCAACATGAATGTGCCAAAAGGGTTTTGGTCTGATGATATTCTCACTACTTTTCATCTTATTAACAGGATGCCATCTTCTACTCTAGAAGGTCAAATTCCCCATACCTTGTTATTTTCCCATTGTCCTTTATTTCCTCTACCACATTGTATTTTTGGATGTGTTTGTTTTGTGCATTAACTTGAACATGGGGTAGACAAATTGGACCTTTGTGCTCACAAATGTGCTTTTCTTAGTTATTCAAGGTAACGAAAAGGTTATTGTTGCTATTGTCCATCACTCAAATTGTTCTTTGTTTATGCGGATGTCACCTTTTTTTAAAACACAACTTACGTCTCAGAAAACCAAGATATACCTAGCATTCATCATTGCTTGCCTTCACCAATTTATAGCCCTCCAAAAAATCCATCTACACCTTCTAACCTTACTCATCATGATAGATTGTCTCATCCAAATCTGCAAGTCTATTCCCGATGAACCCGCCAGGTAGTACATGACCATCCAGATGAGCATTCTCCTCCAACACCTGCCTTGTCTTCAGATCCAAATGCCAATGATATAGATTTGCCAATTGCCCTAAGGAAAGCTAGATGAACTTGTACAAATCATCCCATCTCTAGTTTTGTCTCTTATGACCATTTATCTACATTAGTTTTGCTCATTTCTATCAAGCTTAGACAATATTTTTATTCCTAAGAGTACAATAGAGGCTATGCAACATTTTGGGTGGAAACAAGCTATACAAGAGGAAATTGATACTTTATGGTCTAATGGTACATGGTAGCTTGTTGATCCTTCTCCAGATGCATCAATTGTTGGGTGTCATTGGGTATATATGATTAAATCTCAGGCTGATGCTTAGATTGATTGGCTAAAAGCTTGCCTTGTTGCCAAAATATATACACAAGTTTATGGTGTTGATTATCCTGAAACATTCTGTCTTGTAACAAAGATGGCCTCTATTTGTATTTTCATCTCTTTGGTAGCCACTTATCATTGCCCTCTTCATCAACTTGATATTCAAAATGCTTTTTTACATGGTGATCTTGAAGAGCTGGTCTATATAGAGCAACCTCCAGTGCTCAGGGGGAGACAACAAGTGTATACAGGTTAAAGAAATCATTGCATAGATTGAAAAAGTTCCCAAGGGCATGGTTTGGACTAATTAGTTCAGTTGTAATAAAGTTGGGCTTCAACAACGTGGAGCAGACCATTTTGTTTTCCATCAAGACACAAAGGCTAGTAAAATACTATTAATTGTTTATGTTGATGAAATCATCATTACAGCTGATGACCAAAGTGGAATTCAAAATCTAAAAGAGTTCCTACAAAAGCAATTCCAAGCCAAAGATCTTGGCCTACTTAATTACTTTTTGGGAATTATGGTTCCAAGATCCAAAGTTGGCATTTGTCTCTTATAGTGCAAATATGCCCTTGACCTTCTTCAAGGAATTGGCTTGCTGGGGTACAAACTAGTGGATTCTCCAATGGATCCTAACACTAAGCTTGATGCTGATCATGGAGAACTTTTAAAGGATTCAAGATGATATAAAAGGCTCATTGGGAAATTGAATTACGTTGTTGCTACCAGATCTGACATTGTATTTGCTACAAGTGTGGTTAGCCAGTTATTGCAATCCCCTCGCACCAACACTAGGATGCAGCAATACATATTCTAAAATTTCTTATGTGTGGTCCTAGCAAGGGAATCCTAGACAAGAATCATGCGCACTACATATTACACACTTATACAAATGTTGATTAGGCTAGTTCCAAGGCTGATTAACCCTCCACCACTGATTATTGTGTGTTTGTTGGTGGCAATCTAGTTTCTTGGAAAAGTAAGAAGCAGGCAGCGATTTCTAGCTTGAGTGCAAAGTCAAAATATAGAGCTATGGCACATACAACTCGTGACGTTGTTAGGGTAAAACAAATATTGAAAAACCTTGGCTTTCAACAAACTCAACCTATGAAATTAATATGTGATAATCGAGTAGTAATTCAAATTACTTCTAATCCAGTGTTTCATGAAAGGACTAAGCACATTGAAGTTGATTGTCATTTTGTGAGGAAGTAACTTTAACAAAATTTGATAGAGATAGTTTATGTGAAGTCTAAAGATCAGTTAGTTGATTTATTCACTAAATCCCTAGCTGGAAATTGGGTTGTGTCTCTATGTGAGAAGCTTGGAGCTTATGATGTGTACCATCTAGCTTGAGGGGAAGTGTTTTCTTTATTTACCCATATCACTTTAATATAAATATAGGGTGAGAGGTAGTTGTTTATTCAAGCACTCTGAATCCTTCTCTCCATTTCATTCTCTACTTCTTCCAAATTATCTACTCTTTCAACATAATCAATAAAAACTATGTTCCAATCAATGAGCCACATATATTAGTAACAAATAAATAACATTTTGCAATAATGGAAACAATAAACTAACCGAATTGAAACTAATTTAAAAATAAGTCTTTCATCGAGAAAAAAATAATAGTTCACATCATATAAAGTTAATAACTATTTAAAAAATTAAATCTTAATGTTAATTGAGATCTTGATCATCCACACATTTTTTTTCCATCTTTGGTGTGACATCAACACCATCTTCACCATTAATCGCAACTCCATACAACTATTGTTGGTCAAAAAAATCCTAAGATGCTTATACACTTATATTAGAAGAATGCTCTTCACCCATATAATGGAGATCCCATAACTTAACAAGCCTCATAACCATCCACCCATTATTATCGCATGTATATTTAATATAATACACCTTATGAGCTTGTGATGAAAAGATAAAGAGTATCATCTACTAAATTGGGTCCCTTGTACAATAAATGTGAAAACTTGACAATGGTGGCACCAAACTTGTTCTTTTTACATCATCTATTAACATCAATTCAGTCACACTTAAAGAGATCAGCCTTCTTCATACCAAAGTACGTCAGTTCAATAATCTCCTTTATGGAACCATAATAGTTCTGATCTCTTTTTACAGGTTGTGTACCTCTTAAGCTAGCATAGCTCACACAATTCACTGACGCAATAACTACATTTTTTGAGTTTTCAGATACATATCATTTCATTTTGTGTGGAACCTAAATTCCTTCATAATATAACCAATAAACAATCTAACCAACTCACTAGGGCCATGGGCAAGCCACTCAATTTCAACAGTAATTTTAGCACTCCATCCTCTTCTAGTCATGCTATTTAAAATGTATATTCAAGTAATGTAGTAAAAGAACAAACATGTAAAAATAGGCACACAAACATAAGTTATTTACTCTTTCATGAAACCAACCACTAAATTGTTCACAATGAGCCTTATCTCACTCATAAGGCTTAACATTTTTACCACAAAAATTTTTTTTTAAAAAATTTTTTATGTGCATTGTATGAATGATAATTAACCATTTTCTAATAAGGTATACATGTTAATACATACACAACTAAAAACAAGAAAGTCTTACTTCCAATGTGGAGTAACAAATTCAAGATTAAATAACACATATCTATGTTCTTGTTGCAAGGATTGATGATCAAGCTTCTAACATGAAATACTTTTTCCTTTTCCAGTAGCAAATTCTTCAGCCACCCTTATCCCCAATTGTTGACCCAAATTAATCAAGGTGTGTTCTCCAAATAATTAATCAAAAAATTCATCATTTTTAATTAATTGGTTAATGTGAGTTTCAACATTGGATAAGTACTAAGAATAGAAGGTCAAATATTGATGAGCTAGGTAGCCTTCAGCAAGAGAACCTTATAGATGAACTCTATTTTCTGAGTAAGACTTCAAGATACATAGGAACCTACATTAGATCCATATTTTGATAATAAGTATGGTACTAGACAACTTTGATTTTCTTTAATTTTTGTGCTTTAATTTGGTTGAAATAAAAAAAAATATGTTTATCTTTGATTGAGGTATATCTATCAATGTAACATTGGGACCATAGTTTTAGCTTCAATTTCCAGGTGAACAACCAATTCAACCATCATTGTGAAAAAGGATGGTAAAAAATCCTTTCCATTTTACACAATGTAAGAGGAATATTTGTTTCTAGGATTTCAAGGACATTCACAAATAAGACTTTGGAGCAGATGTTCCTAAAATAATTTCAAAGTTCAATTATAACCAAACTAACAATATTTAAAAGTTGCCTTCATAATGCTATAGGTAAGAATTCTTGCATCATCATGTGGCATTCATAGCTTTTAACACCAACAAGCTTCTTTTGATTAACTTGCACGTAAAGAGATGTTTAATGAGCATTCATCTAAAACTTTAATTTCCTAGACAATTTGCAAAAAATTTTCCTAGTCCTTCTACATCATTTCATATTAAGCCTTAAGGAAATATAACTTATTAGAATCAAGACACTTTCTCGGTTGAAGAACAAGTGTTATACCCATTTCCTCAAGGTAGTGTTGAGCTGTGCAATTGTCTTTAGATTTTACAGTTTGGCCCAACAAAGTTCAATAACTAATCATTACAATAAGGAACTGAAAAATAAATTCTTTCCATCTTCCATGGCCTTACACCAACATTATCATAAAAAAAGTCAACAACTTCTAATTGCCTCAAAATTTCATGTCCAAAAAGAGGGATATGAGGAGGTCTCAACTCTTCTTCACCATTAAAATATTAAGAATTTCTACAAAAGTTATGGTTGGGGTTTAACCAATAATGATGACCCATACAGCAAAATTTCTTACAATGATGCAACCATTTTGATGTGGCATCAACTTCACAACAGGGAAAAACAAATTTTAATTTAGTACTATAACCTAAAAAAGTGGTATATCCAGGAAAATCACTAATTGTGGTCACTATCACTAGATATATTCATCACAAGAAGCATCAAATGTCTCAGTTCCCACATCCTATAGCTCTTTTAACTCCTGTACTAATGGTTGAGTGTAGACATCTAACTTTTTCCAGGAGCTCTTCTGTCATACCCCACACAGGCCCCAACTTGTGCACTTGTAGTGCTACTCAACTGCACCAATAAAGCACTAACACTATGTTCAACTCTTACACTTATATTGTTTTATAAGTAGGTTTATGGCTCAGCCATATCTCTTATACTTGATCAAAACTCTACTCATATGGCTAAGCCTTGGGAGGTGCCCCAGAAGGCTAACTACGTAGCTTTTAGTCATTTATTGCAGCACAAGGCGAGGCTTATATGGTTACTTGCAACACATGGCAAGTTTATGTACCTTTATAGTAAAGTGTTTTGGGTGTGTGCTCATCAGGTGTGGCATTTCAATGCCTGTCAACTAAGAAGCCCATATCCATTCAAGTTTTGAAAACATAAGCGTTTCATGACTTATGTACATTTAGCACAACAAGTTCCAAGGGAGGTTTAACACATTATGATCAAAACCAAAAGTACTCATAACATAACTTGGCATTCCATTCATAGCACTTATGAAATAGTTCCATAAGTCATCTGAGACTATGCACACAAAATTAACTCCACACTAATACTTACAACCTTGGTACACTACCATGAGTACTCAAAATACAAAAGGGCCATTACTTACGCATTACATATTCAAGTTCTTAATAGTACCCAAAAGCTACCCTAATGGTGTAGTACTATACCAAAGTTTATAGGAAAATTCCTACAACTAAGCCCATGCTCATAAGTGCAAACCACATAACTAGAGCATATGAGCACACATCCATAGTCCCCGACTTATCCCACAATCCCACACTCAAGCCTACAAAACCCAATCGCATGAGTTTCCAAGACATATATAGCACTTGCACTAAGACATATTGAGCAATAGTCTTTTTGGTTTAGGACATACCTTAATGCAACCAAGCACTAACTTAGCATACAAGCAACAAATCAAGCTCAAATCCTTTTCCTGTAACAATACAAAATGGGGCATGAGTTTTCAAAACTCAGTAAGGAATTCACTATAGCTCGTTGAGCTTATTTAGTTAAGCCTGAGGGCTTAACCTCCCATTTTCAAGCTTTACCTATAAGAAAGACAAGAAAACACCAAAATGCAACATATACAACAGCACATATACATAACATTTACATCTAATAAAGTCTAGCAAGCACAAACAACACAACAAAGCAAACAACTCACACACCACACATAATGTCCTTTCTAGGCCGAAAACCAACTAGCAACTACACACATAGTTTGCCATCAAAGCTTCACCATACTAACACCCATTCCACTAGAGCTTCGAGTGCAACTATAGGTTGGCCTACCTATAATGAACCTTAGTACTTGTCATTAGTAACTAACTAGCCACCATTTCACATAAACCCGAAGGTATCACATAAGCTCCTATAGCATTCTAAGATCATTTAGCTCAAACTATCATCACTTAGAAGCCAAAATACTAACTTTCACATGGAACAATACCAAAATCAAGTGGTATACTATGAATCCTTACCAATTCATTCGTTTGAGGTTTCGGTCACACTTGAATATCCAAGGCTGAGCTTGAAAACACAAGTACAATGTTGCCAATGGCCGAAATCACCAAACGTAAGCTTCATTCTTCAATTCAAGCTCCAATCAACAAGAATTTGGCATGAACCCGGCCTTCCTTTATCAAGAACAACAACCTTGACTTGCAAATGGAGCTTTGACCTGAGATTAGCATTTTCAACTTAAGTGGAAGCATGCAATCCGGATATGTGCCAAATGGCACAAAAATGGGGCTAATGCTAGCCCTAGTAAGCCTATTTCTTGTGTGGCACATTTTGAACCTTGCATAAACTTTTCACAATATAATTAGCACCCAAAAAAATGTTCAATTTGGCCTTCTAGCTTTGTTTCTAACCACTAGTACTTTGGACCAATTTATAAGTACAATTCACACCCGATACATCTCGGGTAAACACACACATGATATTTCCTATTTTCATTTGAGTCCCTCACTAGTTTAATACATTTAGCTTGCATTTCTTGCATAGGTTAAGCATTGAGGTAGGGTCCTGAAAACTCCTCCCTCTTTAAAGAATTTGGTCCTCCAAATTCTTGATAAGTTTTGGATACAATTGAGGGTAACATTTGGCAATTTCTTGCTCAATTTCCCAGGTTGCTTCTTCTAGAGTATGATTGGTCCATTGAATTTTAATCATGGAAATCCACCTACTTCTCAATTTCCTAGTGTCTCTAGCTAGGATTTGAATAAGTACCTCTTTATATGAAAGGTTTGGGGTTATAAGTACACTAGCAGGTATTACTATTTGCTTAGAACTTGGAACATATTTCTTAAGCAAGCTTACATGAAACACATCATGCATATTACCAAGTTTAGGTGGCAAGTCTAACTTGTATGCCACATGTCCAAGCTTGGGCAACACTTGGTATGGCCCTATATACCTGGGTGCTAATTTCCTTTTCTTTCCAAATCTTATCACTCCTTTTATAGAAAAGACCTTAAGCCATACCCAATCTTTTTCCTGGAATTTCAGGTCTCTTCTCCTTTTCAACTTTGCATAAGATTGTTGTCTATCATTGGCAGCCTTGAATCTTTCTTGAATCATTTCTATCTTTTTAGTGGTCTCTTTAACAATGTCTGGTCCCAATTCCAACTTATCTTCTGGCTGATGTCAATAATAGAGGGTGATACACTTCCTGCCATAAAAGGCTTCATATGGGGCCATTCCAATGATTGAATGGAAACCATTGTTATAAGAGAATTTCACTAATGGGAGATGCACATCCCATTCTCCTTGAAATTCAATGACATAACACCTCAGCATATCTACCAGAGTTTGAATTGCTCTTTCTGTTTGTCCATCTGTCTGTGGATGGTATGCTGAACTAAACTTAAGTTTAGTTCCTAAGGCCTAATGTAAGGATTTCCAAAACCTAGAAAAAACCTAGGATCCTATCTGACACAATATCATCAGGTACTCCATGAAGTCTCACTATCTCCCGTATGTAGAGTTAGGCAACTTTCTCTAAAGAATCAGTGTGATTCATTGGAAGAAAATGGACTGCCTTGGTCAATCTGTCTACAATGACCCATATGGCATTATGTTTTCTTCTTGTTAGTGGCATTCCCACTACAAAGTCCATAGATATGGACCACCACTTTCTCTCAGGTATGGGTAAGTTTTGAGCTTCCCTCCTGGTTTTTGGTGCTCAACCTTGTTGGCACACTTCACACTTAGCTACATAAGTGCTAATGTCATGCTTCATGTATGGCCACCAAAAATAAGCTCTAAGAGCATGGTACATTTTTATGGCTCTAAGATGCATGCTAAGCTTACTATAGTGTGCCTCCTCCAGAATCTGGAATCTTAGGTCATCTTTTTAAGGCACATATAATCTGTTCTGGAAGTATAACAATCCTTGCTTATAGGAGAATCCTTGGAATAGTTCTCCTTCCTTTTGGCCAGACACTTGTCCAATTTTTTCATCATTAAATTGTGTTTCTCTAATGAGTTCTTTCCATTTAGCTTTAATAGTAAGCACACTAAGTTGCTCATGCTCTTAATTTAACCACCGACCTGCTAAGCAAGTAAGATTAAGGCTCTCAGCCTTATGTTCACCTTCTCCTCCTTTGAGCACTTCAGTGTAATACCTGCTTAGGGCATCTGCCACTACATTGGCTTTGCCAGCTGTGTATTCAATTTCACATTCAACATCCTTCAAGTACTTTAACCACCTTCTTTGCCTCATGTTGAAGTCCTTTTGAGTAAAAAGATACTTGAAACTTTTATTGTCTATATAAACCTGAAATTTATTACTAGTTCCAAGTCATGCACTGGATACTTCTTTTCATGTGGTCTTAATTGTCTCGATCCAAAAGCAATAGCCTATTTGGTTTGCATTAAGACACAACCTAACCCTACATAAGATGCATCAGTATACATCTCATAGTCCTTTTCAGGGTCTAGTAAAACTAGTACCGAAGTTGTTGTCAACCTTCTTTTCAGCTCTTGGAAACTTTCATCACATTTACTCTCCCAGACAAATTTCTGATTTTTTCTAGTTAACTGGGTCATAGGAGCTACTATAACAAACAATTTTGGCACAAATCTCCTGTAATAACTAGCTAACCCTGAGAAATTTCTGACTCTCTTAACATTCTGGGGTCCTTTCCAACCAAATTTTGATCTGACCTTTTCGGGGTCCACTGCTAATCCTTGATCACTAATCACATGACCTAGCAATCCAATTTCTTGAGTCCAAAATTTACATTTTCTTAGCTTCCCAAAAAGCTTATGTTCTTGGAGCAAGCATAGTACCATCCTCAAGTGTTCCTTATAAGTTTCCTCATCTTTTGAGTATACCAAAATATCATCAATAAAAATGACTACAAAGTGGTATAAGTATACTCTAAACACCCTCTACATAAGATCCATGAAAAATGCCAGTGCAGCATCACTGTATATTGAAAACATCCACACCTAGTCTTGAAAGTAGTCTTAGGTATGTCTTCCTCCTTAACTATCATCTGGAAATAACCGGACCTTAGATCTATTTTAGAAAATATCTTTTCTCCTTTCAACTGATCAAATAGATCTTTAATTCTTGGGAGGGGGTACTTGCTTTTAATGGTCAAGGCATTAAGTTTTTGTAATCTATACATAGTCTAAGGGTCCCATCTTTCTTTTTCACAAACAAAACAGGTGCTCCCGAAGGAGACACACTGGGTTTGATGAACCCTTTTTCAAGCAATTCATCTAATTGCTTTATCAGTTTTACCATTTCAGGTAATGCCATCCTATATGGAGCAGTAGACACTGGGGCTACTCCTGGTACCAGTTTAATTTCAAACTACACCTCTCTCATGGGTGGTAGACTAGGTAAGTCTGTAGGGAAAACCTCTGAATAATCCTAAACTATAGGAATCTGCCTAAGTTCACTAGCCACTCCCTATTCATTTAATTCCCAGCATTATATTCATTTTCTAGAGTTATTAATTTCAACACTTCAACTTGGTAGTCCGAGACTAACTCTAGTGACTGATCCAATTCAAATGGATTACAGCCAGGCATCAATAGCTGTCTTGTATGACAATCTATAACCACATTATTCACCTAGCTAGTTTATGCCTAATATCACATCATAATCATAAGTGTCTAGCACTATTAAGTCTATTCTCAGTTTTAGCTTGTCAATTTGAATAACACAATCTTCAAATATGTGATATGTAAATAAGACTTCATTGCCGACAGTCTTAACCAAATACATGTTTGTCCTGTACTTTACTTCTAAATTCATGGTCTTAACCAAGTTAGATCAAATTATGGACAATGAAGCTCCAGTATCAAACAGTGCAAACACTGACTGGCCATTAAGGAAAATAGTACCTTTCAAGGCTCTCTTGCTTGGCCTCTACTGACTAGTCTCCTCCTCAACTACCTCAGCCTTTGGTGCCTCCTACACCTTCTTAAAGGTCTCCAATTAAAACACCCTGCCAAGAGGTGCATTTTGCCTTATTTCATCTTGAGGCAACTTAGGTGTATGCCTTGCCCCTAGGTTAGGCATATTAGTCCTCATCTATGGCATAGGTATCTGTCCTCTTGCCCCTTTAGGGTTGTACCTCCCTAGATTCTCCTATCATCCCCTCCTTTAGGACAGTCTTTCACCCAGTGATCTGGGGCTCCACATTTGTGGCATCCATGGCATCCACTAGTAAGCTTAAAGCATGGCTTGTTGCTTTGAAATTTTCCACAAGTAGGGCATTGAGGACTGTATTGTCTTGGCCCATTTTTTTTCTTGCTCCTTTTCCTTTCCCCACTTGGCTCAAGTTCCTCTCTAGGCCTCTTCTAGTGTCCTTTTTCTGATCCACTTCCACTCCCTGGACCACTTCTTGTTTGCTCCTTGAATTCTTGCTCAAGTGCTATTGCACTCTATATTACTTGGTAGTAGTCTCTAACTCCTACAGCTTTGAGAATTTGTCTCTGCTCAGGCCTTAAGCCTTTCAAGAATCTCTTAGTCCTTAGCTCTTCCTACCCAATATACTAAGGAGCATATCTTATCAAGCTATTGAATTTCTGCTTATACTACATTACACTGAAGTCTCCTTGCTCTAACTGGTAAAATTCCACTTGCTTCTAGTCCTTCAGGGCCTCACTCACATACTACGGTTGGAATACTTGGAAGAACTCAGCCCATCTCATGGACTTTCTCTTTGTAGGTGGCCTCCTTTGGTTCTTATCCTGGTAACTTCTCTGTACAGCTCTCCACTAGAGCTCTGCATTTCCTTCCAACCTGAAGGTGACTAGAAGCACTTTCTAGGTAGAGGACACTTCCATCCTCTCAAATATTTTCTCCACCTGATAGATCCAGAATTCATCTTCTTCAGGATCACATCCACCCTTGCAAACAGGAGGTTTCAATGCCAGGAATCCTTCCAACTAGCCCTCCTTTAGTCCACCTCTTCCTGGTCTTTCTTCTCTGGCTTTTGTATTTCAGGTTCCACCCCTAGGTGGCCCTCCTCTGGCTATAGTCTCAGTAGGAGGCTCAGCCCTCCTTGGAGACATGTAAGTGTCCAGGTCCTCTACCTCTAGATTCTCTTCTACCTTAGCTCTGGGTTCCTACCTTACTTCTGACCTCACTCTTCTAGCCCTTAGGTGTCTCCTCTCTTCACACATTTATCTTCCTCTCGGTTCCCTCCATTTTTTGCTTCCTTGATCATAGTTCATTGGTTCTTTATCAAGCCTTCTTTTCTTCCTTCCTTCACCTTCCATATTCTCTTCTGCTTTTGTTTGTTTTGGGCTTTCTTCTACTTGAGCTTGGCCTCTAGCCAAGGCTTGCATACCTACCACCAATTGGGCTACTGTGGCTTCTAATGTTTTCATCATCTATTCAATTCTTTCATGTCTGCCCCGACTAGGTCCAGGTCTCCTTGCCCTAGCCTCCCAAAAGGACAGCCGCACTCTTCTCTTGCAATTCCTTGGAGGACGCAAGCTAGCACTGCGAGCGCAAGAGAAACGCATCTGCCGGGACGTGGTGGAAGCGTGGTGATCCTGAGAGGCTCGTATGGATACCATAGAGAGCTTGAACACGTCAACTGTTCAGGTTTTGTGATTCAACTCTACAGTTGAGTGAGAGATCTCAACTGAAAATTAGGTATGAAAATTTTTGAACACCCGGTTGACCCCATTTCACTTGGATCTTGGAGGGTTTCGGTTAAATTCCGCTGCGTTGTTTGGCTCCCGAAACCCAGCAAGTCTCCACATATGCTAGTCGTTATGTATTATTGCAACCCACTCCACAATAATACTAGACCAGGGATGTTTAATAATATCATTATTCTAGGGTTATAATTATGTTTGTTAAGTTACGCAGAAACAAAACAACAAACATAATTGCTAGATTAATGCCTTAATAAAATATCATGACTCAATGTGCAAAAATACAATCATCTCATGATTGGCTTTTGGGCACAACACTAACAATCTCCCACTTGCACTAAAGCCAATCATCCATGTATCTAATACCAACGGACCTAGAATGGCTATCATGCTTTTGCTGCGTAAGGGGCTTTGTCAGTGGATCAGCAATGTTGCTGTCTATCGAAGTCCTGCATATCCTTACATCACCCCTCTTGATGATCTCCCTGATGAGATGATAGCATCGGAGTATGTGTTTGGATCGCTAGTGAGATCGAGGTTCCTTAGCCTGTGCGATTGCTCCATTGTTTTCACAATAGAGCTCTATCGGATCGACAATGCTTGGAACCACTCCAAGTTCAGTGATGAACTTCTTGATCCAAACTCCCTCCTTCACAGAATCAAAGGCGGCAATGTACTCAGATTCTGTTGTAGAGTCAGCTACTGTCTCTTGCTTTGAACTCTTCCAGCTCACAGCACCACCACCAATACAAAACACATAACCAGATTGCGATCTAAAATCATCCTTATCGGATTGGAAGCTTGCATCGGTGTAACCCCTTACAACGAGCTCATCTTCACCTCCAAAGACCAAGAATGCATCCTTTTTCCTTTGTAAGTAGTTAAGGATGTTCTTAACAGCTATCTAGTGACTCTCACCAGGGTTTGATTGGTACCTACTCGTCATTCTCAAAGCATATGAGACATCGGAACGAGTACATATCATGGCATACATGATAGATCCAATTGCTGAGGCATATGGAATCTTACTCATGCACTCCCTCTCCTCGGTTGTACTCGGACACTGAGATCTAGAAAGAGTGATACCATGTGACATTGGAAAGAATCCTTTCTTGGAATCTTGCATGCTAAACCTCTTTAGCACCTTGTCAATATATGTACTTTGACTTGGGCCAAGAAGCTTTCTAGATCTATCTCTATAGATCCTAATGCCTAACACATAGGCTGCTTCACCCAAGTCCTTCATAGAGAAACAATTCCCTAGCCAAGTCTTCACAGACTGTAGCTCAGGAATGTCATTCCCGATGAGTAGTATGTCATCTACATACAACACCAAGAAGACAATTGCGCTCCCGCTAACCTTCTTGTAGACACAAGGTTCATCTTCTTTTTTGATAAAACCAAACTCTTTGATTGCATCATCAAAATGAAGATTCCAACTTCGAGAAGCTTGCTTCAGTTCATAAATGGACCTTTGCAACTTGCACACTTTATTGGCATTCGCAGGAGTGACAAAACCCTCAGGTTGTGTCATGTACACATCCTCAAGTAGCTTTCCATTTAGGAATGCAGTTTTGACATCCATTTTCCATATCACATAATCATAGTGTGCAGCAATAGCGAACAAATTTTGGATGGATTTAAGCATGGCAACTGGTGAAAAAGTTTCATCATAGTCAATACCATGAATTTGCTTAAAACCTTTTGCAACCAATCGTCCCTTAAAGGTAATCACATTACCATCCATGTCAGTTTTCTTCTTGAAAACCCATTTGCACCCTATGGGTTTTACCCCTTCAGGTGGGTCAACCAAAGTCCATACTTGGTTTTCATTCATGGATTCCATCTCGAATTTCATGGCCACTAGCCACTTCTTAGAGTCAGGCCCCGACATAGCTTACTGGTAGGTTGTGGGCTCAACCTGATCCATGGGCATCACATCACCGGTGTGAGTCACGAGAAATCCATATCTCTCGGGCTCACGCCGAATCCTACCAGTCCTACGTGGGCTTTGTGCTACAGGAACAGACTTTTGAACAACATCTTGCGGTGTCTGTTTAGGTTCGATGTCTCCTTGTTGTTCTTGAATTTCTTCAAGTTCTACTTTCCACCCACTAGTTCCTTTAGAGATAAACTCTTTCTCCAAAAAGACACCAGTTCGAGCAACAAACACTTTTTTCTCAGAAGGATTGTAGAAATAGTAACCCTTTGTTTCTTTGGGATACCCAACAAAAAGCCATTTTTGAGATTTGGGCCCTAGTTTGTCAAAGGATTGATGTTTCACATAAGCGTCACAGCCCCAAATCTTCATAAAAGACAAATTGGGACGCCTCCCTCTCCATATCTCATATGGTGTCTTTTGAACCGATTTAGATGGAACTCGGTTTAGTGTAAAAGTAGCTGTCTCTAGAGCATGTCCCCAAAAGGAGTTTGGAAGGTCAGCTTGACTCATCATAGAGCGAACCATGTCTAACAGAGTTCGATTTCTCCTTTCAGATACACCATTCCATTGAGGTGTACCTAGTGGAGTGAGTTGTGATACTATACCACACTCCTTCAGATAGTCAAGGAATTCTCGATCGAAGTACTCTCCACCTCGATCTGATCGAAGCACTTTAATACTCTTCCCGAGTTGATTCTCTACTTCATTCTTGAATTCTTTGAACTTTTCAAAGGATTCTGACTTGCGTCTCATGAGATACACATAGCCATATCTGCTGAAGTCATCAGTGAAAGTAATGAAGTATTGGAAACCTCTTCTAGCTTGTGTAGACATAGGGCCACATACATCACTATGTATGAGTCCTAGTAAGTCATTAGCCCTTTCACTTTGCCCTGTGAATGGGGCTTTCGTCATCTTGCCCAACAAACATGACTCACATGTCTCATATGATTCAAAATCAAATGAGTCCAAGAGTCCATCCTTATGGAGCTTGGATATGCGGGTCTCATTTATATGGCCCAAGTGACAGTGCCAGAGATAGGTCGGGTTCGAATCATTTAATCTGACCTTCTTGGTATTCACATTATAGATTGGATCTTCGAGGTCTAGAACATACAACCCATTGCTAAGTTGAGCACTACCATAAAAGATTTCATTCAAATAAATAGAACAACATTTGTCCTTTATTATAAATGAAAATCCTTTCTTGTCCAAACAAGAAACAGAAATCAAATTTCTACTAATAGTAGGCACAAAGTAGCAGTTGTCTAATTCTAAAACTAATCCACTAGGTAAAGTGAGAACATAACTCCCTACGGCTAAGGCAGCAACCCTTGCTCCATTTCCAACACGTAGGTCCACTTCACCTCAGGCCAATCTTCAACTTCTATTTAGATCCTGCTCATTTGCACAAATGTGAGATCCACATCTAGTATCCAATACGCAAGATGAGGAAGTAGAAAAGTTAGCCTCTATAACAAGAATACCTGAAGTGGAAGTCTTACTTCTCTTTTCCTTAGCAAGTTCTTCAAGATAGAGCTTGCAGTTGTGCTTCCAGTGTCCAAGTTGCTTACAGTGGAAGCACTCCCCTTCCTTTGCCACACCACCCTTTGGTTTCAGTGCAGCTGAAGAAGAATTAGCATTAGACTTTCCATTAGCTTTATCCTTCTTCTTGTTGGCTTTTCCCTTTCCCTTGCCCTTTTGAACCATCAAAATGGGCTTAGCCTTCTTAAGGTTTTGCTCAACAGTTCTCAACATGTTGAGCAATTCAGGGAGGAACTTGTCTAGGTCGTTCATGTTATAGTTCATGATGAACTGACTGTAGCTTTCAGGCAACGATTGCAAGACTACATCAATAGCCAACTCTTTCTGAAGAGCAAATCCCAAATTCTCAAGATTCTCAATGTACCCAATCATCTTGAGCACATGAGGACCCACGGGACTTCCCTCAAACATCTTGCACTGAAAAAATGCCTTAGAGGTCTCAAACCTCTCATGCCTAGCTTGCTCTTCGAAAATCATTTTGAGATATTCGATCATATCGAACGCCCCCATGTTCTCATGTTGCTTCTGAAGCTCAGATTCCATGGTAATAAGCATGAGCATTCAACATCCAAAGCATCATCAGAATGCCGCTTGTGAGCATCCCTTTCAGCTCTTGGAGCAGTGGCAGCAGGCTCATTCGGAATGGGCTGCTCGAGGACATAGCCCTCTCTCTTTCTTGAGGACTATCCTCAAGTTTCTGTACCATTTGAGAAAGTTGGTCCCATTCAGTTTTTCCTTCTCAAGGATCGATCGCAACGAAAGTGTCGATGTGTTTTGTGCCATGGTTATCTACAACAGTAAATATGCATTGTAAGAGTCATGTATTTTAATTCATTTAATAAGGACTTTTATTAAATGATACTCCCACTATTTTCCTCAAAATAATAACCCTCGATATTATTTCGGAACACCTTGGCGCTAAGGTATTCTAGTGGGCCAAGATCCATATTTGACCACAACTTGAGTAAGCTTTGGCTTTTCTCTCAAGTTACAGCTATTTAGGTAGGCAACTCCTTGCCAATTGCATCTGATGCAACTCTTGGATAGTTGGGTGAACAACACTTGTCCAAGCTCATCTCATGAACTTAAACCCAACCCTATGCCTCTAAGTCCCTAATCCTATTAGGATGACTTAGTTAAGTCAAACCCAAAGTTAGCAGTTTGGATATCACTATTATCCCATCGCGCCTTACCAAGATGAACATAGGTGCTTTGCTTCGGCAAAACCCACCTAATGTTGATCAAAGTCTTAATGAGTGCCAACATTTGGAAGGCATCACATTTATGACTTAATATTTGTTTGAGGGATTTTTTTTTCTGATATCACCAATTTGTTATCTCCGATTGTCTTATACATGCATCACATACAAATATAAAATATGCATCTCATGCGTTCAAGAAAGTAAACGTGACATGGTTATAGCCCAAACTATGCGATATTCTCAAGCCAATGGGAATATCATAAAAGCCTAAGAAAAGAAAAGAGTCTTCACAAGCTCCTTCTCTTCTTTTCTTGGCTGCCCTTTTGTTGTCACCTCCTTGGACATATCTCCTTGCATTATCCTTCGACATACCACCTTGGATGAGCCCATAATGCACCATTACATCAATAATAGAAACCTCGAGTTACATTCGGGGGGAGTAAGGTGAGAAGAGAATGTACAATGAGAGTGATAAGAAAAGGCATGACTCGAAGGGCGTATTTACAAGTACAACCAATCAAGGGCTATAACCATGCACCATGCTTCAAACACCAATCAGCATATCATGTCAAATCTCATTCAACAAAGATGCATGCTAATTTTTGCACGTTGATTAACCAGTTTTTATTTATGTAGCACTTCGCATACGGCGGTCCCGCTAGCCGGTAGCTGCCCTTGTGGGGGGCGTGGGGGGTAGCACCCCCCGGCGCAAAAAATTTTCTTACATTTTGCTTAGCCCGAAATCTTCTATTTTGAGCAACAAGCCACCCGAGACTCCTCCATTCGAGCCACCAAAAATACCTTACTTTCGGTGCCTGAACAGGCTGAATCCGAACAAAGCTAGGGTTTTTGCAACTATTGCAAGAATCCTAATGCATATAGGTATCTCATACCTATCAATTTCGGGTTAATCTCATTAACCAATTTGTGTCGTTTCTTCATATATCTCATATGTTCATTACGAATTCTGGTTTCATGCATCATGAATCAATCCAATTAATCATGGCCGAAAAGCATCTGAACACATAGCATCATGCGATTCAACACTCAATCCCGATTTAGGGTTTCACCAGTAGCTCTGATACCACTGATGGGTTTTGGGAGCCAAACAGCGCAGCGGAATTTAACCGAAACCCTCCGGGATCCAAGTGAAACGGGGTAAACCGGGTGTTCAAAAATTTTCATACCTAATTTTCTGTTGAGATCTCTCACTCAACTGTAGAGTCGAATCACAAAACCTGAACAGTTGACGTGTTCAGGCTCTCCATGGTATCTACACGAGCCTCTCGGGATCACCACGCTTCCACCACGGCCCGGTAGATGCGTTTCTCTTGCGCTCGCAGTGCTAGCTTGCGTCCTCCAAGGAATTGCAAGAGAAGAGTGCGGCTGTCCTTTTCGGAGGCTAGGGCAAGGAGAGCTGCGAATTTCTCACTAGAAGTTGTATTTATAGTGAGACTCAACATCCAGGCCTAATAGGTTTCAAAGCCCTAATCCAATTCGGATTTAATTTCAGGCTTAATAATGGCTCAACTCTTGGGCCCATTATTAATACGAAATTAAAGTGAAACCATAACCCAAATAATTAGCCCATGCACTCTAATAATAACTCTATGTGTGTGACCCAATATGCTCTTATCATGTTGGCAATGATCATAAATCACATTTATGATCATAAGCAATGAGTAGTGTCTAGCAACACATCATTGCTACCCAAGTGACAAGATTGTCGATGATTCGACTAAACCTTTATGATCATCACCGATATATGCCATTGTCCCTTTGTCCAAGATATCAAGACTAAGCACGAGACATGGAATGTGTCACTCTCGTATAGCCCAATCTTTGGTTTCTTGATTACTGAGTAGACCAACTTAAACTGATGACATTGATATCGTATATCAACTCATCGGAGCATGGCTTTGCATTTTCTAAGTCTCACTCTATCAAGGGGCCCGAAGATATCACTCCCGTTACATAGGAGGGACAAATCCCATCTTGATCATACAAATCCCTCCGCATGATATGTGACATACCCAATGACCTCCTTCAAGTTCACTCAGTTACGAGCAACAAAGGAAAGTATCAAAGTATTTGACTCACATGTAGGGAACCTTGATGATCTTAAGTTGAAGGACTACATATACCATGATCACTATGAGAATCACTTATGACACTCATATAATGATCCATGAAGTGTTCTCATGGTGGGTCAGTCCAGTACACAAGTTCTCCAACTTGTACCCATATGTAGACTACATATCTCATATTAGTCTCCACATATGTTAGTCGTTATGTATTATTGCAACCAGCTCCACAATAATACTAAACCAGGGATGTTTAAGAATATCATTATTCTAGGGTTACAATTATGTTTATTACGTTACGCAGAAACAAAAACAACAAACATAATTGCTGGATTAATGCCTTAATAGAATATCATGACTTAATGTGCAAAAAATACAATCATCTCATGATTGGCTTTTTGGGCACAACACTAACAGAGGTTTCTTTGTCAAAGGCTCCTTAACCATTTTTGTCATATCTCTGTAAGACCCCTTCGGGGTGTGAGATCCCTTCAGGTAGAGATTTTCCCCGAGGGCTATCAGGGAAGACCGTTTAGAAGAATGGGTCACCTTCAGGAAACTTTTTCCTCTGTTGAGGATTATGGATCTGCATTTCCGAGGTCAATAGCTTCACAAATCCAAAGGTGGTGAGGACAACTATTACCGAAGTTGGTCATGTCACTTTCCAGGGGTGGTGTGGAGAATGACCTAAGGTAGGGGTTAAGTTCCTACAGAGGGTGGCGTCAAGTTAGCCAATCAGGAGATCTCGGGGGTGATAGCCCTTCGGCTATGAACCAATTCCCAACTCTTCCAAATATATCCAACTACTCCCACTTAGCCCATTTCTCCTCCACATGTCACTTTAGCCCTCAAACTTAGCTTTGATTTACTTAGGCCACTAAAACTCCTCTTACACCATCACTCATTGGTCCCATAGAAAGGTTTTTCTTACCCAAACACTTTGCCCTTAAGTCACTTAAACATTATAACACATAATAGCTCAATTTCCTCACTTAGTGCATTTTTCACCGGTAACTTTCAGTTTGATTCAAATGCCTAGAAACACTTATGGTCTTAATTTATTTATCTCAAAACACTTGCACGAACCTAATTTATTAGAAATTATGGTCATGCTACTAACTTGTGTCAAAATTACCATTTCACCCCTTTTTCCCTTTTGGCGCCAATTACACTTTGGAACTCAACTTAGCCTTACTTAGCTTGCTTTCCTTGCTTAATAAAACTTATTGATAAGCTTACATTTGTTATATTTATTTCTCTCATATTTAGTATGTTTCAATGTGTTTTGATCCTTAAAGATCTATTTTGTGTATGTTTTGTAGCTTAGAGCATATCTTGACTCAATTGATTAAAAGGGGATTTAATTTACAATTTTTCAAAGTTTTAATTTGGTTGTGTTCATTCAGGATTTTGATAGATTGGAGATGTTCTAGTGGAAAAATCATATCTTGAGGTACAAAGATCAGAATTGAGTGATTCTTCATTAATTAGAAAGCTAACATCCAGAGCTACAAGTCATAAGAGACCATGAAACCAAATTCGGATGTTAAGGGGTCAAATTCATCTTCGAAGTTGCAATTTGTGCATCATGACTAGTTTAGAAGTAGTTGTGGTATTTCGGGCATATCTTTGGTTGTAGATGTCCGTTTTATGTGACTTAGTTGTCATTTTGTAGATAACAAAGAGCTCTACAACATTAATGCTTTGAATATTGAGAGATAATGACTACATCAAGGTCAAATTTCAGTTTCAAGTTGTTGCTGATGTTCTAGAGCATTTCTTGGCTCACAACTCTAAGAAACGGTTTTGATGTGGATTAATTCCAAAGGTCCCTAAACCATGTGGGCAAAAATCTCACCACCATTCCCCTAGTCATATTAATGCATTTTAGTTATTTTTAATCTTTTATATTTATGTGGAGTTATTTTAGAACAATACAAAGAGTTTGGGGAGTTTTCATTGTTTTTATCCTTTAGGTTAGTTTTTATAAGAATTGGAGCAACTACAGTGGGGCTCTTGCTAGCGGCTGGCCCTTCTTCTTTCCCAACTCTCTTTCAAATCTTTTCTTGCTTCTTTTCTTTTCTTTTCCTTTATTTCATTTTTCATGGCCATGTTTGACTGATTTCTTTTATTCTTGGTTGAAGAAGACTAAAATCTCAAAATTTTCAGCATTGTGAGATCAAAGTTATTTTTATTCAGTCAATTAATACTTTGAGTATTTGATGATCTTCTATGATTAATTTCATAATTGTTTCATTTATATGCTAGAAATTTTGTTGGTTGTTATTCAAATTTAATCTACTACTAAGCTAGAAATCAAATCCGTAATTATTTGGTTTCTCTAATTTGTGAAGCAACTAAGATTTATTGATTTTCTATATTAGAAATCATTAGGGCTTAGGGAGAACATTCAACTAAATTACATATAACCGCTTGTATTTGTGTTATTTAGTTTCATGAATCTCTCTAATTTTAATGCAATTGTTAAATTAAATTAAAGTGTTTCTCTTAGGTTGTTTAGATGTTAGGTTTAATTAGATCGCTTGTTTTCTTAATAACTACTACTAACAAAAGGTAGGAACATAGCCACAACGAAGAATATTCAAAGTCTTGATTTATTCATCTTTGCATCGATGATCAATTGTAGGAATTCAATGGTGGATGTTAACTGATGCCAAGGTTTGCATTCTTGATTACTTTGTTTCATTTCTTACATGATGGGTTTCTTAATTTTTGTTCTCTAATTATTTTTAATCTTATTGTTCATTGCAAACAATCTCCCCCTAATCTTTTATTTCAGTTTTCAAACATGAAGCTTTTGGTTAAAAATTACACTTGGGAGTCAACCTGGTTTTCACTGCAATACTATAAGTTTATTTATTCTAAGGTGTTAGTGGGACTGGAATTATTTTTGGTGATTTTGATTGTTACCTACTGTAGGGTAGTCCAGTTATGGTGCCAAAATTGCACATTTAAACTCCCAAGATTGGTATGTACTGTAGGCTATCAGAACAATACCCTTAGTGTGCATACCCAAGTGGCCCTCTTAAGCACTATGTAAATGCATGCATATTGATCCAACCATTACACAAATATTCACATTTTATACACCCCATGGCAGCAAGGAAGGAAAACACTAGGATAAATGTTAATCTTTGCTACCACACATTAGGCAATCTTATTAAGTATAAGTGACCAGCCACTGGACCTAAAAATTCTTCCAAAAAATTGTATTAATATAGCCATGTAACCCTTTTGTTTTATTTCCCTCATTATCAAGCGGTGTCTTTAAGCAAACCAATGAATTTGGTTTTGCATCAATAGCCCACCTATGGACCAAGTTATGGATTTTTAAAGTTGGTTACAAAATTCTGACCAAATGAACAGTAACTTAGCCAACTTTACAATGTCATATCTTTGGCTACAGGGCTCCAAATTTAGAAATTCCAAACCCCAGTTTAGCCCCTATATGTGGTCTAGGCATCACCGAAATTTCATACCAAGATTCATTCTATACAGGGAGATATAGAACTTTGAGTGTAAAGTCAAAATTCTGGTCACTTTATGACCATTTTGCCCATACAAAATTTCATAAGTGTGCAAACACTTCTTTCACAAAGGGTAAGCCCTCCAAGGCTATCCCATACATGTCCAATATACATAAGAATTTCATGTTCTTGCATCTAGAAACTTTATGTGGCCAAAAAAAATTTACAAGTAAGCAACCTATCATTCACACTTAGGCAGCTTTGCACCATATCACATACATAGCCAAAACATTACTCAAATGTTCACATCCTTGTCCCATTTTACATACAATACACGTACATGCATACATGCACTACATAATGGTATTAACCCAGCTAAATATGCACCCTAAGTTACAGGAATGCCTAAGACATAACGGACTATAGAAACAATATGTTGGACAGCTGCTGCATAACACAATAAGCACCATCACTAAAATACCAAATGTGCTCCTAAAATATCAAAGTTTTCATATCAAAACTAGATACATGGAAATTAAAATACCTAAAATTTCAGATCAAAACTCAAACAGAAAAGGTCAGTTTGAATGTGATCTTTCGACTGGAACTGAAATGGAAAAATTGAGAGGAGTAAGTTTCATTGTGAAATGTAGTAAAGGAAACACTTGGTTTCTTAAGGAAATGTGATCCTCATTAAAACCTGTATCCAAAGACACTAAAACACAAAACCACAATGCATATATACAAAATATAGCAACCAAATGCAGCAGCCATTCACAACCAACAAACACATGAAATGCGGCAGTAACATAAACCATAGGTTAGTCCATAAAACATATAATAAACTTAAGTAAATCACTATGGCAATCCTCCTCAAGCTAATTCTTGGTCTTAAGAGGATTTTAACACTAGTTAATACTAACTTTGGGCTCTAGAAACCCTCACTTCACTGCCATCATTGTACACTTCATACTAAGTCACAAAACCTTCAATAAGTGCACTCCCCTCACTAAGCTTGGTTCACCAAGCTCATGGCTCTCTTCCAAGCTTAGCCCTAGCTCCATCGATACTTGAAAATACAGTAAACAATCCATAAGAGCAAGAGAACCTTACCAAGATGAGTAAGCCAAATTTGAAGCTTGACCCTTGAAGTATTCAAGCAATAACTTCCTTTTACCTTCAATTTCAATCTTCGAAGTATGGTGGTTATGGAGAAGCTATGGAAGAAGTATGGAGGAGGGTAGTGGCTGGTTGGGTCAAATATGAGAGAAGAAAAATTGAGTTTGACTTCCTAAATTAGCTTTAAGGCACTAAACATCCTTATTAGCCTTAATCATGCTTTATGTCATTTTCTTTGCCCATAAGCATGATTTCATTATCCTAAACTTATTGGTCCACATTTTTCCCACCTTTTTGACTATATATCAATAACTGCCTCTCCCATGTTGGGATAACCCCACAATTTCACCCTTTGACTTAAGTTAAAAGCTTGAACACCTTAAGGTTTACACTAAGACATTTAGGTCCTTAATACCTTTAGTGTTTCCTTTGTCCAAACTTGTCTTCCATGCGTAACTTGGTCCTCCAATAGCACTTTCATACCATTCATATCATTTCCATAACTCTCCAAGGCTCTTTCTTAAGAGTTTTGCAATTAAGTACCTGAATTTCCAAAACCTTACAAAAAGATCCATAGGTTATTTGAAAAACAAGCAATCCTTAAGAGTTTTCTTGGTGTCCAAGTTACCAACTTAGAACACTTTTAAGGAGGTGTTCATTATACCTTTTACCCCTCATACTCTAATCGCTATGAAAAGAATTACACAATATAATGGTTTTTTGACTATTATGCCACACTTGTAATTCTCCCATTTTTGTGAGGTGGTAACATCGACGACCGACCACTTATTTGAGGAAAAATAACTTGGGATTTTCTTACCTTAACAATCAAACTAGGGGAAGTACTTGAAGACCCTTTACACATCAAGTTTTGGTCCTATATATATTCTGAAGTAGCTTATGTTTAGAAATTCATCAACAGTAGAAAGCTTCCCATGACTTTGTGATAAAAAGCCCTGCAAGATAGATCAAGATCCATGTAAGAAGCTAATTGATTATTAAAATGCTTCTTTTTTTTGGAAAAATGATAGATTAAACAAGCGGCATCATACTTTGTTGGCTATACCAACAACAAGAAGCAATATCATGAACTAAGATTTTCATCAACAATTAAAATCCTAATCATTCCAAATTCAAGTGCCTCATTCTATCTCCAAATATGAAAGTGTCTTTTTGTAAAGGACTGATTTGTTTCATGTTTTCAAGTCCTTGAAATATATACATCCATGTTTTTATACTTGACTGATCTGTTAACATTAGTTCTTTTAAACTTTGAATGACTCTAATAATAATGAAGCAAGAAGATGCTTTGCTTTCAGCTTGTAAAGAGAACTCAGAACACAGTTCAGGATGACTATAGGTGGTAGGAAATCATGTAGCTTCAAACATTTTTCCTCCATATCTAATAGTAGTTATAAATACAGTATGCATATAGACACAAAAAGAATGGCAACAAACAATATATACTATTTTCAAATTTACATAACAACATCTCATTGAATTGTATTTTATTGTAGCTCATCTTAAAACCAAAATAAATTAATATAGACATGAGATCAAGTAAACATGCCTTGTCTAGTTTGTCAGATTTTCTTTTATAGTTTCTTGGATTTAATCATTTGGTTACCAAATTAATCCAACCAAGTACCTAATGTGGCATTTCACATATACCAGTAGGTTGAAGCATATCCAAGGTACTTCCACTTGAAAGCAATTATGTACTATCCATGTACTACTTCTCAAAAAGTAAACACAGTAAAGTTGTATGCATTAAGTAGGAAGCATTAATGAACATATGATACCATGTTCAACTTTTTTATTCCAATTTTTTGTATATATTAATGGAATCTTTTTCAAATGCAATGATTAAAAGTGTTAAAAATTCAATCTGTAAACACAGTAGGTTGAGTATTTGCAGGAACATAAACCTTCCTAATCATCTTATGTTCAACATTTTGAACCCATCATAGTGAAACTCCTCATGAGACTAACATCTGATGAGCAGAAGCAAAATTGTAAAGATAATTTGTCTAGACAATGTGAAAATACTATAGCGACGATAACAATCTAGAACTACATAATGGAGAAATTCAAAACAATCAACCACCACAATCAATTAATAACAAAGACACTAACCAAAAATTAAAATTAAGCCATCCCAAAAATCTGGTGGAGAAGCAAAACGTGTAAGTTTGAGCACAAAATTAAGAAGGACAACTAACTAGAGTTACAAATTCAACAGCTTCAATTATAAGGTGAGAAGAAGATCTCTTGTAATGACAACATAAATTAGGATTGGGACTGAGAGAACAGGGCAACAGCGATTATAAGGTCGTGACTAAGAGAAGAAGCGTTATCGATAATGGCGGTAGTGGTGGCGACACCAAAGTTGATAGGTGGTGAGTGGCAATAACATTAAGAGCTACTCAGCAATGCCTGGAAATTGGTACCGTGCGTGGGAGAAAGAATGTAACACCCCAGTTTTATAAAACCTTAATTTCCCAAAAT
The DNA here is from genome assembly GCA_039654915.1 of Aquilaria yunnanensis. NCBI lineage: Eukaryota > Viridiplantae > Streptophyta > Magnoliopsida > Malvales > Thymelaeaceae > Aquilaria > Aquilaria yunnanensis. The sequence continues at coordinate 56,060,505 of CM077597.1, forward strand.
TATTAAGGAATTAATTAAAAATAATTTAAGAAACATAACGTAAAACATTTTATTTTAATGTAGTTTTCAAGTAATAAAAGTGTTAAACTAAATTAGAGTAATTCAATGATGATCCTCAGAAAAATAACATATGAATAATGAACTAATTTCAACAAACCAAATCTTTCTTTTCGAAATAAAATAACATAGAAAAAAAAATCCAATCTCGACCAGTTTTTTGAGGGGCTATAGCATGCCCTCACTTTGTCTACTGAACATCCTGAACCTCATCACACGGTTCAGTGTACTTTGTCTCCTCATAGTACTCACCTAAGAAAACATGTTAGAATAAAGGGTTAGCAAAACTTGCTCAGTAACGGGGAAGTATCAGACCCATCACGTAGGTTATAATATTTCCTTAACAAAACAAATGAATAAAATACTTTAAGTCATAGTAATTTAATCAAAGAAAAATTTCATGCAACATCATAACATCAATAATAAAGTCCTACTAGCATCTTGAACTAATATGCATATGTGTAATTCCTTTTATTGAGTAAATCGTATCACATTGATCAAATCATTTAATCGATTATTTGAATGTCATCGGACGAACCTAAGGTAGTGAGTGTGTACATCACCCACTCTCGGCATAACTCTTAAGCAATGCCACTAGGAATGCCACCAAGTCATACCCTTTCGGGATACCTGCACTGAGGTAGAGCCTCTTGTGATACCAACCATAAGCATGGTCCTTCGCCAACTATGGTCTAGTAGTGCATAAATCATATCTCCAAAGTCCAAATCAATATCAGGTCATGATTCGAAATGGTTTGTCACTACCCTAACATGCCTCTCGGGTTCAAATCATCCATTCTAAACCTCTCTTCTAAATTTACGACTTGTCAAGTCATGCAGATACGGGCTGCCGCCAACCTTGCATGCCTCGTGTTTTAGCTTACTTCTCAAATCTTTACTATAGTATTGTGTATGACAAACATCAATCATATGCAACAACCAATTGAGGCATGACCGTAGCTCATTTTATTTTAACCCCTTTTTAGTAGAGTGCCATGATTCTAGTGCACCCTATTTCTTTTATCTTATTATCTTGGTTTATTTTTGCATGGTGATATATGACCATCAATGATATCTTTTTAAGTATATTTATGATAAAAGTCCATCTCCTTTCTCATGAATTCTTTTCAAGTTTTGTCAAATAGAATTTACAAACCAAATCTTTGATTTATCGGCTTATAGTAGTTTATTACGGCCCTGGCATACCACTAACGGTTTCTTTTTGCCTTAATCATGTTGGTAGAGAGTTTGTCAACCCTAAATGTAATACTAGCGGTGTTTGTCTTATGGGCCCTAAACATGGTACTAGCATTATACTAGCACTAACCATATATCATATATCACATCATTATAACCATGCAACCAACCAATCAAAATTACATCTTAATGGAAAAATAAAAACTAAGTAAAATAAAATAAAATTCTAGAAAAATTAATTTAATTAATCTAGCCATGTTGCCTACATTTTTAAAGATTTTATTCAGTCTAGTTGTTGACTAAATTGTTTTCTTAGAATTTATTATTCAATTTTATGCTTATTTTGGGCCTAAAGGGCCCACGAGAACAAACCCGCTCTTCTCCCTTACCTAGCACGGAATAACATGGTGAAATGGGGTGGTTTCCTAGAACGATCCTACAAAATATTGGTAAGGTAGAAAATTAGAAAATATGAAAAAAATTTTAAATTTCCCAAATGGTACTTGGAAGGTTCACATTAGCTGGAAACAGTCTTCAGTCTCATGGCCATGATCTCGGTGGAATTAGCATAACTTCTTTATGTTCTTTTTGTTTTCCGAGGTCATGGCCTTCTGCCTTGGAACTGTAGCTCCTTGCCTTTCTAATGCCATGAGAATGTTGGCTCTTGTGGCGTTCAAGGGAGTGAACGTCATTGGTTTTTTACCCCTTTGTTTTCGGGGCCTTCCTCTAACCTCATTCTAGTGTCGAGGCTGGTGGCTTAGTCCTTCGGGCTGAGGGTGTTCCACCTTAGGGCCTCCCATTCTGAGTTCTTCGGCCGTCATATGCTGTTCGGCCCTCCTATAGAACTCCCCGAAGGTGTTTGGTGGGTCCTTAGAGAACTCATAAAAGAGTTGGGAGTGCTTCCGAAGTCCTTTTACCATTGTGAGGATGTGAATCTCAGGCCGAAAGTCAAGTACATTTAATGCCTCTCGGTTGAACCTTTTGACGTAGTCGCGAATAATCTCCCCACTTCGCTGTGCTATGTCGAACATTTGTACTTGACACGACCGCCCGTGCCCCTGCCCAGGAAGCCCTGTGAGAGCTGGTCTCACGGTGGATTGCAGTTGGCTAGTTGTGTATGTGTGCAGATTAAATCCCATGATACTAGTTGATTATCCTAGAATATTCAGTATGCATGCTCTTCATGCATTGGCTTGGTTTATTAAAACCATAAAACATTAACTCGGCCGAGTAATTTCTAAGGAAAATAAATACAAATAGCCAAAGCATATGAAATCAACATTTGTGTGAGTTTACTACACATAACAACTCATGAGAACATTCATACATAAAGTAGACTAATGCCCTCACCCAAGAGCCATCCTAGAGTCGAGGACTCCTCATAACATAGACTATGGAGGCAAACTAAAGTACTGTATAAATACAAGACTTTACTGAGATCTCTTTAACCTAACTCCCACCTTGGATACACGTCCCAGTTGCGAATCTCAAAAGTCCTTTGCCAAGTGTTACTAGGCTCTGCAGCCAAAGGAAGATACTAGTTAGTACTGTTACTTGACCAACAAGCCAACTAAGCACTTATGTAGACTAGAATCACAAGGATTCTCAACTATCATACCTGTACAAACAAAAGAGTACTACCGCGATAATCCTTAACGATTACCCGGTCCAACAACTTCAGTCTCTGCATAACAAAACCAGGGAGTAAGAATTCGACAATTCTCAGTAAGGGATCTTCAATGTACTTGCAAGAAAATACTAGGACTGTTGCTGCGAGCTCACACAGCACGAGGGTTTTATTATATATGCACATATAACTAGGCTATAAGACCTCTACTCAAGTAGTCCTCCTCACGGTGCATCACTCCATGCCTAGCGAGTCCTGATCACTAACCCGCTCCTAGCAAGCCGAAGCTAACTAGATGCAATCATGTAGCCTTCCCATAGCCGTTATGCAGGGGGATTATGGTGGATCTTTGTAGACTAGGCCGCAAGGCCTCGTTGTTGTAGACTAGATGAACAAGGTTTCACCTTGTGACCTCGTGGCTACGGCATGGCTAGGTCAACAAGGGTTCTAAACCTCTCACCTGAGCTGGTAATACCTTGTTGTGATCATTGCAACATAGTTTCCTTTAAAACTTGCCTGCACTTTGAGTTAATATGAATCTAAAACTGGGGCATTTTAGGTTTTTTTAAAACATTGATGTGATAGTACTCTCTCTTAGCTTCCCGTGGAATCTTGAATCACCTCAATCGAACACCCGAGCGAAAAGTTATGCTGAAAACAAAATCGGGTGTCAAATGCTGCCTTGGCGACGCGTCGCCACTGTTGTCGACTTTCTAAGACAATTTTCTGGATTGGCGACGAATCGTGGGAACTCGTAGGGATTGGCGACGCATCACCAAACCTGCTAAATGCCCAGAAAAACTCTGATTTTACTGCAATGAACTTTGAACACTTCCTACACATATCAAACATGGTTGGAATGCCTCCAAATTTCATATACACATAGAACATGTTGCATAGATCACAACCAACTATCACAAGCCAATCTATGATGTCTTGTAACATCAATCCAATCCTCCCAATTCCTCTAGTCCACCATAATTCAACCAAAACCTTTAACTAATGCCATAGCTAAAACCACTCCACTTCTTCAAGTAAACTCAAGCTAATGGCATTCAATGAACTTAAAAAATACTCCTTTACCTCAACTCGAAGTAACAAGCAAGAATCAATCCCCTTTTCGTTCAACCAAGCTCACCAAAGTTCTACACAAATTCCAATCCAAAAACAAAGCACTAATCACTAAAACTTCATTCTCTAACCAAAACCCAAGCTTCAAACTAACTAACAAACACGAATTGAATTAAGAACACATTCCTTACCTCGTTCAAAAATAGGGGAAGTAGGAAAACACCCTTCCAAGCCTCAAAAACATAGTTTCAAGCTTGAAAATGCTTCGTCCTAGCTTATATACTTTGACTTGCTTCTCTTGGCACCAAAAACTCTTGATTCCAAGTTCAATTTGAGAGCTAAATGGGGGTGAGAAGGCTGGAAACCAGATTATGGCAGCCATAGTCCACTTTCCCCTTCTTAAACCCTCACTTAACCCAAAGGTCCTCAAAGTATTAAGCTTGTTACATTTAAGTCCCCCATCTTTGTAACTTAGTGATTCTTGATTAAATTCTTGTCTATTTTTCAAGTTTGAGTTAAGGTTGACAGTTAAGTTATAAAAATTCATTTTAAAACACTCGGGACTCGTCCCGGCTATTCTGGATGCAAAATTACCATTTTACCCCTGAACTTTGTATAGTGCTTTATTCTTCTCGGAACTTAGTGAACTTTGCTAAACTTCTCTATTCTTGCTATGTGAACTAGAATTAAGTTTCTAAACTTAATTTAAAACACTTTACCTTCCTCAATTGCACCTCCCAGTAGAAGGGCCATAACATTCTCCCCTCCTTCTTGAATTTGGTCCCCCAAATTCCGTTGCAACTCTGGAAAAATACTAGGATATCTTTTCAACATATCCTGCTCCGTCTCCCAGGTAGCTTCCTCCTCATTATGGTTAGACCAAAGGATCTTGACCATCGAAATCCACTTAGTCTGCAATTTCTTGACTTGCCTATCAAGTATTTGAACTGGTTTCTCCTCATAAGTCAAATATTCCTGAATGGGTATTACTGAAGGATTAACTACTTGTCCCGGTTCCACTGTGCATTTTCTAAGTAGACTAATGTGAAACACGTTATGCACTTGAGATAGGTTAGGTGGTAATGCTAACCGATAAGCAACTTTCCCTACCTTCTCCAACACTTCATAAGGTCCAATATACCTAGGAGCTAACTTGCCCCTTTGCCCAAAACGGCTAACTCCTTTCATGGGTGACATTTTCAGAAGTACTTTATCCCCAACTTCAAAACTCAAGTCCCCTCTCCTCAAATTCGTATACTTGGTTTGCCTATCATTGGCTGTCTTGATCCGCTGCTAGATTAACTTAATCTTAGTTGTAGTGTCAGCTATGATTTCAAGTCCAATAACTACTTTATCTGTAGGATCTACCCAACAATGAGGTGTCATACATCGCCTCCCATACAAAGCTTCATAGGGCATCATTCCAATAACAGTTTGATTACTGTTATTATAAGCAAACTCGATCAGTGGTAGATGCTGATCCCAATCACCTTTGAAATCAATGACACACATTCGTAGCATGTCCTCCAAAGTCTGAATCACTTTCTCAGATTGTCCATCAGTCTGAGGATGAAAAGCAGTACTGAGACTAACTTTACTTCCCAATGCTTCTTGAAAAGCATTCCAAAACCGTGATGTGAATCGAGGATCTCTGTCAGATATAATCTGATCTGGTATCCCATGGAGTCTCACAATCTCCTTGAGATACAACTGAGCCAACTTCTCCAATGTATAAGTGATTCTGATAGGTATGAAGTGTGCCGACTTTGTCAATCTGTCAACCACTACCCATATAGCATCATGTTGACTCCGGGTATTTGGTAACCCCACTAGGAAATCCATAGTAATGGATCCCCACTTCCTCACTGGCAGAGATAAACTTTGAAGTGTGCCTGCTGGTTTCTGATGTTCAGCTTTAACCATCTGGCATGTCAAACATTTTGCCACATGCCCTCTTATATCCCTTTTCAATCCTGGCCACCAGAAATGCGTCTTCAGATCTTGATACATCTTACTAACACCAGGGTGGATATTCAAAGTGCTACTATGTGCCTCCTGTGGGACTTGCTGCCTAAGTCCATCTACATTCGGTACATAGAGATGATCTTCATAATTTAATATTCCATCTTTGTATCTGAATTCCTTCCTCATAGTGCCATGCTTCGCCTCTCCTGAAATTTTCTTCAACAATGGATCTTTCATCTGAGCTTCTTTAACGCTGACTAACAAAGCTGATTGGACTTCCAAAACGTAGATTAGGGATTTTTCTCGACTTTGCCATAATTCATGCAAAGCTAAGAAACAGTCCCTCAATACTCCTTCAGAGGAATCCGTAGCCTGATCCTTAGATAAGATCACTCCCATGTACTTTCAGCTCAACGCATCTGCTACCACATTTCCCTTACCAGCACAGTACTCAATCGAACAGTCATAATCCTTTATGTATTCAATCGATCGCCGCTGCCTCATGTTTAGATCCTTTTGGGTAAATAAATATTTTAAACTCTTGTGATCGGTGAAGATTCTGAACGACCTTCCCATCAAGTAATGCCTCCACAACTTGAGTGCAAAAATCACTGCTGCTAGCTCAAGATCATGAACAGGATAATTCAGTTCATTAGGCCTCAGCTGTCTCAAACCATAAGCAATCACTTGACTGTCTTGCGTCAATACACATCCCAAACCTGAACTAGATGGATCAGTATAAACTGTAAAAGCTCTGTTCGGATCTGGTAAGACAAGTATAACTGCACTAGTCAATTTTTCCCTCAATTCCATATAAGCTTCTTCACACTTCGGTGTCCATTCAAACTTCTGAGTCTTCTTGGTCAATGCTGTCAACGGTGTAGCTATCACAGAGAAATTCTCTATAAAACGTCTGTAGTAACCTGCTAAACCTAAGAAACTCCTGACCTCTGTAATTGTAGTCGGTCTCTTCCACTCAACTACCGCTTGAACTTTTTCAGGATCAATTGACAACCCTTGAGCACTGATGATATGACCCAAGAACTGAATCCTTTCAGACCAAAACTCACACTTAGACAACTTTGCATAGTACTGATTATCCTTCAGCACTTACAATACTGTTCTAAGGTACTCCTCATGCTCTGATGTAGACTGTGAATATACCAGAATATCATCGATGAAGACTTTAACAAACTGATCTAAAAATGGCTTAAAGTTTCGATTCATGGCTTCCATAAATACTGTTGGAGCATTCGTCACACCAAAAGGCATAACTATATATTCATAATGTCCATACCTAGTCCTGAAAGCAGTTTTCGGAATATCTTCCTCCTTAACTCTGATCTGAAAATACCCAGACCGAAGATCAATTCTAGAAAACACCTTCGCTCCCTTGAGTCTATCAAATAGATCATCAATTCTAGGAAGCAGATATTTATTCTTGATTGTCACTACATTCAACTTCCTATAATCGATGCACAACCTGAAAGTCCCATATTTCTTCTTCACAAATAACACCGGAGCTCCCGACGGTGATACGCTAGGTCTTATAAAACTTTTCCTTAGCAGTTCCTCCAACTACTTCTTTAATTCATCCATCTCAGGAGCTGACATCCTATACAGTGGTATTGAAATAGGTTCAACCCTTGGTTGTAGATGGATTGCAAATTCAGTATTCCTCCTAGGTGGTAACCCAGGTAACTTTACTGGAAACACCTCAGGAAACTGATTAGCTACAGGAATTCTCTCCAGTTCCTCCTCTATAGCCACTCCATTCAACGAATAATACTATTCTTCACCAATTATAGGGATGGTATCCATAAGTCTAAGGTGTAAACTCTTAGCACTAGATGCCAACCCTCCTGTGCAAGTCACTCCAGCTCCTTGAGCATCAGTAATGTCAACTGAGTGATTCGCACAATCAATTTGTGCCTTATGCTTACCTAACCAATCCATTCCCAACACTAGGTCATAAGACCTCAGTTCTATCACCCATAACTCATAGTAGAAATCATGGTCGCCTAACTGTAAGGGATACCTAGTAACCACTTCATTGGTTATAAAAAAACCCATCCCTGTAGTCCTGATGAGTCTTAACTCACCCAAGATTTCTCGCTGCAATTTAAACTTATCTACGAAGGCAGAAGATATCACTGATAGAGTAGCTCCCGAATCAAAAAGCACTCTAACACTATCATTCTGAAAAGTAAAATTACCTCAAACGGCGGCTGGTTCTCTGGTCACCTGACTCGTCAGAGCAAAAACCCTCGGCTCAACTGCTGCTGCGGCTACACTAGGCCGATTCCCTATGGCAAGGGGTATAGGGGGTAAATTTCTGGGCGGACCTGTCATCGGTCGAGCCCTTGGGCATTCCCTCGCCCAATGTCCTCTCTGACCACAGATATTACAAGCATTTGTCCCCAGAGTACATGGTCTTCCACCATGAAACCGTCTGCATCTAGGACATAAACCCGTCTTCCTTCTCTTGGATGGACCTTGGTTATCTACCATTGGCGCTTCCCTGCACTTTTTCCTAAGTTGGCTGATCCAACCTCCACCTTTTTGCTAGATGTCCTGGAATCCTCAAATTCCCTTTCTAAGGCCAACGCCTTCTGAACCACCAGGCGATAGTTCCTGATATCCACTGTCACCATATACCTCCTGAGTATAGGCTTCAAACCTTGGAAGAACTTCTTAACTTTCAACTCATCATTGCCCATCATATATGGAGCATACCGGATAAGTGAATTGTAATGCTGCTCATACTCTCGCACAGACATCTCTCCCTGTGTCAGATTCTCAAACTGAATCTTCCTCTGATCCTATGCAGCTTCACTGATGTACTCATGTCTGAACTTCTTCTCGAAGTCTGACCACTTGAGCACCTTTTTCTTGTGCTCTGGGCGGGTACCATCACTTTCCCTCAGCAACTCCATCACATCATCCCACCATAAACTGGCTCTTCCTCTGAAAAGGAAAGGCACCAAAGTCATCTTCTGCTCTGACACATAACCACCACAAGTGAACAATCTATTCATTCTAGACAACCAGTCCTCTGCTCTATCAGGATCACCAGTCCCATCAAAGCTCGGTGGATCAACAGTCTTAAATTTCTCCAACAATCTCATCTGATGTGGAGTGTCTCCCCTCCTTGGAGCCTCCCATCACTTCTGGTTCCTTTTCCTCCTCATGAACATGATTTCTACGTACATGAGCTCTAGGCACTTGCTGTTGCTTAGCATGCCTTTCCTGCTCCTGATGTAGGCCATCCTCATCCTGAATAGCATCTCTGTCCTCATAATCCCTGAACATCTCCGTCACAACGATATTCATACCTTGTGCCACTTGGGCCATAGTCTCCGTCAACCCCTGTAGTACCCTAGATATCTCATCCAGCCTTGCCACAACTGGGTCACTAGAACCTTCACCAGGTTCCCAAGTTCCCCTTGAAGCTCTTGACCTAGTGTCAACCATAGCAACCTACAACTACAGCCAGACATCATTCCCCAGATGTTGGTCAGTACTAACTTCCTAGCACTTGGACTTTCCAACCTAGATCTCAGTCTTAGCCTCCAATATCTATGAAATGAGTCCTTAAGCTCTGATACCAAAAACACTGACACGACCGCCCGTGCCCCTGCCCAGGAAGCCCTGTGAGAGCTGGTCTCACGGTGGATTGCAATTGGCTAGTTGTGTATATGTGCAGATTAAATCCCATGATACTAGCTGATTATCCTAGAATATGCAGTATGCATGCTCTTCATGCATTGCCTTAATTTATTAAAACCATAAAACATTAACTCGGCCGAGTAAATTCTACAGAAAATATATACAAATAGCCAAAGCATATGAAATTAACATTTGTGTGAGTTTACTACACATAACAACTCGTGAGAACATTCATACATAAAGTAGACTAATGCCCTCACCCAAGAGCCATCCCAGAGTCGAGGACTCCTCATAACATAGACTATGGAGGCAAACTAAAGTACTGTATAAATACAAGACTCTACTGAGATCTCTTCAACCTAACTCCCACCTTGGATACACGTCCTAGTGGCGAGTCTCAAAAGTCCTTTGCCAAGTGCTACTAGGCTTTGCAGCCAAAGGAGGATACTAGTTAATACTGTTACTTGACCAACAAGCCAACTAAGCACTTATGTAGACTAGAATCACAAGGATTCTCAACTATCATACCTGTACATACAAAAGAGTACTACCGCGATAATCCTTAACGATTACCCGGTCCAGCAACTTCAGTCTCTACATAACAAAACCAGGGAGTGAGAATTCGACAATTCTCAGTAAGGGATCTTCAATGTACCTGCAAGAAAATACTAGGACTCATGCTGCGAGCTCACACAGCACGAGGGTTCTATTATATATGCACATATAACTAGGCTATAAGATCTCTCCTCAAGTAGTCCTCCTCACGGTGCATCACTCCGTGCCTAGCGAGTCCTGATCACTGAACCGCTCCTAGAAAGCCGAAGCTTACTGGATGCAATCATGTAGCCTTCCCATAGCCGTTATGTAGGGGAATTATGGTGGAACTTTGTAGACTAGGCCGCAGGGCCTCGTTGTTGTAGACTAGATAAACAAGGTTTCACCTTGTGACCCCGTGGCTATGGCACGGCTAGGCCGACAAGGGTTCTAAACCTCTCACCTGAGCTAGTAATACCTTGTTGTGATCAATGCAACATAGTTTCCTTTAAAACTTGAATTCACTTTGAGTTAATATGAATCTAAAACTGGGGCAGTTTAGGTGTTTTTCAAACATTGATGTGATAGTACTCCCTCTTAGCTTCGCGTGGAATCTTGAATCACCTCAATCGGACACCCAAGCCAAAAGTTATGCTGAAAACAAAATCGGGTGTCAAATGCTGTCTTGGCGACGCGTCGCCACAGTTGTCGACGTTCTGAGACTGTTTTCTGGATTGGCGATGCATCGTGGGAACTCGTGGGGATTGGCAACGTGTCGCCAAACCTGCAAAATGCCCAGAAAAACTCCGATTTTACTGCTATGAACTTTGGACACTTCTTACACATATCAAACATGCTTGGAATGCCTCCAAATTTCATATACACATAGAACATGTTGCATAGATCACAACCAACTATAACAAGCCAATCTATGATATCTTGTAACATTAATCCAATCCTCCCAATTCCTCTAGTCCACCATAATTCAACCAAAACCTTTAACTAATGCCATAGCTAAAACCACTCCAATTCTTCAAGTAAACTCAAGGTAATGGCATTCAATGAACTTAAAAACATACTCCCTTACCTCAACTCGAAGTAACAAGCAAGAATCAATCCCCTTTTCGTTCAACCAAGCTCACCAAAGTTCTACACAAGTTCCAATCCAAAAACAAAGGACTAATCACTAAAACTTCATTCTCTAACCAAAACCCAAGCTTCAAACTAACTAACAAACACGAATTCAATCAAGAACACATTCCTTACCTCGTTCAAAAATAGGGGAAGTAGGAAAACGCCCTTCCAAGCCTCAAAAACATAGTTTCAAGCTTGAAAATGCTTCCTCCTAGCTTATATACTTTGACTTGCTTCTCTTGGCACCAAAAACTCTTGATTCCAAGATCAATTTGAGAGCTAAATGGGGGTGAGATGGCTGGAAACGGGATTATGGCAGCCATAGTCCACTTTCCCCTTCTTAAACCCTCACTTAACCAAAAGGTCCTCAAAGTATTAAGCTTGTTACATTTAAGTCCCCCATCTTTGTAACTTAGTGATTCTTGATTAAATTCTTGTCTAGTTTTCAAGTTTGAGTTAAGGTTGAGAGTTAAGTTATAAAAATTCACTTTAAAACACTCGGGACTCGTCCCGGCTATTCTGGATGCAAAATTATCATTTTACCCCTGAACTTTGTTGAGTGCTTTATTCTTCTCGGAACTTAGTGAACTTTGCTAAACTTCTCTATTCTTGCTATGTAAACTAGAATTAAGTTTCTAAACTTAATTTAAAACACTTTACCTTCCTCAATTGCACCTCCCACTAGAAGGGCCATAACAGTACTGGCATCTTGGCTGTTGGCCTACTGCCAATGAACTGCTGGATAAAGGCAGTAGATAGTTCTTGGACACTTAGCAAGGTCCCTTGGGCCAAAAAGTTATACCATGCCATTGCTGGAACGGAGAGGGTCACCTCGAAACATTTGCAGAAGGTAGCGTCATCTGCACCATGGAGCACCATGCTTTGCTTGTACTTTGTCAGGTGCGCCTGGGGATCACTACGCCCGTCGTAGGTTTCCAAGCATGGAACCCTGAAGTCACTAGGCATAGGTGCCTCCACCACTTCCCGTACAAAGGGTGACTTTTCTCCGGTATAAGTGTCGGACAGCCTTGACCAGACTGGTTTTCGGGAGATCTGCCTCTCAACCATTTCCAGTCTTCCAAGGATCTTCTCCATGAGGGCAGCTGTGTTAACTTCCCATTGTTGCCTGGTGGTCGCCGGCAACGGCGAACTTCTTCTCCTCCTTGGAGAGTAACTTCGGCGAGGAGGAGACTAGGACCTTCGGTATGGAGATGGGCTCCGCCGACAGGAGGCCCTAGTTTCTTTTGGGGCTCCTCCTCTAGTGGGTCGTAACCTAGGGGGCACATTTTTCGTAGAGGACGCGTCGAGATAGTCCCCACTCCTGGAACTCTAGTGGGTGGACCATGAACTTTTCTCCCGTCTTGCCGCCAAGGGAGAGGCCTTTCGAGTCGGAGGAAACTGGGGCCACCTATGGTCGAACTGCTGAGTCATTTCGATGACGATGAAGCGCTGGAAGTCCCGCAAGAAGCCCATCGTCACCGTCAGAGGACGGTCGTCTTCCGGTACAAAAGCTTCTGCCATAGGCTGCTTGGTCGCCGGCTGAGCCTCCGGCGCAGAAGGGGACTTCGGGAACCCCTTGTCCTTTGAACACCGAGTCTCCACGACGGCGACCTGGGAAAAGGTTCCCACAAACGGCGCCAAATAATGGCCTTCGGCATCATCGTTGTGCAACATAGTGGACCTGGAGCAGAAACTTCCAGTAGGAGAGAACCTCCGATGGTAGAGAAGCTGCAAGGACTTAGCAAAACAGAGGGTTAGAAGCTCCCTCAAGTGTTTTTCTGGGGAGGAGTCTCCGACGCCCAAGTCAGTATTTGAAGGTGGAAGGTAAGTAAGGAACAGGGATATTCTGATTGGGAGCCTCCTCCCTTACCTGGGGCGTTTCCCGAATATTTATAGGGAGATGAATAGAAGAAGTTCGTTTGCCACAGGTTGCCCAGATCGTGACACGTGTTTGGTCGGATACAATCCGTACCTTCGGAGAGTGTGGGAGCTTCTAGCCGACCATAGGCCGCCCAAAGCCTAAGTAGCACGAGGGCGGCATGTCAGAGCGTGTCTGGGGGCAGCGTGTCGGGGGCCGTATGAGTACGGTGTGTTAGAGACTCCTTAACTGTTTGGTCGTACGCCCACGCGTGGCCTTTTCAGGTGACCGAACTCCTTTGGGGTGCCGAGCTTGCTCGGGGGGGTGAGCTACTTCGAAGGGGGGTGCATTGTTTTATACGAGACACCTTCGGTTGGGCTCTCCCAAGGTTAGGCTTGGGTTCCTGACAATGGTACTTTGTGAACGTGTCCCAAAGGTGGCCCATAGAATATCTGAAGGTGGTCTTCGGCGGGTGAAGTCGGCGCGAAGTTACCCTCGGGATGGGTGATGACCCCTCTTGATCGAAGTTGTTCCTATGGGTTCCCCAAGGGTAACGCCTATCCCGCTTGTCCGAGGGTGCTTGAGGCTTTCTCTTTCCCGAGGTTTGGTCACCTGTTCCGACCGGAGATGATGCGTTGGCCAAGGATGGCGTGCACGCATGAGGTCCTTTAGGGGCGATTGCCCTTCGATTATCACTACTTAACCCGAAATGTACCCAAACCCAAACAACCAGATCAAAACCCCATCTAAACCCGAATACATGCTAACCCGATTAAACCTAAACCTGAATGACCTAACCCAAACTTGACCCGACCCACCCAATTGCCATCCCTAGTATTTGTCACTTTCAGTGACCCCAATGTCGTACCACTCTTCTTATGTAACTATAGAGATTAACTACATTGATGGTCCCTAACCTTTTATAATGACACCATTTTTATCCTAATCTCAATTTGTATTGTAGAAAATTCCATTAAGGTGTTCCATTTGACAAACTTTAAGTTGGATGGAAGAAGAAATGTGGAAAAATTAGTTTTAACCCTTGAAAACTTTCCATTTATATTAGAAATCTTGAAACATGTCTATCCAACAATCACCACCATCTTTACATCTATTATTCTCCTTTGTCATCTTTGGATTAGGACTCAAATTTTGCTCCTATTTTTGTTGATCCATCTTCTGTTCGGATTCCGGGTGGTCTTGTAAAGGCTTTCCAAGCACTTCCCCAAGCTAAAGTACGAAGGTAAGTATATCCCAAGTTAATTTCCTCAAAAAGAATTTTATCAAACAAGTAAAATAACTAAAGTAAGTTTCATAAGGGTTCCTAAGTGTTAATCAACACCTAAAGGTTGTACGGGCAAGATAGTAATTTTGACCCAAGTTAGTAGTATGCCGGTAGTTGTAGTGAAATTATTGTCACGTAAGTGAAAGTCACTATAATTATCAAGGCCATAAGTGTTGACTCATTAGAACCAATAAGTGATGGGGAAGGCCTTATTTGCACCAAGTAAGGAAGTTGAGGGCTTCAGTGTTTTGATTGTCTTAAGTGTGTCTTTAGCTTAGGGGTTAAGTGGTGAGATTACTACTCTCTCATTAAAGGCTAAATAAAGTTTATTAAAGCCTAAGTGAGGCACTTAGCTAAGTTAATTAAGAGGCTAAGCAAGATTAAGGGTAATGGAGGTTAGGTTGTTGGAGATATTTTGGGAAGAAGGAAGATACTATTTATCTTCTCCTTTCTTGAGCCAAACCCATAGCCCTCTCCTCCACCACACCATCCCACCTCAAATCTTCACTTTAGCCTAAGATGTCTATGAAAATGAAGCCCCTAAAGCTATCACAACAAGCCTCACGCAAGAATTTGAGCTATCTTGGTGCATTGGAAAAGTTCTAACTTGTCTTCCACTTGTTAAGTTTTGAGTTGGTTCTAAAGGTATCAATAAGCTAAATGTGGTGCCCGATTTCAAAAGAACCAAGCTTGGAAGTCATTAGAGCTAGTTTGAGCTTTTGGTGAATAGTTGCTTGGATTTGTGCAAATCTTCATTTGAGGTAAGGGATGTATGTTATGGCATGAGATACATAAGTAATGTTAGAACACTTGGGAGTGAGTTGAAATGAGCCAAAAGTGAATGGAACTGGTTTGGGTAAGATTTGGAGCAAGATTGGTTGATAAAGGGACGAAGAAATGCAGCTCCAAGGGTTAATGCGGTGTCTCTGATTATTTGATGTGATCGCATCGAGCTCAAGAAGAAGAACATGCTGCCTGAAATGTGCAATATAGTCGCCCTAGCTATACTGGTGCTATTGCATCATTTCCAGCAACTTCCACAAAATCATGATTGTGTTTTACCACAATATGCAATGCTAAGGATTGTGCCTAAATTATGCCAACCTTGTTTCTAAGTATCCCAAATCAATTCCTAAGGCTTTAGTGGCATCCTAAGATTTAATTATGCATCAATAAATAGGTAATAAGTGGGTGGTTAAAAGGGCCAAGGAAAAGTGGATAAATGAGGTACCTTAAGTTACAAATAGGGTACTAAGGAGGGACCTAGTATTGTATGAGTCCTTGATGACCCAAGGCCAAGGGGTAAGGTCGTGAACCTCTAGCATTGTACAGGGACCTAAGAAGGGTTTAGGACCCTTGATGACCCAAGGGTAGAGGCCAAGTATCACCGGGCATTGAGCGGTGCCCAAGAGGTTCCAATTGAGTTGATGGGCTCAGTAAGCGAATCCACTAAGTTGCCCGAGTTGAGTTCAAGGGGACTCGACGAAGTTTGGCCACTTAGATCAATTACCCGGCATAACAAGTAAGGGGAAGTTACTAGTAAGAGGTGAATAAGTGATGATTTATTCTAAGTAGCCTGTAAAAGGTGGGCAAGGTCAAGTAAATGATGACTTACTTAAGGCGCCTATAAGGAGGACTTCATTGGGTTTAATCAAGTGCTAGCATCGGATAAGAGGGCCAATATCCAAGTAACTCAGTCGTATGAGCTCACGGCAGTTAAGAACAACTTCGAGTGTAAGGAAGTCCTAAGCGCATAAACATGTGCATTCACTCATCCATCTATACATTACATTGCATTATTGTTGTTGTTTACTAATTGCTTGTGTTTATTGCTTGTTGTATTTTTGATTAGTTGGTTTGTCTATATATATCTGTTGCTTGCATGTCTGCATAGATTTTCCTTGCATGTGCGAAATCCTTTACTGAGTCTTTAGAGTACTCACCCCTTAAGTTTGTGCAAGTATTGAGAGGGCTAGTCGGGCTTAACAGTTGGTAAAGGACAACTGTTAAGGCTAAGTTTTATTGGTTGGAAGGTACTTTCTAAGTAGGAAACTTCAAGTTTCTAAGCTACTTGTAGCATAAACTAGTACTAAACAAACTGTTTGCCTTAAGGCTAAGTGAGTAAAAGAAAAATGTGGCTCATGACTTAAAGCAAGCTTGCTAGTAAATAGCTAAGGATGAATCTTAGTAGATATATGTTGCTTTTTTTTATATGTATGGTATTTTCATACAAAAAAGTTGCCTCTGCTAGTTCCATTGGTGTGTATAATACTAGGGCTATATTTGGGTGCATATAAGATTGAGATGTATACACATAGTTATTACTTGAAGTTAAAACAATTAAATTTTTTACATCTTGGCTTGTATTAATTTTTTTTCTTAAATATAAAGGCCATGGCACTGTTTTATTATAGATTACTTATTTAATTATTATTGCATAGTCAGGACGATGCATAAATATTTCCTATGCAGGATAAGTTAAGTAACTAATTGCATATAATGATTTAAAATACTTCACGAGTAATAACTAGTCAATTGTAACATAAGTGAGATCATAGTTCCTAATGAGTCTACTAGTGTTAGCAAATCAGGGCACTAGGGACCTATTCCACAACATATTTTATTCAAGACCGGATTGATTTATATGGTCAAAAAATGGCAGATACCCATTAATGATTGCCTCCATGTTTAGCTAACCTTCAAGGTCCCAAAATTCAATAACAACATAAAAGAAAACCCTCTGTACACCAGACAGTCATTCCAGGACTTTCTTATTGAAAATAAGGAAAGCCAACAAGAGAAGGATTCTCCGATCCTAATTGTAGCACATGTACACTGTCTTCAAAGAGCTTGGTCAGAAGAAGTGAGATCTGAAGTTTCACATGAACATCAATAGACAGTGGAGAAGATAGAATAATGATGTTCATGATGAACAGTAAAGTCCAAGTTGACTCGGTGCTTCTCTGGCCTGGAAGGGTCAATGTCCACATAAAATTAGGGCTAAAGGATCACAAGCCATTATCGCAAGTGGAAGAGATGTTCCTAACGGGAGCAAGTCTGAGTTCGGTGGAGATCGAAGAATTGATGTTCTTGAACCATAATTTGCTTAGCTAATTGTTAAAATTCGTGAGAAGTGCCCTATAGATAGAGGGTGATGGGTGGATAGCGCAGCATTATAGTGAGGGCAGGTGACCCAAGTGCGGTGTTTTACACAAAAGACGCAACAATGGAAAAGCTGTGAAGGAGATTAGGAAGTTGCACAGCTTGTTAAGGATGAGAAGTCACATGAAATCTCCATCATTAGATTCGAGTCCTGGTCCGATCACTCATGGTTGGAAGGGGAGAGGATAATCAAATCTGATAAGCAAGGCGGAAAAAAGGTAGTGTGCTAGATTTGGCTAGTTTAACGGCAGTATTGGCCACCTCGGTGGTGGCCAAAAAGGGGCGATAGTGTGGCAAATATAAAGATAATAGTTGAATTGTTAAATAGAAAAATTTCAAAGTTTTTAAGACAAAAAGAAAAGTTTTAAGGGGTTAAAACAAGTTTTCACCATTTCTTCCATCTAACTTAATGCTTGTTATCAATAAAAAGCGCATAAATAGAACACTTGAATGAAGTTATAAATTTTTTATACAACAAATCGATATTATGATAAAAAAAATGGAACAATAATGAAAGACTATGGGCTACAGATGTATTAACCCGCAATTGTATTTGTAGTATAGTGAGAAGGAAAATATTTACAATACCACAAGGTTTGGATAAAAATATATTTTGCCTATTCTGTTTTAAAACTTTACATTTAGCTCCCAAATATCTAACACTATTAAATTACTAAACGGTAGATAATTAACTATTGTGAAACAACAAAAAACTCCTTTAAAATAATACTTGAAAACCTCAATTCTTGTTCATGGCTTTTCATAGAACATGTTTTAGATATTGAGAAGATAAAAATATTCATACTTTTTATTTTTTTTATTTTAAAAATTGCTACCATAAACATTAGAATTTAAAAAAATTTCATTTTTCAATTTCTTTTCCCAGAATTTACTTTTCTTTCCCGATAAACAGAGAACCAAAAAAATCTATAAAACACTTTTTTTTAATTTTCAAAGCTTCAAAAAATATAAAAATATAAAAGAAGTAGAAACATAGCAGGGTACATCCTAAACAAACCAAAGCTATTTGACCTTAGATTTATGCAGTCTAATGGTGTTAATATGTAAGGCTAAATGTGAGTTTTTAAAAATCAAGGGACAACTCAACTTGTACATACTCAAATCTCAGGAGATATATTTGTAATTTACCGGAGGCAAATAGAACGACAAAGAACTCACATCGATGAAGTCGCGAAGTAGAAAATCTAGGGCCCACCTAAGAGAGATCTGATTGCACATGGACATGTCCACCAGAAGCCTGAGATCCTCGGGATGTTTGGGCACCAAAATGTCCTCCGGATTTCTCCCAATTTTGATCAAATGGTCCTCCTTCTCTTGGTCCGGCCACTTGATCCCGCTGCTGACAATCATCACCCTCTCTACCCCATCTGGACAAATCTCAGCCATCCGATACGCCACGAACCCACCATAGCTGATCCCATACACAGTGTACCCTCCCACACCCAATATGTTCAACCCCTCCACCACGCTCTCAGCCTGAAACCGATCCGACCGCTCCGATCGCGCGGAGAGCGATTTCCCGAAGAATACCAAGTCCGGGACGTAGAGGTTGAATCGCCGAGAGAGTGGGCCCACCTGGTAGATGAACTGCCACAGGGGATTCCCGCCATAGCCGTGAACCATGACGAGTGACGGGCGGTGCCGGCACCTGTGGGTGGGGACCCAAAAGTGGAGGGTGGTCCGGTCATCGAGATCGGCGGTGCAGGGGGAGAGACCGCAGAGACAGAAGTAGAGGGAGAGGTGGAAATCGAGGGCTTGGATTGGGGAGGGTAAATGGGTGAGGAAGAAGAAGAAGAAGGATTGGAGGAGAGAGATGTAGGAGAAGAGAAAATGCATGAGCTTCAAGAAGACCATCTTCTCCGATAATATTCATGCCAATTCGGTCCACATATCTTATGAAGCGAGTTTAGCGAGTACCAGACTACCACTAGGAGTATTATTTTTCTATTGTCTCTCTCTCTTGTGCTTTTCAATTTTGTCGTGCATTCATTTTGGGTAGGTTTAAAAGGATTTTGAGTTATGAGGAATGGGCATCAATTGGTCAAAAGGACAAAAAGGAATTGGCATGGAAAATATTTGGGAAAATGATAGAAAGAGCCCTGTTGTTTGACGTAATCTAAACTTTACTCCTTATTTTTAAAAACCTACATTTTATCTTTTTTTATATTATCTGATAACAACTTGTATAATCTTAAGTTCAACTATCTAGTAACAATGTTTAGTAAGTTTAAACTTTTAATATTTTTTATAGTTAATTGGCATTTAAAATATGTTGTTTTGCATTTATAGGAAAAAAATACATTCAAAAAAAAATATAAGTTAAATATTTATTAATTGTAAAAAAAATATTTGGGAGAATAGAGTTACTAGAAGATATCATGTCGTTTAAATTGGTTCAGAAGTGTTTGTTGGATATTGTAAAAAAAGCATAGGGCAAAGTGTAGTTTAAAACATTTCCAGGGCCGCCCTTATTTCTCACTCATTTATTTATTTCTTTCTTCATTTTCTTCTCTTTGAGGTTTTTAATCATCAAACAAGTGTATTCCCTACATGCTTAAATATATTAACATAATATCATTATAATTAGTTTAATTTTGAGCTATGTTTCTCTAATTCTATGATGTATTTGTCTAAAATGAAAACCATTTTCTACATTTAAGATACATGTATTTTCATTTTGTGAGTGTGTTTGTTTCTAAGTGTGAGTGACCTCAACCTCAACAATCCTTTAGCATAGTAACAATTATTAGCATGGTCTCACGCAGGTCCTTATGCTAGAGTGTAGAAAAATAATGTCTCCACCTTAATTTAAGAACTAGGTAAAAATTAAGGAAACACCAAATTTGACTTTACACTAATGAAAAAGGTAAAATTTTGTGTAAAAACTAGAAATTTTAGGATCAGAGAAAGTGTTAGGCATTCAACTAACTTAAAACAAGTGAAAACCAATGTTAGCTATAAAAAAAAAATTTGCATGCACTAAATGTCAAACAATAAAGAGATTTTTGTTTTTAATTATTATATATAGATTGTGGTTGAGCTTGCAAGCTTCCTACCTACTTGGTTGTGATTCAACCTCAAAACCTATATAGTTTGCTATTGTTAATTATAGGCTTAGGTGACCAATTAGGTGTGTACCTAGTTAGTCAATAAAGTGCTTGCAATAAGAGCAGTCAAATTGTTTTGTGATGCAAAGGTTGATGTTGAGGACTACCGGAGTTGCCTCAAATTAAAGATGGTAATTCTCTCAAAAGGACAACAAAAAAAGGAAGTGAAACATGAAATAAAATCAAAATTAATTCAGCACAAACCCTAAAAGACTCAATTGATTTAGATACGCTAATCATACATAAAAATTGTTAATAAAATAAATAATTAGCAAAGAGAGAGTAAAATAAAAATCATAGAAAAATATAGATCAGGGTAAATAAATAAAAAAATAAAATAAAATGAATCAATTGACTCAAAATTAGTTAAGTACAAGAAAATATAGAAATTGTTAGTGAAATCGGCTCGAAAATAATTTAAAAATGAAGAAAATATAAATTTTTCAATGGCTAAAATGCAACAAAATAAACCTACAAGCTCTAGTGACAATAGGAAAATAAGATAAAAAGTTAGTGCCTTTGATGAACAAAATTGGAAAACATAAGGGTTAAATGTGCGTTCTAGCATAACCAAGCCTGGGTTGGGTTTCTTTGGGTCAAATTTAGCTGAAGCCCAACTGAATTCTGTATGGTGGTAGAAGAGATAGATCAAGTATATACATACAGACACATTAAAAAATTCTATACATGCATAAGCAGCTATAGTGTATATATATGTATGCACACTAAAGAAATCTATACACACTTGTCTGACTAAAGTCATAACTTAGTGCTGCCAATAACCAACTTATTGATTTGTCTGAGATCATTAATTAAACTACTACTTAAACTCAAGGCTCAAGTGATAGAAGCTTTCACTTTCCTTTTGCACCTTAAGCCTTTAATTATCAAGGTCAATCAAACTACTTAGTTAGCTTTTCATAGAGTCTAACAAATAATCTTAGAATCAATACTGATTCAAAGTGTACAATTCCTACAACAAAGACTTGTATAACACCTTTTCCTTGGTGTTAAGGCCCAAAATAATTGAAGCTGCACAACATGAAACTTAAAGGGATAAAAATCCAATGGTAATGACTTTTTTACATTCTGAATTATTAACTAATAACCACTAGCACGAGTTCTATAGTAGGAAACTTATCCTTAACCTAGTCCTAACTTTATGAGAACTTTATTCTTACCTTAGCATGTTACTATTGCCACTTCTTTACTTTCCCTTGTCATATTGTATAGGAGTGTCACTTAATCTTAATAGTTCATCTTTGTAAGCATGGCAACTTATCTAAGGTACACTTGAGGTACAAACCTCCCTTTTTATACTTGAATTCTCCAACATTCGTATTCCTTTCCTAAAACCACTTGTCTTAAAAATATGTTCCTCAATATAGGGTGCGACTTTGAATGAAAAGATTTTTACCCTTCGGATCATATATTCCTTAACTATCATTATCAAACAATTGTTTGGTATGAGGAAAAAAATTTCAAGTCACATCACCTAAAGAATCCCACATTCTCAATCTATTGTCAAAATGGAAAAGTGTAATTGTCTTATGAAGCAACCCCTCCAAAATTGCCTTGTAGGTTAATCAATGGTAATGGTGATGCAGAATCCAAATTTTTTGTAAACATATACAAGAATTCAGTTATCACTTCCCTTTCACATCTACAGGCACTGCAATCAATATGACAATTAGGAAGAAAGGTGGCGCCCCATGTTTCAACTTGAGGGAGAAAATCAATAATAGATTGGTTGTTATGTTCCATTTAATTGCAATACACAATATAAAGCCTAAAATGAAAAATTATATAAGGAGATTTAATGTAAGAAATGCAACTACACTTAGGGATGGCAAAATCGGACCCAACCCGATGACCTGGACCAACCCACCCGAACCCAAGCCCGACCTAACCCGATTTGACTAAAAAAGTCAACGACCTGAACCCGACTGTGCCCAACTGGACCTGAACCCGAACCCAATTAAAGGAAAACCCGAGAAAACCCAAACCCAAATGACCCAAACCCGAAATACCCGAACCCGAAATGACCCGAGCCTGAATTGACCCTAACCCGAAATGACCCAAACCTGAGACTGACTTGACCTGAACCCAAGATGACCCGATAACTAAACCCGATAATACTCGATTTTAACCCTTACCCTAAACCTTAACTTTCATATTTCATTATTTTCCATATTAAATCAGTACTAAATATGGAGGTTTCCATGTTTAGTAACTTCCAGTTTTAGAGTCTTTCATATTCAGTATGTCTTATATTTAGGAATGGTGACTTCCGTTATTAGTAACTTCCATTTTTTGGTACTTCCATATTTAGTAAGTCTCATATTTGAAGATGAGACTTTCATATTTGGTAGTTTCATTTCTTTTTTTAAGATATTCATGTTTAATAATTTTCATATTTTGAGAAAGGATTTCCATATTTAGTAACTTCTATTTTTTTAGGACTTCTATATATTACAAGTATCTTATTTAGGGAAAAAACATCCATATTTAGTGAATCCCAAATTTGGATTTTTCCAACAGAAGTAATTTTTATATTTAGTAAGTTTAATGATCTTAATAGGCAATTATTAAAATTATAACATTCATCCCTAAACTTTTAAGTATAATGCAATAAGGTACCTAAATTTTAAAAAATTTTATTTTAGTCACCCATAATAATTACAATTTAGATCCTAAATTTTTTGAAATCTTTACACTTTCACCCAAAATTTTTTAAAATTTACAATTTAGTCACTGATAATGAACTTGGTTTGCATTTTGTTGTAATTTCAAAGAAAATTCATTGAAACATAAGTATAACAAAATTGTCGTTATGTATATCTGAGTGATAGCTGGGTGAAGATCTGAATAATCTGTACAATGATAGTTAAAGGGTATGGGTTTAGAAAAACAATCAAATATTACTATCAATGTTAAATTACTTAAATATGTACTAAACTATAATAAAGAAGATTTTTATGAATATTTTAATTAAATATACTAAAAAATGAAATTTAAATTTAAATTAAATCACACAAAAAATTGAATTATTTGATTTAAATTTAAAAAAAAATTGAATAGATTCAATCGTTTTGACTTCACACCAGTAACCCACATGAACACAAAGGTTGACCCGAATTTGACCCGAAAGCTGGTCTGAAGTTACCCGAGACTAAAATTACCCGACCTGAAGTGAACCTGAACCCAAATAAACCCGGCCCAACCCAACCCGAACCCGAAATCAACTCAACTTGAAATTAACCCAAACCCAAATGACCTGACCTTAACTCGACCTGAACCCGAATTCATGCTAACCCAAGTAGACCCAAACCTGAATGACCTGACCCAAACCTGACCTGACCCACCCAATTGCCATCCCTAACTACACTTGATAGAATCATTGTCAAAGGTTTAATGCAGATGTTTGATGACCATAATAAGCTTGTGAAAGAGTTTCATAGAGCCCGTGACATGTTTTGGGATTTTGAAGGATGCCCTATCCAATTGCAAATTCTTATGTTTAGCTTTAGAAATGGCCAATTGTATAACCTACCTAAATCTAGTGATATTGTTAGATTTGATTGTGGGGCTTAAAGAGGAGGAAGACAATAAAAAGGATATTATTGTTTTCACACATCATAATAGGGAAATACATATTAATTTATTTACACTCTAAGTTAATGTCGTTACACTTCCCTATATTAAGGCCTATGTACAAATTGGAATTTCTGATCATAAGCAAGCTTGGATTAGAGGCATCTGCAATAAGGGTCAATAAGGAAATATTATACTTTTCACTTATAGTAATTCCATTTTGTTTATTCTCGGGTACTTTGGGGAGGTAGGGTTTTAAAGCAATATGTTGTGTTTGTGTATTGTTGTATTCTTAAAGAACGTTTCAATTGGATTAAACGACACCAAGTACAACTATGTTGTGAAGTATTATATGGTTTAGAAGATGTTGTGCACAAAGGTGATACAAATACATCTTTGACTAGGAGACCCTGCATTCTTCCAACCTTATTCATCTGTGGCCCTTACTACATGGCTCAAAACTTTCGAGATGTAATGGTGATTTGCCTTTACATTTGTCATTTAGATTTGTTTACAAGAATGACATGCAATCCTAATTGGAATGAGATTATCAAGTGCTTAGAGTTAATTCTTGGGCAAATCCTAATTGGAATGAGATTATCAAGTGCTTAGAGTTAATTCTTGGACAAACCATGATTGATAGACTTGGCATTATAGGCCATGTATTTAGGAGGAAGTTACAATCTCTGCTTCATGACATCATTAAGGGACAATACTTTGGTAGATCTATAACAGATAATATCACATTGCATATCTTGAAATCTAATGTAAATATAGTTATTATGTATGTTATTGATGTACGTAGCTTATCATTGTTTTGACTTTATGCAGTTGTTATTGCAATGGAACACAAAAAACATTGTCTGCCCCATGCACATATTGCACTCTTCCTACAAGAAGAAGGTAAACTCATTAACCATACATCTATTGATAAATATACATGCTGAGCTACCTAACAAAGTAATTGGCCCTATTGGATATGCTGTAGTGGCTAAGAACGTGATGCATTGTGCTTATGGAAATGCTAACCATTGGTCTTCATGTATGGTTAATGGTAAGTGCAAGAAAAATATAAGTACATGAAAAATTATTCTTGTCCCTTCTAGATTAAAACATCCATGTAAGCATAGGTATCCTATATATAGATGCCAATGTATGAAAAATACAATTATGAAGAATAGATCAATACTTGATAATCAATCTATTATTCCTCATAATGTTGAGTTAGTTGTTAAATATGATTTTGTAATGTCAAGAAAAGAAATAAGAATGGCTTCATGAAATACCTATGCAAATACATGCACAAGAGAATTGATAAATTAGCTATTTTCATTGAAAGTTTTATATTCGATTTTATATTGGTCAAGTGTACATTAGTGGCAAGGTTGATGAAATCAAACAATATATAGACTGTAGGTTTATTTTTACATTTGAGGCATGTTGGCATATATTCATCAACATGAACCTCGTATGAAATGTTAATCTTTCCATCATCTTAGTGAATTAAATGTTGTCTATTTGGAAAATGTAAACATCCAAAATATTGTGGAACATTAGTGAAAGTTTCACAAATTTTTTGGCATGGATGTGTGGTAATGAAAATGATGATGCCATATAGAGCCTTACATTTTCTGAATTCTTGATGCATTATGTTTGCAATAGACAGTAACAAGAATGGACTCCTAGTTAGATAAGACAAGCTATTGGTAAAATATGGAATGTACACTCAATTGCTGGTAAAAGTATTAGTTTTGAATGTTATTATATGTTCATCGAAGCCCAACCTCAGTTGAGGACTTACACACAGTTCGTGGTATTGTCTATCTTACTTTTACGAAAGCAAGTCGTGAATTAGGTTTGCTGGATGGTAATAGTGAATGGTAAGAAGTATTACATGAAGCTTTTGAATGGGCAATGTCTTTATACTTACAAGAGTTTTTGTTACATTGTTGTTATTCTATCAAATTGTGAGCCCTCAAGAGCTGTGGATGTGGCATCGTGATATGTTATTTAATGATTTCATAATAATACTGACATAACCCTTCATGGCCCTACCCAGGAAGCTTATGAAAAAAAGTCTCATGCTGGTTACAATTGGCTAATTAATTATGTGCATCGTGGTTAAAACTTCATGCTACTAATTATTTAACCTAAGAATGCAATTATGCATGCAAGAGTTGCTTTGACTTGAGCAAGTAGAAAATCATAAAACATTTATATAGCCTAGCCATTTCCATAAAAACCAATGTTCAAAATGTCAAAGCATACAAAACCTTCATAGTGTCATCATAATTAACCTACATATAATTAATTGCATGTGGGCATCCAAACAACAATAAACTATGCCATACACCTAAAGGCAACCCTAGAGTCCATAACTTTATTCATACACATTGGAGGCTACTATCATGCATCCTGTATATACAAGACTAGTACTATTGAGAACCCATTAACTAGCTTCCACCTTAGATGAGAGGTCTTGGTGCCAAGCCTCAATGATCCTCCACATGCTGACTAGCCTCTGTGGCCAAGAAAACTATAGTTAGTACAATAACAAATTAACTAACAAGTAGCCAAATAACCTAAAATCTCAAGCATTCTCAAAGCAATACCTATAACAGAGACCACCGAGACAATCCTTAATAATTGTTGGGTCCAACAATCTCAATATTTGTACAACATGAAACTAAGGGAGTGAGAATCTGATGATTCTTAATAAAAGGTCTTCAACCTGCAAGGAAAACACTAAGGACAACACATATACTAAGATATGTAATCTGCTGTGAGTTGATATAGTATGAGGCTAAACCTATGTGCATACATTTCAGTCCCTTAGGACTTGTCCTCAATGTTACCACTCTGAGTATTTAAATACAGTGATCAATTTTAGTGAGCACAAGCCCCAGGCAGTCCATGTCTTGTAGGCCAAGCAGAACATGTGCACTATGTTTACCCAAGTGGCCCTCTTGGTCATTATGTAAATATTTGTATATTGGTCTAAACATCACACACATATTCACATAGAATTTCATCTAGAAGTATTGATGACAATGAAATTCTTTATTCCTAACCAATATAGAATTTGAGTAAAATCCCCAAGTGCATGTATAATCATATGCACACATAATGCTATTGGTGTGCATTTTTTTTTTGTTCAAACTTTCACACTGTGTCTAACTCAAATTCTACCCATGTTCTCCTGTACCCTAAAGATTTTAAACCCTTTAATACCCTTAAAAATTCATAGGGAAATAGGTTTGAGACATTAAATCCATCTAAGTTTACAATTATGGATTTTACACTTAACCAGGTAAAAATGACCATATGAATAGTGCTCAGCAAAATCAGCGACAGGCCATAACTCTGGCTATAGGGTACCAAATCCAGTGATTTAAAAGCCAAGTTATTCCTATTGAAGTTTTATAAGTGTGGTCAAAATTTCATAGCCCAATTCTTTATGTACAGAAAGTTATGGCAGCTGGAGTACAAGATACCAAATTTTAGCCACTATTGACCATTATGCCCACATAAAATTTCATAATATTCATACACTTCATTTTCAGGTGCAAAACCCACTTGGTAGTGTCCAAGTATGTCTTATACACATGGGAAAATCATTCCCCTGAATTTAGAGCCCTTCTAACCATCATTCATAAAAATGCCATCAAAACAGCCCATAAAGACCATATGGACAGCATTGTATACACACTTCAAACCACACTCCATTGATCCATATATCCTTCTCACACTACACATACAACATACCAAGATCATTTACATGCATTTATTCACCACATACATGACAATAACTTAGTTAATAGGTACACTAAGCTCCTTGGAGAACTTCAAAAGCACTAAGTACTCTAGAAACTTGAAGGGACTAGTTGCTGCATAAGGTAGAAAGTACCATTACTAAAAATAGCTAATGTGCTCCAAAAATCATGAAAATTTCTAGTTTACAATAAACATATGGACGTTAATATACCTAAAATTTCACAGAGAAATTTGAACGACAGTTATTATTTTGAATGCTCTCTTTCAGGTGCTCCTGAAATGGACAAAAAGGGGCTAAGTCTCTTTGAAGAAACTTAGTAAGGGCTTGTCATTAGAAACTTGAATTCTCAGCAACATACCTGAAATCCAAAGACATAAAAACACAAAAACAGAGCACATATACAAAAATAAAGCCATCCAAATGCACAAATAGACATAACACAATCAAATGCAATGCTGGCAGCAATACATCATTAGGGTTAGTCCATAAACAATCAAATAAACAATATGTAATCACTATGGCAGCCCTCCTCAAGCTAATGCTTGGTCTTAGGAGGTTAATTGGTCTTATTTAGTACTAACTTGGGCTCTAGAAACCCCTATAAATACTGCCATCTTAGTGCATGAAAAATAGCAAGGCTGAAACCTTGTTCATGCGCTCCCCCTTAACCCATACTTGGTTCCTTGAGCTTTTTGCTCTGTTCCAAGCATGGTCATAGCTTTATGGATGCTTGATCATCATCTTAAGACAGTAAACAACCATGAAACATGAAGATAAAACCCTTACCTAAGCTGTGAAGGCTGAAATCTTCAAGAGCTACACAATAAACCCAAAAACTAGGGTTTTTCTCTTTCTTGTTGCATTAGATTGCCTTCCTTTGTGATTTCTTGGAAGATTGAGCTATGGTGTCTATGGAAGCTTATGAAGGAGCTAAGGAACAGGTTGTGCCTAGTGGGGGATGAAAATGGGCTAGAAATGGAAAGAAATCAAGATATTTTACTTGACTTGATTAGTTTAACCTTAATCCTCACTTAGGTCGCTATAAGTATGTCTTAAGCAAAGACTTTTTGGCTAATCTTTAGCCCAAATTTTTGACCTTAGAACCTGGAAATAAAATGCTGGGATAATGCTAGAAATGGCCACCTTTGAATCTTGTCAAAAATCATCCCATCCTTAAGTTATTTTTGTGAACAATTGTACACCTAGTTGTCCTAGGTTCTTAAATAATAGCTTTTGTTTCCTTTATGCAATTCAGCCTCCAAAAATTACTTTTATACCATTCAAATCCTTCCAAATTCTCTCTTTTAGAGTTGTACAATTGAGTACCCAAGTCTTGAAATCTTGTAATAAGACCTATAGATTACTTGTAAAATAAGCAATTCTTTAGGGCTCCCTTTAGTACCAAGTAGCCATTGTAATCTTTTAGGGAGGTGTAGATTATTCACTTTACCCCTCACATTTCATTCACTATGATGAAAATTACACTATATAATGGTTTATAACCATTATGCCTTTATACTATAATTTTCCCATTTGTTGAGGTGGTAACACTCAGCCTAGTCCTCCTATGGGCGTCACTCTATACCTAGCGACTTCTGGCCCCTAAGTCACTACTAGTAAGCCTTAGCTTACTAATGCAACAAGTCTAACCTTCCCTCAATTGTTGTGCTGGTGCACATAGTGGATGCACCTCAGTTGAGTTCAAAGGAACCCACCTCCACATAGTGCCTCAAGTCCTTAGACTTGTTTATGTCATTTGTGTACTAAGGTCCCACATAAAACCCATACCAAGAGTGCACTAGGTTCTCACTTGCAACTCAAATAATCTTGGCTAGGCAACAAGTGCACTAAACCTTCACTCTAGGCATATACCAATCCACCATTACTTGGTTCACACTAGTGGAGTAGCAACGACCATGGTTGGACTCATAATTCCTAGGTCCCGAAGAACCCATTAGGTGTACTAAGGTTTCCTCATCAAGGCCTTGAACCTAAAGGTACAACTAAGATCTTGACGGTGCTAAACCTTTCGCCTCATCTATTGGTGTATTTGTTATGGCCCATTAACTAGTTTTCTCATGAGATGCACTTACCATTCACAAACTATGAGAAAACTCCTTGATCATGAGAGAGTTTTTGGATGTTCTAGAGTGCTACTATACCATTACAACCTTTAGGTTCCCCTAGGACCATCCATGCCCTCCCTCGGATCCTTCTTTAAAAAGCTAAAATTTGCTAAAAAATGCCTCTAGGGATTGAACGCCAGGAGAGGTGCCTCTGAGGCCTGGCACTAGGAGCACCTGAGGCCTAGGTGCCAAACGGCGCTTAGGAGCCAGGAGCACCTTACTCTATAGATAGAAAAAATGCACACTATGCATTGTAGCACCGGAAGGCGCCTAGGTGCGAGGACCCTGTGTCTTGAACATAAAAAACACCCTCCTAAGCCTCTTTGGAGGCTTCCTATGTGTTTAAGGCAAACAAGGGATGCCTAAACTCATGATAAACATGTAAAAAAACTTGCATATGCCACAAATACACCATCACAACCTTCTTATGATGCATCAAAACATCACACAAGTAAAAAATCCAGGCCTAGTCCACCATGTTCAACACAACCCACCAACTAATGCCATTCATCAAACTACTTGAATTTAACAATCAAACAAGCTATGAATGACATCAAATGCACTTGAACCTTAAATCCCTTATCTCAATTTTAAGTCACTAGCCGGAATCAAGCAATTCCTCACCAAGAACAAACCTCCATAAAGTTTTACCTAAGTTCCAAGTTAACAAAAGCAAATGACACCAAATTACTAACCATTAACCAAAACCCAAGCTTCAATTCATCAAATAAATAAGAGGCAAGCAAGAAATCATTGTTACCTCTCGCCAAAAATAGGAACCTAGCTAGAAAACGTAATTCCAAGCTTCAAAATCACAAAATCTTCTTAAAACAAGTTACCCAAGGCATATGCACCCATGGAACCTTCAATCTTCACCAAGAACTCTTGAATTTATGCAAGAATTGAGTTAGAAATCAAATGGGCAAGAGGGAGCTCAGGTTTGAAGAGGAAGGAAGTGAATAGTGGCAGCCAAAATGACCTTTACCAAGTTTATAACCCTTCAACCCAACAAGCCCTTAAACTTTCTTTAAGTTGTCAAAAAGAACCCCTTCCTCAAATAGTAACCTAAGGTTAAATTTTGGTCAAACCTTCAATACTTAGTGAAAATTTGGGTGCTAAGCATGGGTTAGGTTTTTAAAACATGATTTTGGCTCTCAGGGACTCGGCCCAACAACTCAAGATGCAAAATTACCATTTTTCTCCTGAGCCCTATTTTGTTTCATAAACTCCTTGAAACTTAGTGAACCTTGCCTAACTTACTTAATCTTGCCTAGTTAACTTGAATAAGGTATTAAACTAGGAATTTAGTTAATTTATAAACCTTAAATGAGCTTCCTACTAGGAGCACTGTAACAAATAGAACCCTGGATCAAGAATGAATATGAATTATTACTATTAGATTTGGAGGGGTATAATTATGCACTTTACAATGCTAAACAAAATCGTAAACAGAAGTAGAAAGAGTTTGAAGAAATCTGTTATCATGACTTACCCTAATTTGAGTACATTAGTTTTCAAACATAACTTTTTGATACTAGAGGAGCTGAATTACGACGGAGTGCACTTTCAGCTAAACATGAATTTTCATACTATGGTTTGAATGAAGGCCAATTAAGAGTCTACAATTCTATAATAAGATTTATACAATCTAGTAATGGTGGGGTCTTTTTTATATACTGTAGTGGTAGCACAAGTAAAACATATTTTTGGCATACACTTATATCATGTGTTCATTCTAAGAGAATGATAGAGTTAGCATTATGTCATTAGGTATTGGAGCATTTTTGTTGCTAGGAGGTTGTATGGCACTTTAATGAACAAAAACATCTATCAAGTTAGACAATGATTATATAAAAACATTAAGCAGTTAACTCCGCTTGTGGAGTTACTATATAAGATGAATCTTATTACATGGGATAAGGCGTCCATGGCTCACCAATGTGCTTTTAAGGCTTTAGATTATACCATACATGACATCATGCATCCTTATAATCATACTACTTCAAATAATTTTTTTAGTGGAAAAAATTGTAGTTCTTAGTAGTGATTTTTTACTGATCTTACCTATTGTCAATTTTGACAGTGGGGGTGATATTGTTGCAGCTTCATTACTTTCATCCCCACTTTGGTCAAAATTTTGTGTCCACATATTCATTGAAAATATGATATAGGAAATTTAGAGGTTGTTGAGTTTTGTGAATGGATTTTGAAGCTTGTAGAGGTCATTTGCCATTAGAGAAGCTATCAGATGATGAAAAGGAATGAAATTGGACCAAAATCCCTTATAGGTTTTTAATTCTGATGAATAAGGGCCCAATTGATGATGTTGTTTGGCATGCATTTCTGAATTAGAATATGATAATTATTAATAGGGAATATCATAATGAAAGGGCGATCTTTATTACAAGAAATAATATTATCAATGATATAAATGATTGGTTACTTGCATGACTTTTGGGAGATGGTAAAACATACTTGAGTGTAGATTATATCATTCTATCCTCTAAGAATATTAAGATACATACTATGTTATATCTAATTGAGTACCGAAATAGTCTAAATTTTTTTATGCTTCTCAATCATATGTAGAAGTTGAAATTGGGGTACTTGTTATATTGTTATGAAACATAAATCAAGTGAGCGGTTTATACAATAGAATGAGACTCATTGTTACTCGGATGACCTAAAGAATAATTGAGATTAAGATCTAACCTAGTAGTCATGTGGGGATTGTTAGTGTTGTGCCCAAAAAGCCAATCAAGAGATGATTGTATTTTTTGCACATTGAGTCATGATATTTTATTAAGGCATTAATCCAGCAATTATGGTTTGTTATTTTGTTTCTGCATAATGTAACAAACATAATTGTAACCCTAGAATAATGATATTCTCAAATGTCCCTAGTCTAGTATTATTGTGGAGCGGGTTGCAATAATACATAACGACTAGCATATGTGGAGACTAATATGAGATATGTAGTCTACATATGGGTACAAGTTGGAGAACTTGTGTACTGGACCGACCCACCATGAGAACACTACATGGATCGTTATATGAGTGTCATAAGTGATTCTCATAGTGATCATGGTATATGTAGTCCTTCGACCTAAGATCATCGAGGTTCCCTACATGTGAGTCACATACTTTGATACTTTCCTTTTTTGCTCGTAACTGAGTGAACTTGAAGGAGGTCATTGGGTATGTCACATATCATGCAGAGGATTTGTATGATCAAGATGAGATTTGTCCCTCCTATGGAACGGGAGTGATATCTACGGGCCCCCTGATAGAGTAAGACTTAGAAAATGCATGGCCATGCTCGGATGAGTTGATATACAATATCAATGTCATCAGTTTAAGTTAGTCTACTCGGTAATCAAGAAACCAAAGATTGGGCTATATGAGAGTGACACATTTCATGTCTCGTGCTTAGTCTTGATATCTTGGACAAAGGAACAATGGGATATATCGGTGATGATCATAAAAGTTTAGTCAAATCACCGATAATCTTGTCATTTGGGTAGCAATGATGTGTTGCTAGACACCGCTCATTGCTTATGATCATAATGTGATTTATGATCATTGCCAACGTGGCAAGAGCCTATTGAGCCACACACATAGAGCTATTTGGATCATTAGAGTGCATGGGCTAATTATTTGGGTTATGGTTTCACTTTAATTTCGTATTAATAATAGGCCCAAGAGTTGAGCCATTTTTAAGCCTGAAATTAAAGCCTATTTGGATTAGGGCTTTGAAACTCATTAGGCCTGGAAGTTGAGTCTCGCTATAAATACAACTTTTAGTGAGAAATTCATAGGTCTCCTTGCCCTAGCCTCCAAAAAGGACAGCCGCACTCTTCTCTTGCAATTCCTTGGAGGACGCAAGATAGCACTGGGAGCGCAAGAGAAACGCATCTGCCGGGACGTGGTGGAAGCGTGGTGATCCCGAAAGGTTCGTGTGGATACTATAGAGAGCCTGAACACGTCAACTGTTCAGGTTTTATGATTTGACTCTACAGTTGAGTGTGAGATCTCAACCGAAAATTAGGTATGAGAATTTTTGAACACCCGGTTTACCCTGTTTCACTTGGATCCTGGAGGGTTTCGGTTAAATTCTGCTGCGCTGTTTGGCTCCCGAAACCCAACAAGGATATGTTGTTTGACACCATGTATTGAGAGGGTACCTTCAAACAATCGGCTATCATTTGATCTTTTTTTGGCAATAATTCTTCCTAAAACCAAGCTTTGCAATAACAGTAAACAAGGGTTAGGGACAAATGTTTAGTCATGTTGGACTTTATCTTCAAGAACCTATTTTTTGTCATGGTCAACTCTATATTATAGCTTTTTGTGCAACTTCACCTTCTAGATTTTGATTATTGGTTTGAAACAATAGCTCGGGTCATACACAAAAATATTGCCTATATACATGTGTTTGATTGCTTGTATGGCAGTTATGTTTGAAGCACTTATTCTTTGGTATTCAACAAGTGTTAAAATTTTTTGTGTATAATTTATTTTTATAACATAATGAAACTAGTTTGTATATCTGATATTGCCATAGGATCAAAAAAAAAAAAGCAAAACATCCAAAAAATAATTTAATTAGTTATCGTGATTTGATATCAACACTAAAAAGTTTTAAAAAAGCTAATAAAATGTCTGGACAACCTAAAAAAGCTAATAAAAAACATCCAAAAGTGATTATTAAAATGCTTAGTACATCAAATCAAATGTCTTCATAACCAAAAAAAGCTGATAAGTGTGCATATATGGCAAACAATCATATAGTTGTTTTTTGAACATCTCCAGCATTATTTTGTTGTTGATATGTTAGTCACCGAATTGACGTCACTATAAGAAAATGTATGACATCAAAAAATATTAGAATTGTCTTTCATTTATATTGGAAACAGAAAGAATAACATGATTTGTACTCATTTGAGAATTTAACATTAGCTATATTTTTTCTAAAAGGCTTTCTTAACTGATATATGAGATGATGATGAAACTCTGACTTGCAAGAAATGTATGAATTATTATTATTGCGATAATGTGGATATCATAATCACTAGTAATATTTTACATATACATGCAGTATTTTAGCAACTCAAATTTCTTGATCAGAAAGTATGGTGGCAAATGTAGAGCATGAAGATAGATTAACAACTGAATTGTAGGAATCATCACTACTAAGTAATAGTTGGCTATAATGAGTTTGATCCACAATAGATATAACAGCTAGGTAAAACAACTTTCAACACCTTAGTGAATTTATTGCTAAATAATTAAACTAATGTTAGTAGATTAAAGTTTCATATCCAATAAAATGACTTCGTGTCAATATGACATTCTTATCAACTTCATTTTCAATTGATGCCATATTAACCTCATGAAGAGGTCTTTTATGGGGAAAATACTGTAACAAAAATAAATCAAAATATGAATTAGTAATTCAAAAATGTGTATAAAGTTGTCATAAAAATGGTATAAATATGTTGTACAATGAAATGGAATGAAGTATTGACTGAGACTTATGTGTATAGTCGATGGGTTGAATTTTTTTAACCATAAAGGCAGAATAAATGTTTTCATGGTTATAATTTATGACATCAATATGTCGAAGAAATTTCATACCATGAAGACATTTAAATCTCATTTTTCATCATTTTCCTGATGTAACAATAAGCAACAATTAATATATTATTTTTTTATGGATATTGAAGAACATAGGCTAAAAATTCAAAAATGAATGAGAAATCTAGAGCAATTTTGAAACTGAATAGCAAAACAATTTATCATGCAATAACAATAATTATAATAAAATGTCATTAGTGAACCAATCCCGCACCTTTTAGTTAACTCTATACCTACAAAAAGTATACAATCATATTAGTATTTTATTGAATAAATGAAGACATATTGGACATATTTCTTATATTTAATGTAGCATCACCTACCTCGAATGGGGCCCTCTCAGGAAGACTACGGAACCGTAGTCCTGCGCTAGTTGCAATTGGCTAGTTAATTACTTGTCTCATTTTAAAACCTTTCATGTATCTTGTTATTAACCTAATATGCAATATGCATGCACTTGCTTTAACTTGAATTTCACTTTAAGAAAATGAATAAAAAATGTTACCAGCATTTATAAAACATAACTAAAACACAAGTCAGAGCATAAAAGTTACGTGTGTTTACTACAGGTAATAACCGCGCATGTGCATCATTACATAAGTAAGGACTATGCACATGCTCAAAAGCAACTAAAATACTACTCAACCTAGAGACATTGGAGGCCAAACTCGGATACATACATATACTAAAGAACTAGTTAGAGATGCATTGTCGACTATGTTCGTCATTGTACCACCAGCCTCGACAAGGCTATAAAACAACTATAGCTAACACAAACAGCTTAACCAATAAAACTATAACCGATAACAATTCACTAGGTGGTTTACCTGCAAGTAAAATACTAGGTTGGCAACCCCCTTATGATCACCACCTCTAAACAGGTGAAACTTGCACAACAATAGTAACGGGAGTAAGAATTCGAAGATTCTCAGTAACAGATTTGGTTACTTGTAAAGAAACAGTAGAACTTGCGACAAAAACCTGAGGACACTTATATATATAGAATATATGAAATCTACTACGGGCCCAATGTAGTCTAAGGGCTAATATCTGTGCATATACCTAAGTCCCTTGGGACTCCTCCTCATCCTAGCTCTCCCATGGGCATCACTTCATGCCTAGCAAGTTCTGGCCACTAACTCACTCCTAGTAAGCCTTAGCTTGCTGATGCAGTAACTGTAGCCTTCCATTGATTGTTGCACAGGTGAACATGGTGGATGTTCCTTGCTTTAGTTCCAAGAAATTCACAAGGAGTACTAGGCTCTATATAGTACCTTAAGCCATTGGCTTACTTAGGCCACTATGGTACTAACCCTCCACCTAAAAGGTGCACTAGGCTTCCACTTGGTGTCTGAAGCTAATAAGCTCACCTAGACCAACAAGGTACTAAGCCATATCATTTAACCTACCAAGGATGCACTAAGCTTTCACTTGTGCCTCAAGGCATAACTTAGCTAGGCCATAAATGCACTAAGCCTTTATCCATGGTGCTTCATTATCCACCATTACTTGGTTTACACTATTATGGTAAGACTTCCTATGGATGCACTCAATTTAATAGGTTCCAAAGAACTCCTCATGTCCACTAGGATTTCTGATTGGTGTCTTAAGCTCTGAGCCTCCAACAAGACTACCAATTGTGCTAAACCCCCTTAACCTTACCTAATGGCCCAATTGTAGCACTTGAAACTTCTTCCAAATTATCATCCATCAAGCTCTCTTTATACTCAAGAAGACTTCATTAACCATCTAGTGCTTTAAGGAGCCATGGGAGGTACAAAGGCACCATTAAGCGTGTTCCACCTTAAGTCCCCTTAGGCACTCTTTGGCCCCTTCATTTGGAAATAAATCAAAAAAGTGACCTGGGCATATTTGGGCATGTTTGATAGCATGGAATTGTAGCTCTTTCTCTTAGCTTCATGTGGAATCTTGAATTGCCTCAATCGAACACTCGAGCGAAAAGTTATGGCCAAAATGCTACAGTATGCCAATGCTGTCAGGGTCTTGGTGACGCGTCACCGGGAGTGGCAATGTGGCACCAATGACTACAACTCTTGGGTTCTAGACGTGCTTTGTTTTTACACCTTGTGTCCATAAACACTTTGGGGGCATCAAACACCTCCTAAACATCCAAGGCAAGTCTCCACAAGTTCTAGAACTTAAAAACTACTAGAATAGGCCATCTTGATGCTAACCAAACAAAGCTTGAGATGTTGATTACAACACACTAAGCCTTGAATTATACTAGTCTTTCACCAGCAAATTCTACCATAACCTATGCATATCTTCCAAACTACTTGAAACCAACATTCAAGCAACTAAGACATGCTTATATGAATGTAATTACTAAATCCCTAACCTCAATTGAGACGAACAAGCAATAACCAAGCATCCACAAGCAACAAAGGCTCCACTAGGGTGTTCTTATGGTTCCAAGCAAAATCCAATATACAAGGCACCAAATTAAGCTCAACCAAGCTAAACCCAAGCTCATGGAAGCACAAGAAACTAAGAATAAATCAAGAACAAACAAGGAAAAACGTTACCTAAGCTCCTAAGTATGATAAATGCCATCCAAAGTTCACTACACCAAAACCATGCAAAAACAAACTTTTTCTTGCATGGGTACCTCATGAAGCCTTGATTTCTACAAATAATTGGTGATTTTTTGACGATTAGGCTGTGGAATTGAAGAGGAGAAGGAAAGTTATGGGTTTGGAAGGTTGAAGAAGATGAATAGTAGCAGCCAAAAGTCCAAAAATGGCTTAAAAAGTAATCTTCTCACTTTAGCCCTTCAACTTCTTTAGTTCTGCCAAAAAGACCCTATGCTCAAATAATGCCATAAGACTTGGCAATTTAGTCCAACTCTTTGGTTTCTTGTCACCTAGATCAAAAAGAATAACTTATGAGCTCAAATACCAAATCTATCACCTTAGGGTACAAAATGACCATTTTGCCTCTGGTGACACTATGCCACATCGAACTAGGAACCATATACCCTTTTAAACATTTGCTTGGTTTGCTTTTTCAAACTAATTGAGGCATTAAACTAGGGATTTTGACTTGTTTGACAAGTCTCACCTGGCCACTGAAGGTCCACTACCTAGAGGGCCATAACATTCTCCTTACCTTGGAGAATTCAGTCCTCCGAATTGGATCTCCCCACCTTGAGATAAGGCCTAGGATATGATGCCTGGATATCTCAGCCAAACCTAGCAAAGGGTGTCAACTTTGCAACTACTAACCCAGTGCTCACCTACCTAACTTGCTTAACTAATGCCCTTCAGCATTGATGTCGAGCCCTCACCTATATAGGTACTACAGCTGATGCCATACTTTGTGCTCATGCCATATGACAACCTCAACTACATTTCTCACTATTCCCCTACTATCCCTGACCTTGCTCGGTCTAAAAGCACCTTAGTGCTACTTCACTTTGAAGACTATGGTATGGTACTCCACTATCCTTGACATACAGACATTGTTGAAGGAACTCTGATAACTCAACTTTGTCCTAATAAGTCTGGTGACCAACAATTTCTCCTTACTTCCCTTGGTGCCAAACCTCCTAGCATAAGTTGGCTTAACAAGTTTAACAATTTTACACTAACACTTGCACTTTAGAAGTCTTAGCCTAGGCCAGGCACCTAACTTCCCTTTAACAAAACCTCTCAGTGCAAGAAGCTTAACAAGCATGGAACTCGCCCACTAACTCTCACACTGATGGTTCTTATCCATTAGCCTAGTACTCAACATGGGAAACAACCACTACACTAAGTGTCTCACTAGTGCCCTATGGCCTCACCATAACACAATCCTAGCACCCAAGGCATAGTCCCCTCCATGCTCCACTGTACTCTATGGCTCTTTTAGTTGAATGGTCTACCATGAGTTATAAGTCTTGGCATGCTCTAGAGTGTGAGTCTTCAATGCTTTGGTCACTTTACTCAGGGTATCCTTAGTGCCCAAAGCCTTCACACTAAATCTTTACTTTTTTTTAGGCAACTTGGCCCTTTTCTACTTCCAAAGTACCTCGGTACCTTTTGGTCATCATTAACTACCATACCAGAATTACACCATGCCAAGCTCTTGTTGGGATGATGCGTGGATGCGATTTGTCACCATAACATAATTTTCCCAGGTGGGAGAACTAACTTTATCACTTTAGTCGGTTCATTATCAAGAGGTGGATAGCCATAGGAAACTCCTTGTGCAGCTCATCTGATACAACTCCACCTAGTGCATTTAAGTATTTCCTATGCACCTCAGGGTTGCTACTATCCCTTGGAGTTGTCAGCCTTATGTGCTAGCCCTTATCCAGTCTCGTAAGTCATTGGCCCTTCCTTTATGAGGTAGTAGGGTCCAATAAAACTCACACTTACTTTGGGGTCTTAACTACCTTAACTCGACCAACTCCAACTATGGGTTCAACTCTTAACATTCCTGTACTCCAATGAATGCCAACAACTACTGAAGTCACAAACATTATCACTTGAGCACAATTGTACCTATACTCATTTGGCAATTTCAAACTATTAAGTGAATCACTTAGTTGGGTAGGAGATTCCACTACGGCCATCCTAAGCCGTTTCTTGACCGGTCATAGTGAACTTTTTCACATGGGCCTACCAAACTCTACCCCAAAGGGTCTAAGCAAAGCTTATTCTTCCTAGCATCACTTGGTTATTCTTAGCCTATGGTTGAAAATTCCACTTACTGGCACAAAAGGAAATTGAAAGCTACCACAAGTTCCTCGACTCCATCTCTGACTTAGTCCTTCACTTACTTAGCTAGCCTCACTAGTCGAGCAACATTTTTCCTGTAAGTCATCTTGGCAACCCTTGACTCCAAATCAGATGCTATCCTTCTATCCATGGTAGCCGTTCCTATTGTTTAGGTTCTCTTATTACCAATCGACAGCCGAGACCACCCTTCAGTAACTATATTGCTCATGCTGGCTATAAAGAAGGTTATCCAATGAACAGACGAATAAAACTATCCTTCCATTTGCTTTATGGTTGAGTTCCTTGCTCCTTATTTCCTTTCATAGCTTCCATCTGCATAACGTGATTAGAAATAAAAATTTGAATCTTACCTACTTGCCTTATTAGCACCTCGTTGAATTGCTCTGCTGCTCATGTACTCTTAGGAGCCCATCCAATTATTTAGCCAACTGTTGATGTTAACTAGCCCAACCAAGTTAACTTACGAAAGAATATAGCCCATGGAACCTCCGAACAATTCCAATCTAAAGTATTCAGGCCTCTACTTATGCAGTTTTACACACCAGTAAGTGGGTCCTAGGCCCAGGATATTGCCTTAACACTTAGTGCATTTTTAGGTGCTAATGCACTCAGATTCACCCCTAGCCCCATTCAACAAAACTAGTCATGCCGAACAAGACTATGCCAGTAAACGAATGCTAGAATCACCCTAGAATCACCAACAAGAAATTAAACTACTAATGGAAGGTTAACAACTTACCTCACACTAGCCTCAACTTGCCCGTGAGTTCACTACTACTAGTAGTCAAGTGTGGAACCTATATGGCGGTTGCCCCCCTACCACCTAATTAGTAGAGGTAAAACTTGAATTACTGCTCTGGTGTACTAGGTCATCTACTTGTAGCGACTGTTCTTGGGGACTTATTTGGGGGCTGGCTTTGTCTTAACCAAGCCCATGACAACTAAAATTAGCTTCTTAGGTGTCTTGCACCTTGGGCATAAACCCTAATGTCCTTATGATCCATTCTTGATCTTTAGCCAACTTCTGCACTATGGCCATGTTGCCCATGCTCCAACTAGGTTGGGTGAGCCAACCTCCACCTTGCTAATCGTGTGTTTGACTCCACTAACTCTCTTCTGAATCTTGATGCCTTACCAAACAACTTGTTGGAACCTCTACGTCCACACTCATAAAGAACCTCCATAATGCTAGCTTAAGGCCTTGTTGGTTTTGATTTGAAGCTCCTACTCCTATAGAAAAAAGGTATGAGAGTGCTCCTCTACTCTGGTATGTAGCTTGCTTGACCAAGAGTTCTCTTGTCTTGGTTAACACATCCTCATCTCCTTTGGTGTTGCCTAACCCATCAAAGGTTATTGGGTTCAAATCTTAAAACTGTGGGTCAAACCCACCTTGGAGGTCTATACCTCCAACTACTACGGATCATGTTGCTTGCCTTATCCAAGTTCCTGAAAAGCGTCCCTTAGGATGGTGGTCACATCCTACTACTTGCACCAAGGTGTTGCCACTACCTTGGAGCTAGCCAAACTACCTGCCCTAATGTTGCCATAACTAGACTGCTAGGATCCAATATAGAACCCTTAGCATTCAAAACTGCACCTGACCTAGTTTCCCCACCACAACCTCCAACCACAAGTAAAAAGTGCACACAGAAGATATAAACTACTGGTTAGTGCTAACTATCCTAGTACAGGGACAACATCCTGATCTTAGTCACCTAGCCTCCAATGACTCCTAACCGAGTCTGGAGCCTTGCTCTAATACCACCTATAACGTCACCTACCCTGAATAGGGGCCTCCCAAGAAGTCTACAGAGCCGAAGTCCTGCACTAGTTATAGTTGGCTAGTTAATTACTTGTCCCATTTTAAAACCTTTTATGCATCTAGTTATTAACCTAATATGCAATATGCATGCACTTGCTTTGACTTGAATTTCACTTTAAGAAAATGAATAATAAATGTTGTTGGTATTTATAAAACATAACTAAAACACAAGTCAAAGCATAAAACATAAGTGTGTTTACTACAAGTAATAACCGCGCACGTGCATCATTACATAAGTAAAGACTATGCACATGCCCAAAAGCAACTAAAATACTACTTGACCTAGAGACATTGTAGGCCAAACTAGCATACATATGTATATTGAAGAACTACTACTGAGATCCATGGTCGACTATGTCCATCCTTGTGCGATTGGTGTTACCACCTCACAAAATGGGAGAATTACAAGTGTGTCATAATGGCTAAAAACCATTATATTGTGTAATTCTCACCATAGGGATTGAACTGTGGGGGAAAAAAGGCATGATCAACACCTCCTTAAAAGTGTTCCAAGTTGGTAACTTGGTCCCCAAGAAAATCCTTAAGGATTGCTTGTTTATCAAGCAACCTATGGACTTTTTCGTAAGGTTTTGGAAATTCTGGTACTTAATTGCAAAACTCTCAAGAAAGAGCTTTGGAGAGTTATGGGAAGGATATGAAGTGTATAAAAGTGCTGTTGGGGGACCAAATTGCTCATGGAAGATAAGTTGGGACAAAGGAAATACTAAAGGCATTAAGGACCTAAATGTCCTAGTTTAAACCTTAAGGTGTTCAAGCTTTTGACTTAAGTCTAAGGGTGGAATTGTGGGGTTATCCCACTATGGGGAGGCAGCCAAGACTTCATAATTAGTCAAAAATGTTGGGCACATGTGTATGAATGAGTTTAAGACAAAGAAACCATAATTAGTGAAAAGGAAAATGACATAAAGCAACGTTAAGCTTGTTTAACTGTGTTTTGGTGCCCTTAAGCTCATTTAGGACCATTTAAGTGGCCAAATCACTTATCCCTCTCTCATTTTCGTCCTCCCCCAGCCCAAGAACACATCCATACTTCCTCCATAGCCACCACACCTTCAAACTTGCAATTGATTGAAATTGAAGGCAAAAGGAAGCAATTGGAAGCAAACTAGAGCTATTTCTTGCATACTTCAAGGATCAAGC
The DNA here is from genome assembly GCA_039654915.1 of Aquilaria yunnanensis. Lineage (NCBI taxonomy): Eukaryota > Viridiplantae > Streptophyta > Magnoliopsida > Malvales > Thymelaeaceae > Aquilaria > Aquilaria yunnanensis. Next base: position 56,104,052 of record CM077597.1, read on the forward strand.
TTGATTTTCGGCCTACCCACTTTGGTAAGGGTTCTCTTGCTCTCATGGAATGTTTTATGCAATTTTCAAACATCCATGGAGCGAGGGCTAAGCTTGGCAGAGAGCCATGAGCTTGATGAACCAAGCTTAGTGAGGGGAGTGCACTTATTGAAGGTTTTGTGACCTAGTGTGAAGTGCACAATGATGGCAGTAAAGTGAGGGTTTCTAGAGCCCAAAGTTAGTACTAACTAGTGTTAAAATCCTCCTAAGACCAAGCATTAGCTTGAGGAGGGCTGCCATAGTGATTTGGTTATGTTTATTATGTGTTTTATGGACTAACCTATGGTATATGTTGCTGCCACATTTCATGTGTTTGTTGTTTGTGTTTGGCTGCTGCATTTGGTTGCTATATCTTGTATATATGCATTGTGTTTTTTGTGTTTTAGTGTCTTTGGATGCAAGTTTTAATGAGGATCATATTACCTTAAGAAACCAAGTGTTACCCTTACTAAGTTTCTCAATGAAACTTACTCCCCTCAATTCTGTCATTTCAGGTCCAGCTGAAAGATCACCTTCAAACTAACCTTTGTGGTTTGAGTTTTAATCTGAAATTTCAAGCACATGAACTTCCATATTTCTAGTTATGATCTGGAAATTTTGGTGATTTTATGAGCACATTTTGTATTTTTAATGGTGGTACTTATTGTGTTATGCAGCAGCTGTCCAGCATCCTGTTTTTGGAGTCCATTGTGTCTCAGGACGTCCTGTAACCTAGGGTGCGTACTTAGCTGATTTAAGACCATTATGTAGTGCATGTATGTATTCACATGTAGTGTATGTAAGATGAGACAAGTATGTGAACATTTGAGTAATGTATTGGCCATGTAAGTGATGTGGTGCAAAGCTGCCTAAGTGTGAATGATAGGCTGCTTACTTGTAAATTCTGTTTTGGCCACATAAAATTGCTAGATGCAAGAGAATGTAATAAATATGTGTATTGGACATGTATGGGATAGCCTTGGAGGGCTTTCCCCTTGTGAATGAAGTGTTTGCATGGTTTGGAAAAATTGTATGGGCAAAATGGTCCAAAAGTTGCCAGAATTTCGAGCATGTACCTAAAGTTTAATATCTCCATGTGTAGAATGAATCTTGGTATGAAATTTTGACCACACCTAGAGAACATCTAGAGGTTCAACTGGAATTTTGAATTTATGGATTTGGATCCTTGTAGCCAAAGATATGACGTTGAAAAATTGTCTGAGTTACTGTTCATTTGGTCAGAATTTTGTAACCTACTTCAAAAATCCATAACTTGCTCCATAGGTGGGCTATTGATGTAAAAAAAAGTTCCTTGGTTTGCTCTAAGTCTCTACTTGGTAATGGAGCAAACAAAACAGGGGGGTATGAGGCTAGAATGATACATTTTCTTAGTGGAAGTTACAGGTGCAGTAGCTGGTCACTAGAACTTAACAAGATTGCCTAATGTGTGGTAGCCAAGACTAAGACTTGTGCTAGTGTTTTCCTTCTTTGCTGCCATGGTGTGCATGAAATTTAAATATGTGTGTGATGTTTGTACCAATATACACGTATTTACATAGTGCTCAAGATGGCCACTTGTGTATGCACACTAAGGGTAGTGTTCTGATGACTTACAGAACATTACCAATCCTGGGAGTCTAAATGCACAATTTTGGCACCATAACTGGACTACGCTGGAGTGGGTAACAACTGGCCGCTACAAGGCTACAAAAAAACTATAGTTAGCACAAACTTCTTAACCATTAAAACTAGAATTGATAACGATTCACTTGGTGGTTTACCTAAAAGTAAAACACTAGCTTGGTAACGCCCCTTTGGTCACCGGCTCTAAATAGATGAAACCTACACAACAACACTAAAGGGAGTGAGAATCGGTAGATTCCCAGTAAGGGATTTTTAAAACTTGCAACAAAAACCTGAGGACACTCATATATATAGAGTACATGAAATCTACCTTGGGCCTAATGTAGTCTGAGGGCTAATATATGCACATATACCTATGTCCTTTGAGACTCCTCCATATCCTAGTGATAGTCGAAAGGCTATGGCCCTCAAGATCTCCTAATCAACTACCTGGAAACCACCTTCACTGTTAGCTTAGCCCCAACGTCGGGGCATCCTCAACACCACCCTTGGAAAGGTAACATGACCAAGTTCGGGAAAATGTGTCTTTTACCACCCTCGGATTTATGAACCTATATACCTCAGAAAAGTAGATCCACCATGCTTGACAGAGGGAAACGTCTTCTGAAGGTGACCCACTCTGCCGAAGGGCCTTCCACAATAGCCTTCAGGGAAAGTCTCTGCCCGAAAGGGTCGGGGTCTTACGGAGATACGACAAAAATGGTTAAGGAGACTCTAACAAAGAGACCTCGCACACGCCCTTACCCTCTAGCTAGAATGGCCTACGGCCAACAGGAGACGCCTACCTCCGAAGGTATGGATTGGATCTGACTAAACACATGTCATGATCTGGGCCAGTTGTGTCAAATGGCCTCCCCTCTCCACCCTATTATAAATACTTGGGAGGTACCTTGGTAAGAACAGGCGAGACACTCTTTACTCTTTGTTCTCTGCTCCTTACTTCCACTCACACAAATACTGACTTGGGCATTGGACGCTCCTCCCCCTGGAAACACACTCCAGGGAGCTCCTAACCTTTATTCTTCTAAGTGTTTTAGACATCTTCACACCGGAAGTCTCTTATTCAGGCTAGCATGTCATACAACGAGGATGCTGACGGGCATCATTTGGCGCCATCTGTGGGAACTCATTCTTAAGTCACCGTTGTTGAGACCTAGCGTTCAAAGGACAAGGGACTACTGAAGTCCCAGTTCGTGCCGGAACCTCAAACAGCAACTGAACATCCTACAGTTGAGACTTCATTACCTGAGGATGAACGTCCTCTGACATTTACGATGAGCTTTCTACAAGATTTTTAGTGCTTTGTTGTAGCTGAAATGACTTAACAGCTCAACCAAAGGTGGTCACAACCACCTACCGGGGGAAAGGCACTTTCTCCTAGCACACGGCAAGAGAGAAGCCCAAGGTTACCTCACCGGAGCTCTGGAAGTGAGGGTTCTCATGATGAGTCATCAACAGAGAACGTACCCTCTAGAGGATATCACGCTAGAGAAACGGTGTCAAAGGACCCCAAGACTTCCAGTTGGCGGAGTCCATCCCAGTACAAGAAGTCTCAGTCCCCCCACCGATGATGTTACTCTTCAAAAAGAAGACGTGGCTCTCTGTTTCCGGTGACTACCAGGCAATAGGGAGAAGACAGTATGACGACACTCATGGAGAAGATCCTAAAGAGGTTGGAGAGGGTGGGAAAATAGATTTCTTGAAAACCTGTCTGGTCAAGGTTGTCGGAGAGCTTCATTGGAGAAAAGTCACCCTTCATCCATGCAGTAATAGAAGTACCTATGCCATGTGACTTCCGACAGCCGTGCCTGGAAACGTATGATGGGCGCAGCAACCCCCAAGCTCATCTGACGAAAGATAGTTGTAGCATGATGTTGCACGGCACTGATGACACCACCCTCTGTAAGTGCTTCGAAGTCACCCTTTCAAGGCTGACAACTGTGTTGTATAACTCCCTGGATTCTAGAACCATAATGAGATCCACCACATTCACCTAGCAATTCATCGAAAGTAGACCGACGGTGAAGATGCCTATCCAAATGTTCGACATAGCCCAAAAGAATGGGGCGACCATTCGGGACTATGTTGAGAGGTTCAACCGAGAAGCCTTGAGTGTTCCCGACTTTTGCCCTAAAATCTGCATCCTCACCATGATCAAGGGACTTTAGAGAGATTCACAACTCTTCTACGAGTTCTCCTAGGATCCCCCTACACCCTTGGAGAATTTTACCAAAGGGCAGAACAACGCATAATGGCCGAAGAGCTTAAGATGGGAGGGCTGAAATCTGATCACAATCACTCTAAGGGTCAGAGTTACCACCCTCGGTACCCAACCGAGTGCGGGGGCAGACTTCGGAAACAAAGGGGGAAGAAATCAATGTCATTCACTCGCTTGAACACCACAAGGACAAACATATTGATGGCCTTGGAGAGACAAGGAACTTCGATTCAAAGACCAAAGGCCATGACCTCAGATAACAAGAAGAACATGAAAAAGTTTTGCCAGTTCCATTGAGACCACAGGCACGACACTGAGGACTTCTTCTAGCTGAGAAAGTACATTGAATTTTTAATCAAGCAGGGGCAACTTCGGGACTACCTGTGGATGTCGTCCCCTAAAGAAAGAAGGGAAGAAGAGAGGAAAGGAGAAGATGAGGATTATGACTCCGACCGATGTCAGAACCAAAGTCTCAAAAAGCATATCTTGATTTGATAATTTAAGATTCATAAGAAAAGATGATTATTAAGTAAGAGAAATTCAAATGAAAAAGAAATGATGGCTTTTGTAGCACTAATGTTAGTTACGACCTGTTTTCTCTTAAAAATTTTGTAGTTTGACGAAGGGGCTTTAAATCGGTCCCAAAGCGCCCTTTCACCTCACCCCATAAGAAATGAAGTAAGTAGTAATGCGAGCGCTTCTTTTTTTAGCTCCCATCCCCCTCACGAAGAGATGAATTCATCCACCACCTCTGGTAGGAGTGATCCAAACAGTCAATACTGGAATACCCTCGGCAGAGAGGAAAAGGAAAGTCCGGGAAATCTCGATGATGGAATTCGGAAACCCAGTGAACAATCTTGTTCGGAAAGATGGAACTACGGTGAAGTTCCCTCATGACGACCCCCTTCTAATCACGGCAAGGATAAGGAATTGGGACGTCAAAGGAATGCTCATCGATGATGGCTCTAACGCTGACATTCTATTCCCCCACTTGTTGCCAAAGTTGGACGTCTCCAAGGGTGATCTCAAACCCATTACCTCCCTTACCTTCAGCGTAGGACCCTCCGAGCTCCATGTGTTCAAGTGGATCGATTTGCCCTTGATGCTAAAGGGAACTTCAGTTCAGAACAAGAAAGAGCTCTTTGGCTAAAAAATGACAAGGTTCATCGTCATAGATGTCCTTTCTTCATATAATGTCATCCACAGAAGGAAGACACAAGGAAATCTTCACATTCACCTAGATGTGAAGTACCTAACGGTCATGTTCGGCAAAGGAAAGAGATGCGGAAATATTCATTGATCAGGCCGAAGTAAGGAAAGTCTTCATGAAGGCAAGACAAAGCCCAATGAAAGTTCATGCATAGACTTCAAGAGAAAAGAGCATGGTCGTTGAAGAGGTAATAGGAGGAGAAAAAAAGGACTCTGAGAAAATAGAAAAGAACTTGTCCCAGGCCAAAGTACTCGAGTGGGGAAAAAACTTGCCGAAGGTGACAAGGAAAAGCTTGTATCCCTTCTATTAATGAACAAAGATCTGTTTGCTTACTCTTCAAGTGATATGCCTAGGGTGGATCTGGGTATAATCCAACATTGTCTTAAACCGTGTCCGAAGGTGAAGCCTATTCGGTAGAAAAAATGTAGCCTCTTGGCGCATAAGAACAACTTCATTAAAACCGAAGTCCAACGGCTAATGAAGGCTGGAATCATAAAGGAGGTCAAGTACCCCAAATGGCTAAGCAACGTAGTTGTTGTGACAAAGGAAGGGAGCGATAAACTCCAAATGTGTATCGAATTCTGAAACATAAATGACGCCCACCCGAAGGACTCCTACCCTCTACCACTAATAGATCAATTGGTAGAATCCACTACCAAATACGGTCTGCTTAGCTTCCTCAACTCCTTTAGTGGATATCACCAAATTCGGATGAATCTCGAAGATGAGGAAAAAATATCCTTCATAATCAAATTCGGTACCTATTACTACGTGAGAATGCCCTTCGGCCTTAAAAATGTGAGAGCAACATACCAAAGGCCGATGAACGAGGTATTCAGCTCCCAAATTGGAGGAAATATGGAAGTATATGCCGACGATAAAATAGTCAAGAGCAAGCAGCCTGGCAGTCATATCATAGACTTGGAAGAAACATTCCCCCAACTTAAAAAATTCTGGATCCGTCTTAACCCTGAGAAATGTGTGTTCGGGATAATGGTTGGAAAATTCATCGGGTTCATGGTATCCGAAAGAGGTATCGATGCCAACCCAAAAAAGGTTAAGGCCTTGCTAGGATTCTGAACTCCTACAATGACTAAGAATGTGCAAAGGCTTACTGGGACAATCACGGCCCTTAGCAGTTTCATCTCCAAATACAGGGACCAGTGCCGACCATTCTTTAAAGTGCTTACCAAAGTAGCAAAAAATGAAGGTAACTTTGGTCCCGAGGAACACCCTTGGAATGAAGATTGCCGGAAGGCATGGGAGGAGCTCAAAAGCTACCTAACCTGTCTGCCGACACTCCAGCAGCCGCGGGAAGGAGAACCCCTCATCCACCTCGCCGTCACTGAAAAGGCAGTAAGTTTAGTGCTTGTAAAGGAAGAGGGAGGAAAGCAATGGCCAGTATACTATGTGAGTAAGTCCCTGCATGGTGCTAAAGTTAGGTACCCTATTCAACAGAAGGCCATTTATGCCTTAGTACTGGAAAGTACAAGGCTACGACCTTACTTCCAAGGGCTCCTTATCATTGTTTGAAGTAACATACCTCTTTGGGATGTCATGAAGAAGATAGACCATTTGGGAAGATTATCAAAGTGGTGCATCAAACTCGTTGAATATGATACCACCTATGAGCTAAGAAAGGCAATAAAAGCCCAAGCGCCGGCAGACTTTATCACAGAGGTACCTAAAACTGAAGGTAGTCCAGAAGACCTTAGAAATGATGAGCCTGAATGGACATTATTCGTTGATGGTGCCTCAGGATTGGAACACCAGGGAGCCAGAATAATCCTCTGCAGATCCAAAGGTATGGAAGCTACGAAGGACATCAAATTCAGATTCTACATCACCAATAATGTCGCCGAATATGAAGCCATTATAGCAGGCTTGCGGCTGGAAAAAAGAGTAGGTGTGAGGAATCTGAAGGCCTACAATGTTACCCATTCTAGGTTAGTCCAATTATGGTGCCAAGATTGTGTATTTAGACTTCCAGGATTGGTAATTTTTTGTAGGCTATCAGAACACTACCCTTAGTGTGCATACCCAAGTGGCCTTCTTGGGCACTATGTAAAGACATGCATATTGGTCCAACCATCACAAACATATTCAAATTTCATGCACACTATGGTAGCAAAGAAGGAAAACACTAGCATAAGTCTTAGTCTTGGCTACCACACATTAGGCAATCTTGTTAAGTTTTAGAGACCAGCCACTGCACTTGTAACTTCCACTAATAAACAGTATCATTCTAGCCATGTACCCTAATTTTTTATTCGCTCCATTATTAAGTAGAGACTTAGATCAAACCAATAAATTTTGTTTTACATCAATAGCCCACCTATTGACCAAGTTATGAATTTTTTAAGTTGGTTACAAAATTCTGACCAAATAAACATTAACTTAGCCAAATTTGCAATGTCATATCTTTGGTACAGGGCTTCAAATTTAGAAATTCTAAATTCCAGTTCAACCTCTAGTGTTCTCTAGGTGTGGTCAAAATTTCATATCACGATTCCTTCTACACGTGGAGATATAGAACTTTAAGTGTAGAGTCAAAATTTTGGTCACTTAATGACCATTTTGCCCATAGAAAATTTCATAAGTGTGCAAACACTTCATTCACAAGGGGAAACCCTCCAAAGCTATCCCATATATGTCCATTACACATAGGAATTACATGCTCTTGCATCTAACAACTTTATGTGGCCAAAATAGAATTTACAAGTAAGCAGCCTATCATTCACACTTAGGCAGGTTTGCACCACATCACTTACATAGCCAAAACATTACTCAAATGTTCACATACTTGTCTCATCTTACATACAATACATGTACATGAATACAAGCACTACAATATGGTCTTAACTCAGCTAAATACGCACCCTAGGTTACAGGAGGTCCTGAGACACAATGGACTACAAAAATAGGATGCTGGACAGCTGCTGCACAACACAATAAGTACCACCATTAAAAATACCAAATGTGCTCCTAAAATCACCAAAATTTCCATCTCACAAATAGACATCTGGAAGTTCATGTACCTAAAATTCCAGAATAAAACTCAGACCACAACGGTTAGTTTGAAGGTGATATTTTTGCTAGACCTAAATTGACGGAATTGAGGGGAGTAAGTTTCATTGAGAAACTTAGTGAGGGTAACACTTGGATTCAATAGGCAATGTGACCATCATCAAAACCTACATACAAAGACACTAAAACAAAAAACCACAATGCATATATACAAGATATGGCAATCAAATGCAGCATCCATTCACAGCCAACAAACACATAAAATGCAGCAGCAAAAATAACCATAGATTAGTCCATAAAACACATAATAAACACAATCAAATCACTATGGCAGCCCTCATCAAGCTAATGATTGGTCTTAGGAGGATTTTAACACTAGTTAGTACTAACTTTGGGCTCTAGAAACCAAGAAATTCACTGCCATCACTGTGCACTTTACACTAGGTCATAAAACCTTCAATAAGTGCACTCCTCTCACTAAGCATGGTTCATCAACCTTATGGCTTTCTTCCAAGCTTAGCCCTAGCTCCATGGTTACTTGAAAATACAAAAAACAACCCATGAGAGTAAGAGAACCCTTACTGAAGTGGGTAGGCCGAAAATTAAGCTTGATCCTTGAAGTATCCAAGCAATATCTCTAGTTTGCTTCCAATTGCTTCTTGTTGCCTTCAATTTCAATCAATTGCAAGTTTGAATGTGTAGTGGCTATGGAAGAAGTGGGGCTATGTTCTTGGGCTAGAGGAGGATGAAAATGAGAGAGGGATATGTGATTTGGCCACTTAAATGGCCTTAAATGAGCTTAAGGGCACAAAACACACTTAACAACCTTAACCTTGCTTTCTGTCATTTTCCTTGCCACTAATTATGGTTTCTTTATCTTATAATCATTGGTACACATGTGCCCAACATTTTTGACTAATTATCAAGTCTTGGATGCCTCCCCCTTGGCAGGATAACCCTATAATTCCACTCTTAGACTTAAGTCAAAACTTGAACACCTTAAGATTTACACTAGGACATTTAGGTGCTCATTGCCTTTAGTGTTTCCTTTGTCCAAACTTGTCTTCCATGAGCAATTTGGTCCTCCAATAGCACTTTCAGGCCATTCATATCCTTCCCATAACTCTCCAAGTCTTTTTCTTGAGAGTTTTGCAATTCAGTACCCGAATTTCTGAAACCTTACAAAAAAGTACATAGGTTGCTTGACAAACAAGCAATCCTTAATGTTTTTCTTGGGGGCCAAGTTACCAACTTGGAACACTTTTAAGGAGGTGTTGATCATGTCTTTTACCCCCCACACTTCAATCACTATGGTAAGAATTACATAATATAATGGTTTTTAGCCATTATGACACACTTGTAACTCTTCCATTTTTATGAGTTGGTAACACACAGCGATTCTCAACTTGTGGTCTAACAAATAGCAGGGCACTACGGGGCAAAGGACCCAAACTTGGAAAAGTACCATGATCTCGTGAAAAATCTCATCCAAGAGTTTGACACGGTATATATAGAAAATGTACCGCGATGAGATAATATGGAAGTAGATACTTTGGCTAAATCAAAGGAGTCCACCGAAGTATATATCAGCCAACCATAGTGATAATGTGCATAACAACCTCGGGTATAGGGTGAAAAGATCCTATCAAGAAATACCTCACAACTTCGAAACTTCTTGAACATCCTCTTAAAGCTGCGAAAGTGCGAAAGCGCTTAGGAAGATACTTCCTGATTGGAGAAGAGTTGTACCAACAAGGGTATGCAAGTCTGTTATAGAGGTGTGTCAGCGAAGAAAACGTGAAGATGTTCCTCAAAGAAGTCCATGAGGGGGCCTGTGGTTCTTACATATGAACTGATGCCCTTGTCGGGGTACTACTCTACCAAGGATATTTTTGGCCAACCTTGAGGAAGGATGTGAGACAGTTTGTCCAGAAATGCAAAAAATGCTAAAAACACGCTCCCATTCAGAGACTACCCTCAAAAGTAATAACTTCGGCAAACTATCCTTGCCCCTTCGCGGTTTGGGGCATTGACCTCATTGGGCCTCTCCCAACAACTTTAGGAGGGGTGAAGTTCTACGTAGTCGTAGTAGACTATTTCACAAATGGATCAAGGTAGAGCCTTTAGTAGCAATATCGGTAAAGGACATACAAAGATTTGTTTGGAAGAACGTCATATGCGGATTCGGTGTACTGAGGGTGATAGTAGCTGATAATGGTTCCCAGTTCACCGATAAAGGTTTCCAAGAATTCACAGCCAACCTCGGGATAAAATTGCACTTCACCCCGGTTGCCCATCCTCAAAGCAATGGACAAGTTGAAGTGCCCAACAGAATGATAAAAGATGGTCTTAAAAAGAGGTTGAAGAAAGCAAAGGGAAAATGGCCAGGAGAACTTCCGAGTGTGCTATGGAGCTATCGAACAACTCCCAGAAGGGCCACGGGTGAGACACCCTTCTTACTCATCTTCGGCACAGAGGCCATTATGCCTGTTGAGGTTGTACAGCCATTGGTGAGGATACAGGTGTTCGACGAAGAAGGGAACAACCTTGGTTTAAGAACCAAGTTGGATTTAATTGATTAGAATTGAGAGATGGCCGAGCTCAGAAGAAAAGCTTTTTAGCAGAGAGTAGCCGTTGCTTCAAACTTGCATGTCAAGCGTAAATGAATCAAGAAAGGGGACCTCGTTCACTGAAAGGCTGAATTCAAAGCCCGAAGACCATCTCATGGAGTACTTGGGGAAAATTGGAATGGACCTTATTTGGTCCTTAAGGAAGTTCGGCCAGGAGTTTATAAGCTCGGTGACACCGAAGGTGGAGAATTGAAAAATACATGGCATTCAGAAATTTTGAAAAAATGCTACACTTAGAAAAATTTTCAAGATAGTGATTATGCAAAAGATGCCGAATGTGGTAAATTGAATGTGGTTGCTTTCGAAGGTGCATAAGTAACATTGTACACTTTTTGCCGAGGGTGATCGATCGAACATGGTTGGTCCCAAGGAAGGCAAACCAAATGTGGTTGTTTTAAAAAATGTATGAGCAAAATTGTACTACTTTTACCGAGAGTGATCAACTGAACATGGTTGGTGCCAAAGGTACTTAACTATTTTTAAAAAATGAAGATTCACCGAAGGTGGTCGACCGAACATGGTTACTCCCAAAGGTACTTGACTATTTTTCACAAAAATGAAGTTTCACCGAAGGTGGTCGACCGAACATGGTTGGTCCCAAAGGTACTTAACTATTTTTGAAGGACAAGTCTTTCAAAGAAGGTTTACCAAAAATGGTTGTGAAACCTTTAAAAAGACTCATCACCGAAGATGGTTAATTGCCGAAGATGGTTAAACTGCAAAGGAAAAAAATAATGTCTGAAGTCATACCAATCAGGGACTTGGCCAAAATTTCAAAGCAAGATAGAATGTCATTTCATTGCAAAAGTATAAAGTACAAAGTATAAAAAAAAAAAAGAGGTCTATTGGTTGTCCTGATCATCTTCGGGCTCTTCAGCATCATTAATAGAGTCACCTTCGGCATCATCTTTGTTGACACCAACTCCAGTAGCCGAAGGAGGAAGAATGAGAAGATTGAGGTATTCTACTCTCGACCATTCCGAAGTTGGTCCTTTAGGAATGTCGAGCGCTCGAAGAAAGTAAAGGTCCAACTCAGGATGCTTGGGTAGGAGTTGGTGGCGGGCAAGGCAGAACCCATCTTTGTATGAGGACTTGGTTGCCTTATCTGACTTCACCTTCTCAGCTTTCAGGTCCTCCAGCTCCTTCTTTAACATCTCTACCTCCTTCTCGATCTTCTTTTTCTTCTTCTTCTTTTCTTTCTTCAGCTGATTGATCTCAACTATGAGTTCAGCATTGAGCCCCATCACCTTTGCGAGATCGACAACGGCTTCCTCATTCTCCTTCTTGAAGGGTTCATTGGCCGAAGTCAGAGCCACCACCCTCAAGCTGAGGTCTGACACTTTGGATAAAAGTCTTCCAAAAGTTTGTTTTGGCTCTTCAGCACCTCTTCTTGAAGGCTGGCCAGGTCCTCCTTTGCAATTCTATTAAGTTCGCCATACCTGACGACTGAGCTAGCAAAAAGCTCTTTGGCTTTGGCCAAGCTCTCCTTCGACCAACTTTGGACCGAAGATTGCTTGGCTGCCCAAGCGGGAAGATATCCACTGTATGCCAACAGCTGCAAAAGGGGATGATTTCGAATAAGGGTAAAAAAAGCAACAAGAGCTCAGAATTTTTGTAAGTCGTAAAGGGTTAAGGTTTACCTGGGCTGCGTGTTCACTCATCCTCGTGGTGAGGACTTCCTCATTGGGGCACTCCTCCGTTAGGGACTGAAAGGTGGCATTAGTCATAATGCCTCTCACCATTTGAGGGGCCATCTTCTAGCTATCCTCAGAGAACAGGTCCATGTCCTCCGTGAAAGTCCAAAAGGGCTCCTTCGGAACTTTGTCCCTTGGTATTTTTGAGTCCCAAACAACCTTCTTTCGAGCATGGTCCTCCACACACAAAGCCTGCGCTCTTTTTCTTGTAAAGTCACATCGAAGTTCCATTAAAACGTTATCCTTTAGCCATTCATCTACAAGGTCTAAAATACCAAAAATTCCCAAACTCATAGATGAATGGCTAAGGGACAAACCTGGGGGGAGTTCGGCTTTATCTCCCTCGGAGTCACTAACATCAAGGATGTCAGCAGGAACACCTTTGCCCCTTTTCTTCCGGCATTCCTCTAGTTCTTCGATCGAAAGCTCCTCGACCGAAGTGCCCAATGTCTTGACAGCTGCATTGGGACTGATTGGGGTTGAACAGGTGGCCGGTTCCGAAGATGGGTCAGCATGAATGGGAGTTTGACCAAGCACCTCTAGTTCCCCTTCGGGTGGAGGTGGAAGGGAGTTCTCCTTGGCGTTCTTTGACTTCGATGCCGAAGACGGTCCGGCTGGTGGCTTCTTCTCTTGCTGCTCCCCCTTCTTGGCCTGGCCAAGAAAAAGACTCTTGTAGAAAGCAGTAGATTTATCACCCATCTCTGCAAAAGGGAGAACATCAGTGTAAGTACAGAAAGGCATAAGCAACAAAATTGCAAATGAGCTTACTCTCTTTCAGTGCCGAATACGTAAGTTCTCCTCGAATGAGCTTCACCAACCAGCATTTTTCCCATCAACCAAGGGCTTCGACATACCTTCGTCAGTAACATGTTCCTTAACTACCCTAAGCTCCTGAAGGACCTCTTCAGTCATGAAACTCCATCTGATGGGGAAGGGGTATAAAGCACACGGAGGGACCTCGGGATCCCAATCCGTGACAGCCCGAATACAGCTGTCAAACTCCTCTAACTGGGACTCTAGCTTTAAGGTTAAGAGCTTGCTAAGGTCTACTACATCGATATAAAAAGTCCGCAAAGCCCATCTAGTTGGCATGTCCTTCCACTTCTTATCCACCTTCAGAAAAAGAAACTTCTTCTACCACCCTCGCCAGCTATCCTTTGTTCCGAAGGTGAACATATATTTCTTGCTCCCAGATCCTCGAGGGAGCAAGAAGTAGAACCTGCCCTTCAGAATGGGGTGGAGTTTGTAGTATTGCATGAAAAGATAAAGTGGGGCTCTATGTTGAAGACCACACACATACAAAGAATAGCGTTAAAGTATGAGTAGGAGTTTGGGGGAAGTTGGTTGATGGCTATACCATGAAATTGGCAAAAGTTGCAAACCGTCTTTGGATAGGGATACCAAAGTCCTGCCTTCAGCTGAGCCCTAAAGACGGTAACCTCATCCAAATGAAGAGCATATCTAGGCATACTTGGACTAGGTAACCTGGTGATGGCATAGGAAGGGAGAAAAAGTTTAGCTGACCACTTCTTTACTTTCTCCAAAGTGGCACAGCTTGGATGAGAGTTAAGTGGGAGCCAATTCTCAAGAATGGGATGAGCTTCTATATGGTAAGAAGACATGTTCGGGAATAGAGGAATCTAACCTCGGAAAGGTGAAAGATAAAGAATTGAAACAAAAAAAGCACTTCAGAAGGTAACCCACCCAGTTCGGAATGAAGACAAGGACTTTGGTAATCACCACAACTCACCGAAAATCGCTCTGCCGCTAGCACCACCGCCAAAGAAAGATGAAAGATGAGAGGAAATCAGAAAGCAAAAGGAATGGAAATTGTGAAGTGTAGAAAACTCTGAAGGAGAAAGGGTTTATATAGACAGAAAGAGGCTGGCAAAGCGTCACCACAATGACCCTTTGCAGGCGAAGGGACGTAATCAATGTAACGGACGTGACCGTTCACCAATCACCTAGTGACACATGTCACCCAATGTGAGAAATAAGGGCATGCCTTCTGACATTAGCAGACCTATGTAAGCCTAGCCCAAAGTGACGCGACTACCTGGTCAGAAGACGTTACGATTCATTAGCAGGCAACAAAAGAGAAAAAACTCAAAGGGGGAATATTTTCCACCCAAAGATACAACTTTGAAAACATCAAAAGCTTGGCCAAAAAGTGAGGAGTCCCACTTAATACCGAAGACACTGCCTCGGCCAAAAGAGGCATCCTGAACTAGAGATGTGCCCATTCCAAATAAGGTGACCTCGGTCAGGAGTTAACTATGCTAACGGGGATGACTGTCACCTGTAGTAAAGATCTCCATGCCACGCTCTCATAGGCTTAACACCGAAGATACAACTTCGGCTTCCCGAGGGCGCCATGTGATAGCCGAAGGGCTATGGCCCTCAAGATCTCTTAATCAGCTAGCCAGAAACCATCTTTGGTGTTAGCTTAGCCCCGACATCGGGGCACCCTCAACACAACTATCGGAAAGGTAACACGACCAACTTTGGGAAAAGGTGTCTTTCACCACCCTCAGATTTACGAACCTACCGACCTTGGAAAAGTAGATCCACCATCCTTGACAGAGGAAAATGTCTTCCGAAGGTGACCCACTCTACCGAAGGGCCTTCCTTAATAGTCGTCGAGGAAAGTCTCTGCCCGAAGGGGTCTTACGGAGATACAAAAAAAATGGTTAAGCAGCCTCTAATAGAGAGACCTCGCACACACCTTTGCCCTCTAGCCAAAACAGCCTACGGCCAGTTGGAGATACTTACCTCCGAAGCTATGGATCGGATCTGACCGAACATGTGTCATGATCTAGGCCAGCTGCGTCAAAAGGCCTCCCCCCTCTACCCTCCTATAAATACTTGGGAGGGACCTTAGTAAGAACAGGTGAGACATTCTTTACTCTTTGTTCTTTGCTCCTTACTTCCACTCACACAAATACTGACTTGGGTGTCGGAGGCTTCTCCCCTGGAAACACACTCTGGGGAGCTCCTAACCCTTATTCTTCTAAGTGTTTTAGACATCTTCACACCGGAAGTCTCTCCTTCAGGCCAGCATGTCATAGAATGAGGATGCCGACAGGCATCACCTAGTCCTCCCACAGGCGTCACTCCATGCCTAGCAAGTTTTGGCTTCTAACTCACTTATAGTAATACTTAGCTTACTAACACGTAACTATAACCTTCCATTGATTGTTGTGCAAGTGAACATGATGGATGCTCCTTGCTTGAGTTCTAAGAAATTCACTAGGTGTACTAGGCTCCACATAGTGCCTTAAGCCATTGGCTCACTTAGGCCACTACGGTACTAAGCCTCTACCCAAATAGGCGCACTAGGCTTTCACTTGATGTCTTAAGCTAATAACTGACACACCACCAAGGTACTAAGCCTTACCATTTAACCTACCAAGGATGCACTAAGCTTTTACTTATGTCTCAAGGCATAACGTGACTAGGCCACAAGTGCACTAAGCCTTCATCCATGGTGCTCCTATATCCACCATTACTTGGTTAACACTGTTATGGTAAGAATTGCTATAGATGGACTCAATTTAATAGGTTCCAAAGAACTCTTCATGTGCACTAGGGTTTCTTATTAGTGTCTTAAGCTCTAAGCCTTCAACTAGACTACCAATGGTGCTAAACCCTTTAACCTTACCTAATGGTTCTATTGTAGAACTTGAAACTTCTTCCAAACTATCATCCATCAAGCTTTCTTTATACCTAAGAAGACTTCATTAACCACCTAGTACTTTAAGGAGCCACGCGAAGTACTAAGGTACCATTAAGCATCTTCCACCCCAAGTCCCTTAAGACATTCTTACGCCGCTACATTTGGAAATAAATCCAAACACCACCTGGGTAGATTTGAGCATGGTTGATGGCATACAATTGCAGCTCTTCCTTTTGGCTTCATGTGGAATCTTGAATCACCTTAATTGGACACCCAAGCAAAAAGTTATGGTGAAAATATTACAACATGTCGATGCTGTCGGGTTCCGGACATGCTTTGTTTCTACGCCTTGTGTCCATACACACTTTGGGGCCATCAAACAGCTCCTAAACATCCAAGGCAAGCTTCCACAAGTTCTAGAACTTGAAAACTACTACAATAGGCCATCTTGATGCTAACCAAACAAAGCTTGAGGTGCTTTACTGCACCACACTAAGCGTTGAATTATACTAGTCCTTCACAAGAAAATTCTACCATAACCTATGCATATCTTCCAAACTAGAAACCAACATTCAAGCAAATAAGACATGGATCACATGAATGTTATAACTAAATCCCTTACCTCAATTGAGAAGAACAAGCAAGAACCAAGCATCCACAAGCATCAAAGGCTCCACTAGAGTGTTCCTATGGTTCCAAGGAAAAGCCAATATACAAGGCATCAAATTAAACTCAACCAAGCTAAACCCAAGCTCATGGAAGCTCAAAAAACTAAGAACAACTCAAGAACAAAGAGAGAAAAACGTTACCTAAGCTCTCAAGCATGAAAAATGCTATCTAAAGCTCACCACACCAAAACCACGTTAAAACAAGCTCTTTTTTGCTTGGGTACCTCTTGAGACCTTGATTTCCACAAAAAAATTGGTGATTTTGTGAAGATTTGGCCATGGAATTAAAGAGGAGAATGAAAGTGATGGTTTGGGAGGTTGAAGATGATGAATAGTAGCTACCAAAAGTCCAAAAATGGCTTAAAAAGCAATCTTCTCACTTTAGCCCTTCAACTTCTTTAATTTTGCCAAAAAGACCCCATGCTCAAATAGTGCCATAAGGCTTGGTAGTTTGGTGAAACTCTTTGGTTTCTTATCACCTAGGTCCAAAAGAACAACTTATGAGCTTAAATACCAAACCTATCACCTCAGGGTACAAAATGACCATTTTTGCCGCTGGTGACAGTTTGGTGGCAAATTGACCTAGGAACCATCTACCCTTTTAAACACTTGCTTGGCTTGCTTATTCAAACTAATTGAGGCATTAAACTAGGGATTTTGACTTGTTTGACACGTCTCACCTGGCGGTTGAAGGTTCGATACCTAAAGGGCCGTAACATTTAAAGATACAAAAAAATTGTTAGTCTGAAATTAAACATAAGTACTAACAAAATTGACTTACTGAGTGATCGATGAACTAGTTGTAATCTAACAATTCTTACGATAAAAGGATGGATCTTGCTCAGAGAGCTTGTTCAAACAAATTTGATATGCAATATAGTGCATGAGTATGACTGGTCAACAAATGTTATTGATATAATATACGTGAATACAATATCCTAAAATATACAAAAAAAAGATGCAGGACAACAAATGTAATAGGCTAAACAAACATCGTTAATACACAAAATAACAAACAAAATATTGTTAAAAATATTATTGTAATAAACAAAAAATGATTTATTCATTTTATTATAGTAAGAATATAGTAAAAATATTGTTAAAAGTCTAAAACTGTGTTACCTTTGATGAAATATAATCTCAAAGATACTTTAGTCCACTGATTACAACTTAGTGAACTACCTAAGGAGTTTGAGGCTCCACACGTTTTGTTTGGTTGAATAATTTTTTGAAATGCGAATATCACCAATAGCGAGTCTTCAACTGGTGGATGTGATTTGTCGATAACTACTCAGATGATATAAATTCCTTATTTAAACATGTAAACTTGTCGACCAATATAGAAGTTAAAGTATTACAATTGCAATATAGAAGAAACCTTCGACAAGTCTAAATTTGTATAGACCTTGTGCCATAATCGATGTAAGATAATAACTGCCTGTATATGCGATGTTAAATCAAGTATATTATTTTTTATGACCATAATTTCATTCTGCATCATCTTACTTGATATATGTACATGCAACAACCAATTAGGTATGATCATTCGAATCATAGATTGAGTCAAATGGGAGGAGATCTACTTTATCTCTCTACAATATAACTTGCATTTCTATTCCTCTAAAAGAAAAAAGTAACATAAAAAATAATACAAAAGGAAACATCTGTAAGTATGAAAATAATAAACAAAGGTACAAAAGGTTAGTAATATATTCATTATTCACCAACCAAATAGATTGCATTCAACATACAACACCATCACGTTTTTTCTGATCTTGAATAGGCTCACATACAAACCCTTGCACATATGTGATCATTCTACAATTTTATGTAAAATATGAAATGAATAAATTAGCTTATTTCAATGATAATGCATTGCCACATTAAATGAGAATCAATTATGAAAAAACTTACATTTGTATCTAAAAGGATCATTTCAATTCTATGGTATCTATTATCAAATGACTTAATTACATCTCAAATCTTCGTTATATGAACGTTGAGTGACTAATTAGACCCAACTATGGCCAGATGATGAATCAGGTGATTATGTTGCCTCATTTTTACTAATGAAACCTACAAAGAAAAAAAAGTTTAATTATCATTGGTATATGCAAGTGAGATAATGCAAAAAGTAAAATTAACAAAACATTAAATATGCTAATTAAACAAAATAGCATAAATGTTTCAGTTTGTATAAAAATGGATGCCATTGTCTTACATCGTGAGAAGAATGGTGATCAATCTAATGTCTATTCAAATTTTCAAATATTCTAGTAAGCACAATGTTTCTGGTATAAGATATATTCTATGTACTACTATTGAATAACAACACTTTCAATCCTTCAAGGAAGGTCATATGAGAAGCAGCAATGTATAGTTGGCCATGTGTGAAAATTGGTTCATGGAGATACAACCCAATATCTTTGAAATTTTGACCTTGATTCTTGTTTATTATCATCACAAAACATGGTTTTACAGGGAATTGGTGATGCAATAGGTTAAAGGGTTGTTGGGTGTTAGAGGGCACCATTTCAATACGCAGAATGAAGCACCACATGCAAGCATTTATACCAATCAATGCCTCCATGTTAATAACTCGTTCAGCTAACTTAGTAACTATAAGTCTAGTACAATTACATAGCATAATTACCAGGTTAATGTTTCTCATTAAAATAATAGGCACTCAAACTGATGCCCGACGGCATCTTCATCGAATGACATGCTGGCTTGCAGGGAGAACTTTTGGCATTAAGATGTCTGAAACACCTAGAAGAACAAGGGTTAGGAGCTTCTCGGAGTGTGTTTCCGGGGCTGGAGCCTCTGACGCCCAGGTCAGTATTTGTGAGAGTAGTAGTAGTAGTAAGGAATAGAGAGTGAGAAAAATAGCGAGTTCTGTGTCCTGTCCTTACCAAGGTTCTTCCTACGTATTTATAAGAGGGCGGAGGGAGGAGGCCGTTTAACATAGCCTGCTCAGATCGTGACATGTGTTCGATGAGATTTGATCCGTACCTTCAGAGATAGGTACCTCCAGCTGGCCGTAGGCCGTTCCAGCTAGAGGGCAAGGGCATGTGCGAGGTCTTTTTGTCAGAGGCTCCTTAACCATTTTTGTTTTATGTCTGTGAGACCCCTTTGGGGCATTTAACCCCTTCAGGAAAAGACTTTCCTCGAAGGCTATTGGGGAAGGCCCTTCGGTAGAGTGGGTCACCTTCAGGAGACGTTTTCCTTCGTCGAGGATGGTGGATCAACATTCCTGAGGTTGGTAGGGTCATAGATCTGAGGGTGGTGAAAGATACCTTTTCCCGAAGTTGGTCATGTTACCTTGCCAAGGGTGGTGTATGAGTGTTCGCCCGAGGTTGGGGCTGGGCTCTCACCGAGGGTGGTTTCGGCTATAAGGCAGTGTTCCCGCCGAGGACAGTGAGGCCACCACTTCTCCAAATTTGGTCACACATATTCATCGAGGGTAGTGCTCAACAAGCCAATTGGGAGTTCTTTAAGGGTAATAGCCCTTTGGCTATTATATGCCCCCCTCGAGAAGCCGAAGTTGTATCTTCGGCGTTAAGCCTTTGAAAAAGTGATGTGAAAATCTTTGTTGGAGGTGGAAGGAATCTGAGTTATCATAGCCGAATTCTAACCGAGGTCACCTTCTTTAGAATGGGCACTTCTTTTAAGATGCCACCTTTGACACAAGCAAGATTTTGGACCGAAATCTTGACATTTTTGAAGTAGTGTATTTGGATTGGGGTAAATATTCCCCCTCTAAGTTTTTACTTGCCTGCTAGAGGACCATCACATCTTTTGACCAGGTAGATGCGTCACCTCGGGCTAGACTTGCATGGGTCCGCCAGCTGTTAGAAGGCGTGCCCTTGTTTCTCGCATCAGGTGACATGTGTCACCATGTTTGTTACATAGGTTATGTCCCTTCACCTGCGAAGGGTGATTATGGCGACACTTCACCAGCCTCCTTCGGTCTATATAAAGCCTTCTCCCTTCAGATTTCACCATACTTCTCAACTTTCACTCTCTTTTGCTCTCTGATTTCCTCTTGTCTTTTTGCCTCTTTGGCGGTGGTGCCAGCAGCGGAACGATTTCTAACAAGTTTGTGATGATCTCCAAAGTTACTATCTTCGTTACAAACTAGTTGAGTTTCCTTCCGAAGTTCTTTTTTTTTTGTTTCAATTCTTTTTCTCTTCATCTTTCCGAGGTCAGGGTCTTCCATTTCCGAACATGTCTTCTTTCCAAGTTGAAGCTCGTCCCATTCCTGAGAGTTGGCTACTTAACTATCATGCAAGCTGTGCCACTTTGGAAAAAGTGATGAAGTGGTTGGCTACATTTTTTCTTCCTTCCTAAGCCATCACTAGGGTACCTAGTCCTGGTATGCTTAGCTATGCTCCTCATTTGGACGAGGTTACCATCTTCAAGGCTTAGCTGAAGGCCGGACTTATCCTCCTCCGAAGATGATTTGCGAGTTTTGCCAGTTCCATGGCATAGCCGTGAACCAACTTTCCCCGAACTCATACTCCTACTTGAACGCTTTTCTTTGTATGTGTGGGGTCTTCAATATAGAGCCCTACTTCATCTTTTTCATGTAATATTACAAACTTCACCATGTTCCGAAGGGCGGGTTCTATTTCTTGCTTCCTCGGGGATTTGGGAGCAAGAAATATGCATTCACCTTTAGCACGAAGGACATCTGGTGAGGGTGGCAGTAGGAGTTCTTTTTTCTGAAGGTGGATGAGAAGTGGAAGGACATGTCGACCAAATGGGCTTTGGGGATTCTTGATATTAATGTAATGGATCCAAGGAAGCTGCTAACCTTAGAGCTTGAGTCCCAGTTTGAGAAATTTGACAGCAGTATTCAGGCTATCGCAGATTGGGATCCTAAGCTCCTTTCGCGTTCTCTATAGCCTTTCCCCATCAGATGGAGCTTCATGACTGAAAAGGTCCTTTGGGAGCTTGGATTAATCAAGGAACATGTCACCGATGAGGGTATGCCAAAGCCCTTATTTGATGGCAAGAAAGCGAGGTTGGTCATGCTCCTTCAGAACGAACTAACGTACTCGACACTTAAAAGAGAGTAAGCCCCTTTCCATTTTTTGTTACTTACGCCCTTCCGTACTTACATTGATATTCTTCTTTTTGTAGAGATGGGTGACAAATCTATAGCATTCTAGAAGAGCCTTTTTCTCGGTTAGGTCAAGAAGGGAGAGCAGCAAAAGAAGAAGGCAACGCCTAAGAGGAAGAAGGCACCAGGTGGTCCTTCTTCGGCGTCAAAGTCATAGAAATCCAAGGAGGACTCCCTTCCACCTCCGCCCGAAGGGGAAGTGGAGGTGCTGGATCAAACTCCCATTCGTGCCGACCCACCTTCAGAACTGACCATCAGTTCTACCCCTTCGAGTCCCAATGCGGCTGCTGAGATATTGGGACTTCGGTCGGGGAGCTTTCGACTGAAGAACTGCAAGAGCGCCGAAGAAGAAAGGGCAAAGGTATTCTTACCAAGGTCCTCGACATCAGTGACTTCGAGGGAGATGATGCCGAACTTCCCCCAAGTTTGTCCCTAAGCCATTCCTCTATGAGTTTAGGAATTTTTGGCATTTTAGACCTTATAGATGAATGGCTAAGAGGTAACGTTATGATGGAACTTCAGTGTGACTTTGTAGGCGAAAAAGTGCAGGCTCCATGGGTGGAGGGCCGTGCTCAGAAGAGGGCAATTTTGGACTCCAAAATCCTGAGGGACAAGGTTCTGAGGGAGCCCTCTGGACTTTCATGGAGAACATGGACTTCTTCTCCGAGGACAGTTAAAAGATGGCCCCTCAGATGGCAAAGGGCATTATGACAAATGCCACCTTTGAGTACCTAATAGAGGAGTGCCCAAATGAGGAGGCCCTCACCGCAAGGATGAGCGAACAAGCTGCCCAAGTAGACTTTAACGCTTTGGGACTTAGAAAATTTTTGAGCCTTTGTTGCCTTTTGACCCTTATTCGGAATCTTCACCTTTTGTAGCTGTTGGCATGCAGTGGGTACCTTCGGGCCTGGGCAGCCAAGCAGTCTTCTGTTCGAAGTTAGTTGGAGGAGAGCTTGGCCAAGGCCAAAGAAGTTTTTGCCAGCTTAGTCATCAAATACAACGAGCTTAATAAAATCGCCAAAGAGGAGTTGGCCAACCTTTGGCAAGAAGTGTTGAAGAGCCAAGGTGAACTTATGGAGGATTTTTCCTTCAAGGTGTCGAACCTTGGGGCAAAGTTGATATTGCTAACCTCGGCGAATGTGACATGGCTGCCCGTGCCCCTACCCAGGAAGCCCTGTGAGAGCTGGTCTCACGGTGGATTGCAATTGGCTAGCTGTGTATGTGTGCGGATTAAATCCCATGATACTAGTTGATTAACCTATAATATGCAATATGCATGCTCTTATGCTTTGACTTGGTTTATTAAAACCATAAAAAATTAACTCGGCCAAGTAATTTTCTACACAAAATAAATACAAATAGCCAAAGCATATAAAATCAACATTTGTGTGAGTTTACTACACATAACAACTCGTGAGAACATTCAAACATAAAGTAGACTAATGCCCTCACCCAAGAGTAATCCTAGAGTCGAGGACTCCTCATAACATAGACTATGGAGGCAAACTAAAGTACTGTATAAATACAAGACTGTACTGAGATATCTTTAACTTAACTCCCACCTTGGATACACATCCCAGTGGCGAGTCTCAAAAGTCCTTTTCCAAGTGCTACTAGGCTCTACAACCAAAGGAAGATACTAGTTAGTACTGTTACTTGACCAACAAGCCAACTAAATACACTATGTCGACTAGAATCACAAGGATTCTCAAATGCCGTACCTGTATGCACAAAAGAACACTACCGCGATAATCCTCAATGATTACCCGGTCCAGCAACTTCAGGCTCTACATAACAAAACTAGGGAGTGAGAATTCGACAATTCTTAGTAAGGGGTCTTCAGTGTACTTGTAAGAAAATTACTAGGACTGGACATATGATGAACATATGTAACCTTGCTGTGCGCTCACACAGTATGAGGGTCTGATATATGCACATATAACTAGGACTTTGAGACCTCTCCTCAAACTAGTCCTCCTCACGGTGCATCACTCTGTGCCTAGCGAGTTCTGATCAGTAAACCGCTCCTAGCAAGCCGAAGCTTACTGGATGCAATCATGTAGCCTTCCTATAGTCGTTATGCAAGGGAATTATGGTGGAACTTTGTAGACTAGGCCGCAGGGCCTCATTGTTGTAGACTAGATGAACAAGGTTTCGCCTTGCAACCTTGTGGCTACGGCACGACTAGGTTGCCAAGGGTTCTAAACCTCTCACTTGGGCTAGTAATACCTTGTTGTGATCATTGCAACATAGTTTCCTTTAAAACTTTCCTTCACTTTGAGTTAATATATATCTGAAACTGGGGCATTTTAAGTGTTTTTAAAACCTGGAGGTGATAGTACTCCCTCTTAGCTTCGCATGGAATCTTGAATCACCTCAATCGGACACCCGAGCGAAAAGTTATGCTAAAAATAAAATCTGGTGTCAAATGCTGTCTTGGCGACGCGTCGCCATAGTTGTCGACGTTCTGCCAGTTTTCTGAGGTCTTGGCGATGCATCATGGGAACTCGTGGGGATTGTCGACGCGTCGCCAAACCTGCAAAATGCCCAGAAAAACCCCGATTTTGCTGCTATGAACTTTGGACACTTCCTACACATATCGAACATGCTTGGAATGCCTCCAAGTTTCATATACACATAGAACATGTTGCATAGATCACAACCAACTATCAGAAGCCAATCTATGATGTGTTCTAACATTAATCCAATCCTCCCAATTCCTCTAGTCCACCATAATTCAACCAAAACCTTTAACTAATGCTAGAGCTAAAAGCACTCAAATTCTTCAAGCAAACTCAAGCTATTGGCATTAAATGAACTTGAAAACATACTCCCCTTACCTCAACTCCAAGTAACAAGCAAGAATCAATCCCTTTTCATTCAACCAAGCTCACCATGTTCGGTCAGTCACTTACGGTAGAAGTATTACAATTTTTCCCTTGAAGATTTTTCTAAGTGTAGAATTTTTTCAAAGAGTCTGAATGCCATGTATTTTTCAATTCTCCACCTTCGGTATCACCGAGCTTGTAGAGACTCCTGGACAAACTTCCTCGAGGACCAAATGAGGTCCATCCCAATTTTCCCGAAGTACTCCATGAGACAGTCCTCGGGCTTTGAATTCAGCCTTTCGGAGAATGAGGTCCCTTTCCTTAATTCCTTTACACTTGACATGTAGGTTCGTAGCAATGGCTACTCTTTGCTAAAAAGCTTTTCTTTTGAGTTCAGCCACCTCTCTATTCTCGTCAACCATGTCCAACTTGGTTCGTAACCCGAGGTGGTTCCCTTCTTTTCGAACGCCTGTATTCTAATAGAAGGGTGTCTCACTCGTGGCCCTTCTAGGAGTGGTTCGGTAGCTCCACAGCACACTCGGAAGCTCTCTTGGCCATTTTCCCTTTGCTTCTTTCGACCATTTTTTTTGACCATCTTTTATCATTCTGTTGGAGACCTCAACTTGTCCATTCCTTTGAGGGTGGGCAACCGGCGTGAAGTGTAATTTTATCCCAATGTCAACAGCGAATTCCTGGAAACCTTTATCGATAAACTGTGAACCATTATCAGCTACTACCACCCTCGGCATGCCAAATCTGCGTATGATGTTCTTCCAAGAAAATCTTTGTATTTCCTTGGCCGATATTGTGGCTAAAGGCTCTGCCTAGATCCACTTGGTGAAATAGTCTACTGCGACTGTGCAGAACTTCACTCATCCTGAAGCTGTTGGGAGAGGCCCAATGAGGTCAATACCCCAAACAGCAAAGGGGCAAGGATAGTTTGCCGAAGTTATGACTTTTGAGGGTAGTCTTTGGATGGGAGTGTGTCTTTGGCAGTTGTCGCATCTCTAGACAAACTGCCTCGTGTCCTTCATCAAGGTAGGCCAGAAATATCCTTAGCGAAGTAGTACCCCGGCAAGGGCATCAGTTCCAATGTAAGAACCGCAAACCCCTTCATGGACTTTTTTGAGAACCATTTTAGTCTCTTCTTTGCTGAGATACCTCTACAATGGGTTTGCGTATCCTTGTCGGTACAATTCTTTTCTGATCATGAAGTATCTTCCTGAGCACTTTCACACCCTAGCAGCTTCAAGAGGGTCCTCGGGAAGTTTCAAAGTTGTGAGGTACTTCTTAATAGGATCTTTCCGTCTTTTACCTGAGGTTGCTATACACATTACCGCTATGCTTGGCTGATATAGCACTTTGGTGGATTTCTTTGATTTGGCTAGAGTATCTGCCTTCATATTATCTCATTGTGGTATGTTTTCTATATGCACCGTGTTGAACTCTTGGATGAGCTTTTTCACGAGGTCATGGTACTTTGCCAAGTTTGGGTCCTTCACGCCGTAGTCCCCCGCCATCTATCGGACCACTAATTGAGAATCGCTGTGGGCCTTCAGATTCCTCACATCCACTCTTTTTGCCAGCTGCAACCTGCTATAAGGGCTTCATATTCGGCGACATTGTTGGTGACATCTCGAAGAGGTAGGTTACTTTAGACAATGATCGGGTGTCCATGGAAGTAAGGCCGCAACCTCCTGCTTGCCAGCATTATTGTTGGGTTTCGGGAGCCAAACAGCGCAGCGGAATTTAACCGAAACCCTCCAGGATCCAAGTGAAACGGGGTAAACCGGGTGTTCAAAAATTTCATACCTAATTTTCGGTTGAGATCTCTCACTCAACTGTAGAGTCGAATCACAAAACCTGAATAGTTGACGTGTTCAGGCTCTCTATGGTATCCACACGAGCCTCTCGGGATCACCACGCTTCCACCACGTCCCGGCAGATGCGTTTCTCTTGCGCTCGCAGTGCTAGCTTGCGTCCTCCAAGGAATTGCAAGAGAAGAGTGCGGCTATCCTTTTGGGAGGCTAGGGCAAGGAGACCTACGAATTTCTCACTTAAAAGTTGTATTTATAGTGAGACTCAACTTCCAGGCCTAATGGGTTTCAAAGCCCTAATCCAATTAGGATTTAATTTCGGCCTTAATAATGGCTCAACTCCTTGGCCCATTATTAATACGAAATTAAAGTGAAACCATAACCCAAATAATTAGCCCATGCACTCTAATGATCCAAATAGCTCTACGTGTGCGACCCAATAGGCTCTTGCCATGTTGGCAATGATCATAAATCACATTTATGATCATAAGCAATGAGCGGTGTCTAGCAACACATCATTGCTACCCAAGTGACAAGATTGTCGGTGAATCGACTAAACCTTTATGATCATCACCGATATATGCCATTGTCCCTTTGTCCAAGATATCAAGACTAAGCACAAGACATGGAATGTGTCACTCTCGTATAGCCCAATCTTTGGTTTCTTGATTACCGAGTAGACTAACTTAAACTGATGACATTGATATCATATATCAACTCATCGGAGCATGACCATGCATTTTCTAAGTCTCACTCTATCAAGGGGCCCAAAGATATCACTCCCGTTACATAGGAGGGATAAATCCCATCTTGATCATACAAATCCCTCCGCATGATATGTGACATACCCAATGACCTCCTTCAAGTTCACTCAGTTACGAGCAACAAAGGAAAGTATCAAAGTATGTGACTCACATGTAGGGAACCTTGATGATCTTAGGTCGAAGGACTACATATACTATGATCACTATGAGAATCACTTATGACACTCATATAACGATCCATGAAGTGTTCTCATGGTGGGTCGGTCCAGTACACAAGTTCTCCAACTTGTACCCATATGTAGACTACATATCTCATATTAGTCTCCACATATGCTAGTCATTATGTATTATTGCAACCCGCTCCACAATAATACTATACTAGGGACGTTTAAGAATATCATTATTCTAGGGTTACAATTATGTTTATTATGTTACGCAGAAACAAAACAATAAACAAAATTGCTGGATTAATGCCTCAATAAAATATCATGACTCAATTTGCAAAAATACAATCATCTCATGATTGGCTTTTTGGGCACAACACTAACAATCTCCCACTTGCACTAAAAGCCAATCATCCATGTATCTAATACCGATGGATCTAGAATGGCCATCATGCTTCTGCTGCGTAAGGGGCTTTGTCAGTGGATCAGCAATGTTGCTGTCTGTCGAAGTCCTGCATATCTTTACATCACCCCTCTCGATGATCTCCCTGATGAGATGATAGCGTCGGAGTATGTGTTTGGATCGCTGGTGAGATCGAGGTTCCTTAGCCTGTGCGATTGCTCCATTGTTGTCACAATAGAGCTCTATCGGGTCAACAATGCTTGGAACCACTCCAAGTTCAGTGATGAACTTCTTGATCCAAACTGCCTCCTTCGCAGCATCAGAGGCGGCAATGTACTCAGATTCTGTTGTAGAGTCAGCTATTGTCTCTTGCTTTGAACTCTTCCAGCTTACAGCACCACCACCAATACAAAACACATAACCAGATTGCGATCTAAAATCATCCTTATCGGATTGGAAGCTTGCATCGGTGTAACCCCTTACAACGAGCTCATCTTCACCTCCAAAGACCAAGAATGCATCCTTAGTCTTTCGTAAGTACTTAAGGATGTTCTTAACAGCTGTCCAGTGACTTTCATCGGGGTTCGATTGGTACCTACTCGTCATGCTCAAAGCATATGAGACATCGGGACGAGTACATATCATGGCATACATGATAGATCCAATTGCTGAGGCATATGGAATCTTACTCATGCCCTCTCTCTCCTCGGTTGTACTCGGACACTGAGATCTAGAAAGAGTGATACCATGTGACATGGGCAAGAATCCTTTCTTGGAATCTTGCATGCTAAACCTCTTTAGCACCTTGTCAATATATGTACTTTGACTTAGGCCAAGAAGCTTTCTAGATCTATCTCTATAGATCCTGATGCCTAACACATAGGCTGCTTCACCCAAGTCCTTCATAGAGAAACATTTCCTTAGCCAAGTCTTCACAGACTGTAGCTCAGGAATGTCATTCCCGATGAGTAGTATGTCATCTACATACAACACCAAGAAGACAATAGCGCTCCCACTAACCTTCTTGTAGACACAAGGTTCATCTTCATTTTTGATAAAACCAAACTCTTTGATTGCATCATCAAAACAAAGATTCCAACTTCGAGAAGCTTGCTTCAGTCCATAAATGGACTTTTGCAATTTGCACACTTTATTGGCATTCCCAGGAGTGACAAAACCCTCAGACTGTGTCATGTACACATCCTCAAGTAGCTTTCCATTTAGGAATGCAGTTTTGACATCCATTTGCCATATCTCATAATCATAGTGTGCAGCAATAGCAAACAAAATTCGGATGGATTTAAGCATAGCAACTGGTGAAAAAGTTTCATCATAGTCAATACCATGAATTTGTTTGAAACCTTTTGCGACCAATCGTCGCTTAAAGGTAATCACATTACCATCCATGTCAGTTTTCTTCTTGAAAACCCATTTGCACCCTATAGGTTTTACCCCTTCAGGTGGGTCAACCAAAGTCCATACTTGGTTTTCACACATGGATTCCATCTCGGATTTCATGGCCATTAGCCATTTCTCAGAGTCAGGCCCCGACATAGCTTGTTGGTAGGTTGTGGGCTCATCTTGATCCATGAGCATCACATCACCGGTGTGAGTCACGAGAAATCCATATCTCTCGGGCTCACGCTGAATCCTACCAGTCCTACGTGGGCTTTGTGCTACAGGAACAGACTCTTGAACCACAACATCTTGTGGTGTCTGTTCAGGTTCCATTTCAGGTTCAATGTCTCCTTGTTGTTCTTGAATTTCTTCAAGTTCTACTTTCCTCCCACTAGTTCCTTTAGAGATAAACTCTTTCTCCAAAAAAGACACCAGTTCGAGCAACAAACACTTTTTGCTCAGAGGGATTGTAGAAATAGTAACCCTTTGTTTCTTTGGGATACCCAACAAAAAGACATTTTTGAGATTTGGGCCCTAGTTTGTTAAAGGATTGACGTTTTACATAAGCGTCACAGCCCCAAATCTTCATAAAAGACAAATTAGGACGCCTCCCACTCCATATCTCATATGGTGTCTTTTGAACCGATTTAGATGGAACTCGGTTTAGTGTAAAAGCGGCTGTCTCTAGAGCATGTCCCCAAAAGGAGTTTGGAAGGTCAGCTTGACTCATCATGGAGCGAACCATGTCTAACAGAGTTCGATTTCTCCTTTCAGAAACACCATTCCATTGAGGTGTACCTGGTAGAGTGAGTTGTGATACTATACCACACTCCTTCAGATAGTCAAGGAATTCTCGATCCAAGTACTCTCCACCTCGATCTGATCGAAGCACTTTGATACTCTTCCCGAGTTGATTCTCTACTTCATTCTTGAATTCTTTGAACTTTTCAAAGGATTCTGACTTGTGTCTCATAAGATACACATAGCCATATCTGCTGAAGCCATCAGTGAAAGTAATGAAGTATTGGGAACCTCCTCTAGCTTGTGTAGACATAGGGCCACATACATCACTATGTATGAGTCCTAGTAAGTCATTAGCCCTTTCACTTTGCCCTGTGAATGGGGCTTTGGTCATCTTGCCCAACAAACATGACTCACATGTCTCATATGATTCAAAATCAAATGAGTCCAAGAGTCCATCCTTATGGAGCTTGGATATGCGGGTCTCATTTATATGGCCCAAGCGACAGTGCCAGAGATAGGTCAAGTTTGAATCATTTAATCTAACCTTCTTGGTATTCACATTATAGATTGGATCTTCAAGGTCTAGAACATACAGCCCATTGCTAAGTTGAGCACTACCATAAAAGATTTCATTCAAATAAATAGAACAACATTTGTCCTTTATTATAAATGAAAAACCTTTCTTGTCCAAACAAGAAACAGAAATCAAATTTCTACTAATAGTAGGCACAAAGTAGCAGTTGTCTAATTCTAAAACTAATCCACTAGGTAAAGTGAGAACATAAGTCCCTACGGCTAAGGCAGCAACCCTTGCTCCATTTCCAACACGTAGGTCCACTTCACCTCGGGCCAATCTTCTAGTTCTACTTAGATCCTGCACATTTGCACAAATGTGAGATCCACATCCAGTATCCAATACCCAAGATGAGGAAGTAGAAAAGTTAGCCTCTATAACAAAAATACCTGAAGTGGAAGTCTTACTTCCCTTTTCCTTAGCAAGTTCTTCAAGATAGAGCTTGCAGTTGCGCTTCCAGTGTCCAGGTTGCTTACAATGGAAGCACTCCCCTTCCTTTGCCACACCACCCTTTGGTTTCAGTGCAGCTGAAGAAGAACTAGCATTGGACTTTCCATTAGCTTTATCCTTCTTCTTGTTGGCTTTTCCCTTTCTCTTGCCCTTTTGAACCATCAAAATGGGCTTAGCCTTCTTAAGGTTTTGCTCAGCAGTTCTCAACATGTTGAGCAATTCAGGGAGGGACTTGTGAAGGTCGTTCATGTTATAGTTCATGACGAACTGACTGTAGCTTTCAGGCAACGATTGCAAGACTACATCAATAGCCAACTCTTTCTGAAGAGCAAATCCCAAATTCTCAAGATTCTCAATGTACCCAATCATCTTGAGCACATGAGGACCCATGGGACTTCCCTCAGACATCTTGCACTGAAACAATGCCTTAGAGGTCTCAAACCTCTCATGCCTAGCTTGCTCTTGGAAAAGCATTTTCAGATGTTCGATCATATCGAACGCCCCCATGTTCTCATGTTGCTTCTGAAGCTCAGATTCCATGGTAATAAGCATGAGGCATGCAACATCCAAAGCATCATCAGAATGCCTCTTGTGAGCATCCCTTTCAGCTCTTGGAGCAGTGGCAGCGGCTCATTCGGAATGGGCTGCTCTAGGACATATGCCTTTCTCTCTTGTTTGAGGACTATCCTCAAGTTTCGGTACCATTTGAGAAAGTTGGTCCCATTCAGTTTTTCCTTCTCAAGGATCGATCGCAACGAAAGTGTCGATGTGTTTTGTGCCATGGTTATCTACAACAGTAAATATGCAGTGTAAGAGCCATGTATTTTAATTCATTTAATAAGGACTTTTATTAAACGATACTCCCACTATTTTCCTCAAAATAATAACCCTCGGTATTATTTCAGAACACCTCGGCGCTAAGGTATTCTAGCGGGCCAAGATCCATATTTGACCACAACCTGAGTCAGCTTTGGCTTTTCTCTCAAGTTACAGCTATTTAGGTAGGCAACTCATTGCCAATTGCATATTATGCAACTCTTGGATAGTGGGTCAACAACACTTGTCCAAGCTCATCTCATGAACTTAAGCCCAACTCTATGCCTCTAAGTCCCTAATCCTATTAGGATGACTTAGTTAAGTCGAACCCAAAGTTAGCAGTTTGGATATCACTATTATCCCATCGCGCCTTACCAAGATGAACATAGGTGCTTTGCTTTGGCAAACCCACCTAATGTTGATCAAAGTCTTGACGAGTGCCAACATTTGGAAGGCATCACATTTAATGACTTAATATTTGTTTGAGGGATTTTTCTTTTGATCTCACCAATTTGTTATCTCCGGTTGTTTTACACATGCATCACATACAAATATAAAACATGCATCTCATGCTTACAAGAAATAAACGTGACATGGTTATAGCCCAAACTATGCGATATTCTCAAGCCAATGAGAATATCATAAAAGCCTAAGAAAAGAAAAGAGTCTTCATAAGCTCCTTCTCTTCCTTTCTTGGCTGCCTTTTTGTTGTCACCTCCTTGGACATACCACCTTGGACGATCCCATAATGCACCATTACATCAATAATAGAAACCTCAAGTTACATTCGAGGGGAGTAAGGTGAGAAGAGAATGTACAATGAGAGTGATAAGAAAAGGCACGACTCGCAGGCCGTATTTACAAGTACAACCAATCAAGGGCTATAACCATGCACCATGCTTCAAACACTAATCAACATATCATGTCAAATCTCATTCAACAAAAATGCATGCCAATTTTCGCGTGTTGATTAACCAGGTTTTCTTTATGTGGCGCTTCGCATACGGCGGTCCCGCTGGCCGGTCAGTGGACGGGGTCAAGGGGAGCCGCCCTTGCGGGGGGCGTGGGGGGCAGCGCCCCCCGGCGCAAAAAATTGTCTTACAATTGCTTAGCCTGAAATCTTCTATTTCGAGAAAGTAGGCACCCGAGACTCCTCCATTCGAGCCACCAAAAATACCTTACATTCGGTGCCCGAAGAGGCCGAATCCGAACAAACCTAGGGTTTTTACAACTATTGCAAGAATCCTAATCCATATAGGTATCTCACACTTATCAATTTCGGGTTAATCTCATTAACCAATTTGTGTCGTTTCTTCATATATCCCATATGTTCATTACGAATTCCGGTTTCATGCATCATGAATCAATCTAATTAATCATGGCCGAAAACCAATCGAACACATAGCATCATGCGATTCAACACTCAATCCCGATCTAGGGTTTCACCAGTAGCTCTGATACCACTGTTGGGTTTTGGGAGCCAAACAGCGCAGCGGAATTTAACCGAAACCCTCCAGGATCCAAGTGAAACGGGGTAAACCGGGTGTTCGAAAATTTCATACCTAATTTTCGGTTGAGATCTCTCACTCAACTGTAGAGTCGAATCACAAAACCTGAACAGTTGACGTGTTCAGGCTCTCTATGGTATCCACACGAGCCTCTCGGGATCACCACGCTTCCACCACGTCCCGGCAGATGTGTTTCTCTTGCGCTCGCAGTGCTAGCTTGCGTCCTCCAAGGAATTGCAAGAGAAGAGTGCGGCTATCCTTTTGGGAGGCTAGGGCAAGGAGACCTACGAATTTCTCACTTAAAAGTTGTATTTATAGTGAGACTCAACTTCCAGGCCTAATGGGTTTCAAAGCCCTAATCCAATTAGGATTTAATTTCGGCCTTAATAATGGCTCAACTCCTTGGCCCATTATTAATACGAAATTAAAGTGAAACCATAACCCAAATAATTAGCCCATGCACCCTAATGATCCAAATAGCTCTACGTGTGCGACCCAATAGGCTCTTGCCATGTTGGCAATGATCATAAATCACATTTATGATCATAAGCAATGAGCGGTGTCTAGCAACACATCATTGCTACCCAAGTGACAAGATTGTCGGTGAATCGACTAAACCTTTATGATCATCACCGATATATGCCATTGTCCCTTTGTCCAAGATATCAAGACTAAGCACAAGACATGGAATGTGTCACTCTCGTATAGCCCAATCTTTGGTTTCTTGATTACCGAGTAGACTAACTTAAACTGATGACATTGATATCATATATCAACTCATCGGAGCATGGCCATGCATTTTCTAAGTCTCACTCTATCAAGGGGCCCAAAGATATCACTCCCGTTACATAGGAGGGATAAATCCCATCTTGATCATACAAATCCCTCCGCATGATATGTGACATACCCAATGACCTCCTTCAAGTTCACTCAGTTACGAGCAACAAAGGAAAGTATCAAAGTATGTGACTCACATGTAGGGAACCTTGATGATCTTAGGTCGAAGGACTACATATACTATGATCACTATGAGAATCACTTATGACACTCATATAACGATCCATGAAGTGTTCTCATGGTGGGTCGGTCCAGTACACAAGTTCTCCAACTTGTACCCATATGTAGACTACATATCTCATATTAGTCTCCACATATGCTAGTCATTATGTATTATTGCAACCCGCTCCACAATAATACTATACTAGGGACATTTAAGAATATCATTATTCTAGGGTTACAATTATGTTTATTATGTTACGCAGAAACAAAACAATAAACAAAATTGCTGGATTAATGCCTCAATAAAATATCATGACTCAATTTGCAAAAATACAATCATCTCATGATTGGCTTTTTGGGCACAACACTAACAATTATAGCGTAGATGGCCTTTTACAGGAGAGGGTACCTAACTGCGGCACCATGTAAGGACTTAATTACATAGTGTACTGGCCACTGTTTTCCTCCCTTTTCTCTTACTAGGACCGAACTTACAGCCTTTTCGGTAATGGCGAGGTAAAGGATGAGATGTTCTCCTCCCTGCAGCTGTTGAAGTGTCAGCAGGCGGGCTAGGTAGCTCTTGAGTCTAGCCCAGGCCTTTTGGCAGTCTTCGTTCCAAGGGTTTTCCTCGGGGCTGAGGTTGCCTTCATTCTTTGTTGCTTTGGTGAGCACTTTGAAGAATGGTCGGCACCGGTCCCCGTACCGGGAGATGAACCTACTAAAGGCTGTGATTCTCCCAGTAAGCCTTTACACATCCTTGGTTGTCGTGGGAGTTCGGAATGCTAGCAGGGCCTTAACCTTTTTTGGGTTGGCATCAATACCTCTTTTGGATACCATAAACCTAAGGAATTTCCTAGCCGTCACCCAGAACACACATTTATCGGGGTGCAGATGGATCCTGAATTTTTTAAGTTGGTTGAATATTTCCTCCAAGTCTACGATATGACTACTAGGTTGTTTACTCTTGACTATCATATCGTCTACATATACTTCTACACTTCTCCCAATTTCAGAGCTGAATACCTTGTTCATCAGTCTTTGGTACGCTGCTCCCACATTTTTAGGGCTGAAGGGCATTCTCACATAGCAGTAGGTACCGACCTTGGTTATGAAGGTAGTTTTTTCCTTATCTTCAGGGTTCATCTGAATTTGGTGATACCCACTGACGGCATTGAGGAAGCAAAGTAGACCGTATTCAATAGTAAAGTCTACCAATTGGTCTATTGGTGGCAAAGGGTAGGAGTCCTTCGGGCAGGCGTCGTTTATGTTTCAGAAGTCGATACACATCCAGAGCTTATCACTCCCTTCCTTAGTGGCAACAACAATGTTCCTGAGCCACTCGGGGTACTTGGTCTCCCTTATTATGCCTGCCTCCGTTAGTCATTGGACTTTGGTTTTAACAAAGTTGTTCTTATGCATCGAGAGGCTAAATTTTTTCTGCCGAACAAGCATCCCCTCCGGACGCACTTTAAGACAATGTTGGATTATACCCGGGTCCACCCTCGGCATATCACTCAGAGATTAAGCAAACAGATCTTTGTTCATTAATAGAAGGGATACAAGCTTTTCCTTGTGACCTTCGGCCAGTTTTTTCCCAACTCAGGTACTTCATTCTGGGACAAGCTCTACATCCTCGATTTCTATTTTTTCAGAGTCACTTTTTTCTCTTCCCCCTGCTTCTTCTCCAGCCATGGTCATTTCTTCTGAAGTCTGCGCGTGAACTTTCGTTGAGCTTTGTCTTGCCTTCACAAAAAATTTCCTTACTTCGGCTTGATCAATGAATATTTCCACATCCCCTTCGTTTGTGCCAAAGGTGACTGTTATGTACTTCACATCTGGACAAACATGAAGACTTTCTTGTGCCTGCTTTCCAAGGATGGCATTGTACGAAGAAGGAACATCTATGACAATGAACCTTGTCATTGTGGAGCTAAAGAGCTCTTTCTTGTCCTGAACCGAAGTTCCCCCTAGCATTAAGGGCAGATCAATCCACCCAAGCACAGGGAGTTCGGAGGGGCCTACGCCAAAGGTAAGGGAAGTAACGGGTTTGAGATCACCCTTAGAGATGCCCAAATTTGGAAACAAGTGGGGGAACAAAATCTTAGCATTGAAGCCATCGTCGATGAGCACTCTTTTGATGTCCTAGCTCCCTATCCTTGCCATGAATAGGAGAAGGTCATCATGAGGGAACTTCATGCTAGACCCATCTTTCCAAACAAGCTTGTTCGCTTGGTTTCTAAACTCCATCATTGATATTTCTCAGACTTTCCTTTTCCTCTTGGTTGAGGGTATCCAAATGGTGATTGTTTGGATTACTCCCGCTAGAAGTGGTGGATGTTTTCTGGGACTTCGGTTACGACATTGATCAGAGTTGTAGTCTTCATCTTCTCCTTTCCTTTCTTCTTCCCTCATTCTTTTCAGGTACGGCATCCACAGGTAGCACCTGAGCTGCCCCTACTTGATTAAAGATTCATTGTACTTTCTCAGCCAGAACCAATCCTCGGTATCATGCCCGTGGTCCCGGTGGAACTAACATAACTTTTTCATGTTCTTTTTGTTTTTTGAGGTCATGGCCTTCAGATGCTGGATAGCGATTCCTTGTCTTTTCATAGCCATGAGTATGTTCATCCTTGTAGTGTTAAAGGGAGTGAAAGACATTGATTTCTTCCCCCTTGGTTTTCGATGTCTACCCCCGCCCTCGGTTTGGTACCAAGGTTGGTGACTCTGACCCTCGGAGTGATTGTGATCAGACTTCGGCCTTCCCATCCTTAGTTCTCTGACTGTCATGTGCTCTTTTGCCCTTCGGCAGAATTCTCCGAGGGTGTCAGAGGGATCCGTGGAGAACTTGTAGAAGAGTTGTGAATATCTCTTAAGTCCCCTGATCATGGCAAGGATACGGATTTCGGGGCAAAAATCGGGGACACTCAAGGCTTCTCAGTTGAACCTCTCGACATAGTCCCGAATGGTCTCCTTATTCTTTTTGGCTATCTCAAACATTTGGACGGGCATCTTTGCCATCGATCTACTTTCGATGAATTGCTTGGTGAATGTGACGGATAACTCCTGGAAGCCTACTATGGTTCCGGGAGCCAAGGAGTTATACCACGCAGTTGTCGGCCCTGAAAGGGTGACTTCAAAGCATTTATAGAGGGTGGCATCATCAGCGCCATGCAACACCATGCTGCGCCTATACTTCATTAGGTGAGCTTGGGGATCACTGTGCCCATCATACATTTCCAAGCATGGTACTCAGAGGTCACTTGGCATAGGTGCCTCTACTACTGCACGAATGAAGGGTGACTCTTCTCTGGTGAAGGTCTCTGACAACCTTGACCAAACAGGCTTTTGGGAGATCTGCCTTTCTACCTTTTCCAACCTTTATAGGATCTTCTCCATGAGGGTGGTAGTGTTGTCTTCTGCTCGTTGCCTGGTGGTTGCGGGCAATGGAGAGCATCATCTTCTTTTTGCAGAGTAACTTCAGCGGTGGGGGGATTATGACTTCTCATCCAGGGATGGACTTCACCAACGGGAAGTTTTGGGCCCCTTTGATGCCACTTCTCTAGCACGACATCCTCTGGGGGGTAAGTTCTCCATTGAGGACTGGTCATGGAAATCTCCACTTCCTAAACCCCAGTGTGGTGACTCAGGCCTTTTCTCCCGGTGGGTAGCTGGGGAAAAAGCCCTTACCGCCGAGGGTGGCTGAGACCACCTTTGGTCAAGCTGTTGGGTCATTTTAGCCACAATAGAGCTTTGAAAGTCTCACAGGAAGCTCATTATGACCGTCAGAGGACGCTCATCCTCAGGTAATGAAGCCTTTACTGCAGGTTGTTCAGTAGCCGTTTGAGCTTCTAGAGTGGATGGGGACCTCGGGAGTCCCTTGTCCTTAGAATGTCAGGTCTTAAGGATGACGATATGAGAATGAGTTCCCACAGATGATGCAAAATGATGCCCAGCGGCATCTTTGTCGAATGACATGCTGGCCTACAGGGAGAACTTCTGGCATGAAGATGTTTGAAACAATTATAAGAACAAGGGTTAAGAGCTCCCCGGAGTGTGTTTCTGGGGGAGGAGCCTCCGACGCCCAAGTCAGTATTTGTGAGAGTAGTAGTAATAGTAAGGAATAGAGAGTGAGAAAAATAGAAAAAGTTCTATGTCCTATCCTTACCAAGGTTCTTCCTACGTATTTATAGGAGGGCGGAGGGAGGAAGCCGTTTGACATAGCCTACTCAGATCATGACACGTGTTTGCTTAGATTCAATTCGTACCTTTGGAGATAAGTACCTCCAACTGGCCGTAGGCCATTCCGGCGAGAGGGCAGGGGCTTGTGCAAGTTCTTTTTGTCAGAGCCTCCTTAACCATTTTTGTTGTACGTCCGTGAGACCCCTTTGGGGCATTAGACCCCTTGGGGCAGAGACTTTCCCTGAAGGCTATTGGGGAAGGCCCTTCGGCAGAGTAGGTCACCTTCAGGAGACGTTTTCTTTCATCGAGGATGGTGGATCAACATTACCAAGGTTGGTAGGTTCGTAGATCCGAGGGTGGTGAAAGAAACCTTTTCCTAAAGTTGGTCATGTTACCTTGCCATGGGTGGTGTATGAGTGTTCCCCCAAGGTTGGGGCTGGGCTCTCATTGAGCGTGGTTTCGGCTATAAGGCAGTGTTCCCTCCGAGGACAGTGAGGGCACCCCTTCTCCGAAGTTGGTCGCACATATTCATCGAGGGTAGTGCTCAACAAGCCAATTGGGAGTTCTTTAAGGGTAATAGCCCTTTGGCTATCACTAACCTTCAGATCTAAGATATGATTTGAAAGCCCAAAAAACTTCAAACTATTTAAATACTCCACTAGGTATAATAAAAAGTGCGCATCAGCATTGTCAAATGTGGGAGATATATAGGCACCACTCATGAATATGGTAATTTCCCTAACAATTTACTTATTATATGGTTGTTGACAATATCAACAATCACATTTTTGAGTGATAGTGTTGCCTTTTCCCTCAAGTACTGCTTGTTAAATATGTTCAACCTTAAATCTAGGTATATTTGTCCATATTGGCTCATTTTCATCTTTATGAAGCTTCAATAAGGGCAATTTACCCTCCCTAAACTATAATATATAATCACAAAATAGTGTAACACCAACATATATTGAGTTTTATACTTACATATTTTGTTCAAACATCTGAACTCAACAGTGTGACCATAATATAGATGAACATCTAGTAATTGAAACAATATCATCCCTATTTCCACAATAAATATTGAGAAAAATTTGTGTAAAATGACAACCAAGAACAATTGTTTTCCCACCAAAAACTTTGTTTGTGGCATTAGGATCATGTGCATGCATAAGATCTCATCATGTTCAATCCAAAGCCTCTGATGCATATCAATGTGTCATTGATGCTTTGTCCCATATTATCTAACTTGCTCTACATAAAAGTTCTTCATGTAGAGTATATTTCTTCTAATTGCATACTGAATCCTGACCTAACTTTATATGAATTTTAAATCCTAAATGTGTGATACAACCACTAGGCAACAAAAGCACAGTAATGCCCTGATGCTACTACCAACACTATCGTTCCTTAAAAAACAATAGGCACAAGAAGAGTGCACCATAAATATGTTTTACTAGTTCCTTCACTCCCACAAACAAAGAGAAATCCACCTTGCTCCATTTCAATTGATTGGAAAATTGAATGATACTCAACCTTTTGTCCTTTATTAAGGCCACGAAACAATGATGCATGTTCACTTATCAACACAACATGATCACAATTTTGCTCTTTTATAGTCAAAGAATTATCCTCAAGTATAAACATGCTAAAGTCATGGTAAGGCATACTAGAAAAATACTTCAAAGACCTCCCAAGTCGATTCATGATCCTTTCAATTTCATACAATGCATCATTATATTTCTTTTGATCTCATATCACTAAATCATGATCATTCCTCATCCTACATTATATCATTATAATATCATCATACATTGCTTCATAGTGATGATTCCAAAGATCGAGGGGGTCCAATATGTGGCAAAATAGAAGTAAAGTGACAAAAAGATCATGTAGTTGGCTACCCATTGCCTTTCCTAAGGCTTCATGTAGTGCCTTATGCCATTCACTATCACCATTAAGCAACTTTAAAGTAAGATAGGCTTTCTTGAAGGTGTGACATAAAACACCCTGAATAGTGTGTAAATCCTCATATGATGTTGAGCCTCGCTGTGCGTTTAACAACATGCGAAGGTAGTATCTTTCATCAGTAGTAAGGTGTACACAATATAGTCTTCCAACACTTTTGCCTCTAAAATGCTTTATCCACTATTTCTACTCTCGATTCCAAACATATGGCCCTAGGAACTCAACATATGTAATGGTTGAGTGTCCAGGTTAGTCAAATTACACTGCATCTATCCTTGAAATTTAGTAACACTATTTCGTTGCAGTAATATCACTTCACGAATGTTCGCATTCTCAGGGAAGACTATATTCTGCTTATCTGGTACAGGAAATAAAAATTGCTCTAGTGGTGGGTCATGGTTATGAATACCAAAGCCAAATATTCTTTAGCATGCTTAGACGCTGAAATATAACTGTAGTCTAAATATTGCTTGATTTTATTAACCTAACCATGGGGTCCTTCAATCACAATGGTTGATCTTTTGTGCATGTATTCATTAAGATATTTGGTGTAACACCCCAAATTTTATAAATCTTAATTTTGAAAAATATCTTAATTTCCTAGAGTTATTAGGCAATTAATTAAAAATAATTTAAGAAATATAAGGTAAAACATTTTCTTCTAATTTTTTTTCCAAATAATAAAAGTATTAAACTAAATTAGAGTAATTAAATGCAATCCCAAAGAAACTAACATTCAAATAATGAACCAATTTCAACTAATAACACAAGATAAAAATCTAATCTCAGACAATTTTTTAAGGGGCTATAGTGTGCCCCCAATAAGTCTAGTCCACATCTTAAAACCCATCATACAATTAAATGTACTTCAATTCTTCATAGTACTTACCTAAAAAAACATGTTAGAAAGAGGGGTTATTACCACTTGCTCAATAAGGGGGACATATCAGGGCCATCACGTGGGTCCTACTATTCCGTCAACAAAGAATAAATGAATAATAAACTTTACATTTCAATAATTTAATTGAAGAATAATTTCATGCAATATCATAACAACAACACTAAAGTCCTAGTAGTTTACTTGAACTAATATATATATACATAATTCCTTTTATTGATTAAATCATATCACATTGATCAAATCATTTAATCTAATACTTGAATGTCGTCGTATGAGCCTAGGGTGGTGAGTGTGTACGTTACCCACTTTCGGGATAACTCTTAGGTAGTGCCACTATAGATGCCACCAAGTCGTAGCCTCTTGGGATACCTACATCGAGTTAGAGCCTCTCATGATACTAGCCGCAAGGATGGTCCTCTCCCAGCTATAGTATGGTAGCACAAAAATCATATCTCGAAACTCCATATCAACATCAAGTCATGAGTAGGGATGTTCTGTCACCACCCTAACATGTCTCTCGGGTTTGGATCATCCATTTCAAACCTTGCATGCCTCGTGTTATATCTTACTCTTCAAATCTTTTGCTTAATATAGTCTCGTGTATGACAAACATCAATCATATGCAACAACCAATTGATGCATGATGTTAGCTTACTTTGTTTTTAACACTTTTTAGTAGAGTGACATGATTCTAATGCATCATATTTCGTTTATCTTGTTATCTTGGTTTAGTTTTGCTTGGCAACATGACAATCAATGATATTTTTTAAGACATTTATGATAAATGTCCTCCATCGTGAATTCTTTCCAAGTTTGTGATTTAGCATTTATGCACCTAATCCGTTTTCTACTGGCTTATAGTAGTTAATTACGACACTAGTATGCCAATAACGGTTGCTTCCAGCCTTAATCATGCTACTGGCGAGTTTATCAGCCTTAAATATAGTACAAGCGGTGTTTGGCTCGCCAGCCTTCAACATGAAACTAGCGGGGGTTTATTCAAATGGTCCTAGCATACTTTTAACTTAATTCTTGTTATAAATGTCCCAAAGTGGGGTCCCAATGCCTCAAATTGCTTAACTTGTAGTCCCTTTAGAACTATGATCCCACTTAGTTACTACTGGCAAACTATTACTCATAGGTAAATTAAGACAATTCATGTGCAACTAGTTTCTTAACCTACCTTGCAAAAAAATATGCATGTGCTTGTCTTGGTGATGTAAAACAAATAAGTAAACCATTTAAGAAAACATTACTCAAGCATGTCATTTAAAACATACTTAAAAAGTGGCTAGACAATAAAATACTAGTTACTTTAACTTAAAGTAATAGTTGGGCACACTCTACATTATTAGCATGTGCCCAAAAGTAACTCAATGGTTTAACACCACAATGTATCCTAATATAGGCAATGTCCTAGTACACAAGGTACTATATATATACAAGGCAAACTTCTTAAACAAGATCCATCACTTGAGCCCTACTTTGAGCTACCAAGCTCCAAATGCAAGCCCTTTCTTATCATTGTGCACCATATAGCCTCTAAACTGTAAAGGCCTTACACTTAGTTAGTACAAAGCTTAATTCTCAAGTAACCTTAGAATCTCAAGGATTTCAGTAAATAAGTACTTGCAAAAAAAGAAACTTAACCTACAACTATCCACTTAGTTATTGGGCCCAGCGTTAGAACTTGCACAAAAAACTTAAGGGAGTAAGTACAAGAATGTACTTCATAAGGGTCCCTTGGTGTACCTGTAAAGAGGATAGCAAGCAGGCATGCAAATATGGCATGTTTGAGCCAAATTAGCTTGAACCCCAAAGCCAATTCAAATGAGTATTGTCTCTACTTCATTCCAACATGTAATACTATATTTATATGCATTATTTGTGAAAAATTAGGTTTAAACCTTACCTTAAATTCATCCACAAAGCAATAACAAAATACAAGCACCACAAGCACACTTTAGCTCAACTTAGGTCTCTTGAGTTCTAGACCTAAAACTAATGTGATATGGCACCAATAACTTCAAATCGAGAGTATTTCTAGCTACTAATAAAACTTAGAACTATGTCAAACCAAACCAAGAATCTTACCTTAGGGTTTATGCCCAAAACAAGCAACAAAGAGCTAAAATGAAGCAAATGCACCAAGATTGAGTTAGAGGCT
Source organism: Aquilaria yunnanensis (assembly GCA_039654915.1). Taxonomy (NCBI): domain Eukaryota; kingdom Viridiplantae; phylum Streptophyta; class Magnoliopsida; order Malvales; family Thymelaeaceae; genus Aquilaria; species Aquilaria yunnanensis. The sequence continues at coordinate 56,147,636 of CM077597.1, forward strand.
TCTTGAATTCACTTTTGGACCTTCAAATTTGCTGGAAATTTGTGGGATTGGGGAGGTTTGTAGTAGAAAAACAACTAGAGAGGGAGAGCTAGGAAATTGGGAAATAAATGAATAGGAAATGGAAGTCAACACTTGCCAAAATATCCCAACCATTCCACTAAGGCATAATTCTTGTTCTCTTGCCTTTTGGATCTCAACTTCTCTTTTGTTTCACTTTGGCCACTATACACACACCCAAAACCGTCCCTCCTTGGTCCTAAAGAATATTCATAAGCCTTTTACACTTAGCCTCTTGGACACTTAAACCACTTCAAACATAAATTGTTCAATTGAACACTTAGTGCAATTTTTTCACTATTCCTTAAAATGATAGTTCTAATAGCTAGATTAACTTATGGTCTTAACTTAATTAGTCAAAATTCCTTACGTGACCTTAATTTCATCATAATTATATTCATGCCACTCATTTGGGTGAAAATTATCATTTTGCCCTTTTGACTTTTAGGTGCCAAATCACAGTTAGGAACTCATCTTTACTTTACTTAGCTTGTCTTTCTTTAATAAGATGCTAACTTGATGTATTTAGGTTAAAAAACTTAAATAAAACATACTTACTGAGTCAAAGCTAGTCATTGACTACGAATGTGGTCATATCCTCCCTCTACTTAGAAATTCGGTCCCCAAAATTCTGACTTAAACAGGCAAATTCACTTGGATATTGGATATTGCCTTTGCCTATCTTGCTTGGTCTCCCAAGTTGCCTCTTCCTACCCATGGTTAGATCATTGTACCTTGACCATTAGGATCCACTTTGTTCTTAGTTTTCGAACTTAGCAGTCAAGAAACTTGATGGGGTACTCTTCATAACTTAGGTCCTCCCTTATAGGCGTGATAGATGGTGCTAACACTTGCCCAGGGTTCACAATGCATTTTCTTAAGGAACTCACATGAAAGACATTGTGAACATAGACCAAACCTGGTGGCAAAGCCAACCAATAAGCTAATTTCCCCACCCTTTTGAGGATTCAAAAGGACCAATGTATCTTGGAGCTAACTTACCCCTTTGGGCAAACCTAGCCACACCCTTCATTGAGGAAACTTTAAGGAGTACTTTATATCTCATATCAAATTTCAAATCTTTCCTTTGCACATTGGTGTACTTAGCCCTGCCAATTTGAGGCAGCCTTGATCCTTGCTTGGATCAATTTAATCTTTGTCATGGTCTTGGCAATGATTTTCGGGCTAACAACCACTTTGTCTACTTATCTGCCCAACAATGAGGCATCAGACACTTACATCCATACAAAGCTTCATAATGCACCATTTTAATAGCTTCTTGATAGCTATTATTATAGGCAAACTCAATCAAAGGCAAGTGTTAGTCCTAATCCCTTCTAAAATCCATCATACAACTTTGCAACAAGTCTCCCTTGGGTCGGATCACCCATTCAGTTTCCTTTCACTCTGAGGGTGATAAGCAGTACTTAGGCTCACAGTGGAACCCATAGCCTTTTGAAAGGAAATTCCAGAACCTTGAGAAAAAATGCGGATCTCTATCAAATACAATCTAATTGGGGATTCCATGGAATCTCACCACTTTTCGGATATATAACTAGGCCAACATCTCCATGGTATACATAATCTTAATAGAGATAAAGTGTGCCAACTTAGTTAACCTATCCACCACCACCCAAATTGAGTCTTGCTGACTTCTTGTATTGAGTAACCTGACACAAAAGTCCATGGTGATGGATCCCCACTTTCTCTACGGTAGGGACAAACTTTGCGACATCTCTAATGCCTTTTGGTGCTCTACCTTTACCATTTGACAAGTGAAGCACTTAGACACATATTCATATATGTCCCTCTTAAACTTTGGCCACGAAAAATGAGTCCTAAGATCATAGTACATCATATTGACACCAAGGTAAATGTTAAGCTTACTCATATGTGCTTCTTGCAACACTTGTTGCCTTAGGTCACTTGGCACGTAAAGTTGGACACCATAATAAAGCAACCCATCCTTGTACTGAAATTCTTTTAGTATGGTACCATACCTTTCCTCCCAAGAAACTTTCTTCAAGTTTGGGTGTTATGGCCCTTCTAGTGGAAAACATGTTTGAGGAAGGTAAAGTGTTGTAAATTAAGTTCAGAACCTTAATTCAAGTTTACATAGCAAGAATAGAGAAGTTTAGCAAAGTTACTAAGTTTCGAGGTAGATAAGGCACTAAATGAAGTTCATGGGTAAAATGATAATTTTGCATCCTGAATAGCCGGGACGAGTCCCAAGTAGTTAAAATGAGTTTTTATAACTTAACTTTCAACCTTAACTCAAAGTTGAACAATAAACAAGAATTTAATCAAGAATGACTAAGTTGCCAAAAGATGGGGGTTTAATTGTAACAAGCTTAATACTTTGGTGGCTTGGAGGTTAAGTGAGGGTTTAAGAAGGGGAAAGTGAGGGTGGCTACCACAATTTTCGTGTTCATCCTCTCCACTGACATTTCTCCCTCAAATTTACTTCACAATCCAAGTTTCTTGGTGCCAAAAAGAGCTATCAAGGGCATATAAGCTAGGAGGAGCTCATTTCAAGCATAAAACCATGATTTTGGGGCTTGGAGGAGTGTTTTCTCCCATCCCCTATTTTTAGTACGTGGTAAGCATTGTGTTCTTGACTGAATTCATGTTAATTGGTTAGTTTGGAGCTTGGGTTTTGGTTAGAAAGTAAGATTTTAATGTTTAGTGCTTATGTTTTTGCTTGGAACTTAGGTAACACTTTGTTGGCCTTAGTGGATTGGAAAAGAGTTTGATTCTTGCTTGTTTCTAGGGGTTGAGGTAAGGAGTTATGTTTTCAAGTTCAATTAATGCTATTGGCTTGAGTTTGCTTGGAGGAATGGAGTGATTCTAGTAATAGCATTAGTTAGAGATTTTGGTTGAATTGTTGTGGACTATGAAATTTGAGAGGATTTGGATGATGTTATAGAGCATCATAGATTGGATTGCAATGGTTGGTTATGTTCTATGCAACATGGTCTATGTGTGTGTGAAATGTGGAGGCTTTCCAATCATGTTTACTATGTTTGCTAAGTGTCCAAGGTTCATAGCAGCAAAATGCATGAAAATTCTGCAGAAACCCAGATTGGCGACGCGTCACTAATTACAGGTTGAGGCCCATGACGCGTCGCCAATCCAGGGGAAATTATGGCTCAGCGTTACCAACTGTGGTGACGCGTCACCACAATTGGCGATGCTTCGCCACAGACAAAATGGCTGAATTTTTCACATTTTGCTAGGATTATCAAGGTGAGACCTAAGGGGGTTCTTGGGGTATCTTGGCGTCTAAGGATTCCGGGGGTACTCCGAGACTTCCAAATGTCCCACAAGATGTAGGAGTTTCCTTGAGTTTTATGAGGTATCATTGTTGCTTGTGGAACAAGCAAGGAAACTACGTTGCTAATAAGCATAACTAAGTACCACTAGCTCAGGTGAAAGGTTTAAAACCCTTGGCGACCTAGCCGTGCCGTAGCCACGAGGTTGCAAGGTGAAACCTTATTCATCTAGTCTACAAGGAGGTCTTATCGCCTAGTCTACAAAAGTCCCACCATAATTCCCCTGCACAACATAAATGGGAGAGGTTCAACCGGTGATTTATCACTAGTTAGGCTGGAAAGCTTTGCTTGCTAGAGGACAAGGTTGAGGAGAGGTCTCAAGGGACCTAGTTTATATGCATATATATTATACCCTCATGCTATGTGAGCTTGCAGTAAGTTACATATGTTATCATATGTAGAGTCCTAGTAATTTTCTTGCAGGTACACAGATGACCCCTTATTGAGAATGTTGAATTCTCACTCCTTAGTTATGTTGTGTAGAGACTGAAGTTGTTGGACCGGGTAATCGTTGAGGATTATCACGGTAGTACTCTTTTGTGTGTATAGGTACGGCTCTTGAGAATCTCTATGATTCTAGTCTACATGGGCACTTGTTGGTCAAGTAACAGTACTAACTAGTGTCTTCCTTTGGCTACAGAGCCTAGTAGCACTTGGGCAAGAGCTTTTGAGACTCGCCACTGGGACGTGTATCCAAGGTGAGAGTTAGATCAAGAAGATCTCAGTTGAGGTTTGTATATATATATATACAGTACTCCTAGTTGCCTCCATAGTCTATGTTATGAAGAGTCCTAGACTCTAGGGTTGCTCTTGGGTGAGGGCATTAGTCTACTTTATCTATGAATGTTCTCACGAGTTGTTATGTGTAGTAAACTCACTCAAATGTTGATTTTGTGTACTTTGGCTATTACACTTAGTTTCTATGGAATTATTTGGCCAAGTTAATGCTTTATGTTTTTATTAATCCAAGTCAAAGCATGAAGAGCATGCATATTGCATATTCTAGGTTAATCAACTAGTATCATGGGATTTAATCCGCACATATATACAACTAGCCAATCGCAACCACCATGAGACCAGCTCTCACAGGGCTTCCTAGGTAGGGGCCAAGGATGGCCGTGTCATTGGGTCCTTGTCCTGAGCTTCCTTAGCCTTAGCCAGCCATATTAACTAAATCTCGAGAATTGTAAGTTGAGCCATTTCCCAGTCTCGCTAGGTTTAAAATAAGACCAAGAACTATTTCACATCTGGAACTTTCTGAGGTGGTAGCCACTTTATCCTTGGAAAGAATCACCCTAGAATACTTATGGGTCAAGGCATCAACAAGAAAATTGCCTTTACCAAAACAATAGTCTATCGAGCAACCATAATCCTTGATATACTTGACCCACATTCTCTGCCTCGTGTTCAAGTCCTTTTAGGTAAACAAATACTTTCGACTCTTTTGGTCCATAAGGATCTTAAAGGACCTCCCTATAAGGTAGTGTCTCTAAAGCTTTAAGGAAAACACGATGGCTGCCAACTCAAGATCATGTACCTGGTAGTTCAATTCGTTAGGCCTTAACTGCTTGGACCCATATGCAATCATTTGCTTATCCTGTATTAACACATATCTTAATCTTATCCTAGATGCATCATATACAACACAAATGTCTTATGCTGATCAGATAGGATCAAGATAAGAGTAGAAGTTAGCCTTTTCTTAAGCTCTTCAAAGCTTTCCTCACACTTAAAAGTCTGGATGAACTTTCATGCCTTATTTGTTAAGGTAGTCAAAGACAAAGCTATCACGGAGAATTTCTTAATGAATCTTCTGTAATAGCCTGCCAGTTCCAAGAAGCTTCATATTTCACTTATAATCATTGGGCGTTTCCACTCCACTACTACCTTTACCTTTTCTAGGTCAACATTTAGTCCTTGAGCATTTATGATATGCCCGAGGAATGGAATTTCACTTGCCCAGATTTGGTACTTAGATAGTTTTGCATAATATTGGTTATCTTAAAGCACTTGCAAAGCTATCTTTAAATGTTCCTCATGTTCTTAGGGAGTCTTAGAATACACCAGAATATCATCAATGAGCACCTCAACAAACTTATCTAGGTAGGGTCTAAAATTTTTACTCATGGCATCCATGAACATTGCTGAAGCATTTCTCACCCCAAAAAGCATAACTGTGTACTCATAATGCCCATACCTAGTCCTGAATACAATTTTTAGGATATCTTCTTCCTTGACTCTTATTTGGAAGTATCCAGACATTAGGTCTCTTTTAGAAAAGGCCTTTGCTCCTTTTAACCTATCAAGTAAGTCATCGATCTTGGGCAATGGATATTTGTTCCTTACAGTTACTGTATTTAGTTTCCTATAATCTATACACAAACATAAGGTTCCATCTTTCTTCTTCACAAATAACATCGGGGTGCCCCACTAAGAAACACTTAGCCTTATAAAGCCCTTGTCAAGTAGCTCTTCTAACTGATTTTATAACCCATTCATTTGAGGTGTTGACATCCAATATAGGGGTATGGAAATTGGTTCTGCCCCAGGCTGTAAGTGTATGGACAATTCAATCTCTCTATTTGGAGGTAACCCTGGGAGGTTTATAGGAAAAACTTTTAGAAATAAATTGGCTATTGGGATTTCCTTAAGTTGCTCCTCGACTGCCAGCCCATTCAAAGAGTAATATTTTTCTTCACTCACAATGGGAATGGACTTCATCAACTTGAGTTGCAAGCTTTTGGCATTACTTGCCAAACTACCCGTGCAAGTCACACTTACCCCAAGGCATCCTTAAGGGTGACTTTACAACCTGCACAGTCGATCTGGGCCATGTACCTACTTAACCAATCTATTCCAAGGACAACATCATATGGGATTGAGGTTAAAACCCATAGGTCACACAAAAACCTATGAACCCCTAACTCCAAAGGATACCCTTTAACCAATTCATTGGTGAAGATAATATTCCTCCTAGCAATCTTAATAAACCTCATCTCATCCATTAAAGTTCATTGCAATCCTAACTTGACAACTATGCTCAATGAAATGATAGAAATAGTAGTGTTATCCACTCCGCGGTAGTCCAATTATGGTGCCAAAATTGTGCATTTAGACTCCCAGGATTGGTAATGTTCTGTAGGCCATCAGAACCCTACCCTTAGTGTGCATACCTAAGTGGCCCTCTTGGGCACTGTGTAAACATATGCATATTGGTCCAACCATCACACACATATTCACATTTCATGCACACCATGGCAGCAAAAAAGGAAAACACTGGCACAAGTCTTAATCTTGGCTACCACACATTAGGCAATCTTGTTAAGTTCCAGTGACCAGCCACTGCACCTGTAACTTCCACTAATAAACTGTATCATTCTAGCCATGTACCCCACCTATTTTCTTTGCTCCATTATCAAGTAGAGACTTAGAGCAAGCGAAGAAATTTTTTTTTACATCAATAGCCCATCTATGGACCAAGTTATGAATTTTTGAAGTTTGTTACAAAATTCTGACCAAATGGACAGTAACTTAGCCAACTTTGCAATGTCATATCTTTGGCTACAGGGCTCCAAATTTAGAAATTCCAAATACGAGTTCAACATCCATATGTTCTCTAGGTGGTCAAAATTTAATACAATTATTCCTTCTATACAGGGAGATATAGAACTTTAAGTGCAGAGTCAAAATTCTGGTCACTTTGTGACCATTTTGCCCATACAAAATTTCATAAGTGTGCAAACACTTTATTCACAATGGGAAAGCCCTCCAAGGCTACCCCATATATGTCTATTACACATAGGAAATACATTTCCTTACTTTTAACAACTTTATGTGGCCAAAACAGAATTTACAAGTAAGCAGCCCATCATTCACACTTAGGCAGCTTTGCACTACATCACTTACATAGTCAAAACATTACTCAAATGTTCACATACTTGCCTCATTTTACATACACTACATGTACATGCATACATGCACTACAATATGGTCTTAACTTAGCTAAATACGCACCCTAGGTTATAGGAGGTCCTAAGACACAATGGACTCCAAAAACAGGATGTTGGACAGCTGCTACACAACACAATAAGTACCACCATTAAAAATACGAAATGTGCTCCTAAAATCACCGAACTTTCCATATCTTAACTAGACATATGAAAGTTCATGTAACTGAAATTTTAGATCAAAACTCAAATTACAAATTTCAGTTTGAATGAGATCTTTCTGCTGGACCTGAAATGATAGAACTGAGGGGAGTAAGTTTCATTGAGAAACTTAGTAAGGGTAACACTTGAATTCAATAGGCAATGTGAGCATCATTAAAAATTGCATCAAAAGACACTAAAACAAAAAAAACACAATACATATATACAAGATATAGCAACCAAATGCAGCAGCCATTCACAACCAACAAACACGTGAAATGCAGCAGCAACAATAACCATAGGTTAGTTCGTAAAACACATAATAAACATAAATAAATCACTATGGCAGCCCTCCTCAAGCTAATGCATGGTCTTATGAGGATTTTAACAGTAGTTAGTACTAACTTTGGGCTCTAGAAACCCTCACTTTATTGCCATCATTGTGCACTTTACACTAGGTTAGAAAACTTTCAATAAGTGCACTCCCCTCACTAAGCTTGGTTCATCAACTCATGGCCTTCTTCTAAGCTCAGCCCTAGCACCATGGATGTTTGAAAATTGAAAAAAGCAACCCATTAGAGCAAGAGAACCCTTACCAAAGTGGGTAGGTTGAAAATCAAGCTTGATCCTTGAAGTATCCAAGCAATAGCTATAGTTTGCTTCCAATTGCTTTCTTTTGCTTTCAATTTCAATCGATTGCAAGTTTGAGGGTGTGGTGACTATGGAGGAAGTGTGGCTGTGTTCTCGGGCTAGAGGAGGACGAAAATGAGAGAGGGATAAGTGATTTGGCCACTTAAATGGCCTTAAATGAGCTTAAGGGCACAAAACACACTTAACAAGCTTAACCTTGCTTTATGTTATTTTCCTTCTCACTAATTATGGTTTCTTTGTCTTAAATTCATTGGTACACATGTGCCCAACATTTTTGACTAATTATCAAGTCTTGGCTGCCTCCCCCATGGTGGGATAACCCCACAATTCCACCCTTAGACTTAAGTCAGAAGCTTGAACATCTTAAGGTTTACACTAGGACATTTAGGTCCCTATTGTCTTTAGTGTTTCCTTTGTCCAAACTTGTCTTCCATGAGCAATTTGGTCCTCCAATAGCACTTTCATGCCATTCATATCCTTCCTATAACTCTCCAAGTCTCTTTCTTGAGAGTTTTGCAATTGAGTACCCAAATTTCCAAAACCTTACAAAAAAGTCCATAGGTTGCTTGACAAACAAGCAATCTTTAGGGCTTTTATTGGGAGCCAAGTTACTAATTTGGAACACTTTTAAGGAGGTGTTGATCATGCCTTTTACCCCCCACACTTCAATTACTATGGTGAGAATTACACAATATAATGGTTTTTAGCCATTATGACACACTTGTAATTCTCCCATTTTGTGAGGTGGTAACAAGTAGCACTAGTATCAAACAAAATCTTAACACTACTATCCTGAACATTAAAGTTACCATGCATAGTTGTTGGCTTTCTGGGTGTCTGGCCCATCAAGGTAAAAACACGCGGTTGCACAAGAGCTCCAATATATGCATTTCTCACTCCTAAGGCCCTAGCCTTCCTTGGCTTTGCTCTTGCCTAAGCCTTGGGCACTCCTTAACCCAATGTCTAGACTAGCTGTAGTAATTACAGAGATCAGTCTTGAGGGTGCACAGTTTGTTACCATGAAATTTCTAACACTTAGGGCAATGGCCCTTCCTGATCTTTTCACCTTTCTTGAAGGATTCTTGGTCTTGTCCCGGGTTAGGCCTCTTGCCTGACAATCTTGAGTGCACCGGGACCTTTGGCTCAATGACCATATGCCTTGGTTTTGCCTCCATTAACTCCCTTTCCAAGCCCATGGTGTTTTGAATGGCCTCATGATAGGTCTGAACCCTAATAAGAGCCTAGAAGTTCGCTAACTCTAACTTAAGTCCTTGAATAAATTTCTTTGCCTTAACTTCATCCTTCCCAGCCAAATGAAGAGTAGACCAAAAAAGAGAACTAAGTTTCCTCTCATACTCATGGACCGCCAAACTTCCTTGAACCAACTCATCAAATTCTATCCTCTTTTGATCTTGGGTTGCCTCACTGTTGAATTCATTTTGAAATTCTTTCTCAAATTTGGTACAATCAAGTTCCTTGGGCTTTTGCCCGTGCCTACCTTCATTATAGGACCTAAGCCTCTCCATGACATCTTTCCACCACAAAGAGGCCTTGCATTCCAAAAAGAAAGGTACTAAATCCATCTTAGCCCTGCCATCCAACTTCATGTTCTCAAAGATTTCATTAATTTGTTACAGCCAACCTTTGGTTGCATTGCGATCACCCACACCATTAAACTTATGAGTGTTAATTTTTTGGCATATTAATACAAGCCCCATGTTGTCCAGAATAACAGGTCTCCTCCTTCTCCTACGGGGATGGAAATCTTCCTCATCCTCTTCCTCACTATCCTATTCAATGCTCACATGAGCATGCTCATGTACTTGCTCTTGACGTTGCACTTACCCTTGGGGTGGAGGATTTTTCCCCTGACCTTGGTGCACCATTAGGCCTTGGTGCACTTTGGCCCTTACCATATTAGGGTCCTCCAACATCTCCCTTTCATTTACAGGTTGAGCACACTCCTAAAGTAGGATAGCTATGCCATATAGCATCCGGTCCATAGATTCATTGAGCCTTTGTAACAAAGCCACCACTTCTCTCATATCTGCCCCATTGGGGGCACTAGTTCCCACACCAAGAACCTCAGCCACAGTAACAATACCTAATCAAGTGTTCACCATGATACCTGTAACTGAAGCCAAAAGACCACACCCAGAGCAACTTATAAGCAGTACTAATTATACTTAGCATAAGGAACATTTACTTCCTAGTTCACTTATTGCCTATACTAGGACCATTGACCTACTCTGATACCAAACTATCATGGAGCAGGGTACCGGTACCTTGAATTGCTTAACTTGTAGGCCCTTTGGGACTATGATCCGACTTAGTTACCATTGGCTAAGTATTACTCGTAGGTGAGTTAAGACAACTTACGTGCAACTAGATTCTTAACCTACCCTACAAAGAAATTTGAATGTGTTCATCCTACCGATGCAAAAAAAATAACAAAACCATTTAAGAAAACATCACTCGAGCATTCTATTTAAAACACACTTAAAATGTACCAAGACAATAAAATACTAGTTACTTTAACTTCAAGTAATAGTTTGTGCACACTCCAAAATGCTAGCATGCGCCCAAAAGTAACTCAATGGTTTAACACCATAATGTATCCTAATAGAGGTAATGTCCTAATACACAAAGTACTATAAATATACAAGAAAAATTCTTAACCAAGATCCATTAATTGAGCCTCACCTTTGCGCTATCAAGCTCAAAGTGCAAGCCCTTCTAGGGTTTTGGGAGCCAAACAAGTGCAACAGAATTTAACCAAAACCCTCCAAAATCTAAGTGAACCAGGGTAAACCGGGTGTTTGAAAATTTTCATACCTAATTTAGGTTGAGATCTCTCACTCAACTGTAGAGTCGAATCAAAAAACCTGAATAGTTGACGTGTTCAAGCTCTCTATGGTATCCACATGAGCCTCTTGGGATCACCACACTTCCACCACATCCCAGTAGATGCGTTTCTCTTGTGCTCGTAGTGCTAGCTTGCGTCCTCCAAGGAATAACAAGAGAAGAGTGCAAATATCTCTTTTGGGAGGCTAGGGCAAGGCTGCGAATTTCTTACTAAAAGTTGTATTTATAGTGAGACTCAACTTCCAGGCCTAATGGGTTTCAAAGCCCTAATCCAATTAGGCTTTAATTTCGGGCTTAATAATGGCTCAACTTTTGGGCCAATTATTAACATAAAATTATCATGAAACCATAACCCAAATAATTAGCCCATCCACTTTAATAATCCAAATAGCTCTATGTGTATGACCCAATAGGCTCTTCCCACGTTAGCAATGATCATAAATCACGTTTATGATTGTAAGCAATGAGCGGTGTCTAGCAATGATTGTCAATGATTCGACTAAACCTTTATGATCATTACCCATATATGCCATTGCCCCTTTGTCCAAGATATCAAGACTATGCACGAGACATGCAATGTGTCACTCTCATATAGCCCAATCTTTGGTTTCTTAATTACCGAGTAGACTAACTTAAATTGATGACATTGATATTGTATATCAACTCATCCGAGTATGGCCATGCATTTTTTAAGTTTCACTTTATCAAGGGGCCCGAAGATATCACTTCCGTCACATAGGAGGGACAAATCCCATCTTGCTCATACAAATCCCTCCGCATGATATGTGACATACCCAATGGCCTCCTTCAAGTTCACTCAATTATGAGCAATAAAGGAAAGTATCAAAGTATGTGACTCACATCTAGGGAACCTTGATGACCTTAGGTCAAAGGACTACATATACCATGATCACAATGAGAATCATTTAGGACACTCATATAATGATCCATTTAACATTCTCATGGTGGGTCGATTCAGTACATAAGTTCTCTAACTTGTACCCATATGTACACTTCATATCTAATATTAGTCTCCACATATGCTAGTCGTTATGTATTATTGTAAACCATTCCACAATAATACTAGACCAGGGACATTTGAGAATATCATTATTCTAGGGTTACAATTATGTTTATTACGTTACGCAGAAACAAAACAACAAACATAGTTGCTAGATTAATGCCTTAATAAAATATCATGGCTCAATGTTTAAAAATACAATCATCTCATGATTAGCTTTTGGGCACAACACTAACAATCTCCCATTGGCAGTAAAGCCATCATCCATGTATCTAATATTGATGGACCTGGAATGGCTATCATGCTTCTACTGCATAAGGGGCCTTGTCAACGAATCAGCAATGTTGTTATCTGTCGAAGTACTGCATATCCTCACATCAACTCTCTCGATGATCTCCCTGATGGGATGATAGTGTTGGAGTATGTGTTTGGATCGTTGGTGAGATCAAGGTTCCTTAGCCTGTGCGATTACTCCATTGTTGTCACGATAGAGCTCTATTACGTCAGCAATGCTTGGAACCACTCCAAGTTCAGTGATGAACTTCTTGATCCAAACTGCCTCCTTCACAGCATCAGAGGCGGCAATGTACTCATATTTCATTGTAGAGTCAGCTACTGTCTCTTGCTTTGAACTCTTGCAGATTACAGCACCACCACCAATACAAAACACATAACCAGATTGTGATCTCAAATCATCCTTATCGGATTGGAAGCTAGCATCGGTGTAACCTTTACAACGAGCTCATCTTCACCTCCAAAGACTAAGAATACATCCTTAGTCCTTTATAAGTACTTAAGGATGTTCTTAATGGCTGTCTAGTGACTTTCACCGGGATTTGATTAATACCTGCTTGTCATGCTCAAGGCATACGAGACATCAGGACGAGTACATATCATGGCATACATGATAGATCCAACTGCTGAGGCATATGAAATCTTACTCATGTGCTCTCTCTCCTCGGGGCTACTTGGACACTGAGATCTAGAAAAAATTATACCATGTGACATGGGCAAGAATCCTTTCTTGGAATCTTGCATGCTAAACCTCTTTAGCACCTTCTCAATGTATGTACTTTGACTTAGGTCGAGAAGCTTTTGAGATCTATCTCCATAGATCCTGATGCCTAACACATAGGCTGATTCACCCAAGTCCTTCATAAAGAAACATTCCCTTAGCCAAGTCTTTACAGACTGTAGCTCAGGAACATCATTCCCGATGAGTAGTATGTCATATACATACAACACTAAGAAAACAATAGCGCTCCCATTAACCTTCTTGTAGACACAAGTTTCATCTTCATTTTTGATAAAACCAAACTCTTTGATTGCTTCATCAAAATGAAGATTCCAATTTCGAGAAGCTTGCTTCAGTCCATAAAGGGACCTTTGTAACTTGTATACTTTATTGGCATTCTCAAGAGTGACAATACCCTCAGGCTGTGTCATGTAGACATCCTCAAGTAACTTTCCATTTAGGAATGGAGTTTTGACATCCATTTGCCGTATCTCATAATCATAGTGTTAAGCAATAGCAAACAAAATTTAGATGGATTTAATCATGGCAATTGGTGAAAAAGTTTGATCCTAGTCAATACCATGAATTTGCTTGAAACCTTTTGCAACCAATTGTCCCTTAAAGGTAATCACATTACCATCCATGTTAGTTTTCTTCTTAAAAATCCATTTGCACCCTATAGGTTTGACCCCTTCAGGTGGATCAACCAAAGTCGACACTTGGTTTTCATACATGGATTCCATCTCGGATTTCATGGCCACTAGCCACTTCTCAGAGTCAGGCCCTGACATAGTTTGTTGGTAGGTTGTGGGCTCATCTTAATCCATGAGCATCACATTGCCATTGTAAGTCACGAGAAATCCATATCTCTCTGGATTATGCCAAATTCTACCAGACCTACGTGTGCTCTATGCTACAAGAATAGACTCTTGAACCACAACATCTTGTGGTGTTTGTTCAGGTTCCATTTCAAGTTCGATGTCCTTTTGTTGTTCTTGAATTTTTTAGGTTCTACTTTCCACCTACTGGTTCCTTTAGAGATAAACTCTTTCTCTAGAAAGACACCAGTTCGAGCAACAAACTTTTTTTTCTCAGAAGGATTGTAGAAATAGCAACCCTTTATTTCTTTAGAATACCCAACAAAGAGGTATTTATGAGATTTGGGCCCTAGTTTGTCAGAGGATTAATCTTCATAAAAGACAAACTGGGACACCTCCCACTTTATATCTCATATGGTGTCTTTTGAACCGATTTAGATGGAATCAGTTTAGTGTAAAAGTGGTTGTCCCTAGAACATGTCCCCAAAAGGAGTTTGGAAGATCAGCTCGACTCATCATAGATTGAACCATGTCTAACAGAGTTCGATTTCTCTTTTCAGATACACCATTCCATTGAGGTCTACCAGGTGGAGTGAGTTGTGATACTATATGTTGGGTTTCGGGAGCCAAACAGCGCAGCGGAATTTAACCGAAACCCTCCGGGATCCAAGTGAAACGGGGTAAACCGGGTGTTTGAAAATTTCATACCTAATTTTCGGTTGAGATCTCTCACTCAACTGTAGAGTCGAATCGCAAAACCTGAACAGTTGACGTGTTCAGGCTCTCTATGGTATCCACACGAGCCTCTCGGGATCACCACGCTTCCACCACGTCCCGGCAGATGCGTTTCTCTTGCGCTCGCAGTGCTAGCTTGCGTCCTCCAAGGAATTGCAAGAGAAGAGTGTGGCTGTCCTTTTGGGAGGCTAGGGCAAGGAGACCTACGAATTTCTCACTTAAAAGTTGTATTTATAGTGAGACTCAACTTCCAGGCCTAATGGGTTTCAAAGCCCTAATCCAATTAGGATTTAATTTCAGGCTTAATAATGGCTCAACTCCTTGGCCCATTATTAATACGAAATTAAAGTGAAACCATAACCCAAATAATTAGCCCATGCACTCTAATGATCCAAATAGCTCTATGTGTGCGACCCAATAGGCTCTTGCCATGTTGGCAATGATCATAAATCACATTTATGATCATAAGCAATGAGCGGTGTCTAGCAACACATCATTGCTACCCAAGTGACAAGATTGTCGGTGAATCGACTAAACCTTTATGATCATCACCGATATATGCCATTGTCCCTTTGTCCAAGATATCAAGACTAAGCACGAGACATGGAATGTGTCACTCTCGTATAGCCCAATCTTTGGTTTCTTGATTACCGAGTAGACTAACTTAAACTGACGACATTGATATCATATATCAACTCATCGGAGCATGGCCATGCATTTTCTAAGTCTCACTCTATCAAGGGGCCCAAAGATATCACTCCCGTTACATAGGAGGGACAAATCCCATCTTGATCATACAAATCCCTCCGCATGATATGTGACATACCCAATGACCTCCTTCAAGTTCACTCAGTTACGAGCAACAAAGGAAAGTATCAAAGTATGTGACTCACATGTAGGGAACCTTGATGATCTTAGGTCGAAGGACTACATATACCATGATCACTATGAAAATCACTTATGACACTCATATAACGATCCATGAAGTGTTCTCATGGTGGGTCGGTCCAGTACACAAGTTCTCCAACTTGTACCCATATGTAGACTACATATCTCATATTAGTCTCCACATATGCTAGTCATTATGTATTATTGCAACCCGCTCCACAATAATACTATACTAGGGACGTTTAAGAATATCATTATTCTAGGGTTACAATTATGTTTATTACGTTACGCAGAAACAAAACAACAAACAAAATTGCTGGATTAATGCCTCAATAAAATATCATGACTCAATTTGCAAAAATACAATCATCTCATGATTGGCTTTTTGGGCGCAACACTAACACTATACCACACTCTTTTAGATAGTCAAGGAATTCTCGATCCAAGAGCTCTCCACCTTGATTTGATCGAAGTACTTTGATACTATTCTTGAGTTGATTCTCTACTTCATTCTTGAATTCTTTGAACTTTTCAAAGGATTCTAACTTGTGTCTCATAAGATACACATAGCCATATCTAGTGAAGTCATCAGTAAAGGTAATGAAGTATTGGAAGCCTCCTCTAGCATGTGTAGACATAAGGCCACATACATCACCATGTATGAGTCCTAGTAGGTCATTAGCCCTTTCACTTTGCCTTATGAATGTGGCTTTGGTCATCTTGCTTAACAAACATGACTCAGATGTCTCATATGATTCAAAAACAAATGAGTCCAAGAGTCCATCCTTATGGAGCTTGGATATGCGGGTCTTGTTTATATGGCCCAAGCGACAATGCCAGAGATAGGTAGGGTTTGAATCATTCGATCTGACCTTCTTGGTATTCATAAAATATATTTGATTTTTGAGTTCTACAACATACAACCCATTGCTAATTTGAGCACTAACATAAAAGATTTCATTCAAATAAATAGAACAACATTTGTCCTTTATTATAAGTGAAAAACCTTTCTTGTCCAAGCAAGAAATAGAAATCAAATTTCTACTAATAGTAGGCACAAAGTAGCAGTTGTCTAATTCTAAAACTAATCCACTAGGTAAAGTGAGAACATAAGTCCCTACGGCTAAGGCAGCAACCCTTGGTCCATTTCCAACACTTAGGTCCGCTTCACCTTGGGCCAATCTTCTACTCCTACTTAGATCCTGCACATTTGCAAAAATGTGAGATCCACATCCAGTATCGAATACTCAAGATGAGGAAGTAGAAAAGTTAGCCTCTATAACAAGAATACCTAAAGTGGAAGTCTTACTTCCTTTCTCCTTAGCAAGTTCTTCAAGATAAGGCTTGCAATTGTGCTTCCAGTGTCCAGGTTGCTTACAATGGAAGTACTCCCCTTCCTTTGCCACACCATCCTTTGGTTTCAGTTTAGCTAAAGAAGAATTAGCATTGGACTTTCCTTTAGCTTTATCCTTCTTCTTGTTGGCTTTTCCTTTTTCTTTGCCCTTTTGAGCAATCAAAATGGGCTTAGCCTTCTTAATGTTTTGCTCAATAGTTCTCAACATGTTGAGCAATTTAGGGACGGACTTGTCAAGGTCATTCATGTTATAGTTCATGACGAATTGATTATAGCTTTCAGGCAATGATTGCAAGACTACATCAACCGCTAACTTTTTCTTAGGAGCAAATCCCAAACTTTTAAGATTCTCAATATACCCAATCATCTCGAGCACATGAGGACCCACAGGACTTCCTTAAGACATTTTGCACTGAAACAATGGCTTAGAGGTCTTAAACCTCTCATGCCTAGCTTGCTCTTGGAAGAGCAATTTAAGATGTTCGATCATATCGAACGCTCCCATGTTTTGATGTTGCTTCTGAAGCTCAGATTCCATGGTAATAAGCATGAGGCAAGCAACTTCCAAAGCATCATCAAAATGCCTCATGTGAGCATCCTTTTCAGTTCTTGGAGTAGTGGTAGTAGGTTCATTCAGAATGGGCTGCCTTTCTCTCTTGCTTGAGGACTATCCTTAAGTTTTGGTACCATTTGAGAAACTTGGTCCCATTAAATTTTCAATATCAAGGATTGATCACAACAAAAGTGTCGATGTGTTTTGTGCCATGGTTATCTACAACAGTAAATATGCAGTGTAAGAGTCATGTATTTTAATTCATTTCATAAGGACCTTTATTAAACGATACTCCCACTATTTTCCTCAAAATAATAACCCTCAATATTATTTCAGAACACCTCGGTGCTAAGGTATTCTAGTGGGCCAAGATTCATATTTCACCATAACTGGAAGGGATCACATTGAATGACTTAATATTTGTTTGAGTTATTTTTCTTTTGATCTCACCAATTTGTTATCTCTGGTTAGCTAATACATGCATCACATACAAATATAAAACATGCATCTTATGCTAACAAGAAAGTAAATGTGACATGGTTGTAGCCCAAACTATGTGATATTCCCAAGCCAGTGAGAATATCATAAAAGCCTAAGAAAAGAAAAGGGTCTTCACAAGCTCCTTCTCCTCCTTTCTTGGTTGCCCTTTTATTGTCATCTCCTTGGACATACCACCTTGGACGATCCCATAACGTGCCATTATATCAATAATAGAAACCTCGAGTTACATTTGAGGGGAGTAAAGTAAGAAGAGAATGTACAATGAAAGTAACAAGAAAAGGTATGAGTCACAGGCCGTATTTACAAGTACAACCAATCAATTGCTATAACCATGCACCCTGCTTCAAACACCAATAAGTATAACATGTCAAATCTCATTTAACAAAAATGCATGCCTATTAATGCACATTGATTAACTAGTTTTTATTAATGTCGCGCTTCGCATACGGCGGTCCAGTATTGCATTATTGCATTTAGTACTGTAACGACCCAAGTCTAGAACTAGTTAACTAAACACTTGCCCAAATCACATGGGCTATCCTTTGGAAAACAATAAGTACTAGGTGCTTGTGCTATAGAATTGTGCCTATATATCCAGATAAGGCTTCTCACATTTCACCCATGTGGGATACAGGTGTGGTACAAACTCCCCCTTTTATGTACCCAACATCCTCGTTAAGGTCAGTCGGATTACTGGGTCCCCTGGACCAATAACCTCTCTAATTAGTTTACTTGGTCCTCCGCCAAGAAATCTCTCTAATTCAGGATCAGCCTTGGTAGATGATGCATACCCAATATATTGCATTATCATAGTCTTGGGTCAGCTCTAATACCATTTGTAATGACCTAAGTTCATAACTGGTTACCGGAACACCTGAACACACCACATGGGCTGTCCTTTGGAAAAGGTTAAGCTATAGGTGCTTATGCTTTAGAACTTGAGCCTATATATCCTTATAATGCTTCCTATATTTCACCCATATAGGATATAGGGGTGTTGCAAAATCTGTAATGACTCAAGTCCAAAACTAGTGAATAAAGCACTTACCCACACCACATGGGCTATCCTTTATGAATATGATAAATGCTAGGTGCTTATGCTCTAGAACTTGAGCCTATATATCCACATAAGAATTTCCACATTTTACCAACTGTGGGATATAAAGTTGTTATAGGTGCCATATTGGATTGTCTTCCAATTTTACAATATCTTCATATCATGTTCACCTACACTTCTTACTACTCCATTTTATTTACAGGAAATGACTTTCTATACTTAATGTATGCAACTAAAATATATGTCACCCTTGACATCCTTCTAGTTGTTGCTATCTTGCAATCATAAGATTAAAAATAAAAATGTATCACTTTTTGTTTTACATTTAATGCAAGTGACATACACTTTCTTTTTGCAAAATTGTATAGGCCATGTGTTGGTGATGTTAGTGATATTCATAAGGTATCAAACTAGAAAGTTGTATATAAGCCTAGTGCCATTAATGTGGCTAAATACATCACACCACTTGAAATCAAGAATCTATGCTTAGATCCTAATGTTGAGCTATATTTAATTTGACATGTGTTATTGCATAATAGAGTTTTCTTGTGTTTTGCAACAATTATATGTGTTGATCACTAGTACCCTTAGTACTATGAAGGATGCACTACTTGCTTGAAGAAATTATAGCAATAGGGTTTCATGTATTATTGTTACAAATGCCATAAAGTTAGTCCTAAACTTGTCACAAAGTTGCTATGTCTTTCTACCTATCTAATTTTAATTATCTTTTCATTATAAATATTTTTGTGATGACACATCCTTATAACATGTTGTGTAATTTTGGATGTATAAGTATACAGTGAGTTTGAGCGTTGTGGATCATTCATTCGACGAATACTTTGTTATGTTTTACAAAGTTGCTAAACAAATGTTTGGATGTCTATCTTCTAAATTATACATAAAAAAGAAAACAATAAGTGTTCCTAATAATTAAATTTTTTTGCATATGTATAACTATAAACTTTTATGAACTAACATTTTTATACATCTAGGTAGAAGGGCATGATAAAATGAAGATAATATTTAGATGGCCAATGGGCATGCTATTTTTCTGGGAGGTGTAGGTCATTAAGTCTAGTCATTAGAATTTACATTCTGGATTTACTACGGAGAAAGTTAAGCCAATCAATTGGTTAGCTGAAATTCAATTCCGACTTCATCTTATTTCCAAGGTAATAAATGACATCACATAAGCATTTAAACTATTGCAATATATATATATATATATATATATATATGCCTTGTTTTGACTAATTCTAAGCCTGTTATTCTTGTTAATAATGAAGTAAAAAAATCACGGACTAGAAGACTAAAACCTGAGGCATGTAAAAACTATCCTCAAGGATCATAGTTTGCGACTCTTAGAAGTGTGCAGGAGAACAGGTCTCCAAAACTCCCTAAAGATAGAATGGGTCTTCAGATTACATGCACTTGCAATTAGGACATTCTAGGAAACAATAGAAATGCAAGAACTAGTTAAGAAAGTAAAATGGTTTGAAGGAGGAAGCAAGAGATTATGATGAATTGGAATTGAGGAGGAGTGGGGTATTTATAAGGAGGAGGAGAGGCTTAATTTTAAAGTTGGAAGGAAATCTGGCAGATATCAAAAAATCTTAACCAAGATTTTTGAATGTTGAGTTACTAGAAATCAACATGTGAAAATAATGGGTTTTTTTGATAAGGTGTGGTGAAAAGTTAAACTGAGAAAAATGGTAAAACCTAACTTGGATCAGCAAATATTTCATGCCCAAGGGGAAAAGTTGGGCTCTTTCAACTATTTAGACCCATCTCGTGCATTGAAGTCCACTACTTATTTCTTTCTTTATCTAGTCTACTTAGGCATGGTAGCTTTTAAACACTATAATCCTCTTTTGTCCAAGCCATGTAGGATCTAGCATTTTGAAATACACTTTACACATACAATAATCTCCCACATATTTCAAACGGTTAACAATAAGGTCTTTTACTGGTTTCAAACCAAAGGATGCAATGTATGGTGGCTTGTGTCTATTAGAATGTAAACAGTCCTAAAGTCAATGAGACTTAATTTACAAAGTGCTTGGTGAAGCTTATAGCTTCTATGAAACAAATTTCCTTCTTGTAAATTAAAAGGCTTGTTGGTCATATTGCTACCCCACAATTTTTACTTTTTATCACAATGTTAGGCCTATTGGCCTCGCACGTCTCCTAGTTTTCATAGTACTTTAGAGACTTTAGCACAAATCGATTCATTCCTACAACCATATATGTGATTCCATAAAGTGTGTACTGCATTAATACACCACCCAAAATAGAAAATGGCTATGTGAATAACTAAAATATTTTATTCATCCATTAATAATTGCCGTTTAGCATTATCTACACCATAAGAGGGATGCTAAAGAAAATTTAATAACGCCTTTAACTCTATTAGTGACTTGTTATTATCCATCTAAATGAAATTCATGGGATCTCCAATCATGTAGGTTGGGTTACCATCATTATTGACTCAAGTTGGTAATAGTCTCATTCCCCTTGACATTTCATATATCATTTTCATCCTTAAATGTTTAGTAACAGAATTAGCTAAATTCATCTTTGACTTAACATAATTGATTAATATACATGATACCATATTTCATGGTGTCTTTTAAATATTTCATAATTTTCACCAACACAATCCAATGCTCTTCATTCAGACTTTGAGCATATCTACTTAATATACGCACAACATAAGCTATGTCAAGTCACGTGAAGTTCATCAGATACATCAAGCTTCCAATAATTTGTGCATGCTCTTATCAAGCAACAGTTTCCCTCTTATTTTTTTAATTAACTATTTGCTTCAAATGGAGTACTAACAGTTGTCACTTCAAAATTATTAAACATCCCTAAAAAATTTTCAACATAGTGTTCTTATGACAACATCAAACCATTTTCTTACCCTATGATTTTAGTATCCAAAATCACACTAGCTTATCCTAGTTCTTTCATGTCAAATTGTGAAGGTAGGAAGCTGTTAATGTGTTCAACTACTTCAAGAGTAGTTCAAAAAATAAGCATATCATCCAAATAAAGTTTGATTATCACAAATTTGCCATCATCAAGTTTTGTATAAACATATTTATCAACTCCAGTAGTTGAAAAAACCATTACTTAATAAAAGTTGATCAAATTTCTCATGTCACTGTTTAGGTGCTTGCTTAAATCCATATAAGGATTTTCACAACTTGCGCACTTTTGTTTCATGTCCATAAATAACACAGCCTTTTGATTAAACCATGTATATTTCTTCTTACAGGTCTCCATTTAAAAATGCAGGTTTAACATTCATTTGACACATGAGAAGTTTTACGTATAGAAACTGAACCAAATAAAATTGTGATTGAAGAAATTCTAGAAATTGGTGTAAAAATTTTTAAGCAATTAAAAGTTTCTTTTTGTGTAAAACCGTTTGCTACCAATCTTACTTTAATCTTGTCAACTAAGCCATCGAGCTTAAGTTTTCTTTTGAAAATCCATTTGAAACCAATGGGTTTAGCACCTAGGGTAAATCTATTAAATCCCAAGTATGATTTTGTAAAATATAGTAAATCTCATTTTCAATAGCTTTTCTCTAGAAGACAAATTCTTTTAAAGAAATTTCTTATCTAAAAGTCAAGAGATCATCTACAAGATAAGTGTAAAAGTCATTTCCAAAGGACACTTTTTTCCTTTTCCTTTTATGCTTCCTTAATTCTTCCCTTAGATGTTCAAAGACATATTTAACAGTAGAAACATAAGAATTTTTTTCCCATAAAAGGAAAACTATGCTAAAAAAAAGTTACCATTTTTGTTTCAATTATGGTGCTGCAATTCAACACATTACTTTTTAGTACAAAAAATCTATATGCAGCATTATGTTTTGCATAACCAATAAATATGCAGTAGAATGTCTTTGATCCAATTTTACACTACTATAGTTCAGCAAGCATAACCTTTGTAAGACATCCTCAAACATTTAAGCATTTTAAGTTTAGGGGACAACCCTTCCATATTTTATATAAAGTTAGACTAGTACTTTTATAAGAAATTCATTTTTGCAACTGAAAAATAGATAAGATAGATTTAGCCCAAAAATTGTTAGGAGCAGAAGAACTAATAAGCATGACATTCATTATTTCTTTCAAAGTTCTATTTGTTGTTTCAACTAAACCATAAAAACTCATCTCTTGTATTTAATCTAACTTTTTTAATCTTTCTATTCAATTGATTTTCTACTTTAGATTTTTACAACAAAAACATGTCAAAAGCTTCATCTTTATTTCTTAACAAACAAACCTTTGTAAATCTAAAACAATCATCTATAAAAGTCACATAATATCATTTACCTCATCTAGTCATAGTTTATTTCAAGTCACCAAAGACCTGTGTTGATTAAACTCAACAACTATGATCCTCTTTCAATAGAAGCACAAGATTTCTTTGTAGATTTTTTTTTACCAAATTTTTAAAATTTATCAAAACTCAAGTTACTTGGGGGGTAAGATTGAACCAAGAAATTTCTTCTTTTTCTAATAACAAAAACTCACATGTCCAAAACTGGCATGAAAGTCAACCAAGTAAGCAAAACAAGATTCATTATTGTTATAGATAACATCAGAAACACTCAATACAAAAGGACCCTACTTACAATAACCTTTGCCCACATAGTTCTTATATTTTATCATCCTTAGTTTATTGGATTCAAATGTGACCTTGATGCTTGCCTTCATCAGTGGAGATACTAAGACCAAGTTGGCTGTTATGGTTTTAACATGCAACACATTACTATGAGCCAATGCCTTTCCATAAGTTAGTTAAGAAGCACTTTTCCTTTTACCAAATTTGGTGAACCTTTGAAGTCTTCAAGATACATTATTTCATCACCTTCCCATATTGGAGTATAGGAGGAATGCATTCTTATTGCCACAGATGTACCTAGTTGCACTAGAATCTATCACCCGTTACTTTATGTTGGTAGCTAGATATGACTCTGAAACCACATTAGCAATGATATCATCAACATCATCCCCATGAGCTAGGCTTGCCCTTGGCTTAGAAGGTTTTTCACATTGCCTCCTCCTTTGGCATTGTCATGTAAAATGTCTTTTGTTTTCATAAATAAGGTGGGGTTGTACCTCTTTGTCATCATTATTGGCAAGTACAGGTTTAGGATTAAAGTTATTGTTGGGCTTTTGTTTTGGATTATACATTTTGGAGTTGACTAAATTGGCATTAGAGGTAAACTGCTTTGCTTCGGCCATGGATTGTTCTTTTTTATTGGTGCTTTCGATGATGATGTGAGTGATTAAATTTGCTAATGATATGTACTTATGCCTATGCTTCAATTGTTGCTCGTATTATTTCCATGATGGTGGCAACTTTTTCATCAATAGACCAGCTACAAACTCCTCCAACAGCAAGATCTTTTCACCTTTCAAGCCCTTTAGTAGCTTGTGGTACTCCTTCATTTGTCACTTAATGTCTTTGTCACCTTCCATCTCTCATTAATAAATCTTGCAATCACGAACTTCAATTTGCCCGCATCTCTCATTGTGTACTTCAGTAGGATGGACTCCCACATCTCCTTGGCTTCCTCGTATTTAATATAGCCATAAAAAAAATCATTAGATATAGCCACTTCATGCATGTCCAATAACATGTTGATACATTCTTGCCATCTTTTGTAGTTTTCCCTATGAAATACATAAATCTTTGAAATGTCTAGGAACAGTTTTCCCAATGTTAATGGTGGTGGTAATGGCAGCATTATGATAGTATTCTTGGAAGCTATTGCAATCTTCATGTTGGACTTGGTGTCAACAAGTGCCTTCTTATAACTAGCATCAGGGTCAAGAGTTTTTTCCCTATCAATATTTACAGTTGCACTGGTGAGGGCCTTGTCATAGTTGGTAGTTGCAGGCTTAATATTGGTGGGTTATTCCTACACAATGTTGAAGGCATCAATAGCGAAGACCCCATTAGCATGGGCTGAATCCAACTTATAATCCTTGAAATTGTTGTCAATGTTGACGTTGAAAAATCATGAACTAGAAGAACAGAAACATGAGACATGAAAACACTATCTTTAGAGGATTATAGCTCGTGACTCTTGAAAATATGCAAAGAGAAAAGGTTTGCAAAAACCCCTAGGATATAAGGGTTTTTAGGACTATATGCATTGACAATTGGAATGCTCTAGGAATCAACAAAATATGAAAACCAATGAAGAGAGTAGAACGGTTTGAGGGAGAAAGAGAAAGCTTGAGAGGCTGGGATGAATTGGAAGTGACATAAAGTAGAGTATTTATAGGGTGGAGGAGAGGCTTAGTTTTAACGATAGAGGGAAATTTGGGAGATATAAAAAAAAATTTAACCTAGGTTTTTACATGTTGGATTAGTAGAAATCAACATGTGAAAATAATGAGTTTTTCGGGTAAGGTGAAAAAATTAAACCAGTAAAAAAGTAAGACCCAACTTGGACTAGCCAATGTAGTATTTTGCAATCATGGACCCAAACCCTCTTTAAGACATGGACCAAGAACGGCTTGGCTAGTTCGGGCCCAACTATCAACTCATCAACAACAAAAAATGTTTAATTACACCTTTAGTCCTCCAATAGTTTCCTGCCCCATTTTTGCCCCAAATTTCCACTTTCACCCCCTAACAACTATATTTTAAGGAGTTTTTGGTTCAAATAAATTTGGTCTTCCCCTATAAATAGGAAGGCCATGTCCACTCCCTCCTCACACCAAAAGTCAATCTATTTTCTTCCTTTACTATATTCTCTCAAGCATTTTTGTTACTATCTTTAGCTTTTTTGTAATCTCTTCTTAATATCCTCCTAATTTCTTTCTAATATCCTCCTAATTTTTTTTCCCAAATCATTAATATTATTTTTTCACTCATGGTGTCAAGAAGAAAGGATGAGTCAGTAGAGACTTCCTTATCCTGCACCACTGGCCTCCTAGGCTTATTTCGTCACCGATCTTCGCTTGCCGACAAAGGTATCTCAATTGAGGAGTTACACGACGATGACCAAGTCAACATGATAAATTATGATTTGGGTCTTGACGATCAGTTATCAGAGATAATGTTGAAGAGGTGGATGCAACACTGGCTGGGGATCTGTTAACACAACCAACGTCAATGAGCCGTTAACCTAATGGCTTGGGTTTGGGAGCATTATGAGCTCATATTTGAAGGGGAGTCGAGGTACGAAAAATACAAAAATTGCGGGGAAAAGTTAGGGCACAAAAAGGATTTAGGCACCAGAAATGCTACGGCGTGACATAGAAAATCAGCATGCCAATGTCCTTCCTAGTGCCGCCACTAGTTCCGGAAGACAAACACAACTTAGGAGCATATTCAACGGGTCAAGTATATTTTAATTTAACCAAGAATCATGAAGAGAAAGCATGAGAAATTGGATAATGTTTACCAAAAAATCTTTTTCACTGTACACCTAGAATCTTGGATTCGATCACAATTAAACCCTATATTTAGAAAAAATTTTAGGATTGCAACTAGGAAAAAGAGTTTTAAACTATTTGAAGTTGAAAAAACAAATTTGCAAGTCTATTTTTCTACTCTTGATCATTGTGGAATTTACTTACGACATGTGGACATCACTTATAGGTCAATCATATTATTGTGTTGCTACTTATTGGATTGATTCTAATTGGGTCATGCAAAAATATGTTTTGTCCTTCGGGGTCATTGAAATTGATCATATTGGCTATCACATATATAATTACATCTTAGAAACTTCACATGATTATTACTGTGATGATAAAGTCATATGCATTTCATTGGATAATGCTTCAAACAATGATATTGTTGCTCACCTTTTAAGTCAAGCATTAAAACTACCTCTCGAAGATGCAGTCTTTCACATTAGATGCATGTTCCAAATTTTAAACCATTGTATGCAAAAGGGTTGAGAAGTTCTCCAAAATGAAATTGTGCATATTCAAAATTTATTATCATTTTTGAAATCAGGACCTGTTGTATTTTGTGAATTCAAAAGGTTTTCATAATCAAAAACCACTTTGTTAGGAACAGTTTAAACTGGATTGTCCAACCCGCTAGAACTAGACTTATTTGACGTTGAAAGATGCATATCCACATGCAAATTTGTTAACGTATTTCATGAACATGAAGATGGGCTGTGAATTCCCTATAACTGAAGTTCGGGAAAGATGTTCAAAATCTGGTGAATTGCTTAAGGTTTTTTATGAGGCAACTAAATTTTTCTTCAGTGTTTACTACCCAATCATTTATCAAGTTTTTCTTCATTTAGAGAACAATACACATGCTTCACAAGATAATGAGTTTTTGAAATGAACGGTTAAAGCCATGCAGGCTAAGTGGCTTCATTATTTTGAAAACTTTTCCCCCATCTTTTTAGTTGCTTCTTTGCTTGATCCATATGTGAAAATGATGGGTGCAACTATATTACATGAAGGCATTTATCATAGTTATTTAGAAATGTCCCATATAAATGTTTTGGCTAAGTTTGCTACTGTTTCTGGGTACTTGCATTCTTTGAACAACGTATATTATGAGAGGCATTCAGATAAGGTAAGATCTGAAGCTCCTCAAAATGAGCCTCTTAGGAGATTAATCTCATTAAGACTTAACCTAGACTTCCAAACGCTTAAACAACCCCGACCAGCAAATTTAGGTTTAGCTAAGGTCCATGACTACCTCAACACATCTTTCAAGCCAAGCGATGTCAACATATTGCAGTGGTGGAAACAAAAGAGATCAAGGTTTTTGATACTGTCAACAATTACACAAGAGATTCTGTCGTGCCCTAAACTGCCCCTGGCTTATTCGGGCCCATTTATCTAAAAC
Source organism: Aquilaria yunnanensis (assembly GCA_039654915.1). Taxonomy (NCBI): domain Eukaryota; kingdom Viridiplantae; phylum Streptophyta; class Magnoliopsida; order Malvales; family Thymelaeaceae; genus Aquilaria; species Aquilaria yunnanensis. The sequence continues at coordinate 56,175,493 of CM077597.1, forward strand.
ATGTAGTGGAAGTTTAATTAAACCGGAGGGGCTTTTATTACTCACTAAGACTTATGCGCATGAACCCCAGGATACTTACTGGTACTAGCTTGTTGTGTTCTTATTAAAGGTTTAAGTTTAAGTGCTCATGGAAACAAACTAGCACCTATGTGGATTTCATGTGTTCATTTTCATGGTCTTTACCAAGCTTAGCCAAGAATATGAATGGCAACCAAAACACCAACTTGAGTTTGAAAACTTATTTTCATGCATATGCGTTTTGGTATTCACTATTGCACATAATCAGTTAATGCCTTTAGATGCAACTAATGCTTAGGCATGCATTAATTCACATACTTGCACTTGAATTTCCTTATTAGCTAATCTTTACACAAGCATCTAATTTCATGCTTTTCTAAGTTTACTTGCATGTTCTTTACCGAGTGCGCATACATAGCCAAACATAGCAAGCTTTCAACATAAACATGGGCTTATGGGCCTTTTAGTACTTAACATGCATATTGCCCAAAATTAACCAAGAACATATTCAAATTTTCTAAGTTCTTATTTAAGCCCAAAACATGCATTTAAGCCCAATTTCAACATGCTTCAAGTTTCAGGAAAACATAACCCATAAATTCATGCATGGGCCTTAATAAGTCCACCAATCAATAAACACACCCAAAAATGTCCAAGTCCATAATATAAGCCCAAAGCCAAGTTTGGCCGAATTTTACCCAAGTCCATAATTTGGTCACTAAACTTAGACCAACAAATTACATGCTTAAAAGCAAGCCATAAAACATAGTGCCATGGAACACTAATTATCCACCTTAAGACGTTGTTCCCACAAATTCTAAACTCATAGTCCTGCACACAAAATCCACGCTTATTAGCTTGATTTTCAGGCAACTTAAAATACTTAGAATAATTAGTATAATTGAGCAATACCATACATATACCCAACCTTTATACAAAAAAAAAGAGTACTCAAGACTTTTAGCTCAATCTTTCGAGCACACTTTTACCTACAAAAGTAGAATAGGGCGGGTGAGTTTTAAAACTCAATAAGGATTCCGTATGGCTTCCAAAGCCTAACATATGGCCTTTAAGGCCTAACATATGCCAAGAATGTAATGGCAATAATTATTCCAAGTTCCTGCAAGGAAAACATAAAGACAAAGAAAACACAAAGATACATGCATATACAATAATAATCGAAATCGGGGGTTAGCAAGCACAACAAACTCATAGAAGCACGCAAACACATGCCACTTAACACCTTGATTTACAGAAGGGCAGCAAGCATCCCTCAAGTTTTATTTCATTAATTTCACATACATTTCATTTTCAAAGATCTCACTTAGCATAGGAATTTAAGGTGGCCTACTTAAATCCTAGCCCATAATGCTTGCTTACGTAACTTAGCTCATGAGCGATACAAAATTGCCGAATAAATAATTTAAATTTTGCCCTCTTAGCACACCTAGGATCATATGGTTCTTTGACCATCACCTAGTGGCCCGAATACTCAAAGAGTATAGCAATCCTTACCAATACCGAAAGCTTCTTCGAAGCTTGTTTTCCTTCGGTTTCCTTGCTTGTTGATTCTAGAAGTGATTTTCTAGCACAAGAACCAAAATGGCCAAAGAAATTAGTAACCCATAAAATACCAAGAACACTGGTAATTATCTTAGAGAAAGCAAAATACCAAGAATACTTGGTTTACACTTACGGAACCTCGAGTAAGAGGTGAGACTGAGTTTTTTGTGCTTGATGTTCTTCAAATTTTCTTCGTGATTCTTCCTCCCAATGAGCTTAGAAGCTCATTTATAGAAAGAGCTCCTTGAGAAGAGCTCAAACGCTCCAAAAATAAAGATGGCCGAAAGTTTCCTCCTTCAATTTCTTGAAATCTTTCACTTGATTCTTGCTCCTTATGGCTTTAGAGCTTGAATTATACCAAGAATACTTGGTTTTAATTTGAGGAAGGCTATGAACTTGTGATGGCCAAATTTTTAGAGGAAGAAAAGAGTTAGGAATGTATTTGGAAGGCCAAGAACAAGTATTGGCTGAATTTTGAGAGAGAGAATGAGAGTTTAGAGTGTATGAAGTGCACAAATGAGGGGGGGGAGGTGTATGGACGGCTATGGTAGTAAAAAATGGGTGGGTGAAATGCTTGAGTCGAGCCATAATTAATTAGTAAGTGGGAGACATAGTGAGGGGACAAGTATGGGTGGAGGTGTGAGTGATAGATAAAATAATGATGGGTCGGGGACAAGGGTGAGTGGGAGGGATGGTGTGATTATTTTAATGTGAGTGGAGTATGAGTGGGGGATTATTTTAATGGGGAAATGAGGGGGGGGATGGCCGGCCATGGCATTCTTGCCATGCAAAGTGGGCTAATTCCCCCTTTAGTCATCTAATCTTTTGAATTTGGGCAATTGAGCCCAAACCTAAAACAATCCCCTTTGTTCAATTAAGTCCCTCTCTTTTAAAATCCACCATTTTCACCATTATTTCTCTTGGCCTAAGCCAAGCTTAATTTCATGAATGCCTAACACTTAATTTAATGTCCCCTCACATTAGTTGAGGTTAATCTCAATTAAGGAAAATTCTTTGGCTCCTAATTCACTTACCCCGGGAGCTAATCACTTTGGATTGTCCGGGCATTACAGATTCTTGCCATTTCAGTCCCCACCCTAAAATCCGAGGCAATGTTTAGTGTAGGGAAATATGTAATATCAGAGATATGATCAAGATTAATGTCGAACATGGTTGAAGTATGCATATGCAACCAAGATTGGGGCCTCACAGCACTCCGAAAGTAAGACCAAAAGAGATACAATAACGAGGTAGTATCTAATGATGAGGCTTGAAAGTTTTTTCTTCCTTCTTACACATAGTTTGTATTTGGTCTGACTATATGGTTAAGCACAAATCATAGGTTTTCATTTTTAGTAACTTTTGGAATGTTTTAACATTTCAATATGTAAGGCACATCCTAATTATTTGTAAGTACTGTTTGGCTTTTTTATTTAACAAAAATTATGCGTAATGTGGTGTTTTTCTTTAAAAACAAATATTAAATACAAAATTAAGTCATTTTTTTTAATAAAAAACCTGAAAAGCCTGAAACCCGCCCCAGGACTGACCTAGGACTGAACTGCTTGGAACTAATCCATGGCCGGTCTTTTTCAACCCAAACCCAGGCCCATTTAGTCTGGGTCCTGGGTCAAGTCAACTCGGCTGCACACCACTACACCTAACTATTGTGACATTAAAAATTCTATAGCTACAAGAAAAACTATTAGTTGTACACACACAACAGGCAATAAAAAGTATTGGACATTCTTGTTATGTATTTTAGTAATAAAATTCTTAATTTTAAACTATATAATTATTAAAAAGGTAAAATTGACTAGGTCACCTAGCTTATTTTTGTGTCCTAAACAAGTACATGAGTTTAAGGTTGTCCTATCGAAGTAGCTTAACACTTATTGTATGTCCCATTTAGTTACTTTTCGTCAATTCCAGCTTAAATCTTAACAAAAAATGATGATGTGCCATTAGTTAACTATACAAGAAATCTTTAAATAACAATTTAAGTCCTCTGAGTTTTCCCATCAACAATTATAAACCCATAAGCTTTTAAATCTACTGTTTATACTATGCTCTTCGCTTCCTCCACCTCCTTATCCTACCTTACAGTCATTTTCTACTCTGACTGCATCCGCATCTAGACCTCCGATGGTGATGCTGCAACCCTTTATTCCAGTGGCTACATCTAGCTCCTCTCCTTAGGTGCCCTCTAAATCACCAATAGCTCCAACACCACCATTTGGGAGTCCGATATTGTGTCTAGATCCATCACCTTGGTATCCACAGCCACCGCTCAGATCTAGGTTTTGGGAAATGATGAACAAGGATGAGTGGCTTGCCAAGCTCCTATTTTTTTCAGATGGAAGATCATCATTGTCCATGAAACCTCGATTGATAGTGAGAGGCAGCTTCGAAGAGTGATGGATTACGACCAGATTAAGCCCATGAACTCAGAGCCGGAGAGGTGCACCACCCATGATATCTTTTATCAAAAATCAGCATAGCTTTGATGTGGTTAGGCTTCCTATCACAAAGGATGAAGATCATGTGTAATAACCCTACAAATTAAGAAATAAAATTACCAAATTACCCTAAATGTAAAAATTACCATTTTGCCTCAAGGGTATTTTTGTAATTTTCCCTAACAATTTAGAAAATCAATGTAAAACTAAGGGTCTTGATTGTTAGATAATTCCTTTGGTGGTCACTAATTCAAATTCTAAGCTAGAAGCTCAAAGTCATCTTCTTTATGCTAGGGGTATGTTTGTCCTTTTCTAATCGAGCATTGAACTAAAAATCTTAGAGCATCATTGGAATCTTCTTGTGAAAATGAGTGATAAGAACCTTGTCTCACTCAATTAAGAATTCAATTGCTTAGGTTTCCAAAAATTTTGACCACGAGCATGCACGGTTTAAACAGGTTCATGCTTTTGTTGTAGGGGATAATTTCTTACCTAACCCTAATATTTATTTTAGGAAAATTTATAATCACATATTGTAATGCCCTTAAGTTCCCAAGTTTTAAGCCATGGCCTATGTGGATTAAAGTCTTGAGAAAGGTGAATGACTAAGAATTGGGCTCATTGAGTTTCGGAAGTAATGTTTTGGGAGAAGCCTAAATGAAATTTGAATAATTAAGTTTTTAAGTTCATAAAATAACTTGACCAAGAAGCAAAAGATGCAAATGATGATTTAGGAACTTGAGGGACTCAACTAAAAGTTTATTTGGATACTTAATTGAGTGGCTAATACGGAAGAATCTTTTGTATAGGGACCAAGATGCTTCATGCAAACTTTTGGCTAGCATAAGCTAGCCTTAACCCAATTTAGGCGCCACTTGGACACATCCGGCCTCCTACATGCTTCCACTTTTCATTGCCTCCCTCATCCAGCCATGTCCTTCATTGTTTAGGTATTTGAGCTTGGAGAAGTGTTCATGGCATTCTTGAGGCTCACAAGTGCAACCGAGGCAAATTAAGGGTGAAGGCTTGTGGTCTTGGCAGATTTGTGAGGCAATTGAGATAGGAAGTCAAGTTTTTAGTGACAACAAGCTAAAAGGGGCACATTCCAAGTTTCTAAGCTTTTGGCCAACAGGAGTTGCTAGGTTTAAGGTAAGGATTCATCATACTCACTAAGTTTCACAATGGATTTATGCTTAATTATGAGTATTTGGACTCTTAGGTGATGGATTCTAATGCCAAAGGATCCTAAGGATGTTAGGAGGACTATGGTTGCTTTGGAAACTATGTGCATTATGGTAATTAGCTATGTAAGGCAAGCATTAGGACTAGGAATTGAGTAGGCCAACTTAATTCCCAAGTTAGGGAGCTTTCAGACTTGATAGGAAATGTAGGAAGGTTAACCAAAACTATATGTTATGATTCATGCTTGCTAGGCCTTTTATAGGATTAGTGTTTAGTGGTGCGTATGTTAATGTGTGCTTCTTTTCTTGATTGTGCCTACTAACCCTTTAGAATATCATTATTGTTATATGCACATGTGTATTGGGTTTTCATGTTTTGGTGTTTTCTTTGCAGGAGCTTGGGTGTATTCGGTTAAGTAAAAAACTTAACCTATGTTAGGCTTTGGAAGCCATATGGAATCCTTGCTGAGTTTAGACTCATTGCCCTATTCACTATATGTATCTAGGTAAAGGATTGTTTAAGACTTAAGCAAGCTAAGAGTAATACTACTCTTTTGTTAGTGTTGTGCCCAAAAGCCAATCATGAGATGATTGTATTTTTGCACATTGAGTCATGATATTTTATTAAGGCATTAATCCAGCAATTATGTTTGTTGTTTTGTTTCTGTGTAACTTAAGAAACATAATTGTAATCCTAGCATAATGATATTCTTAAACGTCCCTAGTCTAGTATTATTGTAGAGCGGGTTGCAATAATACATAATGACTAGCATATGTGGAGACTAATATGAGATATGTAGTCTACATATGGGTACAAGTTGGAGAACTTGTGTACTGGACCGACCCACCATGAGAACATTACATGGATCGTTGTATGAGTGTCATAAGTGATTCTCATAGTGATCATGGTATATGTAGTCCTTCGACCTAGGATCATCAAGGTTCCCTACATGTGAGTCACATACTTTGATACTTTCCTTTGTTGCTCGTAACTGAGTGAACTTGAAGGAGGTCATTGGGTATGTCACAAATCATGCAGAGGGATTTGTATGATCAAGATGGGATTTGTCCCTCCTATGTAACGGGAGTGATATCTTCGGGCCCCTTGATAGAGTGAGACTTAGAAAATGCATGGTCATGCTCGGATGAGTTGATATACGATATCAATGTCATCAGTTTAAGTTGGTCTACTCGGTAATCAAGACACCAAAGATTGGGCTATACGAGAGTGGCACATTCCATGCCTCGTGCTTAGTCTTGATATCTTGGACAAAGGGATAATGGCATATATCGGTGATGATCATAAAGGTTTAGTGGATTCACCGACAATCTTGTCACTTGGGTAGCAATGATGTCTTGCTAGACACCGCTCATTGCTTATGATCATAAATGTGATTTATGATCATTGCCAACGTGGTAAGAGGTTATTGGGTCGCACACATAGAGCTATTTGGATCATTAGAGTCCATGGGCTGATTATTTGGGTTATGGTTTCACTTTAATTTCGTATTAATAATGGGCCCAAGAGTTGAGCCATTATTAAGCCTGAAATTAAATCCTAATTGGATTAGGACTTTGAAACCCATTAGGCCTGGAAGTTGAGTTTCACTATAAATACAACTTCTAGTGAGAAATTCGCAGGTCTCCTTGCCCTAGCCTCCCAAAAGGACAGCCGCACTCTTCTCTTGCAATTCCTTGGAAGACGCAAGCTAGCACTGCGAGCGCAAGAGAAACGCATCTGCCGGGACATGGTGGAAGCGTGGTGATCCCGAGAGGCTCGTGTGGATGCCATAGAGAGCCTAAACACGTGAACTGTTCAGGTTTTGTGATTCGACTCTATAGTTGAGTGAATACCATAGAGAGCCTGAACATGTCAACTTTTCAGGTTTTGTGATTCGACTCTACAGTTGAGTGAGAGATCTCAATCGAAAATTAGGTATGAAAAATTTTGAACACCCGGTTTACCCCATTTAACTTGGATCCTGGAGGGTTTCGGTTAAATTCCGCTGTGCTGTTTGGGTTCCGAAACCCAACATCTTTTGGGTTAAGAAGGTATTAATTTGTGCATGTTGTGCCTCAATATTCTAATTGCTTTTGGGTTGCTTGTGAAACAAGTTATTGAATGTGAATATTATTTTCGCAGGCCTTATGAGTTTAGAGTTGTGGGAACAAAGTGTAGTGAAACTGTTGTGCTCTAAAGTTTATGTTTTGTGGCTTGCATTGTTGATCATGTGTTTGGTTGTTGGCCATGTTTTGGAGACACTAGTTATGTTTCAAGTTTTTATGATCACTTTCGGTAATGCATAATTTATAAGGATATGTGTATGTGAGCTCTTGAAGGGTAGTATGTTTTGATGCTCTTGGTAGGCTTACGATGTTCTATGTAGGTATTTGAGTATGTTGAGCACCTATGGTGCCTAGGTCATTTTGGGGACTCACTTGTATGTAAGTCTCAACCATTGTATGTATGGATGGTTTATGATGTGCTCACTATGAATCATGAACATTGTTGTGAAAACAAGAGTTTAATATTTTTTAATTCTTTATCACTAGCGTATGATGGATTTCGTTGTGTGCTAGGATGAGGAAGGGGTATCATCCCAAGGGATTATGTGATTTTACTGAGGAAATGATATTAGTTATCTAAACTACTTGACTATTAGAGTGAAAGCACTAGTAAAACCTAAGGTCAAATGGTGAATCAAGTGATTAAGGAACACGGACAAGATTAAATGACTCCTCTAATTAACTAATTAACTCGAAGGTGGAAAGTTAAATTAACAATCAAATTACTAAAAGAGATTAAACTAAGTGGTTAAAGAAGGTAAATCATCTCCCTAGGAATCCTCCTTATTTCTTGCTACCCAAGTCTTTGCAGCCCTAGAATATTTGTAGGAGTCTAAAGTCCAAAAACTCACTTTCTCAAGCTAAGTCTTTGCTTACCGGGGAACAAACGAGGCATTTCTCAATCTCTTGCTTTAATCCAAGGTAGTGTAGTCCAAGAACCTCTTATTTTATCACCTAATGAACCTATAAGTTACCACTAACCTACAAAATTCATTACACCTCAATCCTCTTTTCTATCCCTTTTCTTTTTCTCTCAAGAGCAAAGTGGAATTTATAAGTGTGTGAAGTGACCAATCATTCACACAAACATTAAGCACAAATCTGGGTAACACAAAGAGACTAATATCCATAAGAAATCAACAAAGATCCATTAAATAGCAAGAAATAGAGGTATCATCCTAGAGAGATGTAATAATCTACTCACAAACCATCATTTCTTTCAACAACAAACCCATAAACAAATAATCCATGAAAATCCACTAAATAAGAAAAGGAAAAGAAGAAACCCAAGATGGATTCTAATAGTCTAAGTCTCCTTCTTTAAGCTTCCAACTTTCTCTAGTGCTGGTAGTATAAGAAGAGATGAGAAGAAAAGTGTGCCAATGTTGATGATGAGCTCCTCATTTCCTTTAGCTATTTATACCAAAGGTCCTCCTCACTCCCTTTCTTGGCTTCCAAACCCTAAAGGGATAGAAATCCCTCTTCTAAGGATAGCTCATTAGGTGTGAAGGCGTGGGGGACCATCGAATGCAAGGTTTGGGCAAAACAAGGGAGGCGTTGCCGATGCGTTGCTGATTGGACAAAATTGGTAGCACATTCGCAACGCTGGCAAAGCTTTATTTCTTTGCATCTTTTCATGCCCAAGCTCCATCTCACTCAATCCCACTCCAAACCGTTAGATCTGTAACACCATCCAACATGTAGAAAGCCAAGCAAAACAAGAAAAATACTAAGAGAGAATAGAAGATATGCAAGTAATTTGTTGTCAAAGTTGCAAAAAAGTCAACAACTTTGATCGCTAAATTATGCGCCTAACAAACTCCCGTAAACTTAAACCCAAGATAGTCCCTAGCATGTCTAACCTTGAAAAACTAAACACACCAATACATATAAACTACAATGTCAACCAATCGCCACACCTGAACTTCAATGATCCACTAGCTCAACTTCAAAAGAAGAAATGGTGACTAGGGAACAAAAAGTTTTGCTACTTAAGGTGGAACCTTTGAGGGGTCACACCCTCAACACTTATGCTCAATTTCTTTTGGAGGAGTTATGCCATGTAACTTGAAACTTGTACTATGTTTCTTTCCTTAGGCTTGCGAGAGGATCCAACCTCCCCAACCATATTCCTTTAACTGAAGTTGCATAAAACTCAAAGCTTAAATGATTTTTCCAAAGGTTGCAATGGGGCTGGGTTAGGAAAGGAAGAGGAATCGAATGAAGGCTTTTTAAGTGGAGCTAAAGAGGTGAGTAAATTTAAACCAAGGGCTTTTAAAAAAAATGAATTGATCGAGCGTACAAACCAAAGTTCACCAACATAATACACCTCTTAACCAACTCTAAAAGCCCCCAACTTTTTTTTTAAATTCTCTTCATGTATTTTGCCGTTTAGCAAGTGTGCGAATAGGAGCTCTGCCTATACCCAAACTAATAACTCAATACAATCCAAGGTGATTTTTCCTTATTTTTTTAATCATACTCATGTTTCATGCATCTTTTCGAGTAATGATCAACTCTTGCCTTAGGAAAAGACCCCAACCTACTTCGACATAGTGGGGTAGTCATTTTGTTTTTAAGAATCTAAAACAAGACCCCCCCAAACTTGTTCTTATTTCACAACCTTATTTAATTCAATGTAGCTTCTTCTAAGCCCATGATTTACACTTACCACCTCAGGTGAAGGTGAGGATAGAAAAACAATGAGTGCTCAAAGTATGGGCAAAACAAAAAAAAAAAGCATTTAGGCACAAAGGGGCTTACTAAAGGAAAGTATAATAGGGTTAGCTATTTGGGGAGGTAGTTCATCCTAAGAAACCAAATGAGCTTCAAATTTCATACAACTATTATGGGTTTGAACGAGTCCTCAGGCAAGTTCTAGATTGAAATATAGCATAAATATCTTAAGAAAGAACAAGTCCATAGCGCAAATAAACCAATGCTCAAAACATCACACCAAATAGGTTCCATCAAAAGTTTCAAAACTAATTTTTCAAATTCACCAAAACTTCAAGAGAGTAAAACTAGCAACGACATCCATCCACATACAATGATGGTTTCCATTGGGTCCTAAGAAAAATAAAATAGGAAAGCACAAAAAAAAATCAACCTATATGCTCATACATGCAACCTAAAAAGATTAAATGAAAGAAAAGCACGAAAAACTAAGGTCACCCTAAATGAAACAAACAAGATTAACCTAATTCTAAAGAAAACAACTTAGACTAAAGCAAATAATAAACACGATAAAATGAAGAACAATGACAACAAACAAGGAATATTAGGCATGACTATCAATCAAAATCCCCTAACTTAATCACAACATTGTCCTCAATAGGAGTGAACAATAGAGAGGAGGTGTTCAAGAATCATACCTAGGGGCATATGTTCTCACCCCTAACTAAATCCTTGACCATGTCATCATGGCCGGAAGAGCCACCAGCTAGAGGAAAGGAAGAAAGACCTTCAAACGGTCACAAGGAGGACCAAAATGTGGGTAGGATAGAGGAGGGTGACTAGAGGGATGTAGCATGTACCATGGGTATGCTAATGGGTCGAAATGGGGAGGCATGGGATGGAAGGTGGGGTACTCCTGGGGTAAGCTCTGCTACTGCTGCTAGCACTGATGGCCCCAGTGAACTTAACCAGAGAGAGATTCTTGATTTTCGGCGAGAAGGGTTGTGCCCTCATGCATCTTCTTCACAAACGATGCGAAGCTACCACCAACTAATTCGAACCGAGCTACTGATTCATTGTGCTGCTCCTTCATTAGGATGTACATCTTATTTAGCAGCACAGCTAATGATGCCAGAGTAGCAGTAGCCGGGTCGATCAACTGCTCATAAGTTCACCCTTGCTCATCTCCTCCCCAATCTTTCTCCTGATACTGCTATTCATCTTCTTTAACTTATTTTTGATTATGAGCGGCCCCTTCCTCTTCATCCTTGGAAGCTACTTCTTGAATGCCCACTGGTACTTCACTTAGCTTATCCTCTGAAATAGGTCTCATGACCAGAGATACTTGCATGGGGTCCTCTAAGTTGACCTCGGCCCTCAAAATCTTGCTAGTGATCAATTGCGGGAATGGTAGGTTCCCCCGCTTAGACTTTGCCGCATGAAGGATATGCATGAGGATTAAGTGTCCTATGTCCACCTGAAATTCACACACAATGCCACACAGGACCTCCAAACGATCCAAGGTGACTTCTCGAATGTGAGTTGTCGGGACAAGGCCAGAAGAGATGAATTAATTCCACGCTCTCATCTCAGGTGGAAGAGCTGAAGAGCTGAAGTAAAGCTTCCTATGAGCCTGAACCTTACTCATTGTCTAGTTGACAAGGTGCCCGCATACTATCTGAGCCATCTCCTTAAGTAAGGCTTCCTTGACTGATTCAATAATGAGTAGGTTGATCTGAAGGAAATTGTTGATAGTTGTGCCATCATAGTGCAGGCTCTTGGGTTTCGGGAGCCAAACAGCGCAGCGGAATTTAACCGAAACCCTCCAGGATCCAAGTGAAACGGGGTAAACCGGGTGTTCGAAAATTTCATACCTAATTTTCGGTTGAGATCTCTCACTCAACTGTAGAGTCGAATCACAAAACCTGAATAGTTGACGTGTTCAGGCTCTCTATGGTATCCACACGAGCCTCTCGGGATCACCACGCTTCCACCACGTCCCGGCAGATGCGTTTCTCTTGCGCTCGCAGTGCTAGCTTGCGTCCTCCAAGGAATTGCAAGAGAAGAGTGTGGCTGTCCTTTTGGGAGGCTAGGGCAAGGAGACCTGCGAATTTCTCACTTAAAAGTTGTATTTATAGTGAGACTCAACTTCCAGGCCTAATGGGTTTCAAAGCCCTAATCCAATTAGGATTTAATTTCGGGCTTAATAATGGCTCAACTCCTTGGCCCATTATTAATACGAAATTAAAGTGAAACCATAACCCAAATAATTAGCCCATGCACTCTAATGATCCAAATAGCTCTACGTGTGCGACCCAATAGGCTCTTGCCATGTTGGCAATGATCATAAATCACATTTATGATCATAAGCAATGAGCGGTGTCTAGCAACACATCATTGCTACCCAAGTGACAAGATTGTCGGTGAATCGACTAAACCTTTATGATCATCACCGATATATGCCATTGTCCCTTTGTCCAAGATATCAAGACTAAGCACGAGACATGGAATGTGTCACTCTCGTATAGCCCAATCTTTGGTTTCTTGATTACCGAGTAGACTAACTTAAACTGATGACATTGATATCATATATCAACTCATCGGAGCATGGCCATGCATTTTCTAAGTCTCACTCTATCAAGGGGCCCAAAGATATCACTCCCGTTACATAGGAGGGACAAATCCCATCTTGATCATAAAAATCCCTCCGCATGATATGTGACATACCCAATGACCTCCTTCAAGTTCACTCAGTTACGAGCAACAAAGGAAAGTATCAAAGTATGTGACTCACATGTAGGGAACCTTGATGATCTTAGGTCGAAGGACTACATATACCATGATCACTATGAGAATCACGTATGACACTCATATAACGATCCATGAAGTGTTCTCATGGTGGGTCGGTCCAGTACACAAGTTCTCCAACTTGTACCCATATGTAGACTACATATCTCATATTAGTCTCCACATATGCTAGTCATTATGTATTATTGCAACCCGCTCCACAATAATACTAGACTAGGGACGTTTAAGAATATCATTATTCTAGGGTTACAATTATGTTTATTACGTTACGCAGAAACAAAACAACAAACAAAATTGCTAGATTAATGCCTCAATAAAATATCATGACTCAATTTGCAAAAATACAATCATCTCATGATTGGCTTTTTGGGCACAACACTAACAATCTCCCACTTGCACTAAAAGCCAATCATCCATGTATCTAATACCGATGGATCTAGAATGGCTATCATGCTTCTGCTGCGTAAGGGGCTTTGTCAGTGGATCAGCAATGTTGCTGTCTGTCGAAGTCCTACATATCCTTACATCACCCCTCTCGATGATCTCCCTGATGAGATGATAGCGTCGGAGTATGTGTTTGGATCGCTGGTGAGATCGAGGTTCCTTAGCCTGTGCGATTGCTCCATTGTTGTCACAATAGAGCTCTATCGGGTCAACAATGCTTGGAACCACTCCAAGTTCAGTGATGAACTTCTTGATCCAAACTGCCTCCTTCGCAGCATCAGAGGCGGCAATGTACTCCGATTCTGTTGTAAAGTCAGCTACTGTCTCTTGCTTTGAACTCTTCCAGCTTACAGCACCACCACCAATACAAAAAACATAACCAGATTGCGATCTAAAATCATCCTTATCGGATTGGAAGCTTGCATCGGTGTAACCCCTTACAACGAGCTCATCTTCACCTCCAAAGACTAAGAATGCATCCTTAGTCCTTCGTAAGTACTTAAGGATGTTCTTAACAGCTGTCCAGTGACTTTCACCGGGGTTCGATTGGTACCTACTCATCATGCTCAAAGCATATGAGACATCGGGACGAGTACATATCATGGCATACATGATAGATCCAATTGCTGAGGCATATGGAATCTTACTCATGCGCTCTCTCTCCTCGGTTGTACTCGGACACTGAGATCTAGAAAGAGTGATACCATGTGACATCGGCAAGAATCCTTTCTTGGAATCTTGCATGCTAAACCTCTTTAGCACCTTGTCAATATATGTACTTTGACTTAGGCCAAGAAGCTTTCTAGATCTATCTCTATAGATCCTGATGCCTAACACATAGGCTGCTTCACCCAAGTCCTTCATAGAGAAACATTTCCTTAGCCAAGTCTTCACAGACTATAGCTCAGGAATGTCATTCCCGATGAGTAGTATGTCATCTACATACAACACCAAGAAGACAATAGCGCTCCCACTAACCTTCTTGTAGACACAAGGTTCATCTTCATTTTTGATAAAACCAAACTCTTTGATTGCATCATCAAAACGAAGATTCCAACTTCGAGAAGCTTGCTTCAGTCCATAAATGGACCTTTGCAATTTGCACACTTTATTGGCATTCCCAGGAATGACAAAACCCTCAGGCTGTGTCATGTACACATCCTCAAGTAGCTTTCCATTTAGGAATGCAGTTTTGACATCCATTTGCCATATCTCATAATCATAGTGTGCAGCAATAGCAAACAAAATTCGGATGGATTTAAGCATAGCAACTGGTGAAAAAGTTTCATCATAGTCAATACCATGAATTTGCTTGAAACCTTTTGCAACCAATCTTCCCTTAAAGGTAATCACATTACCATCCATGTCAGTTTTCTTCTTGAAAACCCATTTGCACCCTATAGGTTTTACCCCTTCAGGTGGGTCAACCAAGGTCCATACTTGGTTTTCATACATGGATTCCATCTCGGATTTCATGGCCATTAGCCACTTCTCAGAGTCAGGGCCCGACATAGCTTGTTGGTAGGTTGTGGGCTCATCTTGATCCATGAGCATCACATCACCGGTGTGAGTCACGAGAAATCCATATCTCTCGGGCTCACGCCGAATCCTACCAGTCCTACGTGGGCTTTGTGCTACAGGAACAGACTCTTGAACCACAACATCTTGTGGTGTCTGTTCAGGTTCCATTTCAGGTTCGATGTCTTCTTGTTGTCCTTGAATTTCTTCAAGTTCTACTTTCCTCCCACTAGTTCCTTTAGAGATAAACTCTTTCTCCAAAAAGACACCAGTTCGAGCAACAAACACTTTTTGCTCAGAGGGATTGTAGAAATAGTAACCCTTTGTTTCTTTGGGATACCCAACAAAAAGACATTTTTGAGATTTGGGCCCTAGTTTGTTAGAGGATTGACGTTTTACATAAACATCACAGCCCCAAATCTTAATAAAAGACAAATTGGGACGCCTCCCACTCCATATCTCATATGGTGTCTTTTGAACCGATTTAGATGGAACTCGGTTTAGTGTAAAAGCGGCTGTCTCTAGAGCATGTCCCCAAAAGGAGTTTGGAAGGTCAGCTTGACTCATCATGGAGCGAACCATGTCTAACAGAGTTCGATTTCTCCTTTCAGAAACACCATTCCATTGAGGTGTACCTGGTGGAGTGAGTTGTGATATTATACCACACTCCTTCAGATAGTCAAGGAATTCTTGATCCAAGTACTCTCCACCTCGATCTGATCGAAGCACTTTGATACTCTTCCCGAGTTGATTCTCTACTTCATTCTTGAATTCTTTGAACTTTTCAAAGGATTCTGACTTGTGTCTCATAAGATACACATAGCCATATCTGCTGAAGTCATCAGTGAAAGTAATGAAGTATTGGGAACCTCCTCTAGCTTGTGTAGACATAGGGCCACATACATCACTATGTATGAGTCCTAGTAAGTCATTAGCCCTTTCACTTTGCCCTGTGAATGGGGCTTTGGTCATCTTGCCCAACAAACATGACTCACATGTCTCATATGATTCAAAATCAAATGAGTCCAAGAGTCCATCCTTATGGAGCTTGGATATGCGGGTCTCATTTATATGGCCCAAGCGACAGTGCCAGAGATAAATCAAGTTTGAATCATTTAATCTGACCTTCTTGGTATTCACATTATAGATTGGATCTTCAAGGTCTAGAACATACAACCCATTGCTAAGTTGAGCACTACCATAAAAGATTTCATTCAAATAAATAGAACAACATTTGTCCTTTATTATAAATGAAAAACCTTTCTTGTCCAAACAAGAAACAGAAATCAAATTTCTACTAATAGTAGGCACAAAGTAGCAGTTGTCTAATTCTAAAACTAATCCACTAGGTAAAGTGAGAACATAAGTCCCTACGGCTAAGGCAGCAACCCTTGCTCCATTTCCAACACGTAGGTCCACTTCACCTCGGGCCAATCTTCTACTTCTACTTAGATCCTGCACATTTGCACAAATGTGAGATCCACATCCAGTATCCAATACCCAAGATGAGGAAGTAGAAAAGTTAGCCTCTATAACAAAAATACCTGAAGTGGAAGTCTTACTTCCCTTTTCCTTAGCAAGTTCTTCAAGATAGAGCTTGCAGTTGCGCTTCCAGTGTCCAGGTTGCTTACAATGGAAGCACTCCCCTTCCTTTGCCACACCACCCTTTGGTTTCAGTGCAGCTAAAGAAGAACTAGCATTGGACTTTCCATTAGCTTTATCCTTCTTCTTGTTGGCTTTTCTTTTTCCCTTGCCCTTTTGAACCATCAAAATAGGCTTAGCCTTCTTAAGGTTTTGCTCAGCAGTTCTCAACATGTTGAGCAATTCAGGGAGGGACTTGTCAAGGTTATTCATGTTATAGTTCATGACGAACTGACTGTAGCTTTCAGGCAACGATTGCAAGACTACATCAATAGCCAACTCTTTCTGAAGAGCAAATCCCAAATTCTCAAGATTCTCAATGTACCCAATCATCTTGAGCACATGAGGACCCACGGGACTTCCTTCAGACATCTTGCACTGAAACAATGCCTTAGAGGTCTCAAACCTCTCATGCCTAGCTTGCTCTTGGAAAAGCATTTTGAGATGTTCGATCATATCGAACGCCCCCATGTTCTCATGTTGCTTCTGAAGCTCAGATTCCATGGTAATAAGCATGAGGCATGCAACATCCAAAGCATCATCAGAATGCCTCTTGTGAGCATCCCTTTCAGCTCTTGGAGCAGTGGCAGCAGGCTCATTCGGAATGGGCTGCTCTAGGACATATGCCTTTCTCTCTTGTTTGAGGACTATCCTCAAGTTTCGGTACCATTTGAGAAAGTTGGTCCCATTCAGTTTTTCCTTCTCAAGGATCGATCGCAATGAAAGTGTCGATGTGTTTTGTGCCATGGTTATCTACAACAGTAAATATGCAGTGTAAGAGTCATGTATTTTAATTCATTTAATAAGGACTTTTATTAAACGATACTCCCACTATTTTCCTCAAAATAATAACCCTCGATATTATTTCGGAACACCTCGGCGCTAAGGTATTCTAGTGGGCCAAGATCCATATTTGACCACAACCTGAGTCAGCTTTGGCTTTTCTCTCAAGTTACAGCTATTTAGGTAGGCAACTCATTGCCAATTGCATCTTATGCAACTCTTGGATAGTTGGGTGAACAACACTTGTCCAAGCTCATCTCATGAACTTAAGCCCAACTCTATGCCTCTAAGTCCCTAATCCTATTAGGATGACTTAGTTAAGTCGAACCCAAAGTTAGCAGTTTGGATATCACTATTATCCCATCGCGCCTTACCAAGATGAACATAGGTGCTTTGCTTTGGCAAACCCACCTAATGTTGATCAAAGTCTTGACGAGTGCCAACATTTGGAAGGCATCACATTTAATGACTTAATATTTGTTTGAGGGATTTTTCTTTTGATCTCACCAATTTGTTATCTCCGGTTGTTTTATACATGCATCACATACAAATATAAAACATGCATCTCATGCTTACAAGAAATAAACGTGACATGGTTATAGCCCAAACTATGCGATATTCTCAAGCCAATGAGAATATCATAAAAGCCTAAGAAAAGAAAAGAGTCTTCACAAGCTCCTTCTCTTCCTTTCTTGGCTGCCCTTTTGTTGTCACCTCCTTGGACATACCACCTTGGACGATCCCATAATGCACCATTACATCAATAATAGAAACCTCGAGTTACATTCGAGGGGAGTAAGGTGAGAAGAGAATGTACAATGAGAGTGATAAGAAAAGGCACGACTCGCAGGCCGTATTTACAAGTACAACCAATCAAGGGCTATAACCATGCACCATGCTTCAAACACCAATCAGCATATCATGTAAAATCTCATTCAACAAAGATGCATGCCAATTTTCGCGTGTTGATTAACCAATTTTTATTTATGTGGCGCTTCGCATACGGCGGTCCCGCTGGCCGGTCAGCTCGAACAGTCCGAATCCGAACAAACCTAGGGTTTTTGCAACTATTGCAAGAATCCTAATCCATATAGGTATCTCATACCTATCAATTTCGGGTTAATCTCATTAACCAATTTGTGTCGTTTCTTCATATATCTCATATGTTCATTACGAATTCCGGCTTCATGCATCATGAATCAATCTAATTAATCATGGCCGAAAACCAATCGAAGATATAGCATCATGCGATTCAATACTCAATCCCGATTTAGGGTTTCACCAGTAGCTCTGATACCACTGTTGGGTTTCGGGAGCCAAACAGCGCAGCGGAATTTAACCGAAACCCTCCAGGATCCAAGTGAAACGGGGTAAACCGGGTGTTCGAAAATTTCATACCTAATTTTCTGTTGAGATCTCTCACTCAACTGTAGAGTCGAATCACAAAACCTGAACAGTTGACGTGTTCAGGCTCTCTATGGTATCCACACGAGCCTCTCGGGATCACCACGCTTCCACCACGTCCCGGCAGATGCGTTTCTCTTGCGCTCGTAGTGCTAGCTTGCGTCCTCCAAGGAATTGCAAGAGAAGAGTGTGGCTGTCCTTTTGGGAGGCTAGGGCAAGGAGACCTGCGAATTTCTCACTTAAAAGTTGTATTTATAGTGAGACTCAACTTCCAGGCCTAATGGGTTTCAAAGCCCTAATCCAATTAGGATTTAATTTCGGGCTTAATAATGGCTCAACTCCTTGGCCCATTATTAATACGAAATTAAAGTGAAACCATAACCCAAATAATTAGCCCATGCACTCTAATGATCCAAATAGCTCTACGTGTGCGACCCAATAGGCTCTTGCCATGTTGGCAATGATCATAAATCACATTTATGATCATAAGCAATGAGCGGTGTCTAGCAACACATCATTGCTACCCAAGTGACAAGATTGTCGGTGAATCGACTAAACCTTTATGATCATCACCGATTTATGCCATTGTCCCTTTGTCCAAGATATCAAGACTAAGCACGAGACATGGAATGTGTCACTCTCGTATAGCCCAATCTTTGGTTTCTTGATTACCGAGTAGACTAACTTAAACTGATGACATTGATATCATATATCAACTCATCGGAGCATGGCCATGCATTTTCTAAGTCTCACTCTATCAAGGGGCCCAAAGATATCACTCCCGTTACATAGGTGGGACAAATCCCATCTTGATCATACAAATCCCTCCACATGATATGTGACATACCCAATGACCTCCTTCAAGTTCACTCAGTTACGAGCAACAAAGGAAAGTATCAAAGTATGTGACTCACATGTAGGGAACCTTGATGATCTTAGGTTGAAGGACTACATATACCATGATCACTATGAGAATCACTTATGACACTCATATAACGATCCATGAAGTGTTCTCATGGTGGGTCGGTCCAGTACACAAGTTCTCCAACTTGTACCCATATGTAGACTACATATCTCATATTAGTCTCCACATATGCTAGTCATTATGTATTATTGCAACCCGCTCCACAATAATACTAGACTAGGGACGTTTAAGAATATCATTATTCTAGGGTTACAATTATGTTTATTACGTTACGCAGAAACAAAACAACAAACAAAATTGCTAGATTAATGCCTCAATAAAATATCATGACTCAATTTGCAAAAATACAATCATCTCATGATTGGCTTTTTGGGCACAACACTAACACAGGCTATGGGTCATCATAAAGCAAAATTTCTTCCCATGATTCAAGTAATATGCCCCCATGGGATTAGCATAGAATTCCATGATCAGTGTTTTAGGCACCTCTACCCGAGCATGAGCAACCTAGTACTGCCATCCTCGCCTCTCCACTACTCTTAGAATGCCCTCATTCTCCATCTTGGAGAAGTCAAAACTTCGCTCAGGTGTAAACTTGCGGTTCACAAACCCTTCAAAGTAGTTACATGCCTGAGCAGAGACAAAGCGGTTCTTGTCATAAGGAGGTTCTTGAGGCTCCTCCTCACGGACCCTTTTGCCTCTTCCCTTTTCCTTAAAAGAATGAACCAGCATAGACTTCCGAGGCATGTTTCCTACAAAGCCAAACAAAGAATTCAATGCCAAATTCCTTTACATGAAAAATTAAGGGAACAAAGAAACTAGCATTCACAACCACAAATACAAACTTCAACTTGGAGAAATACACAAGAAAAGCTCATGCAAGGTTGAGGTATTTCATTACCCAGTTTATATTCACTGCATAGCATTTTTTCGCACTCTATGACATTTTTCTAAGTGTTAGGAGGCATGAGCAAGTTGGAATTGGGCATATATACAATTCATACTTGCTAATCGAGCAATTAGACAATAACAAAGTCTAGCCCAAGAGTTATATGCCCATGAACATGCTATTACAAGAATCCCCACAATACTTCATAACATAATTTGTGCCCTTTGCTACATATGGAAATCATACTTCTGGGTGCAAACCAATGACACGAACTTGCAATATGCTATACCAAGATGTAACTCACACAAAGAATTGAGATAAACAAAAAGCACATGAAGCCACATTGTTGCACAAAGTACCTATGGTGAAATTTGAGCGACACTTTTTCGGAAACAATCAAATGTTAAATTCAAGCAAACTACAGCAAATTAGTGAGAATTCATACTTGACCCACTCCTGATCCATGTAAATAAAACTTTTGGAGTCCATCCACCAACAAGAATAAGCATCATCAAGAAATTGCCATGAAAATTTCGTCGCTCTCTTTGTGCTTAATTTTCTAACTATGATTCTCAAGCCAAATCCATATCCAAAGCCATAAAACACTCCTAATACATACATATACTTAATGTAGATCAAAATCAAGGAAGAAATCCATAAAATCAAAGTGCAACTTGATCAATCTCAGGACCCTGCAAGCAAGCACAATTCACACACAATAAAGCAACAAAAAGAATAAGAGAAGAAGAAGAAGAAGAACTTACTTGCTTCAAATCTTGAGAGGAAAATAAAAAAGAAAATTGAACCGTGAGGCTTATGGAAGGGATAGGGTTTGAGACTTGAGAGGTTTTTGGGTTGAAGGGTGAGTTTAAAAGTGAGGAGTGGTGAAAAACAAAGTGATAAAATGACAATTTCAGGTATCGGCGACGTGTCATCAATGAGGTCAAATTTTTGGCGATGCGCCACCCATGCTATGGACATTCTACCACTTTTTCCCAATTGATGACTTGTCACCAGCGTTCGTGAGAATACCCTCACTTTTTATTTTTTTTATAGTTAAACCCCCTAAGCATCTACACTTACTTACTTAGACCTTGACCTATCAAGGAGTTGCACTTCCCCGCGTTGAACTTGTATTGTCCATCTCATCCTTTCTCCTTTCTTTGGCTCTTCCAACCCTACAAAAACACATCAAAACACCAAATAAACACAAAATAGAAAGGAAAGATAGATAAATCACAGAAAAACTCATGAAAATAAAAGAAAAGATAATGGAAATTGGGTTGCCTCCCAACTAGTGCTTGGTTTTATGCTTTTAGCTAGGCACCTTTGAATACACCTTCAAGGGTTTCAGCCAAGATTAATTGGCCAATGTGATGGAGTTCATCACCAAAATATGCTTTCACTCGTTGACCATTGACTTGGAATGTGGAACCATCTTTGCCCTTGAGCTCCACCACTCTATATGGCATCACCTTAACCACCTCAAATGGGCCCGACCATTTGGAATTCAACTTTCCTAGAAAAAGTCTCAACCTTGAATTAAAAAGCAACAGCTTTTGATTGGAAATCCTTTTTCAGAAGCATCTTATCATGCCAAAGCTTCGTTCGTTCCTTGTAAATCCTTGCATTCTAATAAGCATCAAGGCGGATTTCATCTAACTCATCTAATTGGAGGGCTCTCTTTTCTTAGGAACTCGTCAACTCAAAATTCATCTTCTTCACTGCCCAATATGACTTGTGCTCCAATTCCACCAGTAAGTGGCAAGCCTTCCCAAACATAATTCGATACGGAGACATTCCAATTGGTGTCTTGAATGCCATTCAATATGCCCAAAGTGCATCACTCAACTTTTGAGGCCAATCCTTTCGATTGATGCCCACCGTCTTGTCCAATATTTTCTTGATCTCCCAGTTTGAAACTTTAGCTTGGCCATTCGTTTGTGGACGATAAAGGAGGGCCACTTTGTGCCGCACACCATACTTCATAATAGCATAGGCCAAAGTCTTGTTGATGAAGTGTGATCCTTTGTCGGAGAAAAGAGCTTGAGGTACTCCAAATCTTGCAAAAATATTCCTTTGAAGGAATTTGACAACCACATTAGCATCACAACCTATTTAGAAACATAATCAACCACAAGCAAAATATAATGATTGCCAGATGAGGGAAGAAAAAGACCCATAAAATCTATACCCCATAAATTAAACACTTTTACCTCAAGAATATTTTGCAATGGCATTTCATCTCTCCTAGAAATTTTTCCTAACCTTTGGCATCTTACACATGTTATTTCAAAGGTATATGCATCCTTAAATAAAAATGGCCAATAATAAGAAGTTTGCAATACCTTACTTGTTGTCTTGGAAGCTCTAAAGTGACCACTACATGGTGAAGAGTGACAATGGTGGAGAACATCCTTCGCCTCCTCATTTGATATGCATCCCCTTATAATTTTGTTGGCACACCGTTGTAAGAGCAGAGGCTCATCCCAAAGATAATGTTTGACATTAGCTTCAAACTTCTTCTTTTATTGGTAGGACAAATTTAGAGGTAAAACTCCACAAGCTAGATAATTCACATAGTTTGCATACCACGGCAACTTATCCTCCACTTTGAATAGACTTTCATCCAGGAAGTGCTCTTGAATAGGTCTCTCAAAAGGTTGCTTTTGGCTTTCCAATCTAGAAAAGTTGTCGGCCACAAGGTTTTCACATCCTTTCTTGTCCTTCACCTCTCAATCAAATTCTTTTAGCAAGAGAATCCATCTCATAAGTCTTGGTTTGGCATCCATATTGGTGAACAAATATCTAATTGCCACATGATCAGTGTGGACCACAACTTTGGAACCCACAATGTAAGACCAAAACTTGTCCACCGCAAAGACCATCGCTAAGAGCTCATTCTCCATTGTGGTGTAATTTTGTTGAGCTCCATCCAAGGTTTTTGCTAGAATAATAGATAAATTGAAATATCATATCCTTCCTTTGACCCAATACTGCTCCCACGGAGAAATCGCTAGTATCACACATGATTTCAAATGGTTCTTCCCAATTGGGCGCTACCACCACCGACACGCTCACCAATTTTTACTTCAAGATCTTGAATGCTTGCAAGAAACTTTCATCAAAATGAAATAGCACATCCTTCTCAAGCAAGTTGCACAAGGGCTTAGCAATCTTGGAAAAATCCTTTATAAATCTCCGGTAGAAATCGACATGCCCTAAGAAACTTCTAACCCCTTTCACATTGGAAGGTGGCGGTAAATTTTCAATTGCCACAATCTTGGCTTTATCCACTGCCATGCCCTCACAAGAAATTTTTTGACCAAGCACTATACCAGAGCTAACAATGAAATGACACTTTTCCCAATTCAAAGCCAAGTTAGTTTTTTGACATCTCTTCAAGATAATAGCTAAATTATCCAAACATGCATCAAAATAATCACCAAAGACTGAAAAGTCATCCATAAATACCTCCATGCATTTTTCCACCATGTCTGAAAATGTGGCCATCATACATCGTTGAAAGGTTACCGGCACATTGTAGAGTCCAAATGGCATTCTTCGGAAGGCATTTTTACCGCAAAGACTAGTGAAAGTAGTCTTTTCTTGATCCTCCTATGCTATCACAATTTGGTTATATCCGAAATACCCATCAAAGAAACAATAAAACTCATGCCCCTACCAATCTATCCAATATTTGATCGATAAAAGGGAGATGGAAGTGATCTTTATGGGTAGCCTTGTTGAGCTTCCTATAATCGAAACAAACCCTTCATTTGGTAACTAAGCAAGTAGAAATCCATTCATTGTTGTTATTGCCGACTACGGTTGTTCCACCTATTTTAGTCACCACTTGCACTGGGCTTACCCATTGGGAATCTGAGAGTGGATAGATAATCCCGACATTGAGCAACTTCCTAATCTCCTACTTCACTACCTCCTTCATCTTGGGATTTAATCTCCTCTGAGCTTCAATGGAAGGCTTATAGTCATCTTCCATAAGAATCTTATGCATTCAAATTTTTGGGCTAATTCCCTTAATATCATAGATGGACCAAGCTATTGCGCCTCTATACTCCCTCAAAACTCAAATCCATTTCTCTTCCTCCAAAGTAGTCAATGTAGAAAAAATAATCACTAGAAGGGACCCTTCATTTTCAAGATAGACATACTTAAGATCTTTCGGTAATGGCTTTAACTCCAACTTAGTCTCTTCCTTGAGATCATAAGATAAAATTTGCTTTACACCTCTCTTTTGAGCTTGCATCTTCCCATAAGAATCAAGGGTAATCGAGGTGCTCATCACTTCATAGTCTTCCTCACCATATGGATTCCCACGAGCAAGTGCCCTTCCAAATGAGTCTTCAATAAGGAATAAATCCCTTATCTCTTTAATGCAAGAATTGATCACATAAACCATAGAACACTTATGCATCTCATCATCAATAGATTTCATGTCTCGAGCAAGATTGAAAGTAATTTCCTCATCATTAGCCCTTAAAGTGAGATTACCTTTTTCCACATCTATCATGACCTTCTCGGTAATGAGGAATGCTCTCCCAAGTATAATTGGCACATTTCAATCTTCTTCCATGTCAAACACCACAAAGTCTACCAAGAATACGAACTTGCCAACTTTAACCAACACATCTTCGAAAACACCTTTTGGAAAGGTGAAGGATCTATTCGCCAATTAGAGACAAATCGATGAAGGCTTCACCTTTCCAAAACCAAGGCTCCTAGAAATAGACAATGGCATGAAGTTAATACTAGCTCCAACATCACATAAAGCCTTGTCACAGTGGAAAGACCCAATATCCAAAGGAATAATGAAACTCCCTGGGTCTTTGAGTTTTTGAGGTATCTTTCGTTGAATAATGGCACTTGCTTTTTCCTTCATCAAAATGAGTTCATTTTCAAGGAACTTCCCTTTTTGAGTGATTAACTCCTTGAGGAACTTAGCATATGAGGCATTTTATTTATTGTTTCTGAGAAGGGAATGTTGATGTCCAATTTTTTTGAATATTTCAAGAAACCTCATAAATTGAGTATCTTCCTTCTTGGGCTTGAACCTTTGGGGGTATGGAAGAGTAGGAACATGCTTTAATGGTTCCTCTTGCATGGGCATATTTTTTGCCTCACCCTTTGAATGAGCTTCCTTACCACCTGGTGGTAACACTTGAACATCTTCAACACTTTCTAGTAAGGTGGGTCCTTGAAGACGGTAATCTTCTTGAGTAAATGGCTCCTTGGGTTGTGTCACCACATTCCTCCCACCTCTTAGAGTTATAGCTTGCTTGGGTTAACATCCGTATCACTAAGTATAAACTTCCCTTTTTGAGTTGTCGCATGGAAATAGCTAGTTGACCCATTTGTGTTTCCAAATTTTTAATTGATGCTTGGATGTTAGCTTGCATTGTCTTCATCTCCTCTTCCAATGTATAAATATTTTTATTTTTTCCACTAGCCATCCCCCTCACTTCATGCATGAACTCTCCCACCATTCCCTTCACAAAGTCCTTCAAAGAAGCATTCGATTCATTAGAGGTCTAACCTTGTGGTTGCATAGCACCTTTTGGATTTGAGTAGTTGAACCTTTCATGTTGATGATTCCTTGGGAAAAAGTTTCATCGTCTTTTCTTAGGTGGATAAGGATACTGATACCCCACCAAATTCACATCTTCTACTTCTTCCACATCCTTACTAGCCATAGCTTGTTACAACTTCATCCTATCTTGATTTTTTGCCAATTTGGATACCATGCTAGTGAGTACGGATAGTTGTGCTTGGAGAGAGGTATCTTTGTCAACATCATACAAACCATTCCTTTTCCTTGAAGCCCTTTTTCCACTAAGCTCAAGGCATTTGGTCATGTTGTTTAGCAATTCAGAGGACTCCTCCATATCTTTCAACAATAAGAAGCCACCGGCGGCGGCATTAACTTGCAAACGAGCATTTAAACTTAACCCATTATAGAAAAGATGAAGCTGGTGGGCTTGATCAATATCTTGAGTTGGGACCCTCTACACCATCCTTTTGAAGCACACCCATGCCTCCGCAAGTGACTCCCATTCATTTTGTCTAAAGGCCAACAACTAGTTCTTAGCCTCAAAAGCTATTTGAGAAGGGAAAAACCTCTAAATAAATACATCATATAACTCTTACCATGTATGAACCAAGGTAGGCTCCAAACTCTCAAACCACTCCTTAGCTTCATCCACAAGAGAAAAGGGGAAAAGTCTCATCCTTTTTGCATTTTCACTCATGCCCTCCAAATCAAAAGTATCACATAATCAAACAAACCGCTTTATATTGTTGTTTGGATCTTCATCAAGAGCTCTTCCAAATGGATGTGCTTCCACTAATTGGAGAACATGGCTAAGAATCATAAAACCTCACCCTTGAAGTGGTACCAATCTTATCATGCTGTCATGATCCTCCACCCTTTGAGGATGAAAGTAGTCAAGCACCGATCTACCTATTCTTCTAGCACCATTACCATTGTCCATCACTTCCTTAACACCATTAGGATCCATGGCATTGACATTCTTTTCCCTTCTAAGGTTCCTTATGTTGTTTCCTTGATTTTCATCCATATTGATTGAATTGGAAGTACTAGTGTTTCCTTCCTCAAGCACTTTACTTCTTAAATGAAGTTCCCTTAAGCTTTTTTCAATCCTAATCAAGTGGTACTAATTGAGAACAAGAGCTCTGAGTCATGCACTAGATGTACGTAAAAATGACAAAGAAAAGCACACTAAATACAAGGAAAAGAATGAGTAGACAAGAGTAACCAACATTTAATAACCAAGGTAAAAATATAATTAAAATCTCTGGCAACAGTGCCAAAAACTTTGTTGTGAAAACAAGAGTTCAATATTTTTTAACCCTTTATCACTCGCAAGCATAGGATGGATTTCATTGTGTGCTAGGATGAGGAAATGTATCATCCCAAGGGATTATGTGATTTTACGAAGGAAATGATATTAGTTATTTAAACTACTTGACTATTAGAGTGAAAGCACTACTAAAACCTAAGGTCAAATGATGAATCAAGTGATTAAGGAACACGAACAAGATTAAGTGAATCATCTAATTAACTAATTAACTCGAAGGTGGGAAGTTAAATGAACAATCAAATTACTAAAAGAGATTAAACTAAGTGGTTAAAGAAGGTAAATCATCTCCCTAGGAATCCTCCCTATTTCTTGCTACCCAAGTCTTTGAAGCCCTAGAATATTTACCCCCTTTATGTGGTGTAGGAGTCTAAAGTCCAAAAACTTACTTTCTCAAGCTAAGTGTTTGCTTACCTAGGAATAAATGAGGCATTTCTCAATCTCTTGATTTAATCCAAGGTAGTGTAGTCCAAGAACCTCCTATTTAATCACCTAAGGAACCTATAAGTTACCTCTAACCTACAAAATTCATTACACCTCAATCCTCTTTTCTACCCCCATTTTTTCTCTCTCAAGAGCAAAGGGGAATTCATAACTGTGTGAAGTGGCCAATCATTCACACAAACATTAACCACAAAGATGGGTAACACAAAGAGACTAATATCCATAAGAAATCAACAAAGATCCATTAAATAGCAAGAAATAGAGGTATCATCTTAGAGAGATGTAGTAATCTACTCACAAACCATCCTTTCTTTTAACAATAAACCCATAAACAAATAATCCATGAAAATCCACTAAATGAGAAAAGGAAAAGAAGAAAAAGATGGATTCTAGTAATCTAAGTCTCCTTGACTCTTAGTCTCCTTCTTCAAGCTTCCAATCTTCTCAAATGCTGGTAGCCCCAAGAACAGATGAGAAGAAGAGTGTGACAATGTTGATGATGAGCTCCTCATTTCCTCTAGCTATTTACACCCAAGGGCCTCCTTAATCCCTTTCTTGACTTGCAAACCCTAAAGGGGTAGAAATCCCTCCTCCAAGGATGCCTCATCAGGTGGGAAGGCATGGGGGACCACCAAAATGCAAGGTGCAAGTGGAACAGGGGAGGCGTTGGCAAGGTGCCACCAATGGGTCAATATTAAGATGACACGTCGCCGATTGGATAAAATTGGCAACGTGTTCATCACTAGTGCTTTATTTCTTCTGCATTAACTTTACATGCCCAAGCTCTGTCTCGCTCAATCCCGCTCCAAACCACTACATCCGCAATGCCATCCAACCTATAGAAAGCCAAGCAAAACAAGAAAATATTAAGAGAGAATGGAAGATATGCAAGTAATTTGCAATCAAAGTTGCCAAAAAGTCAACAACTTTGACCGCTAAAATATGCTCCTAACAAACATGTGAGGTTTGAGTGAAGTAGTGGCAAGATGCATATTCAGTTGTGAAGGTACATGTGCAAAATGGTTGTATGTATGTTATGTGCTTTTGGACTTAGTGTGCATGGAGTACTCAAGGTTAGCTCACTTATGCACATGGATGTATACAAGATCAATGCATGTGAAATAAAGTTTTCAAAACCTAAAATTGGTGTTTTGGTTACCATGTGTATACTTGATCAAGATTTAGTGCATGAGATGAAGTGAACATATGAACTCTTATAGACACTTAGCTTATTTCAGAGTGCTTCAGCCTATAAGTATTAGTAAGCTAGATGTCAGTAAGTATCCTGGGTACATGCCCTTGTGTCTTGGCAGTGTCCAGGTGCACCCCAGTGCCCCAACCCCTATGTCCTAGTGCACCTAAAGTGTTTAAGAACATATAACTAGTACACACTAAAAACTTACGACTAAGTTACTATTTAAGATCTGATAGACGTAGTTCTCTATCTTAACCGTGTTTTCCTAAGGTCTAAGCCTCCTAAATGGACCAGGGGCTATGTTGGGCATGACAACTTTTGTTGGTATTAGAGCTTAGTTGCTCTTAAGGCCAAATTTTTTGTCTGTTTCAGGTATACACTTGTTCCAACACTAGGTTGTGTCATCTTATGAATATTTAGTTTATATGTGTGTTGCTTGTTGATATGTGCAGGTTGAGGACCCAAAACATGGAAAGAGAAGCTAGAGGCCAATATGAAAATGGAACTAGCCATCCAAAGGATGGGCAGCCCAGATTGATGCCTGTGAGTGAGGCTATGCCACTAAACCTGCTAGAACTAGAGAGCCTATTATGGCCAATGCACTTGGGCCAAGTATAGATGGCCAAGGAAAAGTAGATGAAATGCTGGAGGTTATGCAAGCAATGATTGCTCAACTAGTTGTTAGCATACATGCCTTGACTAGAAGTTAGGCATAAGCCCCAGAACCTACAGGCCAAGTTAGAGAACCTGAAGTGGGAAGGATGCCTGGGAAAGAGCCCATGCTTGGAGGTCAAACTAGAGGAAATGGCAAGAAGAATGATAATGATTTCAATGAAGAAAGGAGGGACCCAAGAGCTAGGAGTGTGAGGTCTAAAGTAAGATAGGAGACTAGAGTTGAAGAGGAATTAAGTCTAGAAGCAAAAGAGCTAGACATAGAAGAAATTGAAAGACCAACCCAACTCACTATCACCACTGAAGTAGTGAAGGCACAAAGGGAGAGGAATATTGATTATAAGAGAGGGCTCTTAGGCCAAGGAATGGAGGCCTAAGAGAAGGCCAACTGGAGGAGTTCATTGCCTTGAAACCACCAGTCTTCAAAGGAAGATGTGATCTTGAAGAACCAGAATTTTGGATCAATTAAGTGGAGAAAATCTTTGATAGAATGGAGGCTTCTTCTTCTCAAAATGTACTACTTGCCACATTTAGGTCAGAAGGCAACATAGAGTTATGGTGGAGGGCAGTCCATAGGACCTACACCAGCAAGAATGCTAGAAGGCCAGCTTTTAGAAGAAGGGCCATGAGATGGGTGGAGTTTCTATAAGTCTTACAATAGCAATACATTAGTGAAGCACTAAAAGATCAAAAATAGGTGGAATTTAATCTATTAAGCAGGAAGACCTTATAGTTCTAAAATATGAGTAGAGGTTTAACAACCACATATGTTATGCTTCTTAATATGAAGGTTAGGAGGAACTAAAGGCCAAAAGGTTCCTCAGGGGACTCAGACCTAACCTAAGACAGATACTCAGAGCTGTGGGGGCTAAAGAGTATTATGAAGTGGTATAGAGAGCCATGGCCATAGAGCAAGAGTTCAAAAGGTAGATTATGAGTGACCCTAGAGATGTAAGTGGGGTGTAGAAACCACCCAAGAAGAAAGGTCGAAAGGAAGTTTTACCTGTATCAAGAAATGAAGTTAAGAAAGAAAAGGAAGCAAACCATTATGGACCTTAATGCAGGACATGTGGAAAGTACCATGGCCAAAAACCATGTTATAGTCTGACTGAGAGATGGCCTAAGTGTGGTACTTAGGATCACTGGATGAGGAATTGTCCCATTAGGAAGGAAGAACAGAGAATGATTGGAAGGTTTGGAAATAGATGGGCACAGGGACAATTAGCTAGAAAGAGGCCAAATGTGCCTTAAATGAAGATGGATTAAGGCCATAACTTACCTCTATTTAAGAGAAAATAGAATTAGGCTCCAGGTAGATTTTTACAATTAGAGACCTCAAGTAGAACTTAAGAGACCAAAGAACCTGAGGTTGAAGAAGAGAGAAATGAAGCCAGGATGACTAGGAATGCTTTGAAAGGTACCATTATTTTTAATGATTATGAAGTATCAATTTTATTTGATACTGGTGCATCTTTATCTGTGATATCTACTCAGCTTGTAAAAGCTATGAATCTTGAAATATGCACTATGAATGGAATGTACCTAGTTAGAACTGCTGGGAATGAGATTATGTTCACATATCATGTAGTGAAAGATTGCATACTTAAGCTTGGTGAACTGGAGTTTAGAACAAACCTAATAGTCCTAGATACTAAAGGCTATGACATCATACTAAGTATGAACTGGCTAAGTGATAATAGGGTGATTATAGACTGCCTTGCCAGGCAACTTTGCTTGCCTAGGTGTGAACCACATTTACTGAAAAATTCATCTAAGCTAGCACCCAAAAGCTATTTAAAAGTGGTGAAACAGAAACCCTTGCTGATTAAGGGCGAATGCCTAAAACTGAATGGAACTAAAGTAACTAGTGAGTTGGATAAAATCCCTATAGTGCAAAAGTATCCTGAAGTGTTCACCACAGATCTTCCAGGACTCCCTCCTATAAGAGAGGTTGAGTTTGAAATCAAATTAGTGCCTAGAGTTGCATTAGTATCCATTACTCCATACAACAGGGCTATACCTAAAATAATTAAGGTAAGGAAGCAATTGGATGAATTACTAGAGAAAGGTGTTATAAGACCAAGTACATCCCCATGGGAAGCATTTGTACTTTTTGTAAAGAAGGAGGATGGGACCTTCGGGTTATGCGTTGACTACCAAAAATTGAATGCACTAACCATTAAGAACAAGTATCCCCTCCCAAGGATAGAAGATTTGTCTGATCAATTGAAGGGAGCCAGAGCTTTTTCCAAGATAGGACTCAGATTGGATACTTTCAGCAGAGATTCCTAAGAAGGCCAAGGGTGTGGCATAAGTTATAGGACACAATGTGTACCAAGTGTAGGAGCTAAGAGAGGACCATGAAAGGTTGAATGCCAAGACTCCTAAGGGCTTCCTACAAAAAGTTAAGAAAAGCCGTAGAGCCTAAGAGAACTCAATGTCAAGTATACACCTAAAGTGGCCAAGTAATCGAGCTAAGGCCTAAGGGTCACAATAGTACCATGTTGGGCAGTATGGGGTATTTAAAGCACCTAAGCAAGTTAATCAATGGTGCTAAGGATTGGTCTTTAGAAATTTGAAGAGACCTAGGAAAATGATGCAATGGCCTGGAATACCCCACCATTAAAAAAGACCAAGCTAATTAAGGAATGACTCCTAGGTAATAAAGAGTGAAGGAGCATGCTAAAGGTGTGTTAAGAATTTTCTTAAGGGTCAAGAAATGTCTAAGTGACTAAGAGCTATCAAGGACCCAAGCATTTTAGTGATTATCAAGAGGAGTCAAATGTAGAAGAGTTAGGTAGTGTATGGTACACCTAAGAACACCCAAAAGTATGTAAAGTCTTTGTGAACTAAGGCGCCTATACCATGGCAAGGGTGTCAAGTTTATGAGTAAAGTGGCTAAGGAACCCTAAGGTAGTAATTGTAAATAAGCACCTAAGAAATTTAAAGGTTAGTCACCATAAAAGGGTACCGTAGTTATGGTGCTAAAAGGCAGTGATGCCAAAAGCTTTAAGTGGTGGTACCTAAGAAACACCTGAGCAGAGCTAGAAAGCCTAAGTGAGGTGTAAGATTATGGTAAGTTCTACCAAGGATAATGGCTCAAGTAAGAGACTAAATACTCCCAACGGCACCCCCAAATGTGGAAAATGGCCAAAAGGAAGCAAGTAGCTCTAAGTTGCATAGGCTTAAGTGAAAATTGGGAGTATAGGGATGTGCCTTTTGAACCAAGGTAAGATGTCCACCCCATAAGTAATGTCTCCAAGGAGAGGTCTCCTGAGGAGTATCTTAAGAAGTTTCTTGACCGACGAGTCAAAAAGCTAAGAATCGAAGATGAGCTCGTGCTTAAGGGCTATGGGAAACCATAGTAAGGAAAAGACCATGAGTAAGAAAACTGAGCATGATGTTAGAGGATTATCATCCAAGTGTTATGCTTGGTTAAAAATCAAAATTTGGGGGACCAAATTTTTTAAGGAGGGGAGAATGTAAACACTCTCCTAGTATTTCCACTACTTTGAATGTCAAGGTAAGTAGATCCCAAGTTATTTTTCTCAAATAAGTTTTATTAAGCAAGAAAATCAAGCTAAGTAAGGCTAAATTGAGTTCCAAAGGGTAATTGGCACCAAAAGGGCAAGAAGGGCAAAATGGTAATTTTGGCCCAAGTCAGTGGCATGACCATAATTTTAGTAAAATTAGGTACATGAAAGTGTTTTGAGCTAATTGATTTAAGACCATAAGTGTTTATAGCCATTTGAACCAAAAGTGAAAGTTAAGGGAAAAAAATGCACTAAGTGAGAAATTAAGCTATTATGCCTTATAATGGCTTAAGTGGCCTAAGTGCAAAGTGTTTGGGTAAGAAAAGCCGTTTTTTGGTACCAAGGAGTGATGGTGCTGGAAGAGTTTAGGTGGCCTAAGTGATGCAAAGTTAAGTTTGAGGGCCAAAGTGTCAAATGGAAGAGAGGTTGGCTCTATAAGTGGAGGATATGAGACTATTCATCATCTCCCCCATTTTCCATTTTTGTGGCTCTCTCTCCTCCATAATTCTCCACCTTCAAAGCTCCCATTCTAGACAAAATTCCATGAAATTTGAAGGTTCCAAAGCTATCCCAACAAGCCCTTAGTTATTTTTTGGTGGAACTCATGCATTCGGGGTCATTCTTGCAAGTTTCTGGTTCAAACCCTAAGGTAAACGTATTTGATCCTTGTGGTTTAGATCTAAGCTTGTGAAATGGTTAGAAATGGTCTTAATTCATACCCTTAGTGTCCAATTTGTTTTAATTCAAGCTTGGAACTCAAAGGAACTCTATGAAGCTCAAGTGTGCTTGTTGCTTGTTTCCTGCTTTAAAGACGATTTGAGGTAAGGGATTTAAGTTTATTCAACTTAAATAATGCATAGAAATGTAGTATTATGTGTGGGAATGAAGTAGAAACAATACCCACATGAATTTGAGTTAGGATACAAAAGTTTGAGCAAGTTTCGTGCAAGTTTACACACTGTCACGCAATGCAGTAATGCATTGGCGACACATCACCGTGGGCGACACCATTTGGATTAACAATGCGAATTGGAGATGAGTCACTGGTAAGGCTTAGGATTCCTGATCATTGAAGCCTTTGGCAATGCGTCACCAATGGCGGCCCCAAGGCATTAGCCCCTCAAGCTCAGGGCATCCCAGGAATGTCTTCAACTCTTGGTTATCATGCCTAGGCAAATTTAAGATGTTTCATAGCCTTGAATGGGCCTAGAACTCATTCCTAAGTTGGGAATTGCACATTATTTAGGTGGTAGCTAAGTGGTGTGGTTAAGGGAGGGTAAGTATGTTAGTGTTGTGCCCAAAAAGCCAATCATGAGATGATTGTATTTTTGCACATTGAGTCATGATATTTTATTAAGGCATTAATCCAGCAATTATGTTTGTTGTTTTGTTTCTGTGTAATTAATTGTTTCTTAAACATCCCTGGTCTAGTATTATTGTGGAGCGCGTCGCAATAATACATAATGACTAGCATATGTGGAGAATAATATGAGATATGTAGTCTATATATGGGTACAAGTTGGAGAACTTGTGTACTGGATCGACCCACCATGAGAACACTACATGGATCGTTATATGAGTGTCATAAGTGATTCTCATAGTGATCATGGTATATGTAGTCCTTCGACCTAAGATCATCAAGGTTCTCTACATGTGAGTCACATACTTTGATACTTTCCTTTGTTGCTCGTAACTGAGTGGACTTGAAGGAGGTCATTGGGTATGTCACATATCATGCGCAGGGATTTGTATGATCAAGATGGGATTTGTCCCTCCTATGTAACGGGAGTGATATCTTCGAGCCTCTTGATAGAGTGAGACTTAGAAAATGCATGGCCATGCTCCGATGAGTTGATATAAGATATCAATGTCATCAGTTTAAGTTAGTCTACTCAGTAATCAAGAAACCAAAGATTGGGCTATACGAGAGTGACACATTCCATGTCTCGTGCTTAGTCTTGATATCTTGGACAAAGGGACAATGGCATATATCGGTGATGATCATAAAGGTTTAGTCGAATCATTGACAATCTTGTCACTTGGGTAGCAATGATGTGTTGCTAGGCACCGCTCATTGCTTATGATAATAAATGTGATTTATGATCATTGCCAACGTGATAAAAGCCTATTGGGTCACACACATAGAGGTATTTGGATCATTAGAGTGCATGGGCTAATTATTTGGGTTATGGTTTCACTTTAATTTCGTATTAATAATGGGCCCAAGAGTTGTGCCATTATTAAGCCCAAAATTAAATCCTAATTGGATTAGGACTTTGCACCCCATTAGGCCGGGAAGTTGAGTCTCACTATAAATACAACTTCTAGTGAGAAATTCACAGGTCTCTTTGCCCTAGCCTCCCAAAAGGATAGCCGCACTCTTTTCTTGCAACTGCTTGGAGGACGCAAGCTAGCACTGTGAGCGCAAGAGAAACGCATCTTCCGGGACGTGGCGGAAGCGTGGTGATCCCGAGAGGCTTGTGTGGATACCATAAAGAGCTTGAACACATCAACTGTTCAGGTTTTGTGATTCGACTCTACAGTTGAGTGAGAGATCTCAACCGAAAATTTGGTATGAAAATTTTCGAACACCCAGTTTACCCCATTTCACTTGGATCCTGGAGGGTTTCGGTTAAATTCCGCTGCGCTGTTTGGCTCCCGAAACCCAACAGTGGTTTCAGAGCTACTGGTGAAACCCTAAATCGGGATTGAGTGTTGAATCGCACGATGCTAAGTGTTCGGTTGCTTTTCGGCCATGATTAATTAGATTGTTTCGTGATGCATGAAACCAGAATTCGTAATGAACATATGAGATATATGAAGAAACGACACAAATTGGTTAATGAGATTAACCCAAAATTGATAGGTATGAGATACCTATATGGATTAGGATTCTTGCAATAGTTGCAAAACCCTAGGTTTGTTCGGATTCTGCCTGTTCGGGCACCAAAAGTAAGGTATTTTTGGTGGAGGAGTCTCGGGTGCCTACTTGGTCGAAATAGAAGATTTTGGCCTAAGCAATTGTAAGATAATTTTTTGCACTGAAACCAAAGGGTGGTGTGGCAAAGGAAGGGGAGTGCTTCCATTGTAAGCAACCTGGACACTGGAAGCACAACTGCAGGCTCTATCTTGAAGAACTTGCTAAGGAAAAGGGAAGTAAGACTTCCACTTCAGGTATTCTTGTATAGAGGCTAACTTTTCTACTTCCTCATCTTGGGTATTGGATACTGGATGTGGATCTCACATTTGCACAAATGTGTAGGATCTAAGTAGAAGTAGAAGATTGGCCCGAGGTGAAGTGGACCTATATGTTGGAAATGGAGCAAGGGTTGCTGCCTTAGCCATAGGGACTTATGTTCTCACTTTACCTAGTGGATTAGTTTTAGAATTAGAGAACTGCTACTTTGTGCCTACTATTAGTAGAAATTTGATTTTTGTTTCTTGTTTGGACAAGAAAGGTTTTTCATTTATAATAAAGGACAAATGTTGTTCTATTTATTTGAATGAAATCTTTTATGGTAGTGCTCAACTTAGCAATGGGTTGTATGTTCTAGACCTCAAAGATCCAATCTATAATGTGAATACCAAGAAGGTCAGATTAAATGATTCAAACCCGAACTATCTCTGGCACTGTCGCTTGGGCCATATAAATGAGACCCGCATATCCAAGCTCCATAAGGATGGACTCTTGGACTCATTTGATTTTGAATCATATGAGACATGTGAGTCATGTTTGTTGGGCAAGATGATGAAAGCCCCATTCACAGAGCAAAGTGAAAGGGCTAATGACCTACTAGGACTCATACATAGTGATGTATGTGGCCTTATGTCTACACAAGCTAGAGGAGGTTTCCAATACTTCATTACTTTCACTGATGACTTCAGCAGATATGGCTATGTGTATCTTATGAGACACAAGTCAGAATCCTTTGAAAAGTTCAAAGAATTCAAGAATGAAGTAGAGAATCAACTCGGGAAGAGTATCAAAGTGCTTCGATCAGATCGAGGTGGAGAGTACTTGGATCGAGAATTCCTTGACTATCTAAAAGAGTGTGGTATAGTTTCACAACTCACTCCACCAGGTACACCTCAATGGAATGGTGTTTCTGAAAGGAGAAATTGAACTATGTTAGACATGGTTTGCTCCATGATGAGTCAAGCTGACCTTCCAAACTCCTTTTGGGGACATGCTCTAGAGATAGCCGCTTTTACACTAAATCGAGTTCCATCTAAATCGGTTCAAAAGACACCATATGAGATATGGAGTGGGAGGCGTCCCAATTTGTCTTTTATGAAGATTTGGGGCTGTGACGCTTATGTGAAACGTCAATCCTCTGACAAACTAGGGCCCAAATCTCAAAAATATCTTTTTGTTGGGTATCCCAAAGAAACAAAGGGTTACTATTTCTACAATCCTTCTAAGCAAAAAGTGTTTGTTGCTCGAACTGGTGTCTTTTTGGAAAAAGAGTTTATCTCTAAAGGAACTAGTGGGAGGAAAGTAGAACTTGAAGAAATTCAAGAACAACAAGGAGACATCAAACCTGAAATGGAACCTGAACAGACACCACAAGATGTTGTTCAAGAGTTTGTTCCTGTAGCACAGAGCCATTATTAAGCCCAAAATTAAATCCTAATTGGATTAGGGCTTTGAAACCCATTAGGCCTGGAAGTTGAGTCTCACTATAAATACAACTTCTAGTGAGAAATTCACAGGTCTCCTTGCCTTAGCCTCCCAAAAGGACAGTCGCACTCTTCTCTTGCAACTCCTTGGAGGACGCAAGCCAGCATTGCAAGCGCAAGAGAAACGCATCTGCTGGGATATGGTGGAAGTGTGGTGATCCCGAGAGGCTCGTGTGGATACCATAGAGAGCTTGAACACGTCAACTGTTTAGGTTTTGTGATTTGACTCTACAGTTGAGTGAGAGATCTCAACCGAAAATTAGGTATGAAAATTTTTGAACACCCGGTTTACCCCATTTCACTTGGATCCTGGAGGGTTTCGGTTAAATTCCCCTGTGCTGTTTGGCTCCCAAAACCCAACAAAGTAATGGTGGCTAAGGTGGTTAAAGTGCTTAAGTTGCTAAGAGAGCAATAAAGGGATTAAGGTGGGTTTCGGATTCCTTGTTGGATAGGTGGAAGGCCATAATCCTTTGGGAAATGAAAATGAAACCTAAGAGGATCCCAACCAAACTTTATGGTTTGGTAAGTAAGCCACTAAGGAGCCATTAGCTAGGCTCAAAGAGCTTGGTAAGTTGAACCACATAAGGTAGCTACCCTGCACAATATGTTAAGGGAATAGACGGGTAACGAAGGAGTAAGCTGTGACATACTCTAAGTAGCCTATTAAGGCAGGCAAGGATTGAGTGAGCAATGACTTACTCTAAGGTATCCATAAGAGGACATCATGGGGTTAGTTAAGTGCTAGCATAGGATACGATGGCCAGTATCCAAGTACTCTAGCCATACGAGCTTATGGAAAGTCTAGCACCTATGGGTGTAAGGAAGTTGTAAGGGCATCTGCATGTGCATGTTTCATCCATCCATCCATCCATCCATCCATCCATTATTTTCATTGTTTGTTATTTTTATTCTTGACACTGGTTGTGTAGTTGGTTGCTTGGTTTGTTTTGTATGCCCTATACATATACCTGTTGTGCTTTGTATGCTTGTATATCTTTCCCCCTATAGGTACTGAATCCCTTCCTGAGTACTTTAGAGTACTCACTCCTTAACTGTTGTGTAGGTTTAAGCAAGCTAGTTGGGCTTAACAGTTGGTAAGGGGCAGTTGTTAAGGCTAAATTTTATTAGATTAATGGTATTCTCTAAGTAGAAAACTACAAATTTCAAATTTACTTATGGCATAAGCTCATACTGTCCAAAGTGTTTGCCCTATAGTTTAAGGCTAAGTGAGTACATGCAAAGTGTGGCTCATCACTTGAAGCTAGCTTGCTTGGGTGAAGGGCTAATTGATGCCGGTCAGCATCTTCGTGGAGTGACATTGAGACTTGTAGAGGGACTTCTGGAGAGGGAGACCGCCCGAATGCCAGATTGCCCAGGGGAGCGTGCCTGAAAAGCTCAGAAGAGGGGGTCAGAAGGTCCTCGGGGTGTGTTTCCGGGGAGGAGCCTCCGACGCCCAAGTCAGTGTCCTGAAAGAAAATAAGGGAGGAGCACTGAAAAGTAGAAAGGCCTTGCCTGTTTGTGTTTTCTCAAGGAAAGGAGTCTGTTCAAGGATCGATCCTTTGCCAAGGTTTATTCCTGGTATTTATAGGAGTATCCAACCCGTTCAGATCCTGACACATGTTCGGTCAGATCTTTCCTGAATTTCTAGGCATAGGGGAAAAGTAGCCAGTGGCAGGTTTCTTGAGCCTTGAACCGAGACAGGTCGTGACGGGACCTGCATGGCATCGGTGTGTCAGATCGCCATCTGGGGCACCCTGTAACGTCTGTGGGTGACATGTCAGAGGCTCCTTAAATGCCCATGTCGTACTCCCGAAGTCCCTGGACGAGGTCGCCCTCTGGCGCGGACGATGCCCCTTCGGGAAATATGCCCGTAGTTCGGGGAGTTCCCTGATTCAGGGTTCCGCCTTCAGGGAGATCCTCTTCGGATTGCAATAGCTGATTCTCCATCTCCGAAGGCAATCTGTTTAGTACCTCGGGGGGGCTAATAGTATCCTCGAGTTTCCTGACGCTCCGAGTTCGGGTCAGATAGAGGCGATAGCCCTTCGGCTATCACATGCCCCCCTTTGGAAAGCTGAAGTGGAGACTTTGGTTTGTAGTCATTCCGAGGATGCTCTTTGGGAGATTTTAGGGAGTAAAACCTGTGCCGAAGATACACCTGTTGCCCGAAGATGTGGGCTGTTCGGCCATAGCTTGTCTTTTGGTGTCTTCGAGGTGACCTACTTCTTTCCTTTCTCCTTTCGCAGGTCTGTGCAACGTCGCGTCTTATGACCAGGCATGTTAGTCTGGAGCGTCGCGTCCTAGTTTTTTAGGGGTGTCAGAAGGCGTGTCCCCTATTTTGGCGCGGCGGTTGACACGTGGCACACTGTCATTGGAGTAGAGTCGCGTCGGTTACAGAGGGCGCATCTTTTCAGACGCAGAGAGCAGTTATGGCGACTGTTTGCCTTCAAGGGGTACTTATGACGCCGGTTCGTCTACCCACCTTCGGCCTATATGTAGCCCATTCCATCATAAGTTCCTTTTTTGGTTTTGCTTCTGCTCTTTTCCCTACTTGCAACTATTTTTTTCTCTGCTTTCCGCGGCGGTGCTGTCTGACAGAGTTTTTTCCGGCGATCTTTCACGATGGCGACTTCAAACCCAGATTTTGGCAAGTCATTTGGTGGGTTTTTGATTTCTAGAATCCTCTGATTTTTAGAGTTTTTTTGGAAGTTGCTTTCTTTCTTTTTTCCGAACTCGTTTTTCAGCCAACATGCCTGTTCCCGAGAGCTGGCAACCCCTTTTGTCTCACCCTTGCTGCACTACCCCCAAAAAACTAGAAAAATGGAAGAAAAAGTTCTTTCTTCCTTCGTATGCCGTTACGAGGTTGCCACGTTCTGACCAATTTTGCTTTCCAAACCGTAGTAATGAGGTTACCGTTTTCCGAGCCCAACTGAAGGCCGGACTTCGGTACCCTCCTCCGAAGATGATTTGTGACTTCTGCCAATTCCATGGCATTGCCGTAAATCAACTTTCGCCGAACTCGCACTGCTATTTTAACGCCTTCATCTGCATGTGTGGTGTCTTCGGGATAGAACCCCACTTTGTTATTTTTATGCAGTACTACAAGCTTTTCGTGGTCCCGAAGGGTGGCTTTTATTTTATGCTACCTCGGGGATCCAGGAGCAAAAAATATATGTTCACCTTTGCCACTAAGGACAGCTGGCGAGGGTGGCAACAAAAATTTTTCTTTCTGAAGATGGAGGAGACCTGGTCGCATGTTCTGACAAAGCGAGCTCGGGGAAAGCTGGAGATGGACGTCGTCAATCCGAAGATAATGCTAACTCCGGAGTTGGCTCCTGTCTTTGCGGACTTCAACGGACGTATCCGCGCTGTCTTGGACTGGGGTCCCGAGGTCTCCTCGTGCTCTCTCTGCCCCATCCCCATTAATTGGAGCTTAATGACCGAGGAGGTTCTTCGGGAGCTAGGGGTAGTGAAGGAGCACAAGACTGACCTCGAGATGCCAGCTCTTGCC
Source organism: Aquilaria yunnanensis (assembly GCA_039654915.1). Lineage (NCBI taxonomy): Eukaryota > Viridiplantae > Streptophyta > Magnoliopsida > Malvales > Thymelaeaceae > Aquilaria > Aquilaria yunnanensis. The sequence goes on from CM077597.1 coordinate 56,216,800, forward strand.
ATCGCCGGGAAGGATTCTTGGTTGGTGAAACTCCTTCAGGGGGAAGTTACTTTCAAAACTTTCTTCGAGAGTAAGTTATCTCTGGCTCCCTTTGTTATGGTTTTCATCTTGGACTTACGCTGATATCTTCTTTCTTTTCCAGAGATGGGGGATGACACTACTGCCTTCTACAAATCCCTTTTCACTGGTCAAGTTGAGAAGGGGGAGCAGACAAAGAAGGCTGCTTCCTGAAGGTGGAAAATGACTGGGGTTGGGCCTGCGGCCAAACGGGCGAAGAAGACTATTCAACCTTCTCATTCGGAAATTCTTGAGGAGGCAAGCGAGGAGCCCGAGCTTGCTGCCATTCCGCCACCCAAGGTCACTGCCAACGTCCCCCCGACCGACGTCCCTCCTCGGAGCCCTACCTCGTCGCAGGCCCTTTTGGATGCCGTAGTAGAGGTTCTTTCTGCCGAGGAGCAGTGTAAACGCAAAGGCAAGGAGATCTCCACCAAGGAGGCCCCGGACTCTGGCGATGACGTCGTCGAGGTGCCGTCAGGTTCGCTTTCTCAGGCAAAGTGTGAAGTCTTCACTTTTTGAATTTTGGGATGTACTTGTCTTGACCAGCTTCTTATTTTTGCCGTGCAGGGGAGTCACTTACTCCGAGTTGGGTGGCCGAACACGCCCGGAAGCGAGCCCTCCGCGATGCTAAAGTCCAGCAAGGGAAGATCCCGAAGGAGCCTTTCTGGTCGTTTACGGAGGACATGAATTTGTACTCCGAAGACTACCAGCAAATGGCTAAAGAGATCTCGAAGGGGATGCTTACTGAGGCCTCCTTTAGGGCCATTGCGGAAGCTCATCCGGGCGATGACTCCCTCGCCACGAAGGTTTCCAAGCACGCTGCCCAGGTATGCTTCACGCCTATCTTTTTCCCTTCAATTTTTTCTAAGTGTTTGGCTTTCTCTTTGTCTTACTGACCTCGCCTTTATCCCTTTGCAGCTGCTGGGGTACGCCGGCTACCTCAGAGTTCGGGTAGCTAGGCAGACGGCATTCCGAGCCTCGGCCTTAGAGGTTATTGAAAAAACTAAGGCCATGTGCTCGGAATTGGGTACCAAGAACCTGCAGTTGGCTGATGCTGCAGAGAAGGAGGTTGCTGCCCTTCGGGGGGAGTTCCAGAAGGAAAAAGAAGAACTTTTGAAGGACTCCTCCCAGAAGATTTCTGACCTCGGCTCCCAGGTGGCGGAGCTGATTTCGGCAAACGAGGCGCATCTAAAGGAGAAGTCGGAATCTGAGGCTCTCTTGGCGAAGGCGCTTGCTGAGAAGGCCGAGCTCCAAGCCGAGGTCGATTCTTTGAGGAACGAGCCGAGGAAGAAGAAGATGAAGGCACTGAAGAAGGATGTCGCGGATCTGCAAAATGATCTTGAGGAACTTGAGGTCGAGAAGGACAAGTCTGACCAGATGGCCAAGGTCGCTTTCCAGGACGGGTTTTGCCTTGCTCGGCACCAAGTTCTTCAGAGGTTCCCAGATTTGGACCTCTCTTTCTTGGAGGCTCTAAACATTCCCGAGGGGCCTCGGTGGTCCTGGTCCAAGCTTGAGCACCTGAACTTGCCCTCTTCTATCCCGGCGCCAAAGGCAGTGGACAAGGACGTAGGGGCTGGTGGCTCTCGGGACGCCAAGATTCCTTAGTTTGTTCTAGGATTCCTCGCCTTTTTTTTTTCTTCTTCTTTCTAAGCCAATTCACCTTAATGAAGATTTTTTTGGCTAAGTCTTTTTGCGAGATGTTTCGTTTTCCCCTTTGTCCCGAACATGATCGCTCAAGGGACTTTGGAAAATCATATATGCGCTTATTTCGGCGAGCACCTTCGCGAGATTTTTTGTTTCCCATTTTTCCCGAACGTGATCGCTCAAGGGACTTCCGGAAATTGTATCTGCACTTATTACGGCGAACGCCTTTGTGGAATTGTAGCTTGTACACTTTTTATACTTGAGAATTTTTCTAAGAAACTTTTATACTTGGCATATTTTCCAAATTTGTACAACACAATTGTTCAACGAAACCTTAAGCTTAGAATTTTTTCAAGGCATCTGAATGCCAGGTATTTTTTAATTCTACGCCTTCGGCATCGCCGAGTCTGTAGACGCCTTTTCGTACTTCGGCAAGAACTAGATAAGGTCCTTCCCAATTTGCGCGAAGTACTCCGTGGGAGGGCCTTCGGGGTGCAAAGTCAGCCTTTTGGAGAAAGAGGTCTCCTTTCTTGATATCCTTTGGCCTGGCTCGTAAGTTTATAGCCGCGGCCATTCTTCGCTGAAAAGCTTTTCTTCTCAGCTCAGCTATTTCTCTGTGTTCGCTGACAAGGTCAAGCTTGGTTCTTAAGCCGAGGTCATTTCCACTTTCATCGAATACTTGTACCCATATTGATGGTCGCACGACTTCGACTGGGATGATGGCCTCTGTACCGAAGACGAGTGAAAAGGGGGTCTCCCCGGTGGCTCTTCGGGGTGTTGTTCGGTAACTCCATAACACGCTTTGGAGCTCTCCCGGCCATTTCCCATTTGCTTCCCCTAGTCTCTTTTTCAGACCATCTTTTATGGTCCTGTTAGATACTTCTACCTGCCCATTGCTTTGGGGGTGAGCTACTGGGGCGAAGTGCATTTTTGTTCCGAGGTCACTGATGAATTTCTGGAATCCTTTATCTGTTAACTGGGACCCATTATCAGCTACAAGTACCCTTGGTATGCCGAATCTACATACAATGTTTTTCCATACGAACTTCTACACTTCTTTTGCCGAGATAGTCGCTAGGGGTTCTGCCTCGACCCATTTGGAGAAATAGTCTATTGCTACCACGCAGAATTTTACACCTCCAGGGGCTGTTGGGAGCGGCCCAATGAGGTCTATGCCCCAGACTGCGAAGGGCCAAGGATAATCAGCCAAAGTCACCAATTCCGAGGGTGTCCTCTGGATATTTACGTGTCTTTTGCAATTACCGCATTTCCGGACGAACTGCCTAGCGTCCTTTCTCAGGGTAGGCCAAAAGTATCCTTGGCGAAGTATTACTACTGCAAGGGCGTCGGTTCCGATGTGCGAACCACAAGCGCCTTCATGTACTTCTTCGTGGATCATTTCAGTATCTTCTTCGCCAACACACCTCTACAGTAGGTTTGCATATCCCTGCCGATATAATTCTTCGCCAATTAGGAAGAATCGGCCGGAGCGTCTTCGGA